>CM053145.1:49069063-51569063 GCA_028571685.1 Heterohyrax brucei | reverse complement strand
TCACCTCAACAATTTCTGCATGTACAATTCAACGACACTGATTACATTCTTCAAGTTCTGCAACCATTCTCACTATAAATCCTGCTGCTGTCGAGTCGATTCTAACTCTGAGTAGCCCTATTGGAAGAGTAGAACTGTCCCACAGGGTTTTGAAGGATCTCCTGGTGGATCAGAGCTGCTGATATTTTGGTTAGGAGCCAAGTTCTTAAACACTGTGACACCAGGGGTCCCATTCTCACTACAATTTTCCAAATTATTCCACTATTAACATAAACTCACTGACTCCTAGCCCTCTCATCCAACCTTTTAAGCTGCTGTTGTAAATTTGATTCCACGTAAATACTTCGTTGCAAGAGCACAATGCTCAAGATAGAGATACTTTATAATCAAGTTAAACTACTGTTTGGTTCAAGTGAAATTTCAGGGGATAGTTTTAGTTTGAGGTTTAAGGATTATTTTAGGATAGCAGTTTTTGTTTTTTCATTGTGCTTTAAGTGCAAGTTTACAGAGCAAATTGATTTCTTATTAAACAATTAATATACACATTGTTTTGTAACATTAGTTACCAACCCTGGATTACGTCAGCACTCTTCCCTTCTCTACCTCACGTTTCCTATTTCCATCTGTCTAGCTTTCCTGTCCCCTCCTACTTTCCTGTCCTTGTCCCTGGGCTGGTGTATCCACTTAGTCCCACACACATAGTTGAGCTCCGTGTATTATTGTTTGTTTTATGGGCCTGTCTCATCTTTGACTAAAGGGTGAACCTCAGGCGTGGCTGCAGCACTGAGATGAAAGTGGTCGGGGCCATGCTCTGCTGGACAAGTAACTCTAGTCTTTCTTTGTGAGTTAGAATTTTGTTCTACAGCTTTGTCTGGGACCCTGTCTTGTGATCTCTGACAGAGCAGCTGGTGGTGGTATTTGGGCACCATCTAACTGTACTCAACTCAGTCTAGTGAAGGCTGTGGTGGTTGTGATCCATTAGTCCTTTGGACTCACCTTTCTCTTGTGTCTGGTTTCTCTTCTTTCTTCCTTGGTCTAGATAGGGCAGGAGCAGTGGAGCATCTCAGATGGCCGCTCATAAGCTTTTAAGACCCTAGAGGCTATTCATCAAAGAAGAATGTAGAACAGTTTCTTTACAAACTATGCTATGCCATTTGAGCTAGATGTTCCCTGAGACCATGGTCCCCACAGCCCTCCATCCAATAACGTAGGCTCTCAGGGAGTTTGGATGTGTCTACAAATTTTTCATCACCTTGCCTTGGTCCATTTGTGCTGACCTCCGCAGTATTATGTGTTGTCTTACCCTTCACCCAAGTTGCCACTTATCTATTGTCTACTTAGGGTTTTTGCTCCCCACTCCTCCCCTCCCTCGTAATCATCACAGATTGTTTCTTTCTGTGTAGACATCTTCTCATGAGTTTTTATAATAGCAGTCTCATACAGTATCTGTCCTTTCATGATTTATTTCACTCAGCATATTGTCCTTCAGAGTCTTCCAGATGGCAGGACATTTTACAGTTTTGTCATTGTTCTTTTTTGTCACATAATGTTCCAGTGTAAAGGATAATAATTTTAGGAGTTTACCTAATCTCAATGACTCTGGAAAAGTCTAGATTACATTGATAATTTAAAATTCTATCCCATATTTTACCCACTTTTGATAAGGATTATTCTATAGAATATTTGATCAAATCATGCTGTAATACTAGCTAGGAACCATCCAATTCTGCTGGTCTCATGGAACAGAAAAAAATGTTCTTGAAGGCAAGCAGGCACAACTTCCATTTCCTCCTCTGATTCCTTCTTTCTCTGCTACTCCAGGTGAATGCAGTCCAATTAGGGTAGCTTGGATAGATGCTTTCAAGATTTTAAGACCTTAGCTAGAATACACAATGAAGCAGAGGCAGAACAGAGCCCTGAAAAATAATTGTCAGGGTGTGGCTATTTGGCTTTTGTATAGTCTTCTCGTTTACTTTGGTCTCAGTATCTTTCTTACTGTTTGCCCAATGCTCTCTCTTGCAGAGGAATCAAGGTTATCTAAGAGAAGCACTAATTACCTGACACCAGAGATGGGACCAAAAATCTCAACTAGCTTGACTAGTTGAGAGGAGAAAGGGAAAATAGGTTGAATCTGATCTAATGTTGATTAGGAAGGAAAAAACTAATCATAGCAAACAATTAACAAAGCAAAGTTGGGGCACAAAAATAAACCAGGACCAAGCAAACACAGTGTAAAGCTGTTGTGTCATACATAGTAGTGCTAGTAATCCGAGCTACTGGGCACTTGAAATGTGACTAGTACCAATGAAGAACTGAATTTTTAATTTCAGTTCAACTTTAATTTTATGTGTATTTAAATGCAAAGACTGAAGCAATGTGAAGTGCTTTTTCATTAAAACACACTTCATTGTTTTGGTAGGACGACATTTCACTTGCCTCAGTGATAGAATTCTCTCCTTCCATGCAGAAGAGCTGGGTTTGATTCCTGGCCAACAAAACTTACGCACCACCATTACCCCTCTGTCAGTGGATCTTGTTGCAATGATGCTAAACATGTTACAGTGGAGTTTATGGATTAAGACAGACTAGGAAGAAAGGCCTGGCAATCTACTTCTGAAAAACCAGCCAGTGAAAACACTATGGATCACAGCAGTCTGATGCTATTCTACATTGGCCTCACACAAGCCGAGGGCCAACTTCATAGCATCTAATAACAACAACAGTTCATTTATTACCATGACATTACGTTGTGTCAGAAATCCTTGTGGAGTAGTGGATAAATCCTACATCTACTAATCAGAACGTTGGCAGTTCAAATCTGCCAGGCGCTCCTTGGAAGCTCTATGGGGCAGTTCTGCTCTGTCCTATAGGGTTGATATGAGTCAGAAGTGACTCAACAGCAGTTGAGTTTTTGTATTTGTATTTTGTCTGCCAGTTGTAAGTTCTTAGTGTTACATGTAAACATCCTAAACACACTACTGATCTAGTCGGTATCAAAAAATTGATTTGAATGATGTTACATACTGATGGAACACTAGAACATGTTCACTTGAGTATTTTATGCAGAATCAAGTTAATTTTAAATACTTAATACTTTAACTAGAGCATAAAATTATTGTAACCTAAAAAGTAAGTGTAGACAAATTCCTAAATTGTAAACTAACACATAGCGGTGATACAGCATCAAGTGGAGACACAGAAGCCAGTACTATGGCCAGAAAAGTAAAGAAAAGTAAGTCTGGGGAAACTATGTTTCACATTACACAACGAGTGGCAACTGAGATTTGCTGTGCCAAAGCAAAACGGAAAAGCTGGGAGTCCTGTTTAAAAAAATATAAACAACAACACAGACAATATTAGAGATATTTCCAGAAAATACAGTGAATTTTGAAGTTATGTCTCAACAGTCAAAAATGAAACCCTGAAAATTCCTCAGTCTCCTGAAATCACAACAAAATATGTAACAAAATTTTTAAAAATTGTTTTTAGTTTTGTAACATTACTTGTCTCTGTTATGGTCAATGGTTGATTGGACTCATAGCTCCTCTACGTGTTGGGGTAGAGCTGCCTCACAGAATTTTCAAGGTTGTAATTTTTTTCCTTTGGACTGGCTGGTGGGTTCACACCATAAATTTTTGGTTAGCAGCTGAGTGCTTAACCATGGTGCAGCCAGGGCTCCTTCTTGTGACCTCATCTGTTACAACTGAGTCAATCATAGGACCCATGGAACAGAGTGGAAGTGCCTGACAGGTTTTCCAAAGCTGTAAATCTTTGCAGAATCAGAGCACCACATGTTTCTCCCACAGAGTAGTTGCTGGGTTTGAGCCCTGACCTTTCAGTTAGTAGGCAAGTGCATAACCCCCATGCCACCAGGACTCCTTAACTTTGTTGTTGTTGTTAGTTGCTGTCAAGTCAGCTCTGACTCAGTGACTCTATTATAGAGTAGAACTGCCCCATAGTGTTTTCAAGGAGCAGCTGGTGGATTTGAACTGCTGACCCTTGGGCTAGCAGTTGAGCTCTGAATCACTGTATCACCAGAGCTCCCCACTGTAATTTTAGTCAGATATAAAATGGTTTTGATTCTAGCCAAAAAAAAAGAATTCCTTTTTTAATGGATATAGATATACCATTTGACCCAATAATTCCACTGCTTGGAATATATCCTACAGAATCAAGGTCATTCACACCAACTGATACATGCACATGTTCATCACAGCACAGTCCACAATAGCAAAAAGATGGAATCAATCCAGATGCCCAACAACAGAGGAATGGATAGGTAAACTATGGTATATATACTCAACGGAACACTATGCAATGATAAAGAACAAAGATGATAGCAGGAAACATCTCTTAACCTGGTTTAAACTGGAGGACATTACGCTGAGTGAAAGCAGTCAGTGGCAAAAGGACAAATATTGTAAGAGGCTTCTACGATAAGAACTTAAAAACAGACTCATGCATAGAAGAAAAGACTCTTTGATGGCTGCAAGAGTGGGGAGGGAGGGACAGTGAGGGGGAGAGGGTTTAGATTAGTTAATAGAAATTTGATTGGGTGAAATTGGTGACAGCACACATTAGAAAAAAGATCAAGAATAACTGGACTTCAACATAATTTGAATACTCCTCCCATCTTAACCCAACATCGCAAGAACAGAGTAGCTGGGATTGGGGGCCGGGAACCATACTCTCAGGTGAAATCGAGGCCAATTGGCACAGCTAGCGTTTTGCTAATGAGGACACTCTGCACCCCTCATCGGTGAGTGGCGCCTGGGGTCTTAAAAGCTGCCAAGCTGCCATCTGAGGGTACAGCAAATGTTCCCAACTCAACAGGAATGGATGATCACCGAGGACAAGAATGACACGGGGAAGAAAGAACCCAGAAGACAGAGAGACCCACGTGTGTGGGTCTCTACATTGACTCGTGACCAGAAGAACTGGATGGTGCCCAACCACCACCAGTGATAGCCACAATGGAGCTCACAAAGTTGAGTCTCTGGGATCTCCAGTAAAAGACCACAACTGATGGTCTGGGGGCTTCAGGGTTCCCCTGGGAGCATGGCCCTTGGCCCCGATGCTGCCCCTGTCCATAAATCATAATGAAGGTCAACTTTTCAGACAGCAATGGATTTGACTTGGTGACACAGGGTGACCGTATCTTGTGGGAATTTTACGGTTCTACACATCCATAGGAAGTCATCCTACTGGAGGAAGGGGAGTGGGTGGAGAGGAGGGGGTAGGAGACTGTTGGGAGGATTGGACATGTATGGAGCAGAGAGAAAGAGTGTGCTGTCACCTGGCAGGGAGAGCAGTGGGAGCTGCATATAGGTGAGCATGCAAATTTATATGGGGAATGTATATTTTCATTCAATCATAATAAAAAAAAAAGAGAGAAAGAAAAAAAAGAGTTCCTTTTTTAAACGGAGACATGGTAAAAGAAAAATGCTTCAGGTACAGAAATTGTTTAGAAAATTATCAGGAGAATGACATTTTACAGAAATAGGGTCTTTGATTAAGCCACTAAACATTTGTCAGTGGAATAAAGCATTTTTAAAGACTATTAAAGATCAATTGATTCAACTTCTGAGAAACTGCAATTACTTTTCTTTAGCTTTACATAAGTTATGCCCAATGAATACTTTGGATGTGTTCTGGCTCAAAGGTTTTCTAAACTTATGAAGAAATATTGTCATTTCATGCTATAAATTTGAATCTTTTACATCTATCAAAAAGGAATTTCATCTAGATAAGAAGAACTAGTTTCCATCACAATGGAGGTGATAAGAGATTCTTCAGCTGTTAGGTCAAAAATCTGGATTTAAGGGCCAAGGTCTCAGGGAACATCTAGATCAACTGGCATAGCATAGTTCATAAAGACAGTGGCCTACAGTCTACTCTGGTGAGTGGCGTCTTGGGTCTTAAAAGGCTGTGAGTGGCCATCTAAGACACTCCACCAATCCTACCCCATCTGAAGCAAGGGAGAAAGAAGAAAACCAAAGACACAAGGGAAAGATTAGTCCAAAGGACTAGTAGATCACAACTACCACAGTGTCCAGCACAACGAAATTGTGCCTGCTTATCACCACTGACGGCTCTGTCAGAAATCACAACAGAGGGTCCTGGATGGAACCAGAGAAAAAATGAAGAACCAAATTCTAAGTCACCTGGCATCTGGGGTCCCAAAAGTTAGCAAGCTGCCATCTGAGATACACCACATGGTCCCAAGTAATCCAGAACAGAAAATGACCGAGAACAGCAAAGATACGAGGAAAGAAGAGCCCAGGAGACAGAAGGACTCATACGAACGGGAGATTGCATCAACCTGAGACCAGAAGAACCAGATGGTTCCTGGCCAGCACCAAAGACAGCTGTGACAGTGGAAACAATGCAGAGTCCCTGAGGCAACATGAGAAAAAGAAGTGTGCAGCCCAAGAACCCTACTAAAAGACCTGAACTGATGGCCCAACAGCCTGGAGGATCCCCTGGCAACATGGCCCCTAGACCTGCTGCTGTGCCTGACTAGAGAACAGTACTGAGGTCAACTCTTCAGACAAGAATGGACTGGACTTGGGGACACAGTATGACCACATGATGTGCATACTTTATGGTTCTATGCATTTATAGGAGGCTGTGCTACTGGCGTCTTCCTAGATGGGAGAGAAGAGGGTGAGATGGGGGAACAGATGCTTGTTAAGAGGATGTTAAATATAGAGAGTGGAAAAGAGGAGTGTGCTGTCATTAAGTGGGGAGAGCAGAGGGAGCTGCAGATAGGTTGGAATGCAAAACTGATTTGGATTGTATACTCTCACTTAATCACAATTAAAAAAAAGAAACTCTAACTCGCCCCAAAAGACCAAACTCACTGGCCCCGGGTCACTCTTTTAGCTCAGTAATGGAGTCATTACTGAGGTTCACCCTTCAGCCAAACATTAAAGAGGGCTATGAAACAAACCCTTGTGGTGTGTAGTAGTTAAGTGCTGCAGCTGCTATCCAAAAGGTTGGCAGTTCAAATCGGCTCAGGCACTCCTTGGAAACTCTATTGGGCATCTCTATTCTGTCTATAGGGTCTCTATGAGGTAGAATTGGTTTTTTGTTTTTGTTCTAAAACAAAAGGAGATTGAAAGACCACACCAGTTTAGAGGCAAAGACTAAAAGGCAGACATGACAGAAAAGCTGGCAAAGGGGAACCAATAGTCAAGAAGGGGAGAAAGTTGACATGTCATGGGGTTGGTAACCAGTGTCACAAAACATGTGTACTGGTTGTTTAATGAGAAGCTAGTTTGTTCTATAAACCTTCACCTAAAGTACAATAATAATTTAAAAAATCTTGGTTTATTGAAATTTTAAAACAAGAGACTGATGTTTCCCTTATCACTTTGTTTCACTGTGTGATACATATTGAAAATATTTGTGTTCAGCTTTGTGACACAGACTCAATGGAAAGTGTCATGGATACAGTTGTTCAAATTGTTCAGTATATGCTTGCAAATGCTATGAGTTAGCCCTAGTTTATGGTACTGCTGAAAGAAGTAAAAGACTGAATTTAATGGCTGTGTGTTCTTTGCCAGTGCTCACCGGTTGAGCTGTGAAAGAGTTTTATAAAGATTTACTGTGTAGTTAATTCAAGATATCTTTGAAACAAAAGAACGTTTGCCAAATTTTTAATAATCAAATATAAAAACTTGCAGCCTGATCTTTTTCTCTCTGATATCATTCAATCGCCCTTGGCTGGCTGGCTGGCTCTGATACCGTACTGCCTATGTACTAACAAAACGCCGAAACCCTCTGCCCTCTACTCTATTCTGACTCACAGCAACCCTATAGGACAAAATACAACTGCCCCATAGAGCTTCCAAGGAGTTCCTGGTGGATCTGAACTGCCAGCCTCCTGGTTAGCAGCTATAGCACTTAACCACTAGGTCACCATCACTGGGTTTTCTGCATAGGAAATAGCATAACTTAAAGCTCCTAGAAAAAGAAAAGCTTTTTTGTGACCTAAGGAGGTAGATATGAGAATGTTAATAATTGAAAATTATACAATATAAATCAATAATAGCTATTTTACACATTTCTAACATGAGTAAATATGCAAAAGAGTTTAATTATAATCAACAATGTTACATGAAATGGCTGCAAAAACAACAAAAAAATTTGACACTTTGTTGCTGATAATAAATTTAGAGTCGCCATGAATCAGAACTGACTGGACAGCACTTGGCTTGGCTTTTCAATTTATACCACACCCTTTGAATATGAAGTTAACACTGAATTGATATGAGTTAATGAATTTCCTGATCTTTGGCAGACATGTTATTGAAATTGACATGATTTTTCTTCAACGCCAAATCAATTTAAAAAAACATTCATTTTGTCAACATGTATGAAAATATTAAAAGAAACCACTTTTCCACCATTACTCAGTTTATTGAGAAACGTTTGTCTTTAAAAAATAACATTTTATTATGTTTTTGGTGAAAATTTACACAATTTGATTCCCATTTGACAATTGCTATGCAAATTGTTCAGTGACATTAGTTCCACTTTTCACAATGTGTCAGCATTCCCTTTGAGTGTGTTCTGATTGTTCTGTTTCTAATGCCCTATAGTTTCCCTGCCCGCTAGTGTTCTCATCTTTGCTTTAGGGTAACTGTTGACCTTTTAGTCTCATGTAGATGATTTTCTTAATGGAATACCACATTCATGGATAATATTTTTTATTTTGTGTGCCAGCTTATTATTGCACTAAAAGTTGACCTTGGGGATGGTCTCACTCGAAGGTTTAAAAGAGCATCTCATAGTCTTAGGGCCTCCTCTAGTCTCAACTGGTCCAGAAAACCTGGACTTTTTAAGAATTCGACTTTTGTTCTATAAATGTCAATCAATTGTGGCTCTGATCAGAATAATCAGTAGTGGTCGGGGGTTCTTCTGGTCTCGGTGTAGATTATGCTGTGGCTCTTAAAGGCTTCTTAGCCGTGTAAGCTGATTTCGTCTCTGAGAGTTTGGTTTCCTTCTTTTTCTTATACTCCTGAGTAGAGACCAATAGTTGTATCTTAAAAGACTGCTTGCATACTTTTAGGACCACAGATACTACTCAAGTCACTAGGGTGCAGAACACGAACTTTGTGATGTCAGTTGACTGAGTTGTCCCATTAGACAAAGTTCCTGAGTCTCCAGCCCAGAGAGCCATGATCATGAGGTGGTTGTGTCTGAGAAGTATCTGTAATTGCATCCTCTATGAATATGCACACCTGCACACACACATCTGCACACACACATAGCTACTTCTACTTGTGCATTCTATTTGCACATATATGTGTACTCACCTGTACCTCCTTTTACACACACACACACATATACGCCTTTCCATCCACCATGTTACCATACACTCACTTTTTGGTTATTGTTGGTGCTGCTGCCAAGTTACATAGGTCACATCTTTTTGAACAATCATTCTTTTCTTTTGTGTACTTCTTGAGGAATCATGTGAGGAAAACTCTTATGTGTGTTTGGAACTTGAGTACGTGAATCTGCCTTTTGGACCATTAATTTTTTTATGAAGTCCAAACAGAGATCAAGTACTTTTGGTATGAATTTCATACATGAATTGATATGGGCTGTAGGTGTAAAATATATGCATTTTGAAAATGTAGTATAAAAATGTAAAATATTTTTATTGTTGCATTTTGAAATGATAATATTTGGGATATATTGAACAAAATAAAATATGACAATTTTTTTTTTTGTAAATTTGTTTTATATGGCTACTGAAAAACGTAGAATTACGTGTCTGGCTCACATTATATTTCCATCGGACAGCACCGGTTTGACGCTCTTGGCAAGAAAAGCTTTGGATTTTCTAGAACTCATCTTGATTTTTGTAGTACATAGTTATGTGCAACTACCTCCAAAGGCCAGAGGCAAAGTGGACAATTTTAAAGGCTTCCAGTTCTATGGCATTTTTAGTTCAGGAGGGGCAACAGTAAATGATTAACAACTGCATCTCTGGGAGGGGAGCAAAAAGCCCCAGTGTGCAACATTACTCAGTTTTTGTGATGCAAATACTCCCACTGTGGCTCATTTCAAGCTATGAGACAGCACTGGACCACAAACAGGGAACAAAAAACAGGGAAGAAAAACTGGAAACTGGCTCTTGATCCCGGTAGCAACAAGCTTTAAAATGAGACTAGTCAGGACTGTTCCTTATTTTTACTGCAGTTCCTTGCACAATGCCCAACAATGAGGAAATCTATTTAAATATTTGTTGAATGAATCACTGAATGAATGCATGCTTCCACTAGCTTGAAATTTCCTAATGTTTCCATTTTTTCTAATCTTTTCTCTGACCTTTCTTAATTCCTAAAGTTTAGCATACACGCATGACTACAACAAGCCATCTCTTCCTTGGCCACTGTAATGGATTATGTGTTAACGCTGTCTATATTATATATATATAATGCACGTACAGAGAGCGAGATGGGCGCCCTGGTGGTGCAGAGGTTAAAGTGCTCAGTTGATGTGAACCCACCAACTGCGCTGCAGGAAAGAGATATGGCCCTCTGTTTCCTTAAAGATTAAAAAAATCAAACCAAAGCAGATCCACTGCCTTCCAGTTGATTCTGACTCATATTGACCCTACAGGATGTATTAGAGCTGCCTCATAGGGTTTGCAAAATTGTAATCTTTCAGCGGAAACCCTGGTGGTATAGTGGTTAAGAGCTACAGCTGCTAACCCAAAGTTAGGCAGTTCTAACCCACTAGGTGCTCCTTGGAAACACTGGGTCAGAATTGACTTGATGGTAATGGAATACATATACATACACACATACATAATTTCACAATATAACAGCTGCAGAGCCAACACAGTTTTAAGTTTAATCAGTATCATTAAATTTTTACCATCACTTTTTAAAGCTGGACAGTTGATAAAACAGTGAATCACGCCATAATCTGTAGTATTTGCTGATCTCCATGTAGTAAGTACTCCCAGCATTGCCAATTTCAACATGATGTCCCTAAACACAGAGCTGGAAAAAATATTCAGTAGTATCCATCATACTGTATTTCTACCACACAGATACAAGACAGAAATAACCTCTAGAGCATGAATAATAGTACAATGTGGTAAAATAGGTAGTGATAAGTTTTAAGTGTTTGTTGCTTTTATTTTCAATACAACGTAATGAATTGTAAATTGATATAATTTAATACTGAGTGTTCAACAAGTAGCTTACAAATGTCCTAAAAATTAAATAATTAGGTTTCATATGCCCCTTATGAATGATGTGGTTTCAGTTATCCAGTGCTGCTATACCAGAAACGTCACCAATAGATGGCTTTAACAAAGAGACATTTATTCTCTCACAGTCTTGGAGGTTAAAGGTCCAAATTTAGTGTGCAAGCTGCAGAGGAAGGCTTTCTTGCCTCTGTGAGAATACCCTTGTTATCAATCGTTCCCTGGTCAAGGAGCTTCTCAGAACAGGGACCTGGGTCCAAAGGGTGCGCTATTCTCCTGGTCCTTGTTTCTTGGTGGTATAAGGTTCATGCCTCTCTGCTCACTTCTTTTATATCTCAAAGAGATTGACTTAAGACACAACCTAATCTTGTAGATCTGAGTCCTGCCTCATGACCATAACTCCTGCTAATCCCACCTCATTAACATCACAGAGGTAGGGTTTACATGACATAGGAAAATCACATCAGATGACAAAATGATGGACAATCACACAATATTGGGAATCATGGGCTATTCAAGTTGACACACATTTGAGGGGTCACAATTCAATCTGTGATAGATGTTAAGGGTGGAGGCCTCCTTTAGCTCTGAAACACCCATTTTTCTAGTAGCTAGGAGTGTTGGCTGCAGTGTCTCCCAGCAAGACTGTCCTAAAGAACTGTACTTAGATGAAACGAGCTACCTCACACCTGGTTACTGTGGTAGCACCTGTATCCACTGAATGGTTGCTATGGGAGTACAAGGCCCATCTCCACAGGTCAAGACACTTTTGGAGTGCCATTCTGGCTGCAGGGTTCCCTGTGGAACTTGACAAGACCTCTACTGCAACTATGTCCTAGTTCAGTTCAAACTTCTTTCTGCTTAATCCTGCTTCCTTCCTCCCTGACAGTTGTTGTCTCTCAGAGACATAACCCTCATAATCCACCAGCATATAGTCTCTCTTTCAGGGCCCGTGTCCCAGGGAATAGAATCTCGAAGTCATAAAAGAAAGTCAAAGACAACATTGCTCATTTCTCTCATGGACTCTGCTGTTTTATACTTCATCGATAAGTAATTCTGTTTCGGTTACAGTCAGGGTCAGTGTTACCACTTTGTCTTCTCAGAGTTACAATTTACCAATCAAGTAAATAGAAAAGTTATCTTTGAGACTGTGCCTAAGAGAATTATCATTTGGATGCAGTTAATGGAATGAATTTGCCATCAGATTTCTCAACAGCTGGAACACCCATAGCTAATATGTCTTACCATTTTTGGTTTCCTTTTTGGAATGATATCATTTTCATTATGAGTCATTGTAGTAAATATTTGCTTCTTGGGATGACTAACCTCAGGCACGTTAAGAATTTTTTACACATCAGAGCAACAGGAATGTTTGTCCAAAATCCAAGCACTCCTAATCCTGTCAGTTGAGATATAATTCCTTTCAAATATTTCTTACGGCCAGAAACTGGTAACTTAAGCATTTTCAATTCCTGAGTCAATCTACTGCTCTTTTTATTTGTATAAACCAATGTTTTCCATTTTTAGAAGAAAGTATTTTCCATCTGATTCAGTAAACAAATTTGTTCCCCCTTCATAATTCATATTATTCCTGAATTCTCCTGTATAACATAAAGTCAGGATGTATGCAGTCACTGTGAGTCAAAGATGACTCAGCAGCAACTGGTTCAAACCTCATTGAGTTGTCTCTGTGTGTAAGGAACTGTTCTGGGAACCTTACAAACACCAGCTCATTTAATTTCCCCAACACTGTCTAAAGATATGTACTATGATCAGCATTTTACAGCTGAGGAATACACTGGTGCATAACGGGTAACTTACTCAAGGCACCACTTTTTTTTTTTCTTTTTTATTTAACGTGACTGAATGAAAATGTACATTCCCATATAAATTGACATGCCCACCTATATGCAGCTTCCACTGCTCTCCCTGTCCGGTGACAGCACACTATTCCTCTCTGCTCCATACATGTCTCATCCTCCCAACAGCCTCCTTTCTGCTCCTCTCCACCCACTCTCTTTCCTCCAGCCAGAGGTCAGCAGAATGATATCCTATAGATGTATAGAACCATAAAGTGCAACCAATACATGGTCACTCTGCATTGCCAAGTCCAATCTATTCCTGTCCAAAGAGTGGACTTTTGTTATAATTTATGGGTAAGGGCAGCATCAGGGCCAGGGGCCATGCTCTCAGGGGAACCCCGAAACCGCTGGACCATCAATTGAGGTCTTTTAGTGGAGATCTCAGGATGCACTCCCTTTTATTCTTGTGTTGCCAGTGAGACTCAACCTAGTGAGCTCCATCGTGGCTATCACTGGTGATGGCCGGGCACCATCCGGTTCTTCTGGTCCCAAGTCAATGACGGCACCCACTCTTGCGGGTCTGTCTTCTAGGTTGTCTTTACTGCATGTCATTTTGGTCCTCGGTGAGCATCCGTTCCTGCTGAGTTGGGACCATTTGCTGGGTCCTCGGATGGCAGCTTGGCAGCTTTTAAGACCCCAGACGCCACTCATCAATGTGGGGTGCAGAGAGCTCTCTTAGCAAAATGCTAGTTGTGCCAACTGGCCTCGATTTCACCTAAGAGCATGGTCCCCTGCCCCCCACCCCAGCTACTCTATCTTGCAATATTGGGTTAAGATGGAAGGAGTACTCAAGTTATGCTGAAGTCCACTTAATGTTGTTCTTGTTTCTAATGTGTACTATCACTGCTTTCTCCCAACCAGATTTCTAGCAACTATCTAAACTAAGCCCTCCCCCCCTCCCCTTCCCTCGCTTCCCTCCCTTGCAGCTGTCAAAGAGTCTTTTCTTCTATACACAAGTCTGTTTTTGAGATCTTATCGTAGAGGTCTCATATAGTATTTGTCCCTTTGTTGCTGACTACTTTCACTCAACATAATGTCTTCCATTTGAAACCAGGTTAGGAGATGTTTCCTGGAATCATCATTATTCTTTATCATTGTGTAGTGCTCCATTGAGTATATGTACCATAGTTTACCTATCCATTCTTCTGTTGTTGGGCATCTGAGTTGACTCCATCTTTTTGCTATCGTGGACTGTGCTGCGATAAACGCTCTCGTGCATGTGTCCATTGGTATGAAAAGCCTTGATTCTGTAGGATATATTCCAAGTAGTGGAATTACTGGGTCAAATGGTATATCAATATCCATTTTTTTTAAGGAAGCGCCAGATTGCTTTCCAAAGAGGCTGGACCATTTTGCAACCCCACCAACAGTGTAGGAGGGTTCCACTTTCTCCACAGCCTCTCCAGCATTTGTTGTTTTGTGTTTTCTGGATCATGGCCAATCTTGTTGGGGTGAGATGGTATCTCATTGTCATCTTGATTTGAATTTCTTTAATAACTAAAGATCGTGAACATGTCTGCATGTGTTTTTTGGCTGCCTGGATTTCCTCTTTAGTGAAATGTCTGTCCATCTCCTTAGCCCATCACTTAATTGGATGGTTTATCTTCTTCTTTGCTGCATTTTGTATAAGGTCTAGAAGGGCTCTGTATATAATCATTTTGTATTCACTTTCCGATGCTTTCATAAAAGTTTCTTCATCTGGAAAACTCCTTGGTTGCTTTGTTTGGGAGCCTTCTGAAGCCATGGGTGATTTCTTGTATGCCACAATTGTCTGTTGCTTTTTGGGTCCCATGTGAGCATGTAGAGGCTGGAAGAGGTACTGTGAGGACAGACTGCAAATGTTTCTCCAGGCTGTCTTAAAATGTAAAGCAAAAGGTATCTGACCACTTGACAAGCCAGTTAGGTTTTTAGGTGTAGAGGTCCCTCTTCTCAACTGACAAAGTAAGCATCACTATATCCAACCCCAGATGATAACAAACTAGTTCAGAATACAGCAATGCTACTGCTCTGTTGGCTTCTGCTGACAGGGCCTAGCCTTAGGTGACACTGCTTCGAGTACTGCTTTTGTGGTAGAAAAGCGCTCTCTTGTGGGCAGGCTCTGGCTCCCAAGCTGCAGCCACTGTACCCAAGATGGCGCCCTCCACACAGGCAGCAGACAGAGGGGCTAAAGGTGCCGAGAGGTAGTGATTCCTCTGCTTCTGTTGCAGGGCCTGCAACGTAGGTGGCACTGGGAAAATTACTACTTTTCTGTCGGAGAAGCGCTGTCCTGTTTGCGGGCGCTGGCTCCCAGGCTAAGAATTAGGTCCCGCTAAAATCTCGGTACCAACATGGCGTCTGGCACACTGACCGCGGAGCTCCGCACAAACCCCGCTGACGCAGATATAAAACGAAAGGCTCAAAGTGTCTAGATTAACAGAGTCCTAAGCCTGGCTCTCAGAATATGGGAATTTCGCCTGCCTATCCCCCCAGCAGCGCATCTGAGTCCATCCGCCAGGCAAGACCCGCCCACCAGCCGAGACCAAGGAAACAAAAGTCAAACTGGTGCATTTACCTTCCGTCTGTGAGAGCCGGGGCTAGCCAGGAGCGGGAGTCAGCGAGAGAGAGGAGGTTTTTCGCTCAGTGGTGTGAAGTCCCAATTAACAGCTCTGTGCCGTGTCCTGAGGCTGATTAGGTGATCAGAAGGCTCTGTTTGTCAGTTCAGGTCTTGGTTTCCAGAGGGATAGGAGGGGACGTGGGCTTAGTCCACCAGTTTGACTCTGCCCCCCCCTTTTTTTAATTGTACTTTAGATGAAGGTTAACAGAACAAATTAGACTTCTTATTAAATAATTAATACATGTTAATTACAATAGTGGTTGCTGTCTTTGCTAGTGTTGCTGTACCAGAAATACCACCAGTGGATGGCTTTATGAAAGAGAAGATTATCCTCTCACAGTCCAGCAGGCTGGAAGTTTGAATTCAGGATGCTAGCTCCAGAGAAAGGCTTTCTTTCTCTGCTGACTCCGGATGAAGCTCCTTGTGATGCATCAGTCTTCTCCTGGTCTGGGAACACCTCAGCAGGAACCTCAGGTTCAAAGGACATGCTGCAATACTGGCACTGTTTTCTTGGTGGTATGAGGTCTCCAACTCTCTGCTTGCTTCCCTTTCCTTTTATCCCTTGTAGGACCAAAGGTGGTGCAAACCACACTGCTGGGAAACTCCCTTTATATTGGATCAGGGAGGAGACCTTAGTAAGGGTATTACAGTCCCTCTCCCAATCCTCTAACATAATCCTGTCTCCCTCTACTAACCACAGGCAGAGATTAGGATTTAGAACATAGGAAAATTCCCAAATGGAGGATAACCACACAATATGGGAAATATGGCCCAGTGAAACTGCCACGTTTTTGGGGGGGTGGATATAATTCAGCACTTAACAGTTGTCGATTCCATGACATGTTAACACTCCCCCTCTCAACCTTGGGTTCTCCATTGCCCACTTTCCTGTCCCCTCCTGTCTTCTAGTCCTTGCCCCTGCGTTGGGTCGCCCCTTTAGTCTCATTTTGTTTTCTGTCTACTCTTTGGCTGAACAGTGAACCTCAGGATTGACTTCAGTATTACGAGTTAAAAGGATGCTGAGGGCCAGACTCTCAGGATTTCTCTAGTCTCTGTCAAGCTGTTACTGTTCTAGGTCCCTAGGAGCAGAAGCTAGGATACGGGGTGCAGAGCATACAATCTTTCTTTACTTACTGTTCTCAGCATTTAGTATTTAATTAAGAAGAAAGAGAGGCTGATGTTCAGTGGATAAGCTGGTGTTGTAGTTGGGCAGTGGGAGAAATAAACACATCTAAACATTGGTCCTGGTGGTATAGTGGTTAAGAGCTCAGCTACCAACCCAAATAGTGGCAGTTCAAATCCACCAGCTGCTCCTTGGAGACCCTATGGGGCAGTTCCACTCTGTCCTCTAGGGTCGCTGTGAGTTGGAAATTGACTCCACAGCAACGAGTTGTTTTTCTCTTTTTTTCAACACTGGCTCTGTTCAAGGAATCCCTAAACTAACAGTAGACTACTTTGTTAAAAGTTTCAAGAAAATAAGAGATTTACACTGGATTCAAATACAACCCACAAAGACAAATGTGGCTGTAAGACAAACTTTGTTGTGGTGGTGGTTTAGGTGAAAGTTTACAGTGCCATTTACTTTGTCACTCTACAGTTTATATACAAATTGTTCTGTGACATTGGTTGCAGTCCCTGCAATGTGTCAGCACTCTCCTCCTTCCCACCCTAAATTCTCCAAATCCATTCATCCAGTTTTTCTCCCTCTTGCCTTCATGTCTTACCTTTGGGCAGGTGCTGCCCATTTGGTTCTGCATACTTGACTGAGTGAAGAAGCATGTTCCTCACGTTTGGCTGAAAAGTGGACTTCAGGAGTGGCTTCAGTCAGTAGAGTATCTGATGCCATAGTCTCAGGGGTTCCTCCAATCTCTGTCAGACCAGTAAGTCTGTGTTTTTGTTTTTGTTTTTTGATTTGAATCCTGTATTTTTCTCATGCGTTTTCTGGGACCTCTATTCTGCTCTGTCAGAACAGAAGGTGGTGGTAGCTGGATGCCATCTAGTTCTCAAGGGCTCGGGCTGCGGTTCATGTGGTCCGTTACTTCTTTGGGCTAAAAATTTTCCTTGTGTCTTTGGTTTTCATATGATCCATTGAGGATGTGCTATTCACGAAAACCTAAACAAATGTGCACAGTAAGACAGGGCCAAGGGAATGTGCTGAGCAAGGAACGGGTCAAGCCTTGGCCTGATTTGCAGGGAAGGGTGGTGGCAGCAGTTGGTGGTGGTGGTACCAGACTCACATTCCCCAAAGGCAACTTTCTGGAGTAGGTCACAGATGTCAGCTGTCAGCAGCTCTCGTATCTGCTGCCATCAGAGAGCTGGGAAGAGACAGGACTGGGATTCAAGGACAGGCCATCAGGCTCCACCACTGTAGGGCCTGCTATGAGCTCTGCTAATGCTCCTGCAAAGAACTTGAGCCTATCCAACCGGAAGACCGGACCTGCCAATCCAAGTACTACCCCCAATTTTCCAGAGAGATTAGAGCTTTCAGTTTGGAGAACATCTGATGCCTACTGCATTCAGAATTCATGATCATGAACTCAAGGATATTAACAACTGAAGATGGCACAGGACTGGGCAACATTATGACCTCTTGTACATGAGGCTGCTCCGAGTTGGAGCTATCTGACTCCATGGCAACTAACAACCAACTACCAAAACAACAGCACCTACCACAACAACAGCACCTCTTCTGCCCCTCATTAAGAAGAGCTTGTACAACAAGCACATGTTGTACTTGACCAGGGCTAGAACTAGGTTGCAAAACTCTTGAGCATGTCTCCTCAAATTTTCCATCTCTGGTAGCACTCTTGCATTGCTGCTGTCTAGCCTCGATCCTACTCCTTTTCTTCAGGCAGAAGCCACTGAGAGTCGGCTTGGCCCTAAGAATCCTGGTATCACTCCTACATTCCTCTTCCTATATCTCACAGGTGGGTAAAATCGTAGAACAAGGAATGTAGGCATTTGGAATTGATTACTCAAGCTTCTGAAGATTCTGGATCTTATGTATATGCCTAAGAAATATTTTCTATAGAAAAATAAGCATGGGGTAAGCAACGGCAGTCTGGAGGATTTTGAAAAGGAAGAAAAGAAACCCAACCTGAGAGCACTTATATACGCACACTGCTGTTTGGATATCATCTCTCTCCTGCAACCTTGCTCAGGCTTCCTAGCCCAGTTTTCTTGCTCTAAAGAAGCTCCCCTGGTCTGAGAGAATTATTTCTAGCCAGTATGGGGAACAGTCAGTCCCAACAGTTGTCACTTTCAGAAGAATCATGTCTTTAGTTGATTTGGCTCCTATAAAAATTGGTCAAGTCCCAGGACACACATCTAGTATACTACGGCCTTCAGCCATGAGTTGGCTTGCTTTGGCTCCCTGTGCAACTGTCTGCAGTGCTTGGGGAGCTGCTAACAACTTACACCTGTGACCTGCTCAAAGGCCTTACCCTGAGCTGATGTGAGCCTGGGACCGCTGCCAACACTGCCACCACTGCCGAGCTCTAAAATTCTGTTAGGAACACTTGGGTTTTAGAATAACTACAACAAATATTCTTTACCTTTACCAGGTGTAGTTCTTCATTCAACTACACAGTAGCAGTGTTTTATACTATTGGTTTAAAAAAATATTTAAATTGTGATTTAGGTGGAAGTTAAAAGAGAAAATTAGTTTCCCCTTCAAACATTTATACACAAATTGTTTGGTGACACTGGTTGCATCATGTCAGTATTCTCCCCCTTTTGCTTTCCACATTGGGTTCCCCAGTTAGATTCATTCAGTTTACCTGTCCCTTCCTGCCTTCTTGTCTTTGTATTTGGGCAGGCAACACCCATCTGATTGTGTATACTTGATCTAAGCAGCACATTCCTCACGTGTTAAGGTTTATTTTATAGGCCTGTCTAATCTTTGGCTGAAAGTTAGACATTGGGAGCGGCTTCTATTCTGACTTGGTGGAGGTACAAAGACCATTGCCCTCAGCGTTCCTCCAAGTCTCTGTCAGAATGGTAAATCTGTTCTTTTTTTGTGAACTTCTGACTTTGTTCTACATTTTTCTTCCACTCTGTTTGGGACATTTTACTGTGATCTCTGTCAGGATGGCCAGTGATGGCAGCTGGGGGCCATCTAGTTCTTCTGGTTTCAGGTAGCATAGGCTGTGATTCATGTGGTCCATTAGACTCTGAAACAAATTGCTCCCTTGAGTCTTCAGTGTTTTCCACTCTCTTTTGCTTCACATTAAAAAAGACTGATTGCTATATCTTAGATGGCTACTGTACAAGCTTTTAAGACCTGACGTATTACTCATCAGAGCAGGATCCAGGACCTTGTCTTCAAGGACTATGTTGTGCCAGTTGCCACAGATGTTCCCCGAATCTGCAGTCCTTTGCCCTCAGGCCTGGAACAGTCATCTCATAAGATGTTTAGTTATACATAAGAAGTTCTTCTGTCTGTGCCACTTCTGTGCTCTGTTGTCCAAATTAACACATAAGGAGCACCTACAGTTATGTATTTGGATACAATCCGACACACATCTTTCCTGACTTTAAACAATAACTAATGATAAAATAGAATAACTATACTGTAATAAAAGTTATGTGAATGTGGTCCCTGGGTGGGATGGAGGAGGACAGTACTATTTCCTCATTCTACTTGTTTAACATTTTCAGATGTGGCTGACAGAGGGTAACTGAAACTGCTGGTGGGGGGGGTACTGATTATTCAAAGAGGAAAACATCCACATAGGCAGTCCTTGGATTGTGAATGGCTAATTTATGTACACCCCATAGTTATGAATCCATCCCTGTAAAGCCTACTGCATTAAAAATTCACAGTATTCGCAATGGTTCACAGTAACAAACAGGTGCCACTTTGCGGTGTACATCTAAATGTAACTATCATGACTGTATTATTAAGTTAAAGATATTTTAGTGTATCTTAAAGAGTTTCTTTAGTGCTTTTATGCATAGAAAGGTATGCTATATACTAAGACAAACATTCAATTAGCTGACATCAGATATGAACTATACCTAGCTGTTCTGATTTAATGTGCAAATTCAAATTACAGACAGATTTAGGAATGTTCATAATCCAGGACCGCCTATAATGCAGACATAAAGATGAGTCACACTTTGAAATCAGCAGATAAGAACTTTAAAATAACCATTTTCAATATGTGAATGGATTTGGTGAAAAACATAAAATGGGGAATTTTGAAAAGATTTCCCGTTTTTACCCGAGAATTCTACCAAAAAATTTTGAAAATCAAAAACTTGACAACTGAAAAATGAATTTTAAATGAAAAACTCATGGAAATGATTAACAATGGATTGGAAATAGCAGAGTAAGGATCCGTTAATGCAAAGACAGGTCCATAGAAATTATCCAAGCTGAAACCCACAGAGAAAAAATAATGGAAAAAAAATTAACAGAGTAGCTAAAACTTGTGAATAATAAGCAAATGGTCTAATATATATGTACTTGAAGTAGCAAAAAAAGGTTAGGAAAAATGAGGCAGAAGAAATATTTGACAAAATAAAATGTATCAACTTAGATATTCAAGAATCTCAGTACAACCTAAGTAGAATAAATGCAAGACCCATCTGCAGACATCACAGTCAACTGCTGAAAGCCAAAGAGGGAACAGTTAAAACAGCCAGATAAAAGTGATAATAAGAACGATGGCTGCGTTTTCATTAGAAACAGTAGAGGTCAGAAAACAGTGATACAGCATATTTACAGGTAAAAGACTATCAATATTGAGTTCTGTATGTACAGAAAACATCTTCCAAAATGTAAATAAATAAACATGTTTTTAGAGAGAAAAAGCTGAGAGAATTTGTCAGCAGAACTCCACACTTACCAAAAATACTAAATAATTGCGGACACATCACCAGATCTGCAAGGAGCGGTAAGGCAGGCAGCATCTAAAATGGCCCCACCCCTGTCCATAAATCATTACTGAGGTCAACTCCTCAGACAGGAATAGATTGGATTTGGTGACACAGAGTGACCACATGTGTGCACTTTATGGTTCTATACATCTATAGGATGCTGTCCTACTGGCCTCTTACTAGAGGGGAGTGGAAAGAATGGAGAAGAGGGGACAGGAGATTGTTAAGAGGATATGACATGTATAGAATGGAAAGGAAGAGTGTGCTGTCACCGGGCAAGGAGATCAATAGGAGCCGCACATAGGCGGGCATGCAAATTTAAACTGGATTGTACACTTGCACTCGATCACAATAAATAAATAAAATAAAACGGCTCCCAGAGATCCCTAACATCTGGCTTTCATTCCCTTGTGTCATCCCCTCTTGAGAGATGAGATAGCAAATATGTTTTCTGCAGTATTTATTATTATTGTGCTTTAAGGTGAAAGTGTACATCTAAAGCCAATCTCTCATACAAACACTTATACATATTATGTGACACTAGTTGCAATCCATTACAATGTGACAGCACATTCCCCCTTTCCACCCTAGGCTCCCTGTGTCCATTTAATCAGTTCCTTCCTGTCCCTTTTCCCTGTCTTCATCCTGTCTCTGGACAGGAGCCACCCATTTGGTCTCATTTATCTAGTTGAACAAGGAGTATTGGTTTTATTAAAAACAAACCAACAAAACAAACCATTGTGTCAAGTTGATTCAGACTCACAGAGACCCTACAGGACAGAGTAGAACTGTCCCCTAGAGTTTTCAAGGAGTGCCTAGCAGATTTGAACTACTGACCTTTCAGTTAGCAGATGCAGCACTTAACCACCATGCCACCAGGGTTTCCTTTTGTTCTATAAACCCACTGCCACTGAGCTGAGTCCGACTCATAGCAACCCTAGAGGTCAGAGTAGAACTGACCCATAGCATTTCCAAGGAGTGTCCAGTCTAATCTTGTCTAAAGAGTCTAAAGACTATAATTAAGAATAGACTCAGTGAAGACACTGTGCTCCACTTTTACAGGGGGCAAACATCTGGGATTGTGTTAGAATGCATGATTTCAACGGGTGAGGTTTATGGTCTAAATTTTTCTCACCAAGGCCTAAATACGATAAAGTAATTATAAAGATGTGACTCTGTAGTGTAACCTGTGTTTACCTGGCTATACTAGGGTGGAGTGGGGCATGTGTGGCATGAGGTACAAGTAATAGGTCCACATACTGTTTCCAATAACCATACTTACCAGAACTCTAGACCCTTCCATCCTCTAGATGATCCCCACGCTGGCTCCTCCACTGATTTGGCATTGCCGCCTTGTGGCCCCTGCTCCTACTGGTGGATGATGATTATGGCTGTTGAGGCTACCGCTACCTGGGCACAGTGCCCACAGCTCCTCTGTCCCACTGCTACCTTACCTCACTCAGGTTGTGGGGAGGCATTTGCTTGCACCAGAATTCCTAAGTGCTCAGTTACACTGAGCCAGACACAACAGTGGTCTTCAGATGTAACAATCGTCTTGCTGAGGAAGAGACAGCTGCCAGCCCTGAGGACAGACATGGACATTGTAGGTATCCATCTGTACTCTCACATCTGCTTTACCAGTTCCTCTGCACTCTGCTAATACTGAAGTTGTCTAGGCTCTTCTCATCACTATTTAGACTCACCACCTAACATTATTTACATACAATGTAGATAATTAGAACTCACATTCATCACTGGTGGGAGTGTGAAACAGTATAAATCCTTTGTAAAACTGTCTATCAGTCTCTAATAAAAATGAATACCTACCTACCCAATGGCCCAGCAGTATCATGTCCAGGTATTTACTGAACAGAAATAAATTCATATATCCAGAGAAAGACTTAACACCCAAAAGTTCATAGCTTCACTCTTCACAAACAGTCAAACCAGAAAACAGCCCAAATACCTATCAGCTGGTGAATGGATAAACAAACTGTGTTATATTCATATACTGATACTATGTGGCAATAAGAGAAACAGACTACCAACACACACTACAAAGTGGAGTTACATAAGGTTAGATGGCCCAAAGCCCACTGCTGTTGATTCTGACTCAGAGTTTTAGAATCCCAGATACCATGCAACAATGAATAAATGGTAGACCAGATGCACTGGGATGTCCCATGAAATGATAACTCTAAACCTCCAAACCACGGACGCAACTCCCATGAGGTTTTGGGTTGTATATAAGCAGCTTCAGTCAAATGGCATTTTACTTGCAGGATATGATGAAATTGTCAGCAGACCAGGAAATTCTCAGCATTTTCAGGGACTGACCTGGGAATTTGCTTTGGAATCACAATGGCACGCTCCTTCTGTTAAGTTTCACTTTTGCTTTCAGCTGGAGATTCCTGGGTGGGATCTGTACATTTTTCTTTAATTAAAAATGTACACATTTATAGTAAACACTCAGCTGCAATAGAAATTGTTACAACACTATCATTATATGACATATAGTCCAGGAAAAAAAAAATCATAATTACCCTAAAGGGAAAAATATTTTTAAATTGATTATTTGAATAATGGGTTATTGACAACACACTACTGTTAGCAGTTACAAAAATTCCAAGCCAGAAATAAGGTGAGAAATTCTCACTCACATATCTCATACCCTGCTCACATTTCAAAAGTAGAAGAAAACCAGCAACATACAGTTAGTGGTGGCTGTAAGTCTACCTTGTCACTTTCCTCAAACTTTGCCTTTGTTTTTTTGTTCTTTCAGTGAAGATTTACAGAACAATGCTTTCTTATCAATCAGTTAGTACACATGTTGTTTTATGACATTGGTTAACAACTTCACGACAGGTGAATATTCTTCCTTCTTCTCAACCTTGGGTTCCCTGTTACCAGCATTCTTGTCACCTCCTGCCTTCTGGTTCTTGCCCCTGAGCCTGTGGACCCTTTAATCTCATTTTATAGGCCTGTCTAATCTTTGGATAAAGAGTGAAGCTCAGGAATGACTTCATTACTGAGCCTAAAGGATGTCTGGGGGCTATTGTCTTACAGTGTCCTGTCTCTGTCAGACCAGTGTCTTTTTTTTTTCTGTGTGTGTGTTATAATTTTGTTTGACCTTTTTCTCCAGCTCTCTGCAGGATCCACTATAGTGATGCCTGTCACAGCAGTCAGTGGTGGTAGCCAGGAACTGTCCAGTTGTACTGGACTCAGTCTGGAGAAGGCCATCACAGTCGTGGTTCACTAGTCCCTGAGATTCATCTTTTCCTTGTGTCTTTAGTCTTCTTCATTCTCCAATACTCCTACATGGGTGAGACCAGTGGAGTTTCTTAGCTAGCTGCTCATGGGCTTTTAAGACCCAAGATGCTACTCACCAAAGCAGAATGTAGAATGTTCTTTATAAACTATGTTATGCCAATTGAGATTGGAGTAGAGCGAGTTATGAGGTTCCTGTGCTAAGATGCGCCCTGACCGAAGACTTACACAAGACAAGGACTTTCCTTCACTGCCGTCACAGGGAAAGCCTTTCCTTAGAGCAGACATCCTGAATTCAGACTTGTAGCCTACTGGACTGTGTAAGAATCAACTTTTCTTTGTTAAAATCTTCTGCTTGGTGATATTTCTGTTAGAGCAGCACCAGCTGAATAAATCAGTCCCAGTAATTCTGTCTCTCAAGGACTTCGGATGTGTCTGTGGAGCTTCCAAGACCCTGCCTGTACAGGTCGTGCTGGCTTCCCCAGTACTGTGTACTGGTAAACCCTCTTGACTAAATGTGTTGCTCATCTCAATCTGTAAAAGGGCACTGAAGAGAAAATATACTTACATAGATGCTAGAAGGAAAAGGAATTTTCATACGAAATATTTGGGATACACAGAGGAATCGAGGGAAAATGTACAGTAGTGTTACACTGTTAAAAAAAATTTTGTAAACAGGTTTACAAGGCCCGAGTGGAGAGACTGACTCTACTGAGTACTATGGACAGGTCCCCTACTAGTGCTAGAATAATGTGCTGGAAAAAAAAAGAAGTACGGTCCATGTCCATACAGAACTCAGAATTTACCTAAGAAAACAATTATTTAAAATCAGCAATTACAGTTGCACACAAAATGTTGCAAATGGCACATGTTGATTTGCTCCAGGCCCAATAGATCTGATCATAGGCATCATTATCAGTTTGAAGAATTTGAGAATCTTACTCAAATGCTTACACAATGCTTACCAGTTTGGCTACTAAACGAAAGGTAGGCAGTGTGAACACAAAGAACAGTGGGAGAAAAGACCTGGCATTCAGCTTTAGCAAAGATTATAGTCTAGGAAACAATATGGAGAGGTAAGTGTCATAATAAACTGGTCTTTAAATTGGGTTGATTGTTTCCTTGAGCACTGACAAAGATTTTCCAGTGTGTAAGTGGGATCTCAGAAAGTTTTAAGGGCATTAACAGCCTGATCCCCAATTTCCATATTTAGTTTTTACTGAAAGTAACTTTTCTGATAACAAGAGCTGTCCCGGTTGCCAAGCTTCTCTCATTTCTCTTTTCACAGTGGCTCTTCTCTCTTTTTACAAAAGACAGGTTCACCTGTCACAATCTTGAGTTTTACACGGCTATTTTGTTTCTGGGTGTAAAAACCTCCTGGACTACTGGAAATACTGGTGTTGGTGTTGAGAAAATGAATGACTCTAATATTTGGGTAATGGGTTCCCAGATACATAGCACTCCAGTTAAATTTTAATTTCAGATAATGAATGAAGAAATCTTTAGCATAACTATGTTTCAAATATTGCATAAACACACATATTCAAACCTTGTTTCTCTCAACTTTAAATTTAACTGGAAGTTCTGTATTTCAATTTGCTAAATCTGGTAACTCCACCTAGGTAGCAAAAGTTCACTGGTTTCCAAGTCACCGATTTCAACAAAAATGAGTTGTCCATGGATAACTACACTTTTTTATGAAAGAGCACTAAGTGAATTTTAAAAAACAACACGTGCAGAGAATTGTGAAAAATCACTATGATAACATTTCTTCCAGGCCTACCCACTTATTTACGTCAGCATTTATAATGTATAGAAATGTAAAAAAGGCACAGTCTAATCTAGATCCTGTCATATTCTAGCAATATGCAATATTCATCAACACTTGAACAGATTGCTTAAATGTAAGCCAAAACTCATCTATTAAAATTGAATTTGTCATAAATTTTTTTATTTTTCATAATTTCCAGATTATATATTTATATTGCTTTAAACAACTGTGCAGTAAAAGTAATAACCATACCAATAATAATGCAAAATAATTTTTAAGCACTTAAGAGCCCTATAATCAAAGGGAAGAATTAAAATTCACTTTATAGACATTTGTTTCAGAGACGTGTCAGTGATCATAAAAGATGTAGATCCTCTGCAAACATAATGTACAAAAAAACCCCAAACTGATGTTAAAAATGTATGAGGAATAGTTTTTTGAAATTCTTTTCGTAGATATATGATCAAAAACGTGGGAAGACCACAAAATGTTTCAGATAATGTTAAGTGTGAGCTGCAAGATGTTTAAGAAATCTTGAACTTAGCAGGCTCAAAACTGGGTTGGAGTCTCCACATGCTAGATCAACAGTCTTTGGAATATAATTCCAACTCCATCTCCAGCTGCTATGGATGGCCTCAATCCAGCCAGATTTTGTACTGACCGGATTGTGTGCCCTTCTTGCTTCCAAGGAAGATGACGTCTTGAATAATGTATACGGGCTGTACCTTTTTTTTTCATGATTCTTTCATCTATAGACTCCAGCAGAAGACAGGAAAGCCAGATGAACTGGTGATGTAGCTAAATATACTACTTAGACAGGGAAAGCTGATGAGAGGCAGGCAACGCAGTTAGCTTGCAGACTTCTGGGTTTACGTGAGAACGCCAATGAAATTGGGACTTCTATGACAAGGAAAGGCTAAAAGGAGGATTTAAAAAAATGCCCTACTTACAAAAACAACCAATCAAAGCGGGGAGGGGGCACGGGGAACAAACAAAGCAATCTTTAAAAACAGTGAAAATAAGAAGATAAAGAGAATTGTACACCGCAATTCTTAACACATACCTTAACACATACCTTTAGTTTCTGAGACACACACAGAAAAATAACCAGAAAGATTTCACAGTTTCAGTTTTCTTTTAAATAGTGGACTTAAAAAAAAAAAAAAAAAAAAAAAAGCAAGCTGTAGTGGATTATTGGGAAGCATAGCACTTTTTACTTGTAAAGTGTATGAGGCACAAGAAAAGAGGGTGAGGATTGACCTTTTCCAGTTAGGCTGTCCAGTGATCATCTCCACTCCCCTTCTCAGGGTTTCCTCTGACCCAAGAGCAACGAAGCAAAGGTTTTTCAGTAAATGCCATGCGGATGTGCCACAGTTAATGGTGACGCTTTTAGGGCCACGGAAATCCCCGAGCGGGTGTGCCAGGCCACTGCTGAAGGGGAAGTATGTGTGGTTATTACCGCCGGAGTTCCCCTAAGTCCTAAGAGGAAAGCACCAGTTTACATGCAAACCAATGAGGTGGAGTTCAGGCCCAAGCAAGGGTATTTAACAGACAGCGCAGGGCTCCAATCCGCCCGGAGCCTCCCCGGCGGTAGGTGTCACCCAAAGCAGATTCCACGGAGTCCTCGCGGGTCGGTGCCGGGGTGCGTCGCCCACGGGAGAGCAGGTCAGTGACGACGCGGCCGACGGTTGCCGGCACGGCGCGTGCGCCCGCGCACTCGAGCGCCCACGCACGCGCGGGACGCCCCCTCCCGGCCCGCGCGGGGCGGACGCCAGACCTCAGCGGCGGCGCCGGCGTGGGGCCGGTGTGCTGCCCGCTCGGCCGGGCCTGTAGCTCCCCGACGGGCCGCGAGCGGCGGAGGACGAGGGTCGGCAGAGGGGCGCGCTTATCACACACCGCCCCAGGAGCCAGAAGTCAGCCCCAGGTGGGCTCCTACGAGCCCTGTACGGCTGTCGGGGACCAGCGAAAGAGAAGGTCCCCGCGAGCCCGAGCCGCTTCCTGTGCGTGACTGGAGCTCTTCCGGCCGGTCCCTGCAGCGACCGCTGCGACTGTGCGGTTTTGTCCGCGGGGAGGCGCCCGGCAGCAGGGTCTCCGGGACGCGGTGTCTGGGGGCGGTGCGAGCTTGTCGCTGGCCGCACTCGCCGAACACACCCACGATCTGGCTTACCCCCCGGGGAGTTCTGTGCCTCCTATACTTTGGGGGCGACCTAGTGGAATGGCGACGCTTTGGCATTTGGTTTAATATGATTATCAAGAGGAGTCACCGGGTCTTTGAGGTGACAGAGAAACTTGAGGACAGAGCCTAAAGCGCAACTTGGGCACAGCAAGGGCTCAGTGAAATATTTAATGAACAAATAGAGGAATATTCCCCAAGTGGTCGCAGTGTGTGTGTGTGTGTGTGTGTGTGTGTGTGTGTGTTTGAGTGAGTGTGTGAGAGAGAGAGAGAGACTGTTTCCCTGATCACCTGGTAACTGTGAGTTGGAAACGCTCCACACACCCAGCGACAGCTACAAAACAACTGTAGGTGGGGACTGGACTGGTTCTAGAGACTTTACGCGTCTTTTTTTTTTTTTTTTTTTTTTTTGCTTTCAGTTCTCAGTCTTAGCAGATACCAGTTATTATCTGCATTTGACAGTAAGGAAACAAGACTCATAGACGTTTGCTTGTTTAAGGATATACCCTTGGTAAGGCTGCACTGAATGATATTGGAAACCAATATCCCAAACCTGATATTGAACCAGACTGAACAAACTTTGTAATTTCTAATGTAATACTGATGTCCATAATACCGTGCAGACAAGTGTACTGTAGTTATACAGGGCTCAGTCATGTTCACTGACATTCACTTCAACAAGTCTCTGATAGCTACATACATGTGTTAGACCCAGGCTTGTGGATGCTGGCCACAGTACACTGATGTAACATACTTCCTGCTGCAAAAGCTCTCACAGCTGAGGACGAAGCAGAAACAAAAGGGACATTGACTCTTGTGTCAGAGATGGATTTGCTGAGTGCCCCATAGCGGGGGACACCCAGGAGCCCTGGTATGAGAGTAAGAAGAGAAAATGCTAGGGAACTGACTCAATTTGAGAAGAAACCTGCTAAAACAAAACAAAACAACTGTTGCTAAGCCAACTCTTAAGACAAATTGGACTGGACTGTAAGACATAAGGAAACCCTGGAGGCATAGTGGTTAAGTGCTATGGCTGCTAACCAAAAGGTTGACAGTTTGAATCTGCTAGGCGCTCCTTGGAAATTCAACGGGACAGTTCTAGTCTGTCCTGGAGGATTGCTATTGAGTTGGGACTGACTTGACGGCAGTGGGGTTTTTGGTAAGACATAAAATGATACTGATGAAGCGTGTGTTTCTTGTCTTAAGGAGAGGCTAACTGGGCAGCTCCTGTGCAAAGACGAGATAAGAGAAAAGATGGGGACAGAAGCTGGTTAAAGGGGCACAGGAAGTACAGGGTGAGGCATGTGCAGTCTCAGGGTGGAGAGAGCAGCTAGAGTTATATCGCAGTGTGTGCACAAGTTTTACTATGACAAAAAAAAAAAAAAACCTGTTGCGGTGGAGTCAGTTTTGACTCATAGTGACCTGACTAGAAAAGAAGGAGGAATTCTGAAAGTGGAAGAATTCAGCAAAGTCAGAGCATTTCAAGGAGGATGTAGGCGCCAGGGTCAGATGAAGACATTTCAACTGATTTTGGCAAAGAACCACGGGAATCATGAATACAGAGAGCAGTGTCAATCGATGCTGACTAAAGCCAGTTGTACTGGTTTCAGGAGCAAACCAAAGAAAAAAGTGGAGACGTTAACCATAGTCACTCATGGTCAGCTTGGCTATGAAGGGAAGATACGATATTGAGTAGTAGCTAAGAGTGTCAAGTGGGATTGAAAGAACCTTTTGTTTGTTTGTTTCATTTTAAAGCTGAGACAGATTTAAGTATGATTGTTATGGTGAAGGAAAGGATTCAGTAGAGAGTTAAAAAGTGGAAAAGGATGGGATCCCCAAAAGGGGCAAGTGCCTTTAACTGAGGCAGCAAATAGGTTGTGAGCAAGAAAGGCATGGCCATGAGAAGATGAGAGATCACTGCTCAATGACGTCTATTTTCCGTGAGAAATAAGAGGGAAACACTGTTGACTGAAAGTGAAATGGGGAGTAGTGGGAAACTGGAGAAGGGTGTTGGAGGTTCACAAGTGTTGCATAGAGCAGTGGGCTAGGGAGCTGAGGAGGGCTGGGCAGAACTGCTAGGAGGTGCTAACGGGCCAGTCAAGACAGAGTCTGAAGTGGAGCTGGTCCTAGTCTACAGGGTTGAGGCTCTTCTTCAGCGGTATTTGGAAGCCTACACATCAGCAGCGGTTGAGACAGAAGGTTGAATTGACCCAGGATTGGTATTTGGCACATTTTTATATAGTTACTGTGTACTCCCCAAACAAAAACCAAACCCAGTGCTGTGAAGGCGACTACAACTCATAGCAACCTTATAGGTCAGAGTAGACTGGCTCCATAGGGTTGCCAAGGAGTGACTGGCTGATCTGAACTGCTGATCGTTTGCTTATCAGATGTAGCACTACCCACTGTGCTACTGGGGTTTCCTACTGTATACTCACTGCCTCAATTTCCACAAATGTATGTCTTGTTTCCATACCAAAGTTTCTGTGTTGGGGTTTGCAAACTCAGATGCATTCAGAGGTCAGGCAGATGATGGAAATAAGCAAATGTCTGGTCTCTTTTAAACAAAAGCATATTTTGTTTATATATTTAACATGTAGGAATAGTCTTCATTTCCACAAAGAAATGAAATTCTCATTTTTTTCCCCAAAACACCTTTCTTTTGGCCTACTGTTCATTTTTGCTTCTTCTCATAGGCTTTTCATTTCTCTTAATTCTACTTTGTTAAAAACAATAGTGTTAGCTCAATGAGAAATGCAACTGACAGTCTTAGTATCCCAAACCAAACCCTATGCTACTGAGTGAACTCCAACTCACAGTGATCCTATAAGACTGTACAACTGCCCCATGGGGTTTCCAAAGAGCACATGATGGATTTGAACTGACAACTTTTTGATTAGCAGCTATAGCACCTAACTACTATGCCACCAGGGTTTCTGTCTCAGTACTGGGGAGTCAAAACATGGAGAGCACATGCCCTGTCCTGAAGATTTAGTCAATACTGACTCTAGCTTATTGTTGCCATACAGGAATATAGGCACAGTGTTTCACAATCTTATTTATGATTTTTCCAAATAAGTTTGAAATCTAGCATTTTGTGGGAAAGCACTTATTTATTTTTTAAATTGCTGGCAATCAATGAAAACATCTAAAACTATTATAGTCCAATAAAAAATGTATTACTTAGAAAATTAGTGAAATTCAAATAAGGAACATAGATTAATGCCGGGGGTTTCCCCCAGCAAACAGGGCTGAAGATGGGGCGACACCAAAGATAGGAAAACAGAGACAAGTGTAAGTAGAAGTGGGGTCAGGGGCTAACTATCCTCCAGGTCGAGAGCCCAGTTCTCCTGTGGTCCCACGTTTTTATTGTAAAATGAAGGCAGAAAAGAGGAGAACAATAATCAGGTGACATTAGCTTATGCAAGACATTCTTCGTTCTACAAGGAAGCTGAAGTATGGGTTTAGGTGTTCTCAGAGACTTCTGGCAGGGCCTTCAGGATGGTTTTCCGTCCTCCCTAGAAGCACAGTGTTCCGTGCCTCATTTATCAAAGCCTATACCAGGAACAGTCTCTGATGCATTTCGTAGAATAGGTGTACCTTCATGTATGAATAGCCTGCACAATAGCAAAGCCCTTAAGTAGGTTCCCGCAGATTAACAGCATTGCATTAGTATAAACTGACAACCCATGTGCCTAGAATTGGACTTTGGCTATGAAACATGTCAACTTTGGGAAAGCTGGGTGCACAGTATGTGGAACTCTATTTATTATTATTATTGCTTAGAACTCTGTTATTTTTGTCATAGTTTTTCTAAATCTAAAATAATTTCAAAATAGTAGGTTTAAAATAAACAGGAAAACACTGTGGTTTATTTCTGTGTAATCCAAACAGAATACTGGCCACTGGTTGGAGACCTCTGCTTTTTATTTGGGGTTTCTCATCGTCTGTGGTGCAGTGGTTAAGGGAACAGCTGATCCTTTAAGGTCAACTAAAGGTCAGCTGTTCGAATCCACGAGCTGCTCCTTGGAAACTTCAGGGGAAAGTTCTACTCTGTCCTGTAGAGTCACTATGAGTTGGAACCAATTCAACAGCGATGGGACAGTGTTTAATAAGGAGCCCTGGTGGGACAATGGTTAAGCACTCATCTGTTAACAAAGGGTCAGTAGTTAAACCCACCAGTACTCCATGGGAGAAAGATGTGCCAGTCTACCTCCATAAAGATTACAGTTTTGAAAACCCTATTGGGCAGTTTTACCCAGTATTATCTTGTCACTATGCATCAGAATCGACTTAATGGCAGTGGGTTTGGTTTTTTTGAGTTTTGGACAGTGCTTACCTTATATACACTGTAGATAATCACTAAATGTGAATGGCTCTACTTAGGGGAAAATGTTAGACTATATATATCATTGTATTACATCTATAAATTAGTTGACTTAAAACTGTCTTTTTTTTTTTTTAACAGGTTTTCTAAACGAAGTGAACTGTTCTTCTAGATTTTTTGTTTGTTTGTTTCTTCTACAAATCAAAAAATTTCAACATGGAGGCCTAAAACCCTTAAAAGGGACATAGCCTATTCTCCGGGAGGTAGTTTTGTGCATGAGTAAAAAAATTAAGTATTTTCTGGAGTTTTGGCTATCCAAAAATGTTAACTTTTAAAATAGGATTTGACTGTGTGAGGCCTAACTACAAAGCAATGAGTTTGATTTTGAATCTAATTTGTAGAAGTAAAGGAGAAGTGATTGTAGCTGGAGCTCACTGTGAAAACACTTCAAAACTGGCTAGGCATCCTTCCATTGGCGGCTGTGTAGAATAGGAAAAAGCTTTTGTATCTGATAAAAATTAAAAAATGAATGACGGTTATCCAGAACAAAGACTTTTCCACTCTTTGCTAAAGTAGACAAATATGCAGATGAGACCTCTGGTATGTTAAAGACTTCTATAATGACAAGGAAGTGTCCAGAACAAAACTTTTTGATAGGAATAACAAATTTAGGGAAAACAGGAAGGACCAACATGATGATTGGTAAAGAAACTGTCTGATGACTTTCAACACTATTGATGATATTTCAGAAGTGTAAAGTTTAGCTTCTTCAAATGGTCTGCAGAATGATGAGAATGAGAATGATGTCAGGTGGTTAAATTTTAGTAAATGAACAAACTTACTGAGAAAGAAAGTATACACAAAGCCACTGAGAAACATGGTGTTATTTAAAATAAATTTTTAATTCGCCAAGACCTAGTGATAGCACAATGACTAAGCAACTATGTTGTTAATTATCTCTGAAGAAGTCATTATTATTTCATAAATCTCAAAACTAGGTTTTAAGATGCATCAGCTAACGATTTCCACTTAGTCTTTTTATTTGGAGAGAAATCTTAGATTGTTTTCTCTATTAAAAAATGATTGTAGGAATATAAATCACTTGATTTCAGAAAGATTGAGATATACTACATTTCATTGACTCCAGGATGTGATCACTTGCAAGACATCTCATTGTTTTATGTACTTCTAAGAAATAAAAAAAAAATGCTGCTAATTAAAACAATATGCTAGGAATTATAAGATGCCTCTCGCTAAAAGGGCTACTCAAACGTGTTTTAGAAACGGTGAAATATGGTAACATTCTTTGCCACTTTTGAGGTAGGTGTGTTTTTCTGGTGACCAAATTTCCTAATTTATAAAAAGCAAAATAAAAATGATTAGAATATTTTTTGCTGTAAAACACTTATAGAGCATAGCCTTCTATCATGAAAAGGTGCTAGCTGTGTGAGACAGACGTTTTTGATCTTCAGGCTAGTGGAATGCCACGAAAGCATTCTAGATGACCTCACTGTGGAGATGTTTGACCCTAAAACACTCTCGTTTTTACCGTAAGTTGCTATGTGGCATCATGTTTTCATGCATGTGCATCTGCATAAAGATTATACAAAGGTACAGCTGTGACATAAAAAGGACAACTGCCCTTTAAAGGTTTATCGGTCTAGGATGTAGACTTCCACTGTACTGAAACTCTAAATTCATAAAAGGAAAAAGAATGAAAACTTCGTATTTACCCTAGTACCAAAATAACAAAATCAAAAGCCATGCACAAAACTACCTCCCCAGGGAAAGGCTAGTCCCTTTTTCTCCCCATTCATTTCACTATGAACACAGAAAATACCTCATTCTTATCCAATCTGATGAAAAGCACCAACAAATCTGAATTGAAATATGACTTTTCATGTGAACTGTACCGAATATCTACGTATTCGACTTTCCCCACCGGAGTTCCCATCTCAGAAAGAAGTCTTGCTCGGGCCGGTTTTTATTACACTGGTGTGAACGACAAGGTGAAGTGCTTCTGCTGTGGTCTGATGCTGGATAACTGGAAACACGGAGACAATGCTATTGAAAAGCATAAAGAGCTATATCCCAGCTGTAGTTTTATTCAGAATCTAAGTTCAGTTAATAGTCTGGGTGCCACTTCTCAGCCTGCTTTTTCTTCAGTAATAAACTCCACACATTCCTTACTACCAAGTTGGGAAAACAGTGGATATTTCAGTGGCTCTTACTCAAGCTTTTCATCAAATCCTGTAAACTCCAGTGCCAATCCAACCTTTTTTGCCTTGAGGACAAGCCCCTATGGTTGTGCAATGAATACAGAAAAAGCCAGATTACTGACTTTCCAGACATGGCCATTGGCCTTTCTGTCACCAGCAGATCTGGCGAAAGCAGGCTTTTACTATGTAGGACCTGGAGACAGAGTGGCTTGCTTTGCCTGTGGTGGCAAGTTGAGCAACTGGGAAATGAAGGATGATGCTCTGTCAGAACACCTGAGACATTTTCCAAACTGTCCATTTTTACAAAAGCAGCTTCAAGAATCTTCGAGATACACTGTTTCTAATGTGAGCATGCAGACACAGGCAGCTAGGTTTAAAACGTTCTGTAACTGGCCATCTAGTGTTCCAGTTCATCCTGAGCAGCTTGCGAGTGCTGGTTTTTATTATATGGGTAAGAAACTTAATTTAACAACAACAAAAATCATATATTTTACATTGTAAATTTTAGTGATAAATTATATGTATTCATAGGTTTTGGTCCAAAATTAATTTTAGGTCATAGCGATGATGTCAAATGCTTTTGCTGTGACGGTGGACTCAGGTGTTGGGAATCTGGAGATGATCCTTGGGTGGAACATGCCAAATGGTTTCCAAGGTAATTGTTTTGAACTTCTTTTTGGAAATTTTTGTGATAAAAGGGGTGTTACTTCTGTCTTGACTTCAGAAATACATTTGGGATAACTTTTATGTGGGTTACTTAGGAAAATAATGATTTAAAAGGTTTTGATGAAAATTTAAGAAATAGGTTTGGGTTAAAAAAATTAATACCTTAAAAAATACATGCTCATTATAAAAACAATCACATTGTAGAACAGTTCAGAGACAAAAAATAGACCCAGAAATCCCACCACCTAAAGATAACCAATCACAGTTACCAGTTTAGTGACTATCCTGCCAGATACCTCTCTCTATTGTTGTGTCGAGTAGATTCTGACTTACAGTGAGCGTGGGGAACAGTGTAGAACTGCCCCATAGAGCTTCCTAGGTTGTTTGTACATATATAGACAAATGTATACAGTTTTATATAAATGAGATAATATGTATATTGTTTTGAAACAGAATTCTCTCAGTCCATATTATGCCTTGGATATATTTTCATTCATTTGACATTCAACAGTATTAATAGAACACCTATTACTGGGCAGTTTCAGGTGCTTAAAAGACACCAGTTGAGCAAAACAAGATCCCTGGTCTTACATACTTATTTTACAGCAGGGGAGGTCAGACAATTACTAACAATAACTGAGTTACACAGCATAACTGGAAGATAGTAAATGTAATGGGAGACTGAGGAAAGCAGGGTGAGAAGAACTGGGAGTGCTAACAAGCTGTACCATTACATAGGGTGGTAAGCATAAATATACAATCATTTCATCTGTTCTAATGAGTAGGTAGTATTTTACTGTTATGACTTGTGAATATTTTACATTTATTTGCTCTCTCCTTTTTCCATCTAGTTCAGGTGCCTTATATATTTTTCATGATCAAAATATTGTATTATTGAATGTTGGTTTCTAAAGTAGGTATTCCAACTTTTCATTATTTTTTTTCTCTATTTTCCCACCAAATTATTAAAAAGTAAGTTACAGACATCATGGCGTTTCACCCCTAACTACTTTAGCATGTATCTCCTGGGAATGCCATTATGCCATTATCACATTGGAGTTATTAACTTTTGACTTAAAAACAAAGAAAGATGTTGTCTCTGCTTTAAATAAGACCCAGGAAACATTCCACTATATGTAATCTCCTAATTTAATAGTTACAACAGGGCACCAATTATTTTCTAACTGAAGAACACATATTCTTATTTTAGTAAGGAATAACGAAAACACCAAATTGTTCAAATTAAATTATAAGAGACTAATTAATGCCTTTTTAAAAAGCTTAACTTTTGGTATATTTTCCAAGTTGTTACCACTAGGGGACATAAAAGATAGAAAATGAGAGAAAGAAGGAAGAGAAATACCAGTATCAGATCACTTATTTACAGCCTTCCTCTTGTCTACATCAGCTTGCCTTGACTCACACTGCTTGTCAACTTCCCATATGGTAAACAAACAGCCAAGTGGTTATGCACATGCTTATGCTCATTTGAAGGATCCAGCAGTATATAAATGATGAGTAAGCTCTGCACAGATGACCACAGTGAGGAATTCTCCAAAATTAGCTGAAAAATAATATATTTTGGTAAATATATAATAACATTGGAGACCCTGGTAGCGTAGTGGTTAAGTGCTATGGCTGCTAGCCAAGGGATCAGTAGTTTGAATCCACTAGGTACTCCTTGTAAACTCTATGGGGCAGTTCTACTCTGCCCTATAGGGTCACATGAGTTGGAACTGACTGGATGGCAGTATTTTTTGTTTTGTTTTAATAATAAGATTAATTTTCTAAAACATTAAACTTTATGAAAATAAAGGAACTTGTAGCAGATCAAATTTGTTGGCTGTGGTAAATAGTATCTTAAAATGCAAATTTAAAAAACTCATGAGAAAGTCTTGAGCCCTGTTACAGGATGTTTACCAGATGGTTTCAGGAAGGAAAACACAAGGAAGGAAGAAAAAGAAACACAATAGCATTGTCTCACATTGGGCTAGGATTTACTTTTTTTCTAACTTTTAAGTTTAAAATCAGTGATCCTAAATGATTCTATGATTTGGGGCAAATATCTAACCAGATTTTAAATGGGATAAACACCTACAGAAGAGGGACTAGGTTATTAAGAGTTTTCATCCCATTATAAAATAACCCTCTAACTTTTATTTTCTTTTTAAATTTTAGGTGTGAGTACTTGATACGAATTAAAGGACAAGAGTTCATAAGTCGAGTTCAAGCCAGTTACCCTCATTTACTTGAACAGGTAGGAAAGATTATTTATTGTTTTTAAATTATTAGTAACAAATCATTTTCTAATAGAATGGTATGTTAGTGAAGAAACAAGTGTTATGTTAAAAAGATACCCTTTTTTTACAAAATCCAGCAGGATCTTAGAAAATGTTCTTTGGAGAAAAATAGATTCATAATCAGTAACCTTCTGAAAAAAAAAATCTATTTCCCAAAGTATTTACCCAGTCAAGTGGGAAAAAATGGCTGGGATAGTAGCATTTAATACTGTTTTATCATATGAATTTTTCTTAAACAGATTTGAGGAAGACATTTTTACTGCCATTTCTAATCTTTCTAGAAAAGCTACTAATAACTACATAGTAGTTTGATGGTTAGACACTTCCTAGTGATTGCCAATAGAGCTGACAAAGGGTCCAGCATACCAAAGGATGATCCATAGATGACAGTCAGACAATACTGTCTCATAGATCACTATGAAGGCATAGCTCTTCTTGCCTTGATTAAAATAGATTTCACTTGGTAACTGTACACACAGATGAAGACTTTGTAGTAGTTTATGGCTTAGGAAACAACTATTGAATGTAAATATTACTTTTGACTTTAAAAAATGATTTGAAAACAAGCAAGTCAGTTTGCAATAAATAGAATATAATAGGCCTGTTGACCATTTTTATTGCAATGGGTTGGATAAAATTTGTATTTTAATTTATATGTGTATGTTTTCTGTAGCTATTATCTACTTCAGACACTCCAGAAGATGAAAATGCTGAGTCACCAAGTATGTATAACATAATTACTGAATTTAAATAGAAACACTTGGTACTGTTAAGATTGAAAGTTTATAATAATAATTTATATTTGCATTATAACTGACAATTTATAATGCATTTTCAAATAGATTTAAGTTGGCATTTCTCAAACCTCAGTACATTTTTGAATTGCTTGGAGAACCTGTAACAAATATTACAGATTTCTAGTCTCGCTTATGAATTGACTCAGTATCTAAGAGTAGTGTTAGAATATAGTTTTAGGAAACTATGTATAGTCAGCCTAGCCCTTCTTCTTGGACTAATATTTGTGACAGATTGCCCACACATTCTTTCTGCAAATTCAGTAGGGTAGAAAGAACTACTCCCACTCTTCTGTAGGGAACCTGGGACCTAGAGAGGTCAAGTGACTTTGTCCATCATCTTAAACGTAAAAGGTAGAAGAACCAGTATTTGAGCAAGCTCTTCCACTCCGTTGTCTGTTGTTCAGTTCAGTTCAGTAATTATTTATATTTGCTGTTTTGAGGAAACACTAGGGAATAGGAGAAATATAACTCCTGCTGTCATGAACTAGTCATTTAAGGTACACAGACAATGCACAGATAGGATGAGTGTTATGATGTGGGAAGTAAAGTGATCTCTAGCATTCTTTCTCCCGCTCACATGTATGTATTCAGTTATGGCAGAAAATGCATATTTTATTTTTTTTATTTAATATGGCTGAGTGAAAATGTACATTCCCATATAAATTGACATGCCCACCTATATGCAGCTTCCACTGCTTTCCCTGCCCGGTGACAGCACACTATTCCTCTCTGCTCCATACACGTCTCATCCTCCCAACAGTCTCTTTTCCCTCCTCTCTACCCACTCTCCTTCCTCCAGCCAGAGGTCAGCAGGATGATATCCTACAGTTGTATAGAACCATAAAGTGCATCCAATATATGGTCACTCTGCATCGCCAAGTCCAATCCTTTCGTGTCCTCAGAATGGACCTTTGTTAATAATCTGAATGCAGTATTCCATATTCTGACTTTAGTGACTAAATCTGTATATCACTTTTAATTTGACAAATTTATACAAAATAGTGCTTATACATTTTCTGGATTTTGTGGGGTTTTTGTAAACATAGCAGTAACGTTCAATTGAAAAAGATACAGATTATCCTAAAATGTGTTAAATTCTTTGTTTGATATAGTTATCCACTTTGGACCTGGAGAGAACCATCCAGAAGATGTAGTCATGCTGAATACATGTGTGGTTAAAGCTGCCTTGGAAATGGGCTTCAGCAGAAGGCTGGTAAAACAGACAGTTCAGAGTAAAATTCTCACAACTGGAGAGAATTATAAGACCGTCAGTGATCTTGTATTAGATTTGCTTAATGCAGAAGATGAAATGAGAGAAGAAGAGAAAGAAAGAGCAACCGAGGAAAAAGAATCAGGTATGTGTGGTTATTTATATAGTCCCTGTTTTTACAAATAACTGATGTCACTGTGTGTAAGTGACATACTCCTAAGTCTGCCCAGTCAGATTTTTCTGGTGCCTATTACCTTGAATTTGAATTCTGAAAAAGTTCTTCACCTTAAAACATAATTCAATTGCTCAATAAACAGAAAATGTGTATGTTGAGTGAAAATCTTTTTTCACCTGATCCCTACTTTTACTTTGGGTAGCTGACTGTGCATGTTGTTCTTCCTGGCACATTTTTGATTCTAGGCCAGTTGCCCACTCTTCTTTGATCAGTGATGATTACTAATTTTAATATTAGTATAGCAGTATCTCTCAGCCTGTGACTGTCAACTGATGCTATGATTAAGTCCTCTACATGCTCTTGCAAGAATGTAGCTTCCCTTCAGAATGTCCCCCATGTAGGGAATTCCAAGGGTACTGTTTCACATGTCTCCAGGACAGTTACCCCATTCCCTCCCATACTTGCCTGCTGCTCTGTTGTCCTTTGCAGAGACCCTCTTCCTCTGGGCATGTCCACTCCCCCCTGCTGGCTCTCATTATTATCATCACTCATGCCTAAGACAAGGATAAATGCTGACCTCTCTTTGTCATGCTCTTTTCCAAACAAGGTCCAAACCCCTAAGTCCTTTCAGCACAGCTGAAAACAAACTAAGTTTTCACTAAAATTTAGGGGTAACAGAAGGGAATTATATTATAGATGGCAATTTACAGCTATAACGATACGTGGTTTCTCTTTGCCCCCCTAAGTCCCTCGTGATTCTCCACCCAGCTTCTGCTCCATCCCTGTAGTTCTGGCCAGTTTATGTGAATGCCTAAGAAGGCCTGAACTGTGTTTTTCTGTATCAAAGTTCAGGTCCCCAAATATCTACAAAACCAAGAAAAAGAAGGAAGTTTGCCTCTTAACCTTCCTCCAAGGCCTTCTGAGATCTGTTTCGTCCTAGGATGACTGACAGATTATCTACTCCATTCAGGGACAAAGCTGCCCATGAAGGTGGATCTTTTTTATGGCCTTGCCCCGACAAACATAACAGACCATATTAATCCTGTATCAGAGAGTGTGGTTACTCAGCCTTATGTACCACCAGCAGTGTCTCTAGGTGGTACCAACGGTTAACACCCTTAGGTGCTAACTGGAAGATTGGAGGCACAAGCCCACCCAGAGATGCCTCAGAGGGAAGACTTGCTGATCTCCTTCTTTGAAATTAGCCATTGAAAACCCTATGGAGCACAGCTGTACTCTAACACACATTAGGGTTGATGTACTTCAGAACTGACTTGATGACAACTGGTTTTTATATACCATCAGTAGAAGATAAACTCAGTCCAGGTTAACCCAGTCAAGTCTCTTCTCACTGTAAAACTGAAAATGAGGCAGACATGTTCTCTCAAAAGGTGGTCTTCTCAGTCCTGGCCACTGATTACCAGCTGTTACTCACAAAAGAAAACACTATCTCTCTAATTGCTTACAGATGTCACAAAATTTAAATCTACCCATGCATAAAATATTTATATTTTTGAAAGAAAACCAACAAAGTCTGAAGGATGAGTCTGTTAATATTATGCAACAATTTGCATTCTCAAAAAGATCCCTTAGTGTATCAGCCTCACCAGTTTACCTATTTACCTATTACCTAGCAGGCTACCTACACAGTCTGTGCCCAAGAAATATTTTTTGAATGAGTGAGTGAAAAGACTTATGTTAATGTTTCTAGTTTCACTAAGTACAGTGATGAATAATTTCTTGACAGTGTGTAAGTAAAGAGGCAATTGAAGATGTTTTTTCCTAGAATAAAATGATTATCTGCTTCAGAGGTGTATTCAAGTCTTCACTTCTTAAGAGGCAAAATATAGTCTATAACCATCAAATAAAGATTTGTTTTTTCCTAGCTATTATCAACCTAGTTTTAGAATTCTTAAGAATTTCAGAGAACCCATTACATTAGCTTTAGTAAAATGTAACTAGAAAAGTAAATATTAGATTGAAGAACTGTTTCAACACCAAGTGTAAACTGTATTTTTCTTTCCTGGTACATCACTACTTCTCTAACAGATAACATACACTAAGTACTGTCTTAGCTGCCTAGTGCTACTTTACCAGAAATACCACAAGATGAGTTTTATTTTGTCACAGCCCAGTAGGCTACAAATCCAAATTCAAGGTATCAGCTTCAGAGGAAGTCTTTCTTCTGCTCCTGGTACCGCTTTCTTGGTGATATGAGGTCCCCAACTCTCTCCCTGCCTCCCTTTCCTTTGTATCCCAAGGGACTGCCTCAAGGCACAACACAGTCCTCCACATTGGGTCCTGCTGTACCGACACAACCGGCAGCCTTTCTCCCTTAGTAACCTCACAGAGGCAGGGTTTACAGCATATAGGAACATGGCGTAGTGGCTTAAGTGCTACATCTACTAACCAAAAGTTTGCCAGTTCAAATCCACCAGGCACTCCTTGGAAATTCTATGGGGCAGTTCTTCCCTGACCTATAGGGTTGCTATGAGTCAGACACGACTTGATGGCAGTAGGTTTGGTTTTGTTTTATACGATACTAGGAATCATGGCCTAACCCAGTAGCTACACATGTTTTTGGGGGGGACACAACTCAATCCATGATAAGTACAAACTCTTTTACTCCTCTGGCTGTTGTTGTTGTTGTTAGGTGCCATCAAGTCGGTTCCAACTCATAGTGACCCTATAGGTCAGAATAGAACTGCCCTATAGAGTTTGCAAGGAGCACTTAGTGGATTTGAACTGCTGAACTTTTGGTTAGCAGACAGCATTACGCCACCAGGGTTTCCACTCCTCTGTGTTATTTATTAATTCTTATGAGTCTTTAAATAACTAAGCCTTGCTTGTTCATTTATTCAACAGATATTCATGGGACATTGACTGCTAGGAACTTTTCTGGGTTCTAAACCAAAACAAACCAAACTCACGGCTGCAGCACTGATTCTGATTCACAGTGACCCTATAGGGCAGAGTAAACTACCTTCTATAGTTTCCAACGAGCATCTGTTGGATTCCAACTGCTGACCTTTTGGTTAGCAGCTGTAGCTCCTAACGACTACACCACCAGGGTTTCCTTCTGGGTCCTAGTCCCTTTATTTTCAGAGCTTTAGTTATCGTCATAATGTTTTCTCCAACCTTGACTTTCAACTAAGCAACAGTTCTTGTTCTGTTACTTCAGACAGCCCAATACTTTATAAAGCATGGTAAAACTATGTCATAGTTAACTACTAAACTTAGATTCATTAACATGTATTTCAAAGAATTAACAACACTGTAGATTTTCAAAGCACCAAATTGTTTGCTAATTAACACAGAACCTAAATCTTGAAGGAGAGTAAGATGGCCCTCTAGGATGGGAAGGTATTGACAGATAGGATTCATTTTTCAAAACACTGTGAGTGTGCTTTCCATTTGTTGCCATAAAATATTTAGGTAATGGGAATTGCATGTCTAATTTGGGAAGATGGTTAAAATTTCAACCTAAAATGGAATTTAAGGAAATTTGAAGATGACAATTTAAAGAGAAAAAAATTAAATCATTTTAATTTCTCTTGGTTTGACCATTCCTCAACTTGACTGAATTAAATTTCAATTTCATTATTGTCTAAAGTTTATTTGACCAGTAATATAGACCTTAAGGTCAAACTGCCTCACTTTGACTTTTGTTAGTTGTATATCCTTTACTTGGTTTTCTCGTCTGTAAATTAAGGGCATTGTTGTCAGGATGAAGTGAGCTGTGGTGAAGATCAAGTGAGCTAACGTGTGCCAAGTGCTTAGCATAGCCCTCATTCAGTGTTAGCCCTTGTTAGCGTTTTTATTAGGCAAAGGGGGATTGCCAAAGCTTAGGTACCGTCAAATCTAGCAGTCAGCTTCAGTGCCTGACTGACGTAGGATTGTGATTGGTTTTCATTCAGTTATATGCACAGATGTAGACGGAATTTTGTGAACAGAGTTTAAACTTGTTTGTGTTTTCTTTTATTTTTTTATTTTCCTTTTTATAAAGATGATCTATCATTAATTCGGAAGAATAGAATGGCACTTTTTCAACATTTGACTTGTGTGCTTCCCATCCTGGATAGTCTACTGATTGCCAGAGTAATTAACGAACAAGAACACAATATTATTAAACACAGAATGCAGACACCTTTACAAGCAAGAGAACTGATTGATACTATTTTAGTAAAAGGAAGTAGTGCTGCCACAATATTCAGAAATTCTCTACAAGAAAATGACCCTGTGTTATATAAGAATTTATTTGGTAAGTGCTGGAAAATTATTTGGGGGAACTTTTTAGGTGAATTGAAAATATGCTTTCAGTAATAACTTGTAATGATTGAAGATAATTCAATCTAATATATAAAGTAATTGTAAAGTGTTATGAACTATAAAATTCTTACATGCACAGAAAATTAAAAAATTTTGTTGCATTCTGAGAATTATTTATAGCATTTGGCCAGTCTAAATTGTTCTCTTTAAAATACATTTTGTGGCTAAATATTAACCGTACTTGGTATAGTAATGCTTTTTCTTTTTCTCCCTCAGTGCAACAGGACATAAAGTACATTCCCACAGAAGATATTTCAGGTAAAACAACACTAATGCTCTAATAAAATATTGTTTGTATTTTCTTGGCTTTTCATTGGAGATGAAGCGAAGTGTCTTTCAGTAAAAACTCTTTTTTCTTCTTAGATCTACCAGTGGAAGAACAATTGAGGAGACTGCAAGAAGAAAGAACATGTAAAGTGTGTATGGACAAAGAAGTGTCCATAGTGTTTATTCCTTGTGGTCATCTAGTAGTATGCAAAGAGTGTGCCCCATCTCTAAGAAAATGTCCTATTTGTAGAGGTACAATCAAGGGTACTGTTCGTACATTTCTTTCGTGAAGAAGATCCCAAACTTTGTCTAAACTTTTGTGCTTAATGAACTGAAATGGACTGTCATGTTAACTTTTATACTGATTTTGTTTCTTTTAAAACTTGTATTTATTTACAACTTGGAAAAATGTATTTTATATAAGTATTATATGCATAATACTAATATGTATATAAATATGCATCTAAAAACATATTTCTATGAGCTATGTTTTAGATACCAAGAATGTAACCGGATTTTGTTCTTGTGAACAAAAAATAGAGGTAGCACTACAAATGCAACACTAAATCAGGATGTCAGCGTCACTGAGATTGTAAGTGAAGTGAATTTAAAACTTTTCAGTTGATATTTTTGAGTTGTGTTAAGAGCCAGGAACACAGATTCTGTGTCTTTCAAAACATAGGTCTCAGTATTTGTTCAGTAACTTTTCAGGGACACAGTGCCTAAGGCTGTTGTAAAGAATTCTGTGAGGAGCAATTCAATTAAAAAAACAAAAAAAAGCCTGCTGTTTTTACTATCTTTATTTCTGTGGTATCTGATAATCTCTGACAGGCTCCTTCCACATTTCCTTAAGACTACAGTTTAGACTCTTTTCTATAAAAATGCTTTTGCTTACACTTGCAGAGCACACAGTGTGCTTGAGACAAAACTGAATCATCCCCTCAGTATTTTTTATCTGCTCACTGATAATCCCCTCTGGCTATTTATCTGCTCACTGATTCTGTTAGGAAAGCATGTGCCAGCCCTACCCACTGAGAGAATCCCCTAGTTTTATTCTTACCACTTGGGTATTAATTCTGGGAATGTAGAAAGTAATGTTGATTAGTAGCCCTTGGGATTAACAGTTTATTCTACTAAATCAATGTACTCTGCACTGTCACTGCAGCCACATTTCCTCCTCTACATTTACTGATTGATGATCTATACTATGTCAGGGTCTCATCTGGGTGTGTGACGTGTGTTAACTCTTAACTCTGCCTGCCCCCTATCCCTATTCAACCTGCTTTTCAGGCTCCATAATTGGGTTCGTCATTGAAAACTCAATACACTGTCTATAATAGCACTGTTATAATTCAGAACTTGGTATGTGTTTAATCTCATAATTAAGCCATGTTCATCACAGCTTTCATCTACCCTTTTTAATCATTTTCTTATGTTAATTGATACTGTGACACTTCATATTAGCCATTAAAATTTCTTTGTGGTGAGAGGCAATGTCCTTCAACCATCTTCACATCCTTTTGGTGTTTGGCTCATAGTCAACAGTGTAGGTATTTACTAAGTAAATTTCAAGCACAGCTACCAGATGTGATTTTTAAGAGTTTCACTGTTGTAGAAGTAACACCAATACCCTTGCAACAAAGGGTATTGGTGCATCAGTATTCTGCAGCCTTTTTAACATTATGCCCAGCCTCACCCTGCTAGTTAAGATTTAGAGAAGGCCTAAACTCTAGAGTTTGTACTGTACCATTAACAATCCCTTACCCATCCACCCACATTGCAAAATACGGTATATCTGCCCCTCACCAGGCTCTGACAAGGTCTTAAACATAGTTTGGCCCTTGCTGACCTTTTTGTCCCCCCATAACCTCTTTCTACCACTGCCCTGAATGTTCTCTACATTTCAGCTACCTTGGCTTTTGTGTGACAAACTCTTTTTTCTTGCTTTAGGGTCTTTGAGTGGAATGCTCTTTCATTCTTCATTCCTTGGCGAATTCCCACTCATTCTTTAAAAGTTTCAGCCTAAATTGTACTTACTAAGAAACTTCTCATGTAGATTATATTCTCTAAAGAATCTTTCTAATATCCCTTTATTCTTTTTCTACATAACACCACAATTTGTGTTTGTTGTTAGGTGCCATCGAGTCAGTTCCAACTCACAGTGACCCAATGAACAATGGACCGAAACACTGCCCGGTTTTGCACCATGGACACAATCATTTTTATGCTTAAGCTCATTACTGCGGCCACTCTGTCAATCCATTTTGTCAGTAGCCTTCCTCTTTTTCATTGACACTCCACTCTGCCAAGCATGATGTCCTTCTCCAGGGACTGATCTTTCCTGACAACATGTCCAAAGTATGTAAGACACAGTCTTGCCATCTTTGTTTCCAAGGAGCAATCTGGTTGTACTTCTTCTAGAACAGAGCCGTTTGTTCTTTTGGTGGTCCATAGTACATTCAACATTCTTCTCCAACACCACAATTCAAAGGCATCAATTCTTCTTTTGTCTTCTTTGTTCATTGTCCAGCTTTCGCACGCATATGATGCAACTGAAAGTACCATAGCTTGGGTCAGGCACATTTTATTTTAGTCTTTAAGATGACATTCTTACTTTTGTACATATACAAAATACAATTTGTATTTATACATTGTTTAATGTCATATCCTGTGCTCAAATATTCCATGAGAACAAGAACCATGCATTTTGTTCATCTTTATATATGTAGCACTTTGCACACAGCCTGACAGAATAGGTCTTTATTGGTAAATGAAAGATGATTCCTGTGAGTGGAGGTGGAATGTGAGAGAGTTCTCCTTAATCACTGGAGTAGATAAAGCACAGAATCGCCAGTCAAATCCTGTCTTCCTTTAGCTATCAAAAGAAATGTCAGATAGGAGAGACCAATCCATTTGGAAACGGACTCATGTAGAGCGTGGGACTTTGAATGGTTTTTGAATGATAGGAGTTGTGTGGTATTTCAGGTTAGGAAAGGGCAAAATAAAAAAAGCATAGATATAGAAATTAGAATCCTAAAAATAACTAATAAGCCAACATTTATTGAACTTGCATACACTAGGTGTCTGCCTACATTATTTTATTTGAAACAAAATTTTAAGACAGGTAGTACAAGATGGCATAGCACTGAGGCTAAAAAATGCAGATTTTGAGTTTAAATCACAACTGAGTAAATCTGAGCAAATTATTTAACATCTCTGGACTTCAGTTTTACATCTGTGGAAGAAGGATAATATAATACCACCTCAGAGGGTTATGGTGAGGATTTTTAAAGAATTAATATTTCTCAGGTGCTTAGAGGAGCCCTGGCAGCACGGTAGTGAAGAGCTCAAGCTGGCAACCACAAAGTTAGCAGTTCGAATTCACTACCAGTTGCTGCCTGGAAACCCTGTGGGATAGGTCTACTCTGTCTTACAGGGTTGCCAGAAGTTGGAATTGACTTCAGTGCACACAGTAAAGTGCTTAGAATGCTCAACAAATGTTACTGCTATTAAGTAGATATTGTTCTCTTTTTTTTTTTAGAGGTGAAAAACTGAGGCTTAGAGATATTCAGTGTATTGTCTAAGGTGTCATAGCTAGTAAATGATAGAGTTGGGAGCAGAACCGACATTAACCAATATTGTAACCTGAAAAAGACTACAAGACCTTTAGTTGAGCAACTACTCCTGTTCTCCACCCGTAGGATGCAGAAATCCCCTCTGTAATGCCCTCCCTCAGCTTGAGTATCAGACAAAAAGAAGGCAGTTTTCTTCAAAGTAATATCCCACTGGTGAACAATTCTGATTATCAACATGTTCTTTCTTCTGAGCAAAAATCTGCCTTCTATATTTATTATCAAATACTCATATACTGTATAGATATTCTCTTTACTAAGCTCAACATGATATGATTTATGACACAAAGAAAAGAAATGCCATGGCTTCTACTGAATAAGCACTTCTGGAAATATAGATGGGGTTTCGGTAGAGTTCTGTATAGAAAGGCATTGTTACTTGGAAAGTTACAAAAAACATTTCTAATATATTGTTTTAGTTATCTGGTACTGCCCTAACAGAAATACCACAAAGCAGATGGTTTTAGCAAAAAAAAGTTTATTCTTATACAGTCCCATAGGCTACAAGTCCAAACTTAGGATGTCCACTCAGGGGGAAGGCTCTGGAGGAAAGTTCTTGTGTTGCATCAGTCTTTGTTCAGGGAGCTTTCCCTCTTGTTGGCTCTGGAGGAAAGTTCTTATGTTGCGTTAGAGAGCATCTTGGTGCAGGAACCTCAGGTCTGAAGGATGCACTCTTCTCCCGGTGCTGCTTTCTTGATGAGTGGAATGCTCTTTCTCTGCTTGCTTCCCTTTCCTTTTATCTCTTGTAGGATGAAAGGATAAAGGGAGGTGCAGGCCGTATTCCAGGGAAACTCCCTTTACAGTGGAGCAGGGAGGTGATCTTAGGAAGGGATTTACAGTCCCACCCTAATTCTCTAACATACAGCAGAGGGCAATCACAAAACGGAGGACAATCATAACATATTGGGAATCATGGCCCAGTCACATGGCTACACACATTTTTGGTGGGACACAGTTGAATCCATGACATATTATAAGAAAAATAAGTGATCTAGGAAATATATAACAAGAATTGTTCATTCTGAATTCAAGTTTATTTTTCTTATAGTTGTTACCCAACCAAGAAACATTATAAAAATACTGCAGTGTAGGAGAAGATATGAGTAACAAAAAAAAAAGAAAGCCTTGCTTATTTTTCCTTTCATTAAATATTTACAAATGTTAGTGAGGATGTGGGGAAACCAGAGCACTCATCAGTTGCTGGTGGGAATGCAAATCGGTACAGCCACTGTGGAAAAGTTTGGTGGTTCCTCAAGAAGTTTAATATAGAACTATCATACTTGATTCCATTCAGTTGATTCCAAATGACTGCAGCCCTACAGGACAGGGTAGAATTGCCCCATAATGTTTCTAAGGAGTGGCTGTTAGATTTGAACTGTTGACTTTGTGGTTTAACCACTGTACCACAAGGGCTTCATAAAAAACAAACAACTGGTTGCTGTGAATGGATTACAAGTCATACTTTGTATGACCTAGCAATTCCATTCCTAGGCATATACTCAAAAGACTTAAGAGACAAAAACATTCACACGTATACAGTGTTCACTGCAACACTGCTCACAGTTGCCAAAAAGTTGGAAACAATTGACATGTCCGCCAACATACGGATATGGCATATCAGTTAAGCACTCAACAGCTAACTGAAAGGTCAGAGGTTTGAACTCATCAGCTGTTTGAAGACGGAAAGATGTGCCACTCTGTTTCTGTAAAGATTTACAGCCTTGAAAACTGGAAACCTCATAGGTCAGCTCTACTCTGTCCTGTATAGTCACTGTGAGTCAGAAATGACAACAGTGAGTGTGTACAGTCATGTGCTACATAATGTCTGGCTGGGCAACATCTGACCTCATACATGTCTGTGGTCCCATAAGGTTATAATAGAGTTCAGAAATCCCAGGGAGAGAACAGGATGTAGCAAACAAAACAGCTTCCTGGTGCCTGTTTAGTCAGTATGGCACTACAGTATCCCACGTAGCTTTGCTAAATATAGGCAGTCCCAGGTTATGAATACTTAACTTACATAAAACCTGTAGGTAAGGACCAACTCACATAAAACCTATTAAATTAAAAATTTGCCGCACATACATTGGTTCATAATAATAAAAGGGTGATATTTGGTGTCATGAATTAAGCTGCGTTCCTCAAAAAATCTGTGTAGCAATTTGGCTAGGCCACAGTTCCTAGCACTGTGTGATGTTCCTCCATGTGGGAATTCTAACTCTATGATGTTAATGAGGGTGGATGGACAGCCGTTGTGTTGGTGGGGCAAGACTTAACTGTGAAATGCGTGTAATTCCATGGTGGCTTGGGGTGGCCTCCTAGGATATAAAGGAAAGAGGAGGTGAACTGAGATTTGGGAACTTCACACCACCAAAAAGCAGCACTAGATAGAAAAGATCCCATCCTTTGGACCTGAGGTTCCTGTGCCAAGATGCTCTCATACTGAATTTGGACACTTAGCCTACTCCAATGTGATAATTTCTCATATTGAATTTGAATTTCTAGCTTATTGGACTGTGACAAAATAAAATGTCTCTTTTTAAAGCCATCTATTCGTGGTACTTCTGTTAAAGCAGCACTAGATAACTAAAACACTTGGCTGCATGCATTTAAACATTATTATTACTATCTTATTATGCTACAGATGTTTTAGTGTATCTGAAAGTGTTTCTTTAATGTGCTTTGTGAATAGAAAAGTACACTACATACTACATGCCAAGATAAACACTGACTAACTGATGTGAGGTACAAAACCTTATCTAACTGTTGCAGCTTACAAATTCTTACAGACAGACATTGGGGTACAACTCATTCATTGCCTGGGGACTGCCTGTATATAATACATTTTTCACACCATGTCCACATTACTTAACATATTTCAGACATTAAGCAATGCATGACTGTCCTTACATGGAATGTTACTAAGCCACAAAAAGAAATGAAGTCCTAATACATGCCACAACACGGAGGAATCTTGAAAAATGCTGAATGAAGTCAATGACAAAAAGACAAATATTGCATGCTGTCACTCATATGAAATGTCTATAATATGAAAGTGCATAAAGATCAAAATTTACCAGGGGTGTGGTGGAGGAAGAATACAGTTTATTGCTTACGAGGCATTGACTATCTGTTTAGGGTAACGAAGAATTTGGTAATGGATATCTGTGATGATTGCACAACATGATTTAAGTAACTGATGGCACTAAATTGTACACATGAAAAATGTCACGCTAGCAAATGTTTTGCTATTTATGTTTTGCCAAGTAGCCAAGTGCCGTCGAGTCAGATTTATGTTTTACAATAACTTTAAAAAAGGATATAATTTAGCTAAAGTAGTACAGATATTTTATAACTTTATTCATGTTCAATCTTACAGTCTAATGTTACATTTGTTTCCCCCATTCATTCAGTTAATGTTTTTCGTGTACAACTGCTGGTGATTTAAAAAAATACTGTATATATCTGATGAGGAGTCCCTGGGTGGAGCAAACAATTAAGTATTTGTATACCAACAGAAAGACTGACAAAGATGCCTCAGAAGAAAGGTCTGGTGATCTGCTCTAACCTTTAAGGAGTACAGTCCTACTCTGCCATGATTGGGAACTTACTGGACACCACTGGTAACTGGTTATGTATTTGACGAAGTTCTTATTTTGACTTTTGTCACACAGAATTATATAATAAAACCAGAGTAATTAAGACAGTCTTGTATTGGCATAAAAAACTCATTGCCACTGAGTTGATCCTATAGGACAGAGTTAGAACTGCTCTATAGAGTTTCCAAGGAGAGACTTGTGAATTTCAAATGCTGACCACTTAGTAGCTGAGATCTTACCAGTGTACCATGCAGGGGTGGAAAAATAGACAATGGAACAGGATAGGGAATCCAGAATGGACCCAAGCACATACGGTAATCTGGTATACGACACCGGTAGTATTAGAAATTACTGAGGATCGACTAGTCAATGGATGATAAATAGCATGTAATATTATATGCAATAATAAACAAAACTAACTGGTTATTCTAATAAAAAATTGATTGTTCTATCATTCTACTAAAAAAATAAACTCCCACTGAATAAAAATCTTAAAAATGGACAGCATAAAAGAATATGTCTATGAATTTGGGTTAGGAAAGGATTTCTTAAGCAAGACTCAAAAAGCATGAACTGAAAAGACTGACAAATATGACTCCATTAAAACAGGTTAGTTTATAGAAAAAGATAGTAACAATATGAAAAGACAAGCCACAGACTCAGAGGAGATACACATAAAATATACATGACAAACAATACATACATATAATTTTTCTTAGCATTTTTCTATAAACCGGCAACAAAAAGAAAATAACAGCAGAAAATGAAATAAACAAAGGAGGTGAATAAACGATTCAGAAAAAAAACCCCAAATTATCAGTAAACTTACTTAAGAATGTTGACCTCCTTGGGCATCAGGAATACACAAATTAAAACAGAATCACAAACAAATAATAAATAGGCAAAAAAATAATGTCCAAATACCAAACGTGACGAGATGTAAAACAGGAGCACTACTGGTGAGAATGTAAATTTTACAATCACTTTCGAGAATACTTTGTCAATATCTAGAAAAGTTGAAGAGATGTACATCTTTACATATGGCCACTCTTCTTTTAGGTGTTTAGAGAAGTTGTCCAATATGCGTGCACAAGAAGACATAAAAATGACCCCAGCAGCATTTTCACAACAAAAGTTTGGAAATAATCCAAATGCCCATCACCAGGAGACTGAATAAGTTGTGGTAGAGTCATGAAAAGGAATGCCACAGCCATTTAAATGGTTACATAATTGCTCATTAAACAAATCCTTTTACAAGGATCAGCACAGAGAAGGTTTCTATATGGCAAAGATTGAAGAAGTCCCAAATGTCCAACTTTTCCCAGCTGCTGTGCCATTCCATCTTCTCTAATAACAAGTACTCTCCTTCAGTATTCTCACTCCTGTCTTCAGGTTCCCCAACTCGCTACAAAGTCTCACAGAACTTGGGAGCCATGTAAAGGAAAGAGCTCATACAGTTGTGGGTGCTGAGGGACCAGATTTGCTGGTCAGGCGTAGGCTTCTCTCTGGCCCTTAGTCTTGGCATCACGGCATTCCGCTTTCTTGCTCTGTGGGATGGGAAGCCCACTGTGAGGTCCCCCACAGGTGTCTCTTCAGTAGTGGTGGGCTCTTCTCTTCTCCACCTCTGGGGTGGCTATTTCAAGCCCAGAAAAACAGACCGTTCTCCTTGGTGGGTCACAATTATGTTGTAAAGCAGTCTTGCTCAATCACCTGGGTGAGTTACAAGATCATGGCTAGAAAGGCCACACCAAAAAGCAATCCACTACACCACATACATAAACTATTATCAATGACATGCATGTCAGTGCCCTAGTGGCACAGTGGTTAAGAGAGAACTGTGGCTGCTAACTGAAAAAACAGTCAGCGGTTCAAATCCACCAGCTTCTCCCTGGAAACCCTATAGGGCAGTTTTACTCTGTGTTACAGGGTTTCTATGAGTCAGAGAATCAACTTGATAGCACCGGGTATATGAAATGTCTAAAAAGATGAATAAACAAGTGCTAAACGAACTGATGTCTCGGCTGTTACAGCTGCATTTTTAGGCCTACACCTGCAAGTGAACATGTTTGGCCTGAGAAGCAAGTTTTCCAGTTTGTTAAATTCGTTTCATCCCTCACTTTAGTCACAACTGCCCTCTCAGCAGGTACACACACTGCACTTCTCTTCCTGAGCATCCCCTCTGGCTCCCGGGAGGACGCGCACTGTCCCAGCTCCCCCGTCTTCTCACCACGCCTGATGTTTTGTTTCCCAACTTCAGTTCTACAAATTTATCTACTTCCTACTGCATAAGCTTGTTTATCTTTTTCTATACACTCGGTTACTCATCCATTTTCCTAGTTTAAATTACTACCTTTCAAATATGTATCTAATACACCTTGCTTCTGAACTTTAGAGCAAGATTTCCAATGGTTAAGTGAACAATTTAATGCCCCAGTTTTATACATTGTGACACACTGCATATATTTCAAAGATTAGATTATTTTGAGCTGTTGTTTTTTAAAAAAAGTACATGCTTAATATCTTTAATATTTAACATAATCCAATCTACCTCATGCCTGAGACCTCAACTTTCCAAGTCATCTAGAGTTTTATTTACCACACCTTTCCAAGGCTTTCAAATACATCTACTACAGATTCAAATGCTCGGAATCTTCCACATGACTGCTTTCTGGAAAACTACAGGAAAGTCCTACTCTAGAACTGCATCTGTTTTTTTCCTTTTTGATGATGAAACCCAGGAACAAATCTTACGGGTGTTATTTATATCCTAAAGTTATCTTTATCTCTCTTGATAGGAAATATCTGTATGTATATAATATATTATACATATATATTACATATACATATATAAAATATATAATATATATGTGGGTAGGGTCGCTATGAGTCAGACCTAACTCGACGGCAGTAGGTTTTATATATATACGTGTGTGTGTATATATATATATATATGCTACATATATACACAGAAAAAGAGGGAGACAATACAGTCATCTCTGTCTCATGTTTGCCAACATGACTTCTCATGACTATTTTCCCTAATCATAAGGATTTTCCTTTATATCCTAACTTTTAGCTCACTGATTTTTGAAACTAGAGATGGAAAAGTTTCAGTTTACAGTAAGTGGTTAAAATTCATGAATTAAATTTCAAAGTATTCTGTGAGTTAAAAAAATCTGACTTTTGATAGAGACATCACAGTTTTAAAGCTGTCATGTATATTCAGTCTCTGTGACGTGTCTGTAAAAGTCATTTTCTGCAGTTACCTCAGCCAAATCCTAATATGTAAATAAACTAATCAAATCAAACAAGCCTTCAGTTTCTTTCTAGTTTCAAAACTTTAGTAAAATGGTTTATGAAGAAGAATCCAATGTCTTACTACTGAAATATACACTGATTTAAAAAAGACCAAAAACAACAGGTAGTAAAGTAACGCTAGAGATGCTTGTTAGTAACCAAAAGTCAGGAGGGAAGTGTTGATGGGACCACATTTCCAAGTTCTGCATATCCAGTGTTCTATTTTACTGAAATTTTTTTTGGTGTGAGATATTTCAAAACTTAAGGGAAGTATACATTTCATCTGTGTACACACCATGTATCAATCCTAATTATCTTCTGTACTTGTTTACCTAAAAAAAATAAAGCAAAATATTACACCTACACTTGATGCACATGAAAAGATTTTCAGTCTTATTCATAAGAGCACTGCAATTAAAACTACAATGAAATAGTATTTTTTATCCAACAGACTGGCAAAAATTCAAAAGTTGACAACATCTGCTGGTGAGGCTGTGGCCAACAGGCTCTCACATACACTGCCGGTCAGACTATACAATGTTGACAATTTCACAGACAGCTATTTGACCATATATCCATCCAGGAAGATTACGTATGAATTTACCACTTGACCAGATAATCCAACTTCTGGGAATACATACTAAAATAAGACATATTGCCATGACTATTAATTGCAGCATTATGTGTAATAGCAAAAGACTGGAAACCACCCAGATGCCCATCAATAAGGAAGTGGTTAAATATATTATGGTGCATATCTACAATGGAGTACTACACAGAAATGAGGACTGTCTCTCTGTATTAGTACTATGTGAGTTCTGGAATTTATTTCATGAACAAAGGGGGAAAGGTGTGCATGGCATCTTGTCTAAGAAAAACAGAGATATCAGTAATATGTACAATGAGGTATATATTAGAAATGAAAAAATAAAGCATAAAATATGTTTAAATCATTACCTATCGAAGCAGGAAAGCAAAAGAGGGGAGAAAGAGAATTTTTGGTGTGAACAGAATGAGAGACAGATGTAAGACCAACAAGGTGAAATAAACTCTGCAGTCCTGAACTTGCACTGGAAGTATCAGTATGAGTTTGTGGTATATTTTACTACAAACCAACAAGAAAGTGTATAAGCTAGCTTAGTCCCCAGAAATGGAGTCCCAGAGTCAGTAACAAGTTAACACTTGGCTGCTAACTGAGAAAAGTCATTAGCTACAGTCTATGCAGAGGCACCTTGGAAGAAAGGCCTGATGATCTACTTCTGAAAAATTAGCCACTGGAAACCCTGTGGAGCACAGTGCTACTCTGATACACACGTGGGCTCTCCAGGAGTCAGAACTGACTCACTGGCAGCTGGGTTAGTGTCATGGATTATGACAAATTTGTGACAAAATGTGTCAACTTGGCTAGGCCATGATTTCCAATTTGTGTGACTATTGATCATTTTGTTATCTGATGTAATTTTCCTATGTGTTGTAAATACTACCTCCATGACATTGAATAAGGCAGGATTAGAAAGAATTATACTAATGAGGTAGGACTCAATCTACGAGATTAAGTTGTGTCTTAAACCAATTCCTTGAGATATAAAAGAAGCAAGCAGAGAGAAATGGGGACCTCACATCACCAAGAAAGTAATGCCAGGAAAAGAGTGCATCCTTTGGACCTGGAGTTCCTGAGCTGAGAAGCTCCTGGTTCAGGGGAATACTGATGATAAGGACCTTCCTCCAGAGCAGACAGTGACAAAGTCTTCCCTTGCAGCTAATGCTCTGAATTTGGACTTGCAGCCTACCCAACTATTACAGAAGAGAATCAATTTCTTTTTGTTAAAGCCATCCATTTGTGGTATTTCTGTTACAGCAGCCCTAGAAACTAACACAGTTAGTTAGTTCATGGGGAAAAAAAATGGAAACGGTTACATTATTCACAAACAACCAGATGATAGTTTTTAAATACTGTTTCCCACTAAAGGAACAAGTTACCTTTGCTAAATGTTACAGATACGGGATAAAAAATATACAAAATAAGCCTTAAAAGCAATTAAAGACTATTAGGGCTACGTCAAAAGGACTCAGGAACCATCCCAAGTAAGCTCCCACTGGCCTGACATAATTTGAATATCAATAATGGCAATAACTGCAAGGGATAACCACTCACCAATTATGTTTAAATCCCTGACTTCACAATAATGGCTATTCACTTTTAGAGTTTCCATCCAGCAACTGTTTAAGAGTATAAGGGCATGATATAATTCTATTTCCAATTAGAAGAACCATTCATTCAGCATTCAGCATTACCAATTAATCCTTTTGTTACTAACATTTGATAACACGTCATACACCAAATTCCCATATACACAGATATGCGTGTGTGTGTGCATGTATAATCTTTTTCCTGGGTTCCTATCTTGTTCTTTTGTCTATTTGTCTATCCTTATGCTAATATGGAAACCCTGGTGGTGTGGTGGTTAAGTGCTAATGACTGCTAACCAAAACACTGCAGTTCAAATCCACCAGGCACTCCTTGGAAACACTATGGTGCTGTTCTGCTCTGTCCCATAGGGTCTCTATGAGTCAGCATCAACTCCATGCAGTGAGTTTGGTCTTTGTGCCAATACAGAGCTCTGGTGGCCCAACAGTTAACAGTTAACTAAGCAAAAGGTCAGTAGCTCCAATCCACCAGCCACTCCTCGGAAACCTTACAGGGCAGTCCTACTGTGTCCTGCAGGGTTGCTATGAGTTGGAATTGACTGGAAGACAATCGGTTTGGGGCCAGTGTCATGATTACTATGGCTTTACCTTGTAACTCGTCACATTTAGGAGAACAAGTTCCTTGAACCTTATTTTTCAACTTCAAAATTATCTCGGGTTATGTAAACATTTTAATTTCTCTATATAAATGCAAAATTATGTTAAAATGGCAACCTCCCTGATACATACAACTTATCCTTTTTAAATTGCCAGCAACTATAAACCGGAAATATGAAAAAGAAATTAACTGGCTAAATGGGTTAACTAGTATAACACTATAGCACAATGTTACACAAGATTAAAAGTTATAAAGCACTATTTATTACACCTGACTGACATTATAAACTTAAAAAAAAAATTTTAGATTTTTGAGCTTCAAGTTTTCCAATATATTGAAAGGTAGTCATCATATCACTGTTTTGGTCAGTGAAAGAGAAATAAAGATGAATTCAGAATGAATAATTCTTCCCATACATACTTTCTAGATTACATTTAGTAAGAATGTTCGTGTAATTACCTGAGAAATACAGATTTGAACTAAATACAAAATTATTACTAAACTGCATGTGCATTTTTAGAAGTTTTTAGTAACTGGGAGCAAAGGCATTTTTCTCCGTATCACGAATTATTGCAAATACTTTCTTTTTACTATTAACAGACGACCTTCTGTTCTGAGACTGACTGGCAGGCAGAAATGACACGGACAGGAAACGGGAGATGTTCAGGGTCTTGGAATTCCCCCGGCTGCCGAAATCAAATGGCTTGGTATTTGGAAGTTTTTGAAATGTTTGCCCCCTGGAGTTCCCCTGAGAGAAGAAGGCATCTAATTTCGTTAACAAAAGACATTTTCAGAGTACACAAAAACAGGTTTCACCACAATACAACAAATATTTACTGTATCCACTGTGTCTGAGGCACACTAGAGAGAGGTGAGACAATCAAGAAAATCAAGATTTTTTTAAAGTTTTTTTTTTAAATTGTACTTTAGATGGTTTACCAAGCAAATTAACTTCTCATTAAACTATTAATACACACACATACTGTTTTGTGACACTGCTGCTGGCCCTGAGATGTGCCAACACTTTCTCCTTCTAGATCGTGGGTTCCGCATTTCTCTGCATCCAGCTTTCTTCTCCCTCTCTGTCTGCTCATCCATGGCCCTGGGAGGGTATGCTCCTTTAGTCTCAGACACACGGCTGAGCTGTATCTATTATTGCTTGTTTTATGGGTCTGTCCAATCTTTGGCTGAAGGGTGAACTTCAGGAGTGACTTTAGTACAGAGTTGACTATCCAAGGGCCATACTCTCATGGTTTCTACAGTCAACGTCAGACCAGTAGGTTTTTTTTTTTGTCTGATATCCTGTATTGTGATCCCTGTCAGAGTAGTAGGTGGTGGCAGCCAGGAACCACCCAGTTGTGGAAACTGTGATTGTTGTGGCCCATTATCCCTCTGGACTTATCTTTCCTTTGCACCTTTGATTTTTTTTATTCACTTCTGGGTGGGACCGGTGGAGTACGTCAGATGGCTACACAATAGCTTTTAAGATCCCAGACACTACTCACCAAATTAGGATGGAGAATATTTGGCCTAAACTTCTAGACCAATTGAGCTAGATGTCCCCTGAGATCATAATGCCCAGCCCTCAGCCCAGTAATTTGGTCCCTCAAGGAGTCTGGATATGTCTACAAAGCTTCTTCTTTGTCTTTGCCTTGGTCAAGTTGTGCTGTGTACTGTCTTACCTCTCACCAAAAGCTACCAGTATCTACTGTCTATTAGTGTTTTTCTCTATCTTTTTCCTCCCTCTTAATCATCAAAGATTGTTTCTTTCTGTGTACACCTTTTCATGAGCTTTTCTAATGGTGGTCGCACAAAGTACTTGCCCTTTTGTGATGGACTTATTTCACTCAGCATACTGCCTTCCAGATTTGCCACTGTTCTTTATCAAGGCATAGTATTCCATTGTATGCAACATAGTTTATCCATTCATCTTTTGATAGGCACAAAGATTGTTTCTAATCTTTTGCTACCACGAGCCATGGGTGTGCGTATGTCTGCTTCTGTGATGGCTCTTACTTCTCTACGACACATTCCTAGGAGTGGGATTGCTGGATCAGACGGTTTTTCTGTTTCTAGTTTTTTATGTCAGTGCCACATTGTTTTCCAAAACGGTCGTGCCATTTTGCATTCTCACCAGCAGTGCATAAGTTTCAAGCCTCTGGCAGCATCTCCAACTGTTTTTCATTTGCAGCAGTGAGATCGTATCTCATAGTTTTTATTTGCATTTGTCTAATGCAAAGGTTGGAAAGCCTGGTTGTAGTGCCTAAGTGCTGTCTGCTAACCCAAAGGTCAGCAATTCAAATCCATTAGGCACTTCTTGGAAACTCTGTGGGGCAATTCTACTCTGGCCTATGGGGTTGCTATAAGTTGGAATCAACTCCACTCCACTGGGTTTGGTTTCTTTTGGTTTTAATGGCTAGTGATTCCGAACATTTCATCACGCTATCTGTTAGCCGCCTGAGTGTCATCTTTGGTAAAGTGTCTGTTTATATCCTGCGTCCACTTTTTAAAAACTGAACTGTCTTTTTTTTTAGAGGTGCTGAATTTTCCTCAAGATCTTAGAGATTAGACTTTTGTCAGATACGCCATATCTCAACATTTTTTCCTAGTCTATAGGCTCTTTTTTCACTCTTTGGTGAGGTCTTTTTTTAAAAAAAAAAAAAAAAAAACACTGTACTTTAGATGAAAGTTTATGGAACAAACTAGCTTCTGACTGGAGTTACACATACTGTTTTGTGACATTGGCTACCAATCTCTCACCACATCAACATTCACTTTTCTCAGGTTTAGGTTCCCAATCAGTAGGCTTCTAGTTCCTTCCTGCCTTCTAGTCATTGCTCCTTTTGTTTTATTGGCCTGTCTAACCTTTGGCTGAAGGGTGGATCTTGGGAGTGACATCATTATTTAGCTGAAAGGGTGTCTGGGAGAGTATTCTTGGAGCTTCTCCAGTCTCCATCAGGCCACTAGGTTTTCTCTTTTTTTGCGAGTTAGAATTTTGTTCTACATTTTTCTCCATCCCTGTTGTGGACCCTCTGTTATCCGTCTCAAAGCAGTCGGTGGTTGCGGCTGGGCACCATCTAGTTGTGCTGGACCCAGTCTGGTGCAGGCTGCGGTAGCTGTGGTCCATTTGTCCTTTGGACTAATGTTTCCCTTCCGTCTTTACTTTTCTTCATTTTCCCTTGTTGTTGATAGGGTGAGACCAATGGAGTCTCTTAGAAGGTTACTCACAAATTTTTAAGACCCTAGACACTACTTGGTACAGTCTTCTGATGAGTATGTTTGAGTTTCAGAAAATCCCAGTTATCTAGCTTTTCTTCTGTGTTTGAGAAAACCACAATTTTTTAATGCACAATTCCATTTCTGTCACTTAACTATTTAAATTTTGATAAATGCATACCTCTGTGGTTCATGTAAGTAAATACGATTTATTAAAGATGTATGTTGTTATTAGCCATTGAGTTGATGCTGACTCATGAAAATCCTACACATGCAAAGTAGAACTGCTCTATAGGGTTTTCATGGCTGTGACCTTTGGAAAGCGGACTGCCAGGCCTGTCTTCCAAAGCACCTCTGGGTACGTTCAGACCACCAACTTTTCAGCTAGCAGTTAAGTCTTAACTGTTTGTACCACCCAGGGACTCCCCTCAATACATGTATTTATACAAATATATACATACAATACATATACAGACAGAAACTCTGGGTAGCATGGATGACTATTAACCGAAACTAACCACTTGCAGCTGAGTGGATTCCGACTCATAGTCACCCTACAAGACAGATCAGAACTGCCTCGGAGTTTCCAAGACTATAATCTTCTCGGAAGCAGACTGCCTCATCTTTCTCCTGCTGAGTGGGTTTAAACTACTGACCTTTCTGTTAGCAGCCCAGCGCTTAACCTCCTCAACACCAGGGCTCCTTAAAAACCCAGTGGAGTGCAGCTCTACTCTGCATACATGGGGTTGCCATGAGTTGGAATGGATTAGATGGTAACTGGGTTGGTTTTGTACATATATAAACATATACATACATTATATGTATATTTTTATACATATTATATACACACGTATAATACGGGAAATCATGGTGGTGTAGTGGCTAAGTACTATATCGGCTAATCAAAAGGTCAGCAGTTCAAACCCACCAGGTGTTCCTTGGAAATTCTATGGAGCAGTTCTCTGTTCTACAGGGTCGCCAGGAGTTGAAATCCACTCTGTAGCAGTGGGTTTGGTTTTTTGATTTATGTATAACATATATACACTGTTTCTGAGCAGTGCAGAGTTCAACTGACAGCAATCAGATGTGTGACAGATTAGAAATGCTGCATATAGCTTTCTTGGCTGTAATCTTAGACACAGACCACCAGGCCTTTCTTCTGCTGCACTGCTTGATGGGTTCTAGCAGCTAATCCTTAGTAATCAAATACAGTTAGTAATGAAATACAGTTTGGGACACCCAGGGACTGCGCGCGCGCGCGCGCACACACACACACACACACACACACACACACACACACACACACACACACACACATTTTATTTTATTGAAAATTTCAGAAAATATTGCAAATGAAGACTGGCGTGAAATACCCTTCACATTGCTCATAATGAACCTCTGGAATAAGAACACTTTTTTTGTCAGTCCTGTTGTCTCCAGAACGACAAAAACACCAAAAGCTTAAAAACAAACAAAAATTTAAAAACCACACTGGCTGATTAATCAAAATTTATGTTTTGATGCCATACAACTTTCCAATACTTCAAAACTTCGCATTTTTCAATTTAGGCGTTTAACGACTGACTGCTGTAATTCGTAAATATCAGAGTGCTAAGGAATTTAACTCTGAAGAACAGTTACAAGTGTTTAGTTACCAGAAACAAAAACGCGCCCGGACTGACGCCTTCCCCAAATGCAGTCATCTCCGCGGACAGGAGGCGTCACACTAGTGGAATTTTGCCAGAGGCGGGATCAGATCTCTGGGGTGACAAGGGGCAAGAAGCGCAAAACCGGTGACACAAGGGCGTTTCCGTAGGGTTTCCCAAGATTCAAATACAACGGCTCGAAGTTTGCCACATCCCGCTCAGTAAAATGTCAGAGACAGAGAGCAAGCGTCAAACGAGCGCAACGGACGAGATTAAAAAAGCAACGCGGAGTGGATGTGAACGGTCCCACCTCACCCGGGGGCCGGCAGCGCAGCACCTGGCGAGCGCCCACGCCGCGCCTCCCCGCGGCGCTCGCGAACGCACGTCTCTCCCGCAGCACACCGCGCCCCCGCGCCCTCGGGCCGCAGACTTCTCTCCACCCTCGGGCGCCGGCTGACGCGGCCTCGGCCCCAGCGCGCTGACGTCAGCGTGCGTCGGCGTCGGCGTCTCGGCGTCGGCAGGGGCTTCGGCCAGCAGGCCTTGCGCGGCGGGCGTTTGCCGCGGCTTCGCCGGCGTGCCTGGTCCGCGGCTGCGTTGTTTCCGTTTTTGTTGCGCCGGCTCTGCGGTGAGTGCAGCTGCTTCCCGGCCGGGCCGTCCGAGCGCGCGCGGGGCGGGCTGCGGCGCTCGACCTGCAGCCGCCTCGTTAGTTCCCCGAAGCTGTGGCCGGACTGGGGAGGAGGACAGGGTACGGGGCTCCTAGGTTGAGCGGCCAGGGCCGCAGCGAGCTCGTTGTCTTCTCTGCGGCTTCTATTTAATCGGAAGCCCTCATTTCCAGACTTGGCAAGTCGAAAGTGATTTTCAAAAATTGAGTTGTTTTTATGCGTACTCTAGCCGCCGCCCCCTTTTGCGGCCTTTGGACTTGGACCAACATTTTTGTCTTAGAGTTTTTAAACTTGGCCGTCGATGTACCTCTAATTTGATATATAAAAACGGAAGCGGCCCTGTGCGGCGAAATCTCTTATTTCCAATAGTTTTAACTGCGCCCTGACACTTTTAAGTTATCTGTTGTGTATTGTGAAAATGAACTCCGGGAAGCCAAAAGCCAGCCAAGTGCCGTCGAGTCGGATCCGACTCACAGCGACCCGCAAATCCCATAGTTTTTGCCCTTTTTCTTCCCTCCTCCTTCCCCCGAACTACAGTTTGCCTAAAAAGAGCAAAATCAGCTTGTAGATAAAAATCTCGGAGTTAAATTTATAAGACCTGTTGTAATTAAAGCTTTCCCAAGGCCTGTGTTTTTCAGGCCATTGTTTTGTTTTCGAGTTGCTTGTCATGGTTGTTGCTTTGAAGTTGTGAAAGAGTTGTGGGGTTTCAGGGTGTATAGTCATGAGCGCCTGATGATTTTTACCATACTAGGCAGTTTGCTTAGTCCTAGGGGGATTTGGCTTTAAAAAAATTATTTTCGTGTCTAATTACTGCTGTCCTGTTCCTGATGAAGAACACTGATGTCTTCTTTTCTAACCACTACCCCCTTTGCTTCCAGCAAACTGCTAGATATTATCCTTAAACCAGAATTGTCACCAGAAAAGGTGAGGGGGCCAAGGACAAACTGTTTTCCTATGTGGGAAGGTCCCTCTGCCATCAGAGTTGCCCGGTTTTCTAACTGATTAATGTTAGTGGGAGTATATTGCATTTGTTTCAGTTACGAGCTTTTCTAATCGGAAAGTTCTAATGACAAATTGCTGCAAATAAGATTTGGTGTTTAAAGTATAAATCTTTTTTTTAGACTTTATTAAGTGGAAGCACTTGTGATTCTATTTGTCATGAAAATAAAAAATTTTCTAAAATAGCTTTTGTTTTTTCTCTGCAGCTTATACAGCCTCGAAGAGTCTACTTTTTTGTTTCCCCACCTACAGTAATAAATCCCACTATGGAAACCCAGAAACTTTATAAAGGGATATAGTTTGAATTCTGTGAAGTATCATTTTGTGTATGAATTACATGTGTAAAATGCAAAGTCTTTTCAGAAAGAAGGCTTAAATACTGGGTGTACTATGGATAAGCAGTAATTCTGTTGGTAACATTGGTAATATTTGTCATTTGTGATAACACTAGAAAAGACAAGTTGTATTTTCTGATGAAGTAAAGACTAGTTGTATCTTCTGATGAATTTATCTTTAGTTACAAAATGAATGCTATAATCACGTGTGGTCCTTAAATGGATGACAAGTGTTTACGTTTTAAATGCTACACAAAACATTTCTGCTGTGGAGATTTTTGGGTTAAGTAGTTAAGTTTATGGAAAAAATAGATTGATCAAGTACATAAAGTGGCACACAAAGATAGTAAGGAAGACAGCATAGTGGTACTTTAGGAGTTAGAAACATGTATAGAAGATATTTAACAAAGATGGAAGAGTTAATATTTTTGACCTTTAAGCAAAATTTATTTCAGTTGATTCCACAGAAACCGTAAGAAGCTTATGTTTAACAGAGCTTATAGGTGTTGACCTCAGAAGTAGTAGCTAACAGTCCACAAATTAATACTGTGATGAGAAGCTGCATGAAATTAGTTTTTAGATAATATGCCTATAAGAAGGCTTTCATTAGTTTACAAGAATAAACATGATTTTTTTTTATGCTTATTAAAGTGACCATAGGGAAAGAGGCCTGATACATACAACTTTCTTTCTTGTACTAGGTTTCATAGTTTGTAATTAAAAGCAAATTAAGGGCATAATTTAAGTATTCTGTAGTTGCTTAACTTCAGATGTTTGGAATATAATGTCTCGGAAATATCAGGGCTCTTTAACATACTGTTAGAAGTGTGTCAACTTCTTTTGGGTCATCAAGTTAGTGTTACACTAAATTATGAGCAGATAGCAACTGAGTGACCTGAAGTATTCAATACAGTCCAAAGAGTGCTAAGTGTATCTTGTTAACCTAGGAGAAGCAGCCGTCGGATGACCTAGGCAATAAGTAGGATGCCTGAGTGTGCACCCAGCTGTAACTCCAGTAAAGAATGTGTAATGAATTCTAGATAATCTAGATAATTATCATCTGATTCCTTTTTGTGGTAAAGTATAAAAGAGACAAGTTTCATGTGAAAGCTTTTTAACCATCAAATTAAAATCACCTCATGCACAAAACTGCCTTCCAAAGACTTGCTTCAGGTCTCTCTCAACAAAAATTTAAGAATGGAAGATAGCAAGATCTTGTCCAGTTGGACAAACAGCAACAAACAGACAATGAAATATGACTTTTCATGTGAACTCTACAGAATGTCTACATACTCCACTTTCCCCGCCGGTGTACCTGTCTCAGAGAGGAGTCTTGCTCGGGCCGGTTTTTATTACACTGGTGTCAACGACAAGGTGAAGTGCTTCTGCTGTGGTCTGATGCTGGATAACTGGAAACAAGGAGACAGTGCTATTGAAAAGCATAAAAAGCTGTATCCCAGCTGTAGCTTTATTCAGAATCTAGTTTCAGTTCCTAGTCTGGGATCCATCTCTAAGAAAACTTCTCCAGTGAGAAACGATTTTGCGCATTCATTGTCTCCTGTTTTGGAACGCAGTGGCTCACTTAGTGGTTCTTACTCCAATCTTTCGCTGAACCCTGTTAATTCCAGAGCAGTGGAAAACAGCTCCCCATTGAGGACTAACCCCTACAGTTATGCAATGAGTACTGAAGAAGCCAGATTCCTTACTTACCAGTTGTGGCCATTAACCTTTTTGTCACCATCAGATTTGGCAAGAGCTGGCTTTTACTACGTAGGACCTGGAGATAGGGTAGCCTGCTTTGCCTGTGGTGGGACACTGAGTAACTGGGAACCAAAGGATGATGCTATGTCAGAACATCGGAGACATTTTCCCAACTGTCCATTTTTAGAGAATTCTCTGGAAGCGCTGAGGTTTAGCATTTCAAATCTGAGCATGCAGACATACGCAGCTCGAATGAGAACATTCATGTACTGGCCGTCTAGTGTTCCAGTTAAGCCTGAGCAGCTTGCAAGTGCTGGTTTTTATTATGTGGGTAAGAAGCAAACTATGTAACTACTTTTGTCTAGTTCATTTTGACCTACTAACTACAACAGGTACATTCAGTTTTGGTCTTTATTTTCTCTAGGTCGCAGTGATGATGTCAAATGCTTTTGTTGTGATGGTGGCTTGAGGTGTTGGGAGACTGGAGATGATCCATGGGTGGAACATGCCAAGTGGTTTCCAAGGTAATGGTTTTGCAAGTTGTGCCACAAAAAGTTGTGCTTACAACAGTAGGTATACTCAGGAGATAATGAAAGTTCACATTTAAATTATAACAGAGCCTCTCTTACACCATTTTAATTATTTTATTTGGAAAATTACATTTGTATAAGACTAAACTTTAATTTTTGGATTGAGAAGAGTTCTGGAAATTCCGTGTGCTGTTTTCTTTTGCAAGCCATATACTCAGATATAACTTAATTTATTCTTGGTGACTCGTGATTTTGGCCATAAATTTCATTTATATATTTCTAATCTTTACTGAAGGAACCTGAATGATGCCAGTAGCTTGTGATCTGCTGCTAACCTAAAGATTGGCAGTTCATTCCCACCTAGTGGCTTCATGGAAGAAAGGCCTTATGCGCTGCTTCTGTAAAGGTTATAGCCAAAGAAACCCCTATGGAGCAGTTCTGCTGTAGCATCTGGGGTTGCCATGGTCAGCATAGACTTCATAAGTTTGTTTTGAGTCATCTTGCTTTAAAGAGAATTTAAGGATTACAAAGTTAAGGAAGAAAACGAGACCACTATAAAATCAATCTGCGAATGAAGCAAATACAAAGATGCATGTAAAATCTGATTGCTAGGTTTGGTTACAACTAAATTTTGAATGTACAGTTTTATTATTCGTGATGTGTTACCACCTTTTTTGAATGCTGCTCTCTGGCAGTGCCTCCTAGTTTCTTCTGTAACCTGGAAATAATTTAAGAGTGTTGATGGAAATAGAGTTTAATTTTATCCATGTTATTAAGTAGCTGTGTGAACTTGGATGAGTCAGATGACTCCTTTGAGCCCCTTTCTTCGTTTGTGAAATTAGATATTGGACTACTACATGTTTTGAGCTGTGTCTTTGACAGTTAAGTTTTGAGAATTCTTCATGTAAGTAAAAGTCTGTCATCAGATATGTCTTCCTCATAGTTTGTGGCTTTTGAAGAGAAAATGGTTTTCATTTTGATTATGGCAGTTATCAGTTTTATCTTTTATGAAACTTGCTTTTAGTGTCTTATCTAAGAAATGTTTAGCTAATCCCAGGACAGAAGGATTTCTCTTGTGTGTTTTCATCTAGAAGTTTTACATTTAGGTATGGATACATAGTTAGGTTAGTTTTGTAGATAGTTTGGATATGGGCAGAGGTTATTTTTGCATATGGGTATCCACTCTTCTAGTACCATTTGTAGAGAAACAAAAGGTATGAAATGGAAACAAATGTTATGTGAACTCCATGGAACATCTTTGAGAAGCCCTGGTAGTTTGCAGACAACTACTGGAAACTGTCACATTATGTATAGTGATAAAATGTTTGAGAGTATCACCAGAGGAATTATTGTGAAGATTGGGACTAGTAAGTTACAGCTTCTGAAACTGTGTTAGGTCAAAAAAGTAAATTGCCTGCAGCTGCATTTTTCATGCTCAATTTGTGTGTGGACCTTTTGTTGTGTTAATGGAGTTAAATAGCCAATATTGGGCTATATCTCACATAGTAAGAGTCTACTGTTTTATGGGAATTCTGTTGATTTTAGACATATGTGTGTTCCAGGTTGTGTAAACTGTATTTTTTTACTGTGAAGTACAATAAAAGATGTTTCAAAACCACTTTTCTAGAATGATTAGGTTATCTTTTTTATAAAACAATAAAAATTTTCTTTTATGTTTTAGGTGTGAGTTCTTGATACATATGAAAGGGCAGGAGTTTGTTGATGAGATTCAAGCTAGATATCCTCATCTTCTTGAGCAGGTAAACGAATTATAGTTGACAACATTGGATTGTCTAAGTGATAATCAGAGATTTTGAAAAGTGATACGTTTTCTTATTAGTTAAGGTAGATACTTTGTATCTACAATGAAATATTTAATTTTTGTAACCAACTTATTTGCTGGACTTTTAAAAAAGTGCTCTTTGTTTTTTTGAAAGAAAAATTATTGAACTCACTACTTTACAAAGCTGTGGGGTTAGAGAAGGATCTTGAGTGTCCCTTTCACTTTTTTAGGAAAAACAAAAAATAACTTACAAAGAATTAGGAACCTTTTAGAGTAACGCAGTTGAACTTTGACTTTCTAAATTGAATAAGAAAATAATTTTTCTACTTTCCTAAAACCACAGAAACTCTTGAATTCTAATTTGGAAATAGGTGAAGTTTGGGGAAATTTAGGTACTGATTAGGGTAAAACAGAGCAATGTGAAGTTTGTAAATTGCCCAGTTTTTAGAAGAATATGTACATTCAATTAAGGTAAACTTACCGTAGTATTACTTTTTACAGGTTGTTTGAGATTTCTGATTTTACTTATTAACTTACCTCCTGTTTCATAGCTGTTGTCAACTTCAGATACTCCTGGAGATGAAAGTGCTGATCCACCCAGTATGTATGAAAATATTTCATATATTAAATAGAAATTTTTATTAGAGTATAAGTATATAAAGAGTTTCTGAGGCCATAAGAAAAAGCATTCAGAAATTAAAACAGTAAGATGATGTACGGGGATCCCCGGTGGCCCAGTGGTTAAATGCTCAGCTGCTAACCAGAAGGTTGGCAGTTTCGACACACCAGTTGCTCTTTGGGAAAAAGATGAGGTGATTTGTTTCCATCAAGATATGCAGCTTTGGAAATGCTGTGAGCAGTTCTCTTCTACCTCATAGGGGGCTGTGAGTTGGAATCTACTCAGTGGCATGCAACAAAAACAACAACAACAAAATGTATCCAGTAAGAGTAACGGCATTTTGGAGAATTCTAGGCAGTGTGAGAGGAGGCCTGGAGGTGCAGTGTTTAAGAGCTTGGGTGCTCTGTAGGATAAAGATGTGGCAGTCGCTTCTATAAAAAGTACAGCCTTGGAAACTTGATGGGGCAGTTCAGCTCACTCCCAAAGAGTGGCTGTGAGTCAGAATTGACTTGATGGCAATGGTTTCAGTTACTGGAGAAAGTGTAATACTGTTTCTTAAGGTATGGGCATTTCAGCTGGAGAGATAAGACCCATGTAAAAGAAAGAAAGCAATAGTTTAAAGCAGTGCCAAATTAGAGATGCAAATAGTAAGTCCCCCATAGAGGAAAATGTTGCTCTGAGCCAGCAAGGTTTAGAAAAGGTACAAGTTCATGTTGATTTAAGAATTAGGCTAGATGTTAGGTATTCAACTCAGATGAGACTGTTTAGTAGAACCTAGATGACACAAGCAGTTTGTGATCAACTGCCACTCACCCATCCAGCTGCTCTGAGGAAGAAAGCTCTGACAGACTGCTTCTGTGAACACTACAGTGAAGAAAACCTTATGGAGCGGTTCTACTTGTATAAAGTGGGGTTGCCATTAATTGGGGGTGAACCTGATGGCAACCAACAGCAACATACAGTATTTTGGTTCAAGAATAGGAAATAATTTCTCTTCTAATCAGAACTTAATCATAGCTATTTTTAGTTAATGTGTGTAATGTACATGTTATGGTGTCCAAAATAGTGAAGATAGCAGCCTGTTAATCCCATCTGGAAAGTTGTGTTTTGTTCTTGGTGTACCATTTTACGAGGGATGTTGGCAAATTTTTTGCAGGACCAGAAATGGGTGAATAGGTGTATAACATCCTAGAAACCAAGGATAGCAGGAGAGTTCGGTAGTATTTCACATGAAAAAGATTTCTTGGGGGTATATGCTGTCTCCTGTGAATAAAGCTAGAAAAGAAAGGTAACTGTACTGACTGTTTTTAAGATTTATAACCCCAGTGCCCTCACTGGACACTTTGTACTGATCTGCATTCCAAATGCAGTTATTTAATAAAATCACTTGGCTAATCTTCAAAATGGAAACCTTGGTGACATAGTGTTTAAGAGCTATGGCTGCTAACCAAAAGGTCAGCAGTTGGAATCAACCATGTGCTTAAGACTGTCTCACATTTTTTTCCCTTAAGCTTCTAACACACATCCCTGCCTCACTCTGAGCTCCTGACCTTGCTTCACTAATAGAAGCAGACAGAATTATTTCACCTTCTTATCACCCGATTTATCAGTTTACATGTTGTATCTCGTATACTTTCTTATATGTTCTTTTAAACTATTCTTGCCCCTGTCTGAGGCTGATCTTCCCATGTGTCTCTGGGTCTCATCCTCTATTTCTACCTTAAGAACTTTGCATGGGCAGTGATACACCCTTTCTATCTTGCATCATTGATTTTTCTGTCTCCTGCACATTCACTTCAACATACAAGCATATCTAGTATCACTGATACTAAAAAAACTTTTTCTTGTACTTGTTTCACCGTGTAGGTATTGCTCCATTTCTCTGCTTTTCTTTACAAGAATTCCTAGAAAGATTTCACTGTGCTCACTCTTCCTTACTTCTTTACTTTCTTTCTTTAACTTGTTCTACAAAAACAGCTTAATTTGGGCCATCAGAAACCTTTATCTTAGCAGATACACTGATCAGTCCCCTGTCTTCATCTTGATCTGGGTCAGCATTTGACAAAGTTGAATGCTTCCTTCTTGAAACATCATCTTGGGTTGGCTTTCTGGCACACATTGATTTTTTTCTATTTTCTTGGTTGGTCCCGAACAGTCATATTTGCTGGCTGTTGGATTTTTCAGACTTCTAAATGTAATTTCAAGCTACTTTGCTCTAATAGGTCATCTCAGAGTTAACATGACCAAAGCAAAGATGTCCCCATCCTCGTCGCTCAGATTTACTCCTTTGCCAGTGTGCTGAGGTTAAGAAGTTGGCTTAAGTTAGATGTCCTCCCTGAGTCCACTCCTTTATGTTGTATATCTAATCTATTAGAAGTTCTTCCCCACCTAGATTCATTGTAATATATCACAAATCTGACCACGTATCATCTCCATCACTGCCCACCTAATTCAAGCTACCATCATCTTTTATCATAACCTTCCAGTGAATTTCCCTAATTCCTAGTTATATTCCGTTTTCACAGACCTTCCAGGGTCATCTTTTGAAAACAGATGACATTTTATCAGTTCCTTGCCTAAACCCTGCCTAGTATATTGTAGCAAACTTGGAGTAAAATACAGATTTCAAGGTTGAATGGGATCTGAGTGTCGCCTGCTTCTCTGACCTGCCTGCCACCTTATTTCTGTGTGCTCTGACCATCCAGCCTTTTTGTTTCTTGAATATGCCACCCTTTTTCCTTGATTTAAGACCTTTAAGCTTCCTGTTCTCTGCCTAGATGTCCTTGAGGGTACATCCATAGCTCACTCCTTGTGGTTGTGCTATTTCTTCTTACGGTTGAGCCAGCCCAAACCAAACCAAACCCACAGGGTTTCCAAGGCTGTGTAAAAATTCTGCAAATCTTTATGGAAGCAGACTGCAACACCTTCCTTCTGTGGAGCAGCTGGTGGGTTCAAACCACCAGTATGTAACTGCTGTGCCACCAAGTCTTTTTTATGGTTGGGTAGACTCTGTCTATTTGTATGTTTTCCAGCAGATGGCAGTAAAGTGTCTTGAAATTTTTACAAAAATGCCTTGTAGGCTGGCACCGACCCTATTACCAGGATCACCCTATGTGAAATGACTTCCTACCCTCTAGCTTCTTTTAATCACCTTAAACTGCTTTATTTTCTTCAGAGCATATTCCACTAATTAAAATCTCATTTCTTTGTTTAGTTCTTCAACCATATTTTTCATTACTTTTTTAGTCCTGTTTTGTGTGAACACATCTTCCATTTTATCGTATTTCTTGGCTTTGTTCATGCTGTGCCTTCTGACTCAATTATTTTACATGTCTCGATCCTCTTCATACAAGTCCATACGCTAATGCTGTCTTTAAGTGTTTTCCCCCCATTCATGGCTGGAGAAGATCATTTTGCACTTCTGAATTTATGTATCTGTCAATTTTACAGAAGGACTGTAGACAGAAATATTTGGGGGGTTTTCAAAAGGCATAGATTCCTAAGCTCCATGCTTAGAGAGTTTCTCATTAAGAAGGTCTAGGATATAGCTCGGGAAGTGGTATTTTTTAAAAAGTACAGCATATTGATAATATTTTCATTAGACCCTTGCAAGCTTAAACTATTAATGGAGTTACAGATACTGGTGCCTATTATAGCCCATTTCCCTTACCAGAATATAGCAGCATGAGAGTAAAGATTGTAGCCTAGTTATTTTTTTCTCCATAGTTTTCTGTTTGTAGAATTTAATATCAGCCCATGCCTCTTTTTTAGTAATTCATTTTGGACCTGGAGAAAGTGCTTCAGAAGATGCAGTCGTGATGAATACCCCTGTGGTTAAAGCCGCCTTGGAAATGGGTTTCAGTAGAAGGCTGGTGAAACAGACAGTTCAGAGTAAAATCCTCACGACTGGGGAGAATTACAAAACAGTTAATGATATTGTGTCAGCACTTCTTGATGCTGAAGATGAAAAAAGAGAAGAGGAGAAGGAAAGACAAACTGAAGAAATGGCGTCAGGTATTTAGGAATTGAGTCACATTTTTTTTCTCAGTGGGGCTCACAGGAACTGTTTGAGATGTTGCAAGACAGTGGGCAGCTCCCCAGTCACTTTTAAACGGTATCTTCCCTTCTCTTCGTTGTAGGTGGGGCGCTACCTCTAATTGTGAACCACTGACTGTTTGTTTCTCAGATAGTTTTACAGTAAGGTTCTCTGATATATGCTAAAGTGATTTTCTTGAGCTATATTGCATTTCTTTCTGATACATTAATTTGAAAAAGCAAGATTTAAAATTGGATATAGTTCTGCTTTTTTGAAGTTCCTTCAAATAATTATTTAAAAAAGTAATACATTTTAATCCATAATCCCTGTTATGTGATCCTTTTATCATAAAATATAAATGATGAAACATATCAAAAAAAAAAAAAGAGAGAGAACAAAACACCAGAAGGATGAGATCCTTCTCCTGAACCCCACACTAGTAGAGGTTTGAGCTTGATATTCATGTGTATCATGCTAAGGCTCAGCCTCCCTAGAAAAAGTCCTTTGTGCAATCATTTATTCCTTCAGCAAACACTTATAGAGCATAAGCAGCTATGCCAAATTCTGTGCTAATCATGATTGTTGCTTGCAAGGAGGTTGTAAAGTAGATGTGAAATCTACTGTGTAAAAGACAGGGCAAATGAGCTGACAGGTCAAGATTGTGTATATAGCGTAAATTGGAGTATTTGGGGTGGAAGAAATTATTATTTTTAATTTTTATTTTTATTTAACATAACTGAGTGAAAATGTACATTCACATGTAAATTTACATGCCCCCTATATGCAGCTTCCACTGCTCTCCCTGTCCGGTGACTGCACACTATTCCTCTCTGCTCCATACATGTCTCATCCTCCCAACAGCCTCCTTTCCCCTCCTCTCCGTCCACTCCCCTTCCTCTAGCCAGAGGTCAGCAAGATGATATCCTATAGATGTATAGAACCATAAAGTGCTTCCAATATATGGTCACTCTGTATTGCCAAGTCCAATCCATTCCTGTCCAAAGAGTGGACCTTTGTTATAATTTATGGGAGAGGGCAGCATCAGGGCCGGGGGCCATGCTCTCAGAGGAACCCCAAAACCGCTGGACCATCATTTGAGGTCTTTTAGTGGAGATCTCATGATGCACCTCTTTTTATTCTTGTGTTGCCAATGAGACTCCTCTCTGTGAGCTCCATCTTGGCTATCGCTGGTGGTGGCCGGGCACCATCTGGTTCTTCCAGTCCCAAGTCGATGTAGGCACCCACTCTTGTGGGTCTCTCTTGTCTTCTCGGTTGTCTTTACCGCATGTCATTTTGGTCCTCGGTGAGCGTCTGTTCCTGCTGAGTTGGGACCATTTGCTGTCCTCGGATGGCAGCTTGGCAGCTTTTAAGACCCCAGACGCCACTCACCAATGTGGGGTGCAGAGAGCTCTCTTAGCAAACCGCTAGTTGTGCCAATTGGCCTGGAATTCGCCTAAGAGCATGGTCCCCCGCCCCCCCACCCCAGCTACTCTATCCTTGTAGTATTAAGATGGAAGGATTACTCAAGTTATGCTGAAGTCCACTTAATGTTTTTCTTGTTTCTAATGTGTGCTATCATTGCTTTCTCCCAACTAGATTTCTAGTAACTATCTAAACTAAACCCTCCCCCCCGCCCTCCCTCCCTCCCCTCCCTTGCAGCTGTCAAAGAGTCTTCTTCTATACACAAGTCTGTTTTTGAGATCTTATCATAGAGGTCTCATACAGTATTTGTCCTTTTGTCGCTGACTACTTTCACTCAACATAATGTCTTCCAGTTGAAACCAGGTTAGGAGATATTTCCTGGAATCATCGTTATTCTTTATCATTGCATAGTGCTCCATTGAGTATATGTACCATAGTTTACCTATCCATTCTTCTATTGTTGGGCATCTGGGTTGATTCCATCTTTTTGCTATCGTGGACTGTGCTGCGATAAACATTCTGGTGCATGTGTCCGTTGGTGTGAAAGGCCTTGATTCTGTAGGATGTGTTTCAAGTAGTGGAATTACTGGGTCAAATGGTATATCGATATCCATTTTTTTAAGAAAGTGCCAGATTGCCTTCCAAAGAGGCTGGACCATTTTGCAACCCCACCAACAGTGTAGGAGGGTTCTACTTTCTCCACAGCCTCTCCAGCATTCGTTGTTTTGAGAAATTATTTTTTTGAAAATAAAAGGAATATTTTAAGAGAATGTTAGGGAATGGCTGAGGAGCAAAATGTTTAAAAGTCAAACTCTCGATTGAGACAGATTGTGTTTAAATCTTGGCTATGTCAGTTGCTAGTTTGGCAATTTAAGTAGGCCTCAGTTTATTCATCTGTAAAACAGGGCAGTGATCATATCCATACATAGAGTTGCTATAGGAATTAAATGAGATGTTGCAATTAAAACATTTTAAAACAGTGTCTACCACATCAAAACAATTTTTGTTTTTCTGTTAAATAGATTTATTTTGAAAGTGGAAGAGGCCTGGTAAAAGAAAAGTCCTGAGAGAATGAAAATGTTTAAGAATTGTTAAGCAGTATTGAAATCCAGCTAAGTTAAATGAACCACTATAAGAAATCTGTTCTCCTTAATTTTGTCACTTTCTCCTACTTTGTGGGGATTACAGAATAGTCTTGAATTATGGATCTGACAAGACTAACAGAGGGAAAGGCCAAATAAAGAATAAGGAAGAAAAGTTTGGAGTGCTAGTAATACTGAGAACAGTTAAACAGCTGACTGATATCTAGACTAGACTGGGAGGTAGTAGAAGCAAGGAGGCAGCTGCTGTGTTGATGTAATTGGGAATGATATGGAGATTATGAAAATGGTGAATAAACTTAGCAGTGAGGTGAATTGTTAAGGTAGAAAGATAAGTTATGGTTAGAGAAGGGAACTTCATAGTTTTGACATGAATAGAGAAGTTCACTTCTAGAAAAATGCAAAAAGAAAAAAAAACTAAACCCATTGCCATTGAGTTTATTCTGACTCATAGCAACCCTACAGGGCAGAGTGGAACTGCCCCCATGGAGTCTGCAAGGAGGCCCTGGTGGATTTGAACTGCTGACCTTTTTGGCTAGCATTTGTAGCTCTTAACCATTATACCACCAGGATTAGGAAAATATATCTTTTTTTATAATTTGTCCTTATAGAGATGTGCTTGTATATATTTTGAGGTACCCCAAATAGGCACTTATATTAGTATGGTGATTGAGAAACTGAAGGAAGCAGCTATGTGAAAAATACCTGTTATTTATGCTCGTATTTTATAAACATAGCACATTAACTTTGGAGTTTCATATGGTTTGAGAATGAAGGAAGAGGCTTTTTTTTTTTAAAGGCTATGTTTGATTAGTATGTAGGTTTTTAAAAAACATACAGATTTAAGTATTTATTTAATAATAATGGTAGCTAACTATATGCCAGATACTGTGCTACGTGCTTTGCATGTGTTAATTCATTGTCACAACTCTTTGAGGAAAGTGCTGTTAGTATCTCTCTTATAGAAGAGGAAACAGGCATTATCTAGTAAGTGGCTGGGCTAGCATTAGAACATAGGTCTGTCCTGACTTCACAGTTCAAGCTCTTGGTCACTATAGAATTGCTTAATTAAGTTTAGGGTATTGAGAAGGACATGGGTTTTTGAAGAATAAATCAGTGTCATAGATGAGTATGTCCAGAAACAGTGGAATGGGAACATGTTTTGCTGTGTGTATTGTGACAAAAAATCTGGGTTCTTAAACTTACTCTTTGTGTGACCTTGGGCAGATTAATCATTTATTTTTCAGTCTTTTCTCTATATCTGAAAGTGAGAGGCAGTCATACCTGCCTTGATAGGATTGTTGTATCAAATGACACAGTTGATATAAACTGCTTATAAAACTAATAATACTGATAATGCAAATAGAAGTCAGAACTGATTCCATGGGGAGGATTATAGAGGTGAGAAAGTTCTACCATCTTCTAAAATTCTGTTTGCTTTCAACAGAATAAAGGAAAAGTTGAGTTTTCAGACGTATAAATATGTAGATATTAAATTACAAAAACAGCAACCCCATGTCTCCTGTATAATACAGCTTAACCAAATTTAGAAATTTTCTAAGACAGGTATTAAAGTGCAAACAAATCTGTTTTTCTTTTTGCAAGCTCTTATGTAATATCAAAATTGTCTGTAGAATTGGTTAGCAGTAACTACATGCATGTAGCTGGAAAAATTGCAAAATCTAATTGATTTGTCCCTCCCCCCCCCCCTTTTTTTAAATGAAGATGACTTGGCATTAATTCGGAAGAACAGAATGGCTCTCTTTCAGCAGTTGACATGTGTGCTTCCTATCCTGGATAATCTTTTAACAGCTAATGTAATTAATAAACAGGAACATGATATTATTAAACAAAAAACACAGACACCTTTACAAGCAAGAGAACTGATTGATACCGTTTTAGTTAAAGGAAACGCTGCAGCTAATATCTTCAAAAACTGTCTAAGAGAAATTGACTCTACATTATATAAGAACTTATTTGGTAAGTTTGCTGGGAAAATTGGTTTTAGAAATCCTTAGTGTTATGTTAATCTCTGTCTTTGAGAGACAAATCCACTTAGCAAAGTATAATCTTTAACTTGTTCCAAAAGAATGAAGTCTTCATTGCATAAGAAGTATGGCTAAATGGAACAATTCCTGATAATCTTTAGCCAAAATGTATATTATCGGATAGGTATTAGGTGGCAGTTGGGGGGGACGGTACTAGGTGAAACAGTTTGTATTTGGTAGGTTGATGCTTTTTGTATGGTTTTCTTTCCTCAGTGGAAAAGAATATGAAATATATTCCAACAGAGGATGTTACAGGTAAAATAAAACTAACACTTAAAACCAACTTGAAATGTTACCCTTATGTTTTTTAATGGGAGGTGAAGTAGAAACTGCATTTTACTAATGTTGGTTTTTGTTATTAGGTCTGTCATTAGAAGAACAGTTGAGAAGGTTGCAAGAGGAGAGAACTTGTAAAGTGTGTATGGACAAAGAAGTGTCAATTGTATTCATTCCTTGTGGTCATCTGGTAGTGTGCCAGGAATGTGCCCCTTCTCTAAGAAAATGTCCTATCTGCAGGGGTATAATCAAGGGTACTGTTCGCACGTTTCTTTCATAAAAGAAAACTAATCTGTGTAGAAAAACCTTTACAATATTATTAGGACATCTGAAGCTATCTGAAGAAAGGAGCGTTGGTGGTGCAGCGGTTAACAGCACTCAGCTGCAAACCAAAGGATCAGTGGTTCCACCCCACCGGCCGCTTCCCTGAAGATTACAGCCTTGGAAGCTGCAGGGGGCAGTTCGGATCTGTCCTGTAGTGCCACTGTGTGTCGGAACCAACTTCACAGCAGTGGGTTTTGGTTTGGTAGTCAGAAATGATTGGTTTTTAGATGAGTGACATTCATGTTCTATTCTGCTTTGGTTGAAGTAATATTGTTTCCAAAAAATAATCTTACATACCACATTTAATCTTAACCTCTGTTTGCAAGGGAAGATTTATTAGTTTATGTATGTGAATGTGGGAGTAATGAAAGGTACAGACACAAGAATGTATCATTTTAGAGGTTACTAGATTTGGAATTCTTCAAGTTTTGAGTACAGCATAAAAGTATAGTTTAAAAGAACTGGAAATCAGGAGCTGTGGAGTTACCCCATTCTGGTGCCAAATTCTCATTGCTGTTTTTCCCTTGTGTAAATAAACTTTTCTCTAATTTGTGAGAAACATCTTAATAAAGTGCTTTAGAAAGACCACTATCAAATGTTATTTTCCTTTTAATTTGACAAGTCACTTTCATATACATAGGATTATAAAGATTAAATTGATGATGTGCATAAACAATGCATGTTACACTGCAGGCAGTCAGATGCTTGCTACTAAAAAATTCTTCAAAGAAAATAGTTTTTTAAAATAGTAATGAAATTTATAATATTTTAAATAATGGTAATTTATTTGTATGTAATGGATACAGTGTAAAATAAAAAAGTATGAGAAAACTCACAATTAGGTAGAGTTGTATTTGTATTTTCAAAAAATAGTGATTTTGTTACATAATGCAGTAATTTTGTTGACTGGATGAGGTGGGCTATGGGCAGTGGTCATATCTCCTTATTGGGGCCCAGTCATGTTCAGTTCTTCTCCAGATTGTTAGCTGTATAGCAGATTAGTGAGGCCAGGTGGATTAGGAGGTCTCCCGTTAAAAACCCCATTCTTCTCATCCCACAACTCCTTTGGATCCCTGTAGACAGAGACTACACTGGAAAAGGTGAAAATTTCTCCACTCTCCCAGTCTTCTGGGAGAGTTTTCTGTCTTGATGTGCTGGTTAAATTCAAATGCATACACCTAGATGCAAGAAGAAAGACATCCCTCTAACAACCTAGGAGATCGTTTACTTCTCGGCTGCCATTTATTCCATAAATTAAAGGGCAGCTGGCTGTCAGCTTGGAAGACACCTGAGTTTTTTTCTGGAACTGGAACATTTCAGTCCCACTATATGTGAAATAATCCTATAACCTTACAGTAGTGACTCTTAAACTTTTTGGTCTCAGAGCTGCTAAATATTGAGCACCCCAAAGAGTTTGTTTATATAGATGCTATCTATTGGTATTTACAATGTTACTCTGCCAGTTTAATGCCCACAGTCTGACTTCTTTGTTTTGGGATTGTTCTGTTCTGTGATTGCTATTGAGTTTAATGGAATTAAGTAAAATCATACTCTTGAAACTTTTAGATGGAGGACAAAATTTTATTCTAAAAATAGATCTCAGTAACAGTGAAATATCAAAAGTTGGTCACTGTAAGGAAAAGGAACTTTTTTTTCAGGAACCTGCTTTCAAGTTTTTTCCAATAATTAACATAATTATCACTAATGTACTGCCAACTCTCATTTCTCTGTGTGTGAACATACTTTATGGATTGTCCAAGAAAATTTTAAAATCCTAGATTGGTTTCTGCCTGATACTTAGATGTACATTTGGATTCATTTTATTTTCAAGTACATACATTCTTGATAGACGCAAACAAATTACAAAATTTGTTTAGTATCACTAGAAAGATAAATCTGTGCATAAGGAATGTGATCCAAAGTGAAATACTGTTTTGTATCACCATTTCCCTTTTTTGCAGATAACAAAAAACGTACTCATTGCACTACTAGTACTTAAAATTAAATTGTATTACTTCTGCACAGAGAAAAGACATAACTAGATTATTTCCAACCAAAGCAGAGGAAACTTCCAAAGCAAACACAGTGACAGTTAGTACTCAGAAAGTGGTTTTACATCATCAAAGTGCTAAAGAAACAAATATTCAAGAAAAACTTCAGGCCTATTCACAAAGTTCTGACTAACTTGAAGTACTGAAACATCAAGAATGCAAGAGAGTTTTTTCTAGTTAGAAAAAAAGTTTGATTTAAAATGCCTCTGTTACAATAAAAAAATCAACTACATCTGCAGAGAAAACCAGTGACTGATCAGCTTAGAGCCAGATTAGTAACATAAAACTCACCAATGAGCCCATCTCTCTTCAAACTAAGCACGTGGTTCATAAAATTTCTTCCACAATGCATGCAATACAGAGATCTTACCATATCTGGGTAAAATTTATCGTCCACATTCATTGCCATCAGTTGGTCATAATGCACAGTGAATAATGATTCTTTTATGTCCAAATTCTTGATACTCTGGCATTTTCTGCAAATTCAAGCTGATCAGCAAAACTTTATCTTATCCCTATTAAATGCAAATGTATGTCCACATGAGGGCATCTTAGCTTACTTTGGGGCTATCAGGTACTGGTACACTCTGGTCATCGAATACAGGAGTCCTATTTAGTAAGCAAATAACCTGTTTTGTCAAACCTTGACCCTGAGTTTTGAGTGCTGGGATATAAACTCTGCAACTGAAAACATTCCAAAATACACTGGCTAATGCTGGTACCCCTACAGTACTGTGCTTTTTCTCCTCCCCTTGAGCAGCAGAAAAGGATTAGTTCAGGGGAATGCCCAAATAAATAAGAAATTCCTAGTCTTAAAAAATGCCTCTTTTAAAACGTTTTAAGAACTTATTCCAAAATACATTTTTGTTTTAGTATAAAATATGTCTTTCCCCCAAATCTTTATGAAAAATTGACACCATGAAAAAGCTACATTTTCATCCTGCAGCTTTTAGTAGTCTAGTAGGGACCACGTAATCCCTGGGTTGGTAAATACAGCATTAATCTTAATAGTTTCAACTATATGAAGTTAATTTTTGTTTTGCAAACCATGTAAAAGACTTCTAGCTGTGTTTACACGCCATTAGACATTTCTAAATATTGAAAGCAGCTCTACGTCTTAAAAATAATTCACTAAGTATAAAATTAACAAGTGAATGAAATAGCAATTTCCAGTGGCGGCAACATTCTTAAAATAGCAAATATTCTCCTTCTAGGTGTTCTTTCCTATAATATCAGGACTATTCAACACTAGCAACTACGTGTTTAAAACACTGTCACGTTAAACGTTAGAATTTATTGAAATTTTACAGCAAAAAGCCAGAGAAATTTCTATCAACTACAATTGAAAGTTCAAAAGAAGTTAAAAATAGTTTCTCCAGTGCTACAACAGGATCTCTTAACACAGCTAAGCCAGGTCTTCTTTCTGGTTTAATCTGAATTTTTTTTAAAGATGTGTGTTACATTTCTAAACCAACTACTATACCTTAAACTATGTAAAGTGATACTTTTTTGAAAAGATACTTAAGTTATACTTAGGACCTGGTTACTTAATTTCTGCTATATGGCAGTATTAGGATATACTCAGAGTAGCACTGAAATTCTGTGTGTGAGCAACAAAAATACTCAAAATCGTGAGCACTGTGATATGCTCTTTATTTGCCCAGACTGCATCCTGCCTTTAAGCAAAGTTGGCTTCCAATTACTGGCCCTAGGTGACTAGTGCCACAAGAAAATGGGAGAGGACTTGTGTACTATGGATGTGCGAAAAGTGACTATAATCATTGCAGTAACTCTGCCAGCTCCAGATGTTCAATAAAAATAACCCACACCAAACTTCCTTTTCTTTTAGTAATGTGGAGGATTCTTTACAGATTTATATAATACACTGAACAATTTCTAAGAAGAGAATATTTAACGAAAAATAAACCAGGATTAATTGATAGGGCTGCATCAATCTTTCTTCTTTTCCTTGGTCCTTGGATTTCCTTAAATGATGGCATCATGTTCATCTCTGTAACATATCAAAGATTATAATTACATCTGAGTATCAAAATTACTTCTATGCTGATATTTGTAGGTGAAGTGACCTCAGAAAAATTTCAAGCTTCAGAATCAAAATAGTCAGTGCCCTTAAAAGTTTCTTATATGCAAGTGTCTGGCAGATTGCAGAGGTTAAGGACTCTAAACAGCACTTAGGACTGTCAGACAATTCCTGCCCTGCCTCTTAGTGGCTGTGTGACTTTTCACCAGTTATTGTAACCCTCTTTAAAAAAACAAAAACCCTGGTTCCGTAGTGCTATCTCTGCTAACCAAAAGGTCAGCAGTTCAAATCCACCAGGGCTCCTTGGAAATGCTATGGGCAGTTCTACTCTGTAGAGTCACGATGAGCTGGAATTGATTTGATGGCACTGAGTTAAAAAACAAACAAAAAAATACCATTGCTTGAGGATTTACTACATGCCAGATGTTATGCTACTAAAGACTTTACAACCCTCTCTCATCATCTCAGTAGCTGCAGGCATAAGGCACTTGTATTATCCCATTTTGCAGAGGAACAAAGGCTAAGCATTTCTGTTAACTCTTGTGTCCAGAGCCTGAACTCTTAGCCACTGCACCTTGTTATACAGAACCAGGGCTCAAAACAGTCTCTCTAGCCTGAGCCCTACCTCTGTGTCATTTCACTGTGTCTCCAAGCACCTCTTATCAAGGAGCGAAATTTTAAATTTGTTACCCAATCTGTCACAGTGGTTAAAGTGCTATGGCTGTGAAGTGCAAGGTCAGAAGTTAAAATTCATCTTGCAAACTCAATAGGACAGTTCTACTTTGTCCCATATGTTTGCTATAGGTCAGAATTGACTTGAAGGCAACAAGTTTAATTAGCCAATAAGTGAAAACTAGGAATTTTCATTATTCCTAGGTAAAGTAATGCTCATTATTCCCAGATACAGGTCTCAGCTTCTTTAATGGAACCAATATTAGCCAAAGCCAAGCCAAGTGCCGTCGAGTCGGAACCAATATTAAGCTCTTACTTATGATAGCCTTTTTTTTAAAAAAAAATTGCTTCAAAGGAACTACCAATTTTAAAATGCACTGTTTTCTTTCTAATGTGGCACTAAGAAAAACAATAGCTAAACCTGTCAAATAGTCCACTGTAACGTGTGGGTGGTTTAAAAGCCAGTTTATAGTGTAATAATGCTTTCTCATCGCATTGATCATAAGATGTTAAAAAGTGGGAAACAACAAAATGATGCATATGCACTTGCTTAAATATTGTATTTTCTTCATCGGCTGACCCCTGTATGAAAACAAGATTCCTATTAGAAGCAAATTCTGCTTCTGCCAGCCAAATTCCCTTAGTGTGGGGATTCTGGGCTGTTGTCTTCTTTAACAGTGCCTGCATTGTAGCATTAGCTGGTCATGTCTATGTAAGAAAAATCAGTCCACAAAGCTAAAAATGCATATTTTTTAGTTAGGGCAGGTTTAAAATGAAAACAGCACTTTTTAATTTCTTTTGCTATTTAACAGACTTACCCATATCGACAAATATTGACCTTATAAAAAATGTTTCATTTACTATAATCAAAATGTGCCTTCTGTGTAAGTGATGTTTACTAAGAAAAGAGATGATAAATAATTCTAGAAATACTGTTTCAAAAAGTATTTCAAATTCTAAGGCATTTCTAAATTAACACTGATCATAATTTCCTTTAGGTATTTTGTTCTTTTGCGGGCTGATCTTTAATCTGCCAAAATATCACCTTGATGTTCTTTTCAAAGTTTGGTATGGTAAATAAATACAAGGTGACTTTTTAAGTATGAGTTTTTAAATCTATCACTGTTATTTAACTATTAGCAATATAACTTTGCAAGTCCATTTTCCCTGACATGACTGTTTTATTCAGAAGTTTATGTCAATGAATTGAAAAGCTCAGAAACTTTCCATATTCCATATTATAAATTAGTACCTCTTTAATGTACTAAGAAATTTTATTTGCTTTTATATGTATTGAAATGTATCTAGTGTCAAAGGAAAGACTCCGTTAAATAGTCTAGTAGTTCTCACAATATGCCCCACACAATACTACTAAGAGATGTACCTGGAAAAAACAAAAGTGGGGAGGGGGAGGTATTTATTCAACAAATACTTCAATAAGGAATCTGAGAAAAGCTTTACGCTATATTCTTCTCCTAGAAACTCATAATGCACATCAACATATTAAAGGCTCAGAGAAATTTCGTAGTCAAATATTCCACTTTGCTCAATCCAGCATTTCCCAAGTGCTTTTGACATAGAAATGCTGTAAGAGACCGATGTGTACTAGAATATCAACCACAGAGCACATTTTGGGAAATGGTTTTTTACTCTATGGTATTTCTTTAGGAGGAATATTTTAGTTTAGCAAAAGCCAAACCCATGACTGATCAGTACTTAGAACCACATTGTGTACAGCTCTTAAAAAAAAAGCACTTTTGTCATCGAGTCAATTCCAACTCACAGTGACCCTGAAGACAGTAAACTTTGCCATAGAGTTTCCAAGGAGCACTTGGTAGTCTGAACTAATGAGCTTTTGGTTAGCAGTCGTAGTTCTTAACCACTGTGCAACCAGGTTTTTCGAACAGCTAAGACATTAATGCATTTTATTAGTTTCCAAGAAGGGTATCTACCATGATGAAAAGAATGAAGTGGCTCTGTATATATAAGACTCAAAACACAAAAAGAAAAAGGACTTTGTTACAGCAATAAAAGCTGGGAGGTGATACAATGAAAAACCACCAATCTTACACACCTACTTTTAGGGTGAACACCATTTATGGACTGGGCTTGCTTATAAAGCTCATCTAAAAAGATAGTTTTACTGCAGATAATATATTATTTATAACAGCAAATCATTTGATATGGTAAATTAACAGAGAAAGTGAGGCTATCTAAAGAATTTGTTTCTAAAGTCTTTGTCATAGGCATCAAAAACAGTATTTTTCCTACGAAGTCTATTTAAAGCTACTAGCAGACAGGACGTAGTAGGTCTACAGCATGATGACATCTGATGTGGCATTTATTAGAGGTACCAGCTAAATGAAAAGGGTTAGATGGATTTGGGTCTCTGGGACAAAACTACTACACTAGTAAAATAAAAACATTCTTGTAAGTACATACATTTTCATTTGCACATTAATTACAAACACAAGCTTGTACATAAACATTTACTATCAGCTTAGGTAATAGGACTGTAACTCATATATCTACAGATATATTATTCATAAGTCTACAAACATATTATTCATCCCTGGGACGAACAGTGCCTTTCATATTTAGTCATGGTATTCAAATGAAAGAAACAGATTAACAGCAACAATAAGCAAATGTCAGAGCTTACATGGTTCTGTAACGAATGCCTCTTCTGGAATAATAGGTTTTGCATCCAATGTAAAGGATAGATAAAACTCCCAGTGTTAATACAATACCACCAACAAAGCTGCCAGTATCAAATTTTGATCCTCTGCTTTCCTGAAAATTAATAGTTGCTGTGATTAAAAGAAAAAAGGAAGGCTTTAGTGATTTTTTAAAAAAATAACATTATAATAACCCCAAACTTTGTGAGTTTTTGTATAGGAGCACTGATCTGCTGGTGAAGGGATGTCCACACACAGACAGCTGCTTTCTAGCTTCCTCTGTTGCCTTGTGACTGCTCGGTTCTAGTTTCCTCTACCCTTTTGCTACATGTCCTTAACTGAGGTCTCAAGAACTTCATTAAATTCTTCCAAGTGTTTGATACTGCTAGACTTGGATAGGCTACTAAAACCCTAGAAGCAGCAAGATTTGGGCAATTTTTTTCTTTCATAATCTATGCAGAGTTTGTGCCTGAAGAAATGAAGTTTGGGTAACACCTGTAGTCCTGACTAGATCCAGTATGAGTTTGTGGGTCTCAACAAAATTTCTCCTTTTAGAGTCAATTATTGGGAATTTTGACTACCTTGGCTTCATACCTTTAAGAGACCCCAGAACAGCCGGGAGAGTTGATTTTAATACATAAGTTTTAGTAATAAAACTATACAGAGTAGAAATATATAAAAACATAAAGGAAATCAAAGTCTGCTACTTGTTCCGATAAATATGATCACTAGCTTTTAAACAGAGCTTGAACTTTAGATAACTTTAAAGTGTATTCTTAAATAGGTTTCTGAATTCATGGGTTTTACAGGGATTGTATTTTAAATAATTAAAAAAAATAAGAGTGCTTTCTAATACTGGGTCCTGTACACTACTACAATGTACACGATTAGATCTAATACCATTTTAAAATACACTTATGACCCAAATGAACTATAACCAAAATTCACATCAAGCCCACCCAACTTCTTTCCAGAATGAGGTAGAGTTACTGCATAAAATAAAATTCCATTAGAATAATTACATATTCACAGATGGCTCAAATATTATCATTATTTCACATGTTTCAGTTGGAAGTTCATTTTTTGAAAGGGAGAAGAATCCTATGTCAATCCTACGTCTTTTTGCTATTTCCACATCTATTTTATAGAAAATCACTTTCTAAATCTGTACACTTATTTTTGCAGAACAGAATGATGACCTAAAGGTGGCATTTAAATAGTAATTTCTAGTAGAGGACAAATCAGTTAATTTTAACATGTACTTTTTTCTGACGAAGAAAGAGATGTCACCGAACTATTGTGGGTGGTGGTCACTGTGGACGCTGACATCTGAGATGGGCTTTGTGAAATACTTGTTGTGTTGAGGGTAGGCTTTACAGTGGCAGAAGTTGTATTTGCTGACACCTCAGGTGTTACTGTGGATTTCAAGGTGGTGGTAACTGCCACACTGCTTGAGGTTTTAGAAACTGGGGTCGGTTGTGCAGTGCCATTGGAAGATCCATTTTTCTGGCTGTCAAGAGCAGGTTGGTGACTCACTGCAAGAATATTAAGAAACATTAGAATTGGAGCTATGAATTTAAGATCCCACTTCACTGTGACTTTTCATGATTACACATAAAGAAAGATGTAACAAACCCAGCAGCATCAAAAATATTTATTCCATTAATACTTTGCACTGTATTGCAATAAAATATCTCTAACTAGTAACATACTCAACAGGAACCATACTAGATTAACACAGAGTTAGGAACTTTTGTGACAACACGAAAAGCTTCAAACCTAGAAGACTAATTTCCTTCAGTGTAGGGACAGTGTCTTCATATCATTTCTGGGTCTAAACATCTCACATACTTCCATCAAATCTAAGAGGCCTTCAATAAATATTTGCTGAATGGATACAAAACTGATACATTAAAAAGAAAATAAGTTTTTTTTTAAGTTAAAGCTGCTCTGCCACATCCCTCCCAAGACCCGTAAGGACAATCAATAACTGCTTACTTCTAACTCCATCACTGGGAGGTGAACATGAGTTAGATACTCTTTCTAAGGGTAATACCAACCTCACCCAGTGCATAAGAAGTAATGCACCATAGTGTAACATGCCAGCCAAGTGCCGTCGAGTCTAACTGAAAATTTCACACTGACAATAACAGTTCTTCATAGTTGGAAGGATATTTCTAAAACTACTTCTAAAGGCTTTAGAACTCCAAAAGCCAATTTTGTACAGGAGAATCATTAGTGATAATTTAAAGTAAAAAACTCAGCTCCTTAGCGCATATCTAAAATTGAGTTTTTCTTTAATAAAATATGCTATATGACAAAAAGCAAACCTTTCTGCTTAATATCATTCCATATCTGCTTTGTAACTACACATAACTGACATTAACAATTAAACGAAACAAACACAAAACTAAACCCGCTGCCATGGAGTCAATTTCGACTCATAGTGACCCCAATTATAAGTAACTTAGTGCACACTGTCTAGGCAAGGAAAGACTGGTATTTCTTTGTCCTTTTAACATCGTGTAATTTAAGTTCTGTACACATCTCCTATTAGTTTACATACAGGTTGCCCTTATGCTCCTGTCTTTCTCTTCAGTTCAAGTAGTCAAGGCAGAGAGAATTAACCACTGAGTTTAACTTCTATTTTCTCCCAGGAAAAGCCACATCGGTGCCCATGTGATCCCTGCTCTACCTCTACTGTCATGTACCAAAAGTGATTATTTCATGAATTAAAATCCTATCTTCCACAATAATTTTGGACTTATTCTTGAAGGACTCCAATATTTTTCCCCCAATTTACATGTATCAACCAAAACCAAACTCACTGCCAAGTTGATTCTGACTCATAGTGACCCCACAGGACAGAGTAAAACTGCCCCATGAGGCTGCCAAGGAAGCCTTGGTAGATCTCAACTGCCAACCTTTTGGTTAGCAGATGCAGCACTTGAACACTACACCACCAAGGTTTCCAATTTACATGTACAGGCCAATTTTAATAGCACTGCTTATCTGCATAGCAAGTCTTACTATTCAAATTTCTATTCTACATCTCAATTTTGTGTCTCTATTATATTGTTCCTTTGAACTGAGTAGTATCTAGATTAAAAAAGAAAATAATCCAAGGAATTAATCCTTTTGTACAGTTTCTAATTATCTAAGTAGATGATACAAATGCAATGAACTTGAACTAATCTTTTATTATTCAATTTTGAATGTTCCGTGTAGATATAAGTCATACACTTTAGCACTGAAATAATCACTTCTTTTTTTAAACTGGTGAATGAATACTATTGTAATGAAATGAAACAGCAAAGAACCAGCATTTATATCATATCTTTAGAACAGAATGATCTTTGCAGAGTAAAACAATGAACAACACACACTCAGCCTACTCCCCCATGCCTGCTATCATAAAAAATTCCTCAGAGATACTGTCCAAAGTCACATGGGCAAAAACTGGGAGCTGCAATAGGTTAGTTCTCCAACGAAGAAAATCTGAGTGTGCTAAATAAACAACTAATTAGCTGAAAACGCCTATGGACTGATAAAACAGGCAAAAGAAGTTTGGGATTCAACTTTGTCTCATGATGGCTAATTGTACAAACAGCAATACAGGATGCTGCCTTCAAGGATGGGACACACATCCAGCGACCCAACCTCCTTGTTCTGTAAAGTAAGTAGTCATTTCTCCGCTCTGCAAATAGTACTGTCCCACCACTGAAGTCTGGCCTTCTCCTTCCTTTAATGGTTTAGATACTGATTAGCACCTCCAGGGGTTGACACAGTTAGTGCCAGCAAGGGACACTTTTTTGGAGATGTCAGAATCAACCCTCCATGCAGGAGATGCACAGAGGGAGGCCCTATCTAACTCTGCCTGTCTGAGCCAGTCAGTCTCCTCCAACCTCTGAAAAGCTAAAACTGGAAAGGCCTAAGGACAGTATGTTGCTGGGAGGTGGCGTGTGTGTCCACCTCTGTCTGTCCGTGGAAGAGGGAGGGGAGGACAGGAGAATACTACCCTTCATGACTCAAACCAAGCTAGAAGGCTTTCAGGGAACCAGCTGAAGAGCTAGACAAGCACTTCCTGGACTTAGAAGGACAGAGATAAGAACTGTACTTAGCCTGAAAAGTAATTCTAAAGGTGCGACACTGGGGCTGAGGTGTCCCTACCTATCTAAAGGCTCTGCTACTGAGTTGCTATTGAGTTACTATGAGTCAGAATTCGCTTGATGGCATTGGGTTTGGTGTGGGTTTTGGTACTGGAGTAGACTCTGTCCCCAGTGACTGCAAACGTATTTATTTGCCATAAACCACCTAAGACTCTATGGAAGTGAGCTCCCTGGGAGTGCTTTGAAAGACAGCCTCCCAAGAGACTACTGTCCAGAAAGGTGAGGATAACCACCAGAGTGGGAAGCACTGCCATCTAGGAGCCAAAGACTTACGGTGAGGGTTAGCTGGAGAAGAGGCCGTGCTGCGTTGAGAGGGTCGCATGGGAAGGCCACAACAGGAAAAAAGTGTCTCCCAGGAATGTTCTCTAAAATGTTCCCTTTATAGACCTTTGCAACTCATCACTGTGAGCTAAGTCAGTCAATTACTTGCCAAACCACTCTCTAAAACTGTTTAAACTTGGCAGCATCTATAGATTTCTATCAGAGATAAGAATCTCTTGGTCTTGATTCCTGTTTTCAACTAAGGAGGGAAGTGAAGGACCATAATAACAGCATCCATGTACCTTTTTTCCCAGAATCTGCAGTGTTCAGCCCACAATAAGAGGAACCAGATAAAGAACAACAAGTGTGTGAGTGATGTTTTGGCTCAGCCATAAAAATATTCAAAACAATAAGCTTGCCATTCCTGTTCTGTGGTACGGGAACTACTTCCCTAGGCCAGTATTTCTATGGCAGAAACAGAGCTTCCCTTTATTGAGCTCTTTTTCTTTACCAAGTGCTGGTGATATTTTCCATATGCAGGGTAGCATAGAGAGTGGATAAAAGCTCAAGCTCTGGACCACCTGGGCCGTGGACTTGCTGGGGAACTGCTGTGAACTGAACTGTATCCCTCCAAAATATGTGTTGAAATCCTGGCCATACGCCCTTACGAACTGTCATTGGTATGTCAAATCATAAGAACAGTGGGCTAGGATTTCAACATACATTTGCTGGCCTACTCAAGCTGGCCTTGAATGGAACAGATTATCTTCTGAAAGGCAATGTAATGCAATGAATCAATCAGTTGAGGTCATACCAGTGTAGGGTCTGTCCTAAACCTAATGACTTCTGAGTTATGAAAAGGACAGACAGATACGCACACACACACACAAATACACACACACGTGGGGATAAGACAGACACCATTAAGGATCACATACAAGCCATGGAGCTAGGCAACGCCCAGGACAATCGACAAGGAAGGAACTAACAATGCCAAGACTATAATTTGGACGTGTAGCCTCCAAAACGGTGAGAAAATAAATTCTTGTTCTTTAAAACCACCCACTGTGGTATTTCTGTTATATCAGCACTAGATAACTAAGACAGGGACCTTAGACAGTTACCTAACCTCTCTGAGATTCACTACCCTTCCTCACCCATAAAATATATTAACAGTTACTTGTTTACTGGCTAAAAACTTCCTCACAGACAACTATACAATTAAGTTTGTGCACCTGTCACCATGCTATCATGAGCAACAGCCATTCCAGAAAGAGTACCAAAATTGCTCTGAAGCACGGACTAGGTACTGGCGTTGGTGCATAGCTTCCCACAGTGAGTACTTCAAATATGACTGTAGCAATATTCAGTAACGAGGTATGTAGTGCTTAGAACAATTAAGTTCTCAGGCTTAACTGCCAGACCTCGTGTACCAAGAAATTTGGAAGACCGTTAACTGGCAAACTGACTGGAAGAGATCCATATCTGTACCCATTCCAAATAAACATGACCTAACAGTACAAAATTATCAAACATTATTACACACCAGTAAAATTTTACTGCAGATAACTGAAAAGCAGTTGCGGCAGTCCACTGACACAGAGCTTCCAGAAATTCAAGATGGACTGAGAAGAGGATGTGGGGTAAGAAATACAATTACTGGTATCAGATGGATCTTGGCTGAAAGCAGAGACTATCAGAAAGATGTTTACCTGTGTTTTACTGATCATGCAAAGGTATTTGACTGTGTGGACCATAATAAATTATACATAACACTGTGAAGATCAGAATTCCAGAACACTGAGTTTTGCTCATGAGGAATTTGTACACAGACCAAGTTGTTTAAATACAACAAAGGGATTCTGAGTAGTTTAAAATTAAGAAAAGTGTGCCTCAGAGGTTCTATCCTTTCACCATACTAATTCCATTTGTATACTGAGCAAATAATCCAAGAAGCTGGACTATATGAAGAAGAATGTGGCATCTGGATTGGAAGACTCATTAACCCTGTACCAACGACACAGCCTTGGTAGCAGAAAGCAAAGAGGACTTGAGCACTTACTGATGAAAAGACTACAGACTTCAGTATGGATTACATCTCAAAATAAAGATAACAAAAGTCCTTACAACTGCACCAGCCAATAAGCAACATCATGATAAATGGAGAAGATACCGAAGCTGTCAAGGAACAAAAATCCTTACAACTGCACCAGCAAATAAGCAACATCATGATAAACGGAGAAGATACTGAAGTTGTCAAGGATTTCATTTTACTTGGGTCCACAATCAATGCCCACAGACACGGCAGTCAAGAAATCAAATGACTCATTGAACTGGGAAAAGCTGCTGCAAACAACCCCTTCAAATAGTTAGAAAGCAAAGATGTCCTTGGAGAATGACATCAGGCATAGTAAAGCAGAAGATCAATGCAAAAAGAGGAAGACTCTCAATGGGAGAGACTGACAAAGCAGCTTCAATGATGGGTTCAAGCATAAAGATTCTGAGGATGGCACGGGACAGAGCAGTGTTTTGTTATATTGTACACAGGATCATTATGAGTTGGAACTGAAGTGTCAGCACCTAACAACAACAATTTCTATAAGCAGATATCAAGGCCTTTCTTCCTACTCTTAGTCTGGGAAGTTCCAGTGGAAACATGTCCACCATGCATGACCCTGCTAGTATCTGAAATACAGGCAGTGTCATGGATTGAACTGTGTTCCCCCCAAAGCACGTGTAGCCATGGGGCTGGGCTATGATTCCCAATATTTTATGACTGTCCTCCACTTTGTGATTTTCCTTGGCTGTATGTTAGAGGATTAGAGTGGGAGTGTAAATCACTTCATGAGATCACCTCCCTGCTCCACTGTAAAGGGAGTTTCCCTGGAGTATGGCTTGTATTACCACCGTTAACCTGTCATCTTATAAGAGGTAAAAGGAAAGGGAAGCAAGCAGAGAATTGGGAAACTCACACCATCAAGAAAGCAGCACCAGGAGGAGAGCGCATCTTTCAGACCTGAGGTTCCTGCACCATGATGCTCCCTGAACAAAGACTGGTGCAACACAAAAGACTTTTCTCCAGAGCTGACAAGGGGGAAAGTCTTCCCCTGAAGTGGACATCTTGCGTTTGGACTTGTAGGCTACTGGGAGGTCTAAGAATAAACTTTCCTTTCTTAAAGCCATCCACTCTGTGGTATTTCTGTTAAAGCAGCACTATCTGACTAAAAGAGAACTTGGTACCGGGAGTAGGGTGCTTCTCTAACAAATACCTAACATGTGGAAGTGGATTTTAAAACTGAATGGATAGAAGACTCAGAAAGAATAGAGAACTTCTGACATCAAAGAAGGCTCAGATGGTGAGAAACAGCAGAGGACCAGTGGTGGCAGATGTGCAGCAACAGAACCAGAGCAGTGCAAGACAACACTGGAGGTGACCCACAGCGTGAGAGAGCTGAGTTCCTGTGCACACAGGTTTCCTGGTGGAGTGGGTGCCTCTGGGCACTTCAATCAGTGGAGTGCGTAAGCTGAGTGCCTGTGTGCAGAAGGCCTCCTGACAAAGTGGTGTGCCCCCCAGCACTTAAAGTAGTAGCGTGACAGAGCCCTGGAACACTTGCCCTAGCAAGGCAGATGCGGGCCTGAGGCCTAGGACATGGGGCCAGAAGCTGAAGAGACACAGAGCATGAGAAGCTTAGCTCTCTCAGTTTCAAAAGGTATGGCCACGACCTCAGGGGTCTGAAAGGGTGGAGCCAGGACTTTCTGTGTTTATGAGGGTGGAATTTGCACTCAGTTGGGCTTAGGGTGTACCTAAAGCCAACGGGGTAGACTTTCTGTCCAAGTGGGCCTAGAAGGCAGAGTTGTAGCACAGTGCTCGGGGCCTCCTCTCAGAATCCAGAGAGTATGGCTGACACTTAAAGAGTCTGGAGGGCAGGGCTACTGTGTAAAATGTCTCAGAAAGTGGAAGATCATTTTCAAAGCTTTGAGGACTAATGTAATGTGTTCTGCTGACTTGTTTGCTGCCTGTTAATACCTTCTTTGCCTGCAATTTCCCCCATTTGTAATGGAAATGTCTAACTTGTGCCTATTCTGCCATTGTACCTTTGAAAGCAGGTAGCTTGTATTCTAGGTTTCACAGATGTATTTTGGACTTGGAACTGATTTAAGACTTCTATCATATGAGATGGTCATGTTTTTGCTATGACTTTTGCTCTGATGGGATGACTGCTTCACATGTTTCAAAGACATGATTTTTGGGGGTCCAAAGGGTGCAGTTTCATGGATTGAACTGTGTTCCCCCAGAAATGTGGGCAGCCATGTCGCTGGGCCATGATTCCCAATATTTTACGACCATCCCCCGTTCTGTGATTTTCCTTGGCTGTATGTTAGAGGATTAGGGTGGGACTGTAAATCCCTTCATAAGATCACCTCCCTGTTCCACTGTAAAGGGAGTTTCCCTGGAGTACGGCTTGCATCAGCCTTTATTCTTTCATCCTACAAGAGATAAAAGGAAAGGGAAGCAAGCAGAGAATTGGGAACCTCACACCATCAAGAAAGCAGCACTGGGAGAAGCGTGCGTCCTTTAGACCTGAGGTTCCTCCACCAAGGTGCTCCCTGGACAAAGACTGAGGCAATACAAGGTCTTTTCTCCAGAGCCAACAAGAGGAAAAGCATTCCTCTGAAATGGACATCCTGCATTGGGACTTGTAGCCTACCAGGATGTGTAGGAGTCCACTTCCCTTTGTTGAAGCCGTCTACCTTGTGGTATCTCTGGGAGAGCAGCACTGGCAGCACTAGCAGCATTGTTGACAGCATCACAGCAACTGGCAACCAACCCACCACAGTACAGCCAACTGAGAGAGAGGCAGCAGGCCAAAGGAATTAGATGATTAATTGCAAGAACTGCATCTTGTATTTTCTTTTTATTCTCCCAAAGTGCCAGACACTGTGCGGGAAGAACATGAACATTTCTAGCATGGAGCCCAACCAGAGCAGGCAACTAGAGGAGACACTCAAGGGATGTCTAAACTCGCACTGTCACAGCCAAGGCCCCAGTTTCCTTAGGCTACCTAATCTTCAGCCACTTCCCTCTGCTCCAGCTGCATGACTGCCTCGCTTCTTCTTAGCAAGCAGTTTGTTTCCAAGTTTCTGTTGCATTCTTTTACTTCCTCCACCCAGCATGCTTCCCATCTATGGTGAAATTCTACACATGTACAAAGCTCTGCCTATGCTTTGCATTTAACTTCAAGTTATTTACCATACTTATCATAATTTAATATTTGCATGTCATTTGTGTCTAAGTACAGTAAGATACTCCAAACCAGTAAGTCCACCTTGTTTCAGAAAAACCTTTTAACACTAAAAACAACTGCATCGATTCATGTTCAAGATGTCAAGTCACCATGCTTTGTGTTACTTAGTTCATGTTTAACTTATTAATGGTATCATAATTTGCAGATTAGGTATTCAATAACAAATGTACAAAGATGACCTTAGGCAATTTGTGCACTTAACAGTCATGGTTTTGACTATTCCCAAATGATCCCTGAAATCTCTAAGACACAGCAGTTTTTGTTTTTGGAATGCAGGTTTGGAAATCATTTAAATTTGGGGGTGGTGGTGGTGGTGATGTGCCTCAAGCACATTATGAATAAAGCCACTAAAAGCTCAGTTGCTGTGTGAGAAGGTACTGTTGAGTGATTTGAAAACTCTGTTTCTCTGTGGAAACACACGTAGAATGGGACAAATAAAGCTTCAGCTTAAATGAAAGCAGTTTTTATTGAACCCACAGGATATTTACATTGGTAATGAGCAAATCTGGCACAAACCAACCTACTTGCTGAGACAACCACAGATGAATTAAAAAAAAAAAATCTCTTAAGGGAACTGACACAATGGTGACATCTTGGAAGAGCCACTATCTCCTGCTTTTCTCCGTGAGGTACTTCTAGGTTCCAACAGTATGGAAGAAAGACTGAGGGGCCATGTAACTATAAAGAAACTGAGAACACAAACCAGCTTCTACCTAGTCGATTTTGTGTTGTAGAGAACTGTGCTCCATAAAGTTTTTAATGGCTGATTTTCCGGAAGTAGATCACCAAGGCCTTCTTCCGAAGGACCCCTGGATAGACTTAAACTCCAACCTTTCAATCAGCAGCTGGGACCAGTAACTGCCACTCAGAGACTACTTCAGAGCGACACAGGTACACCTATTCTCTCTTGTTCTGGCTCCTCCTCTTGTCCCTCTGGCTTAGGGACAGTAAAGACTCCCCTCTGTTGCCAGGTGGTCCAGAGTGCTATTTCCTGGATGGTCTCCCTTTACCTTGCTGACACCTCTGTAAACAGACCTGTTCTTTAACTCTCCTCAATTACCCTGTTTGAGTTTGCAGATGATTGCTGCTGGGACTCTGACCAGAAGCTTAATGAAAACAAAAAGGAAGATTAGGCTATATCATTTGTTAATGCTCATTTTCCTCACTGTCCTAATTAGCTGGCATAACTCATTTAACTAAACAACAGTAAATTCCTTTTATTGTTCGAGAATATATACGTGATTTAGAATGAACTCACAATGTCAAGTCCAGTCCTGTGTGTTTTATAACTACCTGTCCAACTCACAGCACTTACTTAATACACAGTGCTCATTCCCAGGCCAACTACTCTTATAAGTATTTTACATTTTACAAATACAGTAACAGTAATAGCAGTTTTTATAATAACTTTATGAGGTAGCTGTTCATTCCCACTTTACAGATGAAACTGAACCACAGAGAGGTTTAGGCACTTACCCAGGGTCAGGGTCACAAACTGACAGGGGCCAGGATTTGAACTGAGGTAGTCTGAGTCTAGGGTATCTGCTCTTAATCACTATGTTAGGCTGCCAGTCACAGAAAGCAGTGGCACAAAGCCAGAACGCTTTGGTTGGGATGGCTGAGTGCTTGTATCACTGCCCTAATGATGACCTTTACTTAACATATTTCTGGATGTAAATGATAAGCTGGGGAAGAAACAAACTTTAAGTATAAAAATAATAACATAAACATTCTCAAAATGATTCCAAGTATTTAATACCTCAGATGGGTACTCATCAACTACTCCTGAAGTTCTGTGTTCTATCAACTTCCACACTGGGAATACCACCAGTCTGTCTCTGTTGTAAAACACCTATCAACAGTAATATTTTTATACTTCAAATAGCATTTCATTGTCACTGCCAGGGCTCAAGTATGTGAGGAAAACACTTCTGCAGTATTTGGAAATAACACGACTAGAGCAGTATTTGCAGCCTCAAAAGGCTGTGCAGGTGGCACTGTCACTCAGTTACAGAAGATTTACGGTCTAAATATGGAGAATAAGCATGTGTAATGTGCAGCTGCCACATAAGAATTCGGTCATTAACAAGCTCAAAGCACCACAACAAAGAGATATTCAGTCAGCAAAAAAACCAACAACAAAAAAAAACTATCTGCTCAAATGTCAGCACAAAAGAAATCCCTAGAGATGACAACTGTACAGCTTAGTATCCACTACTAAATAATCTTAATTCACTGTATAAAGACCATGTAGATTTTAACAATTTTTGTACCAAACATTGTTTTTCTTTGCAAGATGAGGAAAAATATGAACTTTGCAACGACTAAAAAAATATGCACTTAAAAAAAAACCTGTAAACACAGACACCACCACATTTGCCAATACAACATTTTTTATGTACACAATTCAGGGAAATCCATTACATCAAGCAGGTTGTGCAACCATCACCCAAGTCCACTGCCAAATTCCCCATCCACTTAAAAATTTATGCTTTCTCAACAGTAATTCATTGCTTCTCCCTCCTACACTCGTAACCACATTCTGATCTTTATAAATTTATCTGTTCTCCAAGTACTTCCTATTACTGAACTCATATAATATCTGTCCCTTTGTGACTGACTTATCTCGACATGGTTTCCAGATCCATCAAAGTTGCGACATGTATGAGGACTTAAATTTCTCTTGATAGTTGACTAATACTCCACTGTATGTATAAACCACATTTTCCCGCTTATCCATTGATCTGTTCGATGGACACCGGGTTTCCTTCCGCGTTTCGGCCATTGTGAACAATGTTGCAATGAACACTGGTGCATGTGTGTCTGTTTGCCCTGCTACTTTCAAGGCTCTTGGGTAGATATGTCCTTTCCTAATGTTAGAAATGGCATCAGATTCAAGATGACAGTACTTGGTGCAAATAGGAGGAAAACACTGAACATGTGTTATGTGTCAGTCACCAGCTAGGAGCTTTTCACATCTGTCAATATTATTATTTTTTTTAAATTACATGTGATGTGTATAATAACACCGAGAGGTGGGTTTGCTCTCTGCAACTGGCAGACGAGGAAACTATGGCTAAGAAAGTTAAGTAAATGCCCTAAATTACTGTGGTGGTGCAAAGACCTCAAATCAGGTCTCTATCCTCCTCTTTTGACTACTTTGCTCATTATTTCCTGATGAAAATTCACCTGAATTCCAAACGTCAGCTGTTACATTTAGGTATTAATTACATATTCATTTTATTAATATTTTCATCACACTGAAATCATCGACAAATGAATATTTAATACCAACTGCTAAAGTAAGGGTGCCTTACAGAGTTTTTAAAGTTTAAATTTAAAAATCAAGAGCCTCTCATAATTTTTATTAAGCATTACTGAAGACATGCAAAAAGGAACAGAAATAATACAGTATCTTTTAATATCACTATCTTGAAGAATCTAATGTTGTCAATGAAGAAAAATCTCTAAAGGTATGAATCGACTTAATTGCACTCCCCTCGAAGTAACCACTACTCTGAATTTAGGGTTTATCACTCTCATGTATTTTTTAAAAAAATTGTGCTTAACATAAAAGTTTACAGAGCAAATGAGTTCCTCCTTGAACAATTAATACGCAAACTGTTCTGTGACATTAGTTCAACCCTGCAACGTGTGAATACTCTCCCCTTCTTGACTGAGGGGGGTCTCCATTTCCATTCGGTCAGCTTTCCTGTCCCCTCTCAGCTTCTCATGCTCGCCCTGGGCTAGTGTGGCCATTTAGTCTAGCATACATGATTGAACTACATGTTAATGTTTGTTTCACAGGCCTGTCTAATCTTTGGCTTGGAGCCCTGGTGGTACAGTGGTTAAGAGCTCGGCTGCTTAAAGTTTGGCAGTTGGGACCTACCAGCTGCTCTTGGGAAACCTTATGGGGCAGTTCTACTCTGTCCTATATGGTTCCTATGAGTTGAAATGACTTGATGACAGTGGGGGTAATCTTTGGCTGCAGGGTACATCTCACGAGTGATTTCAGTGCTGAATTAAGAGTGTCTGGGCTGCAGTCTTAAAAGCTAGCAAGCTGCCATCTAAATAGCACCAAATGGTCCCAACCCACCTGGACCTGAGGCAAATGGAGAATATCAAGGACAGTAGGAAAATATGAGCCCACTAGAGGGAAGGGGCCATATGAGCCATAACCTGCTTCAGCATGGGACCAGGAGAACTAGATGGTGCCCAGCCACCACCACCAACAGCCTGGATGGGCTATGCAGAACGAAGCTCCAGGCACAGTGGGTGATGGAGGGCAGAGCTAGAATTCTACCAAAAGATCATACCTGATGGTCCTTCTGAACAGAGGGACCTCTGACAGCATGGGCCCTGGACTCTCTAACCCCAAAATGCATCCAGCCCCAGGGCTAGCTCCCCAAAGACTCAGCTGGGCCATATAAAATGTAGAGTGATAACGGAGGTGAACAAACTTTAAAAATGTACATGTGGTTGTCTGAGGGGCACTCTGCTGGAGCTGAGTTGACAGGGTGAGGCGGGCCAACCTTGGTGAAAAGGTCATGTGAACTTTCAAACAAAAGGGGAGGTGCTGTCACAAGGGGGTTGGGGGGTATCTACAGTAGAATAGCGGTGGAAGTTCTGGGTGTTACATGGCAACATGATACAGACTGTAAAACTGTTCTTGATTCATAATAATTAAAAAAAGAGTGGGGCCGTACTCTTGGGTCATACAGGTCTTTCTATTTGTATTTTATACTAGGTATTAGCAACATGATTTGGCTCTCCCAATATTTATGTCATTAGCCTCATTTAGGAATATTTGTTACTTGCTTGTGCAATTATCATTATATTTATGAATTTTGATGTTGACATATCTATCTCCAGTTCATTCTTTTCTCACTGTATTTAAACTTTTATTCCAAGAACTATGTTTTAAGATGTTTTATGTTTCTTTGAGTCTGCTTGCATGTAATGACTAATTCTGAAACCTTTCAACAAGTCACCCAAAATACAGCTGAAAGGCACAATGTGTATTTTCAGGCTCTTTAATTATGACGTCTATCCCCTTGGGCTATCATTCAAAACTCAACACACCTACTGAACAAACTTCTAGGAATCTAAGCTAAATCCTAGCTCAAGTTGGTAAACTTCTGCACATGTGTTTACCGAAGCACTGCTTAGAAGATCAGAAATACCTGCAAGCGAGGCAGAGTTAACGGTATCGATATACTCAAAAAACAAGTACGTCGATAAGGAGACACAGCTATATGGAAATTTTTAGAATATGTCCACAAATTCTAAATACGCCTCCCTTCAAAATATGAACCTAATTCTATTTCCCCTGTATGTAAACCTGACATTGAAACTCCTTCACAACAAAGACAATGTAGCAGAAGTGAAGCCTGTGACTTGTGAGGCCAGATCATAAAAGGATAGTCTCCACCTGAGTCTCCCTTCATGATCCCACACTCTTGGGGACGCCTGCCACCACGTTGTGAGGATAACCCAAGCAGTCCTATGGAGAAACTCATGCAGAAAGGAAATGAGTGAGGTCTGTCGCCAACAGCCAGCCATGTGAGTTAGTTACTTTAGAAGTGAATCCTCTAGCTCCCGCCACACCTTCATGACCCCAACCTCAAATCTGCCAAATCCCAATGTGCCATGTCTTGCTAAGTCACTCCTAAATGCATGACCCACAGGAACCATGAGATAATAAATACAGTTTGATGCTACTACATATTAAGCTCAATGATTCATTAAGTAAAAAAGCAAATCACAGAGCATTATGTGTATATCCAAAACTCAAACCAAATCCACTGCCACTGAGTTGATTCTGACTCACAGTGACCTAATGGGACACAGCAGCACTGCTGACTTTTTGGCTAGCTAACATAGCATTTAACCACCATACCACCAGGGTTTCCTATATACATACATATTTTGTATATTCACACCAGTCAACAGTGATAATTTCTAGGGCATTGTTAGGAAGGGAAATGAAAGGAAGGAAAGGACACTTTCATTTTTTGTTACATGTTTTGAGTTGCTTGAAGGACTAAGTGCATGTATTATTAACTTCTGCCACTAAAAAAAAAACAACAAAAAACGAGTATCTTTAAAAAATAAATACAAAAATGTTTAAACCAATTGAGATTTTAAAAATACCTCCCCTTATCCCTTGCCAAAGAACAAAATCACTTTAGTTTTAGACACACTGCTAATAACGTCTATTATGTGGCTTCCTAGTTGACTGCTGATTAAAAGCAAATTTAGGGAGGAGGGGTCTACTAGGGGGAGGCATAATGCCAGTAAAGAGACATGACAGTTAAGTCTGACAGCAAAAAGGAGACAAAAGCTACAATAAGACATCTGAAGCCACTCAAGTGAACAAAGAACGCTATATACCCAGAAGCCTCAGAGGAGATAACCATTGCACAAGACTATAACAATATTTTTAAAGCAGTGAATAGTTTATAAAGTATGAAACATGCAGAATTTCATTTTATTCCACAATAAAAACTTGAGATAGGAGTATTATTACTGTCATTTAAATAAACTTAGGAAATTTAATTGGGGCCAGGGAATAAAAGATTTTAAATTCTACTCTGAAAGTTCTAAGTTGATAATTAGACATTATTATTTACTGGACACTGAAAAGGCAAAGGATTGAAGCTTGTAGATGTGGGTTATCAAGCCACTAAAGCCCGACTGCGCCTCACCCATCAGACCACCCAACACTGTTCCTGATTCTATGCTCACCTAGCAACCTTTTCAGAAACACAGAGCCTGTGCAAGACAAAAAGACGTTTTCACCAGGGGTTTCTAGGAAACGCTGGGGGAGACAGGAAAGTCTGTATTTGTTGAAAACGTAAAAACGTAAATAGAGGAAATTCTAATTCATCTCAACCTGTAGTCTCAACACGGAAGCGTATACGTGTCTAATTATGTCAATCAATTACCTGAAATTCTCAAGAGGTAGCCAGGTATATTAAAAAGAAGCACATTCTTTTGAGTGAGTCAGTTCTGTATTTAAATTGTGGCATGGTCCTCTTCTAATTGTCTTTCCTCATATTTAAAATAGAGAAAACAATACTTAGCTGATTACAGTGTGGAGTGCAAAAGGCGAGGATAAAATACTGAATTTTCAAAGTACTTGGAAACAATACGTGTTCAAAAAATGGCTGTCATCCTCAACATCACCATTCTACAATAGAGTATATGCCAATAAAGACAGCCTGGAGCTCCTGTCAAGCAGATTTGTTTCCTTCCCCCAAACCTTTGCTCACTCAGTGTCCTCCAATGTCTGCTTCTCCTTACTCTATCTCTGAATGTCACATTCACTCAGACCTAGCTTAAGTGTTACTGAAAGTAATTTCTCCTGCTTCTGAATTACTTTATTTGTACCTGTATCACTGCTCTTGGTATTGCTGTTAGGTGGAGTCAGCTCCAACCTTCTAACAACATGACATTGCCTGTTCCTGTGCCATTGTCACACTGCTACTATGTTAAAGCCCGCTGTTGCAGGCACTGTGTCAGTCATACTGTTAAGGGATTTCCTCTTTATTGCTGATCACCTACTTTGCCGAGCATGATGTCCTTCTCTGCAAATCGTCCCTCCTGATGACGTGTCCAACATAAGCAAGATGAGGTCTTGCCACCCCCTTGCTTCCAAGCAGCATTTTGGCTGTATTTCCTTCCAGACTGATTTGTTTGTTTTTCTGACACTAAATGGTAGTCAATTTTCTTCCTTAACACTAAAATTCAAATGCATCAGTTCTTTAGTCTTCCTTTTTTATTGTCCAGCTTTTGCATGCACATGAGGCTGAAAGGACTAAGGATGCCTGACCCAAGCCATAGAGTTTTCAACTGTCTTAGCTGCACGCAAAAGCTGGGTAATGAATAAGGAAGACAGAAGAACTGATGCCTTTGAATTACAGTGTTGGCAAGGAACACTGACAATACCATGGACTGCCAAAAGAATGAACCAACCTCTTTTGGAAGACGTACAGTCAGAACGCCTGTTAGAAGCAAGGATGGTGAGACTTTGTCTCACATGCTTTGGATATGTTATTGAGAGGGCCCAGTACCTAGAGAAGGATGTAGAGGATCAGCAAAAAAAGAGGAAAACTCTCAGAGATGGCTTGACACAGTGGCTGCAAGAATGGGCTCAAGTATAGCAATTACGAGGATTTCACAGGACCCAGCACTATTTCGTTTTGTTGCACAGGGTTGCTGTGAGTTGCAATTCACTGTCAACAGCACCTAGCAACAAGATGAGGCTAACTGAAAGTATCAAGGCTTGAGCCAGGCACACCTTAGTGATCAAAGTGACATCTTTGTTTTTAAAATTTTAAAGGTCTTTTGCCTCAGATCTGTTTGATAAATTGTGTTTTCTGATTGCCTGACTGCTGTTTCCACGGGTGCTAATGGTGAACACAAGTAGAGTGAAATCTATGATTAATTTCTTCACTGTTTACCATGATGCTGCTCATGGGCCCAGCTGTGAGCGTTTCCTTTTCTTTCACGTTCAGGTGTAATCCATTCTGAAGGCTGTAGTCCTTGATCTTCATCAGTAAGTGCTTCAAGTTCTCTTCACTTTCATCAAGCAAACTTGTGATATTAGCATACTGAAGGTGGTTACGAGTTTTCCTCTATTCCTGATGTTGCACTCTACTTCATATACTCCAGATTCTTGGATTATTTGCTTAGGACAGAGACTGAATAAGTATGATGAAAAAATACAACCCCAATGCACACCTTTCCTAATTTTAAACCACAGTGTCTACTTGTTCTTTCTGAAAGACCGGCTCTTGATCTATGTATCCTCATGGGTATGAGTAAGGGTTCCGGTAGTATAGTGGTTAAGTGCTATGGCTGCTAACCAAAGGTCAAGAGGAATTCAAGTCCACCCCATGTTCCTTGAAACTCTACAGAGCAATTCTGCTGTGTCCAACTGGGCTGCTATGTGAATTGGAATTGACTCAGTGGCAAACGGTTTGTTTTTCTTATTTTATCAAAACTCTGACTTCTCAACTCCTCCTAAATACTTTCGGATCATTCCTAGTAACAGCTGCTCCATACACAGCAATTACTAAACGCCAGGCTCTGTTCAAAGCACTTGATACATACAAATTTATTTTATCCTCACAACTCTATAAAGCCACACTAGAAGTGAGGCACAGAGTTAAAGGTAGTATTTCGTCTCCTTCTAGTTACAAGAAAATCAAAAAACTCAAATCTGTCAAAACACAACATAATGGACAAAAAAGAACTTATTAACAAAAACTGCAACAAGTCTTTACTGTTTACAAAGCATATCTGAATACTTTAATCAATATTCACAAAACCCCTATACGTTGGAATCAATTGCATGTCTTGTTTCTCTTCTCTCCTTATTCATAGTTTAATAGTTGTTGACAGTGGGCACCCCTGAGTCGGTTCCAACTCATAGTGATCCTGTGTACCACAGAACACACACTGCACACTCTTGTGCCATCCTCATCATCATTATGCTTGAGTTTACTGTTGCAACCACTGTGTCAATGCCATCTCACCGATGGTCTTCCCCTGTTTTGCTGATGCTTTACCAAACATGATGTCCTTCTCCAGGGACTGGTCACTCTTGATAAGAAGTCCAAAGTATGTAAGATGAAGTCTCTCCATTCTCATTTCTAATGAGTATTCTGGCTTCCTCCGTGACACATTTGTTCATTCTTCTGGCAGTCCAGGGTAGAGTCAATATTCTTTACTAACACTGTAACTGAAAGGCATTGATTCTTCTTCAGTCTCTCTTTTTCACTGTCCAGCTTTCACATGCCATGAGGTGGCTGAAAAGGCCTTGGCTTCCTCAGGGCACAAAAGTCCTCTTCAAGGTGACATCTTTGCTTTTTAACACTTTAAAGAGATCTTTAGCAGATGTGCCCAAGGCAATGATTCCTTGGATTTCTCAACTGCTGCTTCCATGGGTGCTGACTGTGGATCCCAGTCAAATAAAACCCTTGAAAACTTCAATGTTTTCTCATTTATCAATGATGTTGACTGTTGATCCAGCTGTGGGCATTTTGGTTTTCTTTACTGAAACATGTGGTCTTTGATCTTCATTAGTGTTTCAAGTTCACTTTCAGCAAAGCAAGGCTGTGCCATCTGTATACGGCAGATCGTTAATGTGTTCTTACTCCAATTCTGAAGCTTGTGTTTCTCACACAGTCTAGCTTTTATTTGCTCAGCATACAGACTCAGTTTAATAGTGTTAATGTTAATTCTTTTTCACCAAGATAGAATAGATTTCTACTCTTTATCACCTATACTTGATTTCAACTGATCAACCAAAACATTATTCCAAGAAAAAATAAAAACTCGGACTGCTAAGTCAATTCTGACTCACAGCGACCCCACAGGACTTCCGGTGTACCTCATGTTGCTGGTTTTAACACTGGAAGCAAATTTATTCACTGGACTATAAAGATGAATGAGTATGTAGTTTAATGTTTAACAGGATAATTTTCCACTCTCACTTACTGAGTAAAATCTACAAATGGCTCCATTACTCAATACCAAGTTTTGTGTCTGGAGATATTCTTTCTGTAGTCAGTATGTCAGCAAAATAACCTGCAGTTTTCTAATTGCGAATGCACTACTGTCCACGGGAGCAATCTCTTGAAATTGAGCTGTAGGTTTTGTTTTCTTTTGCAGTTTTTCTTCCCATAAACTTCAGTCTGTGGTTGGCGTGGACTTACCTTCACTCTCCACATCCAGGCGGCTCACTGACAAGCAGTATTTTTCACCTACGGCTTTTGTTTAAGTTCCTGAGTGACAGATGCCTTTTAATGTCACATGGCACCGTGCTCTCCCACTTGGTTTGAATTTATTCAGTCTCTACAGTCCTGACTCCTTTCTTGGGCTTTTTATTAGCCACGTTAAGTTGTGCCAAAGAGGCCCCGGGTTCCTGCTGCAGACACAGCCGACAACTATCAGGGACAAAAGGAGAAAGTAGAAGCGGTAGAGAAGGAACAGGAAAGGTATAAATTCCACACAAACGGAATTTAAATGTAAATATTCTGCCGCTTTACTCAGGAGACAAAGGTATTTTCTCTGTTGACATAAAGAGAAGAATTGTCATACACTTTATTAAAAACTGTCATGATCATTTTCCGGCAATATAGTTTCTACAGTAAGAACTTGTTCAGAAAATGAGAAACACATAGTAAAAGTGATTCAACTAGGCAATGTATGGAGTCCAGAGAAGAGTGAACTGTCACTTCCTCACCATTTCTGGGAGCGTGACTGTTAACAATACCATTGATAATAACTTAGTATTAAATATGAGGAAAAAAATAAGGAGGGGTTAATAGTAATTTTTTTTTTTAACTCTGGATGTTTTGAGATATTTCAGACCTAACTTTATTTTGATTCTGAATATACTATCGTACAATATAATTAAAAAAATTTTATTGTGATTAAGTGGAAATTGACAATCCAAGACAACTGGCCATATAAAACTCTGAGCACCTGCATCTCTGCAACTCTATCTCCTCATCCTGTGACAGCACACTCTTCTTTGCCACTCTTTACTTCCAGTATCCACTCAACCAATACCTCTCTAAAGAGAAAACAGTAGGACAGCCTCCCATATGTATTAAACCATAATGTATGCACACCACCTGCATCACTGTCTGTCACCAAGTCCAGTTCATGCTTTGTCTGAAGTGCTGGCTTCAGTATTGGTTTCAGCTCTGGGCTAGCCGCAAGTCTATGGGCCATGTTCTCAGGCGATACTCCAAGTTGTAACACCATCAAGTCTGGTCTTTTAACTGAGTTCTAGATCTGCACAACCCTTCCTCTCAGGTTATGCCAGGGACTTTACACTGTGTTCCCTGTGAGGGCTGTCTTTGGTAGTGGCCAGGCACCGTCTAGTTCTTCTGTCTTCCACTTGATGCAGTCTCTCAGTCATGTAGGTCCTTCTGTTTCCTGGGCTCACTTTTCCTCATATCTTTGATGTTCTCCATCTGGGCTGGGATGAACTGACTGATGTTCCTCAGATGGCAGATTGCCGGCCCGTAAGATTCCAGGTACCACTCACCAAGACAGAGTGCAGAAGAACACTCTTTTAAAAAAAGATTAGTTATGCCAATCGACCTCGATGTCCCCTGAAAATATAAACCCTGTCCCTGCTACTCTGTCCTTGGAAATGCTGGGCTGAGTTTAGGAAACCTTCTTGCTTATGATGTAGTCCACTTAGGCTAAACCTGCCTTCTACTGCATGCTGTCACTCCCTTTACCTAACCGAATTCCTACTGACTATCTAGTCTATGAATAATGCTCACCCTCCTTGTCCTTGTAGCCATCAGAGTATTTTCTTCTGTGCATAAGTCTTTCTTAAGTCCTTACAATAGTGGTCTCATGCAGTATTTGTCGTTTTGCAGGTGACTGATTTCACGCAGCTGAATGTCTTCCAGGTGATTTCACAGGTTCCGTTTCATAAAGTCATCACTGTTCTTTATCATTACGTAGTGTTGCATTGTGTGAATACGCCAGTTTGTTTATACATTCACCTGTTGATGGGCACCTAGGTTGATTCCTGTACAATATAATCTTTATATTCTACTCTTCAAAATGAAAGGAACCACATCACTTAAAAAAGATTGTACTAGAATAAAACTCTTCTACATTGTGTTAGAATAATTTTACCTCATATCAGAAATTAAAAGGTCATTTAGATACTTTAGAAAGCTAACAGAAAATGATAATCGGAGATCCTCGTAAAATGATTCTACTTTAATAGTGGCACAACATTTTTGGTACAGCTCATACATTAAAAGACTACAAAGCTCCTAACAGAGGACTCACATCCACTGGCCCGATTCTGGTCAGGCAAAATCATTATTACTACTGATTGGCGCTACGTGGCTGGTGTAGGGAATACTTGCTTTTTTCCCCTGCTTAGCGTCTTCCACTTTTTGAAACAGCTTCTTACTCTTTTGTTGGGGAACCACCATTCCCTCATCCCCCATGGCTTGGAGGGACCATCTGTTAAGTTGGCATCTGATTTAAACTAGGCCAGTCACTCTACCAGGAATTTGGAACTTGAGTACATCGGGAAGGAGCAAGGTTAACACAATCACTTTGATGGTAATACTCTGAAGAGATTTTCTGTCACTTCCTGCCACTGAAATCCTTAGAGGCAAGAGGTATAGTTTAGTTTTTTCCCGTAGATTTTGTGGGTGACTCAGTATATGAGGACTACCAGATAAGTTCGCCGATTCATCGCAGAAAAACTGCTACATACCTCATTGCAGAATAACACTGTGGTCACCTTTGAAGTACTACCACTGGTAAGCTACGCATCAATGCCAGTGCCCAGAACATCCTTCGAAGCAATTTTGGAACTCTCTTTCTGGAATGGCCATCAGAGCTGTCATCATATTACCCCTGATGCCCTAAATGTCATCAAAATGTCTTCCTTACAATATTTCTTTTCTCTTTTGGTAAAGAACAAAGTCATTGGAGGTCATATCAGGTGAGTAGGGAGGGTGTTATTGGTTCATTGGCTAAAAGGTCTCTCAGAGACAGCTATACAGTTAAGTTTGTGAACTTGCCACCTTGCCACTGTGTATAATGGCCATTCCAGAAAGTTCCAAAATTGCTTTCAAGGGTGGACTAGGCGCAAGCATTGGTACCTAGCTTCCCAAGGGGAACACTTCAAAGGTGAGCCTAGTGATTCATCAGTGAGATATGCGGCACTTAGAACAATTAAGTTCCAGACCTAAATGTCAGATCTTGTATGTCCAATAATTTCTTGTTTGCTGTAAGCTGGTTATTGTTACTTGTAATCACAGAATTCTAACAATATGAAACTTGAATTTGAGGCAATATCTACTTTCTCTTCTTCCTCTTCCTTCTCTTCATAATTATCCCTGTGGTTTCTTTTCAGTTTTTTTATTTTTCTTTTCAACAGAATGCACTTTTCAAGTTATGCCAGTAGGAATATTACATTAAATTCTATTGAAAGGCAAGTTTTCGTGCCCAAACTGGAGGCTTCTAAAATTAGACGTTTTTCTTTGAAAAGGTCTTTGTTGCTCCTCTTTGACTCTTGCCTTAAGAAAACATTTCCTTAAAACTAAAAAACATAAAAACATGCATGCCTGTGTCTGTGTGCAGCAATGCTGCTATACTCATGCCAAGTCATAAGCAAAGTTTTAAAATCTCAGCATTCTACCAAGTAAAGTTTTACATTTTATACACAGCACTTTTTACTGGTAAACTATTAGGGATTTCGAATGCAGCTAAAGTCAATACATTTATCGTGACCTAGAATCTAAAGCAGTCTAAAAAGTTTCTTTGGGGTCATGGTAATTTGGAGCCTGTAATTATGAACAGAATCATATCTTATCAAACTTAGTATACAGAAAGATTAACTTTTACAGAAATAGCAATACGTGGGCTGTACACAGGACGCAACTTCCACTAATACAATTATGCTGTAGTAGCCAAAGTCAGCCAAGTGCCATCAAGTCAGTGAGGACCAGTTAATGGAAGCCCTGGTTAAGTGCCACCTACGCCTGCTAACCAAAAAGTTGGCAATTCCTATCTGCTGGGCACTCCCTGGAAACTTTATGGGGCAGTTCTACTCTGACCTATAGGGTCATTATGGGTTGGAACTGACTTGAGAGCAGTGGGTTTGTTTTTGAGTTTTAAGCATGAATTGTCCTTGGTGAATCAGATGTACTATAGACGGCAAAATTCCTAGGACAAATTTCTGAAAATTGTATTAATAAAAAGAAGACAGTCATGTTAAAATTTTGATTAGACAACAACTCTGGCAAGAATCTAATATGATTAAATCTAACTGCCAAAACTCTAATTAGAAACTGAATACTTTTTTCTGATGAGGTAAGAGTTTAGGGGTTCACTTAAAATTCTGTATATAGTACTTTGAGTTTACAAAGTAATTTTCATATACAGTTAAGCATTATCACAGCCTCTATTTTAAAGAGAAACAAAAACACCCGTTGCCACTGAGTCAACTCTGACTCACAGCACCTCTACAGAACACAGGAGAACCAATCCATAGTTTCCAGGGAGCCCCAGTGGATGCCAACCTTCTGCCTGACAGCTGTAGCTTTACTCACGAAGCCACGAGGGTTTCCAGTTTAAAGAGAAAGAAACTCACATATGCTAAATACACCAAAAACTGAAAAGATACACAAAATCATAGAACTAAAAGAAGAATGAGCAAGGCCTCCTGCTGATACTGTTTCTAAATCCTGTCTTCTCTCCACAATAGAACCCTGGGGAGTCTCTTGGACTTCTTCATGACCTATGACAGACATCACTTTCTAAATTAAATCTATACCGTCTATCCAGCTAGGGTGAGAGAGTTGACTTTCCTAGGTGCCATGGATTGAACTGTGTTCCCCTAAAAATGTGTGGTTTCCCTAAACTGTATGTTAAAGGATTCAGGTGGGGCTGTAAATTCCTGCATAGGATTACTTCCCTGCTCTGCTGTAGGGGGAGTTTCCCTGGAGTATGGCTTGCCCCACCCTTAATCCTTTCAGCTTGCAAGAGATAAAAGGAAAGAGAAACAAGGAGAATTGGGAACCTGGCACCATCAAGAAATCTGCACCGGGAGACGAGCACGTCCCTCAGACCTCAGGTTCCTGCACCAAGACACTCCCTGGACAAAGACTGATGCAATACCAGACTTTCCTCCAAAGCCTTCCTCTGGAGCAGACACCCTGAATATGGACTTGCAACCTACCAGACTGTGTAAGAATAAACCTTCCTTTGTTAAAGCCATCTACTCTGTGGTATTTCTGTTAGAGCAGCCCTAGCTGACTAGAACACTAGGAAAAAACACAAAGGGATTCTACCATGATTTTCACTTTTCACCCAGCCTTTGTATCCTCTGTTGTCCCTGTTTGGAGCATCTCTTTCCTCCTGGTGCACTCTTCTGCATCCTTCAGAATCCAGAGGCATTTCTTTGCAGCCTCCCCCCATACTAAACTGGAGTTAGTACCTCCTTGTTGTTTTCACACTGTTTTTGGAGAGTGCTTATCACCGAGTATGGCTATTCCAGTTTAAGTGTCTCATGATCACAAGCACATAATCCTTCTAGAAGGTAAGAATTCCATCTTTTTCAACATATCCTAAGCCTACAACTGTCCCAGGCACTTAGGGGCCACACATTGTTAAATGTAAAAAAGCCTCTTTTCTTGCATAAACAGAAATAGGTCAGTGAGATCTGCATTTTAAAAACATTTAAATTCACCCCTTCCTTTACTTAATTGGAAGCCCTGCTGGCATAGTGGTTAAGTGCTATGGCTGCTAACCACAAGGTTGACAGTTCAAATCTATCAAGCGCGCCTTGTAAATTCTATGGGACAGTTCTACTCTGTTTATACAGTCTACTCTGTTTATACATAGCACTATACAGTCACTATGAGTCAGAATCAATTCGACAGCAGTGGGTTTGGTTTTTTGAGGGTGGCTTGGGGGTTACTTAATTGGAAACTGTGGTGGTGTAGTGGTTAAGTGCTAAAGCTGCTAACCAAGAAGCAGACAGTTGAAATGCACCAACTGCTTCCTAGAAACTCTAAGGGGCAGTTCTACTCTGTCCTATAGGGTCACCATGAGTTGGAATCGACTTGACAGCAATTTATTTATTTATTTTTGGTTTCCTAAGTATTCAATCCGTTCCTTTTCTTAAAATTTCTAAAGCAGTACAGGTTGATGAAAAATCACCCACATGCCAGCAACTGGCTATTTGATTATAATAAGAAATGTTCATTTTTCAAATGTGATAATGGTACTACGATTATGATTTTCTAAAGAGTCCTAGTGTACATGTGGAATAAACAATCTCAGTAGGCACACCTTTATAACAAAAGCTATAAAAGTATCCCTTAAGACAAAGTTTTAACCCACATTACTATGGAGAAGAGCAGAAATCATTAACACTCCATTATCTGGAAAGCGGTCTGTTTGCTTTTCCTGTCACACTGTGATGTGAAATAATTTGGGGTAAGAAGTTAGCTTTGATAAGAACTACATGTATTGAGTTAATGTGAGTAGAACAAAAGCTCTATGTATGGACTTCTCAACTATTTTCTCTACAGCTTTTCATGTTAAGTAAGTCTTCTGGTTTTGAAACTTGTCTAAAGCAAAGTGTACATTTTTGGAGATTTAGTTCTCCTTCTCTTGGCAGTTATTATTTTTTTAAACCAAACTTAGACAACAGTTATCATAACAGCAAAAATATCACACTACTGATACATAACTACTGCTACTGTGTTCCCAGTTGTGTCCCATCTCTCCCATCTTCTACTCGTCTCCCACAGGCAATCCGTTTCCAACGTGATTTACCGCAGTGCCTTGTTTTATACACAGTTCCTGACTTTCTGAGGCTCACCTTACTTCCCTTCCACATAGTCTCTGTCGTGTTTAGCAGCCACGAATTACCAACACCTAAACCAAAAGTTACTTACGGCCACTCTCTCTGTTGTTGATTCCACCTCGGGGTGAATTCAAGTGAGCTGAGCAGAACTGCTCTCTAGAGTTTTCACCGCCGTGACACTTCCGAGGCCAATCACCACACCTTACTTCCGAAGTGCCTCTGGGTGGGTCCGAACTGCCAACCATTTGGTCAGTAGTCCAGTGCTTAACCATCTGTGTCAGTCAGGGACTCCCACCGTCTAAGTCAATGCTTCTTTCAACTCTAGGTACACATCTAGGTACACAAAATGCCTGGGCATGTTTTTATGCTACTGTTCTACCCTACGCTCAAATTTCACTAGTCTGAATTAGGGCCCCAACAGGTACTTTTTACAATTCCAGGTGATTCTAAAGTGCTGTCAAGTTTCAGAAACAGAATTCTACAGTTTCTTCCAGTTCTAAAATTATATAATTTTAAAAATGAAAACATGATACTAAAACTCAGTTACAGTTTCCAAGATTCAAGGAGTCATTTATTCCACAAGAAACCTCTTCAGGAACACTGATGAAGGGAAGTTAAAGCTGCGTAATTTTTATGTTCTCAGTCCCCCTAATCTTTCTAAGCAATACCGAAGCAGCGAAAGTGGGATTCTCTTCAATCTCTAATTCCTAGTTTTTTCCCTTATATTTTTTCCCCTGTCTTCCTTCCCCATACTCTCCTTCCAGGCTGCTCTGATCTCTCAGCTGTTCTCTTTCTTAACTTCTCCCTCTTGTAATAATCCCTCAGATACAAGTGGCCAGGCGTCTGGTTTTGACTTGGAGAATAAACATTTGAACTCAAATCTAAATATCCAGCTAGCTATTTCTTCCTGTCACCCGCTGCATCCAATCCATCAGTAAAATGTCTCTCTCCATCTTCACCACTACCATTCCAGACCCTCATCCACTGGGATTAATTTAACAGGCTCCTCCTTACAGTCCTGGGAGAAAATCTTTTTGCGAGGTAAACCAAATCATGTGACTCTTCTTGTTAAAATCCTGCAGCGGTTTCTCACGGCATTATAATTAAATCAAAACTTCCTTCCAGATGTCAGGAACCAATCCCCTGGACTCCTGGCATCAGTGAAGCCTCACACTTCTCTATTCTTTGTTACCTTTATCATCATCCTTTATATCAAGGCAGAGAAAAGATGTTCCTGCTTTTCGAAAAAGCACATGGCCAGGACAGTTGAGCAGCTCCCCTACGCAGCCCAAAACGCAAAGGACTCTCATCTTCTGGATTACCCATTTTTCCCCTTTCCCTATACTGCTCCCCCTGGAGGGAGCAATGATGGGAACTTTATCAAAATAAAACAAAACAAAACAGAAAGCAGTGGCTCAGGGACACAGTAATACAATTATGGTAACTCTCCCATCATTATTTAAGCTCTTTCTTTTCTCTTAACTTTTAAACTGAAAGGTCCTGGGTCCTTAAAGTTAAAAAACTACCAGTTTGGAGCAGGTGGTAACCGATTTTAAGCAAGGGATCCCTTGCCCTTCCTGTCCCTGACTAACCTAGCAAGCTAAGACTTGGGTGGCAAGCACAATAACTGGTTTCCTCCTCTCAGTACATTCATTTACCGTTCTTTCTTCCAATAAAAGTGTGTGCTAGACTGTTGCCAGGCACTACGGATATGGTGGGGAGTGAAATCAGTACAGCCCTGGCCCCTGAAGGAACTCCCTGTACCTTGTGGTTGGGGAGGCAGTCTTCCCTCAAAGAGCACACAAACCAGTGCAAACATGTAAACCACAGCCCCCAGGCAACTGGGGGTGGGGGGCGGGGGAGGAAGATGGGCCTGCTTAGGTCTGGAGATCAAGGATAGTTCCAAGAAATGGGAACTGGAGCGGAGTAGTTGTGAACCAGACAAAATTGGGCAGGAAAAGCTCTTCAGGTGGAGCGAACGCAAAGACCCGGTGGCAGGAGGAAGCAGAGGCAGAAGGGACCAAAAAATGCCAGTGCGGCAGGACAGCAAGGAGGAACAGTCATGGATGAGACTGAAAAGGTCCTTACGCTGATGCAAGCTAACACTTATTCAGTCTTTAGTTTGTGCCCAGTGCTGTTTTATGTACTTTATATATTCTCTCATTTATCCCCACTCAGGCTCACAAAACATACTTTTATTCTCAGTTCTATTTTTACAGACCACCATCCATCTGTCACTTTGTCCTCCTGTGGTACTTTTTGTGTTCCTAGAAGCTATGCCACCTATATTTCCAATGCCAGCAGGATCACCCATGATGGACCAGCTTCCACAGAGCTTCCAGACCAAGACAGACTGTGAAGAAAGGCCTGGCAGGCTACTTTCAAAAATCAGCCAGAGAAAACCCTGTCGGTCACAGCAGAACACTGTCTGCTGTAGAGCTGTGAGATGAGTCCTCTGGACTGGAAGGTCACTACGGCCCCAACAGTGGACTCCAGCATCCCAGCCACGGTGGGGATGCCCGGGTACCAGGCAACGGTTCTGTTCTGCTGCATGTAGGGGTCACCAGGAGGTGGAGGTAACTCCAGGGCAGCTAGAAACAAGGACAACATTGTACTGAAGGAATAGATGTACACAGAGCCTAAGTCCTCACTCAAGGGCAACTAAGAACACAGCAATCTTCCTTTCTCCTCTAAATGCAATGTCCATAGATACTGGGGCTAAAACACTGAAAACCAGAGAATCAAATTCACTATGTGAATTCACTGTGGCGTAGGGGGGAGCATTCAAGTCATTTATGACTGAGCATTCAGGTAGTGAACTAAAATGGGCACTTTTCAACCAGTCATTTGGGGATTGTAAAGATGTAACCATAATGAAACGTTCTGTAGGAGAGAGTTCCCATTTTAAGAAACTGGGTCCATGTGGTTAAATTTGAGCTTAAAAAAGACTAAAAATGCTTGAGAGTACTCTGCTGAACTTCTCAAAATTTCCACAAGAACCATACACTATTTTTATAAACAGAAAGTAGAATTAAAAAAAAAAGCTATAGACAAGCAAAAACCTGACACGGCACACGGTGAACACCAGATCCTAATTACTGCCTAACTCCAATCACTAAGTCAGAAGAACTTGACACATTCGGGAAAAATTACTCTTGAGCAATCTCTATGTCTTATTCAGCAAGATGGGATAAGTCATCAATTTTAGTCTGAAAGGCAGAAATCAGGAGAGTCCAGAGCCAGGCTTGATAGCTCTCTGTAAAAGAGGGAGGATTTAACGAAAAAGATAACAAAACCTGCCAAGTATCAAGGCACAGCTCAACCTAGAACTCAGATTTAACCAGGACCCACTGTGCACCAACTCTGCGTCCGAGCCTTCTCAGGCATTATTAAAAGAAAACCAGGACCTCCCGGCTCTTGTGCTGTATGTTTACTTGCATTTTTATTTCAGCTGACATTTTATCTTCGTATACCATCTTTTGCTCTTTCCCCAGTTGGTATTATTTCTCTCTCATCTCTGTTGCTGTTTTGCACGTCTCCATTTCTGGGATGTCTAAATCCCTTCTCAGTTCAGGTACCTCCTCCCCTGTTTCTCTGTCCTCGTTCCCAGTGTTGACGCCTCTCTGGCCCATTCAACCCCACCCACAGCCACCATTCCCTGCCTTGTCCTAGAACTCACCCGACAGGCTGGTTATTCAGTGCTATCTCTCTAAACCTTAACATGACTTGCCAGGCAGCTGTATGTTACCCTTTATCATTTACGGTTGAGATCACAATAAAGTCTAGCAGCAGTTCTGGACCTGCAATGGAAGCATCTGTTTGATAACTAATGACAAGCACAGGACGGAGGCATGGTTCAGGAAAGAAAGCAGCAGGGCAGTTCCAATCTGCTATTTATCTGCTTTCCTAGGACTGCAAAAAAATACGGGGGTGCAAAGTGATTTAGAATCACCGCAGCCCGCAGCATTCTAACACTTGAAGGGCTAGTCTGCATATGAAGAAGTCTGGGAGAGGTTAACAAAGCTCCCAGAATCCACATTTCTAGTGTCCTCTTAAGACTGTCTGCTCCATGAGGCTTTTGGTCTCAAAATACAACGCTTATTTTAAATATTTTATTTGTTTTCTAATTTTCTATGTTATGATGTAACTGCAGTGCAGACCTACCACTGTGTGCCAGCCTCAGTGGCCTGCGTTATGTTCCTTGGAGACACGAGGGTAACCTGTGCCTCCTGGCATATAGACCAGATGTGGTCCCTCTGCCTGGAATGTTCCCTCTGATATTGGTAGGGCTGGCTCCTTCCCGTCATTCAGGTCTCAGCTCAGATGACTCCACCTCAGAGAGGGCTTCCCTGGCCACCCAGTCTGAGTCAGCCCTTCTGTCATTCTCTAATACATTATCTTATCTTGGTATTTTTTCAATCACTATTTGAAACCATCTTGTTTAGTTGTTTATATTCTTACAGTTGGTCTCCTCCTACCAGGACATAAATGTCACAAGAGCAGGGTCTTATCTGTCTTACCAGCTAAGTCTGTCATGCACAAGAGCAGGAAAGCCACGTAAATGAATGTAATAGTTCACGATTCTTCCCCTCTACAATCCTTGAGACAAAAATCAAGATACTGAAAATTACTAGCAAGTTTTAAACACAATTTCAAAAAACATAAATGGAGCACAATCAATAGTCTTAAGGAGCTGAAGCTGTTCTTTAAGTATGAAAGGGTTCTTCAGATTAGTTAGAGACATTCTTTCCTATACCAAATCAAAAGTCTAAGACCTATTTCATTTCTACATGGATATCCACATGTCCATGTTTCCCTCCATCTAACACTATTTGCATCTGAAGCAATTTGTCAGGCTAACTGGCTCTGTCTTAGCGCAGTTCACAAGTTAACAGGAAGTTTGTACTGAACCGTTCTTGCAGATATAAAACTTTTCACACAAAATAAACAGAAGAAAAAAGAGTGGAATGCAGTTTTAAGTACCGGGTGAACTATTTCTACTTCAGTAAGACTTCAGTGTTCCAGTCGGAGGTGGAAACTGGAACACAGAATTACTTGAGTAAGTTGTTTTCAAATTTCCACGGCCTCTTTCTGATGAAAGACACGCCCAGGTCATGCCCATCTGCTCAAAGCTGCTGTGGTCCCCACCATGTCTATGGAGCTCAAACTAGCCCTGCTTAAACAACCCAGTGATCAGAACAGAGGTGGCTCACCCAGCCAAAGGCAACCTTGTATGGATGGAATGTAGTAAGTTCAACTGCTGTGGAAATGACTTAGTGTAATTTATGCTCAAACTGGATGGTGGTAACCTGACTCTCCTGGACTCTCTTTTTGGGGAAGCATTAATGCTAGATGCTCAAAGAGCATCCTTGAATGATACTGAGCTGTTCCAGTTACTGATGAGGCTGGATGTCCATTCTGGGCCACGTCGCATTCTCTGTATTCGTACCCCAAGCTCCCTGTTATAAAAAAAATAACTCGGACATGCGTCTTCCACACATCACAAAGAGTAAATTCATCTACAGACCTTAAAATACAATCCTTCCAGCTATACATGAAAGAGAGGGAAATTATTTTCTCCAGACACTGAATATATATCAAATCAGTCCTTTTGTGAGAGAATATTCAAAGTTTGGCCATTCTCAAATAACGATTGTTGTTGTTGCAGTGTCACTATCAACTCGATGGCATGCAACAATATCAAGCAATGATTAGGGCATATAAAAAAATAGAACCACTACATATCATTCAGTGGTACAATTGGAAATAGCCCTAAGTCCTCTTTCTTTGCTGCTATGGATCTAATTATGCTATAACCAAGAAAAACAACTGTAATAATGGGTAAAACTGCAATGCAGGCCAGTACGTGTCTAAAAACTGTAAACACAAAGAGGATGTAAGAAAAATACCAGTTATAGAAAGGTTATATACTGAAAAATTCTATATTTTTTTAAGGAGTATAACCTGATCTCTTTGGTGAAAATTCTGAGGTGATTTATTTTTTTTCTTCTCAGTAAATTTCTTTGTGTTGGAAGAGACATGATCCTACTAACTCTGGAGCTGCTCTCAAAGCACTGTGGCTGACTTACAATAACAGCTGCTCAGGGGTGATATTTGTTCACTGAAGAGCAGTTTTTTAAGGTAAGGCTTTAGAATACAAGGGACTGGGTTTAAAATTGTGGCTATGCTATGACATACTACCATACAACCTTGAGTAAGTTGTTTAACTGTCCCAAGTTTCAGTTTCCCATAAGTAAAACAGAGAAGTAACTATCTCATCGACAGTTGTGAGAAATGTCCCGTATGCTGTAAGCATTTCGTAGTACTTTCTTTTTGGTTATCCTTACCGTTCTCTTACCTCCTGGGTTAATTCCAGGTTAAAAGTTCAGTGGTGAAGAATCAGAGCCAATAAAGGCCAACAAGAAAAACAAACAAACAAACCAAAAAAAACCACTGATAATCTAATAATGTATTAAAGGAAAGAAAGTCTCCCACAACTGCCCAATAATGATTGCTGTAACATTCTAGAGTTAATAAATCGAGTGTTTCTTCCTCAGTGATGGTCTCTCTATAGAATTACTAAAACAAGCATAAAACATATATCCTGACTACACACAGCCAGAAATCAGAAGGGTGGAAATAAAAAAAAGAAAGGACAGAGATAAACTGAGAACATGAATGAGTTGGAGCTGTGAGGTGCTCATGAGAATAAATACTTCATGAAGTCAGGGACCTGGTCCATTGTTTCCTTTGCACCTAGGCCATGTCAGCACATTATAGACACTCTGCAAATACTTGTTGAATTAAAAGTTGAGTAAAACAGTCTATGCATGGGATCTGTGTCCCTTTTTTTAGTTCCTATTTCAATCAAGTCTGAAGAATAAGAGCAGTGGCATGTTTCTTGTAAGCATGCTTTGATGGTTAACCACTGATGTTTACAACTTCAGCCTACCCTTCTGTGTCTTCCCAGGCTAATGAATTCCAGAGTCTGCAGGGAGGAATCCATTTGCCCCAAACTAAAAGGACAAGGGAAGGGGCCTAACTGAATAGGCAAGCCAAGTGGCAGGTGGATCCGATAGCTGAAATGTAAGTAGGGTCTCCTTAGTGTCAACTATGGCTGCAATGGCTGACCACCTTACAGCGACTTATCTCACCAATGAAGACCAGCACTTACATACTTCATACCTTCAGGCAGAGAGTAAAACCTAAGGGCACATGAATCACAGTTAAGAATAATGTTTCAAAACCAGTGTTTCAAACAGGTTTGCATTCCTGCCTGAGAACATGCATTTCTAACAACTTCCTAGGAAGTCATATCCAAGAACCACTTGGGGATCTTGTTAAAATACAGTCTTTGATTACATATATCTGGGCTGGAAATGCACATTCTCAGCAGAATGAGCTGGTTCAAAGCCCTGTTCAAAACTGACAGTATGAAATTCAAATAGTTTTTGAACTTATTCTTGCCTTTGCTAGACTAAGAAAGACAATTAACGAACTATTATTTAGTAAGAGTCTATGGTAGGTGGAGTCGAGGGCAAGCTTCAGGGATTCACGCACGAATCACTCACAGTTAAGACAGGTTACTGTAGCAGCTTACATGTGCTTTCTTGGCTGTTATTACTTTTATGTACCTTAGACGGATGAAAATTTGTTTCTTGAAAATTTGTACACTTACCTGATGAGTTGTTACTGGAGTTTTGTTGAACTACTGAATTGTTTTGGCTTCCAGAGTCTATAAAAACAAACAAATACCTTGTTATGAAAGCTCACTTAATATTTAACTAAGAACATGGTAATATGTCCCTTTCTGCCCCCAGGGTGGTGATGGTGTAGAGAAGGGAAGGCTATTCCACAGGAAAGTCTACATTTGCACTGTTGCTGTGAAACCTACCTTGAACCTGTTGGTAAAAGTGGGACTGTTACTAGACTCTCCCAGACAGTAAACATTGAGCTGATATAACAAACACATCATGCTTACTATGTACCAGGCCCTGACTGGGTGCAACAGCTTTGCCACAGTTCACTCATCCACAAGAGAACACACTGATTAGTAATAGATTAAACAATTTCTGCTACTGACAACCTGTTCTAATTTGAATAGACTGGGGCATCCGAGGAAGAGCCTTTTCTGCACCACCAACACCCCTAACTTCTTATAACCCAGAGAAGGAAAAAAAAAATCAAATCAAACCCACAGCCATTACGTCAATTCTGACTCACAGTGATCCTATAGAGAAGGTACAGCGGGTGGGATTTTCATTTTTAATTGTAAGCCTTCTCAATATGATTCTTTTTAATTTTTAACAGGTACCTTAGAAGCCGGAAAAGATTTAGAAAAATTCTAAGTGCAAGTTAAGCAACTTTTCAGAGTGGAGTATTTATCCTGAAATCTTTGTATAATGGAAGATTAAACACATACACCAAGATAGCAAGTGTATCTTTGTGTACTTTTCATAAAGATGAACTCCCTCCCTGCAAAAACACCCTCAAAGTACAAAAAAAAGTAAACAGTAACCTCTATGGCTCTATTTGTACTGTCAGTGCAATTTTCTACCTCTTGACTGAACTATAATCCACTTGTCACATGTGAAGCTGAAATTTAAAAAAGATAAAAGATAAAGCAGACTATATAGATGTGTTTGGCATCAGTCATCAAGTAACTGCCAACATTATGAAATTGTGACTACACATATGTCACCTGCAGTAGCTCATCTAACACCCCTAACACTTCTGTTGGGTACTGTTTTTAGTGAAGAGAACTAATGCCCGGAGAAGGCCACCCAGCTGGTAAGTGGTTCAGTCTGGATTCGGACCAGGATGTTTGAGTCCAAAGCCTGTACATGTGACTGCTAAAATGAAACTGTTGATTTTGTACTACCAGCTTCCTCCTGCAGCCTTCTCCGATGTTGCATTAGCTGTTGCTCAACCCCCAAACCTAAAGGTCACCTTTTGACTCATCACTGTTTCTCACTCACAGGTGAGGGCAAATTAGCAAGTGACTTCAGCTCCACTCCTCAAATCGCTTTACAATCCATCTTCCCACCTCTGTCACCATTTGCCACCATCTTTTGCCAGGACAAATGCAAGGGTCTCTGGACATGTCTCCCTGTGGTTGTCACTCTCGTAAGAGACGATTTCTTTACTTCTTGGCAACCTATCTGAACCCCTGAGCACTGCACTTAGGAGGCCTCCTCAAACCTGGGGCTTTTCAGTTTCAAAAGTCAATAAAGTCTCTTCTTTCCCCTAGGTTGTCCAATGCTGAGTTTCTGTCACTTGTCACCAAGAGTCCTGACTAATAATCTCCTCTCCCCCTATATCTCCCACTGGTAACCTCAATTTGTCCTTTATGCTGATTTCTTGACTTATTATAGTTTTCCCCCTCCCCACCTGGGGATATTTACAAAACTCAGCAGGACATTGTGAAAGATACTTTAAAAGAATGTTAGCAACGTTTTTATCTTCTACAATATTCCAGACAACAGCAGTATTGTGAAATAAAAGATCTACCAGTTCTACTTTAATAGCCAACCACCATCTAACATGGCTTAATTTCAAGTTTTTCAAATAGCACTAACCTCTAGTGAGGCATTAAGTAATAAACAGAAGAGTAGAACAGTGAGTTAAAACAGGACAAAGAAAAAAAATCTGTGCTATGAGGCCAAAAAAACAGCGGGGACAATCACACTGTATCCCTTACCAGTAATTCATGAGAGAAACAACGGAAAAAAGGGGTTACTTTCACAAAGCAACAAATAAAAAAATGGAGACCTCTCCCTGCTAATATTGGTATGAAATTAGCACCGAGATTTTACCCACTTTTACAATAAAGCATGTGATAGGCATACTGAGCATACTGAGAATATGATGGGTATCATTTTACTGATCATTTTTTAATCTTAGATGACCTCAAGATTAGGCCTGCAAAGCTAATCAGTCACGTGCCCAATTTAGCAAAACACTGTTATTGTCTAATTCACCCAGATTATTCTAGCAAAAGCAGGTGGTGTGCCTGAGCCGACTAGTTTTGCAAACTGCCTTCTTTGTCTCTTGCTGGATAAAACTAATCTAAGGATATACAGACTTGTACAGGAAGAATTTAAAACAGTAAAAACTTCATTTATTTAAAGTAACTTATCCTAGTTTACAGACCATTGGATAATAGCTGACAAAAAGAAAACAATTTACATAGCAAACTGCAGCTTTCCAGCCGTATCTAAAATACTTTTTAAAGTCCCCAAAGGGCCAAAAGCCTCAAGAGAAACAATACAAAGAAAGAAAACGTCAAAATCGCCCTGTCGTGAACTTACTAACGATGTGTTGGGTTCCTGACGATGGCGCAGCTGTGATCTTAAAAGCTGCATAGGTGACACGTGCCCTTAACTGGTGTTTATGGCACAGGAGGGGACATGGAGCACCCCTCTGTAGGGACATAAACCTGACCTGCGCCCAGGAGAGTGGGAAGGGTTCCTGAAAGCCTCCCAACAAACCACACTAGCCCCAAAGTCGTCCTGAAGTCTTAACTTCACGCGTCAATTGGGACTGTAAACAATTTTGGGTGACATTACACAATTAGGTGTTGAAACGCCAGGGAGAAGGGACGTCTGAAAGCTTCGCTACTACCTGGTAGACATGTTTCTGCAAGAAATGGTAGACATATTTCCAACCCGCTTAAATCTTGTTTACAGAGGCCTTAGACACACTCTAACCTCCCAGGAAACATTAACTTTGGGACAGGTTTTAAAAACGTTATGACGACTTCATGGCTGATACCCATCCCGGAACAACAGGTTACACGCGCTCCCGCTTGGGTTGCGACCATCATTTTTAGAAAAACTTAAGAGAAAATGCCTGGCAATTTCTTCAGCAGGCGGCCCTAGAGGAGGGAGACGACCGGCCCAAGCATCAGTTTCCCTCTGTCCCGTCTGGCACCTTCAGGTCTGCCCAGTGCCGGCATGCAGAACTTTACGCACGAGATTCCAACTTAGAAACCCCTGCCTCGGGAGCGCGCTTCCTCCTCGAAGGGTGCTCGCGACTCTCGCAGCCACTTACCCGCCGCCACTGCACCGCCCCCCAGCAGCGCTAGCACCTGCAGCACCCCCAGGAGCAGCGCGGCCCAGGCTCCTCGCGCGCCGAGTCTCATTGTTCCGAGCGCAGGATGCGGCGGCCGCGTGAGTCCTGAACCCAGGAGGCGGTGGGGAGAGGTGGCCTAACAGGGTCCCGGCACCGACTCCGCGTCCCCTTCCGACGCACACGATTTCTCTCCCGCGTCTGTCCGGGAACGGCCAAATAGGGCGCGGGGGCCAGGTCTGCACCGGGCGTCGCACGCCGAGCCTCGGCAGCAGGACGGGGCGGGGCCGGGTTCGCGGGGGCGGGGTCTGGGGCGGCCGCCGAGGGGGCTGGCGCGCCGGGGCCGAGTTTGCGCCTCTGAACGGGGAGAATGCTACCACGCCCTCCCCGGCAGCCGCGCAGCGGCGAGACCCAAAGGCACCCGGTAGTCTCCTGCGTAATCGGAAATGGCAGTTTTGTTCTCTCAGATAAAGCGAGCGCCTCTACCTTTCCGGGTACTGAGCACGCTCAGCTGCTCTCGGCCCGGAAGGAAGTCTTTGAAGAGTAGTTTTCAGGTCGGGGACAAGGTTGCATGCAACTGCAGTGTGAAGGGGAAAGCTGCAGAGGGCTGGCTGAATAAGGATGTCAGGGAGAGTGGATGGGTTTCCCTCTGAAGGGGCATGTGTTGTTAGCTGTCCTCAAGTTGATCTCCAACTCGTACACAGTAGCATAGGACTGCTGTGACCCATAGGATTTTAATTGGCAGATTTTGGAAAGTGGATCGTCAGGCCTTTAGTTATAGCACGTCTGAGTTAGGAAGTTTCACTGAAAGCTGTTCAGCATCACATCAACTTTAATTCTCCGCTGACGATGAGTGGTGGCTGTGCGTTAGATGCGTTAGTTTGGAATTGGACCCAAACTCGACAAATTCATTGCTGACGTTTATATGTAAAACATCCACCATCTCCATTCCATACCCGCCGATTATACCTCATTTTCTTTCCAAAAACAAAAAAGCTGCTTCCAGGTGATTCAGACCTGTAGCAACCCTATAGGCCACAGAAGAACTGCCCGTGGAGTACCCAGTAAGTGCCTGGTGGGTTTGAACTGCTGGCCTTCGTGGTTAGCAGCAGTAGCTCTTAACCACTACACCACCAGGCTTTCCGTCTTCTCACCATCTCCTCTCCCTTTATTCCTGTACAAAGACACATTCCATGCCGTGAAAAATGAGTAAAGTGGATGGTAGAGAGGATGGAGAGGAAAGTACGGCTGCCAGGCCACGGGTGCCCAAGTCTGACCTAGTTTTTCTCTCCTTGGTATCTGCTGTTCTGGTTGTTATGAAATAATCTGTTTTAGAACCATTTTTGTCTGAGTTTCCCTTATGTCCTTAGAGCCGATAGGACTCACTTGTCTTGACTTGCAGTGTTTTAAAGTCTGAGTTTTATTTCTCCTTAGAACGTTGAAGTACCATGTAGTGACTTATGGTAGATATGGGAGGACAAACAAGATTGGGCTCTCGTTTGCATGGGAGCCTTCAACTGATGTGGTAGATAGGAAGTTCTAGTACATTGAAAATGATCTTGAATCCCACACCTGCAGTGCTGTAACAGTTGCATTACTTTGCCATATGGCTGAGAGTTTATGACCTAAAGGCCACAACATTGCAGTTAAGTTTCCAGTAATTTGTTGTGAGGATAGTACTTTCTGATCTCACACAAATCTGTCAGCACAGACATGAACAATTATAGAGATGAACTGGCACAATCTGTTCTAAATTTACAGAAGACTTCCATCATGGGTTCAGCCCACCAATTTACAAATACTCTCTGGCATCTACTGCGTGCAAAAGCAAGCAGTGCACATTTCACATTGGGTTACTGTATTTCTTGGTAGAATCTTGTTGAGAGATACGTTGTTCTGGTGACTACCTAGTCAATTATCCAGGTATTTCACAATCTAGGCTCAACCTGTCTTTCCAGCCTTTGTTCTGCTCTGCTTTCTCCAGGAGAACAATGACTGAAGCATAGGTGCCTTCTCATTGCTCATAAACAAGGGTGCGATCACACGTCCTGGCAGCTGCATGCTGTGCTCTTTTGGAAATGGTCTCCTCCATTCTCTTCACCAATCCACATCTAACACTTCCTTTAAGGCTCAACATATGTCTACCCCGTGAATCTGCAGTGGACTTAGGGTCTCTCCAAAAAATGAAACAAGAGTATGGAAGACAAGCTATGTACTTGGCAGTTTCACCTAGGGCTGACCTTGATGGAGATTCCTTCAGTTGCCTTTCTTTTTGGGGTCTGACTCCTATTCCCTCGGTGGGCGTGGGTGTGCCCAACTTACTTTCATGGTAATGCAGTGCCATGCTGAGGGTTGGCCATGTTTTCTCTATTCTGAGGATAGGGAACTTTGTCCCTTTTGCCATTTTAGAAATCCCTGTGGGAGGTAAGGGCTCCCTAAGGGAAGAGTTTGCCCCAGTTTTGTCTGAGACTCTGTCCCCATCACTGCATCACTGGTAACACAGAAAGTTGGTGGAGGGGAACCAGCGTGGGCAGCCTGTAGCACTCTAGCTCTTCCTTACCTTTCCAACCTTATGCCTGGATCCTTTTTTGCAATGTCACCAGACCACTCCAAGTTCTCCAGACATGCAAAGGACTTCTGTGACCCAGTCCACTTGCTCCTACTCTTTCCTTTAGCTCCTATTCTTCCTTCCAAGTGCCCTCTGACCTCTTCTGGACACTTTTCACCTATGTCTCAAGATTCCATTCATATCTTCTTTCCCTAACTGTCTGGGCAGATTTTGTTGTTTTTTGCCCTCTGCCTGGAATTCTTTCCTTCTGTTTTCTATGAATTCCTATCATCCTTCTAGATACACCAGTGTCATTTTCTTTGCAGAATTTTCAGGAAACTCCAACAGGGAAGAGGGAAGAAAAGTTGCTGTTGAGCTGATTCTGACTCATGGTGATCCCATCTGTTTCAGAGTACAGCTGTGTTCCATAGGGTTTTCAATAGCTGACTTTTCAGAATTAGACCACCTAGTCTGTCTTCTGAGGAGTCTCTGAGTGAACTCCAACCTTTAACCTTTCAGTTAGCAGCCAAGTACATTGACTGTTTGCACTATGTAGGGACACATATTTACCTGGCACTATAGAGTCAGACGTCCGTGAATGGTTTACAAGTAAATTGGCTTTTAGCTAGGGGTGGCAGAAACTGCTTCTGCTATGACTGTACAAAAGATACAGGTTATCATGTTTCCTACCAAAACATCCTATAAAATGTGAAAAACCAAACCTGTTGGCATCAAACCAGTTCCTACACGTAGGCTACCGTACACAGGGACTGCCAAGTTTGTGAACTCATCCTAGAAAAAGTGCTACGTACCTCATTACAGGCCATCACTATGGTGACCTTTGAAGTACTCCACTTGGGAAGCTGTGCACTGACACCGGCACCTAGTCCACCCTTCAAAGCAATTTTGGAACTCGTTTTCTGGAAGGGCCATCAGAGCTGTCGTTGTATTACCACTGGCATCCTGAATATCATCAAAATCTCTTCCTTTCAATTTTCATTTATCTTCAAGTAAGGAAAAAAGTCACTGGGGGCCAGATCAGGTGAGTAGCGAGGGTGTTCCAATACGGTTATTTGTTTACTGGCTAAAAACTCTCCCATAGACAACTATACAATAAAGTTTGAGATCTTCCACTGTCCTAACCTGCACAATGGCCATTCCAGAAAGAGTTCCAAAATTGTTTTGAAGGGTGGACTAGGTGCTAGCTTTGATGCATAGCTTCCCAAAGGGAGTGCTTCAAAGGTCACCATAGTGATATTCAGCACTGAGGTATGTAGCACTTACAACAACTAAGTTTGTGGAATTAATTGTTGGACCTTGTATCCCACAGGACATTTTTATTGAGGTAAAAGAAATATGTGATAACAGGAAGGCTCATCTGGTTTGACAACCACATGTAATTTATCTTCTTGTTGTTGAGTGCTGTTTAGTCAGTTTCTATTCATAGTGACATCGTGTGACAGAGTAAACCTGTCCCATAAGGTTTTCTAGGCTAAAATCTTTACAGGAACAGATCACCAGGTCTTTCTCCTGTGGAGCCACTGGGTATGTTTCAACCTCCAACCTGTTGGTTAGCAGCTGGGCACTTAACCATTGCAAATTACCATCTGGATATGTATAAATCAGTCTGTTGATAAGTTAGTATTTACCTAAGGATGAATCAGAATCTGCCCGGCTTTGAAACTGAATTAGGCAAGGCAATGGAAAGATTTAACAAAAGATTATACTTTGGCTGGTGTCCACTTTCCTAGTTCCGCCAATTTCCTGTCTAAACTTTCATTTCAGTAGTAATAACATGTTATAAATTGTGCGTAAGCCTTCACAGAGAAAGTTTATCTATTGCATTTCTTCTCTCCTCTACCTCTACTTCCTTCCCCCTGCCTTTTTGGGCCTCTACTTTTCTTGAACATTCTTCTTGCCTCTCCTTTTAGTTTTTTCCTTCAAGTTTTATTCAACCGAGTCCAAACTGTGGCCAGACTATGAAGTTGTTCAGTGATTCATTGAGAATTTATTGGGTACCTCTTTTGTGTTCAGGTGGCCTGGTATCACAATGGTTAAGTGCATGACTGCTAACCAAGAGGTCGGTGACTCAAACCTACCCCTACGAGGCAGTTGTACTCTGTCTGATAGAACCTCTATGAGTTGGGATGGACTGAATGGCAACAGGCTTTTTGGTATGAAGAAAGTAGGATGATGAGAGATTTGAGTTTGGAGGCTTCCTGTCAGTGGATATATGTAGAGAAACCCCATGGACCTTTCCACTGATAAGTCCCTGGTGACTGACGTATCATGTCCTACTTTTTATTTTTTTCTTTCTTCCCTATAGGAAGCTACAGAGATACTGTCTACTTTGCTTTCCAATTTCACTACCAGTTAACATTACCCTATCATAACATGTTTGCTGTAAGTCTCCAGACCATTCTTCCTTGCTGCACAAGCACTTTCTATATCAAAAGTTTCATTGCAATCACAGTGGGGAAATAGAGAGATAAAATAGCTGTAGCAGTGTAGTTAAAATAAATTCTGAAATATAATAAAGTTCTCCGGATTTTGATCTCTGCTGAACACTTCCTGTCTCTCATGTGAGAACTGGAAGAGTAAGGCTCTGCATCCATTTAGTCTGCAGAAGTTTGAGCTTTTACCATCCATTCTCTTTTAGGTAAAGCTTACATGGGGAGAGAAAGAAAAGTTTAATAAAAAAAAAAAAAGAAGAAGAAAAAGAAGAAGAACCTGCAAGAAACAGCTAGAAATAAATGTTGATTCTGACTTATGGTGACCCCATATGTGTAGAGTACAGCTTCTCTGGAGAGTTTTTATGACCATGACCTTTTAGAAGCAGACCATCAGGCCTGTCTTCCAAAGTACCTCTAGGTTGGCTTGACCCAACAACTTTTTGGCTCATAGTCCAGTGTCCAGTGCTTAACTGTGACCACCACCCAGGGTTTCCTTTAAGTAGGTAACAGTTGAAACTGATTCCTTAAAAAGAAGCCACATGAAGACCAGGGAAGTACATTTCAATAAATGTGAAGTGTTGCAAAATAGAAAGAAAGCTGATGTAGCTAAAGCTTTGTGAGTAAAGCAGAGAAGCACAGGATAAGGTCAGGAACCCGTATCTTTGTAAAGCTTTGAAGGTAAGGATTTGGGAGTTTGTTTTAAATATTATAGAAAGCTATTGGAGAGTTTGGGCATGATATGATACGTTTTTCATACATCATGGTGGATTCTGTAAAGAAAAAGAGTGGTAACAGGAGACCAGTTAGGAGGGGATTGTTTGGTGGCTTTAACTAGAGTAGAGGCAGTGAAAATGGAAGAAGTAAATCAATATGGAATGTGGATTAAATATGGAACCTATAAGATTTACTAACAAAGTAGATGTAATGGTTGAGGGAAAGAGAACTTAAGGATGACTCTTGGGTTTGTGGAAATCCTGGTGCAGTAGTGGTTAAGTACTGTTGCTTAATGATTAATGGCTATTAACCAAAAGGTCAGCAGTTCAAATCCACCAGGCGCTCCTTGGAAACTATGGGGTAGTTCTACTCTGTCTGTAGGGTCACTGTGATTCAGCATTGACTCAATCGCAGTGGGTGGCAGTGGTGGTCTTAGGTTTGTGGCTTGAAGAACTCAGTGAGTGGTAGCTCCACATTCCGTATCCTGGAGTACTCACACACTTTTTGAACTGTGTCCTTTCATCCTGCCGTCATGTCTGAATCTCTTAGAGAAGTCTACATGCAGAGGTAGCCAAGGTAGAAAAAATAAATATCATCTACCAATACTCCCATAATCAAGGTGAAAACTAAGTGGTATTGGATGTTCTAAGTGTACTCTCACCAGGAGGAACCCACTTTGAGTATTATCTGGGTTGACCAGAGACGGGGAGTAAGAGATACAGTTAGTTACATAGATGAAACTAGTGTCTGGAGTGCCCTCATAGTGTTAAGGAAATAAAACTGTCCTGGCTAGTAGAATGAAACCTTGGTGGTGTAGTGGTTAAGCCCTGTGTCTGCTAACTGAAAGGTCTGCAGTTCAAATCCACTAGGTGCTCCTTGAAAACTGTATGGAGCAGTTCTACTCTGTCCCATAGGGTTGTTATGAGTTGAAATCAACTTGATGGCAGTGGGTTTGGTTTTCTGGTTTTGCCAGTAGAAACTCCTTTGTACCAATATATAAGAGAGAGCAAACGGAATTTTAGTAATTGGGTAAGGATTAGCTGGGATAGCGTGTGTTAGTATGAAGGTGCCTACAAACTCTATAGAGAATTCCACACAAATTTATACAGAGGATTAGAAGATAAAACAATTAAAACTTCTCTTATCTCCTTGAAAGAAAAGAAGATACATCTTTTCATGGTCTCATGTATGTGTTATGAGAGACCTCTGGGCTTATTCCAGAAGAAAATGTTTACAGTTCCAAGGGTCAGAAGGCTCTGATCTTTTCGGCTGGACCTTTTTACCAAGTCTGTTAGGGTCTCAAAGAGACACCCTACAGAAGAGAGAATGAGCAGGCAGTGGCCACCCTCCTCAAAGACAGTTTCATCAGTTTTATCTTTAGAATTGCCGCATATTATTTTCAAAGGCCTTTTGGATAGTCTACCCCAAATAAATAATTTGTGAGAATTTCACAGTGAAACAAGGATAAAAGAATTGGCAGTACATCCAAGCGTTTGTAATCTTCTTCTGCCTCCTCACTTTCTCCTCCCCTCAGCCCTAACTCCTATCTCTTTCGGAGGCAGGAAGTGAGTGTGCTGCTTTACTTTCTTGGCTTTTAAGACGGAGAATCTGAGACTAAGGAGGGAGGGCCAAATCTGGGGGTAGTGATATAAAATTTCTGATTTGTGGCTTCTTGTGAAAGGTTTGGTAGCCAGATGCATCCTCTCAACCAGCTGGAGTTGTGAAATAACTATTCTGCTCTATTCAGACAGTCCCCGTCATTTCTTCCCTGTAGTGCCTACTGTCATACTTCAGCAGGCATCATTAATTCCTCTCACTTACCTGTCGCTGTGGCATTGGAGTTTGTGACCCCTGGCGTAAAACAATGATCAGCTACATAGGGCTCTGGGAGTGCTGTGCTTTGATTGTTCTTTTCCTTGAGAAACGTTAAGGAACTATTTTTTTCTTTTCGTTCCTTTCTTATGCCTTTTCTTCAACATGGATATAACTGTTCTGTGCTACCACATCAGGTTTCAGCCTTCTGTAACTGGCACAAATACTTATGAACAATTTGGTGAACATGAGTTCATAAGAATACTTAAAAAAAGATAGAGAGAATTCATGCATGCAGTTCCTTAAGTTACAATCATTGTTTCCTAGACTATTTAAATATTTTATGACTATTTTTAAGACTCTAATGCATATTTTTAATTCAAAAAAGTCAAAAGTATTATATTAGTGTTGAAAAAATTTCAAACACACACAGAAGTATATAAAGTAAAAAGGAAAAGTTCTTTCTGTTTCAGTTCCCCAGATGGAACTGTAGTTAGAAGTTGGGTATTTTTCTTTCCAGACCTTCAAATTTGTTTGCTTTTTTATGTTTTTGCAAATACAGTTAAGAGGAAACTTGTAAGTATATTTATGTGACTATAGAAACATAGCACATATATTGTTTTTACAAAATGTAATTATATGACATTGCAACTTGCTATTTTCATATGACCATATATGTTAATCATTTTTCATTTCTATATCTATGAATACATTCATTCCTTGCAGTTACTACATAACACTTCACAGGATGGAGGTCATTTGTTTAGATATCTCACTTTTGACACGTCTTTGGGATTATCTCTGACTTTTACTAGTATAATTTTACTGGCATCATGAACACACTTGAACAAGCATACCGCAAATGTGGAAAAAGTGGTTCTGAAGAGTAGATTCTTACAAGTGAAATCATTTAGTCGAGGAACTTGTATTTTTAAAATTTGGATCAGTATTATGCCCTTTAAAATTGAAATTTCAACCCTAGTGACACTGAATATTATCTGCCTCTTTAATTTTTGCCAATCTGTTAGGCAAATGGTGTTCTCATTATTTTTTCATTTGCATTTTCCTTATTATTAAGTGAATTGGTACCCTCTTGCCCATGTATGTAACCATTTGTATTTTCTGAGAGTTATCTGTTTACATCCTTCCTTGGTTGTTTAATTCTTATATTGCACTGTGTGCATGAAAATATGTAAGCAGAAAATATATCTGTATAGCTATATGCTAGTATGTGTTTCAAAACCTTGCTCTTGGCTTAGAGTATATGCTTTTGTTTCTTGTTCATGTGTTGACTTCCTTTTTCTGGGCCTTGTAGATATCAGAATCAACCATTGGACCAGCAACATTTGTTCTTTTCCCAGAAAAACCTAAATGCAATGTTTAATTTTACAATAAATGGCAATGTTCACTTAATGTCTTTCAGATCACAGTCTAATGATGCAGAGAGGAGTAAAAATGAAACATACATGTGAGCAATTACAATAAAATGTAATGAAAATCATGTGCCTTTGAGCAGTGTTTTGCAGTTGGCATTCCACTGAAAAAGAAGATATGTATGTAAATAACTAAAATATTTAATTAAAAAGATTAGCACAATACTGTTGTCATAGGAGTTCAGGGAGAAATAGAAGTCAGTTGGGAGTGTGGGGCTGGCATTATAGAACAAAGTGTGAGTCCAAGGAAAATAGAGAGATGAAGGAATGAATGGGAAGTATCTTTATAGGTAGAAGAAAACAGTGTGAAGAGATACAGTGCAAAGGTAGAAGTCTATCTTGGAAAGAAGGAGCATTTCTCTTTGGATTGAGCACAGCATCTGGAATGTTTGGGATGTGACGACAGTAGTGAAGACTCCATTGCTAACTTCCTTTCTTCTGAGCACTGTACTCCTGTTAACATAGTCTTAAGGTAGTATAATTGCTTTTTATCAGCCACATTTCGCTATTGTTTATGTTCAGTTTGCGATAAACTATTGTAGTGTTTCCATAGACTATGTCTCTGTCCACAGAAGTCGTCCATTGACCTGTTGTTTCCTTGTTCTTCCAACCAGCACAACATCCCGAAGACCAGTATTGTCTGCCCTGCTGTTTTCGTCAGCTGGGGCTGTTCTAACAGAAATACCAGAGTGGATGGCTTTAACAGAGGAAAGTTTATTCTTACACAGTCCGGTAGGCTACAAGTCCATATTCAGGATGTGCTCTCCAGGAGAAGGCTTTCCTCCTTTTTGGCTCTGGAGGAAAGTCCGGTATTCTATCAGTCTTTGTCCAGGGAGCATCTGGGCACAAGAACCTCAGGTCTGAAGGACATGCTCTTCTCCTGGTGCTGCTTTCTTGATGGTGCGAGGTTCCCCATTCTCTGCCTGCTTCTCTTTCCTTTTATCTCTTGCAGGATGAAAGGATTAAGGGTGGGGAAAGCCATACTCCAGGGAAACTCCCTTTATAGTGGAGCAGGGAGGTAATCCTATGAAGGGATTTACAGTCCCACTCTAATCCTTTAACATACAGCACAGGAAAATCACAAAATGGAGGACAGTCACAGAATATTGGGAATCACGGGCCAGCTACACAGCTACACATATTTTGGGGGGGGACACAATTCAATCCATGACACCTTTGTACACCAGGGTCGTGCTAAGTTCTAGGGATGCAAAGATAAACAAATAAAGCTCCTTTTGTATGTGTGGAACTTAGAGTTTGTCATGGCTGGATAAGAAGCTCTTCCCACTTTCAACCCTATATCTGTTGCTGTCAAGTCTATTCTGACCCACGATGACCCTTTAGGGGTGTTCAAAAAGCAACTGGTAGATTTGAATTGGTTACTATCCTAGCTCTTAACTACTGTGACACCAGTACTGGATAACATAAGCACTTAGATAGCTAGAACAGATGAATATCCCATTCTCAATGGTAGTATGTATGGGTCTGAATCAACCTCATTCCCTGTCTTCGTTCTTGTTAACAGGAAAGAATTAGCTTTGCTAGGAGGGCACTCCTGGTGGCCTGATAGTGTCTGTTTGAAACTCAAGGGTTTGGTTGAGACGAAGTGAGCTAGGCAGCTAATATTCAGATTCTCATTCAAGGCCACTTTGGATTTTATTTATATTTTGTGTCCTTTCACAGAAGGTGAGTTATGTTATAGGGGGAAAGAGGAAGTTAAACTAAAGCACAAAACTTTTTTTTCCCCCCTCGCATAACTGGTTAGTTCACATGAATCTTTACCATATTAGGAAGATTATGTGGCTGTAATGATAGGACATTCTAATCTAATCTACATGAGCACCTGTTACTTCTTTACAGGTACTGTTGTTTAAAATGCATTGTTTTGTATTAGCTTCTCTTTGGAGTTTGCTATAAATTATAAACGAAATAGTAAACTCAGCAGGGTGAGAACAGTTTTCAGCATTTCTATATAAACAAGACAATTTGTGTTTGCCATACATCAATGAACTCAGATGGCTTACTTCTAAGCCAGTAATAAAATCTGACTTCAGGATCAAGGAAACGGTATGATACAATGGATGAACACAATATTGTGTTAGAAAAGACTTCTGGCCATGTTTTTACCATTTCTAATTGTGACATGCAAGTCACCAGCTTATGAGCCCCAGTTTCCTTAAAGGTAAAATGAAGAACGGAGTTCATTTGCAAGAGAGTCTGAAATGTCCCATTTAGCTGCCAAAACAACAGCAGCATGGAGCAAAGCCAGAAGTCCAAGTGTATGCTGACCCCAGGGCTGTTTGCCTGTGTACCTTCCTAGTTAAATATGATCACTGTGCTTCCTGACAACCAGACTTTGAATCTCAGCACTGTCCCTTTATCTGCAAGTACAAATAAATTCTCTTCATTTCTCTGGACTTCCGTCTTCGACTGTAATATGAGAATAATGATATTATCTATCTCATATGGAAGGCTCCCTGGTGGAAGCAAATGGTTAACCTCTCAACCAAGTTGAAAGGTTGATGGTTTGAACCCAGCTAGAAGCACCTTGCTACACAAGCCTTGAAAGCCCTCTGGAGCAGTTACGCTGTGCTCACATGGCATCACCATGGATCGGAATCAACTCAACAGCAGCTAACAACAATAAAATTTCATACAGATGTTAGAATGAAGAAATAATTCATAGAATTTCTATAAAACAGTGTCTGGCATAGTAAGTGTTCAGTAAATGTTATTTCTCTCATTATGTAAAACGCTTAGGTCTAGTTTCCTTAAGGTTCCTGTGGCGTGGTTTTCATACGGTATCTCTAGTCATTGAAACACAAGCATCTGGAACTAGGTGGAAAACAATTGATAATTTATACATGTTATCATAGACAGGTGACACGTAATGATCTTTTTATTTTTGAATTCTGAGTAAGTGAAAGTATACAATCCTAGTTAAATTTGCATGCCGAGCTATCTGCAGCTCCTTCTGTTCTCCTTGTCTGGTGACAGCACACTCCTTTTCATTCCGTGTATGTTGTATCCTCGTAACAATCACCTGTCTCCTCCTCTCCTCCCTCACCTCTCCCTTCTAGTAAGAGGGTAGTAGGACAGCATCCTATAGACGCCTAGAGTCACAAAGTACACACACCATATGGTCACATTATGTCCCTGAATCTAGTCCATTCCTGTCTGAAGAGTTGACCTCAGTAATGTTTTCCACTCAGGGACAGCAACAGGTCTAGGGGCATGTCCCAGGGAAACCCCTAGGCTGCTGGGCCATAAATTATGGTCTTTTAGTGGAGTTCTCGAGGTGCACCCCTCTTTCTCCTCTGTTGTTACTGGGACTAAACATTGTGTGCCCCATCACAGCTGTCTTTGGTGGTGGTTGGGCACTATCTGGTTCTTCCGGTTGCATGCTGATACAGTCACCCATTCAGTTGGGTTCCTCTGTCTCCAGGGCCCTTTTTTCCTTGTGTGTGTGGTTCTTGGTGATCATCTGTTCCGGATGAGTTGGGGCCATTTGGTGTATTCCAGATGGTAGCTTGCTAGCTTTTAAGAGCTCAGATGCTGCTCACTAATATGGGGTACAGAAGACTCTCTTAGCAATAGGATAGTTATGCCACTTGGCCTCAATTGCCCCTGAGAGCATGGTCTCTAAAGCCCTGCCCCCTGTTATTCTGTCCTTACAATATCAGGTTAAGGATATAAGGGTTTTTAGTTTATGTTGAAGTCCAGTAAAGTTGATCTTTCTATCAACTGAGTAATCTATGACTAGCCCTCTCTGTCACTTCCCACCCTTGCAGCTGTCAAAGTGTCTTTTCTTCTGTACATAGTCTATTTTTAATTTCTTATAAAGAGGGATCTCATACAATATTTGCCCTTTTGCCACTGACTGATTTCACTTAGCATAGTGTCTTCCAATTGAAACTAGGTTATAAGATGCTTCCTAAAATCATCATTGTTGTTATCATTTCATAGTGTTCCATTGCGTATATAGGTACTGTAGTTTGTTTATCCATTCGTCTGTTGTTGGGCATCTGAGTTGATTCCATCTTTTTGCTATTGTGGACTGTGCTGCAGTAAACATTCCCGCATATATATCTGTTCGTGTGACTGCCCTTGATTTTGTAAGATGCATTCCAAGCAGTGGGATCACTGGATCAAATGACATATATACTTCCAGCTTTTCAAGGAAATGCCAAATTGCTTTCCATAGAGCTTGTACCATTTTGCAATCCCATCAGGAATGTAGGAGAGTTCCAGTCTCTCCGCAGCCTCTCCAGCGTTTGTTGTTTTGTGATTATGGACAACTTTGTTGGAGTGAGATGGTGTCTCACTGTAGTTTCGATTTGGATTTCTCTAATATCTGATGATCATGAGCATTTTCCCATGTGTCTTTCGGCTGCCTGGATGTCCTCTTTGGTGAAGTGTCTCTCTATCTCCTTTGCCCATTGTTTATTTGGCTTATTTACCATTTTCTTGTTGATATTTTGCAGTACCTTGTAGATTATGGAGATCAGATGTCAGCCCAACATGTAGTTGCCAAATATGTTTTTCTATTCTGTGGGTGGTCTTTTAATTCTTTGGATGAAGTCTTTGAGTGAGCTAAAGTGTTTGATTCTTAGTAGTTCCCAGGCTGTTTTTACTACTGTGGCAGTGTAATAGGTATGAAAGTCAGGTAGTGTGAGGCCTCCCACTGTGCTCCTGTTCTTCCGTAGTGCTTTGCTTATCTGAGGTTTCTTCTCTTTCCAAAGTTGGTGTTTTTTGTCTCTATCTCGTTAAAAAAGGCCACTAGAATTTGTATTGCTATTGCATTGTATGCATAGGTCACTTTGGGTAAAATAGACATTTTCACAGTGTTAGTTTATTCAATCCATGAGCAGGGTAGGTTTCTCCATTTATGTAAGTCTCTCTTGGCTTCTTGCAGTGAGATCTTGTAGTTCTCTTGGTATAGGTCTCTTAGTTCTCTAGTTAGATTTATTCCTAGGTATTTTGTCTTCTTGGGGGCTATAGTAAATGGTATTGATATGGTGATTTTTTTCTTTGATTATCTCTTTGTTGGTACAAAGGAATTCTACTGATTTACTTATGTTTATCTTATATTGTGATACTTTGCTGAACTCTTCTATTAGTTGGAGTAGTTTACTTATGGATTCTTTAGGATTCTCTTTATATACAATCATATCATCTGCACATAAGGGTATTTTTGCTTCTTTGCTGATGCAGATGTCCTTTATTTCTTTGTCTTGTCTAATTGCTCTGGTTAGAACTTCTACTACAATGTTGAATAGAAGTGGTGAGAATGGGCATTCTTGTCTAGTTCCCATTCTCAGCACAGATTCTTTCAGTCTCTCTCTATTCAGGATGTTGTAGGTGGTTGGCTTTGTGTAGATGTCCATTGTTGCATTGAGGAATTTCCCTTCTATGCCTATTTTGCTGAGAGTTTTTAGCATGAATGGACGTTGGACTTTGTCCAATGCCTTTTCTGCATCAATTGACAAAATTAGGTGATTCTTATCTTTTGTATTATTTATGTGGTTGAGCACATTAATTGTTTTTCTGGTGTTGAGGCAGCATTGTATGCCTGGTATGAATCCAGCTTGGTCATGATGAATTATTTTTTTGATATGCTGTTGAATTCTATTGGCTAGGATTTTGTTGAAGATTATTGCATCTAAGTTCCTGAGTAATATTGGTCTATGGTTTTCTTTTTTTGTGGGATCTCTTCCTGGCTTTGGTATCAAGTTATACTGGCTTCGTAGAATGAATTTGGGAGTATTCCATCCCTTTCTGTGCTATGGAATAGTCTCAGTAGTGTTGGAGCTAACTCTTCTCTAAAAATTTGTTAGAATTCTCTGCTGAAACTATCTAGGCCAGGACTTTTTTTGGTTGATAGTTTTTTGATGACTTTTTCAATCTCTTTCATTGTGATGGGTTTATTAAGTTTTTCTACTTCTTGTGATAATTTTAGTAGGTGATGTGAATCTAGAAATTTGTCCATTTCCTCCAGGTTTTCGAATCTGTTAGAGTTCAGTCTTTCGTATTATTCTGTTATGATAGTTTTGATTTCAGTTGGGTCTGTTGTAACATCTCCCATCTCATTTCTTATTCAGGGTATTTGTTTCCTGTCCTGTTTTTCTTTTGTAAGTTTAACTAGTGGTTTACTAATTTTGTCGATCTTTTCAAAAAAACAGCTTTTGGTTTTGTTTACTTTTTCAATTGTTCTTCTATTCTCTAATTCATTTAGTTCTGCTCTAGTCTTTATGATCTGTTTTCTTCTGGTGCCTGAGGGGTTCTTCTGTTGCTCTCTTTCTACTTGTTGAAGTTGTAGGATTAATTCATTAGTCTGAGTCCTTTCTTCCTCCTGGATGTGTGCATTTATAATTTGACCTCTGAGCACTGCTTTCGCTGTATCTCACAGGTTCCATTAGGATGTGTTTTCATTCTCATTTGATTCCATAAATGTCTTTATTTTGTCCTCCATTTCTTCTATAACCCATGGCTTTTTGAGCAAAGTGTTATTCAGTTTCCATGAGTTCTGGTATAAGTACTACAGTACAGTATAAGTACTATAGTATGTCTCTCTTTTTAGTGTGATGGTGTCATTGTTTTCATGATATGATCACTAGTTCCTTCTTTTAATATTGTAGCTTTGATTAAGTTCTATAACTTTTCTAACTGAGTAGGTTTCTGGATGCTGTGTGCTGTATTGCCTCCTTAAACATACACTTAATTGTTTTGTTTTTCTAAGCAAAGAACTTCTTTAAATATTTCTTGTAGTTTTGGTTCAGTTTTTACAAAGTCTCCAAGCTTCTGTTTATTCGCGAATGTCTTAATTTCATCTTCATATTTGAGAGACAGTTTTGCAGGATGTATAATTCTTGATTGGAAGTTTTTCTCTTTCAAGGTTTTGAATGTGTTAGCCCACTGCCTCCTTGCCAACATTGTTTCTGCTGAGAAGTCAGAAGAAAGCCCATAGGGTTTCCCTTTGTATGTTAGCTTTGCTTTGATCCTTGCTGTCTTTAAGAGCATCTATTTATGCTTCATTTTATTAAGCTTGATTGTAATATGCCTTGGTGTCTTTCTTTTGGCATCTAGTTTTTGCAGCATTTGATGCACGTTTTGAATATCTATGTTCTCTTCTTTCGTAATTTCAAGGGAGTTTTCTGTCAGCAACTCAGCAATACTCTGTGTGTTTTCAACTATCCCTCCCTGTTCAGAAACTCCAGTTAATCGTAGGGTATTCCTCTTAATAGAGTCCCACATGTTTCTTAATGCTTCTTCATTTTTCTTGTTTCTTTTCCCTAATTTCTCCTCATGAATGCTGGTGTTAGTTGCTCTATCTTCAAGGTTACTACATCTGACTTCCATTTGGGTTGAATTGTCTAATTCTGTAATTTTGTTATCGATCTGCTAGATTTCAGATCATTGATGTTCCATCAGTTCAAATAGCTTGCTTAATTTTTCATTTTGCTCTGCTGTATTTTGTTTAATCTCTAGGAGCATTCTCTGTATAATTCTTTTGTACTCAACCTCTGATAGTTTCAGAAAGGCTTCTTCATCTGGGCAGTTTTTTGATTACTTTCTGAGTTTTTTTGAGGTCATGTTTGACTGTTTCTTTAAATGGTTTGGAATGGTTTGTGCCTTCAGACCATCTAGAAGCTGTTTAGTTTCTCTGATGTTACCTCAACAAAAGCTGAGGTGTAGTTCCGAGAAAGGAATTGGTCACCAGCTGCCTCTGTGTACTCTGGTGACTGGCCCCAGTGGACTCTCTGGAGTACCAAGCTCGACCTCCGTGCTGGCAAAGTTGGTGCCCTCCTTATGTAGTCAGTAGGGGGCTGTCAACTAACTCTATGATGTGGGTCATTAAAAGCTGGAAGAGATGCCACTGGGCTGCTCAGCAGTTATTTCTCCAGAAAGTCTTATTTTAAAAAGCTGGGAGCTTTCCAACAGCTGCCAAAATCATTCAGGCTGGCAGGTATGGCAGACCCTGCCTTCCAGCTGGCAACAGAAGCATCTGTTCAGCTGTCCCCAGATGCTATGACATAGTGCAAAATAGGGAGGGGTTACAGCCTTGTTGCCATTCTCAGCTGGGCATCACCCATAAGGTAACACTGTGTTAAACAGCCTTTCTGCTTGAAATGTGCCTTTTGGAGTTGAACTGCTTCTCAGCTTGGGAATCAGTCCCTGCTGAGGCTTCTGTTGGGTGAATCTGCCTCCCAGCTGATCAAGATAGTGTCTTGGCTGAGCTGCTCTTCCTGCTGCAAAACCCCAGAATCTATGATGCAGCTCAGAAAAGAGAGGGTGGAGGGCAGTGGTGCCCTCAGTCAGCAGCTGGGCTTTCAAAATGTGACTATCCCATGCACTATGTCTCTGCTTCACTATACACTGTTTAGCCCTACAGTTCAGTGTGTTTGTCTGCTCATGCCCATCCCTCACCGCCCAGATAACAAAGATAGCATCAGTACCTGTAGTCCACCTGAGCTGTGAGTCAGCAGAAGCCAGGCTCAGTGTGCAATGCTTTGTTAGGAAGAGGTAGATTCCCATTTAGTGGCATACAGTCCAGTCTGAGAACCCTATGCCATATCCTAGGTCTCCCTGGGTGTCTAGACCACTCTGTTCAGTTATCAATCCAGGCCTTAATTCTCAGAGGGAATTGAAAAGATGTGTGTCTAGTCCTCCATCTTGGCCCCACCCTCCAGGTAGTGATAATTTTAATGATTTAATAACATTTATAATAATATGAGGTCTGATAATTTCACAAACTCATCCTGGAAAAGGTATTGCATACCACATTGCTGAATATCACTACAATCACCTTGAGAGTACTCCCCTTAGGAAGCTATACACTGACACCAGTGCCTAGTCCACCCTTCAAAGCAGTTTTGAAACACTTTTTCTAGAATGGCCATCAGGCTGTTGTTGTATGAGGTATGAGAAGTAAGTTTAAGAACTCAGCCTAGAAAAAGTGCTTCGAAGGGTTGAGTATGCATGGTCATTGGTGCCTCATTTCCCAAGGTGACTGTAGTGATTGTTTTGGTCAGCTAGTGCTGCTCTAACAGAAATACTGCAGAGTGGCTGGTTTTAACAAAGGAAAGTTTTATCTTATACAGTCCAGTAGGCTACAAGTCCAAATTCAGGATGTCCGCTCCAGGGGAAGGCCTTCCTCCCTGTTGGCTCTGGAGGAAAGTCCTTGTGTTGCATCAGTCTTTGTTCAAGGAGCATCTTGTCATAGGAACCTCAGGTCTAAAGGACGTGCTCTTCTCGTGGTGCTGCTTTCTTGATGGCGTGATGCTCCCAATTCTGTGCTTGTTTCCTTTTATCTCTTGCAGGATGAAAGGATTAAGGGTGGTGAAAGCCATACTCCAGGGAAACTTCCTTTACAGTAGAGCAGGGAGGTGATCTTATGAGGGATTTACAGTCCCACCCTAATCCTTTAACATACAGCATAATAAAATCACAAAATGGAGGATAATCATAATTGGGAATCATGGCCCTGGCACATGGCTACACATATTTTTAGAGAGATGCAAGTCAATCCATGACAATGATATTCAGCAATGAGTTTTATAGCATTTTTTCTAGGATGAGTTTGTGAACTTATCATACCTATCATATATACAGCACTTAGGGGCAGTGATGGTTCAGGAGTAGAATTCTTGACTTCCATGAGGGAGACTAGGATCCGTTTGTTTATATCTTTCCTTAGTTACTTAATTCTTGTATTGCTCTGTGTACATGAAAATATGTAATCAGAAAATGTATCTGTATAGCTGTATGCTAATGTATGTTTCAAAACCTAGCTCTTTCCCTGGAGTATGTGCTTTTGTTCCTTGCTTGTGTGTTGCCTTCCTCTTTTTGTGGCTTGTAGATATTTGAGTCAATCATCAGAACAGCAACACTTGTATCCTGTCTGAAAACAGACAACACAGAAAGATGTTTACCTGTGTTTAATTGACTATGCAAAGGCAGCCAGCTGCCTGGATCCTAACAAATTATGGGTAACATTACAGAGAATGAGAATTCTAGAACACTTAATTGTGCTCATGAGGAATCTGTACATGGATCAAGAGGCAGTCTTTCAAACAGAACAAGGGGATACTGCATGGTTTAAAGTTGGGAAAGGTATATGTCTGGGTTGTATCCTTTCACCATACCTATTCAGTCTGTATGGTGAGCAAATAATCCAAGAAGCCTTTATTATGTGAAGAATGGGGCATCAGAACTGAAGGAAGACTTCTTAGCAACCTACGTTATACAGATGACACAACCTTGCTTGCTGGAAGTGAAGAGAACTTGAAGAACTTACTGATGAAGATCAAAGATTATAGCTTTCAGTATGGATTATACCTCACCATCAAGAAAACCAAAATGTTCACAACTGGATAAGTAAGTAACACCATGATAAATGGAGAAGATTGAGGTTGTCAAGGATTTCATTTTACTTGGATCCACAGTCAACACCAATGGAAGCAGCAGTCAAGAAATGAAAAGACACGTTGCATCAGGCAAGCCCGCTGAAAGACGTATCTTGGAAGTGTTGAAAAACAAAGCTGTTGCCTTGAGTACTAAGGCCCACGTGACCTAGGCCAAAGTGTTTTCAGTTGCCTCATATGCATGCAAAAGCTGTTCAACGAATAGGAAAGACCAAACAGGAATTGTCACCTTTGAATTGTGGTGTTGGAGAAGAATATCGAATATACTGTGAACGGCCTAAAGAACAAACAAATCTGTGTTGAAAGAAGTACAACCAGAGTGCTCATTAGAAGCAAGGATGATGAGACTACTCTCACATTCTTTGGACATATTGTCAGGAGGCTACCAGTCTCTTGAGAAAGATCTCCTGGTTGGTAAAGTAGAAGGCCAGTAACAAAAGAGGAAGACCCTTGTTTTAGTTGTCTGGTATTGCTCTAATGGAAATACCACAAGTGAATAGCTTTAAAAAGAGTTTTATTTGTCACAGTCCAGTAAGTTAAAAGTCCAAACTCAGGGTGTGAGCTCCAGGGGAATGCTTTCTCTGCCAGCACTGGAGGAAGGTCCTTATCATTAATCTTCTTCTGGGCTAGAGCTTTGGAGGTGCAGGGACCATGGTCCTTACCAAGGGATGCACTCAGCTCCTGGCAATGCTTTTTGGAGGTATGAAATCCCCAAATGCCTCTGCTAGCTTCTCTCCTTTATATCTCAAGAGACCACCTTGAGGCACAAAACAAGCTTACACACTGAATCTTGCCTTACCAACACAACTGCTGCTCATCCAACCCTCATTAACATCATAGAGCAGGAATTCCAACATGGAGGAATATCACACAATACCAGGAATTGTGGCCTAGCCAAATTGCTACAGAGTTTTTGGGGAACACAATTCAATATATGACATCCTACCTCTTGTTCTATAAAAAAATCATATCTCTGCAATATGTAAAACATATTCATCTCATCATAGTAAAAGTCTTAAAGTCCAAGTCCAAAATCCAAGAATTCCTCTAGCTGTGAAATCTAGAGCACAAATTATCTGTTTTCCAAATATAATGGCAGAATCATCAGGCAGAAGTTATAAATTTCCGTTACAAATGGGGGAAATCACAGGGAGAGAAGGCATTTAACAGGCAGTCAGCAAGTTAACAGAACACATCACATTACAGTAGCCCCCAAGGCTTTGGAAATAGTCTTTCAGTCTTTGAGATATTTTATACAATGTCCCTGCCCTCCAGACTCTAGGTATCCACCACCGTCTCCAGATTCTGAGTGGAAGCCCCCTGACCCTGTACTACAGTCCTACCTTCCAGGCCCACTGGGACAGCAACTCTTGCTCCTTGGGCTTTAGGAGTACAATTTTCCAGGCCTGCAGAGTTTCAGCTCCACAGTTAGAAACATCAGGGGTCATAGCTCTACCTTTTCAAACCTCAGAAGTCATGGCCATACCTTTGGGACTGAAGTGGCTCACCTTTTCATGCTTAGCTTCTGCTTCTTGTGGGCTCATGGCTTGGACCTCAAGCCCACATCTACTCTGCTGAGGCAGATGTTCCAAGGCTATGTAGCTCCACTGATTCAAGTGCCCAGAGGCACCTAACTCTGCCAGGAAACCTCTGCACACAGGCACTCAGCTCTCTCTGTCCATGGGTCAGATCTAGTGTTGTCTCACTCTGGTCTGGTTCTACTGCTGCTGTTTCTAACTGTCTGTGCCTTCATTAGCATTAACAGTTCTCCTTGACTCCTTCTGAGTCTTCCATTTACAGTTTTAAAACTGCTTCCACATTGTAGATATTTGTTAGAGCAGCACCCCACTCTCTTGGTACCAAATTCTGTTTTAGTTGTCTGATACTGCTCTAATGGAAACACCACAAGTGAATGGCTTTAAAAAGAGGAATTTTATTTGTCATGAATTAAGGGTGTCAGCTGCAGGGGAAGGGTTTCTCTACTAGCACTGGAGGAACGTCCTTGTCTTCAATCTTCCACTTGACCTGAGTTTCTGAGGCACAGGATGTGTTCTACTCCCCACACTGCTTTTTGGTGGTATGAGGTCCCCAGATGTCCCTGCTAGCTTCCCTCCTTTATATCTCAAGAGACTACCTCAAGGCACAAAACAAGCTTATATAATGAATCTTGCTCTACCAACACAACTGCCACCCATCCACCATCATTAATATCATAGAGGTAGGATTCCAACATGGAGGAGCATCACACAATACCAGAAACTGTGGCCTAGCCAAATTGCTACAGATTTTGGGGTGAACACAATTCAATCCATGACCGCCCTCAACGAGGTGGTTGACGTGATGAGAGCAACAAAGGGCTCAGGCATAGCAAGAATTGTGATGATGACACAGAACTGGACAGTGTTTTGTTCTGTTGTATATGGTATCACTGTGAGTCAGAACTAACTGATGGCACCTAACAACAACATAAGGGAGATCTGGGTTTGATTTGCAACCAGTGCATCTCATGAGCAGCCACCCATCTGTCAGTGGAGGCTTGTGTGTTGTTATGATGCTAAACAGGTTTCAACGATGCTTCTAGGCTAAGGTAGACTAGGAAGAAGAAATTAAGAAATTAAAGCTGGTGCTTTAATTCCAAAAATCAGCCAGTGAGAACCTTGTGGATATCAAACAATGTAATCTGCAACTGATCACGGGGATGGTGCAGAAATGAGAAGAGTTCCATTCTGTTATATACGGGGTCACTGTGAGTCAAGGCCTGACTAGGTATCATGGATTAAATTCTGTTCCCCCCAAAATGAGTGTTGAAATTTGGCTGGCCTGTTATTCCTGGTATTGTGTAAGGTTCTTGTATGCCTGTGATGATGATGAGAGAGGATGGGCAGCAGCTGAGTTGGTGAGGCAGCACTTAATGTGTGGGCTTGTATTATGGCTTGGGCCAGCCTTTTGGGATGTAGAAGAAAAGGAGGCAAGTGGAGATTTGGGGACACTGTACCACCAAGAAAGAAATACTGGAGATGAGTTCATCCTTTGGAAAGATCTGGGGTCCCTGCACCTCAGAAGCTTCTATTCCAGGGGAAGATTGATGACAAGGACCTTCTTCCAGAGCCAGGAGAGAAAGCCTTCCCCTGGAGCTGATATCCTAAATTGGACTCTTAGCCTACCAGTGTGACAAAATAAAATTTCTCTTTTTAAAGCCATCTACTTTTGCTATTTCTGTTAAAGCTGCACTAGCTGATTAAGATAGTCGACAAGAGTGACAACACGCCTTTGTTGTGCTGTGTTGATTTCTAGAATATTAATTAGGATGTGTGTCCTGTTTTATTCTTCTCCAAATAACATTTGGTATATATATTCATTCATTCATTAACAACTAAAAAAATTCACCCATAAATACATTGAGACTGATAGGAATTGAACAGGATCTCCCCAAAATTGTGTGTAGCAATTTGGCTGCGTTATGATTTCCGGTATTTTGTGACTCTCTTCCATTTTGTGGTGGTGTAGTAGTTAACTGCTGTGTCTGCTAACCAAAATATTGGCAGTTCAAATCCACCAGCGCTCCTTGGAATCTCAATGGAGCAGTTCTACTCTGACCTATGGGTTGCTATGGCTCAAAATCAACAGCAGTGCGTTTTGGTTTTTTGTTTTCGTTTTTTGGATATAAATCCTGATCTCTGCCTGTGGTTGATAGCATGGATTGTGTTCAAAGGATTAGGGTGAGACTGTAACACCTTCCTAAGGTCACCTCCCTCCTCCAGTGTAAGGGGAATCTCACTGGAGTGTGGCTTGTATCACCGTTTATCCTATAAGAGATAAAAGGAGAGGAAAGTCAGCAGAGAACTAAAGACTTCATACCATCAAGAAAGCAGCACTGAGAGCAGAGCATATCCTTCAGACCTGAGTTTCCTGCTCTGAAATACTCTCAGACCAAACAAAGACTGATGCAATGCAAGGACCTCCTTTAAGAACCAACAGAGAGTGTGTTCCGGTGGAGTTGAGACCCTGAATTCAGACTTCCAGCCTACTGGATGGTGTGAGAATAAACTTTTCTTTGCTAAATCCATCCACTTGTGGTATTTCTGTTAGAGCAGTACCATATGACTAAAGCAGAGGCCATGTATTTTTTTGGCATAGGTTTCTAGGCGGATGCTGTCATATTTTGAATGATTTCATTGTTATTTAGGGATGTTTAGGTTTGCACAATTAATAGTACATGGCTTTGTTGTTAGATGCTGCCAAGTCAGTTCCAACTCATAATGACATATGAACAAAACAAATACTCATTGCTGTACTTAAGTCCATTGTTGCAACAACTGCGTCAGTCCATCCAGTTGAGGGTACCCTATGTTCTATTTTTATATTTAACAGACCTAAAAGTATTCCATGAAGTTGCTATAGATGTTTCTAAATGGTAACTGTCAATCTCTGTACTTATTTTGGACCAGGAACAGAACTGTTCATGGACGAGGACACTGGTCTGAAGTAGCTCTGACTAGGACATTGTGCAAAGTCCTCTGACAGTGACCTCCAGCCAAAGACCACCAGAAACACTCTGTTATTGAACAAGTTGGGTTTATTACTTACGGCAGCAAGGGAGACCTCACGTGCTAGGAAGCAGTAAGGCATCTTCCTAAGTGTGTGTTAGAAAAGAGTGTTTTAGAATTTACAATTATGTTAGGTAATATTGAGAAGTGATACTGTTTTTGGATTAGATGTGCCAGAAAAGGGAAATTGTGTGATTGGGTATCTCATTTAAAAGTGGTAGGAATAAACAAAGCTTTAATTGGCAAACAGACAGCTGTCTCTTGTATTAGCCGGTATGAGAGATGCTTTGATTGTTTTTGTGGTTTGTGTCTATGTTCAGACATGATTATAGAGTGATTTTGTTTTTATCTATATCTATCATAATCACAGAGTGTCCTGGTCTGATGTTGAAGCTCTCTGAAATGGTTTAGGTTCTACATCAAGGCATAGGCATGAAGTGAGTGCCAGGCCAGCTCCCACATGTCAGAGGCTGCTTTTCTTTTTCATGCTTCTAGAAGGTAACAACCCAAAACCCAAACCTACTGCTGTCAAGTTGATTCCAATGCACAGTGACCCTATAGACAGAGTAGAACTGCCCCCATAGGGTTTCCAGGGAGCACCTGGCAGATTTGAACTGTCGATCTCTTGATTAGCAGCCTCAGCACCAGGAGGTGATAAAGGAATATGCAAGTAAGAATATTACTATGAGCTGGAAACAAAGCAGGAGGAATACCAAACACATTTTTGAAAAGTAAAGGAACAGAATTGTGGAGGATTGCCATTGAGGATCGAATGTGTATCAGCATCAACTGGCGAGCTATGGGACCCTGTTCCCAGACCCTCTGATTCAGTAGGTCTGTGATGGGGCTGGAGTTCCTTGGTGTTGCTGATGCTGCGAGATGATGCCTTCATAACGGCACAGAGTAGATGGATGTATCAAAGGTGTTTCTGAGAATGGTTACAGAGAAAGAAAGACCGTGGTAGTTATTTGAAGTTCCCAAGTTGAAAGTCCCAAAGTGTTCTCCTGGAAACATTCTGTTGCAATTCTAACACTGAACTTACTGTGTATTTTCCTATTGGTAAATTATCAGTCTTTGAAGGAGAAGATCACCCAGGATGATTCTCCCCAAAGTAGTTGGTGCAAATTATTGACTATTAAAGTTTGTGACTAATATAAAATTAAAGGATTTCATGTGCTTGCTGCGTATTTCCCAGGAAGTTCCCAATTATAGATAGGGAGTTCCGTTTCAGGAAATCGAGTTTTCAAACCAGCTCTCTCACTGGCTTGTTTGCAAGTTGGCTTATTTGCAAACAGACCTGATACCTATTCAAAGCAGTGCCTGTAACCTTCTTCTTGAGTATGCCACTCTGTCAATATTGATACAAAAATCCTTAAAAAGAATTTAACTGGTTTTTGTAAAGTCCTCAGTAAAAGTCTGACATTTTTTACTTGATCTTGTTTATTCTTCTCTGGAATTTTTGGTGAAAAAGAGTGTATTATAAATAAGGGTGCGAAGAGGTGATCCTTGTTTTTCTGTAAAATGAATTTTAATTTTATTTTGCTCTGCATTTTCCTGGAGTATGGGACAAAGAAGTGTGACATGGATCTATTGTGGTCCTGCTGATTGCCTCTGTTTTATAATTTACACTGAAATTCAGTTTATTCTTGACTGAAAAAATTTTAATTATTATATAAGATGACTGAAAATTATAGCTACAGACTATAGCTCTTTTAAGAGGTTATAAGCTGTTTTATTAACTCTCTTTAAAAGGCTTTTAAGAATTTAGTAGTTCATGAGAAACTGATCAAATGACTATAAATTATTGCTCCAGAAGTAGAACTCTTAGCTTCTTTCCAAAATAATTTCGTCATCTCTCTGGAGATAATTGTCTTTGGCAGACAGTTCGTTGCTTGCAAATCTAATAGGGGTTTTTCAGTTTTGCATCAGGAAAAAAATTCTCATAGAAAAAGATGATTAACTTTGTTGTTCCAGGCTCAGTTCCATGTCTGATTAGCTACTTGGTCATAAACAAACCTTTCTCTGAAGTGTGGTTTAGCTTCAGTTTCTTCATTTGTGAAGCCTGTATACCCAAGCTCTGCCCGATTCCCCTGCAAATATCTACCTTTTGGCCACCCCCAAGCACGTACTCATGTGGTTCTGGAACCCACTTTCTGAGGATTTATGTCGTTGGGTTGTGAATTCCAGGAGCATTGTCTGGGAATGTAGAGGGCACAAACTCTGGGGACAACCCTTGGACCCCTGGGGACTCTGTTCTGGGTGGGTGGGTGGGGGCATGTCCAGAACGGGACTCTCTAAACTTAGAGGGGATTAGTACATTTACTGTAAAGGCCTCGGTAGTGAATATTTTAGACTTTGAGGTCATTTACAACCACTGTTGAGGTCATATACGGCCACTGTTATATGTTCACTTTTTTGTTTGCAAACGTTAAAAAAACACGAAACCTATTCTTAGCTTAAGGGTCATACAAAAATAGGCTGCCCGATGAATTCAGCCCAAGAGCCACACATAGTTTGTGAACAATTGCCTGACACTGGGCTAGTGAGAAGTGAAGTGTGTTGCAATAGGTTTCTTTTATGGGACCTTTCTCACCCTGGGCTTGCAAAATCTTTCAAGATGATTGGTTGGGCTGCAGTCTGCTAAGGAGTTGACTGGTTTTCCATCCACATAAGTGGCTTGCAAGGATTGGTAAATTTAAAATCCACCTTTACATGGATTGGCTAGGCTGGTCCTGCTGGTCAGTGATAAAAACGGTGGAACATAGAGACTCAGGTGGGACATTCTAAAGAACAAAAGCTAGGAGATGAGCACATCCTTTGAACACAGGGACCTGTACTGAGCACCTTCTGTAAGAGTTGTAAAACAGGCCAAGAGCTGTGACCTGAGTAAGCAACACTGAAGACCTAAAGAAATAGTGGTAGTCACAGCAGAACAGTTAGATGGTGGCAGTGGGCAAAGCTGGTCCACGGAGAGAAGTTGGCCATCTCCAGGCTAGGGGTTGCCAGTGGAGCAGAGGCTTGAGTGTGTACTTTACAGAAGTTGCCTGTAAAAAATTTGCCATCAGAGTTCTCTTAATGCCATCTGAACCCTTGCATTAGCCTTGGGGTTGTCTCAGAGCTGCTGGTTGAGAGCTGTACCAGCAAGCTTAGGGGCCAGATGAGAGAGAGAGGAGAGGTAAACATAGCTACTGTGCACCTGACCTGACCGAAGAGGAAGAGAGAGATACCTTCTGACACCTGGTCCCCGGTGTGCCTGCAGTGGTGACACAGAAATGGACATGGCTAGTTTGGGAAGGGTAGATAGCTTCTCTTTTAAATATAAATGGTTTCTTTCCCTATGGTGTTAAGTGGGCTACTTGTAATGGTAGGCAGGACTGATTCACTTCAGATCTCTTCTGTTGTTTACTGTTTTAATAAAGTAAACAAACAAAAAAAAATCCGTATCCCTCAAGTGAATTCTGATTCATAGTGACCCTATAGGGCAGAATGGAACTGCCCCATAGAGTTTACGATGAGTGTCTGGTAGATTCAAACTGCCAGCCTTTTGGTTAGCAGCTGTAGCACTTAACCACGATGCTACCAAAGTTTCCTTAAATAATAATAATGGCTTTTTAATTGCCAACTGTGTGTCCTATTGAACTGGGTAGGATAGAGTCCTTATCCTTGAAGTATCATGATTTTGTGGCTTTAGGATATAACCTGTGTGTATACACGCACACATGTACACACGTATGCACGCAGTTCATGAGGCACCACTGAAGACTGTGAAAAAGATAGTGAGGATTGTTTTGTGTTTTAGAAAGCTCCATCTGGTTTTGTGGAGTGTATGGTGGAGATGGACATGTTAAGAGACTTTTGTAAGAATCCAGTGGGAGATAATGAGAGCCTGAACTAAATCAGAAGCAACGGTATGGAGAAGATGGAGCATTATGAAAGATTTAAAGGAGCTGATGGATTTCTGTTTCTGCTTAAGATTACCGATTGATGGTTCTTATCATGAAGACGGGAACCTCAAGGAGCAGGATGGCACCAGCTGGTAGGGTCTGCTTTCAGCAGCTAGAATTAGACTTATGTGTTGGACATTGTCTTAGTTATCTTGTGCTGCTTTAATAGAATACCACAAGTGGATGGCTTTACCGAACAGAAATTTATTTTGTCACAGTTTAGGAAGCTAGTAATCCTAATTCAGGGCACCAGATCCAGGGGAAGGCTTTCTCTATCTGCCTACTCTGTGGGAAGGTCCTTTTCTCTTCAGCTTCTGCTTCCTGATTCCTTGGAGGTGTCCAGGTGCCTTGTACACTATTTTACCCTCTCTCTACGTGTTTTTTCTGCTCCTTTTGTGTCTCATAAGAGATTGACTGAAAACATAACCTACTCTAACCGTGCCTCATTAACGTAACAAAGACAGCTCATTCCAAATGGGATGAAGGTATAGAGATTAGGATTTACTGTTCGTATTTGGGGGGACACAGTTCAGTCCATAACAGACGTTCAATGGAATGTACAGTAAACTTTCACACATACAAGTCTCCTATTTTGTAGTCAGGCAGGGTTGGAGGTACAGATTTGAGGATCACTAGGAGATAGGTGGTATTGACGTTGGTGGAGATGTGACCACCCTAGAACATTTGGACGGTGAAATTGAAGAGCAGAAACTGTTGTATCCTACAAGTATCTCTTTTATGAGATAAACCACGTCAAAACAATGCAGGAGAGACGATACTGAAGCTTTGCCCTGGGGACCTGGCCCAGCTTCTAGGGCTGAACAGTAGAAACTGAGCTGGTGAGCAGTGTGGTGTTAGGCATGGTTGGAGGGCAGCAATAACAACCACTGAAGGGTGACCAAGGAATGGTTAACAGAGATACCTTTACTGCAGGGGATCGTCCCTCACCATCTGAATTTGTACCCCACGTCAAGAATCCATTGTGTTTGTAACAGGTTTGAATCTAAGTCAAGATATTCAAGTGTACAAATAATGGCACATTTCTTTATGATTCTTGAACTAATTTTGACTGTAGGCTCCCATCCATCTGGGCTGTTAGGAAGGTGAATATTTAAGCAGCTTAGGGTCCCCACCTCAGCCACACTGTGTCACTTGTGCCAGGGTTGTGGAGGCCTTACACACTCATGAGTCATCTCTTCACCTCAGTTACTGCTGATCTGTGCATTTTCTGTGTCTGCACAATCTTGTCAGGTCTGGCAGCTCTGGCAGCTTCTCTGACACATTTAGGGCACTGGAAAACTTAGCAACGCTCTAAAACCCTGTGCCTAGGGCTTTGCTCTCCTAGATGAGTCATGTTCTCCTGTTTGGAATCTGGCTGCTTCTCAGGGTAAGGATTAGGAGAACAGCTCGAATCTTTCTTACTTCTAGACCTACAGACCTCTTTTCCCTACCACCTCCCAGGTAATTCCTAGTCCAGGTGAGTTTCTCCTTTTTTTCTTTCAGAGTGCACTTCAATGGTTTATTAAATCCATTATTTAAAAGCACGGTCCTCTTTGCTCCACAGCAGGGAGGGTTTATTCCTCGAAAGGAGGAAAAATAATTGCATTTCACTTTCTAGCACTTTAAAGAAAGGGACAAAAAACAAAAACAGTTAAGATTATGCCCTGAAACAGTGTGGACATCCTCACGTGTTGGTGGGGAGGAAGGCTGACATGAGCAAAGAAGAGGCCCTGTTCCCTGAAGGACTAGACAAACGAGACAAGATAGTGGGACACATGGTGAAGATGAGCAGTGGTTGATGGTGACAGCTCTGGACTTGGGCCTCCCTGATTTTCAGAATGGAACATTGCAAAGAGCCTGTAATTAGGTTCTACAGAGCAAACCTGAAATGTTCCTAGTTACCTAGAGAAACCCTGGTGGCGTGGTGGTTAAGTGCCTTGTCTGCTAACCAAAACAGGTTGGTGGTTGAAATCAGGTGCTCCTTGGAAACTGTCTGGGGCAGTTCTAGTGCGTCTTATAGGGTCACTCTGAGTCAGCATCGACTTGACGGGAGTGGGATTTTTTTTTGTTTTGTTTTTTGGTTACCTAGTCAGAGGGCTACAGGTAGAGGGATGGTTGACATTGGTAATGCAGTTTCACATGTACTTCTTCCTTCTAGTTAGAATGGCTTTGGAATTCTGTTAGGGTTGGACTTGAGTGCTGGAATCCCTACTTTAATCTGTGGATTGCTGGGATGGCCAGTGCTGGAAACAACGAGTGCTTATTTAGAATACCGCATTTTGTTTGCTTTATTTCATTTTCTCCTGAAACTACCCATTGAGGGAAATGTTAAAATTTCCATTTTGTTAAAGAAAAAGCTGAAGATCCTAGAAGCCGGGAGAATTTATTACCATTTATACAGATGATAAACTAGCAAAAAGCCTGTAGCCATTGAGTAGATTCTGATTTATAGCAGCCTGATAGGACAGAGTAGAACTGCCGTGTTGGGTTTCCAAGGAGTGCCTGGTAGGTTTGAACGGCCCACCTTTTGATTAGCAGCTGAGCTCTTAACCCCTGCACTGCCACGACTCTGCTTAGCTGATGCGTGCCATCAATCCTATGTCAATTACTGGAAGTCATTGCACCACATAAGTTATTACTCAAGAAGACAGATTGAGAATGAAAGGGGCTACCTGCAACAACTATGCTGGGCCAATAAGTATAAAGTGGAATTCTCCTGGGCAAACTGGAATGTCTGGTTAACCTGATTATTCTTTATTACCTTTTTAAAAGCAAAGCATAATTTGGTAAAAATTTTTACTTGAAAATATTTTCTACCAAAGACACAAGGAAAATGATAGTCCAAAGGATTAATGGATCATGTGCAACACAGCCTCCACCAGCCTGATCCCAGAAGAACTAGATAGTGCCAGGCTGCTGCCACTGACCCCCCTCAACACAATAGAGAGTCCCAGACAGAGTGAGAGAGAATGTAGACAGTAATTCAAATTCACACAAAAAGATCAGACTTACTGGTCTGAGAGAGGCTGGAGGAATCCCCAAGATGATGGTCCCTGGACACCATGCTAACTCAGAACTGAAGCCACACCCAAAGTCTGTATCTCAGCCAAAGATTAGACAAGCCTATAAAACAGGAAGAGGTTGTGGGAAAAGGGATAGCATTAGCTAATGTCAGATGATTTTGACTGAAAGGCAGGAAAAGCAGAAAGTTGTTCACCTGTCTTTTTCAAAGACAGTTGACTGTGTGGATCCTTACAACTTATGCATAACATTGTAAAGAGCAGAAATCCCAAGACACTTAACTGTGCTTATGAGGAAACTGTACTTAGACCTAGACACAGTAGTTCAAACAGAATGAGAAGATCTGCATGGTTTAAAGTCAGGAGAAATGTGAGTTACGGTTGTATCCTTTCACTGTACTTATTCAATCTGTATTCTGAGCAAATAATCTAAGAAGTTGGACTATAGGAAGAAGAATGTGGCATCAAGATAGGGGAAAGTTTTATTATCCTTCTGTGATATTTAGTACTTGATGAAAGTGAAGAGGACTTGAAGCACTTACTGATGAAGATCAAAGACCACAGCCTTCAGTATGGATTACACCCCAACATGACAAACATCCTCACAAGTGGACCGGTAAGCAGTATCATGATAAACAGAGACAAACCTGCGGTTGTCAAACTTTTATTTTACTTGGATTCACATCAATACCCATGGAAGCAGCAATCAGAAAATCAGATGATGCATTGTGTTGGGTAAATCTGATCCTGAAGACCTACTTCTTCTTTTTTTTTTTTTGTTGTGAATTAAGAGCAGTTTTACAGTGTATATCTTGTTGCCATATAACAGCCAGAACTTTCACCTCTATTCTATTCTTGCTGTTATGCCCCTCCCTCCACCCACATGATAGCCTGCTTCCCCTTTTGTTTGGAATTTCCTGTGACCTTTTGATAAAGGCCTGCTCCTCCCCATGCAATCAACTTGGCTCGAGCAAACTGTCTCTCAGACAACCCTATGTACATTTTTAAAGGTTTGTTTGCCTCCAGAATCACACTATGTTTTGTATGGTCCAGGTCAGTCTTTGTCTGGGGAACTGGCCCTGGTGCTGGATGCAGTTAGAGAGTCCAGGGGCCTTGCTCCCAGGGGGCACTCCATTCAGAAGGACCACCAAGTGTGGTCTTTTGGTAGAGTTCTAGCTCTGCCCTCTGTTCCATCACCTGCTGTGCCCAGAGCTCTGCTCCACATACCCCATCTGGGCTGTCGTTGGTGGTGGCCGGGCATCATCTGGTTATCCTGGTCCCATGCTAAAGCAGGCTATAGCTCATATGGCTTCTTCCATCTGGGGGCTCACGTTTTTGCCTGTCCTTGATGTCCTCCATTTGCTCCAGGTCCAGGTGAATTGGGACCATTTGGTGCTATTTAGAGGGCTGCTTGCTGGCTTTTAAAACCCCAGTCACCACTTAGGTTGTATGTGGAGTGGTACCTTGAGAAAGGGAGAGAGAAAAACCTCGGGAATCTCAGTTAGTCTGGATGTCCTCTAAGAGCGTGCCCCCCCCCCCAATGCTGGACCCCATTTCTCTGTTCTTCCAAAGCAAAGACCTCTTTCAAGCATTAAGAAGCAAAGGTGTCACTGTGGGAACATGGTGTGCCTGACCCAAGCCATTGTGTTTTCACTTGCCTCATACACATGTGCAGTCTGGACAATGAGGAAGGAAAACTGAAGAAGAATTGATGCCTTTATTTTAGGATGCTGGTAAAGACTATTGAATATACCATGGACTGGCAGAAGAATGAACAAATTTGTCTTGGAAGAAGTACACCTAAAATGTTTCTTAGAAGCAAGGATAGTGAGCCTTCATCTCACATACTTTGGACATCTTATTAGGAGGAACTTTTCCCTAGAGAAGGACATCATGTTTGGTAAAGTAGAGGGTCAGTGAAAAAGAGGCAGACCTTCAATGAGATGGATTAACACAGTGTCTGCAACAGTGGGATCAAGCATAACTGTGATTTTGAGGGTGGCACAGGACCAGACAGTGTTTTGTTCTGTTGTACGTCAGGTTGCTGTGAGTTGAAACTGACTCAACGGTATCTAACAACAGTGTAAACAATAACACAGGGGAGGAACATGCTCCTTAGTTCACCTAAGTGTACATGACCAAGATGAGAAGGCAGAAAGGGACAGGAAAACTGGACGAGTGGACATGGAGAACTCAGGGTAGCAAGGGAAAGGGGGAGAGTGCTGACACATTATGGGGGTTACAGTGTCATCAAACAATTGGTATATAAGTTAAAAGAAAATTTGTTGTGCTTTAAGTGCAAGTTTGTAATCTAAGTCAATTATCATATAAAAACTCAGCACTGCTTATAGCTGTAGCAGCTCTCCCCACCCTGTGACAGCACACTCCTCCTTTCTACTCTGTATTTCCCATGTCCATCCAACCAGCTTCTGTTCCTTCTGCCCTCTCATCTCACCTCTGGACAAGAGTTATCCAGTTAGCCTCGTGTATCTACTTAAGCCGAAAAGCACACTCTTCACTAGTATCATTTTGTGTCTTGTCGTCCAGTCCAGTCTTTGAAGAGTTGGCTTTGGGAATAGTGTCAGTTCTGGGCTAGTGGAGAGTCCAGTCTGTCAGACCATCAAGTCTGGTCTTTTTAAATAGAGTTCTAGTTCTGCATATCCTCTTTTCTCCCACTAGATCAGGTACTGTTTGTTGTTTTCCCTGTTAGGGCTGTCACTGGTGGTGTCTGAGCACCGTTTAGTTCTGGTCTCTTCCTGGTGTAGTCTTTAGTTATGTGGCCCTTTCTGTCTCTGTCTTGGGAAATCCCGGTGGCATAGTGGTTAAGTGCTGTGGCTGCTAACCCAAAGGTCGGCAGTTGGAATCCACCAGGCACTGCTTGGAAATTCTGGGGAAGTTCTACTCTGTCCTATAGGGTTGCTATGAGTCAGAATTGACTTTGTGGCTCTGGGTTTGGTTTGATTGTTTGGTCTGTCTCTTGGGCTCATATTTTCCCCTTATCTTTGATGTCTTTCATTCTGCTCTGCTCTGCTCTGGGTGGATTGGGACCAATTGATGTCATTTGAGTGGTCATTTGCTAGCTCCTAAGACCCTAGATGCCACTTACCAAAGTGGGGTGTAAAACATTTTCTTAAAAAAATTTGTTATGCCAGTTAACCTAGATGTCCCCAAAACCATGATTCCCAGACCCCAGACAATACACTGTCCTTCAAAGCATTGGGTTATATTTAGGAAACCTCTTGGCTTTTGATTTAGATTCATTAATAGCCTGTAATATTCAGTGCTGTGCCCTCCCTCCCTTTACCTTACCCACTTCCTATCAACTAATCAATGAATACCCCAATGTCATAGATTGAACTGTATCCCCCCAAAAATGTGTGCAGCCAATACTGATCCCCAATATTTTATGATTGTCCTCCACTTTGTGATTTTTCCTATACTATTAGTTAAAGAGGATTAGGGTGGGACTATAAACCCCTTCCTGAAGTTACCTCCTTGCTACAGTGTAGAGGGAGTTTCCATGGAATTGTGGCTATCATTCTTCTGTATCATTGCATAGTGTTCTGTTTATTGTGTGAATATGTGTATAAAATTTTTGAATAAAAAACTGATTTGAGCTGTAAGATAAAATAATTCTCTATTCTGTTATGTATAATATTAGTTTTAATATTTCTTTTCTTTTGTAAGATGAGAACATCTGCCAGTATCTTTTATGAAGCCAGAATAACCCCACTATCAAAATCTGTGAAGTACAGTAGAATGAAAGTAAATTATAGGCCAGTCTTACTTGTGAACACAGGTACAAGAACCCTAACACACATTAGTGAACTGATTCTGCAATAACTAAAAGGAGATAATGGCAAAGTGACTGTCTAGGTTGTGAAAAGAAAGTAGGCTGAATAGATAATGGGTGGTTTTTATCTTGATAAGAAATGATGGGAAAACCTAAAGGGACAGAGTTTGGAGCCAAAAAGCAATCCTAAGGGCTAAGTGGGTGATTGTATAAGCAAAATGACTTCTAGGGACAAGAATGAGGTGAGTGATCAAATGAAAATGCCTAAACTAAAACCCACTGCTGTCAAGTCAATTCCGACCCACAAAGACCTTCTAGGACAGAGTCGAACTGCCCCATAGGGTTTCCAGGGCTCTAATCTTTATGGAAGCTGCCTGCTATTGTCTTTCTACCAACTGCGATTATCTTTCTAGGCCGGCTGGTGGGTTCTGTATGGAGGGTTTCATCAGTCCACATTTGGGTTAGCAGCAGAGGTAAGTGTACCGCCTCCCGAAAACCAAGCCCATTAACATCGAGTCAGTTCTCCTAGCAGTCCTGCTGTACCACTAGGGCTCTTAAAACAGGGAATTAGATATCTAGGAATTTTTGTTGCTTTGCTTTTATGTATGTCCTTAATGGTATCCTAGTGGAGAGACAGTAGAAAAAAGATTTTGCAGACATACAAATGTGACTTTGAATCCCAATGCCACCACATACCAGCTATGAGAATTTACTCATTTACGGAATGGGTGAAACAGTATTTATCTTTCATGGTTTTTATGAGGTTTGACAATTAAATCTGCCAACTTAATTGTTCTAAGTCCTATGTACCTCTTTGCTGAATCTCACTATGGTCGCCTTCACAGTAGACCCCTTGGGAAGCTGTGCACTGATGCCAGTGCCTAGTCCACCCTTCAGAGCAATTTTGGGACTCTTTCTGCAATGCCCATTGCACACGGTGGCATCATGGCAAGTTCTCAAACTTAATTGTATAGTTGTCCATGAGGGAGTTTTCAGCCAGTAAACAACTGTATTGGAACACCATCCCTACTCACCTGATCTGGCCTCCAGTGACTTGTTTCTTTACCCAAAGATAAAATAAATATTGAAAGAAAGACATTTTGATGGCATTCATGACATCCAGTGTAGTATGACGACAGCTCTGATGGCCATTCCAGAAAAAGAGTTCTAAAATTGCTTTGAAGGGTGGACTAGGTGCTGGCATCGTTGCATAGCTTCCCAAGGAGAATTACCTCGAAGGTGACCATAGTGATACTCAGCAATGAGGTATATTACACTTTTTCTAGGATGAGTTCACAAGCTTTATTGTCAGACCTCGTGTAACGATTTTTTCTGTTGATTCTGACTCTTGGTGACCCCAACGTGTTTCAGAGTAGAGCTACACTCTGTAGCATTTTCAGTGGCTGATATTTTGGAGGTAGTTCACCAAGCCTTTCTTCCAAGGAACTCTGGGTTTATTTGAATTGCCAGCCTTTTGGTTAGTCACTGAATGGGTCAATGTTGGTGTCAGCCAGGTGCTCTACTTAATAGCTAGAACTTAAGAATTTAGGGTAGATTGAGAATAGCTGCAGTTCTTTCTCGTGTTCTCTCACTGATTAACAGAGCTTAGTTTCCCCGCCTCTGAGTCTGGGCTAACTGACTGTGTCCACTTTAACTAACAGGACATAGCAGAAGTGGTGCCGCTTCTGCCTTCTTGGAACACTGGCCTTCCAGTCACCATGCAAGGGAGTGACCATGTGTGAGAGAGGCCCTAACTCTTACCACTCCTACTCAGGCATCAGAAACACGAATGAACATTCCAGATCCAACCTGCATCTGGCTGAAGACTTAAGGGAGAACCAAATAAGACCAGCAGAAGAACCGCTTAGTCACCCTTAGTCACCCCGCTGTGGATGTTTGGTAAATGGCTGTGGAAGTTTCAGACCACAAAGATTTTGGGTTGTTACATAGTAACGGATAACTGAAAGAGTATATTAAGCACTTCTCAGAGTATGGGGTATTCCAAGAAGTGGTTACAAGTGACTACATGTTAGCAGTTATCTCAGTGGTCCAAGCATATTGAGACATCCTTCAGCGACCAATCGACTGCCAGTCGGTGCTTTTCCAGGCTATCTAGTTTATGTATTTATTAATTAGTTCCTTCATTCACATATTTAGTAAGTGCTTACTCTTTACCATGTACTCTTCTCGATGGTGTACAAAACTGTTAAAGTCATTGTCTGAAAATAATTGAGATGACATCCTTTAGTCTTTGTTGGATACATGATGGTTATTATTAAGATCACCAAGATATCAGGGTCTAGTTAAAAAATGTTTAACTGTGCTAGACGTCTAAGAACTAAGGTTCAAAGGAAATCTCTCCTAAGTAAATTATAATAAAGATTTTTCTAAGTATTAATCCTTAAAAATCTGATACCATTTAGCTATTTCAAATTTAAATTAGTCTCTTTCTTATCTGTTTATCACTCAATTTATACAATCATTTATTGGAACATATCTAAAAAGAAAATTTTAATTGAACAGATTAACATTCATTGACCCATTTGACAAATATTTATTGAACAACATCTATGTGCCTGCGATTGTTCTAAGCACTAAGTTTTTATTTGTGAACAATTCAAGCATTTGGTACTAAAACTTTACCTGTAAATCGTAATTCTCCTACATAACTCCTTCATTTCCTTTGACTACCGTTTCATCTTAAAAAACTTACTCATATAGTTCACAAATACTTATTACTACAATATTGTAGCTAAAACCCTGGCAAATTTGACCAAAGCGGTGACTGAAAACAACAGTGCATTCTTGTAGTGCTTGCAGTCGAAACCACGTGATTTGAAGCATCAGTGTAACGGAGTAGCAGTGACAGCTCTGATCAGTGCATTAGGGGGTTCAGAAAGTCAGTCAACATAGACTGTGAGCCGGTCTGACAATGAAATCTACTGACTTAATTGTTTGAAGTGCTACATACCTCATGGCTAAGTATCACTGCATTCACCTTCAAAGTACTCCACTTGGGAAGCTATACACCGATGCCAGTGCCTGGTCCACCCTTCGAAGCAATTTTGGAACTCTTTCTAGAATGGCCATTGCACATGGTCGCACAGTGGCAAGTTCACAGGCTTAATCGTATAGTTGTGAGGAAATTTTAGCCAGTTAGCAAAGAACTGTACTGGAAAAACCCTCCCTGCTCACCTGATCTGGCCCCAGTAATTTTTTTCTTTACCCAAAGACAAAGGAAATATTGGAAGGAAGACAAGCTGATGACATTTGGGCCATCGAGGGTAATACAATGACAGCTTTGATGGCCATTCCAGAAAAAGAGTTCCAAAATTGCTTTGAAGGGTGGGCTAGGCACTGGCATCAGTGCATAGCTTCCCAAGGGGAGTACTTTGAAGGCAAGTGTAGTGATATTCAGCAGTGTGGTATGTAGCATTTTTCTAGCTAACTTAATTGTCAGATCTTTTATTGATATGTGTAAGTTGGACTTAAAAAATGTTTTTCATTGTTACAACTAACTACAGGGATACTTTTATAAGAAATAATAAATTTCTGCTGAAACACTGCACAAAAATTTTATGGACAGTCATTTTGCTGTCACATCTTCTGACAGTGTCACTTGGTGTGGGACCACAACCCCTGTACCTCCCCAGTGCTGTCACTGCATAGCTTCTTTTTGATTTTTTTCACCTTGTTTTTAGGCAGTAGCTTTTTTTTTTTTTTTTTAATTTTGTTGTGCTTTAGGTTGCAAGTTTACAACTCAAGTTAGTGTATCGTTTAAAAATTTATACACATACTGTTTTGTGACTTTGGTTGCAGTCCCTGCAGTATGACAATGTACCCTTCCTACTCTGGGTTCCCTGTGTCCATTTGCCCAGTTTTCCTGTCCCTTGGACACTAGCTGCTTAATTCCCTTTGTGTTGATTGAGGTGTGGACAGCTAGACTGCGATGGCATAAGAAGGTGCCAGCTGAAACTCATCTTTGTTGATCCATGTCATATTTTATTTGTGACAAGTATGGTTTGGGTTAGAACGAATATGTCTCTCACTGAAATGACAAATGGTTCCATAAGAGAAAGGGTGACCCCTTGTGGCAGTTTTGAAACATGACCACTTTTTTTTGGCTCTCAGATTACAGTGGGAATATACCACATATATCCTCTCATTCTAAATCTGGATGGGCTTGTGATTACTTTGACCAGTACAGTACTGCATAAGTGACACTGTGTGACTTTGGAGGCCAATATACAAAACTATACAGTACTCATACTCTTGGAGCCCTAAGCATCATATAGGAAGTCCTTCCACCCTGACCCCTCCTTGCTGGAGAAGCTACCTGTAGATGGTATGACTAACTAACCCAGTTGAGCCCAATTTCCAACCATATGAGTTGGAATCGACTCGACAGCAGTGGGTTTAGTTTTGGGTTTTTGGTCATGCCACGATGACCAACATGTAAGTGATGCCATCAAGACAAGCCCATCTTCCCCATGGAACAAAAGAGTCAGCCATCTGAATCTTGTTCAAATTACTGACCCATAAAATCATGAGATATAATAAAAACTATTGCTGTTTCAAGGCATTGTTTAGGGTTGTTTTTTATTTCACAATAAATAACTGAAACACCCCTTACATTATTCAAAATTAAAATGAGACTAGATGTGCGAGCTATTTTTTGAGGCAGACACCTATAAACGACAAAGGGGAGAGAGTGGAATCGGTGGGCAGAGCCTTCAGACCGGGAGGTAGTTGAAAGAAGAGAAGAGAGGAAGGAGTATTGGGCAGGAAGAGCCTTAAGCCGCAGCACAGTTCTAAGAAAGCTTTGTCAGGCCGGGAGTCCCCAGGCTAAAGTTTCTGGTGAGAGAAGTCCTGTTTATCCAGAGTACTTTATGACCAAACTGGAGTTTTACTGTTATTTATGGTGTACTAGAGTTTGTAGAACCTATCTCGGAAGCTTATTAAATTTAAATTTCCGTTATTTGAACTTTCTCTATCTCTTATTGCATAACCATCTATTATAACTGTTGAACTCTTGTATTGTAATTATTTTTTATGTATTTGTCTTATTTATCAGATTTTGAGATCCTTTAGGTAGGGTGTCTGTTTTTCACATACGTACCCTTCTTCACTCCTTAAGTTCCTGCCTCAGTGAATGTCTCTTGAATGACTGACAAGGAATAATGACCAAACCATATTTTCTGTGGAAGTCTCTGGATTTATTCATAAGAAATTCACTGTTGATGAATATTTGAGTATTAATAACTTCTTTTAAAAATACACTGTAAATTTTTTAATAATCCTGATGACATATATAAATCACTTGAGAGCTAGACTTTTTTTTTTTTTTTTTAATGCTACTTTGCTATTTGTATGAGGCCCTGGTGGCACAGTGGTTAAGAGCTCTGTTAGCCAAAAGGTCAGCAGTTCAAATCCACTATCTGCTCCTTGGAAACCCTATGGGGCAGTTTTGCTCTGCCCTATAGGGTCACTGTGAGTTGGGATTGACTCAATGACAATGGTTTGTTTCTTTTTTCTTTGCTATTCCTGTCTTGGTAAAAATATATATATATGTCAAGCCAAGTGCCATTGAGTCAAATCCGACTCATGGCGACCCTAGGGGCCAGAGTATAAATGACCCCTAGAGTATTCAAGGAGTGCTTATGTACTATATGTGTGTGTATACATATGTATATATAGTACTGTCAGATTGCATGACCTCTTGCCCTATTCTGATAGAATTATGGATAGGAATGTTGATAATTCATAAGGGTGAGATTTAGTTGACTTCCTAGCATTAAACATAATTTATCACCTGTTACTACCATTATTTTAGTAAAGAAAAGACTATGTTCATAACAACAAGTAAGGAAGAAGTCATCTCAGAATTTAAAAATGAATTTAGATGAGTTAAAAATTTACCTTATTATCTGTATTATTTCTCATTTTTCTGCAGATAGGTACAAGTCTGTATACTTGAGTTTGGAAACCTGTAGCTGCAAATTAAAATTCTAACTTCTTATTTGTTCAGGACTTTCCTAATTCTCAGCCCATGTCTCCAGCTTTTTTTCACCCATTCTTATAAGCTGCTGTAATTTCCCATGTACTAGAAGGGGGGAATGAGAAAGTTCAAAGGAAGATGCTTCATCTTTAGGGAGATGACCCAGAACTCCCACACAGTACATTTGCTCATGATCTATTGGTCTGACCTTGGTCACATGAATGCAACAAGGAGGCTGGGAATTCTAGGCTGCAGCTAGTGGCCATGTGCTTAGCTAAAATGTGGTTGTTATTAAAACAAAGAAGGGGGCATAGATGTAATAAACATAATTTACAAAATACAAACAAGTCTTAATGAATTTCTGTAAATGCGTGATATCTTGGCTTTGACATACAGATGATTTTATTCCTAAACTACGAATCTTTTCCTCAAATAAATATCAAAGACAAGCAATGTCACATTCAACTTTTCCAAGTTTTCTTCTCCCATGGATGCTATAGGATTAGAGGATATTAGAAACTGGGTGAAAAAAAGTTGGAAGGGATATTGACTATAATGCAGTGACATAAAGGTTTATTTTCTTTAGCTTAGTGATTCTGAACTGGGAGATATTTTACCTCCAGGGGACTTTTGGCAGTATCTGTAGACTTTTGTGATTTCCATGACTGAGAGAGTTTGTTATGGATTGAATTTGCCCCTCTAAAATTTGTGTTGTAAATCGTAAGCTCTATGCCTCTGCTTTTAATTTTACTTGGGAATGAGTTTTCTTTGGTATGTTAATAAGACAGTATTAGAGTAGGTTATATCTTAAATTAGTGTCATTTGAGATATAAAAGAGACTAAACAAGCAAGAGAAGAGGAGATGAAATGTCTTAGGCTGGATTCTCTAGAGGAGCAAAATCAGTGAAATATATGCGTATATAAAGAAAGATTTATTTTAAGGGAATGAGGGCTCATGTACTTGTGGAGGCTGGCAAGACCTAAATCTGTATGTCAGGCATCAGGCTGGAGGCTTCTTCTGACTCACAAAGTTGCAAGGACCGATGAACCCAAAATCAGTAGGTCAGATGACAGGCTGCTGGCTCACATGTCAGGAACCAGAGGTCAGAGGATGAAGAATTGGATTCAGGATTGAGAGACAGCAGGTTTTAATAGAACATTCATATATATTGGATGTAGTCTCCACTCCCAAGGAAACTCACTTTTCAATTGATTGGCTCTCACATCAGATCACAAAATGCGAGAAGATGACATTATCAACCAAATGACTGAGAATCATGGCCTGGCCAAGTTGACACAGAACCTTAACCATCACAGGTCCTACTGGCACACAGAGGGTAGAAGTTAGGCATGCTACTAACCATGCATGGAGAACCCTCACAAGAAAGAGTTATCCCACTACAAATGCCAATGCACTGAGGTTAAGTACCTTTCTTCTAGATCATGGGTCTTTAATTGCAAAAAAAAGTCTGTTTACAAGGTAGACTTTTACTATTTTGAGAAGAATTAGAAAATTGAACCTCTATGCACAGTTATCATTTTATTGTTGAAACCAGGGTATATAGTAAGAGACTTGACAGTGTCAGTATTTGCAGATATTGTAAGAGAGCCAGCCAAGCTACTGGGTTGGTATTTTTGCAAGCAACAGAGATAAACTGACCAGGGATAGCTTAAGCAAGGAAATCAAAGCCCAAACCTTTTGCCATTGAGTTAATTACGATGTGTAGTATCCCTGTAGGACAGAGTAGAACTGACCAATAGTGTTTCCAAGACCCATGTGCAATCCCTTTCCCATCTTGATGGGCTCTGAGTGTTTTGGTTTGTTTGTTTCGTTCTTCTGTTTTTTCTTTCTCTCTCCCTGCCTTTCTGCTACCCACCTAGCTCCATATACCGCCTCCCCTTTCTTGGCAGGCTGTGCTGTGCTGGCTGGCTAGAGAGCGGCTGGCATGTGGCCTTCCTGAGTCTGTGCTACCCCAACAGGCCGGCTCCCTCAGTGATGTGTTTGTCATTTGTCTTTGTCTTTCCCCTTCTTCCTTTTCCTTTTTCCTCTTACCTTGGCCCTGTGTCGCCTCTGCCCATTCCTGACAGGCCATCCTAAGAGCAGAAAACCTAAGAACACATCAAGAAAACCAAAAAATTACATACAAAGGGGAAACAACAAAGCTAAGCTCTGATGACTTGGCAGAAAACATGCAGGCAAGAAGGCAATGGAATGACTTATATAAAACCTTGGAGGAGGGAGGGAACACCAGGCAAGAGTAATATTTTGCAATAAAATTTCTGCAAAATGATGGTGAAATTGGGACATTTCCAGGTAAACAGAAATTAAGGGAATATGTAAAAACGAAACCAAACTTACAAGAATTACTATAGAGTGTCCTTTGGTTAGAGAACCAACAATGTCAGACAGCAATCTGAATCTAGGATACAAAACAACATCAGCAGGATGCCAACCTAGGCAATAAACTCTCAAGGACAAAACAAAACTAAAGGACTTACAACAGAGAACCAGAGAGATCAGTCTGTTAATCAGAACATCAGAACAATAAAAAAGCGAATAAATAGTATAGGTATGGAACTTCAAATGGAGAGAAGCCAAGGTGATATCAAGTTGTAAAGGACTGGGTGAAGCGTAGAAAGATGGAATAAACTTAAAGGTAATCACAAGAAAGTTGCAGTGGTTAAGACTGTGTGTCAACTTGGCATCTGTACACATCTCTTCATACCATCCATAACTTCTGAATAAACGCAAGTATAAAGTCATATTTATGTCTGATACAACCAATTCATGTACTACTGAAAATGCATTAGCCCCATTTACATCTTATATTTCATAAGTCAAGAAAATAAAAATAACTGATACACACTTACAAAGCAGAAATAATTATAACAATTGCAGTTTGTATTCAGCTGGCAAGCCCAGTTATATAATTGCACTACCTCAGGGCAACATTAATTCTCCAGCCCTATGTCTGAATTTAGTCCATGGAGACTTTGATTGTCTCTTCCACAAGATGTCACACTAGTCTATTATATTGATGGTATTATACAGGTTGGACCTAGTAAGGAAGAAATGTTAATAACTCTGGACTTATTGGCCAAATGATTGTGCTAGAGGGTAGGAAATTAACCCCACAAAAATCCAGACCCTTCTAACTCAGTGAAATTTCGGGGGGTCTGGTGGTATGGGTCATGTGTCATGTCACAATATTCCTTCTAAAGTGAAGGATAAGTTACTGCATGTGGCTGTTCCCACAACTAAAAAGGAGGCACAGTGCCTCGTGGGTCTCTTTGGATTTTGGAGGCAACATATTTCTCATTTGGGTGTGTTACTGTGGCTTATTTGTCACATGACATAAAAAGTTGCTACTTTTGAGTGGGGCCGAGAACAAGAGAAGGCTCTGCAACAGGTTCAGGCTGCTGTGCAGGCTCCTCTGCCACTTGGGCCATATGACCCGGCTGATCCTGCGGTCTTGAAGTGACAGTGGCACATAGAGATGCTGTTTGGAGTCTTTGGCAGGCCCGTATTGGTGAATCACAGTGCAGACCTTTAGGATTTTGGAGCAAAGTACTGGCCTCTGCAGACAACTACTCTCCCTTTGAAAAACAGCTTTTGACTTGTTATGGAACACTAAGTCGCCATGCATCCTGAGCTGCTTATCATGAACTGAGTGTTATCAGACCCACAGAGTCATAAAGTTGGATGAGCACAACAGTACTCCATCATTAAATGGAAGTGATATACATGAGATTGGGCCCATGCAGGACTTGAAGGCACAAATAAATTGCATGAAGAAGTGGCTCAAATGCTCATGGTTTCCATTTGTGTCACATTACCTTTCATCTCCCAGTTTGCACCTGTGGCCTCATAGGGCATTCTTTGTGGCCAGCTGACTGAAGAAGAAAAAACTTGTGCCTGGTTTACAGATGGTTCTGTGTGATATACTGCCACCACTTGAAAGTGGACTACAGCAGCACTATAGCCTCTTTCTGGGACCTCCCTGAAGGACAGTGGTGAAGGTAAGTCCTCCCAATGGGCAGATCTTCAAGCAGTGCACCTGGTTGTTCACTGTTCTTTGTAGGAGAAATGGCCAGATGTGTGGCTGTATACTGATTCATGGGCTCTGGCCAATGCCTTGGCTGGGTAGTCATGGAATTAAAAGGAACATGATTGGAAAATTGGAGACAAGGATTTATGGGGAAGAGGTATGTGGACACACATCTCTGAATGGGCCAAAGAAGTGAAGAGATCTGTGTCTCGTGTGAATACTCATCAAAGGGTGACCTCAATAGAAGTCAAGTGAATAAGATAACATGTTCTGTGGGAATCGGTCATCCTCTTTCCACAGCAACTCCTGTCATTGTTCAATGGACTCATGAACAAAGTAGCCATGGTGGCAGGGATGGGGGTTATGCATGGGCCCAGCAACATGGACTTCTACTCACCAGGGCTAACTTGGCTACAGCCACTGCTGAGTACCCAATCTGCCAGCAGCAGAGACCAACACAGAGTCCTCAATATGGGATCATTCCTTGAGGTGATCAACTAGCAACCTGGTGGCAAGTTGATTACATTGGACCATTTCCATCATAGAAAGGGCAGAGTTTTGTCCCTATTGGAATAGATGCTTACTCTGGATATGGATTTACCTTCCCTGAATGCCATGCTTCTGCCAGAACTACCACTCATAGACTTATGGAACGCCTTATCCGTGGTATCCCACATAGCATTGCCTCTGATCAAGGGGCTCACCTCACAGCAAATGAAGTACAGCAATGGGCCTAGGCTTATGGAATTCACTGGTATTACCATGTTTTCCACCATCCTGAAGCAGCTGGCATGATAGAACGATGGAATGGCCCCCTAAAGGCATAATAACGCCACCGGCTATGTGGCAATATCTTGCAGAGTAGGGGAAATGTTCTTCAGGAGGCTGTATGTACTCTAAACCAGCATCTAATATGTGGTGCTATTTCTCCCATAGCAAGGATTTGTGGGTCCAGGAATCAAGGTGTGAAAATGGGAATAGCACCACTTATTATTACCCCTTGTGACCTACTTTCAAAATGTTTGTTTCCTGTCCCCATGACCTTTGGCTCTGCAGGTCTAAATGTCTTAGTTCCAAAGGGAAGAATGTTGCCACCTGGAGATAGATCATTGATTCCATTGAACTGGGAGCTAAAAATGCCTTCAGGGCACTTTAGGCTCCTTATGCCTCTGGATCAACAGGCAAAAAAGGCAGTTACCATAGTGGCTGGTGTGACTGATCCCGACTACCAAGTTGAAATCAGATTGACATTACATAATGGAGGTAAAGAAGAGTATATCTGGAATACAGAGCATCCCTTAGGGTGCCTCTTAGTACTACCAAGTCCTGTGGTTAAAGTCAATGGGAAAACTACAGCAACCCAATCCCAATATGACTACTAATAGCCTAGACCCTTCAGGAATAAAGATTTGGGTCACCCCATCAGGCAAGGAACCGTGACCAGCTGAGGTGCTTGCTGAGGGCAAAAGGAATATGGAATGGGTTGTAAAAGAAGTTACAACCATGTGACCTGTTGCAGAAATGAGGATTGTAATTGTTATGTTTCTGCTTTACATGTGCATATCAGATATTTTTGTTTTCTTTGAATATAAAATATGAGATAGAAATGGAGCTAATGCTTTTCAGTTGTACATAGGTTAGTTATATCATGTTAGACAGTTTAACTATGGCTTTGTAATTGTGTTTATTCATAGATTATGGGTGGTATGAGGAGATGTGTACAGATGCCAAGCTGACAAGCAGTGGAATGTGATAGTTAAGATTGTGTGTTAACTTGGCTGGGTCATGATTTTCAGCGTTTTGGCAGCTGTATAAAGTGGCAGGGATGGGGCCTGTGGTGACTTACCACCCCCTTGGCATTCATCTCTCTGCCTTCCGCTGCTCACTTCCTGTCTGCTTACATTGCCAAGACTCTGGCTCTTTGCAGATCCAGCAGTTGCTGCTCTCCTGTGTTTTCACTTCTGGTTCTTGGGACTTGAATTAGCAGCTCTTGGGAGTCGTCAGCCTTCACAGCCGGCAAGTAAGAGCCCTGTTCCTTGACTTGCTGATGCTGCGTTGGCCAGCCCCTGCAGCTCTGTGACTCAGCAGAAACCTCACAGTCTAGCCTGCCACCTTGGGATTCACTGGCCTGCCAGCCTGTAAGCAGGAACTCTAATCTCTGACCTGCTGACCTTGGGTTTGCCAGCTTCCATGGCTCTGTGAGCCTTGTATTCCAATCCAGGACTTGGGACATTTCAGCTTCTATAATTGTGTGAACTGTTTCCTTTATATAAATCTTTTTCTATACACACCGGTGTGTATTATTGGCTTTGCTTTCCTAGAAAACTTAGCACATGATAAAAGCTAACCAAAATACACATCAAAATAAAGAAAATCATAGTTTTAGTAAACACAGAATCTACAAAAACAAATGACACCAAAAAAAAAAAAAAAAATCCACAAACAAAAGGAAGTCAGCACAGGCAGATTAAGAAGAACAAAGAAAACATCAACACTACAAAAAAAGAGGGGGCAGGGGCACTACAGCAATGAACTCACACTTCTCAATCATTTCAGTGAACGTAATGGCTTAAATATGTCCCTCAAGAGACAGACTGATAGAATGGATTAAAAAAAAAAAAAAAGCAAAAAACATAACAGGACCCATCAATATGCTTTCTACAAAAGACACACCTTAGAAACAAAGGCATAACTATATTAAAAATCAAAGAATGAAAAAAACCATATCGAGCAAACAGCTACCACAAAAGAACAGGAGTGGTAACACTAACCTCAGATAAAGTGGACTTTAAAATGGGGAAATATACAGAATAGTATTTCAAATTCTAATGGACTTCAGATTTTCTGGAGCAATGACGGCTGGATGAATCCCTAAAGCTGTTGCCCTGAGATAATCTTTAAACTTTAAATCACATAGGTCCTCTGAAGGCTTCTTAAAACCAATCAGTAGTTTAGCTTAACTAGTAAAGAGTGTCTGCCTTTAGCATTGTGATCTTTCAAGATCTATCTGTATAGGATTAAATTGACAACAGCAACCTGAATGATTAGACAGAAGCTTTAGGAAGCTGTGAGTTTATTTTATTGAGTAAGGACAACTGAGAAAAGTAAGGTGAAAACTGGACAACTCAGAGAATGTAACCAGAGTCACTGAACTGTATGTGTAGAAAGTGTTGAACTGGTGTGTGTTCTGCTGTATGTATTCTCAACAACAAGAATACAATTTATAAAAAAAATAGAGCCTAAAGATGTGACTTGAGGCTAGAGCCTGCAGAAGTGGATAGTGAATGACAAATTCCTGATGCTGGGATAAGCAAAGGACTTGATCAGTTGCCATTAAATAGATTCTGACTCATGGCAACTCTGCGTGTGTTGGAGTAGAGCTGCACTCCACAGGATTTTCAGTGACTAAATTTTTTTTAGAAGCAGATCATCAGGCCTTTCTTTCAAGGCCCGGGTGGAATTGAACCTGCAGTGTTTTGGTTAGCAGTCAGCGCATTAACTGTTGCCTGATCAATCTTCAATTAAAGCAGGAGCTTCTCCACACAAGGACCCTGGGTCCATAAGATAGGGATAAAATCTGTCATGGATTGAATTGTATTCTCCCTAAAAATGAGTCTGTCAGTTTGGCTAGGCTGTGATTCTTGGTACCGTGTGATTTTTTTCTATGTGTTATAAATTCTGCCTGTATGATGTTGAGAAGGGAGGATGGGCAGCAAGTCTGCTGGTGAGGCAAGACTCAATCTACAAGATTGTACTATGTTTTGAGGCAACTTCTTGGGATATAAAAGAAAGAAGTGAGTAGAAAGACAGGGGGACCTCATGCCACCAAGAAAGTAGCACCAGGAGCAAATGGTGTCCTTTGGACCTGGGGTCCCTGCATGGAGAAACACCTAGCCTGGGAGAGAATTGAGAAGGCCAACAGAGAGAGGCTTCCCCTGGAGCTAATGACCCGAATTTGGACTTTTAGCCCACTTTGCTGTAAAGAAATAAATTTCTCCTTGTTAAAGCAATCCACTTGTGGCATTTTGCTGTAGTAACACTAGATAACTAAAGATAGTATCCTCAAAAGTTTCATTACCTTTGTGTAATGTAAGATGCCATTGTTGATGCAAACCTTCGGTGAAGTCTGAAGTCTCACAAAAGTCTTGTGGGGCTGGTTTGGAGAAAATTGAAAGAGGGTGAGGCTGTACCTGAGTTGGTATAGGGCGGGAAAAAGTGAACACAGAGAGTAGCTGTGGCAGGTGAGATGCTGTGAAATCAGGTTCGAGAACAGAAACTTGGAGTCAGAAGTGACTATGAGAATGTAAGTCCCCAGGAGTTCACTGACATCTTGAGGGAGAACTGAACTTCCCAGAAGACCCAAAGTGTGGGCTTGGACTAAAGTTATTTGAATCTCAAAGGAAGGGAACTGAATATAACTTTGGGCTACACTTATAAGCACTGAGTGAAATAGAACGCTCACTTCCCTGTGTGGTAATGTGATGAGATTGAATTCACGACCCCAAAATAATGTCATGGTTTTTTTTTTTTTTTTTTGGTTCTTAGTTTTTTCTTTTATTGTGTAGCAATACTAAAATATTCCCCTTTATCCCAGAAGACTTGCTTCTAAATATAAAAACATTTTACTGTGGAATCGAATTTTTAATTATTTCTTTAACACTTATTGAAGTTTACCAAACACAAGTGGTACAGTGGTTAAAGCACTCAGCTACTAAGTGCAAAGTCCGTGGTTGTAGTCCGCCGGCTGCTCCGTGAGAGGAGGAGGTGGCAGTCTGTCTCCATAAAGACTGCAGTCTTGGAAACCCTATGGGATAGTTCTACACTGTCTGTTAGAGTGACTAGGAGTCAGAATCACTTCTGCAGCTGTCGGGTAGCAGGAGGGCTTGAAAGTTGCCTCAGGGAAGTATAGATGAATAAGACAGTCATTCCATAGAGTCTGTACCCCACAGGTGAGAGAGACATGCAAAATCAACCATAGTGAAAAGAAGCATAAGATGATTACTAAATGGATGACAGGGCAGAATGTTACTTCTGGCTCGGGAAGAATCACGTAGAATCCAATGAGTGAAGGGATGTCCTTCCTGAAGTTTTTAATTGTCAGTTGAATCATTTCTCTTTCCTGTTAAATGGGGAAATAAGAACACTCTGATGTGGTATGAAGCACATTGAAGTCATATTAAGACTATAGAAATACGTGACATTGAACAGTAGGTACAATTTATCATTTACCCAGCCTGATTTTCTTTGTCTAGTTCTGAAAAAAAGCCTCCGAAGCTGAAAAGGTGTTTTTGCTATAGTGGTTGTGAGGGTGGGCCCTGGAGGTAGGTATCTTTGCAGCCTGTCTCTGCTGTTTTGCTAGCTCTATAACCTCGGATAAAGAACTATTTGGCTGTAGTTACCCATCTGTAAACTAGAATGATATCGTCTCATTAGGTTGTTGGATTAAATGAGTTCATTCGTGAGAAGAGTTTAGTACATTCTAAGTATTCAATGCATTTTCGTTTTTATTTGTATTCTAAAAAAACATCGAGAACAACCTCACATCCATCAGTTTAATGACATTCTTTTAAAGTTGTATTCTTTGTTCCTCTTTACTTCTTGGATGAATGAACTCCGTAAGTTTACAGCCAATGTAATTAAATGCTATGTTCTTTTGCCCATATTACCCCTTTCCAACTTGGAGAGAACACCTCTTTCTTCTGATACTTAAGGATTTCATGTACTAGTTTGTCATTGTCTGTTAATCAGTATTTCTCAGCATCTTCTCTATTCCCTTCATTTTTTTTTTTTTTTTTTTCATTTCAGGTTCTAAGATAGTTATTGAATGCTATAGAGTATGAAAACCTTGGTGGTATAGTGGTTAAGTGCTATGGCTGCTAGCCAAAAGGTCAGTAGTTCAAATCCACCAGGTGCTCCTTGGAAGAAACTCTATGAGTCATTTCTACTATGTTCTGTAGGGTCACTATGAGTCAGAATCAACTTGATGGCAATGGACTCGGTTTTGGTTGGTTTATTCCAAGAATTCTACAGTTTTATATAAGAGAAGGGTAGTGTTTTCTGTTTTGTTTGTGACAACCATACTAATACTCTATGTTTCATAAAGCTTTTTGACTGTAGCAGCTTATTGAATCAGATCTTTGGGGTACAGTTACACAGCATTTTCCAAAGTGTGTTATCTGAAATGCTATTATGTGGGTTCTCAACAAGTGTTCCATAAAAAGGATTCTAATTTGTGAAATACCAAATTAGATGTTTATTCAATAGTCTTTAATATCCTGTGTATCTGAAATATAGTAGGTAGTGTTTCTTGAATTTATTTCTCCATAGCATCCTTATTGTGGAGATCAACTTGTGGGACTAGTGTTCTGGGAAACACAATATAAGAGATGCTAATTTGTAATAAATTCCAAATTCAGTTGATAGTTTAGGTCCATAGTCCCTTAGGAATAATTTCCCTTATGGACATCATTTGTGTGGACAATACTTGCCTTGCTCTTCTGATCATTTACTACTCATGTAATCTGTTTGCAGTGTATTCTTATCATCCTGATATTTTTCTGGAAAATCTTAACTCAATTATATCTGCAGACTAGCTAATTCAATTATATCTGCAGACTTAGTGATATCATTCTGTATTGTTGTTTCTGAACTGCTTTGAAAACTTACTAATTAGTGACATTAGGCAGGCAGGTATAGTAGGACGGGTATTAATTCAATCGTTTTAACTTCAAGGCCATTGTTCAAGCACTTGGTAGCCATGACACCTTGGGCAATTCACTTAGTCTCTTTGAATCTTTTCTCATATTTCTGCGGAGACATAACCTTGACCCTTGCTCTTTGGTTCAATTCCTCACCTTACTGTTTCTGACTGAGCTGATCAGGCAAATCAGCTTTTTTTGGTATTAAATTTGGAACTTGCTGAAAACAAAAAAGTGTGGATTGGGACATGGGATATTTCTCAGTTTCATGACTAGCAACTGTAAGCAGTCACTGTGATTAATGCATTTTTCCATGTATAAATACACACAGGAAAACTGGATCACTTTCAGACACCAAATGCTTGGGAGTAGACAACTTAAAAGGAAGGTGTCGTGTTCCTTTAATCCACTTCTGCAAGGGGAGACCCGCCTGAAGTATTTGAACAGAGTAAGGCATTACAATATGTACATAGCTTAAAAAAACTCAGTTTTTTTTCATCATTTTGTAAAATAGTATTGTATTACTGAATATGTAAAACTAGTGTCCTCATATTTTAAAATAGCCAGGTTAAAGTTTGAATATCTGTTGTCTGAAATTTCTCCTCTCAGTAGGCTTTTGGATGTACATTCCCATGTGTTTTTCCTGGTAAGTAACTATTGCCCAGCCTTTCTCTTCCAAGGAGATGATGTAAAATCCATTTATTTGAAGTTATGAACATTACCATATAATTTCTGGATGCCCTTGATATCATTCTGTGAGAGTTTGAAATCCTTGGGATCTATATGTCCGTATGTTGGATGCATCACAGCATTAGGATCTGGTGAATGGCCTAGCCCCAAAGAATGGCCAAGTTCATGAGTTGCAGCCTGCAGGAAGTCAATTCCTACAACAGACAAAGCAGCATGCAGTAACCATGGAAATACCCAACACTCAATCCTCCGTAATTTACTTGTTTCTAGGCCTTCAAAGGGTAGGATGGCATAGAGAGAGAACCAGAATAGTAACGCTTTAATCTCATCATCACTTTTTTTTTCAAATGTAATGTTTTTCTGCCTGTTTGCCTCTTACATAATTATTCAGGCATTAGTATTCTGTAGAGGAAAGCAAAAGCTTTAGAGGCATTAAGACCTAGATTTGAAATTCAGCCTCTCCTTGTAGTTTTGGACTACCGGTTCAACTCTGGACAAGTTAATTGATGTTGAGTTGCTCATCTGTTAAAGAGATATGATTCCACCTTGCAGATTTGTCATAATGATTAACAAAAGCCAAACTTGTTGCCTCTGAGTACATTACAACTCATAAAACTCTATAGGACAGAGTAGAATTGCCCAAATTTCTAAGAGGCAGCTAGTAGATTTGAATTGCTGACTTTTTCGTTAGCAGCCAAAGGTTTAACCACTGCACCACCATGATAGTAATTAGAGTTGCCTAATACCTTGGAAATGATGGCTGTTTAATAAATGATAAACCAAGAAACTGAACTTGTTGCCATTCAGCTGATTCTGACTCATAGCAGCCCTATAGGACAAGGTAGAACTGCTTCATAAGGTTTTGAGGAGGACTTGATAGATTCTGCCAACACTTTGGTTAGCAGCCATAGCGCTTAACCACCCCAGTTTCCCAATAAATGATAGTGACTTTGAATACTCAAAGAGAGAAAGTGGGCTTTTAAAAACCAAGAATGATAAGCAGAATCTCCAGAAAGTGCTGGGGTTTTTTTTTGATTCATTAAGTTATGTTACGTACATCCTTTTCTTTCCTGCAGACTTGAAGACAGACTTTGCAAATCAGGGGAAGTTGTGAGTATTATAGTATCAGTATTAGAGTGTGAGTATTAGAGTATTAGTATTAGAGTTTGAGTAGGCTACCTTTAACCTACCCTGAGTAGAAAGATAAAAACATGACAAAGATATGCGAGATGAGAAAAAATGGCAACCTCTCAATTTTTATGTAGGTTAGATTTTCACAGCAAGGCTTTGCTAATTGGTTTGAATTTTGGTGAAACTTCACTGCCAAACACAAGTACTCCTTTCCTGTTCAGGGCTGGTGAGTAGCTATTTTTTAAGAATTGTCTCCAGGTAGGATTATTTATGCCAGAGTTTCTCTCCATTAGTTCTTTGATGTGCCTATAATCCCCTACTTTGTAAAGGGGTGAATGTGATGGGCTGGGTCATGGAGTTGGTTCTTTTTGACCTGAAGAGCGAAGAGTAAGTCCAGAATTGTATGTAATTTTTAAAAATTGTGGTAAATATATATATGTGTGTGTGTGTGTGTATGCATGTATATGTAGACATATACATACACATATAAAAACATCAAGTTTGCCATTTAAACCGTTGTTAGTGTGTAGTTCAGTGGCATTGTGGTATTAAATATGTTCACAATATTATCCAGCCATCACCACTAGATTCTTAAGTATCACAGTCTCAGCCCCTCTTTTGCTTCCATATAAAAAATTCATTTTTGGACATATAAAGAATGAACTATAATTTATTGAATTATTAATATGTTCCAGCCACTGTGCTAAACATGCTATCAGTACTATCTCATTTAATTTTAAAAGCACGCCACTGGCAGGGTTATTAAATACCCACTATATAAACTGGGAAACTAAGACTGAGATAATTTAAGTTCTTAAGTAATGACTGGTAGAGATACAAAAAATTAAACCCAATATTTTTCAATGCCATTACCTGAGCTTCCATCTACTGTATGTGTAGCTTTAAACCAAAAAAATCAGAACCATTGCAACTGAGTAGATTCCTACTCATAGAGAGCCTTTGAGACAGAGTAGAACTGCCTCATGGAATTTTCAAGGAGTGCCTGGTGGATTTGAACTGCCGAATTTTTGGTCAGCAGCCATAGCACTTAACTACCACCAGGGCTTCTATGTGTAGCATTATGAGGATGTTAAATGAGGTAATGGATTTAAAGCATATGGTATAGTGGTTGGCACTTAGCAAGGACTCAGTAAATATAATAAATGAAAACAATTATAAAATTAAAGTTAGCATAAGAAGTTTGAGATTGAAAAAAACATATAGTAGGAGAGATGAAGGATGCTATACCAATCTTGCTGCCATCGGTCCAGTGTTCGTCATCATCAAAGTGAGCATCCCCTCCTAGGCCTGGCCCAGGTAGAAAGGCATGAGCCAGAACATTTCCAGGTCCATCAAATGGGGAAGTGTCCCCATGAGCTGAAAGAAAATAGGATGATATCCCTTAGTGACTGAATTTATCTCTAATCAAGTTATCTGTTCTGTTCACATAGTTACTGAGAGTGGAAAGAAGTCCAGTCCAAGTTGTCTGCGTTGTAGTTACAAGAAGGCAGTTGCGTACACAAGTGGCTTGGGTGTTTCTCCTGAGGATATGTGTCAAACTTTGTCTTTCCTGGAACCACCACTCTACACTGATAACCACCAGACACTAAATGCTTACTGGATATGAGATTTGAAAACCATTCACACCTAACTCAAGGTTGCATTTCAGTGTTTTTAAATTTGATCACTTTGGTTGGCTAGATGGTGGTTAGAAGGAGAGTGAGTGGCAGTACTGCATTCAGCAATTAACTTGTGTACCATTTAGTATAATTTTTCTTAAAATCTAGTTTGTTATTTGTGGGTATAGTAGATAGTCTTTTGGACAGCTATACTCAAGATCTCTTAAAATGAATTTTTACTTCATGCTGAGTGAAATAAATCATTCACAAAAGTACACTTTAATAAAAACCCAAGAAAAGGTGTATATACAGAAAAAAAAATCTTTGATGGTTACAAGGGGCAGGCAGTGAGTGGGAGAAAAAAACCACAAACTAAATAGCAGACAAATGTTAACCTTGGTGAAGGCAAGGATGGCACACAATACTGGTGACGTCAGCACAACCTTGCAAGACTAAGCCATAGAAGCTTCCTGGACACATCCAAATACCTTGAATGACTGACTTAATGGTGCTGATGGCCAGGGTCTATGATCTCTGGGGGACCTCTAGGCCGACTGGTCTAACATAGTTCGTAAAGAAAATGTTCTGCATGCTACTTTGGCGAGTTGTGTCTGGAGTCATAAAAGCTTGTGAGCAGCCATCTAAGGTACATCTGTTTGTTCCATCCTGTCAGGAGCAAAGGAGAATGAAATAAACCAAAGACCTAAGGAAAATATTAACCAGTGAAAAGCAAAGCCTCCTTGGGCCTGAGCCCAGAAGAACCAGAGCGTACCCAGCTACCACCACCTGCCACCACCTGACAGGGATCACGGTAGAGTCATCCCAGGCAGAGTGGGAGAAAAACGTAGAACAAAATTCAAATTCACTTGTGAAAAGACTAGACTTATAGGTCTGACAGCGACTATAGGAACCCCCACGATTATGGCTCCTGGACATCTTGATAATTCAGAACCGAAGCCACCCCTGAATTCCACCTTTCAGCAAAAGATTTAGGTAGTTGTATAAAACAAACAATAACACATGTAAAAAACATTCTTTTTAGCTCAGTCAAGTAAGGATGACTAAACGGTCAACACCTACTCAATAACAAAGATGAGAAGGCAAGAAAGGCCAGGAAAATTGGCCAAACCGGTGTGGAAAACCATAATGGGAAGCTAAAGTGGGAGAGTGCTGACACATTGTGGAAATTGCAACCAATTTCAAAAAAATTTGTATACAAATTTTATAAACTAAAAAGCAAACCCAAACCACTACTAGCCTAATTTTGGAACTGACTGGAGGACAACTAACAACTAGCATTAGGTAATAAAACCCAAGTTCCTGGGTAGAGCAAAGAAGGGTCATTGGGTCTCACGCTGTATACCTGTCTAGGCTCATCTCTTGTCAAGCTCTCTGTTCATTGACCAGTCTATCAGAAATATTGTGCCATCCCCAAGGGGGAGAGCAATCGGTAAGACACAGTATCCACCTGCAGAAGCTGCCTTTTCTCCCCCTGTAGAATGACTGCTTTTTACCTACTATCTGAAATCCAAATGATCAAGATCATATAGTTGTGTCTAAAATGTAGTTAGAATTTGATTGAGAGACTTACATTTCAATAAAAAAGTGTATGTCATACTTAGATTAAAAAATGAATTTTTAATATCTTCTACTTGTGATCTAGAGCTGTTTATGTTCACACTGGTATTAGGCCTTATCCAGTTTATTTAATTCTTGGAAAATGTGTGGTACCATGATTACTGCTTTCTGTAGCATTTTCTTTACTGTTGTCATTATTATGGCGAAAGTTCAAATTTTAGCTAAATCCATAGTATGCAGGCAGTTTAATATTAGGGAGAAGCAAAGTAGCCAACATTGTTTTTCTATATTTGCCTCATGAAGCACTGGCAACTAATAGCAGTTCCTGTGTATTGTTGTATCTCTTTAGTTCCTTTAATATGAAAACTCCATTTTCTACTTTTCTTCTACTTGAAGGGAGTTGGTAATGGGTCACAGGCTGGCCTACCTACTTCTTGGAGGCTCCTTGAAGCCTTTTTGAAGCTGTGAATCCTTCTCTTGGTTTCACATAAATGCTAGTTGTTATTGTTGTTAGGTGCCATTGAGTCAATTTTCAACTCACAGCAAACCCATGTGACACAATAGAACTGCCCATAGGGTGTTCTAGGCTGTAGTCTTGACAGGTGGCGTAGTGGTTTAAGTGCTATGTCTGCTAACCAAAAGGTAGGCAGTTCAAATCCTCAAGGCTCTCCTTGGAAACTCTGTGGTGCAGTTCTACTCTGACCTCTACGGTTGCAATGACTTGGACCTGACTTGATGCCAGTGGGTTTGATTTTTTTTTCTTTAATCTTTACAAAAGGACATTGCTAGGTACTTCTTCTGAGGAGCTGCCTGGTGGGTTGGAACAGCCAACCTTTCAGTTAGCAGCCATGTGCGTAACCATTGTACCACTACGTCTGCTAGATATATTATAAATCTGTGTATGTATAACTTGGTAACACATATAAGTATATGTATGGATCTATTTATTGATAGTACCTTCTACACAAAGACTCGAGTTCCATTCCCCGTCAGTGCACCTCATGCACAGTCACTAGCCATCTGTTAGTAGAGGTTTGCGTGTTGCTGACCAGCTTTTAGTAGAACTTCCAGACTAAGAGGGACTAGGAAGAAAAACTTGGTGAAAACCCTGTGTATCACAACGGTGTGATCTGCCACCGATCATGGGGGTGGTGCCACATCAGGCAGCATTTGGTTCTGTTGTGTGTGATGAGGTTGCCAAGAGTTGCAGATGGTGGTGACATCACGGCAGCTAACAACAGCATATATTATATGTTGAGGCAATGGTTAAGTGCTCTGCTATTAACTATTGACAAAAGGGTGGTACTTCAAACTCACCTTGTGGTTCTCTGGGAACAAGACCTGGACACTCATTCCAATAAAGATTACAGGATAGAAAACTCTATGGGGCAGTTCTCCTGTGTCACATGGTACCTAACAGCAAGAATCTGGCTACATATCTAATTCAAGCTATGAAACACAGCTGGCAACCGTTTTTTGTGAAGGGTCAGATAGCAAGTAATTTAGATTTTTATGAGCCAGTCCATCATAAATTGATCGACTCTGCCATTGTAGCCCCAAAGTAGTTCTGGAAAGTAGGTAAATAAAGGACCATGGCTGTGTTTCAATAAAACTTCGTTTGCAAAAACAAGCAGTGGCTGGATTTGGCTCATAGGCTGTACTTTGTCAATTCTGCTATAAAAAGTAGATCTAAATTAACAGAATAGAACAAGTGTAATCATATCATTAAAGATATTAATCATGTCATTAATCATATCATTAAAGATATTAATACCTGGAATGAGGAGCCCACTGATACAAGCAATAGACAAGTAAAACAGCACACAGAATTAGCCTAAATCATCCTACCTCCTCTGGCAAAGCCAATCTTGATGTCAGCAGTTCCCCACCTAACTCTCTTGAATGCTTGTGGGATCTCTTTGCTCCACATGTTTAAAGCCTTTGCTACTAACAAATTCACTTTGATAGGTGGTAAGTCTGGAGTGTATGACAGGATCCTAGCAACGAACAAGAAAACAGTATTTAATCTTTTAGGAGAAGGACTATATTGTTTTTACCAAAATGAGCCACTGCAAAACTAACCTGTAGGTGACTACTTCGGAAGTCCATTTGGGGGTGCTAGGGACTCGTGAGTTTCTGAAAACGTCTGACATTCCACATCTGGGCTTCTGCATTATTTCTGTGACACGGGAGCTTAAAATTCCAGTTATAGGTAGGCCAAAAAACTTTTGCATGGTCTTGAGTTTGACTTCTAAACTGTCATCATCTCTTGCTTTGGAGTCACTTGAATAAAATCTCTTGAGGTAATTCTGTTGAAAGGAGAGTAACTGATTTGTGATTCTTGTTTATTTTCTTCCTTTATTTTAGAAGTCCACAATCTTTTGCCTCTGATTCCTGTGGATTTACGTAGTGGTTTGAAGGCAGAATAGTTACATAGTCACCAAATTAAATATATATATATACTAAATGAGAGAATATTTAATAATGATAATGAAGCACCATCATTCTGTTTCACGAGCATAAGAGAAGAGACCCTCAATCTCTGTTTTGTTCCATTGGTTGTTTCAAGGAGAAACATATCGTACCTTAATCAACTCTGCTATTGGAGCCCCAAGCCGTTCTGGAAAGTAAGTAAATAAAGGGCGATGGCTGTGTTTCAATAAAACTTCATTTGCAAAAACAAGCAGTGGCTGGACTTGGCTCATAGGCTGTACTTTGTCACCTCTGCTATAAAAAGTAGATCTAAATTAACAGAATAAAATAAGTGTAATCATATTGCTAAAAGAGATATCATTAAATATATTAATTCCTAGAATGAGGAGTCCACTGAGACAAGTATTCATACAATATTATACAATATAGACTTATTTATAAGGCCCAATCAGGAAGAGTGCCTTAGCATGTCCACAAAGGGCATGATGGAGACTTTCCCTGAGCATTGTAGGACTTACAAGGACTGACAATTAAGTTCATGAACTCATCCTAGCAAAAGTGCTACACACCTCATTGCTAAATATCACTACAGTCACCTTCGAAGTTCTCCCCTTGCGGAGCTGTGCACGGAGGCGAATGCCTAGTCCCCCCTTCAAAGCAGTTTTGGAACTTTTTTGGAATGGCCATCAGAGCTATTGTTGTATTACCCTTATGTTCTGAATGTCACCCAAACGTCTTCCTTTCAATATTTTTTTCTCTTTGCTTTGGATAAAGAAAAAAGTCACTGGGGGCCAGATCAGGTGAGTAGGGAGGGTGTTCTAATACAGTTATTTGTTTATAAAAAACTCCCACACAGACAACTATACAATTAACTTCACAAACTTGCCACCTTGATATCGTGTGCAATGGCCATTCTGGGAAGAGCTCCAAAACTGTGGTGAAGGGCGGACTAGGCACTGACGTGTGGGTGCATAACTTCCCACGAGGAGTACTTTGAAGGTGACCATTGCGGTATTCAGCAGTGAGGCAGGTAGTACTTAGAACAATTAAGTTCATGGGTTTAATTGCCAGACCTTGTATGATGGGGAGATCCAAAGTCACCCAGACCGCCTAATACATTTCTGTTGAGATCTGGTTCCAGTTGGAGTTAGAGAGTCTTAGAGTTTTAGACCTGCGAAAGGATTCTAGATTATTTAGTTTAAGGTGAAGAAACTGAGGCTCAGAGTAGTGAAGTGATTTGCCAGGTTCAGAGAGTAGTAGCAGAACTGGACCTCAAGTTTCCTAACTCTTAGTCCAGTATTTCTTCCATGATTAAATCCCCAGTGAAACCCACTTCTGAGGAGCTGCAGGATAAAACAGGTTTCTAGGGCCTGTTCCAAGCTCAGCTGAGTCACTGGGAACTTCTTAAAAGTCTCTAGTGTCAGATATAAGAACGGAAGTGCAACAGCCTAAATACATGAAAACAAACACAAAAAAGGTGTGACAAGATCAGCAGCACCAACTTTACAGTAGTGGCATTTATTATGCACTTAACTGTGTGTCAGCCTGCTTTACCTACTTACCTCATGTAAACCTTACACCCACCCTGTGAGGTGTATCTGACCTCCTTACCTCTAGTTTATGTGTGAATCAACGAGGCTGAAAGAAGCAAAATAACTCGGACAAGGTCACCCCACTAATTGCTGAAGGTGTCAGTATTTGAACTCAAGTGTTCAGGTTCCAAGGCTTATTTTGTTAGAAAAATGTAAAGGGTTACATAACACACGATAGTGAAACCAGAGTCTGTTGAGTCAATGGTGCTCAAAACTAAGGGGACCTGAGAGACATTGTTTCAGATCACCGCTAACAGAGAAGGAAAGACACGACCACACTGCACAAGCCTCGGGCAGCCACACTAGAGTGGGGCCCTCTGTAGGCTCCACTGGAGATCCAGTGAACTATAGCCATAAATGACCCCTCTTGTCTTGATAAAACCAATGATAAAAAAAAAATTAAGCAGCAGGCTGGAGAGGATGGAGAAGTAACTTGTGTTTGAACACTGTTCTTCTAGGTGACTGGCCAGATGAGTCTAATGCCATTTTATTTTCCTTGATGGCCGGTGATGGACTGTGGCATTGTGAAGCAGACCTCCACCCAGCCGACCCTCAGATGCCCAGTTGCCCACATTGTTCCCTACATCTGCATGTGGTCTTTCCTTTTAAATACTCAGACTTTGTCTGACCGATTTTAGGAAGGCTTTGAGGATGAGAATACTTCCCTGTCCCTTTGCAATGCTGGCTTGCAGGTAAAGCCTTTGATCTCACCCCGAAAGCTGTCTCTGTCTCCGTGAGCTGATTTTCTGCCGCAGGTAGCCAAAATCCCGGGCTTTTCCAGTAACAATAGCACTGTTATTGCAATGATTTAAATATTGGCTCACTAATTTACAGTCTATATTGGAGTAGATGGTAATGGTGACTTATCTCAGAACCTCTCTATAGTATGCACCTTATGTAAGTAAGTAACTTTATTAATATGATGCCTTCTCTGCCTGTTACCAATGTGTCTGTTATCTAGTGCTCCTATAACAGAAATGACACAAGTGGATGGCTTTAACAAAGAGAATGTTTTATCCTCACAGTAAGGTAGACTAAGAGTCTAAATTCAGAGCTTCAGCTCTAGGAGAAGGCTTTCTCTCTTGGCTTTGGAGGAAGGTCCTTCTTGTCAGTCCTCCCCTGAACCGGGAGCTTCTGACGTACAAAAACACTGGGTCCATCCCAAAGGATACTCTCTGTCCTCAGCACTGTGTCTTTTTTGATGGTAGGAAGTCCCTGAAATCTCTGCTAACTTCTTTCTTTTATATCTCAAGAAATTGCTTCAAGGCACAACACAGTCTTAGATATTGAGTCCTGCCTCACTAACACAGCCACCACCCATTAACCTCATTATCATCATAGAGGCAGGGTTTACAGCATATAAGAACTTGACATGTTACTAGGAATCACGGCCTAGTCAAATTGCTACACACATTTTTGGAGGACACAGTTCAGTCCACGACACAATGACTGGGTTTCATTTAATACAACAAATACTTATTGTTCATCCATGGCAATTAGGAATTAATCCTGTGTTTAAAAGCAAATAACCCGTTTTAATCATCTGGAGACGCAAACTTTAAGAAGACATCCTCTGCAAGAAATCTCTGTATCTTGGCATGAATTTTCATGCCTTTTCTTAAATCTACTGACCACCTTAAATCTAATCACCACCCTCTGGTGATTAACCCTTTAGTTTATTAACCATCCTCTAGGTTAAGTGTTACCACTGCTAACAACAAGGTCGGCAGTTCAAATCCACCAGGCACTCCTTGAATACTCTGGTGGTCAGTTCTACTCTGACCCCTAGGGTCTCCATGAGTTGGATCTGACTCGATGGCACTTGGCTAGGGGCTAAACAGGAAACCCTGGTAGCATAGTAGCTAATTAAGTGTTACATCTGCTAACCAAAAGGTTGGCGGTTTAAATCCATTACACACTTCTTGGAAACTGTATGGAGCAGTTCTACTGTGTCCTATAGGGTCGCTATGAGTCAGAATCGATTTGATGTCACTGGGTTTAGTTTTGATTTTCACGGGCTAAATGTGCTTGCAGGTGTATTCCTTGTGGACAATCTTTTAGGTTGAACCATATGAAATTGCTGTTTTGAAGGTTAAAAAAATAGAATTTTATATGATTCAGTCTATCACTAGGACTATACAAAAGCCAATGTGAAATAAAACTTATTTTTTAAAAAAAATTATAAACAGTACTTCAGAATAAACATTATTTTACCAAACAATAATAATTTGCACATATTATACAGTTTATTGAGTACCATACTGGAAAAAACATGGCTTTTGAACCTGGAGAGCTAGTTCTTGACTATAACCTCTGCCACTAACAAGTGTCTGAGTCAAATTTGGTTTCTTTTTTTTATCACAACAGATCTGAGGATTGAAGGACATTTGTATATGGATGTACTTTGTAATCTGTAATTGTTACAACATGCTAGTTGGCATTACAGCCTCATATATGCATTAAATTGATCCTGTGTATAAAACACATAGTGTTACTATTCCCATTGAGCATACAAGAAAAAAGGCATCAGAAGTTAGGCTCTGCCCACCATCATCCACTTGAAATAGAAAGTTTTAACTTCTACCCATATCTTGGGCTTCAGGTCTTTCACTTTTAGGTAGCACTCATCCGAAGGGGCAATATGAAAAGAGTCTCGTAAAAAGTAATACAACAATAGCTTAAGTTTATGGAGTCTGAACACTGTTTCAGGCACTGTGGTAAATGCATCACAATACTCCCATTCGGTGCAGAGGCGAAGCTCTTGGCTGCTAACCAAAAGGTCGGCAGTTTGAATCCACCAGCAACTCTTTGGAAACCTTGGAGGGCCGTTGTGCTCTGAGTCGCTATGAGTCAGAACTGATGTGTTGGCACGTAACAACAACGCTATTACGTCTGACTTCCAAATCGGAAAACGGAGAAGTTCAGTAACAGGGCTAAATTCATTTACACACTGAGTAGAGGAGCTGGAACCAGTCTGAGCAAACTCTAAAGCTTCCTCTTGATGCTTCTTGTTTAAAGCCTGCATTGCTTTATATGCAGAAAAATTAACAGAAAGAAAATTCTTCACAGTACTAACACAGAAGGAAAATAGCTGACAAACATGCTTCCTAGTGGTGCTGGCCCAATGAGGACCACTGAATTCCAACCAAGTGAGTGGCCTGCCTCTTACCCGAGCCTGTTTCCCGTGCAGCTCACTCATGTCTCCGGCCTCCTGGGGCAGGGCCAGGGCCAGGCTGCCGTGCAGCAGGCACACTGCACTCAGTGCTGCAAGCCACATAGCTGTGTCAAGGGACCGTTGTCCTCAGACTTATGCTGGCTTAGGATTTCTGTCAGAGGCTGCAGGTATTTATATAGCTTCTCAGCCCTAAACGTGGGAATTGGTGACTCATCTGAGTGTTTTTTTTTTCTTTTCGCTTTCTACAGATTTTTGAAAAGTGTGTGTCATTTTTTGTTAATGACAAATAACCAGGAAGTAGTATGTATTTATTGGCAGAAGGCACACAATGCATTTGTGTTTCAAAGGATTTTTTTTTTTCCTTCATTTGCTGTATAAATCGAATCAGTGAGAAAACCTATTTTATTTGCCAGAATCAAACTACTACTTGGAGAGGTGCGTCTTCTCAATTTTAAGTTTTTGAGAACATCGTGCAGGAGAGTATTATGCTGTGTATCTTTAAAAAGTTTTTAAAAAGAGTTTGTAATGTATAAAAGTGTACAAAATTACAAACAAATGTTTGTCATTATTAAATTATAAAGGTGACATTCTGTAATAGCCACTGAAGTCAAGAAGTAGAAAGTTGCCAACATCCTGTGGTCCTTTATGGGGGAGAATGATGGAGGAATGGGAGTTGAAGATGCTGCACTGTGACTGGGTCGGTGGCCAGGGCAGAGGCTGGGTTCCATCCTCTCTTCTGATCAGCACCTTAACTGGTGCAGTAAGAATTCCTTTCTCTAAGTCTCTTTTCAGAGTATTTCTTTGCTTAGTGGTCAACACTGCTCCCAATTCCTCTTGAATTACGTGAAAAAACAAGTAACAACACAAAACTAAACCCTCGAGCATGGACTTTTCTTCCTTTTTACCTACCAAGGTTCACATTCTACAGTAACAGTTTTCCCCAAGCTAGTCCTTCAACTTACAGTCACCCCAGCTTCAGGTACACTTGGACCAAATGTAAGCATCTGTTGAAGAGAAACAAGGAGAGAATCAAGGATGATCCAAGCTTAACGGACATGGTGGGTGGTGGTGGTGTTATTACAGAGACAAGGTAGTGGTATTATTACGGAGAAGGAGCAAGCGATTCACTTTTGGAGAACAAGGACTTACTTGGCTCTTGTTAAGTGATGACATCCATTTTGTGCATTTAATTTGGGGTTTCAGCTTAAAACTAGGTAGAGCTCATGAGAGGGATCTGGTGTACAAATACAGATTCAGGAATGACTTATGTCTAAATTACATGGAGCAATTCTACTCTGTTCTATAGAGTCACTATGAGTCAAAACCAACTGGATGGCAGTGCTTTTGGTTTTTGATTTTATGTCTAAAGAAGGAAAATTTGTGCTTTGCTTTTCATAACCTTTTCTGCTGGGTCTTTCCTTGCTTGGTGTGATTTTCTGCTTTGATATTCTGGTAAGATTGACTTCACTTGTCATTCTGTTAAAGGAAAGCCATTTCGTCCTGGTCAGGTTATTCTATGTTGTATTGGCAAATGCTTAACATCTCTGTGGCTGACATTCTGTATTTGAAACACTGGGGTAGTACCTTTCTCTTAGGGCTAGAGTAAGAGTTAAATGAGAAATGTGTATATAATAGACTTTACAGTGTTTTTGGATCACAGTAAGACCTCAGTAAATGTTAGCTAGTTTCATCATTGTTAATCATTGTTATGCTAGACTTTACGTACTATAGATCTCTTTTTTTTCCATTTCACATCTATGCTACTAGACAATTAAGACAATTAAGTATAAGAGAAGAAAGTTTAAATGGCTTTCTTCTAATATTGACATGCTAATAGTGCCAATGTTTCTGAGATAAAAAGAAGTGTCTGTCTTAAATGTTACAAAGTGATGCTTTTAATAACCACCTAAAGAGGTCTCCTCATCATTGGTGTTATTGACTTTTTGAATAAGGAAAGCATTTCTGTTGTATATCTCTGAATGTATAACATGAACAGCAGACCATATCCAAGGGAAAAAAAAATCAGAGACTAAAAGAAGGTAAATCAGTTGTTAGGACAAATACAACTTGAGTTTTAAATGCATGAAAACATTTTTGTATTTGAGAGAAAATGGGCTATACAGAGGAAAGGAAGGCCGTGGCAAACCTAACTGGGTGCAGCTGATGCTACGAGGGGTCTCCCCACCGTGTCTGGCACCATCTAAGCCCGCTCCAAGGGAGTGTGAGCTTCTGTGGCAATATTGCCTCTCACAGGCCTCTATCCTGAGGCCTGTGTACCAGTTAGTAGAAAGTTCCAGAGCTCCAAAGGAGAATATAACACTTTTTAGTTGACTTTGTGTAAAGGACTCACAAGAAGTAACTCTAATATAGTAGATTTTACTAGAACGTAGGGGATAATGGAAGGAGAATTACATCCCACACTGTGCTGCACATCGTTTAAAACCTAATACTCAGTCTCTCTTTTCTTAAAATCATAGCTCTTATCAACTAGGTCTTCTGCCTCTGCCCTGCTGCTTAGCTTTTCCTGTTTCTACCTGTCTCCATCCCTAAACTTTTTTTGTTTTAATTATGGACTCTTGGGTAATCTCTGTTTGTTTCCTGACATACCCTCAAGGCCCCCTTTCCGTTGCTGAATAGATCATCAAGGTATTTTTTTTTTCTAAACAATGACAGCTATTTCTATCCCGGAACTCTATGGTGAAACAAACAATTGTCTCTTCAGTTACATCAGATAACAGGATCCCACTTAGAGTCTTTAGATAATTGGTTAACTCTAAGCCTATAAATGGAAACCCTGGTAGTGTAGTGGCTAAGTGCTACAATTGCTAACCGAAAGGTCAGTGGTTTAAATCCTCCAGGTGCTCCTTGGAAACTCTATGGGGCGGTTCTGCTCCACCTCTATACTTTAGAATCAACTCAAAGGCAGTGTATAAGACTGTAAACACAGAACTGCATTGGAGCTTTGTTTCTAATTTTTAGGGTGGAAGAAATACCTGTTTAGAATTTCTTGGGCAATCAAGTTATCTTTATGTCTCTCCAACAACTAGTTGGTACTTCAATATGAGCACGTAAGTTGGGAGCCCCCAATTTTTCACATCAGGAAGGGGGGGCATAACCCAGTCAGTTATGCGTATTCACACATGTTCGCTGATGGATGTGAGAGAGGAGAAAACTTTGAGGAAGGTTTCACTTTAAGTTTCACAGAAGCCCAGATGCTTCTCTCCCTGTACCAGCTCAAGGACACTTGCCCCCTTGCCCTCACAGCATTTCTTGAGATAAAGCCCTGCTTCTAAGGGAAGGGGAATTTCTTCCTTGTAACTGAACACTGATTGCTTATCTATGCCTCTGTAAGTTTGTTGGTGCCAACAGAAAAGCAGTGTGAAGATCTGTAAACCTGATAATGCAATTAGAAAGCTCTGTGGAAATTTCTTTGTCTACTTTCTTGAGAAAATATATAAAAGGGATGTTTTGATAACAGGCCAGGGTGCACAGCCATTATGGACCTGAGTCTGGCTACACCGCTAGCTATAAAGCCCCTTCCTCTTTAAACAAAGTGGTGTTTGAGGTGTTTTCTGCTCTGCAGGCCAGATTTATCTTTTTCTTGTAACATTTTTGGTTCCCTGACCGGGAAGCGGGACACTTGTAAAGAGCAGACTTGCCCGGTGATTTTTCACCCATCCTCCGAGAGTACTCAGAGGAGGCCTTTTGGGTCTTGGCCAAAGTAAGCCACTGAGCATGCTGGGGTGACTAATTTTGTCCCCCTGTGTGCTCACCTCAGTGGCGCAGAGGGAGGGCTTCCTTTGAAGGGTTCTCGAGGAGTCAAACACCAGGAGGAACTGGCCTTGGGAGACAGATGTTTGAATCATGGTAGGACTGATCTTGGGAAAAAGGACAGGAAAGGTTATCTCCCAGTGGCGAAGGGGAGCTTGATCATCTCACAGCACCTCCCGAGTACCATTTGGAGCTATACTAAGGAAGTACTTAAGTGGGAAACTGAGGCGGCTTCAATATAAGATGTAACTTGGGAAAGTCTCTGCCCACGGGAGTAGAAAGGGAGCTTGGCCACCTCCCGGCACCTCTTTGGTACCCCAGAAGATTCTGGAAGCAGGAACCTGAGATTGCCCAGGACAGGACAAAGAGTGTGTGTGTGTGTGTGTGTGTGTGTGTGTGTGTGTGTATAAAAGTGTTTAGAGGCTGACTGAGACAGGGCGTGCCTGTCCTTTGTCAGAGGAAAGAACATGGGGAAATGCATAACCCTAATACTTTGCAACGTGTTTTCCTTTTTTCAAAATGTGTAATTGAGAGCTTCACATAACTAATGCCACAATGAGACTAAATAACATGTTAAGTGCTTCTCACTGCAGCAGCTCCTCTGGCCTCTACACTGGCCTCTTTCCAAAGGGATGCAGAGACTCTTAGCTCCTGCCACCCTGCTATCATGAGAAATGGCCTTCATTCTGGAAAACAGCAGCTCAGAAAGCTGTCTGGTGTAATACGTTTATCAGAGCTTCCTTGGCTCTGGAATCTTGGTCCTCTCCCTCCGTGCTTCCAATCTCCTAAGAAACAACCTTCAGCCTGGAAGGCAGTGGCTGGGAGGGTGGCCTTTTGTACTTTTACAACTTTTTTTCCTTACTCTTAATCTCAAAGTAAACTGGCTAGAGTTTCTTGTGACTATTCTGTGATATACACAATTATCTGAAGGCTACATACTTAAAAACATGAGGTATTTCTTGTTGAAATAATATATAAACTCTGATGTAAAATTGTCTTTTGAGACTCCATGGAAAACAGCTTCCACTACTTTTGAGTCTCTGATGGTATCATACCTCCTAATAAACTTTCTTCCTCTGTCTAACTTAGAGTTTGTTATATTGGCTTGACTGCTCCAGGCAGACTCAAATCAGGCAACAAATTTAGGCCTCCAATGTGCAGCTGGTGGGCTCAAATTTTTATGCCCTGGTTCTGTCTCCCTGAAGACTGACCCCTTTGAATGGACCCAGGAGGAGAGAAGGGCATCCCTCCTTGAGTTGTGGAGGTCTCTTAACCTGTGATAACCAAGAGGTGAAGCTATAGGGGAGGATTCCACGATAGTGAGCTCTAGAGAGAGGAAGAACGTTTCTGGTGGCCACGGTAGGGAATTGGGCATTGGGTGGTAAGTCTTCCATAAAACCCGTAGAGGGTGTCAGTTCTTGTAAACTCCCTCCAAGAATGGGTGCCCAAGTCCCATGAGGTTAGATGAGAGAGACTGATGAGGCTCCCTGATTGCAAAAAGGTACCCAGGAAGATAAGGTTCTAGCTGAGAATGCAATGGGAACCGGACTTATTTTAGGAGGCTTTCCCTTAGTAAGGGACATCTTTAAATTTTGTGCTATCAGTTGTGGCCTGTAAATGACTCTAAAGATCTTGGTACCATTTTAAACTTTGATCTGTAACTAACGAATGAGCTGTAAATTAGTTGTCTGTATCTGTGTCTGTGTATATGAGGTGCTGATGAGAAAAATTCTGAGGTTAAACTGTGTATATGTGACATACTTTATGACTTTATGGCATGGAAAAAGGACAAAGCTTTATTTTAACTCTTCTTGTACAGATAAATAATGATGACAAGGTGAGCAGAGAAAGGGGCTAAAGGAGATGGGACTGAGGTGGTCTCCCCACCCCACACTAGGAGAGTGTTACAGTTTGGCCTGGCTCCCTCGGAGAACTTGGAGGTGCCAGTGCCCACTGCAGAGGGAACATAAGTACATATGCCGATACTCTCTGATGTGTGATGTGGACTGCCAGTGGTAGTCACATGTGTGGTGGGCTACTTAGAAGGACATAGCTCAGTCCCTAAATGTCACATAATGCTATGTGTGTGGAAGAACTCTAATGGGAGATCTGTGGCCATGGGAGGCAAAAGAGTTATTACCTCATGAAATTTTTAATATGCCAGAAGAGATCACCTTGCACTGAGGTTTTATGTGTCTTAAAGTCCTTCACAATGGGTCAATACTACTTGGCTAGAAAAAAACAGAGAGACAAAATGCCTGGGACAAAAGACCCTCAATGCCTCCACTAGAAAAAGGTGAGTGGTGGGAGAAAAATACAGCAGACCCTAATACAAAATGCTATTTACCAGAACAGGCTAGCTCTGAGCCACCTGCTAGCTTAAGAAAAAAAGAGTATGCTGGAAGTTCAATCTAACAGCCAAAGCCAATCTAACAGACTGTTGTCTAAAATGGTTGACCAGCAGAAAGTCATAACAGATAGGATAAAAGAGATTCAGACGTTGGCTCATGTCCTAGTACAGACATAGAGTGAATGAAACCCGCAAAGCCTATGGGGAAGAAGGTCCTCAGCCCTCAAAAAAAAGCAAGACCCTAGTGGGAGGAGTACTAGCCATAATGGGATTATGCCTAATTATTCCTTGCCTCCTCCCACTAACAAGAGCTATATGCACTATAATTGAAACAACTGTTGATCAAAAAAACAGGCTCACGTTTGGTTTACGTGAGATACTACCGATCCCAACAAAAATAGATAATGGTGAGACCCCAAATTAAAAAATATATATGGCGTCTCAAAGGCGGGAATGAGAGAGGAGAAAACTTTTAAGAAGATTTTGCTTTAAGATTTACAGACGCCCAGATGCTTTCCCCCCTGTACCAGCTCAAGGACACTTGCCTCTGCCCTGACAGCCTTTCTTGAGATAAAGCTCTGCTTCTAAGGGAAGGAGAAGTTCTTCCTTGTAACTTAGCACTGACTGCTTATTCTTGCCTCTGTAAGTATGTTGGTGCCAATAGAAAAGCAGTATGAAGATCTGTAAACCTGCTAATGCCAATTAGAAAGCTGTGTGGAAATTTCTTTGTCTGCTTTCTTGCCAAAAAGGGATGTTTTGGTAACAGGATGGGCTGCACAGCCATTTTGGACCCGAGTCTGGCTCCACCACTAGCAATAAAGTCTCTTCTTCTTTAAACAAAGTGGTATTTGAGGTGTTTTCTGCTCTGTGGTCCAAACCTGTCTTGCCTTTTGCTGTAACAGATGTACACATGTTGCCCTCAGTCATACCTATGCTTTGAGGCCCCAGTGACTATTGTAAGTGACCTTGACCTTGGAGCTTTTTTTTTTTTTTTTTTTGGAACTTCTTGGATTGGCAAGAACACCTATACACAGGAGAGGGTGCCGTGTTCCTGAGAACAGTGGAAGCCTCATGCTGGGACCTCTCCCAGATTTTCCTTAATGCACATCTACTTGCTTGTACTGTTTGTGGTTATAGTGAATGGGTAATTGTAAGCATAGATAATTAAAAACCCATTGCCACTGAGTTGCCTCCAACTCATAATGACCATATAGGACAGAGTAGAATTGCCCCCATAGGGTTTTCAAGGCTATAATCTTTATGGAAGCAGATCGCCACAATTTGTGACCCTGGAGTAGCTGGTGGATTTAAACTGCTGACCTTTTGTTAGCAGCTGAGCACTTGAATGACTGCATCAGCTGGGCTCCTTCTGCAGCTAATCTTACGAATATCCTTGAATTCCGTGCATCTTTACAGAGAATTAAGACACCTACAGGACGCAATTAGTCAGCAGGGGCTGGCAGGACAACGTCCTAACTTGTGAGCCTAGCTCTCGGTGTTCTGCGGTCACAGAAAGGCTGCCCAGGCAGCTGATGAAAAGAATAGAGTCCTTTGTGCTTAGGTCGTAACCCCAGGTGACTAGAGGAATTGTGTACAGTGGCAGGTCTGAAGGTCAGGAAGTTGTGCAGTCTCCTGCCCCAAAGGCTGGCACACACTCAGGTGGCCCTGGCTGGCCAGGAACATCTTGACCTGGCTCAGACTGGCTGAGGAGGAAGCCTGACCTAACTCTCGGTGGTTGGGGTCAGACTGAGGAAGTGCCACAGAAGTGGCTGGCAGTGAGGAATGAAGCAGTTGGGAAGTCAAGGCTGAATCCACTTCCAGGTGAGTATTGGATTCAAATCGATCTGAACCATGCAGCTAGTGATAAAGATGGGGTCTGGCCACCTTGTCCCATTTTTTACTGTAGTTGGCACAATGACTATATTGTCTTTTTCTCTTTTAAAAATATAGAGAAGCAAGTTAGTTACTTCAGATTGTGTTTAGAACTGTGAGGGACCGTTTTTGACTCTCAGTCAGTAATTACTCTTGGGAATGTTGTTTGCCCTGCCCTGTCTACTCTCCTCCTATAAATTAGTTAGACTGATGCTCAGAGCCAATTACTGAAGTTGGCTTTTTATAGTGTTATTTATATTCACAGTTTGAAACACTTTGCAAAGCTAATATCAGCAATACTTGCTGAAGAAAACCAAGCACCTTAGACTTGGACTGACCCTAGCAGGAGGAGGGATGGTGATACCCGTCTCTCTCAATTAGTTTGCCACTGGCTATGGGGAGGACAGTGCCCTGGGTTCTGACTGCATCATACTGTGGTTCTTATAAAGCCAGATTTGTGGTTCAGCAGGGGTGGTGTCTTCACTCATTTTTCCCTTATAGTTTTGAGTAAGGGATATTGCTAGTTAAATCTGGATTCAGATTAAGGCCAGTTCAGAATTAACCAGATTTCACCTCTTCTTTGAGCCTTTTCAACCCACTTTATTGTCACTATCCCTACCTTTAACCTCTGAGCTTCTTAATACGTGCTTTTCCTTCATTAACTCAGAATTTTTTTTATAAGTCATCTGTACCTCGGTGTGATCTTGACCCTCCATTAATTTTTCCAAGGGGACTCAATTTGAAGTCTTATGTCTGTAATTGAGGACGATTGTCTCTGATTCAAGAAGCATCAGAGATAGGTGAACAAATGAGGGTCATTTTGGAAGAAATTGAGCCCATCTTGTTCCTTCCCTCCATCTCCATTCACACAATGACTGCCAACTACGTTCACAAAGTCATCCTCCCACAAAGTGGATAGCTTTAACAAAGGAAAGTTTATTCTTCCACAGTCTGGTAGGCTACAAGTCCAAATTCAGAATGTCTGCTGCAGTGGAAGGCTTTCCCCCTTGTTGGCTCTGGAAAAAGCCCGGTATTGCATGAGTCTTTGTCCAGGGAGCATCTTGGTGCAGGAACCTCAGGTCTGAAGGATGTGATCCACTCCTGGTGCTACTTTGTTGATGGTGTGAGGTTCCCAACTCTCTGTTTGCTTCCCTTTCCTTTTATCTCTTGTAAAATGAAAGGATTAATGGTGGTACAAGCCATACTCCAGGGATACTCTCTTTACTGTGGAGCAGGGAGGTGATATTGCAAAGGGATTTACAGTCTCACCCTAATGCTTTAACATTTAGCATAGGAAAATCACAAAATGGATGACAACCACAAAATATTGGGAATCATGGCCCAGCCACATGACTACACATATTTTTGGGAGGACACAATTCAATCCATGACATCCACCCTTTGGAACTCCAAAAATCACATCTTTGAAACATGTGACACATTCATCCCATCATAACAAAATCATGTCCATCCCGTATGATAGATGTCTTCAATCAGTTCCAAGTCCAAAATACAAAAACTCTTCTACATCTGTGAAACCTAGAATACAAGCTATCTGCTTCCAAAGTTGCAATGGCAGAACAGGTACAAGTTAGACATTTCCATTACAAATAGGAGAAACTGCAGGGAAAGAAGGCATTAACAGGCAACAGGCAAGTCAGCAGAACACATTACATTAGCCCTCAAAGCTTTGAAAATGCTCTTACATTTTCTGAGACATTCTACACAATGGCCCTGTCCTCCAGACTCTAGGTATTGACCATACTCTCTGGATTCTGAGGAGACCCCCAGCCCTGTGGTACAACTCTGCCTTCAAGATCCATTTGGACAGAAATTCTGCGCCATCAGCTTTAGGTGCACCCTAAGCCAAAATGAGTGGCAATTCCTCCCTTACAAACACTGGAAGCCCTGGCTCCACCCTTTAAACCCCCCCGAGATCATGATCATACCTTTTGAGACGGGGGCAGCTCAGCTTCTCATGTTCTTTGTCTCTTCAACTTCTACTTTCCTCAGGCCCACATCTGCCCCGCTTTGGCAAGTGTTCCAAAGCTCTGTAGCTCCACTGATTTCAGTGCCTGGAGGCACCCCACTCTGCTAGGAACCCTCCTGTACAAAGGCACTCAGCTTTCTTCTCTGTGAGTCAGCAAGGCTAGCTCCACCGATTAAAGTGCCTGGAGGCACCCTGCTCTGCCAGGAATCCTCTGTGCACAGACACTTAGCTCTCTTGCTCAATGGTTTGGCTCCAGCATTGTCTTTGGTGCTGCTGCTGTCACTATCACTGGTTCTCAGCTGTTCAGTTCTCAGCATTTGTACCTTCTTTGGTGTTAACAGTTCTCCTTTGTTCTTTCTGAGTCTTCTGTCCAGTCATAGTTCCAAATGACTTCCACATTTTAGGTATTTGTTAGAGCAGCACTCTACTCTCATGGTACCAAATACTGTTTTAGTCACCTGGTAGTGCTCTAACAGAAAATACCACAAGTAGAAGGCTTTATGAAGAGAAACTTTATTTGTCACAGTCCAGTAAGCCATGAAATCCATTTATGAATTATAGCTTCACTCAGTAAGAGAAATTGTCATGGTCCATTAGGCTTAGTCCAAGTTCAAGGAGAGCATCTTGGCACAGGAAACTCAGGTTCAAAGGATGTGCTCCGCTCTCAGTGCTGCTTCTTGGTGGTATGAGGTTCCCAACTCTATATGCATACTTCTCTCCCTTATATCCCGCAGCTGGTAACTTGAGTCCTGCCTCACTGGTACAACTGCTGCCCATTCTTTGTCATCAAGATCACAGAGGTAAGATTCACAACACATGGAAGGAATTCCACCATATCAGGACTTATAGCCAAGTCAAATCAGTACATACATTTTGGGGGGGACACAATGCAATCCATGACAGTCACCTTCAAAGTATACTCCCCTCGGGAAGCTGAACACAGATGTCAGCACCCAGTCCACCCTTCAAAGCAATTTTGGAACTTTTTTTCTGGAATGATCATCAGAGCTGTCGTTGTATTAACCTTGATGTCCTGAATGTCATCAAAATGTCTTCCTTTCAATGTTACTTTTACCTCTGTGTAAAGGAAAACGCCACTGGGGGCTAAAAACTCCCTCACAGACAACTATACAATTAACTTCACAAACTTGCCACCTTGACATCATGCACAGTGGTCATTCCAGAAAGAGTTCCAAAATTGCTTTGAAGGGTGAACTAGGTGCTGCCTTGGGCGCATAGCTTCCCAAGGGGAATATTTCAAAGGTGACCACAGTTATATTCAGCAATGAGGTATGTAACACTTAGAACAGTTAAGTTTGCAGACTTACTTGTCATACCTCATATACTCGATGGCACTTGGCTTGGTGGCATATTCACAGTACTTTGTCACAGCCTAGGGATGGTGTGAAGGAGCCCTGGTGATATAGTGGTTAAAGTGATTGGCTGTTAACCAAAAGGTTAGGGGTTCAAACCTACCAACTGCTCTGTGGAAGAAAGATGTGACAGTATGTTTCTTTAAAGATTACAAAACAAACAAACCAACAAACAACCATTGCTATCCCTAGAACACAGCTTCATACTGGCTGCTGCAAAGCCAATACTGAGACAGGCCTGATGTGGGTGATGGAGAGGTTTGTTGTATATTCATATATAAGAGACAGGGGGAGTCAAATCCTTCAAACCTTGTCTGCCTTCTTCAGTCAGCCTGAGGGTTTTTATTGGGTACCTAAGGGTAAAGATTTAGGTATTGAGGATAGTAATCAGGGAAGAATGCGGGTAATTCGTAAAGGGAGCCTGGAGAGGATCCGTCTCAGAGTTCTCCAGCTGTCCTCCGGCAGTGGTTGTCTCGACAGGGGGTCAGTGACTGGTGCCTGCACCTGTCTGATCCAGAGACAACCTGAAACAAACCAGATGACGAGATTTTATTGCATCTCGTGCCTGGCGCATCCCCTCCCCTACTCACAGTTTTGGTGGGTTGTGAGGTAATGTGTTATCTCCCTGGGGGTAGGTGGTACAAGGAAGCTAGGACTTCAAGAAAAACACACATACATGGAAAGGGAATGGACTAAGTTTTTTCAGTTCTGTATACCACCTACTTCAGTTCCATCTTATAGTGACCCTATAGGACAAGGAAGGACTGTCCCATAGAGTTTCCAAAGTGCAGCTAGTAGGTTTGAACTGCTGACTCTTTGGTTAGCAGCCACACTTGTAACCGCTGTGCTGCCAGGGCTCCCTATAAAGATTATAGCCCTGGAAACCCCGTGCGACAGTTCTACTCTGTAGTACAGAGTCACTATTAGTTGGAATTGACTTGACAGCATGGATGGACTTTTTATTTTATTTTATTTTTAGGAATGGTGTTAATCTGTCCCTGGTCTTTCATCTGATCATGCACATTCGTTGTACCATGCATATGGATTAAGCTCCAGACATGCATATACACTGGGGACCTAATGACTATTACACAGGACCTTGGACCTTATTGCCTATAACTGTAATTCTCAAGCTTCACCACTAAATACCCTTGGGAGTTCTCAAGTAGCTTACCATAAACAGAAGTTGTCATGGGTTGAGTTGTGTTTCCCCCAAAATTTGTGCAGCAGTTTAGCTCGACCATGACTGTTACAGGATTTTTCTCCACGCTGTCAACCCGGTCTCTGTGATGTTAAGGAGGGGGGATGGGCAACAGTTGTGCCGATGGGGCAGAACTCAGGATATAAAATGGTTTTGTGCCTTGAGTGAGTCTCTTGATTTATAAAGGAAAGAAGCTAGTGGAGAAATTTTGGTACCTCATGACATCCAGAAGCTGTGCCGGGAGCTGAGTGTGTTCTTAACAAAGAACGTGGGGTCCCTGTGCACCACAAGCTCCCAGTCCAGGGGAGAATTGACGGCAAGGACCTACTTGTAGAGCTAGCTGAGAAAGCCTTCCCCTGGAGCTGATGCCCTGAATTTGGACTTCTAGTTTCCTGGAGTGTGATGGAATAAAATTTTTCTTTTTGAAGTCATCCACTTCTGATATTTCTGTTATAGCAGCGCTAGATAACTAGGAAGTTTCTTTGATGCATTTTATTTGAAATAATGTATGCACGTTCTGTATCTTCACTCATAAGGTGTCTTAGTTTAATAGAATGAACTTTTTTTCTTTTTTAAAAAACTGAATCTTCAAGCAAAAAGAGATTGAAAGGATTAAAAAATGAATACTTCAGTTATAATGTTGATAAACATTTTTTGAGAACTTATTCTAATGCTTTGGGAGCCCTGGTGGTACAGTGGTTATAAGGTCCAGCTGCTAACTGAAAAGTTGGAAGTTGGAATCCACCAGCCATTCCATGGCCTGGTCCATAGGATTTCTAAGGAGTAGCTGGTGGATTTGGACTGCCAAACTGCTGGTTAGCAGCCTAACACTTAACTGCTGCATGACTAGGGCTCCCTCAACATTAAAGGCATGACTCAAACCCAGCTCACCTGATTCATGAATTGAGCTTCCTAACTACTTTATATGCTATTTTTGTATCTCTCCCAAATCTCCCCCACCTCTTTTCTACTTCCCATTTATCCATGAAGGTATGAGCTAGTATCTAAGCTTGGGTGCTAAACTAGGGCCTAAGATAAAGTTCCTTAACAACAGCATCAAAGGGATTTTAGGATTTGGTAATTATTTACCCATCCAGCTTTATTTTCTTCCCTTTCCTCTTTTCATTTAATGCTCTAGAAATGGCAAATTACTTCTGATTTCCTGAGTTCACTTTGCCTTGCTTTTCCCCACCCTCCTGAGTTTCCTGTCTCCTCCTCTCCATTCCATTCCACTGCATCCTCTCAGACATTTAACTGTCTGGAAAAGTCTTATTTGTTCATTGCAACACACCAGATGTCCCTTCCTCATTGACTCTTAAAATACTAGGAAACATTGTCCATGTGTCAGTGTTTGCATGATTCTCATTGCACCACAGTTTAAACTCTAGCACATCTGTCTAGACTCTGAAATCCTTGAAAGCATGAATTGTCTTATCTCATCAGCTCTTTGATATACACAGTAATTGCTTTATGGCAGCTACTTGATAATGCTTACTGAATTGAATTACAAGAATTCCAACAGTTGTGTATCAACTGCAGAGTAACTCATGGTTTCATCACGGAGCACATGCGATAACACAAAAACTAAACAAAACAAGAAAAAGATATCCAAACTCATTGCCATTCACTGGATTCTGACTCTTAGCAACCCTATAGGACAGTTTCTTCAAAATATTCTCCTCGGTAGTTACTGTGTTGATTTTCCCATCATCGAAAGTATCAACTGGATGTCTTGTCAGCTGTTTATATATTAGCCAAGACTTCATATGTAACAGCCAGATCTTATAAATGTATGAAGGTTTCTCAAGAGCACTAATGATGCAGGACATCAACAGATGTTACTTAAACACATTTTTTATGGCAAAATTTTCTTGGGAGATAATGCATTAAAACAGAAGTAGGCAACTTTGCTTATTGCAGAAGGTTGTGGAGCCTTTAATATGCAAATATTTATTCTGTGAATATAATGTATAATGGAAGGTTATTACTTTTCTCAAACTTATTTGACCAAAACCCCAGTTTGTTGTTGTTGTTAGGTGTTGTTGAGCTGAATCCAATTGTATTGACCCAACACGACAGAGTCAAGTCACGTCATAAACTTTCCCAAGCTGTAATCTTTATAAAAGCGACTTGCCAGGTCTTTCTCCCATGGAGCTGCTAGATGGGTTTGAACTGCCAACCTGTCGCTTATCAGCTGAGTGCTTAGCCATTGCACCACCAGGGTTCCTTTTGATGATTTAGGCCTCTCCAAGGGTCTACTTTCCATGGAGGACACCTGAAAAAGGGTGAAGTTTTTTCTGCTGTCCTAGGCTGTGTTCTCAGCTTCTTGGTTCTCACAAGGTAACCGCTGCTCCCCTGCAGCCCAGTCTTCTCTCCTTACTGCTGCTGTAACAGCAATACAACAAATATTTGGCTTTTAAAGAACACAAACTTACTTATTTACAGTTCTAGAGGCTAAAAGTCCAAATCAGGGTCTCAGCCATGTTGATTCCTTCTGGGTTGATAGGCTGGGGCATTCCTTGTTTCCTTGCAGTTTTCTGGCTTATAGACCAGTCATCATATGGCATTTGTTTTCTCTGTGTGTAGGGTGTGTGTGTGTGTGTGTGTGTGTGTGTGTGTGCGTGCATTCTTTTTCTGTAACTCCAAAGTGATTAGGTTCAGAATCTGCCCTGTAGTGGTATGACCACATCGTATTACTTTAGATCACATTATGGAAGATAATCTGTTCTACCCAAGGCCAACTGATTTCATTTTATGATTAAATAATAACAGCACAGGGCCAGAATTTCAATATGTATTTTGAGGGAGGATACAATTCAGTCTCCACGGAGGACAGTGTCACTCATCCCATTTTACTTGGTCAGCAGATTTCCTTCATTTTCTTTTCTTTCTTCTCATCTGAAGTTGTTAAGTTTTCCCAAAATTTTCCTCAGTGTTTTACCATTTTGCTTTTGTATTGTCTTAGTTATCTAGGTCTCTTATAACAAAATTACCACAGCTGGATGACTTTAACAAACACAATTTATTTTCTTACAGTTTAGGAGGCGAAACTCCAAATTCAGAGTGCCAGCTTTAGGGAAAGACTTTTTGTTGACTCTAGAGGAAGATCCTTGTCCCTTCAGCTTCTGTTTCCTGTTCCTTGGAGATCCCCATGTGGCTGGGGATCTGTCTCATACCGTCTCAGCTAACTTGATTACTTGTTTTATCTCTTTTATATATCAGTGGAGATTAACTCAAAACATAGCCTATACTAATCCTACCTCATTAATGTAATAAAGACAACCCATTCCCAAGTGAGTTACAACCACAGTCATGGAGGTTTGGAATTACCACACATATTTGGGGAGGAGGAGCATGATGCAATCCATAACACTCATTTTAGATGACTATTTCAGTTCTCCATCATTTTGTTGATCCAACATCAATGTGATAAATCTCTGAAGGATGGCAGTCATATCTAGAATGGCAACATAGTCCAACACTATAAAAGTGTGTCATTTGTACTACACCCTAATCTAAGCTGTCATTTTTTAACTAGGATGCAACACGTGTCATTGAACTGGTGCCACACCTTTAGATGATTTTTTTTTTTCTTTTAAAAATATCACAGACTGGGTTATGGCAAGGCGCAATGGGAAGACTTCTTCAAAACCAGCTAGGAAGAATATGCCCTAAATTGTTCTTCTGAAAATTTTTCTTTGATCATAGCAACTCTCTCTTTTGTGTGCAAAACTCCACTCATGAGATAAAATACTTTTCTGACCATATTTCTTTAAGTACTGGAAGCGAGGACTAACAATTAAGTCCATGAAGTTAAATTGTTCTAAGTGCTACATACCTCATTGCTGAATATCACTGTGGTCACGTTTGAAGTACTCCCTTTGGGAAGCTATGCACCAATGCCAGCACCTAGCCCACCTTTCAAAACAATTTTGGAACTATTTCTGGAATGGCCTTCGTGCACAGTGGCACAGTGGCAAGTTCTCTAACTTAATTGTACAGATGTCTGTGAGGGAGTTTTTAGCCAGTTAACAAATAACTGTATTGGAATACATTCCTTACTCACCTGATCTGGCCCCCAATGATTTTTTTCTTTATCCAAAGAGAAAGGAAATACTGAAGACATTTTGATGACATTCAGAATATCAAGGATAGTATGACAATAACTCTGATGACCATTCCAGGAAAAGAGTTCCAAAATTGTTTTGAAGGGTGGATTAGGTGCTGGCACCAGTGCACAGCTTCCCAAGAGGAGTACTTCAAAGGTGACTGGTGATATTCAGTAATGAGATGTGTAGTACTTTTTGTAGGATGAGTATGCTCACTTAGTTGGCAGTCCCCATATATTTAATGGTATTAAGAAGTGTTTATTTACATCCCCAATCTTACAACTTGAGCAAATTACATGCTGCATCAGTGTAGTAGTACATACAACTAGTGATAAGATATAAAAAAAAAAAGAAAAAGAAAAAAGTGATCGTGAGTGTAGTTCATCGTATTGAATATTTTGTAGATTGGGGACTACCTGTATTGACTTTTTTTTATAATTGTGCACATGAGTACATGGGTTACCATGTGTTTTATTGAGAAATTTAGAAATGCAAATATAACCATAAATAGAAAATAAGTAATTTTCTACAATATGAAAAGAAACATTTTAGCTATCACCTGGGCAATTTTCAAAAGAATGTAGTAGGTATTAGTAATTTCTTTCTCTTTTTAAAAAATATTTTATTGTGATTGAGTGAAAGTATACAATGCAGATTAAATTTGCATGCCCACCTATCTTCAGCTCCTTCTTTTTTCTTTTTTTTATGCGATTAAGAGAAAGTATACAATCCAAATTAAATTTGCATGCCTGCCTATCTGCAGCTCCTTCTGCTTTCCTTGCCAAGTGATAGCACACTACTCTTTTTCATTCTATATGTGTCGTATCCTGGTAAAAAAATCTGTCCCCGCCTCCCTGCTCTCTCCTCTCCCTTCTAGTGAGAGGCCACTAGCACAGCATCCTATAGATGTGAAGAGCCATAAAGTACAGGCACCTTGTGGTCACACTGTGTCTCCGTGTCCATTCTATTCCTGTCCGAAGAGTTGACCTCAATAATGTTTTCTGGTCAGAGGTAGCAGCAGCTCTAGGGTCCGTGCTCCCAGGGGAACTCCCAGGCTGCCTGACCACCAATTGTGGTCTGTTAGTGGAGTTCTTGAGGTGCACTCCTCTTTCTCCTCTGTTACCACTGGGACTCAACATTGTGTGCCCCATCATGGCTGTCTTTGGTAGTGGCCAGGCATCGTCTGGTTCTTCTGGTCACATGCTGATACAGTGACCCATTCACTTGGATCCTTCTGTCTCTTGGGCTCTTTTTTCATGTCTTTGTTCTTGGTGATCATCTGTTCTGGCTAAGTTGGGACCATTTGATGTACCTCAGATGTCAGCTTGCTAGCTTTTGAGACCCCAGATGCCACTCAAAATATGGAGTGCTGGAGATTCTTAGCAATAGCTTAGTTGTGCCAATCAGCCTCGATGTCCCCTGAGAGTGTGGTCCCCAGACCCTCGCCCCTGCTACTCTATCCTTGCAATATCAGGTTAAGGTTAGCAGAGTTTTCAGTTTATGTCAAAGTCCAGTAAATTTGATCTTCTTTCTACTGTGTGCTGTCACTGCTTTAACCCAACCAAATTTGTATTGCCTGTCTAATCTATGACCAGCCCTCTCCCTCCCTCTTCACCCTTGCAGCCATCAAAGAGTCTTTTCTTCTGTACATAAATCTATTTTTAAGTCCTTATAGAAGGAGTCTCATACAATATTTGTCCTTCTGCCACTGACTGATTTCACTCAACATAAAGCTTCCCACTGAAACCAGGTTACAAGATGCTTCCTAAAATCATCATTGTTCTTTATCATTTCATAGTGTTCCACTGACTGTATGTATTGTAGCTTGTTTAGCCATTCATCTGTTGTTGGGCATCTGCCTTGATTCCATCTTTTTGCTATTGTAGACTGTGCTGCAATAAACACTTGTGTGCACGTATCTGTTTTTGCGACTGCCCTTGATTCTATAGGATATATTCCTAGTAGTGGGATTACTGGATCAAATGATATATTTATTTCCAGCTTTTTAAGGAAGTGCCAAATTGCTTTCCATAGAGGTTGTACCACTTTGCAATCCCACCAACAGTGTAAGAGAGTTCGAATTTCTCTACAGCCTCTCCAACATTTGTTGTTTTGTGTTTTTTGGATCATGGCCAGCCTTGTTGGAGTGAGATGATATCTCACTGTAGTTTTGATTTGGATTTATCTAGTAGCTAATGATTGTGAGCATTTCCTCATGTGTCTTTTGGCTGCCTGGATGTCCTCTTTGCTCATTGTGTAATGTCCATCTCCTTTGCTCATTGTGTAATTGGGTTATTTACTTTTTTCTTGTTCATATTTTGTAGTACCTTGTAGATTAGGGAGATCAGATGTTAATCCGACATGTAGCTGCCATTTATTTTTTTCCATTCTGTAGGTGATCTTTTAATTCTTTTGATAAAGTCTTCAGATGAGGAAAAGTATTTGATTCTTAGTAGTTTCCATTTATTTTCTGTTGGTCATGCTTTGTCAGATTTTGAAGTCTAAGTTGTGTAATAAAATTTCCATTGTTGACCCTATTTTCTCTTGCATGATCTTTATTGTTTTAGGTTTTGTATTTAGGTCTTTTATCCAATTTGAGTTAGTTTTTGTGTAAAGTGCAAGATATGGGTCTTTTTTCAGTTTTGTTTGGATGGATATCCAATTTTACCCTCACCATTTGTTAAAGAGAATATATTTATCCCAGTTTACAGTCTTAAGGCCTTCATCAAATATCAACTGTTCATAAGAGGATGGTGGCATCTCTGAGGTCTCAACTCTGCTCCATTAATCTATATATCTCTTTTTGTACCACTACCAGGCTATTTTGACAACTGTGACAGCACTTGTCTTTGGCTGGCAGTGTAATAGGTTCTAAGGTTGGGTAGTGGGAGGCCTTCCACTGTGTTCCTCTTCTTCAGTAGTGCTTTGCTTATCAGGAGTTTCTTCCCTTTCCAAACAAAGTTAGTAATTTGTTTCTCCGTCTCATTAAAACATGTCACTAGAATTTGTATTGGGATTGCATTGTATATGTAGATCACTTTGGGTAAAATGGACATTTTGACAATGCTAAGTCTATTCACAAGCTGGGTAGGTTTCTCCATTTATGTAGGTCTTGGCTTCTTGTAGTAAGGTATCAGGTTGTCTCTCTAGTTAGATTTTATCTTCTTGGGGGCTCTAAATGGTATTGACTTGGTGATTTCTTCTTTGATGATCTCTTTGTTGATATACGGGAATCCTACTGGTTTACTTATGTTTATCTTATATCCTGATACTTTGCTGAACTCTTCTATTAGTTTGGGTAGTTTACTTACGGATTCTTTAGGATGCTCTGCGTGTACAATGATGTTGTCTGCAAATGGGGAGATTTTTACTTCTTCTTTGCTGATGTGGATGCTGTTTATTTCTTTGTCTTGTCTAATTGTGCTGGCTAAAACTTCTAGTACAGTGCTGAATAGGAGTGGTGAGAGTGGGCATCCTTATCTAGTTCCCATTCTCAAGGGGAATTCTTTCAGTCTCTCTCTATTCAAAATGTTGTGGGTGGTTGGCTTTGCGCAGATGGCCCTTACTGCATTGAGGAATTTCCCTTCTATGCCACTTTTGCTGAGAGTTTTCAGCGTGAATGATGTTTGACTTTGTCCAATGCCTTTTCTGCATCAATTGGCAAAAATCAAGTGATTCTTACCTTATGTGTTATTTATGTGGTTGATCACATTAATTGTTTCTCTCCCCTCCCCGTCCCCAATGAAAGTTTGGATCATTTATTGATTTGTGTAATTTTTAAAAATATATTTTGTTTATTTGTTGTGACTGAGTGAAAGTGTACAATCCAGTTTAAATTTGCATGGCCGCCTATGTGCAACTCCTACTGCTCTCCTTGCTCGGTGACAGCACACTCCTTCTTTCTGTTCTGTACATATCATATTTTCTTAACACATTAGTTGCTCTTCTGATGTCGAACAAGCCTTACATCCCTGGTATGAATCCAACTTGGTCATGATGAATTATTTTTTGATGTGTTGCTGAATTCTACTGGTAAGTATTTTGTTGAAGATTTTTGCATCTAAGTTCATAAGTGATATTGGTCTGTAATTTTCCTTTTTGAGGGTTCTTTCCCAGGCTTTGGTATCAGGGTTATGCTGGCTTCATAGAATGAATTTGGAAGTATTTCATCTCTTTCTATGCTGTGAAATAGTCTCAGTAGTATTGGAGTTAACTCTTCTCTAAAAGTTTGGTAGAATTCTCCAGTGAAGCCATCCGGGCCAGGACTCTTTTTGGTTGGTAGTTTTTTTTTTAATGACTTTTTTCAATCTCTTCCTTTGTGATAGGTTTATTAAGCTGTTCTACTTCTCCATGTGATAAGACTCAAAATTTATCTATTTCCTCTAAGTTTTCAAATTTGTTGGAGTACAGTTTTTCATAGTATTCTGTTATGATACTTTTGATTTCAGCTGGGTCTGTTGTGACATCTCCCATCTCATTTGTTTTTCCGGGTATTTGTTTCCTCTCCTGTTTTTCTTTTGTAAGTCTAGCCAGTGATTTATCAATTTTGTTGATCTTTCCAAAACTCAGGTTTTGGTTTTGTTAATTTTTTCAATTGTTCTTCTCTAATTCATCTAGTTCTGCTCTAATCTTTATGATCTATTTCCTTCTGGTGCCTGAGGGATTCCCTTCTTGTTTTCTTTCTACTTGTTCAAGCTATAGGGTTTGGGTCCTTTCTTCCTTCTGGATGTGTACATTTTTAGAGATAAGTTGGTCTCTGAACACTGCTTTTGCTGTATCCCATAGGTTCTGGTAAGATGCATTTTCTTTCTTATTTGATTCCATAAACTTCTTTATTTTGTCCTTGATTTCTTCTATAACCCATGGCTTTTTGAGCAAGGTGTTCAGTTTTCATGAGTTCCAATTTCTGTCTATGTTTCTCTGCTATTGATTTTGACTTTTTTGGCTTTATGGCCTGAGAAGATGCTTTATAATAATTGAATGGTTTGGATTTTGTTGAGACTTGCTTTATGTCTAACACATGGCCTATCTGAAAAATGTTCCATGTACATTGGAGAAGGTATATTTATCTGTTGATTGATGAAAAGTTCTGTATATGTTGATGAGGTCTAGTTGGTTAATTCTCACAATAAGATCTGTGTCTTTACTGAGCTTTTTTCTGGATGATCCTGTTCATTACTGAAAGTGGAGTGTGAAAGTCTTCAACTATTATTGTGGAGTGGACTATCTTATATTTCAGTGTAGTCAGTGTTTGTTCAATGTATTTAGATGCTCTGGTATTAGGTGCATATATATTTAATATTGTTAAATCCTGTTTGTGTATTGAAGCTTTGAGCAGTAAATAGCGACCATCTTTGTCCACAGTGGTGGATTTGACATTAAAATCTATTTTATCTGAGATTAGTATTGCCACACCTGCTCTTCTTTGTATGTTTTTAGCTTGGTATATATTATTCCATCCTTTAATTTTCAGTTTGTTTTTAACTTTGAGTCTAAGGTGTGTTTCTTGTAAGCAATATATAGATGGATCTTGTCTTTTATCCAGGATGTCACTCATTGTCTCCTTATTGGAGCATTCAGTCTGTTGACATTCAGTGTAATTATCGACATGTATGTGTTCAGTACTGTCATTTTGATGTATTTATTTTTGTGTTGGTGTTTTCTCTGTTACTCTTCATATTCTGTCCTGGGTCAATCTTCTTTATGGGTTGACTTTTCATCTTTTTCAGTGTATGGTTTGTGTTTTTTGAAACTCCTGTATTATTTCTTGTTTTGATATGTTGTATTGTTATTGTGCTTTTCAGATCTCCGTATTTGGCCTCTTAGTATTCTAAGTTTGAACCAAGTTTTGACTTCTGCATATCTTATTAACTTCTTTTCCATCTGAAAGGACTGTAAGTACTGTAGTATATCCCTCTTTCAAGGTATTAGTAATTTATTTTTTATTTAATATGACTGAGTGAAAATGTACATTCCCGTATAAATCTACACGCCCACCTCTATGCAGCTTCCACTGCTCTCCCTGTCCAGTGACAGCACACTATTCCTCTCTGCTCCATACATGTCTCATCCTCCCAACAGTCTCCTTTCCCCTCCTCTCCGTCCACTCCCCTTCCTCCAGCCAGAGGTCAGCAGGATGATATCCTATAGATGTATAGAACCATAAAGTGCATACAATATATGGTCACTCTCTTTAAACAACTTTATTGAGATACAATTTACAGACCATAAAATTCATGCATTAATGTTGATTAGTTTCCAAACAAAATAAAAGGCTTAGTAGAGAATTTTATTTTAGTTTCTGGTAGAATTTCCAAATTCATTGTAGTGTTTAGCTTAAGCCAAACAGTTTTATTCAATTCAACCTACTCATAATTATTAAGCACCTACAAAGTAGAAGGCCTTGAGGCATATAGTGGTGCATCTGAAAACTCCCCTACTTTCCCTTATGTGTAATAGCTGTTTTTTTTTTTTTAAATCATTCATATTTGATTATTTTTGGCCTTTTCTCTCTTGATTCAAAACATGATTAAATTAGACAGCATGCCACTACATTTTGTTGTGATATACATTTTGTAATATACTTAAATTTTGCTATTGGGATTTTTTTCCTTCTTTGTTTTAAAGAAATAATATTTACTTGTGGTGAGAAAAAATACTTCCCTAACATTTAATATATTCTTTGTAAGTGATTCTAATGTCACATTTTATCCTAGTCATTGTAGTCTGAGAATTTCCCAGGGAATTTGTGCAATCAGGAGGGATCTCTTTAGTTAATATAAAATCCTACAAGTTTTTCTTTCACAGGGTCACCTTCACAGACTGAACTGCTTCCTCCCCCCAGGTCTAGCCCTTTTGACAGACCGAGCTGACTGAAGTCACCCATCTGTGAATGTCAAGCAGTTACAGCAAAACCTGTGAAAGCCAGAAGCTGTGCAAGGCAGAAACCTTTTAGAGAAGAAAAGCTCAAATGTTTTTCACTAAAGCAGGTGATAGAAAAGCAGCAAGTCTGTTTAAGGTGGAAAACTTGTGAGGAAAAACAAGGCCCACTCACTGAGTTTTGGGTCTCACAGATTTTACCGTATTTTGTGTTGGAAATAGTCTGTTTCCTTAGGGACAAGTTTTGGTGTGTACTTATGAGGCAGACACAGAATGTCAGTTGAAGAAAGAGATCTGAAATTTCTGGAAGTAGGAAGCTTTAGAATCTTAGAATTAAGCTATTTTAGAATTGAGTATACATGTAAGAGCTGGACAAAGAAAAAAGAAGACAAAAAAAGAACTGATATATTCAAATTGTGGTGCTGATGAAGAATAAGGAATATACTGTGGACTGTCAGAACACAAGGAGCCCTGGTGGTGTAATAGTTAAGTGTCTGGCTGCTAACAAAGAACCTACCAGCCACTCCATGGGAGAAGGAGTTGTAGTCTGCTTTCATAAAGCTTACACCCTTGGAAGTCCTATGGGGCAGTTTTACTCTGTCCTGTAGAGTCACTATGAGCCAGAATTGACTGGATGACAAGGGGTTTAAGTGGATGGGGTGGAACAATGAACAAATCAGTCTTAGAAGAAATACAACCAGAATGTTCCTTGGAAGAGAGGATGGTAAGATCTTAATTTGATTACTCTGAATTCATCATCAGGAAAGATCAGTCACTAGAAAAGAATCTGAACTAATATGGGTGGGTAACATGATTTTAGAAGGGTTAGGGTAGGACTCATTGTAGATTTGGGTACATTCGTGAGTCTCTCTGGGTTGTACCTCAACATCAAGAGAACAAAAATCCTCACAACTAGATCAGTAAGCAACATCATGATAAATGGAGAAAATATTAAGGTTGTCAAGAATTTCCTTTTACTTGGTTCCACAATCAATGCCCATGGAAGCAGCAGTCAAGAAATCAAAAGACCCACCACGTTGGGAAAATCTGCTGCAAAAAACCTCTTTAAAGTATTGAAAAGTAAAGAAGTGACCTTGAAGATTAAAGTGTGCCTGACCCAAGCCATGATATTTTCATCATATGCATGCAAAAACTGGACAATGACTAAGGGAGACAGAAGAAGAACTGATGCCTTTGAATTGTGGTATTGGAGAAGAGTACTGAATGCACCATAGACTCCCCAAAGAACAAACTGATCTGTTCTGGCAGAAGATCACCCAGAGAGCTCCTTGGAAGCAAAGTCAGTGAGACTGTGTCTCAAATACTTTGGACTTGTTGTCAGAAAGGATCAGTGCCTGGAAAAGGACATCATGTTTGGTAGAGTGGAGAGTCAGCAACAAAGAGGAAGAAGGCTCTCAACAAGATGGACTGACACAGTGGATGCAGTGATGGACTTAATCATAAAAGCAATTGTGGGCACGGCACAGGACCAGGCAGGGTTTCTTTCTGTTGTACATAGGGTTGCTATCAGTCAGAACTGACTTGATGGTACCTAACAACAGCAGCAACAACCACCACCTGAGTCTCTTGAGGCTGTAACCACATCTGCTCCTGCTCTGTGTCCAAAGAACCTGATTTGTTATCTGACATGCAGAGGCTACTTGTTCTGAAGAAGGACCATATACCTGGGAATCAGATTCATATTTCAGCTTTATCACTTTGCGGAGGTTAACTTTCCTGGGCCTGTTTTTTCAGCTCTGTTGCTATGGTTACTTACCATCAAGTTGTCTCCGACTGAAGGCAGCCTTATGACAACAGAATAAAATAATGCTTGGTACTCTGCAATATTCATGACTGTTAGTATGTTTGAGTCCATTCTTGTGGCTGTTGTGTCACTCTGTCTCATCTGGGATTTCCTTCATTTTATTGACTCTGCTTTACCAAATATGATATTCTTTTCTACTGATTGATCTTTCCTGGTGATGTGTTCAGAGTAACCAAGTTAAGATCTTACCATCCTCTCTTCCAAGGAACATTCTGGTTGTATTTCTTCTAAGACTGATTTGTTCATTGTTCCACCCCATCCACTTAAACCCCTTGTCATCCAGTCAATTCTGGCTCATAGAGACTCTACAGGACAGAGTAAAACTGCCCCATAATACTTCCAAGAGTGTAAGCTTTATGAAAGCGGACTACAACTCTTTTTCCCGTGGAGTGGCTGGTAGGTTTAAACAGTCAACCTTCTTTGGTTAGCAGCCAAACACTTAACTATTATATTACCAGGGCTCCTGTGTTCTGACAGTCCACAGTACATTCCATAGTCTTCATCAACACCACAATTTGAATATATTAGTTCTTTTTTTTGTCTTCTTTTTTCTTTGTCCAGCTCTTACATGTATACTCAATTCTAAAATAGCTTAATTCTAAGATTCTAAAGCTTCCTACTTCCTGCTGCTTTGGGTCTTAGTAATTTTTTTTTATGGTGCCTCTAGGCTAAGAAGTGTCTAATGGTCCCATTTATGAAGTAGGTAGATAGCTGCCCTCAAGTCAACGCTGAGTCGTGGTGACTTCACGTACAGCAGAACAAAACGTCCTGTCCTGCCTCATCTTCCCCATCACCACTGCCATACTTGAGTTCACTGCTGCAGCTGTTGTGCCAGCCAATGTAACTGAAGGTCTCCTTCACCCTAGTTGGTCCTCTGCTTCACCACACCTGATGTCCTCCTTTGGCACCCGGTTCCTCCCAGTGATGGATCCAAAGCAAGTGAATCAGACGGTGTTCTAATGTAATCTGCAAGGTTTTCATTGACTAATTTTTTGAAATAAATTGCTGTGCTTTTCTTCCTAGTCTGTTTTAGTCTAGACACTCCATTGAAATCTGTCCACCAAAGGTGGCTCTGCTGGTAGTTTCAATACCAAAAACAACAACAACAACAAAACAAAAAAGCCAGCCAAGCCAAGTGCCGTCGAGTCGGATCTGAAAACAAAAAAGCAGACAAACAAAAAATCTTGTTGTTGAGTCATAGTTACCCTGTAGGACAAAGTAGAACTGCCGCATATAGTCTCTAACCTCTTGGTTTGTAGCCATACATCTTAACCACTATACTACCAGGGTTTCTTTTTCAATATCAGTATAAACAAATAATTTCTTTTCTAAGAATCAGCACAAAGCTGGTTCTTATGAGGCAGAGGTTGAAGGTGGCCCCAATGTCCAGCTTTTCCAGGTTTGTGTACCACTCCATCATCTCTAACATGAACTACTCTGTCTCCCCTCAGTTCGCTCCTTCCCATCTTTGGATTCCCTAATCCACTGCAGTGTGTCACGAAACTCATAAACAGCATAATGAAAATAGATCATGCTGTGGTGGAGGCTGATGAATCCCAAATCCATGTGTCAGGTATAGGCTTCTTCTGACCCACATTGCTGCAGGGGCTGATGAACCCAAACTGGCAGTTCAGACCACAGGTTGCTATCTCACAAGGCTGGAGAGGCTGGTGAATTAGGTCAGATGATAGCCTGCTGTCCTTCAGAGGCTGATGAATCCCAGAATGGGTAGGGAGGTCAGGCAGCAGGACTCTGGCTCATGTCCTAAGAAATAAGATCAATTGATCACAAATTGGATTGTGGGGTCCAGATACAGAGAGAGTGAGCACCACCCCATCACCCACATATATACATTAGATGCAGATCACACCCCAGGGAAGGGTGTAACTTGAGTAAGGGTAGGGCTTGAGGCCTGCTGACTTGCAAGGCTTCTACCCAAGACATACCCTACATCAGTTCTGCCTCATCAACGTACAGACATCAGGACCCATAGAATGGAGGACAACCGTATGGTATTGGGAATCACGGCCTACCCAAGTTGACACATAACCTCATCTATCACAGGTTCATTCCATATACCTTTTTTGCATAAAAAAATCCTTGCCATTGAGTCAATTCCAACTTATTGTGACCCTGCAGGACAGGGAAGAACTGCCCCATCAGGTTTCCAAGGAGCAGCTGGTGTATTGGAAAAACTGCTTTGGTTACCAGCCACACTGTTAACCACTGTTCTCCAAGGACTCCCCTTATTTGTATAGTCACACTCAGTTGTGGTGTGTGTCACTAAGACCATGGCTAGTAGTACCAGATTAAGTAATTTATTACACCACAAATAGCATAGCTTTCAGCACCACAGTAATATACAAGCCACCACAGTACAATAAAATGATGTATGAGTGATGGTTTATGAAGTTGTGTTGTTGGCTGCCTTCAAGTTGGTTCTGACTGGTAGTGATCCTGTGTACAATAGAATGAAACAATGCTACCCACACAATCACTTTTATGTTTGGTTCCATTGTTGCAGCCATTGTATTAGTCCATCTCCTTGACTGTCTCCCTCTTTATTGTTGATCCTCTATTTTACTAAGCATGATGTCCTTCTCTAGGGATCGTCCTTTCCTGAAACTTGTCCTTAGTATGTGGGACAAAGTATCATTATCCTCACTTCCAAGGAGCATTCTACTTGTACTTCTTCCCATACAGATTTATTCCTTCTTCTGACAGTCTGTTGTATATTCAGTATTTTTCATTAATACTGTGATTCGAAGGCATCACTTCTTTGGTCTTCTTTATTCATTGTCCAGCTTCTGCATGCATGTGAGGTGGTTAAAATACAATGGCTTGGGTTGGTACTTAGTCCTCAAAGTGACATCTTTACTTTTCAATAGTTTAAAGAGGTCTTTTGCGGCAGATTTGCCCCATGCAATATGTTGTTTGATTTTTGACTGCTGTTTCCAAGGGTGTTGACTGTGGATCCAAGTAAGAGGAAATCTTTGACAACCTCAGTCTCGTCTCCATTTATCATGCTGTTGCTTATTGGTCTAGTTGTGAGGATTTTTGCTTTCTTTATGTTGAAGTGTAATCCATACTGAAGGCTGTGGTCTTTGATCTTAATCAGTAAGCGCTTCAAGTCCTCTTCATTTTTAGCAAGTAGGTTTATACCATCTGCATACTAGTTTCTTGTCATAGACAAGTGAGTGCCTCCAGTGTTGCATCAGTTTCTCTAAGTAGAATGCTTGTTGGGCATCAGCATCTTAATTGGTATTCCGTCAATTCCTGGAGACTTGTTTTTCACCAATGCCTCAGTGCACCTTGGACTTCTTTCTTCAGTGCTATTGTTCCTTGAGTACATGCTATCTCCTGAAAGGGCTGAATGCTGACCAATTATTTTTGGTACAGTGACTGTATTCCTTCCATCTTCTTTTAAAGCATCCTGTGTCCCTCGGTATTTTGACCACAGAATCCTTCAAAATTGCACTCGAGGCTTAAATATTTTCTTCAGTTGTTTCAGCTTGATAAATGCTGAGTGTGCTCTTCCATTTTGGTTTTCTAACTTGAAGCCTCTGCACATTTCATTGTACATTACTTTGTTTTCTTGAGCTACCCTTTGAAATCTTCTGTTCAGCTCTTTCACTTTATCATTTCTTTCATTCTCTTTGGCTACTATATATTCAGTAGCAAGTTTCAGAGTGTTTTCTGACGTCCGTTTTGGTCTTTTTTCCCCTATCTTTTTAAAAAATGGCCTTTTGCTTTCTTCATTTATAATGTCCGTGACGGCATCCCTCAGCTCATCTGGTCTTTGGTCATTAGTGTTCAGTGTGTCAGATTTATTCTTGAAATAGTCCCTAATTTTAGGCGAGATATCCCTGAGGTAGTGCTTTGGCTCACATGAACTTGTTCTAATTTCTGTCAGTTTCAACTTGAACTCACATATGAGCAAGTAGTGATCTGTTCCTCAGTTGATCCTGATCTTCTTCTAACTGATGATATTGAGCATCTCCACCATCTCTTTTCACAGATGTAGTTGACTAGATTCCTGTGTATTCCATTCAGCAAGAGCCACATGTGTAATTGCCATTTATGTTGTTGAAAAAACATATTTGAAATAAAGAAATTGTTGTTCTTGCAAAAATTCTATCATGCAATTTCTGGAGTGATTTCTGTCATAAAGGCCATATTTTCCAACTAGTGATCCTTTTTCTTGGTTTCCAACTTTTGTATCGTAATCACCAGTAATTGTGAATGTGTCTTGATTGCACGTTTGATCAACTTAAGACTCTAGAAGCTGGTAATAATCTTCAGTGTCTTCATTTTTCGAATTAGGCGTTGGTGTGTGTATTAGCAGGTTTTCCTTGTACACTTGTGGATATTAGCCTATCACTGATGACGTTGTACTTCTGGATTGATCTTGGAATTTTTTTTGAAAATGAATGTGATACCATTTTTGCTCAATTTATCATTCCCTGTATAGTAAGCCATATGGTTTTCTGATTCAGAATGGCCAATAGCAGTCTACTCTAGCCTAATGCCTTAGATATTGATCTTTATGCATTTATTAAGTACTTAGTTTCAAATACTCAATAAGTATCTATGTCCCAATAACTTAATAACTATTTGAAAAAAGAATACACATGTACTGGAAAAAACCAATTTCATTCTTAAATAACCACAGTTCCTTAATAATGGAATGTGTTCTCCTATTGGGCACTGAGCAACTTCTCAAAATTTGGGATAAAATCATTTCTCTTTCCACACTGATTTTCACTTTCTTTTTATCATACTGTTGTTGTTGGGTGCTATTCAGTTGTTTTGGGCACATAACAACTCTGTATAGTATTGTTATAAACCTAGGTGGATTTTGTGCCTCTTGCTGCAAACCACCAGTCTTTGAGGTAGAATAGAAATGAGAAGCAAGATGTTTTATTGCTATGCCGGTAGGAAAGGAAACGAGTGGATAGATTCTTCCAAAATCTGCTTTCCCAAAATGGGTACTAACTGGAGATTTTAGAGAAAAAGAGAATAAGGTTTTATGAGTCCCAGGACTTTATGGAAAGTTAATTCTTCTCTGAGTGGTCACAGTGGTGTTCTCCCAGATGTGTTGGTTTCTTAAATGATATTTTTGGGCCTAGAGATGATCTAGCCATCATTTAAGTTCCTGGTCACAAGGCAGATTGTTTTTCTTTTATGATTTTTAAATTATTATCACTTGTTTTTCCATAGTCCTAAAGAGAGCATGGAAACCTTAATGGTATAGTGGTTAACTGCTATAGCTGCTAATCAAAAGATCAGCAGTTCAAATCCACTGGACACTTCTAGTAAACTTTACAGGGCAGTTCTCTTCTGTCTATAGGGCTGCTATGAGTCAGAATTGGCTTTATGGCAGCAGGTTTGGTTTAAAGGGAGCATAGATTAGTCCTAAACCTTGAGAGAAACTGAAGGAAACAGTGGACTTATGCTTGGAGAAAGAATTAAAAAAACAAAATGATACAGGTTGTGCTCAAGATTCAGCCACTTATGTTATTCTGTACCAGTTGCGTGATCTAATACTGACATTTTGAACTATCTTGAGCCAGTAGTTTGTGTGGTGCCCCACAAATATCAAGTATTGTCATATTTCCTTTGAAAATTTAAAATATTCTACAAACTGTTCTGTGAATTAAACTCCCATTATACACTGAGAGATCAAAAACAGAATTTAGGACCTAATATCTCATATATAAACATGCATCTTCAAGTTAGAATTCTGTTTCAGGTCCCTGGAATATTTTTGTGTGTGTTTGGCTATTTGTTTCAATTTGTCTCTTGATTTATTTGCCGCCTCTCTGTATTGGTTTCATCGTCCAGAAATCTATCCACTGCCACCAAGTTGATTCCAACTCATAGCGACCCTATAGGACAGAGTAGACCTGCTCCATAGAGTTTCCAAGGAGCACCTGGTACATATGAACTGCCGATTTTCTGGTTAGCAGATGTAGCGCTTAGCTACTATGCCACCAGGGTTTCTTCATAATCTAGAAGTGCCCTATTTTCCCAGACAAAATGTAGAGTAAAGAAGAGTCTTTTTTTTTTTTTTTTTGCATTGTCTGTTTTGGCCAGTGCTGAAATTGTGTTTTGCCTGATGCAGGAGACACAATGTTTCTCTAGAAGAGCATGTCTGAAAGAAGTATTTTTATGAAACAGGGAAAAAAGGGCTGCAGCCTTAAATGTTTGCTCAGGAAAGGTGGAGACTAGATTTGTAATGGCTCTCCTTCTGCTTGCAGACTCCTGGTGGGAGTGAAAGGCACAGATGCTTTTACCTCAAAACTAAAAAACCCTTGTGCTGGAATCTTAGAAGCTATTCAAAAAACAATTTTTTTTTCTTTCTTTTTCAGAGATCTGGGCTGTTGGTGGAGTTGAAAACCTGGAAGGTTAGTTTTCTTTTGATAATATAATTTATGATCTTTTGACTATGAAAGTCAAGGCCCGGGGAATGGGGATTTGAGGCAAAGGTAGCTAATAAGAATACCAGCATAGTAGTTGGAATGTTCTACTTTTGCTGGCTGTCCCAGGAGAGTATCTGAGGGCCTCTGAATTTGGAAAGAGACGAAGAAGGACAAGTAGAGAATGTAAGCATCCTGTAACAACGGAAATTCTCAGAAGGACCAGGCAGGGAGGGCAAGGGTACAAATAACCTGAGACCCAGTGAACAACACCCAAACCCACTGCTGTCAAGTCAGTTCTGACTCTTAGCGACCCTATAGGACACAGTAGAACTGCCGCATAGAGTTTCCAAGGAGTATCTGGTGGATTTGAACTACTGACGTTTGGGCCAGCAGCTGTTGCACTTAACCATTACAGCATCATGGTTTCCTGTGGACAACAGGGACTGCTGTTATTTCATTTGTATGTTAGATTTAAAGCAGGAATTTGAAGATGAGCTAAAATGTACCGCTTTAATCTGGCTCGTGATAATGTCTGCCCCAAAGATAAAGCCAGACCCTGTCCTAGACTTGCAAGACTCAGATGGCAGCTCCCAGTGATTCCCTCCTTCCTGGTAGCCTCAGGGGAGTTCAAGAGTTCCAGCAGGAGAGAAGAAATGACCTGCAGGTACCACTCGTGGGTTGTGGTCAGTCAGAGGCTCAAGGCAAAACTTCACATTTCCCTTGAAGCCCGTGGCGCTCAGCTCATCAATGAGACTGCCCGGCGTTTTAAGAAGAATCCCGTTAGTGTGGGGAAGGAAGAGAGATAATTACCTGGGGAATGAGGAAGAGAGACAGCAAAACCCATTTAGAAACAACAAACAGAACTAAAGAAAAAAGATGACATTCCAGGAAGGGATAAACAAGTAATTTTCTCCTCTGGGAAAGATGAAATGTTTGCAAAAATCACCATTTCAGTCAGAACCCTGGGGTCTGTGTTATTCTAGGGAGAATAATAGGAAATCAGAAAACTTGACAGCTGAGAGGTTTCAACTGTAAAGGACAGCGTGAGCCTGACGCACAAAGCTCTTGACACTTGACCATTGTCCATGTCTACAGTGTTTCAGTCATGTCTTCCCTGTCCTTCCCCACTTTCCAAATCCCTGACTCATTTTCCCCACACTGACTCTATCAGGAGGCCCTCAGGTTTGCTATCTCTGTGAAGAGCTGACAACTGATTTAATGCACAGGACTAGAAGCAGCAATTCCTTTAGTGTCTGATGTTGGGTATCTTTCTTGTTTGTTTGCTCTGTGGCTGTAACTAACCAGAATGAAATCTTTTCCAGGTTCCATTCTTGATTCTACCTCTGTATGACTGAGACAAGATTACCTTAACCTGAAAATGGAGATAACAGTAATAGTCACTTCACTGAGATGCTGTGAATAATAAATGAAATGATATGTTTAAAGTACTTAAATGGGACTTGACACATAATATATGTACAATAAAAGGGATCATTCACTGGAACTGTCATACATTGCTGGTCAGCGGTGAGTGTGTGTTAAGACAGCTACTTCTGAAAACCATTTGGTGGTAGATATTAAAGCTGGACATGTGCATAGACTATGACTTACCAAACTTGCTTCTACCTGGATGCTCTCCCAGATGTATACACGTTAGCTATTGATTGCTACGTAACATTACCCCAAACCTTAGTGACTTAAAACAGTGTTTATTATCTCTGTTTCTGTGAGTTAGGCCTTCAGATGTCCTTTGAATTGTGTTTTCTGCTATGTGCAAATACTGCGTAACTACAAAATAAAATTAAAAAAAAAGAAAATGTTGATATGTCAATTTTCGTATTTAACAATTTTTAAATTGCTTATTCAAGACATTTTTTTAAAAAAATCAGTTTTACTGGTTAGAAATGTATCATGAAGAAAAACTATTCCAAACTTGGGGTCCATTGGTGGTTCAGCTTCTATGGGAAAACCTGGGGCCCAGGTGGCATGGCAGTTAAGGGCTTGGTTGCTAACCAAAATGTTGGCAGTTTGAACCCAGCAGCCACTCTTTGGAAATCTATGGGGCAATATTCTACTCTGCTGTACGGGGTCACTATGACTTGGAATGACTTGACAGCCAAGACCTGTGTTTGATTTCTGGCCAGCAGACGTTATACACAGTCATTATTCATCTGTCAGTGGAGGCTTGCGTGTTGCTTTGATGCCAAACAAGTTTCAGGGGAGCTTTGCAAACCCAATGCTATTGAGTTGGATCTGACTCATAGAGACCCTAGAGGTCAGAGTAGAACTGCCCAGCTCCCAGACTAAGATAATCTAGGAAGAAAGCCTGGTGATCTACTTCCAAAGAACATCCAGTGGAAATCTCATGGATTATAAAAGAACATTGTCTGGTACACACCCAGTCATGAGAATGGCACAGACCCAGGCAGTACTTAGTCCCATAGTGCATGGGGGTCGCCGTGAGTCAGGGGCCAACTTGATGGTAGCTAACAACAACCATATGCCAAACTTAGAAATAGAGCAAACATCTACTGTATATGCTTTTAACTTAATGCCAGAATGTGGTGTAATGAATTCATCCAAAACACATCCGATGCTTTTATTAAACTCATTATTTACTGATGATCAGGATATAGATTCTAGGAATTATTAACTTTAGTTGAAAATAATTTTTCTGGTAGAGGTGAAATTGATTTCTGTCTGGTAGAAATAATAACCACCAAGTTGTGATTTTATTGCCTTTTAGGACATTAACCAGTTTTGCATCTAGTTTAGCAATCTTATTTTAGTGTCTTTTCTTTTACTGGAAACTCTCGTAGTGCAGTGGTTAAGTGCTATGTCTGCTAACTAAAAGGTCAGCAGTCTGAATCTGCCAGGCACTCCTTGGAAACGCTATGGGGTAGTTCTACTCTGCCCTATAGGGTCACTATGAGTTGGAGTCGACTCGACAGCACTAGGTTTTTTCTTTCACTAGCTCCATACACCCATCGCTCATACAGTCTTTGAATCATCTTTATCATCTTGATTGTCCCCTCATTAGTAAATTAAATAGTTGAAACCTGCTCACTACACACTTTCAGAGCATAATTTTAACATTTAGAATTTTATGGAGTTGGCATGGGCTAATTTTCTGAAGTAAATTTACTTCTGAAGAGTAGAAATTTCAAATCTTACGTATCAAAGCAGAATATTATGTGATGTTATGTTGGAAAACAAGCTCCCTAGGTTGGAAGGCATTACATAACAGCTTCAACATTATACTCAGACATGTCAATGATTAAAAGGTGATGCAGGGCCAGACAACATTTTGTTCTGTTACACATAGGGTCACCATGAGTCAGTGAGGATTTGTTGGCAACAACAGTTTATCAGTGCTTTTGAATGATGGCACTGGGAAGGAATCTTGAATGTACTTTGGACTATCAAAGAATGAACAAATCTCTCTTGGAATAAGTATAGCCAGAATGCTTCTTAGAAGTGAGGTGGTGAGACTTTGTCTCACTTAGTTTGGATATGAATTATCAGGAGGGACTAGTTCTTAGAGAGGGACATCATGGTTTGTAGAGTAGAGGATCAGGAAAAAAGAAAGAAGAGCCTTAACATGATGAATTGATACAGCGGCTACAGCAGTAGGCTTGAAGATCGTGTTTAATTGTGAGGATGGTGCACAACAAGGCAGCATTTCATTCTCTTGTCCACAGAGTCACTGTGAGTTGGAGTGGACTTGACAACATCTAAAAACAACACGTGTTGTTAGCCTTTTGTGGATTTATATGGTCATCATGATGAGAAGGAAACATTGGTGTCATGGTGGTTAAGTGCTACGGCTGCCAACCAGTAGGTCAGCAGTTCAAATCCACCAAGTGCTCCGTGGAAACTCTATGGGCAGTTCTGTTCTGACCTGTAGGGTTGCTGTCAGTTGGCAGTGACTTGGAACACAATCCGGTTATAACTTGTGGACTGTCTTACTATATTTTATTAATAATCCTGTGGTTTTGTGCTCTTTGGCACTTAAATTCTTAAGCTTTACTGGTCCGACGTTCTTGGCACATTATAGGTGGGTTAGTCATGCAGTAATATTTTAGAGTTTAGGGCTCAGTCATTAGAAGAATAATTAAATGTTGGGTAAGAACTGGCTGACCTTCCCAATTAAATCAAGTGTAGATTCCATGACCTGGGCCACTGGGCAAGGTTTCCTGGCAGGTATAGCATTCAGTGCTTAACAATTTTCATTTTGAAGGACAATCTTGCTTGTACCTCATTAAATTCTTGTTTGGTGAAATTCAAATGAATGTTCTCTTAGTTTCTTTTCAGCAGAATTTTTCTATATTTGGTTACTTCGTTTTATGTATGAGCCCTTCCTGAAATACTTTTTGGTGAAATTATGTCAGCCAATTCTCCTTTCCCTTCTTTCCTCCCATATTTCCTTATACTCCTCTGTAATCTCTCTTTATTCCATAAAAAATGAAGTGTAGGTAGGATCCTGAAACAGTAAAATGGTATTTAGTAAAAACTAACGGGAAACTAAAGGATTTTACAAAATGATGGTGTATCAATATTATATGAACTATAGCAAATGTATTACTCTTATATAAGATGCTAATGACAGGAGAAAGCATGTGTGTGTGTAGAGTGAGCACATGGGAACTCTACTAGCTACTCAATTTTTCTGTAAATCTAAAGCTATTCTAAAAATAGAGTCTAATAATAACCAAATGGAGTAGACATTGGAAAAAAAGTGTCTATCATAAGGACATGCTTTATACATGACTTTAATCACACCTTCAGTCTGGAAGCTTGCTGAATGACTACTGTTAATATGATATAAATTTTGGATTTAAGGTGCACCATTTTGAATGACTATACCCTATAGCATGCTATGAGTTGGAGTATTCTCCACAGCAACAATTAAAAAAAAAAATTGTTCCCTCTAAATCAGGGTACGTGGTCACTGCAGTGGTACCTGTTTGCAAATTGCTTGTTGAGTCTGTATTAAACTATCTATAGAATCCGAGAGTGAGCACTTATGAACTTTTATAAGCAATCTCACAGGACACAGATCTGCTGAATCTATCAATGCAAAGACTGAGGTCATATTTTATGTCCTGTTTTATTTCATTGTTTTGTCTTTCCTTCTATTTTAAAAAGCCTACAGTGGGTTAGGGGGAAAAAATGTCCCTTCCTAGAGATAATTTGATATTGTAGATCTCATCTATAAGTTGCTTAGCTCAGTTCCCTTGAAGTCTGCAACTGTTTCTCTGTAGCTTAATGAAACAAAACAAAACAAAACCTTAATATGATAAAATATGTTTTTCTGGTTTTGGCTGGAGTTATATCGACTCATCGATGTCATAGTGGTTGTCTGAATGGATTTAAAACTGATTGAAAATTATATACATATATGTATATAATGAATTATAACTCATACAAGATTTTTTAGTAACAGAATATATTGTAAAAAGTGAGATTTCTGAGAAGAAAGTGATGTTAGCTCGAAATAGTGCAAGAAGCCCTTGGTAGAGGATAGGTGAGAAAAAACTGAGTCAGAACAGTCTTTGAAGCCATGTGACTCTTATATCTAAATTTTTTCTAGCCTCTAAAATCAAAGGTTACTGTTTTTTAAATATAAGTGATCATCTATCACATGAATCAAAATGAATTGGCCCCAATTTCTCCTCTAGGTTGAGATACAAGCACCTGAATTTCCAGTTTTTGCCAAAGGAAAGTTCTCTTTATCTCGAGCCTCAGAAGTCTCCTTTTTTTTTCAGCCTAAAAGTCATAAATGTTCATCCCATGAAGCAGCCTTATCATTTCTGCCAGGGAACAGAGAATGTTAGTGAAGTAGCCTCAGTCTCGGATTTCAGAACAGATGAAATGATTTGATGCCAGCGCTCAAAATGTATAGGTGATGAGCTAGATTTCTTATTCACAAGTATCACATCACACTGATGTCTGCATGTAATGTTTTCCTGCACTGAATTCAGCAAAGACTAGCTTTTGTGTAAAGACATAGGCCTTAATACTTAGATTTACATTATCTTTCAGCAGCAATGCCATTGGTAAATCATTGTTACTTTATCGTTTATAAATCACAGCTGCATTCTTTCATGGTTGGTAAAAATATGATAAAATGCCAACAAAAAGGATTCAGGTGTATAATTAAAAATGTATTCCTTGAAAATACTCTCTACACTTGGGTCCATTCTTACGCACTAGTAACCTGCTATGGGAGAGTGAGAGGGAGGAGATCTGGACGTACCTGGAGGTATATCTTCAGGCTCTTCTCAGTATCAGTGTAATCTTGAACAACTTTCTCAGCGTCAGTTTCCTCACATGAAGAATGTATTGGATTAAACTTTCCTTCCTCAAGTTGGCTCCTATGACTAGGAACATGCCAGCCGACTAGGAACATGCATAGTTGAAAATCTTGCTTTGTAAGATGGAAGGGAAACTTTTTACGCACCATGGGAAAGTCATAGGAGAATCAGGGAAGATCTTCAAGACTTGCGTCTTCTTGACTGTGAGCACAGTAGGCTGTAATCATTCTTCCTAAGAGAAACAAGTAGCTGTGACATGCAGTGGCGTCTCCACTTGCTTCTCTTCCTCTTCTTTTCTCCATTTCCTTTTATCCACCTCCTTCTCCTTCCTCATCTTGTCCTTCTCCTCCTCTTCTCCCTCTAGACAAAAAAGTCTTATCACATCTGCACAAATGAAGTTGTTGGGTGGTGCAATTTGTGCTTGACTACTGATCTTAAGGGTGATGGTTGAAGCTACCCAGTGGCACTTCAGAAGATAGACCTGGTAATCTGCCTCCTTAAGGATCACAGCCAAGAAAACTGTATGGATCACTTGTACTCTGTACCACATGGGATCACCATGAGTCGCAATTGACTTGATGGCAACATCCATACCTTGTACACAAATAATTGATCCTTTCAATTAACCTAATGAGAACTTGAAACCCTGGTGGCACAGTGGTTAACAGCTTGGCTGCTAACCAAAAGATGGGCAGTTCAAATCTGCCAGACATTCCTCGGAAACCCTATAGAGCAGTTCTAGTCAGTCTTAGAGGGTCTCAGTGAGGTAGAATGCAGTCGATGGCCGTGAGTTGACGAGAACTTATTAGTTTAAATTATGTAAAATACCATCTTTACTCTGCAGCTCTGTTTTTAAAATTCTGTTTTGTAATCTGTGTTGTCTGTTGAATAAAGCCTGTCTCTTCAGCTTGATGTTCAGGGTCTTTCACAGTATAAGCCCAACATAAGTGTCCCAAGCTCAAGCCCCACTGCCAATGAGTCAACTCATAGTGACCTTAGAAGATGGAATAGAACTACTCCATAAGGTTTCCAAGGAGCAGCTGGCAGATTTGAACTGCCAGCTTCTTGTGTAGCAGCCAAGATCTTTAACCACTGCACCATGAGGGCTCCATAGCAGTTCTGGCTCCTCAAATTTGCCTAAAATTATTATTATTTTCTCTTTATTGTCTACTGAAACCATTTTCTTTTTCCCAGAATGGTTTACCTGCTAGTTTTCATTTCTCCACCCACCTAACTAATACTTAACATCTAGTATGTGATGATGAGCAAAGACTGCCGGGCATCTAAAAGTTTAGCATCTGGTACTTATTCAAACCACTACTTGTTCTTTGGGGACTAGCTCAAGTTTTACCTGATGGTGGTGCAGCAATTAAAGCATTCAGCTGCTAACCAAAAGGCAGGAGTTCAAACTCACCAGCTGCTCTGGAGGAGAGAGGTGTGATAGTTCCCTTCTGTGAAGAATCCTGCAGGGAGGATTCTGCTCTGCCTGTAGGGTCTCTGGGAGTCAGAATTGACTCGACAGCACTCAGTAGCAGCAGCAACATTGTTAGAAGAGTGGGAGTGGGAAATCAGAAGTTTTGGATATACATTCTACCTGGTCAAATCATTTAACTCCTTAAGTCTCATTTGTGTCCTTATCTGTAAAGTAATAGTGATCTTTTCTTCATAGAGGACTTATTTTACTTAAGGATTCAATGAGAAAATGAGGTGTACTTGCCTGGCACACAATAGATAGCACTCAGTGCTCTTTTCTCTTTTTTCTCATGAAAAGTTTTCTTCTTCAGTCTAATTCTACCACCAAAGGGAAGTTGTTTTACTGGTCTGCAGTCCACACCATACACACTCTAAAGTTGTTCTCTTCCTAGTACTACCTCAGTAGTGTAACTCCTCCTTTTTTCTGGAATGCCTATCCTTCCTTTTCCATCTGTCCAAATCCTATACTATTTTCTAAATAGGATTTAAAGTTTCATTTCCTAATAATCACTCGTGAGCCTCCTGAACTTTCTGGCATTCTCTTAACGCATTTTTTGGCTTTTGGTCATACTGTCTTTGGTATTGATATATATATATCATGCCAAAGCCAAGAGCCATCGAGTCAGCATATCAACTCCTTATATCTCTAATGAAAAGATGTATTCATGATAGCAAGGAGAATTTCTTGTATGTTGTAATTTGTGTTTTTCTGCCCCCTAGAGTATAGTGCATGTAACAGATAGCTAAGACATACAACAGACTTGACACTGGCGAGGGATACAGACAAGCAGACTTGTGTGGGGATGTCAGGTGGTAGCAGGATCTATTGTTCAAGTACTTCTCTCCCACATGCCAACTTCATGCCCACTCAAAACCCACTACTGTCGAGCTAATTCTGAGTCATAGCAACCCTGTAGGACAGAGTCTCTGGACCAGCCTGCACTTTCCTAGGCCTGAAGGAATAGCAGCTGCCAGACACCAAGTGCTGCCTTCAGGTGTTCAGATGAACTTCAGAATCCGTATCAACTGTCCTTGGAAGCAGTGCTGCAGGAAGTGTTCCTTCTCTCTGACAGCTTATTTCTTAGTGACTCTACTCAGTAGGCTGAGATGCTACCCAATATAAAGAAAACAAAAGTCCCCACAATTGGATCAGTAAGCAATGCCATGATAAATGGAGAACATATTGAGGTTGTCAGGATTTAATTTTACTTGGTTCCACAATGAATGCCCTTGGTAGCAGCAATCAAGAAATCAAAAGACGCATTGTATTGAGAAGATCTGCTGCAAAAGACCTCTCTGAAGTGATGAAAAATAAAGACATCACCATGAAGACTAAGGTGTGCCTGACTCAAATCATGGTATTTTCAATCACATCACATGCATGTGAAAGCTGGAGAACAAATAAGGAAGACAGAAGAAGAAATGATGCCTTTGAAACGTGGTGCTGGGGAAGAATATTGAACACACCATAGACAGCCAAAAGAACAAGCAGATGTGTTCTGGAAGATGTACAACTGGAATGCTCCTTGGAAGCAAGGATGGCAAGACATTTTGTCAGGAGGGATCAGTCCCTGGAGAGAGACATCATGCTTGGTACAGCAGAGGGTCAGCGACAAAGAGGAAGACCCTCAAGGAGATTGATTGACACAATGGCTGCAACAGTGGGGTTAAGCATGAAATCAACTGTGGGCATGGTTCAGGACTGGGTAGGGTTTCGTTCTGTTGTACATAGCGTCACTATGAGTCAAAACCAACTCAGTGGCACCTAACAACAATCACCAAGAAACTAATTTCCTGAAGATGAGTGCCTGGCAAAATGGGAGGAGAAAGCATTGTTTTAACTTGGAGGGCTGTCTTTTATCTAAACTTCAAAACGGTCGGCTTTGATTGTACACATTAGAATCCCTCCACAATATTGTTGCTGTTTTTGTTAGTTGCTGTCCAGTTGGTCACTGACTCAGTGACATTGTGCACAACAGAATGAAGCTCCGTCTGGTCCTGGGCCATCTTCACAATCCTTGCTATGCTCGAGTCCGTTGCTGCAGACTGTGTATCAGCCCATGTCACTGAGGATCTTTCTCTGCTTTCAGGCAAGATTCACCTGATGTCAGCAATGATATCCCATGTTCTCGGCCTTTGTCTGACTCTGGCTTGAATTTCTGACAGTTCTCTACGTACTGCTACAATAGTTTTTGAATGATCTTTAGCGCAGTTTTACTTATGTGTGATGTTAGTGATATTACTTGATAATTTCCACACCCTGTTGAATCACCTTGCTTTGGAATGGGCACAAATATGTATCTCTTCGAGTCAGTTGGCCAGGTAGCCGTCTGCCAAATTTCTTTGCGTAGGTGAATGAGCACTTCCAGTGCTGCATCCACTTGAACCATCTCAGCTAGTATTCCGTCAGTTCCTGGAGCCTTGGTTTCCACCAGCGCTTTCAGTTCAACTTGGACATCTTCCTTTGGTGCTGTTGCTTCTTGATCACACGCTGCCTGTTAAAATGACTAGATATTGGCCAATTCTTTTTGGTATAGTGACTCTGTATATTCCTTCCGTCTTCTCTTGATGCTTCCTGAATTGTTCAGTGTATCTCCCCTAGAGTCCTTCAGTATGTACAACTTGAGGCTCAGATGCTGAGCGTGTTCTTCCCTTTTGGTTTCCTGATTTCAGATCTTTGCATATTGCATTAACAATACTATACTTTGTCTTCTTGAGCTGACCTTTGAAATCTTCTTTTTACCTCTTTTACTTCATCATATTTAACCTTTGCTTTAGCTACTTTATATTCAAGAGCAAGTTTCAGAGTCCCTTCTGATACCCGTTTTGGTCTTTTCTTTCTTTCTTGTTTTAGAGACCTCTTGCTTTCTTCATGTGTGATGTCCTTCCCAGCTTGTCTGGTCTTCAGTCATTACTGTTCAGTGCATCAAATGTATTCTTAAGATGGTCTCTAAATTCAAGTACAATATACTCAAGGTCATACTTTGGCTCTTGTGGACTAGTTCTAATTTTCTTCAACTTGAACTTGAACTTGTATATGAGCAATTGATGGTCTAGTCTGTAGTTGGTCCTTGGCCTTGTTTTGACTGATGATATTGAGTTTTTTCACCATCTCTTTCCGCAGACAGAGTTGAGTTGATTTCTGTGTATTCTGCCGGGCAAGATCCACACATATGTTTATGTTGGTGAAAAAGGTATTTGCAATGAAGAAGTCATTGGTCTTGAAAAATTCTGTCATGTAATCTTTAGCATTGCTTCTGTGAGTAACCAATACCATATTTCCCAACCACCAATCTTTCTTCTTTGTTTCTGTCTTTCCCACTCCTGTGGCCAATAATTATCAGTGCAATTTCAGATTGCAGAAATTGGTAAAAATCTTCAATTTCTTCATAGTTGGCCTTAATGATTGGTATGTAAATTTGAATAATAGTCATATTAATTGGTGTTCCTTATAGGTGTATAGGTATTATCTGTTCACTGACAGCATTATACTTCAGGATAGATCTTGAATTGTTCTTTTAAACAATGAACACAATACCAATCCTTTTCAATTTGTCCCTCCTGGCATAGTACACTATATGATTATCTGATTCAAAACAGCCAAATATCATTCCATTTTAGCTCACTAATGGCTAGGATATTGACATTTACATGGTCTATATCATTTTTGTCAATTTCCAGTTTTCCTGTGTTCACATTTCTTAAATTCCACATTCCAATTATTAATGAATATTCACAGCTATTTCTTCTCATTTTGAGTCATGCCACATCAGTAAATGAAGTTCTCAAAAGCTTAACTCCATCTACATCATTAAAGTTAACCCTGCTTTGAGGATGCAGCTTTTCCCCAGTTGTATTTTGAGTACCTTCCAGTCTGAGGGGCTCATTTTCCACAAGTGGGAAATGTGCTGCTGCTAGTCATAACATTTCCACTGGCTGGTATTTTACTTTATTTTTTGTAAAAAATAAACCATTAGGTCTTTCTAGTCTGTCTAAGTTTGGAAGCTCAGCTGGAACCTGTCCACCACGGATGACCCTGCTGGTATCTGAATACCAGTGGCACGGCTTTCAGCATCACAGCAACATGCAAGCCCCCCTGTCGTATGACAAACTGATAGACTCATGGGGGATTGCAATATCCAGGATGAATGAAAACCCATTGCCACTGAGTTGATTTCTGATGCACAGTGACTCTATAGGACAGAACAGAGCTGCTCCATAGTTTCCAAGAAGCAGCTGGTGGGATTGGTTGAACTGCTGATCTTTTTTTTTTGTTAGCAACCAAGTTGTTAACCGCTATGCTACTAGGAACTAATACTAAAAATTAACTTTCTAATAATAACTAACTCCAGTTGTGTGCTTATAATGTGCCACTATTTTGCTGGATGGATATATATCTAGAATCCTTTCGCAGGTCTAAAACTCTAAGACTCTCTAACTCCAACTGGAACCAGATCTCAACAGAAATGTATTAGGCGGTCTGTGTGACCCAATATCCAGGAGAATAAGAATTCCTTACATGTATATATATATATATAATCCAAACCTATTGACATTGAGTCGATTCAGACACATACTGAAACTACAGGACAGAGTAGAACTGCCTCATACGACTTCAAGGAACAGTTCGTAGATTTGAACTGCTGGCCTTTTAGCAGCTGAGCTCTTAAACACTGCACCACTGGGGTTCCAGAAGATTGAATGGATTGATGTAGGAAATTTAATTTTTGATATTTATGCTAAATGTCAGGAAAAAGTATTAAAGACTTCAGTGTGGACAAAATAGAGTAAGGAGTATTCTCTCATTGAAGTCCTAAGTTTGGTTTAGCTATTCCTTCATGAATTTTCTGATTCTCTAGTATATACCTTTGTCTCTGATTGACTGGGTTGTGTTAGTTTAGGGACAGAAACTGATTTGTAGAAAACTGATAACTATGCAAGTTTTTCCTTTCCGGAGTAATGAAACAACTCTTGCCCGTAGAAATGCAAATAGAAATCATGCCCTAGATACACTTGTAAATTATACCCATTAAAAATGTAGGTACATATTGTCCTACAGAGATAAAATATGTATTTTATTGACCTATATCTAATTGTGAAACCCCTGATGGTATAGTGGTTAAGTGCTTTGTCTGCTAACCAAAAGTCTGGCAGTTCAAATCTGCCAGGCACTCTTTGGTAACTCTATGGGGGCAGTTCTACTCTGACCTATAGGGTCACAATGAGACAGAATCGACTAGACAGCAGTGGATTTGGTTTTATATATAATTGCATATATACATGTATGTATATGTATATATACATATATGTGCAATTATTTTAATTTACATTTTTTAGCTATAAGTTGTAACCAGGAGTGTAACAGTTTTCTGTTAGTTCTGTGAGTCTTATCAAATTTAATGGTGTTCTTATTTGCCTTCTAGTCAATTCCTACACATAGTGATCTTACAGGACAGAGTAGAACTGCCCCGTAGGGTTCCCAAGGATTGAGTGGTGGATTTAAACTATTGACTTTTTGGTGAACAGACTGAGTTTTTAACCACATCACCACCAGGACCTCCAAAATTGGAATTAGTGTCAGAAATTAGAGTAAGTTTTGTGGACCCTCTTCCCTCTAGCTACCTAATTTTCCACCTTATTTTTAAAGAACAGAATAAAACTAATATCAAAATCAGACAAATATAGGAAAATCTCAGCCTAATATCTCTCGTGATTATAGACACAGGTATTTCAAGCAAAATATCAGCAAAAGTATGGTACATCATGACCAAGTGGGACTTATTTAAGGAATGCAAGGTCAGTACAACATTCAAAAATCAATAGATTCAACTTAAGATACTAATAGAATAAAAAAGAAGTACTAGTTATTCCAATATGCAGAAAATCACTTCACAAAATTCAAAATCCATTCATATAAAAATTATCACCAAAGTAGCAACAGAAGACAAGTCTTTGAATAGCCTATAGCTAACACCATAGTACTTAATGGTGAGAGACAGAATGCCTTCCCCATAAGACTGAGAAAAAGCAAAGATATTTGATACAATCTTAGTTAACAGTATACCGGAATTCCAAGGCATAAAGATTGAAGAAGATAAAGTAAAATAATCTCTGTGTAGAAAAATTCTACTAGAACTAATAAGTAAATTTAGCAATGTATCAAGATCTAAGGTCAGAATACAAAAATCAAATTTATTTCTATATACTATCAAAGAATAACTTTAAACTAAAATGAAAATGAATTTCACTTACAGTAGGATCAAATATATGAAATACTTAGTGATAAATTGAACAGAATCTGTATAAGACCCGGATCTGACAGCTACGAAACGTTCTGGGAGAAATTCAAGGAATTGTAAATAAATGGAGAGGTGTGTTGTTTTCATGTAATGAAAGTGATTTTTTGGTGATCAAAAATAACAGGGAAAGACAGAGATTATATGGAAATATTCATGGAAGGGTATAACTTCTAACATTTAAACATAACCATTCAAGTATGAGTATTACAAAAACAAAATAGAAATTCATTTATTGTTGTTGTTAGTTGTTGAGTCAGCTCTGACTCTTAGGAAGGTAAATAAAACGTCAGTTTGCTTTCGTTTTCCCTTCCCTGATGCCACATTCTTCTCAGTTAGTTGTGTGTAACACATGTATGCTGAGCAAATAATCCAAGGAACCGGACTATGTGAAGAAGAATGTGGAATCAGGATTGGAGGAAGACCCTAACAACCTGTGGATGTGCAGATAACACAACGTTGCTTGCTAAAAGTGAAGAGGACTTGAAGCACTTACTGATAAAGATCAAAGATTACAGTCTTCAGTATGGGTTAACACCTCAACATAAAGAAAATAAAAGTCCTCACAAATGGATCAGTAAGCGACATTATGGTAAATGGAGAGAAAAAATTGGAAGTTGTCAAGGATTTCATTTTACTTGGATCCACAATCAACAGTTATTGAAGCAGCGGTCAAGGAATCAAGATACATTGCATTGAGCAAATTTGCTGAAAAAGACCACTTTAAAATGTTAAAAAATAAAGAAGTCACTCTGAGGACTAAGGTGCATCTGACCTAAGCCATGGTATTTTCAGTTGCCTCATATTGTGAAAAAGCTGGGCAATGAATAAGGAAAAGTGAAAAGGAATTGATGACTTCCAATTACGGTGCTGATGAAGAACAAACAAACCAGTCTTGGATGAAGCAGAGCCCAAACGCTCCTTAGGAATGTAGATAGTGGGCCTGTCTCATGTACTACGGACATGTTATCAGGAGGCACACGTCCCCGGTGAAGGACATCATGCTTAGTGGAGTGGAGGGTTGGCAAGGAAGAGGAAGACACTCAATGAGATGGGCTGTCGCGGTGATTGCAACAACGGGTTCAAACATAACAACAGTTGTGAAGATGGCACAGGAGGAGGCAGTGTTTCTGTTGTACACAGGGTACCTATGAGGTAGAACTGACTGGACACTGCCCAGTAACAACAGTAACAACAGCACATGTGGCACCAGCCATCTGGCCATTTGTTAGCATTGATTTTTCCTCTCTGTATGTGTTCGTCTATGTTTCTAGTCTTAGCCTGTGTGACTTTAAATAATAGTTCTCAGGGTTATTGTGAATCTCAAAGGAACTCAGGTATGCAGTGATGCTTCAAAAGGACAGTGTAGAACTTAATTCTCCGACACTTGTCGAGTGGGCTGGGGTTCAAAGCAGGCCTAGGCACCTGTATGCTGGAAATAGAAACTGGTTTCACATAATGAGTTGACATAGCCAGGGATCAGACAGGAGGGACATAGATGACTGGGATTCACTCTAGCTCTTGGAATACTGGCCAAGTGGAGAGTAAGGTGGATCCTTTTGAGCACAGGCCTCACTGGATGGCTGGACTGAAGCTCTAGGCATAATTGTTGCCTGTATTGATATGAATACTGGAGAAGTACTTAGTCTGAGGTAAAGACATAGTGACTGGTTTTCAGGTAAATACACAGGACTGTAGCAGAGGCTGAGGTGTACCTAGCCAACCACTTTCCATGTGAGAGTGGGTGAGATTATAAACACAGATAGTTTCCCTGTAAGAACAAAATAGAATTTAAAAATATTGAACTATCTTTTATCCTTTTTAATAAATTCCTAGTATTTCAGAAGAAACATTTATTAATTCTTTTGTGATTTATTCTTTGCCTTTAGAAACAAGACTTGGAAAATTACCAAAAAAAGAGCTATAGAAAAGTATATCACTTTTTAAAAAATAATGATCAAGTGAAAGTATACAGTCCAAATCATTTTTGCATGGCCGTCTATCTGCAACTCATCTGCTGTCTTCATCCTGTGACAGTACACTCCTCTTTTCGCTCTTCTAGCATCCTCCTAATGAACACCTGTCCCCTCCTCTCCACCCTCCCCTCTCCCATCTCCAAAGAAACCAGTAGGACAACCTCTAATAAACGTATAGAACCATAAAGTTCACACACCACATGCTTACACTGTGTCCCTGAGTCCAGTTGATTCTTGTCTAAAGAGTTGACCTCAACAGTGGTTTCAGGTGAGGGCCAGCAGCAAGTCTAGGGGTTATGTTCCCTGGGGTCCCTCCAGGCTGTCAGACTATGAGTTCTGGTCTTTTAGTAGAGTTTTTGAACTGCACACCTGTTTTTCTATTGCTCATCAGGGACTTTACATTGCGTCCCCCATTGTGGCTGCCGTTGGTGGTAGCAGGATACCATCTGGTTCTTCTGGTCTCTTGCTGATGCTGTCTCCCCTTCATACGGATCCTTCTGTCTCCTAGGCTCATTTTCCCTCATGTCTTTGATGTTCTTGGTCATCATCTGTTCCAGATGGGTTGAGACCATCTGATGTTCTTCAGATGGCAGCTTGCTAGCTTTTAAGACCCCAGACACCACACACCAATATGGTGTGCAGAAGACTCTCTTAGCAAAAGACTAGTTATGACAGTTAACCTCAATATCCCCTGAAAATATGGTCCCCAGGCCACTGTCTATGCTACTCTATCCTTTGAAATGTTGGATTGAGTTCAGAAAACCTTGCAGCTTATAGTGTAGTCCAGTTACGTGGATCTGCCTTCTACTGTGTGCTGTCACTCCCTTCACCTAACCAAATCCTACTGACTATCTAATCTGTGAACATCACTCTTCCTCCCTCCCCACCCTTGTAGTTGTCAAAGAGTCTTTTCATCTGTATGTAAGTCAGTTTTTAGTCCTTATAGCAAAGATCTCCTACAACACTTGACCTTTTGAAACTGACTCATTTCATTTAGGACAATGTCTTCTGTTTGAAACCAGATTCTGAGGTGCTTCCTAAAATTGTCATTGTCCTTTATCATTGCATAGTGTTGCACTGAGTATAGTCTGTTTTTCTGTTCATCTGTTGATGGGCACCTAGGTTGATTCCATCTTTTTGCTCTTGTGGACAGTGCTGCAATAAATGATCATATGCATGTATCTGTTCGTGTGACCACCTTTATTTCTGTAAGATAGACTCTGAACATTGGGTTTGCTGAGTCATATGGTATTTATACTTCTAGCTTTTAAAGCCAAGCCAAGTGCCATCTGAGAGTGCCAAATTTCCTTCCAAAGTGGTTGTACCATTTTGCATTCCCAGCAGCAGTGTAGGGCAGTTCTGATCTCTCCACAGCCTCTCTACTATTTGTTGTTTTGTGTTTTTTGGATTATTGCCAACCTCAACAGTGAGATGGTATCTCACTGTAGCTTTGATTTGGATTTCTCTGATAGCTAGTGATCATGGGCATTTCCTCGTGTGTCTTTTGGCTGCCTGGATGTCCTCTTTGGTGAAGTGTCTGTCCATCTCCTTTGCTCATCACTTAATTGGGTTATTTACCTTTCTCTTGTTGATATTTTGCAGTACCTTGTAGAATATGGAAATTACACATCAACCCAATATGTAGTTGCCAAATATTTTTACCATTCTTCAGGTAGTTTTTTAACTTTCATGATAAAGTCTTTGGATGAGCATAAGTGTTTGAGTTTTAATACTTCCCGCTTATCTATGTTCTCTTCTGTTGTTTGTGCATTGCTGGTCAGATTTCATAGTCTGTCTAAGCTGGGTATTAGAACTTCTATTGTTGTCCTTATTTTGTCTTGCATGATCTGTATTGTCTTAGGTTTGATATCTAGGTCTTTGATCAATTTTGAGTTAGTTTTATGTAAGGTATGAGATATGGGTGCAACTCTTTGAAAACTGGAATATATTCTTGAAGAAGTGAAGATGTGTGTGTTAAAAGACTGAGCACTGGATGATTATTTAAAGAAAGAAAAAACTTAAGATAACTTTTACTTGCCTTTTGATTGGTTCTTTTATCCATTTTATACCAAATTCTACAGTTGTCTGGGGGAGGGGGATCAAAAGAAGTAGATAGTAACAACAACAAAAAATACCAAACCAAGCCTAGTGCCATCAAGTCGATTCTCACTGATAGCTGCCTTAGAGAATGGAGTAGAACCATTTCATAGAGCATCCAAGGAGCATCTGGTGGATTTGAACTACTGATCTTTTGGTTAGCAGCTGTAGCACTTAACTACTATGATACCAGAGTTTTCAGTAGGTAACAACGTAAGATTATAATTCTGAAATTTCTGCCTTCAGCCCCTAACTCCTCCTTAAATCCAAGCTTTTTATACCTACCTAGTTGGATACCTTCTTTTGGATGTCTAATAGGCATTTCATCTCAACACATTCAAAATTGCACTATTGGTTTCTAGCCCTCATAAACCTGCTTCTTCTCTAGTCTTCCTCACTTCACTACCATTCTACTACTTGCTTAAGGTAAAGACCTTGGAATTGTTCTGATTTCTCTTTTTTTCCCCTCAACTCCCATGTATACTTTGGGAACAAATACTGCCAGCTTTACCTGGAAAATGTCCCTCCCTCTGACTGTTCTCATCACCTTGACCGTTACCTCCTTGCTAAGCACCACCGTCATGTTTACTGAACAATGGCGTTGTCTTGCTCCTTGTATCCACTCATGTGTCTTTACAGGCTGTTTGCTACCCAGCAGCGGCAGTGATGTTTTTAAAATGAAGTCAGATCATATTCTGCATCTGCTGAAAACCCTTCGGTAGATTATTCTCAGCACATCTGAGTGAAATTTGATCTTGTGCAATCCATGAGGCTGTAGCTTGGTCCTTAGCTGCCTCTCTGGCCTCACCTCTTTCAGCTTTCTTACTCAGTCATTAGCTGCATCAAACTAGCCCTCCTGCTGTGCTTCAAACATGCTGAACCCCCTCCTTCCTCCAGCTGTTGCTCTTACTACTTTCTCTGTCTAAAATGCGTAGATAACCTGCAGGACTCCCCTCCTCAACCCTTTCACTAAAGTTTCCCACAGGTGTCCTTGATTTAGAATGGCCTTTCCCCCAAGCACCTTTTATAACATGGTACTCAAACACCCTTTATCCTCTTCCTTACTTTTTTCATAGCATTCATTTTACTATCCATTATTATTTTTAGATTTACCTGTTGGCTTGAATATTATTTGCCTCTCCCGCTAGAATGTAAGCTGTTTGTGGGCAGAAGTTTACACTAGAATGTAGCTCATTGAGAACAGAGACTGCTTTCTCCCCACAGGAAATACTAAATACTTTTTAAATGAATACTGAGAGTGAAGATACTAGGGTAGCTGAATCCTTTAACAAGGCTGAATTCTTTACTTGTGTGGAAAAAACTCTTATAGAGCAGACATGAAGTCTTTCAAAAGCAACTGCTGAGAAAAGCATGAAATTTCTAAACTGCCGATTGATATACAGAAATATGCCTAAAGTTTAGCAAATCAATGCACTGGAGTCACTGGGAAGTCTGTGATTCTGGTGGAATACATTGTAATAGGATTTTTGACTTCCCATCCTTCACGGAGGGAACTATAACATTTCCTACCCAACCTTAAAACTTGTATTAGCTCTCATTGCATTATTATCCTAGGACTTTGTAAAGCTAAACAAAATCCTAACTATTTATCTAGATATAATTTGTTCCTCTGGGAGATGCTCTGAGATGGACTTACATATTGCATTTCTCGCCCGGTCTTCTGCAGTTGTTTTCTTACTGACTTTCTCAGCCCTGTCTTTTGACCACTTGTCCTACTCTTGTCAGAATGACTTTCTGCATTGTGTAACAAAGCAGTTTCATTTTGTCCCCAAATAGTTTTGAATGATAATGTGGATATAAAAAAAAGGATTTGGGATAAGGGATAATGGAAAAGAAATTAAAATGTGAATGTATGCATTAGAAAAAAGTCCTCTTTTGGTCCCTGAAGTTAGGCACGAACTTCTCACTATCATTTATTCACAAGCACAGTTTTAGTCAGCTAGGGCTGCTCAAACAGAAATACCACAGAGCAGATGGCTTTAACGAAGGAAGGTTTATTCTTACTTAGTCTGGTAGGCTGCAGGTCCATATTCAGGGTGTCTGCTCCAGGGGAAGGCTTTCCCCTTGTCGGCTCATGAGGCAAGTCCAGTATTGCATCAGTCTTTGTCCAGGAGCATCTTGGCACAGGAACCTCAGGTCTGAAGGACGAGCTCTTCTCCCAGTGCTGCTTTCTTGATGGTAACAAGGTTCCCAGTTCTCTGCCTGCTTCACTGTCTTTTTATCTCTTGTAGGATGAAAGGATTAAGGGTGGGGCAAGCCAAACTCCAGGGAAACTCCCTTTACAGTGGAGCAGGGAGGTGATCTTATAAAGGGATTTACAGTCTCACCCTAATCCTTTCACACGCAGTGTAGGAAAAGGACAAAATGGAGGACAGTCACAAGATACTGGGAATCGTGGCTCAGCCAAATGGCTACACCTATATTTGGCAGGGACAGAATTCAATCCATGACAAGCACACTTCCCCGTTTTGCTCTTAGTTCAATTCTGAGAGTCTGTTTGGTGGGAGAAAGGTGAAGATTGTGTCATTTTGAGTAGAATGGGATGCTTTTAGTCTCACTGTGTGGACAGTCCACTTTGGCATGGATAAGGGACAGAGACAAGCTGAACAAAAGATGATTAGAGAATGCCACTTTTTTCTGACTGAGGCCTGTAGGCAAAGGGGAAACTGGTGGTTTTGTGGTTAACAGCTTCATCTGCTAACTAAAAAGTTGGCAGTTCAAGGCTACAGGCACTTCCTTGGAAACTCAGTGGGGCAGTTCTACTCTGCCCTGTAGGGTCACTATGAGTCAGAATCAACTTAACAGCAATGAGTTCTGGTTTTATAGGGAGGGAGAGAGAGGTTGACCTCCGAAAAATACCAAAAAAAAAAAAAAAAAAAAAGTAGAGAGAGAAAGAAAACAAACAAAAAACTCCAAACCCACTCTGCCTGAGTCAATTCCAACTCACAGCAACACTATAGAACAGAGTAGAACTGCCCCATAGAGTTCCAAAGAGTCTCCGGTGGATTGGCTGATCTTTTGGTTCATCCTAGCATTTAACCACTGTACCACTAGGGTTTCCAAACAGTAAGTCTTTTCTCTGGAACTCTTACATGCTTCATTAGGAGAGTCTAAAGCCCCAAACTGTTGACAGCATTGTGTATTCCTCTTAAATTGCATTTTAATTTGTACTTTTAGCTGTGAAAATTCACAAAGAGCCTTCAATATCATTGCCTACAAAGGAAATGAATAAAAACAGGAATAAAGAGAGAACATCTGGATGATACGTACATGAAAACACTTTACGTGCAGTCACGGACTGGTGATTTTTTTATATATGTCACACAGCATTCGTAATAGAAAACTGTATAGTCTGTTACCCAAAGTAATAAAAAGGAGAAGTTTAATGTGCCCTTTCACACAAACTTAAATGGAAGACTGCTTGGCCTAACCACAGAAATTATACACAGAGCTGGTAAGTAAACTACAACCAGAATCAATCCCTCAATCCCTTAGAAGACTTTCAAAGGGCTTCTGGGCTGCCCATAGACAGCACTGAGATTAGTAAGGACAGTATACAGAGGACAGAAAGTGTTCTGTCCGCTTGTATTCCCAAAAGAGAACTGAACATTCCTTGGTCCAAACCTGTAACTTTATTGTTGTTGCTTGCACTCAATTACTCTGAAGTCAAGTGTCAAAAATTCGTATGAATTATTTCTGCACAGAGTTCTTTTATCTAATGAAGGTTTAGATGTTCTAATTCAGTTTGAGTCCAAACACAATCATTGTTTCTTGTCCTTTAGAGAGATTCTATCTCTCCAAAATGCATATTAATTATACCTGGGAGCCAGGAGTTGCTAACTCAGCCACAGGATGATTTATAGGTATTATTATTATTTTTGGGGGGTGTGGTTAAAGGATAACCATAGTCAGTGTATTATCTGATAATTGATTTAATTTGGAATCCGGAAAAAGAACGGTTTTAGGTCAGTGGTTATCAATCCTCAGCCAAGCCAAGTGCTGTTGAGTTGGGTCCGACTCATGGCACAAGATGCTACATTTCAGCTGGTCTTGAGCTATGTCAGTGGATATGTCAGCCCTCCTGACTATCTCTATCTCATTTTTCAGTGTAGTCAGTGTTTGTTCTATGTATTTAGATGCTCTGGTATTGGGTGCTTGTTTAATATTTTTAAGTCCTGCTTGTGTATTGAACCTTCAGCAATAAGTAGTGACTATCCTTGCCTATGATGGTGGATTTTACATTAAAATCTGTTTTATCTGAGATTAGTATAGCCACACCTGTTCTTCTTTGTATAGTGTTATCCTGGTATATATTATTCTATCCTTTAATTTTCAGTTTGTGCGTATCTTTAAGTCTAAGGTGTGTTTCTTATAAGCAACATACGGATGGATTGTGTCTTTTGATCCAGGATATCCCTTGTTGTCTCCTCATTGGAGCCTTCAATACTTTTACATTCAGTGTAATTACTGATAGGTATGCATTTAGTGCTGTCATTTTAATGTATTTATTTTTGTGTTGGTGTTTTCTGTGTTGCTCTTAATATTCTTTTCTGGGTCATTCTTCTTTATGGGTTGACTTGTCATCTTTTTCAGTGCTTGTTTTGTGTCTGTTAAGACTCCTGTATTACATTTCTTGTTTTGATATGTTGCATTGTTATGGTGCTTTGTGGCTACCCCTGTGATCCCCCTTAATATTCTAAGTTTAAACCCAATTTTAACGTCTGCATGTCTTTTTAACTTTTTCTCCATGTGAAAAGACTATAACTACAGTACTATACCCCCTTTTTAGTGTGATGGTATCATAATTTTCATGATATGATTACTGGTTCCTTCTTTTAATATGCTGGCTTTGAATGAGTTTTGTTACTTCCCTAAACTGAGTAGGTTTCTGGGTGCTGTGTCCTGTGTTGCCTTCTTAAATATACACTTAATGACTTTGTTTTTCTAGGCAAGGAGCTTCTTTCAGTATTTCTTGTAGTTTTGGTTTGGTTTTTACAAAGTCTCTATGCTTCGGTTTATCTGTGAATGTCATAATTTCATCTTCATACATGAAAGACAGTTCTGTAGGATATATAATTCTTGATTGCAAGTTTTTCTCCTTCAAGGCTTTGAATGTGTCATCTTACTGCCTCCTCGCCAACATTGTTTCTGCCAAGAAGTCAGATGAGAGTCTACAGGGTTTCCCTCTGAATGTTAGCTTTTCTTTGAGCCTTGCTACCTTTAAGAGCCTGTCTTTATGTTTCATTTTATTAAGCTTGGTTATAATATGTCTTGCTGTCTTTCTTTTGGGGTCTAGTTATTGTGCTGTTCAACACATGCCTTAGATATCTACATTCTCTTCTTTCATAATTTCAGGGAAGTTTTCTGTCACCAACTCAACAACAACACTCTCTGTGTTCTCAGCTATCCTTTCCTGTTCAGGAACTGCAATTAATCATAGATTATTCCTTTTAATAGAGTCCCACATGTTTCTTAAGACTTCTTCATTTTTTCTTATTTCTTTTCTCTGATTTCCCCTCTAAATGCTGGTGTCAGTTCCTCTGTCTTCAAGGTCACTAAGTCTGAGATTCATCTCCTTGCTTCTGCTCTTTTGGCTTTGGATTGAATTGTCTAATTCAGTAATTTTGTTATTCATCTGCTGGATTTCAGATTGTTGATGTTCCATCAGCTTGAATAGCTTGCTTAATTTTTCATTTTGCTGCACTTCATTTTATTTAATCTCTAGGAGGGTTCTATACATAATTATTTTGTACTCAACCTCTAATAGCTTCAGAAAGTCTTCTTCATCTGGGAAGTTTCTTGATTTTTTATTTTGGGAGTGTTCCAGAGCCATGGTGGACTGTTTCTTTAAATGGTTAGAGACATTTTGTTGCCTTCAGGCCATCTAGAGCCTGTTTAGTTTCTCTGGTGTTACCTCAACAGGAGCTGAGAAATAATTCTGCAATGGGAGTTGGTCACTAGCTGCCTCTGTGCACTCTGGTGACTGGCCCTAGTGGGCTCTCTGGGGTGGCGGGCTCTGCCTCTGGCTGGCAAAGACGGTGCCTTACTTATGGAGTCACTTTGGGGGGCAACAATCTGACCCTATGATGTGGGTCAGTAAAGCCTGGAAGAGATGTTGCCAGGCCACTCAGCAGTTATTTCTCCAGGGAGTCTTATTTTAAAAAACTAGGAGCTATCCAACAGCTTCCAAAATCAGTCTGGCTGTCAGGTGTGGCAGGCTCTGCCTTTTGGCTGACAATGGAAGCACCTCCTTGGCCATCCTCAGATGCTATGATGTGGTTCAAAGTAGCAAGGGGTTATGCCCTTGCTGCCATCCTTAGCCAGGTCCTGCCTGTAAGGTAACACTGTGCTAAACACAGCCTTTCTGCTGGAAAAGTGCTTTCTGGACTGGCACTGCTTCTCAGCTTGGGACTTAGCCCCTGTTGAAGCCTCCGGTTGGGTGACTCTGCCTTCCAGCCAACCAAGATGCACCCCAACTGAGCTGTCTTTCCTGCTGCAAAACAGCAGAATCTATGGCAAAGCTCAGGAAAGAGAGGGTGGAGGGGCAGTGGTACCCTCAGTCAGGAACCAGGCACTCAAAATGTGGCTATCCCACAACTGTCTCTCTGCTGTGCTGTATGCTGTTTACTTTAGCACTGTGGTTCACCATTATCTGCCAGCCCACATCTATCCCCTTCTTCCTGGATAAGAACAACAACCAAAAAGCATCAGTACCCGCAGTCTGCCCAAGTGGTGAGTTAGTGGGAGCGGGGCTCAGTGTGTGCTGGCTGATGCCAGAGACAGGAAGTTTCCCATTTAGTGACACATAGTTGAATCTGACAACCCTATGCTGTATCCTAGGGCTCCCTAGGTGTCCAGAGTGCTCCATTCAATTATCAATCCAGGCCTTAGTTTTCAGAGGGAATTGAGGAGACGTGTGTCTAGTCCACCATCTTGACTCCACCCTCAAAATATCTGAAAACAAAATTAGTTCTAACTGCTTCAAGGACAATGGTAGAGCCCCTCTAGATTGCCACAGACTACTCTGAGAGCTTTGCGTATTTTCACTCATATATTTAAGCCTGTCAGCAGCCCCAGGAAGTAAGAACAATTTTTATGCCAACTTTGCAAAGGAGGAAATAGATAGATTAGGGTACTTGACAGACACCACACAGAGAAAGATCAGAAATCTAATGTTTGAATCCAGTCTGACCCCAGAGCACATACATTATTGCCTTCAGTAAAATTCATTTATTTAGTGAAGCATCAACAAGATGCACACCCTTGGGCTAACACTGGAGCCAAGGAGGACTTCTAGGCTTCTCCAGGTTGTTGCTTCATGGCCATGTAGTCCCTGCCATAGGGTACAGGATGCATGACCTGCACGGATTGTCACACCATCTTGATCTCTTTATTTTTAATAGATATTACAGCTTTATTGAGGTATCATTCACATACCAAATAATTCACCCATTTAAAGTGTACAATTCAATGGCTTTTAGTGTGTTCACAGAGTTGCATAACCACTGCCACAATCACTTTTAAAATATTTTTTACACCCCCAAATAAATCCTGTACACATTAGCAGTCATTCGCTATTTCCACTCACACTCATCCCATCCTTTCACCACAGCCCTAGGCAACTACTCATAGTCTCATTGTCTTTATAGATTTGCCTATTCTAGACATGGTCTTTGTGTTTGTCTTCTTTCACTTAGCATAATGTTTTCAGGGTTCATCCATGTCAAAGCACATATCAGTATTTCACTCCTTTTTATGGTAGAATAACATTCCACAGCATGAATATACCACATTTTATTTATTTGTTCATCACTTGATGCACATGTGGGTTGTATCCACTTTTCAGCTGTCAGGAGTACTGCTGCTAGGAACACTTGTGTACACATTGCTATGTGGATATATGTTCTCAATCTTTTGAGTGTATAGCTAGTAGTGGAATTGCTGGGTCATATAGTGATTTACAGCCATGGCTTCTAAGCAAAAGGCCAGTAGTTTAAATCCACTACTTGGAAATTCTATGGGGCAGTTCTACTCTATCCTACAGGGTCACTATGAGTTGAAAGTGACTTTATGGCAATGTGTTTTTTTTTTTTTTTTTTTTTTTTTTTTAAATTGGTAACTGTGTTTAGCTTCCTGGGGAATTGCCAGGTTGTTTTCCGACATTGTGGCTTGGTACTGAGAAATTCTCCTCAGCTGACTGTTTTTACAAGTGATTCTTTCCTTGCTCCATAGAGGCAGCTTGACATTGCGGAGGAAGAACACTTGACCTTGTTTTCAACAGCCAAATATTCAGCATCTGGTTGGCCACAAATGGCCACTTCTGGTAACAGAGACCAAATAGAAAGCTTACAGTAACTATGAGTAATTACCCCATCATGACTTATTACCAAGTCTTTTTAGTGAGCATGTGAAACAAATTTAATAAATCATGGTAATAATAGCAGCTGCTTGTTGTTGAACAGTTTAGCTATATCAGGCAGTGTATGACGTTCCTTTACATGTATTTTATCATTTAATCTTAGAACTACTAAAATGATTTAAAACTGTTACACTATAAAAGATGATTTAAAAAAATGAAAGAATGACAGCTGTATTCAATCTCTACTGATAACTAAGTAGGAAAAACAAAGCACAAAAACAAAGCTTGGGAAAAAAACTAAAGGATGAAGTGCCTTAAATGAAAAACTAATTAAGAACATCATTGTCAGGAGGCAAGAACCAGAGTGAATTAATGTTGCTATGTCTTCTGAGTCTGTACACGCTATAGGTGCACTGAATTTGTTGCAAATAAAGTTTGATAGAAGCTACTAAATATTTGGAAACCCTGCTGTTGTTAACAGAAGAGAACTGAGGAGCTGTTCTATATTATTGGCTTCTGTGGAACGTTCACCTTTTGCAAAGTCCCATCTCCTATGTAGTATGAAAACTCATTTGCTTAACATAACCTATTTCAGAGAATAGTGAGTACACAAAGAGTTAATCAGATGACAAAAACTAGGACTTATGCAGTATTTTGTTTGTGATATGTTTTGAAGTAGCAATGAGAAAATTTGTATTCTTCATAACAAATGTCAAGGCTATAAAATTCGCTGCTTAGAAAGACCAGTAATTATAATTTATAAGGTAATGACATTTCCTATTAAAAATTTATATGTCAGGAAATCCACAAGTAGGCTTCTTCCTAGGAATAAAATTCAGTGGAAAAATTTGCTTTAATACATTGGGCAAGGAAAAAATAATGGTGGTAGCTAAATGGAGAGTGTATTATGCTGATTCTGATTTTGTATAAAGTTGGCCATGTGAGAGTTTTTCTTTTAGATTAAACCTCTGAATACAAAACTATGGTAAAATCCCGAAGCACGATTGTTTTCAACAAACTCTAAATTACCCTTAGAACTGAAGGTTGTGGGAAGAATCCCTATCCTGCATTCCGTTTCAGTCCTTAGTGTTCAGCTGCAGCTGTGTGTAGTCATCTTCATCCTTGGGGAAAAACTAGCCATCTCTGTTTAGCAACCAATCCAGGAATTTGCTTTTATCACACTGACCACATCTTCCTTCTCTGTATCATATTTATATGCTTTTGGTCCTGAAAAGAAGTAAATGTAGCCTAAAAAGAGACAAAGTTGAGATTGCAGTTATTAAAGATGATTTGCAAGTATAGAAGTGGAAGAACTTGTAATTGCAGCATTCTCCAGGTGGCAAATGGGAATTTATTGTGGCCCAGTTAGCTGGTCTTCTGTTTGGCACTAGCAAAGCCCTGGAACTGGACACCTCTAACTTCTCTATCATCTTTTCTCTTTTGTCCTTGTTCCAGCCAGGAGATGCACTTCCTTTGAGGTCACCCACACATGTCACACTCGTTTATGCTTTGTGCTTCTCGTGAGACTGTTCACTTCTAGGAATCCATACCTCATCTTTCCCTAGTCAGATATCTAGCCATTCTTCAAAATCCTGCTGAAGTTACACCATGGAATCTCTAACTACAGATGCTGACTGATCTTGGTGTTCTCACAGTGCCTTGTGCAATTATTGCAAAGACTTGATTACATGGTTCAATCTTATAGTTTGTCTTGGTGGTATAGCAGTGAAGTACTACATCTGCTAACCAAAAACTTGACAGGTTGAATCTGCCAGGCTCTCCTTAGAAATGCTATGGAGCAGTTCTACTCTGTCCTGTAGGGTCGCTGTGAGTCAGAATTGACTTGACGGTATTGGTTGTTTTGGGTTTGTTCTCCAGTAATTTTGTATGTGTTGGATGAATGGATGTTTTCCAAAGATGCTGATTGTTCTTGGAGAACAGAGGCAATGTTCAGAACTTTCTTTGCATTCCTGAACAGTGCCCAGCTCTATGCTCACTCTCAGGAAGGAAGTGTTGACAGACTGATTCAACAGATTCAGTTGAAATTTTCTAGTCCAGTTCACTTCAACTGTCCCAGCTGTGTTTTACAGTTCAGGAGTTGGGGTAATAGACTGGGGAAAAGCACTGAAAATGATGAAAGTATGTGTGTTTTCAAAAATGAACAGGATAATTGTAAACCTGAGTGGACTTTATGGTCTAGCCACCTAATGGATTGAATGTATACTTTGAAAACATTTCTGTTAGCCAAGAGAGAACCACAATGGCACATCCTGTACAGTGGCTCTTTCTAGTGAATAATCAGGTTAGCTAAACTTATAACGTAACAAGGACTTTCATTTGGAAATCCATTGCCTGTTATGTTAAAGCAGAGCCCAGGTATCTTATTACACTTCCCGCAAAGAAATAGTTTTAGGTGGAAATACTCACCATTTAATTCCACAGCAGCATCTATTTGCCCAATTACTCCTGAAAATTCTTCTTCAGTGTTCTTTGGATAGTCTTTTTCCATTTTCCTTTTCCTTTCATCATAGCTGGAAAATAGTATTATTTTATAAATAATATTAACAAAGATTTTCAAATTTTATTTATTTTTATTGATCTTGGATAGTCAAGCATATTTAGCCCGGGCTAATTTATAACTTAATTTGGAGATTTATCTCTCACACATACATGCTTGCACATACACAGGGCTTTTTTTTTTTAAAATTAGGCCCCTTGAAATGTAAATACTTGTATGTATCAGCATGACAATTCCCATGTGAAGGCAAAGCAGAGCCTCACCTCTTCACTAAGATTTCTTTTAAGGTGTTGGAAAGCCAACTGTCTAGCACCACAGAGCTCACACTGGGGACATTCCAGGGTGGACATCCCACTCCTTTCCCACTGAAAGGTCAGACAGTTTTCTCCGGATGTTTGAGCCAATAGGCAGTTTCCCTGGGCAGCAGGTGATTGCCACCTTTTGAAATGTGCCTCTCATATTGCTATGACTACATAGGCCAGGGGACAAATGTCTCATGATACAAAGCAGGAAAACTTCGAGAAGTAACTAGTCAGGCTGAAACTGACCAGATGGTTGGACTGCCTTACCGGGTGTTGGGGGAAGAGGTGAAACCTTACTTCACCAAACTCCCTTCCCGGAGAGTCATTAGAACCTTCCCGTAGGCCAAGGGGAAACCCTGGTGGTGTAGTGGTTAGAGTTTGGTTGCTAACCTAAAGGCTGGCAGTTCAAATTCACCAGGTGCTCCTTGGAAACCCTACGAGGCGGTTCTACTCTGTCCTATGGGATCACTATGAGTTTGAATCAACCCGAGCACAGCAGGTTTGGTTTTGTTAGGCCACGGGGAAAAGTGAACCTACTGAGTTACCTCAGGGGAAAAGTGAACCTACTGAGTTACCTCAGGTGCAAAGGAAAAGGGTAATAATTTGCAGCATTTCATTGCCATCAGAAAGGCCAATAAAGGGGACATGTAAACCGGGCGCTCATACACTATTGTTGTTTTTGTTACTTGCTGTCCAGTCTTTTCTGACTCATGATGGCCCTGCGTGTATGGAGTAGAAGGTTCCATAGAGTTTCCAAGGCTGTGACTTTTTGGAAGCAGGTTGCCAGGCCACTCTTCTAAAATGCCTCTGGTTGGGTTTGAACTGCCAGCCTTTTGGCTAGTAGTTGAGTACTTAACCATTTGTGCCACTCAGGAACTCCCATACATTATTATAAGGCATGTTTTCATTGAGAGAGAAGTTAGAAAAAAAAGGAAAGAAGAGAGAGAGAGAGAAATAGATGAACAGCCCAGGAGCCCATGCATCTCAACAGCTTTAAAAAATTTTTTTTCTCACATTGTGGCAGTGTCTGCAATGTCACCAGTAAGAATCCTTTTTAAAAGATGGTAATATAGGTTATTTACCCATTAATCTCTCTTCATTAGGTTGTTTTCTTTCACTTACCTGAGACAGCTGCATTGAGGAAATAGAAGCCTTGGTTGGAGGGATTGAGGAAGGTAATTCCAAAATTCTAAGTATTTGGGGAGTGAGATGTCAAAGAAAGGACCAAGCTACCAAGGGGCCTTCTGTACACCTGCAGGTGGAGGTGACCTGTGTTGACCCCTTGCTTAGGGAAGGTGGTGGAAAGCCATTAACCAACTTTGTCTTCCTCTGAACAGAGGGTTTAAAGATCAGTTATTCTTATCAGAGCTGTGCCTTACCTTGTATACGTTAAGAAGATATTTACATGTGAATTTGGAAACTTAATCACAGTTATATTGTTTTATGGTAAAATATGTTCTCAGTTGCAAACAAATGACTGACAAAAGAATATTTATAATTGAACCTATTACAAATTGCAGTCTGCTTGTATTGTAGTTAAATTGAATTGAAAAGTCTGGGAAATACAAAAAGACAGACCCCAGCCCCTCTTCTTTCTTGAGAATAAAGAAATAATTGAAATAATAGAGGAATAAATTCTGAACAGGAAACAATAAATATTATTCCAATAGAAAGATCTGAGAAAGAATGTGTCCTCTATCTCTGTTTAGTTCACTAACGGGGTGGTGGTGACTTTGAAAACCTAGTTGGAGGTGATGGGAGTAATAATTCTGTATGTAAATAAAATTTCAGAAGAAATTTTAGAAAAGTAACATTCAACTGAGACTTTTAATTCTCAGTCACACGTATAAAAATTTAGACCTAATCTGTGGCAACACTGCAATATCACTGAGTTGATTTCTTTCATCTCTTCTACCATTTTTATATTTAATAGCCCTCAGCTAGTTGTGTAGTGGTTAAGCACTATGGCTGTTACCCAAATGGTCAGCAGTTCAAGTCCACCAGGTACTCCTTCGAAACCCATGGGGGAAGTTCTTTGTCCTATATGGTCACTATGAGTTGGAAGTGACTTGATGTCAGCAGGTTTGGTTTTTTGGCTTTCTCTGTTTTCCTAAGTAGTCTCTGGATGGCAAATATGGTTACGTGCTGGACTACTAACCAAAAAGTTAGGGTTCAAACCCACCCAGAGCACCTCGGAATTGTAGGCCTGGTGATCTGTTTCTGTGAGGTCACAGCCGTGAAAACCTTACGGAGCACGGCTTTACTAGGAACAACAGCATACGCTGCGTCATACGAGTTGGAATCAACTCAATGGCAACAATAATAACAGCTTTTTTTAACAGCTCTTTTTTTTTTGCCTTTTTACCTCTTATCCTATATAACTGCTTCCTAAAGAATATTGCTTCCAAAAAATTCTTATTCACAGATCAGCCACATGTCATAAGTTTGAAGTTAGCCAATAACTTACTGAAATCTAGAAAAATGAAACTCTAATGATGGATTTTAGAAAGTAAAAGGCCACTGGGATAAAGAACACCAATATTTCCTATTTTTATCACTTAATGCCAGGTGTTGTTTAGTGTAGTACTTTCGGGGCTCTGGATTTCATGGACAGGTAATATTTCAAAAAGAATTTTGGTACTAACACTCGTTTATCAGCTTTTCGTTTTACCAAGTAAGGACAGTACCATCAAAACATGATCATCTATTTTCATTATCATTTCACAAAGACAAGAAAATTTAAAACCAAAAGGAAAAACAAGCAGAAAGGACATATTTTCAGAATATAGTCTTGTTCTTATGAAGAATATGTCTTTTACATTGACACTGTCCTTCCTTCCTACTCCCACCCCTCAAACACAACTACAGTGTTATACTTATTTTTCTTACTTTGCTGTGGACTGATGAAGACTTCCTAATAAACTAGTGTTTGGCCTGTGAACACACATTTGGGTGTTTCTGTTATATAGCAAAGAGAGCCACATAGAGAGTTAGATGGCTCTGGGTAAGAACTCTGAGTCTCTAATGTACTGGCTCTGTGACTAGGGGAAAGTGCTCTGAGTAAGAAGCAGGGATAAGAAACAGTTCACAGACACACATACAAACACACGCCCCCCACAGATGCCTGGCACATGTCAACACCCAGCTCAGGCCAAGCCATAAGACTTATAGGAAGTTGAATACACTTTGTGACTTCATCTGGAATCCTAAATCATATAGCAGTTTAATCTTTATCTAGTCTTTAAACACAATTGATCAGCACAATGTTCTGTAGTAGCAGGCCAGGCTGAGAAGAGGTGAAGAAAGGACAGAGAGAATGTTGGAAGTGGTCCAGAGAAATTAATCAGAGGCAGGATTGAGGTTAAGAAGGTCGGCCTGCATGTTGAGGATTTTGCCAAGAGGATAAAAGTGCAGGAAATTATGCGACAAGATGAGAATCCTGGTATAGGTGTTTTGACTGACAATAAATGATGAATGGGAAAGACTTCTAAATATGGATTTAGAGAACATATGTTAAAGCCTCCAATCAACCACTTTTTCTTGTGTTGATTTGGAATTCCTTGCTTAACCTCTCTGGGATGCAATGTTTTTTAACTGTTAAATGGAAATGACAGTACTTACTTCTCAAGACTATTGAGAAGGCAAATGGGAAAATAAAAGAATGTGAGAAAATCCCCAACATGACTCCTGATACATAATAAACCATAAAAAAGTGTTAGTTGAATTTGAATATTAAGGAAACTAATTAATGTTTATAGAGAAGCAACCATGTACTAGATACCTGTTTAAATCATCACACATGTTTTCTCATCATTGAGGCCTTGTTTGTTAAACCTAAATATCAAATTAAAATTTATTCGTATATAACTATGTTCACTACCTGTCCAGGCATTTGTTTCACCATTAGATACTGATTAAGGAACATAGAGATTAAATAATTTCTTGCTGACAGTTAAACTTTACTAGTGATATCAGTGCCATGGATAGCTGATACAATTTTTTAGATATGTTATCTTATTCTACGGTCCGACTTGACGGCACTTGGCTTGGCTGGCTATCTTATTCTACACCTTTGTAGTCTAAAGACTTGGAGATTTTTGATAAAGGCCTGCACTTCTGTTTAACTTAATATGTATGCTTAGAATTTAGATTTGGTAGGAATTTGTGGTGTTTTGATTGTGACTACATCTGTTATATATCAATGGCATAACTGATTCCATTCTGACTCCTTTGAAGCACTGAATGGGGAGTTGAATCGGCTAAAGGATGCTTAGAGAACGTGAGAAAGAATGGCAAAAGGGTGACTTTACTGATCACATGTCTAAGATACGTGCTTTTGGGGAATTTCTTTCAGGTGACCCACTGTGGATAAGGGGACAATGAAATGGATCTCTGGAATTTCCTTATGAGGTTAATAATCTCCTTCTGGCTAGGAGTCACATTTTTCTTGGTAGACGTGGCCTTTGTGACCTACTTGAGAGAAGGGCAGGGTGCTGAGAAAGGAGTGATCAGGAATGAACAGAAGTCAGAAGAGCAAGCAGCTACCGTGTATCGTGTTAGTTGGGAGTTAAGAAGCTGGAGCCCATGGATAAAATGGGCAAAGCTGTGACAAGATTATGGAAAAAAGGAATTTTCAACAATGTAGAAAAATACAGATGCCAGAATATTAAATGAAAAATGTCAGGATATGAATTTATACATTTAGCTATATAAAAATAGGGGTTGGGGAAATTGCAGGACAAAGAACAGCAGAAGAACTGTTAAAATGGTTATCCTTTGTGCTGGCAATTGGGGCAGTTTCTTTCTCTTTCATATTTTCTGTGTATTCTATAAGGAACATCACAGATTATCATTGGCTCCCTTCTTCCTGTGCAGGTTTATATTCTCACATACTCTACCACCTGATCGTATGATAAATTTCACATCCACCATTGTGTGTTCACTTGAGTTCAGGACTGTATGTCTAGTTCTGTTCTGGATATTTCCATTCTGAGGTCCCGGTGCCACATCAAACTTCACTTGTAAGACATAGAAACTTCTCTTTATTTCTTCTGCTTTGCTTCTTAAGTTCACTATTTTGGTAGATGGCAACATCAAAACTCTGATTATTGAAGAAACGTTCCCCAGCTAATCAGTCACCAAGACCTTAGTTTTTTACTTTTTGAACGGCAAACAAATCTACTCCAGACCCAAACTCATCAACTCTGATAGTATTATTATAATAGTCTTGCCTAAGAATTTAGTTGTTTTTAGTTCATCCATAGAATTATGCTATTATTATCATAATCAATTTTAGAACATGGTCATCACTCCAGAAACTCCTGTATCCTTTCGCTGTCAGCCCTTCAATTCCCCATCCTTTTAAGCCCTAGGCAACCACTAAGCTACTTTCTGTTGCTATAGATTCATCTCTTCTAGACAATTCATATAAATAGGACTGTAATTAGTTTTTTCACTTAGCATAAAGTTTTCAAGATGCATCCATGCTGCAGCATGTATTAATACTTCATTACTTTTTGTGGCTGAGGAACATGCCATTGTATGAGTATATGATGCTTTATTTATGCATCCCTTACTTGATGGACATTTGGGTTATTTCCACCTTTTGGCTCTTGTGAATAATGTTGCTTTGAACATTTGTGTACATACATTTATGTACAGGTTTCGTGTGGACAGGTGTTTTCAGTTCTTTTTGAGTATCTATCTAGGAGTATAAAAAGCTAATTCTGGTAGTGGTGATTCTGGATTAACTTTTTGAGAAACTGGCTACTGTTTCCCAAAGTGACTGCACCAATGTACATTCACGAATCTGAGGGTTCTGATCTCATCATATCATTACCAACACTTGATAACATCTGGCTTTTGATTATAGCCATTCTAGTGGTGTAAATGGTGCCACACTGTGGTTTTGATTAGCATTTTCCTGATTATTAATGGTGATGGGAACCCTGGTGGCATAGTGGGTGAAGTGCTACATATGCTAATCAAAAGATCAGCAGTTCCAGCCCACCAGATGCTCCTTGGAAACTCTATGGAGCAGTTCTGCTCTGCTCTATAGGGTCTCCATGAGTCAAAATCAGCTTGATGGCACTGTGTTTATTTATTTATTTATTTTTTTAATGATGTGGAGCAATTTTTCATGTGCCTGTTATTTGTAAATCTTCTTTGAAGGAATGTTTGTATAAATCCTTTGCCTATTTTTTTAACTGGGTAATTTGTCCACTTATTGTTGAGTTATGTATTCTTTATATATTCTGAATAAGAGTCTCAGTTACATGATTTGCAAATATTTCCCCCATTCAATAAGTTATTTTTTCATTTTCTTGATAGTGTCCTTTTAAGCAAAAAAGTTTTTAAGTTTGATAAAGCCCAATATCTTTCTTTTTCTGTTCTTTTGTTGCTTATGCTTTTGGCATCATATTTAAGGATTAACTGCCAAATCCAAAGTCATCTGAAACCTACCACTATGTTTCATCAGAGAGTTTTATAATCTTAATTCTATAACCTGGAACAAAGAGCTTTTGACAATATAAAAAATATCAAGTGTTTGATCAAGTGGTTTTTACTTTTGGCATGAGGTGGTGTCCAAATTCATCTTTCTCTTGTGGCTATTCAGTTGACCCAGCACCATTTGTTGAAGAGACTATTCTTTCCCATTGAATGACTTGGAATCCCTGTAGAAAAAGCAGTATGCCATAAATGTAAGGGCCTGTTTCTGAACTCTCGGTTTTATTCCATTGATCTTTATGTCTATCCTCATGCCAGTACTGTCTTGATTACTGTTACTTTGCAGTAAGTTTTGGAATGGGGAAATGTGAGTCATTCACAGTTGCTCTTTTTTTGGCTATTCTTGGTCCCTTGCAATTCCATATGAATTTTAGACTCAGCTTATCAGTTCTACAAAGAAGTCAGCTGTATGTCACAGGGATTGAGTTGAATCTAAAGATCAATTTGTCCCACAAGTTTTCATGATATTCCTTTATAATTCTTTCTAATTTCTGGAAGATCAGTCTTACTGTCTCTTCTTTCATTTCTTGTTTTAGTTATTTGGGTCTTCTCTTTTGTAGTTGTTTGGCCTAGTTGAAAATTGGTCAGTTTTGTTGATGTTATACAAAACCCAACTTTTGGTTTTGTTTGTTTGTTTTTCATCTTTTTTTTTGTTTATTTTCCCTCTGATCTTTATTATTTCCTTCATCTACTCTCTTTAGATTTAGCTTGCTATTCTTTTTTCAGGGTCTAAATGTAGAAGATTGGCTATTGATTTGAGACCTTTCTTCTCTTTTACTATGGGCAATTACAGTTTTAAATTTCCCTATAAGTGCTACTTTAACTGTATCCACTAAGTTGGTATATTTTGTCTTCATTTTCATTTTCCTAAAAGCATTTTATAATTTCCCTTTTGATTTCTTCTTTTTCTGTGGGCTATTTAGGAGCGTGTTATTTAATTTGAACATACCTGCCAGTTTCTGACATTTCTTTCTCATACTGATTTCTAATTTCATTTCAGTGTGGTCAGGGAACATAATCTGTATTAGTTTGGTCCTTGTAAATTTATTGAGTTTTTTTTTTTTTTTCATATAGATTAGAATATGGTCTATCCTGGAGAATATTCTTAAGAAGGACATATACTTTGCTGTTGATGTTTGTTAGGTCTGTTTGGTTTACAGTATTAATCAAGTTTCTGTTTCCTTTTTCTCTCCAATTGTTTAATACATTATTGAAAACAGTGTATTCCAGTTTCCAATGATTATTGTTCAATTGTTAATTTATCCCTTTATTTCTCTCAGCTTTTCTTTCCAGTATTTTTGTGTTCCACTCTTAGGTTCTTATACATTTGTAATGCTGTCTCTTCCTGATAAATCTAATTTTTATCATTATAAAAATCTCCCTTTTTTTCAAGTAACAGTTCTGGTTTAAAGTCTATTTTGCGCAACCAGTCTAGCTTTCTTATGGTTATTTTTATGCTGTATCTTTTTCTATCCTTTTACTTTTAGTCTATCTGTATTTTTGAATCTTAAGCATTTTTCCTATAGACACATATAATTAGATCTTTTTTTATAGACTGACAGTCTCTGCAGTTTAATTGGATTGTTTCATACATTCACATTTAATGTTAAGCTGTTGATACTGTTGGATTTACATTTGCCATTTTATTTATTGTTTTCTATTTATAGTACCTTTTTTTGTTCTTCTTTACCTTCTTACTGCTTTCTGTTATATTTGTGAATATTTTCTAATGCAGCATTTTAGTATCTTTCATGATTTTTTCATTATATATATTTTGAGTTATTTTGCTAATAGTTTCTGTAGGCTTAGCATATAAATCTTAGTTTACCAGAATCTATTTCTGGTATATACTAATGAAATCTAATAAGATATAGAAACATTACTTCTATGTACTTGCATTCTCCTTCACCTTTTTGGTGTTATTGCTATACATATTAAATCTATACGTGTTAGAAACCCAAGAACACGTTGTTCTAATTATTTTTAATGTAATGTTATGTTTTTCAAAGAAGTTGAGTAAAGAGAGCAGATAAATATTGATAGTTCTTATTATATTAGTCTTCTTATTTGTTATGTCTGGTTCTCTTCACTTGTCCCTGTGTATTTTAGTTACTCTCTGGTATAATTTCCTTGGCCTAAAACTCCTTTGCTCCCATATACTTCCTTTGTGTTATTGGAAAATATATTTGTATGTTATAGGCCCAACAATATATTATATATACAATATTTTACGCAATTGAGTTTTAAATCAGTTACAAAAGGAGAAGAAATACATATTTATATTGTCTTCTATAATTTTATAATTACATAGTTAACTTTACTGGAGGTCTTTGTTTTTTATGTGGATTCAGATCACTCTCAGGGGTTACTTGCTTTCAGTCTAAAGAATTTCCTTTAGTGTCTCTTGTTGGGCAAGTTTTCTAGCAAGAAATTCTCTTGTTTTTGTTTATGTGGGAAATACCATTCTTTGGCCTTCATTTTTGAAAAATAATTTTGTTGGACATAGGATTCTTGGTTGAGAGTGTTTTTTTTGGAACACTTTGAATGCATTATCTACTGCCTTCTGGCCTAATTGATTAGCTGGCTGCTAGTCTGCTCACCCCTTCAAACCAGTGATTTAGTTTGGTGGTAGACAGTGGGGGCAGGAGTAAGGGAGCTGTGGCATTAATTGTTACTCTACCAGCAATTGTCTGGCAATCTGTTTATCATCTCTGTCTCAGTTTCCTCAGCTACAAAATGTAGGTAAAAGCCACTGCTGCTAGAGTGGTGGTTTCATAAAATATATCAGATTGGATTATTTTCTTATTTAAAACATTTTAAGATGTCTTTTTTTTTTTCCTACGGGTAGCATAGTGGTTAAGAGTTATGGCTGTGAACCAGCAGGTCAGCAGTTTGAATCCACCAGCTGTTCCTTGGAGACCCCATGGGGCAGTGCTCTTCTGCCTTGTAGGGTTGCTATGAGTTGGAATCAGTGTGACTGCGTAGGGCTTGGTTTTTTGGTTTCTTTTCTGCAGAATAAACTCAAAATTCCCTAGAAAGGCATAGGCCCTCCAAGATCTACACCCTGCTTATCCTTGGGCCACATCTCTCATTTTAGCCCATTTTCTAGTCATACTGAACTACTTACAGATTTCCCCAAGCACACAGGCAATCTCATGCATCACTGCCTTTGCTTTAACTGTTCTGTCTGCCTGGAAGTCACCTCCCCTTCTACTTCCCTGCCTAGGAAACTCCTACTGAATTCTCAGACTGGGGTCAATTATGAATTCCTCTGTGAATTCTTTTCTGGCACCTGTGCTGGATTTGGTGGTATCACTTTTTTCCCCAACTAATCCTTGTATAGAGACTTCTATCAGGGCACTCATGGCACTTGGCTTGCTGTTAATTGTTTGTCTGTGTGTTTATTCTCAAGTATGTGACCTGTGAGGAGCATGCATACTATGCAGCATGAAGTGAGTGCTTGTTATGTGCCAGGTATTTCAGTTATTTTGTCATTCAATTCTATTACTTTATGATGTAGATACTACTTTTATCTCCACGTTATAGTTCAGAAAACAGAAACAGAGATGATCCAGATTGCCAGATGATTGCTGGTTGAGTCACAATTAATGTCACAGCTCTCTTACTCCTGCTCACCCTGTCTACCACCAAACTCCTTTCCTTCTCATTAGTGTCCAGGGTCTAGTACACAGCCTGACAGATAACCATGCCCTGCAAATATAGGTTGACATGGTGGTTTTATAATGAATTTTTTTTTTTTTACTGTAAGACAAAAAATTAAGATTTTAGATACCGCTTCACCTCTGTTACTTTAACTACTTGCTATTTATTTTCCTATAGTAACTAATCCTTAAGTAAAAAGAACCATTTCCAGTGCTCCTGGAATATCCAGGAAGGAGATAATGTGAAAGACTGTGCCCTATTTTGTGGCAATGATGCCCCCAGCATATCTGCATAGAAAGAATGATTTGGGGGTGGTAATATGATTGAAAAGGGACAAGATGTGTAGATTTGAAAATTAAGTAAAATTCTGAAAACCTCAACTGTCTCTTTCAAAGACTGATGGAGTTGATGGTACCCCTGGAATACCCCAGACTCCTTGGTATAGTCACTCCTGTACTGCTGTGAGGGAGAACATCTAAAGGGTGAAATTAACTATATGTGGTGGGAGTAATGGAAAGGAAGAAATACTGGCTGCGTTATTGAGGGCATGCTAGAAAAAGGAAAAGAAGGAACAAAAGTAAAGAGACGTATGAGGAAGTGGCCCAAAGAGGCAATGTTGAACCAGTATGTTATATTATGATGTAGCATATAATGGCATCCTCACGGCAAAGGCCTCTCTCTGCGTTCCCCTGTGCAGTTCTGTGGCTACTCCCTGTAAGTGACTACTGTACCGGCATGCAGATTCTCCCTCTTGGGACCTACAGCAACCTGTCCCCAAGTGAACTCTGAGTTTTCAGTAGAGGAAGTTCCTCAGTAGTTTTCTCAGAGCACTTCATTTACTGAAACTGGGCCAAAATGCTAGCAGTTTGGGGGATTTCCCTAGCAATGAGCACAACCAGAGACTTCTTGTAGCACATTACTAGTGTCAGAGACTGAGCTAGAAAGAGGACTAAGGAAGAACTTGAGAAGTGACCAAAGATACAAGATCTATCTACTCTGTTGGTGGATATCAAATATAATAAAACTTTAGTTCTCTAATTCCACCCTTTGTATTATTCTATGTGGCTATATGCTTACCTACAAACCTTCATTTGTCTGCTTTTCCCCTTTCTTCCTAACTTCCTCCTTCTTTCTGCTTATGACAGAGATGTAATGACTGAAGTTCGTTATTTTATTCTTTTAATGCTTTGACTACTCTTTGTCAAAACATAAGATGACCATGAGCATGGAAGCCATTCGTTAAGAATAGTGGAGCAAAATAACAGAAGGCGTCTGGGTTCCCAGTGACCATGAACCCAAGCAAGCCATTTGGTATATAAGAGAAAAGCAAATGCTGGGGTATTAAGTCATAGTTATTTTCTAGGACTGTCACTAAATATATGAATGCAATAGCTAACGACAGGACTAAGATATCGTAACCATGAGGTATAATGTTAAAAATACAGAAGGCTTTATCAGTAGGCCTTGTCCAATAGCTTTTTCTACAATTTAAAGCTGTAATTCAGGGTTGTTTCTTATTCCTTATGATAAACCAGGGTGGGTGTTGGAGTGTGTGAAGGAGAAGAGTTGCATTGCTGAAAGTATTGTCTATATTTTGATGAAAGTAGTAATTTCAGCCCAATGTCAGGACTGTCCTGTATTTAAAACAGAAATTCCTATTCAATGTAGCTCTTAGACTTAACTGGCACTTACAGGAACACTGAGGTTTAAGCAGTCACTTGTTAATTCTCACAAAGTTTCAATAATTATTTATTAATTACTGCATCATTTCCTTCTCTCACTAAAGAATCACGCTTTCTCTTTAAAAAGAGTTACTCTTTTGGGGTTCCTGCTGTGAGCCAGAATCTCTGCAGATGTCTACATGTATTATCTTATTGAGTAGTCTCAATAACCTGGGAAGGTTAATAATGTAAGTGCCTGACATGGTTTTCTTCCCTTTCCAGCAAACACGCCACTCAAATTCACCAGCTGCTCCTTGGAAACCTACCCAGCAGTTGTGCTCTGTCCTGTGGAGTTGCTAAGAGTCAGAATCTACTCCACAGCCATGGGTTCAGTTTTGATTTAACATTTGAATCAGTGGCCCAAATTCAGATTCTTTGAATTTGTTTTTAGATAACGGAAGACCTTTTCTTAGTGAACACAGTGGCCCAGTTGGAAGTGCACAGACGTATTTCCTGTGGGGGCATTAAAAGCTTGTTGTTGCTGTCCATTCTGACTCATAGCAAAGTTGTAGGATGCAACAGAAGTGCCCTAAAGGGTTTCCCAGGAGTGGCTGGTGGATTTAAACTGTTGACGTTTATGTTAGCAGCGGAGCTCTTAATCAGTATGCCACCAGGGCTGCTTGGGGACATTCGAAATCACAAATCAGAGGCCTTTTTCCTCACACCTCAGATTTACAGGGACTTTTAAACTTTTGTTCTCATCAAGCCTCTTGTGTCAGCTGTTAAGTCTCAGTCCCGCCTGGCTGTAAGCGCGTGTTTTATTCCAGGCACTGGTGGGCAATGGATTTAGTCCAAAAGCGAAGAGATAAGTGGAGAAGAGAAAATGGAAGAGTGGCTATTTCATCCCATTGTGAAGGAGGGGAAGAGAAAGTGCAAGAGTGGGTCTTTCATCCAAGTGAGAATCAGGTTGTGAGCAATTTTTGAAAAATTAACCACATAATTACAATCACGACACACACACACTCCCACACTCCCACACAGACTCCCTTCTATGTATTTCTCAATCTCATTTTCTGAAAACCTGCAATAGGAATCCTGTTTCTCAGTACCCATCTTCTTGTGCGTCAGCACTGTGATTTCAGTGACCTTAACTTGAAGAGGGATTTTGAAGATATCGTATTCAGCCCACCAAGTACTAAGTCCTTAATAAATAATTACTACCATTCTGTTTCAGAATGGAAGCTCTGAGAGAAAAAAATGGTTTACACACAAGACTGAAAGTGACAGTTCATGGCACCACATGATATTCTGATTTTATTTAATATCGCTGATTTTTAAGAACCATTTGTATCATGTAAAAATAAATGTTTGCCATCTTCTTCCATCCAGTAAGTTATGACATTTAATCTAACTCATATGATGGAAGAATATGACATACCTTTGTTTACACACCGTGGGAGTTCTTGGACCCACGTTGGGGGTTCCACTGCTTCCAACTAGACTGTGTCATAGACTCAAAGCATTAGCATAATCACCTGCTTCGAATCTGTTTTTGCTTCTTTCTCTTGAAGGGTGGGGCAACAGGCAGTGCCAGGGAAGGGAACTGAGAACATTGTGGGGAATCAAGGATCAGACTGAGGAGATCAGACATAGGGACAGTCTCTGAAGGAACTAGGAGAAGAGCTGCACTCCTTCCTGAACCTGGGTCAACTAAGGGTGGAAACTGAGTAGGGATGACAGGAGGTGTCATCCTGTGTGCAGTGACTACATGGCAGGTGGCATCTGATTCAGAGCTACTGTTTAAAATTATCCTCTGGAAGGATATTTGTGGAAATTGCACGTTAATTCCTTTGTGTAAAAAGAATTTTTGTGTTGTAGGCTAGATAGAATGGCTTAACAAAAGGCCTTTCTTTTCAGGAGAACTTTCCTCCAAAGGGCCCAACGGTTTTGACACATTCACTTTGCACAAATTCATAGAGGGTTCTGAAATGCGTTGGTATTACTATCACAGCAGGGTTACATCTCACCTCAGGCATTCCTGGTGTACAGTGACACGTTTTGGGATGCAGCATCCAGGGCTTTGAACCAGTTCATTCTGGTTTGAACCCCTGCTGTGAATTTGCATTTCTATCCCACATATACTGAGTCAGAGTCCACACTGTAACAAGACTCCCAGATGGTTCTTATGTATGTGAGACCCACTGCTGTACTAGTGGTTTTTGGAACTGGTCTCTAACCAGCAGCGGCGGCACATCCTGGATTTTGTTGGAAATGCAATTTATCAGCAGGGGTCTGAACCAGAGTGAACTGTTTGGAGCCCTGGCTGCCTCTACCTTGTTATGGATTAAACTGTGTCCCCACAAAAATATGTGTAACAATTTGGCTGGTCCATGGTTCCCAGGATTTTATGATTGTCCTCTATTTTGTGATTTTCCTGTGCTGTAAATCCTAATCTCTGCCTGTGGTTAAGACACTGGATTATATTAAAAAGGATTAGGGTGGGTTTGTAACACCCTTCCTAAGGTCTTTCCTGCTCCAGTGTAAAGGGCATTTCCCTGGAGTGAGTCTTGCACCACCTTTTATTCTACAAGAGGTGAAAGGAAAGGGAATCAAACAGAATTGGGGACTTCATGCCATCAAGAAGGCAGCACTGAGAGCAAATGCACTGTTGAGACCTGAGATTCCTGTGCTGAGATGCTCTCAGACCAAAGAAAGACTGAAGCACCACAAAGACCTTCCTCCAGAATCAACAGAGAGGAAAAGCCTGGAGTAGTCACCCTGGATTTGAACTTCGAGCCTTTTGGAATGTGTAAGAATAAACATTTCTTTGTTAAAGCCTTCCACTCATGGTATCTCTGGAACAGCAGCACTAGAGGACTGAAAATACTCTTTTAGGCCACTGTGGCTCCAGTTAATGAGTGCATTGACAGATCAAGATATTTAGTGTCCTGAAGACCAAACAATGGGGTTGAGTGAATGCCTCACTTATCTTTTGATGGTTCAGTATCTTGAAGATGGAGTCAACAGTTCTGTAAGATGCACCCCAATGGTTTGGAAGAGTCAATGAGCCTATACTCCCTTTGCATTCATTTTTGCGAAAGTTTTGTTTTCTTCCTGTTGAATGCATCTAGGCAATCAAAAAGACAAAAGAGAGAAGTCATACCTGTAGTATTCATCTCCCACAAAGAAAAGGGTCTTCTGGACATCCTTGAGGTAGACAGCAGCATCTATGTGCTGCACGAACCTTGGGAACCCAAAGTCGTAAATACTCCGAGGAGGACCTTGCATTTGGAACCCTCTTGTCACCCAGTAGTGGGGGCCTGAAAACAAGAAGTGAAGTTTACAAACACTGTGTACCACAGAGCACCGCAGTTGACTCAAGAGGATGTCTGGGCAGGATCATAAGCGAGGTGAGGTCGGGGGACACAGGGCAAGGCTCTGGCCCAACAGGAAATGTAAGCCCCAAACTATTCAATTCAATAAAAAACTGCGAACTTTCTCTGGAGGCAAAAATGCTTTAGAAACAGTAATATTGATATAATTTTTATCTTAATATATGTAATTTTTTAAAGATACTTTTCACTTACAGTCTCATTTCTGTCACATCTGTGAGAAGGGGCAATTTACATCAACTGCTGTGACTCCTACTTAAAGACACTAGATTTCTACCGTTATCCCTCAGCATCAAGAACATATAAGCAATAAAATGATACCAACCAGTCAACCCAGTGCCATTGAGTCCATTCCAACTCATAGTGACCCTATAGGGCAGAGTAGAACTGCTCCATAGAGTTTCCAAGGAGTGCCTGGCAGATTCTAACTGTTGACCTTTTGGTTGGCAGATGTAGCACTTAACCATCATACCACCAGGATATCCAATAAAGTGATAGTTACCATTTACTGGATAACTTTCATTGACTAGCTATTGCCGTCAGATATTTTCAAGGTCGATATTACTATAATCACTTTACGAAGGGAGAAACTGAGATTCAGAGATAACTTCCCAAAGTCATTCAAATAACAGAAGTGCAGGCCAGAGTTCGAAATCACGTGTGTCTACTTCCTAAAGTCACAGGTGTCCCTCCACTCCTAGTTGCCTCTCAGCATGGCATAGCAGCAAGGGCATTATTTATATCACTTTGGATTCATGTTGATTGGCTTTTGTTAATTAGAAGTTCTCAGTATCAAAAAAACCCAAACCATTGCTGTAGAGTCAGTTGTGACTCATAACGACCCTGTAGGACAGGGTAGAACTACCCCATAGAGTTTCCAAGGAACACCAAGCAGATTTGAACTACTGACCTTGAACTACTGACCTTGAACTACTGACCACTACACCACCAGGGTTTCCAGTGGAGAGTGTTGTATCTTTCCTAGCAGAGGCCCTAAAAGATAGGGACCAGGTTTCTAACTCCCTGGGCACCGTCACTTAGCACAGTGCCACACTAGACTAAAAGACCTGGCCCTCTGAATCATTTGAGTCATTGTCATTTATTCCATTGATGCCATATACAGGGGTGGCATTTTATACCCATCGTGAGGTGAAGGGGCAACAGAAACATGCTCCCTTATCACTGAACATATATACTGACAGTGCTAGGCATTGCAATTCACCTTTGAAGAAGTAAGCAGTGCCCCTCTCAGCCACTTCGTAAGCTGCATCCACGTTGGACATAAGCTGGGGAAAGGAGCTGGTGATGGTGCTGGGCCGGATCCCTGCCGCCAGGTGCACCTGCCGCCTCCAGAATATCCTAGCGGGTGTTCCAGAAGAGATCACCAGTTGATTTAGGTCTTACACTGAACCAGGAGTGAACTGTACTGCAAACCACGCTTCAGAGGCTGTTGTTAAATATGCTCTGATGTTGTAGGGATGGACAAGTCAGCGTACAGCAACTGTGCATTTTTTTATTTTGTTTTGTTTGTTTTTTCAGGAAGGAGAACACAGTTATTTGACCTTACAGTTTCTTGTCCCTTTTCATAGTCTCAGTATCTCTGCAAATCTCCTTTTTTCCCACTTGTTTAAGGGTATTCAAAACAAAGAAAAAGATAGCAAGCAGATGACATTAATGATCTAAATGCTTCAGCTGTGCATCTTCCATTTCCAAATATCATTTGATAGAAATTTCTCCTTCCTGTTCTGATTTTTCTAGATTAAAATCTCACAAAGCACAGTATGACCCAGAAGATAAGCTTTGTAAATATTACATAAATGGACCAACATTTTATGGTTGGGAGTTGCTAATTATACCCCATGAAAACAGCAAAAACATTAACACTTGTATAGTTTGCATCTGTGAGCCTGATGGCTAATTAACAGAAAATCTAGCACACATGTGTTAATTTTAGGCTTAGCAACTCAAAATGCTCCATCCACTTATCTAATATTATTTCCATAAAAATGTAGCAGTATAAAAATGAAAGTACTGGGCTGAAGTTTCCATTTTAAATGAGGTTCATTTTGCCCCTCAGAGATGAACATCATTTTGATAAAATATAAATAGTATATTTGACTTGTTAGAGGCCTAGAACTAATGAAAAACATTGTTTATGAACTGGAAGACCACAATCAAGTTTTGACATTTAACTTTCCATATTGTTATTTTATGAACTCCCCCAATCCTCTGATGAGTTTCTCTGTTCAAGATAACAAATATTTATGGAATACCCTAGTCACTGTGGTAGATATCAGGAATGTAACATCAAGGGAAAATGAGATGATGCCTTCAAAGGGCTTACAGTTGAGTGGTAGATAGAGACTGGTAAATAATTCAGCGGTGCCGTGCATTGAATTGTGTCTGAAGCAGCGTCATGAGAAGGAAATTGTAGGGATAGTAGGAGCAAGGAATTATAGGGGCCTGGTTTCCTGGGTAACTGTAGCGTTGTTTCTGCCTGGCTTACACAACTAACTTTCATATATTTTGGTGATTTTGTGATTTAGGCTTTACATCTCTTCTTTCTCCTCCTATTCTTTATGCTCTATGAAGTTTAAAATTTACTTATGTTTCTCTTTAGAGAAGCCAAACAACAATCGTGGAGCTTCTTAGAGCAGCCAAACAAGCCACCAATAGACTCGATCGAGGCCACCAGACAATGGGGGTCCATCTTGTAACTGAACTCGGGGTGATGCTAACAGACCTTGACAGAATACTCAGAGGAGGTCAATCACCCACTGACGAGGGGAACTGATGTTCTTCCAGCCAATTAAACTTAAGCCCTATAAAACCCTCCGGTCAGTCTGCAACAGGCAGACAGATTTTTGGAGGTGCTCATGCCCCCCTGTCTCTTGTATAGCTACACACGATAAAGCCCTCTTGCTACTACCCCTGTCTTAATACTGGTCTTGTGGCAGGTAGGTCAAATCTGTGTTCTACAGTAATATGTTCCCCCAAATGTGTACTAACTTGGCTAGCCCATGATTCCCAGTTTTGTGTGGTTGTCCTCCATTCTGTGATTGTAATTTTGTATTAAAAAAGATCAGGGTGGGATTGTGACACCTTTCCTCATGTCACATCCCTGAACCAATGTAAAGGGAGTCTCCCTAGGAGGTGGCCTGCACTGCGTCTTATCTTACGAGAGATGAAAGGAAAGGGAAGCAAGCAGAGAGCTGGGGACCTCATACAACCAAGACAGCAGCACCAGGAGCAGAGTGCATCCTTTGGACCTGGGGTCCCAGTACCTGAGAAGCTCCTCAACCAAAGAAGATTGATGACAAAGACCCTCCTCCGAGCAGACAGATAGAGACAGCCCTGCTCTGGACTTGTAGTCTACTAGACTGTGAGAGTAGGAATTTCTCTTTGTTAAAGTTCATCCACTTGTGGTATTTCTGTTATAGCAACACTAGATGACAAAGACTAAGCAAATATAGCTCTGAATGACCCATGCTGTGAGCAGTTAAGTTTGAGATGCACTGGAAACACAAGGCAGAGAACTCATGGCTGTTGAGTTGGGTTGATTCTGACTCATAATGACCCAATGAGCAGAGGAGAACTACCTCATAGGATTGCCAAGGAGAGAATTAAAACTGCTGACCTTTTGGAGAGCAACTGAGTTCTGAACCACAGTGTTGCCAGGGCTCCTGGAGAGGGATAGCACATTGCACTTAGTGACTTAGGGAAGGCTTCCCAGAGGAGACAGTTTGAGTTGATGAGCTCTCAGAGAGAGGGAGATATGGAGTAGAGAGAATGTTTCTGCAGGCACCACAATGCAGAAGGACAGCACACTGTGTCTCAAAAGACAAGGCTAGAGTTCTGTCTCCACTGCTGACCATCGTCTCCAAGCCACAGTTTCATCGTCCTTAAGTAGGAATAATAATACCTGGTCCATCTCATAAAATCGTTATGAAGATCAAGTGAAAAAATATACGTGAGTTTGCATTATAAACTGTTAGGTGCCATAGAGACAGATACAGCCCAGTTTTTAAACACCTAGGCTTTACCCACTAATCAGGTGCCCACCATAGATAACACATAGGGTGGCAAGAAAGGGACAAGGGTCCATTTAGGGTACCAGCCTCATCTAGAGCATATGAATTAACAAAGGAAGAACGGAGACCTGGAAATGTTGATGCTCCTAAAGGTCATCTGCTGGTTAGGGACAGGCCAACACCCGGGATTAGACTCCCACTGTACTGATTCTCAGAGTCCCTGGGTGGTGCAGACACTTAAGCAACTTGCCTACTAACTGAAAGGTCGGTACCTTGAAGCCACCTAGAAGCGACCTGCCATTGAAAGTCCTATAGAGTCTTACTCTGACACACCTGAGGTCACATTAAGTCTGAAATGACTCAATGGCAGCTGTTTTTTTTCTTGTCTTGGTTTTTATTGCATACCCTATCTTATCTCCTTGCTGCTTATGAGCCTTGGAATCTCTGGTCTTTGTTTTTAACTGGCCTCCTTGTCAATGAGACCTGGCCTTTTCTAAAGGCAGGAGGCACTGGTTTCATCTTCTTTTTTTCTCTCCAGCACCATTCAACAATCAGTGGCTTGAGTGCCCAGAAGAGCTCAGCAGCTACTTCTTGAATTAATTGGGAGTCTAATGAGGAATCTGAAGAGTGAGTGTTTTGCAACTGATTCAACTCACCAGGTAGTTACGAAATGCTTACTCTGTTCAAGTCACCGGGCTAGATGCTTTGGCATATAAAGATTGCTAATGAGGACATCAAGCACGCATTTTAGGGCCTGAGAGTGTCTGAGGCAGAGAAGTGGGGAAGGGTGGGAGCATCGGGGAGCAGACTTCCCTTTGGTATCTAAGCTTTCTCTGAATTACATCTCCAGTCTGGCATAGATGACTTCTAATTGCTCTCTCCTTGGGTACCCTAAAAAGCTGCCATCAAGTCAATTCTGATTCATAGTGATCCCATAGGACAGAGTAGAACAGCCACCCACATATGGTTTCCAAGGAGCAACTAGTGGATTTGAATTGCTGACCTTTAGGTTAGCAGTTGTGGCTCCAACCACTCTGCCATGAGGATTTCCAACAGTCAGATTTTTTTTTCCAGTTCTTATTTAAAAATCAACAAATGACTTGAGGCAAAGCTAATCCCTATCATTTATCTGAGAGTACACCTGATATTGATGTCCTGAATGACTCAGTCTATCGAGTAGTATAGTGGTTACAAGTGCAGTTTTTCAATTGAGAATTCTTGGGTTGGATGCTTGGCTCCTTCGTTTACTAACCACTTGCCCCTGGGTAAGTTATTAAACATCTTCGGTGCTGTGGTTTCATTGTTGATATTATTGTACTGATTAAATGAGACAATCCAAGTAAAGCACCAAGGATGGTGCATGGCACACAGTAAACCCTTAATAATGTCAAATATTATCTGTGAGAAGTGGTTCTAAGGAAATTCAGTACATTGCCTCTGATTTGAACCACAAGTATACTGTCACAACTTTCCACGCATAATAGAATTTTAAATTCCTTACTGAATAAACACCTATTTCTAAGGCTTGGTGGGAACTTAAAGTAGAGCAGTAGTTCTAAACTAAGGGCTATTTTGCTACCTGGGATCTAGAGAACTGCTGTTAAATATCCTACAATGCTCAGCATGGCCCAACATAACAAGGGCATATCCAGCCCAAAATGTCAATAATGTGAAAGTTGAGAGACCTTGATTTAAGCACTGCAGTGATACACTGTTAGAAAGAAAGGCCTAGCCATTTGCTTCTTCTGAAAGTCGGCCAGTGAACACCCTGTGGATCACGATGGTCCAGTCCCGTTATGCAAGGGGTTGCCATGAGTCTGGGGCCTACAGGACAGCAGCTGACAACAGCGTGATGCGTTAAGTAATGCATGCACTGGAGACACAAAGTAGAAACAAGCTCTACCTGTCACCTACGTACATTACCACTCATTTCAAAGACATCTGCAATATGAAACTTTTTAGTATCTTATGAAGAGAAAGTATTTCTCAATAGGAAATAAAAGGAACAGAACATGTGTTCACAGGATTTATAATCTTAAAGAAGATAGATCACAGTAAAAAATGATTAAACTTGACAAAAAGTATGTCAAATAACTTCCTAATGAATTTAAGTGAATTTGAACTATGACTTAAAAAGCTATGGGAAACCATGTTGGCTTAGTTAAGAACTAAGGTTAGTTAGCCTTAGTTAAGAACTAAGGCTGCTAACCGAAGGACTGGCAGTTCAAATCCACCAGGTTCCCTTGGGAGCCCATGTGGGGCAGTTCTACTCTGTCCTGTAGGGTTACTATGAGTCAGAGTCTACTAGTGGGCACAGTTCCCCCTCCCCAAAGGCTATGAGGCTTCTGGAAAAGTACAGTTTCAGGATGTATCAGAATTGAGTCACTGAAAACATAAAATGCTTTGGATCAATAGTGCATAATCTGATCTTTGATAAGGAGAGTGAAACAATGGGGTTTATTGATGTTATAAATCCACTGATGTTTATCCGTACCGTTTTATCTTTGTGTAGCCAGGAGCTAACATCATGTCTGCTACAGGTTCGGGGCTCAGTAAATATTTGATGGCTTAGAGGGGGTTGAACAGACCTTATTTGTCCAGCAATTTTCCTTATTCTTTGAAGTTTTTATGCCCTTTTACTAGAGAACACCAACTAATTCACCAAATTTGAGGCTAGGTCAGTAGGTAACGTTCACCTCTACTACCTGTTCGTCACTTTGTCATAGTGTTGTCTTGTGGTGATGCTAGAAACGATACCATTGGTGTCTCAGATGCCAGCAGCATCATGTAAGGTGGGCAGGTTTCAGTGGAGATCCCACACTAAGATTAGGAGAAAAGGCCTGGGATCTACTTATGAAAATGAGCCAATGAAAACTGTATGGATCACAACAGAATGGTGTCATATATGGTGCTGAAAGCTGAGTCCCGTCAAGTTGGAAGGCACTCAAAATACACAGTGGCTGAAACAATGGACTTGAGCTTGCCAGCTACCCTGAGGAAGATGCGGCACTTGGCAGCATTCTGTGAGCTGTGGGTTTGCCATCAGACGGAGCTGTCTTGTAGCAACAACAACAGCATCCTTCATCTAGCCTCTTGGACCTTCTCACCAGTCCTGTGAGCTCTGGGCACAGGATTATGTGTTACTCTCCTTTTATTCCCAGGGTTAATATAGTACGTGCCACATCTAGGCAGGCAGCCAAGTTTGTTGAAGTTTTGTTTTTGTTTTTTGCTATACCAGTCTTCACTCCCTGGTGACCTAAGGTGAGTGTTTCTGTGTCCTTTGGACCATCAAGGTAACTGGGTCCAAGCTGGACAAACACCTTTACTTCCGTTGTCCATAACCTCACCTTCTCCTCACCTCTGTCCCCTCTGTCTTCCTGTTCCTTAGTTTCAGGGAGGAAGAAGCACCTTCCTTTTCTGTCTTTTTGTCATTCTGAATTTAATTGCTGTTTGTCTCCTTTGAGATCAGGCTGTGTGGTTCAGTGAAAGAATAAAGGGGTACCTGAACCCTTGCATCATTGATAAGGTTGACCTCATGAAAGTCACCTAGTTTTTATGAGACCCGATTTCATTCTGTCAGCTAAGAATGAAAACAATAATACTGTGTCCCTTTTCTAAGGTCAAAGGATTGATTGAGATAATGCATGTGAATGCATTTTACAAATTCTGAAATTCTCTACAATCATTTACAGCTACTTAAAAAGACATGTTTCCTTCTATAAAGTTCTTAATTGACTGATTTAAAATTTAAACTTTGAGTTTATCAATATAGCTACATTGCCATTTAAATTTTCATTGATGTAACTTTTTTTTTGGTTATTGGAAATGGCATTGACCAAGCAGCTGTTCATTCTAGAGGGTTCCATAACCAGGGTCCCTTATCTCAGAATGCTTCTGAAATCAAGTTATCAATCAAGCATCATCTACATTGCTCAGCCCAAGAAAGATACAACTTATAAAATTGAAAACCCATGTATAGATACTGCCAAGCCAAGCCAAGTGCCGTTGAGTCGGGTACTAGTGTAGACTAAAAATAGTCAACAGTGTGCACAAAGTCCTTACATTAAGAATGTTTATACCAACCTGAATGGGGCAGGGGCAGTGATGGTCCAGCGGTAGAATTCTTGCCTTTCATGCAGGAGACCTGGGTTGGATTCCTAGCCACTGCACCTCAGTGCAGCCATCACTGGTCTGTCAATGGCGGCTTTCATGTTGTCATGACACTGAACAGGTTTCAGCAAAGTTTACAGACTAAGGTGAACTAGGGAGAAAGATCTGGCAATCTGTTTCCAAATTAGCCAGTGAAAACTCTGGATCACAACAATCTGGCCACAATAGGACTGGGCAGCATTTTTTATTTTTATTTTTTTAACATTGTGCATGCATTTGCCATAAAACTGAAAAACCAAACGCACTGCCATTGAATTGAGTCTGACTCATAGTGACTCTAGAGGTCAGAGCAGAACTGCTCCTTAGAGTTTCCAAGGAGCACCTGGCAAGTTTGAACTGCCAACCTTTTAGTTAGCAGATGTAGCACTTAACCTACTATACCACCAAGGTTTCCTAGAAGTCAGGGCCAGCTGACAGCAGCTAACAACAGCGTAGCCATCTGAGAAGCCTATGGGAGTCATTTTCATAAGCTGTCACTTACGAAGACATAAAGAGTCCTTTCTTCACGCACAAGGAGGATGTTCAGAAGAAATGATGAGTCAGAGATCTTAGGACACCTTCTTTCTCTTTGTCTGAAATTCTTAATATATCACAGGGAACAGTAAACCACAAATCATTTGATGAAACAGTGTTAGAACTGGAAAAGACACATCTCCACGGAGATTGTGAAGCTGGAAGACTTCCTCTTGTGCAGAACTTCCTCCAGCCCATGGAACTCTGGGAAACCTCAGATTCCAAGCATACCATTTCAGGAGTGCTTATTGTATTCATTGTCCCTTTTTCCTATAGTACTTTATGTCCTCCACCTCCCTTTCACTTCTTCAAATATTCCCAGGTACTTTCCATCTTGAAAAATCCTTGTTTAGGGGAAAAAAAAAAATCCTATTTGATCCTGCTGCCTCCTCCACTTCTGTCTGTTATCTTAATTTACCCTCTACTTAGAAACCCTGGCAGCTTAGTAGGAAAGAGCTATAGCTGCTTATCAAGGGATCAGCAATTGGAACCCACCAGGTGCTCCTTGGAAACTCTGGGTGGTTCTGCTCTGTCCTCAAGGGTTGCTCTGAGTCAGGATCCACTAGAAAGCAGTGGATTTTGTTACTTACAAGAATCTCAGATGAATGCTCTCTATCTACTCTTTGTATTTCCTCCCTCCATTTGCTCTTTAGCATGCTATAGTTGGCTGCTTTCCTGACTACTTAGTTACTGTGGCCAGCACTCAGCTGGGTGGCCTCTGTGACATTTTATGCCGTTGACCACTTTAAAAGAAAGAAAAGTAAGTCCCCCTTTTTTATTGATTTATTTGAAATTTCATCATAGGGACACTGTCTCTGATGACAAGAAGACCTAGATCAAAATTCTGACTAGGACAGTAACAAAACCCAAAAACCTCTTCCAACTCATAGCAACCCTACAGGATAGAGTAGAAGTGCCCCTTAGAGTTTCCAAGGAGTGGTTGGTGGATTCAAACTGTCAATCTTTTGGTTAGCAGTCAGGGCTGTTAACCACTCCTCCACCAGGGGCTTTCTGGGACAGTAAAAATGTGGATTAACTGAAGCGATGTCTATTACATGTGTGGCATAACACGCAGCACATCATAAATGATCACAAAATGTAGGCTACTGTTATTATTTTTGGAGTGCTGCTTCTCTTTGGCCTGTATTGAATCCTTTTTCCCACTGCTGCTGCTTACTGGGTTCATTCCTTACACTTCTCCTTTCCTTTCTCTTCGTCCTGTCTTCAGAGTTGTTATCCATTTTTTTCTCATCTTTAACTGCCTCCTTCACGTGACAGTCCATGAACTATGATGCCTAACTGTGACCTCTCCACCGAGCATAGCTTATTTCCATGACACTCTACTAGAATTGTTGCCATGTGACAGTTCAACACTTGTAAAATTCAAGTTTGTTTTCTGTTTCTAATAAGCCCTTTTGATTCTCACAGCTGTATTCATGATGCTTTCATATCCTCAGCCTTGATACTCAGCCTTTGCCTAGTTTCCGTCGTTCTCACTGAACTAGTATCGGTTCGGGTCCTGCCGCTAGGTCCCTCACAATGCCGGTTACTTTCACATATCTCTTCCATTCCTCTTTGCATAACCCTTAAAAATGTTCTTCCTTGCATAATATACAAAATAAATAAATGAGTTTTATAGAGAATAGTATTTTGAGATGGAGAAAAGCCCATCAAACATGTTTGGGGAACCTAGATAGGCTAGAACGTCCCTCGCCTTGTGGCTGCCTCCTCAGCCTGCAGTCCACGGCCTGCGAGCACATGCAGTCCTGAGTGCCTTTCGTACTAACACAGATGCCTAAGAGTCAACAGCTGTACGTGCCTTCCAGTCAAAACTCGGTGCTGCTGTTGGTAGTAACATCGCATTAAAAAAAGAACAAGTGGCTGTTGGATGGACTTTGACACATGGTGACCCCGTGTGTGTCAGAGTAGAACTGTGCTCCAAAGGGCTTTCCGTGGGCGAGTTTTCAGAAGTAGATCACTAGACCTTTCTTCTCAGGTGTCTCTGGGTGGACTCAGACCTCCGACCTTTTGGCAAGTACGTGTGCGAATGATTGGCACCACTCAGTGACTCCACCACTGCGGAGTCTGGAAGGTCTTCTGTGTTAGTTATAGGGAAGACTCTGGTCTGGGAGTCAGAAAACTTGGATTGTGATGGAGAATCTGCTTGACTGAGAGACCTGGGCCTTGTTTCCCCATCTTTAAAATGAGTGATTTGGATATTATCATCCTTTATGTTTACTTCATTTCTAAAATACTGTTTGCTCTTCTTCTGAACTCTATAAACGATTTTGGTAGTTTTGATTTTAAAGTTAGATTATGTGAAACCGTCGCCATGAGTTGGATCCGACTCGACGGCACCTTGGCTTTGGCAGAATAACCTGAGAGATACAAATATAATTTTGGTATGTCTGCAAGTCTAATCATTTCTGTTTTCTCTTTGCTAAGTGACTGATAAAATCTAGGATAACTTTAATTTTTTATCAGTAACATAAAGAGTAGAAACTCTGGCATAGTGGTTAAGTGCTACAGCTGCTAAGCAAAAGGTCAGCAGTTCATATCTACCAGGTGCTCCTTGAAAATTTTTTGGGGCAGTTCTACTCTGTCCCATATACAGAGTCAAAATTGACTATGAGTCAAAATTGACTCAATGGCACTTTTTTTTGTAGGATGGAAAGTAAATATATAGGAAGTAAGTATATATGTATACAGATACAGAAATGTGTGTGTGTGTGTGTACTGCATATATACCTTTAAGTTAATTTGTTGTTGTTGGGTACTAGTGACTAAATTTTGATTGAACTCACTTATAGTTGAAGTTTATTTACCTTTAACTAGAAGATCCCTTAAATATACTTTTATACACTCTGGAGAAGATGTAATAACCTCACAGTGACTTTAAAAGGTACTGCATTCCATTTTGCTTTGGAAACAAACTGTGCAGTTGGTTATATCCACAGTTTGAAGTGTCTCGTCAACAGATTATTGTTGGTGATGGGGAATTCCAGTCTGGTGAGCAGGAAAGAACAGACTGGGAGCTCTTTCACAATCTGGTGACCTCCAGGTTACCATTTAGTTGTGGTTTGAAAGAATGCTTTGTTTTTTGTCCAGGCTTAGCATGAATTTGGGATTTTGGGTGGTATTTGGTAGAGGATCAGAGCTGTTAATTCATGGAACGCTAACTCTGAGTGGCACCTTAGGGAAACAGCACAACAAGACCATTGAAAACATGGGCTCTGATGTATGATAGTGCTGGTTTCAATCCCAACTCCACCCTCACTAAGTATATGTTTTTGAACAAGTTGTATATCTTTTCTGTGTCTTGAAAAAGAAAATGATAACTTGTGTCTCAAAGAGCTATTGTAAGGATTTGATAACAAAATATTCAGCATGGATAGTACTAAACATATTTAAATCATTTTTTTTTATCAGATAAGACTCTTATTTTCATTTCATGCAAGTTACTGGCAAATCCACGGCTAGTTAGTACTCCCCACCTGACTCTGCCCTCCTTTTAGGTCTTCCTAGTTTTTTGGAATCATCTACCTGACCACAATAGCTCATCAAATCTGAAATGGAAGAAGATGAGGTTATAACTAAGCCAAAAAATAAACAAACAAAACAAAGCCCATTGTTATCAAATTGATTCCTACTCGTAGTGACTTTCTAGGACTGAGCAGGGCTGCTCCCCCTGAACTACCAAGGAGCACCTGTTGGATTTGAACTGCTCCAACCTTTTGTTTAGCAGCCATACCACTTAACCACTACACCACCAGGGTTCCCAGGTGATAACTAAGTGCATACATATTAGTCAGTTGTCTCTCATTTTTTGATCTTTCCCCTGACTCCTTTCTAAATGTCTCTTGCATCTATGTCTGCCTTTCTGTTCTGTTACTGTCTTCAGTATTTATACTTAAGACTTTGTCAAAAGATGTCTCACCAAGCAGTCAATCCAAAACCCAAACCAAACCCACTGCCGTTGAGTCGATTCCAACTCATAGCAACCCTATAGGACAGAGTAGAACTTCCCACAGAGTTTCCAAGGAGTGCCTGCTGGATTTGAACTGCTGACCATTTGGTAAGCAGATGCAGCGCTTAACCACTATGCCACTAGGGTTTCCCAGACAGCCAGTGGTGATTGCTAAATGCTCATAGTTTGATAGCTGAGTTTTTTTTTCCTTTAGAGAACAAATATGAAAACCCCCCCAAAAAGGCCGTCACCATCCAGTCAATTCTGACTCATAGCGACCCTATAGAAGGGTGAATACTTGAAACTTCACTGCCTCTTTGCTCTTACCACAAGCACTGATACCAAAAGAGTAAGCTAAATGCTATACCATGGCTAATACCTGGCTCTATCATTGAATGAGTGACTCATGCTATTTCCGTGTCTAGGCTGCATGGAATCAGACCACTGTCATCTCTCAGATGAAGCTGGTATTACTTACCATGGCGTTCTAGGTTTCTCTGAGTCTGTCCTTGCCTACCACTTATCACTGGCTACCAATTTTATTTCAGTTTCCTGTTTGATAAATTATCAAGTCTGGTTTTCCAGATACTTTCCATATTTCAAAGCCTTCATGCCATTACATATATTTTTGATTTTCACTTTTAAAAAGAAAACAAAACACTCATGGCAATCCCATGTGTGTCAGAGTAGAAAAGTGTTCTATACGATTTTCAGTGGCTGATTTTTCAGAAAAAGATTGTTAGGTCTTTCTTCTGAGGTCCCCCTGGGTGGTCTCATGTTTTCAACCTTTTGGTTAGTAGCTGAGTACATTAACTGTTTGCACCACCCAGGAACTCCCCTAGAAACAATAGCTACTACCACTTATTGGGTGGCACGTTCTTTGCACAGGTGACCTGATCAGTCAATGGTAGGGCCAAGATTTTGGTCCATTTGATCTGATGTGAGAGTCCAGACTCCTGAGCTCTGCTCTAGGTTGCCTTTACTAAGTGAACTCCCATTCAGTCTCAAAGATTTGGTTCAAGTTTCACTAATTAAAAAAAAAAAAAACAGATTGACTTGTGTCCCCCAAAAATATGTATAGTCATGTAGCTGGGCTGTGATTCCCAGTATCTTGTGACTGACATCCGTTTTCCGGTTTTCCTAAACTGTATGTTAAAAGATTAGGGTGGGGCTGTAAATCCCTTCATGGGTTCACCTCCCTGCTCCACTGTAAAGGGAGTTTCTCTGGAGTATGGCTTACCCCACCCTGAATCCTTTCATCCTACAAGAGATAAAAGGACAGAGAAGCAGGCAGAGAACTGGGAACCTTGCGCCATCAAGAAAGCAGCACCGGGAGAAGAGCCTGTCCTTCAGACCTGAGGTTCCTGCGCCAAGATGCTCCCTGGACAAAGACTGATGCAATACCGGACTTTCCTCCAGAGCGGACAAGTGGAAAGCCTTCCCCTGAAGCGGACACCCCGAATATGGACTTGTAGCCAACTGGACTGTGTAAGAATAAACCTTCCTTTGTTAAAGCCATCCGCTCTGTGGTATTTCTGTTTGAGCAGCGCTAGCTGCCTAAAACAAACCCATTGCTGTCAAGTTGATTCTGACTCGTGATGACCCTATAGACAGCAGAATGGCCCCATCGAACTTCCAAGGAGTCCCGGGTATCTGAACTGTCGACCTTTTGGTTAGCAACCATAGTACTTAACCACTGCACCACCAAGGTTTCTTTTATAAGTATGTTGATGTTGTTGTTAGGTGCCACCCAGTTGGTTCCAACGCATAGTGATCCTATGGGTCAGAGTAGAACTGTCCCATAGAGTTTCCTGGTTAGCAGGTGGAGCACTTCACCGCTATATCACCAGGGTTTACTTTCATAAGTATGGGATTGGTTAAATAAGTCAAGGTGCTTCTATTTACTGAAATAATATATATATATATAAAAAGAAATGCAAATTCAAATTTATCAACAAGGAAGAGTGACATATCGTTGAGTGAAAAAAGTTTATCATCCTAGCTTTTCTGGACCCCCTCCTCCTACCTTCTGTACTTATAATGTGTATCTCCCTACCAAGAGACAGTCTGGAGGGGTAGGCCCCAAATAGTTAACAATGTGGTTAGTCCAGGTTGTGGAAACCTGGGTAATTTTCCCTTCTTTTTAGTATTTTTTTAAATGCTCTCTGTTTTTATTGGGTTAACTGCTACCACTGCTAACCACAAGGTTGGCAGTTCAAATCCACCAGGCGCTCCTTGCATACTCTGGGGGTCAGTTCTACTCTGGTCCCTAGGGTTGCCATGAGTCGGATCCCACTCGATGGCACTTGGCTTGGCTGGCTCTGTTTTCAGAATGAACAAAAAGCATTATAACAATAGTGTAAGGTGTATAAAAGAAAATCACCTCATAAAGCCTTTTGTGATCTTCCCAGACACCTATGCTCTGCTTTGTCTCACTGCTCTGTGTTTAAAATATCTGTATGAAAGCTTATGTCTCACTAGGGATTCAGTAGTGCACAAAGTAGACATCGGATAAATATGGGTGGGGTCCTAATCCAGCCACTTACAAAACAATGTGGCCTTGGAAAAAGTTACTTATCTCTTTGACCTTTTTTTATTTTATTTGTAAAGTGCAGCTCTGTTCTCTACTTCAGTTCCTAAGTGGCACAAATGGTTAAGTGCTTGGCTACTAACCAAAAGGTTAGTGGTTCTAACCCACCCAGAAGCACCTCAGAAGAAAGGCCTGGCAATCTGCTGCTGACGGGTCACAGCCGTAAAAACTCTATGAAGCAGTTGTATCTGACACACATGAAGTCGCCGAAAGTCAGAACTGATTTGACAGCAACTGCTAATCTCTACTTCACAGTGAAAGAGATTAGAAGAAATACTTGTATGGAAAACAGCACAGGGCCCAGAACATAGTAGGTATCCCACAAATGGTTGCTTTGGAAGTTCATATCTCCCCAAAGACCCCCACCTCCCTCCTTACTACCACAAAGAACAGCATTTCAGCTGAATGTTCACCAACAGCCACATCAAAGATCTGTAGAGTGGTACTCGCCTGGACGTGGAGTGGGGCCTGGACTGAGGTGGTCATGCAGTTTGTGCTTACCGGTCCTTGAAGAAAAGGAGCTCCTTTCCCAGCATTGTCACAGCGTCAAAGGATGAGCTGGAGTCGCAGAGGTCAGGGATTGATGGGTTATGTGGGGGAGCATGGGGCAGGGTGGGCTTTCCCGGTGGTGTTTTCCGAGGTCCTAGAATTCAAAGGGAGTTGGTCAGAAGGTGCCAGGGATCTGAAGTCTACACATTCATGCTCTAGAGAGCTGGGGAGCTTGTCCTGTTTGACTCTGTGTGGGGTATTGTGGTAAAGGATGTGGCTACTGGTGGCAGGCTGATCTGGGTTTGAATCCTGGCTTCACAAACACAGCGTAGGGCAAATATATTAATCTCTCTGAGCTTCTTTTTCCTCCTTTGTAAACCAGGGTGATAATAATTGTACCTGTTACTAAGAGTGCAGCCTGGGTGGCGTAGTGGTTAAGAGGTCGGCTACTAACTGAAAAGTTGGTAATTCGAATCTCACAGACACTCTTCGAAGCCCTATGAGGCAGTTCTACTCTGTCTTACAGGGTCACTATGAATTGGAATTGACTTAATAGCATTAGTCTATTGTTTCCTTTTTTTTTTTAAGTTTTAATAGTAATAATAACACTTAATAATAGTACCTAATAATAACAAAAATGGTAACAACAGTAAAATACTTGGTAGAGTCCTTGGCACATATTAAAAATATTTAAATAAATAAATTTATTTCATCCCTGGATGGTGCAAATGGTTAATCTGCTAGTTTGCTAACTAAAAGTTTAGAGGTTTGAGTCCATCCAGAGCACCTTGGAAGAAAGAGTTGGTGATCTATTTCTTATAAAATCAGCCATGGAAAACCCTGTGGAACACAATTCTGCTCCAAGACATGTGGTTTGCTGGTATTATTTCGTTGTTATATATAATTTCTTTGATAGCTTCCGGTATTCCATACTAGAAGTGTACTTTAAAAATTGTCAGTAATTGTTTCTTTGTGATGAAGTTCTTTCATCTCAGCAAGATGATAACTTTCTCCCATGTTGCGCATTTCCGTAGGATTTTTAGCAGCCTGCTTTGTGCCTCTCTTGAAGACTGGAGGAATTCTTGGGGAGCTGGAGGGCTCTTTAGGTATTTGCTGTTTGAAAGCATTTTCTGTTGGATCCTTTTGTGAAATACAACTCTGCTTCCCAGGAAAGCTGTCTGACTTCTCACTTTTCCTGAGTGTCTGGGGCTGTCTATTAACAACAAAGAATGAACTGAAGTTGCCAGAACCATCGCCTCTGCCGGGGCCATGCTCGATGATAAAGCCTTTTCGTAACTGGAAGGGGGGATCAGGAAAGGAGCGAGGTACAGTGAAAACATAAGGTTCAGGGCCAGAGAAGGGTGAGATCAGGGGTGGAGCAGGGGTCAGGAATGGGCTAAGCAGAGGTGGGAAGAGGCTGTGGGAGAAGATCAGAAAGAGGAAATGAACCAGATCAGAAATATGGTGAGGTTCAGGGTGGCGTGGTAGTTGGTGACGCGTATGGTGCCTGGCAACAGTAAATCATGTTATGACATTGTGTTCACCTGTGTGTAAATGGCCATGTCAAAGTATATGCCTCACCTTCAGGCCATGACAGCGGCCATCAGGATGGCCGTGACGCTGCAGTGCATAGAGACCTCTAACGAGCTTGCAAGAGTTGGAACTTGGCCCTTCTTGGTGGCTCACGGAAATGCATCACACTGGAGCTTGGCCACTGGGTACTCAGTTTTCAAAATAGGGACATTGACAGCCTTGCTCCTGTCACTCAGAGAAGAAGCAGAACTGGTGCCTACCTGCTCTCTGAATAGATGAGGCTAGCTGGATGCTTCTTTCATACCATCGATCTTTTATATCCTAAGGTGAAAACTGACTGCTAGGAGATACCTGTTCCTGCTTTCAAACAGTCTAGTGGGCTCACAAACATGCAGGAAGGCCTTTGGGTGCTCTGGACTCCCTAGACCTTTTAGACTGGGAGAATGGGGAAAGGCTCTGGTGAGCAGAGGCTAAATAACCAGGTTTCTACTCAGCTCCCTCGATTTTCCTGCCTTTTATCCATAAAAGAATAGGAACACTGGTGGCGTAGTAGTTAAGTGTCACAGCTGCTAACCAAAAATTCAGCAGTTTGAATCCACCAGATGCTCCTTGGAAACTCTATGGGGCAGTTCTATTTTGATCTATAGGGTTGCCATGAGTTGGAATCGACTTGATAGCAGTGGCTTTGGCCTTGGCCATCCATGAAAGAAGTGTCGGGGGCTAGGGATGTGTTAAGATTCCTTCTCATAGATTAATTGATTTATTTTTCCTTTTAGAAAACTGGATGTATGGTTTATTTTTCTCCTTGTTAGCTGCCATAGAGGCAGCTATGACATATGACACATGACAACATATGACAACATATGTTGTCATATGATGACATATGACAACCCTGTGTATGGTGGGATCAGATTATTGCAGTTCATAGGGTTTCTGATGGCTGATATTTGGAAAGAGATTGCCAGACCTTTCTTCCTCATCCATCTTGGTCTGGAAGCTTTTCTGAAACTTGTTTAGCACCACAGCAAATTCAGGCTTCCACTGACAGATAGGTGGTGAGTGCACATGAGGTGGGTAGTCTGTGAATTGAACCCATGTCTCCTGCATGGAAGGTGAGGATTCTACCACTATACCACCTCCTTCCCTATGGAGTTTCGAATTGTTCTTTATTATCATTTAAAGAATTTAACACTTGAAATAACTTTGACTATCTTAGCATACTTGCTGTGTTTGATCCTCAGCCTTTTCAGCTACCAAATGAGAAGAAACACATTATGCTCCACAGGCTTTTGCGAGAGAATGGTGGGAAATTACACTTGGGAATGGTTTTATAACACAAAGACAATGCAGATTATCTACACAGCTGGGTTGTGTGGTTGCTGTCCTCATCATTACTGTTTTTAGGAAGATGGGGTTACTTATCTGAAAATAGATAAGTGTCAATAATGAACTACAAAATATCTCCATCCTCTCCCAATGTGTAAATCCTGATCTGTGCTCAACCCCCCCCCCCAAAATGATTGTATTTTCTCTAGCCATCTAGGGGCCAATACATGCTGAGGAAGGATGTGGAATTTGATTATGAATTTTAGACAATAAAACAATATCATAACTGGTAAAGAAGCTCTTCCTAAAGGGGCATGGTTGGGGCTGTGGTTTCTAGCCTAATCTTTACTTACGCAGCAACTACTATCAAAGCACATGTCCTCTAAATTTAATGGCTGTCACTTTTAGAGTTAATGGTCAAAAAAGTGTAGGGACTGTACCATACAGTGCCTGGATCCCTTTCACATCATCCCTGGGGAGACGAAATCCGTAGGGATGCTGGTACTTATAAGTTGGATACATCAGTGCCGATGGATCTGTGGAGTGGGCCAGGCCCAGTGCATGGCCAAATTCATGAGCAGCAACAGTAAATAAATTGAAGCCTGAATAATATGAGAGAGAAAAAGACAGCATCAACAGAAATTTTTGTCTTCATCTTCTGTCTTTACAGGATCATTTATGCTTCTATTATAGTTGATTCTTTTTCATTATTATACAAAGGTTGGTAGGTTATTGAGACACTTTGCTAACTTTAGTTCTTTTCACCTTGGCTAGAAGGGGGTGTGGAAGGTGTGGAAATGTAAATCAATTCATTCTGCTTATTGTCAGTGAGTTTGTCCTATGAATTGGTACAGACGGTCCTTAATACTAATAGTGGCAATGATATTTAGCAGTCATACATAAAGTTTGATATTAGTGCTTTGCTAGTTCCCCTCTACCACAGCCAATGCCTTCTTGTCCACATAGGTGCCACACTGCCAGTTTCCAGATGATCTAGATGTTATTCTGGGACTGTCATACCCATCCCAGTCAACTTGTCAGGAGAGTAGTGATTCCCTTAGATTATTTCTGAACATAGACCGATTTTAAGGACAAGTAAGAAGCAAAAAGTTCTATTTAGTTTAAGAAAAATAAAGCTGTGTCTTGAGGAGGGCTTTGCTGGTTTTTGAGATTACGTGCTATGAAACAGAGAGCAAACAAGTCAACAATACATTGAGGGAGGACCTTTTCCCTTATGGTGTTCCCTTTTGGATTTTTGGCTTACTTGTTTTTCCTAGTCAGCCCCCCTAGTTAAAGGGTGGCTTGGGACGTTGAACCTCAAGGTTTCATGATGGAGGCCCAGAAGAAGGTACAATATTTTCCAGGTTATGGTGAATTGTGCATATATACCATTCATTCCCATAGTCCACTTCTCAGCATTGTCGAAATGTGTATCTCCTCCCAGGCCTTCTCCAGGTGCAAATGCATGGGCCAGAGTCCCTCGAGGACCGTCGAATGGGTAGGAATCCCCGTGATCTAAATATGTGCAGAGAAATTCAATGTGGTTTGAGTCCTTCTAGTAGTTTTGAGGGGCATGCAACATTACATGGAATGGACAACTTTTGGAATAGCACTGATGCTTCTCATGCAAATAACTTGACTGTACTATTCACACATCAGTGAGTAACTTGTCCTTTGAAATACGAAAAATGCCATTTTGTCCTTCAAAGGCAATAGAAATGTAAAGCTTTCTAGTTTTTTTTTTTTTTTTTAATGTTATTGCAACATCTACTAACTGACACATGGCATACTGTGGAATGTTTACATGCCATAGATTTCAAACCCTGGTGGCGTAGTAGTAAAGTGCTATGACTGCTGACCAAAAGGTTGACAGTTCAAACCTATGAGGACCTCCTTGGTAGCTCTATGGGGCAGTTCTAGTCTGTCTATAGGGTCGCTATGAGTTGTAATTGACTTGATGGCATTGAGTTTGGTTTTGGTTTGGTATAGGTTGCAAAAAGGAAAAACAGCAGAGAATCATTTAGCATCTTGTGCTGCCTTTTGGAATGGGAATGGGTTGACAGAGCATGCCTTTCCACGTGTGATTCAGTCTGAACTAAACAGGGCAAGTGTGTGCTTTCTGTTTCTGTAAACCAAAAAATCCACCTCTTTCAAGTTGATTCCAACTGATAGCAGTCCTGTAGCACAATATGACACCAATTACGGGGATACCAAAGAAAAAGAAAATTTCTCTGTGTCTAATTTTGATATAAACTTAGGAAGATAGTAAAGATATCTTTAAAACTCAAACATTTAAAGCTTTATGTTCTGGTTTGTTATCTCTATTTTAATTAATTTCTCTCTAGACACTTACTAGAAAAAGAGTAGAGGGAAAAAAGAATACAGCAGAAGCTACCATTTTATAATTGTCCAGATTTTAGTGAGGCATCTTCTTTATTTTCAACAAAAGAAAACACAGTTCAGGTATGCCACTTCTCCAGGTTCCAGTGTACCCTGAGGACCTAACATAGTGGCAGCACAGTCCCCAGTGAGCTTGTGTTTTAGGGCGGAGGACACCAGCTTGAAAGACCAAGAGACAGCGAGGTATTATCTGAGGGCCCTTAAAGCTGCCTGAGTCACGCTGCCATGACACTTCCTTGGTGGTGGCTTTGGTTGTCCAGGAGGAACGAAATCCAAGCAAGCTCTGGCCCAGGTCACATCCAGGGCTTGCTTGATCTTCTTTCTCCCTGTACTTAAATATTTTTCACCCTAGTAAAGTCAGATTAAAATTAAGATCAAGGCTTTGATGGACTGGGGCAAATACAGAAACGGTATATACGGAGTGGAAGAGGCGGTGGCAAACACATGATTTTTAGGAAGCTGTGAACACCAAGGAAATTTACAGGCCATATGAGCCTTTCATCATCTGCTGACTGGGTAAGTTTCTCTAGAAAAGGACTCAGAGCTCTCTGTCACTCCCTGTGCAAACTTGTACATCTGTTTACCAGGGTGGGTGATGGGGTGGAGAAGACATAGCCCAAGGGATAGGCAGGCGTCACAGGTACCAGTCAGAGCTGGCTATTCCCCAAAAGTAGTCTGCAAGCTGTGGGCAAGGTAGCAATTCACCTAAACCTTGCTGTACAGGGAAAAGCTGTGACTGGTTCACCGTGGGGTCTACTGCGTCGGTGAAGATACAAGGTGGGAGGTTCTTGGCTGATGTGGAAGAGTTACGTGGTGAAGAACGTAATGGTGGTAATGGGATGGGGTAAGGTCTCCTTCCACCTATGTTGTTGTTGTTGCTGTTGTATGCTATTGAGTTGGTACTGACTCCTACTGACCCTCCAGGACAAAGTAGAAGTGCTCCATGGGGCTTCAGTTCACCTGGTCTTTTCTCCCACAGAACATCTGATAGGTTTGAGCCACCTGCCTGCAGGTAAGCAGCTGAGTGCTTCACCACTGCACCACCAGAGCACCTTTCCTAGCCAATGAAACAAAAACAAACAAAAAAATAAACCTACTGCCATTGAGTTGAGTCTGACTCATAGCAACCCTGTAGGTCAGAGTAGAACTGCCCCATAGAGTTTCCAAGGAGCCCCTGGCAGGTTTGAACTGCCAACCGTTTGGTTAGCAGATGTAACACTTAACATATTACACCACCAGGGTTTCCTTTTCTGGTCAATAGGAAAGTTAAATCTCATAGAATTTGTCCTCTAATGGGACAAAGGAGTCCCTTGGGTGGTACAAATGGTTAACACACTTAGTTATTAACCAGGAGTGGCAGTTCCACTTGGAATGTATCCAGAGGAGCCTTAGAAGAAAGTTCTGGTCACCTATTGGTCAGTCAGCCATTGAAAATCGTGTGGACCATACTTCCATTCTGACACGTGGGGCTGCCTGGAGTAAGAGCTAACTAAATGGCAACAGTTTTTGTTTTTACAGGTGTTGTGGTTTGAATTGTATCACACTGAAATGTACATCATTTTAGCTGGGCTATGATTTACAGTATTGTGTAATTATCCTCCGTCTTGTGATCTGATGTATTTCTCCTGTGTGTTGTATCCCATGTATTTATCTCTATGATGTTAGTGAGGCAAGATTAGAGGCAGTCATGTTAATAAAGGAGGACAGAATCTACAGCATTAAGTTGTATCTTGAGTCAGTTTCTTCTGAGATTTAAAATAGAGAATCTAGCAGAGAGGAGGGTCCTCATGCCACCAAGAAAGAAGAGTTGGGAGCAGAAGGCATTCTTTAGACCTAGGGTCCCTGTACTGCGAAGCTCCTAGGTAAGTGAAAGATTGATGACAAGGACTTTTCTCCAGAGAGAAAATCTTTCCATAGAGCTGGTGCCCTGAATCTGGACTTTCAACTTTCTAAACTGTGAGAGAATAAATTTCTCTTTGTGAGAACTATACGCTTGTGATATTTCTGTTACCGCAGCACTGGATAATTAAGACAATTGGTAAGGGGGTAAAACTATGATGCAAACTGGTTACACTGATTCCCTTACGCAGCTGAGTCTGATGATGACAAGCAATGCTCCAAACGCCTTTGAATCCGTGGCCATAAGACCCAGTGGGCTTTGACAAGATCTCAACCTCTGTCCATCACACCACTGTGTGTAGAAAGATTGTGCTCATCAGCCGGATTAAATATCGTAGGAGGAACAGTATTGGAACAATTCTCCTCTGGGTTAGTGGACAAAATCCAAGAAGCACCACAGTACCTCCAGTTTCAAAAGAGATCATTATGTCTGCTTCTCCTGTGTTTACTTTTACAAAGCTCAGAGGGATGGCGCTGCTCCAGGCCTGCAAGGCCATCTCTATTGCTCTGTCCACATCAGCTGAGTTCATGGAAGACGTGTATTTGGATATTCTGTGAAAATAAAGTCAACATGTTTTCTTTTCAGTAAAGGTTACATTATAGATTGGACTATAAATAAAAACATTGAACATAAACCTACAGTTTAGATTATATTTTTTTTCTCTCCAAAAGAATAGTTGTTACTTTGCTTTTCTATTTGTTCTGGGACATGCTAGACAACACAAAACATGAAGTGGAAAAATGAGAGACAATTGAGAAAATCCAGGGCTGAGACAGCTTGGCTTTTACTGTGGTTACACTACCACTGCTGTTAAAGAATAATACCTTGTGCAACTTTGCAAGTAGCAAAAGGCCCCTTTTCCTTAAGGTGGTTTTGATTGAAAAGAGATCTCTTCTTCCCCAAAAGGGACAGAAAATTTTCTTTTTGTAAAAAATTACATTAAATGTGGACTTTTGAGGTTTTGCAAATTGTATTTGAAAGCTATTGGGATTTCCCTAGGACTGTTGGGGAATGTCTTTTCTAAAAACATTACATTTCTTAAAGAAAGTGCTAACCCTAAAAAAGGATGCTCACTCAGACTGAAAAATGAGTGGAACTTCCAGCAAGTCTTGTGACAATGACACATGAAGTTAGAACAATGTAGAGCTTTTTGGACAAATAGCAGGTAGAGACATGAGTTGGTGGTTCTCCAGGATTGGCACTTTGGAGCTCAGGGGCTGGGAGTTCCCAGCAATTTGAGGAGGTATGGTAAGAGAGAGAGATGATTCTCTCTTGTGCCTTGCATTGGGCTGGAATAAGGACGCAAAGGGAGAAGCCAGCTCTCTGAGTCAACAACGATTTAGAGTAATTTGAGAGCAGAGACCGAGCATATTTTCTCTCTCCAACTCCTGGTTCAATGTTTTGCACATACTAGGAGCTCAGTAAATACTTGATGAATGGATGAATTAATGAATAAAAGCTGGTGGTTTAAGGATCTTCTCAGTGGTTCTCAACTTTAGGACCTAAGTTTGTTAAATGTGTAGGTATAACCTAAGGATCTGTATTTTGACAGCTATCCCAAGTTATTCTAATGTAGATGGCACAAATTCAACCAGATACCAACAGCAGTAATCCTGGGGTCTATAAGGAAAAGGGTCAGCCTTGCAGCAAACCCCCAAAATCTGTTGCTGTTAAGTTCATTCCAACTCATAGTAACCCTATAGGATGGAGCTCTTGACCCCTGTGCCACCAGGGTTCCATATTCTACAGAGAAGACAGAAAATAGTTCAGTCTAGAACTAGAGAAGGAAGTGAACAAGATTTTTAACCCTAAGAGTTTAGATCAAGAGGAGCAAGTTACAGTGTTGAAGGGGAAACTAACAAGACCTTTACCAAAACTCAAAAAACCCCAATCTACCACCTTCCAGTCAATTCTGACTCGACGGCCCTATAGGTCAAATAAAACTGCTCCGTAGAGCTTCCAAGGAGTACTTGACAGATTTCAATGCTGACTTTTTGGTCAGCATATGTAGCACTTAATCCCTATGCCACCAGGGTTTCCAGAAAGGCCGTTAAAGGAATACTTAATGCTTTCAAAATATGTCAGTCCTACTGCTTATTTAAATTGGTGATTTACCTTGATTCTTTATAGTTACCCATTACCCATTGCCCCTGAGTTGATGTCAACTCATAGAGACCCTATAGAATAAAGTAGAACTCTCTCATAGAGTTTCCAAGTAGTGCCTGGTGGATTTGAACCAGCCAGTTCTTTTTTGTTAGAAGTCATAGCACTTAACCATTATGTCACCAGGGTTTCCTTTATAGTTAGTACTTTGAAATTTCCTCTTATTAAAGACAAGTCAGCAGCATCTTTGAGCTGACTGCATGTCTGGGCTGGAGAAGAGAGAATTGGAGAAAGGAATAGTACTAGAAAATAAGAGAAAATTGAAAGAGGTCCTGACAAAGGCTCTAGAGATTGATAAAGCAATCATAATACCTAATATTTATTGAGCAGGGCTTGACACTGTTCTAAGCATATTTTAATGTAGTATCTCAGTCAATCTTCACAACTAGTCTTAAGAAATATGTACTAACAATTATTTACATTTTATGATTAGTTGAGATTTCAAACCAGGACCATCTGACTCCAAAGCTCATATAGTTTGTTATATTTTGTGTTCTTTATTCTCAGGATTATGTTATAAGAAGCTATCTTGGGATCCAGTAGTACTAAGAGTATTAAGATAGCCTCCGTCACTGCTGTTGCGTGCCAGTTGAGTCAATTTTTAACTCACAGTGACACCATGTGACAGAATACAGCTTCCCTATTCGAAGGCACTTGGCTGGCATAGGTTATCTGGGCTGCGATCTTTACAGAAACAGACTGTCAGAGCTTTCTCTCGTGGAGCTGCTGGGCAGGTTTGAACTGCCAGCATTTCGGTTAGCAGCCGAGTGCCTAGTCATTGTACCATCAGAGCTCTTTAAGAAAGCCTCTTGTGGGATCTTTTCTGGGATCTCTGGTGGGCAATCATCACTCTAAGTGACGCTTTAGGACCGAATAGAATTGCCCAGTAGGGTTTCCAGGGAGCATCTGGTGGATTCTAACTGCCGACCTTTTGCTTAGCAGCTGGAGCTCTTAACAACTACGCCACCAGGATTTTGTCAGCGGCAGCAGCGACTTGACAGCAATAGATTTGGTTTTGTTTTTTGGCGGGCAGTGGTTAAGTGTTTGGCTGCTCACCAAAAGGCGGGCAATTCAAATCACCAGCCATTCTTTGGAAATCTTTTGGGGCAGTTCTAGTCTATGCTATATAGGGTTAATGTGAGTCCCACTCATGGTTACATTTTTTTTTCCTCTCTCTCGGCTTTCAGTGCCGTTTTAGGAGGACAGAGAGGGGACGGTTGTTCAGAAACAAGAGCAGATGGACGTGTTGAGGGCACTGCCCTTGCCCAAGGCTAGTTTTTTTTTTTAATTACAAAGGTGCTGTACTTTTCCAAATCCAAATTTCAAGTTATTATCTTTGATCTTGTCTTTGTTCTGGATAGTCCCAGCTTGAAATTCTAGGATACAGTTTACTTTAAGAAAATGATGGAAAAAACTCCATGGATTTATTTAAAAATTTTTTTGCCTTACTTTTAATTATCTAATAATCAGTGCTATGCTCAACTCCTTAATGGGCAGTTTTTCTTTCCCCATGGCTTTAGTTTTTGCAGACTTCCGGACTTAAGAGACCAATGATTGTGTTTACAGAGCCACCTCCTGGATCCTCAGGCTAATAGCAGCCAATGAGCAGGCTAATTGTCATCGAACCTGTATGTACACTATTGTCTGCCATACAGACGGAAAACCTGGTGATGTCGTGGCTTAGTGCTATGGCTGCTAACCCAAAGGCTGGCAGTTCGAATTGACCAGGTGCTTCTTGGAAACTATGGGGCAGTGCTACTGTCCTATAGGGTTGCTATGAGTTGAAATTGACTTGACGGCAGTGTTTTTTTTTGGGGGGGGGGGTGGTTACCACACAGATAACAGAGATGTAAATAATCTTACAAGCACAGACAGTAGTAAAACAAAGTTAAGAATTATGAAGTGATAAGTTTCAGTGAGCCTTTGCTTGAAATATTATTTAATGGTAAGTTTATAAAATTTAACTTGTAGTAATTGCTGTGTTTAACAACCAGCTGATACAATTTTTGAAAGTTGAACATTGGGCTTGCAGAATTCCTGAACATTAAAAGATGGCTGTGTGAAGCAGCCCAGAACAGCCGTGCATGGGCTATTGCAGCCGTCTAGCCTTTCTCCATCACTGGTCTTTGTCTAGGTGTGCTCATTCTCAACACAAAATCGGGTCCTGATCCTAGCCCGCTCTCCACTGCCCAGGGATCAAGTCTGAGCACCGTAAGGTCGTATTCTAGCTACCTTCGGGTTGTGTCTCCAGCCTCATTTCCAGCAGCCCCCTCCTCACACACTGGTTGCTGTCCGGCTGCCCCAGTGCTCCAAGCCCTTTTGGTCTCTCCTGCTGTTCAATAGCTCTGCTTAGAAAACCCCTACTGTCTGCAAGGCCTGGGGCAAGAATACAGATGCAGGCACCTGGCCAAGAGGTGTTCCTTTCTCTTCCAACGGTCCTGCTAGCTGGCCTTTTAGAGGCTCACCATCTGCAAAACTACATCTTTGAGGTGTTCACTATCTATTCTCAGCAAGCTGCGGGGTGGTCACCTTCACCGGCTAGCCCTTGGAAGAAGGCCTACACATTGGCCTCAGAGCTGGGACAGGGAATCTGGCCCTTGCTATCCAGCACATGGGTAGGACATAGATTCTGGGTGGGCATGTGCCTTGGACTACACAGCCTCCATGTGCCAGGGGGGACAAGGCCAGAGGATCCAGCGGAGGACCTGGTAGGGCGTACTCTAGAGTGTGGAGTTTGAGGGACCGGGGGTTACGATAGACTGTTTCTCTTTACTCTTGAAATCAGCCTCGAAGTCACTGCCTGCCCAGCCCGCAGTCCGGGTGGTAGCTGCCCCTCACCAGTCACCACCACAGTCCTTCATGTAGACTCGTAGTTTTGCATGTACCACGTGGAGCTGCTACTGCTCGTTTGGATGCCTGTCTCCTCAAAGAACTGTGGGATCGCTGAGGCCAGAGAAGACAACAGTGAAGACAACACTCTATATCCTCTAAAGTGAGTGCCTAGAGCAGGCACTTAAAAAACAATAGATTTTTTCTGAAGGAGTGAAAAAAAGTAGATATGATATACACACTTTGTCTTATCCTTCTAAATGAGCAGGTGATTTTAGGGAAACTGATTGATAAACCAGGAAACTGGCTGCTGTTGAGTCAGTTCCAACATATGGTGACCCCTTGTACATCAGAGTAGAACTGAGTTCCACAGGGTTTTCATAGGCTGATTTTTCAGAAGCAGGTTGCCAGGCCTTTTCTCTGAGGCACCTCTGGGTAGATGCAAACCTCCAACCTTTTGATTAGCAGCCCAGTGTGTTAACTGTCTGTACCGCACAGGCAGGATTGATACTGTCAGGTTACTCATCCTGACTAGACTGTTTGTACGTAAAGAGAAATGAGTTGTTTCTGACTGGTAAAATTGTCCCTCATGTCTAATGATGGCTAGTCATTCTGATAACCCTGAGATCATATTTTTCTGGTGAGTTACCATTGTCATTGTCTAAAGGTCAGCCTGAAAATGTTCTTGTTTTTTCTTACGATAGTAATGTGTCATGATTCATGCAGATCGAAAGGAGCTAGTTTTTAAAGAAAATAAGAGAGAGAGAGAGAAAGGGTGCTGTCTATCTGAATCTAGAAAGACTCAATCTTATTACCTGTATGTCAAAGTATTTTTTTTCCATTTGGGTTCACCTGGGAAGAGACGATAGTTTGCCACATCAGGGACTCCACAACGAGGCTTCTTGATCACGTTCATTGTCAACTGGTCTAACTTCCCGGTGACTTTGAGGCCAAAGAATGCTTGCAGTTCCTTAATCTTCTTTACCATGGAATTGCCTCCTTTTGCAACCATCTCACCAACCTGGTGTCCTCCTTTCTCTGTGTAATACTTGTCAAGGTATGCCTGAAACGGAGATGGAGGCTGACATGTCTATGGCATACTCTCTGGGAAACACTCATGCTTGTGTAAGACAGGGGACAATATTCTTGCTATATTAAAAATAATGTGTAGGGTATTGTGATGGATTAAATTGTGCTTCTTCACCCCTCTCCAAGAAAAAAAATGTTGATGTCTTAACCCTTGCACCAGTAAACGTGACCTTGTTTGGGGAAATAGATTTTTTTTTTAACAGATGCTGTCAGTTAAATTAATAAGATCCTACTACAGTAAAAAAAAAAGTTATTAAGAGGGATCAGTTTCTGGAGGACACATGGTTGGTAAAGTGGAGAGTCAGTGAAAAAGAAACAGATCTTCAACAAGATGGACTGACACAGTAGTTGCAACAAAGGACTCAAGCATAACCACAATTGGGAGGATGGCTCAGGGTCAGGCAGTGTTTTGTTCTGTTGTATACAGGACTTCTAGGAGCTGACTTGATGGCACTTAACAACAACTAGAGTCAGGTGGGTCCTAAACCTAATCACTTTGAATGGTGTTTTATGACGCTGAAGGACAGACACGAAATCAGAGTCACACACAGTGTGTAGATGTAAACATACATCTACAAGCAAAGAAATGCTAAGAACTGCTGGCAGCCACTAGAATTCAGGAGAGGCGTGGATCACTTCCTGTCTTAGCGATCCCAGAAGAAAGTAATAGGACTGATACTCTTGTTTGAACTTCTGTCTGAACTATGAGAAAATAAATTTCTGTTTTATAAAGTTCCCCGCTTTGTGGCATTTTATTTTATCAGCTCAAGAAAATGAAGATAAGTATATTGCCATTTTTTAATAAGTCTGCTATATCTGCATAGATAAAACTTAGAATGGCATACTCCAAATTATTAGCAATGATTATCATTGAGAAGAGTAGATTTTAGATTATTTCTTTTTTGTTTTTGTTTACTCATCTCCATTTACAGTTTCTCTACAGTGAAGATGTATTTTTGTTTTAATATTCTGCCATTACAATTCTTTATCCATTTTACAAAACACAGTGTCTCTGATAAACAGTTATAGATGTTTTGTTTTCACTGTACATTATGCCAGAGCAGAATTCTAAATTCTCAACCTCTCATTCTGTATTAAGGTAGAGGGTCAATCTGTTTCCCACCCGAGGCTTTTCAGGTGCCTTTAGTACATCGTAGGATGGAGGTTGTTTTTATGGGACAATTTTGATAGGATAGGCTCTTTGCCCCTTGAAGCAAGTGAAATTAATGAGGCGTTTTAAAGTTTTTATAAAGGCTTGAAACCCCTTGTATGTTGTTCACGGAGCCCTGCTCCTGAGAGACATTATGAGGCAGTTCTACTCTGTCCCGTGGAGTCACTATGGATCAACTCAACAGCAACGTGTTTGGTTTGGTCATATTGTTCAGAATAGTTTCTATGACTCAGGGCTGGCCTAGAGTACGATGAAGGAGGCTGGGCCATACAAACACAGGGTCAGAGCCTGGCTTTGAGCCAGGAACTTCACCTGCTTAACTTATTTCAGAAAAATAAGCACGGCTAAAGATTTATATACATTTATCATACATATAAAAAAGTTTATACTAACATATATATGTTATTTATGATATATAAGTTGTGTATTATTTACATATTCTCTATTCACCATACATTTATATCATATATGAATTATGTATTTTATGTATTATATATTCATAATTGTGTCTACAAATAAAAAGTAGAATCAGACATAATATCATGAGTTGGATCCAACTCAATGGCACTGGGGTTGGCTTTGGCATAGAGGATTCGGTAGACATTATATATCCACGGGAAGTAATACTAGACTTCTACCAAGGTCACATTTTTGGAAAATATTTAATGACCTGAAATAGTGCTCTCAATATCACAGAGATATACTGAGAAAAGCAGAAGAGAAATCATTATACAAATTATAATCAGTTTCATAAATAAACCAAACCAAATATTTATACACATATGTGTTATATCTTTAAATTTACACACATATATATACCCACTGCCGTCGAGTTGGGTTAGACTCATAGAGACCCTAGAGGTCAGAGTAGAGCTGACCCATAGAGTTTCCAAGGAGAACCTGATGGATTTGAACTGCCCATCTTTTGGTTAGCAGATATAGCACTTAACCCACTATGCCGCCAGATTTTCTACACACATATATACACGTATGTGCATTCATACATATATATCGTATGTAATACATGGTGGTCCCATGTGTTACAGAGTAGAATCGCTCCATGTGGTTTCCATGGCTGCGATATTTATGGAAGCAGATCACCACGTTTTTCTTCTGAGGGGCTGCCCATCACCAACGTTTCGGTTAGTAATAGAGTGCAAACCATTTGCAACACCCTGGGATCTCTTAATATAACAAAGTTTTCTACAGTGAAAGTGCACTGTTATCATTAAGGAAAAAGTAAAACAGAGTAAGAATCACTTGTTCGGAGAAGATGTTCTGTTTCTTCCCTGGCCTGCACTTGAGAGGAGCTTACACCCTCCTGGTGGTAAAAATCCACTGCCATTGAGTCAATTCTGACTCCTAGCCACACTATAGGACAGAATAGAACTGTTGCACAGGGTTTCCAAGGAGTGGTTGATGGATTTGAACTGCCAAACTTTTGGTTAGCAACCGAGGTCTTAAGCACTGCACCACTGGGGCTCCTTCCTGGTGGCACTACCGTTTAAGAGATCTGAGATGAACTGTGAACCAAAGAGGAGGAAAAGGAGGAGGCAACGTGCAGGACCCTGATCCCGAAGCCTGAGCAAGTTGTCTCTGAAGTGAAGATGTGATGGTTTGGCTCCATTTCCTTCTCTGGTTGGGCAGTCTTACGCAGTCGTGGTTATGTTTGCAGTCTTTCTCTGTAGGATGATGCTGAATCTGTAAGTCACTCCTGTGTGCTCAAGGTGATGCTCTGATAATGTGATTCTCACAGCAGGGTCTGAACTCTCCTCCTCAGAGTTAAGCTCTGTGAATAAGACTAGCTTTTTTATATTTTCTTTCTTTCTTTTTTTGTTTTAATTGTGGTTAAGTAATAGCATACAACCCAGATCAATTTCATATGCCTGCCTGTCGGCAGCTGCGTCTGCTCTCCTCACCCAGTGACAGCACGCTCCTCTTTTGAGTCTATATTTCTGGTATTCTCTTAATGAGCCCCTGTCCCCTGCTCTCCAACACTTCTCTTCCACCTAGAAAGAAACCGATAGGACAGTCTCCTTTAAATGTATAAAACCATAAAGCACACACCATATAGTCACACTGTGTCCCTGAGTCCGGTCTAGTCCAAAGAGTTGACCTCAGTACTGGTTTCTGCCAGGGCCAGCAGCGTGCCTAGGGGCCATGTTCCCAGGGGACCCTCCAGGCTGTCAGATCATCAGTTCTGGTCTTTCGGTAGAGTTCTTGAACTGCACCCCTCTTTTTCTCATGTTACCTCAGGGACTCCACATTGTGTCCCCCATCATGGCTGCCTTTGGTGGTGGCTGGGCACCATCTGGTTCTTCTGGTCTCTTGCTGATATAGTCTCTCATTCATGTGGGTTCTTCAGCCTTCTGGACTGTTTTTACCTCATGTCTTTGTTGTTTTCGGTCATCGTCTGTTCCAGATGAGTTGGGACCATTTGGTGTACCTCAGATGGCAGCTTGCTAGCCTATAGTACCCCAGACGCCACTCACCAATATGGGGCGCAGAAGACGCTCTTAGCAAAAGGCTGATTATGCCAACTGACCTAGATATCTCCTGAAAACATGGTCCCAAACCCCTGTCCCTGCTACTCTATCCTTTGAAATATTGGATTCAGTTTAGAAAATCTTTTGGTTTATGGTATAGTCCAGTTGTGTTAATCTGCTCCCTATGGCATGCTGTCACTGCTTTCACCTAACCAAACTCCTATCAACTAATCTGTGATCAACCCTCTTTCTCCTTCTCCACACTTGTAAGGTGTCAAAGAGTCTTTTCTTCCGTGTGTTGTCTATTTGTTAGTCCTTAGAGCAGAAGCCTTGTACAATACTTGTCCTTATGCTGCTGACTGATTTTACTCAGTGCAATGCCTTCTAGTTGAAAGCAGGTTATGAGATGCTTCCTAAAGTCATCATTGTTCTTTATTATTGCACAGTGTTTGCCACTGAGTATACAAGTACTATAGTTTGTTTATCCATTCACCTGGTGATGGGCACCTAGGTTGATTCCATCTTGTTGCTATTGTGGACAGTGCTGCAATAAACAATTGCATTCATGTATCTGTTTGCATGACCACTTTTATTTCTGTAAGATGTATTCCAAGCAGCGGGATTACTGGATCATATGTTATTTCTGATAATGTGATTCTCATAGTCAGGCCTGAACTCTGCCCCTCAGAGTTAACCTTTGTGAATAAGACTAGATTTTTTACATTTTCTGTAGACAATTTTTTTCTTTTAGTGTAAGTATAATTATTAATCTTTTTTTACTGGGATGTGAAATCATTTGTTAATTTAAAAGGAATTGATATAATTGAAATGGTGAGCCTTTCTAGCAAGAATATGGGTGCTTTTCCATTTGATTTTAATTTTTGGCTATTATGAGTAAAGCTACTTTAAAAATTCTTCTGATGGACGTACATTTTCTTTTCTCCCGTGTATATATCAGCGGTGAAATTCCAGGATTGTAGTTTGGTGTATGTTTCTGAGACAGTTTTCACTTTAAATATTTTGTTCTTTTGTCTGGTTATGTGCTATACTCTATTTCAATGTTGGTTTCACAAAGTAAGGTCATGTAAGGAAGGATGCTCATGATATATTCAATGTGAAACATATTTACAGCTACTATTACAGTATAAGCCATGCTAATGAGCAGAAGTGTGTGTGGTTATCCGCACATACATATACCAGTGCTAGGGCGAAGTGAGTGAGGAAGCACCAGGAACTCAGTGATAAAGGTAAATAACAGTTTAAGGCAATATTAAAAAAATGAAAATTTGTTCAAAAGACCCACGATAAACAAAATAAAAAAATTTTAAATAGAGACAGCCTTCAACCTTGTCTCACCCTAATCCTGGCCCTGTGTCACAGAAAGGATTTTGAAAGACATAGCCTAAGGGGATTAATAGTGTTTATGTCTTAGTAGGGGACTTAGAAGTAACTTACAAATATGTTGGAAGCCCTGGTGGCATAGTGGTTAAGTGCTATGGCTGCTAATCGAAAGGTTGGCAGTTTCAATCTACCAGGTGCTCCTTGGAAACTGTATGGGGCAGTTCCACTCTGTCCTATAGGGTCGCTATGAGTTGGAATCAACTCAACGGATTAAAACCCTGTAATACATACACTGTTAGCTGCTATTGAGCTGGCCTCTGACTCGTGTAGACCTCATACATAACAACAGTGGACCATTGTGATCCAGAGGATTTTCACTGGCTCCTTTTTTGGAAGTTGATCCCCAACCTTTCTTCCTAGTCCATCTTAGTTTGGGAGCTCTGATGAAACTTGTTCAGCATCACAGTAACTTCCAAGCCTCCAGTGACAGATGGCTGGCGGCTGCCCTTGTGGTACTTTGGCCAGAAGTGAAAGGTGTGAATTTGACCACTAAGCTGTCACTGACTTCTATATGTGTGTGTGTGTGTATGTGTGAATTAATATATGTAGGTATATGCATATATACATGTGTATGTATATATAAGTCTTCTGCTATAAACGTAAAGTTTTTGTAACAAAAATTTTCAATTTAAAACATGTGGAAGATGTTAGACTTACAGCTTGAAATATTAAGGCCAATCATAGCAGATAGGATTTAAACTGAACCTTTTAGTGATTGATTATTATCTTTTTTATTGTGCTTTAGATGAAGGTTTGAGCTGTACCTTTCAGTACAGTAATCATAAAATCAGAAACTATTCCTACTGAAAAAGACACTAAATATTGGTCACTGCATCTGTATAAATTAATTGTTCCCTACTTGGTGCTCAGATACGACTCGGCTCTTCTGCTAATGAAAGGCTTGTCATGTTGTTTCACGGTGTACAGGGCTTGCATCCCCGTCCCCTGCTAGGTGTCAAGTTTCTTCTTGTCAGGGACTCTGATTCCTTCACGGATGCAGGCAGGCCCTATGCCTGGCATGTTTCCAGGCTCAGAAGAGATGCTCAGTTAATGCTGATGCTCTTTCTTGTTAGGCAGAACAATTGAAAATGTGCTTCCTTGAAGAATTACTAGATGTCCTGAGGTGCTTGCTCTTAGATAAGTTGATTTCAACTCACAGTGACTCCATGTGCTATGCAGAACAGTTCCATACAGCTAGCAGAGGCCGTCATCTTTACGGGGGCAGATCATCAGGCCTGTCTCCAAAGGACCTCCTGAGTGGGTGCAAACTACTGACCTTTCACTTAGCAGCCACATGCTTAATTGTTGCACCATGTGGGCTCTGTGTCCCTGAGGTACCGCGAGCCCAAATTATCCTGAAGATTTTCTTACCAAAGCTGTGGACAAAATTTTGGTATATTTTTCAGAATGAAAATGTTCACTCAGGTGTACAGACGGCCCCTTAGAATTGCTTGGAATGTTGTAGTCTATTGCTCGCAAACTAGGGCCTCAGTGCCTAATTGTGGCACTGATTTGAAGATGTCAGCAGTCACCAGAATTACCTCGTTTGTCCCCTCCTTTTTCCCCCATTGTTATAATCACAGAATGTTGGGATTGGCTATCAGGTGGGCCTTTCTCCACTTCCCTTCCAACATTTGGCACACAAAAACAGTGGAGGCCTAAGGGATCTGTCACACATGCCAGAGGCTTGGGCCCTCCTCCCAAGCCCTCAGTTTGTGTACTTTCTCACATCCTTCCTGAGAATTAAGAGTTAGGCATGCTTCAAACAAGACAAAGTTCAAGATGTGATTTCTTTTTCTTTTTCCTCCTGGGTCACAGAAATGAACTTGTGAGAATTTTTGATGCTGTGTGACAAATCCTAGGTTCTAGTCCAGGATAAGGAGCCCTGGTAGCAAGTGGTTAAGTACTTGGGTGCTAACCAAAAGATTGGATGTTTAGGTCCATCCAGGGATTCTTCAGAAAAAAGACTCGATAATTGGCTTCTGAAAAATCAGCCAATGAAAACCCTCTGGAGTTCAGTTCCTCTCCTGCACTCTGGTCAACTCAGTGCCAACTGGTTGGTTATTTGGTGGACAGCATGTTACCATAAAATAAACTAAATACCTGCTTATCTTTCTGAGTATAGATGATAGTGTTCCTCAGAGTTAGAGGGAGAAGTACGCAGCATTTGGAAGTATTGTCTGGTTTTTCCAGGCATAAGAAGCATTTGTTGTCTCTTAGTGAATGATCTAGAAGAAAGAGAATGGTGCTTGGCCTCACTCAGACTCCCAGATGCTCGCCTAGCTGTGGCCTACCTCGAGGACTCATCCAGTACCTGCCTTCCCTCTGTCTGCTAACCCTAGCCACACTCCTCCACGTTTCTTCCCACCTAGGAATTGCCCTGTTGTTAGACCTTGGCACGACTGGCTGTTTTACATAGTTTAGGTTTATTTCAGATGTCAGTTCCTCAGAGAAGCATCTCTGGACTACGCGGTTGAAAATGTCTCTCATGGTCCCAATCACTCTGTATTGTCTTAGGTAATTTTTTTTCAATATCACTTGTCACTTCCTGAAGTGATCTTCTCCACTTGTTGATTGACTTGTTGGTCTCTTCCCTCATCCCCATGTAAGCACGATGGGAACAGAGGCTTTGTTTTTTTCGTTCAATGATGAATGAACTCTGGGATATAGCTTACAGTAGGTATTCAATAAACAACTGCTGAATGAAGCAATTGAAGCTGTGTATTTTTCATATTGCTTTTGTTTGTTATTTTGTAAGACTGACAAAGTTGTGCATTTCTGTAAACTATAAGTTGGGACATTAATTCTTTCTAGTTATTGGAATCAGTGTTAGAGGTTTGACCAGATCACTCCAGCCTCCTGAAAAGTGATGAATCCCTTAGAGGTCCAGGGGCCATGGTTTCAGGTGACACTAAGGTCAATGGCTTATTGAGTCTTTTTCTAAGAGATTGTTCTGCATCCCATATTGGGAGTGGTGCCTGGGGTCTTAAAAGCCAGCAAGCTGCCATCTAAGGGACATCAACTTGTCCCAACCCACCTAGAACAGATGAAAACCAAGAATATCAAAGACATGATGCAAAGATGAGCCTAGGAGAGGTAGGGGTCCATATGATTGAGAGACTACATCGGCATGAGACCAGAAGAACTGGATGGTACCTGACCACCACCAAGGACAGTCTTGACAGGGAACACAATGCAGAGTCCCTCACGTAGCATGAGAATAAGGGGAGTGCAGATCTAGAGCTCTACTAGAAGATCAGGCTTGATGGTCTGACAGCCTGCGGGGTCTGCTGAGAACATAGCCCCTGGACATGCTGCTAGCCCAGAGCTGAAACCAGCACTGAAGCCAACACTTCAGACAAAGATTAGTCAGGACTGTGAGACGCAGAGCGATGCAGGTGATGTGCGTACTTTATGGTCTGATATGTGTGTAAGGCTGTTGAACTGGTTTCCTTTTAGAGGGGAGGGGGAGAGTGGAAAGGAAGAGACAAGTGTTGGCTGAGCAAATGCTGAAACTAAAGAATGGAAAGGAAGAGCGTGCTGCCACAGGGTAAAGAGAGCAGAAGGAGCTGTACAGAGGCAGGTGCTTAGGGTTTTATGTGGCAAATGAACTTGTATTGTAAACTTTCACTTAATCACAATTAAAAAAAATTAACGGGCCCCTGGTGATTACCAGAGCTGCTGAAGGCAGGAGAAGGTGCTGCTTGCCAGGTGAAAAGCTTCCTTGCTTTTTGGTTTAAGGTCTTTCTGAGATATTAAGTTCAACAATTAAGTCTGCGAACTTAATTACTCTGAGTGCTACATATCTCATTGCTGAATATCACTATGGTCACCTTCAAAGTACTCCCCTTGGGAAGCTATGTACCGATGCCAGTGCCCATTGTACCCTACAAGGCAATTTTGGAACTCTTTCTGGAGTGGTCATTGCATGTGGTGGTACAGTGGCAAGTTCATGAACTTAATTGCATAGTTGTCTGTGAGGGAGTTTTTAGCTGCTAAACAAATTATTGGAACACCCTCCCTACTCACCTGATCTGGTCCCTGGTGACTTTTTACTTTACCCGAAGGTAAAGGAAATATTGAAAGGAAGACATTTTGATGACATTCAGGACATCAAAGGTAATACAACAACAGCTCTGATGACCATCCAGTAGAAGAATTCCAAAATTGCTTTGAAGGGTGAACTAGGTTCTGGTGTCGATGCATAGCTTCCCAAGGTGAGTACTTCAAAGATAACTGTAGTGATATTCAGCAATGAGGTATGTAGCACATTTTCTAGGATGAGTTCATGGACTTACTGGCAGTCCTCATGTCACAGGGAGACTAGGGAGTGCTGACTTATTTCGGAGAGGAAGAGATAATGAGTCTCTAAAGGTTGCCAACCTACTAAAGCTGCCTGCTTCTTCCCAAACACCCCTACCAAGGATAGGTTCTAGTCTTATTCCTACATATTCTGGTCAGAGATTTGCTAATTTTTTTCCATCAAAGGTCAGATAAAGTATTCAGTTTTGCAGCCATAGACAACATGTAAATGAACGAATGTGGCTGGGTTTGGTCCAAGGACCATGTTGGCTGACTAGAGTAGAATTAGGGTCTCTGGCCACCTCAGGTGTATTCTGGCCTCGACATGGCCTTCCGATGAGGACACAAAACCTCTGCAGTTAGGAGTCACTCAATAGCACGAGGCTGAGTTAGGGCAAGAGAAGATGCAGGATCAAGAGCCCACCGCTAGGTGGCACTAATAAATTACAATCGGAAACAAGCCAGTGCTCTGAGTTATCTTTGAATTCAGTTCATCTAAAAGTAGGCTCAAGTCAAAGGAAGCTTTGTTCAGCAGGTTTGTACTGAGCATTCACTGGGCTGGTTGTGTGCAGGGCTGATATTTAAATGGCTAGCAGTGTGATGAGGGAGCTGACCAATCAGAACGGGCAAGAGATGTCCACAATACACAGGATGTAAACTGGAAAACCAGCGCTGAATGCGACTACCATACAAAGGGGTAGCCCAGCTGGAAGGAAAGCAACCTTGAGGTAGAGTTGGTAGTCACAGACCCTTGACAGATGGGACTCTAGCACAAAAACATCTCAGGCACACACCTGTCACTAATGTAAATTTCATCATTAGAGACCAGTCTTCTAGGTTAAAGAGCTCCGTCTTCCTCTCACATGCAAAAGCACTTGGAAGCAAACGGACATTGAGTCATTTTGAGTTACTTAGTCTTTGTACAAATTCTGTTATTAATGATTTGTACTGGATCCTTTCCAACAGTCAACAGGGAGAGATTTTAAAAGGCAAAAACAGTAAGTATAAGCAAACAAGGTAGTTCAAAAATACACTTTAGAAATGAGAGCCCTCAAATGAGAAGTGGTTAGGCATGCAGGAAAAATGTGGTCCTCTTTCAATTTTAATCGAGGTTGTTGTGAACCCGAGTCATTTAAAAAAAAAAAAGTAAACACACGAAATCTTTTTGTTGTGACTGCTAGGAAGCTTAGCACTAAATTTATGACTCACATCTAGTATGCAAATCTTACACCTCATTTTGTATTTTTCCACCCTTAGTTTTCCTCCTCCATGGTTCTTCAAGTACTTCTTTTTAACTTTTTTTATTACATGTATTTTTGTAAGCCATTTCAAACTGCAAGGGACTAGGAACCTTGATAGACATTTATTCTTTCATTTACTCAGTAATGCAACATGTGTTTATTGCACATCTAATATGTACCAGATGCCAGTCTGAGATGCTGTCTTTTAGTAGATGGAGATAGTATCTATTAGACTTCAATGAACTAATAAGATGACTTAAAAAGAACAGATTTTTACTTTTTTTCCCTGTTAGGTTTTCTGGGATAAGGGGAGGAAAAGGGAATTGTGCAAAGATTTTACAAACCTGGGCAAGATGGTAGTTGTTCCTTGAGTTCCTGAAGGTGGCTGCAAATAGGGAGGGGGCTGCAGTGGAAAACTTCAAAGTAGTGATGAGGAGGACAGCGAGACCAGATGCGGGGAGCACCTTCATCTCCTCTCGGTAGCTGGGTAATTATATCAGCCTGGGGGACAGCAGACAGTGCACATTTGCACTTCGACCTTGGGCTGCTTTTATAGAGTCAAACAGGTCTGGGCCTTTGGCGTGAGGATGATTCATGTCTCAAACGATAATTACACAGCTCGTTTCTCTCCCTGATGATGGGGTAACTCAACGGTACACAGGAGTCAGGGAAAGCTTCATTCTTTGCAATTTACCAAGTCATAGAGAAATTTTAAAAAGTCGCTTTTAAAGTTAATGAAGTTTTCCACCTACTTACATGAGTACTCGATGAAATTAATTTGAGCCCAACTCAACTGGAACATCTGATTAGTCTTAGTTTGAGGACCTTTTCATGATCTGATTGTAGAAGAGGTGAATGATTAGAATATGAATTCATTTGACCTCTCAATAGTCCTGGGATCCCCATACTTCCAGCCCAATCACGCATATCTTCTGCATCCTCTTTGACATTTCTTGGTAACGAAGGCTGTTTATAATGATGGTTCTGCGGCACGTAACATCCTGACTCATCACGGAAACGTTCCATTACAATGTGCTGACTTAGGGTGGAAAGTGAACTGCTGTCAGTTAGAAAGTTTTTGAATGAATTAACACAAGATTTCCTTAGTTAACCAAAACATTAGCCAGAGCTCTCCCTTCCCTGACCACTCTGGTTAACAGGGGTCATATGCTTTTTTCTTTTCCTGGCTCTGACTGAGATGGATTTGGATCTAAAAGTAGGATAGGATAATGGTGTCAGGTAGTGGGAAAAGCACTTTGGAGTTGGACAAAGTGAGATTAAATTTTGGTGGAGATTCTTGTAATTCTGTGACCTTGGTGAAGCTGTTTAACCTCTGAGAACATCAATTTATCTGCGAATACTGACAATATGCTAGTGGACTGTGTTACGGATTGAATTGTGCCCCCCCCAAAAGATGTGTAGCCCTGTGCCTGGGCCATGATTCCCAATATTTTATGAATGTCCTTCATTTTGAGATTTTCCTATGCTGTATATTAAAGTATTAGGGTTGGGACCGTAAATCCTTCCATAAGATCATCTCCCTGCTCCGCTGTAAAGAGAGTCTCCTGGAATATGGCTTGCACTACTCTTAATCCTTTCATCCTACAAGAGATAAAAGGAAAGAGAAAGAAGGAGAGATCTGGGACTCTCATACCATCAAAAAAGCAGCACCAGGAGAAAAGCGTGTTCTTCAGACCTGAAGTTCCTGTGCCAAGATGCTCCCTGAACAAAGACTGGATGCAACACAAGGACTTGCCTCCAAGAGATGGCAAGGGGGAAAGCCTTCCCTGGAGAGGGCATCCTGAATTCAGACTTGTAGCCCACCAGACTGTGTAACAATAAACATTCCTTTGTTAAAGCCATCCACTCTGTGGTATTTCTGTTACAGCACCACCAGCTTACTAAAACAGACCGTAACCCCTCAGTGGTAGAGCAGTGGTATAGCATATAGCTTGGTGTCTGCTGATATCACCTTGACTTGGGTTGAAATCCTGGTTCTGACTTCTATTCGTGTATGTGACTTTGGACAGGTTGCTTAAACTCTTTCAGCTATGAGGTCTGACAGTTAGGTTCACGAACTCACGCTAAAAAAAGTGCTACATATCTCACTGCTGAATATCACAACAGTTACCTTCAAAACACTCCCCTTGGGAAGCTATGCACTGATGCCAGTGGCTAGTCTACTCATCACAGCAATTTTGGAACTCTTTTTCTGGAATGACCATCAGAGATGTCATATTACTCTTGATGTCTTGACTGTCATCAAAATGCCTTCCTTTCAATATTTCCTTTATCTTCAGGTAAAGAAATGACATCACTAGGGACTAGATCAGGTGAGTAGGGAGGGTGTTCCAATACACTTATTCATTTACCAGCTAAAAACTCCGTTACAGACAACTATACAATTAAAGTGACAAACTTGCTGCCATGCCACTGTGTACAATGGCTATTCCAGAAAGAGTTCCAAAATTGCTTTGAAAGGTGGACTAGGCACTGGCATTGGTGCATAGCTTCCCAAGAGGAGTACTTTGAGAGTGATTGTAGTGCTATTCAGCAATGAATAGCACTGGGAGTAATTAAGTTCATGAAGTTAATTATCAGATCTTGTTTGGTGTTTTCACCTGCAAAATATGGGAAATGGTTGTTATAAAGAAGGAAATCAGTTCATAACAAAGCCTTTAGCAGAGTAGTTAATAGATGTTAGCTCTTACAAAAGTGTCTGGTTTATCTTTTGTTTTGGTGTCAGTCTTCTGACAGGCTTTTAAAAATGTTTCTTGAATGTGAATGGATGATTAGATCAATACTTCTCAAGGTATAATCCTAGACCAGCAGCATCATTATTACCCAGAACTCATTAAAATCATACAAATTTATGGACCCCACCCCAGATGGACTGAGTCAGAGCCTCTGAGATTGGGGCCCAGTAGTCTGTATTTAACAAGTCCGCTAGATAACACTGATGTACATTGGAAAAGCCCTGAATTCATTGAATACACAGCATTATAAAGTCTTGGATAAAGTGAAAAAAAAAAGTATAAAATTACCCAGAACATCTTAAGCACAAGTGGTGTTGAATATCATCCTTGCCATCTAGAGTGGTATGACACATTTGGTATTTGAAAGTCATGTTTGAGGTCCTTTGTAAACAATTTATTATTAATAATTCTTAAGCTATCAAGGTTTATGTGTGATGTGCCTTCACATTTAGAATTGATTCAAGGTTTTTCATAGGATGCTGTTTCTGAGATACTTTCTAGCATGGAAGAGAAAGGATGGAGTTACAGCTGACGCGTGTCTTCCGAATTCTAATGAATAACCCAGGGTACTCAGTGGGCATTTGTTACACATGTGAGCATCATCTTTGCCATGTAATGTGTGAAATACAGAACATGTGTCTCAGAAGTATAAACAAAGAATACCACAGATCCAGAAGACTCTATTAAATTGAGTTGGAAGCACCTTGAAGACTGTATGATATAAAATCACTTAATCAAGATTGTTTAAAGAATAAATGATGAACTAATGCACAAACATATTCCTTGCCACTTTTTGGTCTGAGGAAAGGAAAAGAATATAGCACTAATCTTTCAAAATTTGCTTTTATATGCCCTCCAGTTCCCTACCACTCTATTGCCATGTTTTCATAGCAGCTGTCAAAATTGAAGAACAAAGATTGATGCATTAGAACTTATTTAGTCATCTTGTCCCCCTGGTTTTTGCCCAAACAGCTCTTCCAGTTCATAATGGTAACTCCAAGGTACAGGCAGGTGGGAGACAATAAAAGGAACCACCAGCGTCAGTAGATAGAAAGTATTGTCATCTCTAAGACCTTAAAGCATATGCTAAGTTCTGTTTTTGAAAATACATTGAAGCTAATAACTTCCTATAAGGTATGATCTAGATACTTCTAGAAGGTTCCAATGTCCAGTCTTCTCATGTATAAATGCAATCAGTCTCAGTGTTTCCAAGTGTAAGACTATAATTGTTGTCTAAGTATTAAAATTGTCTAAGTACAAAAACCCGAAGCAATTTATGTTCTTATAACTCGTTTACACATTACTGGAAATAAATTTTACCTCAAGGCCAGTGCTAGATGAAACCCATGATCATTCCAAAGAATAAAAGACTCAAACTGGTAATTTTTCACTAGACATTTCTTTATTATTGTCTTTTCACGGGGGAGTAAAAGACTTGTTTCTATCATGCTTTTATCAAATCTAATTTTAAATACTAGTATCTCTAACCTAAAGATACTGTAAAAGTGCATCAAAGACTAAAAGGAAAGGAAATGAGAATCTTATCACAGAGAAATGTGGAAACCAAGTAATGTAGAAAAATTGAATGCAAAAATAACATATTATTATATATAGTTGTTGAATAAGTGTCCCGATGCCTAGTTGTATTACTTCAAATATGAGGAGGGGGCAAGTTACACAGTCAGGCAATGGAACAAAATGCGACTTGGCCACTTTCTAGATGCGTCACCAGTCAGTGTTCTTAGTTTCAAGCTACGGAAAACCAGCTCTGGCTCATTCAATGGTAGAAACACATCTCTTAGAAAGACACCAAGGAGCTAAGAGAACTTCCAGAAAGACTAAAGCAACAGGATAGGAGAAAAACCAATAAAAAGGACTGTAGAAACCAAAGCCACAGAATGATCTGCTGCTGAGACTCTTTTCTCTTAACATTTGCGAACTCTACAGATGAAGAAGAACAGAGCAGGAAGCTGACACTACTCGGCTTTAAGAACTACTATAAAGTCGTGGGAAATCCTGGTGGTGTAGTAGTTAAGTGCCATGTCTGCTAACCAAGAGGTCGGCAGTTCAAATCCACCAGAGGCTCCTTGGAAACTCTGTGGAGCAGTTCTACTCTGCCCTACAGGGTCACTGTGTGTTGGAATTGACTTGATGGCACTGGGTTTGGTCTGGTTTTTATGAAGTTGCAATGTGTTATGTGCGAAGGAGCAGACAAATAGATCAGTGGAACAGAAAAGAGAGCCATAAATAGACGAGAACAAATATAGTCACCTGATCTTTGATAAGACAATTCACTAGAGACATGATGGGCTTTTCAAAAAGTGCTACTGGAACAACAGAATATCTACATCCAAAAAAAAAAATATTTAGACACAGAGCTTACATCTTTCACAAAAATGAACTCAAAATGGATCATAAACCTAAATTTAAGATACAAAACGATGCAAGACAACACTGGAGAAAATCTAGGTGACGTTGGATTTGACGATGACTTTTCAGATACAACCTCCAAATCACAATCTGTAATAGAAATATTGATCAGTTAGATTTAATTATAATTAAAAACTGCTTAGGGACCCAGTCAAAAGAATGAGAAAGAGAAATTGCAGAATGGGCGATAATATTGGAAAGCACATATCTGATAAGGGACTTGTATCCAAAATATATGGCTGTTGAATAAATGAATGTATGAGGTCTGACAATTAAGTCTATGAACTTAGTTTTTCTAAGTGCTATATACCTCATTGCTGAATATCACTATGGTCACCTATGAAGTACTCCTCTTGGGAAGCTGTGCACTGATGCCAGTACCTAGTCCACCCTTTTTAGGAACTCTTTCTGGAATGACCATTGCACATAGTGTCAAGACGGCAAGTTTGTGAACTTAGTTGTAAAGTTGTCTGTGAGGGAGTTTTTAGCCAGTAAACAAATAACTGTATTGAAACACCCTCCCTACTGACCTGGTCTGGGCCACAGTGACTTTTTTGTTTACCTGAAGACACAGGAAATATTGGGAGAAAGACATTTTGATGACATTCAGGACATCAAGTGTTAATACAACAGTAGCTCTGAGGACTATTCCAAAGAAAACAGTTCCAAAATTACTGTGAAGGGTGGCCTAGGCACTAACATCAGCGCGTAGATTCCCAGGGGAGTATTTCAAAGGTGACCATAGTGATATTCAGCAAGGAGGTATGTAGTGCTTTTTCTAGGATGAGTTTGTAAACTTAATTGTCAGTCCCTGTATGAATCAGTGATTGAATGCTTAAAGCTAGGGAATAAGTAAAACAATATCGTTCCTATAGGGGTAAGTTCTAGCTTAACCCATACAGTTGATCAAACAAAGATGTGTAGAGTCACCTTGAGGAGTCAGATCTACTGTTTCACCCTTACTATGCCAGGCTTTGAGCCACATATCATTTCCACATTTTCACAGTAAATTTATGACAATTCAATTTTCAAGTAAAAAACTTGAAATCAGGGAGGGTAAATAATTTGTGGAAGTTCACAAAGGTAATAAGTGGTGCCACCAAGATTTTAACCTGTTTTGTTGGACCTCAAAGACTGTATTCTTAATAGTTGCAAGAAGCAAAATCAGTGCTTACACCAGGCAGTATGTGAGAAAGTAACATTTAGTTCACAAGTCCCTTGGTTGACTCCAGGTGTCCTATTAGCTGATATTTTGCCTTTTATGTATCTTGTCTACAAAGAAGTCAGGATAGCAGGATTCCTGACTGATGATATTTCTCTAGCAAGTGATTCAGTTGTTACGGTTTAATGTTTCAGTCTAATAAATTTAGCTTTCATAAATGATTAAATTTCTAGACTTCCAACTTGGAAAACTAATTACAACTTAGTACATTTTCAAAAGAAGAATGTCTCCTGTTGAGGAAGCCTTCTGGTAATCATCCAGCAGATAGCCTTCTAGTCCATGACCCAACCAAACTTCTCCAGTAAATACACCCCACACTTTGAATGCCTGACTTCTAAGATACTCATTTATTTAACACATAAATCACATCATACTCTATTTTGTAATGGTATTACTATTTTAAAAATCTTTGTAAATTTTAGATAAGAAAACAGAATGGGATTAATTGATATTCTGCATTTCTAGGTGTAAAAATTCTAGAATTAGAATAAAAAAAAAGAGGGAAATCAAAGACTACCTTCAGACTTCTATGCATAAAGTGAGCAAATCATCTTACCTCACTGTGAGAACAAAAAGCTCGGAGAGGGTCTAACAAGCTTTTATCCAGAGCCTACCTCTTGTTTTATATTCTCCAAGAACAGGAACACAAAGGAAAAGAGTGTGTATGAGAGAGAAAGAAAGAGATGACAAAAAGCATCTGATAAGATGAACATTTGTGGTAGGACCAGGAGATGGGGCAGAAAAGGTAGGCAGAGATCTGTCTGTTGGAAGACATTTCTTACCCACAGTTCTGATGACTGAAACAGAAAAGCAAGGGTCAGAAGTCATGTGCTGGGCCAACGATAGGAGAAGATCAAGACCAGGAGACTAAGCTTCTAGCCCAAGCTGCAGATCCAGGGTCAGGAGAGAAATGAGACTTCAGGGCACAAAGCTGCCACACGACTGGCAAAGCAAAGAAGACAGAGAACAGGCAGCATAGCATGGAGCAATTCTGGAGCAGCGGCAGTCACAACAACGGCTTTTGAGGGCTTGTCGGGTTTACATAAAGGGCTTGGAGAGCAGTGGACTGGGCAATGTCATAGGAACCTTACACGCCACGCTAAGGCATCTAGGCATTCATGCTCTGTGATGGGAAACTACTGGAGGTTTCTTTCCCAGGAATGACATGATTGGGTTTGCATTTAAAGAAAGACTTCTCTGAAAGGCATGTGGAGCCCACACTGGAGAGAGGAAGGGTGGATTCCAGGAGGTGACTGAAAGGTGGGCTACAGGAGGCGCACTCAGAGGACTAACAGTTATGTTTATCTTATGTCATGAACTGTGGGAGATCAGCATGTCAGGTTAAATAGCACTTTGTTTATCTTTGTAAAATCTAGGACTTATAATTCAATGATCACCAATGTGAGATTTTGAGGTTGTGTAGAAAATGTGTTAACATCTGCCTGTTCTGAGCATAGGATGTCAGAAGTCTTATTCGAGTACGTTCCAACTGAATCGCAGACTGCTCAATTGTTTTAGTGAGTCAATTTGCTAAATTATAGACTTCTTTGCATATATGAATCAGCGATTTCTCGAAGTTGATAGCTTGCCCAGCAGTTTCTTTGGAAAGTCTTCAATTTTTTCCTTTTGAGTTTTGTCTACACACAAGATTAATTAAACCATTTTGAAGAATCTGCAATACTTTCAATATTTCCTTTCTTTATTGTTCTTTTATACACTCATAAATGCTTTTGGAGTGTCTTTCTTTGTGCCAGGTACCTTTCTAGGTACAATGGTGTCTTAGGCTGGGTTCACTATAGGAGCAAAACCAATGAATAAATATATAGAGAGAGATTTATTTCAAGGGAATGACTTACGCAGTAAAGGAGCCTGGTAAGTCCCAAATCCATGGATCAGTCATTAGGCTGAAGGCTTTTCCTGACTCACATAGTTGTAGAAGCTGAAGAGCTCAGCATTAGCAGTTTTGGTAGAAGATAGCTGGCTCATGGGGTTGTGGCAGCTGGAGAATCCCAAAATCTTCAGGTCAGGCGGTAGGCTGCTGGCTCACATCCCAAGAATCAGAAGTCAGAGGATGATGAGTTAGATGCAGGATCAATAACAAGTTTTGCCAGAGAATCCATATATATTGAATGCGGGTCACACTCGCAAGGGAATTTCTCTACATCAGTTCAAAAAATGGAAGATAACTACATAATACTGAAAATCATGTAAACATACGCTAGCGAAGTTGACACATAACATTAACCATTACAGTCCACCCTTTGTTAATTTGGTACCTGTACGTATCTCTGTAAGCCATATATCATCTATAAATAGAAATGATTATAAGGTTGTACCTATATGTACCTGTGATACAGTTAATAGGTGAACAACTGAGAAAACAACAGCTCAGTTTACATTTGTATTTTACAGTAAGTAATCGGATAAGGGAGGGAATGAAAATATATTGGCTGCACATACTTGTGCACACACACAAATATACATGTAACAAAACAAGGAGTACTCATAACAGATACAGTCCTCAGTTTTGCAACTGGTCACATGGTCATAGCTAATACTAGGAACTACCTTTTTCTACTACCTGTTCCATATTCCCTTAGCCCTCAGCCAGAACCTCAGCTGGTTGTGGTTCTTTCACTGGTAGGATGACCCAAACTTTCACTCCCGAAAGGTCTAGGCTGTTAGTAATCATGTCAGAATTGGTTTGTCATAGTTTTCTGTTAACTTTAATCACAAAGTGTGATAGTACTAAGCGATATCCTAAAAAAAAATTGTTGTCGTAGAGCTGATTCCGATTCTGATTCATAGTGACCCTATGAAAATGCCCTGTAGGATTTCCAAGGAGCAGCTGGTATATTTGATCTGCTGCCTTTTGGGATCTTCTGTATTCCAGACATACTCTTTTTTTTTTTTTTGAAACCTCCATTGTGTAATATCAATCCAATTTCCCTTTGGTAATCATCATCAGTTCCACTAGCCAATATGGTAACTTCCTTCTTTCCCTGTTAAATCAGAGGCATGAGGAGCCTAAAGTTAGCCCAGTGGCATTCTTTGCTTCCAGATGAATGGAATCAGTGCTGTGTCTCCAGGTGAGAACATTCTTCCCTTTGGAACTAAGATGTCTAGACCTGCAGAGCATATGGCTTGGGGACAGGAAGCAAAAACTTTACAAGTGAGTCACTAGGGGTAATAATGAATGGTGATATCCCCATTTCCACCCCTTGGCTCTTGGACCCGTGAATCCTGGCTGTCTTAGGCTGGGTTCTCCAGAGAAGCAAAACCAGTAAAGCATTTATATGAGATCTGACAATGAAGTTTATGAACTTGCCACCATGCACTTACTTTGGTAGCAGTGTACAAACGTCTCATTAAGGTTTCATACTTGTAACCTTGGTATATCAGTGCTCACAGCTCTGTTCATGTCGATATGTGGTGGTATCTTGCTGACTGGCATTCACTGTTGTTGTTGCATGTTTTTTTGTGCCATCATAAGAATATTGGAGCTTGAATTAGAGCAATGAACAAACATTAGATTTCTAGCTAAACTTGGCAAGAGTGGAAGTGATATCAGTGACAAGTTAGTCCCAGTTTGTGGAGATAATGCCATGAAAACAATGGCAGTGTACAAATGGATTGAACATTTTCCTGAGGGTAGAGAAAGTGTTTCTGATGAAGAGAGCTCAGGGTGGGCAGTGAAGAGCAATACTGATGAAAACACTGCAAAAATTCATCAAACTGTGGGTCAAAATCATTGGCTGACTGTCAGATAGAGACATAGTTAAGAAAATCTGAACTGATTTTGGCGTGAGAAAAGTTGTTAGAAAATGGTCTTGAAGGAGCTCTCTGATGAACAAAAACAAATGAGAGTCAAAGTTTGCTAAGACCTTTTGGAGAGGCAAGGTGATGTTTTAGGCCATATTATTACTGGTGATGAAACATGGGTGTACCAATATGACCCTGAAACAAAGAGTCAAAGTCAATCAATTCTCCACAACCAAAAATGTTTCCTTAGTCTAAATCAAGAGTCAAAACGATATGGCTAATCTACTTTGACATCAGAGTATGTGTTCAGTATGAGTTTGTACCAAATGGACAAACAGTTAACCAAGTTTACTATTTGGAAGTGCTGTAAAGGCTACATGTAAAAGTTAAAATGAAATAACCTGAACTTTTTGTCAATAACTTACGGCTCTTGTATCATGACAGTGCATCAGTTTACACAGCACTGTCTGTGAGGGAGTTTTTAGCCAGTAAAGAAAAACTATTGGAACACCCTTCCAGCTCACCTGATCTGGCCCCCAGTGACTTTTTTCTTTACCCAAAGATAAAGGAAATAGTGAAAGGAAGACACTTTGATGACATTCAGGACATCAAGGGTAATATGACAACAACTGTGATGGCCATTCCAGAAAAAAGAGTTCCAAAAGTGCTTTGAAGTGCGTATGAGGTGCTGGCATTGGTGCATAGCTTCCCAAAGGGAGTAGTTCAAAGGTGATTGTAGTGATATTCAGCAGTGAGGTATGTGGCACATTTTCTAGGATGAGTTCATGAACTGAACTGGCAGTCCACATATATACACACACACACATGTCTGTCAATTAAGTTCACAAACTCATCCTAGAAAATGTGTTATTGGAGCTGTCATTGTACTACCTTTGACATCTCAAAGATCATCAAAATTTCTTCCTTTCAGTATTTCCTTTATCTCTGAGTAAAGAAAAAAGTCATTGGGGTCCGGATCAGGTGAGCAGGGAGGGTGTTCCAATACAGTTATTTGTTTACCAGCTAAAAACTCCCTCACAGACAACTATATAATTACATTTGCAAACTTACCACCATGCCACCATGAACAATGGGCATTCCAGAAAGAGTTAGAAAATTGCTTTGAAGGTGGACTAGGTAATGGCATTGGTACATAGCTTCCCAAAGGGAATACTTCAAAAGTGACTAGTGATATTCAGCAATGACGTAAGTAGTGATTAGAACAATTAAGTTTGTGGAGATAGATTTACATCAAGGAAATTGCTCATGTGGTTACACAGATAGTAATGTCCTAAGTGTGTGGGTCAGGAAAGAGACTTCTCTGATTCACATAGCTGTAGGGTCTGGCAAACCCAAGATTGACAGGACAGATAGCAGAGCTGTTGCTCACACACTGTGATCAAAGAATCTCCAGATTGGCAGGCCAGATTAGCTTGCTACCTCAAGTCCAAAGAACCAGTGGTCAGATGAAAAGGAGCCAGTAGCAGGATCCAGAATGAAAAACAGCTCCAAAACTCTGCCTGAAATTTTGCCAACACTTGATGCGGGCTACACACTCAAGGAAATTCCCCTTCAACTGATTGGCTAACCTTAGCAGATCATATCATGGGGGTGATGAAGTATCACATCTCAACAATGAAGTGATCATAACATTGTATGACTGCCAAAACACAGAGAATTATGGCCCAGCCAAGTTGACACACAGTCTTAACCATCACACTGAAATAGCCTCATATATTGGATTCTTGTTTGGCACGTATACAGCCTTCTAGAGAACATTTCCCCAACCCTGCAAAGTATTGTCACTTAATATCATAACTGTGTTTTTAGATGGCCATTCCCTCATTCTATCAAGCCAGCTGCTTCATTATTATTGGGAACATGATAAGGCCAGTGAATTTCGTATGTATGGGCCTACTGCCGTTATTTCATTGCTGTGAAGTGAGCCCCTTTATCAGAAGCAATGCTGTGTGGGATACCATGACAGTGGATAAGGCATTTCTGTGAATTCATGGATGGTAGTTTTGGCAGAAGTTATATGTAAAGGGAAGGCAAATCTGCACCAAGATCACTCTTTGGTGAGCATCCACATGAGACACAAATATCTTCACTTCTTTGGCCCATTCAGAGGTCTGTTCACATATCTCTTCCCCATATCTCCTTGTCACCAATTTTCTAGTCATGTTTCTTTCAAGTCCCTGACCATGCAACCAAACAATTGACTGAAGCCCATGAGTCAGTTTACATCACACATCTGGCCATTCCTCCTTCTAAGCAAAGTGAATGAGGCATGCTGTTCAATTTTCTGATCACTGGGAGGATTTCCCTTCACCATCGTCCTTCAGGAAGATCGCAGAAAGAGGCTGCAGTGCTACTATACATTTTTGAGCAGTATCTGCAAATTGTACAGAGCCATCTGATGGCACAGTGATTAACAGCTACAGCCTCTCACCAAAAGATTGGCAGTTTGGACTGACTACTGCATCCTTGGTTCTATAGGGCAGTTCTACTTTGACTTAGAGGGTCACTATGAATTGGAATTGCCTGGAAGGGAAGGAGAACATGTAAACCAGGCAGAAGTTTTTTCTTCCTCAGACAAATGATTATAAGGAACTTCTCACGAGGCCATAGGTGTAGACTGGAAGAGGGAAGGTAACGTGATAGGAGTGGAGACCATGAGCCATTGGGCCACTTCCTTGAGCAACTTCCTTGTACATTCAGGTCCTGTTGTAGCCCAATCTCATACATAATCTTCCATTAAATGTTGCTATGCACATCTGACCTTATGACTCTGTGGCCCAGACAGCACCCAGTTGATGATGGGAAACTCAGGCTATATGGTGACCTGGTGACCTACAGTTAAGTGTTAAGTCTGTACTAATCCCCATCAGCAAGTCAAAAGCTATTTCTAAAAAGCAGAATAGTTATAGGCAGAGGACAGCTGAGCTTTGTTCCCAAATCCTAAGCATCTGTGCTATAATTCACCAAATGGGGCTTGCTGAATACTCCAAACAACACCTCTATCTGCCACTGACACTCCAAGCACCACTGGATCAGCTGGGTCATATGGTGACCCAGTGGCAGACCCACATGCATGGCAGCCTGAACCTGGTGCAGAACCTTTTCTTGTCGTGGATTCCACTCCAAACTTTTCAACTCACTTGATAAATTGGCTGGACCAGCGCACAAATAAGTGATTCATTGCTTCCCAAATCCAGAGTCCCACCAGGCATTGTACCTACTAAGTTGAAGGAGGAACCGCGATACAACAGTTTATCCTTCACCATCGAAAGAATAATTTGACATGTTCCACATCACTGGACTACTAGAAATTTCACTGAGGTGTAAGATGCCTGATTTTTTGTTGGCTTAACTTCCCATCATCTAGCACACAAATGTCTTAGTAAGTCTAGAATGACTGAGCTTCTTTATTTTAGGTCCAGTCAGCATAATGTTCGATGGCACTTGGCTGGCAGCATAATGTCATTGTAATGGTTACAATTGTATGCCAACTTGGTTGAGCCATGATTCCCTGTTTATATATGATCACCTCTATGATGAGATCTGCTGTGAGTAACCAATCAGTTGTAACTAGTGGCTCAGGGCCAAGATGGCAGACTAGACACACATATCCTGAATTCCCTCTGAGAACTAAGGCTTAGAATGATAACTGAATGGAGCAGCTTGGACATCCAGGGAGCCGTAGGATCTGGCATAGAATTTTCAGATTGGACTACTTGCTAGTAACAGGGTAACAACCTCTGTTAAAGACGAGGCAGTAGCAACCTGAATCCTGCTTCTTCTGACTCACCATTTGGGAGGACTGCAGGTACTGATGCCTTCTTTGTTATCTGGGAGGTGTGGGAAGGGCATAAATCACCTAACACACTGAACTGTAGTGCTTAAGTAAACAGTGTGTAGCACAGCACAGAGACTGTGGTTGGGATAGCCACATATTGAAAGCCTGGGTGCTGACTGAGGGGACCCCTGCCTCTCCACCCTCTCTCTGCTGTGCCATAGATTCTGCTGTTTCATGGCAGGCAGGGCAGCTCCAGCAGGATGCTATCTTGGTTAGCCAGGAGGTAGAGTCACAAGTGCTTCTCCAGCAGAGAAGTGGTGTCTAGAGTTAAGGGTGGGACCCGGCAGAGGATGGTAGCAAGGCCATATGGCAAGGGCCATAACCCCTACCTACTCCGAACCACATTACAGCATCTGGGAATGGCCTATGAGGTGCTTTCATTGTCAGCTGGAAAGTGGGGCCTGCCACACCCAAGAGTCTGACTGATTTTGGCAGCTGCTGGATGCTCCATGCTTAGCAGTAAAGGTAAAGTACCTTTCTAAAATAAGAGCACGTAGAGAATTGACTACTGAATGGCCAAGCAGCATCTCCTCCACCCTTCTCTGATCCATATTATAGTGTCGGCTGATGGCAACCCTTCTCCCAGTGACTTTGTAACTAGGGCACCATCTTTGCCAGCCAAGAGGCAGAGTCTGACACTCCAGAGAGGCCACCTGGGGCCAAACACTAGAGTACACAGAGGCAGCTGGTGACTGACTTCTCTCTTAGAACTACAGCTCAGCTCCTGTTGAGGTAACACTAGAGAAACTGAACAGCTTCCAGATGGTATGAAGGCAACAATCAATAACCAACCATTTAAAGAAACAGTCTACCATGGCTCCAGAAAACTTCAAAAATAATAATAAAAAAATTTCCTAGATGAAGAAGCCTTTCTGAAGCTATTGGAGGTTGAGTACAAAAGAATTATATAGTGAGCCCTCCTAAAGATTAAATCAAATGCAGTAGAACAAAATGAAAAATGAAGGAAGCTATTTAAACTGTTGGAACATCAATGATCTGAAATTGAACAGATCAGTAATAAAATTACAGAATTAGACAATTCAGTCCAAAGCCAAAAGACTGGAATTGAGGAAATGGAAGCCAGAGTTAGTGAGCTTGAAGACAGAGCAACTGGCACCAGCATTTATGAGGAGAAATTAGAGAAAATAAATAGGAAAAATGAAGAAACATTAAGAAACTTGTAGGACTCTATTAAGAGGAATAATCCATGAATAATTGGAGTTCCTGAACAGGGATGGAATAGCCAAAAATACAGAGAGAATTGTTCTAGAGTTGTTGACAGAAAACTTCCCTGAAATTGTGAGAGAAGAGAACATAGATTTACCAGTTCCATATCAAACACCACAAAAATTAGACCCCCAAGAAAGGCATCAAGCCACATTATAATCAAGCTTAATAAAATGAAACATAAAGAGAAGCTCTTAAAGGCAGTGAGGTTTAAAGCAAAGCTAATATTCAGAGGGAAGCTCTGTAGACTTTTGACTGACTTCTTGGCAGAAATGATATTGGCAAGAAGACAGTAGGATGTCACATTCAAAGCCTTGGAGGAGAAAAACTTCCAATCAAGAATTATATATCCTAGAAAACTGTCTCTCAAATACGAAGATGAAATTAACATGTTTTCAGATAAACATAAGCTTATAGACTTTGTAAAAAAAATAAATCAAAACTACAAGAGATACTGAAAGAAGCTCTTGGGTTAGGAAAACAAAAACATTAAGTGTATAGTTAAGGAGGCAATGCAGGACACAACTTCCAGGATCCTACTCAGTTAGGGAAGTCATAAAACTCAATCAAAGCTACAATATTAAAAGAAGGGAACCAGTGATCACTTCACAAAAACTATGACATCATCACACTAAAAAAGAAGGATCTATTACACTAATTATAACCCCTTCAGATGGAGAGGAAATTAAAAACATATACAGAAGTTAAAATCTGGTTTAAACTTAGAATAGTACAGGGGATCAATGCAGCAGCCACAAAGCAAAATGACAATGTAACATATCAAAACAAGAAACATAATACAGGGGTCTCAACAAACACAAAACCAACACACTTAACCCATAAAAAAGACTATGAAGATGGAACATTAAGAGCAACATAGAAAATATCAACAACACAAAAATAAATGCATCAAAACTACAGCACTAAACACATACCTATCAATAATCACACTGAATATAAACAGAATGAACACTCCAATAAAGAGACAGTGAGTGACATCCTGGATCAAAGGACACGATCCATGTATATTTTGCTTACAAGAAACACACTTTAGATTCAAAGATATGGACAAACTGAAAATTAAGGGATGGAAAAATATATACCAAGCCAACAATGTACAAAGAAGAGCGGGAGTGGCAATACTAATCTCAGACAAAATAGACTTTAATGTAAAATCCACCACCTCGGACAAGGATGGCCACTATTTATTGCTGAAAGGTTCAATACATAAAAAGGACATAACAATATTAAATATTTATGCACCCAATGCCAGAGCGTCCAACAAACACTCACAACATTAAAAAATGAGACAGATCACCTCACAAAAATAGTTGGATAGTTGGAGACTTCAACACTCCACTTTCAGTAATGGACAGATCATCCAGAATAAAGCTCAGTGAAGATATAGGAGATCTTATTGTGACAATTAACCAACTAGACCTCACTGATGTATACAGAACTTTTTACCCATCACCAGTTAAGTACATTTTCTTCTCCAATGCGCATGGAACATTTTCCAGAATAGGCCATGTGTTCAGACATAAAGTAAGTCTCAACAAAATCCAATCTATTGACTTATTGGAAAGAATCTTCTCAGACCATAAGACCATAAAAGTTTAAATCAATAGCAGAAAAAACAGATAGAAAGTGGAACTCATGGAAACTGAACAACACCTTGCTCAAAAAGTCATGAGTTACAGAAGAAACCAAGGATGAAATAAAGAAATTTATGGAATCAAATGAGAATTAAAACACATCCTACCAGAACCTATGGGATACAGCATAAACAGTGCTCAGAGGTCAATGTATCTCTATAAATGCTCATGTCTGAAGTGAGGAAAGAACCCAAAACAAAGAATTAATCCTACAGCTTCAACAAGTAGAAAGAGAGCAAAAGAGGAACCCCTCAGGCACCAGAAGAAAATGGATAATAAAGATTACAGCAGAAGTAAGCACATCAGAGACTAGAAGAGCAGTTGAAAAAATTAACAAAACCAAAAGCTGGTTTTTGGAAAAGATCAACAAAATTGATAAACTGTTTGTTAAGCTTACAAAAGAAAAACAGGAGAGGCAACAATTAACCCAAATAAGAAATGAGATGGAAGATGTCACAACAGACCCAACTGAAATCAAAAGTATTGTAGCAGAACACTGCAAAAGACTGTACTCCAACAGATTTTAAAACCTAGAGGAAAAGGACAAATTTCTAGATTCATATCACCTACCAAATTTATCACAAGGAGATGTAGAACAACTTAATAAACTCAGCACCAATGAAAAAATGTTCTGGCCCAGATGGCTGCACTGCAAAATTCTACCAAACTTTTAGAGAGGAATTAATTCCAATACTACTGAGGCTATTTCACGGCACAGAAAGGAACGGAATACTCCCAAATTCATTCTATGATATGTTTTTGGTTTTTGGTTTCAGCATAACGCTGATACCAAAGCCAGAGAAAGATCCTACAAAAAAAGAAAATCAGACAGATATCATTCATGAACATAGATGCAAATATTTTCAACAAAATCCTAGCCAATAGAATTCAAAACCCCATCAGAAAAACAATTCATCATGACCAAGTTTGATTCATACCAGGGATGCAAAGTGGTTCAACAGCAGAAAAACAATTAATGTGATCAACCACACAAATAGCAAGAAGCACAAGAGTCATTTGATATCTACTGATGCAGAAAAGCCATTCAACAAAGTCCAACACTCATTAAAAACTCTCAGCAAACAGGGATAGATGGGAAATTCCTCAGTGCAATAAGGGGCATCTATGCAAAGCCAACCGCCTACTTCATCCTGAATGGAGTGACACTGAGAATGGAAACTAGACAAGGACGTGCACTCTCATGACTTCTATTCAACATTGTAGTAGTGGTTCTAGCCAGAGCAATCATACAAAACAAAGAATTAAAGGGCATCTGCATGGGCGAAGAAGAAGTACTTGCAGATGATATGACTGTATATACAGAGAATCCTAAAGAATCCATAAGTAAACTATTGGAACTAATTGAAGAGTTTAGCAAAGTATCAGGATAGAAGATAAAAATAAGTAAATCAGTAGGATTCCTTTATACCAACAAAGAGATCATCAAAGAAGAAATCACCAAATCAATACCATTTACTATAGCCCCCAAGAAGATAAAATACCTAGGAATAAATCTAACTAGAATAATAAGAGACCTATACAGAGAGACCTACGAGACCTTACTGCAAGAAACGGAGAGAGACTAACATAAGTGGAGAGATATACCTTGCTCACGGACAGGAAGACTTAACATCGTGAAAATGTTGTGAAAATGTCTATTTTACCCAAAGCAATCTACCTATATAATGCAATCCCAATACAAATTCCAGTGACATTTTTTTAATGAGATGGAGAAAGAAATCACCAGCTTTGTTTGGAAATGGAAGAAATCCTGGATAACTAAAGCACTGCTTAAGAGGAAGAACACCATGGGAAACCTCATGCAATCTGGCTTTAGAGCTTGTTATGCTGCCACAGTAGTCAAAGCAGCCTGGTACTGGTACAAAAAGGGACATACAGACCAATGGAACAGAGTTGATTCTTCCTTCCAGATGAGTGCGTTTATAGAGATAAATGGACCTCTGAGCACTGCTTTGGCTGTATCCCACAGGTTCTAGTAGGAAGTGTTTTCATTCTCATTGGAATCCATATATTTTTTTGTTTCCTCCTTGATTTCTTCTATAACCTGTGGCTTTTTGAGCAAGGTGCTGTTCAGTTTCCATGAGGTCCACTTTCTATGTGTTTTCTGCTATTGATTTTGATCTTTATGGCTTTATGATCTGAGATGATGCTTTGCATGAATTCAGTGGTATGGTTTTTGTTCAGAATTGCTTTATGTCTTAACACATGGTCCATTCTGGAGAATGTTCCATGTGCACTGGAGAAGAAGGTGTAGGTGTCCACTGATGGATAGAAAGTTCTGTCTATGCCGAAGAGGTCTAGTTAGTTAACTGTGGCAATAAGGTCTTCTATGTCTTTACTGAGATTTTTCCTAAATGAGCTGTTTGATATTGAGAGTGGAGTGTTGAAGTCTCCTACTATTATTGTGGAGTGATTTATCCCCTTTTTGAGTGTAGTCAGTGTTTCTTTGACATATTTAGGTGCTCTGATATTAGGTGCATAAATATTTGATATTGTTAAGTCTTGCTTGTGTATTCAGTCTTTCAGCAATAGTGTCCATCCTTGTCCATGATTGATTTTACATTAAAATCTATTTTATCTGAGGTTAGAATTGCCACACCTGGTCTTCTTTGTGTATTGTTAGCTTGATATATATTCTTCCATCCTTTAATTTTCAGTTTGTTCATATATTTAAGCCTAAGGTGAGTTTCTTGTAGGCAACATGTGGATAGGTCATGTCTTTTGATCCAAGATGTCACTCGATGTCTCTTTACTGGAGTGTTCAGTCCATTCACATTCAATGTAATCATTGATAGGTACATGTTTAGTGCTATCATTGTGATATATTTATTTTTGTGTTGATGTTTTCTCTGTTATTCTTATTAATCTGTTCTGGGACATTCTCCTTTGTGAGTTGATTTTTCACCTTTTTCATGGTTAGTTTTGTGGTTGCTGAGACTCCTGTATTATGTTTCTTGACTTAACATGTTGCATCTTTATTGTGCTTTATAATTGCCCTAAGATCTCCCTTAATAAACTGTGTATAAACCCAATTCTGATTGCTGCCAGTCTTGTCAATGTCCTGTCCATCTGTAAGGACTATAATGACTGTAGTATGTCCCTCTTTTTAATATGATGACATCATAGTTTTCAAGATATGATCACTGGATCATTTCTTTCACCGTTATAGCTTTGATTGAGTTTGGAGCCTTCCCTAACTGAGTAGGTTTCTGGGAGATGTGTCCTGTATTGCTTCTAAAATATAAAGTTAGTGGTTTTGTTCTTCTAAGCCAAGGGATTCTTTTAGAATTTCTTGTAGCTTTGGTTTGGTTTTTACAAAGTCTCTGAGTTTCTGTTTATCTGTGAATGTCTTAATTTCATTTTCTTATTTGAAAGATAGTTTTGAAGGATATATAATTCTTTGTTGGAAGTTCTTCTCCTTCAAAGCTTTGAATGTGTCATGCCACTGTCTCCATGCCAGCATTGTTTCTGATGAGAAATCCAATGAAAGCCTACAGGATTTCTCTCTGAATGTTAGCTTTGCTTTGAGTCTTGCTGCCTTTAAGAGTTTCTGCTTATGTTTCATTTTATTAAGCTGGATTATAATTTGTCTTGGAGTCTTTCTTTTGAGATGTATATTGAGTGGCATTTGATATGCATCTTGGATATCTAGACTCTCTGCTTTCATAATGTGTGGAAAGTTTCCTGCCTGCAGCTGAGCAACAATACTCTCTGTGTTCTCAGGTGTCTCACCCTGTTCAGGAATTCCAATTAATCATAGACTGTTCCTCTTAATAGAGTCCCACATGCTTCTTCCTTTTTCTTGTTTCTTTTTTCTGATTTCTCCTTATAGATGCTGGTATCAGTAGCTCTGTCTTCCAAGTCAGAAAGTCTGTTTTCCATTTGTTCCATTCTGTTGTCTTGGCTTTGAATTGAAGTTTCTATCTCTGTGGTTTTGTTTTTGATCTGTTGGATTTCAGAGTACTGATGTTCCATCAGGTCGAATGGCTTGCTTAATTTTTCATTTTGATCTGACACATTTTATATAAGGTCTAGGAGGGCTATCTATATAATCCTTCTGTATCCACCTTCCGATAGTTTCAGAAAGGTTTCTTCATCCAGGAAGCTCTTTGGTGCTTTCTTTTGTGGGCCTTCTGAAGCCATGGGTCATTTCTTCGTTACACTTTTATCCAGAGTTTGTTGCTTTTCGGGCAACATGTGAGTCAATAAAGGCTGAGAGAGATGCTGTGAGGATGGACCACAGTTGTTTATCTAGGCTGTCTTAAAACAAAAAGTAAAAGGTATCCGACAACTTCCAAAGTCAGTCAGGTTTTCAGGTATACAGGCCCCTCTTTGCAGCTAGCAAAGTAAGAACCTCTATATCCAACCCAAGATGTTATAAACTAGTTCAAAATACAGAGAGTCTACTGCCTTGCTGGCCTCTGCTGCTGGGCCCAGACCAATGGAACAGAGTTGAAACCCCAGAGATGCCACCATTCTCTTATGAACAGTTAATATTCTACAAAGGCCTTAAGACTGTAAACTGGGGTAAAAACAGTCTCTTTAACACATGGTGTTGGCAAAATTGGAAATCCATCAGCAAAACATTGAAAGAAGACCCATATCTCACACCTTACACAAAAACTAACTCAAAATGGACCAAAGACCTAAATATCAAACCTAAAACGATAAAGATCATGCAAGAAAAAATAGTGCCAACAATGGAAGTTCTAATACCCAGCTTAGACAGACTTCAAAATCTGACAAAGCACAAGGAAAAGAAGGGAAAATAGATAAATGTGAACTACTAAGGATCAAAGGCTTTCACTCATCCAAAGACTTTATCGACAGAGTTAAAAGACTACCTACAGAATGGAAAAAAAATATTTGGCAATTTTATACTGGAGCGATGTCTGATCTCCATAATCTACAAGTCAAAACAAAAAGGGTAAACAATTCAATTAAGCAATGGGCAAAGGAGATGGACAGACATTTCACCAAAGAAGACATCCAGGCAGCCAAAAGACACATGATGAAATGCTCACAATCATTAGCTATCAGAGAAATCCAGATCCAAACTACAATTAGATACCGCCTCACCCCAACAAGGCTGGCCACAATCCAAAAAAACACAAAACAACAAATGCTGGAGAGGTTGTGGAGAGATTGGAACTCTTCTACATTGCTAGGGGGTTTGCAAAATGGTACAACCTCCTTGGAAAGCAATTTTGAGCTTCCTTAAAAAGCTGGGAAAAGACATGCCATTTGATCCAGTATTTCTGTTGCTCAGAATATTATCCTATGGAAACAAAGGCTGTCACACAAACAGATACATGCACACAAATTCTTATAGCAGCATAGTCCACAATAGCAAAAAGGTGTAATCAACCCAGATGCCCATCAACAGATGAAGGGATAAACAAGCTATGGTACATATATTCAGTGGAACAGTATGCAATGATAAAGAACAATGATGATTTTAGGAAGCATCTCATAACCTTGTTTCAACTGGAAGACATTATGTTGAGTGAAATCAGTCAGCGACACAAGGACAAATATTGTATGAGACCCCTACTATAAGGACTTAAAAACAGACTCATGCACAAAAGAAAAGACTCTTTGATGGCTGCAAGGGGGTGGGATGGAGGGAGGATGGGAGAGGGTTGGTTATAGGTTAGATGGTTGATAAAAATTTGGTTAGGTGAAAGCAGTGACAGCACACAGTAGAAAGAAGATCAACTTAACTGGACTTCACCATAAACTGAAAACTTCTAATCTTAACCTAATATGGCAAAGATAGAGTAATAGGGGTGGAGTCTGGGCACATGCTCTAGGGGGACATCGAGGCTGATTGGTATAGCTAGTCTATTGCTAAAAGAGTCTTCTGCACCCCATGTTGGGAGTGGTGTCTGAAGTCTTAAAAGTTAGCAAGCTGCCATCTGAGGTACACAAAATGGTCCCAATTCATCTGGAATGGATGATCACAGAGAACAAGAAAGACAGGAGGAGAAAAGATCTCAGGAGACAGAAGGACCCATGTGAGTGAGAGACCGTATCAACATGTGACCAGAAGAACCAGATGGTGCCCAGCCATTGCCAAAGACAGCTGAGCTGGGGCATACAATGTGAACTCGCTGTGGAAACACAAACAAAAGAGCGCTGTAGCTCGAGAACTCTACTAAAAGAACACAGGCAATGGTCTGACAGCCTAGGGGATCTCCTGGGAGCGTTGTCCTTAGACCTGCTGCTGCCCCTGACCAGAAAACACTACTCAGGTCAACTCTTCAGACAAAAATGGACGGGACTTTGGGACACACTGTGACCACATGGTGTGTGTACTTTATGGTTCTATGCATAAATGCTGTCCTACTGGTCTCTTTCTAGATAGTGGAGAGGAGGGGACAGGAGCTTGTTAAGAGAATAAGATAAGTATAAAATGAAACACAGGAGTGTGCTGTCACCGGGCGAGGAGAGCAGAAGGAGCTGCAGATAAGTAGGCATGCAAAATTGATTTGGATTGTATACTTTCACTTAATCACAATAAAAAATTAATTAAAAAAAAAACCCAGGATATAAGTAGATATTCTGGCTTTTGCCTGCTCTGCATCCTACAGCTGCCTCCTGTTTGGCCTTTGGCTCTTGGGACTTGAGCTAGCAGTGTATCTGCTGATGTTAGCATTTGTTTATCTCCACAATCTGTGAGCAGAAGTCCTGCTCTGCTGATCTTAGGTTCTCCAGCACTTGCAGCTATGTGAATAGGAGAAGCCTTGCAGTTTTGCCTGCTGATCTTGGGATTTGTCAATCTTCACAGCTTGTCAATAAGAGCACTGCTCTCTGACCTACCAATCTTGGGTTCTACATGGCTATGTGAATCCAGAGAAGCCGCTATCCTGATCCATGTACTTGGGATGTTCTAGCCTCTACAATTGTGTAAGCCATCTCCCTGATATAAATCTGTCTTTATAGGGTCACTATGAGTCATAACTGACTGAACAGTGATTTTTTTTTCTGGTTTTATATATATTGGTATACTTAATAGATTTTGCTTCTGTAGAGAGCACAGCCTCAGTGTAATGGACCACTGTGACATATTGTGGAAACAAAAGGCAATCACAGTCCCTGCAAGCTAAATTATGACATAGAGCTGGAAAGTTGATATACTTCTGAGGCAGTACAGTGAAGGTGTGTTTCTGGTCTTGCCAGCTCAAGGCAAACTGCTTTTGGTGGTCCTGTAAAACAAGGTTGCTAGGAAAGCATCAGCTAGACCAATAACTGCCTATCAGTTACCAGGAAATACATTAATTGGCTCAAGCAATGAGACCACATCAGAAACAGCAGCTGCAGTTGGAGTCACCATGTAGTTAAGTTTATGATAATCCACTGTCATTCTCCAAGATCCATCTGGTTTTTGGTGCAGGCTAAGTAGGTAAGTTGAATGTGGATGTGATGTGAATCAGTATCACTGCATCTTTCGGCAGTAATTTCTGAAATCCCCCCAAGAATGTAGTTTGCTTTTGGTTTGTTATTTTCCTAGGTAGGGACAATTTTAATAAACTCCACTTGGCTTTTCCTACTGCGATAGCCCTTATTCTAAACTTATATGTCAAGAATCCAGTGTGGAGGTGCTGTTATTTGTTGAATATGTTGGTTCCAATTATGCATTCTAGAACCGAGGAAATCACTATAGAATAATCTGGGGACTCACTTCATGTAGACTTGATCCAGGACTCCCTTACTAAGCTGACCTCCATATGTCCCACTCTGATTGGTGGGCCACAGTGGCACTTGGGGCTCCTAGAATTAGTGTCAGTTCAGAGCCATTGTCCAGTAATCGCTGAAAATTCTGATTCTTTACTTTCCCGCAATGAGTGATCACTCTCATAAAAGGCCATAGATCTCTTTGCAGATGACTGAGAGCAAGACTAACAATATAAATTTTTGGCAGTGTAGTAGGGTTCTTCCTCAAGGGCCCCTAGCATACCCTTTATTCAAGGGTTGTGGTTCTGTAAACTGGCTCAACTCTGGGAATTGATTGAGAGGAAATTGGAATTATACTCTCGTTCACATGACTAGAATTTTCCTGCTTGCACACATGAAGTAAGTATTTAGTAGATTTCCCGTCTATTTCACTCCTACAGCCACTCTAAATAGTCAGTGCTGTGAGTTTGTATGAGACACACTTTGCCTGTTACTGCTTTGACTCTGCTGTCTGTTACAGTAATCGTGCCCACCTTGTCTTTGTGATTTAGTGATTCCCTTTGGACCCTACCATCCTGAGGTCCCGTCAGCCCCATTGAAGTAGTAGTCATTGTTGGTAGTTGCTAGTTGGTCGATTTTGACTCATAGCAACCCCATGTGACAGAGTAGAATTGTCCTGCCCCGTAGGGTTTTCTAGGCTATAATCCTTACAGGAGCAGATTGCCAGGTCTCTTCTCCCACCATTACAGTTAGCTGTTTTCACTCAGGGCAGCTGTAAACTCCCTTTGCCGTTAGCAGGCTCATATCCCCACCTACACTAGCAGCTGAAAGGATTGCTGGGATGACATGAGTATATTTTCTGAGCTGCTTGCTGCAGCAGTGTTTACATCACTGAACCAACCGTGCATCACAGCTTTAATTGTATCCACGGCAGACACTCTTTCTTGTTTGGGTTGAGGTTACATTGTTTTGTAAATGTTATGGAAAATTTAGGAGAAATAAATCTAACTTACATAAAAAAAAATCACAGCAGTCTTCAAGGGAATCCCTTTACAAGTTTGTTTCTCACCATTGTGGTGAAACGTGTGTTCTCTGTGCACTCACTGGTTGGGTCTGTGGATCTGAACTGGTAAATCCACTCTAACACACCTACTTCCCTAGGCCTTTGGTTCCTTCTTCTGCAGAATACTGAGGCAGTTCTAGCATCTTGGCTTGATTTGTTGTTGGCCACAGCTTAATCCATGGTTCAGTGAACCAACCAAATAAACTATTAGATCCTTTTCTAACCTCCTGAGCTTAAACATTGAGTAAAGAATCTGTGCTTAATGGGCTCCTAACAATAAATTCAGATTGGCCTAAATTTATGTTCCTTGCACCATTATCCCACAACTTTAATAAACATTTTACACATACTTCCTAGGTTTCTCTTTGTATATATTAGAAAAATCAAGCAATTGTTTTGGAGCGTGGTTTATCTCCTCATGGGCTATACTTTTACTACATACCTTGGGGCTCACTGGAACTTAAGTCTAGTTGTAGGTCTAGAAGTAAAACTGGGTGGTGCATGGATACTGAGGACATTCAGAAATGTCTACAAGACATCTGCTTCAGGTGATGCCCCAGGAAATGCCCTTAGACACCAACTGTCATGGGTTGTATTGTGTCCCCTCAAAATCGTGTATGTTGATTTGACTTGGCTATGAGTTCACATATGGTGCTTTTCCTCCCATGTGTTGTGAATCCTGGCTCTGTAATGTTGATGAGGGAAGATGGATGGCAGTTGTGTTGGTGAGGCAGGACTCAAGTTACCAGCTATGGGATATAAGGGAGAGAAGTGAGCAGAATAAGTTGGGACCCTCATTCCACCCAGATCAAGAGCACAGCATGTCCTGAAGTTCCTGTGCTGAGATGCTCTCCTTGGATTTGGACTCAGCCCACTGGACTGTGATAAATTCTCTTACTGAGTGGATTTATAATTCATAAATGGGTTTGTGTCTTACTGGACTGTATCAACAAAGTTTCTCTTCATGAAACCATCCACTCTGGTATTTTCTGTTAGAGCAGTACCAGGCTATTAAAACACCACGCCAAGTGATATCTCAGACAAAGCCTCTTCAGATACAACTGAGTTAATCTTACCAGATAGGGCTGGAAGGGATAGTGGTTTAACTGTGGAGGGTGGTTTAGCAGTCAAAGATATAGTAAATGGGAGTAAGAGGACCGGATCTGTTGGAAGGAGTAATTCAGTGGAATTTAGTGGTCCAAAGTCCACAGCTTCTGATTACCTGTTCATATGTTCCCATCCCAAGTTTCAGGATCCTGTTTCTTCCCAAATTAATGCCCTCGCTTTAACTTCAGACACCATTTGAGTTTGGAAATTCAATTGGTGTTGTAATTTGGTCACTGTTGCGATAAGACTCTATTGCTACAAGATGTAAGCCCTTGCTTCGAGACACAAATGACAACTTTCAAGTTTTTTATGCAGCACTTGAGCTATGGCTCTTAAGCCCTGAGTTCATATGTTTCTTTTACCACTTTGTCTAGCCAAAGAAAGACCAACCAACCAACTGCCCTATTCTCAATTTGGCAGAAATGCTGAAAGCATCAAACATGCCATCACCCAAAGCCTTGTTTCTCATAAATATTTGATCCAGTGGTGATGACGTTCTATGTATTTCTACTGCCACCTCACTTGATGGATTAGCATTGCTCTCTTTCCTACTGGAATTCCATCCCAAAAACTCATCCTTAAGATTTTGTTCTTCTAGATAAAATATTTAGGAATAAATATAACTAGAGGCATAAAAGACTTAAGCAGAGAAAACTACAAGACACTACTGCAAGAAACCGAAAGAGACTTACATTAATGGAAAACATACCTTTCTCATGAATAGGAAGGCTGAACATTATGAAAATGTCTATTCTACCCAAAGTAATCTATAGATACAACGCAATCCTGATCAAGACGTTTTTAAATGAGATAAACAAATCACCAACATCATATGGACAGAAGAGGATCCAAATAAGCAAAGCTTTACGGAAGATGAAGAACAAAGTGGGAGGCCTCACATGACCTAATTTTAGAACCTGTTATACTGCTGTGGTAGTCAACACAGCCTGGTACTGGTACAACAACAGAGACACAGATCAATGGAACAGAATTGAGAATCCAGATGTAAAATCATCTACTTATGAGCAGCTGAAGTTTGACAACGGCCCAAAGTTCATTAATTGGAGAAAAGTCAGTCCCTTTAGCAAATGATATTGGTATAACTGAATATCCAACTGCAGCCAGCTGAGTGCTGTCGAGTCGGGTCGCCATGAGTTAGATCCAACTGCAAGGAAATGAAATGAAAAAAGGCACATACCTTACACCATGCACAAAACCTATCACTAAATGGATCAAAGACCTAAACATAAAACCTAGAATGATAAAGGTCATGGAAGAAAAAATAGAGAGAATGCTAGGAACCTTAACACGTGCATAAACAGAATATAGAGCAATATTAATGATGCTCAAACAACAGAAAATAAACAATTGGGATCTCCTGAAAATCAAACATTTATGCTCCTTCAAAGACTTCACCAAAAGACTAGGAAGACAACCTACAGACTGGAAAAAATTTTTGACTCTGACAAATCTGATGAACAATTAGTCTCTAAAATCTATGAGATCCTGTAAAACCTCAACCACAAACAGACAAAAACCCAATAAAAAACTGGCAAAAGATATGAGTAGGTGATTCACCAAAGGCTACTAAGAGATACCTGAGGAAATGCTATCATTAGTCATTAGAGAAATGCAAATTGAAACTACAATGAGATAGCATCGCATCCCAACAAAGTTAACATTAACCCAAAAACCACAAAATGATAAACGTTAGAGAAGTTGTGAGGAGATTGTCATACTTATACACTGCTGGTAGGAATGTAAAATAGTATAACCACTTTGGAACTTAATTTGGTGCTTTATTAAAAAGCTAGAAATGGAAATACTATATGCTTCAGCAATCTCATTCCTTGAAATGCATCTTACAGAAATGGCAGCTGTTGCACAAATAGATACATGCACACCCATGTTCACTGTGTCACTTTTCATAATAGCAAAAGTGAAAACAAACTAGGTGCACATCAACAGATGAATGGGTAAACAAATCGTGGTATATTCACACAACGCAATACTAAACAGTGATAAAGAACAATGATGACTCTGTAAAACACTTCATAACATGGAAGAATTCAGAAGATATTATGCCGAGTGAAGTTAGCCAGTGACAAAAGGACAAACATTTTATGAGACCACTGTTATAAGAACTTAAGAATAGGGAGGGAGGGAGGGGGAAGATCACTAACTAGATAGTAGACAAGTATTATCTTAGATGAAGAGAAGGACAACACACAGTACAGGAGAAAACGGCTCAGCTGGACTAAACCGTAAGCTAAGAAGTTAACCGAATACAACCAAACACTTCGAGGGACTGAGTGGTAAGGGCAAGGGTATGTGGACCGTGGTTCCAGGGGATATCTAGGTTGATCGGCATAACAAAGTTTGCTAAGAAAATGTTCTGCATCCCACTTTGGTGACTGGCATCTGTGTCTTAAAAGCTAGCAAGCAGCCATCTAAGAAGCATCAGTTGGTTCCAGCCCACCTGGAACAAAGGAGGATGAAGAACAACAAAGACACGAGGAAAACAAGAGCCCAAGAGACAGACAGGACCACACAAACCAGAGACTACATCAGCGTGAGACAGGAAGAACTAGATGATGTACAGCTACCACAGACACACACACACACAGAGACACAGACACACACAGACACAGAGACACACACACACACACAGACACACAGACACACAGACACAGACACACAGACACACACAGAGACACACAGACACACAGACACAGACACACACACAGACACACAGACACACACACAGACAGACACACAGACACACAGACACACAGAGACACACAGACACACACACAGACACACAGACACACAGACAGACACACACACACAGACAGACACACAGAGAGAGACACACACACACAGACACACACACACAGAGACACAGAGACACAGAGACACACAGACACACAGACACACAGACACACAGACACACACACACACACAGACACACACACACACACGCTATAGGTCAGAGTGGAACTGCCCCCACAGAGTTTCCAAGGGGTGGCTGGTGGATTCAAACTGCCAACTTTTTGTATAGAAGCTAAGCTGTTAATGACCACACTACCAAGAAGGGCTCCATATATCTACGTATCTATATAAATTTATTTTAAGGAAATGGTTCACACAGTTCTGGAGGCTGGAAAGCCCCCAGTCTGTGGGTCAGACATTAGTTTGGAGGCTTCTCCTGACTCACGTAGTTGCAGGGGCTGATGAACCTAAAATCCATAGGTCAGGCGGAAGGCTGCTGGCTCAAGTCCCAAGAACTGGAGGTCAGAGAATAACAAGACAGATGCAAGACTGACACTGAGTGAGCTTTGCCAGAATGTCCACATCTATCAGTTGCAGGCCACATTCCCTAGGAAACTCTCCTTACACCAGGCCATGGAATAGAGAATAATTACATAACACTGAGCATCACGGTCTAGCCAAGTTGACATATGATGTTAATCATCACAAAGAGATGTAGCAGTCTGAACAAAAATAGAGCTTGCTATTGAGAAACTTTTGTTCTGGGGGAGATTCCAGTTTGCTTGAACTTTCTTGGTATTTAAACTGAAACTCCTGTATCTTTGGCAGATCTTAAATCTCATGATAGTTGGTCATCCTAGAAAACAGAGCAATTCCCCAAACAAACAGAAACCTGACAGAATGGCAAGTAGTGGGGCAAGGGCTTTGTGCTACTTCTTGGCCTCCTGTCTCTTCCTTGTCCAGGCCTTTAAATCTTGGTCCATCCCTAATCATTTGCTTTTCTACTCTACATATTCACTTTGTGTAACCTCATCAGTTACTGCAGTTCAAAAACTCTATATATGCTGATGAAATCTGTCTTTGTTTGCAATTCCAGTTTTCCTTTAAGATACCAGGAGTGACAAATAAGTTTGCACACTCATCCTAGAAAAAGTGCTACAGACCTGATTGCTGAATGTCACTATGGTCACCTTTGAAGTGCTCCCCTTGGGAAGCTATGCACCAATGCCAGCACCTAGTTCACTATACAAAGCAAGTATGAAACTCTTTTATTTGAATGGCCATCATAGCTGTCATCGTATTACCCTTAATGTCCTGAATGTCATCAAGATGTCTTCCTTTGAAGATTTCCATTACATCCAGGTAAAGAAAAAGTCACTGGGCACCAGATCAGGTGAGTAGGGAAGGTGTTCCAATACAGTTATTTGTTTACTGGCTAAAAAACTCCCTCACAGACAACTAGACAGCTAACTTCATGGACTTCCCACCATGCCACTGTGCACAATGGCCAGTACAGAAATGGTTCCAGAACAGCTTTGAAGGGTGAACTAGGCACTGGCGTCAGTGTATAGCTTCCCAAGGGAAGCATTTGGAAGGTGACTGTAGTGAGTATGTTGCATTTAGGAAAATTAAGTTTACAGACTTGTTAGACCTCACATATCCAACAGACTCTTGGAATCTCCCTCTGCCTAAAACACCATATGTTATCTGCTTAGAGCAGCCACAGTGCTCCACCAGGAAGCTATCCTTTTAGATATATCATCTTTCTTTCCCATTGTCCCTCAGATGGCTTATGTGTCAGCTGTAATGCAGTTTGTCACCTATCTGCCTTTCCTATGTTGACATCTCAACGAGGCACACCTCCCCTACGTCCCGTTTCGGCTGCTTGTCCCTTGAGAAGAAGCTTAGCTTATCATCTACATTTCTGTGATCTAATGCTTCTCACAGTCTCTCCTTCTGTTACACTTGGAGCTTCTTCATAAAAGGAACATAGCATCTAGCAAATAGTTGAATAAGCTACAAAGTTTGTTGAAACAATTAACAAAATTACTTGCTAAGGAAATGGAAATAGAATGGAGATTTAGCATGTTATAAATAATACCACTTTGTTTCTTTCCACTTTAGAAAAATGTTAGTTGAAAGGTTTAGCAAATATATTTTGGTGGTACATTTTTCAAATAAGCATTTGTCTTTTGTCCTAAATTTGATATCCCTGAAAGCAGACTCTGAGAAGGACATGGGGTCCAAGACATTTTTTGCGGAGTACTCTTGCGATCACCACTGGGAAAGGGAAGAGAAGGAAGCAGGATTATCAAGAGGCAAAAGCTGGACTATGGTGCAGGCTCAGTGAAAATCTTAGCCCACATGGGAAGTCTGGACCTGACATGGTTCCTTCAGATGTGTTCTGAGTTGGGCTGCAGGTGCTGGGCATTATACACCCACATGGACCAGTCTTTGAATGTGGGCTGTCCTGGGAAAAGGACTTGCCCTTGTGAGAGGTGAATCTCTGGAGTTAAAGCAGTAAAGGGCTAACAATTGAGTGCTGCCTGTACAACGCTCTGTGAAGCTAGGGAGAAAAATAAGTCATTTGGTCACTTGGGAATTGCACCACATTGTTTGCTGCATCTGTTTATACTACAGATAGTTTGGATCCGTTAGCATTGTGCGTAGTAGCTCAGGGGAGAGCTGTTTCCTAAGACTCTGCTAGGCTCCAGTAGACATGGTGGTTGTTACGTGCTATAGAGTCAAGTTCAATTCATAGTGACCCTAGATGACAGAGTAGAAGTGCTCCATGGGGTTTTCTAGGCTGTGGTCTTGATGGGAGCAGATTGCCAGGTCATCTTTCCTCCCACAGAGCAGCTGAGTGGATTAGAAGCACCAACCTTTTGAATGTCAGCTAAGTTCCTAACCATTGTGCAACCAAAGCTCCTCCAGCAGACACAGAAGAAAATACATGGCACGCTAGCCAGCCAGGGGCACAAATTCAGTCTTTCTGTTAAGTTCAAGGGCAATACAGCAGCAACAAAAAAGAATATCCTTTAATTTTTCATAAATAAGCAGAGTTTCTCTTTCTTTGAGATAGCCACAAAGACAGGATACTGGAAGCTACTGGTCAATTGAGAGTTTTTTTAACTTGGAAAGAGAAATGCAAGGAAGACAGAATGGACGCCAGTAGTGTGGAAGTAAAATCATCAAGCATTCTTCCTTTGAAAGAAGACAGAAAAGAACTAAATAAAAACCTACATTGTGAACTTAATTTAAAATAAATTTGATAATGATGAGTCAAAAGGATTTGCTTCTAGCTCTTCAGTTTCATTGTTTACAGTACTCATCGTTGTAATGTCTCTGCTCAAAGGATAAAAGTTGTTGTCTGGTACCTGTGAGTTGGTTCTGACTTACACCGACCCTATATACAACAGAAGGAAACACAGCCTGGTCCTGCAACAAAGTATAAAAGGGGATTTTAAATACTGAATCCTACAAATGCAGTTGCTTAAAAATCTTCAGAGGTAAGATTCTAATAGAATTTAGAGGTCACTAACTGTAAAGATTTGTATTTTTAATAAGGAAAATGCTGAAATGTGGTGTGGGTAGCAGTGATTTAAAAGAAGTGTTTACAAATAAGCTCTAGTTGTCCTAAACCACATAATCGTTACAATTTCACGAGCACACACTTAAACAACCACAAAGCTTCCTGCTTAGGGTTCCTTGTTGTTGTTTGTTGTCAGGTGCCACTGAGCCAGTTCTGACTCATAGAGACCCTGTATACAACGGAACAAAATACTGCCTGGGCTTGTGCTGTGCTTACAGCTGTTGCCATGTTTGAGCCTATTGCTGAAGCCAGTGTAATGACCCATCTTGGAGCGGGTCTTCCTCCTTTTCTCTGACTTTCTGCCTTACCAAGTATGATGTGCTTCTCCGGACTGATTCCTCATGATAACATATCCAAAGTGCATTAAATGAAGTGTCACCATCCTCACTTCCAAGGAACTCTCTGGCAATTAAAACTATATTTCTGCGTTTATCAAGCTTCTTAAATAATTTTATTTTAAACTTCATAAGGATAGAGTCAAAAAACACTCTGTAACTCTGCTTTTGGCTAACTCCAAAGTACTTATGTCAACAAATGTTTTCTCAAGATCCAACTGATGGTTGAATAAAATCTCAATTTTAATTTAGAAGTCCCTATTAGTCCCTATTAGTTCCCTATTTAGAGGAAAGATTCACTAGTTACAATTCATTTACAATTAACCTGTGTCTTCTGACTCAACGGTACTTAGCTTGGCTTGGCAAAGCAGAGCAAAGTTCTATTTTGAGGAGAAATTGTTGGTGTGCTTGAAATTGTTGGTGATGGTTTTGTAACAACACTATAGTTCTAGCAAGTCCTTTCCTTAGGGAAAAAAAAACTTACTGCTTAGACAAGTCCATTTTCCCACGGAACCCAAATCAAAGCTGTTGCTGTTGATTCTGACTCATTTTTTTCAGTGATGGGAAATATCCAGTTAAGTTATGATTTCTTTGTACATATCTCTATCTCTGTGTCTGTATCTACACACATGAGATAAGGAAGCACTATAGCTGTGTGACTTTGAGCAAGTTAATTAACTGTTCTAAGTTTCAGTGTCATTTATGAAATGACAATATTAAAACCTATTGCACTGAGTTGAGTTGGCGTAATGCAAGTATTTAACACAATCCCGGGAATGTAGAAATTGCTAGACTAATGACTGATGTATTATTATGTAGACTTGCATACACAGATATAAGATGATATAATTTAACATAGTATATGCTCTATTATAAGATGTAATGTATGTGCAGAGCCTCTCAGTACCACCTGCTTTTGACTGGAATCCATTGAAACACACTTAGAGCTGCTCAGCAAATGTGTACAGCTTAATCAGTACAACAGTACTCTCTGTTTCTCACCTAGAGGAAATGGACAAATTTCTGGACTTACATCACCTACCAAAATTATCACAAGGAGAAGTGAAACAACTTATAAACCCATCACAAAAGAAAAGATTTAAAAAGTAATAAAAAAAACCCTACCAACCAAAAAAGTCCTGGCACAGATGGCTTTACTGGAGAATTCCACCAAACATTCAGAGAGAAGTTAATTCCAGTTCTACTGAGGCAATTAACAGCATAGAAAAAGATAGGATACACCCAAATTTATTCTATGAAGCCAGCATAACGCTGATGCCAAAGTCAGGGAAAGATCCTACAAAAAAAGGAAATTACAGACCAGTATCACTCATGATGCAAAAATCTTCAAGAAAATCCTAGCCAGTAGAATTCAACAACATGTCAAAAAAATAATTCATCATGACCAAGTAGGATTCATACCAGGGATGCAAGGTTGGTTCAGAAGAACAAGTAATGTGATCAATCACACAACTGACTCAAAGGATAAGAATCACCTGATTTTGTCAATTGATGCAGAAAAGGCATTTGACAAAGTCCAACATCCATTTGTGTTAAAAATTCTCAGCAAAATGGGAAGAAAAGGGAAATTCCTCAATGCAATAAGAGACATCTACACAAAGCAACTGCCTACATCATCCTGAATTGAGAGAGACTGAAAGAATTGCCCCTGAGAATGGGAACTAGACAAGGACGTCAACTCTCACCACTTCTATTCAATATTGGCCAGAGCATTCAGACAAGACAAAGAAATAAAGGTCATGCATATCAGCAAAGAAGAAGTAAAAATATCCCTATCTTCAGATGATATGATAGTATACAGAGAACCCTGAAAAAATCCATAAATAAACTATTGAAACTAATAGTTCAGCAAAGTATCAGTATGTAAAGTTAACATAAGTAAATCAGTAGGATTCCTTTGCACCAACAAAGAAATCATCAAAGGGGGAATCACCCAGTCAATTCCATTTACCATAGCCCCAAAGAAGACAAAATACCTAGGAAGAAATCTAACCAGAGAAGTAGCAAACATATACAGAGAAAATTACAAGACCCTACTGCAAGAAACCAAAAGATACAAATAAAAGTGGAGAGATCTACCTTGCTCATGGATAGGAAGATTTAACATTGTGAAAATATCTGTTTCACCCAAGCCAAGCCAAGTGCCGTCGAGTCGGATCCGACTCATGGCGACCCTAAAGTGATCTATATATACAATGCAATCCCAGTACAAATTCCAGTGTCAGTTTTTAATGAGATGGGGAAACAAATCACCAACTTTGTTTGAAAAGGGAAGAAACCCTGGATAAGCAAAGCACTACTGAAGAAGAGGAATACAGCGGGAGACCTCACACTACCTGACCGTAGAATGTACTACACTGCCATGGTAGTTAGAACAGCCTGGTACAAAAACAAACTTATAGACCAATGGAACAGAATAGAGACCCCAGAAATACCATCATCCTCTTGTGAGCAATTGATATTCGACAAAGGACCAAACTGGGCCTTTGTAAACTGGGGCAAAAACAGTCTTTTCAACAAATGATGTTGACAAAATCGGATATCCATCTGCAAAAACCTGAAACAAGATACATATCTCACACCTTACACAAAAACTAACTCAAAATAGTTCAAAGATCTAAATATCAAACCTGAAATGATAAAGATCATGCAAGAAAAAATAGGGACAACAATGGAAGTTCTAACACATGGCTTAGACATACTACAAAATTGATCAATAAAGGATGAACAACAGAAGAGAAAATGGGTAAATAGGAACTGCTAAAAGTCAGACACTTATGCTCATCCAAAGACTTTATCAAGAGAGTTAAATGACTACCTACAGAATGGGAAAAAAATGTTTGGCAACTACATGTTGAATCAATGTCTGATTTCCATAATCTACCAGGTACTGCAAAATATCAGTCAGAAAAAAGTAAATAACCCAATTAAGCAATGGGCAAAGGAGATGGACAGACATTTCGCCAAGACATCACGGCAGCCAAAAGATGCATGAGGAGGTGCTCGTGATCATTAGCTATCAGAGGAATCCAAATCAAAATTACAAAGAAATACTATCTCACCCCAACAAGGCTGGCAATAATCCAAAAAACACAAAAGAACAAATGCTAGAGAGGCTATGGAGAGACTGGAATTCTCCTACACCGCTGATGGGAATGCAAAATGGTACAAGCTCTTTGGAGAGCAATTTGGCACTTCCTTAGAAGCTAGAAATAGAAATACCATATGATGCAGTGATCCCAGTGCTTGGAATATATCCTACAGAAATAAAGGTGGTCATGCAAATAGGTACATGCACACAAATGTTTATTGCAGCACTGTCCACAAGAGCAAAAAGATGGAATCAACCTAGGTGCCTAACGACAGATGAATGGATAAACAAACTATGCTACATATATGCAATGGAACACTATGCAACAATAAAGAACAACGATGATTTTAGGAAGCATCTCACAATCTGGTTTCAACTAGAAGACATTATCCTGGGTAAAATCGGTAAGCAGCAAAAGGACAAGTATTGTATGACACCTCTGCTATAAGGACTTAGCACTAGATTTATGTACACAAGAAAAGACACTTTGATGGCTACGAAGGTGCGGAAGGAGGGGGAGAGTTGGTCACAGATTAGATGGTCAATAGGAATTTGCTTAGGTGAATGGAGTGACAATACCCAGTAGAGAGCAGCTCAGCGTAACTGGACTACACAAGAAACTAAAATTCTTTCTAAACTCAACCAATATTTCAAAGGATAGAGTAGCAGGGATGGAGGTCTGGGGACCCTCTTTTCGGGGGACATTGAGGTCAACTAGCATGACTAGCCTTTTGCTAGGAGAGTCTTCTGCACCCAGTGTTGGCGAGTGGCACGTGGGGTCTTAAAAGCTAGCAAATGTTCCCATTGCATCTGGAATAGATGATGACCGAGAACAACAAAGACATGAGGAAAAGAGTCCAGGATATGGAAGGACTCATATGAAGGGGAGACTGTTTCAACATTAGAGCAGAAGAATCAGCTGGTGCTTGGCTACCACCAAAGACAGCCATGATGGGGGACACAATATAGAGTCCCTGAAGCAATATGAGAAAAAGCAGTGTATAGTTCAAGAATTCTGCTAAAAGACCAGGACTGATGGTCTGACACCTTGGAGGGTCCCCTGGGAGCATGGCCCCTAGGCATGGTGCTGGTCCTGAACTGAAACCAGTACTGAGGTCAACTGTTCAGACAAGAATGGACTGGACTTGCGGACACAGTGTGACCATATGGTATGTGTACTTTATGAGTTTATACATTTGTAGGAGGCTTTCCTACTGGTTTCTTTCTAGATGGGAGAAAAGAGGGTAGAGAGGAGGGGACAGGTGCTCATTAGGAAGATATTAGCAGTATAGAGTGAAAAGGAAGAATGTGCCGTCATTGGGTGGGGAGAGCAGATGGAACTGCAGATAGGAGGGCATGCAAAATTGATCCGGACTGTATAGTTTCACTTAATCACAATAAAAGAAAATAAAAGGAAAAAAAGCTAGAAATAGAAATGTCACATGATCCAGCAATCCCACTGCTTCGAATGTATCCTACAGAAATAACGGTGGTCACACAAACAGATACATGCACACAAATTTTTATTGCAGCACTGTCCACACGAGCAAAAAAATGGAATCAACCTAGGTGCCCATCAACAGATGAATGGATAAACAAACTATGCTACATATACACGATGGAACACTATGCACTGATAAAGAACAATGATAATTTTATGAAGCATCTATAACCTGGTTTCAAGTAGAAGAGATTATGCTGAGCGAAATCAGTCAGCTGCAAAAGGATAAGTATTGTATGAGAGCTCTGCTGTAAGGACTTAAAAATAGACTTACATACAGAAGAAAAGACTATTTGACAATTACCGGGGTGGAAAGGGAAGGAGAAGGGTGTTCATAGATTAAATAGTTGATAGAAATTTGGTGAGGTGGTGGGTGACAGCACGTAGTAGAGAGAAGATGAGCATAATTGGACTACATTGTAAACTGAAAAGTTTTCTAAACTCAACTCAATATTTCAAAGGGTAGAGGAGCAGGGATGGGGGTTTGGGGACCACGTTTTCAGGGGATGCTGAGGTCAATTGGCATAGCTAGTATTTAGCTAAGAGAATTTTCTGCACCCCACATTGGTGAGTGGCATCTGGGTTCTTAAAAGCTATCAAGCTGCCACCTGAGGTACACCAAATAGTCCCAAACCATCTGGAAAAGATGATGACCAAGAACATCACAGACACGAGGAAAAATGAGCCCAGGAGGCAGAAAGACCCATATAAATGGGAGACTGCATCAGTATGAGACCAGGAGAACCAGATGGTGCTCAGGCACCAACAAAGGCAGCCATGATGGGGGACACAGTATAGGGTCCCTGAGGCAACATGAGTGAAAGAGGTGTGCGGCTCAAAAACTCTACTGAAGGACCAGAATTGATGGTCCAACAGCCTGGAAGTTCCCCTGGGAACATGGCCCCTGAACTTGCTGCTGGCCCTGAACTGAAACCAGTACTGAAGTCAACTCTACAGACAAGAGTGAACTGGACTCGGGGACACAGTGTGACCACAGAGTTTATACATTTTGTGAGTTTATACATTTATAGGAGGCTGTCCTACCAGTTGCTTTCTATATGGGAGAGAGAGGATGGAGAGCAGGGGACAGGTGCTCATTAAGAGGGTACTAGAAGTATAGAGTGAAAAGGAGAAATGTACTTTCACAGCAGGAAGAGAGCAGATGGAGCTGTGGATAGATGGGTATGTGGAACTGATTTGGATTGTATACTTTCACTTAATCATAATTAAAAGAAAAATACTCTTTTTTTTCTTTCATACCTTTTTCCTTCCCAATCTTTTTATGCAAATCGGGGTCAGTTCTACCCTGGCCCTAGGGTCACCATGAGTCGGATCTGACTCGATGGCACTTGGCTTGGCTAAACGTATCTACCCTGCACCCACCCAACCACCCCACAATTAAAAGGTATTTCCTTTAAGCATAAGGGGCTCACTGTGTATTGCCTTTTTTTAGTCATTCCTCCAGTTTCTGAAACATTGTTTGAGACAGTTTGGCCAGTAAAAGTTGAATGAATAGCCTAATTGAAGTTTAAAAATACCCCAGTCACTCGCTGATTTAGCAAATGGCCACATGCCTGTCAACAGTGTTTCTTAAGAGCTCCAAAGCTGATGAAAGAGACAGATATACAGCAGGGCAATAATGAAACAGTGTTCAAGGGCCTGTATAGGATGTTACTGTTACGGGACCACCTGAAAGCTTTGAACCTGATTGTATAGGCAGTGTAAAACTGGCATGGGGAAAGAAAGGGGGCATTTTAAGAAGAGAGAGTGTGAATGTGACCTGGTTTCGGTAACAACACTGCACTTTAGTGCTCTGGAAGCATACAAGGGAAGGCAGAATGGTAAGACACAAAGAAGAAAAGGTTAGTGGTGGCCAGGTGGTGGAAAGCATTACCACCTGACCTTCATCTTGTGGAGATGAAGGATAAGTATTGAGGGACTTTCAACTTGAGCTTCTTGTTCTCTCATGTTTGTATTATTTACCTCCTTCTATTGCCTCTTGGAAACCCTGATTGTTTAATGGCTAAGAACTATAGCTGCTAACCAAAAAGGCAGCACTTTGAATCTATTAGGTACTCCTTGGAAATCCCGTGGGGCAGTTCTTCTCTGTTCTACAAGGTTGTCATGAGTTGGAATCAACTCAGAGGCAATGGGCTTAGCTTTTTAGATTTATGGCCTCTAGTGAGGCCAGTGGTGGTTCAGTGGTAGAATTCTTGCCTTCCATGTGGAAGCCTGGAGTTTGATGCCCAATCAGTGTACTCACAGGCAGCCATTACTTGTCAGTCATGGAGGCTTGTGTGTTGCTGTGGTGCTAAACAGGTTTCAGCAGAGCTCTCAGACTAAGACACATTAGAAAGAAAGTCCTGGTGATTTAATTCCAGAAAAAAAGTAAACAAAAACTCTGGATCACAACATTCTTATCCTATTGTGCATGGGGACATTGGGTGACAGCTTGATGGCAGCTTGCAACAATAAATTGCCTGTAGGATTGAGAAAACAATCTGGGTTCTGGCTGAATGTGTTTATTCTTGGAAACTGGAGCTCAAAGGAACAGAAAGTAGCTGTTGGCATATTCTCATTAACTCACAAGTCTGGGTTTAGACATGCACTGTTAGCTTTTCCCTAGGCAGTTGGCAGTTTCTGTCTCTTTATCTTAAGTCTTCATTGCTTGTTTTCACTTTATGCGCTGTATTGTCGTGATTTCTCAGCTCAAGTGACAAGTTTCTAGATTTCATTTTAATGTGTCGTTTCCCTAACTACTGTTTTAAAAGAAAATATCCGACCATTAAATAAGATTATTCAGTTATTATGCTGAGAAAAGTAATCAGCCCAAGCAGATTTAGTCTTGTCAAGTTAGTCTTCAACAGCCAGAGAAAAAGGAATGACAATTTGAACTTTCACAAAAATTATATAATTGTTAAATTGATTCTCTGTTTCTTCTCTCTTAAATTTTATTCTGTTGTTTTTGAGAATATACACAGCAAAACATACACCGGTTTACCAGTTTCTGCATGTACAATTTAGTGACATTGATTATATTCTTCTAGCTTGCCACCGTTTTCATCCTCCTTTTCTGAGTTGCTCTTCCCTCATTAATATAAACTCACTGACCTGTAAGGTTTCTGTCTCATCTTTTGAGTTGCTGTTATCTATTTGACCTCATCTGCATAGTTTTTAAAAGAGCATAATGCTCAAGACAGACATTTTTCACTAGCTAAGCAAAACTATTGTTTGGTTTTAAGGAGACTTCAGGGGACATTTTTGGTTTACATTTCAAAGATTGTCTCATGGCAATAACCTCAGTGGTTCCCCCAGCCATCATGGCTCCAGAAATCTAGAGTCCATGTTAATGTGAAATTCTATTCTTCATTTCACCCCTTTTAATCAGGATTCCTCTACAAAATTCCTCGATCAAGATGTTCGGTGATGGTAGCCAAGCATCATCTAGGTTTTCTAATCTTGTGGCAAAGTGGTAGCATGGTAATTAGCCACACATTCCATATCTTCCTCCTATTTCTGACTCTCCTTCCTCTGTTGCTTCAGGTGAATAGAAGCTGTGCTTTGGATGGCCACTTGCAAGCCTTTAAGACACCAAGCGCTGCGCAATGAACTAGGAGGTAGAATAGAAAGAGTAAGCACACGATGAGGTCAGTTAACTGGGATGTCCCAAGATTTCATGACTCTGAACTTCCAAACCAAAGAACCAAATACAATGAGGTTTTTGGTTATATGTAGACAGTTTTGACAGCTACTTTTGTTTCCTGTGTGTCATTGTTGTAAATATATCTATCACACATCTTTCGCCAATTCAACTTTTTACAGGTATATAACTTGTTGACAGCAATCGGCTGTGCCATCCTACCCTTAATGGATGTGATTTTTCTATCACTGTTAACCCCCCACTCCCTTTCCTTCAAGGCCCTGGGAACCATAATAAACTTTGCTTTCTATATGTTGGCTTTTATTGTCTTTTTATGTAAGCGAAGTCATATAGTATTTGTGCTTTTGTGACTGACTGATTTTACTCAGTATAATAATGTCTTCAACTTCTATCCATACCACATTGTATAGCCAGTCATTTCTCCTAGTGAGGAGTCATATCTCATTGTATGAATATACCTATACCGCATTTCATTTATCCATTCATCTGTTGATGGGGTGTAGGTGGTTTCCACCTTTTGGTTACTGTGAATAGTGCTGCAGTAACAGGGGTGTACAGCTGTTTGAGTCTCTGCTTCAGGTCTTTATTGCTACAGTTTTGTCGTTTGCCTCTACAGCCTGTTGTTTCAACAACCACTGAGTCAGTTCCAACTCACGGTGACCTTACGTACAACCAAATGAAACGCTGTACCATCCTGCACCATCCTCACAACTGTTGCTATATTTGAGTCCACTGTTGCAGCTACTGTGTCAGTCCATCTTGTCGAGGGTCTACCTTTTCTTCACTGACCCTCTACCTTACCAAGCATGATCTCCTTCTCCAGCAACTGATCCCTGCTGATAACACGTCCAACATATGTGAGATGAGTCTCACCATTCTCACTTTCAAGGAACACTCTGGCTGTACCTCTTCCAAGACAGATTTGTTCATTCTTTGGCAGTCCGTGGTAAAGTCTATATTCCTTACCAACACTATAATTCAAAGGCATCAATTCTTCTTCAGTCTTCCTTATCTATAATTTAATACAATATGCATGTGTTAATATTAGAGATAGCAGGATACACAAATGACAATGTTTAAGATTTATAGTAGACCTATTTGTACTACCCAGTCTAGAGCAAAGGAGAAGGAAGCAAACCAAAAACACAAGACAAATATTAGCCCAAAGAGCTAATGGACCACATGAACCACAGCTTCCACCAGCCTGAGCCTAGGAGAACTAGATGGCATCCAGCTACCACCACTGACTGTTTTGAAGGGGACCACAGTAAAGTGTTCCGGACAGAGCAAGAGAAAAATGTAGAACAAAATTCAAATTTACAAGAAAAAGACCAGACTCACTGGTCTGTCAGATACCAGAGGAACCCCCAAGACTATGACCTCTGAACACCCTGCTAACTTAGAACTGAAGCCACTCCTAAAGTCCACTTTTCACCTGAAGATTAGATAGGCCAATGAAACAATAACATATGAGGAATGTGTTTCTTAGTTCAGTTGAGTGTACAAGATCCAATAGTTAACACTTGCACAAAGGTAAGAGAAGAAGGCAGGCAGGAACAGAAAAACTGGACATACAGACATGAGGAAGTTGGGGTAGAAGGGGGTTAGTGCTATCACATCATGAGAGTTGCAACCAATGTCACAAAACAATTTGTGTATAAATTTTTTGATGAGACACTAATTTGTGCCATAAACTTTCATCTAAAGCACAATGCAATTAAGGAAACAAAAAATGTAGCAGATATAGTTTTCAATGTGATAAATAAAAATTTCTTGTTAGGTAGCATAACTCCATTTCTGCTCTTTTTAGTTAGCTAGTGCAGTTATAACAAATACCACAAGTGGATGCCATTAATAAAGAGAAATTTATTCTCTCACAGTTTAGGAGACTAGAAGTCTGAATTCAGGGTGTCAGGTGCCGGGAAAAGCTTTCTGTCTTTGTTGGTTCTGTCATTAATCTTCCCATGATCTAGGAGTTTCTCAGCGCAGGGACCCAGGTCCAAAATACACGTTCCACTCCTGGTGCACCTTGCTTGGTGGTGTGAGGTCTCCATCTCTGTCTGCTCTCTTCTATCTCCTTTTATCTCTTATAAAGTAAAAGGTGGTGCAGGCTATACCCCAGAGAAACTACCTTTGCATGGTACCAGTGCTATGAGCTGTGTAAAGGGGGTTGCATCTCACCCTAATCCTCTTTAACATAACTGAATCTTGCTTCATTAACCACAGGTAATGATTAGGATTTACAACACCCTAGAAAATTACATCAGATCACAAAAATGGAGGACAGCCATATAATACTGTGGGAATCATGGCCTGACCTAGTTGATACATGTTTTGGGGGTGCAGTCTTTAATCTATGACAAGCCCTTATCTCCTCTTATTTGGATTATTTATTGCATTTCTCTCCCCAAAACTAGATGACTATTAGTTCTCTAAAAGCAGAGATTGTAGTTCACTCATCTTTGATTCTTTACCTCATAATATGCAATAAAAATTGAAGAAAGCAGTTTAGCAAATGTTCATTGTATTAAAGAAAGTATACCAAAACCAAACTCACTGCCATTGAGTCAACTCCAAGTCATAGCGACCCCAGAGGACAGACAAGACTGCCCCATAGAGTTTCCAAGGGATTAGGTTTCCCAAAGACAAGGTTTCCAAAGACAGTATAGCAGCAGCAAAAGCTTTGGTTTAGAACCAGAACCATGTGCTGAATCCAGAAGCATTTGCTTTCCTTTCTTTTTCTTTCTGAGAACCCAGGGTCTTTTCTAAAAGCTAATTTGCAGTTTGAAGCTGTTTAGGTGAAAAATACAAGAAGCAGCAGCAAAAGAGACGAAGCAGGCACTTTTGGATATTATAATTACACCCGAAGTTTGTTTTTATTATAGTTCTTCAAGCTTAATCACGCTCTTGATCCCATGAAATGTCGTAGAATCACAGGACTGAGAAGGTCTCAAAAGGTCTTTTCGTCTCTGTCTCTAAGGAGACACGAATTTAAGCTTTTGTAAACATTTGTTTATGCTATAGTTTTCTTTTAAAGTGTCTAAGAAAAGACACAGAGGTCCATGCATTTAAAAATAATATTTAAGCCTTTTTTGGGGTTATGGTTTAACCATCTGATATACCTACCGTCCTGAGGTCAGTTTTTCCTTGCCACTTCTGAGAGTTTCATTCCTCTGACATTTTTTTCCCACTCTTTCTAAGAGAACTGTGGATTCCTCACGTGCTCATGACATTCAGTAATTTAGCAACCAGTTCTGAGCATGTGCTTGCAGGGTATGGGTGCTCCTTATCCATGACCAACAGTGGTGAACCCAGATACTGATTCCACTACAAATACAATGCTTTCCCTAACAGGGATTTTGGTAAGGGAGATTTTTCTCCCGTTTCATTGTATTTTCATGTAGCTCTTCTACATACATGGCTCCAATTCCTTTATTCTTTCAGCATATGGCTTACTTTCCAGAAATACAATACAAACTTGCTTCCTCTCTTTTCGGTCCTCTGTGTAGGTCGACACCTGTCATCTAGGTTTAGACCAAGAGGTGATTGCAGGCTTCTAAAAAAGGCTAAATTAGTCCAGATTTTAGCACTCACGAGTTATTGAAAATGCTGGTGACTTTTAAGTCCCAGAGTTTTCTGAATAGAATACTAACTTTTGTAATACAAGCTGTGATTTTGTTGTTGTTATTATTACCAAATCTTCATTTGTCTTGTACCACATGTCTGGGTTTTCCTAATTTTGTCCTACTGTCAGACCTAATACTTGCTGTTCCTTTTTCTCTACTCTTTCAGGCCAAGGGATTCTAAGGATTAGAACTCTGTGTAAAGTGATTGTTGGACTAATTATCTTTGGCCAGAGCTAGTCATATGGCTTGTACCTACTCTGATCTTTGGTTCTGGGCTTCCTGGCTTGCTGTTTTGAGAAAGATGTTTTGATAAATGGTGATGACAGTTGTATCATGTGAGGAGCTAAGGGAGAAGCATGGGGGAATTACCTTTAAATGAGAGGGAGTCAGGGAAGTTTTCCTGAAGGAGATGAACTCATTATAGTGTTCTCAGTCCTGAGAAAGAGGTAGGCAAGGAGGGCAGGATAGTAGAGTAAGAGGGTTCCAGAAAAAGCATAGTTTATGTAAAAGCCTGGAGGTGAGAAAGAAGGTGGCCAGCCATGTTCAGGCTAACTTAACTAAAGTTCATTGTGGATTAAGGTTTAGATACAATGCTCAGGGAGGGGGTAAAGGATGGAAAAAAAAGCAGGGTGTAGACTTTTGTCATACTCAGCCTTGTAAGCCATGTTAAGCACAAGAGTGACAGAGAAAGACTGAGAGCTCTTAAGAAAGGAAACAATATTATTAGTTTGGTTTTAGAAGGCTTGCTCTGGTCTCAAGATCTCTAGATGGTGCAAGCAATTTGCACTTGGCTACTAACTAAAAGACTGGTGGCTTTAATCCACTCAATGGCACCATAGAAGGAAGGCCTATGCATGTGTTAAGATTACAGCCATTGAAAACACAGTTCTACTCTGAAATATGTGAGACTCATGAGTTGGGATTGCCTTGATGGCAGTGGGTTTAGTCTTTTGGTTACTCTGGTCTTATTGTGGAAAACTGTAGGCAGTAGAACCTCATTAGCTGAATATAGCAACAATCCAATAGACAGATGGTAGAAGCTTGAAGGAAGGAAGAAAAAAAGATAGATGAATTTGAAAAAGAAATGGACAAGTGTGATGCAATGCACTGATATTTCCACAATGTCTAAAGTGAAAAATATACCCGTTTTAACTGCAACAGTGGAATTGGGGCTGAAGCAAGCTCTTGGGGGGTGGGGAGGTGCATCTGAGAAGCAACACTTTCTGGGTATCTCTCATTGGCTGTCAACTCCTAAAGAGTCCCTGGGTGGTGCAAACAGTCAACATGCTCAGCTGCCAATCAAAAGGTGGGAGATTCAAGTCTACCCAGGTGGAAAAGTGCCTTGGAAGAAAGACCTTGCAATTCACCTCCAAAAATTCCACCATTTAAAACCATGTGGAGCATAGTTCTGCTGTAACAAGATGACATGGGGTCATCTTGGAACACATTCAAAAAGAACATCTGTTTTTTTAAATAACTAGAGTGACCAGCTTTATGGACTGCGAGACTTTTGTGAGTCTGGGATTCTGTGAGTGACAGCTGATGAAGGATAAGTCTTTCAGAAAAATTTTGACCTTGCGTATCTGCTGTGTCTTGGAGGAATATCCATCTATACGTACATTCTTACGTGCTATAGAGTAGCATTTGAAATATTGCTGTCTCTGACTCAGTGGCACTTGGCTGGCTGGCTTTAAAAGTTTAGAAATTGGCAGTGAAGGCAGTCCTAGCCAGCTCCTAAAGAAAGGAAGTGGGCATACTCACAGCTTATCTTTCCAAATTCAGTAATAACTGTGATGGTGGACAAGTCAGAAGTGTTAAGGCCACTGGAGCACTTTCTCATGGAAAGAAACATCAGGAGTGGGGAAGAAATATCCCTCCCTCCCTTCCTTTTTAACCCATATAAAGTAGCGATGTTGAGTACTCTCCCATCTTAACCCACTATTGCAAGGACAGAGTAGCTGACGCAGGGGGTTGGGGACCACACTGTCAGGTGAAATTGAGGCCAGTTGGCACAGCTGGTATTTTGCTAACGAGGACTCTCTGCACCCACATCAGTGAGTGGTGTCTGGGGTCTTAAAAGCTGCCATCTGAGGGTACAGTAAATGTCCCAACTCAACAGAAACAGATGATCACTGAGAACGACATGGGGAAAATAGAACCCAGAAGACAGAGAGATCCATGTGAGTGGGTCTCTACATCGACTCATGACCAGAAGAACTGGATGGTGCCCGGCCACCACCAGTGATAGCCATGATGGAGCTCACAAAGTTGAGTCTCACTAACAACAAGAGAATAAATAGGGGTGCGCCCTGAGACCTCCAATAAAAGACCATAGTTGATGGTCCAGGGGCTTCAGGATTCCCCTGGCAGCATGGTGCCTGGCTGTGATGCTGCCCCTGTCCATAAACCATAATGAAGGTCAACTTTTTGGACAGCAGTGGATTGGACTTGGAGACACAGAGTGACCGTATCTTGTGGGAATTTTATAGTTCTATGCATCTATAGGATGTCATCCTGCTGACATCTTGCTAGAGGAAGGGGAGTGGGTGGAGAGGAGGGGATAGGAGATTGCTGGAAGGAGGGATGTGCTGTCACTGGGCAGGGAGAGCAGTGGGAGCTGCATATAGGTGAGCATGCAAATTTATATGGGAATGTACATTTTCATTCAATCATAATAAAAAAAATTCAATATTCATCCAAAAGGAAAAAAAAAAGACAGTAGCGATGTTGCTACCTCAAAAGAAGTGGTTTTTCAAAGCTGACTGAGGAGGGTTTGGGGAATTCAAACACTCGGGCCTTGTAGTGGAGAAGGCAAATCCTAAATACTACTACAGCTTTGTATTAATCTCCTGTGGCTGCTATAACAAATCTCCAGAAACTTGGTAGCTTAAAAATTACAGAAAGTTATTCTTTTGTAGGTTTAGAAAGTGCAAGTGTTAAATCAGTTTCACTGAGTCAACATTAAAGTGTTAGCAGGGCCACATTCCCTTTAGAATCTCTAAGAGAGAGTCCATTCCTTGCCCCTGTCAGCTGCTGGTGGTTGCCAGCTTCCCTTGGTTTGTGGCCACACCACCCAATCTCTGCCTCCGTGGTTGCAACGTCTTCTCCTCTTCTGTCCATATGAAATCTTCTTCTGTCTCTCATGAGGACAGTGATCATAATCTGTGATATTCTCTGCCATGGATTGAATTATGTCCCCCCTAAAATGGGTTTATCAGTTTAGCTTGGCCGTGATTCCTGGTATCGTGTGCTTCACCATTTTGTCATTTGATGAGATTTAATACTATGATTTAATAAGATGGATTGGCAGAAGTTATCTAGATAAGGTCTAGATTGATTAGTGTCCTAAGACAATCTCTTTTGAGATATATCACTTTCTTATGTGTTAAAGGGGGAAGGAGAGATATTTCTTCCCCACCCCTGATGTTTCCTTCTGTGAGAAAGAGCTCCAGTAGCCTTAACACTTCTGACTTGTCCACCATCACAGTTACTACTGAATTTGGAAGGAGAAGCTGTAAGTATGTGGCCCACTTCCTTTCTTTAGAAGCTGGCTAGGATTGTTCTCACTGCAAATTTCTAAACTTTTAAAGGAGACAGTAATATTTCAAATGCTACTCTATAGCGTGGGAGAATGAGAGACACGGGAACAGAGAGACATGGGAATCTCGTACCACCAAGACAGCAGTGCCAGGAGCAGAATGCATCCCTCGGACCTAAGGTTCCTGCTCTCAGACCAAGGCAAAACTCATGACAAGGACATCCCTCCAGAGCTAATAGAGAGAGAAAGCCTTCCTCTGGAGTTGGCATCTTGAGTTCAGACTTCCAGCCTACTGAACTGTGGGCAAATAAATTTCTCTTTGTTAAAGCCACTCACTGGTGATATTTCTGTTATAGCAGTACTAGGTGACTAAGACAATCTTCTTATCAAAAAATACTTAATTTAGCCTCATCTGAAGAGGTGCTTTTTCTGAATAGAGTGATATTTACATGTTTCAAGGATTAGGACATGGACAATTTCTTTTTTGAGGGCGACCATAACAGGAAAAACAGAAAGTTGTTCAGAATGAAAATTTAGTCATGGTAAATTATTTGACTTAGAAGTAAACATTATTGTTGCTGTTGAGTTGCCTAAGGCTCACAGCGATATATATATACATATATCAGAATCAGGTTCCTGGTGTCATTATATATGGCAGAATCAAACATTGCCCAGTTGTTGGCATGTTGGCGTCTGTGTTGTAGGCCCTTATGTGATACCTTTTAACCTAAATGAAACACAGTGCTGTTAAGTGAATTCTGACTCATGGTGACCTGATAGGACAGAGTACAACTGTCCCTTAGGGTTTCCAGTATAAGCCAACTGCTGTATCCTTCCACCATGGAGCATCTGGTGGGTTTCAACTGATGACCTTTTGGTTAGCATCCAGGAACTTTTTTTTTTTTAATTGTATTTAAGTGACGGTTTACAATTATAGGTAGCTTCTTCTACAAAACAACACACACTTTGCCATGTATGAGGTCTGACAGATTTGTAAACTCATCCTAGAAAAGGTGTTACATACTGCATTGCTGAATATCATTGTGGTCACCTTTGAAGTACTTCCCTTGAGAAGCTATGCACTGAAGCAATTTTGGAACTCTTCCTGGAACGGCCATCAGAGCTGTCGTTGTATTACCCTTGATGTCCTGAGTGTCATCAAAATGCTTGTCTTTCAATATTTCCTTCATCTTTGGGCAAAGAAAAAAATCACTGGGGCCAGATCAGATGAGTAGAGAGGGTGTTCCAATACAGTTATTTGTTTACTGACTAAAAACTCCCTCACAGACAACTGTACAGTTAAGTTCAGGAACTTGCCACTTTTCCACCATGTGCAATGGCCACTCCAGAAAGAGCTCCAAAATCTCTTTGAAGGATGGACTAGGTGAAGGTGTTGGTGTATGGCTTCCCACAGGGAGTACTTCGAAGGTGGCCTTAGTGACATTACAGCAGTGGTGTATATAACACTTAGAACTTAATTGTCAGACTTCATAACTCCAGTCACTCTCCTCACGGTGTGACAGTGCACTCCTCCCCCCAACCCGCATTTCTCGCGTCCATTTGACCAGTTCCTGAACCTCTTCAACATTCCCTCTTACCCATGCACAGGAGCTGTCCAGTTTAGTCTCCTGTATGTTCCCAAGCCCCAAAGCAGAGTTTTCACCAGTATCACTTTAGGCAAGAAACAGAAGCATGTGACTTAGAGAAATGAAGCTGGGTACCGGCAGTCTCAACAAAAATTGTTGCAGTAGTTGCTTCTGGGAAACCGTGGTGGCATAGTGGTTAAGTGCTATGGCTGCTAATCAGAAGGTCGGTAGTTCAAATCCTGCAGGTGCTCCTTGGAAACTCTATAGGGCAGTTCTACTCTGTCATATAGGTCTCTGTGAATCAGAATTGACTTGTTGGCAGTTGACTTGGTGAGTTTTCTAGTTGCCTCTGGGGATAGCATAGCAGTCGACTAAATCATATTTGATTTAGTTCTTAAAGAAAATTATACAATAGATTTGAAAATTATACAATAGATTTGTATCATATACAGTGTTAACGTGAAACAAGCTGTATCTGTTTGGCCTGTGAGAGAGAAACACGGCCATGTGTCCCATCATACAAGCCCACTCTATCTGCCACCCTTCCCTCCCACTTTCCCAACTTTTACTCTTCTTTAAAGGAAGGCCTCAGCTGAAACACAGAGGGGAAAAAGTAATTATACATTGGCAATTTAAGGATGTAGGTCTTGACAATTTAAGAATTTTTTGAAAAAAATATTCAGACTCAAATTGATTGTTGTTTTATGCTGCTATGGCATTTTTTTTTTTTTTTAAATATATCATGCCATAAGAAAACTAGCATAGCGTGCTTATTGAAATACCATTGGCAGGGAAGGTATGGCTGGCAAACAAACGAAGGTTTGTTGTCATTTTCATAAAAATATGGTACTCATCAATTGTATAACTTAATCCCAAATCATAAAATGTTGAAAAAATTATAACACATCTTCATACTCATAATAATAGTTCAGTATTTTTATAAGTTTACTATATGCTAGGTCAGATTCTTGACATTTTATGTATCTCCTCTCTTTTAGGAGACCTATGAAGTAGTAGTATAATTATTCTCATGTTCAATGGAAATTGATGCCCAGTATTGTCCTTGGGTTACAGATGGAACAATTTGCTGTCTTTTTTTTTTTGTTGTTGATACTCAGTAATCTGAGATGATAAAGTTGCATGAACTTGAGAAACTTGGGATATTACGGGATTCTCAGTCAGCACATGCTGTTTTTGGGTCTGTGATTGCTGTTTTCATTCATGAAAACTTTTTCTGTGATACTAAGTGGGAGAGCTGCAGATCGGGGCACCAGGGTGCAGCAGGATACCTTTCTATAAATTCTCTGTGGGCCCAAGGTTTGAAATACTCTATTTTTCTGAGACTGCTGTTCTTGGATGAATTCTATAATTCTGTTCCCTCTGCACCCATGGAAGACTTAACTAATTTTTTACAATACTCTGCCTGAATCTGGACAAGGCTTCAGAATTGTTTTTTAACAATGCCAGCATTACTGATTGAATGGAAATATCCTTCTAGGTAGAATCTTTTTGCCTTCCCCGGTCAGCAAGGCACTTGTTAAACACAACCCCTAGCTGTAAACATCAGCACTGGAGCTAAGGTTTGGCTTCATCCCACTGTCAAATTACTATACAGATTACAAATGGCTTTCACATATGTTTGTTTCATTTTATATGCATAACAACTTTCTGAGCTATCATTTATTCAGTATTTTTTTGGTGCTAGGCACTCTGAAATATATTAATTTTAATCCTTCAAAGTAAGTGATGGGAAAACAGGCTCAGAGAAGTGAAATGACTTGCTAAAAGCAACCAGTTAGTAAGTGCAGTAAGTGGCATCCTTAAGACTAGAACCTCAGCCTTTTGCAGGGCAAGTTCTTGATTTCTTTCAAATACTGAACCTGTCTGCAGTTTGCAACTACCAAATAATTCCAGTCGTTTAGCCTGGTGGAATTGTGTTGCTGTTTTTTAGGTAGATTTTACTCCTTCTTGTGCTTACCCTCCCCTCCCCTCCCCTCCCCTCCCCTCCCCTCCCCTCCCCTCCCCTCCCCTCCCCTCCCCTCCCCTCCCCTCCCCTCCCCTCCCCTCCCCTCCCCTCCCCTCCCCTCCCCTCCCCTCCCCTCCCCTCCCCTCCCCTCCCCTCCCCTCCCCTCCCCTCCCCTCCCCTCCCCTCCCCTCCCCTCCCCTCCCCTCCCCTCCCCTCCCCTCCCCTCCCCTCCCCTCCCCTCCCCTCCCCTCCCCTCCCCTCCCCTCCCCTCCCCTCCCCTCCCCTCCCCTCCCCTCCCCTCCCCTCCCCTCCCCTCCCCTCCCTTCTCCTCCCCTCCCCTCCCTTCTCCTCCCCTCCCCTCCCCTCCCTTCTCCTCCCCTCCCCTCCCCCTTCCCTGCCCTCCCCTCCCCCTCCCCTCCCCTTTTGCTTTTTTTTTTGGTGTCGGTACAATACCTACTTCATTTAGGCTGTCAGAATCTAGCTAGGTCAATTACTTGGCTAGATTTTAATAATTTTGTGAGCATAATTATGTACACTTTTATTTTTTATTTTTTAAATCAGGTCTCTTTCTTTACCTCTGGGAAATAACTGTATATATAACTGGAAAATAACTTCCCAGCACTGCTCTTAACCTGTGCAACAAGTTTGCTGACAGCAGTCAGATGAGTTTAACTAAAGGGTGTATAGATTCCTAACCTCACATTAACAAAGAATCAGGTGAATAAAAGTGCAGACAACCTTTCTTCAATTCTCAGGACCCTGTCTTTTCCATATTATATCTAGCATTTGGATTCTTAATTGAAAGGTATGTTTTAAAATGGAAGCATGGTTATTATATCTAATTTTCTGTCTCCCTTTACCTTAGGCCCTACAGGTAAAAGTTAGACTTCAGGCACTTCTTTGTTACTGAAATTGTAATATTACTTTTTTCCCCCCATGTAGAACCTATCACAATACATTATAGTTGTGAGCTTTGAAAAAAAAGTTCTAAGACATGCACATACATATCAGAAATAGTAATTTCTGGGGAGATAGGATTATGCAGGACTCATTCTCTTTTCCTTTGTGCTTTTCTGTACTTTTTAATTTGGAAAAAGGTAACATAAAAGTGTACTTTGTTTTAGTGATTGCTCTAAGACCATGGGAAACTCTGGTGGTGTAGTGATTAAGGGCTATAGCTGTTAACCAAAAGGTGGACACTTCAAATCTGCCAGGTCCTCCTTGGAAACTCTGTGGGGGTGGTTCTACATTATCCTGCAGGGTCACTAGGATTTGGAATTGAGTCAACGGCAATTTTTTTTTCCTAAGACTATGCATTAAAAATTAAGGACAGCTGTCTCCAGGGAAATACAGCCATGCCAGGTAATCCTGGAAGCTATATTTTCATATTAAGCAAACTCAGACATACAGTGGGATAGAATGCAGCTTTCAGGTAAATTTTTAAACAGAAGCAAGTATTATTCGGGGTATTTATAGTCACAAATCTAGCTGGAACTATGCCTGTAACTACTTCTCAGCCAATAAGGATATTCCCTTAGGATGTTTTGGAGGAAAATTTTGAGAAGCACCAAGAATAAAGGATGTGCTCAAGCAATCTTCTGATAGAAAGGTTCTAAGAAGGATTTGTAACTGGAAGAAGGAATTATGACCTCTGAGCTTCCTTTCAAGTCTAAACTTGTCTAAGTGTGTTTATGGCAGGTAGTGCCTTTAACCCATTCATGAACCATGGGATATATGTGCCTGTGTTACTTGTTTTTACACTTGGGGGGGCAGTTATTGGTAGGCGTTTGAGCCACATGAGTACATTCTGGCATCACAACTGATACTGGCAGCAACTGCCTCAAAAAAAGGAGGTTGGTCTGGGCCACATTTCAAAGCTGACAGCCACTCATAGGAGGGTATGCTTCTCAGAGGACTGATTATGTGAAACTCTTGTGCCTTTTGGCTTCTGTATCGGATCCGACTTGACGGCACTTGGCTTGGCACACTAAGTCTTGTTAGTATGTTTACTATTTGCTTTGTGTTATTAGGAAGGCAAAGTAACCAGCATTCAGGAATCTTCAAGTAATTGAGGTATTTTGGGGGTGAAAACAGTTTGTGATGCACTATCCGGGCTGTGAGACCAACATGTTTCTTGAGTGTGATGTGCTTCATGGAATATGGCCCAAATATGACCCACTCTAAATAAAACTAGTAGCAACTATGTGCTGCAAGTGCAGTGTTTATTTAGTACTTCATGTGTCATTTTGGAAAGCTAAGTGAGACTCGAGTGTCACCAGGAAGTATGATGCACCATCAGACAGCTATACCCCGCATGTGTGAGGTACTTCATCGTGTGCACACAGAACATGCTTAAACCCCCACAAACAAGTTGTGACAACATATGTGAAATGTTTCCAACCAGGGACACTCATCAGAATAATGATAAACAAATAATAAAAAAATACCAACAGTGATTCAGCATCCTTTCCATTAGTGAAAAAAAAGTGGCATCATCAAAAAATTTCAAACAAATAATCCACCCATGACTGGGTTAAAAAAAGCAATGAAGAACCTTAGATTTCTAGTTTTGAGATGATTCTGCCTCAAGGAAGATCATTTGTGTTAACCAGAATTTATTTACACAGTAATTTTCTTTTCTTGCACACAAGATCGGTTCACAAATTAAATGATGATTTTCATGGTCAAAATACTGCTTTTCAGTTGCTACAGGAAATTCATCCTGATGTCTGCACTGAGCACTGTGCTCTTTTAAAAAACTGTCTATATGGGATCAAATTGGCAACAGCAACTTGAAAGAGGAATATAGATGGTATTGAGTTTATGTTAATGGAGAACAATTCAGAAGAGGGGGATGAAAATGGTTGCCTAACTTAAAGAAAGTAATTATTGTCACTGAATTTTACATGTAGAAATTGTTGAACTGGTGTATGTTCTTCTGCGTATATTTCTAACAACAATAAAAATCAAACATAATTATTTTTTAAAAAGGGAAGTTTATCGTGTTTCCCCAGATGACTGTAATGTAAGTCAACTTTCTATTGATTGTTAGAGAGTTTTTACTTCATATTTAAATATCATATTCTTAGCTCAAATGTATTTGTTTTTCTGGCCATTACTCATCTATCTATTTACAGCATAGAAAAGCCAAAATCATATTGGAAGATCCTCAAGTTTGATGATTTGTTAGGAGGACTCAGAAGACTCAACATGCAGCATCCTCATGGTGAGCATGGTGAAAAGATACAGAGCAAAATCAGCAAGGGGAAAAGACACAGGAGAAAAGTCTGGGAAAACCAGGCACAAGCTTCCAAGAGTCATCTCCCATTGGGCATGCTTAAATCCAAGAGCAACAAGATGTGTGAAATGCTGCCAACCAGGGCAGCTCATTAGAAGCTCAGCACCCGAGGTTCTTACTGGGTGGCACATCTCCAAACGCAGGAATGCAGCTCTGCAGTATAAACCATATTGTTGGTACAAAGTCTAGGCACAGGTAGCTACTGCTGTCAGTTCTGGGAATACTGGGAACTCTTCCAGGCGTCAGCTAGGGCAAACCTTGCAGTCTTTTCAAGGATGGCAGTTCTGGCCTGCTCTGTTAACTCTTCTGCGTGGTGATCCTTTAGATATTTCCAGAAAATGGGTTCTAATCTTGCCAGCAGAAGAAGGACCACTAGCCATTCTTTGGAGTGATCCTAACCACTCTACAAACATTCCTTCCTTTTTAAACCAGAAAGAACAGGAAGAATTATAGAGGGAGACCCAGTGGGAGGATTTTTTTTTTTTTTTAAATACTTCATGTGGGACCAAATAAGTACAGGCTTGTCCTTATGGGCAAGCATCACAGGTTGGCCCAGGTAAATAGCCATAAAAGATATCCCTTACACAACCCAGTGTCTGCCTTAACTATGTGTTGGAGCACGAAAATATACATGTGCAAGAGCTCCAGTAAGCACTTAGACGCATCCTGCTGGCTCACTGACAGGGGCTAAATGCTGATTTCAGGCTTAATACACAGTTATCACATTAAGCAGTGTTTACTTGCTAGGGTCCTATTGTGTCTGACTGTTACAGTTCCTGTTGTTCTCTCCCCTCCTCGCCTGAATGTGCTATATAGCACATCCTCCCACCTGCTTTCAATTGGCTTCAAGAGAGTTCTGCATCCTCTGTACGGGTGGTCCCCAACTTATGACATATTTGAATTACGATGACAAGCAGTGCTTACAAGGGTCTGTTTGTGTCTTTTGTACATCATTAGTAATCTATATTGCATGCAAAGCTGCGCCATGTAATTTGTTGTTGTTATCATTTTTGGATGTAATGTTTCCAACTCTAAAGGCAAATAAAGATTGAATATGTAAAGATATTGGTAATAAAACACAATCATAATGAAAACTAAAGAAAGAAAAAAATATGAGGAAATAATTTATGACAGAGTTTTCAGAGTGGAGTCCTGTCGTGAGTCAAGGACTGTCCGTGGAGCTCCTGAGGTGCCACTGTTCTTGTGTATCAGAAGGTTGTCACAATTTCCCTCTTCCATTGTTTATCAGTGTGTCTTGGTAAAAGCTTAATCTACTGGTTATCCAGTGAAGAAATGGTGATGGGGAAGCAAAGGTGATAGGGAAACCACCTCTGAAAATTTGAATGAGTTGGACTAGGTGAAGAATGGGACTCCTGAGCCCCTGGAAGACAGAGAGCATGGCATTATTTCTTATTGTGTCCAACACAGTATTCTAAGCAGCCTGCGGTAATTGCTCAATTGCTTATAAGTCAGTCTACTTGTCCCTGGAATAAATAGCGTCTAAGGTGCTACAGCTGCTAATCATGAAGTCGACAGTTCAAATCATCCAGGCAGTTCTTGGAAACTCTATGAGGCAGTTCTACTCTGTTCTATACAGTCACTATGGGTCAGAATCGACTCAACAGCAGTAGAGGTGTATTTTTTGGAAGATTCTTTATATTTGTAGAATAAATTAAATAATTACTTTATCTTTGTAAAACACATATATGTAAACAGAAGTTAAGCAGGCTGGCACAGTACAGAATTTACCAGGTATTATGGAGTACATGCTCTTTTTAAGTGAAACATGGACAAACTTTTATTTTGATAGTTATATATTTATTTTAACATGAATTCAATGCTGCCTACCTACCAAATAGTTTGTTACTCGATAAGCAGTGTTGTTGTGAGGATTAGAAGTGGTATATGTTAAATTACCACTTAATAGAAACCTTTTAAGAAGGGTACTCACATTAGCACCTTTTTCCAGTGAGGAAACTGAAGCATAGAAAAGTAAAGGTGATATTTGCCCAAAGTCGCACAGCTAAAGAGTTGTAAGAGAGATTCATATCCAGGGAAGTCTGGCTCTAGACCTTGCCTGTCAGCTAATATTCTAGCAAACATAGAATGTTAACTAACATTTTAACATTTTGAGTATAATCTACCATCACTTACTAGAGTTTATCACTCAAGGGTCTTTTTCCAGGGCAATAAGGTGTGCCCAACTCAAGCCATGATATTTTCTACTGCATCACATACATGGGAAAGCTGGACAATGAATAAGCACCTAAGAGCAACAACAGCAAGCTAGAAACGCTGCTGCTGCAGTGATTAAGAGCTTGGCTGCTAATCAAAACATTATCAGTTTGAATTCACCAGGCGTTCCTTGGAAATTCTATGGGGCAGTTCTACTCTGTCCTTTAGGGTCACTAGGAGTTGGAATATATTTGATGCCAGTGGGTTCAAGGTTGTTCTTGGCATGTGCTAGTAGGGTTATCCAACGGTATTTAGCTTACCTGGGAGTGTGAGGTATGTACAGAGGAGTCATAACAAGATACACTGGTTACCTTAAGTGACAAAGACAAGGACTTCAATACTATTGGACAGGCAATAGGAAATAGTTGTAGATACCAGTATGTTCTAGATGCTTTTTAGGTGCAGGGTATTAAAAAATGTGTATGATATGACCCCAGTCTCAAAAACTGTCTAGTCTAGGGGGGAAATAGCTGGGTAAAAATGTATTGCGATAAAGAGAATTAGATGCTATGAGAGAAGTTTACCTGGAGCAGAGGAGAGACAAGGGCAGAAGGTCAATTCTACTCAAAGAGGCACCAGAGCAGGGAAATCTTCACAAAGGAAGGGCATAAGGGACCCTGAGAAGGGTCAGGTCTGGCTCTGAGGAGGATTAGCTATCTGACCTTGGCAAGGTATTTAACTATTTCTAACCTCAGTTTGTGTAAATCAGGCTTCTCCCTGCCTTCTTTACTAGATTGTGGGAAGAATTAAATAAGTCATCCTGAGGTTCACCCTTTCAGCCAAAGATTAGACAGATCCATAAAACAAAATGAGACTTAAGGGACACACCAGCCCAAGCGCAAGGACTAGAAGGCAGGAGGGGACAGGAAAGCTGGTGATAGAGAACCTAAGGTGGAGAAGGGTGGAGTATTGACAAGTTGTGTGGTTGTAACTAATGTCAAAAAACAATGAGTACTAATTGTTTAATGGGAAGTAAGTTTGTTCTGTAAATCTTCATCTAAAGGTTTAATAAGAATGCCAAGCGCCGTTGAGTCGGATCCGACTCATGGTGACTCTAAAAAAAATCCATCTCTTGGTACAGGGCCAGGTACACAGAAGGAATTAGGTAACTGTGGATTTTCTTCTTCCCTTCCCCGTGGAACTGACATGACAAAAAAATGCCTGAGATGATTTCTCATAGACGTTCAGCAACAAGACTTTGGTACCAAAAGTTTGTCAGACTCTAAAAAGACAAGCCCCGCCATGCAAGGATGTTTCAAGTATACTTCAAACTTCTGTTCATCCACATGCTTCACAGGTTTCTCATTATTCTGAGATGAGCTGGCTACCTAGAATATGTTCTTGTCATGGACATGACAGACACACAGGAGGACAAATACACTTCAAGTCTCTGCTTATGTCCTAGTCACAATGTTTAACTGGGCAACGCCAGTCACTGCCTGGTCCATTCTGAGTGGGTGGAGAAGGACATATGTGTCATGGAGGTCAAGGGAGGTAGGCAGAGAGTATTTGCTGACCACAGGTCCATTCTTGTCCTCCTCCTTATCATCTGTCCTTCTGTGGCTGTGTGCCTTCTGTGGCAGAAGAACTCAGGTCAGAGATCACCTGCAAAGTCAGCTGACACCCCGGGGCACTGTGTGCTGTCCCTTGTATTGCACTGACCTCTGCTTTGAGACAAAGGGTCATTAGTTTTCTGGAGCTATGCATCTCCATGGGTCCTGAGATTCTGGTTTATCTCAATTAGTTATACAGTCTTTCTCAAGCAATGTATCGCACGTAACAAGATAACCAACATTTCTAACAGTAGATTCAAGAACATCCTCATATACAGTCTCCCTCTTTCACTTGCATGTTGATTTACTCTCTTAAATAGAAAAGGGCTGTCACAGATTAAATTTGGTCTCTGCCTCCCCATACATGAATTAATTTGGCTACGCCATGATTCCAACTATTGTGTGATTGTCCACTGGTTTGTGATTTTCCTATGTGTTATAAATCCTACCTCTATGATGTTACTAAAATGAGATAGGTAGCAGTTATATTAATAAGACAAGACTCAATGTGCAAGATTGGAGTGTGTGTTGAGCCAACTTCTTTTGAGAGCCAGGTGAGCAGAAACAGAGGGACCTCATTCCACCAAGAAAGCAGGCTGGCAGAAGAGACCAAGGAGAGGCAATTGATGCCGGGGAAGAACGCTGAGAAGGACCTTCCTCCAGAGCTGACAGAGAAAGATAGCTTTCTTCTGGAGCTGATCCCCTGATTTCAATGTTCGGCCTACTAGACTGTGAGAGAATAAACTTCTGTTTAGTAAAGCCATTCACTTGTGGTATTTCTGTTATAACAGCACTAGATGACAAAACAAGAGTATTTTTCCAGATAGTGGACAGGTAACTTTTGAGAATATTGGATATTCCCTGAGCTTTCATCTGCCCAATGTTTACTGAGCACTTACTATGTAGTAGACACAGTTCTTCAGTTTGGGTATGCTGTAGGGAACAAAACACTGCTCCTGGATTCGGGAAACTTAACCAAATATATAAAGGAGTAGAATATATAAATACCTGGGGAAAGAGGATCCAGGAACATGAAGAAGTATGTGCAAAGGCAGGAACAAAATTATTTCAGGTACGTGAATACCTTTGTGGACAAAGTTATGAATCACTGTTCTAGAAGACCTCCTCTCCTCCAAAACCTTGAATTTCAGTAAGAGACTCTTTAATTTATTAGTTACTAGGTGAGCAAATTCCCTCTGAGGGGCGACTGTGTTGCTTGGTGTGACTTCAGGCCTGATTTCCAATGAGTAGTGAGACTGCCTTCTTGCGAGTCCCCTTGGAGAGGTACTGCAGTTTCAGATGCTCTGGGAGGCGATCGCCATCTCGTGTCAATGTGGGGAATTACACTTTGTAGAAGCAGTGGCTGTTTAAGGTAGCTGAACATTTAGATCACCGGGTATGAAATTACTTGAAAATTTGTGGGCATCCCACTCTCACAAAAATCCAAGCAAATCGAACAATTATCCAAAAATAGCTTTCATTACTTTTGTTTTTATGAAATAGGAAGTCATTTCTTTGACAGCTATTAGCCATTTTACGCTTTTCAGCATTTAATTTTCACAGCAAATCTGCAGGCTGGGTATTCTCATCTTCATTTTAAATATGGAGACATGTAAAGGTTAAACAAATTTCCCAATGCTTTAGAGACTTTAAAGGCCAGAGTTGTAATTGTGATATATTTGAGGACAGAGTCCCGATGGTGCGGTGATTAAGAGCTTGTCTGATAACCAAAAGGCCTGCAGTTCGAATCCAACAGCTGCTCCTTGGAAACACTACTGGGACAGTTCTGTCCTACAGGGTCACTCTGAGTTGGAACCCATTCAACAGAAATGGTTTCGGTTTTGGAGAGTCTAAGAACAAAGCTAAACTCTGGTAGCGTGGTGGGTTAAGTGCTTCATCTGCTAACCATAAGGTTGGCAGTTCATGTCTGCCAGGTGTTCCTTGGAAACTCCGGGCCAGTTCTCCTCTGACCTAGAGGATCGCCAGGAGTTGGACATGACTCTGTGGCAGTGGGTTTGGTAGGTGGCTCTGAGCACTATGTAATGATTTCTATTAGATACCAAAAAGCGTTCACTGAAGGCAAGCCAACGAAATCTCGTTATGAGGAGCATGCTCAGTAGGTGGGAGCAGGGTTAACGGGGAGACATCACGAAAATAAATGTCAACTCAGCGTAAAAAAGAACTGTCCAGCAGTTAGGCTTATCTACAATGAAACGAACAGGAGTCCTCGGGTGGTACAAACGATTAACATGTTCTCTATCAACTGAAAGGCTGAATGTTCAAGTCCACCCAGAGATGCTTTGGAATAAGGACCTGGTGATACACTTCCAGAAAAATCACAGCCATTAAAAATCCTACAGAGCACACTTCCACTCTGACACACATGCTGTCCCCATGAGTTGGAGTCAACCTCTTTTCCTTTTTGAACAGTGGAACAGCATGCATAAATAAGCAGATGCACATGGGAAAGGTACTGGGACCTGGCAGGTTTTAGATGCATTTTGTTTGGCCCAGGCTATGTTTTATATAAACCTTTGCACTTGGGTGCTTAGTCTGGGTACACTTTCCGGATAGCCACAGTCCCGCATTCCCTAAATAACACACCTGACTCATTGCATATGTTTACCTTCACTGCCTGGATCTGTAGGCATTTGCAGTACTGACCACTAAGTCATCTACACATGTTTAAGAGGATGCTTGCCTAAGAGCGTAACTTCCTCACCTCCTCTAGAACTCTGCTCAGATGCCAGCTTTCCTTGACCCCAGCCTCATCTCGCAGTCATTCCTACCCATCACTTTTTCTCCCCAGGTGTCTTTCTGCTTTAGTTTTCTTCAGACCACATTATGTATCTACTCAGGAAACTTGTGTGTTAATTAATATTACTTCTGATTCTGTTTGAAGGGATGTCTCAGCTTAAGTTTCTTTTTGGTGGAAACTGAACACATTCTAAGGAGTGATGTGAATGCTTGTTGTTCATCTCTTCCAGTTCCTGAAACTGCAAAGGTTTTGGAGAGTGGTTGCACCTAGCATTCCTGATTGATATCTCAGAGAGTGTCCCTTGCTTTGTAGAACTTGCATTTGCTAAGCCATCAGAGCCCTGCCCTTCTCTCAGTCCGAGCCCCTCCTCCTTTCTTTGACTGGTGCTTTAGTAAGGTAAAGCAAATACAAAGCTATTTCTTTTTTTCACCGATACTGCCTTGTTCCACTGACTTGCCTGGTTGTCTGGCTTCTTATTTTTGTTTCTTTTAGGCCCTGAGAACACAGAGATCATCTCCTAACGTCAGGTAACACTTATTGAGCACTTAAAGTATACCAAGTGCTGTACAGTGTTAGCAGCCCTGGTGGCACAGTGGTGTAAGTGCTTGGCCACTAACTGAAAAGGTCGGTAGTTCATACCCACCAGCCACTGCGGGAGAAAGCCGTGGTAGTCTGCTTCTGTAAAGATAGCAGCAGATCTGCTTTGTCCTGTAGGGTCATTGTGAGTTGGAACTGACTCAACAGCTGTGAGTTTGAATTGGTTTTTGGTACCAGTGTTATTAAATCCTGACACAAACCATCAAGGTAGAATTTTAGTAAACAAAAGAAGGCACAGCATGTTAGGGCTCTTTCTCCTAAGAGGGGAGAGGAGGAGCTTCCTAAGAAATGAAGTGGGGGTGGGGGGAATTAGAGAGTAGGGGGCTGGAAGAGGGCCTGAAGAAGGCTGAGGATGAGCGGGAATCAAGGCGAAGAACTCTCTGAAGCAGGTGGGTGGGACCATTTGTATGATATATTCATCGACTTTCACTTGCTTTGGGATGGTAACCTCCCCGTCTGGTACCAAAGCCTCTTAAACCTCCCTGAAGTACACTTTGTGCTTAGACTAAGTGTGAGTAAACTGGGCACAGCATCCTAATCCTGATGGGCCAGTCAACTCTGGCTACAAAGTTGAGACTGACTTAGCAGCAATCGATTTGTTTTAAAATTTTGGGGTAACATATTTAGTTGTTGTTTTTAAACTGCCCAACTCTTTTCCAGAATGTATCATTTTACATTTCCACCAGCAATCCAGTTTCTCCACATCCTTGCCAACACCCATGGTATTGTCCTTATTATTATTGTTTTTTTTATTTTAGATGTTCTGATAGGTGTGTAGTGCTATTTCATTGTGGTCTTTATTGTGGTCTTTATCTGCTTTTCACGCAGAGCTATGTGGAACATTTTTTTCTATGCTTATATATTCCCTTGTGTAAAAAGGCTCTTCTAGTCTTTTTTTCATTTTTAAATGGATTGTTTTTTAAATGTTTAGTTTTGAGATTTTTTTTTGTAGATATGAATTCTTTGTCAGATACGTGGTTTGCAAATGTTTTCTCCCTATCTGTAGCTTTTCTTTCTTTCTCTCAACAGCATCTTTTCCAGAACAAAAATTTCTATTTTAGTGAAGTTCTTAGAGATCTTTTCATATCAATAATGTAGATCTATGTTGCCCTCTTTAATGATGGCAATATATTTTGTCATATATAATAATTTAATCAATCCTTTATGTATATTTAGCTACTTGTAATAATTGATGAAAAAAATGCCACAACAATTTTTTGTGTTCAACTTTGTATGTATGTGCAAATATATCCTTAGGATAAATTCCTGAAAGTGACATTGAACAAGTCAAAGGGTGTATAATTGCCCATCAAATACCTGACAGTAGTTTACATCTACACTGTCAGGATGTGAAAACACCTCCAATCCCGTACTCTCACCAATGTTATGGGCTAAGATATTAAGCAAACTGATAATGCTAGAGGTTTTAAAAAAAGTATGTCAGTGCTTTTTATCTTGTTTCTTTAATTATGAATGAGGTTGAGCATAGGTTTGTATGTAAATCCTCCTTCCACTGCTCATGTATTATTCCTGCCATCTGACCTTTTTTTTGAGTTGCTGGCCATTTTCTATGACTGCTTTCAACACTTTCCATATGTAAATACATTTTATTGATTTATGTTGTTAATAGTGGTTTTGTCATGCAGAAATTTTATTTTTTCACTTTTTCCATAGTGATTTCTAGAGAGCCAAGCCAAGTGCCGTCGAGTCGGATCCGACTCATGGCGACCCTAGGGGCCAGCGTAGAACTGAAAGAATGTTAAAAAGTGAAATCCATGTTTCCTGTTGTTACCTTAGCATTTTTTGTCGTTAGCTCCTACCATTGCTGGAAAGGTGCATGGACCAGGAATCAAGCCAAGGTCTTCCGCAAGGAAAGGCTAAATTCTGCTAAGAACCACCAGTGCCTCTTAGCAGCTTCAGTGTAATCTAAAACACCAGTTCAAATAGAATAGCTTCCTCATACTCACTGTCTGGCGAACCTCCGCACAGGCATCACTTGTTAGAAATGAAGATTCTCAGGCTCTACCTAAATGAAAAAACAAAAACAAACAAACAAAAAAACGAAAACCAACCAAGTGAATTGCCATTAAGTTGACTCCGCCACATAAACCCTATGGCACAGAGTAGAACTGCCCCACAGTTTCCAAGGAGCACCTGGTAGATTTGAACTGCCAACCTTTTGGTTAGTGGCCGTAGCACTTAAGTGTTACTCCACCAGGGTTTCCAGGCTGTACCCAAGCCCATCCTAAATCAGAACCTGCATTTTACCAAGATCTCTAGGTAATTAACATGCACATTAAAATTAAAGGCACACTGAAGTAGGCGTGTGTGTTTGCATTTTCCCCTTTCTGGGCAACAGACCCTATAGGAGATGAAAGAGGAAGTGTTCAGCTCACTGACATTTTCGCTAGAGGGCTCATGGAGAATTTTAAATAAGGCTTAAGATTCGAACACTTAAATTCAGAAAAATGTGAAAACTAGACTTGACCTTTTGGGTCCACTCATTTAAGGATCAACTTAATGAGAGATTAAGGGAGAGAATTAAGTCTGTGCTCAGCAGAGAGCAATCACAGAATACTTAGTTCTGTGGGCTTGTTTTTTGTTTTTGTTTTTCCAAATGGAATTACCCATTTGGTAACCACCTGCTCCAAGGCAGACACAGCTACCCTCACTACTCTAAGTATTCACAAAACACTGGTGAGGTAGTTAACCTCTCCTTTCCCCTCTCCTGCACACAGAAGGGAAGCCCTCTTGGCATGGTAGTTAAGTGCTGTAATATCTGCTATCCAAAAGCTCAGCAGTTCAAATCTGCCAAGTGCTCTTTGGAAACTCTACAGGGCAGTTCTACTTGGACCTATAGGGTCACTGTCATGGATTGTATTGTGTTCCCCCCCCAATGTATGTGTTGATTTGACTTGGCTGAGTCCCAATATGGTGCGCGATCCCTCCCTGTGTCCTCCCGTGTGCCTGAATCCAGCCTCTGTAATGTTAGTGAGGGAGAATGGGCAGCAGGTGTGCTGGTGAGGCGGGACTCAAGCTACCAGCTGTGCGATGTAAGGGAGAGACGTGAGCAGAGCAGTTGGAAACCTCATACAACCGAGAAGGCGGCACTCTGAGCAGAGCACGTCCTTTGGACCTGAGGTTCCTCTACCAAGGTGCTCTCACTGAATTGAGACCCAGCTTACTGGACTGTGACAATTTCCCTCACTGAATGGACTTATAACTCATAAATGGATCTGTGGCTTACTGGAATGTGACAGTAGAATTCTCTTCATAAAGCCTTCCACTCGTGGTGTTTTCTGTTGAGCAGTACCAGGTGACCATAACAGTTACTGTGAGTCAGGATCAACTCAGCAGCAGTGGGTTTGGTTTTTTGGGGGGATACACAGAAGCTAAGGGACAAAAACAGAGGCTGTGATTAATAGCAGCCCTACAGGGGCAAGAAGGATAAATAAGTAATTGTCTCTTAAATAGGCATTTCCCTTTCCCTGGCTAGCTAGACAGTTACGCATCACAACAGGGAGATATTTGATGTCTCTATCTTCAGACTATGTTTGTGAGCAAGTCTCCTTTCCAAGTAGCTTGTTAAATTGATTTAATGTGGGACCTGAAGTTTCAAAAAGATGCCTAAATCCTCAGAGTTCAGGTAGGTATTGATCTTTTCCGGGAACGATATTTCACAACTGCCTTTTAACCACTCAGTTCAGTGTTCCAAACCCTGAGTGCCAGCCAAGGGTGTTGCCTGTTTTCCTTGGAGAATGAGCAGTGCTTGTCGGAAAGCCTCAGGGAGTGCACGGCTGGCTCAACTTTGGTAAACACGTGGCACCCAAACAGGAACAAGTAGATGGGGCAACCGTGTGGGTTGTTGCTGGCTGTCGATCCAAATCCAGAAACTGAATTTTGGAACCAGATCCAAGATTAGTCAGAGAAGACGGCCTACTCACGTGGGCTCTTCTGAGGGGCTTTGCGTCCATTTTTCTTGATCCTGCTTTCTTTGTTTTCAGGTTTTCACCATTGTAACCACTCTGGGGTCAGAGGAATATAAACAAAACAAAACAAACAAAAACATAGAAAGTTTTTAAAAACACAAGGCAGTAAAATGGCTTTTGGGCATGCTCTGAAGACCAGTGGCATCAGCCTGTCTTGGGAACTTGTTAAAAAAATTAACTCTCAGGCACTATGCTGCGCCTAGGTCCCTGGTGAGACAGTGGTTAAGAGGTCAGCCGTTTGAATCCACTGTCTTCTTGTAATCCCTGTGGGACAGTTCTACTCTGACCCTTTAGGGTTGTTATGACTCTAAATCAACTCATTTGGTGATGGTTAATGGGTAGGCCTACCAAATCAGAAAGTCTAAGGGTAGGCTCCAACAACCTGTGTTTTAACAAGCCTGTAAGTGATTTTGCTGCCTACTAACAGTGTTTGGAAACCCTGGTGACATAGTGGTTAAGTGCTCCGTCTGCTAACTAAAAGGTTGGCAGTTCAAATCCACCAGGTGCACCTTGGAAACTCTGTAGAGCAGTTCCACTATGTTTTATAGGGTTGCTGTGTATGAGTCAGAATCAGCTTGACCGCAGTGGGTTTGGCTGTTTGTTAACAATGTTTGAGAACCACTACTTAGAACAGCAGCATTATTCCAAGTGTGGCCTATGTAGCCACATCATCTGGGAGCTGTTAGACATGCAGGATTTCGGGTCCTCCCTGCCCCTCACCCAGAGATTCTGACTTACCGGTAGGTGGTGGAGAAGTCCAATTAATACTAATTTAAAAAGTTCCTAAGTGACTTTAACTGTACCCTCTGAGGCAAGAAAATAGATTGAGAATTGTCTCACAGTTTCTTGTTATTCTCTTGACCAGCTGATTTTAACCGTATACAGGATTGAGAATGACTATTTTAAGAAGCAAGTTTTAAATGCATTTATATTTACCTGGAGAAAAGGCTGTACCTCCTTTGTAGACGTTAAAAAGCATCAACAAATGGTTTCAATTTTTCTGGAATCTACATTTCTGGGGTCCGTGGACTTGACGTACTTCCTTAGGCCATTGCCCTGAGATCTTCTGATCTTGTGCCTTGAGGAAACTGCTTTCCCAAAGTCACATTTGGGGTCAAACAATAGCCTAGTAAGTAGCTGAGTGGAAACTGCCATTACTGGACAAACTCTAGGTTTGTGCCGCTCGCTGTGAAGCCAGTCTCTGAGACAGGAAGTGAGATAATCAAGAGTTTATTGGGTATCGATACACAAGAGACAGTGGGGAATGATTTTCCTGCAAAATCTGTCTACTGTCTACAAGAAGGGATTTTTAAAGTGTTCTTGGGGCTGGGGAAAGACGGTATGGCATTTATGGCTTTCTTCCTTTGCAAGGGGGTCTGGTGATGTTATGACAATTTTCTGCCTTGTGTGCTCACTTGTCTGGGTCTGTGTGCACTAACTATCGGGTGTAGCCTGGTCTTGCAGGCACCCTTTAAAGATGTGGCAAGAGGGAAGGCACTTATCTTTCCTTTGTTCTCTGGTGGTTTGTGACATGGGAACTGACCTTTAGGGCACTTGTAAAATTTCCTTTCAGCATGCTTCCTGGAAAGGAAGCTCAGCCTTTCTTCCTGATGGCTAGGTTTCTTTCAGGGTGGTGTCTCACAGATCTCTGGTTTGACTTTTTTGCTTTAGTCATTTAAGTCTTTTGAAGAATTATCTGTCTGCAAGCAGTTTTTAGAAACAGAAACTCCAAGATCAGACTAGATGCTGTGTTTCAGGGTAAATTGTTATCATAGGAACACGTTGTTCTGACCTCTTTTCCATGCCAAATGTCATTAACACGGAGTGTAAGAATCTATGGGAAGTTCGATAATCGTTGGTTCATTTGTGACTTCCTAATCAAAATGTTATCTCCATTTACAAACCATGTATTCCATAAATTTTAATTTCTAATATTGGCTTAATATGATTTTTGTTTTAACAGTATAAGTGATTTTCCTTGGTGGATACTTAAGAGCTCAGCTAGAAGAGCTCCATTATTCCACCTTTCTCCAAAGTAGGGTTTCAACAATTGAAGAGGCTTGTAGACATGATGCCGGGTATTATAAGTAGCACACCCCAAACCAAAAAACCAAATCCATTGCTGTAGAGTTGATTCTAATTCATAGTAATCCTGTAGAATAGAGTAGAACTGCTCTGTAGCATTTTCAACCAGCAGCTGGTAGATTGAAACTTTCAAACTTTTGTTCAGTGTACGAGCTGTTAGTCACTATATTACCCAAACTCCTCTAACACACCAATCAATGATATTTTCAAGTTATCTAAGGAGAACAAACAAAGAGCTAAGCTCAAGCTGCTACCAATGTGAGACAAAGGCCACAAAAAACTGCAATATGAAATAAGAAGTGGTGAGCTTGGCAGTTCAAATTCAACTCCAAAACAGGCCAGTATCAATAGTGCAGGGGCTAGAACTGAGAAGTGCTGGTGGACTGATCTCAGAAGAGAGATGCTGGAATGGTAAACCTGTGTTCTGGGTGAATGAGGTTAGGGAAACCAGTAGACAGGCCCCTGCTCAGAGGAGAGGACAAGATTTTACTTCCTGGACAGCTTCAGGACTGTCTCAGGCTACTAGGCTGTATTAAGGACTGGGTTCCAGTGTCCATGGAAAAATAAAAAAGCTGGCCATCCAGGGTAAACACAACATGTTAAGTGCTATCTTAAGGAAACTGCAGCTCCATAATTTTGTGGATACCACCCTCACGTAAGGCCTGCTTTTCCATTCATTGCCTTTGAATTGATTCTGACCGCCAGCGACCCTACAGGAGAGAGTAGAACTGCCCTATAGGGTTTCCAGGGAGCACCTGGTGGGTCCTGTTCTCTCAGCAGCCAAGCTATTATCCACTGCACCACCAGGGCTCTGAGTCCTGCTTCCGGTATCTTATAATCCTTGAGGTGACTAGCAATTAGGCCCTTGAGAGTTAAATTTTACATTAACCAAATATAGTTCTTTTGTGATGTTATGTAAGGCAGTGACTTGGATTTTAATATTTCCAAACAACCACTGGCACATCAGCATTAAGTTTCAAACAGCAGAAGCCAAGGAAGTATGGTGTTGAGGTTCTTTGTTCTGTTTCAACTTATATTCTTTTGAGCCCTGCTAGAGTAAACAAGCCGCACTGCTGTTGAGTCGAGTCTGACTCATAGTGACCCTAGGGGTCAGAGTAGAACTGCCACATAGAGTTTCCAAGGAGTGCCTGGAGGATTTGAACTGCTGACCTTTTGGTTAGCAGAGGCAGAACTTAATGATTGACTAAGTAATCATCAACGAAAGAAGACCCTGGAGAGATGAATATTACACAGAGAAGAGCAGTAAAAAGAACACAGAACCATTAACCACGATATTTAAGTGTAGATTCTACCTTTCTTATCTGCCATGTATCTTAGTGCTCTTATCTGTGAAATGGGTAGAATGGATTTCTCAAAACCAGCATTTTCTGTTTTACCTCATCGAGTTATCTTAAGAATTCAATAGGATCTCAAATGTAAAAACAATTAGGGAAACACCAAGTCTTAGTTGTTACTGTTGTCGTTGTTTGCTTATATAGTTGTGTGCAAATAACTTGCAAACCATTGTTTCTCATCATTTTTATTTCTGTGAAAAGAAGGAGTCTCAGGTAGAGAGGCTGAAGAGTTGAGACACAGTTGGATTCCTCGGAGCTCTGGGGCTGTTGATGAGGCAGAAATGTCTTGGGGGACCACTGCAGGCACCAGGAGTCCGGCACATCTTGGTTTATGTCTTGGTGTGTTGTAGGATTGCTTAAAGGTAGAATGCTTTGTGTTCCTTCTGTTTCCTTTACACATGTTGAGAAAATACACCACAGCAATCATGAAACCAGAACTTTGGCGCAACACGTTGCAGAAGACCCAGGAAAACATTGCAGTGGAGCCTGTTGGGTGTTGTTGTAAGTTTGGGGTTAACAGGAGAGCCAGGACCTTGACAGTGAGCATATACAGGTGTTAGAGGGGTTGGTTTTTGTTTTTGAGTGGTTGTGACTAGGATAAGTTATGAGAGTGTTACATCATTAACATTCCATGAGAAGATGAAAGCATGTGAGACTGGGTTCGGTTTAACGTTTGTCCTATGACACTGGACAAATAAAATAATTTCTGTTCATTTGTGAAATGGAAACAACAATACCCTAACAGGATTGTGATGAGAATAAATGAGAGAACACGAAGCAAGTAGTATACTCTAAGGGTTTAGGAAATAGCCATTACTATTATGATTATTTAAAGAATCCTTAAAGAACTAGATTGGAAATAAACTATCTTTAACAGTAAAAATAAGGCCTTAAAAAGACCACAGCTCATTTTCCACCTGGGTGTCTGTAACATTCCAGGTAGGCAGTCCATTCTGACAAGGTGCTGTTCTTGCCACTGGGAGTTAAGTTTAGAAAGTAAGACATTTTCCTAGACGGAATGCAGTGACCGAGGCAGAACATGGGCAAGTGGCTTTTTTTCCTATTCTTAAAAATACTACCTCTAATTTTGAAATGTGGCCTGATTCTTTTTGTTGTTTCTTAAAACAAGTTACATCCTCATAGAAACAGAAAAGAGTGTCAATGTTACTTAGAACGCATTTAAAAATAAGTCTCAGTAACCCACAAAGCCGGCCCCTCAGACTCTCAGACCATTCAGCAGAAGAGGCAGAGTTCTCTTACATTATAGACAATTGGCATCTCCTTAAGATGTCTTGCTTTGTATTGTAGATTAGATAGTTGCTAGAAATCTGGTTGGGAGAAATCAGTGATAGCACACATTAGAAACAAAAACAACATTAAGTGGACTTCAGCATAACTTGAGTACTCCTTCCATCTCAACTCAATGTTGCAAGGATAGAGTAGCTGGGGCAGAGGGCAGGGGACCATGCTCTTAGGCGAAATTGAGGCCAACTGGCACAACTAGCATTTTGTTAAGAGAGCTCTCTGCACCCCACGTTGGTGAGTGGCGTCTGGGGTCTTAAAAGCTACCAAGCTCCCGAGGGCACAGCAAATGGTCCCAACTCAGCCGGAACAGATGCTCACCAAGGACCAACATGACATGGGGGAAAGACAACCCAGAAGATAGAGAGACCCACATGAGAGGGTGCCTACATCGACTTGGGACTGGAAGAACCGGATGGTGCCTGGCCACCACCAGTGATAGCTGTGATGAAGCTCACTAAGTTGAGTCTCACTGGCAACACAAGAATAAAAAGGGGTGCACCCTGAGATCTCCACTAAAAGACCTCAACTGATGGTCCAGTGATTTCGGGGTTCCCCTGGGAGCATGGCCCCTGGCCCTCATGCTACCCTTGCCCATAAATCGTAACGAAGATCCACTCTTTGGACACGAGTCGATTGGACTTGGCAATGCAGAATGACAATATATTGGATGCACTTTATGGTTCTATACATTTATAGGATATCGGCCTGCTGACCTCTGGTTGGAGGAAGGAGAGTGGTTGGAGACGAGGGGAAAGGAGACTGTTGGGAGGATGAGACGTGTATGGAGCAGAGAGGAATAGTGTGCTGTCAGCGGACAGGGAGAGCAGTGGAAGCTGCATATAGGTGGGCATGTAAACTTATACGAGAATGTACATTTTCACTCAGTCATATTAAATTAAAAAAAATACCACAAAAAAATAAAAAAATAAAAATTTTCTACATCAATAGAAAGTATCTTTCTTGTGTTTTTAATAGTGACTTCCATTGTTGATCGAGATGTACCATGTGATTTTCATAGCTCTGCTTTGTTTAAGGACACTCTGGTGGCATAGTGATTAAATGCTACAGCTGCTAACCAAAAGATTGGTGGTTTGAATCCACCAGGCTCTCCTTGGAAACCCTATGGGGCAGATCTACTTTGGCATATAGGGTTTCTGTGAGTCGGCATTGACTCAACAGCAGTGAGTTTGGCTTTTTGTCTTTTGGGGCGGTTGCTTTGTTTAAATCAGGGGAGTTAGAGGCTAATGCCCCTCCACCATTCTGCTACCACCACCACCATCCTGTAAGACATGCTCATGGTCTGGTTTGGAGAATCCACTAAAGGGGCTTCAGAGTTCTGATAAGCCTTGTGCGGGAAGTAGCAAGCCAAGCGGCACCCAGCATGGAGAAGGAGCAGCCAGTGGGAAGAATGAATCCGTGTGCATCAGCGTGGTCAGGTAAGAGGTATAACAAAGCCTGTCGTTAATCTAGGAAATTAGTGACTGGTAATTACTGTTGTGCCAACGAGGTAGTTTTATGTAAGTTATGAAATATGGTAGGGTGTTTACAGTCAAGCCAACTTTAGGCTGTCACATCCCCCTTGGTTACTTCTCCAGTTGTCCTTGGTAACCTGGGAAGTGAGACTCTCATTTCTAAAACGTGGGTTCCTTTTTCCCTTCTCTTGTTCCTAGTCCTCCAGGCTCAAATTTTTTTGACTGTCATGATGTGTGCCCCCTTAGCACCTTTTTTCACAACCAGAGGCAAATGTTTGAGTAGCTGCTCTCTCTGTTCCTTGCTGTGGACCCCAAACTAGCTTTTTAGGGCACCACAGTTTTTGAGGCAGCAGAACATCTGGCCAAGGTGCTGTAGACTTCTTAGCTTGGCAGGGGACAATTTATGGCATGGGGCAATGACAAGGTGGAGGACAGAGAACTCTGGACTGCCAGAATCTTGCAATCTTTGGAATCCCCAGAAGGTAGAAATGAGCCTGAGGTTGGGTCAGACCAAATGAGAGAAAGGGAGATCTCACCAAAACAGGAGCTAGCCAATGTCAGGGTCTCAAACTATGTGCTCCATTCTGGCTGTCTTGATGCAGCCACACAGAGGCAAGCTATAAGCAAAGCCCTTCATGCTTTCATTAGAGATCATCATGAGCTTTCTCAACAAATAATATGCTGTTCTGATTCTGAACAAGTTGATAACTAGAAAGAAGATTGTTTAAGCTAAAATATTACTTTTATAATGAAAGAGGTCAGGCTGGAAGATATGGCTTTAGGTCTGTTAACCAGGTGGGTTTGCCTAGATGAAGCCTAGCATCAGCTACTTTTAACCACCCAGTGATCAGCAAACTTGGACTGAGATTGACCTTCTCCTTTTTCCTCCTTGGCATAGAGGAGAGAAAGAAGATGGAACTGTGCTGAGTTGAGCAGTCAGTTTTTTTTTCCAGACTGACCAACCGTGTAAATCACTCTATCTCTCTAGGAATAGAGAGAGGTTAAGAGAAATGCAATTAAAAATAACCCCACAAAAACTAAAACGCATACTCATTGCCATCCAGTGGATTCTGACTCATAGTGACCCTATAGGACAGAGTAGAAATGTCCCATTAGAGTTTCCAAGAAGTGCTGGATTCCAACTGCCAATTTTTTGGTGAGCTGCCAAGCTCTTCACCACTGTACCCCCAGGGCACCTCATGGAAACCAGGAGTGGGAGAAGGCCTTCCTCCTCTTTCACAAGATATTAAACAATGAAATAGGTGAAAAAGAAAATGTTGATTGTTGCAGGAGGTTTTTCATTCTTTTAAAAATTTATTACTTTCTTATTATTTTGACTTTTTTATTTTTATTCCATAAATTATAAAGTTAACACTTTTAAAGTGTACAATTCAGTGCTTTTAGTGTAGTCCTAACATTGTTCAACCATCAGCACTATTTCTAGCATACTGTCACTACTCTGATAGGACATGTATGCTGAGTACTAGAGCTACAGTGAAAGGTAATAGGTGATATCACTGTCCTTTGAGATTAAGGACACATAAAATTGGCTTCAAGGTCATATGAATATTTCAGTGCCCTTCCTCAAGCAAGTGAGGGGGGAAAAAAACCCTGAAACTGAATATAATACACTCTTTCTTACTGTGCTTTAAATAACCCACATCCCAAAATGTCTTCTCTGGCCATTTGTCCCCACAGACGTCAGCCTCTTGCTCTTCTGTCTCACTCCTTCCCTTCTCTGCCCTCTATGAGGAACCCAAATGCCTGCTTCTTCAATTATTATTATTATTTAATGTAGAGCAATTAAGCAGTTAACATTTGTTTCACTGTCTCTTTTAAACACGTTTTTAGGGCTTGCCCTTCCTTGGAAAAGTAGTTTATCAAGGTATTTGTTTTTTTTCTCCTAAAGAAGAATACCCAAATATGCTTTCATCTTGCTTCATATTTGGTTTTTACTTGCTAGCTTAGAGGCTGGGTAAGAGTATGTGCTTTGGAACCTGACTTCTTAGGCATGGCCCACTTCCTCCATTTATTAGCTATAGAAATTTGAACAAGTTACTCATTTTCCTGTCCCATGGTTTCCCCGTTAGGAAAACAATGTAAGAGATCTAGACTCAGAGTTGCTCAGAGGACTAAGTCAGTTTGTCATATAAAACACTTAGAGTCGGTACTATGGTACAGCAAGCTGTCATTATTCTGTGGAACCGATGAGTACCAGAACTCAATGGGACTGCTTATGTTTCTGGGTCCCACAGTTTTGTGCCTTTGACAGAGCGCAGTCTTAGCACTTTTTACCACTTTTCTATCATTCTCTATTGGTGGAAAATATTTGAACTTTCCTTCTCTGACAGGTTTTCACCTTACAGAGGTTTCACTGTAATTAGGCAAGGAAGGCCGTTTAGCCACAATTACAATGGGAGATACTAGAAGCTGAGCTCAACTTTTCTCTCTATTTAACCTCTCAGCCTCCACCATCACTTCTATGGCAAATTCCCTATATTAAATCTCCTGTATCAAATACTCAGAGTGATTTCTATATCGGCCTGATTAACCCTTTAGGGTTAACCCTTTACATTAGGTAAAGAAATGGAGAGTCCAATGTGCACTGTTCTGGCACGAATTATACAAAGTTCTCAGTGCTGACCATGGACCTAAATCTGAAGAAAGTGAGACAGGAAGTCACATGTGGGGTTAACAGTGCCCCAGAGAGAAAGGTAGAAGTACAAAAGCCCTGAGGTAGGAAAGTTCTGGGCTTTGCTGAGGAGCACTGGAGAGATTCCTGCTCCTGGAGAGAAATTGGAGATACTGTGAAGCGGAAGGACGTGAAGTTGGAGAAGTATCAGCAAGCTAAATCATGCAAGGCCTTGTTGGTTACTACACTGACTTTCAGTTCTAGGGAGTTTTAAGCAGAGAAACAACATTATTTGTCTTTTATTTTTATTTTTGATTTAACATGACTGAGTGAAACTGTACATTCCCGTATAAATTTACATGCCCACCTATATGCAGTTTCCACTGCTCTCCCTGTCCGGTGACAGCACACTATTACTCTCTACTCCGTACATGTCTCATCCTCCCAAGTCTCCTTTCTGCTCCTCTCCACCCACTCTCCTTCCTCCAGCCAGAGGTCAGCAGGATGATACCCTATAGATGTATAGAACCATAAAGTGCAACCAATATATGGTCACTCTGCATTGCCAATTCCAATCCATTCCTGTCCAAAGAGTGGACCTTCATTATAATTTATGGGTAAGGGCAGCATCAGGGCCGGGGGCCATGCTCTCAGGCGATCCCCGAAACTGCTGGACCATCAATTGAGGTCTTTTAGTGGAGATCTCAGGATGCACCCCTCTTTATTCTTGTGTTGCCAGTGAAACTCAACCTAGTGAGCTCCATCGTGGCTACCACTGGTGGTGGCCGGGCACCATCCAGTTCTTCTGGTCCCAAGTCGATGAAGGCACCCACTTTTGTGGGTCTCTCTGTCTTCTAGGTTGTCTTTACCGCATGTCATTTTGGTCCTCAGTAGGCATCCATTCCTGCTGAGTTGGGACAATTTGCTGTGTCCTCAGATGGCAACTTGGCAGCTTTAAGACCCCAGACGCCACTCACCAATGCGGGGTGCAGAGAGCTCTCTTAGCAAAATGCTAGTTGTGCCACTTGGCCTCGATTTCACCTAAGAGCATGGTCCCCTGCCCCCTGCCCCAGCTACTCTATCCTTACAATACTGGGTTAAGATGGAAGGAGTACTCAAGTTATGCTGAAGTCCATTTAATGTTGTTCTTGTTTCTAATGTGTGCTATCACCGCTTTCTCCCAAACAGATTTCTAGCAACTATCTAAACTAAGCCCTCCCCCCTCACCATCCCTCCCTCCCCTCCCCTGTAGCTGTCAAAGAGTCTTTTCTTCTATACACAAGTCTGTTTTTGAGATCTTATCGTAGAGGTCTCATACAGTATTTGTCCCTTTGTTGCTGACTACTTTCACTCAACATAATGTCTTCCAGTTGAAACCAGGTTGGGAGATGTTTCCTGGAATCATCGTTATTCTTTATCATTGCGTAGTGCTCCACTGAGTATATGTACCATAGTTTACCTATCCATTCTTTTGTTGTTGGGCGTCTGGGTTGATTACATCTTTTTGCTATCGTGGACTGTGCTGCGATAAACATTCTAGTGCATGTGTCGGTTGGTGTGAAAGGCCTTGATTCTGTAGGATATATTCCAAGTAGTGGAATTACTGGGTCAAATGGTATATCGATATCCATTTTTTTAAGGAAGCACCAGATTGCTTTCCAAAGAGGCTGGACCCTTTTGCAACCCCACCAACAGTGTAGGAGGGTTCCACTTTCTCCACAGCCTCTCCAGCATTTGTTGTTTTGTGTTTTCTGGATCATGGCCAATCTTATTGGGGTGAGATGGTATCTCATTGTCATCTTGATTTGAATTTCTTTAATAACTAAAGATCGTGAACTTGTCCGCATGTGTTTTTTGGTTGCCTGGATCTCCTCTTTAGTGAAATGCTTTGTATTTTAAAGGATTCATTCTGGCTTCTCTGAAGACAGTAAGCAGAAGGGTAGAAATATTAAGGAACTAGTGCCACAATCTAGACAGTAGATGATGGCAGCAGCAGTGAGAAATCATTAGTTTGTGGGTCTGTTCTGAAAGTAGGGGTGACAGGCTTTGCCAATAGAATGGATATGTGGTGTGAAATAAAAACGGCAATCAAAGATAACTCAGTCTGTGTTCTTAACAAATAGGAGAATTGAGTGTCCATTCACTGAGGAAATAAAGCCTGTGCCCAGAGGACAGTTTGCTAAAGACTTTTGAATAATCAACTCATATTTTTCCATTTCCAAATAAGTGTCATTTCAAAGAAATTTCTCAGTGTTGTCAAGGATGGAGAAATGAGAACCATCATTTGTTGCTGGTGGTAATGTAAAGTGGTGTACTAGCCCTGGGAAACATCTGGCAATCCCTCAAGGGGTTACACATGGAGAGACCACGTAACTCAGCCATTCCACTCCTAGGCACATACAGAAGAGAAACATTTTTCTTCTTTTTTCTTCCAAATTCTTATGTTAGCATTTCTTACAAAATTTTCCTCTCTTTTCTTCCAAATTTTCACGTTAGCATTATTCATAATAGCCCAAACTGGAAACAACCCAATGTTTTCATCAACTGGTGAATGGATAAACAAAAAGTGGCATATTAGCACAAAGGAATATTATCCAGCCATAAAAAAGAAATAAAATACTCCCACAATATGGATGAACCTTGAAATCATTATGTTACATGAAATAAGGCAGACATAAAAGGCCACAGGTGGTGCAGTGGTTAACAGCTACACCTACAAACAAAAAGGGCAGCAGTTGGCAGTTCTACTCTGTCCTATAGAGCTACTATGAGCTGGAAGTGATTTTACAGCAACAGGTTTTTTGGTTTGCTCTGGTATGACCTAGTATCAATTGGTACAATCTTCAAAGACCCAATTTCTAAACAAAGCAACGGTGATAGGTACCAGGGGTTAGAATTTCAAGTTATATTTCAGGTGGACACGATTCAATCCATAACATTCACAGGTAATAAAATTTGCTGATTTTTGTGCACAGCTTTAAAAAAAGATATAATCCATGTTTTTCTTATATTTTCTTCTACAAGTTTTATGTTGTTAGATCTTATATTTAGAAGTCTATGACCCGCTTTGAGTTAATTTGGGTAAAAGAGCAAGAAGTAAGGATTTAGGGTTTTTCTTGTTTGTTTTTAATGCAGATGGATATTCATTTGTTCCATCACTGTGTCTTTTTTTCTTTTTTTTGCAAATATTGTCCCACTGTCTACTACATGCTAAGTGCCCAGCTATACTTCTTAAATTTGAGCTCCAAAATGTGTAATAACTCTCTTACATACCTGTTTCTTTCAGGAAATGTGGGAACACTGAACTCTAGGAAGAAATGTAGAGGTAAGCCAGCTGGGGAAAGTTGTGAGATTTTCTGTGCTTATTCTAGTTGTTGACGGCTGCTCAGTCTACTAACTCATCAGAATCAAGTTCAACTAGCAGTCTCACATCTTTTAGGTCAGACAATTCTCTAAGAGCTTCGCTATCGTTTTGAGGATGTAAAAGTGAAACCTAAATGTGCAAATTCAGAAATGCAACCAAGATGTGATGAAACAAAGGGAACAGGAATTTTTACCTGTAGGGTTATTGTCAGGTGGTGCTGGAAGACCTCAAGCACAGTTAAGAGTACTGCACTTGTATATACGGTTAATGTGTGTGGAACTCACTTTCAGCTCTAAGGAAATGATACATGCATCTGTATGCGTTTAACTGTAATGAGTGGTTGGCATATGTAAGTCTATCCTCCCTTCTTTGTCTTTGGGCTCCAGACAGCCTAAAGGAAGCTCACATTCTTTCCTGAGAATTCTTGGGAAAGCCTGATGCTTTCCAGTCCTTTCCATGACTTGGGAGTAGGTCTATTTTATTCTGGAGTTTAGTATTAGAAAAACTGCTTTTCTGCTGAAACATTATCTAAGATAAACTTTATCTGTAATAAGAGTGATGTTTTGCTCTCTCAACTGTCTTATTCTCTTATGTTTTTTCTCAGTGGGTTCAGAATGTGCATAGGGATGAAGGATGTGATTTACTGGGTGTTTCAAACTCCAAAAGTCCAAACAAAATAGAGTGCTAAAGATTTGTTTAATAAATGTCTTCAGTGTTTAGTGATATAAGACATAAACATTATTTATCTAGGTCCACAAAGGCAGGAAATAGGCTTATAAGTACAGCGAGGGAATTTGTTTAGACATAGTAACTTTCTATTAAATTGGCTAGAATCTTTATCTGATAGGTGTTTAAAACTGGGACTTACAACTTAAGGCTAAGGAATAGGTCTCTTCTACTTTGAGACAGAATTTAGGTTAAAAGACCTCTTGAAATTTATTCCAGATATGTGAATTTAATAATAACTATATATTTTCTAACAGTTGGACAATAGCAAAAATAAGCAAGTTTAAACTCTTATGATAAGACACCTCCACTCCTCCGGAATATACTTCTTCCAAGACACCAAAATCAGATGATACATCTAATGGGTCTTTACAATGAAACCAGGTGTTGGTTTTCATCATTCTGGTAATATTCTTCACCTTAGGATCATATTCATATTGCTTTGATCCACGGGAGAAATAGAAGTATCCTATAGAAAGAGAATCACAGTGAGTTATCTTGTAAAATTATGCAATGATTCTGCACGTTTTAAAAATTTTTGAAGCCAAGCCAAGTGCCGTTGAGTCGGAATTTTTGAAGACAGAATAAAATAATTGAACATTATGTAGAACAAAGGAATCTGAAGTTATGTAAGTATATTTTACATCACTGTTGTCACAGAGCAATCTTATTATTTTTGAGCAATGAAGAAATCTTATTTTACAAGATTTCCAAAGTATCTACACAAGTGAGCTGCTATGTGAGTAATCTGGTTAAGTAGGTGACCAAATTGAACCAGTCAGTTCTGACTGATAGTGATCTCAGGTGCGAAGTAGAGCTGCTCTGTAAGTTTTTTCTTAAGTAGCCTATTTTGTTTTTTGTTTTTGTTTAGAATATACATGGCAGAACATACACCAATTCAACAAGTTCTGCAGGTACAATTCAGCAACACTGATTGCATTCTTCAAGTTGTGCAACCATTTTTGCTTTTCTAAATTGCTCTTCCCCGTTAACATAAGCTCACAGCCCCCTAAGTTTTAATATTTTTGAGCTGCTGTTGTCACTTTGATCCCATAAAAAACCACACTTCTGTTGAGTCAATTCCAACTCATAGTGATCTTATGTAGATAGTTCACAAAAGGGCACAATATTCAAGGCAGACATTCTCCTGATATTTTTATTTCCCTGAGGAGAAAGCCAGGGTGTGAACATGAGATACAACAGACTTCTTACTTTTCTAGAAAGGCAGTGTCAGAGGTTCTCAAACTAAGATTCAACAAAGCGTTTTAGTGAGGGGGAGGAGAAGGCCCTGTGAGTTTGGGCTTGAGTCCTATCGGCCCACTTCATTAGAGCTTCTCTGGTGTTACTTGTTTTGGGTTTTGAGAATCTGTGAATTCATTGGAATTAAACATTATGTCATTCTAAAGCATTTTGAGACTCCTCATTACTCTATGGTCTAGGCTAGTATCCTTCAGGATAAGTAGCCAGACTGTGTGCATTAGATTTGCCTGTGGTTCTTTTAAAACTGCAGACTCTTGAGTCTTACCCACAATCTATCTCACTGCCTTAGAAACTCTGACAGTGGGACTAAAGCATTTGTTTATGCACATGAATTGTTTGGTTCGTGTGCTCAGTCGCTTTTCAGACTTTCAACTTTTTACAGGGTGTCTCTTTTGGAGGATATCTTGGATCAATGATGAATAAAAATATTTTTGGTACTTTTTATGTAGATTTGAAATCACATAGCTGAGAGAATATAATTCAGGATTTAATGGCTCAGTTTGTGCTAATACTCACAGGGTCAAATGTTTATCATCACTTGTATTTAAGAGTAGTAAAGTTACATTAAAATGGAAACTTGTAAGTTTTTGCACTATCTTTTCGCATAGTCAGTAAAGCCTGTCAGTATCCCAGTAGTTTAGGTGTTGGTGCTTACCTTTGTACTGGAAAGCAGCATCAACTCGAAGACCAATTCCTGGAAAGTGTTTTATCACCCTCTGTGGGTATCCTCTGTCCATGGTTTGAGTCATCTCATCATACCTGGGTAAATAGATTTGAAAGGTTTCCCGCAGGTGTTCGTTTTGGGGAGTGTAATTCTTCTATTGCCTAGCTTGCAGTTAAGCAGAAATGTGAGGAATAAGTAGGACTCATAGAAGAAAATTATTTGGATCAATAATGTATGGCAAAGATGATATTTGGCTGGATCATTTACAGTGTCTTAAAACAAGAAATGATCAGACATAGCAGCTGCCTCATTTGTCAGACTGGTGCTGTTTTGAGGAGCTGTTAAATCAGAGTGAGGGCTCAGCATGGAGCTTTCATAGATTTTGGCTGTGTGAGTGGTTGGTAATTTAGCTGGCATAACCAATATTCTTATCTTCCTTTTTTAAGTTGGAGAGAGATACTTGGACTTATTGAGGCATCTTTGGTTTGCTAGATGTCAGTCATCAGACATTTTCCTTAACGTAATTCACATTAAGAAAATTATAGAGTGGCTTTATTCTTGCCTGTGTCGCTATATAATACCATGTGGGTATTTTTCTCCAGAAGAAGGTCAGAGTCAGTTCTCTGTAAATTTACCTCCAGCACCAAATACCCACAAAGAAGTAGGTTTTTCTTGTTGTTTTGTCACAGAAAGCTGCATCTATTTTCTTCACATGTCTTGGAAAGCCAAGAATATAGATAGATTTGGGATAATCTGGCAAAACAGCATATCCTCTGATCATCCAGAAATTGTCATCTAGGAAGAAAGAGAGTGATTATCTTCTGTGCTGTGTCCTAAAAGGTGACATAGATGTCTGAAGACATTTGAAAATGACTAGATAACTAGTTCCTTTCAGCTGAGATGCTTGGAGATTTAGTAACGTTATGTCTCCATTTATTCCTACCACTTTGCCATTTATATCATTAATATGATACAGATAATACATGCCTATAGTTAATAGTGTGCCTACCCATGCCACCTGATTAACCAGTGTTGATGGCTTTTAAATTGCTAACTTTATCAAGACAGTCGAGCACATTTGGATATGTTCTCCCAAAACTCAGCCCCTAAGTGTTCTCAAAGGTAAGCAACGTGATTAATTCTGTGTAAAAATGTAGGGTGCTGTTGTTAGGTGCTGTTGGGTTCTGACTCATAGCGATCCTGTGGGTCGGTGTACAACTGCCTATAGAGTTTCCAGGGAGTGCCTGGTGGGTTTGAACTGCTGCCTCTTGGTTCATATCCACAGCACTTCATCATTACACCACTGGAGTTTCCTAAAAATGTAGAGTAGTTAGATTAAATACTGGATACCCAGTTAATCTTTTTTATTTTAATTGTGATTAAGTGAAAGCATACAATGTAAATCAATTTCGCATGCTCCCCTATCTGCACCTCCATCTACTCCTTTCAACCAGTGACAGCAAGTTCCTTCTTTTCACTCTATATTTCTAATATCCTCTCAGCGGTGTCTGTCCCCTCCCTTCCACCCAGTTCTCTGCCATCTGGAAAGAAACCAGTAGGACAGCCTCCTATAAATGTATAGAACTATAAAGTACACACACCATATGGGACACCCAGTTAATCTTGACTACAAATAATTTTGTGGATAAGTATATTCAAAATATTGCATGTGACATGCATATCAAAAAATGATTTGTTAATTTTATGAAATTCCAAGTGTTTTTATTTGGCAAATCTGGCAGCCATAGTAAGAAAGGGACATATGAAATAAATTGATTATACTTACTTTGCTGAAATAGCCTATTTTTCTGTTTTTATGACACAGGTTTCTTTCAGCCCTGTGCAATCAAGACGATGCTTATGGTGCTTACCTTCACAGCTGCAGAGAATTTCTGTTTTTTTTTTTTCTCTACAACAGGAACCTAAGATCAGGGCATAAAACCTGTCCATTTGGCACATGCATGAAGATTGTATATTTGCACCAAAATATCCATTGGCTGGTTTCGAAGAAGAGGAATCACAGTGGACAAAGTTTACCTTTAAAAATCAGAATCTTATCCTTGGGGTTCTCATATGCAGCTTGAATATTTGCTGGCAGAGATGGCCAGAATGAAGCAATTAATTCAAATTCAACATTGGTGATATCATAATAGATCCTCCAGAGGTATCTGCAATGCATAGAATAGACAACACTTTATGTGTACAGCCTATGTGTCTATGTCAATGAAAACATTGCAATCTTAGGCTTTCATTTATGCCATCAGTTCATGTTTTCACCAGACAACAGTAACACAGTTTTGCCCAGCACATTTGGATGATTTTGAGTTTAGTTCTGCCCTTTAGATTACCAAGGTCAGGAGACGCCTTTGTTCCTACTCTCTTGGCTTCTTAGAGTGACAAACTATCTCTGGAAATATCATGATTAGTTTCAAGTACTCAATGGCCTTGTGTATGTCAAAGCAGCAACATCCATGGTCTCAGGTATTCTGAGGTCTAAGCAGAAAGTTTTGTTGCTGGTATCTGCTGGAATAAGAAGCGATAGCTTTGGAGTGCCAAAATAATCCCTCAGCCATTCCCTTCTGGCTGTAAAATTCTATGGATCTATGACTGATACTGGAAAAGTCCTATATTTCATTTCTCTTCTTGTGCAGTCAAACCTTCTCTGATATCCCTTTTAGTTGATCTATCAGCATTGGCTATTGAAGGATGGCAGTGACAGGGTGTGATTACCGTGCTTGTGTAGCTGGATGGGTAGAAGCAGGCCACTTTCAAATATTCTTTCCTTTTCACCTATGTGTTTGTCAGATCGTGCATGTCTTTGTAATTTGTTCTGGAAATATGGTCATGGTATTTGTAACTAACTCACTGTGCTGAAATATAAGTCTAATAAGTGATACACAATAAAGGAAGAGAGTTCTTACCACAGCTAATACTTCATTGATGCAGTAGTAAGGAATGATCAGCAGTGTGCTGACAAATGTTTTGAAAAAGAGAAGTTGAAAAAAAGACTGGAGTTTATCATTTGCCAGTTTTTAGGATGTGACCATTCCTACCATGGCCAATTTCAAGCTATTAATGTGATGTTGACTGGTTTGTACCATTTCTGAAAATTTGGCATTTGGTTCTTGAGCCAGTATGAGTTTGTTCTAGAATTGGGATTAGCATATGATTTTGGCAAAAAAGTCACCGAGAGTAGATGTTACTTCAGCTTCTCATCCAGTGACAATTTTTTAATTGCTTAAAATCATTCAAAAATAATTTATCAAACAGTGTAAGAGATATATGCTCATAGCAAAATGTTCAAACACTATACCAAACCCAAACCCACTGCTGCCGGGTCGACCTTGATTTACAGAGATCCTAGAGGAAAGAGTAGGACTGTCCCATGTAGTTTCCAAGGAGTGCCTAGCAAATTTGAAGTGCTGATGTTGTGGTGAACCGGTGGAGCACTTAACCACTACACCAGCTGGGTTTCCTCAAACGTTATGGAAAGATATAAAATGAAAGGCGAAAGATACATATTCTTGCCAGCCCCATTGACTCCTCTTTTTTCTCCAGATCCCTTGTAAAAAACATTTATAAGAAGTTGAGTTGTTAAAGGGAATAGGTTTACCTGCCTTTAAAGAACATGACTTCTCTGCGAAAAGTGGTGACAGCATCAAAAGTCAAATCAGGGTCACAGGCATGGGGCACCATGGCTTCTGTTGGCTTTGCAGATGCCTTAGGTAAACCTCCTTTAATAAGAAAAGAAATAGCACAGTGAATGAAGAAGACATGAGGAAATCCCTTGCTGAAGGATCTTACTCAAGTGAATATTTTCTTCATGATATTATTTCAGAAGTAATTTTCTTAACTTCCTTCCTGGAAAGCTTTCCACTTAGTTTGCATGTCCTCAGATTCATAATTTTGCTCACCGTAGATGGACTGAATTCCATTGATATCATCCTGAGACAGTAGATACTTCCTAGGATCCAGGGAGACATAATTTGGGAACATCAATGCTGTCTGATCACTGGAGTGAGAGAGCCCCAGTGAATGTCCAAATTCATGAGCAGCTACAAGAAACAAGCTGAATCCTTAACAAAAAATAGGGAAACCAAAAGCACATGAGTCAATCAGATGGAGAATGATTGCATCTAAATAACTAAAGGAAAAGGAGAAAAAAACTCATCTAGCAGAGAATGTGTGTAAGATAGATGCACACCATCAATCATCCAGGAAATAGTCCGAGACTAGTAATTGGTATTGGCCACATCATGATGAAATATAACACAGAGCAAGCAAATGGTTGGTTTTAGGTGTCTTAAAATGTATAGTATTAAAAAATGTATTTATGGATCTATGTATACATATGGAAGTCACTGTATTTTGGTTGTTAGACTGTATAAGATCATGTTGCTCTGCTTGTATTCTTTGGAGACTCTCCACTAACTATAGGTTCAAGTCCAAATATCATAATATTGCCTCCCATGATCTAGCCCTTGGCTTTTTCCAGCTTCATATTTTGTTTTCATGTTCTGTGAATCAGCTATGTAGTATCACCTTCAATTTTTCGTGGTTTGGCTTATCATCTTTCTCATCTCTGTCTTTACAACACCATTCCTTCTGCCTGGAATGTTGTATCCTACTTATTCACTGGGACTTTTCGCAAGTCATTTCCTTTTTGAGGCTTCCTGTATGCCTCTACTTCCTATCCAGGCTGACCTAAATATACTTCTGTGAACTCCCACAGACTCTGCTTAATCCTGTGATAACAAACTGAAGAGACTGCATTGTCTAGTTCTTTGATCAAGCTGTCACCATTGAATACAGGGACCATGTCTTAATCATCTTTTATTTCTGGTAACTGCTAAAATGATTGGCAGTGGTAGGTGATGAGTGTAAAGGTGTCGATTTGTATGAAAAGATGGTTAGATGCACCTCTCACATGACAAGAGTACTTTGTGCTTAACCATTCTAGAAGTCTTATCATGAATCTTACAATTGACTTTTTATCTGCCTATCTTGCCCACTAGTCTATAAGGTTCTAAATATAAAGACTGTTCTTGAACTTGAAATTAAGTCCATAGAATTTAAGAAAAAGACTGAGCCATTAACACTGTTTACCATGATAGAACTATGCATAGTGAATACATGTACAGAGTACTTTAATTTTATAGAATGGCACAGGATAATTTCATGGTCTTTGATGCCTGTCTTCTCTGATCTTTGCTGCCCCTCAACTGGCTGGCTATTATCACTGTGTATGTGCTTTTGATTAAAAAATTGGACAAGTTAATACATGAAAAAATGAACTCAAATGCAGATTTTCTAAATCAAGTCCAAATCTTTATCCTGACTTTCAAGACTATGCATTATAATACTATATACGTTCTGGGGCTTCTCTTCTACTGCAGTTTTATACTTGTGTTGATTTGGGTTATTCCTTCCAGAACATTCTTACACAACCTGTTCACCACACTCTGCATTTCTAGTTCCTGTTTAACCTTCTGGTCTCGTCTTTGGCATCAACTCTCCCACACCCGACCCCACCCTACCCCCAGCTTCTAGGTCTGGGTTGAGACTTCTTCTGTGTGCTCTCATCTCATTGGCGTGGTTCACTTTGTCCCATCACTAATGATAATGGTTTTAGCTGCCATTATTGATTGCTGGTGTGTCTCCTTGATGGTAAACCCCTGGGGTGCAGGGTCTGTGACTGATACCATGAACGCTCTGATGCCAAGCCAAGTGCCGTTGAGTCAGATCCGACTCATGGCGACCCTAGGGGCCAGGGTAGAACTGACTCCCAGAGTATTCAAGGGGCGCCTGGTGGATTTGAACTGCCGACCTTATATCCTTCACTTTTGTCAAAGATCGTGGGTTATAGTGAATATTCAGTAAATGATTGTCAAGTTACTTCATTTAGCAAATGTTTGTGGAGCATCTGTCATATGTCAGCAACGTTACAGGTTCTCAGATAAAGATGGAAAAATGTACCATGCATATTGTACATTTATACCTTTTTGAACATTTTTTTTTCCTCTGTTTGGAATACGTTTCATCCTATTTTTCATTAATCTTCATCATCTCACCATTATCATCAATACTAATTACCATTAATGCTGAGCATTTTCTGAGTCCCTCAGCTATCAAATTGAGGTGGTAAGCATATATTTTGTCAAATTTCCTATTGAAGATTCCACTTTGATTAGAGATTACATTTGCTTAACGTTTTGTGTTTTTATTTGAGAACAGGAAAAATGTCTGTTTAATGTCCTGAGTGAGCTGAAAGTTATGTATTTAGATGTGACTAGAGTCCTACAATGTCAACCCTGAGAAAAAAAAGACAAGAAAATTCTTTTCAGAACTGTTGCTTAGTTGTCCACACAGAACTTGGTTAAAGGCCACAATTATTGCCTACCCTGGTCACTGAATTCTTCAGAGTTTTTAATAACACACCCACCCTACCTTCTTGGCAGGAGCTTAAGGTAGCATGGATAATAGCTGTATTTGTTGTTAGGTGCTGTCAAGTTGGTTTGCAACTGAGAAACCCAGTGCGACAGAGTAGACCTGCCCCATAGGGTTTCTAGAACACAGTCTGGACAGGGGCAGATTGCCAGGTCTTCTTCCTGTGGAGTTTCTGGGTGGACCTGAACTGCCAGCCTTTCCATTAGTGGTTGAGTGCTTAACCAACAGAGATAAAAGGATAGTAAAATCTTTGAGCTCTGTGCTTGCATATAACAGTAAATCTTGGCCCAAGAAGGGGAGTCAGCCTGATTTTGATAAGCACCAGGATATTGCTTATAATTTCCTGATGGAGCATCACCTGCCTTTAGGTCAAGTCCAAAGGAATATTGAGACACATCTCAGAAGAAGATACGCAACAGATATGACCCATTTGACTCTTCAGTTATTTGGATGACAACATAATCATACATCCTTCAACCTGCTGTCATGCTAACTCACTGGGCAGTGGCAGCAAGCAATCCCAGATTTCCCTCGGTGCAGCCCAGGAAATCTTCTTCCTTGCCTGCTAGCACTCGGAAGAATAATGGCCTGATATGCTCAGACTGAGCAGTAAGTGGCCGTGGACTATTTTGAGTCACAGGCTTTCAGTTCTACAGAAGCTATGAAACTGACAAAACAAAAACAAAAATAAACAAAAACTTCCTGGAGTTACTTAGCAGCACTGAAGAGTGACCTTGTGTGCTATCCATCAGCAGAGGCACAGCCTTTGCTTTCTGGGAATTTTAGAGCCTGCAAGCCACACCCATGATGACTGTGGTCAATAATACTTAAAAAAAAAAAATGTCTGGGGGAGAATCCAAGAGTCTGCTGCTTTGTTTCATGCTCACACTGTTATTGTACTGAAGTTTTGTCTTTTCCCATAAAGTAATACAGCACCTCTTTTTTAAATGCTAGAGAAGTCCATTAAGAGAAATAAAATCAACCCACTTGGTCTGAAGGAGTAGGTCAAATATTAAGATTAGGATTTAATTCCTTGGCAAATGGATAAGAGTTAGAACAGGAAGTTTGTGCTTTTAAGTAGACCCTCTGTGAGCTGAATCTACATGCCACCCTTCAAACTAACTCAAAATCACCACCTCTTTTCTTTTTACTTTCACTCTTCAAGTCACAGATGACTTCTAAAATTGATATAACATGTAACACACTCTGCCATATACAGTGTACACATGAGGTCTGACAATTAAGTCTGAAAACTTAATTGTTCTAAGTGCTACATACCCCATTGCTAAATATCAGTACAGTTACCTTTGAAGTACTCCCCTTGGGCAGCTATGCACTGATGCCAGTGGCTAGTCCATCCTTCAAAGAAACTTTGGAACTCTTTCTGGAATGGCCATTGTGCACAGTGGCACATAGTTTTCTGTGATGGAGTTTTCAGTCAGTAAACAAATAATTGTGTTGCATCACCCTCTCTACCAACCTGATCTGGCCCCACAACTTTTTTCTTTATCCAAAGACAAAGGAAATATTGAACAGAAGACATTTTGATGATATTCAGGGCATCAAGAGTAATACAATGACAGCTCGGAAGGCCATTCCAGAAAGAGATTTCCAAAATTGTTTTGAAGGGTAGACTAGGCACTGGTGTCTGTGCATAGCTTCCTAAGGTGAGTACTTTGAAGCAACTGTTCTGATGTTTAACAATTAGGTATGTAGCACTTTTTCTAGGCTGAGTTTGAGAACTTAATTGGCAGTCCTTGTATGCCACACACTTTCATAATGAATTATGGATTGGATTGTGTTCCCCCCAAAGAAATGAGGGATCCCCAACCCTTGTACCTATAAATACATCCCTGTTTAGAAATAGGAATTTTGCTTTATTATGCTAATTAGAATACACCAGAATAGGGTGGGTCCTAAACCTAAATATTTTAAATGGTGTCTCATCAAAAGAGCAGGAAAGACATAAAGGCACATACTAGGGGAGGAGACCATTTGAAGATGAAGACAAATGAACTATAAGCCCAGGCTGCTGATAGCTTCTGGAGCTGAAAAAGACAAAGAAGGACTAGAAGCTGAAAGAGACAAGGACTTCTCTAGAGGGGACAGCTTGAATTCAGACTTCCAGCCTCCAGAACTGTTGAAATTCTGTTCTTTAAAGCCACTACTTGTTACAGCAGCACTAGGTAACTAAGTTAGTCATCTTGGAGTATGGAAAACTATGGTGGAAGCTGGGAGGTTTAAAGGAAAAAGAAACTGATGCAAAGCTATTCTTCTCATGGGCTTCAGCTAGTAAAATTGTGTTCATAAAGAAAATTGGGCTTACCTTCCCCATCCTTGGTCCAGTTTTCATCATCATCGAAGTGAGTGTCTCCTCCCAGACCCAGACCAGGAGGAAAGGCATGGCCAAGGAGTCCCAAAGGGCCATCAAAATGACGAGGGCACAGGCCATGTACTGAGGTGCAATTCATGGGGAGAAAAATCAGCCATTTCAAACTTTCTAAGATGAATGTAACTGTATGCTTTCCTCTCTGTTAAAAATTTACCTCTGGTCCTAAAGGCAATCATGATGTCTGCAGTCCCTCTGGAAATCTTGGTGAACATTAGTGGGGTCACCTTGCTCCACACTTCTAGTGCTTTTTGTATAGCCTCATCCACATCAGCTCGTGCCATATCTGGAGTGTAGTTCACTATTCTTAAAAATTGATTTAAAAAATTACAGGAATTGGTGTTTATACATGCATGTGTAACTCATATTAAGAAAGCATCGTTTCAAACTTCTCAGTCATATGCTACAGTGACTTATGGAATGATACTGTTATCTTACATTTGTATAACTTTAATATTTAAATGAAGTATGTTTGTATATGCCATATAATTCAAGGGAAACTTGGTAGCATAGTGGTTAAGAGCAATCAATGGCTGCTAACCAAAAGGCCAACAGTTGCAGTCCATCAGACACTCCTTGAAAACCTTACGGAGCAGTTCTGTTCTGTCCTGTAGGGTTGCTGTGAGTCAGAATTGACTTGATGGCAATGGGGATGTATATAATTCAATCCTCTCATCTGCCTGGCAATTACTTTAATAAATGAGCATCAAAGAAGTTAAATAACTTCCCTTAGGTTACGGCACTTGGCTAGCTTGGCTAGGTTGTCCCCTAAGTAGGAGAATGTTAATTTCATGTCTGCATTTGCTGAAAATATGAGTATATTGTAAAGCCATTTGATAAAGGACTGAAGTTGATTTTCTGGAATGGTTTATGGAAATCATTCTTGCGTACATATTATATATTAAGATACTTGAGAGTTACAAAGTTATTTAGAAAGAGACTTTCCTACATTTTATGTTCTTTGTCTTTCTAAACCTATTTTGATTCAGTTTCTAAGACTTAATAAGGTGAGGGAAAAACTCTCAGAAAGGCTCTTTAATGCCAGGAGGACTTTACAGTGAAGGTGAAGTTCACTGCCTCCAGCTTGAATCAACAGCAGTTTTCACTCCTTCTCTACCAACAAGCCGACCTCTTGTTCCCTGAGATGTATGGGGTAATCTACATACTTCACTCCAGAACTTCACTGGGGTTTGACAATTTCAGTTCACAAACATCTCTATTACAAAGTGGTTGTGCTCCAAAACCTTCTCACTTTCTCTTGAATGCACTTTATTCAGTCTTCAAGCATCTGAAGTTAGGAGGCAACTTTCTGGTCCTGACTTTATTAGAGGGGGCAGAGGCCATAGATTAGAACTTATCTACAGAGCCAGAGGAATCTAAGAGCATTGTAACCTTAGCTATTGTAAATAATCTTTTCTTCCAGTGTCTCTGTGTTTAACTGTTCCATGACCCATGGTAGAAACCCTGGCGCATAGTGGTTGAGTGCTATGTCTGCTAACCAAAAGGTTGCCAGTTCCAATATGCCGGGTGTTCCTTGGAAACTCTATGGAGCAGTTCTACTCTGTCCTATAGAGTTGCTATGAGTTGGAATTGACTAAATGGCAGTGGACTTGCTTTGATTTTATGACCCACAGTACATATGGTATATCACCCACTTTTGCTGGCTCTCAGGTTCTTTGGTTATATATTTTTACTACTAAAAGTATTTCTTGTTCTCCAGTGGGTGCTAGTGCCAAAGGAAAAGGTGAAAGTATTGTTAGTTAAACAAAAATAGCTAGGGCATGAGGCTTGCCCGTAAGATAATGCGACCAGGAAGTGTGAAGGGTGACAGCTAAGTTCAGAAACTCATCTTAGAGGATTAGGTACCTCATTGCTGAATATCACTATAGTCACTTTCAAAGTACTCCCCTTGGGGAAACTGTGTACTGATGTCAGTGCCTAGTCCACCCTTCAAAGAAATTTTGGGATTCTTTTGCTGGACTGGCCATGAAAGCTTTTGTTGTATTACTCTTGATGTCCTGAACATCATCAAAATGTCTTCCTTTCAATATTTCCTTTGTCTTCAGATAAAGAACAAAATCAGTGGGGTCCAGATCATGTGAGTAGGTAGGCTGTTCCAATACAGCTAAAAACTCCCTCACAGACAACTATACAATTAAGTTTGCAAACTTTCCACTGTGCTACCATGAATGATGGCCATTCCAGAAAGAGTTCCAAAATTGCTTTGAAGGGTGAACTAGTTCTGGCATCAGTGCCTAGCTTCCCAAGGGGAGTACTTTGAAGGTGACTATAGTTATATTCAGCAGTGTGGTATGTGGCACTCAGAACAATTAAGTTCATGGACTTAATTGTCAGACCTCATATGTCTAGGTAAAGATTTTGTTTCTTTTGGATTTTGTATCCCTGGGTAAGCCCTGCATGCATGTTTGTGGTTTCCTATGTGATAGTTTGAAAGTCTTGGTGGGTTTGCTTTTGCTTTTTGTGTCATCTTTGGAAAACCAGAGATTACCTGTGTAACTTAATGGAGGGCACTACAAAAAAGCATCAGCAACCAAGGTCCGGAGGCACAGACAACTGCCTGTTAATTATAGGGTTTGAGAACCTTAAAAGTTCTATGGTCATCATGTAGTACCAGAAAACATTTCTCAAGGCCTTATTACCAACAAAAGTTTAAACACAGTCTGTGGCTCAGCATGCTTCCATTAATGAAAACATATGGCTTTAAAAACATAAAACAAACAAAAATTCAAAGCAGAAAATAATAGGATCTTGAAAGGATTAAGGCACTAATAACAACAGTTGGTTGGTAGGATGGAATAAGCGAATACTGGGTATATGAGTATGTGGTAAAGAGCTTTGACAAAGGGCTGAAATTTATTTTCTGGAATGATTTATGGAAATCATTCTTGTGTACATATCACATATTAAGACACCCACTTGAGAGTTACAAAGTTATTTTGAAAGAGATTTTTCTACGTTCTATGTTCTTGACAGAGTGCCACACACTTAAGAACTGCTTACTAAAATAAAAAATAATTATTATTGTTCTTTGGAAATTATGTTTGCGTTCCTTTGGATTAGTGACTGGAAGGCAACTGGCTTTTTGGAGTTCCTGTGTATTACCAACAGTTAAGGGATTCAGCTGTTAGCTGAAAGGCCGGGGGTTGGAGCTCACCCAAAGACACTTCAAAGAAATATCTAATAATTTACTTCTGAAAATCAGCCGCTGAAAACCCAGTGGGGTAGCACAGTGCTCCTCTGACACACCTGGGGTCCTCATAAGCTGGAGTCCACTTGATGGCAACTAGTTTTTGTTCTTTAAGTTGGCAGAAGCTTTACCTGTACGTGAGGTTGTGTTTTGTCCATCCAGGGAGAGTGAAGCCGTACTGACCGACATCAGGGACCCCACACCTGGGTTTCTTCATGATCTCGAGAGTGTCTGAGTCCAGTTTTCCAGTCACTGTCAATCCGAAAAATGCCTGCATTTCTCGAATTTTGCCAGTTATGAGACTCCTGTTCTTGCTTTGAACGAGATGACTCCCTTCTATTTCAAGAGAGTAGAACTGGTTGAGATATGCCTGACCAAAAAGACAAAAAAGACACCGACTACAAGAGAGCAAAACTTCCATCTCAGGAGAAGACAAAGTTGTCTGAAACCCTCTTTGACAGTAGGAAGGTAAAGAGGAAATAGGGAATGAGAGCTAGGAAGGAACAAGGGAGGAAAAAAGAAAGGAAGGAAGCAGAGAGAAGAAAAGCCACCTTGCTCTTTCAGTTTCCACGAATTGATTGAACTGTGTGACCAGAATTAGCCAAACCACACAACCCACGAACCTCCACAGAAGACAATCAAGCTTCTACATGTTAAATGATGTTGATGTATTTTTACATAGTTTTGCTTTTACTTTCTTTTTGGTGTTTCTTTGAAACAAACTCTAGAACATATAGTGATTAATCATTTTAAAAGTTAAATTAGTTTAACCAAATATGACAAGTTAACTGGTCTGGTTTTTGAGATTTCCAAAGCTATGTATCCTTCATACACAGAAGGATAAGGGGCCCAAACTGTGGTTTGGGTCATACTGGTTGAAATGCTCCTATAGAAATCTCCATTTCTTTTAAGTCTGCCCCCTTTCTCTTCTTACTATCTTTCACCTTCTAACAATTTTTAGAATTGTAGCAAATCCTGTTTTCCCCACATCCTTGACTCTACCCCATACTCAGTTCCTTGATGTTCTTAGAGCTGGAAAAAGTAGAAGCAGCTTCTCACAAGAAAGTGTGGTATTTTTTTCACAGGAATTTGCAGTTTTTTAAGGTCCCAAGACAACTGATAAGATGCATTTTATTGATAGTCTGTTAACAGCATTTATTGAGACAGTACCTGAGCCAGCTGCATGTTTTCTTCATTTTCCACTGTTCGGTCTGTTGGCAATGCAGAAGAAACTGTTATAAAGAGCAAAAATAGAAATGGAAGGCTCTTCATTCCTCTCTTTCTTCAGTTGAAGCCTGATTCTGTTTGTACAAGATTTAGAAAGGAACAGTGCGACGTGGCGTGAATGGGTTTGTATCATCATTTAATGAATAACAGAAAAGGCCATTTGCCATGAAATGTGTCACGATACGTCTGTTCCCTACCCCTCCTTTCCTAGATTGGCCTGATTTTGCAATCATGATCTGCAAAACTTTATAAACCCAGTAATTCTTCATCATTTAATTTAATATTCTATGAAGTGAGTCTCCAAATCCCTTTTGCCCTTGCAAAGTTGGAAATTTTTGGATCCATAAATTCTTGAGAGTTTACAAAACAATCTTCTTTTGAATGAATCACTAAAACATCTTGGTAGTGAGTCATAAAGAGACCACTGAATCAGGAATTGGGTTACCCTCCTTAGCTAATTCATTAAATGTCTTGAGTACCTGCTGTTTGACTATTTCACTGTAAATGCAGGCGTGGCTAAGATGTCTTTTGATCTTGTTGGAGACTACAGACGTAAAGAGTCAAATGTGTATGTTTGCACTAATGCAAGACAGGATGGTGGTAGAAATGGCTAACTCTCTCAACTGCTAACCCAAACACTGACAGTTTGAACGGACCCAGAGGCACCTCAGGAGAAAAACCTGATGATCCTTTTCTGAAAAGTCACAGCCTTGTAACCTTATAAAGTACAGTTCTCCTCTGACATATGTGAGGTCACCAGGAGTCAGAATCTTCTCAGAAAGATGGTAATGCAAGACAAAATGAATGCAAGTGGCAACACACACAGAGCATTTTACAGGGTGTGGCTTGTAAGACTCCATGCATGTGGGCCTCAGACTGGGTCTGGAGCTGGTAAAACATGAGTTGCACAGAAGAAGGGAGGGCTGTGTGAGTAAAGGGAGACACAGGGAGCAGGTACTACAACAGAAATGAGTATAGGGAGATAGGAGACCTGAGCCAAGCTAATATACGTGTAGGTAGCAATGGGAGATGGAGATGGCCTTGTAAGAGGGGAGGGAGATGCAGAGGGAAACGGCCATGCAAAGAGGGAGGCAGACACGGGGTGACAAGGAAGCCAAGGATAGCTGGCTGACCAGAAGCTAAGTGAAAACCCAAATGAAACCCACTGTCATCAAGCTAATTCTGACTCATAGCGACCCTATAGGGCAGAATAGAACTGCCCATAGAGTCTCCAAGGAGCACCTGGAAGATTTGAACTGCCAGCCTTGTGATTAGCAGACATAGCACTTAACCACTGTGTTACCTGGGAAGCTGGGAGAGAGGCATGGCATACAGTCTCCCTCAGAGCCCTCAGAGCAAGGATTAACTCTTTCTGTACCTTGATTTTTAACTTCTGAACTTTGGAACTGTGAGAACATACTATTTCTGACATTTCAAGCCAAGCAATTTGTGGCAGCCCCAGAAAATTGACAGACAGTGTAAGAAGATGAAATGCTTTGAATCTTGATTGATAGTATGACTGGAGATAGAATTTCAGGCTGAGATAATTTTTTCTTGAAAATTTGGAGATACCGTTGCACTGCTTTCCAGAATGTAGTGTTGCTGTTGAGGAGTCTTCTATTCTGATCGTGAATACATATTTATGTTTTCTTCTGAAATTTTGGAAATCTGTTTACCCAGAGCATTGGAAAGAATTTGGCTTTGTCTGAAGAGAGATCTGGCCTTTGTCCTTGGAATTCTTGGAAGCAAGCAATATCATACCTGATAGTATCTTTGTTTTGAGGAGAACAGTGGCCCTACCCCGTGGTGTTGTGGTAGGTGCTGGCCATACCAGAAGTCGCCACCGTGTGATTTAGGGTTGGGGCTTTGAACTACTTGCTATCAGCTGACCTCAGTACTAAGATCAACCAATGTGGACAATCAATTGATCACGCCCATGTAATGGAAAACTCTGTACACTCAGCTTCCCTAGTTGGTGAGACACCAGATCTCTTGTTACCCATTGATTGCAAGAGAGTAATTCCTTCGGACTCCATGGGAAGACAGCAGTGGAAGTCCTGCATTTGAAATCCTCACAAACCCTTCTCTGTCTCTTCCTTTGGGTGATTTTAATCTATATCTTTTCCCTGGTAATAAAAAGTAATTGTGTTGGCACTCTATGGTTTCACGCATCTACAGGATGTCATCCTGCTGACCTCTTAGTGGAGGTGGGGTGAGGGTGGAGAGGAAGGGGTAGGAGATTGTTAGGAGGATATGACATGTATAGAAAGGAGAGGAGGAGTGTGCTGTCACTGGGCAGAGAGAGTAGGGGGAGCTGCACATAGGCAGGTATGCAAATTTACATGGGATTGTACATTTTCACTCAATCATAATAAAAAAAATCAAAAAGTAATCTGACGTTCTTTGCTTAAATGTAATAGATAAACCCAAATAACAGACACTTAAGTAAAATGAAAATTTATTCATCCTTCATATAAAAGAAGTCCAGAACTGGCAACTCTGCACCACAAAGATGTAGGCAAAATCTACCTTCTGCACCACAGTGAGTGCATTGTCTCATGGTTCAAGGTGGCTTCTCAAATTCTAGCTGTCGTACCTATGTGGCAGACAGCAGGAAGGCAGAGGGTAGAGAAGAACATTTCTAGTCTCTGTCTAGAAGCCCTACACAACATCCTGTTTATACATTTTTGGCTAGAACTTAAACATGCGGCCACATTTAACTGAAGGGAGGCCCAAAAAGGTGGCCTTTTAGCTGGATGCATTGCTACCTTGAAGGAAAGTGAGGTCTCATGGCAGAGTGGATGTTAGGGTAGGCAACTAGCAGACTCTGTCACATTGAGATTTCCCTAGTGTCTGAAACAAGCAAGCAAACTTGTTTCTGTCGAGTCGATTCTAACTCATAGTGACTCCATAAGATGGAATAGAACTGCCTCATCGGGTGTCCAAGGAGTGGCTGGTAGACTGGAACCTCTGGTCTTCTGGTTAACAGCTGAGCTCTTACTACTGCACCAGCAGACTCTGCCAGATTGAGATTTCTCCAGTGTCAGTATCTATAAATATTTTTTCTTTAATTATCCAGCCACAGAGATTTAGGAGATGGCCCTCGTTCTCTGTGTCATATCCTCTTGGCAAACTTCTGATTTTAGTTGCAGTGGTTGTGGGCAGGTTTGCATAATCTCATACTTACCTTGGTTTGACTAAGCCCAACCTCAAATATGCTTTTCCACTATCTTCCCTGGGCACTGAGGTGCCACAGATGTCTGTTGGGTCTAAAGTGTGAGGGAATTAACATCCTTGGGAATAAGCCTCTATGAATGGGAAATGGGAACTGGTGGCTGAATGCTCCAGCTTCCTGTCCCCTGGCTGGACAAATGAAAGATGTTCTGTAGGCTTCTCAGGAGATGCTGGTGGCATACCCCATTACCCATAACGGTATCCTTGATGTCACATCCTTATATCGGCTGTCTTCCTTCTTCTCTTTCTCATTCTGCTTGCTACCACACTTGCTTCCTGGGACCCAATGGAAAATAAAATAACTACCTCAAGTTCCTATCTGAACCTCTGCTTTTGAAGAAACTCAGTGTAGGATTAAAAGTAATCTCATTATTTTAACACTAAACTTAGATTGTTGTATCTCTTGTACTGAAATAAAATTTCAGGGTCACATGAAATGTTATCAGGAAGACAGCTTTAAAATAAAATGGACCAAATAATATTTAAAGTCCTTATTGCACTTCATGTTGTAGTTCTTAATGTGACTCCATGAAATATGGTTAAAGAAATAGTATAAACTTAGTTCTCATCTCAAAAAATGTACAGGTGAGGTCTGGGCCAAGAATCTACAATAACCAGCCAGCATATGGAGCTGGAAGGGGTTCTGAGAAGACAAATCTCCCATTCTTGTTACTATACAAAAAGTAACATTTTAGGCAGTTTAAGAAAACACAGTAGTCTGAAACAAATTCTAACATTGAAAATGTAAAACTCAGATTTTGCATGTCTGTTTATCCTTGTATTTGTGCAATGACTTGTTTCTATGTCTGTCTCATCATGCAGCACCTGAAACATGCCAGTGACTATTAAATGCTAATTGAATAAATGGATGACTGAGGATAGTATATACTAGTTTCTGTTTACCCAGCTTATAAAATAAGTTGAGAATAATGTTCTGGCATATCCAAGGCAAGTTTTTGAGGCTGTGAAGTATTTATAAAATATTCCATAACCAGTTAAGTGTTATCCAAAAGTTTATTATCTGTATTACAGTAATTCTGCAAGGGAATAAATGGTTGAAAATATATGTGAAATTTGCTATTCCTTGTTTTTACTTGGACAAACTGTGTGGTGATGTATATATGTAAAATAAATAAATCAGTGATTTCAAAATAAAATCTTTATTTCAAACTCATTTAATAGATGATTTTTGAACCAAAATAAGGAGCAAATTGTACTAAATTAATTACCTCTAGAATTTAAAAATTTTCAATTGGAGATAGAAAACAGAATGAGCCAGAGAAATGTATTTTACAAGCCACAAGTTTTTGTGTAACAGACTGCATTGCATCCTAACTGCAAGTATGATATTTTCAGGTCTGAGCTAGACATTTTAATGCTGCATCTAAAGTTTTCCTCAGAAAAGCTCCTTTAGCAAATGTATGCCTCTAAACTGTGTAATTCAGCTTAATGGGGTTTATTTAATTTTGTGCCCTGAACTCTTCTGTTTGTGCAGTAAGTCCCCACAGTTTGTCAAGTGTGCCCTCCCAAGACCTTCAGGCAATAAGTAACTAAGGAACAACAGATCCAACTAGCCATTTACTCGGACTCTAGAAAGAGAGAGCAGTACATCTCCGCTCTGCTGTTCTCCTGGGCGGATGTCTGATTCGTCTCAGTGGAGGTTCAACTTTGGCATTCTGGGTTGATTCATTTCAAGCATAGAAGTTGTTGTGAGCTGTGGAGTTGATTCCAACTCGTAGTGACTCTATAGGATAGAATACAACAGCCCCACTGGATTTCCAAGACTAATTTTTAAGGAACAGTTGCCCTGGTGGTGCAAGGGGTAAGCAATGGGCTGCTTACTGAAAGTTCAGTGGTTTGAACCCAATAGCTGCTCTGCGGGAGAAAGATGTGACAGTCTACTTCCGTAAAGATGACAGCCTTGGAACCTGTATGGGGCAGTTTGATTCTGTCCTGTAGGGCTGCTGGAAACCCTGGTGGTGTAGTGGTTAAATGCTACTTCTGTTGCCTTTACAGAGGGCAGCCTTTCAAATCGGCCAGCTGCTCCTTGGAAACCATGGAGCAGTTCTACTCTGTCCTAGAAGGTTGCTGTGAGTTAGGTGTTAGGTTTTACTCAACAACACTGGGTGTGGTTTATTTTTGTTGTTGTTTGTTTTGTTTTGTTTTATAGGGCTGCTATGAGTCAGAATCTACTTGATGGCAGTGAATTATAGTGTTGTAAGAATTGACTTGACGGCATTTTTTAAAAATCTTTACAGAAGCCCATCAACAGGTGTTTCTCCTGCAGAACCGCCAGGTGGATTTGAATCGTCAACCTTTCAGGTAGTGCCTGAGCACTTTAACCACCATGCCACTAGGACTGTTTAAGGACTAAAGTACTAAGAGTGGAAAATAGCAACACCTTTTCTATAAAGTCAAGGAGTGCTGTCCATGTTGTTTGTGATTCTTATTTCCAATCAAAATCTGGTGCTAAACTGTACTTAGCAGACACACATAAAACATATGGGTGTTTTAGAGAAACTTAAAAACAAAAAACAAAAACACTGCTATTAAGTCAATTCTAACTCCTAGTGACCCTATAGACAGAATAGAACTGCCCTGTAGAGTTTCCAAGGAGTGCCTGGTGGATTTGAACTGCTGACGTTCTGTTAGCAGCTGTAGTACTTACCCATTACGCCACCAGAAATTTAGGAATATGTAAACATTTTAGAATGCAGATAAGCACACAATGAAACAGTGAATATCGAGTTGAAAAAAGAGTCTCTTACTTTCCTCCAGTTCCGTTGTGATAGATTCGCTAACCTAACAATGGAAAGTGCAAGAAGCGAATTGGCTTCAGCACAGCGGGATACTCCAAACGGATTTTCACTGAGGACAGACCTAATGGATGTAAGGGTGGCAAGCAGCATTACTATTTACTGTTGAGGAAAGTATTAAAAAGGACATGCTGTAAGGAATATGCAAATTGAATTTGCCTACGGTTAACATTCAGAAAATGCATACATACTGGTGTTTGCTTAAACTATCTACAATTCAGCCATTTATTGCCTCTATCACTTCTAGTAACTTCCTGAGCATTAATATTAAATGCATGATATGTTGGTCCACTGAAGAAAAGGAAGACGTCTGGGGAGAGAGAGAGAGAGAAATTGTTGAATTAGCTTGTAGAAGTACAGTTCCAGACATTTTCAATTACATATCTTCACCTGTCCCAACAAAACATTCAGTTGCAAACATTAAAAAAAAATTTTTTTTAACGAAGTTATTAATTTTTTTACGCTTACCATTCTCTGTGAAAACTGCATCAACTCTTTCAATACTTGGAAAAGTACTTGCTATGCTTTTGGGATAACCTGGTTCCATAACTTGTCTTTGGTTATCATATCTGAGGAGGAAAAAGTGCTGCATGTTTTAAGACAAATGGTGGAAACGATAACAGTTTTCTTTAAACTGCATATGCTTTACAAAGTGCCTTCATATACGTCTTCACCGTGTCCAATTTTTTGAGATTAAGAGTTGGTCAGAATTTAATTCAGAAAGGAGTGGATAACTTTTCTACCTAAGGTAATCAAAACTCGGGGCCGTCGAGTCAATTCCAATTCATAGAGACCCTATAGGACAGAGTGGAATGGCTCCATAGGGTTTCCAAGGAGCTCCTGATGGATTTGAACTGCCAGCCTTCTGGTTAGTAGATCTGGCACGTAACCACTACATCATCAGGGTTTCCCTAGCTAAGGGTACATATCCATTTGTAAAATATAAGAGTAATATTAATACTGAAACAGGCTTCTGATTGCTGATGCAGTGCTTTTTCCCTAAACTGAAAGCTTATATTTACTAAAACCCAAACTCAAACACACTGCTGTAGAGTCCCTTCTGACTGATTACAACTGTATAGAACATAGTAGAATTGCCTCATAGTGATTCCTTGGTGCAGCTGGTGGGTTCAAAGGGTGACCTTTTGGTTGGTATCCAAGCTTTTAACCACTATGCCATTCTAATTAAATGATGGAACTGTGTGTGTATGTGTTTGTGTTTGCATGTGTACATGAATAGATATAAATGGGCTCAATGTATATACCAAACTCTGTAGGCTATTTGCATGATGGGCCAGAATTTAATTTACAAAGGAGACTCCCCCTCATCCCACCCTAGTGTTTCATTAAGGTTTGCTCTGTTCCATGATGGAGAATCCTCCGTATCATTGAGCAGTTATTTTAGTCCATAAAAGTGAAATTTTCAGAAGCCAAAGTACTAATAATCACACTAGGAAAAAGAATCTTCTTTTACTAAACCCTATCAAAGACCACCTAGATTTTTTAACTCTTTAGATTCCTGAACTTTGATCATCCTTAGTGGTTTGTAGACAGTAAAGAAATGCAAATTTCAATGTCTAATTGAAAATAAAAAAATTGGTTACCTTACCTCCAGAATTGGTTGCCTACAAAGAAGTATGTTTTTCCTCTGTAGAAAACAGCTGCATCGATGGTTTGGACACTGCTGGGGAAGCCATAGTTTGATATATCCCTGGGATAACCTTGCTGAATATCATAGCCACGTACAGCCCAGTACTGGTTGCCTGCCAATGATTGAGGTTACAGTTTAGATGTTAGATGAAGCTCTTCAATTTTTACAAAATAATATATACCACTTCTTATACAACTGGGAGCCTCTGGTGGCATTGTGTTTAAGTGCTAACCAAAAGGTCAGCAATTCAAATCTACCAGATGCTCCTTGGAGACTGCTTAGGGGAGTTCTACTCTACCCTATAGGGTCATTGTGAGTTAGAATTGACTCAATGGAAGTGGATTTCTTATATAAGTTTTTGGTTTCTTATATACTTACAGCATAATCATTAAAATACGTCATAGAAAAAACACTCTTTAAAAGATGAAGAGGGTAAAGTTAAGTCAATGGTATTATGATATGCCTAGCAGTTCCCCAACCCCTTTAAAAAAAATTCAAACTTCTTAGCCTGATAGTCCCACAACTGGATGTTCTATCTCACATGACTTATATACAGAGATTAAATTATAGCCTTAAACTCCAAAACCACACCAACTTCCTTGGAGTCAATTCCAACTTATAGTGACCCTGTAGGACAGAGTAGAACTGCTCCATAGGGAACAGCTGGTAGATTCAAACTGCTAACCTTTCAGACTGCAGACATAGCACTTAAACAATATACTACTTGGGCTTCTAAATTACAGCGTTGGGGAATAGTGAAATATTATAGCTGGGTAGAAGGAGACGGACCCCGAAGATGGCCTAATGTGCTTTTCTCACTTTGTAGATGAGAAAACTGTGGTTTGAAGAGGATACAATTTGTGTAAGGTCACAGAGCAGTTAGTGGCAGAGATGGGAGGAACCCAGGTCCCCTAACAAAAACTGGCCAACAAAATGTTCTCTCATGGGCTCATCTTCTCAGCCTGGAAGGGGCCTGCTATAGATTGAAATGTGTCACCTCAAAATACATGTTGAAATCATGACTCCTTACTCCTATGAAAGGGACATCTCTGGTGGCATAGTGGTTAAGTGCTGAGGCTGCTAACCAGATGGTTGGCAGTTCAGACCCACCAGATGCTCCTTGGAAACTCTATGGAGAAGTTCTACTCTGTCTTTAGGGTTGTGATGAGTCAGAATTGACTTAATGGCAGTGGGTTTTGGGTTTATCCTTTATGCTTCTATTTGGAAATAGTGTTTGCTTTGTTATGTTAATTAGGTCATACCAGAATAGTGTGGGTCCTAAACCTAATCATTCCTGAATGATAAAAAGAGCAAATGGGCACAGAGATACAGATAGAGAGAAGATAGACGATGGGGATATATGTATCTACTAAGAGCTGACATGGACTAAGAGGGGCCTGTCCCTATAGCCATGCCCTGAACTTGGACTTACAGATTGCTGAATTATGAGAAAATACATTTCTGTCCTTTAAAGGCCACTCACTCGTGATAGTTGTGTTACAGCAGCACTAGGCGACAAAGACAGAAACACAGAAAAGTCCTGCTGGCTTCCATCACACAGCACTAAAAGTAAGTTGAAAACCTTTAGGCAGTTACCTTTAAATAAAAAAATTACATCCCTATCAAAATCTTCATAAGCAGCCTGTATTCCATTTGGCAGGGATGGCCAGAGAAGAGAAATAAAGTTTTGTTCAACTGTTCGTAGCTGAGGGATCCTTCTCCAGAAGTATCTACAGAAATAAACACAAGGGGAAAAAAAAATCATGTGTATACAACAGTTTAAACTGGCAGCTTCTGTGAGTCTTGGGCTAGTAATGTCACTTGGTAAGACTGCTGGGAGAACAGAAAATGTGAATGGACGTAAAGCTACTAGCACAGTGGCCAGCACGTGGCCAGGGCTTATGTTATTGATCTGATGAGCATTTTGTAGTTTTCAGAGTTCAAAGGAATGGTCTCATTTGATTCCACTTTACACTGTCCCTTTCTTACACAGCAACAAATCTTCACTTGTTAGTATCATTCGTTATTTTCCCCAGAAAATGATAGAATATATAGATATCAGCAGTAGGCAATAGAAAATCTCTGATTACAAAACAAACAAACAAAAAAACCCGCAAGTGGTCACCATGAAACTGATTTCAACTCTTGGTGACTCCCATGTGTTGCAGAGTAGGACTGTGCTCTATAGGGATCTCAAGGTTGTGTCCTTGTGAAAGCTGATCATCAGGCCTTTCTTTTAAGGCACCTAGGTGGGGGTGGGGGAGGGGTTCAAACCAGCTGTTCTGTTAGTGGCTCAGGGCTTGTTTGTACTATCCTGGGGGTCAGTCACTGATTACACAATCACAAAATAAACAATTAAAAAAGACCACTGCCAATTAGTCAGTTCTGATCCTACAGGTCAGCATAGAACCGCCCCATAGTTTCTAAGAAGTGCCTGGTGGATTTGAACTACCGACCTTAACCACTATGCAACCAGGGTTTCAAGTCACAACAGAGCAGTGCAAAAGTGAAGAACTCAGTCAGTTAAACGATTGACCTAACAGCTAATAAGGTAACAGTTTCTGTTTTACTTGACAGGTTTTCAGTAGAATTGAATGATGTTTTAGAGTCAGGTAAATCTGACTCTGGAGCTTCCAAGCAGATAGAGCTCAGGTCTGTTTAGGTCTCCACAAACATCTGAATGTTGGCGAATGTTTTAGTCTTGCCTCCTCTGCCCCAGAGGTTTTGAATTACCCAGAAACAGCTAAAAAATAAAAAAGTAAATAAATTCATTGAGATGAGTATGGGTAGAATTCAAAGGAAAAGCTGGGAAACATGTGACTTAATTAAAATCCATTTTTAAGCTATGCCAGTTAAGAGAAGTCTAAAGAAGGAATAACTGAATCTTATACTTGTCTTTAAAGAAAAATATTTCTCCTCGGAATGTGGTGATAGCGTCAAACACCAGTGTGGGGTCACAGGCCCTGGGGGTGGTTGGTCCAGTTGGTTTGATAGGGTCACTTGAAGGTCCTGTTAAAAAACAGGGGATAGTGTTTTATAAGCAAAGTTTAGTGTGGCTATTAGGATACTTCAGATGCTTTTCAGAAAGATGAAGGTTTTCATGGGAAGAGAAATGCTACCAGATTATCCCTGAACAAAAAGCTACCAAACTCACTGCCATGGAGTGGATTGTGACTCATAGCGACACCACAGACAGAGTAGAACTGCCCCGTGGAGTTTTCAAGGAGCTCCTGGCGGATTTGAAATGTCAACCGTGTGGTTAACAACAGTAGCACTTAACCACTACGCCACCACATTGAAATCACTGTAGGTTTGGCTCTCATACAATTTGTCTGTTTGTTTTTAATAAGAGAATTATGGTCTTCAGAGCTAACTCTAGGCTTAACTGTGAAGTAAAGAAATTTGAATCCTAACTTCATCTTGTCATTTTTAACCATACTTCTCTGCTGCTCCCCCTTCTTGGTGCATCTTTCTGCTATTTTCTTCACTCAGTATCCACTTATTAACAACCTATGATACATAGGTAACACAACCTTTGCTTACAGAAAGTCAGCATAACATGAAACACAGATGAAGATCAAAGATCAAAGCCTTCAGTATGGATTAACCCTCAACATAAAGAAAACAAAAATCCTCACAACTGAACTGATAAAATTATCATGATAAACAGAGAAAAGATTGAGGTTGTCAGGGGTTTTATTTTACTGAAATCCACAATTACATCCATGGAAGCAGCAGTCAAGAAATCAAGCGATACACTGCATTGGGCAAATCTGCTGCAAAAGATCTCTTTAAAGTGTTAAAAAGCAAAGATGTCATGTTAAGGACTAAGAGATGACCCAAGCCATACTCTGCTAATTGACCAATATGCATGTGAGAATTGGACAATGAACAAGAAACCTGAGGAAGAATCAATGCCTTTGAATCATGGTAATGGTAAAGAATATTGAATATATCATGGACTGCCAAAAGGAGGAACAGATCAGTCTTGGACGAAGTACAGCCAGAATGCTCTTTAAAATCAAGAATAGTGAGACTATGTCTTACATACTTTGGATATGTTATCAGGAGCAATCAGTCCTTGGAAAAAGACATCATGCTTGGTAAAATAGAGGGTCATCAGAAAGAAGAGGAAAATCCTCAATGAGGTGGATTAATACAGTGGCTGCAACAATGGCTTAAGCTTAACGAGGATCATGAGGATGGTGCAGGACTGGACAGTGTTTTGTTCTGTTATACACAGGGTTGCTGTGAGTCACAGTTGACTCAAGGGCACCGAGCAACACCACCAAGAACGACAATATCCACTTACCTTGTCCCTATCAAAACCCACTACCAGGAAAGACCTGGCTTTCAGTCTTTTATACCACCATGTAAATCTAAACTGAGTTTTAATAATATCTTTATTAATTAATACTTTTAACCCATTTTCTTATTATAAAATTAAAGGCTGTGCTACTAGTTTAGAGACTTCAAAAAAAAAGGTGAGCAAAAGAAGACGTGGAGGAGTAGACAGAGAAAGGAGTTGGGGAATAGAGACAATTAGAGTACAAAACTCAAAACCAAACTCAAAGCCATCAAATTGATTCTGACTCACACTAACCCTATAGGGTAAAGTAGAACTGTTCTGTAGAGTTTCCAAGGAGCAGCTGGTAGATGTGAGCTGCTGTCCTTTTGGTTAATAGCCATAGTTCTTCACCACTATGCCACCAGGGTTTTTCTTAGAAATGCTTTTTGTCATGAAAGAAATCCACGATGGTGGTATCTCGGCAGGCTTCATTTTCTAGTGCTACCCACCAGAGAGGGGAGAGTGCTTTCCCCAGTTCTACTCCACTACATTCGACACCATTGAATGGAACACTAAATGGAGAGGTTGGCAGTTCGAACCCACCCGTAGGAGCAAAACCTGCAGATCTACTGTAAGTATGACAGCCTAGAAGACACTATGAGGCAGTTCTACTCTATCCCATGAAGTTGCTGTGAGTCAAAAATTTACACAATGGCACCTAAACAAGCAACAAAAGTCCCTTCTCTGTGTTTTTGTTCTTCTTCACAACTCTTAGGGGGCAGGAAAAAAAAAAAAGGAGGTGAATGTAATAGTTTTACCAGGCAGTACTTCTTACAATAAGGCAAAAAGCCCCTACACTTCTCTCTGAGAAGTATCAGTCATGCTTTTTTAAAAAATAATTCCACTTCCTCCCTGTACCCTACTTCCATTTCCCCTCTGTCTCCATAGGAAACTGTTTTAGTATGTTCAATATGTATTCTTTTGCTCATATATATTCTTGACAATTCCTTGTTTTTGTCTGTATGTATTTAAATTTATTTAGACTCATGTCACATGATGTAATTTATACATTGTGTAATATGTATCATTCTGTTTCTTTTTCACTAAGCACAGTGTTTGAAAGATCCATCTACCCTGTTGCCATAAGCTAAAAGAAAAAAAAAAAAGCCAACCCACTGCCGCTGAGCTGATTCCGATACATAGTGACACCATAGGACAGAGTAGAACTGCCCCATAGAGTTTCCAAAGAGCACCTGGTAGATCAAACTGCCAACGTTTTGGTTAGTAGCTATAGCCCTTAACCGCTACACCACCCTGTATATTCCTCAAATTCAGTGCTTCTGATTGCTGCACAGTACTGTGTGTTTGTGCCCACCACGTTTTATCTGCACATTGTCATCATGATGGCCATTCAGCTTCCCTCCATATTCCACCACCACAGACAGTACTACAATAAATATCCTTGTACCTGTCCCTTTGTGAGTCTGTATGAGTTTTGGGGGGAGGGAAATGTGTTGAGGAGCAGGACTGCTGCATCAAAAGGACTGCCATGTATTTTCAAGAATATAAAATTAGAGAAGGAAGAAGGAAAAAATCACTACCAGCTAGAGACAATTATGGATAATAGTTATAGTGCTTTTCTTTCTATTCTTTTCCTTCATAAGACAGCTATGGAGGCTCAGCTCCCCATCCCCATGTCTCTTTGGTTATGCTATTTTAGTGACAGGTAACTTTTGAAGGTCGGTTTGAGCCTTCCTAGAGAAGACAATCTGGGAGTAGTGCACAGGGAGATGCTTAAATCAAGAGCCTATTGGGGCCAATTCCCAGCTCCCCCTGAGGACCGCAGTGTTTTCCAAGTGACCTTACCATAGATGGCCTGGATGCCATTGATATCATCTTGAGAGAGTGAGTATGTGTCCGGGTCTGTGTAAGCGTAGATGGGATACATCAAGGCACCAGGATCAGAAGAGTGAGCAAGACCCAGTGCATGGCCAAATTCATGAGCAGCAACAAGAAACAAGTTGTAATCTGAAATGCAAACATAAATGGTGAATAGATCCAAGGGTGGTGCAAATACAATTTCAAAGAAAGTGGCTTTGAGGCTCAAACTGCCTGGAGGAACAGCCCTTGCTATCCTATCTTTTTCACTTGCCCTTCAGGTACATGAAGAAACGGAGATTGAGTGCAGTCAAGCTAGAAATCATTGGAATTAAGTGAGCGGGAGCTTCTGGTCAAATTTTAGAGGCAAGAAAAGCTGGAATGATTCCAATTTCCACTTTTAATGGATTTGGACCTGAGGTTTGGAGAAACGATGGTCACATGACTTGTCCGTGGCAAAGCCATCACAGGTCTTGCATATGACTCTCTAAACCCTACTCCTCTTGGGCTCCTATACCCATTCCTCTCTAGTTTCCCAAGCCCACAGTCTCCTTAGCAGAGTTTCAGTGAGTAGGGAGTTAGAGATAAGTCTCTCAGATAGCAAAGAATCCTGGGATACAAGACCAGCTCATGTTGGCTCCCTAATCAGGCACTGGTTGCATAGTGGTTAAATGCTACATCTGCTCACCAAAATGTTGACAGTTCAAATCTACCAGGGGCTCCTTGGAAACTCTATGGGCAGTTCTACTCCGACCTCTAGGGTCACTATAAGTTGGAATTGACTCAGTGACAGTGGGTTTGGTTTTGGTTTAATCATGCGTGGCCCAGCACTGGCTCATCCCCTTTCCTGAGCTCTCCAGTCAGCTCTAGGAATGCTCAACTGGAAAGGGAAGAATCCTTTTAGCTCCCTTTTCCACCTTTCAACGTCTTTTAGCATAATTACCTTTCATGACAGGCCTTCAGTGCTTTACTCACCTGGCTCTAAGAGACCTTAGAGGGCTTGACTTTCTTGGTTCCCTGGTGGGAATCCTCCACTCTGGGTTTCTCATAAAATATCCTACAGATTCCTACCTATCTGCCTTTACCAATAATATTCATACATGTAAGATATTTACATATGCTAGACAATATCCATGTGCAATATTATTTAATCTTCACAGAATTTTTATTAAATAGATACTGTTAACAATATTTTACAGTAAAGGAACTGAGGCTTTGGATTTTGAATATCTTATTCTTGGTCTTACAACTAGTAACTGTCAGAGCTGGGGTTCAACCCAGGTACAAAAGGCGTGTTCTTACCACAACATTCAATTTTCTGTTGATAATTAGACTGGTAAACATCTGGGGTCACCATGAGCTGGATCTGACTCAATGGCACTTGCCTCGGCTAAACATCTGCTCATGCTCCAGGACTTTGTGTCTTTCTTCCATTTAGACATTTATGAGTGCATTTCAAAAAACATCTTTCAGTGCTTAGATTGCTTTGCAGTAGGCTATGGGGGATTTGTCATGGTTCTCTGTTCTCTGGGGTCACATAGTCTAGAGAGGAGACGTGTACAAGCAACTTGAATGCACAAAATTGTGAGAGAAGAGCAGCTAGAGAGGTAGATGAAAAGGGGTGTTGTGAGTCTGTGGAGAAAGGACTCATTTCCAGCTGAAAGACAAGACAGGGGGTGACATTTCACACAGTGTGGAAAGATGAGGAGTTTGAAAGACGGGTCTTGGTTTATAGGGCAAAACAGTTCAGGAGGAGGAAACAAGGTAAACAAACTTAAGGAAGTTAGAAAGCACAAGGTGTGGTTTGGGGACAGGGAACGGGGCAGTGTTGGCTGGTACATATGGAATATGAAGATAAGCCAAGAAAAGCTAGGGCAGAATTTCCCCAAGAGCCTTAATGTCAAGTGAAGATGTTTAGACTTGAGTTGGTATAGAATAGGTCAACACTGAAAGTTTCGTGCTACAAGGTTGGCTTTTCAAGGAAAAATCTTGCTGCACCTTAGGAAAAATTAGAGGGAGCAGAGGCTGAAGGGAGAGAATCCTGTTAGAAACTTGGGTCACTTAGTTCAGGTAGGAGATAATGACTGTTTGGACTAGGAGGGACAGCAATAGGAATACAGAGCCGTGGAGAGTCATGTGTCTTTGGGTACCCACAGCTCCTAGTGGGGAGGGACTTAGGTATAAGCGACACAACATACGGGGACTGCCAATTAAGTTCTCAAACTCAGCCTAAAAAAAGTGCCACACACCTCATTGCTGAGCATCACTGTGGTCCCCTTCTAAGTACTCCCCTTGGGAAGCTATACACTGATGCCAGAGGCTAGTCCACGCTTCAAAGCAGTTTCGGAACTCTTTGTGGAATGGCCATCAGAGCTGTTGTTGTGCTACCCTTGATGTGCTGAATATCATCCAAATGTCTAGGTCATCCCAATACAGTTACTTGTTTACTAGCTAAAAGCGCCCTCACAGACAACTATACAGTTGCTCAATGGCCATTCCAGAAAGAGTTCCAAAATTGCTTTGAAGGGTGAACTAGGCTCTGGCATGGGTGCATAGCTTCCGAAAGGGAGTACTTGGAAGGTGTCATGGATTGAATTATGTCCCCCCAAAAATAGGTGTAGCCATGTGGCTGGGCCATGACTCCCAGTATCTTGTGACTGTCCTCTGTTTTGTGGTTTTCTATGCTGTATGTTAAAGGATTAGGGTGGGGCTGTAAATCCCTTTATAAGATCACCTTTATAAGGTCACCTCCCTGCTCTGCTGTAAAGGGAGTTTCCCTGGAGTATGGCTTGCCCCACCCTTAATCCTTTCATCCTGCAAGAGATAAAAGGACAGAGAAGCAGGCAGAGAATTGGGAACCTCGTACCATCAAAAAAGCATCACTGGGAGAAGAGCTCATCCTTCAGACCTGAGGTTCTTGCACCAAGATGCTTCCTGGACAAAGACTGATGCAATAACAGACTTTCCTCCAGTGCTGACAAGCCTTCTGCTGGAGCGGACACCCTGAATATGGACTTGTAGCCTACTGGACTGTGTAAGAATAAATCTTCCTTTGTTAAAGCCATCCATGCTGTGATATTTCTGCTAGAGTAGCCCGCTGACTAAAGCAGAAGGTGACCATGGTGATACGCAGTGATGAGGTACATAGCACTTAGAACAAATAAGTTCACAGACCTAATTGTCAGACTTCATATCTGTTGCAAAAATGACAAGAGGAACGGGTGCCAAACAAAGATAAAAGATATCTCTCCAGATATTATCTGAAAGATGTTTTGTGGTGTACTGTTGTCCTGTGGCCTTGTGAAGAGCTGTATAGTTATAGATATACCTGTCCTTAGCCTCTTTTCTCCCCTGTAGGTACCCCATACTTCTTACCATGAGCCTTCTCTTGGAAGGAGTGGTTTCCTGTATGGAAACATACTACTGAAACAGAGCTTTGTAAAATGCCATAGCTAGGTGAAAAAGAAGGCAACTGCTCTTTCCTAAACAGGGCAGCAAAGGAACCCAGTTACCTCTGGATTTCAAAATGTAAGAGCCTTTTCTAAGCATTGTTAAATTTCAAAATATTAAAAAGCCATATACTTTTAACATGAAGATCAGCAAACCGTTTCTGTAAAATGCTAGGCAGAAAGTATTTTAGGTTTCTGTAAAATGCTAGATAGAAAGTATTTTTGGTTTTGCGGGTTATGTAGTCTTTGTTACAACTATCCAGCTCGGGCATTGTACATTGAAAGTAGCCATAGACAGTATGTAAAGAAACAAAGTGTGGACCTGTTCCAATAAAATCTTATCAATAAAAACAGGTGGCCTGGTGGGATTTGACCTATAGCTTTGGTTTATAGTTTTTTAATCCTTGCCCTAGAAAATGAGGTCAGTAAGTAGCCTCACAATTTTTTTAACTTAACTTCATATCCTAAGGCAATAACAATTTTAAACGATCACTTTGGGTGACTTTCAAATGTTACAATAACTTACAATGTCACAATAACTTGGATGTAGGTATTGATGGTAGAAAAGTTTTATTCAAAATCTAAATGTAGACAAAGTTTTGGTTAACTTACTTTCAGAGGTGGTGGTCCAGGTTTCGTCATCATCAAAATGAACATCTCCCCCAATACCCTGGCCTGGTTGAAAGGCATGAGCAAGAATTCCATTGGGTCCATCAAATGGTGAATTGTCACCATGAACTGAAAGAAAACAATTCATATGCAGTCCTAACTGAGACTCATGTTAGGAATGGAAGGCAAAATTGAGGATGATTACTTTGAGAATACCTCTTCTGTAAAAACCAATCTCGATGTCTGCTCTTCCTTCTGAGATCCTGATGAATTTCAGGGGTGATACGCGGCTCCAGACTTGGAAGGCCTCCTTAACGGCTGTGTCCACCTCAGTGCTTTCCACTAATGCAGGATACTGCTTAATTCTTCAAAATGAGAAGATGTGTTTAGAGTTCGTTATTGTCTAGAAGAAGAGGCTGTCAATAGACTGAGTTGTCCTATGGTGGAGTGAGTTACATATGTGATGTGCTACCACTGGGGAGGCTGGAAGTAGGGGATGAGGATTCTAGGGTGAGCACAGCCATCAGTTCCTGTCTTGATTTTGATCTTTATTAGTGCCAGGACTTTGAACAAGTAATTTTATGTCTTTAGACCTTAGCTTCTTTGTTGATAAGATGAAGAAAATAAAATCATGCCCCTCTCATTGAGTGCTTTGTGGATTAAACACAAGTAAAGCGTTTAGTTCACTACCTGCAAAATAATAGTGTTAAAAAAATATTGGATTCTCTGTAGGTCAGGTGACAAGACAAGTGCAGAATGAGGAACAAAGTGAGAATTCTGCCAAAATGAAAACTTACAGCCTGGAGGCAGAACACACTTTATCTCCCTTTTCGATTGATTGATTATAGTACATTACGGAAAGTGATTATACTGCATTACCTTAGATGTAATATAACTAAATTATATTACAGTACACTGTGGGAGATAATCTGCTCCACCCAAGGCCAACTGATTTAACCACATGTGAGTGCTCCGCGACAGCATCTAGACTACTGTTTGGCTTAACAACAGGGAGCCAAAGCTTAGTCAAGTTGAAACAGGAAAATTTAACCATCATAAGCTGTTCTGTTATTTTCAGGGCATGTCAGTAACCCTGATCTATATTCTTTCCAGTAACAATTAAACCTTTTTAGGGTCCTGCGGGTAGTGCTTAGAAAGACAGTCTCATCTCACCATGATCCTCTTTAGTCTGTTGATGAAAGAAGACAAAAAATGGCAGGCTTTGGCATGAAAAGAATCCATGGAGTGCCTGCCCTTGCCATCTCTTGTCCCTTTAGTAGGATCTAAACTCCACAAGAGCAAGGATGTTTGTCTTTTTGTCCTAGTGCCTTCTAAGTCCTTGAATAATACCTGGCACAGCCTAAGAGCTCAGTGGGTACTGACTCAGTGAATGAAGTCTTAAACTCAAACAATATCACCTGTAGCTCACGTCCATGTGGTCCCACTTGGGGTTTCCTGGGGTTATCATAAAACCACCGACATCAGGCACTCCACAGCGAGGCTTTGCCATTATATCCAGGGTTTTGTTATCTGGCTTCCCTGTCACGTTCAACCCAAAGAACTGCTGCATCATTTTAAGCTTTTCAACGATCGTGCTAGTGGTGTTTTCAGACTCAAGTAGAGTCCCGGGAGGTTGGTAGAACTTTTCTAGGTAATCCTGGACAAAGACAAACACATAAAGGTACTTGCTGTGATGTTACCTTCATTTCCGTGGTATTTTATATCTTTTCTAAATTGTTCCAAGGTTAAATTATGATTTATAACCTGACAAAACCACACAAACAAAAACACAAATTTGCAGGCTGGCTTTGAGAGAACAGTACCTACTAAAAAAACAGCCCTTCTATTCAGTACTCTAGTGTAATATTTATGCATAAAAATTGTTGTCTTCTAAAGGAGGCAATTGCTACATACAAAATGCCACTATACAGTACAGACAGTCCCTTGATTATAAACAAGTTCCGTGTCTTAGTCTGTCTTTAAGTCTAATTTGTACATAAAAACAATAAGGTACAGTTCATACCTATCCCTGTTTAGTCAAACGTTTGTGTTAGTATACAGTATCCTTTCTGTGCATAAAAACGTGAAGCGTATGCTTCTTCCTGATACAGTAAAAAATCTTTAATAATACAGTAATAATAATATTCTGCTGTGTGTCTCAAAGTAGCTCCTGTTTGTTGTTACGAACCATTGTATGTCCCCTGGATTTTTTGCTTTGCTGGGTGTTTATAACTATGAGTTGTGTGTAAGTTGGACATTCATAACCCAAGAACTGCTTGTAATGAGATTGCTTTATTTTTATAAAAGGAAAAATTAAAAGTAGCATTTATGGGCTTCTCTAGAGATGTTAGTTGCATCATGTAGATCATCTCTTTTTATCTTCTAAACACTGCTATAACCAAAAAAGATCTAACAAATGAGTCGCTGTGGAGTTCATTCTGACTCCTGGCAGCCCAATGTGTGTTAAAGTGGAACTGTGCTCCCTGGGGTTTTTCAATGGCTGTCGTCTTTCAGAAGCCCCAGACCTTTTTTCTTTTTTAAATTACTGCTTTTATTTGACTCTAAACATTCCACCAAAATTCTTAACACAGAGATTAAATATAAAACCTTAAGGAGATCTATTTGCTAAATCTGTTATTCTTTTGAGGAGTTTAAAGACTTAAAATATCAATTAGTCCAGGTATTATTCTCAAGCTCAGCCTCCTTCCTTGCTTTTTTACACATTAGATCCCCAGTTTCTGCCCCATTGTTAAGTGAGGAAAACTGCTTGCTTCCTTGTCTACTGGGGCATCTTTATGAGGCAAAAACAGGTGTATTTCCAAATAACTTTAAGAATAAAGTTGTGGAACCTCAGATCTCTGAATTACTCTGTGTTATGGTATATTTATACTGTACTCATTTGTGGGGAAGAGGAGATTTGGGAGTTAAAGAGTTTTAGTTTTGCAATAACTTTGGAGAAAGAAGGAATGCCAGTGAAGGAACTTTTTAAAAAACTATTATTTGAAACTAAAACATGAGCAGTTTAGCATTTGATATGTCTAGCTCTGATGTAAGAATCTCTTGCTTTTCTCCCTCCCCTAGTTGCCCTGCATATCTTGCACTTTATTGCCTTTTTAATCCATTGCTATGGTAAAGAAAAGAAAGCTTCGTGAACAAAGGAACCCAGCTACAGGCTACATACAAGCGGTGTTCTGTAATTAATCATGGATCATTTAGTTTTATAATGAAAGCCATTCCTTCTCAAAGGGTTCCTCAGCTAGAGGCAGCTTGGCAGTAGTATTTTCCCAGGCTTTGAGGGTCAGCACAGGCGGCAGCCCAGTCCTTGCTAGATTGGAACCCTCTCAATCACTGGACGAGGTTGTTTAGCCTTGAGCAAATCACCCAGATAATGTCTTCCAGGCTGTTCTAGCTAAGAACAGAAAATAACATACTGGTAATCACCAAAGCAACCACCAACCCCAAGGTATCACTGGTAATTTGTTTACCTGAACAATTCTTGCATTTTTCTCTTCGAGGAGTTCAGCAGGTTCAGGGAAGGCCTTGGAGAGCTGCATGTGGAGTAAGAGCAGCAGCAGAAGCGTCTTCAGACTTAACATGGCCTTTGTTTTAAATTGTACCTCTCCTGGCCTTCCTTTCCTCTGGGTGCAGTCCTTGTCGCTACCTGGAGGCCCACAGCATCATGGATCACTCACTGCTCTTTTTGGTCCCTTATAAAGCCACATCTTAGACAATTGCTGCATCAGGAATATGAAGCAACCGTTTTGCAATTTTATGATGCGATTTGGTACCCCTAGATGGGGAAGACTTTCAGCGAAAAAAGAAAAAAGAAAAAAATGTGTTTGGCTACACATTGTTTTGGGGAATTTTAGTTAGGTATTTGGCAAAATCATCTGGCCAAAGAAAAAGTATGCACAATAGGAAGTTGCATGGATGAACAACAGTTTTCTGATTGTGTAAGCCCCAGAAGCTATGTTAACTTATGCAGGGGAGTACTTTTAGGTCCACAGTAGGTATCTGGGTAGGCATCTGGGCACCAAGGAACCCAACAGGAAGATCCTCGTACTTGCCTACTCTCACTTTAATTGAGGAAATTCTGTGGCTAGGTGGATTGTCACAAAGTAAGGTTTGTATTGTGGTCAGTGACCAGCTTCTGGAGGATGTGGTTTTGGCTTCGGTGTATTAGAGAAACATCAAGCCAGATATTTCATGAAAAAGACAAAAAAACGAAAAAAAAGCAGTAACAGATGATGACAGCCAACATTCGGTGATTATTTATTATACACTAGACCAACATATTATACATACATCTATTCCATCCTCACCCAGCCCTGGGAGGGAGATGTTAATGATATCTCATTTTCCAGATGAAATCAAGTCCAGAGAGTTTAGATGACTCATCCAGGCCACATGGTTAGTATGTAAGGAGCTGAGATTCGCCCCAGGTGGGGTGTTTAGAAGACTGAGCTGAGAAGTGCAGCATCAGGATTCGGCCTCATCTCCCCTTTGGACTCCTGGTTAGCCTATAATAGAGTAGTAGCTCATGGCTTGTACTAACGGGAGTGGCTTGGTTTACATTCATGGGACGTGGCTGATACGTTCCCCAAGGGAATAAGACATCGAGAGAGGATTTTCCAAGACTGTGACTACACGGGGTACTTTATTGTAAGGGGCCCTTGCACATGCTTTTCAAATTATGTCTCCTGGTTCCATTCTTCTGATTCTCCTGGTAGCTTATGTTACTAAACACAGCCATCATGTATGTGTATGCATATATACTCTGAAAAGTATTCTTGTGTATAAATGCGTATGTCTATATGTAACATATAGCACATGTTAGCAAGTAAATACATAGTATCTTTGGTTGAGATACTATGGTGAGGGGTTCAGTTCCTTTCTGATGCCTTTTAGTTTTCCACACAAACTGTAGAAACATCCTACGCTAGAATGTATCTGGACAGCAGTGTAGATTCCTGCATTCATTCAACAAACATTCCTTGCCATCCAGTGTATGCCAGGTACTGGATCGCATGTTCTAGATTACTGGGTATAAGTCACATGGACAATTATGACATCTGACATAGAATGGTAAGCACCAGGAGAAGAGATTCAGGTGAAACACTAGAAATCCAGAGGAAAGAGCCATGGCTGGGAAGGCAATCAAGGATGGCATCAAGAAGGAGGTAAACTCAGAACCTGACCTCGAAGGAGAGGAAGAATGTGAACATGCAGAAACATGGCAATCAAGTCCTTACACAAATACATGGCTTTCTCCCAAAATTTCATAAGCTATTCTGAGGTCACAGTCATTTTAATCCTCCCTGAGCATGGCTTAGTCATGACGTGACTTCTTTCACGTGGAAATTTTAGGAAAATTTTCCTTTTACTGAACAGGGATGCCTTAATGCTTGTCCACTTTATATTGAGGTGTTTGCTCACCTACAAGAGCTGTTGTTATCGTTGCTAGCTGTTGTTGAGTTGGTCTCAGACTCATGGTGGCCCCAAGTGTAATGGAATGAAATGCTACCTGATCTTGACCCGTGTCCACGACTGGCTTCAAATCAGATACTGTGATCCATAGGGCTTTTACTGGTTGATTTTTCAGCAGGTCACTGCTAGGTCTTTCTTCCTAGTTTGTTTTAGCCTGGAAGCTCAGCCAAAACCAGTTCAGCATCACAGCAACACATGAGCCTCTACTGATGACCAGTGCTGGCTGTAAGTGGGGTACATAGGCCAGAAACCCAACCCAGGTCTCCGCATGGAAGGCAGGAATCCTACCACTGAATCATCACTCCTATTACGAGGTCTGTCCTACCTTTTAAAAACATAATTGTAACTGATTTATACAAAATCCCAAACGTGGGTAAACCCCAGGTCTCTGGCATGTATGTGAAAGTGATGTTAAAAAGCAGACTTGTTCCATTTGAGTCTCTGACAACAGATCCATCCCCAAGTAAGCTGGAAACCCCACAATTGTCTTCAAGGTCTTTGACAACTCTTTCTGGGTGTTCTCTCCACACTTGTCCACCAGCCTCTTCATGGTGTCTGTGGTGGTCAGGATTATGTCAACTTGGCTACTTCGTATTTGGCTGCTGTATTAAGTGGCAGGGCAGGGTTTGTGGTGGCTCCCCGCCCCTCGGCTCTCATCTTGCGACCTTCCACTACGGCTGCCAGGAACTCCTGCTCTCTTCTTCCAGCGTCTGGTTCCAGGACTTGAACTAGCAGTGTTGGACTCATCAGTCCTTACAGTCAGCACTTGAGAGTCCTGCTCCCTGACCTGCTGATCCTGGGTTCGCCAGCCTCTGTCGCTTCGTTTTGCCACCAGCTTGGGATCCACTGACCTACACAACTGATCTAGAACTCCGCTCTCTGACCTGCTGACTTTGGGTTCCTCAGCTTCCGTGGCCACGTGAGGCTTGTGCCAGAGCTTGGGACATTCAGCTTCTGTGATTATGTGAGCTGTTTCCTATCTCTCTCTCTCTCTCTCTCTCTATCATCTATCTATCATCTGTCTCTCTCTCTCTCTCTCTCTCTCTCTCTCTATCATCTATCTATCTATCACCCACCTACCCACATACCTACCCACCCACCCACCCACCTACTCACCTACCCACCTACCCGCCTACCCACCTACCTACCTACCTACCTACATTATAAATCTTTCCTAGAACCTACACATGTTACTGGTTTTGCTTCCCTAGAAAACCCAGCCTAAGACAGTGTCTATGGCTCACTTTCCTCTGGGATGTGAAATCAAGAGTTCTTTTAGGCCCTTTCCCATTTGAACATCTCCTCTCAGAAAAAGATCAGCTGTTAGTCATTTGGAAATCCCTGGCAGCTTAGTGGTTAACTACTCCATCTGTTAACTTAAAGGTCGGCAATTCAAATCCACCAGGTGCTCCTTGGAAACTCTATGGAGCAATTCTACTCTATCCTATAGGGTCACTGTGAGTCAGAATTGACTCAGTGGCAGTAGGTTTGGCTTTGATTAGTTGTGTACACTTTAGTGTGATTTTATGGGTTATTTGTGTTTTAAGCCCCCCTCCCCCCCTTTCTTTTTACTAAAACATGAATTTCAGAGCAAACAAGAAGGTAGAGGAAATTCTTTCTTGGACAGAGACCACATTAGACAATGAAAGATCTTCCTGATGCCCTGATACTACACCGTGTTGGCAGCAGCCTAGTCCTACCACTGAATGCTGTTCCATGGTAGTATTTGTGCAAGGACTTCATTGCTATGTCTCTGCAAGTTCACCTTCTCCTTCAAGGTCAAGTTCAAATTCTAAGTCTTTCTTGGGAACATAGCTACAGGGGAATACGAATTTGTACTTTTTATAGCTTAATTTTGCTAGGTTAAAAAAAATAAAAAAGCTCATTGCTGGGAGACATGAGTACTGGGAAAGCTGTTTGGAGGTGTTTAAGGCCTGGCTAAATCTTGAAGGATGAGTAGGAGTTTTCCAACACAAAACGTGATCCACTGAAGGGACTAACAGGAACTATACATCCAGTGAGAAGCATATGGCTAATTTGATTCATATAAGCTAAAGGGAAATGTCTTCTGTGTTACTGGACTCTAGTGATCAGGATGGATGTCGTTATAGCTCTGATCAAGGTAACAGAATAATTGTTGGAGCTAGTTGTGGTGAAGGGTAAAGAGCTTTGGACTGGAATTAGGCTACTGTTAATTGCTGCGCAGTTGATTTAGACTCATGATGACCCTACCTGTGCAGAGTAAAACTGCTGCATAAGAGTTTTCAAGCCTTGACGTTCTGGAAACAGATCATCAGGCTTGTCTTCTGCAGTGACTCTAGATGGATTTAAATGGCCCAGCCTTTTGTTGGATGGCTTTGAAAGGCCAGCCTTTTGTTAGTAGTCCACTGTTTAACTGTTTGTGCTACATAAGGACTCCAAAATTAGACAAGCTGGGTTTAAACACTTCCTGCTTGTGCAACTTCCAGCACATCTAACTTCTTCTGGGGCTCAGCTTCCACATCTATAAAACATTGCCATCTCCCTCTTAGAGAATCATGAAGACTAAATGGGATAGTATATGTAAAAGCTCTGTGTAATTATGATGCCCCTTTGTGTTATGAATATGGTGAAGTTAGATCCATGCTAGGTTGTTGTGCTCATGATATGAGTGAGTTAGAAACATGGAGAAGGTCCTCTATGCCAGCAAGAGAGGTGCTTCAAAGTTAAGTAATCTAAGTGATGAAATGACTTTCACAGAGCTTGAAGGATGAGTTCTACTCAGTGCTCAGTGCAGCCAGAGGCAACGTATTGTGGGGTATACACTTTGCATCAGGTATAAATAATTAAACACAAACCATTATTTGTTAAACATGGGCCTAAACTGGCAGTCTCCACTATCAAGGGAAGGAAACAGGTATTAACTGTCTATACTTTGTAGGCCACCAGGTGCTACTTGGAAACTCTGTGGGGAAGTTCTACTCTGACCCCTAGGGTTGCTATGAGTCGGACACAACTCGACAGCAGTGGATATACTCTGTAGGACTCTTAAGACTTTTAATGTCTATTGTCTTCAAGCTTCATAACAACCTATGGAAGTCAGAGTTATTACTTCTGGTTTAAAGATAAGGAAATTGAGGTTCAGAGAGCTGATTCAAACTTACCTTTCCATTTACTCATTCTAGTGATCTCCTTTGCTCCTGCAACTATTGCAAATGGGAAATAAGGTGCATATTCTCAGCTTTGACTTTATGTCAAAATAATATAAGTGGGCTCCAAATCAGCATCTTAGGGACCCAGGCATATACATTGTTACAAAGCATCCCAGGCAGTGCTGAGATTGAGCTCAAAACTCCTTTTGTAAAAGAGTAAGCAGACTATATAAGAGGACCAGACCAGGAGGTGATAGTTTAAGTGAATTGCTTCCTTGTTTTCATTTCTGCTACAAACAGCCTCTGATTTTCCTGATCCCGGACTTGCTGATGACTGTCCTTTAGTGTGACTGAAGCTGATGCCTCTTTATGGTTCTGCACCAGAATGTACTCTTCTCAGCCTCAGGAGTTCACCTTCTCCTACTCTTTCTTTTTCCTTCATTGTCTCCACTAGGCCTATATAAGTGATGAAGCCTTCTCTAGTAAGATGTAACAAAAACAAGTAAAAACTTTCTCTCCAGCTGCTAGCCATGCCCCAAGTTGCTTTCCTTCACCGTCAGACTTCTTGGATACACTGTCTGCTGCTTCCGTTTCCTCTTCCTCTGCATACCTCTTTGTCAATCCCTTATATACCAGCTTCCACCCCACACAGCACTATTGAAGTCTTATAAGAACTCATCTGAACAATATCTGCCTTGCTTCTGTAGTGCATAGTTTTCTAGTGCTGATGTAACAGAAATACCACAAGTGGGTGGCTTCAAAGAAACAGAAATTCATTTTTTCGTAGAGCAGGAGACTAGATGGCTGAATTCCGGGCATGGCTCTAGGGGGAGCTCTTTCCCTGTCTGCTTCTGCTTCTAGTCGCTGTCTTCAATCTCTGTAGTTCTTGGGCTTGTGTAAATCCATCTTCACGCAGCACCCTCCTTCCGTGTGTGTTTCTGTATTGGCTTATTTTATAATTCACTAGTGATTAGGTTTAGGACCCACCATACTGTGATAATGACCTTGTTAGCACAACAAAAGAAAAACCCTATTTCTAAACAAGATTGTATTTACAGGTACAAGGATTAGGATTTCCACATTCATTGTGGGGGACACAATGTGGGCCACAGCAGGTCTTCTCTAGGCACTGTTCTTGCTGGTCCTGCTCAGTGGTTGTCAACTTAGTTTTGTTTTTTTTTAATTTTTAATTTTTAGCCTAAAACACCAGAGAGACTCCATGTATACCCTTTGATGATGGTGGTTTATAAAGGACTGTGTATTACTTTGCTATTGCTGCTGTAAAAAATTACTATGAACTCTGTGTCTTAAAACAACCTAAATTTATTATCTTACAATTTGGCAGGCCTGAAGTCTGGTATGGGTCTCATGGGACTAAATTTAAGGTCTTAGCAGTGCTGTGTTCCTTTTAAGAAGCTCTACAACAGGTTAGGAAACCCTGGTGGCACAGTGGTTGAGTGCTGTGGATGAGAAACAAAAAGTTAGCAGTTGAAATCCACCCACTTCTACTACATCCTATAGGATCGCTAGGAGTCAGAATTGACACAATGACAGTGGTTTTTTTTTTTTTTTTTTTAAAGAGGTTCTATTTCATAGCCCTTTTAAGCTTCTAGAGGCTGCCAGCATCTCTTGGCTCTTGTCCCCCTCCTTTATCTTCAAAACTAACACTGTTGTGTCTCTCTGACCATCTTTCATCCTCACGTCTCTCTCTGAGTGGAGCTGGGAAAGAGTCTTCTTATTAAGGATCCATGTGATTAGATTATCCAGGATAATCTACTCATCTCAAGAACTTTAGCATAATTAAATCTGTGTGGTCCCTTTTACCGTGTAAGGTAACATCGTTGGTTGGCTAGTATACGAGGAAAGAACTTTGGTGAAGCCTAATGTGGCCAGCCTGAGGGCCCTCACAGGTGGCCGGTTTACTCATAGCATATGGAAGTGGAAGCCTGGGGGGTCTGGTTTGACCCCATTTTACTATTTACTTGAACTTGGACAGGTTCTGTTTTCCCTTTGTGCTTCTATTTCACATTCTTGATTGGCCACTTGCTGCTGTGGGACCCAGAATAACACAATGTCCCTAAACCTGGATTTCCTAAGTATAAGATGGTGGTACCAATACTATCTACTGCATAAGAATGTTGTGGAGATAAATGAGGATATGCATGAAAAAGTTTTACACACAGCTAAGCACATGGTGCAAAATAACAGATAAGGACTACAACTTTCTGACAACTGGATATGAAACTGTGTCCAAGGATTACTGAAGGTTCCACTGAGGTAATAGATGAAAAAAGTAATTCGTAAGCTATGAAGTGCTGTTCAGAGGGTTTATTTTGTTTTTAAAAACAAATGCTTGCTTTTTAAGTGTCCTATAATACAAGAGTAGATTCCATGTGTAAAAAACAATTTCAAAACAATCATAGATGTACAAAGTAAATGTCAAGCTCTCTAATCCCCACTCTGTCTCACTTCCCTCCTCTAGAGGTGACCACTGTTAAGATTTTGATGTGTCTCTGCTGAGAAATTTTCCTATACCTTAATGCCAAAGGCTAAAGATAGCTATTATTATAGAAGAACTTTCTAGTACTATAGTGTTGTCCCAGTGTGAAACCTAACTCAGATGCTACAAGTTCATGTGGTCTGACAATTAAGTCTGCAGTCTTGCCTCTGTGTGCTTATGATGGCAGCACTGTACAAATGACTCAGTAAGGTTTCATAATCTTGGTATAGCAGTGTCTCATAGCTGTGTGCTGTTGCGAGAATGTCAAACTTGAATTAGAGTTATGAACAAACACTGAATTTCTTGTTAAACTGGGCAAGAGTGGAAGTGAAATCAGGGATATATCACTCCAAGTTTATGGGGATAATGCCATGAAGAAAACGGCAGTGTACAAATGGATTAACTGTTTTTCTGAGGGGAGAGAAAGCATCACTGATGAAGAGGGGTCGGTGCAGTAAGTAAAGAGCAGAACTGAGGAAAACATTGCAAAAATTCATTGAACTGTGTGTCAGAATTGCTAGCTGACTGTGAGAAGTGTAGCAGAGCAAGCTAACATTGATAAACAGTTAAAAAAATCATAACTGGAAATCTTGGCACAAGAAGGATATGTGCAAAAATGTCCCAAAGGCGCTCACTGATGAACAAAAGCAAAGGAGAACTGAAGTTTGCCAAGACCTTTTGGAGATGTTTTGGGCTGTGTTATCACTGGTGATGAAACATGGTTGTACTAACATGACCCTGAAACAGTCAAACTGCGCAACAAAAGTCAGCCCATTCTCCAAGACCAAAGAAGTTCTGTCAGTCCAAATCAAGAGTTAAAACGATGATAACTTTTTTTGATATCAGAGAGATTGTTCATCATGAATCTGTACCAACTGGGCAAGCAGTTAACAAAGTTTACTATTTGGAAGTGCTGAAAAGGCTATGTGAAAAAGTTAGCCAAATGGGATTTCTAAGGAGCAACCGGTGGATCTGAACTGCTGACCTTTTGCTTAGCATCTGGGTTCAACCACTGTACTATCAGGGCTCCTTCATAAAGATTAGAGCCAAGAAAACCTTATGGAGCAGTTCTACTCTGTAACATACGGGGTTGCTATGAGACGGAAGCGAACTGAACACAGTACATTTTGTTTATGTTTTAACGTAATAGTGGATTGGTAATGTGTAAAATGATCAACGAATGTTTAAAGCCATTAGGGGAAAGAGAAAGGTTGATAGGCAGTTGTAAAGTGGATGAGTCAGACTGATGACCCCTCAACTCATGGATCGATTCCAAAATCCTGAAAAGTGAGGTTATAAGACACTCTGTGTTTTTTCTTGTTTTTAAATCTAATAGGAAGTACTTAATGAAGTTTCCTTGAATCTAACCAATCCTCTCTATATTAGCTTCCAGTTTACAGGAATCTGAGGGATAGAGGAGCCAGTTACACAGCAATCAGAAAAATCTAGAGAGATGACATGCTGCAGGATAAATGATCCAGTGGCCTTAGCAAATAAATGACATTTAAAAAGACAAGGCAGGGTGTACTGTTTTAGCTTAAAAGAGATTTAAGAAACCAGCAAAAAAGGCAAACCCTCAGCAAGATGGGTTGACACCGGGCCTGCGACACTGGGCTCAGAAACAGCAAGGAATGTGAAGGCGGTGTAGGACTGGGCCGTGTTCCATTTCGTAGTACACAGAATTGCTATGAGTCGGAGCCAACTCTATGGCAAATGCAGAGTATGACTCTTGTTTGGATTTTGATAGGAATAGACCGAAGAAAAGCAACTTGGGATAGTCTGAGAAACAAGTATGACTGTGCATAGATGCTGTTAAGGAATTGCTGTAATTTTGTTAACGTGATAGTGGCATTGCACTTACACACAAAGAGGTCTTTATCAGTTAAAGATACATCATTGAAGTATTTACAGGGGGAATGATAGACTTGTGGGATTTGGTTTAAAACACCACCAGACAAAGGGCAATCCCATCAAACAAGATTGGCCAAGAGTTGATAACTGATAAAGCTAGGTGATAGGTTCACGAGGGTATACTATACTTCCCTCTTTTAATGAATGTTTGAAATTTTCCAAAATAAACTTTCTTTAAAAAGATTCCTAGACTCTTAGAATTAAAACAAACAAACAAACAAAGACAAAAATAACCTGAACTTTTGGCCAACAACTCATGGCTCTTGGATCACAGCAATGCACCAGCTGATACGACACTGTCTGTCGGGGAGTTTTTAGTCAGTAAACAAATAACTATACTGGAACACCCGCCCTGCTCACCTGATCTGGCCCCTAATGACCTTTTTTTTTTACCTGAAGATAAAGAAAATATTGACAGGAAGACTTTTTTTTTTTTTTAATTGTGATTGAGGGAAAATGTACATTCCCATATAAATTTGCTTGCCCACCTATATGCAGCTCCCACTGCTCTCCCTGCCGGGTGACAGCACACTCTTCCTTTCCGCTCCACATGTGTCTTATCTTTCCAGCAATCTCCTATCCCCTCCTCTCTGCTCACTCCCCCACCTCCAGTAAGAGGTCAGCAGGATGACATCCTATGGATGCACAGAACCATAAAGTGCACACATGATACAGTCACTCTGTGTCACAGTGTCCAACCCATTCCTGTCTGAGAATTGACCTCCATTATGATTTATGGACAAGGGCAGCATCAGGGCCAGGGGCCATGCTCCCAGGGGATCTCTGAGGCCCCTGGACCGTCAATTGCAGTCTTTTAGTGGAGACCTCGGGATGTACCCCTTTTTATTCTTGTGTTGCCAGTGAGACTCAACTTTGTGAGGTCCATCATCGCTATCTCTGGTGGTGACCAGGCACCACCTGATTCTTCCAGTCACAAGTCGATGTAGTCATCCACTCACGTGGGTCAGTCCATCTTCTGGGTTCTCTTTTTCCCGTGTCATTTTGGTCCTTAGTGATCATCTGTTCCTGCTGAGTTGGGACCATTTGCTGTGCCCTCAGATGGCAGCTTGGCAGCTTGGCAGCTTTTAAGACCCCAGATGCCACTCCCTAATGTGGGGTGCAGAAGACTCTCTTAGCAAAATGCTAGTTCTGCCAATTTGGCCTCAATTTCCCCTGAGGGCATGGTCCCTGACACCCTCCCCCCCTCCCCGCGCAGCTAATCTGTCCTTTCAATATTGGGTTAAGATGTGAGGAGTAATCATGTTATGTTGAAGTCCAGTTAATATTGATCTTCTTTCTAACGTGTGCTATCACAGATCTCACCCAACCAAATTTCTATCAGCTATCTAATCTAGACCCTCCCCTCCTCGCTTTCCCTCCTTCCCCACACTTACAGCCATCAAAGAGTCTTGTCTTCTGTGCATGAGTCTGTTTTTAAGTTCTTATCGTAGAGGTCTCATACAATATTTGTCCTTTTGTTGCTGACTACTTTGACTCAACATAATGTCCTCCAACTGAAACTGGGTTATGTTTCCTAAAGTCATCATTGTTCTTTATCACTGCATAATGTCAGACAGAAAGACATTTTGATGACATTCAGGCCATCAAGGGTAATTTGTTGACAGCTCTGATGGCCATCCCAGAAAGAGTTCCAAAATTGCTTTGAGGGTAGACTAGGTGCTGGCGTTAGTGCACAGCTTCCCAAGAGGAGTACTTTGAAGTTGAGTGTAGTGGTATTTAGCAGTGAGGTATGTAGCACTTCTGGGATGAGTTTACGACCTTAATTCTCAGACCTTATAGACTAGAGTACCGGATTAACAAACAAAATACTGAATCTATTCAAATTCTTAGCCATGCTAAATCAAAAACACAAATCTGTTGCTGTCAAGTCGGTTCCGACTCAAAGACCCCCTAGGACATAGCAGAACTGCCCCATAGAATTATCAAGGAGCAGCTCTGAACCCCACTGTGCCACTAGTGGCTCCAATGCTCAAGTAAAACCAGTAGAGGGCGCTCAGTGTCCATTTGGGTAGTGAGCTGTTTGGTCAGGTCATTTGCCTCCTTGGAAATAAGGAATGCTACTGTGTCTGTCATTGTCTAGTTTCTAAGTTCGGAAGGACTGAGAGTAAGTTAATGAATTACCAAAAATCACTTTTAAATATATAGATGAATCTCATAAACATACAGTTAAAGAGGTCAAACACAAGAGGACATAAGGCATAATTTTACTTATTTAAAGTACTAAAAGGTAAAATTAATCTACTATATCAAAAGTCAGGATGGTGGTTACCCTTGGTAGTGTCAAAGCTTGAAGAGGGCACAAAAAGAGATTCAGGGTGCTGACACTTTCTTTGTCTTTTCTTTTTTGGCGTGTGTGCTTGTCATCTAGCTGAGTTTACTTGGAGAAAATTCATCAGGTGATACTCTTATACGCCTTTTCTGTATGTACATTGTATGTTAAAAACTATTCTCTATAAACCAAACCAAACCCACTGCTGTGGAGTCAATTCTGACTCATAGTGACCCTATAGAACAGAGTAGAACTGCCCCATAGCATTTCCAAAGAGTGCCTGGCAGATTCAAACTGCAAACATTTTGGTTAGCAGCCATGGCACTTAACCACTGTGCCACCAGGCTTTAAATATCAGTAGTCTTTAATACGTGATAGTACTACGCTACTGTCCACTTAAGGAAGAAGTTGTCGTTCTGAGTCATGTGTTCTTGTGCTGTTTTTCCTTTTGTGAGCCTGGGAGCTTGTGTCTTATATGATAGCTCCTTAAGACTGAAGTCAGAATCTTGGAGTCTGTTCACTACCCAAATGGACACTGAGCGCCCTCTACTGGTTTTACTTGAGCATTGGAGCCACTAGTGGCACTGCGGGGTTCAGAGCCGCTCCTTGATAACTCTATGGGGCAGTTCTACTCTGTCATAGGGGGTCTTTGAGTCGGAACTGACTTGACAGCAATAGATTTGTGTTTTTGATTTAGCATGGCTAAGAATTTGAATAGAATTTAACGCTTACTTTAAGTTAAATTGTGTAAGTTCATGAAGCAGTACATTCTAGTTAACAAAGTATTTCCATATTGAGGTTAAATAACATCGAGACAGTGTCTCCAAGAGGTTAAAGTAAAATACTGAAAATATAATGTCATGGATCGAATTGCGTTCCCCCCAAATACGGATTAACTTGGCAAAGTCATGGTTCCCAGTACTGTGTGATTGTCCACCATTTTTTCATCTGATGTGATTATCATATTTGTTCCAAATCTTACTTTTTCTTCTGTGATGTTAATGAGGCAGGATTAGAGGCAGTTATGTTAGTGAGGCCAGACTCAGTCTACAAGATTAAGCTGTAGCTAAAACCAGTCTCTTTGAGAAATGCAAAAGAGAAGTGAGCAGGGAGACATGGGGACCTCACACTGCCAAGAAAGTGGGGCCAGGAGCACAGCATCCTTTGGGTCCTGTCCTGCAGCAGGGGAAGACTGGTAACAAGGACCTTCTCCCAGAGCTGACAGAAAGATAATGACTTCCTCTGGAGCTGCAGTCTCCTAGAGCGTGAGAGAACGAATTTCTCTTTATCAAAGCCATCCATCCCCTTGTGACATTTCTGGTACATTTCTGGTACAGTAGCACTAGACAACTAAGACATATGGTTCTTCAGAAAGACACTGTCTTGGGTTCTTTAAGAATATGTTTTTTTCCATCCTCCTTTCTGACAGTTGGCCATAGGTTATTTGTACAGTTGAACCAGCTGTTTGTTTTCAGATCAGTATCACATTTGTACTGATTTTTTAAACGATATAAGTAGAAGAATACTGGAAATAAAATGAAAGATAATTATCATGTTAGACAAACAGATGACGGCTTTCTACATAAATTTTTAAAAAGTAAAAATTCCTATACATAAAAATTTCTTTTCTAAATTGTAGTTCCTCTGTTATTTTTTAGGATAACAAAATGGAGAAACTAATAATGGTCTTTACCTCTGTTTTGGAAAATAGCATCGACTTTTTTGCCAATTTTTGGGAAGTCACGAACTATCTTTTTGGGGTAACCTACATCCATAGACTACATTTTCATTATGTCAAGTTAAGAAAAGCTACTTAGAAGTATCAGTGTGTGTTATTAGCACAATATACTACTACTAATAACACAATTACACATGACTTTCCATGTGTAGAAACTCCAATGGTATAAGTGTGAACTGTTGCAACTGCTAACCAAAAGGTGAGCAGTTTGAATCCAGCAGACCCTCCTTGGAAATTCCATAGGGCCATTCTGCTCTGTCCTGCAGGCTCACTATGAGTCAGAATTAACTCGATGGCTGTGGGTTTTGCATGGTTTTTCCATGTGCCAGTCGTTGGTCTAAATGCTTTCCATGTACTAACTCATTTCATCCTCATGTATAAACATGGTCTTGGAGCATTGGTGGCATAGCAATTAAGTGCTCAGCTGCTAACCTAAAGGTCAGTGGTGCAAACCTACCAGCTGCTCTGTGGGAGAAAGATTTGGCAACCTGTTTCTCTAAAACCTAGGATTGCTGTGAGTCAGAGAGAGCTGGATAGCACTAGTTTTATTTTTTTTAGGTGCTGCCTTCATCCACATTTTGTGGGAACCAAATGCCTACTTAAAACAATTATTAATATGAAAACAATATGACTTTTCATTGGAAAGACTCTTGCCTTAGCTATGGGATAGTGGGGCAAACTAGACAAACTCCAAGATATTGTCAGCTCTAAAAATCTGATTGAAATTCTCCCCTGGGGCTCCTCTTTGAATGCCTTTGGCTCCTGTTGGGGGCCTTTGTCTGGTACCACTTTTGAAAACTCCCTCCTACAAACCCCTTTCATTCCAAGAACACGCATGTGGTGTGCTATTCACAGGTAGGAAACTGAACAGCTCTAGGAACGGCTCCGGGAATGACTATTCCCAGAAACAGGCAGCAGTTTCAGTGCAATTTGATAATGCTTTGAAGGAGCAGCGATCTTCCTACTAGAGAGATTTGATTCTTTAAGATGTCTCAGAGTCAGTCTTTACCTCCAATACTAGTTGGCAACAGAAAAGTAAGTCTTTTGAGTGTCCTTATCATAAATGGCAGCATTGATTTTCTCCACCGTTTTAGGGAAGCCAAAGAAGCCGTGGGTGTTCTTGGGGTTCGCATACAGCAACTGTTTCTCCTAAAGGGCCCACCCAGTACTTACAGGCTGTCAACCAAAAATGAAAAGATGTGTCTGACACTCCATAGGAAATTAAGCAGGATTTCCTCCAGATGTTTAGTTTACAAGAAATAGATGGATAGTTTTGTTCCAAAGTGAGGTGTCCCAGCGCAAACATTTCTCCCCTGAGTGACCCTGCTCCCTCTGTAGTCCCACAGGGAGTCCCTGAAGTCCGTGGAGCTACAGAGGTTGGGGTGTGAGGGGGATGTGCACCTTCTACAAAGTATTTCTTCCGAGTGGAAGGTATCTCTGCACTCTTGACTCAGCTGGGCCTAGACAAAGGATAATTTATTTGTTCATTTAATAATTCCAGAATGTCAATTTATCTCACATCTGGAGGCAGGACATCATTGCACAAATATACACGATCATCTCACAACATGGTAGGTTGAAATCTCACCCATACAAAATTCTTATTTTCATGACAAATGTATTGGACAAATGTGTTTGAAAGTTTGTTGCTTATAAATAAGCAAGCTGTCTTCAACTAGTCATGTTACTTCTGTGATAGAGTCAAATGTCTTTGTATTTTGGGCATACAAAACTAAATACCTGACTATTTTCAAACAGCTGAGTGATATAATGTACATAGAGCCAGGACTGGTCATTGGAATGTGGCTGGACATGGCAGAATCTTAGTCCTTTGCTTTTCATTTCACTGTAACTCATATATCCAGATATGTAGTGGAGGGAACAGCTTTGTACCTCCTTCAAGATGGTAATGCATATTTATGGAGGCTCTCAGACAACCAAAGAACAAATATTTGTGTTCTATTCCCTATAACTTTACTGAGACTGATTAAAAAATACATATGAGGATTGACAGTTAAGGTCACCAACTCATCCTAGAAAAAGTGGTACATACGCTGTTGCTGAATATCACTATGGCCACCTTCGACAGACACCCCTTTGGGAGCTATGCACCGATGCCAGTGCCTAGTCCATCCTTCAAGGCCATTTTGGAACTCTTCATCCAAGACGGTCATCAGAGTTGTCATTGGATTACCACTGATGTCCTGAATGTCATCTAAATGTCTTCAATTCAATATTTCCTTTATCTTTGGGAGAAGAAAAAAGTCGTTGGTAGCCAGGTCAGGTAAGTAGAAAAGACATTTGTTCCAAGACACTTATTTGTTTACTGGCTGAAAACTCCCTCACAGACAGCTGTACGATTAAGTTTGCAAACTTGCCACAGTGCCACTGTGTGCAATGGCCATTCCAGAAAGAGTTCCAAAATTGCTTTGAAAGGTGGACTAGACATTGGAGCCAGTGCGTAGCTTCTCAAGAGGAGTACTTAGAAGGTGAGTGTAGTGATATTTAGCAGTGAGGTTGTGTAGCACTTAGAATATTGAAGTTCACGGACTTGTCAGACATCGTATGTCTGTGCATACACATATGTTATAGAGTCACTGTGCATTAAAATCAACTCAAAAGCAATCCCCTGTGGCCAGTGGTTAAGAGCTTGGCCGGCAGTTTGAATACACCAGCAGCTCCTTGGAAACCCTATGAAGCAGTTCTGTTCTGTTCTATAGGGTACCTCTTTGTTGGAATTAACTCAATGACAACAAGTTTTGTGATGTTTTGGTTATGTATATGTATAATATACATGATGTAAGTAAAGATATATGGAATATATATGTCATGGAAACCCTGGTGATGTAGTAGTTAAGTGTTCTGTTTGCTAACTAAAAGGTCAGCAGTTCAAATCCACCAGGTGCTCATTGGAAATTTTGGGGGCAGTTCTACTCTGTCCTATAGGGTCATTATGAGTAGGAAGTGACTTGACAGCACTGGGTTTGGTTTTTGATTTACATTAGTCACATCTAGTAATATGGAATGCATTTAAGATATATAGTTTATACTGAAAACAGTTTCCTCATTCCAGTTTCATGATCAGTAGGTAAAAAAAGTATAACTTCATCCATCTGATATTTGATTACAATTTCTCAGAAACAATGTGGTTTTCAATCACCATTATGGAGCCACATGATTTTGTTGATTGAACTGTTAGTTTTTGATAGAAGTCCATGGATTAAAAAGTGCCTTTATCCCTGTCTTACTTATCTAGTAATACTAAAACAGAAATACTGCAAGTGAATGGCTTAAACATAGAGAATTTTGTTTTCTCACAGTCTAGGAGGCTGCAAGTCCATGCTTAGGGTGCCAGCTCCAGGCGAAGACTCTCTCTGTTGGTTCGGGGGGAAGGTTGTTACCAATCTCCACTTGGTTTAGGAGCTGCTTAGCTGCAGGGACCACAGGTCCAAAGCAACGTGTTCTGCTCCTATCACTGCTTTCTTGGTGGTATAAGTTCCTGATGTCTCTCTGCTCAGTTCTCTCTTTTATATCTAAAAAGAAATTGATTTAAGATGCTACCTAATCTCGTAGATTGTGTCCTGCCTCATTAATATGACTCCCAATAATCCCATCTCATTAACATCGTGGAGGTAGGGTTTAAAGTACATAGAAAAATCACAGCAGATGACAAAATAGTGGACAATCACACAATGGACTAGTCATGCTGACCTGTATTTTGAGAGGACACAATTCAATCATGACAGTCCTCCACTAGTGTTCAGCCAGAAACACTGATGAAATATCTAATTAATAAAAACAGTGATAAAAAAATTCAGAAACATTACCTTTAAAAAACAAGACTACATGTCTTTTAGCAACTTCACATGCAGCCTCAAATCTATTTGGCAAATGTGGCCAAAGAATTAGCCTTACAGCTTGAACAAGTAGAAAGAGAGCAACAGTAAAACCCCTCAGGCACCAGAAGAAAACAGATTATAAGGATTACAGCAGAACTAAATAAATTAGAGAATAGAAAAACAATTGAAAAATCTAACAAAACCAAAAACTGGTTCTTTGAAAAGATCAACTAAATTGATAAACCATTGGCTAAATTTACAAAAGAAGAATAGGAGAAATTACAAATAACCCAACTAAGAAATGAGATGGGAAATGTTACAACAGACTCAGCTGAGGTCAAAAATATCATAACAGAATTCTATGAAAGGCTGTACTCTAACAGATTTGAAAACCTAGAAGAAATGGACAAATTTCTAGATTCACATCATCCACCAAGATTATCACAAGAAGTAGATCAACTTAATACGTCTATCACAAAGGAAGAGATTGAAAAAGTCATGAAAAATCTACCAACCAAGAAAAGTCCTGGTCGAGACAGCTTCACTGGAGAATTCTACCAAACTTTTAGAGAAAAGTTAACTCTGATACAACTGAGACTATTTTGCACCATAGAAAGGGGTGGAATACTCCCAGATTCATTCTATGAAGGCAGCATAACCCTAATACCAAAGCCAGGAAAAATCCGATAAAGAAAGAAAATTACAGACCTATATCATTCGTGAACCTAGATGCAAAAATCTTCAACAAAATTCTAGCCAACAGAATTCAACAGCATATAAAAAAAGTAATTCATCATGATCAAGTTGGTTTCATTTCAGGGATGCTAAGCTGATTCAACATCAGAAAAACAATGTAATCAACTACATAAACAACACAAAAGATAAGAATCACCTGATTTTGTCAATTGATACAGAAAAGGCATTTGACAAAGTTCAACACTCATTCACACTTAAAACGCTCAGAAAAATTGGAACAGAGGGAGGAATTCCTCAACAAAATCAGTAGCATCTATACAAAGCCCACTGTCTTCATCGGCCTGAATGGTGAAAGACTGAATGAATTCCCTTTGAGAATGGGAGCTAGACCGGATGCCCACTCTCACTACTTCTATTTAACATTGTGCTAGATGTTCTAGCCAGAGCAATCAGACAAGACAAAGAAATAAAGGGCATCGGTACCAGCAATGAAGAAGTAAAAGTCTCCCTATTTGCAGATGATATGATTGTATATACAGAGAATCCAAAGGAATCCATAAGTAAACTATTGGAACTAATAGAGGAGTTTAGCAAAGTATCAGGATACAAGATAAACATAAGTAAATCAGTAGGGTTCATTTATACCAACAATGAGATTACGAAGAAGAAATCACCAAATCAATTCCATTTACTATAGCCCTCAAGAAGATAAAATACCTAGGAATAAATCTAACTAGAGAAATAGGAGAATTTTATAAAGAGAACCACAAGACCTTACTACAAGAAACTAAAAGAGACTACCCTGCTCATGGATAGGAAGACTCAATATCTTGAAAATGCCTATTTTACCCAAAGCAATTTACTTATATAATGTAATCCTAGTACAAATTCCAGAGGCATTTTTTTAATGAGATGGAGAAAGAAATCGCTGACTTTGTTCAGAAAGCAAAGAAACCTTGGATAAGTAAAGCACTACTGAAGAAGAAGAACACAGTGGGAGGCCACTCACTTGCTGACTGTAGAACTTATTACACTGCCACAGTTGTCAAAACAGCCTGGTACTGGTACAAAAAGAGACATATAGACCAACGGAACAGAGTTGAGACCCCAGGGGTGCCACCATCTTCCTATGAACAGTTGATAGTCGACAAAGGCCCTAAGACATTTGGTTGGGGTAGAAACAATCTGTTTAACAAATGGTGCTGGAAAAATTGGATATCCATCTGCAAAAAAATTGAAACAAGACCCATATCTCACACCTTATACTAAAATCAACTCAACTTGGATAAAAGACCTAAATTAAGGTCTAAAATGTTAAAAGTCACACAAGATAAAATAGGATCAACAACGTAAGTTTTTAGACACAATGTAGACAGACTTCCAAATCTGACAAAGCACGACCAACAGAAGAGAAAATAGATAAATGGGAACTGCTAAGAATCAAACACGTTTGCTCACCCAAAGTCTTCATCAAAAGAATTAAAAGACCACCTACAAAATGGGAAAAAACATTTGGCAACTATATGCCAGACTGACGTCTGATCTCCATAATCTCCAAGGTATTACAAAATATCAACAAGAAAAGGATAAATAATCCAATTAAGTGATAGGCAAAGGAGATGGACAGACATTTCTCTAAGGATATCCTGGCAGCCAAAAGACATATGTAAAATTGCTCATGATCATTAGCTATTAAAGAAGTTCAAATCAAAACTACAATGAGTTACCGTTTAACCCCAACAAGGTTACCCATGATCCAAAACACACAAAACAACAAATGCTGGAGAGGCTGTGGAGAAATTGAAACTCTCCCATGCTGCTGGTGGGATTGCAAAATGGTACAACCTCTTTGAAACACAATCCGGTGCTTCCTTAAAAAGCTGGAGATAAATGCACCATTTGCTCCTGTAACTCCACTGCTTGTAATTTATTCTGCAGAAACAAATGTTGTCACATGAACAGACACATGTACATGATTGTTTGTTGCAGCACAGTCCACAATAACAAAAAGATGCAATCAATTCTGATGTCCATCAACATGTGAATGGATAAACAAACTATGGTACATATACTCAATAGAACACTATGCTATAATAAAAAACAATGACGATTTTAGAAAACATCACATAACATGGTCTCATTTGGAAGAGATCATGCTGAGTGAAATCAATCAGTGTCAAAAGGACAAATTTTCTATGAGACTCCTGTTAATAAGGACTTAAAAAGAGAATTATCCACTGAATAAAGTGACTGTGTTGGCCTCAAGAGTGGGTGGGGGGATGAGGGTTTATCATAGATGAAATAATTGATAGATGCTATAAATTTTATTCTTTTACTGTAATTAATAAAAAAAAATTTTAAAAATGTGACCAGAAAGTAGAAATGAAACTGAGATTAACTACTTCGTTGGAGGCATTTGTGCACATGATTAAAAGAATACAAAGCAGAATTTAAAAAGAAAGCATGACATTTCTGGCTTTCTTCCTATCATTGGAATACAATTATAACACCCAGATATGTGAGCATGCCCACCAGCTGCATGTATGTATGTGTACTTACATTATATCTTATCTCACAAAAGCCCTATATGAATGTGGATGAGAAACTGAGGTCAGGTCAGATAAAGGAAGCTAAGAGAGGTATTGAAGTCCAGATAGACCAAGCTCCGTTGGCTGACCTAAGAGTTTTTGAGACTACTGAGGCCAAATGGAAACGCCCTCACAGACCAGCAATGGAAGGAACAAAGAATCATGCAAGGACCAAGGCATGGAGAGAACCTTCATTTTCAATCTGCGTAACGGACCCTGTTGATGCCCAAATCCCTTGACACTTCTCCCCACCTCATCCTCCCACTAGAAGTCATCTGCAGCTTTGGCAGGCAGTCTCCATAAATGCCACATGATAATGGGCATCTCTGTTCTGGGGAGCATGCTGGGCCAGTGCAGGACTTGACTGAAGTGCTGTGTAGTTCATGCCCTCAGGAGTATTCTTTAAGCAGTGTAGGAAAGGATTGGTGGATAAACACCCCAGGTCCCTTTCCCTTTGTTAGGACAATTCTGAGGTATGGTCTAAGGCTGCCTTCAGAGGACAGTAAACAGGACTGGGCCCAATAGCCCACAGTGGTTACACATTCACTGCCACACCCCCAGTGGCTCTGCATCTTTTTGCTGTCTTACTTGCCTACTCATTGACCAAAGGATAACATCCCAAACAAATTAGTTGTACTTAAATCCTTGTCTTAATATCTGTTCTAGTCTTTCCCCTAAGGGGTGAAGGACCTTGTGCGAATCCGTGAACATTTCTGAGGTTTGGTTTCATCAAGGGTAAAATGAGCTCATAGTCTCAGCGGCCCTTTTTACTTCTAGCTAGCTCTACCTGAATTCTTCCTGTCAAAAGGAGCATTTTACTTACACACTTGCTTTAGTGGGATTTTTCCTGACACACTGAGAACTTTCCATTAAAGAAAAAGAAGTTGAAGGGAGGAAGATTGTAAATACACAACCATTATAATTACAAATACTGATCATCCAGTGAAGTGTATGGACTACTTAAAAAATGCGTAGGGCAATATTAGTTATGATTTTTACTTATCATTCAAGAAGAATACTACTCCATAAATTTTGATTAAAGCATCAATTGTTAATTTACTATCACAGCTAGTGCAGTTTGTGGCCCTGTGGGCTGCATAGGATTTATAGAAGGTCCTCAAAAAATAAACAAAGAAGACTGGGTGGAGAGGAGGGGAAAGGAGGCTGTTGGGAGGATGAGACACGTATGGAACAGAGAATAGCAGTGTGCTGTCACCGGGCAGGGAGAGCAGTGGAAGCTGCATATAGGTGGGCATGTAAATTTACAGGGGAATGTACATTTTCACTCAGTCATATTAAATAAACAAATTAAAAAAAATAAACAAAGATCATGAAAGTGGTGAAGCTTAGCATACTGCTACCACTACTACTACACACACACACATACACACAAATATATGAATGAAAGACCTTGCAATGACCCAAGTTACTGTTATTATAATTGAAGCACATGTATAAATCAAGAGTGATTTGTCTCTGATGTTTTACTTTGATTCATCATAGATGGCCTGGGTGTCTTTGATGTTATCTTGAGATAATTGAACATCGCTGCTATAGGCATAGATGGGGCACATCAATGCCCCAGTGTCATCAAAATGAGAACGTCCAAGAGGATGGCCCAATTCATGTACCACAGCGCAAGCTAGAATCTAAAAAGTCCGACAAAGCCCGTTAGTAGTTGTTGGATGCATAATGGCCAAAATGGATGTCAGAAGAGACTCTGAAACTTGACCTCGAAGGTTGAGTAGCAAAAGCAAATAGAAGAAATGATGAAGTAAAAGAGCTTAACAGGAGATTTCAAAGGGCAGTTTGAGAAGACAAAGTGAAATAATACACTGACATGTACAAAGACCTGGAGTTAGAAAACCAAAAGAGAAGAACACGCTGGGCATTTCTCCAGCTTAAAGAACTGGAGTAAAAATTCAAGACTGGAGCTGCAATAATAAAAAGTTCTATGGGGAAAATATTAAACAACATGGGAAGTATCAGAAGAAGATGGACAAAATACACAGAGTCGCCATACCAAGAAGCACTGGTTGCTGTTCAACTTTTCAGGAGGCAGCATGTGATCAAGAACTAATGGTACCGATGGAAGAGGTCCAAGCTGCACTGCAAGCACTGATGAAAAACAAGATCCCGGGAACGGATAGAATTCCAGCTGACATGTTTCAATAAATGGATGCAGTGTGGAGCTTTCACTCATTCTGACCAGCCAAATGGGAGACATTCATAATTATGCCTATTCCATAGAAAGGTGATCCAACAAAATGCAGACATTGTCGAACAGTATCATTAATAACACATGCAATAAAATTTTACTGAAGATCAATCAAAAGCACCTGCAGCAGTACACGCATAGGTAACTGCTAGAAATTTAAGCTGGATTCAGAAGAGGATGTGGAATCAGAGATATCATTTCCGATGTCAGATGTATCCTGACTGAGAGCAGAGAGTACCAAAAATGTACTCTCCATTTACCTGTGTTTTATTGACGATGCAAAGACATCCAACTGTGTGGATCATAACAAATTATGGATAACATTGCAAAGAGTGGGAATTTCCAAACACTCAACTGTGCTCATATGGAACCTATGCATAGAACACGAGGCAGTCATTTGAACAGAAAAAGGGGATAATGTATGATTTAAAATCAGGAAGATGTGTGTCACAGTTGTAGCCTTTCATCGTACATATTCAATCTGTGTGCTGAACAAATAATCTAAGAAGCTGAACTACATTAAGAGGAGCCTGACACCAGGAAGACTTATTAACAGTCTGTGATATACAGATGACAACCTCGCTTGCTGAAAGTGAAGAGGACTGGAAGCACTTGCTGATTAAAACCACAGTCTTCAGGATGGATTACACCTCAACACAAAGAAAACAAAAATCAATCAATGTCATGAAGTTGTCAATAATTTCATTTAACTTAGATCCACAATCAACTCCCATGGAAGCAGCAGTCAAGAAATCATATAACACCTCACTTTGGGCAAATCTGCTGCAAAAGATATCTTTAAAGTGTTGAAAAGCAAAGATGTTATCTTGAAGACTATGGTGTGTCTGACCTAAGTGATTACGTTCTCAGTTGCCTCGTATATATGTGAAAGCTGGACAATAAGTACGGAAGATACAAGAAGAAAAAATGCCTTTGAATTATGGCACTGGAGAAGAATATTTAGTGTACTGTAGACTGCCAAGAAAAATGAACAAATTTGTCCTGGAAGAAGTACAGCCAGAATGCTCTGTAGAAACAAGGATGGCAAAGGTCTTACATACTTTGGGTATGTTATCAGGAGGGACCAGTCTCTGGGGAAGGGCATCATGCTTGGTAGTCAGTGAAGAGAGGCAGATCTTTAATAAGATAAACCGACACAGTGGCAGCAACAGGAGTTCAAGTATAACAACAATTGTGAGGTTGACGCGGGACAGGGCAGTGTTCCCTTCTGTTGTGCCTAGGGTTGCTATGAGTCAGAACTCACTCAGTGGCACCTTATAACAACATACAATTCTCAGGCCCTCAATAAGCAAATATATCTCCAAAGTTCACAAAAATCTGTTTTACGACTTGGCCTTGCACTCCCAGAAACCAAAAGATATCTGATTCATATCTGAAAACGTCATCTTCAATCATAAAGTGCAGTCTCAACATTCGTCAGAAATTACGACATAATCTTAGCTAATTTTGTTTGCCTTGCAGTCCCAGTCACAGGACACCAACAAAGAGACCTACTCCATCTCACAGAGTTGTATTGCTTTACAAAACCTGTACCAAGAGCAGCCCTCACTGTGTACACCATACTGTGTAACTGAAAAAGCACTCCATAGACTTTTTAAAAACTTGACTTTACTGGCTGATTCTGCTGGTCCTAAACCCTCCCAGCTTCTGTGTACAGTTTCTTTCACAGCAGTGGGAAGATTGCCAGGTAACGTATGAACAGCTACTGTTTTATTCTACAGAAGAGAGAAATAACTGCAAAGAGTTAACTAGCTTTTCCATTTGCCAAGGATTTCCTCCTGCTTTCTAAAGGTCTTGGATATAATTTTTTTTTTACAGTAGTCATGTATCTTGTAAATCACAAACCAGTCTGGCAAACAGAAAGTTGCCCATGAATCCACCCTCATCCAAAGTCAGTGTTGACTTTGCTTTCCTGGTTCTAGAAACATACAAGATGTGTTTCCTGAGACCTGTGTGATGGGCATGGGTAGATCCATACCACTAAGGTCCAGGCCTGAGGTAGCATTTTTGACCGCAGTTGGTCCTGAATCGCTGGACACTTAATGCACTGGACTACACTGTGATTAGTTTTCTTTAATTCAAAAGATGTTTACCTGTCATCTTCTGTGCCTTAATCCTAAGAGTGGGGAAGTGAGAAATGGATCAGTGCATTATTCATGATACCTTTAGTTTGTGCTATGTGACTATTTATTTGTTTATTTTTCCCCTACTGCAAGCACACAGAAAGCAGAGACATCAGTTTCCAAGGAGCTCCTGGACAAGGAGAGACAGTAGAGTTAGCCTGGCTCTGTATTTCCTAGTCTTCATTCACCCTGTTTCCTCATTTTTACACCCCTTTAGTATCTTTGGAAACCCTGGTAGTGTAGTGGTTAAGTGTTACTGCTGCTAACCAAAAAGGTCAGCAGTGCAATTCTTTCAGGCACTCTTTGGAAGCTCTATGGAAGTTCTACTCTGAGTCAGAATTGACTTGATAGCTGTAGGTTTGTTTTTAGTGTCTTTGGAAAACTTGGTGGTTAAGTACTTTCCTGGTTAAGTGCTGCTAATCAGAAGGTTGGCAGTTCGAATCCAGCAGATGCTCCTTGGAAACTCTACTGGGCAATTATACTCTGTCTATAAGTTCCTGTGAGTTGGAGTCAACTTGACCGCAGTGGGTTTGGTTTAACATCTTTGCATAGTAGTTTCTAAGTGCACTTACTTTAGAAAATGTAGTCTTATTCTAATATTATTTCTAATTCTTATCACTGTAAATGTATGACTACTAAAAAGAAAGAACGTAATATATGAAGTTATCTTTTGTGCTACTGATGGTTTGTATTTTACCTCTGGGAAAAAGTACTCAAATCTGTCAGCTGGTTTCCCCGTTTTGCTATGCGAACCTTGGCTCTTCAAGAGCATGAACTTGTTACAATAGGTTAGAGGGAATATTCTCTTAGAATTCTTCCATTTCCTCTTCTTTGGCAGGTGTCTCTCCCCTTTCCCACCAAATCAATTTGATTTCACAGAATCCCACTGGTCTCTTAAATTTCTCTGGTCTCCAGCAAGTGGCCTCGACCTCACTTGTTGCACAGTAAGAATGCTGATATGGGCTTCCAACGTTTGATAGGTAAGAAACATTGTTTCCCTGCCAATTTTATGTTTGACTACAACTTCCCCATATAAAGGAGTAATTCATGAGGGCAAGAAGAAAAGAGGAAGTGAATGAGTTTCTCAAGAAAAACAAAACTCCTTTTTTCACACAGGACTCTTGGCTATCACTTGAAGCACAGGAAGTTAGGAAAGAAAGTGTTTTGTAGGACAGGTTGAATACAAGCCATGTTTTTCCAGACAAAGTGAGGCAGAAACTCCCTGATCACTAGAGAATATACTTGCTGGGTGTGGAAAGGCTGTATTCGCAGTTCTTCTGGTGTTTCCATTCAAGAGGTGACCAAGTTCACTGAGTAGCTGAAAGAAAAGGAAAGGGGACTCTTTATGTACTTAGAAAACCACCATTGTGACTACTGGGACAGAGCAAGAAATTACACAAGTTCATCACAAAAACAAACAAAAAAACAAACAAACTCATTTGATACTGACCCTGTAGCATAGAGCAGAACTGCCCCACAAGGTTTCCAAAGAGCACCCGGTGGATTTGAACTGCTGATCTTTTTTGATAGCTGCTGTGGTAGTTAACCACTATTTTACCAGGGTTTTCATCATAAAAAGGACTTAAATAATTTAAAGACCTATAATTTAAAGGACTTATATAATTACAAAAAATTGTTATATACTTTATTTAGACCCACAATCAACCTCCATGGAAGTAGCAGTCAAGAAATCAAATAACACATCATGTTGGGCAAATCTGCTGCAAAAGACATCTTAAAGTGTTGACAAGCAAAGATGTTATCTTGAAGATAGAAATAGCCAAAAAGTGATGCAGTGCCTTATAAGATTAGCAGCCTTTCTTTCTTGGAACACTTGCTTTGGAGTCCTGAGCCACAGTGTAAGAATTCTGACTTTCCTGAGGCTCTGTGCTATGTGGAAGTTAAGATAGCCATCTGGAGAAGGGAGTGAGTGGGTCAGACTGTTTCAACTCTTGCTTCCCAGGTGCCAGACATGCAAATAATGACGACTTCAATGACTCCATTCCCAGTAACTATCTGACTGCAACCACAAGAAGCATCCTAAGCAAAAACTGCATAGCTGTAAGTAGTTACCCCACAGAACCAAGAAGGATTGCTGTTTTAAGCCACTAAATTTTAGAGTGATTTGTTGGTAGGTAACAGCAACAAGAAGGGATAATTTTCCTTAATTAAATCTTTGGGAGATGAGGTCATCCTCCACCCTCTGCTCAACTACTGAAATTAAGTTTGTCTACTCTGAAGGTACATACATACAACAGAATATCACTCAGTCAATAAGAGAAATGAAGTTTTCATATATGCAACAATACGGATGGAGGTTGAAGGCATTACACTGAATGAAATAAGTTAATTCACAAAAGGACTAACAGTGTATGACTTCTTTACGTAAAACGATAAGAACAGGCAAAATTTCTTAGTGGTTACCAGGGGTGGGAAGGGGGGTTGTTATTTAAGATTTACTGAGTTTAAGGTTTATGTAATGGAAAAATTGCATTGAGGATAAGTTTGAACAACCTGTTAACTAAATTACTGTCAGTACAGTGTATACCAATAAAAAGTTGAATTGGCAAAAACTGTGCGATAGATATATTTACAACAATGACAAAAGAGAGTACTCGCTTGAGGCCACTTATGTACCATCTAAACCTCAAAGGATTTGGCCTGGTTTGGTGGTTTAGGGCTATGGTTTCATAGGACATCCCAATTAATTGGCCTAATAACATTATTAGTACTCCTGTTTTACTTCACTGCGTAGTGACTGGAGTCTTAAAAGCTTGCAAGCATCCAAGTGGCGTGCAGCAGTCTCTGTTCATCTGGATCAATAGAAGAAGGAGAATCAGTTATTGGAAGAGGAAATAGAATGTCTGGCAAATTACCTTCACGAACAATTGTCACATTTTCACAAGACCAGAAGGAATTGGATGGTGCCTGGCTAACATTTCGATAAAGTAGTCCATAAGGAATCTTGACCAAAAAGAATAATGTGCAGAACAGAATTTCAAATTCTCATGGAATTCAGATTTTCTGGAGCCATGGAGACTAGATGAATGCCTGAAACTATTGTGCTGAGATATTGTTTAAACACTGAACCAAAAGTATGCCTCGAAGTCTTCTGAAAATCAAGCAATAGTTTAGCTAACTAATAAAGAATATGCACCTTGAACATTGTGCTTTTTAAAGGATCTGTTTATATGGGATCAAATAAAGATTAGAAACTCAAAAAATTAGAAAACTTAGGAAGTAATGAGTTTACGTTAGTAAGGGAGGAAGAACTTGGAATAAGGGAGTGAGAATGGTTGACCTACTTGAAGAATATAGTCAGTGTTACTGAACTGTGAATGTAAGTATTATTAAATTGGTGTATGTTCTGCTGTGTGTATTCTTTATTCCTAACAATGAAATAAACAATAACAAAAATAAAATAAATTATGAAAAACACATTTGATCTCTTACTGAATGATTATTGAATTCACGAATAATATGGAAAATGAATTCTTAAATGTGCAAATTAAAGCCAGATATAAGCTTTGTGGAGAATGAAATTTCACACTCTTAATTTTAAGTTGTAAAGTTTGAATGCTTTGCAATTTTGTTTTGAAAATGTAACTCAGAAACAAAGCAAACAAATCAAAAACCCAACCAAACAAGAACAAAAAAACCCACTGCTGTCAAGTTGATTCCAACTCATAGCAACATTTCAGAACAAAGTATAACTGCTCCATGAGGTTTCCAAGGAGCATCTGGTGAATTTGAACTGTTGACCTTTTGGTTAATAGCATTGGCTCTTAACCACTATGCCACCAGGGTTTCCATCAAAAGCACATACCTATTTCTCAACTCTAACCACAGTTGGAAATTCCTCAGATGTGTTGTCTAACATCTCCATGCCATTGCTCCTTTCTGTTCCTTTTACTTGGAATTCCTTTCCTTTCCCACAACTCTGAATCATTTTTCACTGTAAGTCAAACATTACTTCCATCCCAGACTTAAAGATCCTTTCTTTCGATCGTTCTGTCAGTTGGTCAACAGCTATTTATTCAGCACCTATTTCACACCTATGATTGTGCCCTCGGCTAGCAGGCAGTCTAACCAACATGGGGTGAATTTGAGAGAACAGTTACACTATAACGTGGTAAGTGTTCTGGTAGTGGTTACGTGTGACGTGCACCACAACCCAGGGGAATCAGGTAGGGCATCGCAAAGAAATGAGTGCCCTTGAAGTGCAAGAAGGGGACTAGTGGGCAAGAGAGAGAGGGAATATGGGTGGGCTTTTGTGGTTTGTTTCTGTTTAGTTGCAAAACGAGATTATTTATTGGAAAGTCAAACTAAAGTACTATTGACCATTTAGTCAATTCTGACTCACGGCGAGCCCATGTGTAGCAGAGTGGAACTGTACTATATGCTGAGTTCTGTTGTCGAAAGCTCACTTTTTGGAAGTAGACAGCCAGACTTCCAAACTGAATGCATTAACTGTTTACATCACCCAGGAACTTCTAAACTGTATTAGAGAGAGTTTAATGTAAGTAACTTGAGCTCCTGGGTGGTGCAGATGGTTAATGGGTTTGGCTGCTAACTAAAGGTAAGAGGTTTGGATCTACCTAGAGGTGCCTCAAAGAAAGGTTTGGCAATCTACTTCTGAAAAATGAGTGATTATAAAATTTATGAAGCACAGTTTTACCATGTCACATGTGGCATCACCAGAAGATGGAATCCACTCCATGGCAACTGGACTATTGTGAGTAATTTAAGAGTTTGCATGGCACCCAATAATAAAAGTCCTTTGAAGGGAGAATGGACAGTGATGGTTAGTTTTCTCCTGTTCATCCTCCAGCTTTTCTACTGCCAGGATCCCATTGTCACAATCAGAACAGTGTAAGTCTTGGTACCGTCAGTTGGTGTAGGAAAACTCAACTGCTGAAACTCAGCCAGGTGCGTGATTCATTTCTAGACCTGGGTTTCAACAGTCTGAATGCCAGCTGTACTCAGAAGGTGGTTCTTGAAACAGAGTTCCGTGATTCTTTTCTCTCTTGACTGTGTTTAGCCTGTTCATGAGGCAAATCTTACCATGCATGCTATACGCTACTGCTACTCAAAACATGGTCTGTGCTGCTCCTGGAACTGTTGCCATTCTATAATGGAATAAAAGCACAAATAGAGAATGTGTGCTTACAGAATTTTACAGGAGCCTGAAGAAGTAATTCTTTTATATATCAAATAAAATAATTTTAAAGCTAGGTATTTCTAAAACGTCTTTGTCACTTCATTTAATAGTAATTCCTTTTCTGTGGTATTTTACAACAGTAACGGAAATGGTCCTTTACTACGGATGGTTTGAGAAACATTGCCTGTAGAGGAGGGGTAACCAACACACTCCAGTACTCTGGTTTCCCTCTACCCAGACCACCTCCTCCCCCTTGCCTCTTAAGCTCTTGCCCTGGGACTGGATGCCTGCTCCTTTTGGAAGCCTCTCCTGGCCCCCGGTATTAGGGCTGGAGCTTCATGTGAGTGGTTCCACAGCTCCGAGTGCTTTTTCAATATGGTCATAGTATTTAGCATCATATCAGGTACACTGCTCATTTGTCCACCTTGCTCTGGAGAATATAGGCTCTCTGATAGCGGGGCCATGTCTGTAAAGCTCTGGCACTGGACGTGTTGCACTGCAGACATTCAGTGACTGTTTAGTGAAGGAGGAGAGGAGATAGAGCAGAGCTCACTTTGTTCCTGGTCATTAAGGCACTTAAGACCTTCCTTCCAGGTTTTTCTGGTTTCAGCTAGAAGACATTATGCTGAGTGAAGTTAGTTAGCTTCAAAAGGACAAGTAGTGTATGAGATTTCTGCTACAGGGACTTAAAAATGAACTTAAGTACGGAAGAAAAGACTCATTGACAGCTACAAGGTGGGGAGAGGGCTATTCATAGATGAGATAGTCAATAGGAATTTGATTAGGTGAAGGGAATGACAGCAGAGGGCAGATCAGCATAGCTGGACTACACCATAAACGGAAAGGTTTTCTGAACTCAACCTAACACTTCAAAGGAGAGAGTAGCAGGGACAGGAGTCTGGGGACCCTATTTTCAGGGAAAATGGAAGTCATTTGGCTAAGATAATCTTCTGCACCACATATTGGTGAATGGTGTCTGGTGTCTTAAAAGCTAGCAAGCTGCTGTCTGAGCTACACCAAATGGTCCTAACTCATCTGGAACAGATAGTGACTGAGAACAACAAAGACACGAGGCAGAAAGAGCCCAGGAGACAGAAGAACCCACGTGAATGAGAGACTGTATCAGCATGAGACCAAAAGAGCCAGATGGTCCCCAACCACCACCAAAGGCAGCCATGATGGGGGACACAATGAAGAGTCCCTGACGCAGAATGAGAAAAAGAGGTGTGCAGTTCAAGAACTCTTCTAAAAGACCAGAACTGATGGTCCAACAGCCTGGAGGGCCCCCTGGGAACATGGCCCCTAGACTTGCTGCTGGCCCTGACCTGAAGCCAATACTGAGGTGAACTCTTGAGACAAGAATGGGCTGGACTCAGGGACACAGTATGACCGTGTGGTGTGTGTACTTTATGGTTTTATACCTTTATAGGAGGCTGTCTTACTGGTTTCTTTCTAGACAGGAAGGGAAGGGTGGAGAAGCGGGCACAGGTGTTCGTTGGAGGACGCTGAAAGAGTGAAAAGGAGGGGTGTGCTGCCACAGGGTGACGGGAGCATCTGTGGTTGCAGACAGGTGGGCATGCAAAACTGATTTGGATTGTATCACAATTTAAAAAGAAAAAAGAAAATAGAAGACCTTCATTTCAGGTTTCCCATTCCCATTTGGATTTAGGACGAAACTGCTCTCAAGGCTATTCTGTCTCTGATCTCTGAGCTTCCTAGGTGACCTGGCCCTGTTCAATTTCCTAATATGATTCTGCATTATATCAGCTTAATCCTTCCCTATTTTATTCCTCCTTCTGCCTCCACCAATCCATGAACTTCCCCTTCTTATGTGTGAACATAACTGGATCATCATCCTGTGTTTCAAATGTAGTTTTTGGAAATGAGCCCGTGTCTCCCTTGTCACCCTATGTATATGTTGCTCTGATTGCATATTTCTCTGTTGCTTACAAACGTATCCATCACAAGTACCCTAATGCTTGTGAACAACAACAGAGACATTTAAAACTCATGTATACCATACCTGTTATAGTTTGCAATTTTATAATAACTACAAATGCTCTATTCTGCTGTTGCTAGGTGCCCAGATAAGAAATTCAGAATGAGAAAGATACCCTAAATCAAGTTAGGACACTGATAGCCAATTTTTTTCTATTTGAAACTTGGCCTTAGCCATATGTCTGTATCAACAACACCACTGCCAAGTTGTGAGCTCCAAAGGAGTACAGGACATTTCTGCCTGTGGATCTTCTTTGGCAGAAGTGAATTTTGGCCTGGACTATGTGGATAGTAGCTATGTGACAGTGACTCCACACAGAGAGGTCGTTCACAGTATTAGAGACCCATTGCTGTGTAACCAGTTGTTATAAACTTAATAGCTTAAAACAACACACATATATTATCCAGTTTCTCTGGCTGGGGAGTTTGGCATGGCTCAGATGGGTGGTGCACCTAGGATCTCACAAAGCTGCAGTTAAGGTGTCGGCTGGGCTGCATATTCAACTGGAGCCTTGAATGGGGAATGGTCTGCTTGCAGGCTCACTCGGGTTGTGTATACTTTCATTTCTGTCTCGCTATCACTGTTTCTACAGTCATCGTTTCACCAGTCCCAGCCTGTTCACCACTTCAGCATCCCTGTATCTCCACAAAGTTAGAGCCGCTTGGTCTTCTCCTGCAAGTGCAGGCACGCTCCCAATTCCCTGAACCCGAACAAACCAAAGGTAGGGATTGAAACATTTGCTGCACTTCTTTCTCTGAATCTTCATCAACTTACGTTAGCGCTGATCTTGCCGATCTTATTCCAAATCTTTTCAACAGTCATTGTATACAGGTTGGGTAACTTGCCTTCTGTTGCAGTCCTTTCTTTAAGATTCTTATTCTGATACTAGGCAAACTATGAGCTGTCTCCTCCTCAGATTTAAGTTATCCTACCTCCTCCCTTGATACCTGGTGATCTGTTGTTGAACTAGGCGTTGGGACCCTGCTGTCTAGTCACGTCTAACCTCTAACACACCAGCTGCCTGCTTCCCTGCCTGGAATTTCCATTAAGTATGACCTCAGCTTATTTTCTGTGTTCCTCCCACCTGCTGGGATCTCCAATGACTCATCTTTAAACTCCATCTGCTTGACTAGGTTATGACTGGACTCTGCTTTATACTTCCTTTGGAGATATATTTTGTCCATTGTAACTCCTTGTCAGCATCTGTATCTGGAATAGTTTCTTGACTCGTGTCCTGCCCTAGCCCCTGATTCTGAACAGATTTCGATTCAACAGTTTCTGCTACAAGAAAACGCTCATGCCAAGATCAATTCCAAGACTTGCCACATCTGTTCAGAAGTTAATCTTATGTGTAAAGATGTCTTAAGCAAGGTAGGAAGTGATCCAACTTTGAGGAATGAGTGGTTTTTTTATAGGTAAAGAAGAAGGTCAAGGTTGATGACAACTGGAGGCAAAGTAAGCATAGGCACACTGTTAGAAAATTACAAGGATCAAGTAGCCTCTCTCTTGTATGCCTCCTCCTGTGCACTCTGCCATTGTCCTATTAAACAAACAAACCCACTGCCGTCAAGTCGAGTCTGACTCACAGCAACCCTAGAGGTCAGAGTAGAATTGCCCCATGTTTCAAAAGTTGCTCCTGGCCAGTTTGAACTGCCAACCTTTTGGTTAGCAGACATGACACTTAACCCACTGTAACCACTAGGGTTACTACCGTTGTCCTATGGTAACCCTTTATTTTGTTGTCTCTAGGCACATCATGGAAAACTTGATGGCATAGTGGCTCAGGGCTGTGGCTGCTAACCAATATGTTGGCAGTTGAAGTTTATCAGGTAGTCCTTGGAAACTCTATGGGACAGTTCTACTCTGTCCTATAGGGTTGCTATGAGTCAGAATTGACTCAACGTTGATAGGGTAGACATGGCATAGGCAGAATCCATAGGATATGGCAACTGAAAGAATATGGCCCGTGAGTAAAATAAAAGTCAAGATGACTGAGGTTTGAAGACTAAGAGATACAAGAAGATGATGCCTTTATTGTAACCACGGAGCATTTAAGAAGCAGTGACTTCAGGGAAGTCACATAATATCAAGAGAATAGTAGAACCTTAGGAGTTAGAGTTTCTGTATCTTCAGAGGAAACTAGGGGTTTTGGTCCCTAAGTAAAGGATTCCATTTAATACTGTTGAATCTAATGGGTCCAAACAGGTAAAAAAGAAACCAGTGAACTCAATACTTTTCTAGCAGAAACAGCTGAAAGGAGGGGTGAAGTGAGTGAAGAAGGGAAGGAGTAAGATGATGATAATGCAGAACCACGTTAGCAGGTTGAGCTAATCCAGATAACCTAGCAAGCAGCTTGGAGCCCAGAGAAAGGCGACTACCCTTGAGAGAGCCTCTGCTGAGCAGTTTTTCAACAGAAAGGCTCACACATTTGAAATGACACATATAAAAGGATATTAATTATAGAATTGGTTTTTTAAAACAAAATACCAATAACAAGCTCAAATTGTATTAATAAGGGATTGATTGTTAAGTAAGTTGTGGATTCATTCACTGACTGTGAAGTTATTTAATAGAACAAGACAACTGTGTGTTACTGACATGGAACAGTCTCCAAGGTATACTAAATGAGAAAAAGTGAAGTGTGGAATAGTGTGTAAAGCCTGTTACCCTTTGGATTAAAAAACAAGCAAACAAAGGCTTCATAGATATCATCACAGACACGTAGAATAGATGGAAAAACCACAAGAAATTTATAGCCATTGTTACTTCCCAGGCAAAGAGAACCAAGTGATTGGAATGAGATGGGTGGGAGAAAACCTTTTTTTTTGTCTTAAGAGTTTGCCTGTTAGAATCTTGAGTTTGGTTCCATGTCTCCACCCTTTCTCTTATCCATTAAGCACATGAGCTGGATTTTTCCACTCAGTTTGACTGACCGCTTCTCTAAACTGACTTTCTCTGGCCCTGGTAGATATACTACTCTGTGTTACTTTAAAATGACAACCACGTGAAACTCTTCACAAAACCTGCCTTACGTTATTTGTGAACAAGTAACTCCTTTGCTGTTTTTTTCTCCCCTGTTTTTAAAATAGCAATATAAGACTGAAATAGAATGATGCCTTAGACTTCTAAAAAATAACTCTTGATTTGTGAGCACTCTGCGTAAAGCAAGAATCAGAAAGAATGAAAAGACCAGGGGAGAACAATCCAATAAATAACTTTAAGCCTATAGCACATGATTACTTTTTTAAAGCTCTGTATTCCCACTTTATATATAGTAGGTACTGGATATATTTTTATGTTACTTGAATTCAATGAGGTTATTTGTTTCTTCATATAGTCCAGCTTCAGCGATTATTTTCTTGGCATACAGATTAAAAAGGTATGGTCAAAGGATGTAATCCTGAGGCACACCTTTCCTGACTTTAAGCCATGCAGTGTCCCCTTGTTCTGTCTGTACGACTGCCTCTTGATACGTATACAGATTTCTTAAGAGCACAGTTAGGAGTTCTGCAATTCCCATTCTTCGCAATGTTAGCTATAGTTTAGCACGATCCATACAGTCAAATGCTTTTGCGTAGTCGATGAAACACAAGTAAACATCTTGCCGGCATTCTTTGCTTTCAGCCAAGATCCATCTCGTACGAGCTATGGTATCTCTGGTTCCAAGTCCTCTTCAAAACCCAGTTTGAATTTCTGGCTGTTCCTTGTCAATATATCGCTGTAGTCACTTTTGAATGACCTTGAGCAGAATTTTACTTGTGCATGATATTAGCACTATTGTTTGGTAATTTCCATATTCGATTGGATCACCTTTCGTTGGAATTGGCATAAATATGGGTCTCTTCCAGTCAGTTGGCTAGGTAGCTGTCCTCCAAATTTCTTGGCAAAGATGAGTGAGTACTTCCCAGCTCTGCATCTGTTTGTTGAAATATCTCAATTGATATTCCATCAATTCCTGGAGCCTTGTTTTTTGCCAATGTCTTCAATGCAGCTTCGAATTCATCCATCAGTGTCATTGGTTCCTGATCATGTGCTACCTCTTCAAATGGCTGAACATCGACTAGTTCTTTCTGGTATAATGACTCTCTGTTTTCCTTTCGTCTTCTTTTGATGCTGAGTCATTTAATAGTTTCTCTGTAGAATCCTTTACTATCTCATCTCGAGACTTCAATTTTTTTTTTTCAATTCTTTCAGCTTGAGAAATGCAGAATGTGTTCTTCCCTTCTGGTTTTCCATTTCCTGCTCTTTTCACATGTCATTATAATACTTTCTTTTGTCTTCTCGAGCTGCTCTTTAAAATCTTCTGTTTTAGGTCTTTACTTCACCATTCCTTCCTTTTGCTTTAGCTGCTTGACATTCAAGAGCATGTTTCAGAGTCTCCACTGACATCCAATTTGGTCATTTCTTTCTTTCCTGTCTTTTTAATGATCTCTTGCTCTCTTCATGGATGACGTGTTTGATGTCATTCCACAATTTGTCTGGTCTTCAGTCATTAGTGATCAACACATCAAATCTGTTCTTGAGATGGTCTTTAAACTCAGGAGGGATATACTCAAGATCATACTTCGACTCTCATGGACTTGTTCTAATTTTCTTCAGTTTTGATTTGAATTTGCATATGAGCAATTTATCTGTGCTACACTCATCACCTGGTCTTGTTTGGACTGCTGATACGGAGCTTTTCCATCTTCTTTTTCCACAGACGCAGTCTGTTTGGTTCCTGTGTATGCCATGTGTGCAGTTGCCATTTGTGTTGGTTAAAAAAGGTATTTGCAATGAAAAAGTAATTAGTCTTGAAAAATTCTATCATGTGATCTCTGGCATTGTTTCTATCACCAAGGCTGTATCTACTGATTTTTCTTCTTTGCTTCCAACTTTTGCATTCCAGTCACCAGTAACTATCAATGCATCCTAAATGCATGGTGGATCAATTTCAGACTGCAGAAGCTGGTAAAAATCTTCAGCCTCTTCATCTTTGGCCTTAGCGGTTGTGTGTAAATGTGAATAATAGTTGTATTAACTGGCCGCCTTTGTAGGCATATGGATATTATTCTATCACTAATAGCACTGGACTTCAGGACAGATCTTAAAATGTTCGTTTTGATGATGAACACAACACCATTCCACTTCAAGTTTTCATTCCCAGCATAGTAGACCAGCTCAGTAATGTCTAGGATATTAATGTTTATGCATTCCATTTCATTTTCCACAATTTCTAGTTTTCCTAGATTCATACTTCATACAGTCCACGTTCTAATTATTAGTGGATATTCGCAGCTGTTTCTTCTCATTTTGAGTTGTGCCACATCAGTGAATGAAGATCCTGGAAGCCTTACTTCATTCACATTGTTAAGATCTACTCTACTTCGAGGAGGCAGCTCTTCTCCAGTTGTTTTCTGAGTGCCTTCCAACCTGGGGGGCTCACTTTCTGGCACCATATCTGACAACGTTCAGCTACTATTCATAAGGTTTTCCCTGGCTAATTCGATTCAGAAGTAGACTGCCGGGCCCTTCTTCATGCGTTATGCAGATGACACCACCTTACTTGCTGGAAATGAAGAGGATTTGAGACACTTACTGATGAAGATCAAGGACCACAGCCTTCAGTATGGACTGCACCTCAGCATCAGGAAAACGAAAATCCCTACAACTGGACCAGTAAGCAACATTTTCATAAATGGAGAAAAGATTGAGGTTGTCAAAGATTTCATTTTACTTGGGTCCACAATCAACGTCCTTGGAAGCAGCAGTCAAGAAATCACAAGACACATTGCACTGAGAAAATCTGCTGCAAAGGACCTTTTCAAAGTATTCAAAAATAAGGATGTCACCTTGAATACTAAAATACACCTGACCCAAGCTATGGTATTTTCAATCGCGTCATATGCATGTGAAAGCTGGGAGATGAACAAAGGAGACAGAAGAAGAACTGATGTCTTTGAATTGTGGTGCTGGAGAAGAATGCTGAATGTACAATGGACTGCTAAAAGAACAAACAGATCTGTTCTGGAAGAAGTACAACCAAAGTGCTCCTTGGAAGCAAAGATGGCAAGACTGCGTCTTACATTCTTTGGATATGTTGTCAGGAAAGATCAGTCCCTGGAGAAGGACATCATGCTTGGTAGAGCGGAGGGTCAGCGAAAAAGAGGAAGACTCTCAATGAGAGGAATCGATGCAGTGACAACTACAATGGCCTTAAGCATAAAACTAATTGTGGTCAGGGCACAAGACTGGGCAGTATTTCGTTCTGTTTTTCATGGGTCCGCTATGAGTTGGAACCAAGTCGACAGCACACAACAACAACAACAACAGTAACAACAACATTTGTTTCTCCTTTGGCAGTCTCTACTCTCAGAACGTTTTCCTTACTATCAATCAATTAATTATATTCTTTGGTGCCAGGTGCTCAACTCAAACAGATAATTTCAAAATAGCCTTGAAGTCTTGTAATCGTCAACTATGTTCCTGGTCCTGCCTCTTCAATCCTTGATAACTGTCACTAAAGCCAAGTGCTGTCGAGTCGGATCCGACTCACGGCGTATGTTACCCATAGTGTTGTTACTGTTGAATGCCATCAAGTTGATTTGGAATCATAGGACTCATAGGATCCAATGAGGCAGAATAGAACTGCCCATAGAGTTTTCTTGTCTGTAATTTTCCATGCCCCGCTCCCCAATCCTACCCTCTCCCCTTCCTGGTAATCATTAAAAATTGTTTCTCCATGTGTAACTTTTCACAGTAGTGGTCTCACACGACACTTGTCCATCTGTGATTGACTCATTTCACTCAGCATAATGCTCTCCAGTTTGCTCCGTATTATGAGATGACATCAAATTTTGCCAGCACCATCTCCTAAAAAAATCTATCCTTTTCCCATCTGATAGACTTTGAGTTCTCATCAAAAATCAGGTGACCATAGGCAGATGGATTTACAGCTAGGTTCTCAATAATTCTGTTCGATTGGCCAATGTTTCTATCGTGGTACTAGTATCAGAAGTCTTAGTTTCTCAGGTGTGTCTCTTGGAAACAGCAGACTATCGGTGTCATTTTGTAGTGCTTTTTTTCCCTGTGTGTGTGTTGGTGACATTTCCTTTGTTTCTCTTGCTATCCTGTGCTGAATTCCTCTGGTTTGTGGATTTCTTTTGTTTTGGTAGATGTTGTTTTTACTGAAATTTTATGTTTTCCTTCTTTTTTGTGGTTGACATATACCCTTCCTTGTCTTCCTAGGTCTGAACTAGTCTTCTGTTAGTTGCTAGTGCTTTGCCTTTGACTCCAGTGGAAACTGCTACAACGACAGCATTTATTCCCTCTTCTGTTGCTCTGACGTTGTTGTCATTTATGGATTAACCTCTCTGGTTCCCCATTATGATTCCTTTGGCTTTGGATAGTCCTTGAGAGTTCATTTCCTAGGTTGATATCTGTCTGGTACTGTCTTGCATTCTAGATTCAGGCTGTGGTCTGATATTGTTTCTTCTCAGACAGGACTCTCTAATAATTGTTTTAAGTTTGGGTAGGGTTTTGCATGTTCCCTTAATTTTGGTTTATCTGGAAATATCCTAATTTTACCGTTATATCTGAATGGGAGTTTTGGTGTGTTATTCTTGGTTGGCATTATTTTTTTCCTTTCAAAGTTTTATTTCTGTCACCCCATCACCTGTTTGCCTGAATGGTTTCTGTGATCTTCGGGCTTTTTCAAGCTGATAACAGAATTTTTAATCTGTCTTTGATTTTAGCAAGTGTAATTATGATACGCCTTTGTGATTTTCTTTCAGAGAATGTTCTAGATGGGGTTCTTCGAGCTTTTTGGATGGTCAGTTTTTCATCCTTCATGATACCACAGAAGTTTTCTATCAGCAATTCTTCAATGATCCTCTCTGTGTTCTATTTTCTTTCTCTGTTCTGGAACTCTGATCACTCACATACTTTTGTTTTCAATTTTATGTCACATAATTCTCAGAGCCTCTTCATTTTTTCGCGGTTCTTTTTTCTGGTTCCTCCTCAGAGATGTGTCCAAAAATTTATCTTCAGTTTCACTGATCCTTTGTCCCATCATTTTAGACTTGCTTCTCAGCCCTTAATGACACTGTCCATTTCTGAAATCTTGCTGTTTAATCTGTTTCGTTTATAATTGTCGGTTTTGTATAATTTCTAAATGTGAATTTATGTTGACATGTTGCTCCTGTATTATTTTCATGAATTCTTCCATGATTTTACCCGCCTTTTCCATACACTTGTCTATTGTTTTCCTCATTTTTGTTTGCTTTGTGTTTTAACTCTAGGAGAGCTCTGCATATTAGAGATTTGAATTCCCTATCAAGAATTTCTAGTGCCTTTTCTTCTCCTGGAAAGTCATTTGGTATTTTATTTTGGACACCTACTGGAATCTTCCTGTCCTTTAAAAAAATATATCTTTATAAGCTCTGCTGTCTTTGGTCCACTCAGTAATTATTTTCTGTTTTATTGATATGTTTGTTTAAGAAATTTTTGTTTGTTTTAGATATTTTTGTTTGTTTTGTTTTATTCAGTTATATCAGAGGAGGCAGGTTGTGTATCTTTTGTTGTTTGCTCATCTGTGGTCATGATATTTTTCACCTCCTTGACCAATATAGGCAAGGCTGATCACTCAGTTGTGGGGCAGCAGGGCAGGTCCACTGGGTGGTCAGTGTCCTCCTAGAAGCTCCTGCAAGTGTGCTCACATATTCCCCCTCTGCTGATCTCTGATGCAGATGTGGTGAATCCAAGCAGCATAGATGCTGCACTTCCAAACTGGATGAGCCACAGTGGAAGCTGGTCAGGAGGCATCAGAGCTAGAGCAATGGGGAAAAGATAGGGGGTGGGGGTGGGAAGTTGTACCGTGCTTTGTCCTCCCAGAGACCTCCCTAAGCATGCACTCCTGTGTTCTCTACCTGCCGGCCCTGACAGGACTCCAAGATGGCAGATCCCTGCCGGGTTAGCTGATGGGAAACTTTCTCTGGTATCTCTTCTCGCTCTCTGTTTTCTTTCAGTTTCCTTTTCTATTTGCATTTTGGCTGAGATCTTTATTCATGTGACATCTCATGTACCAAGATTGATGTTTGTCTCCATTTTGCTTAGTTTTTGGGGTCTTTACTGCCTTAATTTCTATTAACAGCACCACGTTGGGTGGTAGTAGAGAAACTTTCTACAAAATGTTTGCTTCTGACCACCTACAGAATGGGAGAAAATTATTAGACAACTATATGTCAGACTGACACCTGATCTCCATAATCTATAAGGTACTACAAAATATCAATAGGAAAAAGGTAAATAACCCAAATAAGTGTTGGGCAAAGGAGATGGACAGACACTTCTCTAAAGAGGACATCCAGGTAGCCCAAAGACACATGTAGAAATGCTCATGATCATTAACTATTAAAGAAATTCAAATAAAATCTATGATGTGATATTGTCTCACCCCGACAAGGTTGGCTATGATCCAAAAAACACAAAACAACAAATGCTGAACAGGCTGTGGAGAAATTAGAACTCTTCCACACTGTTGGTGGGAGTGCAAAATGGTACGACTTCTCTGGAAAGCAATCTGGTGTTTCCTTAAAAACCTGGATATTGATATACTGCCGCCAAGTGCAGTTGAGTCAGATCCGACTCATGGCGACCCTAGGGGCCAGGGTAGAACTGACCCCCGGAGTATTCAAGGAGCGCCTGGTGGCTTTGAACTGCCGACCTTGTCGTTAGCAGTGGTGGGACTTAACCCACTACACCACCAGGGTTTCCCATAGATATACCACTTGACCCAATAATCCCACTGCTCAGAATATATCCTGCAGAATCAAGGCCATTCACACTAACTGATACATGCACACGAATGTTTATTGCAGCATAGTCCACAATAGCAAAAAGATGGAATCAACCTAGATGCCCAACAACAGATGAATGGATAAACTATGGGGTATATGCTCAGTGGAACACTATGTAGTGATGAAGAACAATGATGATTTTAGGAAGCATCTCATAACCTGGTTTCCATTGGAAAACATTATATTGAGTGAAATCAGTCAGTGGCAGAAGGACAAATATTGTACGAGACCCCTACTATAAAGACTTAAAACAGACTCATACACAGAAGAAAAGACTCTTTGACAGCTGCAAGGGAGGGGATGGAAGAAGGAAGAGGGCTGGTTATAGATGAGAAAGTTGATAGGAATTTGGTTGGGTGAAATCAGTGACAGCACATATTAGAAAGAAGATCAATTTAACTGGACTTCAGCATAACCCAACAACTCTTCCTATCTTAACTCAATATGGCAAGGACAGAGTAGCAGGTGAGGGGGTCTGGGGAACATACTCTCAGGGGACATTGAGGCCAGTTGGTGTAACTAGCCTATTGTGAAGAGTCTTTTCCACTCGATATCAGTGAGTGGCATCAGTCAGTGTCTTAAAAGCTAGGAAGCTGCCATCTGAGATACAACATATGGTCCCAACTCAGCAGGAAGAGATGATCACCAAGGAGGAAAACAATACGGGGGAAAGATAACCCAGAAGGCAGAAAGACTCACATGAGTGGGTGAGTACAACAACATGTGACCAGAAGAGCTGGATGGTGCCTGGCCACCACCAGTGGCAGCTCTGATGGGACTCACAATGTTGAGTCCCAGTGGCACCCAGAGATTAAAAAGGGGTGCACCCTGAAAACTCCACTAAAAGACTGCAATTGATGGTCCGAAGGCCTGGGGATTCCCCTGGGAATGTGGCCTCTAGACCTGATGCTGCTCCTGCTCATAAATCATTACGGAGGTCAATTCCTCAAACAGGAATATATTGGACTCAGTGACAAAGAATGACCATATCATGTGTGCACTTTATGGTTCTATGAATCTATAGGATGTCATCCTACTGGCCTGTTACTGGAGGGGAGTGGAGAGGGTGGAGAACAGGGGACAGGAGATTGTTAACAGGATATGACATGTACAGAACAGAAAGGAGGAATGTGCTGTCATCGGGCAAGGAGAGCAGTAAGAGCTGTGCATAGGCAGGCATGTAAATTTACACTGGATTGTACACTTTCATGGCGATGGATCTGACTCAATGGCACTTGGCTTGGCTCTGTACACTTTCACTCAATTACGATAAATAAACTAAAAAAAAAATCCAAAGATCATTCAGAAGCAACTGCAACAGCATATTGACAAGGATCTGCCAGAACTTCAAGCTGGGTTCAGAACAGGACATGAAACCAGGGATATCATTGCTGATATCAGATGGATCTTGGCTGAAAGCAGAGAATACCAGAAAGGTGTTTACCTGTGGTTCATTGACTATGCAAAAGCATTAGACTGTGTGGATCATATGGCTAACATTGTGTAATGTGGGAATTCCAGAACACTTAATTGTGCTCATGAGGAAACTTCTGCATATGGATCAAGAGGCAGTCTTGTGAACAGAACAAGGGGACACTGCATGGTTTAAAGTTGGGAAAGGTGTGCATCAGGGTTGCATCCTTTCACCACACCTTTTCAATCTGTATACTCAGTAAATAATCTGAGAAGCCCAATTATACAATGAAGAATGAAGCATTAGGATTGGAGGATGACTCATTAACAACGCGTGTTATACAGACACCACCACCTTACTTGCTGGAAATAAAGAAGCTTTGAAACACTTGCTGATGAAGATCAAGGACCACAGCCTTCAGTATGGATTGCACCTCAACGTCAAGAAAACAGAAGTCTTCAGAGCTATACCAGTAAGCAACATTGTCATAAATGGAGAAAGATTGAGGTTGCCAAGGATTTCATTTTGCTTGGGTCCAGAATCAACGCCCATGGAAGCAGCAGTCAAGAAATCAAAAAACATATTTCAGCAGCCAAAAAACACATGCGGACATGTTGACGATCTTTAGCTATTAAAGAAATTCAAATCAAGACAACAATGAGATACCATCTCACCCCAACAAGATTGGCCATGATCCAGAAAACACAAAACAACAAATGCTGGAGAGGCTGTGGAGAAAGTGGAACCCTCCTACACTGTTGGTGGGGTTGCAAAAGGGTCCAGCCTCTTTGGAAGGCAATCTGGCGCTTCCTTAAAAAAATGGATATTGATATACCATTTGACCCAGTAATTCCACTACTTGGAATATATTCTACAGATTCAAGGCCTTTCACACCAACGGACACATGCACCAGAATGTTTATCGCGGCACAGTCCACAATAGCAAAAAGGTGGAATCAACCCAGATGCCCAACAATAGAAGAATGGATAGGTAAACTGTGGTATATATACTCAATGAAGCACTACGCAATGATAAAGAATAACGATGATTCCAGGAAACATCTCCTAACCTGGTTTCAACTGGAAGACATTATGTTGAGTGAGAGTAGTCAGGGACAAAAAGACAAATATTGTATGAGACCTCTACGATAAGATCTCAAAAACAGACTTGTGTATAGAAGAAAAGACTCTTTGACAGCTGCAAGGGAGGGGAGGGAGGGAGGGAGGGCGAGGGGGGAGGGTTTAGTTTAGGTAGTTACTAGAAATCTAGTTGGGAGAAAGCGGTGACAGCACACATTAGGAACAAGAACAACATCAAGTGGACTTCAGCATAATGTGAGTACTCCTTCCATCTTAACCCAATATTGCAAGGATAGAGTAGCTGGGGCGGGGGGTGAGGGACCATGCTCTTAGGCGAATTCCAGGCCAATTGGCACAACTAGCGTTTTGCTAAGAGAGCTCTCTGCACCCCACATTGGTGAGTGGCATCTGGGGTCTTAAAAGCTGCCAAGCTGCCATCCGAGGACACAGCAAATGGTCCCAACTCAGCAGGAATGGATGCTCACCGAGGGCCAAAATGGTATGCGGTAAAGACAACCGAGAAGACAGAGAGACCCACAAGAGTGGGTACCTACATCGACCTGGGACCGGAAGAACCGATGGTGCCCGGCCACCACCAGTGATAGCCATGACGGAGCTCACAGAGAGGAGCCTCACTGGCAACACAAGAATAAAAAGAGGTGCATCATGAGATCTCCACTAAAAGACCTCAATTGATGGTCCAGCGGTTTTGTGGTTCCTCTGAGAGCATGGCCCCCGGCCCTGATGCTGCCCGTTCCCATAAATTATAACAAAGGTCCACTCTTTGGACAGGAATGGAATGGACTTCCATATGTTGGAAGCACTTTATGGTTCTATACATCTATAGGATATCATCTTGCTGACCTCTGGCTGGAGGAAGGGGAGTGGACGGAGAGGAGGGGAAAGGAGACTGTTGGGAGGATGAGACATGTATGGAGCAGAGAGGAATAGTGTGCAGTCACCGGACAGGGAGAGCAGTGGAAGCTGCATATAGGGAGGCATGTAAATTTACATGTGAATGTACATTTTCACTGAGTTATGTTAAATAAAAATTAAAAAAAAACATATTGCGTTGGGAAAATCTGCTGCAAAGGATCTCTTTTAAGTGTTGAAAAGTAAAGATGTCACCTTGAAGGCTACAGTCCACTTGACCCAATCCATGATATTTTCAATTGCATCATATGCATGTGAATGCTGGACAGTGAACAAACAAGACAGAAGAATTGATACCTTTGAATTGTGGTGCTGAAGAAGAACACTGACTGTACCGTGGACTGCCAAAAGAACAAACAGATCTGTTCTGGAGGAAATACAACCAGAGTGTTCCTTGGAAGTAAAGATGGCAAGACTGCATCTTACATACTTTGGACATGTTGTCAGGAAGGATCAGTTCCTGGAAAAAGATGTCATGCTTGGTAGAGTGGAGGGTCAGCGAAAAAGAGGAAGAACCTTTGATGAGATGAATTGACACAGTGGCTGCAACAATGGGCTTAAGAATAAAAACAATTGTGGACCTGGCACAAGACCTGGCAGTGTTTTGTTCTGTTGTGCATAGGGTTGCAGTGAGTCAGAACCAACTTGATGGCACTTAACAACAGCACAACAACAAAATATATGTCAATTTGGTTAGGCCATGATTCCCCTTGTTATGTGGTTCTCCTCCATTTTGTGATTGATGTAATTTTCCTATGCATTATAAATTCTAAACTTTACTTGAGGTTAATGATGCAAGATTACATTATGTTAAAGAGGATTAGGGTGGGATATAACATCTTTGCTGAGATCACATCCTTGATCCAATGTAAAGGTAGTTTCTCTGGAGTGTGGTCTGCATCACCTTTTCTCTTACAAGAGATCAAAGGAAAGAGAAGTGAGGAGAGAGTGGGGAACTTCATACCACCAAGAAAGCAGTGCCAGGACTAGAATGAATCTTTTGGACTCAGGGTTCCTGTGCTCAGAAGCCCCTAGTCCAGAGGAAGATTGATGGCAATGCCCTTCTTCCAGAGCCAACAGAGAGAGAAAGCCTTCCCCTGGAGCTGATAACCTGAATTTGGACTTTCAGCCTACTAGACTGTGAGAGAATAAACTTGTTTGTTGAAGACATCCATGTGGCATATCTGCTACAACGTTACAAATAATAAAACTTAACGGAATACCATGGTGCTCTTCAGTCTTACCAGTAGGAAGCCTTGTCTGACTGACCCATCATTTTCACAGAGTTCAGCCCTGAATTATCTTCTCTTGTCTCTGCAGTCTCCTGTACATCCTCATCTATTCCCATAATTTGGCTGATGCCCCAAATTCCTACAATTTCATCTACCCTGTTTTGAGTTCCAGACATCTTATCTAATGGCCAATAGCTTTTTATTACATCTGAAATGTACAGTTATGCTTACCTGCCTAATATCATCTTATTCCAAAGCCACACTAATCATATACCTCCCTTACTAACCTCTAGTCCAGTTTCTTGAATATATTCCCCTCTGAGCTTCTGCACTGTTTTCTGTTTTTTTCTTTTCTAGAATGTTCTACTTTTCCTCCTCCATCCACCTAATTTAAGCATTCTTTTTTAAAATGATTTTCCCCCTCAATCTTTACAGTTTAGCCCAAGCACAATTTTATTCTTCTGTCATTTACTTAATATTTTTATTATTAAATAACTATTTATTAAATTTATTTTCTTTATTTTATATTCATTATATTATAAATATTTATGTTTATATATAAATAATAAACATATTATTATTAAATATTAATGTTTAATATTCTGTCATTCATTTAATGTCTATAAATTGTAACTCCTGTTAATTTGTGTTCCTTTGGTTTGCTTTCTTTCTCCCACCAGATAAATACCAATGAGACTGGGTTGACTGGGCTTTCCTCACTGCTCTATATCTTATGTCTATGATAGTACGTGGTATTCAAGTGAATTAATAAAAGAAAAAGAAAACTTCTATAGGGTATTAGCTCTGATGAGCCATATATAACTTGTTGGTGATAACATTGTCATAGGATTGACAATGTTTTCTCATTTACCAGAAATTTCCAGGAACCAAATGGCAACAAGAGAATATTGTAATGAAAAAGTGAAGAAAATAGGAGGAATCTGGTTGCTAGCACAGGGCAGGGAGTACCATGGAACAAACTCTTGAGTTAAAAATGCAGCAACTCGACTCCAAATTGGGTTTGTTTCACCACCTGTAAAATGATGCAGTGGATTCAATAATTTGCTAGATTTCTAACCTCCAACACTGGAGGACTCTGTTTCCTAATTTTGCCCAGAACCAACCCTACAGGCCAACTATTGACCTTACTCTTTCTTCCTTTGGTGGTGAAAAACACAGAATCTGCGAGGCAAAAAGTAAATTTCTTTTTTGCAGGGGGTGGGATGGCGTAAATAACAGTCGTATGTCTCACCCATGGAATGTGTGACCCTGTTACATCTACCAGCAGAGCGTCTGTGAAAAGGTCAGTCCACAGTGCAGTCAGTGTACTGGAAAGTTATTCTATAAAGGAAGGAGCATGTCATGAGCAAAATAATTTATTAAATAATAAATATAATACACATACATTATCTTGCCAGTTGCACATGCTTATTTGCTACTCCAACTTGATGTAATTTGAGAGAAGTGACGCAGTTCAGATAAATGCTTCTGTACACAGAAAGATGTCCATCCAAGTCGTAGGGTCAAGTCTCATCTTCTTTGGCAACTACACATTCAACAGCAATGAATGATTTTTGACTCCTAACAAATTAGGTGAATAATACACTCATCTAAAGTGCCTATGTCTTGTCCTCTCCATATCTTGCCTAACAATGCAACCAGCTGTTACTTTTCAATACACGTGTCACCATCTTGGAATTAGGGTCAAACTCAAACTGTGATGATCCACTGAAGAAGTAAAAAAATCCTGCAAATATAGATGGGGAAAATAATGAGACATTCTCCAAGTAAGTTAGTTTTACAGCATATATAACTAAGAGAAAGTTAATAATGGGTGGCATTTATTAAGTAGTTGCTGTTTGTTGTACCAAGTATTTTCCATGCTTTATCTCATTTGTTCTTACAAATAAAATGAAAGGAGTTTAATAAGGGGAAAAAAATCTGAAAATTAGAAAGGATTTGCAGTATTTTACAAGGCAGTATCACCAATGAAAGATGAAGAAAGGAGCCAGGGCTATAAAACATTAGAGTACATCATTTCCAAATAGATAAAATTCTATGATATTTTAAAACTGTGGCTTATTTTTCTCTTTCTTCTAATCCTTTCCTCCTCTTCCAGTCCTGAACCACAGCTTGGAAAGCAATGAAACTCAACAGAATCAAAGCAACTACAAAATACATCAAAGTTCTATTTCCTGTTTTGCATACACTTTGGTTATCTTAGTAATAAGATTATTCACTCCACAAGCTTTGTGATTGTCATGTCTTGGGAACTCCCTCCAATTTCTTTTTTTTTTTCAGAGAAAGCAACAAGTTTTTCTTGCCCATCTGCCCATTACCAGTAGCCATGTTTTGTCTGTTTTGAGCATATAGGGAAGGTGACTACCACTGTAGACAACTGTATACCGTCCAGAAGGCCAGAGAAGGTCCTTTGGGAAGAGGTAGGAAAGGGCAATAGAATTTGGTAGATGTCAAAGGCAGCCAATCACTATTAAGCTTGACTCACACTAGGCTGTACTGTTACCACTATTCATATAAGAAAACGGCTGTAATGCAAGGGATACCCCTCTGATTTTATGTGCGGGTCTGAAATAACGACTTGTGGAAATTACATGGAAAATTCAGGAAAATTAAAATTTAAATCCAACTTGTATAAATTCAGTGGAGTTTGGAGTGAAAGGATATAAAACTAAATAATTTGAAAATTGTTTTCGCTTTTGGCCTCATCTTATTGTTATAAAATGCCCACACATATTCCCGCTGGCAATAAAACAAGTGTCCTCTTACCAAATGCCTGTAAAACAGCATCAACCTTTGGCTTAACTCCTGGAAAGTCATCAGCTATTAGTCTGGGGAAGCCTTGCTCCATAGACTGGTGATTTTCATCATATCTGTGCCAAAAGAAACACAACTCAGCATTGTGTAGGACCTCTCCACAAAGGTTTTACATAACATTAAAGTTCCAGTGCGGAAACTTGCGTAAACTTATCAAGAAGTACCAAAAAAAAAAAAAAACCCCAAATCCTTGGGTTGCAAGCTCATAGCATAAAATAATATTTTCCCTAGAGACAGAAATATCATACTATTGTAGAGTTCCATGTATGTTTCTGAAGTCAGTTTTCTAAGCCTAGACACCTAAGACTCAAGCCGTTTTTTACCACAAATATTTGAGGACTGTATACACATCGGATGCAAAATGAATTAAGTTATTTGGCTAAAAATAAACTTCTGATTCTCAGCCACACTGGACCCCCAGAGACCTTGTCGCTGCAGTCTGCTTCACCCCGCTTCCTATGGCAACCAAGTGAGGACTGGAAGCGGGAGGAGAAACAAACGTGAGTTTGGCCTACAGTCTGGACCTTATTTGGTATCTTTTGCTGTATTTTGGTGCCTAGGAACATGACACAGTCATGAGGCTTTGTGAGATCCCTTTGCTGTTTCTGGAAAGTCGATCTATTAATTGTCTTCATCATAATCAGAAAGTTTGAGGTTAGAGGAAGTTTGACGGTAGGACTGGGGGTTTTGCTTCTATAGAAAGAAAAGAATTTCCCTAGTTAGGCTACCTACGAAGTCATTCCTATTTCACCCTTACGTCCAATATTTGTCCTGTACGAAGAAGTATGTTTTCTTCTTTTCCTTATCAGAAATGGCTGCATCGATTTTCTTCACGGTTGGAGGAAAGCCCAGAGAGTGGATGCTTCTTGGATAGCCGGCTTGTATTTCATTTCCTCTTGTGGCCCAGAACTTATTTCCTATTGGAAAAGTAAATCCAAGAAATTTTGAGTGAAGCCTTTTGGGTTTTAGAATGTCTTTAATGTGTTATTGTAGTAATGATAAAGTCTTGATTTTAATTTCAACCACCAAACCAATGCCCAGTTCACAGCAGGTGTTTAATAAATATTCCTTGAATGAATCAATCAATGAATGAGTACACCTTTGTGTGTCTTATATTTATTGTCCGTAAATTATGGTTACCAGTTCTTGTTTTTCTTATAATTATTGATGCCTTCTTAATCTAAAGTTATAACCTTGACCTCTCTCCTAAACTTCACATCCATAGGTTAATTGCTTACTGGACATTCCTTTCCCCCTTACATGTGTCACAGGCACGAAGTCCAGTCTGTGTTTTCTTGTAAATATCCCTGGGATCCACCCAAAAAACCAAAAAAACCAACCCCACTACTGATGAGTCAGGTCCGACTCCTAGCAACCTTAAAGTTCAGAGTAGAACTGCCCCATAGCGTTTCCAAGGAGCACCTGGCAGACTTTAAACGCCAACCTTTTGATTAGTGGATGTAGCATTTAACGCCCTGCACCACCAGAGTTTCCACAATCTAAAAGATCAATCTATTATGTATCTCTCTTGGTGCATCTGAACTAAAAGACTTGCAGTTCCAGATATTTTCTTACTTTTGCATAAACAGTTCCTGAAGAACTTTCCACTCTCTGCATATCTAGCCTCTACCCACAAGCAAAGTTCTTTTCTTTCCAGACTTATCCCAAACCTGACTTCCTCTCAGGGATCTTTGCCTAAACCTCAGGTTCCTTGGTGCTCCCATGGATCCTGGCTTCCCTCGATCCCAGCTTTATCAGATGTTGTGTTGATGGCTTGATCTCTGCTTCCGCCTCTATAATGTGTCCCTTTTAATTAGGATCTCCACTACGTAGCACAGCATCATATCATAAAAGCTAGGTAAATTAATGGATATTAGCAATACTTTATAGTTACATACTTTACAATTTGCAGTGCAATTTCACATCATTTCATATAATCCCCACAAAAGTGAAATTCTCAGGACTAGATACGAAAAACAAGACACACCGCCCCCGTAGAGTTGGACAGTTAATAATATTCTTCATGATGTATAGTTCAGTGAAAAAAAAAAAAAGAAAATTAAAAAAACTTAAAAGTGAAGAATAATGAAAGTACTGCATATCAAAACTTGTAATATTGAAAATGGAGTGAAACAAAAGCTGGGAAGAAATGGATATTTATAGGCTTAAATGCTTATATTAAAAAAGAAGAAAAGTTGCAACTTACTAAAGTAAGTATCAAACTTAAGAAGGCAATAATAAGGATATGGACATAAACCAATTAAATAGAGAATCAAAATACAGTTGAAAGGATCCATGAAGTCAAAGTTAGCTCTTTGAGAAAACAGATAAAGTAATTACATGTATTATTAAATTAATAGCAAATATGAGAGAAAGGCATAAAGAATCAATATTAGGAATGAAAAATGAGACAAAACTTTAGTAATGATTAATATTACAACCAAACAAAACTATAAAAATTTTACACCAACTGTGAGGTAATGTGAGAGGTGGTATGTGGAAACTCTCCACACTTTCTGCTGATTTTTTTGTAAATTTCAAAGTGCTTAAAAAAATTAAGCATATTAATTTTTTTAAAAGATGTCATCATGCTATGTTAAATTTAGAAGCACTTTTTACCAATTGATTTGGAAATTGGTAAAATACAAGCTTCCAGAATCACCTTAACAAAATCAACCCAAGAGGTAATAAAACCACAAACAGGATACTGCCCATAGAACAAATTGAAGCAGCAATTTACACGTCTTCCCACAAAAGAGCCACCAAGTCTAGATAGATCCGCTAGTCTATTTATCTGCCTTTGCACTCACTCTAAGGAGCCCTGGTGACACTTTGATTAAAGTGCTCAGATGCTAAAAGATCAGTGATTTGAATCCTCAGCTACTGGCCAAGAAAAATGTGGCAGTTTGCTTCTATAAAGATTGCTGCCTTGAACATTCTGTGGGGCAGTTCTATTCCGTCATATGAGCTTTGGATTGCCCTGATATTACATAACTTAAAGTAATAAAGTCTTACAATGTCTTGATATCTAACAGAACACATTTCCACCTCTTATTCTTCTCCTGTGCCTTTGTTGTTCTATAAAAAATAATGAAAGCAATTTGTCATGTTTCACAGGGCAGTTGAATTGAAATTGCCTTGTAACTACAGAGGAAACTTTGTGGCATAGTGTTAAGTTCTATGGCTGCTATCCAGAAGGTCGGCAGTTCAAATCATCAGATGATCCTTGGAAACTCTATGTGGCAGTTCTATACTGTCTGGAGTGTCTCTATGACTTGGAATCAACTTGAGGGTGGTGGGTTTGGTTTAGGGTTCTGTGTCTAGAGATTACTTCACATTTTTCCTGTATTTTGTTTATCCAGTTATTTATTATAGAATACCATCTGTTATTTAAGCCTCACTGAATATTTTCAAATAAGCTTGTAATGATCTATGTATATTGCTAATTTAAGCATTAGTATTAGGTCTTTCAGTAAACAAAACAAGAAAACATACAGCATTTAACATAATTGAGAAAACTCATGTCTTGATGAAATTTTTGCAAGAAAATTTCTTCCAATAAGTTAGAAATCCTTAGTTAACATTTACCTTTAAAAATGAAAACAGTGTCCTTGTTTTTGACTTCATATGCAGCATCCAGTTCCGACGGGAAAGAGGGCCAAAATGTAGAAATCAAATGAAATTCAGGTTTGTGGTTCCAGGGAGTTTTGCGCCAAAAATATCTGTAACACATCAAAGCTAATTGACAATGTATTTCTCTTTCAGATATTGGGGAGCAGTGGGGAGATGAACATAAACTTCTCTTGCTTTCAATATATGTTAACTTGTCCTTTTTAAAAAATGTATGAGACTGTCCTCTTTCATATGATTCCACAGTTATGGAATTTGTGGCAGGAAACCTTTTAACAATGTACTTATTTAACTTGGTTTAAGTTCTAGAAGTCTGTACCAGTGTTTGCCCCCATTCATTACATTTCAAAAAAAAAAAAAAAGCAGAAAATATATGCCTATGTGTATGTGTATGGAACTGGTAGCAATGGTTACATGTGTAAGGAGAGCTTATAGGTTAAAGATTTGTAAAGAAGTTTGTTTTTAACTCTGTATCTTTTGCTATTCTTTGAATATTTTGCCATAACCAAATATCATTTTTTTCTAAAATTAATTAAATATTTGCATCTGTTACAAAAGCTTAAGACATCACTTTGATTCTTGAGATCCATCACTACTCTTTGAAGAAATCCATGATTAATGATACGTGACATGACAATTATTCATTTATTCAAAACATTCATTACATGTGCCAGGCCTATTCCAGGCTCTGGAAGCACAAAAGTGAGCCAAACAGATAACATTTCCCACCTCATGAAGTTTATGTTCTAATGACCAAAAATCATGGTTAGTGAGTCTTTAAAAAACAACCTGGATAATTTTAAGATGTTAAAAATGCAACAAGAACATCCAAATGACTTCAGAACTTAGAGGAAACATTTCATTTAATATACCTGTGAAGTGTTTGCTTTGTTGTTTTCCAAGCATTGTAGATCAAATAGGAAAAAAACAATATTCCAGTCTCACCTGCCTTTAAAGAACAGGATTTCTCCCCTGAGAGTGGTGACCGCATCAAAGGACAAGGCAGAGTCACACGTGGCTGGTGTCTCAGGTGCTGGAGGGGTGGATTCTGTGGGCACCATGAGTTCATCAGGGGATGTCGGGGGAGGTCCTAAAAAGAAAAAATGCAAGGATGCAAACCTTAGGAGAAATATGGTGCTTCGTCAGTTACTGCGCATTTCTCAAAGCACATCATTGTAAAGTTTTCCTGCAGAGACACAATGCCTAGTTTTCCAGTGCCACTCACCGTAGAGGGACTGAATGCCATTCACATCGTCTTGAGAGAGCCGGAATTGGGCCACATCTGTGAGTGGTTTGTAGATGGGGTACATCAAAGCCTCAGGGTTGTCCGAATGAAAGAGACCCAGAGAATGGCCAAGTTCATGAGCAGCAACATGGAATAAGTTGGTCCCTGTTTAAAAAATCATAAATTTTCAGCAACCTACAGCTGTTTATTCCACAGTTATCCATATAAAACACATAGCAGCTGTAGAACCACCCTTGGAATCACATAATGTCTTTTCCTTGCTTGTAGGTTGACTTTTTGATAGGCATACTCCATTCACAGAATCTACGTCTCTCCAAGATTGGCTTGAAGTCTATGTCTAATACAGTTTTTCAAGCTATTGCTCCCTAATCTTCATCTTGGTCAAGAAAACCACGTTACTTTTTCTGTATTGACAATGATAAACTCTGTTTACAACAGACAATTCTATGGAGAAACTAAGACCAGTAACATGTCAATAAAGATAGCTCCTCTAAAATAGTAAATTAGGCATTTTTCAAATTTAGTGACATGTATTTGTGACAACCTCAGTTGAGATTGATCACACAGTATTCACATTACTCATCAAGTTCTTTTTTTTTTTTAATAGTACGTTACTGTGTTTTTGGTAAATGTTTATACAACAGCTTATGTCCCCATTCAACAATTTCTACACCAATTGTTCAGTGACACCAGTGACATTCTTCACAATGCATGAACATTCTCGTTATTTCTATAGCAGTTGTTCCATTTCCATTAATCTAGCTTCCCTGCCTCCTGACATCTGCATCTTTAGTTTAAAGTAATTGTCGACTGGTCTCAAATAAGTGATTATTTTAAAGGAGCACAGTACTTACCAGAGATACCCGTTATTTTTTGAGCCAATCTTATTTAGCTACAAGGTGATCTCAGGTTAGTTTGGGTTCCAGATTTGAAGCCCGTCTCAGGGCGATAGGCTGAGGGAGTTCTCCAGTCCCCGTCTCAGTCACAACCAGTCCAATAAGTCTGTTTTCTTTCTTTAAGGAACTTTTTCTCCCGTGCTATCAGATTCCATCTATTGTAGCCATAATTAGACTGACAGTGGTAGCTGGGCACCACCTAGTTCTCCTAGTCTCAAAGTAGATAAGATCTGGCTTTGTGTAGGCTTTTTTCTTTTTTTGTGGGCTAGTTTCTTTTTTGAGTCTTTTGTTTTCCTTTTTCCTCCTTTGCTTCAGATGAATAGAGATCAATAGTTGTATCTTAGATGGACAACTGCAAGCTTTCAGGATCCCACACTATTCCTTAAACTCTTAAGCTACAAAGTTTTTTGTTATTTCCCATGGAGATTTAGCCTGAGTTGCTCTTTCTCCTATTCACTATAATCATTTTTTAATTATCAAAAAATCTCATTTTGTAGGTGCAATTGGATGTGCACAGTCTTCAGTTTAAATCAGAATCGTGTCTCATAACTGCTATCTGAAGCACAAACAGCTAGATTCACCTTTTGTTCATATTATAAAAAGAGTTTATTGGTACTACTAGTAGGAATTATTTAACCAAGTCTCCAAGCAATTATGCAAAAAAGAAAAGCTGTTCAATAAAAGTAGTGATCTAATGCAACACAAATATCAGATGTGTTTTCTCATTAAGACAGTAATTAAAGATTTCAACCAATCTCCAAAATAGCAATTATTTCAAAAGAGTGTTTCCAAAATTCGGAAGCCGTTTATATATACATAAAACAAAATGCGATTATTTTTCACTACTATTTTTTACTAAAGCTCTTCAGATCTAGAGAAGGGGAAGAACAAGCTTCTAAGCTAGAGATAGCGACTTAGATATGGAAATAAGATGACGGATGCTTATTATCATGTGTCTAGTGGGGCAGGGAAAGAAATGGAGACATTTTACAAAGTTTTTTGATAAGGATTGAAACACAGTGCTTCCGGTTCCACACAGGTAATTAGAAATTTTAGTTACTGATGACGTTCCATTTACTGCTCAATATGGAAAAGCAAATTATTTTTGAATAGTTGTTGTTGTTAGGTGCCGGTAAGTGAATTCTGTCTCGTAAATCCCGTGTACAACAGAATGAAACAGTGTTCAGTCCTGCACCATCCACAACGGTTGCCCAGTGTTACAGCCACTGTGTCTTTCTCTCTTTCATTGACTCTCTACCAAGCACAGCGACTTTCTCCGGTGACTGTTCCCTCCTGATAACATTTCCAAAGTATGTGGGATGTAGTCTTGCCATCCTCGCTTCTAAGGAGTACTCTGGCTATACTACTAAGATAGACTTTTTGTTCTTCTAGCAGTCTGTTGTATATTCAATATTATTTACCATTACAAAAGCCATGGATTCTTCAGTCTTCCTTATTCACTACCCAGCTTTTACATGCATATGAAGCTATGGAAAATGTCATGACTTGGGTCAGGTGCACTTTAGTCCTCGAAGCGACGTCTTTGCTTTTTAACACTTTAAAGAGATCTTTTGCAGCAGATTTGTCCAATGCAGTATGTTTTTCTACTTCTCGATTGTTGCTTCCATAGGTCTGGATTGTGGATCCAAGTAAATATAAATCCTTGATAACTTATTTGTTTCATTTATCATGATGTAGTTTATCAGTTCTGTTCTGAAGATTTTGCTCTTTGTTTTGAGGTATAATCCATGCTGAAGGCTGTAAACTTGGATTTTCATCAGTTAGTTCTTCCAGTCCTCTTCTCTTTCTGCAGTCAGGGTTGTGTCGGCTGTATGATGCCGGTTGTTAGTCAGCCTTCTTCCAATCCTGATACTGTTTCTTCTTTATACAGTTCAGCTTTTTGGATTATTTGCTCATCATATAGATTAAATAAGCACACTGAAAGATATACCCCTGATATACACCTTTCCTGATGTTAAACCATACAGTATCCCCTTGTCCTGTTTAAATGATTACCTCTTGGCCTATCTACAAGTTCCTCATGAGCCCATTTAAGTATTTGGAATGCTCATTTTCTGCAATGTTATCCATAATTTGTTATGATCCACACAGTCAAATGCCTTGCCATAGTCAATAAAACACAGACAAACATCTATCTTGGATAGAGCCAGGCATTATATCTCTGAAATCATCCTGAGAGATTGGTGACCAACCTGATGTGTCCTCTGTCCATTGTTCATCGTCATCGAAATGAACATCTCCGTAAAAATCCGGCCCAGGCGGATAGGCATGAGCCACACTGGATCCAGGTCCATCAAAAGGGAAAAAGTCTCCGTGTTCTAAAAGAGAAAATAGCTTATTTGAGAGATAAATAATTAGAATTTCTTTTAACCTTTACCAAAGGGGAAAAAATCAGATACAAGGACATATTTCATTTTTTTAAATTATTATTATTGGTTTACCTCTAACTGCAAAAGAGATCATTATGTCAGCCTCTCCTTCATAAATCCTAGAGAAGGTGAGAGGAGTCACCTCCTCCCAGACTTTCACAGCTCTCTCAATGGCAGCATCAACAGCATCTCTTGGCAGATCCGGTGTGTAATTCACAAGCCTGTAATAGAAAAGTAGAATATAACATTTTCTCCTGTGTCAGTAACTTTATGGAACAAAACCTTATGTGAAAACCTATTTGGATCTATAAGCAAAAATTACCTGTAAGTAAGGAGAGTTTTCTCCCACTTCGGTGAGCCAGGAAAGGTTGCAAAGTGGGCAACATCAGGGACTCCACATCTGGCCTTGTGCATCACCTCCAGGGTGTTAGAGTCCACCTTCCCTGTCACCTCCAACCCAAGGAACTTCTGCATTTCTTGGATTTTTTTAACAACAGGGCTGATGTTCTTTCTTCTTACCAGTTGGTTCATACCATTTGCAAGGTTATAGTATTTTTCTAGATATTGCTTATGAAATAATAAGCACAAATTTTAGGTAATTTTTACAGTTGCCCAAATTTATGACTTACTTTAATTATTCTGAAGTTTATTAAAACACAAGTAAATAGCACACTAATTTGATTTTTCATTAAGACTCTTGATTTTGTTAGTTTACCTTTGCATTAATTTTTAAACTTCACTACAATTTAATTTGCTAGCCAAGTAAAAAATTTGAAGTTGAGTTTAGATACAACATGTTTGAAAAAGAAAAACATAACTGTGTGAATACTTTGAGTGAGTGTCTAACTTTTCCACTTTATGTTGTTAATACAAACCTGGTGAAGATTAAACAGGTCAAGTCCTTTTATCTAAACATGACAAGCAACAATATAAACATTATTACGTGGTATTATTGAAAGATCACACTTAACATGCTCCCCACACTCTGCAATTATTTTCATCAAAAAAAAAATTCTAAAGCCGGAGATATTTCAGAAGCTTTCCATTTATTCTTTTCATGTAGTGCTGAATCTGCCTCTACTATTTTATTGTGCTGTCTTAAGGAATTATCTTTTATTCCATGCCTTTTATTATGCTCTCTGTTAAACTGAGCACTTCTGTATTCTCTGATCCTAAGTTATCCCAACACAAAAACCTCCAACCAAATCATTCTGTTTTGTGTTAGCAGATCAAGTAGACTTCCGCTGTTAATTACCTGGACAAAATCCATGTTTGAATCCTCCTTCCCTGCTCCAGCCAGTGGATAAGCCAAGCAAATTGGCAAACAGAACAGAACAAGGATGACAAGATGCCTCATTCTCGTTGTCTTCACTAAAGGAAAATACCTTCTCTGACTTCTGGCTTCTCTCTCTACCTGTTAGCAGCTGGACTTATATAAGGGTAACAAAGCTTAGATCACTGTGTATGTTTGGTGAGTCATGTATGCATTGACTCTTTTTTTTAAATCTGCATGACACCAGGAATATTCACCAAAATTCAACACAAAGATGATACAGACTTCATCAGTAATTTCCCTTGACCATCTAAATTTGTACAAGAGTATGACTAATCTCCAGGAAATGACTTCTGTGTTTATAAAGGGGAAAAATAAGTAGCTAGATAATTCATGTTTGTTTGTTTATCAAGGGGAAGTTGATAAGTCTGGTAAAATGTCGAAAGTTCAGATCTTTTCAAATGTGTTCAGTTTTAAGAGTGTTATATTTTAAGCATAAATATAAGTGGGTTAGGAGAAGGTATATGAATGGAAGGAAATTAAATATAAAATAGTGTCTAAATATAGGAACTTATTTCTATGAAGATATTAGAGCAGTATTTCAACTTGGGAGTCCTTGTTTAAAGCCGTTATTACCAATTTTCAGATGGAATTACTAGTCCTGGAGGACAGATACCATGAGAAATCAGCAGGACATGGAAAAGAAGATTAGTAGAAGAAGAAAGAATCACAACAAATCACATTGTCTGTCTCAGAAAAAAACATGTGTTCTTAGTGACTACTTAGTAACAACTTGTCAAATTACATATTAGAATAAAATGTTCCTTCTACTTACTCTTCTTTGTTGCTTAAAAAAAATCTTTTTAGTGGGTGGGGTCAAATTGGTAGTCAGAAGCTTCCTATGGTCCCTCTAACAACAAAGACAGAAAGAATCAATTATATATGAAGTTCTAGGTGATCTGAACATCAAAAGGAAAGCTGAGAAATGAGTGATGGGTAAGGGAGAGTAGGTAGAGAAGTATCTAGTACTGGCCAGATCTGACCCTAAGGAAATCGGCTGCAGCCAGTGTGGTGAACAGAACAGTGGTATTTGGAGGCTGTCCTCCTCTGTGTGAGATATTGAGCAGATACTGAGGAGAATATACTCAGGCCTCTAGAACCAGGAAAAAGTGGCATTTGGTCATCAAACACTAAGTGGCTTTTGTGTAAACTACTGTGCAAATCTAAAACTTTCCTTTGGGATAAACCTCTCTCTCTTTTCCTAGCACTGCCCCCTCCTTTCTCTGCACAGTGCCTGACTCTAGAGTCTGATACCATTACCAGAGCCAGAAGTATGACTCACATGTGCCCTGAGCCATTCTCCTAGAGTTGGCAAGAGAAAAATTTACGAACAGGGAGAAGGGAGGTATAAAATCCGCCAACTCCTGTGAGCCTGAAATTCAGGGCAGAAACAGTTCCTTCATGTAGAATCAGGCAGGAGGGGATATGCCTGCCTCACAGACACTCATGGAAGGCTGTTAGCCCTCTGCATGTCTCAGTGCATGCAACCAGATACTTGTGCCTATACTAGTCACCCCTGCCTGTCTTGAGCAGTAGGCAAGAGCTTGTCCCACCAATTGGTGACTGACTACCTGTAACCCTGAGCTGAATCTGTACAAGAAAAGTAAATAGACTCTTGTCTAGTAACAGCCCTCACTACCTTGTAACAGGCTATTGGAGAATCAAAAACACCAGTAACAAAACTAGCATACGTGATTAGCCTATGTGGACATAACAAAACAAAACAAGAAGTTGGGACACAGTAAAAAAAAAAAAAAAAAAAAGGCTGTCAAATTGGGTCTAATTCACGGTGACCCTAGATGTCAGAGTAGATATGCTCCCTAGAGTTTCCAAGGAGCTCCCGGTGGATTGGAGCTGCCAATCTTTTGGTCAGCAGAGGTAGCACCCATTATGCCACAAGGGCTTCTGGGACACAATACGAAAACATATAATAAATAAATTCAACAACTTAACTGATAGCTAGAGACAACAGTCAATATCAAATCACTTAGAGGAGCAGACCCAATAGCTTCAGAAAGCTCCCAAAACAAAAGATGAAGAACTTTTCTAGATGCAGAGAATTTTTGGGGATTACTGGAGGTAGACTACAAAAGATTAATATTTAGAAATCTTCAAGAGATAAGGAAGGAAATGAGGCAAAATGCAGCAGAGCACAATGACAAATTGAACAGGCTGCAAGAAAGCATATAGAGAAAGGAAGTAAAAAATTCAGAAAGTGAATAATAAAATTACAGTTAGACAAATCCTGGTGGCATAGTGGTTAAATGCTATGACTGCTAACCAGAATGTTGGTAGTTCTAATCTGCCAGGTGCTCCTTGGAAGCCATGGGACAGTTCTACTTTGTCTATAGTTGGAATGAGTTGCTATGAGTTGGAATTGACTCAACTGCAGTGGATTTGTTTTAGTTTATAGAAAGTCAAAGGGGCAGAATTGAGGCAATGGAAGGCTGAATTAGTGAGACTGAAGATAAACCACATGACATCAACAAACTTTTGGAAAAATCAGATAAAAGAACTTCAAAAAAATTAAGAGACGTTAAGAATTAAGTGGGACTTTATCAAGAGGAATAATCTATGTGTGATCAGTGCACTGGAATGGGGGGATAACAGACAATAAAGAGAGAATTGTCAGAGATTTATTGACATGTAACTTCTCTGATACCATGAAAAATGAGAAAATACCTACCCAAGATATTCATCAAACTCCACACAAGGTAGATTCCAAAACAAAGTCACCAAGACATGTTATAACCAAAATTGCCAAAACTAAAGATAGAGACAATTTCGTAAGTGGCTAGGGATAATTAAAGATAATCTACAGACAGTCAGTAAGACTAAGCTTGAACTACTCATTTGAAACCATGCAGGCAAGAAGGCAATGGGATGACGTACACAAAACATTGAAGGAAAAAAATTGCCAGCCAGGAATTATATGTCTAGCAAACTGGTCACTTGAATACGATGGCAAAGTTGGATGTTTCCAGATAAACAGAAATTTAGGGAATTTGCAAAAACCAAACCAAAATTACAATGAATACTAAAGGGAATCTGTCAGTTAGAAAATCAGCAATTTCAAATAACAACACAAGACCAGAACCCAGAACAGAGGAACCAGATATCAACCCTGATAGGGAAATCACAAAAAGAAATCAAAAGCAAAACACTGAAAATAGAGTAGCGGAGATATAATTGTGTAAAAGATAACATTATAACAAGAAGACAGGTGGACTTTAAAAAATTTTATCACATATCTGTCAAATGGAGAGGAAGTCAAGGCAATAAAGAACAATTAAAAACTGGTTTAAATTTAGAAAAATAGGGGTAAATATTAAGGTAACCACAAAGGAAATTCACAATTTTACACATCTAACTATAGAACAAGAAAAAGGTGAAGCCTCAGCAAATATCAAGCCAACAATGAAAAAGATGAAAAGAAAATACATACACAAAAACAAACCAGCACAGAAAATCAACTGTAACAAAGGAATTGTCAGCAATGCACCAGAAAAGGCATCAAAATGACAGCACTAAACTCATATCTATCAATAATTACACTGAATGTAAATGGATTAAATTCATCAATAAAGAGATGGAGAGTAGCAGACAGGATTTTTTTTTTTTTAATACACAATCCATTTGTTGCCTGTAGGAGACACACCATAGACTTAAAGACACAAACAAACTAAAATTCAAGGGTAGCAAACACCTTTCCTTGGCAGAACTTGACCTCTTATCATTTGGAGTGAGTCTCTCTTACTTTCACAAGTGGCTCATTTAAAGCAGCAGATTTATACTTTGTCTAGTCTCCAGATAAATGTACACTTAAGAACCTGGATATTTTTTCCCTCTAATGTGATTTATTTTATTGTGTTTTAGGTGAAGTTTTGCAATGCAAATTACTTTCTTGCTTAAAAATTTATACACAAATTGTTTTATGGCGTTGGGTACTATCCTGTTATGTGTCAGCATTCTCCCTTTTTCTCTTTACACTCCAGGTTCCCTGTGGCCACTTGGCCAGATTCTCTGTCCCTTCCTACTTCCTTGCCTTTACTTTTAGGCAGATAGTGCCCTTTTGGTCTTTTATACTTGACTGAACTAAGAAACATGATTTTCATATGTCTTAGGGTATGTTTTATGGGCCTGTCTAATACTTGGCTGAAAGGTAGACATTAGGAGTGGCTTTAGCTCTGAATATGTCACTGGGTCATAGTTTTGGAGGGAGAATGTGCCCTCATATTACAGCAATAGCAACTAGGGTCACATAAGGCGTGTATAAATTTTTGTGTGAGAAACTAACTTGAACTAAATTTTCATGCAAAGCACACACACACATATACACAAAGATCCAACTACATGCTGTCTATAAAAGAGAAAACTGAAATCCTAGAACACAGATAAGTTGAGAGTGATTGATGTAAGAAGTATCAAAAGATGGACGGAACACACAGAGTCAACTGTACCAAAAAGAACTCGTCAATTTTCAATCACTTTAGGAGGTAACACATGATCAAGAACCGATGCTACTGAAGCAAGGAATTGAAGCTGCACTCAAAGCACTGGCAAAAAACAATTCTTCAAGAATTAACAGAACACAAAGTAAGCAATTGAAACAAACAAATGCAGTGCTGGAGGTGTTCATTCATCTGTGTCAGGATACTTAGAAGATAGCTACTTGGCCATAGAATCTAAAGAGATCCATATCTGCATCCATTTCAAAGGAATGGTGTCTGACTGACTGAAGAAATTATAGAACAATATCATTAATACCACGCACAAGCAAAATTTTGCTGAAGATCATTCAAAAACTGTTGCAGCAATACCTCAACAGGGAGCCCTTAGAAATTCAAACCAGATTCTGAAGATAACCTGGAAGATAGATATCATTGCTGATGTCAGATGAATCTTGGCTGAGAGTAAAGAATACCAGGGAGATGTTTACCTGTGTTTTATTGAATACACAAAAGCATCTGGCTGTGTGGATCATAACAAATTATGGAAATACTGCAAAGAATGGGAATTCCAGACTACTTAATTGTGTTCATGAAGAGCCTGCACAAAGACCAAGAGGCAGTCAAACAGAATAAGGGGATACTGCCTGGTTTAATGGTGTGATCAGGGTTGTCTCCCTACATCATACTCAATACATATACTTAGTGAATAATCTGAGAAGGTAGACTATGTGAAGTAGAACACAGCATCATGATTGGAAGAAGACTCACCAACAACCAGCAGTATGTAGATGACACAATCTTGTTTGCTGGAAGTGAAGGGGACTTGAAACACTTACTGATGAAGGTTAAAGACCACAGCCTTCAGTACGGATCACACCTCAACATAAGAAAACGAAAATCTTCACAACTGGGCCAATAAGCAACATCATGATAAACGGAGAAAATATCAAACTTGTCAAGGTTTTCATTTCATGTGAAGCCACAATCAATGCCCATGGAAACAGAAGTCAAGAAATCAAATAACATATTGTATTGGGCAAATCTGCTATAAAAGACCTCCTTCAAGTGATCAAAAAAAAAAAAAAAGCAAAGACATCACCTTGTGGACTAAGGTGTGCCTGACTTAGCCATGGTATTTTTAACATTGCAAAAGCTAGACAACGAATAAGGAAGACCAAAGAAGAATAAACACCTTTGCATTACGGTGTTGACAAAGAATGTTGAATATACAGTATACCGCCAGAAGAATGCACAAATCTGTCTTGGAAAAAGTACAGCCAGAATGTTCCTTAGAAACAATGGTGGCAACACTTTGTCTCATATACTTAGGATATGTTATCTGGAGGGTTAGTTCCTGCACAAGGATATCATGCTTGGTAAAGCAGAAGGTCACCCAAAAAGGAAAAGCCTCAACAAGATGAACTGACATAGTGGTTGCAACAATGAGCTCAAAACAACAATGATCATGTGGATGGTGCAGGTCTGGGTAGTGTTTCATTCTGTTGTATTTGGGTCACTGGGAGTCAGAACTGGCTTGATGACACCAACGAATAACAGAAATAATCTATCATGAACATACATGCAAAATTTATCAACAAAAAATCTAGCCAATACAAATCAGCATCCTATCAAAACCATGACTGAGTCGAATACACATCAGGTATTCAAGGATAGTTCACCATTAGATAATCACCACACTTTATCATATAAATAGAACAAAAGAATCATGTGATTATATTCATAAAATCCATAAAAAACATTTGATGAAGTCCAACAGTCATTCGTGATAGAAACTCTCAATAAAATAGGAATAGAAGGGAAATTGCTCATCACAGTGAAGGGCTTCTGTGTAAAACCAAGAGCCAACATCATTCTCAATGGAGAGAAACTGAAAGCATTCCTCTGAGAATGAACACAAAACAAGAGTGTCCTTTATTACCTTTCCTATTTAACATTGTGCTGGAATTTTTTACTAAAGCCATAATGCATAAAAAGAAAAAAAGGGCATCCAAAGTGGAAAGAAAGGAATAAAACTATCCCTATTCACAGGTCATCCTATCCTATACAAAGATAGAAAACCCCAAAGACTCCACAAGAAAACCACTGGAACTAAGTAAAAGATTCAGCAGACTAGCAGGATACAAAATCACCATACAAAAATCAGCTGAATACCCCAAATTACAACTATAGTGCATTACCATCTCACCTGACAAAGGACAAGGATGGCATTAAAAAAGTAAAATAAAATAATAAATGTTGAAGAGGCTGTAGAGAGATTGGAACTCTTCTGCACTGCTGGTGGGAACGTAAAATGTTACAACCTCTTTGGAATTTGGTGCTTTCTTAAAAAGCTAGAAATAGAAATACCACATGATTCAGCAATCCCACTGCTTGGAATACATCCTAGAGAAGTAAAAGCTGCCACTCGAACACATATATGCACACGAATGTTTATTGCAGCACTGTCCAGAATAGCAAAAATGTGGAATGACCCTAGGTGCCCATCAGCAGATGAGTGGGTAAACAAACTACGGTGCATTTTCACAATGAAACACTACTCAAGGATAAAGAACAACAATTAGTTTAGGAAACATCTCATAACTTGGAATTATCTGGAAGATATTATGCTGAGTGAAATCAGTCAGCTGCCAAAGGACAAATATTGTATGAGATCACAATTAGAAGGATTTAATAATAGACTCATGCAGAGAAAACAATCGTTGACCGCTATAAGGATGAGGAGGGAGGGAGATGGTTGTTCACAGATTAGAAAGTCGATAGGATTAGGTTAAGTGAAAGGAGTGACAGCATGCAGTGGGAGGGAGGTCAGCACTACTGGGCTACACCATAATGTAAAAGAGTTTCTAAATACAACCCAGCATTTTAAAAGACAGAGTAGCAGGGACAAGGGTCTGGGGACTGTGGTTTTGGAGGACATCGAGGCCAATTGGCATAACTAGTTTTTTTCCTAAGAAATTGTTCTGCATCCCATATTGGTGAGAGGCACCTGGGGTCCAAAAGCCGGTAAGTTGTCATTTAAGGAACATCAATTGATCCAAACCCACCTGGAGCAGATGAAAACCTAGAACATCAAAGACATGAGGAAAATATGGGTCCAGAAGAAAGAAAAGTCCGTACAGTTGGGAGTATACACCAAGAAGAGACTAGAAAAACTAGATGGTGCCTGGCCACCACAGAAACTGCCCTAACAGGGAGCACAAGGTAGAGTCACTGACGAAGTACAAGAGAAAGGGGAGTGCAAATCTAGAACTCTATTAAAAAGACAAGATTTGATGGCCCGATATCTTGGAGGTTCCCTTGAGAAGACGGCCTCTGGAGTTGCTACTACTCCAGAGCCAAAATCAGCACTGAAACTAACACTTCAGAAAAACATGGGACTAGACTATGGGACACAGAGTAACACAGGTAGTGTGTGTACTTCTTGGCTTGACATATATATGTGGCTGTCTAACTTGTTCCTCTTTAGACAGGTGAGGGGAGAGGGGAAAGGGGAGAGGAGGGGACAATGTTGGGTGTGTGGATGCTGGAAGTACAGGATGGGAAGGAGGAGTGTGCTGTCACTAGGCGAGGAAAGCAGATAGAGTTGCATAGAGGTGTGTGTTCAGGGTTTTATATGGCAAATTGACTTGGATTGTAAGCTTTTGCTTAATCACGATAAACATAAAATTTAAGAAAATCAGCTGAATTCTTATATAATATCAGAGGGAACGTCAAAAATGATATCAGGAAAACAACACCATAGCCAATAAAAATATAAAGTCATTAGGAAAAATTTTAACGAGGGACATGAAAGACATATTCAAAGAAAACTACAAAACAATAATGCAAGAAATAAAAGAGACCTACATAAATGCAAAAACTGTACAATATACATGGATAGGAAGACTCAATAGTGTGAAAATGTCAATCCTACTCAAAATGATCTAAAGATATAAAGCAATCTCTATCCAAATACTAACAGCATTCTTTAAGCAGATGGAAAAAACAATTGGTATCTTTTATATGGAAAGGAAAGAGAATCCAGATAAGCAAAGTATTAACGAAGAAAAAGATCAAACTAGGAGACTTCATACTATCTGATCTCAGAGCTTGTTTTACAGCTAGTAATGAAAACAGTCTGGAAATGGTACAATAACAGACAAAAAGACTGATGGAACACAATGAAGAGCCCCTATTTGAGTCTATCCACCTATGTTCAGCTGATATGCCAAAGGACAAAAACTTGTCAAATGAGGGAAAACATATATTTTTTTTTTAACATATGTTGCTGAAAACTGGATGTCCGTTAAAAAAAAAAAAAAAAGTGAACTAAGGACCATACCTCATACCACACACAAAAACTAACTCAAAATGGATCAAAGACTTAAATATAAAATGAAAAAAAGAGGATCACAGAAGAAAAAATAGGGTCAATGCTAGAGGTCTTAACAAACAGCGTGTAGGATATAAGCCAAAATTAACAAAACATAAATGCAAGAACATAAGCAAGATAACTAGGCTCTTTTAAAAAACTTAAACACTTATATTCCCCCAAAGATGTCACCCAAATAGAAAAAAGAGAATATATAGACTGGGAAAAAGTTTTGGCTATGACAAAAATCTAATCTGACAAAAGTCTGATCTCTAAAATATACAGGAAAATTCTAAACCTCTACGACAAAGACAAATGCTCCAATTCGAAAAATTGGCAAAGGCTTTGTACAGACATTTCTTCAAAGCAGACATTCAAGTGTCTAGCAGACACAGGATTAAAAGCTAGTGGTCACTAGCCATTAGAGAAATACACATCAAAACTACAGTGAGAAACTGTCTCACCCCAAGATTACCAGTATGAATCAAAACAAGAGAAAACAAAAAATGTTGGAGAGGCTACCAGGAGATTGAAAATCTTACAAATTGCTGGTGGGAATGCAAAATGGCACGACCTTTTTTAAAACAGTATGGCGTTTCCTTAAAAAGCTTAAACTATCATAGAATCCAGCAATCCCACTCCTTGGAACATGTCCTAGAGAAATACGATCTGTCACACTAATAAACACATGTACAACCATGGTTAATGCAGCATTATTCATAAGAGCAAAAAGATGGAAGTAACCTAAGTGCCCATCAGCAGATGAATGGGTAAATGAACTATGGTACATATACACAATGGACTATTACACAACAATAAACAACAATGATTGATCTGCTAAACATCTCACAGTCTGGATGAATCTGGAGGGCACTGTGCTGAGTGAAATAACACAATTGCAAGAGAACAAATACCTTTTGAGACCACTATTATAAAAACTTATGAAAACGTTTACAAACAGAAAGAAACAATCTTCGATAGTTACAAGGAGGGAGGAGGGAAAAACGCTAACTGGACACTAGATAAGTGGTGATTGTGGTGAAGCATAAGACAGTATACAACACTAGGGAAGCCAGCACAGCTTGACCAAGGGAGCAAGTCATAGGAACTTCATAGACACACCCCAATTCCCGGAGAGACAGAGTTACTGGGCTGAGGGCTCAGGGAACCATGGTCTCAGAGGACATCTAGCTCAATTGGCATAACATAGTTTATAAATAAAATGTTCTGTATCTAACTGTGGTGAGTGACATCTGGGGTCTTAAAAGCTTGTGAGTGGTCATTTAAGATCTCTACTGGTCCTACCCTGTCTAGAGCAAGGGAGAATGAAGAAAATGAGAGACATAGAGGAAAAATAAGTCCAAAAGTTTGATGAGCCACACCTACCACAGCCTGCACCAGATTGAGGCCAGCAGAAACGGATGGTACCTGGCGACAACCAATGACTGCTCTGGTAGAGGCCATGATAAACAGCCACACGCAGAGCTGGAGTCAAACAACAAGCAAAATCCAAGCTCACATAAACGACCATATTTACTGGCCTGGCAGAAACTAGAGAAACACCAAGAATATGGTCCCTGGATATCCTTTCAGCTCAGTAATGAAGCCATTCCTAGAATTTACACTTCAGCCAAATTTGTGAGACTGACTCCCCAAACAAAATGAGTCTAAGTAGACACGACAGCCCAAGGGCAAGAACTAGAAGGCAGGAAGGGACAGGAAAGCTGGTAACATGGAATACAAGGTCGAGAAGGGTGTGGTTGGCAATCTGTGTCACAGAACCATGTGTATTAATTGTGTAACAGGAAATCAATATGCTCCCTAAATCTTCATCTAAAGCACAATGTAAAAATGTTTTTAAAAAGAATCTAATAAAGACAAATAATCACAAAATAGACAAAGTACTTGAACAGACATTTCTCCAAATAGAAATGGTGATCAAACACATGAAAAGATGCTCAGCGTCGTTAGTCATCAGAAAGATGTAAATCAAAACCACAGTGTGATATCATATCCTTCTCAGTAGGATGTCTAAGATAAAAAAAACAAAATGAAACACAAATCCAGAAAATAACAAACACTGGAAAGATGTGGGAAAGTTGGAACCCTTATCTGTTGCTGGTGAGAACGTAAAATGGTACAGCTTTTGTGGAAAACAATGTGGTGAGTCCTCAAACTCTGAAGAGCACTACAATATGACCCAGAGTTTCTACTCTTAGGTATTTACCCAAAAGACTTGACAGCAGAGACTCAGAAGAAGACTTGTACTCCAGTGTTGACTGTAGCTAGGATTGTAATAGCTAAAAGGTAGAAAGAACCTAAATGCCCATCTTCGATGAACAGACAAACAAAATGAGGTGCAGCCATACAGTAGAATGCTACTGAGCCTGTACAGTATGGATGGAACTTAAAGACCTTACACTGAGCAAACCAAGCCATTCACAAAAGGATAAATATTGTATTGCCTCATTAATATTAAAAGACAAGAAAAAGCAAATGCAAGGAGGGAGAAGGGAAAAGGTGGTTAACGGTCATGGGAAAATCAAGCTGATTAAGGTACAGTTGCGCAGCTGATTCTTATAATTGTTGTCAGTAAGTTGTATCCCTATAGGAACCTGAGCTGACAGAAGTTATATGATATTTTCATTTACAACAATGAGAAAGGAGAAAAGAGAGTACCTCCTGAGGCTTCTTAGGTACAAACAAGCACCTCATTGCATTTTCTTGCTTAGTTTGAAGGGTTAAGGTCATGGTTTCAAGAGATATCCCAGTTATCCCTAATAACATGTTTAGGGCTCCTGTTCTACCTCCTACTTCATTGTGTAGTTCTTGGGGTTTTGAAAGGTTGCAAGCAGCCATCCAAGTCACATCAATTGATCTTTCTCCACCTGGAGCAACAAAGGAAAAATTTCAGGAACAGGAGGAGAATATGAAACGTGTGGCTAACTGTCTCCATGAGCAATTGCCTCCTTTGTCACGAGACCAGAAGAGCTAGATGACGCATGGCTACCATTAAGGAACATTTTGATAAAGATTCAATAGAAGAATCCTGATCACGGAGGGGGAAATGCAGAGTAGAATTTCAAATTCTCAGTGACTCTGGACTTACTAGCGTGAATCAAAGCAAAACAAAAAATGTTGGAGAGGCTACCAGAAGATTGAAGCTCTTACAGATTGCTGGTGGGAATGCAAAATGGTACGTCCATTTTGGAAAACAATATGGAGCTGTAGAGAGTTGACAAATCCCTGAAGCCATAGCCTTGAAATAATCTTTAAACCTTACCTCCAAAATATTCCTTGATATCATCTCAAAACTAAACTGTAGTTTAACTTGACTAGTTAAAAAAAGGTTGGCCTTGAGCACTTCACTCCTTTAAGAACCAAAGTTCTGGTTGCACAGTGGTTAAGTACTCAGTTGCTAAACAAAAGTTGGTGGTTTGAACCCACCAGTCTGTTCCGTGGGAGAAAGATGCGACAATTTGCTTCCATAGAGATTACTGCCTTGGAAACCCTACAAGTGAGCTGTATTCTGTCCTACAGGGACACTATGAGATGAAATTGACTCTACGGCAACAGATTTGGTTTAATTTTGGATGTAGGATCAGATTTTAGAGGAGCAACTCAAAAAGATCAGATGGAAACATGAGGGTGAGAATGTAATCATCATAATGTAACTCTCAAGAATCTGATCAAGCAAATGTACATGTAGAAGTTCATGAACTAGAACGTTTTACTATGTATTTTCAGCAACAACAAAAAATAAATAAAATTAAAAAAACTTTTGATTCTTGTTTTTCGTCACCATGCAATTGCAATTCTAAAGAATGTCAGTGATAAAATATTTCTACATAAAAAGACGTGTTTAGTTGGTCTAAGTTTTAAATGCATGCTATAGTTACAGTGGCCCTCTATCTCTAATGCATATTAACTCAGCTATACACATTTGTTAAGACAGCCAATAAGCTAAGGGGGTTCTCATCAACTCAGTTACAACTAGGCATAGTTTTCAAATGGCCAGTCAGTCACCCTGTTTCATTACTCAAAATTTTACACACTCAAACTCCAACTGCTCAACAGAATGACGGAATTGAAGTAACATATCATTCTTTGTTTTTTTATAATTATTGAGTATGACTGTTTATTTCAGACTTAAAAAAAAGATTTACTTTAAAGTTAGGAAGGAAAGTTCTGCTGAGGCTGGAGACATAAACTGCATGTAAAGACATCTTGAATTATTCTGAACTGTTAAAAATTTACTGGGTATAAAATGTTTGTTAGAAGATAAATAGCTATGTCAAACAGTGTTAATTTAACTCTTTTTATGGAAAATTACTTAGTCTTTTAAAAAGGAAAACCAAAACTCATACCCATTTCATAGCAATCCTATTGTACAGAATAGAACAGTCCCACAGAAGTTCTAAGGAATAGCTGGTGGATTCGAACTGCCAGCTTTTTGTTTAGCAGCCAAGCTTTTAACTGCTATGCTACCAGGGGTGTGGCAAATTTAGTCATCAGTTATTAGACTAGACTGGATAATGATCACTTTCCACCTGTGATGCTGTTTTTTGAATCTGCTTAGAATAAGAAGGTGAGAGGATATTTGTATCCAATGAGGTCAAGTGGTATCTGGGAAAAACTTGTTAGTTGTTGCTAGCTGCATGGTTGAGTTGGCTCATGCGTAACAAAACGAATCATCATCGTGTCCTGCACCATCTTCACCATTACTGGCATGCTCAATTTCATCTTCTTGCACTATGCAGTATCATATTCCATTGTGATTTATAGAGACTTCATTGACTAATTTTCGGAAGCAGGTCACCAGGCATTTCTTCCTAGTCTCAGTCTCTGCTGAAATCTGTCCACTATGGGTGTCCCTGCATGTATTTGAGATATTGGTGACATAGCTTCCAGCATCGTAGCAAATGCAAGCCACCAGAGTATGACAAACTGACAGATGTGTGGTGGATCAAGAACTTTAGTAATTTCAGTTCAACAAAGAGTCAATGAAAGGGGATAACAATACCAATCCTTGCCAGACTATAGTTCTCACTTAGTATATTTACACTGGCCTTATAACAAAATATAATCAATGGTTTTGGAGGACTCTTGGCCTACTTACTCTTTCCATCTGCCCAGCATTAGTAGCTCCAAGACTAATAGGACAGACACCGAAGGCAAGGAACAGAGAGAGACAATTCAGATCATGCTGTGTATGTGATAACACACATACTGGAGAGCTCCATGCTAACATACTTCAGAAATCAAGTTCGAATTTATGATCATGGAGAATATAATCATTAATTTATCAAGTTTTATTGAATACCAGTTGTACTACTATAGAGGCTTTAGAAACAAGGCATACAAGGACTGCCAATTAAGTGTGCAAACTCATCCTAGAAAAAATGCTACATACCTTATTGGTGAGTATCACTATTGTCACCTTAGAAGTACACCCCTTGGGAAGCTATGCTCTGAAGCCAGTGCCTACTCCACCCTTCAAATCAATTTTGGAACACTGTTTCTAGAATGGCCAGCAAAGGTGTTGATGTATTATCTTTGATGTCCTGAATGTCATCAAAATGTCTTCCTTTCAATATTTCCTTTATTTTGGGGTAAAGAAAAAAAGTCATTGAGGTCCAGATATGTGACCCCAAAAAACCAAACCCAGTGCCATCAAGTCAGTGCCGACTCATAGTGACTCTACAGGACAGAGTGGGGTTGCCCACAGAGTTTCCAAGGAGTGCCTGGTGGATCGGAACTGCCAACCTTTTCATTAGTAGCTGTAGCACTTAACCACTGTGCAACCAGGGTTTCCAGATCATGTGAGGGGAAAAAGTTCTATTGAATCCCCTACACTGGAAAATAAGGGCAGAAGTTGTTCCTTCACCTAGATATGGCCCAGATAGAACACACAGTGATGATTGTTGTGCTTTGTAGCTAAGACTGAGAAATGCTAATAGCTCCTGACTCACAGATCGTCCTGTGTATGGGAAAAATGATTGGCTATCAATTTGCATCATTCAGCAACCTGATTCTAAGACTGTAGACATACACTCGTGATCTTGGGTAAGCTGTAACTTGACACACACTTCAGCATTATGCGACTTCCTTTTTCACTGGAAATTTGTGATTTACTGCATTTTCGGAGTGGCAAGTCTACTTCTTTTCCTATGCTTTTAATACCAATTTGACTGCTTCAGAACGGGAATACAATGTATTGCTATATTATTAGTCTCTTAAACTCCCTGCTCCCATTAATTTAGTTAAGCTTTTTAGATGACCAGCCCATTGCACAAAAAAGACTCTCAGTTGAAGGAGGTAAAGTGTCATTGTTGGGATCAGACATACCTCAGAATATTGGCAACATTACTTGTAAAGTTTATAAAGCATAATTATATATTGTAGCCTCTTGTAGTCATTTTTTCTTTAAATAATTTTATTTTTAAGTTACTGTTATTGAGAATATACGCAACAAAAACATACACCAAATTCAAGTTTATACACGTACAATTTGATGACACTTATTAATTTCTTCAAGTTATGCAACCATTCCCACCTTCTTTTCTGAGTTGTTCTTTTCCTGTTACAATAAACTCATTTCCTCTAAGGATCCAACCTAATCTTTTGAGTTACTGTTGACAATTTGATCCCATATAGATAGGTCTTCAAAGAGCAAAATGCTCAACACAGATATTTTTACTAGTTAAGTTAAACAATTTTGAGGGATACTTTGGGTTTAAGATTTAAATGTTGTCTTAGGGCAATAGTTTCAGGAGTTCATCTGGACTCCATGACGGTGGAATTCCATGCTGGTAGAATCCATGATGGAATCCAGACTTTTTTGCGCCATGGAGGCTAGATAAACTCCTGAAACTATTGCCTTAAGATAATATTTAAATATTCATTTCCTGCTTTTAATCAGGATTCTTCTATAGCCTCTTTGATCAAAATGTTCAGTAATGGTAGCCAGGCACCATACACTTTTTCTGATTTCGTGATTAAGGAGGCAGTTGTTCATGGAGGCATTAGCTCCTTATTCTACAAGCTTTTCCTATTCCTGACTCTCATTCTTCCTCCATTGACCCAGGTAAATAGAGATTTATTATTGTGCTTTGGATGGCCACTTACAATCCTTTAAAATTGTAGGTACTATACAACAAATTGGCAGATAGAACAAAAGCACTAAACATGTTATTAGGCCAGTTGACTGTGCTGTCCCATGAAACCATGACCCTAAACCTTCAAACTAAGGAACTCAATTCCATGAGGTATTTGGCAGTACATAAGCAGACTCAGGAGCTAGCCTTTCTGTTTGTTTGTTGTAAATATATCTATCATATAACTTTGTCCTATTAAACTTTCTACAGGTGTGCAACTTATTGGCAGTAATTACACAAATTGGCTGTGTAACTTTACCCTTAATCAGTGTGATTTTTCCATCATCATAAGATCAAGCTCAGTATTCAATAATTCCCTGTTCACCCTTCCTCGTATCCCTACTAATCACTAAGAAACTTTGGTCTCTATATATTTGCCTGTTCTTGTCTTTTAATGTGAGGTCATACAGTATTAGTCCTTGTATGATTGATTTAATTCACTCATCACAGTGTCTTCGAGCTCCATCCATGTTGTAGCATGTATCAAGACTTAATTTCTTTTACTGGCTGTCAGGAATTCAATTGCATCCTCCTCAAAATGTATGTAGCAATTTGACTGGGTCATGATTCCCAGCACTGTATGGTTGTCTTCCATTTTCTGATTTCCCTATGCTGTAAATTCTAATCTCTGCCTGTGGTTAATAGGGCAAGATTGAATTATGTTGAAAAGGATTAAGGTGGGATTGTAGCACCCTTGCTAAGGAACTTTCCCTGGAGTGTGACTTGTACCACTTTATATCCTACAAGAGACAAAAGGAAAGGAAAGCAAGCAGAGAGTCGGTGACCTCATAACATCTAGAAAACAGCCCTGAGAGCACAGCACAGTGTGCCCTTTGGACCTTAGTTTCCTGAGCTGAGAGGCTCCAAGACCAAAGAAAGATTGATGCAACACAAGGACCTTCCTTCAGAGACGACAGAGAGAGAGTGCCTGCACTCTGAAGTTGAACTTCTAGCCAACTGGACTAAGAGAACATAAAATTTTCTATGTTAAAGCCATCCACTTGTGGTATATCTGTTATAGCAGCACAAGATAACTAATACAGTGGCTGTGCAGTATTCTATTATGTGTGTGCATCACATTTGTTTATGCATTCTTTCATTAATAAATGTTTGCTTCCAGCTATAGGCTGTTTTTAGTAATTCTGCAATGAATATTGGTGTACAAGTATCTGGTTCAGTCTCTGCTTTCAAGTCTTGAATATATACCTAGTAGTGGAATTGCTTAGACACATAATAGCTAACAATCTAACAATCTGGACTGTATGAAGAAGAACACAACATCAGGACTGCAGGAAGACTCACTAAAAATCTGTAATACGCAGATAATACAGTCTTGTTTGCTGACAGAGAAGAGACTTGAGGCACTTGCTGATGACAATCAAAAACAACAGACTTCAGTATGGATTACACCTGACTGTAAAGCAGACAAAAATCCTCACAACTGGACCAATAAGCAACATCATGATAAATGGAGAAAACATTTAACTTGTCAAGGGTTTCGTTTTACTTGGATCCACAATCAACGCCCATGGGAGCAGCAGTCAAGAAATCAAACAGCTATTACTTTGGACAAATCTGTAGTGAAATACCTCTTTAAAGTGTTGAAAAGCAAAAATGCCTAAGGACTAACAGACACCTGACCAAACACATGGTATTTTCAATTGCTTCATAAGCTTGTGAAAGCTGGACAATGAATAAGGAAGACTGAGGAACTGACACTTTTGAATTATGATATTTATGAAGAATACTGAATATACCACGGACTGCCTGAAGAATAACCTTATCTGTCTCAACAGAAGTACATTCAGAATTCTCCTTAGAAGCAAGGATGGTGACACTTGTCTCATATACTTTGGACAAGTTATCAAGAGGGACTAGTCCCTGGAGCAGGATATCATGCTTGGAAAAATAGCACATCAACGAAAGAGAGGATGACCCTCAATGAGCTGGACTGACACAGTGGCTAAAACAAGGGGCTTAAGCCTAGCAATAATTGTGAGGATGACACAAGACTGGACAGTGTTTTCTGCGGTTGTTTACAGGGTTGTGTTTCATCAGAACCATCTCCACAGCACCTAACAACAACAACACGATAGTTTTATTTTAGCGTTTTGAGGGAACATCACAATATCTCCCACAACAGCAGCACTATTTCGAATTCCCACCAGCAATGGACAATAGTTTTAATTTCTCCTCATTTTTCACCAACATTTGTTATTATTCTTTAGTATTAGCCATCCTGATGAGAGTGACATGGTGTCTCCTTATGGTTTTGATTTGCATCTCTCTGATGACCAATGACATTGACTATCTTTTCATGTGTTTGGTGGGCATTTGAATGTTCTCTTTGGTGTGTCACTTGTCCGTTTTATGTAGATATTTTATTATGGGAGACATAAAATGATACTGCATAAATGTGATTACTGTATTTTCAGTTCGGGTTCACTTCATTGTTAGGTTGAGTTTATTGTGGATATTTTTGGAACTGAAGCAGTTTTTTGAGGAAGAAAGTAGCACTGATAAAGAATTCTAATCTTAGGAGAATGTGAAAGGAAAGGAGGAAGGTAAAGAACATTATCATTTTTTAATGTATCTATGTGACAGGCTCTGTACTGGGTGATTTTACCCCACCCACCCTCATGATGACCGTGGGAGTTAGTATTAGTTTCCTTTATCGCAAATAGGAAACTAGATTCGTTTGCCTAAAGGTGACACACAGTTGAGTATCACTGCAGGTGTTCTGACTTTACACAATAATTCACTGCCCGGAAAGCACAAGGCACCACGACACATATAACAGGTCTAGAGATACAGCATTACTTCCCTTTATAGGTAGTGTGTGGGGTAAATTCTCCAAAGAGTCTCTAACTAGAAAAGCTAGAACTTTGAATAAAACACAAACAAGCAAAACCCTGTACTTCTCAGTGCGTTTCAAGGCTATAGAAAACAAGCGAAATCTCTAAAGCTCCTCCTGACTTACTCTGTACCAAGTTTCTGAGGCTGTGTCGATCTGATCTAGTAAAGAAATAATAATAATCCAATTTAAAAAATGAGCAAAGTATGTGAACAGACACTGCACCAAAGAATGCATTCAAGTAACTAACAAATACATAAGGAAAAGCTTGCAATCACTTGCAATTAGAGCAACACAAATCAAACCACGAGACATCATCTCACACCAACATTATAGGGACAAATGACAAAGACATCAAATAACAGATTTTGGAGAGGTTGCAATGAGATTGGAACACTAATGTATGGCTGGCAAGAATGCAAAATGCAAAATTTTGGAAATGTATGGTGATTTCTTAAAAAGCTAGTAATAGAAATATCACCTGATCCAGCAATTCCACCTCAGAAATATACCCTAGAGAAACAAGAGCCGTTACAGAGTTACACACACTAGCATTCACCGTAGAATTGTTCACAATAGCAAAAAGATAGAAACAATCTAGATGCCATCAACACAAATATGGACAAATAGTAACACACAATGGAGTACTATGCAACGAAAACAATGAAGAATCTGTGAAGTATCTCATAACATAGTGAAGCAAATTAATCTCAAAAGGACAAATGTTGTATGAGACCACAACTACAAAAACTTATGAAAAGGTTTACACACAAAAAGAATCTTGGACAGTTACGAGGGAGGGGAGAGGCAGGAATGAAAGAACACTAACTGTTAATAGGTAAGTGGCAACTTTGGTGAAGCATAAGACAGCACACGTTACCGGGGAAGCCAGCACACCTTGTACAAGGCAGTATCACGGAAGCTCAGTAGACACAATCAAACTTTCTGAGGAGCAAAATTGCTGGTATGAGAGTCATAGGGACCATGGTCTCAGGGAACATCTAGCTCAATTGTCATAACATAGTTTGTAAATAAACTGTTTTGCATTCTACTTTGTTGAATAACATCCAAGGTCTTAAAAGTCTGTGAGTGGCCATCTAAGATATTCTACTGATTTCATCCTGTCAGGAAGAAGCCAGAAAGAAAACTAAAGATACAAGGGAGAGAACTGTCCAAAGGACTAACAGACCACAACTACCACAGCCTCCAGCAGACCGAGTCCAGTATAGCTAGATGGTGCCCAGCTACCACCACCAACTGCTCTGATAGCATCACAGTAAAAGGGCCTGGACAGAGCTGGAGCAAAACATAGAACAAAATTCTGACTCACAGTAAAAGACCAGACTTGCTGGTCTGACCGAGATTGAAGAAATGCCAAGAGTATGGCTCCCAGATGACCTTTTAGCTCAGTAATGAAGTCACTCCTGAGGTTCCCCCTTCAGCAAAAGATTCCAGGGTCTTATTTATTTTTTTTAAAAGAAAGGAGACGAAAGAGGCACACCAGCCCAGATGACAAGGCAGGATGGGACATGAAAGATGAAAGCTGGTAAGGGAGAAACGAAGGTGGAAAAGGAAGAGTGTTGACATGCTGTGGGACAGGCAACCGATGTCACAAAACAATATGTGTACACACTGTTTAATGAGAATTTAGGTTTTCGTAAACCTTCATCTAAAGTACAATAAAGAACAGAAAATGTTTCTTTTTCCTCTTCATCTGAGAGTACTCCAGCCCAAATGACTGCACCTACGAATCTCTTCAGGCTCTGCTTTTGTTGAACCAACCTGAGAGAGTTCAGCAATGAGAAAACAGGCTTGATGGTGCTTCTGAGTTGCTACTATTGTAATGCTTGACCTGCATGAGTTACAGGGATTTGTTAACTTTATGATAATTCATCAACCTGTGCACTTACAATTTTTGCATTGTCCTGCATTTGTGTTATACTTGAACGTAAGTGTTTATTAGAGAGAGACTCGGCCCAAAGAGCAGTTACATAGCTCTCCAAATTCTTGAGTTAAGTACTTGAGTTAAGCCTCAGAATCAGTCCAAGAGTTTCATTATGCTTGGAAAGCTGCAAACACCCTCCAACATCCTATGAACTTCTCATAAAAGTCATGGGACTGGGAGGCTACAAACAGGACTCTTATCTACATTGTATCATACTATGGGCTTTCAAGTCAATTTCAACTCCCCTGTGTATCAGAGAATAACTGTGCTCTAAAGAGTGTTTAACAGCTGATTTTTCAGAAGCCCTTTTCTGTCCAAGGCAGCTCTGGGTGCACACAAACTTTCAAGTTTCACTTAGCAGCCAAACTCATTAACCATTTGCGCCATCCAGGAATTCCTTATCTGCATTAGCTTCTTCCTAAATTAGTCTAGGTAATGCTTCTCTAGACAGAAAACCTGGAGGGGTAGCTGTGAAGAGCTACAGCTGCTAAAAAAAAAAAAGGCTGGCAATTTGGATCCACCAGGTCCTCTTGGAAATTCTATGGGGCTGTTCTACCCTGTCCTATAGGGTTACTTCATGACAAACTAGCTAATGCTTATCTAGATAAACTAGCAGATTTACTTTAATGAGGAAATGCTGGTTAAGTGTTACAGCTGTTAATTGAAAGGTTGGCAGTTCAAATCAACCAGACACTCACTGAAAAACTCTATGGGGCAGTCCTCCTCTGCCCTATTGAGTTGCTGTGAGTCATAACTGACTTGACAACAGTGGGTTGGGTTTGGGTTGAATGAATTGTAAAATCTCAGTGGCTTAGGATAACAAAAGTTTCTTCCTGGAGCAAAGTATATTGCAGTTAGCAATTCAGGTTTGTCCTTTGGCAGCTGTTTTAAGAGGTGCTTCTACAATCACAGCAGCAGAGCAGAACACCAGAGATACCTTGCCAACAATCAGATATTTCCATCTGGAAGGTGCATCCATCACTTTGGTGCACACCCCGCTGGCCAGAACTCATCAGCGGCTCACTACCCAACACCTGCAACCGCAAGGAGGCAGAGATGGGCAAACATAGCTCTCCTGTGTGCTCAGAGGGAAAGAAGGTGATGTATACTAGGGAGCTCTACCAAACCACCTTTGGTTTATCTGAACCATTTTGGAACCATCAGACGGGACAAAGGAAATAGCCAGTTTCCACCCCCCACCCTTCCACATGATTTAAGAGAAGTCCCCGGTGGTACAGATGTGCTTGGCTGCTAACCAAAAGATTAGAAATCGGAGTCCACTCAGGGACACCTCTGAAGAAAGGCCTGGCGGTCTAATACTGAATATAATTCTATATTCTGTAATTGTAACTCTAAATTCTGAATCTGTGTCTAATTCTGAAAAACCAGCCATTGAAAACCCCTCAGAACACAACTGTCCTCTAACACACTTGGGATCACCATGAGTCAGAATCAACTTGATGGTAACTGGTGTACTTGTTTTATAGGACATAAATTCCATGAGACTAGAGAATGTTTCAGCTTTTTGTGTATTCTAACTTCCCACATGAATGTTTTGTGTATCTGTGTACTTCCCATTTCATATCTGAAAATTACGTATGTGGCTTTGTCACTAGGAAGTAGCAACTTAAAATGTAAGAAAATGTTTATAAAGTGAAAGAGACAAGAATGACTTTATTCCGCTTTTTTTTTTTTTAAAAAAAACCTTTATTTCCTACAAAAAGAGCTGCCCCTTATGTATCAGAATGATATTAATGACTGGCCATATGTTCTTCAAGTACTTTTCCGATGGTGGAGACTGACATCTCTTGTCTCTTTCTGTCCTGAGACGAAGTGTTCATTCCTGAGACTGCAGTTCAGGATAATACGAACCTTACACTGTGGAGAAGACCTCTCTTTTCAAAACAAATTAGGACACATAAATCTACAAACCATGAATTTAACCTTCCTTAATACTCTTCGTTAAACTAACTTACATCTGTACACAAAACATTACATTGTAACATATAAAATGTATGCCAATAAAGATATACATAGTAACTGTAAATCAGTAATTCTTAAAGTTAAATAAAATACTGGAAAGTATGTAGATCTGCAGGAAAATATCTTCCTTGGGCTCAGAAAACATAATTCTTAATTCAGCCGTTGGTAAAAGGTCATTTTCTTTTGCAGTTGAACCAGCTGTTAGCTTTCAGGAGAGTCAAAATTCGCTTAGTTTTAGGATCAAATTTGTATTGCCTTGTCCCACGGAAGAAATAGAAAAATCCTAGAAATAAAACAAAAGAGACATTATAACAAATAAGTAGTTTCCAGTTTTAACTTGTGTTCTTGAAAATCCCAAGTCATTTGCAAACACAAATATTTTTGTCATTTTCTTTTCTGCAGTAGCAATTCTGATGCTATTACTAAGGCAAAAAAAAAAAAGAATGTAGAAAATACATACACATTCACTTACCATCTTTCATGAAAACAGCATCAACTTTGTTGCCAATCCCAGGAAAGTCATGAGCTATCATTTTGGGATACCCTGCATCCATGGATCGTGTGTGTTCATCATACCTGGTTGGGAAAGAATTGGCAGTGTGAGAAACTCGTGTTAAAGCTGTAGACTTCTCAGAATCATATTGGGGAAATTACCAGCAGACGCTGAAGAAGAACTCCCAATTTAACAGGTCCTTTGTAAAAAGGAGGGTGGGATGAGGTGAGGGTAGGATATTGGGTGGACTGTTAGACCAACAGGAAAGCCTGGTGGTATAGTGGTTAAGAGCAACAGCTACAACAAAAGGTCAGCCGTTAAAATCCACCACGTGCTCCTTGGAAGTTCTATGGGGCAGTTACACTCTGTCCTCTGGGGTCACGGTAAGTCCGAATCGACTCATTGGCAGCAAGTTTGGTTTTCCAGTTTATAACACCTGGAAGGGCCTTCTGAACTCCAGCATCTCACTCTGGTTTTCCAGTCGGCTGGAATAATATGTCCTTTTAAGGCAAAATGTTATAAAAGAGAAGTTCCTTTCTGCTGAGGTAGCTCTGTAAAGGCCTCATTTTTGCATTTTGTCATTAAAATTCAGCCCCGTAAGCTCCCTGGACTCACAGCACGGGTATCACAGAAAGATAACTGATCAACAGATTAAATGGATGCTGCGATAGCTCCCGTCATCCCCAGAAAAGGCAGCTTGTCACAGCAATATGAGACTCACTTTAAAATGCATGGAACTTTCTTTCTATGCAGAAAGCACTGAAACCCTAATTTTTTCCGTGGTCATTCTTTACCTCCAATACTTGTTAGCAACAAAGAAGTATGTTTTTCCAGTATCTTCCTCAGAAACAGCAGCATCAATATGCTTCACAGTTTTAGGGAAGCCAAAGGATGTGTAGATGTCCCTGGGGTATCCATGGAGCACGTTTTGCCCTCGGGCAGCCCAGTACTTGTTACCTGTCAATCAAGAAATAGTGACATAGGTATATTTGTCTAAGGCTCTCTATACACAGAGGAGCCATGGTTGCACAGTGGTTAGTTAAGCAACATTTCTAGCCAAGTTCTCTGTTTCACATGTTGGAGTAGTGTCCTGACTGCATGTTAGAACTGTCTATAGGAAACCTTTTTTTTTTAGGGAGATTTTTAAAAAAATACTGACACCAGGATCTTACCCTAGAAAAGTAAAACCCACTGCCATCAAGTTGGATCTGAGTTATAGTGTCCCTAGACCAATGAAGTCAGTATCTTTTTAAAAGCTTCTTAGCTGACTGATCTGCAATAACCATTGAGAATGACTGGTTTTAAGTGACAGGAGTCCATTGTGCCACTTCAGTGACAGAAAGCTGACTTCTCCAGATTACCCAAGGGCTGTGGAAATCCACAACAACCTATCTTAAGGGGCATGGTGTAGTGATGACCTACGGCCTTCAAACCAGGGTCACATCATTACATTTGACTAGAATAAGTTCCAGATACTTATGCTATGCCCAAACTCCATGTATTTACCCTTGGCAAAGCCCTACACTATGTAGGAGTGGTCTTATATTCTAAAGCCAGAACTGCTCTCTTTGTACAAATATGCTTATGTACCCTTCATGAAAAAAATAGTTTGAAATTCCTTTCATTTCACTGTGTAAGAGCCAATAAGCTTTTGTCAGTGTTTTTGCCCATCTCAACTGGGTTCAGTTTTTTGCCTTGAGTACATGACTAGGTCACGTGTTTTAGTGCTTGCATGTACAATGTCAAACATGAACATGTATATTTCTTCTTTCAGATACATATGTTTGGCACAATGTCCTCAAAGCCAAAAGCTTGTCATTGAATTGTGTTTCATTCTCATCCAACCAAAGATCCTTGGCCCTTTCAATTCACAATAATTCAATGCTTTTCATAGTTTAGGGGCTCATAATTCACTTGTTAAAATTCAGATTCTGTCAAAGAAGGTCTGAGATAGGACCAGAGATTCTGTGTTGCTAACAGACTTCTGGGGGATGACCTAGCTGCCGGTCTGTGTAACACACCCTGGAACAGAGTCTGCAGCTGTCCCACCCAGCTCCCCCCCTGCTCTCAGAAAGGTTGTTTGTGTTGAGATAAAAACCCATTGCCATGGAGCAAACTGTATTATAGAACAGAACTGCTCCATAGGCTGTCTTGGCTGTAATCTTCATGGAAGCAGATTGCCAGGCCTTTCTTCCATGATACCACAGGTATGTTTGCACCCCTCCCTTTAGGTTAGTAGACCAGCACAAACATTGCACCACCTGGGAAACTTTTATATTAAAATAGATATTAGGAAATTACACAAACCAAAAGTTTCAATTCCATACTCTATAGAACTAGTCCAGATCTCTCAATTTTATTTGAGTGCCCCAAGAAACATGGAGCACATTTTAAATATGTGGAACCCTTGAGCAGACAAACAAAAGACTTGTAGGTTTGTGTCCACCCAGGGGTGCCTGGAAAAAAAAAGTCCTGAAGATCTACATCCTTAAAATTAGTCATTCAAAATCCTATGGAGTACAGTTCCACTGTGACACACATGAGGTCACCATGAGTCAGAATCAACTCAAAGGCAATAGGGTATAGCTTTTAAATAATATGTAATTTGCACAGGAAGTATTCCTAAAGATCTAGATTCACAAACAGATAGGTCAGGCAATTTTTATCTCTTGGTATTTACTTTCTATTTACAGTGACTTAGAAATACAGTACTCAATTTGTAATTCAGGTGATGGACTACCACGGATTGGGTGGGCAAGACTGCTAGATTTTCAAAAGTCCAAGGAGAGAAACCACCCAAGACCCCCTTATATCTTAGTCCAAAACTTCGTGGAAAACTGTTCCATAAAAACAGTTGGAAAACAAGCAGAGACATTACCTTTGAAAAACCGGATTTCATCTCTGTTAGTAATTTCATAAGCAGCTTCGATTGTACTTGGCAGATGGGGCCAGAAAACAGAAATGAAGTTGAGCTCAACTTCTGGGTAGAAGGTATTTATGCGCAGGTAGAACCTGATTTGAAAAATGAAAAGAAAGGAAGGTTTTGTTCTAATCGTTCACAATCTCTGGCTGTCATCTAGCTCTTCCTATTGCTGGCACTAGTGGTATCCTGGTAAATGTTTAACATCTGGCTTAAAAAAAAAAATCCTGGTTTGGAGATATGCAAAGTGTACCATTGTATAGTAACTCACTGCACAAAAATCTCAAGATAAATAATAAAGTTTAGTAAAATAATTAAGAGCCAGTGAGTTGTGGTTATTACCTTTGGTTTTTAAAATCATTTATTTAATAGTGATGTTACAGAATTTAATTTGTAATCATGGCTCTGTTGAACAACCAGCTCTTAAAAAGTTAACTATCAGTGTTTAAAATTTAGCAGTGGGGTTTGGGAAGCAATTAGGAACCAACTTGAGCACATCATTGGCTGGAAGACAACAGTACTATCCCACATTTAGCGAGCACTTACAACACTGCAACCAGGTCAAGTGTGTACATCATGCCTCCCTGTACAAAAGCTATATAAGAGACAATTACTCCCAAGTCACAGATGAGAAATTGAGGTCAGAAAAGCTAAGGTAGCTGTCTTAGGTCAGGCAGCTGGTAAGGGGCGGAGAGGTTAGTTTCAAACTCAGATGTGGAATCTGGTCCCTTAGTCATCCTTCTACTTAGCTGAGTCTGTGGTGCTTAAGAGTCTGGGGTAACCGCGCAGTACAGACTGCCGTAGGGCCAACAGAAAAGTTTTCGAGACCCTAGAAGGCCCTCAAGAAACTAGCACAGGGAAAGAGCGAAAGGTCACACAGAGACTGGTACACAGCAGAGAATATGGTTTAGCTGTCAGGAATCTGGCTTTCAGGTCCAGTCTGCCTCTGCTTGCCTCTGAAACTTGACGCAAGTCACATGTCAGGTACCATGTGTCTGCTTTTGAGCCTTCCTGACACGGCAATATTGAAACGATCCCAGTATCATTTCAGTTTCTGAAAATCCCAGTTCTGATCCTATCCCCTTGAACAATCCCTCAAATATTCGCTTTGATAGGCAGGCCCTGCTGTCTTCAGAGCTTTGCTTTAAACTCAGTGAAAAACAAAACCTCAATGATTCCCAGCAATGAGCCACACCCTAAATGGCCCACTCACAGTATTATCTTCTTCACTGAAAAACAGTAAAAAGAGAATGGATGGAAAGAATTAGGAGTCAACGTCCTGCGTTTTGGGATAGACGTGACCCCGAAGCATAGATTAGCAACCACAGCTCTTCACGAAGGGAGCCTCCTCTTTGCTGAGAGGAAGTGAGCCTTTCAGACTGCCCTAACTATCTAGATGAGAATGCTCTTCAGCAGTATTGATCTTGATGTGGACTGCATCATTCAGAAAGAGTATTATTATTTTGCCTGGTCCTTTGGTTATCAGTGAGAACCCTAGTGGTGTAGTGGGTCAGTGCTACGGATGCTAACTAAAAAGTCAGCAGTTTGAATCTTTGGAAACTCCGTAGGGCAGCTCTACTCTGCTCTGGAGGGTTGCTATGAGCTGGAAATCAACTCAAAGGCAGTGGGCTTGGGTGGTTTTTAGTTATCAGTATGGTCGGGAGAGCAGACCATTTTCTGCAGGTGAGGGAAGCGCAAGAGTTTTTGAATCTACGCTATACAGAAGAAGCCCTAGGATTCTTCTTCTAGAAGGAGGGAAGCGCCACCTAGCGACAACCTATATTTGCTCAAGGGAGTGTCCTCGGGAACTCTTGGGAGTTCTAGCAATTACTCCTCCTCTCTGGGCCTCCAAGAGTTAACAGTAAACCATTGGGCTATAGGTTTCAGGAGGGCCGCCTTCTGCAGGATGGAAAGGATGATGCTTAAAGAGTTGCCTTGCCCTTCTGGGTTCTAGAACGCATCACCTTCATTGGCGTGGCAGTACTACGAAAAGGACTGATATCTCTGAATAAAATCACCACACAGAAGTATAGTGAAAAAGGTCCTGGAGTACAGTTGAGAAAACCAATTACTGCTCTGTTACCAGTGACATCTGTGCAGGAAAAAAAGTCTTTTTCTTACTTTACTGATCTGCATAATGGGATTATATTAATTGTTCTTCTACTTCAATTAGATTTTCTGAGAATCAAATGACATAATAAAACAACAAACAAACAAATCCAAATCTATTCCCATCAAGTTGATTTCTGACTTAGAGAGACCCTACAGGACAGAGCAGAACTGCCACACAGAATCTCTGAGGAACACCTGGTGAGTTCAAACTGCTGACCTTTTGGTTAACAGCTGTAGCTCTTAACCACTACACCACCAGGATTTCTAAATGACACAATACATGCCAAGGCCAAGTGTCATCGAGTCGGATCCGACTCGTGGCGACCTGAGGAAGTAAAGTTTCTGTAATTTACATTATACAAATGTATGCAATTATATCTGCACAATTATAAATGTAAATAAATATAAGTTAGATACTATGTGTAGTGTTTCATAGAGTTCATAGTAATGTATATATGTTGTTATTATTACAAATACAGAACACAAAGAATAACTGATGTCTCACTTGTCTTTAAAGAACATCACTTCTCCTCGAACAGTAGTTATAGCATCAAAGGTGAGTTTACTATCACACGCTTGTGGAGTTTGTGGGGCTGATGGCTGGTTGGAGTTTGGCGAAGATCCTGAAGAAACCAAGAAATCTGGAGTTAGTTTTGGCTGTCACTGAAAACTACACAGACAATGAAGGACATCTTCTTAAAGAGTACCACTAAAATTGTCCTATTTAAAATAAGTATAATGGCCAATAGCCTCTCATCTGTGGTGTTTTTTCCTTTATACTCACCATAGATGGCTTGAATGCCGTTGACATCATCCTGAGACAGCTGAACATCACCACTGAAGGAGTAGGTTGGGTACATTAAAGCCCCAATATCAGCAGAATGAGACAGTCCGAGGGAATGACCCAATTCGTGAGCTGCAACCCGATACAAGTTGTAATCTAAAAAAACCCAACAAACTCATTTGCAATTATTTGAAAGATATTTAGTCTTTGAGTCACTTAAGTAAGAAGTAATCTATAGGGTAGAAGGAGTAATGCCCATATTTTCACAGGGAAGTTTTGAAACATATATAAAACTGTTTTCCTGAATGCAGGAAGAATGGATTTGCTAATAGTTAAGAGGCAGGTTAAAGTCTCACTGAGATTACACTGATACAATTAAAAGACAAACTCAACCAATGATAGGTTAGTCAATCTCGTCACTGATTAGATGGCACTATTGTTTCTCAGAAAGCAATAAACTTCTATTAATATTTAATATTTTCCCTTTTCAAAAAACTCAAAAATCTCTCTGTCTTTAATTTCCACACAATTTTACTACTATATAATTTTAGTGTGTCCTTCTAGTTACAAAGAGTCTCTGAAGACACCCACAATAAAACATTAAGATTTTCAGTGTTTCCTTAATAGAAGTTTCAGAGCAGCATATTTATAGCCCCCTAAAATGTTGCTATTAGTAGCCATATCTTCTCTTACACTTTTAAAAAATGTATCATTAATTTTCTAAGTGACAACAGAAAAATGCATATTTCTGTTACTGCAAATTTTTGTTAAATCCGGGTATTCTGTTCTATCAGTTAAACAATGAAAATTGCAAAGAACCATGAAAGGGAGAGGGGTAGATAGGAGCAAAGTTGGCTGACTTACTTCTAAAATTGTTGGTCCACACTTCTTCTTCATCAAAATGAACGTCCCCTCCGATACCTTGGCCTGGTTGAAAAGCATGTGCAAGATTTCCTCCAGGTCCATCAAAGGGAGAATTGTCGCCATGATCTGCAAAAAAACATTCAACAAAGGTCGCTTTTGGTTCTTGTTTAGGGTAACCCGGGAGATAGCAGACTTCCTTCAAATGTGATGTAGTTTCCCTCCTTAAACCTATAAAATCAACACTCTTCCCAAACGAGAAATTCTAGCTGAGAAGCTGAGGAGGTTTGGGAGCAAGTGCAATTAAGACAAGAAGATTTTGGTGACACAAGAAGAGCTTACCTCCCCAGACAAAGGATATCATTATATCTGCTTCACCCTCAAAGATTTTGGTGAACTTTAAAGGTGTGACATTACTCCAGAGTTGAAAAGCTTTCTCAATGGCGCTGTCCACGTCTGCACGAGGCAAATCTGGTGTATAATTTTTAATCCTTAAAAAGATATAGGAGAGAACAACGATGAACTAGATCTTATTTCTTCCTGCTTTGAAAGGAAATAGCATTGACACCTGCTGCCGAGTATGGTTACCTGTAGGTCAAGTGCGTTTTCTCCCAGCGAGGATTCCCATCAGTGAGGACGAACGGAGCCACATCGGGCACCCCGCATCTGGCCTGCTGCATCACTTTCAGGGTTTCAGCATCTGGCCGCCCAGTAATCTTCAGCCCAAAGAATTCCTGCATTCGCTTTAGCTTTTCAACCACCGGGCTGCTCTTTCTCTGTCTTCCAACTTGATCTGCTTCGTTCTTCAGGTTGTAGTAGTTTTCCAGGTATTTCTGATAAAAGATAAAATGATTGAAACAATGGACGTGAAATTTTTCTCATAAAAAAATGACAGTATGAAGTTTTAGCTGAAGAAGAGAATTACTTTTGAAGTTCATGTTTAGATTTCATGATTCTTATTATCCTCATTATTGGTGAAAAATTCAGCTCAAAGTAGAAATCTTCCTACCAGTAGTTACTATAAGGTGAGAAATTACAATCTGTAGAGCCAAATTAGTACACTATTCCTTTCATTCTTTCTTCCAAATGAGAAAGAAAGATCTATGCCTGGTTAAATACTTTTGAGGAAAACACTATGTCCAGAAACAACGATCAAAGTTTTTCTTTAGAGAAAAAGCATCCTTAAATAAACTCCTTTATACTTCTGTGGAAAAATTTCTTGCACGTGAAATTCAGTATTTACCTGAACTATCTCCACATTTTGCTCTTGTGTTTCTGAAGTTGCTGGGAAGCCTTGAGACCCCGTAGCCCATAGCAGCAGCAGGAGCAGAGGAAGGCTGTGTATACTGGCCATTGTCTTCTTTCTCTGTGCAAGATGATGGATGGCTGTGTCTACCTGTCTGTTGCTCCAATAACTCAATGATGAAGCTCCCTCTTTATATATACAGTGCTTACACTTTCAGAGAGCCCAAGGCTGTCTGACTCATGTTTCATAACATCCTCTTGATCAGCAGTAAACAGCCTGAGCAATCTTTATGATTAACAACTAACAGGATATTAATTTCATGGTGTTGCAATCTCAGGATTAACATTTAATAGGACATGTATGAAGGAGGCACACTCCACCATGTAAACAGTTGTTTCATTTCCATTTTATTTGAGAAAAACCTCTATTACGTATGCCAAATCACAAAGTGCACTGTGGCTTTTTTTTTTTTTTTTTTTTTAGTAAACAAACTTCTGAAACTCAGTTCTGCTGGTCATCGCATGCTCCTGTATCCTGAAAATGTCGTGCCACCAGGACAGAACTACTGACTCTGAGCGCATTAGGGCTGCTTAAGTACCAGGACTGACTGAATTTCAGTTTGTTAGGCTGAACTTCGTGATGGCTTTGTCAGGTTCGCTGGGATTCCCTTTTGCCTTTGCTAAGCCAACTGAAATACCATGTCGATACCACCACAAACCTAAATAAATAATAAAATAACCCAAACCGATTGCCATAAAGTCAATTCCAACACACAGTGACCCTGTGGGACAGAGGAGAACAGCCCCATAGGGTTTCCAAGGAGCCCCTGGTGGGTTTTAACTGCCAACCTTTTGGTTAGCAGCTGTAGCTCTTAACCACTGAAACACCAGGGTTTCCAATAGCTCCATAGCTTCACACAGGCCCAGAATTTGAGATCCTTAATAGAAGCACCCTACTCCACTGGTGCTGTACAAGATAACTCCCTTACCTGTCCTATAAGCATCATAGGACAAATAAAGGCCCTTCTTTGAAGCCTATCGGAACAGGTGAGGTAAGGCAGACACTGGCCACAGACCAAATGTCAACTGGGTTCTTTTTTTCAACCATTCTTGTTCCCTTCCATGAATGTAGGTGACACTTATGTATTCATGCATGCAGTTTTGCATTCATCCATTTAAAACATTTTTATCGAGCACTTTTCGTGTACTAGTTACTAAAGAAAACCAAACCAAACCTGTTGCCATTGAGTTGATTGTGACTCATGGCAACCCATATGTTAAAAAATAGAAATGTACTGCATAAAGTTTTCAAGGCTGTGACCTCTCAGAAGCAGATCTTCAGAGATACCTCTTGGTGGCTGTGAACCTCTTAACTTTCAATTAGTAATCTATTGTTTAACTGCACCATCCAGGTACTTTAATTACTAAAGAAGGGGGCTAATTCATAAAAAGATATCTTATGGCATGCCTTGATACAGCTTTAACAGAATGCTTAACCAAAGTTCATGACTGCAACCATGTATAACGAAACTGGCTGGAACCATTCACCTAGATGGTAACTACCCTACCTAGCCAAGTGACTGACTTCTACATTTTGGAGGACTTCAAATTGAAGTTAATCTTGACTATGATCAATCATTAACCCCTGCTTTTCTTTTGATCTCTGTATAGACCACTTGCTATACTTGACCGTGAGATCCTTTGTATTTTTACTTAATGCCAGCCACCTTCAGCTGTGCTATTCTTCAATAAAACTCCTAAAAGGGCACAAGATTTTCTTCTTTGTAAGATTGGACTGGATTATGTACATATTTGTATATAAGTCAGTCCAACTGGTTCATCTCTAAAGCGGAGAAGAGAGAGTGAAGAGGAGGGGACAAGTGTTGGCTGAATGGACACTGGACGTACGGAGTGGAATGGAAGAGTGTGCTGTCACAGGGTGAGGAGATCGGACCGAGTTGTATAGAGGTGGGTGTCCGGGGTTTTACATGGCAAATTCACCTGGATTGCAAACTTTCACTTAATCATAAAATAATAAAATTAAAAAAAGAATCCCTTGTAATTTCTGGTGTCACAAAGCAGGACTTCAAAGTGCATTGTCTTCGACAACTGTTGGGGCATCTGAATGCCAGCATGGTGTCTGCGGAGGCCCTTCGGGCTCTTTGCTTCCCTGAGCTCTCAGGAACTCATTAAGGTAAAAACACTCTTGAGTCTGAGCTCTGCTCTCCTGCTTTGAAAGCATTTCAAATTTTATTGTGGATTTATTTTGGTTCATGCAGGTAAAAGTCTGTTTCTTGTTACTGTCATTATAAAATGGGGAATGTCGTGTCTAAAGGAGATTTGGAGCCACCTTCTGGGACTCCTGATGACTACCTGAACAAGTACTGTGACCCCTTATCATAAGGAGTTGGAAAATCAGTGGCCACTCTGGGGTTCTTTCAGTCTCTCTAAGTTAACTTTTCTACACAGCAAATTAGAGAACTGAAGCTCGCGGATTAAACCATCCAGGTGGGATGCCTATTTTGATTGATATATTGAAGTCTAACAACTTAATAGCTCTTCAGTTGTAACAGTTACAATCTTCTGTCAAAAGAAAAATGTCAGATCTTACAGTGGCACAAAGGTGGGTATTTGTCACTATTGTAAAAAACCTGGTCATTGGAAAAATGAATGTTATATGCTAAGAAATGAACAAAAATCCCCTCTATGAAAGTCCTACAACCTTATTTAGAATGAAGAGGCTCTTGCAACAAAACAAGGACTTTTCCCATGATAGCTCTTAATCCACAAGGAGAAATTATTTATTAACACAAAAACTTGCCAATGTTTAATTGACACTGGATCCACCCTATCCGCTATTGGCATCATCTATTTACGAAAGCCCCTGGCCCAGAGTTCTACACCATCGCAAGTGGTGGTCACCAATCAGGAACGAACATTGATTCGTTGTCAACCTGTTTAGCTATCTATCGGTCCTATTGGAGATTTACACCAGGCCCTCGCCCCGCCTCAATTCTGACTACACTGTTAGTCTATTAGGAAGAGATCTTTTATCCAAGTGGAATTGCCTTTTATAATTTAATGAAAAGTGTCAGATATTATTGAGACTTCCTGATACCCCAAATCAACAGAAATTGGCTTTGAATTAGATAATATTTGGAAGAAAAAATCTGTTTGCTTTATGCGTGTGCGTGTCATGCCTCATCAAACTTCAAGTCAACCTAGCTCTCTCCCTTCCGACATCTGTTTCTTAGCCCCTGAAACCACATGGGCCACCACATCTGCAGATGTAGGTCAGGTTTTTTTCAGCTCAGCTGATTCAGATTCGAATAGATTTATCTAAACCTCTGCCAAAATTTCCCCAGTATCTGCTTAAACAAGAAACAAAACCAGGACTGGCTTACATTGTACAAGATTTCCGCCTGCTTTGTACCAGGCCTGGCAATACTCCTGCTAGTCCAGTTAAAGAAAAGAAAAGAAAAAGATAAAAACAAGTAATAGGGGCTGGAGATCTGTTCAAGATTTGCATGCAATCAATCATATCATCATTCCTAGACTGCTGGCAGTTCTCAATCCCCATTTATTAAAATTTCAATGTCTGTTCAGGTGCAATTCATTTTATGGTTGTGGATATTTATAACATCTTTTTCAGTATTTCTGTGCATTCCGAAGGTCAATATTTGTTTGCTTTTGTGAGAGAAAATAAAAAAATCATATGTGCTGTAATAATCCAGGGTTTACTGAATCCCTCATCTATTTTTCTTAGATTCTGCATGTAGATTTGCAGCTTTTACAGTTTACTGCTGCTGAAATATGTTGACAATTTGCTAGTTTGTTCAGTCTCCCAGCAGGCTTGCCTTGAAACAGTATACCTTAGTTAAAACATCCGGTGAACATAAAGTACCCAGAAAAAAACTGCAGTTGACAGCCTTCTGTTAAGTATTTGGGACAAATAATTTCTACAGAAGGCACCTCTACTGATCCTAAACAGAAAGGGGTTACCCTTGTTGTTCCAATTCCTGAACCAAAGAAATTGCTACAGGGGTTCATAGGACACTGTGACTATTTTCAAATCTGGATTCCCAATTTTTTATTACTGTTGGCTCAACCTTTGTAAAAATATTTTAAAGCCTCAGAACCAGATTTATTCCAAATTGTACCAGAAGACCAAGAGGCTGTAGTCCAATTAACAAGGACTTGAATAAACACACCCACTCTAATAACTAAAAGCCCATTACTGTTGAGTTGATTGATTTATGCTGAGACCCTGTAGAGCAGAATAGGGCTGCCCCTTGGGTTTTCAAGGAGCAGTAGGTAGGTTTGAACTACTAACCCTTCATTAGCAGCCAAGATCTTAAGCACTGTGTCACCCTAATTTTTCCTTATTCATACATGAAGTATCTGGACATGCGTTAGGTGTACTAACTCAAAAGCATGCAGGACACTGGAGACTTACAGGTTATTATAGCCTCCAGCTGGACCTTGTAGCGAGGGATACCCTCCCTGCCCTAGGGCTGTGGCTGTGATTGACAAACTAGTGACGACCACAGCAGGTATGATGCTGAGGGTTTTCTTTTTCAGACGTCTATGTTCCTCGTGCTGCGTCTGCTTTACTTACTTCTGCGTTCACACAGCATCTTTCCACCACAAGAGTCACCTCCTATAAAGCTGTCCTCCTGGCTACATCTAACATTGGACTGTAGTCCATGGCCTGTTTAAGTCTAGCTATTCTCTTCACAAACGATAAGAAAGAATAACCATCCTGAATATCACTGTCTAGACTTGACTGAGCACTTTTAATTCCTTGGACAGACTTAAAAGAGACCCTTCTAACTAATCCTGACTTAGCTTTGTTTGAGGATGGTTCCTCTTTGAAACCTAATTGTAATAGTCCTCGCTGTCAGGCTGGTTATGCTGTTACGACTTCTACTGCAGTTCTTGAAAGTCAGGCTGTCTCTGAAGCCATTTCAGCTGTGCAACTGGATTAATTGCCCTTGCTGCAGGTAGTAGAATTGCTTTAGGAAAATCTGTTGATATTTTTACAGATAGGATGTACAGTTTTTTAATGGAATGTGATTCTGTCATTTTTTAACCTCTTCCAGAAATATCCTACAAAATGGAAGCTCAGTGGCAGACCTTCTGGACACACTATTACTCTTCTCTGAAATTGCTGTGATAAAAATACAAGCTTACCAACCCTAAAGGGAAGAAGTTAGGGTAAACTATCTTGCTGACATGGCAGCCAAACAAGCTACCCCTTGAATTACTTCTGCACTTATTTGTCACTGGACAAACTCCTGATTTGTGTCACCTGCCACAGAGCCAATCTCTGAGACAGAAGGTGAGGTAGTGTAATCAAAGGTTGATTGTGAATTGATATACAAGAGACAGGTGGAAAGATCTTCCTTCAAAGCCTGTCTACTCTACACAGAAAGTGATTTTTAAAGGGTTCTTGGGGCCAGGAAAATATGGTGTAGAACTTATGAGTGTTCTTTTGAAGTCCACTTGAAGCAGCTCTGGTGGTCTTGTCTCAATCTTTCATCACCCAGGTCTACAAGCACTATCGGAAGTCATCTTGTCTTGCAGGTGATCTGTAGGGGTGCTGCAAGGTGGGGGGCAAACATTTATCATTCCTTTGTGCTCTGGTAGATTCTGACCTGCCAAGCAACCTTTAGGGGACTCCTGAATATATGGGTTTTTCTTTAAGCATACGTCCTAGAAAGGAAGCTCAGCCTTTCTCTTAAGATTGCTGTGCTTGTGTCAAGGTGGTGCCTTGCAGACCTCTGCTTTCATTATGACAACTAAAGAACATAACTCCTCATATCTGTCTATTGATAACTCCAGCCTTCATGAAGCAAATTTAGAACATCCTTTAAAACACAACAATTAGCCTGAATGGATGAAATTAAGTCATGGAAAAAGGCAGACTGTTACTAAGATACTGACACTCAACTGTGGACTGTGCCTAATGAGCAAAGTGTCTTACTCAATTTCCTGTATCTCCCTCTGATGCAAGCCTTGCATGAAGTTTCCCGTGTGCGATGAGGTAAGATGATGAGACCTTAAGAAAATAGTGGTGGGGAAAATTTTTCTAGGCTGCCAAACATGTTACCACCCATTGCCCTGTTTGCCCTTGCTACAATCCCAGAAAACACCTTCAAGTACTACCCAGACAATACCTTTTATCTCCCAGGCCTGCGCTTGAACAGCAGCTAGATTTTATTTGGCTTCTACCATCAAATGGTTATAAGTATATATTAGTAATGATCTGTAGATGTTCACATTGGCTAGAAGACTTCACCTGTTGTCATACAACTGTGTGTAGCCTTTGTTGCAAAAAAAAAAAAAAAACTTCTTGAAAACATCATAGCTACTTGGGGAGCAGCAAAAACTCTGTAGCCATCAGGGAATTCATTTAACTGGTTAAGTCTTCCAAGAACTGTGTTAATATTTTCCATTTATCAAAGGCACATTGTTCTCATCATCCTCAGCCTTCTGGTCTAGTAGAGAGAATTAATGGAATAATAAAGACTCAAATAGCAAGGTTTAGTGAAACTTTAAATTTACTTTGGGCTGAGTTCCTTCTCTTAGTTCTTTTAAACTTGAGATCCATGCCCTTGGGATCTCACAATATTATTCTTTATGCAATAATTACTGGGAGATCCATGGTTCTTCCTTATGTTGCTTGTGCTGACCTTAACTTTGTTCAACCTGAGTTGCTGAAGTATTGCCACTTGTTAATCTGATATTCTAAAGAATATCTTCACAGGTTAGAGAAGACTTAGATGAACAGAAACTAGACTCCTGACATTTGCCTAACATCACCCCACGTGAATATGAATATTGGAAGAGATATCAAATAAAATACTCATTGAAACTTCACTGGAAGGAACTGTACTTGGTTCTCTTCACCACTCCCTGTGCAGCCAAATTAGAGGGAATAAAAATTTGGATCCATTTGTCACCACAGTTAAAGAAGGCTAAGATTTCTCCTTGGCTAGTGAACCTACCAGAGGACTGAAGTTTACATTTAAATACTCACTGTGGCCAGAAGCAGGTGACCTCTGAAGTAGATGCCTGACCCAAGACCCTGGATTGGGCCTGAGAATGTACCTCTTTATCTTTTCTTCTTTTCACCTTTGTTACAGTCATGCCTCTACTAGTGGTCTCCTAGATTGGGCAGATGATTATGCTCACCATTTTAAAAAGATTTAATTGTTGGATGTGTGGTATCCTCCCAACCTCAAGTCAATCTGGTCTTCCCTGGTGGGTCTCTCCACTACAGAAATCTGATTAGGATACAGGAAAGTGGAGAAATAGTTCATTACTACAGCAAATCACTACTATTAGCTTTTTCATTGACAAATTGCCTTCTCTTGGGATTTGAATAAAATCTAGGCCATACTTAATCTTTAGTGTTAAAACAACCTTATTTTACTAAATAAAGTCACCCAAAAAGAGCTAGCTAAAGAATTTTCCAAACCCACAAATGATACTCTTTATATTGTAGGTCCATATCAACAACTGTGACAACTTCATTTGATTAACTCCCCAAGCAGGGAGGCTAAGTCAGGTTGCCCCCTGGCTATGATGTTCAGGTATCTATTGGGTAGCCCCAGATAGCATCACTGGGTTATATGGAGCCGACTATTGACCATGGCTCCAACAAGGCTAGACTGGAAAATGCACTCAGGGCCTGAACTGGACTCAAAGAAGTGTTTTCACTGAATTCCCTTTACCAGCTAATATATACATGTTAAGAGCTCAGTGTTTCCTCTGATTAATCATGTAGCAGCAGTATTCAAACTTCAGTCAAGACTTGAAGATATTATCGCCTATGTAGAAATATCAACCAAGTATATATATGCTACCTTCAGTGAAAATGTCCATGAACTTCAAGAGATCAATTACAGAAATAGCTATGACAAGAAACAGTACTCCAAGTGGGATGGCCCTTGACAGTCCCACTGCAGCCCAAAGAGATTCATCTGCCATAATGAAATTTGATTTCTGTGTATTCTTGACAATAATGCTAATAATATACTTTATGTTAACCATGTGCAATGATTAACACATCAACAACTTTATTCCTTCTTTAACCAGTACTATAAGTAACTGGTTTTCTTCTTGGAGTGGATGGTGGAAAACATTGCTACTTTATTTTGTAATTTTTACATTCCTCATCATTTCTATTGCGGTACAATGACATACTCCATAATGTTCACTTAAGCAATTTCTGATAACATATACATCTGTGGTATTTTTTTCTTTTTTGAAATTCATTTCTTTTCTAGAAACTTTTAAATTCATGTTTGCAAACATTTAACACAGTAAACCAAATCAAACCAAACCACCAATTGTTTTTAACCAAGGGTAGAAGAAGGCACTATAAGAACAGGGTTCATGACAGGATGTCCACTTTAACCTCTACACAGTTCCCGTGTCAAGGCATGAACTACCTTGAAGTCTTGATAACACAAACCTATGTAACATCCAGAACCTGATGAGTGCTGGCCTCCTGGGCTATCTCTAGAACCGAACACGGCAGGGCCTGTCTCTGAATTGGGTGCGCAACATTGGTGCTGATAGTCAAGTTCGTGATCAACTTGGTTATATTCTTTTGGTAATAAGCTTACTCAAATATCATGGTCTCAGACTTACCTTTGGGGTTCAACCAACACATGAAGAGAATGCTCCATGACAAAAACACTTGACATGTGGAATGTACTCTCTGTCTGGATGGAAGACAGTATGCATCAGCCACTACTCAAGGTAAACTCTAAATGGTATATAATACGGTGTTCATACAAAGTCCAAATCACGTAACATCCTATTTCATAGAATGCATTGTGAATATTAAGCTAAGCATAACTGTAATTATAAAAAGCCGTTCAATGAATTTTATCCATGAAATTCTGTACTTCAAAACAATTTGATCCTTCAGATTAAACCAAGCTGCTTTTGCAGGCTTTCAGCAATAATTGTATTATTTAATCACTTCCCTGGGTATGTTTTATCTTGACCACTATCATTCTGCCTTGACTAAAATGGTCCTCAAATGTGGTCTTGTGCATTAAGATGTTTTTCATAAAACCTACTCAACTTGAAGATGAAGTGTGTTAGCTCAGCAAGGTAAAGAAAAAGAATTTTTATTAACCAAAGCTCCTTAAGAAAACAAAGTCCTTGCAGAAGAGAGGCTATTTTACTAATGGTGATCAATGTCTCCTAGTGGAATCTTGATCAGAAAGAGGAAATGTAAGCAGAAGAATTAGAAACTGAAGACACTCATTTCAGACACAAGAATGATAGAACCAACATGCATTCTCAAGAAGCAAAAGATCAGGATTCAAAACATTTGTTCATGAGAATAATGTGTCAAGATATAAACGATTTATTCTTGGGATAAATCTGTTCATGCCTGCAATCATGTATAACCAAACCAGCCGGCGCCGTTCACCTAGGTGATAGTCTAGGTGATTTGCTTGGTCATCCAGGGCACAGTTAGTCTTTATTCACATGAAGCAGTGCAGGACGAGGGAGAAGTCAGTACTGCAAGGAGGATACAGACTGTAGGAGGTCCGACAAGTCAGTCCATGAATTTAATCGTTCTCAGTGCTACATACCTCATTGCTGAATATCACCACAGTCACCTTCAAAGTAGTCCCCTTGGGAAGCTGTGCACTGATGGCAGCACCTAGTCGACGCTTCAAACAATTTTGAAACTCTTTCTGGAATGGTCATTGCGCATGGTGGCAAGTTTGCGACTTAATTGTATAGTTGTCTGTGAGAGAGTTTTCAGCCACAGTAAACAAACAAATGTATTGGAACATCTTCCCTACTCACCTGATGTGGCCCCCAATGACTTTTTTCTTTACTAAAATATAAAGGAAATATTGAAAGGAAGGCATTTAGATGACGTTCAGGACATCAAGGGTAATCTGATGATAGCTCTGATGGCCATTCTAGAAAGAGTTCCAAAGTTGCTTTAAAGAGGGGACTGGACACTGCTAGGCACAGCTTCTCAACGGGAGTACTTTGAAGGTGACCACAGTGATACTCAGCGGTGAGGTATGTAGCACTTTTTCTAGGATTAGTTTATGAATGTAACTGGCAGACCTCACGTGTTAGTTACCTCCATGAACAACTTTTTTGCCACAAGATCACAAGAACTGGATGGTTGCCCAGCTACCATTACTAAGAATTTTGATCAGATAGAGTCCTAGTCCATAGGGCAAAAATGTAGAGCAAAATTTCAAATTTGTGGAGTTGTGCAAGGTGAGCGCATCCTTGAAACTATTGCCCTGCGATAATCTTTTTTTTTATGACTGAGTGAAAATATACATTCCCATGTAAATTTTCATGCCCAACTATGTGCAGTTTCCACTGCTCTCCCTGCCCGATGACAGCACAGTATTCTGCTCTGCTCCGTACATGTCTCATCCTCCCAACAGCCTCCTTTCCCCTCCTCTCCTCCCTCCAGTCAGAGGTCAGCAGGATGATATCCTATAGATGCATAGAACCATAAAGTGCACCCAGTATATAGTCACTCTGCGTTGCCAAGTCTTGCTATGCGAAGAGTGAACCTTCATTATGATCCATGGGCAAGGGCAGCATCAGGGCCAGGAGCCATGCTTCCAGGGGAACCCCGAAGCTGGTGGACCATCAGTTGCGGTCTTTTAGTCGAGATCTTAGGATGCACCCCTTTTTATTCTTGTGTTGCCAGTGAGACTCAACTTTGTGAGCTCCATCGTGGCTATCACCGGTGGTGGCCGGGCACCATCCAGTTCTTCCGGGCCCAAGTCGATGTAGGCAGCCCTGGGATAATTTTTATTTATGTGCGTTTAAATAAACAATGAATCAACCCTTTATTATTTTAAACACTTTAGTATGATACATTATATAATCAGATGTTTTATGTATGTTATCTCAGTCCTCAAAAAGGAAAAAAAAAACTTTCAGAGAAGGTGCTGTCTCCATTTCATGTAAGAGAAAATAATTTAGGGAAGTTATACGTAAATTACCAAAACATACCAGCTGGTTGTTGATAGGGTTGTCTTGTTGGACCCAGGCATTCTGACTGACAGAAAACATCACATTCTGTGCATTCTTCATTAGTGGTTGCCAATTAAGACTGCTCTGAAGCCAGCTGAGCAACTGCACCCTATACATAATTCTAAAACAATTCCAAATAAAAATGTAGCTCACAGTCAGGATGTTTCTTTTAATTTTTTGTGTAAAATGCTTTCTTAATTTATTTTTTAAAATTATGATTAAGTGAAAATATACAACCCAAAGTCAATTTTGCACACCTGCCTCTCCACAAAACTATCCACTCTCCCCACCGTGTGACAACATACTGCTCCTTTTCACTCTTTACTACTAGTATCCTCCCCACAAAGAAGTGTCCCCTCCTCTCTACCCTCTCCTCTAGAAAGAAACCAGTAGGACAGCCTTATATAAAACCCATAAAGTACACACACCACATGCTCATTCTGTGTCCCTGAGTCCTGTCCATTCTTTGTCTAAAGTGGTGACTTCAGTACTGGTTTCAGGTCTGGGGCAGCAGCAGGTCTAGGGGCCACATTCCCAGGGGATCTTCCAGTGTTCAGAGCATCAAACTTGGTGTTTTGTAGAGTTGTTGATCTGCACACATCTTTTTCTAATGTTACATCAGGGACTCTACGTTGTATTCCCTATCAAAGCTGTCTTTGGTGGTTGCTGGGCACCATCTGGTTTTTCTGGTCTTGTGCTGATGTACTCTCCCAATCATATGGGTCCTTCTGCCTCCTGGGTTCATTTTTCCTCACTTCTTTGATATTCTCAGTTGTCATCTGTTCCACGTGGAATGGGACCAATTGATATTCCTCAGATGGGAGCTTACCGGCTTTTAAGGCCCCAGACACCACTCTCCAATATGGTGTGCAGACGACTCTCTTAGCAAAAGACTAGTTATGCCAATTGACCTAGATGTCTCCTGAAAACATGGTCCCCAGACCCCTGTCCCTGCTGATCTATCCTTTGAAAAGTTGGTTTGAATTTAGAAAACATTTTAGTTTATAGTGTAGTCCATTTATGCTGATCCACCTTCTATTAAGTGCTGTCACACTCTTCACTTAACTGAACTTCTATTGACTACCTAATCTATGAACATCTGCCTCCCTCCCTTCCAACTCTTGTAGCCATCAAAGAGTCTTTTCTTCTATGCGTAAGTCCTCTTTTACATCCTTATAATAGTGGTCTATACAATACTTGTCTTCTTGCAGCTGAGCATAATGTCTTCTAGTTGATACCAGGTTACAAGATGCTTCCTAAAATCACCATTGTCCTTTACCACTGCAGAGTGTTCCACTGTGTATATATACCATAGTTTGTTTATCCATTCATTTTTTGATGAACACACTAGGTTGACTCCACCTTTTTGCTGTTGTGGACAGTGCTGCAATAAACACTCATGTGCATGTATCTGTTCATGTGACAGCCCTTATTACTGTAGGATATATTCCAAGCAGTAGGATTGCTGGATCATACGGTATTTCTATTTCTAGCTTTTTAAGAAAGTGCCAAATGGCTTTCCAAAGACATACCATCTTTCACTCCCACCAGCAGTGCAGGAGAGTTTCAGTCTATCCACAGCCTCTCCAGCATTTGCTGTTTTGTGCTTTTTGGATTACGGCCAACCTCACTGGAGTAAGATGATACCTCACTGTAGTTTTGATTTGGATTTCTCTGATAGCTAATGATCATGAACACTTCCTCACGTGTTTCTTGGCTGCCTGGATATCTTCTTTGGTAAAGTGTTTGTCCATTTCCTTTACCCACTGTTTAGTCAAGTTATTTGCCTTTTTCTTATTGATATTTGCAGTACCTTGTAGATTATAGAGATCAGACATCAATCCAATACCTAGTTGCCAAATATTAGTATTTTTTCTCATTTTGTAGTTTACCTTTTAACTCTGCTGATAAAGTCTTTGGATGAGCATAAGTGTTTGATTTTCAGTAGTTCCCATCTATCTATTTTCTCTTCTGTTTATGCATTGTTGGTAGGATTTTGTAGTCTAGTTCGTGTATGAGAACTTCCATTGTTGTCCCGATTTTTTCTTCCATAATCTTCATCATTTTAGGTTTGTTATTTAGGTCTTTGATCCATTTTGATTTCGTTTCTGTGCACTATGTGAGATACAGGTCTTGCTTCAGGTTTTTTGCAGATGGATATCCAATTTTGCCAACAGCATTTGTGAAAGATACTGTTTTTAACCCAGTTTACAACCTTTGGGCCTTTGTTGAATATCAACTGTTCATAGAAGGATGGTGATATTTCTGGGTTCTCTATTCTGTTCCTTGGTCTATGTATCTGTTTTCGTACCAGTACCAACCTGTTTTGACTACTTTGGCAGTGTAATAACTTCTACAGTTGGGCAATGTGAGGTCTCCCACTGTGTTCCTATTGTTCTTAGCATCTTACTTATCCGTAATTTCTTCCTTTTCTGAACAAAGTTGGTGATTTGTTTCTCCATCTCATTAAAAAAATGACATTGGAATTTGTATTGAGATTGCACTGTATACTTAGATCATTATGGGCAGAATAGACATTTTCACAATATTAACTCTTCCTATGCACGAGCAAGGTAGGTTTCTCCACTTAAGTCTCTTTTGGTTTCTTGCAGTAAGTTCTCGTAATTCTCACTGTATAGGTTTCTTAACATCTCTGGTTAGACTTATTCCTAGGTATTTTATCTTCTTTTGGGCTATTATAAATGGTATTGATTTGGTGATTTCTTCTTTGATGATCTCTTTGTTGGTGTAAAGGAATCCTACTGATTTATTTATGTTTATATAATATCCTGATAGTTTGCTGAACTCTTCTATTAATTCCAGTAGTTAGTTTATGAATTCTTTAGGGTTTTCTGTATACACGATTGTATCATCTACAAATAGGGATACTTGTATTTCTTCTTTAGTGGTACAGATCACTGTTATTTCTTTGTCTTGTCTGATTGCTCTAGCCAGATCTTGTAGCACAGTGCTGAAAAGAAGTGATGGCAGTGGGCATCCTTGTTTAGTTCCTGTTTTCAGGGGGAATTCTTTCAGTCTCTCTCCATTCACATTGATGTCGACAGTTGGTTTTACGTTGATACGCCTTATTGCTTTGAGGAATTTCTCTTCTATTCCTATTTTGCTGAAAGTTTTTAATATAAATTGATGTTCAGCTTTGTCAAATGCCTTTTCTACGTCAGTTGATGGAATCAGGTGATTCTTATATCCTTTGTGTTATCTGTCTAGTTGATCATATTTTTTGACATGTTATCATGGATTGAATTGTGTCCCCCCAAAAACATGTGTAGCCCTGTGGCTGGGCCGTGATTCCTAGTATTTTATGATTGTCCTCCATTTTGCAATTTTCCTATGCTGTATGTTAAAGGATTAGGGTGGGACTGTAAATCCTTTTGTAAGATCACCTCCCTGCTCCACTGTAAAGGGAGTTTCCCAAGAGCATGGCTTGCCCCACCTTTAATCCTTTCATCCTGCAAGAGATAACAGGAAAGGGAAGCAAGCAGAGGACTGGGAACCACACACCATCAAGCAAGAGCACTGGGAGAAGAACTCGCCCTTCAGACTTGAGGTTCCTGTGCCAAGATGCTCCCTGGACAAGGAATGATGCAATACCACCAAAGGGGAAAGGCTTCCCCCAGAAGGACATCCTGAATTGGACTTGTAACCTACTAGGCTGTGCAAGAATAAACTTTCCTTTGTTAAAAGCCATCCACTCTGGTATTTCTGTTAGAGCAGCAATAGCTGACTAAAACAGTTTTTGAATTACTTTGGCTGGGATTTTGTTGAAGATTTTGCATCTAGGTTGGTGAGTAATATTGGTGTGTAATTTTCGTTTTTTGTGAGGTCTTTACCTAGTTTTGCTGTTAGGTTTATGCTAGCTTTATAGAACTAATTTGAGAATGTTCTATCCTTTTCTATGTTGTGGAATAGCTTCAGTAGTATTGGAATTACCTCCTCACTGAAAGTCTGGTAGAATTCTCCTGTGAAACTATCTGAGCCAGTACTGTTTTTTGTTGGTAGTTTTTTGACGACCTTTTCAATCTCTTCTTTCATGATAGGTTTATTCAGTTGTTCTACTTCATTTTTGTGATAATTTTGGTAGGTGATGTGAATCTAGAAATGTCAATTTCCTCTAGATTTTCAAATCTGTTGGAGTACAGATTTTCTAGTAATCTGTTATACTTTTAATTTCACTTGTGATGTTGTGACATCCCTTGTCTATTTCTTGTTTGGATTTTTTGTTTCCTCTCCTATTTTTCTTTTGTAGGTTTAGCCAATGGCTTATCAATTTTGTTGATCTTTTCACAACACTAGCATTTGGTTTTGTTAGTTCTTTCGGTTGCTTTTCTATTCTCAACATCATCTAGTTTTGCCCTAATCTTCATTACCTGTTTTCTTCTGGTGCTTGAGGGGTTCTTTTGCTGTTCTCTTTCTACTTGTTCAAGTTGTAGGGTTAATTCTTTGGTTTGGGCTCTTTCTTCATTTCAGATGTGTGCACTGATAGAGACAAAGTGGCCTCTCAGCACTGTTTTTGCTGTATCCCATATGTTCTGGTAAGATATGTTTTCATTCTCATTTGATTCCATGAATTTCTTTATTGCATCCTTGATTCCTTCTATAACCCATGAATTTTTAAGCAAGGTGTTTTTTGGTTTCCATGAGTTTGAATTTCTACCCATATGTTTTCTGGTATTGATTTCAACTTTCATGCTTTATGGTCTCAGAAGATGCTTTGTAGTAATTCAATGGTTTGGATTTTGTTAAGACTTGCTTTATGCACTGATATGTGTTCTATTCTGGAGACTGTTCTATAGGCATTGGAAAAGAACATGTACTCATCTGTTGTTGGGTAAAAAGTTCTGTATGTGTCTGTGAGGTTGGGATAGTTTATAATTGCAATAAGATCTTCTTCTGTGTCTTTATTGAGTTCTTTTTTCCTGGATGATCTGCCCCTTACTGAAAGTGGATTGTTGAAGTCTTCTACTATTATTGCAGAGTGATCTATCTCATTTTTCAACAATGTCAGTGTTTGATGTATGTAGATCTCTGATATTTGGTGCATAAATATTTAAGACTGTTATCATATCTTCCTTATGGATTCACATTAAGCAATAAATAGTGATCTTTCTTGTCCACGATGTTGGATTTTACTTTAAAATCTATTTTATCTGAAATTAGTTTTGCCACTCTCTCTCTTCTTTGCATGTTGTTAGCTTGATATATATTTTTCCACCCTTTGCATTTCAGTTTGTTTGCATCTTTGAGTCTAAGGTATGTTCTTATAAGTAGCATATCAATGGATCATGCTGTTTGATCCAGCCTGTTACTCTCAGTCTCTTTATTGGAACATTCAATACATTTACATTCAGTGTAATTATTGATAGACATGCACTTAATGTTGTTATTATGGTGCCTTACTTTTTGTGTTGTTGACGTTTTATTTGTTCAACTTTATATTCTGTTCTGGGTTGTTCTTCTTTATAGTTTTCATCTTTTCACTATTGGTTTTGTGTCTCTTGAGACTTCAGTATTGTGTTTCTTGTTTTGATATATATTGTTAGTTTGCTTTATGGTAACCCTTTTCTTCCCCTCTAATGCTCTAGGTTTAACTCAGTCTTTAGCTTCCTTATATCTCAACTTTCTCTCCATTGGAATGGGTTATAACTACCGTAATGTATTCCTCTTTATAGTGTACTATCCTAGTTTATATGTTGAGCCCTCTTTTTCTCTAATTTTAATACATTAGCTTTGACTGAGCTTTGTGACTTTCCTAACTATTTAGGACTCTGGATGAAGTGGCCTACTTTGCATCCTTGGGTATACATCTGGTGTTACTGATTTTCTAATCAAAGAATTTCCTTTAGTATTTCTTGTAACTTTGGTTTGGTTTTTGCAAAGTCTGTAAGCTTCTGTTTGTCTGAGAATGTCCTAATTTCACCATCATATTTGGAAGACAATTTTTCAGGGTATATAATTCTTGGTTGGAAGTCTTCTTCCTTTAGGGCTTTGTGTCTATCACCCCATTGCCTTCTTGCCAACAAGATTTTGGCAGAAAAGTCAGAGGACAATATACCAGTTTTCCCTTTGTACATTAGTTTTTGTTTAAGCCTAGTTGCATTTAAGAGCCTCTCTTTATGTTTTGTTTTGTTAAGCTTGATTATAATATGTTTTTATGTCTTTCTTTTGGGGTCTATCTTTTGTCGAGTTCAATGAGCAGCTTGAATAGCTATCTTCTTTCACGGTCTCAGAGAAGTTTTCTGTCAACAGCTCTTCAACTTCTCTCTGTATTTTCTGTTATTCCTCCCTGTTCTGGAACTCCAACTATATGTAAATTGTTCTTCTTGACAGGGTCCCACAAATTTCTGGATGATTCTTGATTTTTCTTGACTCTCCTATATGGTTTCTCCTCATAAATGCTGGTGTCAGTTGCTTTATCTTCAGTCTCACTTATTCTGCATTGCATTTCCTCTATTGTGCTCTTTTCGCTTTCCACTGAATTGTCTAGCTCTGTGATTTACTGAACTGCTGAATTTCAGATAGTTGATGTTCTAGCAGTTTATATAGCCTGTTTAATTTTTCATTTTGTTATGCCACACTTTGTCTAATCCTCATCCTAAGATCTAGAAGGGTTCTATATATAATTCTTTTGTATTCTATCTCTAATAATTTCAGGAAAGCTTCTTAACCTGGTAAGTTATTTTGCATCTTTATTTTGGGAGGTTTCTGGAACCATGATGGTCTGTTTCTTTAAATGGTCAGATATTGACTGTTGTCTTCATGCCATCAGAAAGATGTTCAGCTTCTCTGGAGTTGGAGCAACAGAAACTATGGTATAGTTCTAAGAAAGGAGTAAGAGTACTGCTAGACTTGGCCGCCAGTTCCACGGCATTCTCTAAGTGCAGCTGTCTTAAGTAAAGCTTCTCTGGTGAGATAGCTGCTGTCTGGCTCAGCAGTGCTGCTCACCTTGGCAGCTGACCCCAACAGGGCCCTCAGGATGGCAGGACCCACCTCCTGGCTGACAAACATGGTGACATACTTGGGCCTACTATCCGAAATCACGCCAGCAGACAGTATGGTGTAGCTCAGAGAAGGGAGGGAGGAAGGGCACCATCACACTTGGTCACTAGCCTCTGCTATGTTCTCTAGATGTGATTGTTTTAAAAACTGCTTTTCTGCTGACAGAAGTGTTGTTCAGCAGCAGCTGATAGCAGCTGGCCTCTCAGAGGTGGCAGGCAATGCTTCCTGGCTGACAAAGATGGTGACCTACTTATGGAGTCTCTTGATAGCCACATCATCACATACTATGGCATGGCTCAGTGAAGTGGGTGTTGGGGGGAATGGCTCTGCTACACACAGCCACCAGCCACCACTGAGTCCTCTAGGTGACACTGCTGAGACAGGTACTGTCCAGTCAGGCCTTGTCACTCAGTGTGGCAGGCAGCTCCAGCCAGGCCCTCAGGTGTGGCTGACTCCATCTCTTAGCTAAGATGATGTCCTGCCTGTGCTGCTCCAGCTGAATCTGTAGTGCAGCTTAGAGAAAACAGTGGGGAGTGGTGTTGGTACCCTTGGCTACCAGCCACTGCTGGGTTCTGTAAAGGTAACTGTCTTAGAGACACTATTTACTTAGGTACTGCAGTTCAGCATGGCAGCCAGCCCATGCCAGCCTCTCAAGTCAGCAGTCCCTGTCCCAGTCTGCTGGTTAACAAAGATGATGTCTGTACCTTTAAGCCTCTCAGCCAGTGTGCCAGAAAAAGCAGGACACTTTGTGCTGCCATCTCACCTCTGACAAAGATATTTTTCCCCTTCCTGTTGCTCAGTCCTATTTCTCAACCTTACACTTGACTTTAGGGCTCCCAGAACATTCACTCTGCTCTGTTCAATTGTTTTTCTAGGCCTTAATCCTCAGAGGGAATCAAGGAGATGTTTGACTAGTTCAGCATCTTGGCCCTGCCCTGCTTTAATCTACACATCTAAGCCCCTATATATGCAAAGCCCTAGGTTGGATTTCCTCATGGAAACCCAGATTTGTAGACTAAGATTAAGAATGCATTGGCATCCTCTTATTATTACTTTTGTATTTTAGAAGAAGGTTTATAGATCAAACTAGTTTCTCACTAAACATTTAGTACCCTTCTTGCTTTGCCACCTTTGGTTCCCTGTTGGCAGCTTTCCAGTCTCTTCCAGCCTTCTAGTCCTTGCTCTTGAGCTGATGTGCCTCTTTAGTCTCATTTTGTTTTATAAGCCTATCTAATCTCTGGCTGAAGGATGAACCTCAACAGTGACTACATTGCTGAGCTAAAAAGGTATCCAGGGGCCACATTCTTGGGTTTTTCCAATCTTTGTCAGGCTAGTAAGTGTTGTCTGTTTTTTTGTGAGTTAGAATTTTGTTCTACATTTTTCTCCAACTTTGTCCTGAATCTTCTATTGTAATCCCTATCTGTCAGTAGCTGGCAGTGGTAACCAGGCATCATCTAGCTGTACTAGACTCAGTCTGGTGGAGACTGGTAGCTGTGGTCCATTGGTCTTTTGGACAAATCTTTCCCCTGGTTTCATTAGTTTTTTCCCTTGCTACTGATGGGGTGAGACCAGTGGAGTGTCTTAGATGGCTATCCACAAGCTTTTAAACCCCCAGAAGCCACTTACCAAAGTAGAATGTAGCACATTTTCTTTATAAACTGAGTTTAGTCAATTGAGCTGGATGTTCCCTGAGACCATGGTCCCACAACCTGGTCCCCTGAGACCATGGTCCTCACAGTCCAGCAATTTCATCCCTCAGGGAATTTGAATGTGTTTATAGAGTTTCCATGGCCTTGTCTTGTACAAATCATGCCAGGTTCTCGCATATTGTGTACTGTCTCACCCTTCACCAAAGTTACCACCTACCTTTTGTCTGGCTAGTGTTTTTCCATCCCCACCTTGCCCCTCCCCTTAACCATCAAAGATTATTTCTTTTTTCATGTAAACATTTTTGTAAGTTTTTATAGCAGTGGTCTTATACCACCTTTATTCTTTCATGATTGACTTATTTCACTCAGCATACGTCATACCCTTCAGATTCTTCGGTGTTGTGAGATACTTTGAAGATTCATCATTGTTCTGTATTGGGGCACAATACTCCATTTTGTATCTGTATCATAGTTTATCTGTTCATCTGTTGATGGGCATTTAAGTTGCTTCTATCTTTTTGCTATTGTGAATAATGCTGCAGTGAACATTGGTCTACTAAGCTTATTCATTGACAGCCATTATTTCTTAGAATATATTCCTGATTGGAGATTTCTGAATTGTACAGTATTTCCTTGTTTCTAAGGCTGTGTTATACTCTTTTCCCAAAGGGCTGTACTATTTTTAATTTTCACCAGCAATGCATAAGAGTTCTAATCTCCCTGCAGCCTCTCCAATATTTATTAGTTTCTTTTTTTTTTTTTTTTTTTTTTAGTAAAGTTGGGATAAATTGGTGTCTCAATATGATTTTGGTTTGCATTTCTTTAGTGGCTAGGGATTGTGAGCATTTCTCTTGTGTCTGTTAGCCTCTTGAATGTGTTCTTTGGTGAAGTGTGTATTCATTTCCTTTGTCGTTTTTAATTAGATTATTTCTCTTTTTGTTGCAGAGGCATTGCATTTTTCTGTAGATTTTTAGAGATTAGATCTTTGTCTGATTTGTAATAGCCATTTCCCCTACCCCATCTGTAGTTTCTTGTTTTAACACTTTTGGTAAAGTCTTGGGATGAGCATAATTGTTTAACTCTTAGAAGATCCCCAAACTCTTTTGGAGTTTGTATCCTGTTAATGTCATGTATTCAGGACTCTAGCATTAATACTGTTTTTTCTTCTATATCTTTATAGGTTTTTTTTTGTTTTATATTTAGGTCTTTGATCTATTTTGAAGTCGTTTTTGTGTATGGTGTGAGATATGGTTTCTGTTTCATTTTTTTTCCAGATGGACATCCATTTTTGCCAGCATCATTTGTTAGAAAGACTGTCTTTACTTCCATCTGATGGACTTTGGGTCCTTGTCGAAGATCAGGTGACCATAGGTAGGTGGATTTGCAACTGGGTTCTCAATTCTGTTCCATTGGCCAGTGTATCTGCTGTTATGCCAGTACTAGGCTGTTTTGACTACCATAGCTGTACAGTAGATTCTGCAGTCAGGTGGTGTGAGTCCTTCTACTTTATTCTTCAACAATAGTTTACTTACCTGACATAATCTTTAAACATTAAGTCAAAAATATTCCCTGAAGTCATCTGAAAACTACTAAAAAAGACTAGTTTAAAAAAAAAATCTACCTTGAGCATTATGCCCTTTTAAGAACTGTCTATATGGGATCAAACTGACAGCAGCAACAGGAAAAATTAGATAAGAACATTGGGGGGGGGGTAGTGAGTTTATGTTAATGAAGAAGGAACAACTCAGAAAAGGAAGGTGAGAATAGTTGTATAACTTGAAGAACATCATTTAATATTTTAATATTTTATATAGAAACTGTTGAACTGGTGTATGTTTCACCATATACATTATCAACAACAATAAGCTCTCCCCTCCCCAAAAAAGGAAAGAAAGAAACCAAACCCAGTGCCACCTAATTGATGTGAATTCACAGTAAAACAAATAAATTTAGGGGAAAACAAAGTCAACGTGTGACAGACTGACAATTAGGGATTTGTTAGTGTGGAGATTCCACCTCCCAGTTCTACTGGGATCTGGGAAGGAATGTTAACACAGGAGACTAGTATTGTGACTGTCCAGGACCGGACAAAAACTTTACACAAGATATCACCCTGTTAGAGGCTCTTAAAGTGTCCAATCTGACTACAGTCTAAGCATGATTCTGTTTAGAGGTTGCTGAACTTTTGTAAATGATCAAATCCATTATTTAAACAAAATCCTTTTTTTCCCCCAAATCCACTCATAAACCCAATGAAAACAGAGGTGCTCGGATGGAATTTAGGAATGGGGCTTGAGAGACTCAGCTACATCATGCTGTGTTCATTCCTCACTTCTCCCCAGATTTACCAATTTCTGTGAGCAATGATGGCTCAGGGGAGCACAGCTTAAAGACCACCACACCAGCCCAGCACCCTGATTTTCCAGAGGAAACTAAACAACAGAGAAGCTGCCTAAAGGCTCATGGTAGACCTTTGGCTGGGATAGGGTGTGAGGGTGGGAAAGATAGGATAGCTCCAGGACTCAGGTCATTTCCTGTTCCAAGTCTGGGGCTCTTGTCCTGCGTACTCTAAATGTTCCATGATGCTTTAGGGATACTGACATGGATTGGAAACTGATTACTCAAAAACATCTTGTTAAATTTCCAGGGTAGCAAACAATGTTATATTAAGATTTGGTTCAACAGCCAGCCTCAAAGATTCCTGTGGTTCTGAATCCTGAAATTTTCTGTTATGCGTTCATAGCAGAACTTTTACAAAAACACATGTAATTTCTGGACTATGCTAATGTGTGAAATATTTAAAAGTTAAAAAGAAAGCATAAAAATCTAAAACTGCATATGAGGGATTTAATCCTACCCAAATCTTAGCAAGGCCTGAATTCAGTATAGTTTCCAATATCATATTAAAATTTGATTTCATTGATTTTACCCTGGGGACTTCTTTTCCCCTCTCCAGCCCCATTTTAGATGTATTTTCACAGAAATTATCCCTCTACTCTTTATCTCCCCTGAGAATAACAGTTTTAAATGGGCTATGGTGAGTGTGGTGTGTCAAGTGGCTTCTGATTATTTCCAAGTAGATAAATTATTTCCATGGTTTTCTCAGTTGCTTCATGCTGGCAGCTATGTTGAAAACCCTGAATGTGTTTGTATTTTTCCATACTGAACTCGGTTTTGAAATTTCAATTTTTCTTTCATGCTTTAAAAATTCAGCCTTTTTAATTTTAGAACTTAATTTGAGCCTGAGGTATCTTTTCTATGTATTTACTTATTCACCTACAATTCTTAAAATGGTCTTTGGGCAGAAACACTAAATATTTGGTGCTGTTTGTTTTCTGGAAGTGAACATGAGAAAAATTCTCCTCCCTCCCTTTCCAGTTTTTCTTTGTTTTTCTCTCTTGTTCTTATTCCTTTTCTCTCTCTGTGTGTGTCTAGGCTGAACTGAACTACAAATATAAATGAGCACTTTTTAAGGTTTACTCTGTAAATCTTACATTCCCAGATGCCCTCTCTTTGGCTTTATCAGATGTCTAATTATTTTAACAGCACCCGAGTACAAAGGTTGTCCATCTTTCACCACCTGGCACCCTACTCAATGCCCCTAGATATCTTCATATGATTGTTGTCGTTAGGTGCCATCGAGTGGATTCACACTCAGAGCAACCCTATGTACAACCGTAGGAAACACTGCCCAGCCCTGAGCCATCCTTGCAATTGTTACTATGTTTGAGCCAATTGTTGCAGCCACTGTGTCAATCCATCTTGTTGAGGGTCTTCCTCTCTTTCACTGACCCTCCACTTTCCCAAGGATGATGTCCTTTTCCAGGGACTGATCCATCCTGATAACATGTCCAAAATAAGTGAGATAAAGTCTCACCATCCTTTCTTCTAAAGAGCATGCTGGCTGTACCTCTTCCAAGACAGATTGGTTTGTTCTTCTGGCAGGCCATGATGAAGTCAATACTCTTTGCCAACACTATAATTTAAAGGCATCAATTCTTCTTTGGTCTTTTTAAATCACTGTCCAGCTTTCACATGAAAATGAGTTGATTAAAAATACCATGGCTCAGGTCAAGAGAACCTTAGTGCTTAAAGTAATAATTTTACTTTTTAACACTTTAAAGAAGTCTTTTGCAGCAGATTTGCCCAGTGTAACACACTGCTGGATTTCTTGACTACTACTACCATGGGTGTTGACTGTGGTTCTAAGTAAAATGAAATCCCGATGACATCAATGTTTCCCGCATTTATCATGTTGCTTATTGGCCCAGTTGTTAGGGTGTTTGTTTTCTTTATGTTGAGATGTAACCCATTCAGAAGGCTGTAGTCTTTGATCTCCACCAGGAAGTACCTCAAGTCCTCTTATCTTTTAGTAACCAAGATTGTGTGATCTGCATATTGCAGGTTGTTAATGAGTTTTCCTCCAATCTCAATGCTGATTTTTTCTTCATATATTCGGCTTCTCAGATTGTTTCCTCAGCATACAGACTGAGTAAGGATAGTGAAGGATACAACTCTGATGTGTGCCTTTCTTGATTTTAAGCCATTCAGTGTCCCTTGTTCTGTTCAAATGACTGCCTATGATAGCAAACATAAACTGAACACACACAATATTAATAGTTTTACATGAATTAGTTCTAACTTGTATAAAATCAGCAGAAATTATTGTCCTGATTGAATTATTTTTTTCCTGAGAGCAATATAGGATATAAAATTAAGACTCATGTGGCCTAAGATAAAATGGCCGAATTAATGTTAAAGTTCAATATAACCTTTCATAGAGACGCCAACCCTGTTGCTTCGGATCAAACTCTGTCACTGAGATACTGTGTAATCTTCCTTGTTGTCATCAAGAATGTGGATACCGCATGTCTTAGAATCTGTAACTAAACTCGTTCAAAACTCTTTATATTAAATCTCCTCAGGAGACCTTGTGCTCTGAGAGAGGTCATGTTTAACAGCTCGCTCCTGCCCGTGTCAATCATGGTGTTGCCATCCACTGTTTTGTGCAATCACGTACCTTGTGATCACGTCTTTTAGTCAATCTATTCCAGCTGTATTAAGGTAACCAGTAATGCTAGAAATCACATTTCTCTTTGTCCTGCCTTTGACTAAACTTAATCACTGAAAACCAGCCTGAATAATGAAGCCCTCTCTTCTTTGTTTCAGTCCTGTAAAATTGTCTTTGCATTTGCTGTGCCTCACGCAGTTTGGTTTCCACAGGCCACAGAGATTTGCAGTTCAAATTTGTTTCAAACACTTGATACACCTCCTTTAATTTACTTTCAAACAGATTATGTGTTTTCTCAACAACAAGAAGGCATTTATATGTAAAATGATAAAATAACTGGGAGAGATCTGTAATGGATTGAATTGGGTCTCCCCAAAATATGTGTCAGAAGGTTAGGCTTAATATTGTGTGGTTGTCCTCCATTCTGTAATTGCAATTTTATGTTAGAAAAGACTGGGGTGGGATTGTGACACTCTTATTAAGGTCGCGTCACTGATCCAATGTAAATGCAGTTTATCTAGGGTGTGGCCCGCGCTGTCTTTTATCTTAGGAGAGCTAAGAGGAAAGGGAAGCAAGCAGAGAATGGGAACCTCGTACCACCAAAGTGCCAGGAGTAGTGCAAGCCCTTTGGCTTGAGGTTCCTCCCCTGACATGCTCACAGGCCAAGGAAAGACTGATGACAAGGACCTTCCCCCAGAGCTGGCAGAGAGACAAAGCCTTCTCATGGAGCCAGTGTCCTGAATTGGGACTTCTCGCCTACTGGACCATGAAAGAATAAACTCTTTGTTAAAGCCATCCACTTGTGATATTTCTGTTATAGCAGCACCAGATGACTAAGACAAGATCATTGATGAAGATACAGTGAAGGGAGCCACTTTCTCATTTTGCCGGATCTGCCAAAACCACAACCACTTTCAATAAAGCCGGGGCTCTGCCATGCCCAGAGATGGGAAACTGATTCTTGCAGGGAGGAAGCTGTATTTTAGCTCGAGTGACAGAGGGACAATATCAGGTTGAAGCGGTCCCAGAGTGAGGTTGCTTAGGCACCAAAATGTTCTAACATCCATATTACAGCTCAGCAGTGCCTCCGGCAGCTGGTGTTGCTGCTGCTGCTGGTGATGGCAATGGCCGTGATGGTGGTGGTGATGGTGATGGCGGTGGAGGTGTTGGTGGGGGTGATGGTGGTGGTGGTGGGCGTGGGGTTGGGGTTGGGGTTGGGGGTGGGAGTGGTGGTGGTGGTGGAGCTAGTTGTGCACAAACGCTACAGGTATTCCCGTTAGACTTGCAAGGCAGGCAGTCTCATAGAGATAAAGTTCCTACTAGGTCACTCATGCCATTTAGTCTCTTCACTCTCTATAAGTGACCCTCAATCAGAGATAACACACAAGAAAGCTACCAGGGAAGATACCTGAGAAGTCTTTTAATTCAGCTACGAAGTGCAGCCAAATCCCTAAAGATTTCTTACCAACTTTGGTGAGACTAGCTATAGCTGAGTTGTGAGAAGAGATAGTTGGCTTGGAAACAGGGAACATTTTTGTTTCTTTTATCTGCTGAGCTACCTGCTTCTTCCAGTTAAAGTTATTCCCTCTCTACTGTGTCAGCCATCAGTCTGTTACAATACATTCTTATCCTCTGCTTTACGAAGTTTCTCTGCCCCACTTCTGGCCCTCAGGATTGAAAGAACTTTTTGTGACTCCTTCCTTTTCAAGCTACCATGCAATTTCCCTTCTTTCCTTCATCAGATTTATTGAAGTTGAGGTTTTGCATACAAGATACCTAATGATACAATGGTTAAGCCCCTGGATTCTGATTGAAAAGTCAGTGATTGGAGCCCACCAGCTGTTCCAAGGGAGAAAAGATAAGGTGGTCTGCTCCCCAAAGATTACAGCCTAGGAAACCCTATGGGGCAGTTCTATTGTATCATACAGGGTCTCTGTGAATTGGAATCAACTTGACAGTACACAATGACAACAACTTCCACATGCCAAGTGTTTGTAAGACATTATTGAATGAGTGAATGAATCCAATCAATACTTAAATGACATTTAAATGAAGAAGCTGTTTCTCATTAGTCTCAATTGTCTGTAGAAAGTCTTATGTCTATGGTTAAAGTTTTCGTTATATTGCCCTCTAAGACTAAAATTTTAAAAGATCATAGGAAGAATTTGTATATGAAGTCTTACTTAATTGTTAAGTGAGCTTACAATAGTTCTAAGTGCTACCTACCTCACTGTTGAATATCACTACAGTCACCTTCGAAGTACTCTGCTTGGGAAGCTACACACTGATGCCAATGCCTAGTCTACCCTTCAAAGCAATTGTGGAACTCTTTCTGGAATGGTCATTGTACATGGTAACAAGTTCATGAATTTAATTGTATGGTTGTCCATGAGAGAGTTTTCAGCCAGTAAACAAATAACTGTATTGGCATATCCTCACCTGATCAGGCCCCCGGTGACTTTTTTCTTTACCTGAAGGTAAAGGAAACACTGAAAGGAAGGCATTTAGATGACACTCATGGCATCAAGGGTAATTGGACGACAGCTCTGATGGCCATTCTAGAGAAAAAGAGTGCCAAAATTTCCTCGAAGAGTAGACTAGGTACTGTTGCCAGTGCATAGCTTCCCAAGGGGAGCCCTTCGAGGGTGACCGTGGTGATATTCAGCACTAAGGTATGTAGCACTTTTTCTAGGATGAGTTCATGAACTTAACTGGCAGTTCTCACGTATGCACTGAGGAAAAATTTTCAAAAGAACTGTACGTTTATTTTGGATAATTTGTGCACTATGTTATAACCTAATATATCAGTTACTGTTGAGCTGATTCTGACTTGTGATAACTCGGTGTATGTCAGAGTATGCCTGTGTTCCATCGAGTTCTCAGTGGCTGATTTTTCAGAAGTAGGCTGCTGGGCCTTTCCCGTAAGTTGCCTCTGGCTGCATGCCGACCTTTGGTTAGCAATTGCACACTTACATAACTGCTTATACTATCTAGGGATACCTATAACTTTTAGTACCAGTTTATTTGGAAATTTCATTAATTTGTTTGCCAGTAGCATTTCTGCATTTGAATACTTTATTAAGCGCTGTGGAGAATGCTTGTACGGAGCACAGCCTTGAGAGCAGTTCACTGACTTGCTCAGCTGTAGCTTTCATTTACGGAAGCTCAACCCCAGGGCCCTATGGAGATGAGTGCTACTTGTTCCCCAGCGAGCCTGGACCTCTCAGAACTGCGGCATCCCGGTCCCGTGTCTGTGCACATGGATCTGAGGTGTAAGCGGAAGCTTGAGACACCCGTATGAGATTGTGATTACACCACGGTGCCCAGGTTGTGACTTCCGTATTTGGAAATGTGCTGCCTTCAGATCCTTTCCCCAAGATTAAGGTCCCTAGTTAATGTTTTATTGTTGCAGAACTGGTCTATGTGTGTATGGTTTTTGTTTTCGAACAGTTTTATTGTTAAGGTAAAAGTTTACAAATCGGTTTCCCATTCAACAATGTAGATACAGCTTGTTTAGTGACATTGGTTGCAAATTTCTGAATGTTTCAGCACTGTCTCCTTTTCCTCTTTTGTTACCCCACGTTCGTTTTCCCAGCCCTTATTCTCCCTATTAACTTTTCTTCTGGGCAAAGGCCGCCTTTCTGATCTCATCTAGTTTAAAGTTTTGAGGTGTACATTCCTCACTGGTAGTGCTGTTCGTTTTATAGGTCTGTCTATTGCATGGATATCACATGATCTCCAGGAGTGAAGGGTGTCTGAGGGCCGTAGTCTCGGGGTACCACCAATCTCTATCAAACCAGTAAGCCTGGTCTTATTTATGAGTTTGAATTTTTTCCTTCATTTCTCCCTGACTCTGCCCATGACCGACTGCAGTGGTCTCAGTCAGAGAAATCAGTACTGGTAGTGGTCTCAGGCTGGAGAACATGGTACAGGTGGTCCACTAGTCCTTTGGATTAATTGTTTCCTTGAGACTTGCATTTTCTTCACTTTTCTTCATCCCACATGAGAAGAGACTAACTATTGCATGACCGCTTGCAAGCTTTTAAGACCCTAGATGCTACTCGCCACTGTAGGATGTTAAACATTGTCTACATGAATTATGATATAACAGTTGACCTGGATGTCAACCTTTGTGTTTTTAATAAAGTGGAATGTTACTGAACCCACTAACATTTTTTTATCCAGGGTGTTTTTTACTTTTTCATTTACTCATGCCTCGGCTATAATTCGTTGCAGTGATACCTGGGCTGATGAACTGACCTTCCTTAAGTGAGTCACTGCTTGTCAGTGCTGAGTAAAAGGAACAGCGTTTAACAGAATAGAGTCTCTGGTGGTACTAGCAGTTAGTTGGACTAAACTCAAGGCTGCTAATGGAAAGGTTGGTAGTTCAAGACCACCCAGTGGTGACTGAGAGGAAAGTCCTGGTAACCTACTGCCCAAAAACAACCACTGGAAACCTTATGGAGCACAGTTCGACTCTGACATACATGGGATTGCCATCAGTTGGAATAAACTTGAATTATGTATACATTGATGTGTTTTGAACCTCAAATCCCCATTGCTGTCAAGTCGGGTTCAGTGCTTGCAAAGGAATACACACATATAATTCTGAAGAGTATATACCAGAGGATAATATTCTGCAATATCAAACAGCTTTTTGGGGGGCTATGTGTATTTTCCTGACCTTACCAAGGAAACTCAGCACTATTCCCTGGTTTTAGAGGCATCTTCAGGGCTGCAATCAAAAGCTACTTGAAGGCAATATAGCTTTCCAACTTTTGGGAAAGCTGAGGTCTTTGGAAGGTATTATGACAGATGATCGCAACTAAGACAGGAAAGCTGTTGTGGAATATGAGAGAGAAGAGTACAAAAACTGGAAAGAAACTGCGGTAGTTCTCACCGGGCATAAGCACCTACACTCCGTCTACAGTTCCTTGGAAGCAACCTGGGGTGGCTGCGAGGTGGGTCTAGAGGATCAATCCTCTTACACTGTCCACTAGGAAGAAATGAAATTCTGATCTTGTCTGATAGGACAAATTCAGATAATCACTTCTCCAAGGTACCAGTAGATGGCAGAGTGGAGATTTAAACCCAAGTCTGATTGCAGAGTCAATGCACGTGGCAATATTAGTGCTTTGTGCACAAAACAGTGGCTTTCTAAATACAGAGAATGAGTAGAGTTGTTTTCTTTGTGGGGATGGTATGTAGGAGGATCCTCTTTCAAGTAACTTCCAAAGGGTGTGGTAGAAAAAGCACAAGATTTTAAATTAAATGACTTTGTTAAATCATAATTGAATTACCTTAGATACTATCATTGGCAAAAGGGAAAGAATAATGCCTGGTTAATTTATGGGAAACCCTGGTAGCATAGTGTGTTAAGTGATACGTCTGCTAACCAAGAGGATGGCAGTTCAAATCCTCCAGACACTCCTTGGAAACTCTATGGGGCAGTTCTACTCTGACATCTAGAATCACTAGGGTCATTAAAGTCAGACCTGACTAGATGGCAGCAAGTTTGGGTTTTTTTTTTTTGGTTGGCTAATTTACTTAAGATATAATTGAATTAATGCTTTTTTTTTTTTTTTTTACTTATTTAACATAATATAAAACAGACTGATTTTATGTGACAATTGTTCTTACCTTGTGAACACTAAGACTGTCCCGGTGATCAGGTACTTGTTAGATAAGTTACTATGTCACAGTAAAAGGCAAACAGAGGGATTCACAGATAGGTAGTAAATTTTCTTAATTCACAGTATTTCCCTGAACTGGACAGAGAAATTTGTTCCTAAAATATTCAATGAAATAGTATAAGTGCAGTACGCATACCATACACTCCCACTAACTGATTCTCTAAACATCTGAATTGCAAATAAATTATTTGATGTACATAAAACAGAATACCGGAAACAGTATTCTGATGTAATCTGATTATCTGGATTAGGCAGATTCTGATTAAAAATTCAATCTTGCCACTTTTTAGTCCTGCCTGTTGTTTTTATTTTTTGTCTGCGCTCAGGTGTGATTACATATCAGCCTTGTTTCTTGTCTTGCTCAGTCTAGTCCACAGAGTGGCCTTGTCTGATGTTGGCAGTCTGTGCTCGTGCTCACCAGGAAGATGCCACGGCCCAGCTGGGAGGTGCCCGATGGGATCAGACCTATGTGATCCACAGTGATTTCATTGGTTGATTTCTCCAAAGTGGATTACCAGGTCTTTCTTCCAAGGCCTATAATTTTAGGCATGTTAATTTCTCGGTTATCAATTTCCTCAAGTATATTGCAGATGTGTCTATGACAGTTTCAAACTAACCCAAACCCACTGCTGTTAAGTCAAAGCTGACTTACAGTGACCCTATAGGACAGAGTAGAACAGTTCCATAAAGTTTCCAAGGAGAACCTGGAGGATTTGAACTGCCAGTCTTTTGGTTAGCAGCAGTAGCACTTAATCACTATGCTACTAAGGTTGCCATGACACTTTTAGAGAGATGCAAATAAAATATTAAATACAACATGCATCTGCTTGTCACATAATAGCTACTCAAACCAACAAACTAAACTCATCGACGTCGAGTCGACTCTGACTCATCGTGACCCTATATGACAGAGCAGAACTGCCCCATAGAGTTTCCAAGGAGCACCTGGTAGATTCGAACTGCTGATCTTTTAGTTAGCAGCCATACCCATGGTACTGCCACTGTTTTCAATAGTTGCTTGGTAAGCATTGGTTTCTTTTAGAAAGACATCTTAAAGATCACCTCTTTTAACCTTCTTACATGAGAAAATGAGTTCCCCAAATGTCATTTGTTGTCTCTCATTGAAAGAAAAACTATTATAACTATGGTTCAAGAGTCTTGATGAGAATATGTATCAGTTACACTAAATATTCATACTAAATGATTGTTGATAACCTAAATTAAATATGGTTCTTCAGGGAATGGTTACATGCAACAAAATGAAGCAAGTCAATGAGAATATAGTTTTCCGCTAAATACGCATTATAATCCAGTGCAGTGAATTATCTCTTTTATTAGTTTTGAAGCCTTTCCCAAGAAGCAGCGCTGTTATCAGCTGTCGTGATGTTCATTATCATCATCATCACTGTGTTCATTACTGTGAGTTAAATGCGATTATAAGAATACAAGTAAAGGTGGCAAATTTCTTAGCTGTATAAACTATGACCAGGAAGTCACGTATCAGACCTACTCACCTTTAGTTTCATCTTTTGAATGTGAGACATTTTCCTCTTAATCACAGTGAGGAAGTTTTATTGATAAATATAATTACATTAAGAGTCAGCTTCCTGTTAGTCTCTGGCCTTTCACCTATCAGGATCATAACTCAGCACAGAATTGCACAGGGATTAACTGACATAAATACCTCTCTTGGACAAATCCTACGAAGTCAGGGTGCATATTCCCCTGTATTCTTTGTCTCTCCCTGAAGCACTTTTGACTTATTTCAGAAATGCTCTAGAAATTTATTTTGTAAGCAGCAAGTTCTTGGAATGTTTATTACCTAAGTAAATTGATTGTTTAATACACCATTTATGTGCTCCTTACTTCTACAATAGATTTATCACTGTGACTGAAAAATTACTTGCTGGCTGAATTAATTGACTAATGTACTTTTGGGAGAATTTTCTCAGTTACATTTATTGAATAAGATTCTTTGTTCTTAATTGTGTAACTAGAAAATTAAGTACCTTGCATTCTTCTTTCTCAATATAACATAGAAAAAAAACTTTAAATATGTGTTCTCTTGTATCTATAGCTGCTAACTAAAAGGTCAGTACTTCGAGTCCACCAGGCTCTCCTTGGAAACTCTATGGGGCAGTTTTACTCTGTCCATAGGGTCGACAAGAGTCAGAATTAACTCAGTGGCAAAGGGTTTGGTTATTTGGTTTTCTTGTGTCTCCAAGCCATTGTGTGTGCTATTCCCTTCCTCTCCACACTTGGCCTGAGAGACTTGTATAGTTCCTCACATCTATAGTCAAGCATTGCCTCCTTCCTAAACTTACATTCATTCATTCAATAAACATTTAATGAGCACTGACTGAGTGACATGCTCTGTGCTGGACACTAGGGATAGTTCAGTGTGAAAAACTACTAAGTGGGCAGTTTTGTTACACTGTGTATTACTGGGTGCATACAAGAGAAAGACTTGATAACCACCACAGAACTGGGAGTGGGAGCAGGGAGATCAAAGGTGGCTTCCCAGAGATGGTAATCCTTGAGTTGGGGCCTGAAATACAAGTCAGACTGGGGGTGGGGTAGGGAGAGTGTTTATTTTCATCAAGACCCATTTGATTCAAAAGAACGGCAGGCTAAATCAAAACAGAGGCTTGGTTTAAAGACTCAGAGAAATATTGCGAAAACCGTGAATAAGTACTATAAAGGAAGGCATTGGAAAGGTATAGTTAGATTTCTTCAACCCCTCTGCTAGCTTTTCCTATCCCATTTCTCGCCACTTGGAACAGGATCACTCTTGTTAGCGAGGGGTGGGGCAGAGTATTCAGTTGTTGCATTTCAGCCAGGTGCATGATTCATTGCTGTGCACATGTTAAGTAATCTCAATAACAGTCACAGGCTGTATAGATTTGTGCCAATACAATTATTTACTGTTTCTAGTTATTTATTTTCAGCCACAAAAACCAGACTGCAATCTGTCTCTTTCCCTGTGGACTTAGACAACAAATAGTAACCAACATCTTTAAATGTCTTGATGTTTCCTTCTCAGGTCTCCTGAAACTCTGCCTTCAGGGACCCAGGGCAGTGTAACACAGCTGGCCTTTGAATCAACTTCTTTGTCTCCTGTTCCCATGGACTGCTGACATCCCATCTTCTCATAACATTTTCCTCACCCCATGCTGGGTGAAGACCCATTCCCAGTTTATGCTTAAGCCGAGAGTCATTTTGTTGGAAGGTTCATTATAGTGAATTTATAATAAGGAATTTGGTGACTCTCATGAAATCCAGGCTCAGGATATCCTTCTTGGGAAATGAGAGGGTGCCTCTGTCTCTAGCTGTCTCTCTCTGGCTTGTTCCTCTCCTTAGCCTACATGTTTGTTTCCTTTTTCTCTTCTGTAGAGCAGTTTCTCTGCTGGATACTCTCTTGACCTTATCCTCTGAATCTCTCGACTTCTCATTCTTGGAATGTAAGCCTGAAGAAATCTAAAGTCTGACCCCGACCTGCACACTTTCGATTCATCAGCCCCCACAATCTTGTGACCTACCAGAGGTCTCCAACCTACTGCCTGACCCATGAATTTGGAATTTGCCACCCCTGTAATTGTGCTACCCATTTCCTTGAAGTGAGTCTCTCTCTATATGTTTATAGATGCATTTCACTGGTTATGCTCCACTAGAGAACCCAGGCTAAGACTGCAAGATTTCTACTCCCCCATCACGTCAGCCCGTGTGACTTTGACTTGGCTGTGGTGCTAATTCTGTTTCCACCTGCAGGTGATCTTTGTAGATCCAGACCAACATATTCTGACCATGTATGTTGGCTCTTTTGTTTCTAATTCTGGGTGAGAGCACCTGATTAGCTCTGTTTTGTTCTGTGTCCATCTGTGATCTGGTTAGCCATGGCAATGGCTGTTTGATTGTTGGTACAAACATGATTGTCTATGCCTGCTATATCCACAGGGGCTGTTGGAGACAATGCAGAAAAGGGAACATGAGCTGGGTGTATATACCAAATATGTTACCCACAGTATTCCAGGCAGTGGGTGCAACAAATGTGAGTGCTGGAGGAAGCAGGGAGCTTAGAACATACAAGGAACTTCAAGTGCTGCATTATGTCTAGAGTATAGCATTTTAGGTGGGGCATAATGAGAGATGGGATAGAGAAACAAATAGGGACGAAATTATGAAGTGCTGTTAAGCATGTCAAGAAGCTCAAAGAAGAAAAAACCAGTGTCTCTCTCCCCTCTAGGCCTTTGCACATGCAGTACCTTCTATCCAGTACAGATACCATCCCTCCTTTCTTTGACTCACTATGTGTTTGTTCTTTAGGTCTCAGTTTAGATGTATTTCCTTCTCAAGAAGAAGCTGACTAAGCCACTTGACAAGTTCGGTTGCCTCCTTCGAATCTTCAGTTGGATGTCACCCTCTCAGCAAGGTTTGTTGACCATTTTGTTTAATGCTGCAACCCATCACCACTGCTGGCCCTCGTCACTTATAGTACCTTACCCTACTCTACTTTCCTTTATTTTTCTGTAGTCTTCCTTGACTTCTAACAAATTATCTATTTATTTATTTATCATTCATCGCTTCCTCCTTTGCTTGAATCCAACCTTTAAGAAGGCAAAGATCTTTTTGTTTTGTTATCTAATTTAGTCACGCTTATAGCAGAATTCTTGGCATGCAAACCGAAAATCCAAACCCACTGTCATCAAGTTGATTTCAGCTCACAGTGACCCTTATAAGACAGAGTTTCCAAGGTGCCCCTGGTGGATTTGAACAGCTAAACTTTTGGTTGGCAGGCATAAGAGTTAACCACTACACCACCAGGGCATACAGTGAATACTTAATAAATATGTCAAAAAATGAATGAATGATAAAGAAAATGCTCTACATCCTACTTTAGTGAGTATCGTCAGGGATCTTAAAAACTTGTAATGGTTGTCTAGAATACTTTCTACATGGCCGTTCCATCTGAAGCAAAGGAAACTGAAAAACAAAAATGACACAAGGAAAACATTAGTCCTACAGGCTATTAGCCTGAGGCCAGAACTAAACAGTGTTTAGCTATCATTATTGACAGTTCTGACAGGGATCATAACACAGAGTCCAGGACAGAGCAGGAGAAAAATGTAGAACAAAATTCAAATTCCAAAAAAAAAGAACAGTTGTGCTGGTCTGAAAAAGACAGGAGGAGCTTCTAAGACTATGGCCCCAGCATTATGCTAACTCAAAGCTAAAGCTACTCCCGAAGTCCACCTTTCAGCCAAAGATTAGACAGACTTATAAAACACACAATAACACACACAGGGAAAGTGCTGCTTAGTTCAATTAAGAATACAAGATCCAATGGACAACCTTACGCAAAAGCAAAGATGAGAAGGCAGGAAAGACAGGAAAACTGGGCAAATGGACATAGGGAGGCTGGGGTAGAAAGAGACACAATGAGGGGGATGCAAGCAATGTCACAAAAGAATTTGTGTATAAATTTTTTAATAAGAAAAATAAGGCAAATCAGATTCAGAAAAATGAATAATGGTGCATCTACTATTTGATAGAAATCTCATAGCTGAGGGTAAAATTTCTTTCTGGGAGAATAATTGGAGAGTACATTGGTGTAGTAAGCCTGATGTTTCAAGTGAACGATAAGGTTTTTTGTCTAGAAGAGACAGGGAACTTAAAGTTTTTCTCTTTTTATAGAAAAGTTGAAGGGTTGAAAATGAACTTGCTCTTCATGGTATTTATTGCCTATTTCTTGTTAGCCTATGCATTACTTGAAACTAAGTGTGTTGTAACCTCGTATTTTATTTCTCATAATCCCATGTGTATTAAATAGGTGCTCAGACATTTAGGTGAAGAAGAATATATGAACATGAAGGTGGACTAAAAGAAGAAGAAGAATGGAGGAACAAATGAATATCTCTTACTTGCTCTGTCTTTTATAGATTTCCAGATCAGTGGTATCATTCCCAAATTAGGAGCTTCAAGTGGGCTAAGAACACTTCTGTCCTTTCTTAGCAGTGTGATTTTGAACTTAATTTCTGCAGTCTGTAATTTTACAGCCTTGACTATCTTACAAATTTATCATTCACAACAAAACAATAAAAAGAAGCTCATTGCTGCTGAGTCAGTTCTGGATCTTGGCAACCTGTATGATACAAAATAGAACTGCTTCTTGAGATTTTCTTGGCTGTAATCCGTATGGAAACAGATTGCTGTGTCTTTTTTTCCGTGGGGCTACCAGGTGGGTTTGAATGGCCAACCTTAGGATCAGCACGTGAGGGCAAACCGTTCATAACACCAAGGGGCTTATTACTCACTCCCACGGATATAATTTGAATCTGATTCATCAAAAGACTGTGTGGGTAGATGCAGTAGTATCAAATAGTAACATTTTAAGACTTCGTGGGAAAAGAAATTCAAAAGAACTTCATGTCCAGAACAATTCACAAGTTAAATTGTCATTTTCAGATGCAGAATTTCTCAGGTATATTGATTCAATATTCTGTAATGTATCTGAAATCTTGTTGTGCCTTTAAAAGTCTATCTGTGGTTTCCTATGTCCCACTTGTTTCAGGAGTGTGAAGGCTTCTGGAAAAGTCTTTTATGAGTCACCCTTGCTCTTTCCTGTTGTATCATATTTTGCAGGGATTTCTTGATGGATTTATCCCTTGATGGTTAAGGCTCTGTGTCAACTTGCTGGGCCGTGATTGTCAGTGGTTTGGCAGTTGTGTACAGTAATCACCTCTATGATGAGATCTTATATAATGTGTGTTCACCTCCATAATAGAATCTGCTGTGAGAATCCAATTAGTTGAAAAGGATTTTCCTTGGATATTGCCTGCATCCAATACAGGTGGACTCTCTGGCCAAGGTTTTGGGCTTTCGCTTGCCCTGGATCCTGTTTATCTGACCTTTGGTTCTTGGGAAGAGCTAGCAGCTTGCTTGCCTATCTTGGGATTTGTAAGCTTCCATGTCATGGATCTTGGGTTCTCCAGCCCCTTTAGCTACATGAGTTGGGAGAAGCCTCCTGCATGACCCACAGACATGAGACTTTCCCACCTGTATAATATGGTGAGCCATCTCCTTTATTTAAGTTTCTCTTTCTTTCTTTCTCTCTCTACACACGCACACATACAAACACACACAGATGCTTCACTGACTTTGCTTCTCTAGAGAAACCAGACTAAAATGCATCCCAATTGAGAAATCATCAGATATTCTTGAATTGAATTGTGAAATAGCCATTTATTTATAGCAGATCACATTTCTAGACACTTAGGTGCATATCAAACATTATATTACTTGAATTAAAGTTCCCTATGTCCATGGATGCATTGTGTAAAATAACCCTTTAGGATCGTCCTCAGTTATAAATTTTTGAATTTTGAATGTCTGTTTCAGAGACCTACATCACGACAACCTACGCTTCTTGACCTAACCTGCTGCAGAAAGCAACCCCTACCTCATCTCCAACTCTTGCCTATCACCTCTGTCAGTCTTTTCTTTACTCCCTTTTGCTGTTAAGCACAATTACAAGTCAACTAATGCCAACCCTAAGAGTAGAGAGGCAACCAAGTGGATAACACATAAGGTTAGCATGAGATGCGATAGATTGTGCCTCTGCTATTTAGTATTTGTGTGGCTTTGAGAATGTTGCTTGAATTCTCTGAGTAGCAATCTCTGTATCTGTAAAATGGGTTTAATTATATCTACTGCATAGGTAAAAGTTAAATTAGATAACACATGCAAAGTATTTGTTTCCTCTCTCCTTAAAATAGGATTTGGTAATACATGCTAGTTTGCTAGTTTTTTCTTTGGGTTTGCTAATGCCTGAGGCAAAAACTTTTTTTTTTGTTATACCAATGTATTTTTATTTGTGTTATAATTAATATCCAAATCATCGAAGAGTTAAATCTTACTTGTGTCCTTAGTGCTTTAAATTCAACTTTCTAATCTTATTCTGTTCATAAATTTAGTACGTTTTTATTAAAAAAGTGCAATTGCTTTCACAGCTCTAATTAATGCTTAATTGATTCATATGGTTAAAATAATGAATTGTCCTTAAATATTTAATAGTATTGCATTAATAAATAATGATAGTTTTATGATGCTTCAAATTACACTTGTTATTTTAAGGTCAGTTCTTTTTCAAATAATACAAATCATTTGTGTAGACTTAAAATAGAGTATTCCCTAGCACATGAGCAACTCTGATTCTGCATCTAGTAGACCAAAGTATCAAATATCTTAAATTGAATTTTCATACACTTCCAAACATGTTGAAAACAGAAAGCATGTTCAAACGAGCAGAATGCCTACAAAGCATACCACAGCACAGTAGCACTATTTAAATAAAGAGCTCACTAGTGTATTCATTATTATCACTCTATATGTGTTGATATACCCTTCCTCCAGGAGTGGCTAATTATCTCCCAGTCAAAGGGAAAAGAACTACTATTCCAGAACACTACAGCCACAAAAGTGTACCATTCAGATTATCCTCAGTGATTCTGTATTAAAGCACAGAACATAGGAGCTGTTTTCAGAATGATTCTACCCAAAGCCCAGATTAAAACACCATTGCTTTCTTGTAATTAATCTCTACCTGTTTCTGCTGTTTTACTGAAAACTGCTCCCCGTAGTTTTCCTGGCAGATCTGAGTAGATTTCTGCATGTCTTTCCTACCATCTGCCTAACTAATCTCTCAACTCACCTCCATGTTGCTCCATTTTCATTGAGGGGCTTCTTAAGTGCTTTTGAGATTAAAGCGAGGCCACTACTGGTGAAGTTCTGTGCTTTTTCTACCTTTTATTTTCTTATCTGTGTCAAATCTAGCCTTCTGTTGGTTTATCACCAAGTGCCAATCTATTTCCCAGCTTCTTATTTTCCTCTCACTTCCCTTAATCTAGTGTCATCAGATCACTTCCTGCAAATGCAAATCTAATTCAAATTTCCAGGGCCAAATTTGCGCAAGGCGAGAATTGAGCCAATTTCTGCACATCATTCTGGGACTCAGCATCACATCACCATTAGAATTGGTCTTGTCCTGGCATGGGCTGCCATTCTGATGCCTGGTTGGTTGGCTTCTGGTCCAACAAACATAGACAAGTGACCCGTCAGCACACATACACACATACAGTTTGCTTAGGGAAATATACAGACAGGAGCGGTAGCAAGCATGGAGTTCCCCACTGCCCGCTATAAATTGGGTAGCAAGCAGGAATTTAGAGGGACCAGAAGTCAGATGCAAGTAGAATTTTGGCCTTGGATTATTGGATTCTAAACCACAGAAGTGAGGAAGCGCCAGCCCCCTGTACCTCCTTTGTGGTCTTACATATGATTTAGCAAAACCTCTAGTTCACAGTAGAATCAAAACTAAATAAGAGGAGGTGGGGAATCTAATAACTGGCTGACTTATTGTCTGCTACCATAGAATTGATTCCGACTCATGGCGATCCCACGTGTTACAGAATTGAACTTCTCCCTTAGGGTTTTCTTGGCTATGATTGTTATGGAAGCAGATCACCAGGCTTTTCTTCTGAGGGGCCGCTCGGTAGCTTCACACCACCCACCTTCAGGTTACTAGGCAAGCGCAAACCGTATGTATCACCCAGCTCCTAGCCCAGAAAAAAAATGCTTGTTTAGTTCCTTTTCTGCAACCAAGGAGAGACTTTTCATAGGAAATATGAATCAGACCTGGAGGCAGACAAAGTAAGTTCTGCTTCCTCCCCAGGTCACCTTCTCCAATGAGTTATCTGCATATCTCTTGCCCACCTACAAGTCTCCTAATCTCCCTTTGTGGTCAATGGACAGGGATGGTACCTCAGTACCCTTTCTTTTACCTGTAGTGTATAACAGCAACCTTTCTTACCACAGTGTTCGGTCTGGGATGAACTGGATGACCACCTGTATAGAGGTAGTCCAGACAGGGGGAGACGTAGAACTGTTGTTTGATGCTTGATTGTGTTGGTTTTTGTTTTTTTTTTTGTAGGTATTATGCCCAGAACTTCTACAGTTACCTTTCTATCCTGAGGAAGTCAGCCTGAGGAAAAAACTGACAAGGAGAACATAGTCAAAATAATAGCAGAGTGAAGGAGCCAGAACACAGATCACATTGAAATTGAACTTGCCTTGCTGTTATAAGTACCATGAGTCAACAAATTCTTTTACTTTTTTAACCAGTTGGCATTTTTCTTCGTGTAGTCAAAAGCATCCTAACTTGCCAACTTGTCAATTCACTTTCAGCAGACTTACCTCCTTCATTCCACCAGCACTGCTGTCAGAAGGCACATCACTAACCTTCCTGTTGGAGCATCCAATGGATTGCTTTCCTTGTCTTCCACCTCTGCTCCATCCTTGGCAGTTAGATTTTTCATTAGATATACACGTTTGCAAGGATTTGCTGTGACATGGACATAACAGAGAAATACTGAAAGCAATCTAGATACACATAACATAGAAATTATTAAGTTGATTATAGATGTAATTTTTTTCTAATGCAATTTATTTATGTATTTTTAATTTTTAACAAGTTTTTTTTTAAACTAATGCATTTATTTTATGCATGAGTTATTCTATAGACAGTCGAGGTCAGAATAAATAAATTACAATATGGGATACAGTTGATAAAAAGGTTTAGTAGTTCTACATGTACCAGTGTGGAATGATTGTCAAGATACATTAAGCGGAAAAAGAAATGAACAAAACAGTATTGATTTATATTTGATCATTTTTACATTTTTAAAAAAAGGATGTAAATACTTGTGTATGCATAGATTACCTCTCCAAGTTATTTAGCTGCCCCTGAAATAAGGAACTAGATAATGAGGATAAGAATGGTAGGAAAACTAATTTTCATTTTATACTCTTTTTTACATTTTGAATTTTGTATTGTGGCTATGTAGTATCTACTCAAATAATAATCCATTGTCTTTGAGTCGATCCCAACTCATGTCAACCCCGTGTAATAACCTAAATGAATTTAGCTAAGTTTGGAAATAAAGAAGTGTTATATTTTTTGGCATAATGTTGCTACTTGTCTTAGTTATCTAGTCCTGCTATAATCAAATACTCCAAGTGTGTGGTTTTAACAAAGAGAAATTTACTTTCTCACAGAAAAGCAGGCTAAAAGTCCAAATTCAAGGCATCAGCTCCAGAAGAAGTCTTTCTCTGTTGGCTCTGGAGGAAGGTCCTTGATATAAATCTTCCCCTGGGCTGGTTTGTTTCTGAGGTGCAGGGACCCCAGGGCTGCTCTGCTCCTGGTGCTGCTTTCCTGTTTCTGTGAGATTCCTAAACCTCTTCCTGCTTTCCTTTCTTTTCTGTCTCAAGAGAGTGCCTCAAGGCACACTGTAGCCCTTCTTCCCTCATTGATCTTACTGAGCAAGGTATACAATGTACAGGAACATCACAAAATACCAGCACACAACTCAGTCCATGACACTGCTTAACATAGTTTCATCCCAAATCTCCCCATGTGGTCTCTTCCCTACTTGTGGTTCTAAGAATAATTTAAATGCTGATAAATCCCACATTTTTCTATGATGTCTCTTGAGTTTCAGGTTTATCTCATGACTTATGTCAATATCTCACAAACGTTCCCAAACTGTCAAAACTATTTTTCCTAATTGTCATTCTTTCCTAAAGATCTTGCTTTTTTTCCCAGGTCTCTTACATCTCAGTAGGCTATCATCATCAATTCATATATTCAAGAAAGCTGTCTAGGAAATGATTTAGAAGATAATGTTGGAGTCATTATTCCTTATCCCTGAGCTGAGAGAGGAAACCCAGTGGTGTAGTAGTTAAGCTCTATGGCTGCTAACCAAACAGTTGGCAGGTTGAATCCACCAGTTGCTCCTTGGGGACTCCATGGGGCAGTTCTACTGTGTCCTATAGGGTAGCTATGAGTCAGAATGAATATGATGGCAATGTGATTGTTGGGTTTGAGGTTTGAGCATAGGGAACAACACTCAGCTGAAGATGGGCCCTCAAGGACTCACAAGGACACATCAACTGAGCCCTGAGATATGAAGACAATAGATAGGATAATCTTGGAAAACATCTCTTAGGGAACCTTTCTCATAAAATGACTTTCTAGTCATATCTTTTTCTGTTAGCATTTAGTGAACAGAAATTTGTTGGACCATTGAAGACCCTCCTGGCTGTCATTACCGAAACCCATACCAACGATTAAGAAAGAGAATTCAAAATATAAGATAACATTTTCTAGCCAATCTGTGAAATGGTGAGGCTTTCAATGTTTTGACCATTTTTTAATATTAATATTTATTGATGATTCTGCGATATTCCTTGAAATCAGGCAGATGTGGCTGTGACAGCATCCTTGTCTGTTCTCTGGCTTTTGTCTATTCTGTGATTTCCTTGGATTTGGGTAGACATGGCTCTAACAACACATTTGTCTGCTTTCCTGCATTTGCCTTTTGAATATATGACAAATAAAACTTTTTTTTTGCTTTATTAAACTTTGTGGTATTTTTCCCCTACATGTGATACTTTCCTCTACCTCAAACTCCAAACATAAGCCGTCAATGATTCCTGTTGTGTCTATACCCAGCATATACATACATAGCCATATAAATGCAATAGACATATATATATTTTTTAAAGGCAATCCAACATAAAGTAGTATTATAGAACAATATCATTAATATAACACCCAAGTAAAATTTTACAGAAGATCATCCAAAAATGGCCACAGCAGTATATTGACAGGGAACTGCCCAATATTCAGTCCCAGTTCATCTTATGCTGGCAGTAACATCCTTTGCTCCATGAATTCAGCTTGAATTTCTGGCAGTTCCCTGTCATTGTACTACTATAGCCACTTTTGGATGACAATTCAGCAAAATTTTACTTAGATGTTGTATGAGTGATATTCTTCCATAATATCCACAGTCTGTTGGATTACCTTTATTTGGAATGAGCCTTGCAGTTGGTTGGACCGCTAACTGTTTTCCAAATTTCTTGACATCGAAGAGGGAACGCCTCCAGCTCTGCGTCTGTTGAAACATTTTTGTTGATATTCCAACAATTCCTGGAGGCTTGTTTTTCACCAGTGCTTTCAGTGTGGCTTGCTCTTCCTTCAGTTCCACCAGTTCTTGATCACATGCTACCTCCAGAAATGACTGATTGTCAACTAATTCTTTTTGATACGATGACTCTGTGTATTCCTTCCATCTTTTTTATATACAGGTATATAAATCAAGGTAACTCTCCCTCTCCTACCACTCCATGTACCCTTTCTATCCTTGAGATTCCAGTGTGGCTACTGTAATCCAATCCGTTGTAAGTCCTCATCTAGCCACCACACCTCTACACTTCCATTCAAAATGTCTCCATAGTTGGCTTGATTTTTTAAAATCTGTATCTGATTAAGTCACTCTATTGTTTAAACTGAACCAACTTGGCAAGTGGTGGTGATTGCTTAAACTCCCTTCAATGACTTTTCAAAGTACTTAAAATAATTTCATGTGACATATAACCAAGGGTCGCCATGAGTTGGATCCGACTTGATGGCACTTGGTACTTGGCTATAACCAAGGTCAGCTAACTATGGACTTCAAGCCAAATCTGGCCACACGTGTTTCTGTCTAGTCCCAGAGTGAAAATGATTTTTGAGAAGATTATTTCATGACATAGGAAAATTTTGTAAAATTCAGATCTCAGTGTCTACAAATGAAGTTTACTAGAACACATTCATGCTCATTTGATTCCGTGTTGTCTATGGCTGCTTCTATAATACAACAGCAGAACTGTTTCACAAAACCTGAAATACTTGCTATTTTGTCCTTTACAAAAAAAGTCTGCTGGCCATGGTCTAGAGCACAATCTGACTTCTGCCTATTCAATACTATCCCCTGCCTCAACCCTCCCGTTCTATTCCCCAGCTAAGCACTGATTCACTATGCTCTAACCAACTGGCCTTCTTTTAATTACTCAAGTATGCCACAGTTTTTCCCACCTTAAGACCTTTGGGATAATTGACACCTCTTCCTGGGGTGTTTTTACCTCTCTCTTTACAATCTAACTCTTACTCATGTCAAATCTCAGCATTAATGTCTTTCCCTCAAAGAGCCCTTCAGAAACCTCCTAGCTCAAAGCTGTTGTTGGCTACCATCGAGTTAATTCTGACTCATAGAGACTCTATATGACTTGGTAGAATTGCCCATTAGGGTTTTCTTGGCTACAACCTTAATGGAAGCAGATTGCCAGGTCATTAAACTCTGGTGACATAGTGGTTAAGTGCTATGTCTGCTAAGCAAAAGGTGAGCAGTTCAAAGCCACCTGGTGCTCTTTGGAAACACTATGGCGCAGTTCTACTCTCTCCTGTAGGGTTGCTATGAGTCGGCATTGACTTAACCGCAGTGGGTTTGGTTTTGGTTTCTGCTGTAGAGCAGCTGCACAGGTTTGAACCACAAACCATCCAATCAGCAGCTAGCTGAACACTTAACCATTGTACCCTAGGGTTCCATAGCACAAAGTAGATTCCTTTATTATTCTATCAGTTTATTTTTTTCTTTTATAATTTGTATTAGACCCGCAATTACATATTTGTGTTTGTCATATTACTTCTTCCTTGCTGGGTTATAAACTCAATGAGAACAGAGACTGTGTCATTTCCTGTCAGATTCCTGTGGCTGGAACCTATCACAATGCTTAGCACATGGAATATACTTAATAAATTATTGTCAGATGACTGAGTAAATTAAAGCGCAAATGTGCTTCTACTGGGTTTCAGGTATTGTGCTGAGTACATAGCTTTGGGGCTATAAACTTGTGGCAGAATCAGCGTGTTCCCATGGACCTTTACTTCTGGAAACAGACAGAAAATGAATACAAGAGGATATTTTTATGTGTGAATTAGGCGGACATGCGGAAATTTGTTTGTTAGAACAGAAGGACTAGACAAGTAAAAAGAAAAGATGAAGAGTAGGTTTTATCTCCCACCAGTAAAAGGAGGTATACAAACTAAGTGATTTCTTAGGATTATAGGATTCTGCTTGGTCATTTTTCTGCAAGCAAATGTACAGCAGTCTACAAGTTGATAATTCCCCAAATCTTTCTCCTTGGATCTGCAGGAGCATATACTAGGTTTGTATAGTGCATGGAAAGGCAAGTGTAGCCTGTCTGTAGCCTCTGACTGAGACCACTGTAAGGCCCCAGCTATAGAGACACTAATCCTGCCACTCCCACTGGCAGAGCATCTCAGATTGTTGATTGCTTGGTCCATGAAGCACCCAGCATTGTGAGAGTGACTTGCTCTTCAAACAGACTAAATAAATAAATAAATAAAATAAAATAACTGATGGTTTATCTTTATTAAATAACAAGCAAATAGTTTATACAGATACAATCCCTTTTCTATTGCACATGAGTCTTCCCTTTCTCCTGTGGAAGGTGACACCATGTGACTAAAGTGCAAGTCAAGCAGCCTGTTTGAATGCCCTGTAATACGTGATGACTTTTGGCAAGACACGCAGTTTTCCAGTTATTGCAAGTGCAGGAGAAAATGAATAATTTCAGTTCACAAAGATTTAGGGAAATAATTGTTAGCTTCATTTAAAATGCCCATGTGATGACTTCTAAGCATCTCCTAGCAATTAAGCCAGCGGTTGCTCTTCAAAACATGTGTCACTTTTTTTGCATTGGGGTCAAACTCAAACTGTGAAGATCCACTGAAGAAATAGAAAAACCCTGCAAATACAAAAATACAAAGAAGGGATATATATATAATATATGTGTATATATACATAAATTTTCAAGTAAATAAATCTGGCAACACATAAAACTTGGAATAACGGCTCACTGAAGCAGAATGTGTTTATAGTTTTACTCTGTGCCAGGGACTATACTAAGCAATTTACATGATTTTATCACTTATTTACACAAGAATCCTGTGAGAAAAGTATATGTAGCTCCATTTTATAGATGAGCAAGTTGAGGTTCAAGGAGATTTAGACATTGGCCCCAAGTTACTCAACAGGGAAAAGATGGAGATACCATTTGATTCCAGCTCTGACAGCAAAATCAGGCCCCTGATTACTGGCTTCTAATCAGATAAGATTATCTGCTTGTTTGGAAACTATGATCTCTTTATTTTCTTTCTTCCCCACACTCCTCCTTTCTGACCCATCCCAGCCTGATGGGGCATTTCTGGCCTCAGAGAAGAACAGTAACTCTTTCAGAGTGGCCAGGACCCTTGACTGTTCTGCAAACATGATGCTCAGATTACCTTTAATAAAGATCATCTGTCTTCACTCCTCTGCCTCTGATTAGGAATATATGGAAACTCTGTCAAGCCTATTGCCACAGAACAAATTCCAACTCATAACGATCCTATAGGTCAGAGTAAAACTGCCTCATAAGTTTTCCAAGGAGTGGTTGGTCCAAACTTTTGGTTAGCATCCAAGCTCTTAAGCACTGTACCACCAGAGTTTGATATACATACATGTGTATGTATATGTACATGTTTGTATGTCTGTGCATCTGCATATGTATATGTTTATGCACATGATTATATATGTATTTGTATGTGTATATGTACATAGTTGTTGAAACCTTGAATATATGGAAAGGTAACTGATCAATCTGAGCAGAGATGGGTACCCAGAGAAGACAAAGAAAGTCTCCCTGGGATCTAGCAGTGGTGATAGGATGGGACAAAAGAGACAGCCAGTCAGCTATTATTAAATCCAGTTCACACTTGATGGGCTTTCGCCTGGCTATCTAAAGGATGATAGCCTAGATGTGGAAAAGTAGCGCTGCATATACAAAATATAGATTTGAAATGGCTATCTTTAAAATTCAAAACAACCAATATAAAGTTGCCATATAACTGGTGCAAAATTAGTTAAATTGCAAATACGGGGAAAGAAGGCAGCAACTACTTTAAAAAAACGTTTTAAAAATTGTTCAGTTCTCCAATTTTCTTTGGTACTATTGATTATTCAAGTATCCCATTGCCCACAAAATAAGTATTTGCTTACCAAATGCTTCAAACACAGCATCAACCTTTGGTTCCACCCCTGGAAAGTCATCTATTATGTTCCTGGGAAGGCCTGGCTCTAAGATCTGTCTCTTTTCATCAAATCTGCATGGAGTGAAAGAAATACAGCTCAACATTACTTGGAGGCTTTGTTACTGAAACCCATGAATCATGTTCAATTTAATGTAGAATTCTAGTAAACTTTACAGGTAGTGCCAATAAATGTACTACACAATGTACCAATAAATGTAGTAGTGCCAATAAATGTACTACACAAACATGTACTTTTAATGGTTTTGCAAACTTAGCTGTCAAAATTATGTTTCTACCAGGGTACGGGGCAACAACCTGCTCTAACATGTGATGCTTGTTGTCTCATTTCTTAAGCCCGTACAAAAAGAAGCATAGGATTCTGTCACAAGACATGAGAATATAAGAAACAACACACTCTCGAAGAAAGCAAACTGAATCATTTATCTAACATACAAATATCATAACCCAATTAATTGGTCTAATGACAGGTTTAGTGCTTCTAACTACCTCCTAGTTCATTCTATCTTATCTGTGGTCTCAAAAGCTTACAAGCAGCCATCCAAGGCATGACAGTTGATTTTCATCTGTCCGAACCAACAGAGGAAGAAGGAGAGTCAGGAATAGGAGGAAGATATGAAATATGTGACTAATTGCCTCTATGAACAGCTGCTTCCTTTGCCACGAAGCTTAGAAGAAATAGACAGTGCCTGGCTACTGCTACTGAATGCTTTAATCAAAGATTCTATAGAAGACAGTGAAAATGGCTATATAATTGAAGAACATAATCAATGTTACTGCATAGTACATAATAAATGGTTGAACTGATGTATATTCTGCTCTGTATGTTTTCAACAACAAAATAAAATAAATTATAAATAATAATAACAAATTAGAGTCACATTAAATTTTTAACAATTAAGCCATTGTAAAGAAGAAACTTTGACCAAAAGGAGGAAAATGCAGAACAGAGCTGAAAATTATCATGGATTCCAGACTTTCTGGAGCCATGGAGGGTAAGTGAACTCTTGCAGTTATTTTCCTGAGATGGTCTTTAAACTTTAAACAAAAATATCCCCTGAGCAGCTCCTGTCCAGAGTTGAGATGAGAAGGAAGAAAGGGATAGGACTTTGTTGAACGAATGTGGGAAATCCAGAGTAGAAAGAAGGTATGTGTGATCACATTATAGAAATAGCAGCTAACGTCACACAACAATATGTGTCTAGATTTTTGTATGAGAAACTAACCTGAGCTATAAATTTTTACCTGAAGTATACCAGTAGCCCTTTGCCTTTGAGTCAATTCTGACTCATAATGATCCTATAAGACACAGTAAAACTGCTCCACAGAGTTTCCAAGGAGTGCCTGGTGGATTTGAACTACCAGCTTTTTGATTAGCAGCCATAGCACTTACCACCACACCACCAGAGTTTTTCCACAGCACACGCATGCATGGCTGCATGTATGTGTGCAAATCTCCTGAAGAGTCCTTCAAACCAATCAACATTTTAGCTTAACTAGTAAAAAAAAAAAAGGAAAAGAAAAGAAAAAACTGCCTTGAACATAATACTCTGTTAAGAACTTTGTATATGGGATCAAATTCAAAATACCAACTCAAAAGACTAAACAGGAAACTTAGGAGGCATTGAATTTATTTCTTTGGGGGACAGAAGAACAACTCAGAAAAGTTGGATGAGAATAGTTGCACAGCTCAAAGATGGTAATCAGTGTCATTAAATGACATGTATGGAAACTTAAATTAGTAGGTATTTTGTTGTGTATATCCTCAACAGGAGCAACATAAATAAAATTTAAAAATAAAATATAAATTTCAAGTTTTCTGCCATACTTGGTCTATGTACACCCGCCCTTCCCATCTGCACATCTGTTTTTTCTGACAATCTCCTAGAAGAAGGGATTGGGTTGAGAAGCAAATATATCAACTGTGTTTTCTAGCCATTGGGAGGACCTTGGTTGGAATGCCTTGATGTCTTAGCGTTTGGGCAGATGGCCCAGGAATTAGGCCCTCTGTGAACCCCTGGCTCTATCTGTGAACTAGACTGCTTTTGCTTCTCTTCCTCTCATGCAAGTATCTGTCAAGCACGGAGACCCTTAACAATGGTATATTAGAGTTGAGAAGATAAGACACACAATTATGCCATGTACAGACCTATAACACAGTGGGAAAGGAATGCTAAGTTGCTGACTAGATACTCAGGATACTAAAGTTCAAAGCAAAATAGGCCCAGGCTCTGAAGGATGGGTTGGATTTAGGTTGGTGGCCAGTAGAAGAAGAGGCTCCAAACAGCAGGGGCTACAGCACAGAGGAGAAACTCTAGCTTATTTCACCTGGGATTCAAAAGCTGGTGTTGCTAGGTTTTAAAGTAAGCTTTTCACTGTGGCTGTCTAACATCCTGTCATGTCAAGACGGAGGCCAGGACTGAGGCAGGTGGGAATTGCTTGTCAAGAGAGTATTTTCCCTGATGGTCCACAAAAAGCATCCTGATTCCACTTACCTCCAGTATTTGTCGTCTACAAAGAAGTATGATTTCTTCCTTTCCTTATCATAAATAGCTGCATCAATTTTGCTTACAGTTGGAGGAAAGCCCAGGGTGTCGATAGTTCTTGGATAACCTGCTTGTACTTCATTTCCTCTGATGGCCCAGAACTGGTTCCCTGTTTAAATAAAAAAAAAAAAAAAATTACCCTGAGATAATCTTAAACTAAAAATATCCCCTGATGATAACCAAACAATAAAACCCAGTGCTGTCAAGTCAATTCAAACTCATAGTGACTCTATAGGACAGAATAGAACTGCTCCACAAAGTTTCCAAGGAGTGCCTGATGGATTTGGACTTCAGATCTGTTGGTTAGCAGCTGTAGAACTTGCCACTGTGCCTCTAGGATTTCCAACCAAACAAGTGGTTAGCTTAGTTAATAAAGAATGTCTTCCTGAGCACTGTGCTTTTTAAAAGATCTATTTATATAGGATAAAATTGACAACAGCAGCTTTAAAAGGTTAGGAAGTTTAGGGGGCAGTGAGTTCATGGTAAAGGGAGAGGATCACCTCAGAAAAGTAGGGTGACAGTGACTAAACAGTTGAAGAATGTGATCAATGTTACTGAATAATAAGTACATATAGACATAATTGATGTGTGTTCTGCTCTGTGTGCTTTCAACAACAAAATCAAATAAATCATTGAAAAATAAATAATTTCATCATGTTAAATTTATCACAATTAAGCCATTTGACTTTACAAATGCATTGTAGCACACATAATTTTTGTACTAAAGAGGAAGGTGGCATTTTTGATTAAGCTGCCAGCACATAGAGGACCTTTAACAAAAATTAACAGGTTGAATGAACGAAAGAAGGTAAAAATGATGAAATTTACATCTCTGGGCAACTTATCTTTCTGGGTTCACTTTTATCATCTGTAAAATAGAAATAAAACTGTACTAGTCCTGGTTATTTCTTTATTGCCTTCAGGTAATAAAGTAGTCAAAAGTTAGAGAAAATGAAAGTCCTGTTCAATTTTCTTGTGCCAGCCAAGTGCCGTTGAGTCAGATGTGAGAATTTATTTCGCCAATTAAAGAAAATATTACATAATAATTACCTTTAAAAATGAAAACAGTATCCTTGCTAGTAACTTCATATGCAGCATCTATTCCTGAAGGAAGAGATGGCCAAAACGAAGAGATCAAATAAAATCCAGGTTCGACCGTCCTGGGGGATTTGCGCCAAAAATGCCTGAAATAATATAGGAAGAAACGTAAATTTAAAAAGCCTCTCACTCTTGCTGCATTTTCACCGCTGTTCTGTCTCACCTATCTTCCCTCATTCCCTCGTCTCCTAGGTTTCATGGGAGTCTGAGAAATCATGCACATTACCGTTAAGAAAACATTTTTCTCTTTTTTTGGAAGCCTGCAACGGGCTGCCTAACGTAGGGTTCCCGAATATCATCTTTTATGAAAGAAAAGTTATCCTACAGTGCTGATTAGTTAGCCAGTTGTAAGCCGTAAGTATTTGCAACGCATACAACACAGTGTGTTTATTATGCCACAGTTTACATTTCTCAGAAAGTTAGGCAGACAGGCTGTCCTTACCTATGCAGAGACCAGCGGTGGGCAGGTACGCAGGAGTCTGACTATGGATGAAGTTGGCAAGCAACGGGCAACTCAGTCAGTAATGCCAAGGAGATTTGCTTTGAATTTTTTCCTTTTTAGTTGGAATGTTACATTATGTGTATATTTATATGGCACTAAGTAAACGAATTGATTCAATGTAATATTTACCCTTGTGTCTTTTCTAAAGGAGATTTAGGTAAAAATTCTTACACTAAAGACCTCTTTGTGCCTTTTGAAAAGTAACGGTGACTTATTACATTTGCAAAAAATTAGAGGACAACTATCACATCACCCTATTTGAGTTTTCAAACATTGAACTTGACAGTTTAAGAGCCAAGCCAAAAAGCCAATTTAAGAAAGTGTGGGAAATGTAGAATCACACCTGAATGTTTTCAAATCTCAGAGCAACGCTTAAAAATCTCCAAGAGTTTCTATTTGTTCTCCTCTCTCAGCACTGCAAACCAAAAGGCTAGATAGGAAAAAGAGTTTTCCAGCCTCACCTGTCTTTAAAGAACAGAGTTTCTCCCCGGAGAGTGCTGACCGCATCAAAGGACAAGGCGGGGTCACACCTGGCTGGTGTCTCAGGCGCTGGAGGGGTGGGTTTCGTGGGTGTTGTGGGTTTGTCAGGGGAGGCAGGGGGAGGTCCTAAGGAAAGAGACACAAGGATGCAAACCTTAGGAGAAACGGGATGCTCTGTCAACTACTGTGCTTTCCAACTATTCTCAAAGGACTTTAAATTGAACCCGTACTCAGCATTTTCAAGTTTCTTGAGGACCATCATTGTCAAGTTTTCCTGCAGAGCTACACTGCCTAGTGTTCCAGCATCACTCACCATAGAGGGACTGAATGCCATTCACATCATCTTGAGAAAGGCGGAATCGGGCCAGGTCTGTGAGTGGGTTGTAGATGGGATACATCAAAGCTTCAGTGTTGGATGAGTGAAAGAGACCCAAGGAGTGGCCAAGTTCATGAGCAGCAACGAGGAAAAAATTGGTCCCTGTTTCAGAAAGTATAACTAACATTTATTCATGCCTTAAATACATGTACATAAGTCAGTCACATGCCATATTGTTCAGGTCTTTTATGCCCTGCATACTGGTTAACTGATAGACTGAATACACACTTCATTGGGAGAAAAAACACTTGCTGTCATGTTACCTCTGATTCACGACAACCTCACGTGTGTCAGAGTAGAACTGTGCCCCACAGGCTTACAAGGGCCAATTTTTTGGAAGCAGGTCAACAGTCCTTTCTCCAAGGAGCCTCTGGGTGGACTTGAACCTCCTGCCACTTGGTTAGCAGCCAGGTACATTAATTCTTTGTATAACCCAGGAAAAATCAAGTTTTTTCAAGGATCGTACTCGAAAGCAATCTTAGAGACAAAATATCTAGCTACTTGTCATAGTTATCTAGTGTTGCTGTAACAGAAATACCACAAATGGATGGCTTTAACAAACTCAAACTTATTTCCTTACTGTTTAGGAGGCTAGCAGTTTGAATGTAGGGTGCTGTCTCTAGGGAAGGCTCTCTCTCTCTCTGTGTTAGTTCTGTAGGAAAACTCTGGTTTCTTTTGAGCTTCTGCTCTTGGGCAATTTTCATGTGGCTTGGCATGTCTCTGCTCCCATCTCTACCCTGCTCACTTGTTTGATCTCTTCTGTATCTCAGAAGATGTTGACTGAAGATACACCCTACACTAATCCTGCCTGATAAACATAACAGAGACAACCCATTCCTAAATGAGACTATAACCACAGGCACAGAGGTTAGGGGACATATTTGAGTCCTTAATAGTACATTTAACTTCCTGCCCTCAGCCACCCTCCTGTCCCCACACCCTGCCAACGTCCAACCCTGTTAACTTCACAGGAACCAGCTATTTTTTCTTCTGTTCAAAAGTGTAATGGACCTAGCTGTTTAGAATACTGATAAATATTTCCCTTCATTTTTCAGTGAAAATTTAAAAAGCTAAGCACTGTTTCAGCATAGTAACATTTGCCAGTTACAGTCTCAGTTAAATGAATCATGGTTGATTGACTCATTTTCAGTTCTGAAATTCTTAGACAACCATAGTCCTGTCATTTTCCCATTGGAATATTGCCTGCACAATTCTTCTGCCTTGTCATCATTATTTAATAGGTACTGAGTCAAAATGATTAATAATGATAAATGTCATACAAAAAAAATCCACTTCCATCAAGTTGATCCTGACTCATAGCAATCCTATAGGCCAGAGTAGAACTGCCCCACAAAGTTACTAAGGAGTGCCTGGTGGATTCAAACTGCCCACTTTTTGGTTAGCAGTCACAGCACTTAACCGCTATAGCACCAGGGTTTCCATAAATGTTATAGGACTTGAAAAACTGATTTAAAACATGAATGCCCAATCATATCTGACATTTGTCAGAACAGAGGTTTTGGTTGTAAAAACATCATGTGTATTTAGGTATTTTTTCTCCATACTACAAAGAAAAAAAAAAAACAATGTAGAAATTGAGACACATTAGGTAATTATGATTGACATAAGCAACATAATAAGTAAGTCTACTTTACTTTTGGCAATGTTATTTGTCTAATCCATGACCCTAGGGAAGTTCTCATTTAAAACTTTGCTAAGAAATAAATAAATAAAAACTGCAATTGATTCTGACTCATAGTAACTTTTCCAGCAGCAACCTCACATTTGTGTTCTTTGCAGAAGTTCTGTTTGTATTTTCATTATAAAACCCAACCAAATCTTAGAAGTTGTATTACTCATTTCAGTGGATTGCTTCAGTGTTTGAAACTTTGAAAGCCATTCCTCAAAGTATGTAGCTTTGAATCAAGAAATATTCTTCTACTTAAACAGTCTGGACATTGTGGGTTGCTTTTTTTGTGTGTGTGTGTCCTTCAGAACAAGTTCATGGAAACTTTTCCTAACCTTATAGGAGTAAAACATTGATTTAGCCAGGATAATCTGAAAGAGAATCTCAGTATCTACAGTTTGATTTTTATTTCTGTTTCAAAGAAGAAAGAAATGAATTGGGAAAAGTACATAAATACCAGTAAGGACATATTTTATACTCAGTATAGATTTAATGCAATACACTATTCCTTGGATATCTGAAATGTGATATAATGAGAACTGGTTTTAATAACAAAGGACTGAAGATCCACAATTATCAAAGAAACACTTGATTGTCTTTCTTACACTATGCTTCCCAGGATAGAGAGTAAAACTTTAAACACCTGAAAAAGTTTTTAACATATAGATTAATGCTCATTTCTTCAGCTGTTTTGGACACTATGAGTTTTCCAGAAATAAACAGAAAATCATCCTATGAGATGTTTAGCTCACCTGCTTTATCCTCTGTCCACTGCTCATCGTCATCGAAGTGAGCGTCTCCATTAAGCCCAGGCCCAGGAGCATAGGCGTGAGCCAGAACTTTTCCAGGTCCATCAAAAGGGATAAAATCTCCATGTTCTAACAGAGAAAATGGGGGAGAGGGGAGGACAGGGGATGGTAAAAATAGCTAGTATCTTTTTGGGCTTTTCAAATAAAACAATACCAGATAAATGAACACTTCATCTTTTTTGATTGGTTGATTGGTCGTTTTTACCTTTAACTGCAAAAGTAATCATTATGTCAGCCTCTCCTTCGTAAATCCTGGAGAAGGTGAGAGGAGTCACTTCTTTCCAGAGTTTTAGAGCTTTCTCAATAGCAGCATCAACAGCATCTTTTGACAGATCCAGTGTATAATTCAGAATTCTGTAAAAGAAAAATCGAAGAGACCATTTTCTCCTGTCATTGTAGCTTACAAAGTTTTAATTGAATGCAAAAAAGCTTTTCAGACTTGTTACCTGTAAGTAAGGTGAGTTTTCGTCCACTTTGGTGAGCCAGGAAAGGTAGTGAATTGACTGACATCAGGGACGCCACATCTGGGCTTGTGCATCACCTCCAGGGTGCTGGTGTCCAGCTTCCCCGTCACCTTCAGCCCAAGGAACTTCTGCATTTCTTGGATTTTTTTAACAACAGGGCTGGTGTCTTTTCTTCTTACAAACTGTAGTCCATCTTTCTCAAGGTTGTAATAGTTTTCCAAGTATTGCTAATGGAATAATTAATTCTTAGGTCATTCTTGAGACTTTTTTTTAGATCTACTTATAATAATTTTTTTACAGTTGCTCACATTTCTTAGTGTATTTGAGGTATTCCTCTAGTTAGTTCAAATTAAAATAAACGATTTTTGTTTAATTCTTGCATTAAAGGCTCCCTCTACTCTTTGCTTTCTCTTTGTAGCTAAATTCCTCTGCAACTTAGTTATTTATCAAAACAATGACAGTCAGGTGAAAAATTGAAATAATAGCCAGTTTACTTAAAGAAGAAAAGTAAACCAAATGAACCTCTTTTTGGCATAATTGTATACTTTAGGTAAAATTATTCCATTTCACACTTTATATTGCTCACAAGGATCTGGCTTATGAAAAAAGTTGGCCAAAATTCCTTTGTCTAAATATGGCACAAGCAATATGAATATTTAGATAACATTATATTGAATCAAAATATCTAAAGAAGTTCCAAAACAGGACACTTCATTGTGCTCCACTTGTTCATTATGTACTTTGAGTCTGGACACTGCTGCTGATATTGTGTTGTGTGACCTCAAGAAAAAAAATCTGTTTCTGGTCCTTTGTTTCTTGCTACCTAAAAAGACGAGCCTGAATGATGAAATACTGAGACTTTTTCCAAATCTAATACTTGACAACTTTCTGTCCCTGAACTGTTTCTACATAAAAAAAAAACAAAACCCCACTGCTGCTGAGTTCATTCTGACTGACAACAACCTACAGACAGAGTAGAACCACTGCATAGAGTTTCCAAGGAGCACCTGATGGATTCGAACTGCTGACCTTCCAGTTAGGAGCTATAGCACTTAACCACTGTGCCACCAGAGTTTCCATACCTACATAGCAAGTGAAAATGTGGCAAGAATGACAGGCACAGAAGGCTTCCCTACTTGTTCTTGCCAGTGGGTGGATGGCTACCTTCACTAATTACCTGAACAAGATCCATGCTAGCGTCCTTATTCTTTGCTGCTCCTTCCAGAGGGTAAGCTGAGCAAGCTGCCATGCAGAGAAGCACAAGGACTGGAAGACTGCTCATGTCCACTGGCTTTACAGGGCTCCACTTGAAGACAACACCTCACACTCTGTCTCTTTCCAGGTCCACCCTCTGGAGCTCCACTTTTATAGGCGACAGTATTTGTTTAGAATACTCAGAGTTTGACTCATGATTTCTTTCATCCAAATGGAAATGGGCCAGCAGGACCATTTCCAAAAGTTCTAAACTCAAAGTAGGGTGATACAACCTACTTTACTAATTTCTCTCAACCTTCCAATTTTACGAGGCAAAACAGTGATTAATCTTCAGGATATGCTTCCTGTTTTGGTAAAGGAGAAGACTGGGACATTTTTCCTTTTTAAAAACTGTGGGGAAAAAACGGACTGGAATTTACTGGAGAATTTACCCTGTGTATTTCTGAGGAGAAGCAGGCTGACTTAGCAAAAACAATTATGCAGCACTTTCAAATGCAGTTCTACTTTCAGAAGAATATATTTTGGAATAAATTGTATTTGGAATAAAATGCAATATAAGATGCAAAAGAATGAAACACTGTACATGCATAGCTATCATCTATATCTAGAAGAAAACTGGAAGAAAAAATGAATTTTTTGAGTCTTTTCTTTGAAATATCAGTTGCCGGTGAGTTGTTCCCAATTCATGGAAACCTCATGTGTTGCGCAGCAGAATTGTGTTCTGCAGAGTTTTCAGCCTGAAACTTCTTAGAAGCAGATAGCCAGATTTCTTCCCTCATACCTCTGAATGGATTCAAACTGACAGCCTTTATAGCCTTGCACTTAATCTTTTGTGCCCCACAAGAAAACGCTATTAATTTTGGGTTGCATCAGCTAGTTCTTGCATGGCGGAAAAGTTCAAGGGCAGAAAAGAAAAACGATAGTCTGTGAAAGAGAAGGAAGTACATCTACTCTTTTCTGGTTGGCTTTAATTCTGTACTCAATTTTGTAAGGGGTAATAGACTTAAAATATTTGCTCCATTAATACTTACAGAATAGACATCAATGACATTACTCACTAGACTGACATTCTCGTCTGTCTTTATCCTCTACACTTCTAGCTGTGAATAGCAAGGGTGTCTTAGTCATCTAGTGCTGCTATCATAGAAATACCGCAGTGATGGCTTTAAAAAGAGAAATTTTAGTGTGTCACGGTCCCCTAGGCTGTAATGTCAGAATGTCAGCTCCAGGGGAAGACTTTCTCTGAAGGCTTCTTCTTTCTCCCCAGGACTGGGAGTTTCCGAGGCGCAGGAACCCTGGGCCTTTTCCACAGGACATGCTCTGCTCCCCACACTGCCTCTTGGTGGCGGAAGGTGCCCAAATCTCTGCTTGCTTGCTTTTCTTTCTTATCTCAAGAGGTTGCCTCAAGGCACAAAACAATCTTACACATTTATTCCTTCCTCACCAACACAACTACTACCCACCTGCCCTCATTAACGTCACAGAGGCAGGATTTTCAACCTGGAGGTATCTCATACAATAGCAGGAATCATGTCCCAGCCAAATTGCTACATACTTTTTGGAGGACACAATTCAATCTATGACAAGGGGAAAACAATTTTTCTTTTCAGCACAAAAATGAAAATGGTTTCCATAGAACAATTGTTTATTATATGGCTAAATAGAGATGAGAGTTAAATAACATCTGGTCTTATAAATCTGGTGACTCAGGAATCCAAGGACTTTTAATGCAAATTTAATTCAGCCTAATCCAAAACTGAATTCAAAAGTATTTGAAATTAATCCAAATAACATTTGTCTCATAAATTTTCACATCTATTTATCATCCTTTCTGTGACTAATTAGACGAGATAATACATGATCCCTACTTCCTTTAGTAGACATAATCATTCCGTCAGATATTCATTCATTTATTAAGTATCTTAGTTTTATGGAAACTTTGGTGGCATACTGGTTAAGAACTAAGGCTGTTAACCAAGAGGTTGGCAGTTTCACCACGTGTTCCTTGGAAACTCTGGGTGGCCATTCTACTCTGTCCCATAGTGTTGTTATAACAGCAACCGTTTGGTTTTTTTTTTCCTTAGTCTTTCATGCTTCACAATACTAAACTAAGATTTTAGATTTGGAGGTAAAAATAAAAAAGGAACATTTTTAGAGGAAAATTGGTCAAAGGAAGTAAACTTACTTCCTTTGGAGGGGGGAAGAAAATCCCCATGCAACTAATTCTGCAAAGAATAAAGTGATAAGTTACACAAAAATCAAGCAGAGGAGAAGATGTTTAGAAAAAGCCATAGATAAAATACTGGTAGGTGGCACCTAGAATGATTTCAACAAAATAAATACTAGTCAGAGTCAACAAAGCTTCAGGTCTGTATAGAAATAGGCAAAGAGCTGATTTTTTTTACTGAGGTAAAAGACGTGTGAAGAGTGGTGATGGAAAACAAGGTCATTGGAAGATAGATTGGAGTCCAGTCACGGGAGACTAGTAGCTGAAGCGTTCAGGGTTTATTTTGTTGATAGTGTGGAGAATCACGTTTCTCAGTAAAGTTTTTTTCCTAACATTCACTTTATAGAAAATGAAGCATGTATGAAAAATAGAAAGGAAAATAATCGTTGATAGCAGTATCACAGGGAAAAACAACTATTAGCACTTTTGCTGTACTTTGCTGTTCTCATGCCTGTATATGCTTTTTAAAAATACATCTTGATGATCATTTGAAATTTGTAGAATTGTGTGTGTGTGTGTGTGTGTATGATTCTGAATTCCATAAGCCAGAGAGAAGCACTGACAAGGCAGCAAAACTGCTTTGTATGAATTGTAGGATAAAAAATGTTGCTTGTAGGTTTTCCATGCATGTTCCTTGTAGCTGAAATCAGACTATAGATGCTAATTCTTACACTTATTTGTCACAGATTTTCAAGCTTTCCCGTTGGAAGGTGAACTGGAATAGAAGAAGGAATTAGGGACAGATAATACAATCCACCAGGCACTCCTTGAATACTCTAGAGGGCAGTTCTACTCTGACCTCTAGGGTCACCGTGAGTCAGATCCAACTCGATGGCACTTGACTTGGCTTAATACCTGCAAGTAGGTGACTCAACCTTGTTTTCATTTATAAGAGCTTATTGATTTTGATCACTCCATTAAAGACAAAACAGAACAAAACAAAAAACTCAAACCTGTTGGTGTCAAGTCAATTCCATCTCACATTAACTCTACAGCACAGAGTAGAACTGCCCCACAGGGTTTCCAAGAAGCAGCTGATGGATTCAAACTGCCAACCTTCTGGTTAACAGCTGAGCTTGAACCACAAAAATGTCCAAATCTATCATACAAATTCCTTGAGAATGACAATGGCTTTACATGGCTCTAGGCAACTCTGATTTTATGGAGGGGAAAGAGAGGATTTTGCAATAATACTGGCATAAGTATTTCAGTTATGCACAGTGTAGCATCAAATAAGATGTTTAGTGGTACTCCAACAAGACGGTATATTCTATCTGATTGTAAGGTAAATACTTCCTTTTTATATGAGGATTTGAGTGAAAGTAGAACAAGCGTGAGAAGCATGACGGACCAGTCTTAACCTTAGATCACAAAATCCACCAAGCAGGTAAATCACTTTGTCAAGCAAATTTAGTAATGACAAATTTTGTTCAGGCTTTCATAGCCTGATGTACTCCTTTTGGAATTATTAGTTTTGAGTTGTCTTTCAACTGGCCAATTGTAAGCCTTTATGTAATTTATTTTTTCCACTAATGGTTCAGGAGTGAAATTTACTGATTCTTGCAAGTCTGAGCATGGTTTATGCTAACCTCTCCTATGGAGTATGTTCTAGTTGGGTATGAAATTCTAGGGTTATAATGTTTTACTCTCTGTTCCAAAAATAAGCTCCATGTATTAGAGAGAGAGTTGTAAAGTTTTTTAAAACTCACTTGAAAAAACAAAATCCATTGCCATAGAGTTGATTGTAACCCATACTGACCTAACAGGACAGAGTAGAACTGCCCCATAGGGCTTCCAAAACATTCTGGTAGATTTACACTGCTGACTTTTTGGTTAACAGCCAAACTTTTAACCACTATGCCAACAGAGTTTTCTAGTGGATAGCCAAAAAAGGATCCGGGTCTCTGGACAGATATTTGAGGTGAAAATTATCTTTCCAGTTCTTTTAGATAGCCAGAGTTTACTGACATTTCGTAAAACAAACACGGATAAGCATCCAAATATTTATTTTGGTCCAGCTCCATTGTCTCTGTAGACTGTAGAGAAATTCATTCTAAAGCAATCAATCTTTCTTTCAATGTTATAATCTTCTCTTTTCTCTTCATATGCTTCAGTACAGTGTTAGGAAAGGCTGTTTCAGTCAGTGCCTAGTAGCCAGGTACTTCTCAGAGTGAAATTTTTCCTGTTAAAGTTTTTTTGATCAGATGAGTGGCAACATATGAATGCTATTTTTGGGAGATTTATCTGGTGATAATCAATGAATTTAATTAGAATGTAAAAAAAGTAAGGTTTAATATTTGAAGGCTATTATAATAATCCAAGAAAGGTAGAAGAAAAATCTGAAAGACTACAGACATAAATTAAAACAATGAAAAAAGAAAGGCATGAAACAGACCTATAAAACAAGACAATTACTAGAAAAAACAACACATTGGCAGAATGCGGAAAGTATGTTATATCATCAAGTTTTATAATCCAGAAGCTTGGAAGTAAAAATTAGAACTAACCAATCTGCAGTTGAGAATTGGATTTCTTTATCTGTGACTTGGCAGATCTTTGCCTGGAAAAATTGTCTCTTAACTCCATGGATTGCAAGATAAAAACATCCGTTGCCATAGAGCTGATTCTGATTCATAGTGACCCTATGAGACACAGTACGACAGCCCCGTAGGATTTTCAAGGGTCTAATCTTTACAGAAACAGATCGCCATACCTTTCTACTATAAAGCTGCTGATGGTTTCAAATGCTGACCTTTCAGTTAGCAGTCAAGTGCTCAGCTCCTTGCACCATCAACGCTACTCTGTAATAGATGGACACCCTGGGTATATCCCAGAAGGCTGGATGACTTCAGTTTTTGATACTTATATAAAAAACCAAATCTGCTGCCATTGAGTTGATTCTGATTCATAGTGATCCTATAGGATAAAGTAGGACCGCCCTGTATATATGTTGTCATTAAGTACCAACCTTGTTCCAACTCATTGCGACATTACATATACAGAACAGGACACAGCCTGATGCTTTGTCATTCTCACAATCTTTTCTGTGCTTGAGCCTATTGCAACCATTGTGTCAATACATCCCATTGAAGATCTTTCTATTTCTCACTGACCCTCTCCTGTTGACTAAGCATGATGTCTTTCTCCAGAGACTGGCTTCTGAGAACCTGTCCAAATTATGGGAGACAAGGTCTCACTGTGTCATTTTTAAGGAGCATCTGGCTGTATTTCTTTCAAGGCAGATTTATTCATTTTCTGGAAGTCCATGGTATGTTCACTGTTCCTCCTTAACACCGTAATTCAAGTGTACCAGTTCTTCTATCTTCCTTGTTCATTGCCTAGGTTTTGCTGGTGTATGAGGCAACGGAAAATATCATGGCTTGAATTAGACACACCTAAGTCTTCAAAGTGGCATCCTTGCTTTTTAACACTTTAAGGAGCTCTTTTGAAGCAGATTTACCCAGTGCAATACATTGTTTGATTTCTTGACTGCTGCTTCCAAAGGCATTGATTGTGATTCTAAACAATACGAAAACTTACAGCTTCAACATTTTCTCTATGTAGCTTGATGCTCCTTTTGCCCAATTTGAGAATTTTTGTTTTCTTTAAATTGAGGCATAATCAATACTGAAAGGCTAATGATATTCACTATCAAAGACCTAAGAGCCTTTGATATTCATCTGTAAGTGCTTCAAGTCCTCTTTGCTTTCAGCGAAGAAAGTTGTGTCATCTGCATACCAAGCGTTGGCTGCATACCAAAAGTTGTTAAATAAGCCTTCCTCCAAACCTGCTGTTATGTTCTTCAGATAGTCCAGTTCTTGGGTCATTTGCTTCACATGCAGATTGAATAAGCATAGTGAAAGAACACAGCTCTCTTTCCTTATTTTAAACCACACAGTGTCCTCTTGTTCTATTTGCATAATTGCCTCTTAGTCTGTGTACAGGTTGTGTATGAACACAATTAAGTGTTCTAGAGTTCCTATTCCCTATATTATCTGTAATTTGTTACGATCCACATAGTTGAGTGCCTTTGCACAGTCAATAAAACGCAGGTAAACATCTTTCTGGTATTGTCTGCTTCCAGCCAAGATCCATTTGCATCAGCAGTGACATCTCTTGTTCCACATCCTCTTCTGAATTTTAGGAAGTTCCCAGAAAAACCACTGCCACTGTTTTGATATTGATTCATATTTTTTTCCTTTAAATCAATAAATTCATGTATGCTTTACTCTGGGGGTCCATTTTTTTCACATTTTGCTCTAGTATCTGCATCTAGTAATGGTCATTCCCCTGACTAATCTGTGGCAAAGCTCTTAGGCACGGTTTTGTCATGGCTGTGAGATGCCTCATCTGTTGGGTCATGATTTTGTTAGTGTTGTTAGTGTTGACACATTCTTTTGATGGGTCACTTGATGTAAGAATGACAAAGTTACTTTATGTAAGAATGACTGGGTCACTTGATGTAAGAATGACAAAGTTACTTTATGTAAGAATGACAGGGTCACTTTATGTAAGAACGATAGCGTTACTTTATGTAAGAAAGACAGCTTAAAATTATGTTATACTAACAGTTATCATTAAGGTTGGCTGCATTCCAACACAGAGCTAACTTATGCTGCCACAGAGCTGGTGTTGGTAGGCCAGCTTCCTCTCCATTAAAACCAAGGTTTTAAGCTTACATTAAAACGGGAAAAGAAAAACAAAGAGTAGCTAGTGGATTTTAGCTGCCAATCTCTTGGTTACTAGCCAAGTTCTTAACTACTTCTCTTCAGAGCTCCAAATTTATAGAGTTTGGAACGATCTCTGAGTCTTCTTAGGATGTATAATGAAACCCTGGTGGCATTGTGGTTAAGTGCTACATCTGGTGACCAGAAGTCTGGCAGTTCAGATCTGTCAGGCATTCCTTGGAAACTCTAATGAGGCAGTTCTACTCTAGCTTTTAGGGTCACTATGAGTAGGAATTGTCTCACTGACAGTGGGTTTGGTTGGTTTAGAACATAGTTAGCCACTAGCCACCAGACAACTATGTAAATACACACACACAGAGAGAACCTGTCCTTTAAGAAACGAAAAAACCACTATACAGGCAGTCCTCAAGTTATAAACATCCAACTTATGGAGAACTTTTACTTGCCTTTAATATTATGCAGATTTGCCCTCACTTTGAAAAGACTGAACTAAGCCCCACTCACAACGAAGTCTTCATTCATCACCTTCAGTTGCTGTACTCACAGCTTTTTAATCACTGAAAAGGCTCTGAAACTTTTCTTGCACTAAACCAAAAACCACACCAAACCTATTGCCATCAAGTCAATTCTGACTCATAGCAACCCTACAGGACAGAGAAGAACTGTCCTGTATGATTTCCAAGGCTGTAGTCTTTATGACTGCTACGTTGTTCTCTTGTTTAGTGGCTGGTAGGTTTAAACCACCGGCTTTTGGATTAGCAGCCAAGTGTTTTAACCACTGCACCACATGGGCTACTCCAACTGACCAATTTACCTATGAATTTGACTTAAACACACTTAGAAATGGATCTTGTTCCTAACCTGGGGACTACCTATGTACTGATCGTCTGCTATGCACCCAACGCATTATTATGCATAATATTTCTAGTCTTTCTGATCACATTCCAAGTTAAGCATTAGTATCCCTACATTAGAGATAAGAAAATTGAAACCATGAAAGGTTAAAATATTTGTTCTAGCTGGCATTGACATTAAACTACAAAAGTGGAACAAACACTGTCCAACCAAAACCAGAAAACAAAAAAAGACTTTGCAGTTTCTGCAGATTAACTCCCACTGCTCCTCCCAACCTCAGATCCTTTTCCCCCGGACTTAGTAATTCTCACAAATTTTCTCTCTCAAAATTTTCACATGCTTGAATACTGAACCCTGGATCTGTCTCTTAACCCAATGTCTGTCTGATAGTTACTCTTCAGGTTTGAAGGGAACTTTCTATCAATTTCCGACCTCATGATTCCCTCCTCTCTTTTCTTTAAAACTTAATTTTTTGTGTTCATCATCCTCCCCTTGTACTGCCCAGATGTGACCCACTTAAGACATACGTCAGTAAGTTGTCATAGCAGTAGTTGCTCAGTGTCTCCATTCCTGGCAAAATCTTGCTGGTCTGGAATTCCTAAGCGCTTGTCAACAAAATCCAACTCTATGGTTCTGAGGATACACACATGATCCAGGACTTCTGTAGCCCAATCCACATTTCACAATTCTTCCGTCTTTTGGAAGTCGCATATTATTCAATTATAAGATGGGAACATGTTGTTCAAATTCATGAATTTAAAGCACAAGTGGAAAAACTTCTCTTCAAAACACCCTTGTGTTCACATCTCCATTAACATATTTTTCTGTCAGCTTGATTGTTCCAAAAACTACAGAATAAGAATAGGGTTTTTGCTATCAGTGATAATTTATTAACCGTTTTACTTCACTCCTAATAATCAGTACAAATAGTATCAGACAATGCTCCTAATCAGTTAAAAGATTTATCAGTCAAGAAGCCCTGGTGAAGCAATAGTTAAGTGCTTAACCAAAATGCCATCAGTCTGAATCCATCTAGCTGTTCCACAGCAGAAAAGACCAGGCAATCTGCTTCCATAAATATCACAGCCTAGAAACTCCATAGGGAAGTTCTACTCTGTTCTACAGGATCTCTATGAGTCAGAAACAACTCAGTGGCGTACAACAATAATAACAGCATTAATTGGAGGCACAGTAAACACTAAAAAAAGTACTTGTTCAAATAATAAGTATAGAATCTAAATGACTGAAAGAACATCTGTTTAAAAGATTATCAGCCATAGGTAAACTATGGTATATATACTCAATGGAGCACTAAGCAATGATAAAGAACAACGATGACTCCAGGAAACATCTCATGACCTGGTTTCAACCGGAAGACATTACGTTGAGTGAAAGCAGTCAGTGACAAAAGGACAAATATTGTATGAGACCTCTACAATAAGATCTCAGAAACAGACTTGTGTATAGAAGAAAAGACTCTTTGACAGCTGCAAGGGAGGGGAGGGAGGGGGGGAGGGCTTATGTTAAATAGTTGCTAGGTATCTGGTTGAGTGAAATCGGTGACAGCACATGTTAGAAACAAGAACAATATTAAGTGGACTTAAACATAACACGAGTACTCCTTCCATCTTAACCCAATATTGCAAGGATAGAATAGCTGGGGCGGGGGGCTGGGGACCATGCTCTTAGGCAAAAGCGAGGCCAATTGGCACAACTAGCGTTTTGCTAAGAGGGCTCTCTGCACCCCACGTTGGTGAGTGTCATCTGGGATCTTAAAAGCTGCCAAGCTGCCATCCGAGGGCACAGCAAATGGTCCCAACTCAGCAGGAACGGATGCTCACCCAGGACCAAAATGACGTGGGGGAAAGACAACCCAGAAGACAAAGAGACCCACATGAGAGGGTGCCTACATCGACTTGGGACCAGAAGAACCTGATGGTGCCCGGCCACCACCAGTGATAGCCACGATGGAGCTCACTAAGTTGAATCTCACTGGCAACACAAGAATAAAATGGAGTGCACCCTGAGATCCCCACTAAAAGACCTCAATTGATGGTCCAGTGGTTTCGGGATTCCCCTGGGAGCATGGCCCCTGGCCCTGATGCTGCCCTTGCCCATAAATCATAACGAAGGTCCATGCTTCGGACAGGAATGTATTGGACTTGGCAATGCAGAGTGACCATATATTGGATGCACTTTATGGTTCTATACATCTATAGGATGTCATCCTGCTGAACTCTGGCTGGAGGAAGGAGAGTGGGTGAAGAGGAGGGAAAAAAGAGACTGTTGGGAGAATGAGACATGTATGGAGCAGAGAGGAATAGTGTGCTGTCACCAGGCAGGGAGAGCAGTGGAAGCTGCATATAGGTGGGTATGTAAATTTATACAGGAATGTACATTTTCACTCAGTTATATTAAATAAAAAATTTAAAAAAAAAGATTATCAGCCAAAGTAATCAAACTGATATAGCAAAGAGAATATGAATTCTCTAGTTAAAGGGCCCTCACAGTTAAAATTTCTTTTCTGCTAACTAGCTCTCTGATGTCAAAGTACTTGTCCTCTCTATGCCTTTATTTCTTCATTTTAAAATGGCAATAAACATGTTTATCTTCTGGACTTGATTTATGTAACAGAAATTTTACATCAATTTCTAGGCACATAATGAACATTACTAAACATAAACCAAACCTGTTGCCATCAAGTCAACTCTGACTCATAGAGACTCTATTGACAGAGTAGAACTGCCCCATAGAATTTCCAAGTAAGTAGAAATTTAAGCGAATGATAAAAAAAGAATCCAATGACTGTATTTCCAACTAGGAATGATTGTTAGAACTTAGGCACAAAGAAAATAGAAAAGAGGCTACATGATCTCTCTACATTCCATAACTCAGAGTGGCTATTGGGATGCAAAAGTGCCTGGTGGGGAAGACAGCAGCACAAATGGAGGGTCTGGGGATCAAGGAAAATTAGATTGGGAAGAAACAGTTTTTAGTTGAGTTCATACTAAATGCTAGGAATTTCAGTTATCTTAAAGCTCAGAAGAAACATAAGAGGTGAATATTATTTTCCTTGAGATTCCAAGACGTTAAGTAACTTTCCTAAAATCGCACAGTGAGTCTTAGAGTAGATTTTCTAATTTCTCAACATCGTGGACTTTGCATAGCCAGGTGCTGCTGAGAACTCTGTATTCCTAGACATATACAACAGGTCCAGAGGCAAGCCATACCTTCACTTTCTGCAGTCTATCAGATGATATGTTTCAAAGGGCCCTTTCACTATAAAACAGCTGCAGTTGTAATAAAACTTGTTTTTCAGTGCACTGCTGGGTTTACATACAGTAATGGAAATCTCAATAGCTTTCCAATTCCCCCTACATGTGGGTGCATCCAGACGCACTTGTGAAGCCAGATTGAGGACAAATGGGTAACTAGAAAAGAACAAAGGGGAAAAAAAATTCCCAAAGGGCAAATGCTTGTATTAAGAGGATCTTGGTAGTCTCCATACAACCACACTAATGATAACCCTTTAGGGTTTTTTTTTGGTCCATCTTACAATAAAATACGCTACATACAATGTTTCAGCAGGTAATTTGCTGATGTTATCATTCTCAGATGTTCACTCACAGATGTTCAAAGATCAGATTTATAAAAATACTGATATAAAAGAGTAACCATAATGAAAATTCAAAAAACAAAAAAAACAAAAAACAAAAAACTGTTCCACATATGGCAGAACTGACTTATGATGGCATTGTCAGAATGGAGCCCATCATAAATTGGAGGTTATCTGTATGAATTCTTGAGCAATCTTGAGGAAACTTTGTCTAAGGCTCTTAGCACAAACCCTAGAAAGGGCCTAATATAGATGCACGTGAGAATCCATCCCTTCCTCTCCTAGAGTAAGATGATGTTCCCCAGTCAAGACACCCATAGAACTCTTTGACAGTTTAAAGACATTTCAATTATAAAAATCCAAAGCAGTGTAGAGTGAAGTGCAGAGTTGTGAATTATTTATCTGTCTGTTTTTTTTTTTCTTTATAAATATGAAGCACAATGTTTTATGGAGGTTAAGCACAAGCTCTGGACTCAGACTGCGTGGCTTTGAATCGTGACTCCAAAGCTATGTAAACTTGAACCAGTTGTCTTACCTCTTATGTCTCAGTTTCTTCATTTGTCAAATGAGAAAGATAGTATTTACCTCATGTTTGTAACGGGTATTTATATATTTATTTATTTTGTGTAGCACTTACGACAGTGCCTAGAGCATGGCTAACACTGTAATCACTGAGAATGAAAGACATACTCTGGGTTTTTACTCCATTGTAGTCATCACTTATGAGAAACCGTTTCCTCCTGAATCACCTAAACTACCAAACACAACTCAACCCAAGCACCATTACATTTTCTTCTGAAGGCCAGCATTCAGTTTCCTATGACTGTTCAAGGATGATGAGATTGTTAAGGCTATGTGTGAACTTGGCTAGGCCGTGATTCCCAGTGGTTTGACAGATAGGATGCAATCGCAGTGGTTTGACAGATAGGCATCCTATCTGTGTTGTGTCCAACACAGAGTGAGCTTTGCTCACTCTCTCTGGATCTTGCTTCTGACTCATCATCCTCTGACCTCTAGTTCTTACGATGTGATCCAGCAACAGATCTTGGGTTTGGCCAACTCCAACAACTCCCACACCCTTGTGACACAATAGCCTTGTGCCTGACCTGGAGATCTTAGGATTTGCCAGCTCTTACACTGCTGAGAGCCAGCAGTCTTCTGTCTGATCTGCCAATTTGGGGTTTGTCAGCCACAGCAAACATGGATTTCAGGAGAAACCTCCAGCCTCCAACCTGACTCGAGAATTTGAGGCTGCTCAGCCTCCACAACTGTGTGAACCATTTCCTTGATTTAAATAGGCTGCACTGTTTTTGCTCCTCTAGAGAATTCTACCTAAAATATCTGGTACCAAGAATGGTTCTAGAGGAACAAAATCTAAAGGATAATTTTTCTGAATTGGTTCTCAAGTCTGACTAGACTTAAATACAGTGATGACTCTAACTCCAGTAAGGAAAACAGCACAGCTGGTCCATGAGCTGACTGATGGAACAGGCAAAGTAAAATAAGTGGTTGCATATTGAACATAACCTGCACCATTTAGTTTCCTGAATCTGTATCCAACCATGAATCTGCTGTTTCTCTTAGTTTCTCTCAAGGTTAAGGACTAATCTATGCTCCCTTTAGGACTGTGAAAAAATAAGTGATAATAATCTAAAGACCATAAAAGAAAAACAAAGAATCTGCTGGGAGATTATATGGTAGACAGATCACCTCCAGGTCCCAGACACCAATTAAGACGTCAAAACATCTGGAATGTGACCACCTAAATACGATTAAAATTCTGCAAATTCCTAGGACTCATCATTCTCTATCTGTCTTTCCTATAAAACCTCTAGCTAGTCTCCATTTCAAGGAGACAGATTTAGGAGATCTATCCCCTCTGTCTCCTTGCCTACCAGTATGTAATAAATGTGTTGCTTTTCGTCTCACCCCTTTCTCAAAGATTGGTTGTTTGTGCTAGGTAGCTAGGTAGCATGAACTTTGCTTAGTTTTGTGGTAACTGTGACAATAGAAATATGTTAAATATCACTACCATCAGATCGAATACTTGTGAGATACAAGGCACTGGGTGATCGCACATTTGACCCCTGTCTTAGTCATCTAGTGCTGCTGTAATAAATACTGAAAGTGGACGGCTTTAACAAAGATGAAACTTATTTTGTCACAGTCCAGTAGGTTACAAGTCCAAAGTTAGGGCATCAGCTTTAGGTGAAGTCTTTCTCTACTGGCTCTGGAAAAAGATTCTTGTCATCATTCTTCCCCTGGACTGGGAGCTTATGATGCTGGGTCCGTGGGTCCCCTCCAAAGGACATGCTGTTCTTCTGACACTACTTCTTATGGTATGTGGTCTCCAACTCTCTCTGCTAGCTTCTTTCTTTGATACCTTAAGACATTGCCTCAAGGCACAATGTAATGTGACACACAGTCCTGCTCTACCAACACAATCACCTCCCATCCTCCCTTATTGACATCATAGAGGCAGAGTTGGCAGCATGTAGGAATATCACACAATACTGGGAATCAGGACTTAGCCAAATTGCTACCGGTATTTTTTGGGGGACGCAATTCTTTCCAATACAACCCCTTTAGCGATTTCTGCTTGATTGTTCCCCCTTTCACTAGACAAAGTGGTGAAAGAAAGGGCTGAGCTTAAAGCTTTAGAGTTAGAGCTCAAGCACCACATGAAAAAACCTGAAAGTTACCTCTTGTGCCCTGAAAGAAAGCTTTATGTTTTTTAGTAACAGAGCTGATATTGCTGAAAAGTAAACCCAGAGTCTTATTGTAAGCAAGGATGAATTACAACACCAATTGAATTCCCAACCATAAGTGGTGTCTGAGGAAACTCTGATGGCATATTGCTTAAGTCTGCTAACTGAAAGTTTCACAGTTCAAATCTTCCAGGCACTCCTTGGAAATTCTATGGAGCAGTTCTACTCTGTCCTAAAGGGTCACTATGAGTCAACATTGACTTGACAGCAGTGGATTTGCTTTGTTTTCTTGGAATGGTGTTTGAAGCTAAAGTGAGGGCATTGAATGAGAAGAAATGGGATACTGAAACTTGGAAAGGGGATATATCAGCAGATATTCAGGAAGCTGCAGACACTGAGCCACAAAATTCCATTGAATCACTCCTTCGAACAGAAACAGCCCTCTTACTACCATCTGAAGAAATTAATTCACCTTTATTAAGCACATTCTCCAGTCATACCATATCCTTTATACCCACATATGATGAGATTAACATAGTTGTATCTGAAAAGTCTTTTTCTACAATATTGCCTGCATAACATCATTGGCTTGCTAGGGGCACCACCTTAGAAGACATTGTAAAAGGTCCCCAGGACCTACCCCCACCACCTGTTTCTGCTTCTATACCTGTAACTAGACTTACATCCCAGCTAGCTCCACAAGGTGACATATAAATCGTGATCCACAGGAAGTACACTACACTCCAAAAGAAACTGCTTGATTTTTCTACAATACACAAACGTGACTCTTGGAAATAAGTGTGAAAATGGCAATTAAGAGTATAGCGTAATGGTTCAGGGAACATAAAGTTGGGTCAGTCTGAATTTATGGACATCAGCCCACTGAGTACAGATTCTTTATTCAGTATTTCAGTTTAAGAGATTAGGAAAGGTAGAAAAAAACAAGGGGAAGCCATTAGAATTGTCCCTACCTTGGAAAATAATGTGAATCCTGGTGGTTAAGTGCTATGGCTGCTAACCAAAAGGTTGACAGTTCAAGTCTTCTAGGTTCTCCTTGGAAACCCTATGGGTCAATTCCACTCTGTCCTATAGGGTTGTTATGAGTCAGAATTGACTCAGTGTAAATGGGTTTGATGGGTTTTTCTTTAGGAAAATAATAAACCAAAAACAATACTGTGTTCGTGAAAGGACTGCAGAAATCACTGCCACCATTAAAAACTTGAAAGATGCAGTGGTGGTGATTTCCAGCACAACCACGCTCAACATGCCTATTTAGTCTATGCAAAATCAGAGAGATCCTGTTGAAGGACAGTGGTTTATCATAAATGCAAACAGATGGTGACTTCAACTACAGCTGCTGTTCTACTTGTGGTTTCATTGCTTGAGCAAATTAATACATCCCCTAGTATTTGACATACGGCTATTGATCAAGCTAATACTTTTTTCTCTATACCTGTTTTGCAGGACTGCCAGAAGGAGTTTTTCTGCAGCTGGCAAAGCCAAAAATACACTTTCAGTGTCCTAATTCAGGGCTACGTCAGCTCTCCAGCTCTGTGTCATAATTTAGTCTGCAAGGACCTTGATCTCCTTTCCTTTCTACAAGACATCACGATAGTCTGTTATATTGATGACAATATGCTGACTGAAAGAAGGAAAAAGTAGCAATAATTCTAGACTTACTGGTAAGACATTTGCATGCTAGAGAATGGGAACTAACTAGACAAAAAATCAGATGCCTTGCCCCTAGGTGAAATTTCTAGGGGGTCTAATGGTATGGGGCATGTTCAGATATTAGTTCTAAAGTGAGGGAAAAGTTATCACATCTGGCTCCTCCAACAACTGAAAAGGAGGCACAGTGAATGGTGGGCCTTTTTGGATTTTGGAGGCAATACATCCCCCATTTGGGTGTGCTACTCCAGCCTATTTATCAAGTGACTCAAAAACCTGCTAGTTTTGAGTGAAACCAGAGCAGGAAAAGTCTCTGCAACAGGTTTAGGCTGTCATGCAAGGTACTCTACCACCCTGGCCATGTGATCCAGCTGATTCAATGGTGCTTAAAGTGGCAGTGGCGGGTAGAGATAATGTTTGGAGTCTTCGGCAGGTCCCTAGTGTTGAATCAAGCGTAGACCTTAGGATTTTGAAGCAAAGCCCTGTGTCTTAGGCTGAGAACCAGCAGAACCAGCAAAGTGTTTACATATGTAGATAGAGAGAAAAATGAAAATGGCTCATACCGTTGTAGAGTCTGGCAACTCTCAAGTCTGGGCATCAGCATCAGGCTGGAGGCTTCTCATAACTCATACAGCTTCAGGAGTTGATAAGCCCAAGATCCTCAGGTCAGATGGCAGTCTGCTGGATTACAACTGCAAATGGTGCTGAATCTAAGATTGGCTGGTAAGATTACAAGCTGCTGGCGCCTGTCCCAAGAACCAGAAGCATCATGTTGACAGGCTGAATGCAGGATCCATATCAGAGCAAATGCCAGCAAGATCTGTCAGGAAATACACATGTACTGGATGCAAGACATACCCCCTCAAAGAAATTCCCTTTCAACTGATTGGCTGCTAGTAGCAATGGGTGCAATTACATTATTACAAGACTGACAAAGTACATCATAACTGCCATACCACTAAGAATCATGACCAGCCAAGTTGACGTAGAACCTTTGTGATCACACCCTGCCATTCTCTGCATATAACTACTCACTTTTAGAGAAACGACTTTTGGCTTGTTACTCAAATGCTTACCCATAGGTCATATGGTTGTCATGTGGCCTGAGCTGCCCATCATGAACTGGGTGTTGCCTGACACACAGAGTCACAAAGTAGGATACATACAGCAATACTCCATCATTATGTGAAAGTGTTGTATAGGACGTTGGGCTCAACGAAGACCTGAGAGCACAAGCAAGTTACAGTAGAAAGCGGCGCAGATGCCCACGGGCTCCACTGTTGTTACATAGTCTTCCTTCTCCCAGTCTGCGCTCACGGTGTCGTGGGGAGTTCCTTATGATCAGTTGTCTGAAAAAAAGAAAACTCATGTCTGGTTTACAGAGGATTCAGTGCAATACCCAGGCACCACTTGGAAGTGGACAGTAGCAGCACTGAAGCCCTTCCTGGGACTGCCCTGAAGGACAGTAAGGGAGAGAAATTCTACCAGTGGCAGGACTTTCAGCAGTGAAACTGGTCATTTATTTTCTTGGAAGAGAGATAGTCACTTGTGTGACTGTATACCAATTCACAGGCTGTGGCCCATGGTTTGGCTGGATGGTGCAGGACTCGGAAGGAATGTGACGGGAAAATTGGTGACAAGGAGATGCATGGAAGATGCCTATAGACTGACCTCTCTGAATGGGCCAAAGAAGTAAAGGTATTTGTGTCTCTTTGTGAATGCTCACTGTTTTAGTCAGCTAGGGCGGCTGCAACAGAAATACCAGAGTGGATGGCTTTAACAAATGAAAGTTTATTCTTACACAGTCTAGTAGGTTATAAATTCACATTCAGGATGTCTGCTCCAGGGTAAGGCTTTCCCCCTTGTTGGCTCTGGAGGGAAATCCTGGCATTTCATGAGTCTTTGTTCAAGGAGCATCTTGGGGAAGGAACCTCAGGTCTGAAGGATACACTCTTCTCCTGGTATTGATTTCTTGATGGCATGATCTTATGTAGGGATTTACAGTGCCACCCCCATTCCCTCCAGCATAATCCACTCTGTTAACCACAGGCAGAGATCAGGATTTACACCATCAGAAAACTGCAAAACAGGGGCCAGTCACAGAATACAGGGAATCCTGGCCCAGCCAAACTATGACACATATTTACTGGGGACACAGTTCAGTTCATGGCACTCACCAAAGGGTAAACTCAAAAGAGGAATATTTTAAAAATTGAGTGGCTGGGATGATGTGTTCTGTGAATGTGAGTCAGCTTCCTTCCCCAGCTACTTGTGTATTTAGCCCAGTGAGCTCCTGAACAATGTGCCCATGGGGGCAGTGATGGAGGTTGTGCATGGGCTTAGCAACACAGACTTCTACTGGCCAAGGCAAACTGGACTACAGTCACTGCTGAGTGTCCAATCAGCCAGCAGCAGTGACCAACACTGAGCCTTCCATGCGGCATCATTCCTAGGGACAGTCAGCTACCTTATGGAGCCAAGCCAAGTGCTGTCGAGTCAGATCTGACTCCTGGTTTATTATATTGAACTACTTCCTAACTTCTTGTTAGGACAGATACTTATCCTGGATTCAGATTTTCGTTCCCTGTATGCAATTCTTCTGCCAAAACTACCATCCGTGGACTTATAGAATGCCATATCCAACCTTACAGTATCTCATTCAGCACTTCCTTGGATCAAGAAACTCACTTTACAGTAAGGAAGTGTGACAGTGGATGTATGCTCATGGTATTCATTGATCTTAACATGTTTTCAGTCATGTGGATGCAGCTGTCTTGACAGAGCAATGGGACAGACTTCTACATATGCGATTACGGTGTCTGTTAGGTGGCACCTTGCAGAGTTGGGGCAATGCTCTCCAGCAGGCCGCATATGCACTAAACTAGGGTCCAATATATGGTGCTTTTTGTTCCATAGCCAGGATTCATGGATCTAGGAATCAAGGGATGAAAATGGGAGTGGTACCACTCACTTTAACTTTAGTGACCCACTCACAAAACTTTTGCTTCCTATCCCACAACCTTATACCTTGAGAGTCTAGGGATCTTAGACTAAGGGGACAAATTCTCCCCTCAAAAGATACAACACTGAATTGGGCCTGAAAAATGTCACCCTGTCACTTTGGGTGCCTCACATCTCTGGATTAACAGGCAAAGACAGTAGTTGTTGTATTGGCTGGTGTGACTGATCCTGATTTTTTCTTGGAAATTGGAGAGAGATTACATAATGGAGCAAATAGTAAACCTGGAATATAGGATGATCCTTTAGGATGTCACTTAGTCCTAGCATGCCCTATGATTAAAGTCAACAGAGAGCTACAGCAACCCAGTACTAGCATGACGACTAATGATCCAGACCCTTTAGGAATGTTTTGATTCACCTCACTAAGCAAAGAACCAAGACCAGCTGAAGCACTTGCTGAAGACAAAGGGAATATATATAACTGGCGGTGAAAGAAAGTAGTTTTAAATACCAGCTAAGACCACATGACCGGTTGCAGAAAGGAGAAATAATTGCTTAGTATTTCTTCATTTTGTTGTATGTGTATGTACGTATATGTGTATGTGCATATATATACAGGCTTTGCTAGTTTTGCTTCTCTAGACAACTCAGCCTAAGACAGATGACTTGATTCTATTACTTGCAAATAAAACCCTAGGACTGGGCTAAAGGGGCACATACTTGAATGCATCTAAATCATGAAGGACTGAGAATTCAATCCCCATCTAAATTATTTCTGACCTTGTTTCCTCCAACAAATTTTTAGCTCAGTCTACTCATCGGAAATAATCAACTGTGCTGAAACAGACTTACCCATTTCTTGGGTCATAAGTACATCATCAACTCTCTCTAAATAAATTGAAAGCTAGAAGCACTCCAGAAACCCGTACCTTAGTGGGAACTCTACAATGTGCAAGGAGCCCGGATGGTGTGATTGCTAAGGTCTTAGCTGCTAATGTAATTCATTGGTTCAAATTCGCCAGTTACTCTGTGGGAAAAAAGACTTGGAGATGTGTTCCTATAAAGATATAGGCTATGAAACCTTATGGGGCTATTCTACTCTGTCATACAGTCACCAAGAGTGAGAAGTGACTTTAAGGCACAAAACAATAACTACTAAGTATTGAATAGAGAAAATTTACACAACAGTGGTCAAGCTACCAGCTCTTGCTTTTCCACATTTCATAATAAGTTTATGAAGTGCTGTTATAAATTGAGTTGTGCCCCTCTTCCACGAAGTATGTATCCTATCTGCTAAACCAGGATTCCTAGTATTGCGTGATTTTCTACTATTTCAAGGTTCAATGTAATTATCCTATGTGTTGTAAATCCTAACCTTTATGATGCTAACGAGGCAGAATTAGAGGTAGTTGTGTTAATGAGGCGGGATGAGGTTGTGTCTTCAGCCACTTTTTTGAGATGCAAAAAACGATCAACCAAAGGACAGGTACCTCAACTACCAAGGAAGAAGCACCGGGAACAGAGCACATCTTTTAGACCGGGGCCCCTGTGCTGAGAAGCTCTTAGACCAGAAGATCTATGACAACAACCTTGCCCCAGAGACTTCTCTTGGAGTTGATGCCTGAATTTAGATTTATAGCCTCCTAAACTGTGAGAGAATAAACTTGTTTCTTATAGCTACTTGCAATATTTCTGTTACAGTGGCACTAGATAACTAAGGAAGGTGATGTCATTACTATTTCATTTTAAATCTAAGAAGATTTAATCACTTGACCAGATCACACAGCAACTGTGTGGCCTTTATTGTGAAACTTGAGCTGAGATGAAATTTTACCAGAATTGGAAATTGGGGGGAAGTTCCCATTTTATCTCTTCTCCAGATTTGAAGCCACGTGCTGTAGGTCTTATAACATTTGGAGTCATGTGCAGTCTGGGAATGCTTTCTTGACCTGAGCCCAAGGGCGTAGGTGCCCTAAGGAAGTGGCCCAAACAAATCCAATCTCTCCCTTCTCCTAGGTGCCATATCCATTCACCTTTTGCTACAGTGACAGAGACTTTATTGAACAGTCTTTACAAAGTTATTTTCAAAATATAGATTATGATATTCAAAAAGAAACTTCTTAAAAACTACTTTCTTTCAAACTTTTTATTTGATTAAAAAACACACACATACGTAAGTTGTATTATTAAGAAAGTTAACAGTTGGCAACAGAAAATAGTTACATTACTACAGCTTAGTTTATTTAACACGATTGCCATTTTTAAAGCTGAGTACATTTTATTTTTTACTCTTAAATAGTTAAAAGGGCATACTTGCTAAATATTTACTGGTTATAGAAATTATTTCTTAATTTTAGTGTTAACTAGTCCAAGGAACCAACTTATAAAACATTCTGTAAAACATAGTCTCTTGTTCTTTGAGGGTTTCTAGTTTCAAATTCAAATAAAATTTGACAATCAAATGATCACATCCTAAGAGTTTTCAAAATGGAAAATACCTATTTGTGTAATTAAGTGTCTGTGACCTCTTGATTTTACCTTCTCTTTTATGAAACATCACTGAGTGTGCAGCAGGCGTGCAATAAATATTTATTAACCTAAGGTAAATTGACAAGCATCATTAATTATATCATTTCTGACAATCAAACCCACTATTGCTTTTCAGTCTTCTGGTGACATGATTGGTTTGGACATCATATTCAAGTTGGTAAGATCCTTGGAAGAAATAGAAGTGTTCTAAAATAAAAAATAAAAAAAATCAATTATTCATTTGCATTTCTTAGCCAAAAAAAAAAAAAAGATAAGAAATCTATGTTTTTACAGAATATATAGATTAGGCCTGACTTGAGAACATAAATGTTGAGAGTCTTTGGCTGGGTCTACTATTTATGCTAGTCATTTCACAGTTAAGTGCTTTTTATTAATTTACTTGGGTGGATTATTGTTTTTAAGGTATAAATGTTTTCGAAAAGTCACACTCCAAGCTGAAGACTCAGGTGGAAGAAAGAAGACTGGGCCCAGGTAGGGCAGATGGATGGAAGCGGAAAAACACTGGAAAGAAACAACTTTGGCCTGTTCAACTGTTTTACTTAGGTAGAATTTGCTCAAAGACATTTCAGAACAAACTCAAACGCTCATTCCATCCTTAGTCTCAGTTCATGAGGACATTTCAAGGGCCAAAAGGCAGATAGTGAATTCGAAATATAAAGTACAAAAGACTCTCTAGACCCCATGAGTTGGGTCCGACTCGACGGCACTTGGCTTGGCTAGACTCCAGATTTACTGTCTTGGTTGCCCATATGCTCATTCCCATACACTGTGCAACAGGGTGTGGCTGGAGAAAATTCCGGAAACTCAGACACGTGGTTGCAACAATCGCTCTAGGAATAAGACGCCATTGCCTCTGTTAGCCATTTTCTCATTCTTTTAGTTCACCAAGTCAGGTATGCCAAGTCAGGTACGTATCTTTATGATTTTATAATCTACTTACCCCTAAAATACAAGACAGCATCGATTTTAGGCCCAATTCCGGGAAAGTTTTTGGTTATCAATTTAGGGTAGCCATAGTCCATAGATTGTCTCCTCTCATCATACCTGAACAAAGAATTAACAAGCAGGAACTTGATAAGAGAATACATTTCACAGCATGAAGCTTCCAATCCCCAAACCCACCTTTCTGCATGGAAGTCTTTTCCTAAATGGGTCTAGACAGTATCAACAAGGAAACCAAATGATCTAAAGTGGTTAACTGACTACTTCAAGTCCCTGTAAGACCCAAGCTTTCTGATCTCTAGTTATGCACCTCCCCACTACCTCACAGTGCCTTCTTCAGGGCACAAGCTTGATTTAATGGGAGCCTGAAGGTGACATGGCTACAGCTCAGTCCTGACAGTGACCAACTATTTAGCTGTCTGTCATTGCCTTGGAAACTCTATGGGGCAGTTCTACCCTGTCCTATAGGGTTGCTATGAGTCGGAATTGACTGGCTGGCAATCGGTATCATTGTCCTGGAAGCCCTGGTGGTATAGCGGGTTAAGTGCTACATCTTCTACCCAAAAAGTCAGCAGTTCTAATCAGCCAGACGCTCCTCGGAAACTCTAAGGGGCAGTTCACCTCAGACCTCTAGAGTCGCTATGAGTCAGATCCAGCTCCATGGCAGTGGGTTTGATTTTTGGTTTTATCATTGCCTTGTTTTCAAAATTTTCCCCTGAGACAAAGCCAACCATTTTTCTCAGAAGGTAACACAAGAACAGGCAAGAGTTTAAGATCCATGAATCCAAAGGGTTTTAAAAGTTAACGTTACTGAGAAATTGAAAATCAACATTTTATTGTTTCCAGGCTATATAGTCAGGCTCTGGTTTATTTCCTTAATCCTCTTTTATGAAGAGGGCAGAGTTTTGCTTTCTTCTAGGCTTCAAAATGACAAATGAATCCAAAAATAGGGGGTAAAGAACTGGGAGGGCAAAACCTATTCCAAGTTCTCTGTCCTCTTCATCCCTTTTTACCCATGAAGATCAAAAAGATTTAAGAATTTGCATACAAAAACTACCTTCTGGAAAACTTATTTCATGCGTGTTTCACAAGTGTCAGGAGTCACATTACCAAATTTCTAAACTCACCTCCAATAGTGACTATCTACAAAGAAATAAGTTTTGTAGATAAGCGGGTTAAAAACAGCTGCATCAATTTTTTTCACAGAGTAAGGAAAACCCAAAGAGTATATGCTCTTGGGATAGTTTGGCTGTGGTCGTCCTAGGCTGATGAGCCAGTACTTGTCATCTGGAAGAAGAAAAAGGATACATTGGAATTACACAAAAAAACTAAAGATGTGGACTCAGCACAACTTCATCCCCTCCTCCCCATACTTCTCAAAAATCTTGCTTCCTTAGTGATTTTAAGATCTGTTAACTGCGGGCTAGACTAATTTTCATTGGTGGTTTTACCATAACTATTTTCACACTAGAAAAACATACCCAGGATTTTTTTATGAATAGATCAAAGAATAGGAATTGGCATCAATTATATTCTTTCAATACATTGTAAATGGAAAATCCAAGATAATTAATGGACTAAAATGTAGAACTGTCTGCCTAAACTGAAAAAACCAAATCCATTTCTGTCGAGTTGATTCCAACTCATAGAGACCCTGTAGGAGCAGAAATCCTTATAGAATTTACAACAAACACCTGGTGGATTTGAACTGCCCACCTTTTGGTGGGCAGCTGTAGCACTTAACAACTACACCACCAGGATTTCCACTATCTAGGTTGCCCAGTACTGTGAATGCAATTAATGCCTTGGGATTATACTTTTAAAAATTGTTTAAAATGGTAAATTTTGTGTTATATGCATTTTACTACAAGAAAGTTTTTTAAAAAAATAGTCTTTTAAGGTTCCATGTTTTTTTCTCACAAATATTACAAGCTTTTCACAAACTAGACTGTCTTTCTGAAAGTTATGTATTACCTAGATATTTACTCTATTTTGGCTTATAGTTCAGAGCCACCATTGATAACATCGGAAATGCTTTCTAGGGGGTTATGGCCACATAGAGTTGTGTCATCAAGTCGATTCCTGTTCTCTTTTTTGAAGTAGACTCAGTGACAAAGCTAAATATTGTAATTACCTTTAAAGACAAAGACTTTATTTCTGGCTCGGATTTCATAAGCGGCTTGAATGACAGATGGTAAGTTTGGCCATAAGGAAGAAATTAAATTCTCACTGCTGCTTGATACTTCAGGCAACTTCCACCAGTAGAACCTGAATGAAAAACAAATTGCATGTTAAAAATCATTGTAGCTTCAAGAATCATGAAATGTTTGAATGAGAAGGACTTGGAAAATGGGTCATGCTTCTTTCCATTATCTTCACCTTCTGTTGCATAGATATGTTTTTGCAAATTCTCAGGGTGGGAGCACCCGAGGGAAAGGATCTTAACCAATTCCTTTTGATGACAGGCAAACTGGTACATGGAAGCAGTCACTACAGGGAAACACTTGTTATATGAAAACAACCTGGAAATTGTAATCAGAAGATCTAGCTTCTTGTCTGACCTCAATACTAATTCACTAGTTCTACAACCTAAAGAGGCATAGTGGTTAAGTGCTACCACTGCTAACCAGAAGGTCAGCAGTTCAAATCTGCCAGATACTCTTTGGAAATTTATGGGGTAGTTCTATGCTATCTATAGGGTTGCTATGATTTGAAATCGACTCAACAGCAGTGGGTTTGACTTTTTGCTTCTTTATAAACTATAGGAAGTTACCTAACCTGTAGTGTCTCTTATAATCTCAAAAATGGAAAAGATATTTATTCTAACCAAGACAAAGTGGGGAAACGTGAGCTCTGCTAACTTCTAAGGGATGACATTTCTGAGTTATTTCTCAAAAGTACATGAAACTTCTGTCTCAGCACAATTTCTAAATTAGTCTTCTCTAGTGCCCCCATAAATATGTGCTTTTTTATCTGTGTTCCAATATAGAAGCCATAAGTCACCCTGGAATTTTCTATAATCAAGAAATCTAGTCCAATTAACCTTCTCAAGAATCTCTTAAAAACTAGTCTCTTAATTTTAGGTATTGTTATTGCCATACTTCATTATTATTTTTTTAATTTATTATGATTGAGTGAAAATGTATATTTCCATATAAATTTGCATGACCGCCTATATGCAGCTTCCACTGCTCTCCCTTCCTGGTGACGGCGCACTATTCCTCTCTGCTCCATACGTGTCTCATCCTCCCAACAGCCTCCTTTCCCCTCCTCTCCACCCACTCCCATTCCTCCAGCCCGAGTTCAGCAGGATGATACCCTATAGATGCACAGAACCACAAAATGCACCCAATATATGGTCACTTCATTATTTTTATCTATGATTACAATATCCTGGCTTTTCTGCTTCCTCTTGTGTTTCACAGCCCCAAATTCTACCTCAAATCTGTCTTTGCTTACCAGTTTCCTAAGACACAAATCTATAATCATGCAGATTTCCTACTTCAAAATCTTTAACATCTCTCTACTGACTGCAATATCACCTCCAAATTTCTTCCTACAAGTCTTATCTACCTCATTTTCCACTATTCTATAACAACCACAACAACAAAAACTAAGGAATGAGACCATGATATTGATTAGATTTGAAAACAATCCTACCTGTCTTTAAAGACAAAGATTTTATCTCCGATTGTAGTGGCAGCATCAAAACTCACACTGGGGTCACAGATAATTGACCCTGTATCTCCAGGAGGTGGCACAGGTTGGTACTTTTGTGGGCCTCCTGAAAACACATTGCACTTTAGATCATAAGAGGAAAAAATATTTTTAACATTGTGATGTTTTTCATGAAGGAGGTATAGAAACCAGCTTGTATTTTTGATAACATCCACAGAAGTTCTACAATCAAAATCACAGTTATAACTTCATCTAAAGAAGATATTCTGTCCATTCTCTTGTTGTTCTGTTCCAGTTAGATTTGGGGGCACCTTCTCCAATAGGACACCAGAGCTGAGATACAAAGATTCAGGCTGTACTTTGTGTTCTAACATTAACTGTGTGACTTAAGGGAAGCTACTAGATTGCTTGTCCTCCTCTGTAAAATAAATATAACATTTATGGTAATTATCTCATAAAATTCTCACAGAACTCAAGAGAAAAGATAGCCACTAAAACTTTACACAAATGTAGATATCAGACTATCCATAAGAGTGAATATGTTCTTTTATCAAAATGGTAAAGAAATTCAACTCACCATAAAGGGACTGAATACCATGTACGTCATCAGCAGAGAGACGGAATGTGTTAGTATTGACATAACTGTAGGTAGGGAACATTATGGCCCTTGGATCATGGGAATGCTGAAGGCCCAAGGAATGACCAATCTCATGAACAGCAACAAGAAATAAGTTTGTGCCTAAAAGCAGGGGGGAAAAAAATCAGTGAATAAGAAGACATACTAACACACACAAAAGAAACCATCTTAGCAATCTTAGCACTATTGACATTTTATAATTCTTTGTCTGTGGCCGCCCTGTGCATTATAAGATGTTTTGAAATCTGTGGCTCCTACTCACTGAAGGCCAGTGGTAACCTCTCACCTAGTTTTGACAATCGTCTGTACACGTTGCTGAGCATCCCCTTGGGGCCCAAATCACTTTCAGATTAAGAACCAAAGCACTAGCAGACAACATGCATTGTATTGTGAAAATTTCTATGTTCCATGGTTTTTGTTACTTTTAAATCTTTCCTAACTCCCAGACCTGCCTTCTGCTTTTTATCAATCTTCACGGATGCAGAAAACCTTGACTAATCATCCTTTGCTCTTCATAAACCCAAATAAAATTAAGTTCCAAAGACCAAATCAATGCAACTACTTTAACTTCCTTAGATTTAAAACTGATTACCCCTGTTTTTACCCTAAGATGCCCCTCTGATTTGGAACTACATCTATTCCCAGAAACCAAGTTCCAGGCAAACAATAGACAGGTCTATAAAGGAACGGTAGCACTTGAAAAGAACGCGCTTCATAGAACAATTATGCATACATGACCAACATTTATCCTCAAATAAAGATAAGGAGGCAGGAAGAGGGTAGGAAAACCCAAATGAAGGGAAATGGAGACCCCAGAGTGGAAATGGAGAGAGGTGACACGTGTGAGGACTGCAACCAACATCATGGAACACTTGTGTGTACAGTGTTAAATAGTACAAACTAACTCGCTTTGTAAACTTTCACCTAGAACACAGGAATGCTGATGCTGTTCCAGACACCATGAGTCACTGAGTAACACAACCTGTTACATATAATCCTTGAAAGTAAGTCATTATGCTTGAGTCAAAATTCAAATCCAAGTTTCTTAGCTCTAAGCTCATGCTTTAATTTTATGATTCCAAATGAAATCAAGAGTTTATGTTTACAATTTTAGACTCAATTGGATTACCAACTCAATTTTACATGATCTTTTTGTATTCCTAGAGAACATACCTTAGTAGACAAGACATGGGGACTTGTGCCCTGTCTCAAATTTCTCAATTTCATAAGATAAGAGCAAGTTCTGACTGATATTTGTCTGTAGTGTAGTATAACCTTCCTTTTCCTCTTCTTTTCTTTTCCTATGGCAAAACTGAAGCCCAAAAGACCTATGATTTGTCCAGAGTCACACACTATTTAGCTACAAAACATAACCTTGAAATATTTTCTAATATCAGACACCTCTGTCTTGGGAAGTGTCTAGGAGCACACCCTACAGATACTGCTTCTGTAGCACAGTAGTCCACAGCAGGAGACTTACTTTATCTCTCCACTCTGCACAAGGTGAGAATGACAGTCAACAAAAGACCTTTACAGTTTGACCTACACCTACGTTTATCCTATTCTCATAATACTTTGTACAAACTATGCCTCTGGGCCTCATTAAAAATACTGGATTTCTTTTCACCCTGATTGTGTGCTCAAGGGACAGATTGTCCTTTCATGTATCTATTCAAACACAGCCACCACCCAACACCATAATAGAAATTCAGAAAGCATTGAGATGATTGCTCATCTAACTTACTGGAGACTGAGTCAATAAATTAGTCTGAGAACAAGCACTTTTCATGAAAATGTTACATAAATAATTTACTTTTTTGAAGGAGAGAATTGGCCGGTTAAAAATATGGCAACATAAACAGGTGGAAAGTGTACAATAGATTAGGAGCATGTTCTGACTCCAACTTTTTCACAGGGAAGCTCTGCATCCACTGTATGTGAAGTTCTGGATTAAGTGACCTACAGTCTTTTAGGATTTCAAAACATTAATTTTGCAGGGGCTAACCAGCACAAGTCTCCCTTTTCATCAGATGAAGAAATTGCAAATAACTTTGGATAACAGCATCTGGCTGCATTTGAGTTCAACAGGGATTCAATTCTACGTGATTTTAGGGTCTTTGGATAATGGCAAGGTCCTCATCAAGAGCCATGGTTCAGACTCAAATAAACATCCTCATTGGATGTTATAAAAATTTTTCCACCTAACATGCGCAATATCAGCTAGAGGGGGAGGTGCTGAGTAGAATATATTCTTGATGACTTGAAAGTCGTGTAATCTAGAATTGCCAATAGAAAGGTTAGGAAGGTTTGAACTTTCCTATAGGTAGTGAGTTCCCAAGCAACAGGCAAGCTGAGTTTGCACCATCCTCTGTCTCTACAATAATTTTGTGTTATTACGACCTAAGGAATTGTTACTGTGGTGCAGAAGAGCACTTATCCTGTGGTGGTTGGCACACGTACAACCGGTGTGTGCTTTTGAGTTGACGAATTGCACTGGCTAAAACTGATCACCTAAATCACAATTTTCAGATTTCTGTGCTATGGTTTTTAAGGTTTCCAGTCCATTCTAGTGAACTAGCACATCCTCACAGATCTTAGAACTACTCTGAAACATAAAGTGATCGAATTATCCTCAATTTACAGAGGGAAAACAGACACAGCCATACAAGGAGTATTTCATTTAAGGGCAAAGTTAGGTTTGGAACAATTTTCTCTATCCTATAGTTTTTTCTCAGAATGTAGCTTTGCAGAACCAGGGCATAAATTAGTTTTAAGGTACTATTTTTGCCTACCTTTGTGGCTTTTAGTCCAGATTTCACTCTCATCAAAATGCGCATCTCCCCCAATACCAGCTCCAGGTGCAAAAGCATGGGCTATGACTCCACCTCTACCATCGAAACTGTAGAAGTCTCCATGAGCTTTTAAAAAGAGTAGAAAATTAATCCTGTATCTGCCGTAAGTCATGTCAAACGACATAAATTAAGCAAATTCAAGTTCTCTACCTCCATATGCAAACAAGACCATAATGTCGGCCTCGCCTGTGTAAATTTGTCTGAATTTCAGGGGTGTCACATCACTCCATACTTGAAAAGCTTTCTGGAAGGCATAGTCAACATCCTGACGTGCCATGTCAGGAGTGTAATTCTGGATTCTTTAGCAGCAAGAGAAAAATATACAAAAACCGTGTTAACATATTATAGCAATCCTTCATTTCTGCTAGTGTTATTGGAGGATGAATTCTTTCATAGATCAAGAGTCCAAACAAGATAAAAATGCTTTGTTTAAATAAATATTTTCCATGGACAATTTTATTAAAACATAATCTAATCTCTTCTTGTCTATGAATTATAGCTCATCATCATGAAGGACTTCCAGAGAAACTTATGCTCCTTTGCCCCTGCTCCCAATATTTTGCTTTCATCGACCTACAAATTTTTATAAAATTTTCTCAGCTTCTTTTTCCTTTTATTGGCTGCTTTTCTATCCTGCTTTTGACTGGTAAGTCAAACAATCTTCCTGAAGTGATGTTAACAGCTAGTGAACTCAGCCACTAACCAAAAGATCAGAGATTCAGTTCCATCCAGAGGCATCTCAGAAGAAATGCCTGGTGATCTGCTTCCAAAATCCTGTCTTATCTATCGCTGTATTTATGATTACAAGGACAGCCAAATAAGTTCGTGAACTCAGGCTAGAAAAAGTGCTACATACTTCATTGCCGAATATGACCACAGTCATTTTCGAAGTACCCCCGTTGGGAGGCTATGTGTGCACTGACACCAGAGCCTAGTTCCCCCTTCAAAGCAATCTTGGAATGCTTTTTCTGGAAGGGCCATCGGAACTGTCATGGCATTACCCTTGATGTTCTGAATCTCATCAAAATGTCTTCTTTTCAATATTTCCTTTCTCTTCGGGCCAAGAAAAATGCCATTGGGAACCAGATCAGGTAAGCAGAGAGGGTGTTCCAATACAGTTATTTATTTACTGGCTAAAAACTCCCTCACAGACAGCTATACAATTTAAGTTCACGAACTTGCTACCATGCACAATAGCCATTCCAAAATTGCTTTGAAGGGTGGCCCTGGGCCCTGGTGTCACTTGCATAGCTTCCCAAGGCATGTACTTTGAAGGTGACCCTATTGATACTCAGCAGTGAGTTGTGTAGTGCTTAGAACAATTAAGTTTGCAAACTCAATTGTCAGACATTGTATAGATAAAATGGTTGAAAAATCAGAAAAATACAAGGCTGCAATATTACCGATAAGTGATATGATGTTTCTTCCATACTGGCTTCCCTGGCATTGTACTGTAGTGATGGACGTCGGCTATGCCACACCGAGGGGTGTGCATTGTTTTCAGAGTCGATGTATCTAGTTGCCCAGTCACATTTAACCCCAAGAACCTCTGCATTTCCTGAATTTTATCCTCCATGAAGTCGTCACTGAATTTTGCTTTCATCATCGGAGTTTCTTTGATATGGTAGTCATAAAAGGTTTCCAAATATTTCTGAAGGAAAAAATACCTTTAGCGTTATGTTACTATACAGGTAGATGTTTCAGTTGGACCCCACATGAGCACCACAGGACTCAGACAGCTGATGATTTCAGCTAGGTATTTTGGACATCCTAATCATGAAACTATCAGTCTGTTAGATTTGGGTCATTAATTGTATAATGAAAATAAATTTTAATATTTTGTGCTATCAAAGGTGTATCATAAGTTACCATTACCAAGATAAGTTCTAGGAAACCTACCAACAAGAAGCACCTATGTGTCTCTAACTCCTTGAATTTGTTGCTACTCTTTAAAATTTGTTTCAGCATCTAGCATATCACGGCGTGCAGTAAGCAGCAATTTCTTTATTACTGAAATGCATCAGTTATTAAGTTCAGATGAAAAGTCTTTGCCCTAAACCCAACACTCACAGTGGGCAACTGTGGCAAACTCAAACTTAAAGCAGGCTTAGAAAACAGGGAGGTTATAACTAGGGAAATCAATTTTATTTTTTGGTCTTAATAAGGTTACTATGAATCAGAATTGGCTCAGTGGCAATGGGTTTGAATTTTCAGGCTTAATGTGTTTTTTGAAATGCTTGTAAATATCTGGGACGCTGGCAGGGGTGTGCATCATCTCAGAGGTTAACTTAACCAGCCATTGTTCAAATCTCCAATTAACTTGCATTACTTTTTGGAATGTAAAGTTAATACTAAAAATAACCTCTTACATCAGTTTACAGCCAGCACCTTTCAAAATAAAACAGCTCAATGTGCTCAGTCTTACAAATAAAATCCTATAGTGTCAATACTTACTTTAGCAAACACCAACTCCTTTTCTTCCAGGTTTTCATCTTGAGGGACAGCTCCAGAAGCAGTGGCTTGCAGGACTAGAATCAACAGGAGAAGCTTCATTCTGAAGTTCTCCCTGGAAGACTCAACCCAGTTTACTCTGCTCCTTTTCTGTTCCAGTTCCTTAAATGTCCCTATTTTTATAGTACTGAGACTAGGTTCTGTGAATGTGAGAAATCTCCATTGAGTGACTCACAGTTGATATCATCCTTTGATTTATCTCCAAAAAATGTAAGACTTTTTTCTAGAATCAACAATGAGTCAATTAACATCAAACCTATCAATGGGTCAGTTAGCATCTAACTCTTCATTCTGGCAACTCTGAGTATATTTTAAGAGCCTGTTATCTTCAAAATGATAAGTAAACTCCTACCATCACCTATACTACAAAATAAAAAAATAAAAAATGCATTGTAAGAAAAATGCGGGTGTCCCTGGAAGGTGCAAATGGTTAATGAGCTTCGCTGCTAATCAAAAGTTTGGCAGTTGGAGACTCCCAGAGGCATCTGTGAAGAAAGACCTGGTGATCTACTGGAAAATCAGCCACTGCAAGTCCTAGCACTGTTCTACTGTGACACATGTGGAATCGTCATGAATCACGGGCAAACTCATGACAGCTGATTTGTTTTAAGACCCTAAAATACAAAAACAGATTAAAAATGCATTTCAAGAAAGTTCAGTATTTTCAGTTTTCACTATCACTGCCCTTTATTTTCATTGCAGATAAAATGTTTTTTTAAAAGTAAATTTTAAAAGAGGTTCTAAGACAAACCCCAGTGTTGCCCAGTCACTTCAAACTCCAAGACCATATAGGACAGAATAGAACTGCCCAACAGGGTTTCCAAGGAGTGGGTAGTAGGTTTGAATGACCAACCTTTTGTTTAGCAGCCAACCTCTCCTAAGCATTGTGGCACTAAGGCCCCTAAAAACGGTTAAGTTTAAAAAAAAAAAGTTTACTAAAATAGATGAATCCTGTCCAAGCTGAATCTGAATCTAGCTCCGTAGAGAACTGTGTTATAAACAACAACAAAACTCAAACCCATTATATATTGTGATGTGCAGTGACTGTACAATAATAATGAAAAAAACTCAACTCACTGCCATCGAGTCAGGTCCAACTTATAGTGACCTGGAGGACAGACTAGAACTGCCCCATGGAGTTTTCAAGGAGTACCTGGCAGATTTGAACTGCCTATCTTCTGGTTAACAGATGCAGCATTTAACCCACTATGCCACCAGGGTTTCCGTATATATAATACAGTGTAGAATTGCCCTTTGGAAATTCCAAGGGGCGCCTGGTAGATTCAAACCGCTGACCTTTTGGTTAGCAGCCACAGCACTTACTCACTAGGCCACAGCTTAGATGTTTGTTCTGTGTGTTGTACAGGCTGGGACCTCTGCAGCTATCTGAGTGGAAGCAGAGTCCTAATTGGTCATCTGTTTGGGGATTCCAGAGACAAACTTTCCCCATCTCTCAAACTGTCCAGAGTTGGCAGTGTGAAAATCAACCCTTTTCAATTTTGGAAGATAGGACAATCTCTGCCTCCTTCTCAGCTTAGCTTCCTTTCCATTTGATGTAGCTGTCTCATTTCCACAGAATCTGCCTCCCTCAACCAATAGAGAATGTTTAAAAACAGAAAACTAAGAGTCAGGTAATAAAACTCCGAAGGTAGAATTATGTGTTGGAATCGCTCTGTTGGGGAGGACACACATCATGGTTGGATATGATTCAGTCATTCCTCTGATCTCTCTTCTTAGCCTCAGGAACACTGACTGCTCTTGCACGTGAATACTCAGGCCAGTTTTCTCCAGTGCTAAGGCATTAGAAGGATTCCCTCCTCTAGTGAGAAGGTCTTCTGCTGCTCACCTTGCTTCACCTTCACATTTCCATTTTATGAGCTCTGGTTTTGATCTCTAGATTCCTCAGTTTTTTTCATTTTAAAGTGGGGATAATAATCTTTGCTTCCTATGCTTTTGTGATGGTTAAATGAGACAATGTATTATAAGTACCAAAACAACTTGCTGTTGGGTCAATTCCAATTCTGTAGTACAGAGTACAAATGCTCCATAGGGTTTCCAAGGCTGTAAATCTTTAAAGAAGCAAACTGCTAAATCTTTCTCTCATGGAGCAACTAGTGTGTTCCAGTCACTAGCATTTTGGTTAGTAGTTGGTAGTAATTAGTCACTTTAACCTCTGTGACACAAGGGCTCTTTGTACTGTAATTGCTCAAAACCAAACTAAACCCATTGCCATCCAGTTGATTCTGACTTACAGGGTTTCCAAGAGTGTCTGGTGGATTTGAACTGGAGATCTTTTGATAAACAGCCAAGTTCTTACCCACTGCACACACCAGGGCTTCATTATCAGCACTTCATTATAAACACTAATCAAACAAATCCAAGTTCATTGCTATTGAGTTGATTTTAATGCTTAACAACTCTAGAGAACAGAGTGCAGTGCCCCACAGGGTGCTATCCCACCAGGGCACACACTAAATATAGGTGCCAGAGACCTCGTGGTGTAGTGTGAAGCATAGCTTGGAGATTAGTCCAAATATTGCAACTGCTAATCAAAAGAAAGGTGGTTCCAAGCTACCAGCTACTCCTTGGAAAACCTCATGGGGCAGTTCTACTCCGTCATATAACATTACTATGAGTCAAAACCGACTTAGTGGCAGTGAACAGGTTTCTTAGAATGCATTCTCTTTCTGTTGGTCTGAAATGAGAACAACACAGCACCTTAAGTTTGTAACCAGATATAGCCCCAGGATGAAGACAGGGCAATCATGAGGAAAAAAAAGTAAAGCGATCCCTTCAAATACTGAATTTTACTCAAGAATAATAAGAGAAATAAGGTAGAGTTTGGTAGAGCACAAGAGAAAAGAGTTTATGTGACAACATGAAAGGGGCTACTTCACCAGAACATTGTTTGGTGAGAGCAGAATTTGTGTGGTTCAACACTATACTCCTGGTGCCTAGAATGACCTCGGAGTCCCTAAATGTCCCAGTGCACTCAGCACTTGGCTACTAAACAAAATGCCCGAAGTTCAGGTCCATTCAGAGGCACCTGGGAAGAAGGGCCTGACGATCTACTTCCCAAAAAGCCATTGTTGCAAATCTTATGGAGCAGAGCACACATGGGGTCACCATGAATACGAATCAGCTAGATGGCATTTGGAACTGGTGTTGGGACAGGTATAACTATTTTGAAGTCAGTGGCTGTTCAATGAATACATATGTTGATGAACAGGGGCTAAAGGACATCAGTAGCAAACATCCTGTGTGACATAATCATCACATGAAGCATACATCTTGCTGAAAGCACACAAGACCTTGAAGACTTGGAGGAAGTATCCAGAAAAAGAAGGGTGTAAGACACAAGGAAAAAGTTGCCAAAGAAATGTAAGAATGTCTCATAGGAAAGTTTCTAAAGTTAGAAAACTCCACCCAAATTTTAATACTTTCTGGGTATGGCTCACCAAATGCCACAAATGGGTCAAGTATGAGATAAGTGTTATTTGGGCAGCCATAGAACATTAGTCTTTTTAAGTGCAGGTTCTGGGACCCCAATGACCTTCTTTACAATTTTAGAGTCATTTTGTGACCTTAAACCAAAACACCAAACATTGCTGTCAAGTTGATTCCAACCCTATAGGACAGAGTAGAACTGCCTCCAAAGTTTCCAAGGAGTGCCTGGTGGATTTGAACTGCCAAACTTTTGGTAGCGGTAGCAGCTGTAGCACTTAACCACTACGCCAGCAGGGTTTCCTTATGACCGTAGGCAATCATCTCAATCATTTTAGGACTTAATTTCATTTGTAAAATTAGTATAATAATAGTACTTATCTTAAAGGTTGGGTTAAACCATAGGGACAAATATGTAACATAATGAGTGACTTGTCCTATGGGTTCAGTGATTGCCATCTTCCTTTCTTCTCCTTGATCACTTTTCTTAGGTATGATACTTAAAAGAGGTTGGTCATAGAGATGAGAAAGGAGATTCACTACCTGCCCAGATGTCTTTTCTGTAGCAGAAGGTGTTACAAAAAGATTCTGACCCAGTCTTAGACTGGGAGCTGAGGAAGCAAGGACATGTATGAGGGAAACCAGAATCAAAGGATCATCGGCAAGGCTAGATTTCAAGTACGCATGTGTGAAAGTGCAGAAAGTAGCTGAGGTCAGAGTTCTTCATAAAAGGAACTAATTATACTGGTAAACCAGTTGGCCATGAGGTCCAATCAGACTCTCAGTGATCCCATGTGTGAGTTGACTGAGCTCTACAGAGTTTTCAACTGCTTTTATTTTAGCAGCTGAACTCAGACCCACTTGCATCAATCAGGGACTCTACGTATGCTAACAAGTGTTCCTTAAGAAGGCAGGTTTTATAGCACAAAAGCATTTAAGGCTCTATTGTTGACTTCCTGTGCCAGACACAAGGATATTCCGGGGCATATTCCCAGTACAGGGTCACTAAGAGTTGGAATCGACTCAACGGCAGTGGGTTCTTCCCAGTATGATCGCCTGCAGTCAGCTGTTGGGTCATCCCCAAGGATCCAGGTGCAACTTGAAGCCTGGTAGTCCCCTAGGACCAAGGAGGGCAAAAGGTCTCAAGATAACAAACTCTTAGCTGGTTCTTTCACACACTAACAGGTTGTTCATGCAGGGAGAAAGCCTGGGCTAGTTCACCCTCGCCTTTTATGGGATGAAGAAGTGGTGTCCAGTAAAGGGAAGTGAATTGCTGAGAAGTCTTCTGACTCTGTCCTGACTTGTTGCTACAGCACACATCGTTTTGTCACGTATCAGTGGGGTCTTATCATTACAAAAACACTCTACCTACAAGCTTTTTTTCTTTTGCTAAACTATTATGGTAAATACGTATGTAACAAGTCATTTACCATTTCAGCGTTCTTCACCTGTAGAACTTGGCAATATTAATTATAGCTATCATGTTGCTCAACCATTACCATCACTGTTATTCATTTCCAAATTTCCCCACCTCCCTTAACAGAAGTTAAGTGTCCCGTGGGCAGTGAGTCCCTTTAGTCCCCTCACCCACCAGTGGCTCCATGGGAAAAAACCCTTGGCCATCTGCTTGCATAAAGATCATAGCCTACGAAACCCTATGGAGCAGTTCTATTCTGTCTTACAGGGTCACTGTGAGTTGCATTCAGCTTGATGGCAAGCAACGACAGCACAATACATTTGCTTATCCAGAATATTCCATATAACTGGAAACATGCAATATTTGTTCCTTCCCAGAAGTTTTGTAGTTAAAGCCAGAACAGTCCCTTCATTCGTATGTGTGCCAGATGTAACCAGGCCGCTGGAATCTTGATTCCCCAAAGGGGTGGGGTGCCATCCTATCCTCTCTGAAGGAGGGTGTTCTGTCAGTGCACTGTCGTCATCTCTGCTGCCTTGGCCCAGGCTGTGACATGCCACTAAGGTGACTTCTACCAGAGTTCCTCAGGGACTGGCCCACAACACCTCCAAGAAGCATGGTATTAAGAGTCACTAAATCAGTTGTGTGTTAGTTAACATTTCCATGCTTTGTTTTCTTCATATGCAAAATGGGAATAATAGGAGATTTTGTAAGGAGTGAGAGACATAACCCATTACAGCACCTGGCTCCGTGCCCGCAGATGGTAGGGCTTCCGTCAGTCTGCATTCTTGATCACGTCTTTTCTGTCTGCAACCAATCATGCTGGTCATGCCATGAGTGAGATAGACTTGTTTTTTCCACACAGGAGGAAAATTAAGCTAAATATGTAGTTATATAACTAATTAAATCACATTATTGTATATTATGTAATTATTTAAATTACACAATTATTTAAAACATTCTACAGAAAATGCATTTTGAGAATATGTAGGAGAGCAGAGTTTTGGCAGTGTCTCTGCTCTTGTGTTTTTAGATCCAAGTACATATAAAACCAGCAAGGAAACATGAATTGCCCAAGGACCCAAGGAAGAGCTGATGTTGGTAGTGGAGGTGGCTTTTAGATTTCTCTCTCACCTTCTTCTGATAACAAGAATTTGAACCTTGTTGGAAATGTCACAAGGAGCCCAGGTGACTCCATGGTTACAGTGCTTGGCTGTTAAATGAAAATTCAGTGGTTTGAACCCACCAGCAGCTCTGTGGCAGAAAATTGCGACATACTGCTTTTGTAAAGACTTATAATCTTGGAAATGCTTATGGGGTAGTTCTAATCTGTCCTTTGGGGTCTCTGTGAGTCTGAATTAACTCTACAGCAGTGGATTTTGGAGATGCCACTGGGCTTACCTTTGTATGACAAAGGACGTCAAATTAACTCCCTAAAAACCTTTGTTGTTGTTAGTCACCCTCTAGTCATGTGGACTCACAGTGACCTTGCATATAACAGAACAAAATTGTTAAACAGGCTTGTGCCATCTTCATGACAGTTGATATGTCTGAGACTAATGTTACGGCTGTTTTGTCAGTGTCACCTCACCAAGGGATTCCCTCATTTTTGCTGCCCTCTATCAAACATGATGTCCTTTCCTAGTGACTGGTCTTTTGTGACGATGTGTTTAAAGTCAAGCAATTCGAAGTCTCAATATTCTCTCTTGTAAGGAACATTCTGGTTCAGAAATCTTTACCATCTTTGAAATTACTGCTTAGTCCAAAAGCGTATCAGAGGTATTTCTAACTCAAGGCATTTTTCTCAGGGACAGTTAAGTTCCAGAATGCTAGTGAAGGCTTGGAATGCTAGTAAAAGCTTGGAACATGTATCGAAGTAAAGACCATGATGCTGGGTGCGGTCTCGAGAACAGAAATAAACGAAGGAAATAGGGAAGGTAAAAGTAGCCTTGGTTCATTTCTCCTGCTCTTCTTCTTCCTCCAGCTCTTCTCCACACAACTGTACTTGAAGACATAAAATGAAGCAGGAAGCAGCAATATTGTACCTATACATCAACAGATAGACACGATGTGATGACATACACAGACGAATTGTCAGTGAATTGTTTATTTTCCTGTTCTTGCTCTCCAGCTGCAGGGTGAGCACCTGAGGGCGGAGCTAATGACTCAGTTATCTGGAAACTAACCGACTTTGCAGACTGGTTTAAGGGAAGGAGCAAGGCTTTGGAAATAGACTTGGCCCCAGACTGTAGCTGTACCTAACCTACAAACTATGCAGCGATGGGGAAGTTATTTAGGTTTCGTTATCCATAAATGACTATTACGAGAATTAAATAAGAGAATTCATGAAACAACCCAGCATCAGATGGCACAATAACAGTCTCTTTGTAAGTGTTGTTTCTCTTTCCTTTGCAATATCCAGAGCAGCGTTTCTTGGTGTTGCATTCAGCATTGCCCCTAACCATATAAGAGGCTATTTAGATACGTTGTTTCTAATTGCCTCTTCATGAAATTTTAATATATGAAGTATACTATATGTCTATTTATGTATTATCCCTATGTCTGTCTTTGTATGTAAAAAATTTTGCATTAACCAATTTTACCCCCAATAACCGATTTTGCCTCCGCTAGCCATTTTGCTTCCAATAGCCAATTTTCATCCAACTGGGGTGAAATCAGCCACATTGAGAACGCATGCTCTGGAGTAGCAGTCTCAGTAAGTGACTCCTGACACTAGTTCTGCTCCACCCAGGGGGCATCCATTCCCGTCTAGCCAGGGGTTGATAAAAGGCACAGTTCTGTAAGACCTCTATAAAGCCAAGGGGTGTGAAATTCCCATTGTTTAGACTTCAGAAACCAAGTCTGTTGAATTTTTGTTATTAAAAAGTAGTGGTATTACCAAAACGGATTGACCCACTGGATACATAAGTTATATAAATTCAGAGGGAAAAGCTAAACATTCTTAGAGAGAGAAAGATAAGTCACAGAATCTGAATAGTTCTCTTCAAGATAAGATGAGGTAAAATAAAATAGGGCAGGATGATTTTTAAGTTAATCGTTTTTGCTTGTGGTTCCCACTTTTCTTTCAGGCCCCATTGAAGCAGTTAGCTGCTCTGTGTTTCTTGGCTTGACATACGTGACCTGCCATCAGATTACTGGCGTAATAGTTAAATCTGCTAACCAAAAGTCAGCTGTTCAAATCCACCAGGTGTTTCTTGGAAATTCTATGTGGCAATTCTACTCTGACCTATAGGTCACTATGAATTGGAATCAATGCAGTGGCAGTAGGTTTGTATTTTTCAGAAACCTACTGAAGTGAATAAACTTTAAGGAGAGAGGAATTTCTCCCACACAGATCCGATGCAGGGATTGGAGGGAGTGGTGTGTGTGTGAGGGGCTGCTGGGTACTGAGGAGAAGTGGGCCCGACTGTAGGCAACACTGCAAGTGGATGTGACAGAACCACAGAAGTAGTTGTCACCAAGGAAGTGAGATCCTGAGTTGGTGTCTCTGGCTTCCCTGAAGCAAGCCTTTCAGGGAAACAGCAAACAGCAGAGCTGAAAGGATATGCAATGGTTTTGGTTTGGTTTGTGGAGGAAGAAAAGGAGGGTGACCTAGAGAAGGGAGACAGCAAAGAAGAAGAGGAAGGAAAAAAACCACAAAAGGGAACAGAATGAAGTCACTTGAGCATTCCCTTACAGAATAGCAAGTAGAACTCTCTCTGTTGCAGGATGTCTACCTAACTTACCTCAGACACATACAGATAAAGAACAGAGGTCCTTCAGTAGCACCAAAGTACTTCAGGAACTCAAATCTGATGTCTTAATTTTGGGATTTTCCAACTCAAATCAGCCGTGAAAAGATTCATTCTGTGGGCAAGAGAGAATTTCCTCTTTTCTGATACTGAGTGCATCAGATGATTAATAAACCCTTCAAAGAAGTATGAATCATGCTTGCAACTTTGTTCCTAATGCAAAATATCTCACGGGTAAGAAAGAGCAATGTCTAAACTACTGCGTTTTAGGAATAATTCAAGGAAGTCCTGCAACTCTTTAGTCACGTTCTTGTCTGCTGCTGGGAAGCCTGATCCTGCCTTTCTTTAATTGAAGTGCTGACTGTCTTCCAGGACACAGAGCCTTTTCTCATGGTCCAAACAGGTTTCTTTCCTCTCAACATCTAAGCCACATAGTTGGTGCCACTGACACTGACAGCCACCCATATCCTCCTTCAATCTGTCCAGCTAGGGTACATGCAGAGATCATGATTCACATAACCATGTCTCATTCTCCAAAGAGACTAGAATCACACTCAGAGAACGAAAAGTAACAATTAAAAACAGACGAAGAAAATATATTTCTTTTTATCACAAGGAAATTTTCAAATTTCTCTTTGATGAAATAAATAACGCATGTCACCCATAAAATATTCACACTCTGAAAAAATATGCAAAGACTCGGCTACAATAATGTTGCCAACCCCAAAACAAGTTCATTCTGCCTGTCACTGCAGCCAAAATTCAGAAATGAAGAAAGGTTCAGGTATGCTTTGTTAATAGATAAGCATGTGAACCTGGGGAACAGTGAGAACAGTTTGTCCAAGACGGTCCTGACTGGGTTACGATTCCAGTGGCTTTATAGGCAGTTTACAAAGGCATTTTCATCTAGAAAAGGTCAAATCTTGCCACAGGATGGCACAGAGATCACAAGATTTCTTTACATCTTTCGGAAAATGTAAATTACCCAAAATATCATTACCTCCCTGAAGGTTTGAAATAATTGATTACTACCCTGGAGACAGGGAAAGGAATGCAAGTCTGCTGATCTGGTTGGGAGACTGATAACAAGACAAGGGATGAGATGTAGTTTAGCAATCTAGGTGATCTTTGTAGTTACAACCACTACCATTTGCCACTTTTAATTATCAAATTCGTATCTGTGAAGTAGGTTTAAGTGAAAATAGCTGCTTCGATGTTATAGCGTTAACTCTAGGATCAAATCTCGAATTGCAGGCTAGCTGTCTATAGCATGTGGCACAGTTAGTCATGAGAAAGCATGCACACTGCATACAGCAACAAATAATCCACAAATAATAATGATTCTGATTACCATCATTAGTGTGTGTAGTCAACCTAGGTTGGGGAGCCATGAGAATAATTTCTCAATCTCTGACCCAAAGCCTTCCCACTGCTGGTGTTCACAAAATCCTTTATCATATTTAAATTGTTTTCTATCGTTTGGGAATTATCAGACAAGTTAAAGCAGCACATCCCCTTAAGATCTCCACATTCATGATTATGTCTAAGGAATAAATAATATACCGCTGCCTGGTTTTCCAGAATTACATCTCTGACTTATCCCAAATCAGTGCCTAAAGCGTTTATGGCCTGCAAGGTAGCAGTTAAGCCCTTAACTGTGACACAAACTAGTCTATTAATTTCAGCATTTAAACCTGTCACCATCATAAGCATGACAAAAAGGCTCAAGGATATGTATTCAGCCACACTGAACAGATGTATCTCACTAAGGCAATCTCTGGGAAGATTAAGCTCTCTTATAGCTCAGGTGTAGTTAGGCGGATATTCTTACTCCAGGGCAGGAATGGGGTGAGTCTTCCTAATGAGAAAGGTTGCCTGTAACATTCATGGGGACATAAGAAAAGACCTGATTTCCACAGAGAAAGAACTATCCTTTAGATAACTTAACGTGTCCATCAGCATAGGACATCACTATATTTGAGATGGGGCTATTAAGACTCTAAGTAGAAGGAAGGACACCTGAACATTTGATACAGTTTTCACTAGAAGTGACAGTCTCAAACTGGATTGAGAGTATCTCTCGATTATTTTCTTTCTTAGCTGGTCCCCAATTATAGGTATCCCCATAAGTGATGTTCTTTAGAACATGTCTGAAGCAAGGTACACTTTCTAGTCAATTCCAGAAGGGTGCATACACCAATTAAATATCAGTTAAAAAAAAAATTATTCAACCTAAGTACCTCCTGCTAGACAGAAGTTAGAAACATTCATTACACTGTGGGCAAGATGAGTCCATACATTTTCATTTCTTCAGAAAGGGACAATGTCTTGTGGAAGTCCTAAAACTAAGTTGAGTTCAAGGAAGAGAGAGATGATTCTGGAAGACGTTTCTTGAACTTTATTCTGGTTTCTATTCCTAGAGTGGCAGACCACCACTAGTGGTCATATCTGTCAAGGACACATTCGTGTCCATGTCTGCCAAGGATACTGCTTCACCTGGGTATCATGTGTCCAAGCCTTCAGTCTGGCCAATTTCACAGCAGTGGGGGTGGTCAGGAGGATTTTGCATGGGCTAGTCCACTCCTCTTCCAGCTGTTCTTCAGGCTCCTTTTTCTAAGTTTTTATCAGAGGGGCAACAGTGAAGGCCTGGGGAGAGAAAATTGGTGAATTCTGAACTTCAAGGTCATTTTTGTGGGGAAAGCTGTACTGAGGCAGCCTGCAAGGGCATCCCCCACACAATTTCTTGGGGCTACCTGGATTTTAAACAGGGCAACAGCTAAGACCCGATCCCAATATCAGTGAGTCTCTCAACAAAGCTTGAAGGTCTGTCTCTTTAAAGTATGGTTCATGTTCTCAATCTTTCCCGATGATTGTAGTCTCTAAGATATGTGTAATCTCCATCTGATACTCAGGAATTTGCTCGCTTTCTGATTGTTGATTTCTGTTAGCCAGTCAGGCTCTACCTCCAGCTGCTGAATCAGGAGCCGCCAGGCATTTTCACTGAGGTACTTCCATCTGTAGACTTTTTCTAGAAAGAGACGGTGATCTGGGCATTAAGTTTAGATAACAAGTCTCTTCCTAATAATGGGACAGGACAGTCTGACATATACAGAAACTGGTGAGTCATCTGCTTTTCTCCAACCTAACTATCAAGAGGCTATATGAAAAACTTAGTTTCACATTCCCCCATTATTCCCGTCACTGGGACCAAGTACTCAGTCATGAAAGGGGGTTATTGAGGACCGAATATGAGGCCCCAGCGTCCACTAGGAAATCCACCACTTGTCTGTCTACTTCAAGTTCTACACGAGGCTCCCGGGAGGCAATTACACTGCTGCCAGGTAATGCTGGCTGTAGCCTCAGGCTTCCTTAGTCATCTTCCGTTCCTGACAGCTCAGCTATTTGGTGGTCTGTTCTACCAGTATTGGCAGCCTCCTTCCTGGGGCACTCAGCGCCATATAACTTTGCAATATGCACACTGACTCTCCCTGATTGGGGATTGTTGTCCTGAGATCCCTACTGGGTGCCTTTGCATCCCTTACAGTATGTTGCCTCCGAGAATATGGGGCGAGCATGTGTCTTCCTGAATTTTCTGTTATTAAAATACTTTGACTGCAATTTACACCAGCTGGACAGGATTCATTCCCAAAGCTCTGTCCAAGCTTTATAGCTTTTTCTGGATGTCTGATGTGTTTTGGGAGGTAAAAGCCATGCCTATCGTTCTCTGATTTTCAGGCACTTGGGGGTCCATATCAGTGTACTTACAGTAGACATTGTGTATTCTTTCCAGGAACTCATATGGATCCTTGGTGGCCTTTTGCCATACTTCTTGAACCATGTGCAAACTTATTTGCTTAGGGACCCAGTTTTGGAGATCTGCTAAAATACACCTTCTTGAATGATTTAGGAGAGGCAAGCCCTCATCGCGGGGGCCCCAGTTAGGCCCAGTTGCTGAGATGGCTATTGCTGGGTTCTAAGTGTCATTCGAGCTCCCAGAGTGAAGCCTCTTGGCTTCTTCATTTGCTTCACCCAAGACCAGGCAGCTTTCATCACTAGTGAGAAGAACATTTTAGCAAAGGCTGAATATCAGCCCAGCTGGGGTTACGAGTGGCAAACACAGTGGTTATTAATTCTGTTATCTTGTTAGGGCCTGCTCTGTGTGAGGGATAGGAGCTCTTCCAACTTAATAAATCAGAGGTGACAAATGTTGTGTGTGCCCACTCAAGCTGGCGGCCCTTGTTGATTTTACCCCAGTCGGGAGCTGTCGCAGAGTATTGCCCTGCCTTGTTACCACAGATCCCCTGGCCAAACTGAGTTCTCTGCCAGGCGTGTGATAGTAAGACTGCATCTAAGCTGCCTTCAGCAGGATAAGGGGAAGCTGGTTCCTTTGGAGACGAGTGGGCAGCTGGTGTTGAAATTTTGACAGTATTCATAATAATCTGATTGTCTAACATCTCCTGTTTTCAAAACATTTTCATTACAAATTGGAGAAGACACAGGGGAAAGGAAGTATATTACAGGGCACCAAGCAGTTTTACAGGCCACATCACATTGTACACAATGACCCTGTCCTCTAGACTCTAGATAGCAGCCCCCTTCTCCAGATTCTGAGTGGAAGCACCCCCAGCCCCAGCCCTGTCCTGTAGCTCTGCCTTCCAGGCCCACTGAGACGGTACCTCTTGTTCTGTCAAGCCCACAGGAATGGCAGCTCTTCAGCTGCAAGGTGAATACTTCAGGAAAAAATAATGACTCAGATGTCTCAGAACTAACTTTGACTTTGCAGACTGATTTAACGGGAAGAGTAAGGCTTTGGAAACACACCTGATCTCAGACCTCAGCTGTGCTACGTGTAAGCTACGTGGCTTGGGAGAAGTTATTTAAATTGAGCTTTTTTATCCATAAATGACTATTATGAGAACTAAATTACAGTTAAATTACAATTAAATTAGAATTAAATTACAGCCTGATGTTTGGCACAATAACAGCCTCTTTGTAAGTTTTGGTTCTCTATCCTTGGTAACATCCAGAGTAGTGTCTCTTGATGTTTCATTCATTATTGCTACAGAGTCTATTCTAAGTCATAGCACCCCTCTAGATTAGAGCAGAACTGACTCATAGAGTTTTGAAAGAGCACCTGGTGGATTCAAACTGCCAGTCTTTTGGTTAGCAGCCTTAGCATTTAACCAGTGCATCACCAGGTTGCCACTACCCCCTCATGGAGAGGCTTTTTAGAAATGTTGTTTCCAATCACCTCTTCATGAAATTTTAATACCAGAGATATACTGCATATCAGTTTATCTACTATACATATGTCTGTCCTTAATACATTAAAAGGTTGAGATTTTATTTTGCCACCAATAATCAATTTTCACCCAAATGGGGTGAAATCAATTCATTGAGAATGAATGTCCTAGAGTAGTGGTACTCAGTAAATGACCTATGGTATCAGTTTGTCCTTACCCAGTTTGCATCTGGCTGCAAGCTGGTGAAAGGCACAGCATCTGTAAGGCCTCCGTAAAGCCTAGGGCTCTGGTTTTCTGACCCTTTTTTTTAGACTACACAAAAGAAGTCTGTTGAGTTTTGTGTTACTAAAAAGTAGCAGTATTATCAGAAAGAATTTCCTGCCTGGATATGTGGGTTAGACAGACTCAGAAAGTCTAAATGTTCTCAGAGAGAAGAAGACAAGTCACAGACTCTGAATATTTCTGTTTAAGACAAGATAAAATAAAATAAGGCAGGATAATTTTTAAATTACTGTAATCACTAAGGTTATGTGTCACCTTGGCCTTACCATGATTTTCACTGGTGCAGAAGTTATGAAGTAGTTTGGCAGTGGTATCATGATGTAGTCACCTACGTGATGAGATCTGATGGAATGTGATCATCTCCACAATGGGGTCTGCTGTGAGCCACTCATCATCTGAAAGGCAACTTCCTTGGCATTGTGGCCTGTAACCAATGTATGTGGACTTTCTAGCAAAAGCACTAGCAGGCTTTTGCTCTGCTCTGGATCTCACTTCAGCTTATCAGCATCTGACCGCCAGTTCTAGAGACTTAGGCCAGCAGCCTGCTGTAAGACCTGTGTGGATCTTGAGTTCATCAATCCCTGTAGCTGTGTGAATCAGGAGAAGCCGTTAGACTGATGCCCGATCCACTGACTTGAAACTTGCCAGCCTCTACAAGTGTATTGTGCTCAAGCATAACAACAATTGTAAGGATGGTGCAAGAATGGGCAGTGTTTCATTTTACCATACGTGTGGTTGCTAGGATTGAAATTGACTCCATGGCACATAACAATAACATTGTAAGCCATTTTCTGGAGAAAATTTCTCTTTTCCTCTTTCTCATTCACACACACACACACACACACACACATATATATGTGTGTATATATATATATATATACACACATGCACATACACATACATTCATAAAGCTTCATGCCATTCCCAGCATTATGGTTGATTATATTTAAAAAGGCAGCTCTTCCCTAGTCATCTTTTGAGTGCCTTCTAACTTGATGGGCTTATCTTCCGGCACTATATGAGACTGCTCTGCTGTTCATAAGGTTTTCACTGGCTAATTCTTTTCGGTCGTAGGCTGCCAGGCCCTTTTTCCTAGTCTATCTTAGTCTGGAAGCCTAGGAAACACTTGTCGCCCATGGGGGACCCTGCTGGTTATTTGAATGCCTATGGCACAGCTTCCAACATCATAGCAACAAGAAATCCCTCCAGTGAGAAAAACTGAATGTGTGTGTACATGGGGGGAGGGGGTGGAGTTGTGTGTGTGTGTGTGTGTGTGTGTGTGTGTGTGTGTGTGTGTGTGTGTAACGTGCTTCATTGATTTTTTTTCTTTTGAGTACCCGGCTAAGACAATTACTAAATAATTTTTTCTTGGGTTTCTTTCACTTCCTTCTAGCTTCACTCAGTCACTTAGCTACACTGTGTTTCTTGGCTATACATTTGTGACTACCCATCAGAAGATTTTTTTATTTTGTTTCTTTCCAAGGGCCTAAACCCACTAAAATGAGTAAGTTCTGAGGAAGTAAGATTTCTCCTGTACTGACCTGATGCTGGCATTGGTGGTGTGGAGGGGGATAGTTCATGGGTCTCGGGTGCTATGGAGAAGTGTGCCAGCTGGAGGTAGTGCTGCAAGAGGGTGTGGCAGGGTCACAGAAGTAGTAATTGTCAGGGATGTGAAATCCTGGGTCTAGTGCCTTCTACTTTCTTGAAATAAGAATTCCAGGGAAGCAGCAGACCAAGCCGACTCATGGCACAGACAGCAGAACTGAAAGGCTGTGCAAGCTGGGTGAACCAATGGGCGTCTACAAGCAGTCAAAGTATCTAGATAACAGTGACTAAAGGGAATCCCGGACACTTTGATGGTGCTTAAACTGGAAAACTTGGACCAGCCCCAACAGGTATAGGATGGAGCTCTACAATAATTAAAGTTGCATTTCCTAGAAGCCTAACAGGATAAGAGCTCAAAATGAAGTTATTTCGCAGACAGAAAAAAATTCTATGCGGAAAATCTGGACTGAGATTCCTATCTGTTGCACTTATAGGCTGTCTTACACGGTACTTTGGATATAGTGGATGTGCTATATTATTGTTGTTATGTATTTAGTGTAATATTTTAAAGGTTTTACTGTTTAAAAAATCAATTCACTGTGCTAGTGAAATGGTGGCATGCTGTTAGCGGAGATAATTTAGGAAATCAATGGTGACTGTAGGACTTTTTTGAGCTATATAAACTAGTCTTCTTATGCAGTAAATAGGAAAAGAAAGACTCCTGGATCCAATGATCAAAATGGAATGCTTATTTTATTTGGTATTTTGAAGTCCCCAAAGTAATAAAATAAATAAATGAACTTGTAAAATGGCTTCCATGCAAGACAGCTTTTCTAAGTTTACCAAACAACTACAGAAAATACAGTATATTCAATATCAGAGGCCCGTCCCTATTTCACTTAATCCTGTTCCTTCTATCCTTCCCTTGGCTGATGCTACCAATACCGTTTCTTAACTCCCTTTCTGTTCTACAGAACATATTAAAGAACAGTTAGAGAAACCCATTTCTGTTACAGCCCCTGAGATGTCTTTTAAGATAAGATATTCAGAAGAAATCAAGAAAGGTGTGCTTCAGGGTTTTTTCCTTTCACCACACTTATTCAACCCATATGCTGAGCAGATAATTCAAGAAATCGTACTATGTAAAGAAGAAAGTGGCATTAGGATTAGAGAAAGACTCATAACAACCTGTTGTATTATACAACCTGACCTGCTGAAAGCAGAGACAACTTGAAACACTGATAAAGATCAAAGACTGTAGTTTTCAGTATGGATGGTACCTCATCGCACAGAAAACAAAAATTCTAATAACTGGAACAATAAACAATATCATAAGGTTTTTCTTTTATTTAGATTCACAGTCAACACTCTTGGGAGCAGCAGTCAAGAAGTCAAATGGTGCACTGTCTGTGGCAAATCTGCTGCAAATACTGCAAATACTCTTTAAAGTATTAAAAAGCAAAGATGTCACTTTGAGGACTAAGATGCATCTCACCTAAGCCATGGCATTTTCACTTGCCTCACATGTGTGAGAAACTTGGACAGTGAATCAAGAAGACAGGAGAACTGCTGTGTTTGAACTACTGTGTTTGCAAAGACTACTGAGTATGTCATGAACTGCCCAAAGAACAAACAAATCTGTCTTAGGAAGTTCAGCCAGAATTCTCCTAGAAGCAAGGAGGGTGAGACTTTCTGTCACCTACTTTGGAATGTCATCAGAGGGACTGATGCCTGGAGAAGGACATCATGCTTGGAAAAGCAGAGCGTCAGCATAAAAGAGGAAGTGCTTCAAGGAATCGGGTTGATGCAGCGGCTGCAGCAGTAGGCTGAAGTCTAGCAATGATTGTGATCACGGCACACGCCTTTTTAATCTTTGGCTAAAGGATAAAGCTCAAGAGTTCCTTCATTACTGAGTTAAACAGTGTCCAGAAGTCATGCTCTCAGGATTTCTCAAGTCTCTGTGAGTTAGAATTTTGTTCTACCGTTTTCTTAAGCTCTGTTGGGGACCATCTTTAGTGACCTCTGTCAGAGCATCCAATAGTGGTAGCCAGGTACCATTTAGTCAGCCAGGTACCATTTAGTCGTGTAGGCCTCAGTCTGGTGGAAGCTGTGAAACGGCCTGTTAGTCCTTTGGACAAATGTTTTCCTTGTGTCTGACTTTCTTTGTTGCCCCTTGCTCCAGACAGTGGAGTATCACAGATGATTAGTCAAAGCTTTTAAAACCTCAAACTCTGCTCATCAAAGCAGAATGCAAAACATTATAAACTTCATTATGGCAACTGAGCTAAATGTTCTCAGAGACTACAGTTCCCAGAGCCTTCTGCCCAACAAATTGGTTCTGTAGGGAATTTAAATCTGTGTACAGAACTTTCATGACTTTGCCTTGGACGAGTTGTACTGGCTTCCTCAGTATGGTGCACTGTTTTACCCTTTATCAAAATTACCACATCACTGTTGTCCGTTTAGTACTTTCCCATCTCCACTCCGCCAGTAGTTTTCTTGTAGATTCTTTGGGATTTTCTGTGTATAAGATCACATCAGCTGCCCATAGCGATACTTTTATTTCTTCCTTACCAATTTGGGTGCCCTTTATTTTTCTCGTCTTTTTGCTGTTACTAGGACCTCCAGCACAGTTTTGAATAAGAACAGTGAAATAAGGGCATTCTTGTCTGGTTCCTGTTCTCAAGGGGAATACTTTCAGACTCTTCATTTAGGATGATGCTGGATGTTAGCTTTGTATAAATGAGCTTTATTATGTTGAGAAATTTACCTTGTATTCTAATTTTGCTGAGAGTTTTTATCATAAATGGGTATTGGGCTTTATCAAATGCCTTTTTTGCATCAATTGATAAAATCACCTGGCACCTATCTTTTGTTTTATTTATATGATGGATTACAGTGATTGTTTTTCTAATGTTGAACCATTGCTGCATCTCTGGTATGTATCCCATTTGGTCATTATAAATCATTGTTTTTGATATGTTGTTAAATTCTATTGTCTAGCATTTTGCTGAGGATTTTTCCACCTATGTTCATGAGGGATTTAATCTGTAATTTTCTTTCTTGTGGTGTCTTATGATGTAGTTGTTAAGTTCTACATTTGCTAACCAAAAAGTTGTCAGTTCAAATCTGCCAGGTGCTCCTTGGAAACTTTATGGAGCAGTTTATTTTGTCCTATAATGTCACTATGAGTCAGAATCAACTCAACAGCAGTGGGGTTTTGGGGTTTTACCTGGCTTTGGTAGCAGGATTATACTGGCTTCATAGCATGAGTTTGGGAGTATTCTATCTTCTTCTGTGCTCTGAAACACCTCTAGTAATACTGGTGTTAACTCTTCTCTGAAAATTTGGTAGAATTCTCCAGTGACACCACCATGGCCAGGGCTTTTTGTATAGGGAAGCTCTAAACTATCTTTTCAATCTATTCTTTTGTTTTAGGTTTATTTAATTGTTCTCCACCTGTTTGTGGTAGTTCAGGTAGGTAGTATGTTTCTAGAAATGGAAAAGATCACTTCCTATAAGTTTCAAATTTGTTAGAGTACAATTTTTCGTAACATTCTGTTATGATCCTTTTAATTTCAGTTGGATCTGTTCCTATATGGTCCATCTCATTTCTTATTCAAATTATTTGCTTCTTCTCCTGTTTTTCTTCTGTTCACCCAGTGGTTTCTTGGTTTTGTGGATCTTTTTAGAAACTAGCTTTCGGTGCTGTTAACTCAGTTTTTTTCTCTTATTTATTTCCGCTCCAATCTTTGCTATTTCCTTCTCTCTGGAGTCTGAGGGCTTCGTTTGCTCTTCTCTTTCCGTTTGTTCAAATTGCTAGGTTGATGTTTGATTTTGGCCCTTTTTCCTTTTTGGATGTGTACATTTATTGCTATACAATGACCTGTTAGCACTGCTTTTACCATGTCCCTGTTTGATAAGACGTGTTTTTAGTTTCATTTGATTCTATGAATTTTTTTGTTCTGTCCTTGATTTCTTCTATAACCTAGCGGTTTTGAGCAAGATATTGTTCAGTTTCCATATATCTGATTTATTTTTTCTCCTTGCTCTTTCTGTTATTGATTTCTATTTTTATGGTTTTATGGTCAGAAAAGATGCTTTATAATATTTCGTTGTCTTGGATCCTTTTTAAAGCTTTCTTAAAGGCCCAATACATCATCCATTCAGGAGAATGCTTTATGTGCATTGAAAAAGAAATCATGTTTGGCTGCTGATAGGTGGAGTGTTCTGTATATATCTATGAGGTCAAGATGTTTCATTTGTGGTGTTTAGGTCTTCTGTGTCTTTGTTGAGCTTCTTTCTGGATTTTCTGTCCTTCATAGAAAGTCGTGTGTTGAACTCTTCTATTATTGTGAAGTTGTCTATCTCTTTTCAGTGCTGTTTAACTTTGTTTTACATATTTTGGAGATCTGTTGCTGGGAGTATATATATTTATTATGGTTATGTCGCCTGCTGTATTGACCCTTTAATCATTATATGTAGTAACTTTCCTTATCCTTAGTGATAGATTTTGCTTTAAAGTCTATTTTGTCATAGATTAATATTGCCACTCCTGCTCTGTTTTGGTTGCTGTTTGGTTGGTAGGTTTTTTTTCTGCCCTTTGGGTTTTAACTTTTTTTGTGGAAACCCTGTTGGTGTAGTAATTAAGTGCTGCATCTGCTAACTGAAAAGTCAGCAGTTCGTATCCACCAGGTGCTCATTGGAGACTCTATGGGGGCAGTTTGACTCTGCCCTATAGGGTCACTATGAGTTGGAATTGAGTCGATGGCACATGGTTTGGTTTGTTTCTTGTGTTTTTGAGTCTCAGGTGTGTCTCTTGTAGGCAGCATTTAGACAAATTGCTTTTGTTTTTTCTAAATCCGTTCTGCCACTCTGTCTCTGTATTGCTATATCTAGACCATTAACATTCATTGCAGTTATTGATAGGTCTGAGTTTAGTGCTGTCATTTTTGTGTATTTTTTGTGTGTGTTGCTGACAGTTTTTTTTCCACTTAATTTTTTGTGCCATGTCTTTTTTCTTTATGTATTTCTCTTTATGCTGTTCTCAATATTTTTGTAGTTCCTTCTTTTTTAGTTTCCTTTGTGGTTACTTTAACATTTATCTTTATTTTTCTAAGTTTAAACTGATCTGTTATTTCTTGACATCACTTTAACTTCCTCTCCATATAAAAGTTCTGTAACTACTCTATTTAGTTCCTATCTTTGTTTTAACATTGTTGTCATTTACAAATTGACATCTCTGTTTTCTATTTTCAGTATTTTAGTTCTTACGTATTTTCATGACTTCTCTACATGGTTTGGTATCTGGTTGTTCTTTCCTGTTTTCTAGTCTTGGGTTGTTATCTAACATTGTTGGTTCTTTAGTTGGAAGACTCCCTTTAGTAATGATTGTAATTTTGATTTGGTTTTTACAAATTCTCTCATCTACTGTTTATCTCAAGTAAACTGTGGTGGTATAGTGGTTAAGTGCTACATCTGCTAACCAAAACGTCAGCAGCTAAAATCTGTGAGGTGCTCCTTGAAAACTCTATGGGGCAGTTCTACCCTGTCCTATAGGGTCACTATGAATCTGAACTGACTTGATGGCAACAGGTTTCAACAGTTTTGTTGTTCATCTGAAAAGTCCTAAATTTGCCTTTTGTATTTGAAAGACAGTTTTACTGGATATATAGTTCTTGGCTGGCAATACTTTCCTTCAAGGCTTTGTGTACATCATTCTAATGCCTTCTTGCTTGCATGATTTCTGCTGAGCAGTCATAGCTCAGTCTTTTTTGACTCTTCTCTGTAGCTGGCTTTTTGTTCATTCCTAGCTGATCTTATAACTATCTTTGGTTTTAGCAAGTTTGATGAGACTGTCTGTCTTCGTGATCTGCTCTGTATAGGCTTTGATGAGCTTCTTGGATAGATATCTTCTTGTCTTTCACAGTATCAGGGAAGTTTTCTGCCAACAAATCTTCAGCAATTCTCTGTGTGTCTTCTGTTATCCTCTCTCTTTCTGGTACTGCAATCACACATAGGTCATTTCTCTCTAGAGTGTTCTACATAGTTCTTAGAATTTCTTCATTTTCTAAAATTCTTTTATCTGATTATTCCTCAAGTAAATTGGCATCAAGTGTTTTTTCTGCAGTCTCACTAATTCTGACTTCAGTTGCCTAAATTCTGCTCCTATCACTTTCTACTTCATTATCTCATTCTGAAATTGTATTGTTAATCTTTTAGGTTTCTGTTTGGCATCTTCCAGTGATTCTAGAAACATGCAAAATTTACCATTCTGATTCTATGTCACTTTCCTGAGTTCCTCTGTTGCTTGTCTGAGCGCTCTTTGACCGGGTCTAAGTCTTACTTTTTCTCCTTCCTCTTCATAGAAGAGCTCTATGTGTTAATCTTTTGAATTTTACCTCTGGTAATTCCAAGGTCTTCTCTTCCTTCAAAGAGTTTCCTGATTCTTTGTTTTGGTTGCTTACTGGAGTCACCTTCATCTGCTTCATCCTGTGATTTCCTATTGACTGTTGTCTCCAAGACATCAATGCATTATTATATCTATATATTGTATATTTGCTAACCTTATCCTATTGTTTTATTTTGCTTTGTTTGATAAGCCCAGATAGGCTGTATGCGTGCTATCCACTAGTTATTGGTATCTTTGAAGCTTTCAAGTCCTGTCATGAGGTGGTTAGAGTTACTACTAGATGTGTGAGTCCAGGGGTTTGTGCACACAGGGTGGGTGTATCTTGTAGCCAGTCTTTAGACACTTATTGCTGTTGATTGGAAGGATTGGGAAGTATCAGTTATTCTCAGACCCCTGTTGTGGGTAGCTGGGTGGAATGGGTGAATTAGCCAGTGCTCAAGCCCCTGATGGAGGTAGGTGACTAAATAAATAACTCATCTCCATCTAGTCAATTCCAACTCATAGCAACCCTATAGGTCAGAGTAGAACCACCACATTGAGTTGCCAAGGAGGACCTCAGAGATTTGAACTATGAGCTTTTTGGTTAGCAGACATAACACTTAACTACTAAGCTACCAGAGTTTCTAGTAGGTAGGGATGACCCTGCTTAATATGCAAGGCAATGTCAAACATTACTAATTCACCACTCCCCCTTGGCTGTTGTGTTTGAAAACAGGCTTCAGTGGTTCTATGCTCATGAGGGGCCTAAGCCACTGAACCAGCCCACACAGGTCCGTGGACCCCTTATGCCTGTGCCTACATTAAAGGCTAGTGTCTGCCCTGGGTACCCAAGATAGAGGGAGTGTGGTGACTTTTTAAAGCTGCAAGGCTGGTTTGGGCATGGTTAGTCCTGAATACCTGGCTTAGAGGAGCTGGTAAGTTTTTTGTCTGCTTTTTCCCTTAAGCCAGGAAAGTGGTTTGGGTGTCACAGCCTCTATTTCTATTTGCAACTGATTCAGGATTGTGTGAACCAGATATTAACTGTTTCATAGAACTGAGTGGACTAATGGATTACTATGGATTTTATGTGGGAATATTGTTGATGCTTTAATATTCTATTTTCTAGATATAAGAAACCATTTATTTCTTTCCTTTTTTAATGCTGTATGAACCAGTTATTTTAGTAAATAATAACACTATGCTGGTTACAGAATATTCTACTGTAAGATTTCTCTTCATCTATTAGAATAACCTAAACAACACTCTTGGTTGTATGACTATAACTTTTGGTACTGGCTCTTACCTGGATGAATTAACCATGTACTACAGGATTTGGAGCCCTTGTGATGCATTGGTTAAAGTACTTAGCTGCTAATCAAAAGGTCAGTGGTTCAAACCCACCACCCACTCCATGAGAGAAAGATGTGACAGTCTGCTTCAGTAAAGATTTATGGACTTAGGAATCTTACAAGGCAGTTCTACTCTGTTCTATAGGGTCATATGAGTTGGAATCAACTCCATGGTAGTGGATTTGGTTTTGACTTTACTATAAGACTGAACTGTACTCATTACCAGTTACGACTGATTTATATGGCTGATTGCACCCAATATCCTTTGTCACTGATTAATGTCTTCCAATTGATGGCTCCCTTTTTAAGAACTCATAAGTCCAGATTTGTATTTCAATGGTATCACCACTTGGCTTCTATTTCTGTACTTCAAACAGGATGACAAGATCCTTAATCTAATACTCTAAATAATATTTTTTCACAAGTTAAAGAATCTTTGATGGCTAGAAAGCAAAATATCCAAATTTGTCTGATACTGTTGCAGAGGATGACTATGAATATTAGCAGAAACTAAAAGATTCCATAGATTCTTTATAGAAATGACAGCCTATAGTTTTCCTCACTGACCTGCATGCTGTCCAGTTACAGAGAGTCAAAACCCAGATCCATTTGTTCCAACTAAAGAAGGCTAAAAGACTCCTGTGTAATTGTCAACCTTCTGGAGAACTAAGGATCATTTTGAAATGCTCCAGAGGCCAGAGGCAGACAACATCTGAGGTAGACAGTGGATTCCAAGATCCCAGAACACGACTTCATGTGTCTGATAATGTTTTTGGACTTACGCCCGCAATCATAGCTACTCTTACATCATTAGCTTTACTTGTGGTCTTATTTCTTGATAGTTTTTATTCAAGATAAAGGTTTCTTTAAGCCTTGGTTTTTTATTCCTAATACTTCCCTCTACTATTTGGAAAGAGAACGCAGTTGTCCGGTTAGCACAAAAAGTAACTAATGCCAGTAACCTAACTGAATGCTGAATCTGTCACCATTTCTACAATCCGGGCATGAGAATTGAGATCCTTTAGTCTCTCCTGTACTAAACTACAGTTATATACCTGATACTACAGTTAACTCCAATATCACCTCTAAGCGGACAACACGTGTCATCTATGCAACCTCAGATACAATGTTTTCATCTAACTCACTCTAATTACAATAAAGAAAAATTCTGAGGCTACCTGGAATCTTTCTGATCCCAGACACAAAATGATTTTCTAGTTTTACACCTAACTCTCAATAAGTTTTAGACTGACCATCAGGTAGCTAATGTAACAAATTGCACGTGTATGTTTCAAAGATATCTCTCTTATGCCAAACTTTGGAGTCCAGAAAAATCATGATTAGCTAAAAATCTTTAGACTCTGTTGTTGGATCCGACTTGGCGGAACTTGACTTTGGCTGTTGGAATCATGTTAGACAATAAGATAGCTCTTGGTTTGCTTTTAGGTGAACAATGAAGAGTTTGTGCTATTGTTAACACCTCCTGCTGTGCTAGGATAAACAGTACCGAAGAAGTAGAAGAGGATATTACAGAAGTTTGTTGAAAGGTTGTTTGGTTGCATATGATGTCTCCCATGTCCTATTCTCTCTTTTTGATATCTTTAACTGGTTATCAGAAAGTATTGGCTCTTGGTTGCACTCTGTTACAAACTGGAATAACTATTTTAATCATTACAGTATGTAACTCCAATGTAATTCTCCTTGCTATGCAAAGAAGAAAACAAATTTGTAGGAGAAACTGTATAACTGACTTCACAACTCGAGTTAACATTTTTGATTACCAAGTTGTCCCTCCAAATTCAGCCCTGTTTGAAGCATTGACTCTGACAAAAATCAACTCACCCTCCAAATGAAGCCAACCAATATCACAAAGGGAAGAAGAAAATAAGCCCAACAATCTTTAATATCTAGTGTTCTGAATACTTGGGCTTGTGACATACTCAATACGTCCTTGCAGAAGAAAAGTAATTCCCGTGTGGGTGCTCAGTGACCACTAGAGGAGAGAATGTGCTAGCAGTTGTCTCCAACGGAGGCATTTAGCATAATTAAACGGCAGGCATGAGGTCTGAATCAAAATTTCGTTTTGTTGTAGGCTCCTGCTTCTGCATCCCTGAAAATGTAGTCTTAGCTTCTAAACATTCACATGTAAATGGTCTGCAGACTCTGACTCACAGAAATTGTAAGATCCTGGCCCACTATCAATCAGCCTGTTTGACTGTCGTGGCTCTTGCCTTAAGCCACTCTTAGTAAATAAAGATGGTGTTCAAGACAGTGACTACAGGAAAACAAGTGTTTTCAAGGAAGAAGGTGAGTGCACTGCTGATATTCCCATATTATGACCATGAGGCCATCGTGCACTCTTCCTCCTGTCTTTACCATAATGGCATACTTCTCCATGCTTTGGTACACTGGGTAGAATTCTTCTCTGGCCTGTTCTCCCCAGAGAACTGTGTTACCCTCAATTAATTTCTTTGCTTTTGCATTAATAGAGTGTTCTCACTCTTTGATACATGTAAGTTTATTATCAATTTTAATCATAGAACAATGTGATAAATACAGCTATAAATTGCTTACACGTAATATTTCTTAGACTATATAACACTAACAAAATTGTTTTGTAAAATTTTTTTACATTACTAGAATTGCAGGATTATTGATTAAATTATTAGTAGATGAGTGGAAACCTCTTTAAATTTCTCTCCCTTTCCTTCAATTGCTATTTCATTCTCAAAAAATTATTGATAGAGGTTTACATACTAATTACCACAAATTCACACAGCTAAAACACCAGACAATGTGACAAAACCAGAAACTATAAAAATACCAGCAGCAACAAAAACAACAGTGTGTGCTTATAGTGCCTTCATGTGCTTCAGAGCATCGTTGCAACTGTGTGATAATGACAGCTCTGGCTAGTGAGCGTTGTTGCTGTTGTTAGGTGCTGCGGAGCTGGTCTGGTGTGTAGTGACCCAGTGCACAACAGAATGAAACACTGCCTGGTCCCGTGCCACGCCCACAGTCATTTTATGCTTAAGACCATTGTTGCAGCCACTGTGCCAACCTATCTTGTTGAGGGTCTTCCTCTTTCTCGCTGATTCTCTACTTTACCAAATATAAAGCCTTTCTCCAGGGACTGATCCCTCCTGACAACATGGCCAAAGTATGTAAGATGCAGTCTCGCCATTTTTGTTTCCAAGGAGCACTCTGTTTGTACTTCTTCCAAAACTGATTGATTGCTTTTTTGGCAGCCCATGGTGTATTCAGTATTCTTCCCGAACACCACAGTTCAAAGGTGTCAATTCTTCTTGTGTCTTCCTTGTCCATTGTCCAGTTTTCGCATGCATATGTGATTGAAAATATCACGGCTTGGGCCAGGCACACCTTAGTCTCCAAGGTGACAAGAGCACACTAGAAGGTTCAAAAAGTAAATTAGCACAAAGTTTTAGCTTTGTAGTTATAATGATACAGGGAGCCCTGGTGATACAGTGGTTAAAGTGATTAATTGCTAACCCAAAATTTGGTGGTTCAAAACTACTAGTGGCAAAAGATGCAACAGTATTCTTCCGTAGAGATTTCCAACTTTGGAAACCTCATGGGGTTGCTATGAATCGGAATTTACTCAAGGACAGTGGGTTTTGTTATATTAATACAAGGAAACCCTGGTAGTGGAGTGGTTAACAGCCATGACTATTAACCAAAAGGTTGGCAGTTCAAATACACCAAATGCTCCTTGAAAACCCTATAAGGCAGTTCTACTCTGTCCTACAGGGTGTTTACGAGTCAGGATCAACTCAATGGCAAGGGTTTGGTTTTGGGTTTTTATATTGATACATGTAAGCTAGATTTATGAAAAACACTTTTGTCCGTACAACTAACTACTAGGGACATTTTTATGAAAATAATGAATTTCTGCTGAAATACTGCACAAAAATTTTATAGACAGTCATTTTGGTGTCATCCCATCTGACATTGTTACCTAGTGCTGCCCACATCCCCTCCACCTTTCTAGTAACACTCTGGACAGTCCCTGGAGCCAGAAGGGAATAATTGGGGGAAGCTTTAGAGCTAATAACTATGCAAAATTCTCTCGCTAGATGAACGTTGACAGGGGTAACTTAGGCACTGAGCAAAAAAGAAAGGAAAACTCTTTTAAGACAGGCAATTTAACATCACAGGCTGTTGGCCATAAGGTATCTTAACTCCCTATAATCCTGTGTAGGAAGATGGCACACCCAAAACCAGCCAGTAATTGGATTTTAATGAGTCAGCTGAAAGTTCCTGTAAGGCTGGTACCAAAAACTGAGCCCAAATTCCCTGCTATAACCGCTCCACAGGAAAACCCACTGTTTTTATACTTCTGTGTTTGACTTAGCCCTCTGTTTTTTCTATGGGAAAAAGCTGCACAGTGAGCACATACTGTAATTTCATCTGCAAGTTCCCTTGTTATCATTGGCACCTCAGCAGCGGTGTTTGGCTGGGTTTCAGTTATAACAGGGCTGCCTTCACATTTTCCCTATTACCCAAGAGTGTCAAGGCCCCCCTGACATTATTTGGTGGTTCGAATTTACCCAGTGGCTCCATGTGAGAAAGACATGGTGAACCATCCTATAAAGATTACAGCCTAGAAAAACCCAACATAGCAGTTCAACTCTGTGACGTGGGGTCACTATGAGTCAGGGTCTACTCAACAGCGCTAACAATAACAACAGGGCACAGAAATCTTTGCCTTTTCCGTTGCTCTTCAGCCTGTGGCATGTTCGTTGTGGTAGGATCCTCCTTGGACTTAATTAAGGGCTCAGACCTGAGAAAATGTGTGAAAGCTTGAAAGATGGAAGTTGTCAGAAGAAATAAAGAACTAACAACAGTGAGAATCTTCTGTATCTTATAAATGCAGAACTCGCAAACTGGAGGCATTCATGTCAGATGAAAGAATCATAGGGCCATCATGCATTTTTCAGGAAGCAAAAGATCAGAGTGTAAATCATTTGTTCATGAGAATAATGTGCCAGGATGTAAACAATTTGTTCCCAGGAAAAATATGTTCATGACTGCAATCGTAAATAACTGAAGTGGTAGGCACCACTCATGTCCTCCTAGGTAAGTGGCCAACCTTCATATTTCAAAGGACATCAAGCGGAAGCTCATCTTCTCTATAATCAAACATTAGCCCTTACCTTTCCTTCGTTTTCTATGTATATGGCCTCCTCTCTCCACTGAACATCTGAGTGCTTTGTATTTTTACTGAGCTTTGCCCAAATTGAGTTATATTCTCCCTTAGTAAAGCTCCTTTTCTTTCACTCCTAACAGAGTATGAGATTTTCATCTTTGACATCACATACTTTTGTAGCTGATACACTCTAGGTGGAAAACAGAATGATTGTATGAATGACTTACTACAACATTAATACAAAAAGAGCATTCAGTAACCCGGGCAGCAGTATGCAGCAGAGGAAACAGCAAAGTGCTGGGCATAAGGCAGAGTGCCTTCTCTGCTTGTAGCCCCGTCAGAGCCAACACCCAAAGCAATTTCGGTAGCAAAAGTCACTGTGCTGTTCTAGAGAATGTGACTAGTCACTGTGGCCACCGATGATCAGCTAAGTTAAAGATGCCTCACTCAAAGTCTGATGGTCTCTGAGGCATAGTGTCTTAGTCATCTAGGGCTGCTATAACAGAAATACCATAAATGGATGACTTTAATAAAGAGAAATTTATTTCTTCACAGTAAAATAAGCTAAAATCTCAAATTTAGGCTATGAGCTCCATGTGCAAAATTTCTCTGTCAGCCTTCCCATTAATCTTCCTAGAACTGGGAAATTGTCACGCAGGGACTCTGGGTCCAGAGAACGCACCTGCCTCATCAGGCACTGCTTTCTTAATGCTATGAGATTCCCCCTCTCTACTGCCTTCCTTTTCATTTTTATCTCTTGAAAGAGAAAAAGTAGTGCAGGCCACACCCAAGGGAAACTCCCTTTACCTGGATCAAGAATGTAAGGGTAAGGATACTACAACCCCATGCTATTCCTCTTTAACATAAAATTACAAAAATAAAATGGAAGACCACCACACAAGGCTAGAAATCATCACATAACCAAATTGATGCAGGTTTTCAGGGAGACACAATGAAATCTATGACATGTGAGTGTATCCAGTACACGGCTTCATACTAAGTAGTGACTGGCCAACAAGCCGAATCCTCCCCCAGAAGTCTGAGTGAGGGCAGGTCAGTTAGTCACTAATGGCAGAAGTAGTGTCAATACAAGCAAATACGAGGAGAAAAGTCACTCCTTCAGTTAGACTACAGATAAATGACCATTTCTAAGACATCAGTTAGCACAACATCCTTTGAATATGAGGTGTGTTGGTATGCAGAGATACTCCTAACATTTCTTGGAGGATGAGGAGGAAACAGTTCAAGGGGAGACCCATGCCCTTTCTCTTATTTCTACCCAATGACCTGCAGTTTATTCCCAGGGGATGCCTTCAGACTGGAGGCAAAAGAACTGTGTACCTCACCTGTCCTCTATGATCACACAACTCTCCACATCCTTTCACACCCTTACCTCCAACGACCACCAACCAACATACTGCAAGCCTGTGTGGTATGGATCTGCTGGTGGATGAGCAGGACTCCTTGGTATGATCGGATCTCTTCAAATCAGGTCAAGCACGCCCTAGTGTATAGGTTACCCTTAGTGCCTCACTTTTCTGGCTCTGGACTTCCAGGTAGAACAGCCTCCCCAAACTACATGACACCAGTTGAAAAAAGCAAGCATGCAAAAGTACGTGGGATCCTGGTCTGCATGGACAACCACTTCACGTGACATGGATCAGACAACTTTAAGCCATGGCAGACAGCCCTTCTCATCTTCAGCCTCTCACCATTCACATACACACACTACCAGATTCTCAGCCTTGACTGTGTTAGTGTGGAAGGCCAATTCAGCTTGGACTTTCTTCTCCCTTAATGCTGTTCACTCTATTGGGCAGCAAATTAAAAAAATAAGGAAATCCTTATAATAACGTACAGAAAAAATTCTTTTTAAGTTTCAGTATTATGACATGCAAGACATTCTAAAGTATGAAGCCTAGATTTGGGGCTGTCGTGGATTGAATCATGTCCTCCAAAAATATCTATTTGGCTATGTCATGACTCCCAGTCTTGTATGAACCATTCACCATTTTGTTATTTGATGAGCTTTCTCTGTGTGCAATAAATGCTATCATTATGATGTAATGGGAAACCCTGGTGGCACAGTGGTTAAGAGCTAAGGCTGCTAACCAAAAGGTTGGCAGTTCAGATCCACCAGGTTCTCTTTGGAAATCATATGGTGGCAGTTCTCTTCTGTCCTGTAGGGTAGATATGAGTCAGAATTGACTCAATGGCAGCAGGCTTTTGTTTTGTTTTGTTTTTATGATGTAATGAGATGGATTAGCATCAGTTAAACCGATGAGATCTACAAGATCTGCTAAACCATCTCATTACATCATAAGAACAAAACAAGAAAAATCTCTTGATGTTGAGTTGATTCTGACTCATAACTACTCTACAGGTTGGAGTAGAACTGCCCCATGTGATTTCCAAGGGGCACCTGGGAGATTTGACTGCCAACCTTTTGGTTCACCGCCATAGCTCTTAACCACTGTGCCACCAGCGTTTTCCATGAGACCTCATACAAAATAGATAGATAGATAGGTAGATAGACAGACAGACAGGTGATAGAGACAGACAGACAGACAGATAGATAGATAGATATAGCAATGAATAATGCTTTCCTTGTCCCTGTCACACCGAGCTTACAGTCTCTACGGAGAATACAGAAAAAAATACAAGCAAATAATTTTGCAAAAAAAGAAAAGAGTATCTGTGTCCTTTCATCATTTCTAGTGTCAAGGAAGGCTTCCCAGAGGACGGAATATTTAAAATGAGGCCTGAAGAGTGGAGACAGCCTCGGCCAGTACGGGGAGAACGGCATGAACTAAGGTTATAAAGGAAAGAGAGTATGGTATCTTCAAGAATCTGAATACAGTATGGCTGACGCATAGAGCACTCTGAGGAGGAGATGGAGGCAAGGAAGGCCACAGAGAGAGAAGTGAAGTTAAGAGGTAAGGTAGGGTACCTGAGGTCAGACCAGGCAAGTAGTCGTAAGTCACATGAGGAGTTCGAGTTATACTCTGAGAGTAAACTTAACAGACTAACGGGTTTTCAGCAAGAGAGTCACACGCTATTCAATAAGAAGAAAGTTCTCTGGAATCTTTTCTCTCCTCCTAGAACAAATGAATTTAGTCTATGACTAATAAGTGATTCTGGCCTATGGTGTATGTTTGTACTCGACAAATTTGGAATAATTTTAGCTTTCTATGAATTATTAATAAATAAAACAACATGTCAGAAAAACAGAGGAAAAAGAAGTAGCATCTCAACGTCTTGCAGATAGACATGTTAGGTTCTGGGAGCAAATGATTTGTGCTTAACTACTAACCTAAAGTTTGGTAGTTCAAATTCATCCTGTGGTATTGTGGATGACATGCCTGGTGATCTGTGTCCATAAAGATTACAGCTCAGAAAACCCTGTGAAGCAATTCTATTCTGTAAGTCATGGAATTGCCAAGAGTCATAATCAACTCAATGGCAATATGTTTTGGGGGATGATGTTCTTAATAAAATTATCAGATTGAAAATACCCCCTAGAAAACAAAAACTTTTTAATTCTGTCTTCTGTTTTTTTGGGAAACCCTGGTGGCATAGTGGGGTAAGTGCTACATCAGCTAACCAAAAGTTTGGCAGTTCAAATCCACCAGGCACTCCTTGGAAACCCTATGCGTAGTTCTACCCTGACCTCTAGGGTTGCTGTGAGTCGGATCCGACTCCACAACAGTAGGTTTATTGTTTTTCAGTGTGTTTTCTGTCTTCTACATAACTTTCTCTTAGTAAAGTCTTACATGTTTCTTGTTTGATTGATTCTTTCATCCTGGAAGTTAATTTCCGTTCACACCCACCCCTGACATTGATGAGTTTAGAGAGCTTTTGGTCAATAAGAAACTCCCACACATATTGTAAATATGTGAGTTACCACTGGGAGTACTGGAGAAAAAACAAGTTCATCTAGTAATTTCAGAAAAGCAGAAAGAGAGAAGTAGAGGCTGTTAACAAAGTAACATTCAAACAAGTGTGAAACAACATCAAGAAAACTGAGAACAGGAACTAATTAACCTGTCTAGGTATGTTGTTGCCCTTGGCCTTGGCTCTTGAGATATGGCCTAGAATGTGCATTTTTATTAAGGACCCCCTTTCAAGATGCCTGCTAAAATCGGAAAGCCACCAATGAGTGCTACAGATAATGAGAAGAAAGGAGTAAAGGTTTTGTTACTTTATTGTTCAAAGAAGAGCCTGTTAGACCTGACGCAAGGTGAGTCAGCATATGGTTAAATGAGTAATGTGTGGAGGAAACCAAGGTCTTCCGTGGAACTGGTTCCTTTCTCTCAGATTGCCGTTTCTTCTAAATATGAGTAACCCTGCATGGAAGTTATCCTTCACTCAAGACCCCATGATAGACACAAGAAGGAGTAAGGCCATCACTCCTTGTTGTGAAACCCAGCAAGCGGGACATGGCCACTTGGGACCCTGAAAGTATTTGGATTCTATTAATTTCAGCCAGATTTTGCCCATCATGTCTTCTCACCCCTCCCCAGATCTGCATTCTAGGAACATGAATGACTCACTTGAGATTCCCTTGAAGTAAATTTTGTCCCTGTGGTGGATATGTCCAAAAGTGGCTTGAAAAGCCAAGTAGTTTTCTTGACTTTTTAAGGAAATTGTCTAAGGAGAATTCATGTTCTAAGAACAGAAGGCCTGCCAAATTGAGACCAACTCATGTCCCCACAAGTCAGTGTAAAAGCAGATCAAGGGTGGTGGAATGCTCCCTAGACTTCAACCTGCAATGTTTGAGAGTGATCCCAGAGGAGCCTAAGCTTCATGTGAACCATGAATTTATCCAAAACATGTTAACTCTACTTACATTTCAATCTTTTCTATGTGTAAGAGTAAAAATAATCCAGTCTTTTCTTTACGCGATATCCTTCAGTCTACAAAATATTCTCATATGCAGGTTCTCATCTATTTTCTGTAACCTGAGCTTATCCCTTAGTCCATACAGGCTAGAGGTGGCTTGTCCAGGAGTTTGGGGGTTTTCTACACTGACAGGAATACATATATATATATTTTCAGGCTTACTTTCTTCAGCTGTTTCTCTGCTACCTTGCTGGCTCTCAATAACTTTTCTCTAAGTCTTCTCCAGCTCGCTTAGGTCTTAGCTAGAAGTATAGTGCCTGAGATTGCATTAATTATTAAACATATGATTTTGTGCAAGAGTGGTAAAATACTTTAATAAAAACATGCATCAATCATCTGTATATTATGGAGTTGAAGTCTCAGAGTGGTTAAGAGCCTGGATTTGGGCATTACACAGATCAAGGGAATAAGAAATTTGTTAATGTCTTCAAGCCATAAATTTCTTTACTGTAAAGTGGATAGTATAACTACTATATGTCACTTCTATATCAATTGAGATAATGTACATCAGGCAGTCAGCACAATGTCTAATGCATTTTAAGTATTCAATAAATTTTAGCTGTTAATATGATTATTAAATAATCAAGTGTCATGGATTGAGCTGTATTCCTCAAAAAAATGTGTATAGTAATGTGTAGAGCAGTTTTGTTAAGTCATTATTCCCAGTATTGTGTGAAATTTCTGTATGTTGTAAATCCTGTCTCTATGATGTTAATAACACAGGATGGGCTGCAGTTGTGTTGGTGTGGTAGAACTCAAAAGTATAAGATTGCATTGTGCCTCGAGACAATCTCTTGGTATATAAAGGAAAGGGAAGCAAGCAGAGAGTCAGGGACCTCATATCGTTGAGAAGCAGTGCCAGCAGCTGAGTGCATCCTTTGGAAAGGACCTGGGTCCCTGTGTATCAGAAACTCCCAACCCATGGGAAGCCTGATGACAAGGACCTTCCTTCAGAGCCAGTGGAGAAAGCCTTCCTCTGGAGCTGATGCCTTGTGTTTAAACTTTTAGCCTACAGGGCTGTGACAAAATTTCTCTTTTTTAAAGCCACCTACTTGCGGCATTCCTGTTAAAGCAGCACTAGTTAACTAAAACATCAAGTAATAGTAATGAAGGAACCCTTCCTCAAGAGGAAAGCACATTACTTAGCCCCTTAAAATTAGAGATAAGGTCAACTCTGTCAATAATTATAAAATAGGGAAAGGCATGCACCTCTGTTTGTTTTTGCTTTGTCTTGCTCTTCCTTCAGTAGCAGCTCTCTTCTTTGACTATGACAGCCTCTCTTATCCACTTCATGGAGTCACTGTGCTGCGAGACCCTCAGTCCAATTCAGGCCCCATTTTCCCATTGCCCACCATGCTGGACCCAAGATCTGTAGCCAGAAGAGTAGATTCCTTCTCCCTGCTGTTTCACTCCAGGGAGGAAGAATAATGGAAGCAATTGGGTAGAATCATTTCAAAGGCAAAGTCCAAAGAAAGTCTGGGTTCCTGCTCCTGAGCTATCAGGACTGCGCTGGTCCCGATCCTTCGTAATATCTAGGAGTTCATCTTTCTTTTCAATTTTAGAAACTACTCTGAGAAATTGAAGTTGGGTTTTACTGCCTGTACTCAGAGTCCCAAAAGATACAAAGTGGAATAAAACCAAAGGAGAGAGACTAAGTGTAGTGTTTAGAAGGCAGATGGCATTCCTCTTAATAAGGTGAAGGAAGCTTCACAGAGCAGGTAGCATATCCAACAAGTGCCCACCCAGATGGGTTGGCTACAATCTCTTTCTATTTCTCCTTCTGCTGCTGAATAATGTCCCTTACTCCCCTCTCTGCATGATGGCTTCTGCCCACTCATAACTTCTCATGTCGCTTGGTTTCCATGCAATGTCTCTTCTCTGTGTTTCTGTTCACGCCTCTACATCCTAGCCTCTGTTAACTTGCTCAACTCTTGTATTGAATTTAACAGGAGAAATCATCTGATTAGTCAATCAATTGTCATCTTTACTGAATACCTCTTAGGCAAAGTTCTTTTTCCAGATTGAGTTAGAAGTCACTGCCTACGTTGTAGATGTCTGGCCAGATGCTTTGTCCAGGACTGTAGGCTCTCGTGTCTTATAGCACGGTGACCTCTGTGTAGGGAAGTATGATGAGAGGGCTGTGAACACGGCAGACATAAATAGTGTTAGTTCCAGGGTAGGCTCTGGGGTAAGTCATTTAGATTCAGTTTATAGGCAATTAGAAGCCACTGACTGTTTTGAACCAGACTGATTACTAGAATATTATTTAGAAAGTTGAGTTCTTAATTGTGCAGAAAAAGAATTGCTAGCACAGCATGCAGGGAGGCCAGTTTGGAGGCTATTACAGTGGTCAAGGCAAAAGACTATCAGGCAAAGCAGTGGAAACGGAACTAAGGGATAGACGAGGAAGGCATTTGGAGCAATTAGGCAACTAATTGCATGTAGGCTACAAGGAAGAAGAAACTTAAAAATAGCTCTGAAGGTTTGAATCCATGTGACAATACCAAAAATAGTCAAAAGGAGTTCATACTGGGTTGTGGGAGGACAGGAAGGATGAATTCTGTTTTGAACAAATTCATTCAACATGGAAGGGGTTTTCCAGTGATCACAATCAGTGGCTTTTCAAACATTATATATATTCTTAATTTTGATATGGTTTCCCTTCTTCAAATGAAGTCATGAGTGAAAGTCCAAAATGAGTAACAAAATAAAATAAAGACTTGTCTTGTTGAGGTAGGATAAACTGCTCAGGATATCGTTTCTGTCACAGCAATTATTCATTTAGAAACCTCATAAAAGTAGTTCTGTAGAACCTGTGTGTGACCTGAAGCCCTGTAGTTCCCTATCTGTGGCAGCCTTCAAGGGTCCCAAAGTGTTCCCATTAAAGTCTCTTCTCATTAATTCCTCCCACACACCCACATACCATAAGAGGACCTCTTAGATGATATGTGGAATAAGGTTTGAAAAGCAGTATTCAGTGTTTTACAGACAAGGAAACTATGGTCCAAATAGGCAAAATCAACTGCCAAAAGACACTCAGTTGGTCACTTAGAGATTTAGGACTAAACCTGGGTTTGGTAATGCACAGTTTCCGAAGGAAATGATTAATATGTGCCTAGTCTTGGGTTCGTTGCTAAGGATATGATGTGAATGAGAGTTTCTATCTTCATAGAACCACATTGTAAACAAACAAATGAGATAAATTCAGAGTGAAAAGTACTGCAGAAGAAATAGAACACAGCTGTGAGACAGCATAACTGCACAAGAAGTGGTGGGGGTAGGGTAAGGAAGAGTAAGGATTCAGCTATGGAAACCCTGGTGGAGTGCTTAAGTGCTACGCCTGCTAATCATAAGGTCAGTAGTTTGAATCTACCAGGTGCCCCATGGCAACTATGGGAGCAGTTCTATTGTTGTCCCATAGGGTTGCTATGAGTCGCAATCGACTCAGTGGCTCTGGGTTTGGTTTTCTTGGTTTACCTTAAAAATCAGGGCAAGTGAATTGAAGAGGGAGAGAAGAACAGCAATTGCACAGACTCTGGGGTAGAAATAAACTTGATATCTTTAAATACATTACATATTTAATATTAAATGTGGCAGTGATGAAACTGCTGATGACACCAACTCCATCACACTGCTTATTCATTTATAAACCTCAGGACAATAGTTCTCTAGAACCTATGTGACATGGAACCCTTTAGTTGCCTCTCTGTGGTAGCCTTCGATTCAATTTGGCAAACATTTATTCAGAACCTTTCATAGAAGAGGCACAGCTCTAGGCAAAATACACGACTCCAACCTTCAACAAATCTACAAGCTAGTGGGAAAAACAAATGCTGCAAGAAAATTAAAATAAGGTATTTTGCCAGTTCAGAAGCAGGAGAACTCAATCCTAGCTGAAGAAAAGGCCTCACGGAGAAATGGCACTTTAGCTGCATCTAGCAGGCTACGTGCACTTTGCTCAGCCTTCTTGTTCAGACATTAAAGTTGACAGAGTGCGTCTTCCTGGTTGCTAACAGGCTAGAGGGATCCCCACACATGCTTCCCCACATATAAAGCCAAGGAATCATCAAGTAGCAAACAGTAATAAATAAGAAAGAGAGGAATGAATGGAGGCACAACGAGGTTGTGTATTGATTGAATTTAGAGCGGATTTAACTAGGCTGAGGGACCAATGGAGGGACACTCAATGTCTGTCCATGCCATCGGAGCAGTGTCTTCAAGGGACGCTGGGCTAGGGTTACCTCTGCTTCGTTGTCACTTTCTTCTGAATCTTTTGGATCATATTAAAGTTACATTGACCACAACTGGAGCTTGATAGCAGGCCAGGTCTTCTGGAGTAGTAAATAAATAACACACAACACATAAAAATGACAAGAAATGAGTGTAGCAGAAATGCCTGTGTTACTGATAAAGCATTTGTTTGATAAAGCTTTTCACTATAATACAATATATTAATTCTGGTATTTCTCCCTCCCCAACACCCCGCAACAAATCAGTCATTTTAAAATCCACAAATGAAATCTTGTACAGGATCCAACTTGTCCCAGGGCTGTTTTTTCTCTGTCAAGTTTGTACTGATTTAACCATCACACAATGGCAGAATTCTTTCCCTACATTTATTGGCAACATGCCAAGGTGATTTTGGCTCATAAATGAATAGGTTTTAAAGAAACAGGCTTTAAAGGATGACTTAAAGCTAAAGGATAAAATATTTTTTCAGTCTCAAAAACATGAAAGGACGTTTTTCTATTTAGAATAAATCGGCTCTAAATTCAACACATAAACTGATTGTGCCCTCACTGTTTCCTGTCTGTTGCTATTTGCAGGGTGATTCCCTAACTTTAAATGTCAGGAAGTACAAGCTAATTTGGAGTCCTGCTGGTGCAGTGGTTAAACCCGAGCTGCTAACAGGAGATTGGCTGTTTGAAGTCTTCCATTTTTTCCCTCCTCACCAACCCCCTCACCCTAAGCAGCTTCTACAGGAGAGTGTGGCAGTTGTTGGTGATGATTAACAAACCAAACCCACTGCCCTCAAGTTGATTCCGAATCACAGTGGCCCTATAAGGTAGAGTAGAACTGCTCCATATAGTTTCTAAGGAACACCTGGCGGATGTGAACCACCAACCTCATGATTAGCAGACGTCACCCGGTGGATTTGAACTGCCTACCTCGTGATTAGCAGACGTAGTACTTAACCACTATACCCCCAAGGTTTCAGCTTAGGCAGCACTATGGGGCAATTCTACTTTGTCCTATAGGGTCATATGAGTCAGAAATGACTCGATGGCAAAGGGCTTCGTTTGGTTTGGGTTTCTAAGCCAATGTGTCAAAAGCAAAATGACTTGAGCAAGAATTACACAGTAAAAGGAATCAAATTCCCTGACTGCACAGGACTTAGTCCTTAGAGATCTTAGAGGCTTGCAAGGAATGTTTGCAAGGAAAGAGGAAGGGAGAAGCAGGGAGGAAGGAAGAAAACTAGAATGTGTCATTAACTATCTAACCCTCATCTGTTAGTTTGTCATATTGTGGTGGCTTGCACGTGGCTGTGATGCCAGAAGCTATGCCACTGGTGTTTTCAAATACCAGCAGGGTCACCTCTGGTGGACAGGTTTCAGTGGAGCTTGCTGAATAAGAGAGACTAGGAAAAACAGTCCTGGCTATTATGGAAGAAAACTAACTGAAAACTGAAATCTACTGCCAATCTAGGAAATCTGTCCATAAGAAGTGGAAAAGAAAGAAAAGTTTTATTACTGAATAAGCATTAAACCAGAATGATGTATCATAGGTGATCTGCTAAGAAAATGACAAAGATGGGAAGACATCTTATCTTTTGTATTCAGATTCTTGGACTACATACATATATATATATAGGTTTATATACCTGAGTGGATTGAAGTCATTACATTCATGCTTAAGGTAAATTTGCTAATTTTCCAGTAATTTTATAATTATACTAATCTCCTTTCAGGAAACAGGAAGGTAACCAGAGGCTCACCTGAAGTCCATTTCAAAGAACTAACTGCCAGATCTTTGAGAGGACCTCTTAAATTCACATTCTTTTCAAAGAAACAAAGAAATAATTAGCAATTACAAGTTATCTAAAGTGAATTCTAAAAGAACAGAGGAGCAGGTGAGCCTCTTCCCTTATTCATAACATGGAGAACCAAAACCTCTATTTCATTTTGTAACTTTCCTTACAGTGTCTCCTTCCCAACACTGGCCAGTGAAAATCTGTGACTCACAACAGAACATTTTCTAACTAGCTTGTTTGGGCACATGTCATCAGGAAGGATCAATTACCAGAGGAGAACATCCTGTTGGGTAAAGAGGAGGGTCAGCAAAAGCATAGGACACCTTCGGTAAGCACTTGGACACACCTCCAATCACGGCAGTGGTGCGGGACTGGTCAGTGTAGCTTTCTGTTTTACGCAGGTGGCTGTGGGTCAGAGTCATCTCCAACTGCAGCTTACTAAGTAATCGTTAACAATGGGTATATTTATACGTGACTTTATCATTTCTGTATTTCAAGAATGTTATTTCATGCCATCCTTAGAACAACACCATGGTGTAAGCAAGGTAGGTATTACTACCCTTGTTTTACTACGGAGGAATGTGAAACAAAGAGGAGTTAGTTGGCTTTCCACTGTGGAAAAAAGATACTAGAACTTGAGTTCAAATCCTAGTCCTTTTTTTTTTTTTGTTTTGTTTTCTGTACTGAATCTTCAAGTAAAAGACAGTGGATTACTGCGCTGCAGTGGACAAAACTAGAAAAGAAAGTCTGCACATCTCCAAAAAGGAAATCTCAATATGTATTTGCAAGGTCATAGAGGCTCTGGAGCCACCTTTGAGCTTGGAGTTGTTGGCCTTCCTTTCATTTGGCGTCAGGGCTAGTCATGCTGAACATGATGGGGTTCATGCTAGGGAAAACAGGACAAAAAACCAAAGCAAACCCAACACCATCAAGTACATTCTGACTCATAGCAACCCGACAGCACAGACTAGAACTGCCCCATAGAGTTTCCAGGGAGCACCTAGAGGATTTGAACTGCCAACCTTTTGGTCACTTAACCACTATGCCACCAGAGTTTCCATGGAAAATACAATGAGGTGGTTACGATGACTCCCCTGAAGAACTCAAACACACACACACACACAAGAACATATTCTACTTTTATACTATTTAATGTGTGCCCTAATTTGGGTGACCACATTTCTAAGTGCCTTTGGAAATCCTGGTGGTGTAGTGGGTTAAGTGCTATGTCTGCTAACTGAAAAGGTGGCAGTTGAAATCCACCAAGCCCTCCTTGGAAACTCTAGTCTGACCTCTACGGTAGTTATGAGTCAGACCCAGCTTGAAGGCAGTGGGTTTGGTTTGGTTTGGTTTTGTTCTGGACACAGGATTTTGGCAGTATCTGTAAACCATAGTCTATTTTCTTCTTCCAATCCAAGATATTTCATTTCCCATCATTTCCCCTTCCCTGTCTAATCCCCAGCTTCTAATCGACTAGCTCTCCTATAGGCCACTGAGCAGTTTCTCATGTACAAAGGTGTTTCTGAGTCAGAGTGGCACCATGAACCTGGGAAGCTTTGTAGGCAACCTGATGAGGTCTGAAGCAAGATTCCTTCAGGACCCTGGCCTGGCAAGTGCATGACCTCATTGTACCTGCCTCCTCCTCAAGGCCAGGGCCATCTGGGTCACCATGAGTTGGATCCGACTCAATGGCACTGGGCTGGCTGGACGTCCTTTGTCATAGACAGAGGTTGAAACTGCAGTCCCACAAAGATAAAATAAGCACTTATCTTCTTTTAAAATTTGCTTCTTATCTTTTAGCTGAAGGCTTAGAGAACAAACTAGTTTCTCACTGAACAATTACTACACATTTTTTGTGGGTGTGACATTGATTACCAAGCCAGTGACTGCTAACACTCTCCCTTTCTTGACCTTGGGCTCCCTATTACCAGCTTTCCTTTCCCCTCCTGCTTTCTAGTCTTTGCCCTGAGCTTGTGTGCCCCTTCAATCTTATTTTGTTTTACAAACCCATGTAATCTTTGGATGGAGGGTAAACTTCAGCAGTGACTTCATTACTGAGCTAAAGTGGTGTCCAGGGGCCATACTCTCTGGGTTTTTTCCAGTTTCTGACAGACCAGTAAGGCAGGTTTTTGTTTGTTCACTTTAAAGTAGAATTTTTTTCTACAGTTTTCTCCAACCCTGTCCAGGACCCTCTATTGTGATCCTCGTCAGAGCAGTCTACAGTGGTGGGCAGGCACCATCTAGTTGTGCTGGTCTCAGTCTGGTGAAGACTGTGGTACTTGTGGTACATTGGTCCTTAGCCTAATCTTTCCTGAAGTGTGCGCTTTTCTTACTGACTGACTGTTCCTGAGTGGTGCAAATGGTTAAGTACTCAGCTACTTACCGAAAATGTTAATTGTTCAGATAGAGGCACCTCAGAGGGAAGGCCTGGCAATCTATTTCTAAATGGCCACACACCAAACAAAACAAAACATTGCTGTCACGTTGATTCAGACTCATAGTGATCCAAAAGACAGGACAGAACTGCCCCACAGAGTTTCCAAGGAGTGCCTAGTGGATTCACACTGCTGACTTTTTGGTTAGCAGCCATGGCACTTAACCTCTATGCCACCAGGGTTTCCTCACAGCTTTTGAAAATTCCAAGAACCACAGGGTTCTGAAGCACGTGAGTTCACCATGATTCTGAATCAATTGAAAAGCATCAGGTTATACTACTCCAAAGAGCAGCTACCCAGAAATCACTGGGATTTTTTCATTTTTGTGGAGTTGAGAAGAGATGCTAAGCCAATGTCACTCACCCTACTACCATGCCAGTTATGTTCTAGTGATCAGTTACAGTCAGCTTTTACCTACTGTGCATTAAGAAGGTGGTTTAATCCTTATTTCTAAAATTAAATAGATCAAATAATCTAATCAATTTTATACTTCTAACCTGCAAATCGATTTACGTGATTGCCTAAGTATGTCCTGGCACTTTTTACTTAAACTCTTGCTTGGGTGGATGGCTTGACCTAGCTTTATACCTAAACTTAGTTTCTGTACTTCACTGAGATATATATTAACAACCTCTGTAAGCAGTACTGTATGCAGAGTGTTGCTATGATTAATGGACGAGGAAGTGATAAACCAAGACTCAGAGTTTGATTTTGTGGTTGCCAGCTTCTTAGAGAGATTTAACCATCAGAAACAGTCTCAGGGGCCTATTTTCAGGACTTTATCAAGAGTGACCAGAGATGGTTTACCGACAAACAAGGTTCGCTTATGTTTATTCATTAATCTGTAGGGCACAATTTACTAATCTGTAGTGCATGATCAGGGCCCTGAATGGTGCACTGCTTCAGAGCTAGCTGCTAACCAGAAGGTCAGAAGTTTGAATCCATTAGCTGCTCCTTGGAAACACTATGTGGCAGTTCTCTGTAGCAATGGGTTTCAGTGCACAATCAAAGATGTATTGACACTTCTGTGCAGTTGTGGGCTGCAGATTAGTGAGTAAACACAAGTGAGCCTCTTTGTGTCTTGCTTCCTTGTTACCCCGCCCGTGAGCTTGAGTCAGTTCTGATTGTCATGATGTCATGTTTAGTAACAAGCATTCAGCTGGTATGAAACTACGCTTCCACAGGATGTGTTTTTACCCTCTGGGTCCAAAGTCTTTCTTCTTCTACACTAAGTAAAGAATCATCAAGAGCTATATGACCAAAGGGAACACCTTCAATAGTCTTCTTCCTTTTCCAAAGAAAAGGAATCCAGAGCTGACAGAGTCAACTGCCAGTGTTGGCAAATAAATGGGCCAGTATATCCTCTGGTAGTGTGACACACACACACACTTGTAATGCCCTAACCTAAGGGTGTGCTGATGCTGGTGTGCTATGGAATGACTGCATCCAGGTCACATGTTTTTAAAATAATTGAGTGGAGATCCAGAAAAGTTGGTGTTTTCAGATACTGTATGAGTCCTGAGTTGACTCAATTACTGTTACAGAAATAAAGCCAATAATACAGTTGCAGGGGAGAAAAATGACTACTTTGTGTTTCAGCTGACCGAATCATGTGGCATGGTTAGGTTGTGTAAGTTTGAGGACAAATAGATAGATTTAGGAAAGGGCTGGATGTTGACAGTTTCCATCTGTGTTTGAAAATCCTGCAAAGTTTTACCCTCATATTGGCCATCTCCCGAAGGACAGTGCTCCCTTCTTTCCACCTGGCCCTTACCTTTCCTTGAGAGAAATTCTTGGTAACTAACTAGGCTGTCTTGCAACTTAGAAGCCTCTGGGCCTTCCTCTTGGTTTTGTATTGATTCAGTAACTATAGATAAAATTGAAAACTAGCCTAGGTAGGCCATCTAGTAAATAAAAAGTACTTCTTCCAAAAACTTTAAAATGTACTGTTTGGACAAATAATAACAAATCCTTGATTAGGCGCAATTTCCTGTTTTCTCAGCTCTCGTGTTCTTCTCCGTTAACATGGGTAGTTCCTTATTTCACTAGATAGCCTTCAGAGAGGACAGAAGGGCATTATGATTCTATTATCTGTGTAGCAAGAACCCCTGGTTTAACCAAAACAAACTCACTGCCATCAAGTCGATTCTTGCTCATAGCGACCCTACAGGACAGAGTAGAACCTCCCTATAGAGTTTCCAAGGATCACTTGATGGATTTGAACTGCTGACTTTTTGGTTAGCAGCCATAGCACTTAACCACTACACCATCAGGGTTTCCACCACTTGTTTGGCCAGAACCAAGAGGAGACTGTATTTATTTCAAACTGATACAAGGAAATCAATGGTTGATAATTCTGTTCTTCATTCAAGAGACCTTCTGAGTGAATGAGTCTTGGTGGTACAGTAGTTAAAAGTTAGGGACTAACCGAAAAGTTCAGCAGTTGGAATTCACCCAATGTTCCTTGGAAACTCCATGGGGGCAGTTCTTTTCTGTCCTATGGGGTCACTATGAGTTAGAATTGACTGGATGGCAATGCATTGTTTTTTGGTGAGTTCCACGTGAACTTTCCGAAACAGAATTCCATATCCTCAAGAAGCCGAACATACAGACAAAGCTTTAAGTCACCTGAATTTAAATTGAGAAGTGGCGCTTATGTTGTCTGAGAAGAGCAAGTCCTTAAGGAATCAAGTTGTAAACCTGAGTCATTTCAGCCACCGGTTTTAAGCATTTGCTTTGTGTCTCTGATTTAGTTAAACCCTTTACCCAATCAAGTCTATCACCTGTGACCTTGACCACATTCTTCAGGATTCTTGAAGTAGCAGCTGTTACTTACTGAGCACTTACTACCTGCCAAGGAGTTGGCTTAGCGTATTACATGCAGTATTTCAGTTTAGCACAAAGCTTTAGAGCCTGAATGGCTGGATTCAAATCCCAGTTCTTCTACCTATCAGTTGTATGACCTAGAACAAGTTTTTTTTTTTTTTTAATTTAATATAATTTTTTATTTTGATTAAGTGATAGTTTACAATCCAGGTCAATCTGCCATATAAAACCGCACTACACACCTTTATGTAACTCTGGCTGCTCTCGCGACCCCGTGACAGCACACTCCTCCTTTCCACCCTGTACCTAATGAATTCCTTCAACCAGCTCTGTTACTTCCTCTCCACCCTCCCATCTCATTTCTGTAGAGGAACTGCTCCAACAACTGCAAGTTTTACAGCCCAGTCCAATTTTGTCTGAAGAGTTGTCTTTGGTGCTGGTTTCAGTTCTGTGCTAGTAGCTAGTCTAGGACTACGCTCCAGGGTACCTTCCAGGGTGTCAGATCATCAGGTCCAATCTTTTAATAGCATTCTAGATCCACATCCCCATTTTTCTCCTGCTATGTCAACAAATCTACTTTGTCTTTACTGTGGAGGCAGTCGTTGGTGGTGACCAGGCACCACCTAGTTCTTCTGGTCTGATGTTGATGTCGTCTCTGGATCACATGACCTTTACTGTCTCCTGGGCTCGTATTTCCTCCTTTGATATGATTCCATTTCCTCTGCTCCAGGTTGATTAGGACTGATTGATGCTCCTTAGATGACAGCTTGCTAGCTTTTAAGACATGAGGTGCCACTTACCAAAATGGTGTACAGAATATATCCTTGAAAAATGACTTAGTTGTGCCAATTGACTTAGATGCCCTCTGAAAGCATGGTCCCCAGACTCCTACCCCTGCGACTCTGACCTTTGAAATGTTTGGTTATATTGGGGAAACCTCTTAATTCTTGGTATAGTCCAACAGTATTAGCTTCCCTTCTGCTGTGTGATGTCACTTCCTTCATTTAACTCAGTTCCTATCTACTATCTAATCAATGAATACCCATGTCCCTCCCTCTCCTCCCTCATAACCATCCAGGATTATTTTCTTCTATGCTTAGCACTTTCTTTGAGTCGTCATCGTAACAGTCTCATAACGTATTTCTCTTTTGTGACTGACTAGTTTTGCCCACATAATAGCGTCCAGATGACCCCGTGTTATCAGATGTTCCCCAAGATCACTGTTCTTTATCATTGCAGAGCATTACACTGTGAAAATATACTACAAGTTTTATAGCATCTCTGTGCTTGGTTCTTTACTCATAAGATAGGGATAAAAACAGACTTTTTGTGACAAATAGTGAATTAATAAATTTGAAGCACTTAAAACAGTGCTGGCACATAGGAAACTTCAGATGGTTGCTACTATTCTTATCATCCAGATTTTAGAAGTGTGGTTTGTGATTGAGACTCTGAGAGGTTATATAATTTCCTTAGGGTTTCGCACCAGTATCCAGGAGCAGGTTAAGTTAAATCTTGCTTCAAGACAGATTTTCACAAGGTTTTATAGAGGACGACTTGTCCACATTGTAAGCTTCTTGATGATTGTTCCCAGCAGTCTGTAAAGTAGCTTCTCCTGTTGCCAAACCAATCTTCCTGCAGGTAGAGACGTCATATTCAGGTAGCTTCATGTTTTCCTCCAACAGCTCTTCTGTCAAGGTTAGCTACGGAACATGACAGCTGCCGCCACATACTAACATGTTTTACTCCAGAATCTAACATCTGCTTTGGGTAACAAAGGTTGTGGTTTACGTTCTAGAACACACAGGGCATTGATAAGGTTACCAAGGGAACCTGACCTCCCACAGATTAACAGTTCTTCCTGGCAGTTGTGAGGCAAGTACAGCAATTCCTCCTGGCAGTTGTGCTGTGGTTACTGTAGCCTCAAACCCAATCAAAAACTAAGTTACTACCTCCCCCTCCCATCTATGACATTGCCCCGCTGCTTTTGCCAAAAAAAAGCACCTCCAAAATCTATGCTGGGTGTTTTTCCATTCATGGAGACTGACTCATTCCCTCTTTGGAACACACTTTCCCTTAATAAACTTTCTCTCATTTGCTACTAGAAAGGGTGCATCCTCGTGTGCTTTGGGGGAGGGGGAGCCTAGTTTGCCACCAATTGGGACACTGAGCTTTCGAATCAGGTCACTCCGGGTCTAATTGGTTACATGAACTTGACACTTTTGTATCCTGCATATTGGGAAGAAACAGGAAAATTTTGTTAGGAGGCTGGAGTTGTGAGAAGGATAAAGGAACCAGGCAGTGAGTATTCTCAAAAACTCTAGTTAGATTGGGAATAGAGGGAAGACAAAAGAAGGCCAACAGATTGAGGGAAAGTGGAAAAATGTGGCATTAACAGGCTTTCATGGGTCCTATTTTGGTCTCTTCTGATTAAACTCCTCCCCAGGTGTCATAGTCATTTAGTGTTGCTATAACAGATATAGCACAAGTGGATGGCTTTAAAATGAGAACTTTTACTTTGTCATAGTCTAGTAGGCTAAAAGTCCAAGTTCATGGTGTCAGCTCCAGGGGGAGGCTTTCTTTTCTGGATCTAGGGGAAGGTCTGTGTACTCACTCTTCCCCTGGACTGGAAGCTTGAGGTGCAGGGTCCCTTGTCCTTCCCAAAGGACACACACAGCTTCTTGAAGACCTCCTTGGTGGTGTGAGGTCCCCAAATCTCTCTGCTAGTTTCTTTCCTTTATGTCTCAAGGGACTGCCTCAAGGCACAGAACATTCTTACAGGTGGAGTCCTGACCCACTGACACAACTGCCAGCCGTCCTCTCTCCTTAACCTCATTGAGGCAAGACTTACAAAATGTGGGAACATTAATACAACACCAGAAATCACAGCCTAACCAATTTGCCACATACTTTTTTGGGGGAAAAACAATTCTATCCATGACACCAGGGGACAAGCAGCCAGCAGGGTTCACGAGATGTGCGCATCTGGAGTCTCTGCCTGCTCTTCAAGGCCTGTCCCTTGAGGCGATGGCTAGCCACACATGACTAATTTTCACTAGAAATGTAACTAGTCAGAATTCAGACACATTGTAAGTATAAAACATACACTGGATTTTGAACATTTTGTATGGGAAACAGCCAGCCAAGTGCCGTTGAGTCGTATCCGACTCATGGCAACCCCAGAGACCATAGTAGAACTGGCCCTAGAGTATTCAAAGAGCATGTGGTGGATTTCAACTGCCGACTTTTGGGTTAGCAGTGGTAGCACTTAACCCACTACACCACCAGGGTTTTCCAGTATGAGAAACAGAATGAAGGTATATAATTAATAATTTTTAAAAATACTTTTGGATTTTGAAAATATTAAGTTAAATAAAATTTATTATTAAAGTTAATTTCACCTGTTTTATTTTTTCCTAATGTAGTTGTTAAACTAAAATTATATACATGATTTGTATTTTATTTCAGCTGGGCAGGGTGGCTCTAGACCACCCTTGAATTCCCTGCTGTCAGGGAATGAACCTCTTCCTTAGGCCTGTTCTCCTAAAGGTAGACCACTCAATGATGTGCATACACCCAAGGTGACCAAGGGGCACTGGCTGCAGGGGTGGGAGTGCAGGGGTGGGCACGGATCTACCCACGGTCTGGAGTCTCCATCCTCCTGTGTCTGAGGTTCCCCATCATGAGGAACAAAGTCTCAGTTATGAAGAAAAGAACCATCTGGGGAGAGGAGCTTCCTAAATGCTAGGGACAGGTCTCAGCTCTGGGTCATGGGGGTCTGGAAGAAGTCAAAGAACACATGCAGTTATAGGAACTGCCAATGAAAGAGCTGGAGCAGCAAAGACTGTGGTTGGCTTTTATGCTGACCATGTCCAGCGTGTTGCTAGGGCGACGCTTAGGTGATACAGAGCCATGGATCTTTGAATCTGACAGCTCTTTTCTTTCTGAGGTAGAAAACCAATAATTCTGGCTAAGAGTAAGAGAGAGAAGAAAAATACATATGCTTGGAATAGACAGAATAGTATTTAGAGGAAGTATTATGTATCTTTTTTCTTTTAGTATTTTTGTCTTCCTGGAAGGCTGAGGCCAGGCCCTGATCAATAAATAGGATGAGGCAAAGGAACAGAGCCACAGCCCAGAGGTCTAGCAAAACAAACCAGTATCTGTTGGGCATGGAGTATTAGAAATCAGAGACTCTGGTGTAATAAAACAGGGTTGCAGTTTTCCAAGCTGTAGCAAAAGTGCAGATTCAGTCTTAAGGAAAGGACAGAACCTGAGTTGTCAAAACTGTGTCCAAAGCCAAAGTCAAAAAAGATTTGATGCCCAGTCCCAGAAAGGTGAGCTGGAGATCCCTTGCTCTCTCCTGACTGAGGCCAGCCAGGGTCAAGTGACCTCAACAGTAGAGTGAGGATGACTGCAGAGACAGAGCCTGGCGAGGCCTGGCAACGATCCAAGACGATGTAGACACACACACTCAGCTTCCCTTGACCCTTGGCAGTGTAGATCAGAACCTGAGTAATATCAGATTAGCACTATCTTTATGGAAGAATTACAGATATTTGTTCGGGGGGTGGGGAAGATCAGACTTACTGGTCTGACAGACTGGAGAAACTCTGAGAGCATGGCCCCCAGACACTCTTTTAACACACTGCTGAAGTCGCTCCTGAAAATCGCCCTTCAGCCAAAGATTAGACAGGTCTATAAAACAAAAAAATAAAATTCACGAAGAAGTGCTTCACAGTTCAATCACATATATGAGGCTAAATATGCACGCCTGCCCAAACGCAAAGCTCAGAAAACAGGAAGGGGCAGGAAAATCGGACAAATGGCAGCAGGCAATGCAGAGTGAAGAAGGGGAGAATGCTGACACATCCCGGAGTTGGCAACCGATGTCATAAAATGGTTTGTGCAATGTTTAATGGGAAACTAATTTGTTCTGTAAACTTTCCCCTGAGGCACAGTTTGAAATACACACATACACACAGACACGGTCTGACCATTAAGCTTGAGAACCCATCCTAGAAAAGTACTCTGTACCTCGTTGTTGAATATCAGCGTGGTCATCTTCGAAGTACACCACTTGGGAAGCTATGTACCAACACTGGCACCTAGTCTACTCTTCAAGGCAATGTTGGAACTCTTTTTTCTGGAATGGTCATCAGAGCTGCCATTGAATTACCTTGATATCCTGAATGTCATCAAAATGTCTTCCTTTCAATATTTCCTTTGTCTTCAAATAAAGATAAAAGGCATTAAGAGCCAGATTAGGTGAGTTTGGAGAGTGTTCCAATACAGTTATTTGTTTACTGGCTAAAAACTCCCTCACAGACAACTATACAATTAAGTTTACAAATTTGCTGTAAGTGCCCAATGGCTATTCCAGAGAGAGTTCCAAAATTGCTTTGAAGGGTGCACAAGGTACTGGTGTTGGTGCACAGCTTCCCAAGGGGAGGACTTCAAAGGCAGTGGTAGTGATACTCAGCAATGATGTATGTAGCACTTAGAACAATTGAGTTCATGTACTTAATTGTCGAACAGGTGATTTTCTGAAAAATAATGTGTGTCTATGTCTCCAGTTCTGGCCTGAGGAAGGGAGAAGGAGAATCAACAAGCTGAAAGGACAGAAGTGGGATGGTATTATTAAGGTCTGACCTCCAACATTGTTAGATAATTCTGGACCAGTCACTTCCTCTCTATAGGCCTTAGTTTCTTCTTAGTAAAATGAAGGCATTGAATCAGATGACCCAATAGGTTCCTTTCTACTCTATTTTTTTTTTAATTCTATGTAAGCAAAGGACATAAACCACTGTCACATTTTTCTCCTGATATCTACTGTACTTAAAGACTTCAAAAAAGCTGTTGAATTTAAGTATACAAGCAGAAGTACATTACATATACAGAGTGTATAGTGCAATTCTAGTAAAACAGCTTTGATTTCTTAATTCATGTTCTGATTAATTCCACACAATTTCTGGGTGGTTTTGTTGCCCAATTACTCTATTTCCGTTACCACTGCTATAAAACAAACCCAAACATTGTCCATGACTTCACTTCCTTTGTACCTTGCTTCCTTGGCTTTTGTTTTAGCTGAATGTTATTAAAACCATAAAACAGTTTAGATCTCGCCATGAAATCAGGACTACAACTATTCAGGAAGTATCTTACATATTATGGGTTAAAGTGTGATACATAGATTTGGAAAGTGGACATAGCTGGACGTGTAGTTGACACCATCTCAGGGGCTCTGCCAAAAGTGGAACCAGCACAAGTGTTCTCATTGCACTTTGTGTGATTGGAGCTCTTTACCACTCAAAGAATACCTTTTACCTTACTTTACTTTGGGGAGCAAAGCCACGAGGTGCTGGACACTCACCAAACCACAGCACAGGCTAGCCAAAGCTTACAGTCCCGAAAGGCTTGCCTTTAACCTCCTACGGTAATACTTCCTTTCAGACCGAGTAGAAGAATCACAGGAACTGTTCTGCCTGTGACTTGTACCCTAGTGTCTTTTAGTGCTCAGCCCAGTCTATTATGGAAAAGAAAATGTTGTCAAGAAAAGAAAGGCTACTGGTAAATGTAAATGTTAAAAAACAAAACAAAAAACACTTTTGATTCTCTTTGTCTTCCCGGGTTCCCCTAGCCTCAGTCAGACCATCAAGGCTGCTATTTTTTTCATGAATCTGAGTTCTGCACTAATCTTTTCTTCTGGTCAAAAAAAAAAAAAAAAAAAAAACTTTGATTACTGGTTTTAAATTCTTTGGTGCAGCAGTTGGGTACCTAGCTGAAGACTTTTAAATAAAATCGTTTAATTCAGCATAAAACTATGATAATGAGAACTGCAGTATCTTCACTTGTAAAGCTAGAAGATACAACAGGAAGACTATGAATAAGGTGAGTCAAACAACATTATACAACCAAGACTAAGAGACTCACAGAAATCACTGGAAATCTGTATTTATGACTTTTTTTTTTTTTTTTTTTGCTCGGTTAATACATCTTGACATCATTGAATGATTGATTCTAGGGTTAAAATCAGTTGCTTTGTATCAGTTCAAACCCACAGTGACTCCATACATGTCAGAGCCAGATTGGGCTCCACGGGGTTTTTGAGGGCTGATTTGTCAGAAGTAGATCACCAATCCTTTCTTCCAAGGAGCCTCTCTGTGAACACAAAAGGCCAGCCTTTGATTAGCTGCCAAGTGTGTGAACCTTTTTACCACCCAGGGACTCTCGATTCTAGAGGTAGAATATGTACTGTTATAAATATGTATACAATGTAATGCTTACAATATAATATTACTATAACTCTATTCTATAATATATTAAATTGCCAAGCCAAGCCATTATATATCATATAAACAATGTTATAAATAGAATAAACCTAGAATGTGTGTGTATGTGTGTGTGTATACATATATGTATATATACGTGTGTGTGTGTCTACAAATTCTAACCAAATCTGTTGCCATCCGGTAGATTCTGACTAGCGACCCTACAGGGCAGAGTAGAACTGCCTCAGTGGTTTTCCAAGGAGCAGATGCTGGGTTCAAACTGCTCGTCTTTTGTTCAGCGCCTGAGCTGGTAACTACTGCGCTGCTAAGGACTATGTAGTTGGGTTTGGGTATATATGTATAATTAAAATAGGATTTATGTAACGGAACTTAATTTGTTCAGGCTCACATGTGGAAGAAAAATTTCCCTTCTCTCACCCTCTGATTTTAGTGCATAATTTTGACCATTTAGGTCAATTAAGAAGTCACAATAAACCCTTTTAAAACGTGCCACATCTTTGATTTTCCAGACGCCGTTACTAGCCGCCGTTCGGTGGGGTGCATACGAGCAAGGAGCCCTGCGGGCACCGTGCTTACACCCTGGGCTCCTTGCCGAAAGGCTGCCGGTTTGAACGCAGCGGCCGTTCTGCAGGAGGAGGATGTGGCGGTCTGTTTCCATGAGGACCACAGCTTTGGGAACCCTGCGGGCCAGTTCAGAATCAAACTAAGCTACATGAATAAGAAACTTTCAAAATCTTAACCACCCCCTTTCTCTAAAGTTGACATCGTCCCTAAGTAATAGCCGGTTACTCACTTTTTATCTGGGAAACATTTATCACACCCGGTAACTCGGGATTTCCTTCTCTCTGGCTGTCGTAGCAGTGCTGGCGTGGTTTCGCTTTGGAGCCCTGATTCCGCTCCCTGTACACATTGCGGGTTTTGTGGTTTATGGTGGAGTCCGGTACCCAGAGTCTGGTGATGACTCACAAGTGCCAGCTCCAAGGAGCATGCAGCAGGCCTTGGTGGCTTGGTAATGACACACCATTCTGGCTTCCATCTCCATAAAATAAAAATGAAAAAACCAAAGCTGTTGCCATCAGTCATTCTAACATATTGGTACTTTGGCTGCTAACGAAAGGGCAACAGTTCAAACCCACTTGCCTTTCCTTGGAAACCCTATGGGGCAGGTCTGCCGTGTCCTATAGTGTTGGTATGAGTGGGAATCAGCTCCGTGGAAACGCTTCTTTTCTTTCTTTCTTTTTTCTGTTTGTTCCTTCATTACCATAAAGGAATCTTCTTTGAGTCTCACTGGCAACAAGAGAATAAATAGGAGTGCATCCTGAGATCTCCAATAAAAGACTGCAATTGATGGTCCGGGGGCTTCGGGTTTACCCTGGGAGCATGGCCCCTGGCCCTGATGCTGCCCCTGTCCATAAATCATAATGAAAGTCATCTTTTCAGACAGCAATGGAGTGGACTTGACGACGCAGAGCGACCGTATCTTGTATATGGTTCGATGCATCTATAGGATGTCATCCTGCTGATCTCTTGCTGGAGGAAGGGGAGTGGGGGTAGAGGATGGGATAGGAGACTGCTGGGAGGATAGGACATGTATGGAGCAGAGAAGAGGGGTGTGCTGTCACCTGGCAGGGAGAGCAGTGGGAGTTGCATATAGGTGAGCATACGAATTCATATGGAAATGTGCATTTTCATTCAATCATAATAATAAAAAAAGAAATACACATATATATTTACCGAGATTAAGTGGAAGTTTACAATCCAAGTGAATTTTCCTTGTAAAACCCCAAGAACCAGCCTCTCTGTAACTCTCTGTATTCTCCTAACCCTCCTCAAAACACACTTTTTCCTCTTTCCTTCCAGTATCCGTTCAACCAACACTAGTCCCCTCCTCTCTACCTTCTCTGCCCTCTAAAAAGAAACCAGTATGACAGCCTCATATATATATTAAACCACAAAGTACACACACTACATTCATCACTCTGTGTCCCCAAGTCCGGTCCATTCTTTGTCTGAAGTGTTGGCTTCGCTACTGGAATTTTTATTGTTGAGGAGCGTAAGTGACAGGAACACATGTTGTGACAAAGGGGTTCAGAGAAAGTTGTTCTTGAATTCCTCCGTTGATAAACCTTAACCGAAAGTCGGGATCATAAAGTCTGGGATTAAACAGTGATTTGGCCAAGTTCCTCATTCCTACAGCAAAGAACAAAGCCCTAATTTTGTAATATATTAAAATTATCTGAACATTCCGACGTTTTCAAAAGATTATTGTTGGCGCCACCTAGTGGGACCATTGTAAATCTCACAGCCTCCTGTGGAGCCTCTAACATCAACCTATTTTCCCTAACCAGGATCTAAACGTGGTAGCTAGGTATGGTAGAAATCCTGCGAGGTCTGCTACGTGTGCTCTGGTGTTTTTATTTAAACATGAGAATGTAGAGGTCAAGGATACTATTTTTAATGTAACACAAGAGCTCTCCCACGATAATGTCAGGGCATAATTTGTTGTTACACCAGTATAAGAACTAGTCTATTTCTTTTATTTCAAATACATTTAAACTTGTGGTTCATTTTGAGGATTTTCAAACTTTTCACCCTCATTATCTGATAAAGGTGTCATGACAAGCTCCAGTGTAATTTGAGTACAGTGCATTTGTTCAATACATAAACTGAGTCTAGTATTAATCGGCTGCCTTTGAGTCAATTCTGACTGAGAAAAGCCAGTGTGTCTTGGAGAACTGTGTTGCAGTGCTATTTACTGAGTGTTCACTACTTTTCTATCAAAGTATTTTACTCACTGAAATTTAATTGTCCTACAGTTTGTCTCTAGGATTTAAGTTCTTCGGGAACAGAGTCAATTTTTTCTAGTTCTCCTCTTCATCTTAGAGTGTGATATTTAACAGGCACATATTAAATGTTTAGAAACTGTGGTAGCATGGTGGTTAAGTGCTATATCTGCTAACCAAAAAGTTGGCAGTTCAAATCCACCAGGCACTCCTGCGAAACCATGGGGCGAAACCTACTCTGTCCTGTAGGGTCACTATGAATAAGAATCGACTCTACGGCAGTAGGTTTGGTTTCGGCTTGGTTTACAGGGTTGCTATGAGTTGGAATCGACTTGATAGCAGTTTTTTTTTTTAATTTTTATTAAATGTTGAAGAATGGGCAACACCAAAGAAAACAGAATGAACATAACATCTTATGCTCAGAGAACATTGAGGCTGCTAGATGGATGATGTTTTCACTTCCTCATTGAGGTTCCTTGTTTCCTCTGTATTTCTACCACTTCACTAAAGTTTCCAGTCTTCTTATTTTATGTATCAGGAAACTAAGGCCCAAAGATTAAATAACCTGCCCAAGGTTACATGGCAGAGTTAATATTGGATCAAGGATTAGAAGCCAAGCCCTCCTGACTTCAGATCTACTGTTCTTTCTTCTCTATTATCAAATAGCACTCTCAGGAGAGGAGATTTTAAAAAATATCTGGACTCAATCTGGAGAGGTGAACTCTGGAAGAAGGGGTTCATCAACACGAAGCTGGTCAAACTCTGTCAGAACTTTCGTTAGCTTAACCTGGTGCAGTGAATAAGGACTGAAGAACTGATGCATTTGAATTATGGTGTTGACAAAGAATTTTGGATTTAACATGGATTGCGCGAAGAACAAACAAGTCTGTCTAGGAAGAAATACAGCTAGAATGCTCCTTAGTTGCAACGATGCTGAGACTTAGTCTTACGTACTTTGAACACATTTTCGGAAGGGATCAGTCCATGGAGAAGAACATCATGCTCAGTAAAGTAGAGGGTCAGAGAAAAAAGGAAGACCCTTGATGAGATGGACTGACACGGTGCCTGCAACAATGGGCTCAAATATAACAAAGATTGTGAGGATGGTGCAGGATCAGGAAGCAGTTTGTTCTCTTGTGCATAATGTCACTGTGTCAGAGTTGACTAAGACATCTAACAACCACAACGATGAATTAAGATTGTCTTTAGTTTTCATAAAAAATAAAACCAGTGAGTGAGCTGTATTCACCAAGAAATATCAGCAACAAAAAGAGATAATTTAAATGAGTCCTTTTTATGTAAAACCCAAACCCACTGCCTTTGAGTTGGGTCTGACTTATAGGACCCTATAGGACAGAGTCGAACTACCGCCTACAGTTTCCTAGGAGCACCTGGGAGATTTGAACTGCCAACCTTTGGGTTAGCAGATGTTTAGTAATTAACCACTATGCAACCAGGGTTTCCTTTTTATATAAGGAAAGCTTAAAGTCACACCTAAAAGCACAACATGTTGTTGTGACTTACCATTGAGTTCGGAGGAGACTCATGAGGACCCTGTGCCCTGTAGGATTGGACTGGTGTGAGTCATAAGGTTTTCACTGGCTGATTTTTTGGAACTAGATCTCTAGGACTTTCTTTCTGGGTGTGCCTTGCTCTAGAAGCTCTTCTGAATCCTCTTTCTCATCCTAGCAACACTCGAGTTTCCACTGACAGATGGGCGGTGGCTGTGCTCGATGTACTTTGGCTGGGAATTAAGCCCATGTTTCTTGCAAAGAAAGTGAGAATTCTGCCATTCAACCCCCACTGCTTCCAAGACAAAATATACCACATAACGATGTCTGTTGAAAATATCGTTTTATTATAAACAGTACAAACATGTCACAACACATTTTACAAAATGATAAATTTTTTTTTCCTTTGAATGAGTTTTCATAAACAAGATCTCTTAGCTCAATGGTCCTCTTGATGGCCATTCCTATATTCAGTATGCATTTATCGGTCTCCCTACCAACTGTAAAAACTGTTGGCAAAATTCTCAAGGGACTCACAATTCGGTAGATCATTCTCCTTCATTATGAAAGTGCCTGTCTTAACACATATACTTCCAACTTACGAGATAAATTTTATTCTCTTCCAAAAACAACCTATATATCTAAGACATGCTGGACAATTAAAATAATTATATAGATATATAGATAAAATAGGGTTAAAATAATTATTTTAGCTTTAAATAATCAAACGATTTACAAAAAAAAGTGATATGTGGCCTTAGATTATTTTGAGAATAATTTCCATACTTTCTGATAGTTGAAAGAACTGAACTATTTTAATAAAAATAAAAATCTCTATTTTGTATAAATATGCAGAGATATTTGTCTATCTGAGTGCAGCCCTTGAGTCACCATCAAAAGTGAAAATTAAACAGAATCCAAAGGCCAAGTCTACCATCCTCATCATTAGTCATGATCTCCCACTCTTAGTGACTTTGACGTCTCTTTTATTGCCTGTGTGGAGAAGGGCCCGAACAACCAAGTGTTCTTGTTATAAAACCAAATTATTTACTTCTCTGGAAAGTTGTCTACAATCACTGCTGTCCACTGCTGTCTACTTGATTCCAACCACAGTAACCCCGTAGGACAGAGTAGAGCCACTCCACAGGTTTTCTGAGATCTTACTCTTTATGGAAGCAGACTGCCACATCTTTTTCCCATGGAGCAACTGTGGGTTTGAGCTGCTCATGCTTCAGTCAGCAGCTGTCTGCTTTGACCACTGGACCACCAGGGTCCTTTACCACCAGTGAAAGTTGTCTACAATATACTTATTACAAACGTTTCCCCCTGTATCTTTTTTTCATGTATAGTTATTATATATTTTTTAAATCTACTCTTATACTCTTTTATATTTTTTAGTAAAGATGACTTAATTGCATAATTTGATTTCCTTTTATGTCTTTGCAAAATTTTTTTATGAATACATTGCTAAGTATCCTAATTCTTTTTACTAGACCACACATCTCATTTTGGGGATGGGAAATACTGCCAACTGCTAGACTCAAGAATCAGGTAATCCTTAGAGATACTAAATTTCATTACTTTAAAATTCCTTGTTGTGGTTCCAGCCACACACAGCCATATAGTTACCACATACTCAAAGACAACTTACTGAAACTTGTTCATACAACTAAGATTTCCCCCGCTTTCTGTCAGTTTTCCCCACACCCAATAGGTCTGGAAGGATTTTTCCACATATTCTCCAGGATTTAAATAACAATCTTTAGAAGACACTTAACACCACAGTAAAGAATTTGTTGGCATGACGCGAACAATGCGGTTACTCCAGATGCTGTATTCAAACTGTATGTGTCCATTGAAAAAATAGATGTAACCTGGGAGGAAAAGACCATAAAGAAAATTTTAGAGTTTGAAGTTAAACACTTTACTTTAGCTAACATTAAAGGTCCAGTCTGTTAGATTCTACTGTTTGCTTGTTTAAGATTCTAACCATTGTCTTTTGAGCCTTCCTGATGTTTCAATGTACACTTAGTTAAAAACACAACAACAAAAAAGATACAAACAGTGCCAGGTCCCCTAAATTTTCACCTAGAACTAACAGTTACCTTGCTATGAGTTCTAGTTTTGAAGCTTTCATTACCATCAGTGTGTTTTGTTGCAGGTTAGGTATATTTTCTTTTCATAATTAAAGCAGAAAAAGCATTGTAAAATTATTAGTTGTACGTATTTATACATAAATCGACTCTTACTCCATCTCCAGTTTGAATTGTCAATTCTCTTTGCATTTAACATTCTTTAAGTATAGTTTAAGGTAGCACTTAAGTTTTAACATTCTTTCATTGATACAAGTAGCAACCACTAAGTCAAATCATTCTGAGCATATTGTTTTTGCCTGCTTTTTGTGTAAGTATGGGCACATCAACTATTTATTCTTTAACTAGCATACAGTTATCAGCATATCTGAGCTCTGTATGGAGTCCTGACAGTGCTGTGGCTAACAATTCCACTAACCAAAATTGTGGCATTTCGAATCTACCACCTGATCCTTGGAAACTCTATGGGGCAGTACAGAAATCTTTTAGAAGAGAAAGTGTTTTGAGAGGTTACAGAAGCCCTCCTACAGGACTGATACAATGAAACTGGTTACCATTTTTCTCATAGACGGCATCTACTTTATCACCAATTCCTGGGAAGTCTTCTTCTATTAGTCTTGGGTAGTCTTTATCCATAATGCTGTTAGTATCATCGTATCTATTTAATAAGAAAGAAAGAAATTTAAGTGTGTTAGTTTCCTTAGAAGTAATACAGTGAATATAATGGCATCTTTCAAAATTCACTAGGATTTTAAGAGTTTAAAAAATATGAGAGCTTTTTAAAATTAGGAATTATAATGCTGGGTGTACAGTGGAACCTTGGTGAGTATTTGTGGGTTCTTCCAAAGACTATCTTTGTAAAGTTAGTTATAAGCTCATTTCCTGTTTCAAAAACTAAGTGTCTACTATAGGGTAGAAATTGAATTGAGCAATGGACTTGGTTCAGTTACTACAAATAATGTCATTGCAAAATGTGGTTTTAGAGTGAAATAAATATGTACTTATTCACTGAACCAGTATCTACTGCTTAGCTACAACACATAGGGCAACTTGCTAAGTTCAGTAATGGATGTAAAATTATGTAAGGCTTAATTTCTGTGCTTTAAAGATATAGGGGATATGGTGGAACTCAAGTTTCGTATTACATACTTTTTCTTTCCCTTACTGCATCTACACACTGGCCAGTCGAAGATGTTCTGAAACAGCAACTTAAAGAGCGGTTTCCCATAATGTTCTGCTCTTATCGATGAGTGTTTGTTACATTTTTGAGGTATGTTCATACATAGAAGTGCAACACCAGGCCACAGAAGTTAAGTATCACGAAAGAGTAAACAGGAAATGTTACGTAGGTACAGGGGAAGGGGAAAGAACAACTGGTTACCTCCAGAGGTGTTCAGAAAAGGCTTTGCACATGAAATAGTATTTCCAAAGGAATTTAAGCAACAGGTGGAATTTTATGAGGGAAAAAGATAGGGAAAGGCTCTCTAAGAAAAGAAAATTGCATGGAAAGGTTTAGGGGAGTAAAAACACAAAGTATTTGAGATATGGTAACCAGTCTATCTAACTTGCATCACAGATTTTACACAGGGGTGTAGGGCCTGCAAGGGTAGCCTTGCAATAATATCTGCAGTCGTGAATATAACTATCAGAAATAAAGAAGTCAAATGTCAAAGATGATACTGGGGGTGTGTGTGTGAGTGTATGAGTACGAGTATGTGTGTATGTGTGTGGGGAGGGAGATAGGAAAAAGCTTTCATTTTAGATATTTTAAGTGTTGAGTACCTTTGGGATATTCCCATACCTACACATGGACATGCATCTGGGCTCTTAAATGCTACTAATTTCAATGTTGCTTTAATCTTTATGTGTGTTGTTTTGTATACTGTGTATTTGGACATTGTTTTGTGTATTCTAACTCCAATTTCCCTTTAGAATGAAGTTGATTTCACAAACTAGTGGCCTAGCAGCTTTCTGTCAACTTCCCCCAATGGATCAGCCAACTCTGTGGAAATGGAGGTCTCCTATCAATCAGCTATTTCCTGCAGCTATTTTGGAATTCTCTCTGACCGGAGAAGATGTGACCATATGTCATTTAGGAGAAGATGACAAGAAAGAGAATCTAGGAGAAGGAGCAGAAGGAATAAAAACCCAGTGCTGGTGCTAAAATAAAAGATTTTGTCATGGCTGAGGCACAACTAATGGCTAAGGAAGAAAATAGTAGCTTTGAAGAGGCATGATATTTACGTGTGTGTTTTATGAGGATTTAAGACTTTGAAATACCTGTACTTGGCATGGAACAGAAATGAATCACTGATTTGACATTGTAAATAATGCATACGATAATGTGAGATACATTAACAACTAACGGCCTCTCTGACATGATGCAGGTCAGTAAATGCGGCTGCCATACCTCCAGACTTGATTTCCTGAGAAGAAGAGAGTCTTTCCCATACTCTCAAAGTGCACAGCTGCACTTATCATTTTAACCTCTTTTGGAAATCCTAGGTCAGATATTTTTTTAGGGTAACCTTCCAGGATATCATAGCCATTAAGAGCCCAAAATTTTCTTCCTGAAAAAGGTGAAATAATAATTTTGTTTCCCAAGGGACTGCATCAGAATTCACACATTTAGGCATTTACTTTGACAAGAAAGATTCATACATTTAAAAATAAAATATTCAGTATTTGTGATCACCATGTTCATGAAATGTAAAAATATAAGTATTCTTCAGAGTTTAAATCTCTTTGAAAATATTAATTTCTTATTTATAAGTACAGCCATCCAAATAGCATAATGAATTTGGCAATTTATTATCTCTGAGTATTCAGTTTGGAGCTGGGTGACAAAATATATTAAGATTTCTGCATACATTAACAGTACAAAGATACAATGAATTAGATTAAAAACTAAAATTTATACCAACCAGAGATTTGTTATTTCTTTCTGTAAGAGTAATTTCATTATAGCATCTATTAGAATAGTCAAGCAATGGAAACAAATTAACATCAGTAGGATGTTACAAAGCCATAATAAATTATAATCATGAAGATGGCATAGCAATTTGAAAAACTTTTCATGATTTTGTATCAAAGAAACAAGTAGAATATAAAAATGTATCTGCACTACACACATAAATATGTAAAGAATATTATGTTTTACATTTGGTGAAGGACTGACTGGAAAAGAAAATGAACAAAATTGATTTTTTAGAAGGGTAGAATTACGGGTAACAGTTATTTTCAAGTTTTCAAGAGGTATATAGTTATAATTTGTACAGTGAATAACTTTTAAGAAGAACTAAGAGAAATGATATGAAACAAAAGCTAATATGGTAGGCAATAATGTAGTAGAACTTTGACATGTGAGATTTGGACACACTTTGTAGAATGGTTTCAGGTGCTTTCTGGTTTCTCTTTGTTAGTTTGGATTCCTAATTTTGTTATATTTTCAGTAATTGTCATTTACTAAGTCTCTAATAGCATGAAGCTCTCCACTGCCAACCCAGAGATGTGAGACACATCACCTGTGGAAGGCTTACCTCTAAAGATGAAGATCAGGTCGCGAGAGGGAAGCTCATACGCAGCGTCAATACGGTTGGGAAGTTCTGGCCAAAAGGATTTCGTTAAAAATAGCTCTGCCTCAACCTGCTGAGGATGCAGGCGCCAGAAAAATCTAACACAAACGTAAAATACAAAGTTTATAGAAACTAACAACACATATTTTTAAGGAGGATTTTTTTTTTTTAAATCTCTCTAGCAATCTCTCATCTCATCATTTAAGATAGTTAAAAATAACCATTTCCTATCACCTGTGAAGGGGAAAGAACTCCATTCCCTTTCAAATGCCAGTTAAAAGCTGGTGTGGTCTTAACTGTTGTTGTTGTTCTTAGGTGCTGTCAAGTTGGTTTCAACTCAGTTATCCTATAGGACAAAAGAGAACTGCCCCATGGGGTTTCCAAGGAGCAGTTGGTGCATTTGAGCTCCTAACCTACTGGATAGCAGCTGGGCTCTTAACCACTATGCCACCACAGCCATTGCTGATGAGTTGATTCCGACTCATAGCAACCCTACAGGACAGAGTAGAATTGCCTCATAGCGTTTCCAAGGAGTGCCCAGCAGTTCTGAACGCTATTTGGTTAGCACCTATAGCACTTAACCACTACACTACCAGGGTTTCCGCTGTGTCGTCAGATTTCCCTAGCTCAAGCCTAAGCATTAAAATTAAAAACATCCTAGAGTCTCTGGGAAGGCCCTAAGTCCGTTGTGGGTCGAGACCATGCTTTTTTTCAGCTCCACATATCTTGCAGGTGGCAAGCAAATATGCCAGTACTACACCGGACTCTAGAAACACTGGCAGTGTAGTGGTTAAGTGCTACATCTGCTAACCAAAAGGTCAGTAGTTAGAATCCACCAGGCACTCCTTGGATACTCTACGGGGTTGTTCGACTCTCACTTATATCACAATGAGTTAGAATCGACTCCACAGCACTGGCTTTGGTTTTGTGGCTTTACTTTGGGCTCTGGAAATAAAACATGAGATATACAAATGATGCCATGCCGAACTAATTGCTTGGAGAAACTGACACAGAGAAAAGACCTCGAGAAGAAGCGGGTAGAGCTGTACCATAGAAGACAGGGATTCTACTGTATCACAGATCCAAACTCCCACTGCATTCAGTCGATTCTGACTCATAGTGACCTTCTGGGACAGAGCAGAACTACCTCATAGTGTTTCCAAGTCTGTAAATCTCGACAGAAGTAGACTCCCTCATCTTTCTCCTGCAGAGCAGCTGATGGGCTTGAACCACCTACCTTTGGTTAGAAACCTTGATTGCATAGTGGTTAAGTGCTATGGCTGCAAACCAAAAAGCTGGCAGTGCAGATCTGCTGGGTGCTCCTTGGAAACACTATGGAAATTCTATGGGGCAGTTCTACACTTCCCTATAGGATTGCTATGAGTCAGAATTGACTTGGTGGCCCCAGGTAGGTATGCAGTCCCTTTGGTTAGAAGCCCAGTGCTTTAATCACTGTGCCACCAGGGCTCCTCTTCTATAGCAGATTAGGGAGCAATTAATTGACGAAGGCATAAACATATTAGATGAATAAGCATATTAGAAATAAAATATATATGTTTTCACAACTAGTTTCAGGTTTACCAAAGCATTCTACTCCAATGTCTAAAATATGTTTCTAGAATCAAAGTTTTTCATACCAAAAGAAGTTGAGGTGTGCATTGTGAGTAATAATAATTACTTTCAATGCTTCTCTGTCTCTTACACAACTGGGACTTCTAGATTTATTTGGCTATCATCTTTGTGAACAGGATTTACAGCCAAAGATGTAAAAAGAACGTACACAATGCCAAGGTTATCCATTGGAAAGTAAAACATACAGTCATTACTTATTTGATTTGAAATAATGTGGATGAACCATCCAAATATATATATATGTATGTGTGTGTATATATATATATATATATATATATATACATATATGTATATATTACTGTTACCTTCATCCTTAGTAGTTTGGATGTTTTGGTAATTTGCAGACAGAACTTCACAACTGTTTGTAACATTCAGGTTTTAGGAATGAATCCCAAGCATACCTGTCTTTAAAGACCATTGTTTCTCCTCGGAGACTGGTAATAGCATCAAGAGACAAGGAGGGATCACATTTGTCCGGAGTTTTGGGATGTTTAGGGTTGGGATCTTCATCTCCTGGACCTGAAGTGGTGAATGAATGAAAGCAGCTACTGAATGAGGACTTTATTAATGACACTGGTGTCAGCACAATAAGCTAATTCTGCTAACAGAGAGTAGGAGAAATTTCTCTGCAGGCAAGTAGTAAGTCCTGTGGTTTCTACACAACAGTACCTCTATTCCTGCTTCCTTCATCAAAGATTACCAAGGTCTTATGGGTGGGGTTGTCCTTTCCCCATTCATTCTTCTTGAGATTCATTTTTGCAATGAATTTAGGATTTTAGAGGTTGGTGATAGAAACAGAGGACAAAAACAAAAGACACTGAAAAAATTTTCCTCAGAAGTTTGGCAGCACAAATCCACCAGGCCCTCCTTGGAAACTCTATGGGGCAGTTCTACTCTGTCTACAGAGTCACTGTGAGTTGGAGTTGACTCAATGGCAGTGGGTTTGGTTACAGAACTTATTGGTAAGCTGCTCATGAAAAATGTTCTCTTTTAGGCTGTTTATGAAGGCTCATCAGCCTATGTGAGTTCTCACTGCTGCCCAACCTCTTGCCCACTTTACCAGCTGTCAGCACTGGCTAACATTGCTTCATCAGTTGGCCACAGTGCAGCTGCATCTCAGTCATAAGTCAAGTCTTCAGCAACTCTAATCCAACTTGCCACTCTTGTAACTTTTCTACCAGCTTGTAAGAGTGAAGAGGTTGTAGAATGCACAATAATGATCATATTAATGACATTACTTTTGCCTCTATTTAGTTCATATCAGTTTTATCATCAGTCTCTTGGTCACAATAGAGTGCAAATAATAAGAATTGTTAAATAAACTGTAAATTCCCTTTGCAGTTAGAAAGTCCACATAACCACCTACACTAGCTGCTGTAAGCACAGTTGGGATGGCATGATGGGTCACAGGAGTGTAGAAATAATAAGAATTGTGAAATAAATTGTAAACTCCCTTTGCTGTTACCAAGCTCATATCACCACCTACACTAGCAGCTGAAAGGATTGCTGGGATGGCATGAGTATATTTTCTGAGCTGCTTGCTGCAGCAGTGTTTACATCAATGAACTAACTGTGCATCACAGTTTTAATTCTATCAATGGCAGACACTCTTCCTTGTTTGGGTTGAGGTTACATTGTTTTGTAAATATTATGGAAAAGTTAGAAAAACAACAACAACACAGATATTCTTACTATGGTCATTGTAGAGGCCGATTAAAAACTACCATAGACTATTTGAGTAGTTTCTGTTATGGCAAATTGGAGTGCTTGAAAGAATACTCAGAATTTACAAAAGCGAGTTAAGATCTCACTTTCACCATCATTTGTGTGACTAACCAAAAAACCAGTTGTCATCAAGTCAATTCCAAATCATCTCACCCATGTTCGTGCGACTCAGAGTAGAACTGCACTTCACAAGGTTTTCATGGCTGTCACTTTTCAGAAACAGATCACCGGGCCTTTCTTTGGAGGCACCCCTTGGTAGGTTTCAACCACCAACTTTAGGGTAATAGCCTACCATTTAACCACTTGAACTACCTGGAGACTATTGTTGTGTGACTAGAGGAACACTATTTAAACTCTCTGAGGTTGTTACTCCCTAGGGTTAAATGGGGAATAAAATATTTTCCTTTTTTACGTATTATAGTTGAGGTATCAAGCATAGCTTGTGGTATACAAAATAGAATAGTTGTATTCTACAAAAATCTTGAAGAATGGACTATTTTCTACTTGGATAGGTAGTTTGACTTGGAAAGAAAAAATGAGTATGCTTACCTAAGTTTTAGTAACAGAACGAGGATAGCATTATCGACAGTGGTAAAGTCACCAGTATTTGGAAAACAAACGTGTCTGTCTATGCTGCAGATAATTACCATAGAGAGACTGGATCCCTTGAACATCATCATCAGGAAGTACAAAGTGGCCTTTGCCAGTGTAGGTGTAGATGGGAAACATGAGTGCTCCTGGGTCCTTGGAGTGGTCAAGACCCAAGGAGTGGCCAAACTCATGGGCGGCAACAAGGAACAAGTTGTAGCCTGTAAAAACCAAAGAAGAAACAGTGTGCTTCGATGATCAGTTAATGGGAAAAAATACCATCTTTCTCATCTGTTTGGCATGTCACCATTTCTCTTTCTTGGCTCTCTTACTAATATTTTAAAATTAATATTTAGTTGCTTAAAGGAAAAATCAAAGTATTGATTTAAATGCTTATAGATAATTTAGTGCTCTCTTTAATTATACCTGTCTACAGCAGATAAATGGCAATAGGTAGTTTTCAAATAATTACGGGTTTACTGTGAAAACAGTGGTAACTCTGACTTGTTCTTGACTGTGAGGGCACTAGGAACGGATTTTGCTCTCTACCTTCTCAAGGGTCGGGTTTGAAAAACTGACAGTGCTTGCTTTAAATGAGAAGTGGAGAAAATCACATAGCTAGGGTGTTGCAGAGAACGTCATCCAAATAGAAGGCAGCATCCAAAGGGATGATGACCAAGCATAGAGGATGCACTAAACAGGGTCACTTGTGAACAGGTTCCACCCAAGTGATTCTCTTCACAATATCTCTAGTCTAGAAAAAAATGAAACTCTGGACATGATTGGTCAACTTCAGTCTGGAAGACTACTATGTCCCAGCATTTACATTGCTTTCTGTGGTCATGTGTTCTGCCCATTTTTTGAGTCTTCTAGTACCAGTATTCTGGAAATCCTGGTGGCCTAGGGCCGAGGTGCTACATCTGCTAACCAAAAGGTTGGCAGTTCAAATATACCACACAGTCCTTGGAAAACTGTATGGGGCAGTTCTCCTCTGACTTAAAGGGTTGTTATGAGTCAGAATCAACTCAATGGCTGTGGCTCAGTACCGGTATTTAAGGTGGAGAGAAAGACAAATGAAAAATAAGATGAAGAAGATGGTAGAGTTTCCTGTAACTTTTATTTAGAGTCCCCCGAAGCTGGAGTCAGCGGTTTCAATCTGACCTCAAATAAGCTTTGCCATCATATTCTATGCACTAAGAAAATGTGCACTAAACTCTGCGAAAGCTGGAACTTATGTAAGGTGGAAAACTGTCAGAGAAGGAAAATTCAAGCATTTTCCACTAAAGCAAGCAATAGCAAAATGGTAAGACTGCACCCTGTCAGAGGTGAGAAACATTTGAGACCCCAAAAAACCAAGGCAGTCCCATTGAGTTCCAGCTCACAAGGGTTTCACTATATGATAAACTTAGAAAACTGTGTGGACAATAAGGGAGATCAAAGTTCCCATTAATTTTAGTGGCAATTCTTCATTGAAATGCCTACCAATGGACACTATTTTTGGTCTTCAGCTGAAAAATTAATCCAAATTTGTTTGTGTATGTTTAATAATATTCATACCTATAATTCATGCAGGAATCTAAAACTGAGACTTACTATTGCTCTGTCTTAACAATACTAGATGTTATCCATCCTTTCTTCTTAAATTATTCTCGTCTGTGAAATAGTCAGAATATAAATGTGAACTTCTTGACTCTCTTCATAGAGCCAACTGAAAAGTAGAGACCTTAAATATTCAAAGCCAGTTTTACTCTCTGGAAAAATAATTATTTTCATTTTAAGAAATTATGAAAATCAGCAGTCCATGGCAACTACCTCTATTTGTTAAGACTAAGGGTCAATATAACTTCAAAGATAAACTCTAGTTGGAACAGCCTATGTGGCTTTTCTTCTAAATTAAAATTCCAAGTTCCTTGGAGCCTTGAAAATTCAACCACTAGCTGAATTCATGCAACACTCAGTTTCATATTACTTGTGTAGATGCAACCATCATCTGGTGTTTCTTATACTGTTTGGAGTAAGAAACCACCCTGATTTGTCAAACCGTTATTTATGAAACAAATGATGTAGACAAGCCTAAAACAAGCAACTAGTACACTGAGGATCAAAGATTTGACTAAAGTTGTGTCACTCACTTTTCTACCAATGAGGGGGAAAAAAAAAAAACTTTCAATCTACCTGTAACTCATCTGTGACCCACAGATGTAACCATAATAATTTTTAGTCGTTCAGAATGCCAAAAAGTAATCCACAGTAATAAGACTTTGGTAGACCAATAAGACATTTTTACCTAATTTCAGCTTGATTTAGTATCTCCCAATTTACCATGATAAATTATGTAGATTTTTGCTTGTTTTCAGGTTTCACATTGATTTACACAACTGTCACTTTTAATGACACTTTACTCAGAAGTATTAAATATAAACCTTTATTTATTTTAGAAAAATGTAATCAAGTACCAAATATATTTTTCTTACATGTTTCTTAATTTTTCACCAGAGGGTTTACTCTCCAAGATAATTTGATAACCTACGACTTACAGCTTTATAAGATGTATTACCTTTGGAACTACTTGTCCAGGTTTCATCATCATCAAAATGGGCATCTCCTCCAAAATTGGGGCCAGGGGGAAAAGCATGAGCCAGTAGACCAGAGGGTCCATCAAATGGATAGAAGTCACCATGCTCTATACACAAAAGCAAAAGTTAGAAATCTGATTATACTTAACAGTGCTTGATGAGGTTTGTTGAATACTGCAAGAAGTAACAAAGGACTGAAAGATGGAATAAAAGAATGAAACCAATTAAAGATGAAAATATAAAAATGTTCTCCTTGATTACCTTTAGTTCCAAAAGAGATCATGATATCAGCAGTGCCATTGTAAAGTCTGGTAAAATTCAGAGGCGTTACATCAGACCAAACTTTAAAGGCTTTTCTGAAAGCCTTTTCAACTTCTGAATGAGTCAGATCAGGGGTATAATTCACAATCCTATTCAACAGAGAAAGTTTCAATGATATTTTTGCAAGGTGAAAACTATTTTGAATATATTTTCTTTAAACCTTGCTTTTCAACTCAAAATACAGTAGTATCTTAAAAGTTCTGCTAGAGATCCATTGTTTCAAAGAATTTATTAATTATTTCCCCAAAGACCCACTGCTACTGAGTTGACTCTGATTCACAGTGACTCTGTAGGACAGAGCAGAACTGCTCCACAGGATTTCCCAAGGAGGAGCTTGTGGGTTTGAACTGCCAATCTTTTAGTAAACAGTCAAGCTCTTAACCACCGTGCAAAGTTGCCATTGAACTAATTCTAGCCTATGGAAACTCTGTGAGTGTCAGACCAGAACTCCATATCATTTTCAATGGTGGTTTTGGGGAAGTAGGTAGCCAAGCCTCTCTCCTGAGTGGTCTCTAGGTAGATTCAAACCTTCATCCCTTCTGTTCACAGTAAAGCTAACCATTTGCACCACTGAGGGCTCCTATTATACCATATATATAACTATTAGGTATCTTAAATTTTAAATATCCATATGTTTAATGAAACTTACTGTGAACCCTAAAGTTTTGGAATTATGTTGTTTTAACCAAATAAATGGATTATATCTGTGAAGTTCCTAGAGAGAAAAAATTAAACTGCATCTTTAGCATTGCTGGAACAAATCCATTTGGTGTACTGCATCTGCAAATTTTCTTGTGCCTACTTTTACTTCTATTTTAATTTCACTTGTAAAAGAATAGTTTGAAATTTTCAGTGAAAAATAGTGCTGGACTAACTTAACAATAATAGATGTCATGAATGATTCTCATCAGCAATATTCAAGTTATTTCTGGACTTAACTTTCAGTTAAATATTTAAGGCCTACCTAACAAAGTAGGGCTAGAATATTGGTGGTGTTGTGTGCCCTCAAGTCAATTCTGACTCACAGGGACACTATAGGACGGAGCAGAACTGCCCCAAAGACTTTCCAAGGAGTGGCTGGTAGACTCGAACTGCTAATCTTATGGTCAGCAGCTGTAGCATTTACCCACTGTGCTACCTAGCTCCAACCATAATGAATAGCTTCTGATAAAAAATAACATTAAATACTTTTTTTTTAAAGAAATTTTAAAGACAGCCTACGATTTACCTGTACGTTAAGTTCATTTTAGACCATTTCAGAGTTCGAGGGAAAACATTGTATTCACCCACATCAGGGACTCCACATCTTGGTTTTTTCATGATTTCTAAAGTGTTGTCGTCCAGTTTGCCAGTCACTTCCAAGCCGAAAAAAGACTGCATTTCTCGGAGCCTATCAGCCACAGAGCGTGCTGCATTCTTTTTCAGGATTCCGGCAGGATTCAGAGGATTGTAGTATGATTTCAGGTAGCGCTAAGAAAGGACCCAAAATAACTGGTTTTAAAAGAGAAGGGCAGTTATGAAATGGACCATACAATTGAGACTGGCAAGATTCCCTACCTCTGCGAACTGGAAGTCTTCCTCAGAAAAATCATCGCTATTATCATCATCAGGAAGGGGCAGGGACCAACTACGGGTCCAGCTCCAGAAGAGAAAAGCGGCCAGGACACCCAAATGCATCTTGAAAGGATTTGCCTGGAGGCTGCTGCCTTTTCACCAACAAGTACCTTTATTTTATAGGCTTACAACGGTGAGTCACCACTTGGGACTTATTTCAACCTCCTACTCGGTTGAAGGTAAACATGCTTACACAGTGATTTTTTTCCCCCCTCCCAAGAAGTGTGGTTTGTGGTAGAATTTGACGGAAATATAAAATGAATGCATCTCTAGTTTCATCAGGGTCTCAAAACCAATCTGGTGAAATGAACGGCCTCAGCATATTTACGGATATTGTGGGAAGAAGCAGAGAGCAGTCCATTTTTCACTTGGTAAAAATATTTTACTTCTTTATAGGGAAGTAGCTACTTCTCGCCCTGATAATATCAGTATGATATGCTTGCTCCCAGAAAGAGAAACCTCATCCTGCTAAATACTTCCAGGACCTGGTGACTTTTAAACTGCACTGTCTGTAAAGCAACCGCAGAGGGAAATATTGTCCGCCTGTGGACCGTGGAGTTGGACTAGAACCAAGTGTGGCTGTGCTGTGGAGCCATAGCGCTGAGTCCTGTGGTTAGAAGTTAAAAGCATTGGCTTAACCAACTGACTAATGTGAAGTCCTGTACAAATTTCCCACAAGTCCAAACGATGGGAGAAGAAATCTGTAGAAACACAGCTGTAATGGCTAACTCATACTGTAGTTGTTAGGTACCATCAGGTTGGTTCCGACGAACAGCGACCCTATGAACAGCAGAACAAAACACTGCCCGGTCTCGCACCATGGCCACAATCGTTTTTACTCTTAAGCCCATTGTTGGAGCCACTGTGTCCATCTCGTTGAGGGTCTTCCGCTTTTTTGCTGACCCTCCACTCTGCCAAGCATGGTGTCCTGATCCTTCCTGACAACACATCCAAAGGAAATAAGATGCAGTCTTGCCATCGTTGCTTCCAAGGAGCACTCTGGTTGTACTTCTTCCAGAGCAGATCTGTTTGTTCTTTTGGAGGTCCATGGTACATTCATCACTCTTCCCCAACACATCATTCTTCCCCAACACCACAATTCAAAGGCATCAATTCTTCTGTCTTCTTTGTTCATTGCCCAGCTTTCACATGCATGTGATGTGACTGAAAATACCATGGCTAACCCGTATCAAGGAATTATGATATGCTGCACTTAAAGTATTATTTAATTCTTGTAACAGTGTCATGGATTGAACTCTATCCCTCCCAAAATGTGTGGCTGGGCCATGATTCCCAACATTTTGTGATTCTTCTCCATTTTGTGATTTTCCTTTGCTATATGTTAAGGAGGACTAGGGTGGGCCCATAAATCCCTTCCTAAAATCACCGCTCTGCTCCACCGTAAAGGGAGTTTCCCTGGAGTATGGCTTGCAACACCTTTTATCCTACAAGAGATAAAAGGAAAGGGAAACAAGTAGAGAGTGGAAAGCTCCCACTGCCAAGAAAGCAGCACCAGGAGTAGAGCACATCCTTCAGACCTGAGGTCTTGCAGCAAGATGCTCTCTGATCAAAGACTGATACAACACAAGGGCCTTCCTCCAGAGCCGACAGAGGTAAAGCCTTTCCCCTGGAATAGCCATTCTGAATTGGACTGTCTAAGAATAAACTTTTCTGTGTGAAAACCATCCACCTTGTGGTATCTCTGTTAGAGCAGCACCAGGTGACTAAAACAAACAGCCGTATGAAGAAGGTACCATTGCATGATTTGTTTTCCATTTGACAGACGACTAATCTGAGGCATGGAGAAATTAATACAGCGCTTAAGGCCATATAATTGTAGAATAAATAAATTATAGAACAAGGATTTGAACCCAGGTTAGTTGACCCAAGACTCTGTATTCTTAACCACCATCCAGTATGGTGTCTACTCCCATGCCATACTCCAGAATTTTCTCAAAAAGTGAGCTGTGGGGCTCATGCAGATGTGGCTGTGGCAGTACACGTTCGTGTTTTCCATTTTTGCCTAGTCTGTAATATTCTCTCAACTTGGGCAGACACAGCCATGGTAGCATACTTGTCCATGTCACATGTCTGTCCTTTTGAATATGTGTCAAATAATACCTTCTTTTTCCTTTTTTAGAGAGATAAAATAACCTGAGCTGCTCAGTTTCTATACCTTTGGGAGTGCCCAGGAAAATTAGAGCTGTAGGTAAGCACATGACAATTTCAAGTTTTTCAACTTTGCTTTCAAGTTTGAACAATAGAGATCCTCTTGCTCCAAGAATTGAGGACCATAGTCAAAGTGGTCTTTGTTCTTCTCAGAACTGTATATTTCTAATGTTATAAAATCACAGGGTCATTTTGGTCCTCTGCAGACGTAAATGAGTAAAGCCATTTGCAGGTCATGATATTTGGAATTATTTGACTTTTTTTTTATTAAGTAACTGGAAATTCAAGTGAATTTAAATAGTTAAAAGTAAGAAAAAAATGAAGCTTAGTTCAGAAATATATTAGAACAAAGCAAAGGAGCATTAATACAGATTTAGGTGCATAGGAAAGGGAATTTAAACATGTTGGTAAATTGTTTCAACCATTTTAGAAAAAAATTGTAAAGTGAATTTTATTATGCTGTTATCCAAAATACAGCCAAACGCACACTTACAAGAGACTGCATCAAAGAGCTCAAGATTAGATTTGGGTTCAATCATCTCTACAAAGTAAAAAATTATTTTCACTCCTTCCAGGTAAAATTTAGCTTTGTGACTAAGTGAAAATTTATTCAAAAGTTTGATTCAGCAACATAAGCTTATAGAAAATTAGTTGTTTTAAAAGCATTTATTTTAAATGAATGTTTATAGTCCTTTAAAATATCATGCAACAAAATCAATCCATTGCCATTGACTATTCTGACTCATAGTGACCCTACAAGACAAAGCAGGACTTCCCTATGGGGTTTTCAAGGAATGGCCAGAGGACTTGCACTGAGGATCTATTGACTAGCAGTCAAGGTATTAACCACTGCACCACTAATACTCCACGTCTCATTAAGTAATAAATAAGAAGTCTTTGAAGAAGATTAAAACCAAATGAAACTTCAGTCAGTGTTTGAAAGTAGGAGGAAAAGACTCAAATAAGCTAACTTATTTACAGATTTTCACATATTTGTAGAAATATTATCATGTCAGAAGAAAGGAAGTTTTTTTAATTATCCTGGTAGTGTAGCTGCTAAGTGCTATGCCTACTAACCCAAAAGATCAGCAGCTCAAATCCACAAGACCCTTCTTGGAAAGTTTCAACTCTGTACTATGGGGTCCCTGTGAACCAGAATTGACTCAGTGGCAGTAGGTTTGTTGTTTTTGGGGGGGAGGGTTTGAAATGTTACCATGTTAAAAGAAAGGAAGGCTTTTTAATTATCAAAACAATGAATACTGCATGAGCATCAGTCATGTAGTCACTATGTAGGTTGAACACAGGATCGTATGTAAATCTTTTCCTCAGAAAAATTTCCCTTCCACCACTTAAAATAATTTAATGAGAAATGATTATAAATAAATGCCATTGTTTTTCAGTTTAAAAAATAATGTTTGTTACCAACTAGCGTTAACATTTTACTAGTTTCTCATTTCATTTAAGAACACAAACAGTACAAACAAAAAATGTAGGAAGATTAATTAGAACATGCTGTTATGTATTCTGCCATTTTCTCAGTAGGAATAAATAACAATTCCCTAGAAGATTAAAATACACATTGATTCTTTAAGGAAATCACAGACTGCTTGTCTGTAGGCTATTGCTCATGGAGTAATAATTTTAGACGATGATCAAAATGTGTCATCACATCGTAATGCACTGGCAAACTCCACGTCAATACAACTCCTAATCTCAGGTTAATTGTTAAAATGAAAGTCAGGCCTTTTGATTATCACAGGTGAAATAGTTTGTGGTTTCAACTACTGCCTTAAACACAATGAGGTATTTACAAATTGTTCTAACAAGTCTACCAAATCACTGGGAAATTTGAAAACCTGTAGCATGAGCAAACAAAACTGTTACAACGGAATTTGGAGTAATATTATATCTATTGCTGATTCAGACATAAGGAATAAGGGACTTTTTAAAACATACGTCATCATTGGTTTCTATGTTCAAAACATAGTCCAAGAGGGAACCAATAATGCCCATGAATGGACATGTCCTAAAGCAGAGGACAATTCTGGATTTGGAATAACACAAAAAATTGATCACTTGAATTGGGTTGAAATTATTAAAATTCTGTAAGTCTAAGAAACTTTAAGATCAGGACTTTTGGGCTTCAGTATAAAAAAAGCCAAAGCTAATCCCACTGATGTTAGTCAATTCTAACTCATAGCATCCCTATAGAACAGAGTAGAACTGGCCCATAGCGTTTCCAAGGAGCACATGATAGACCTGATCTGCCAGTCTTTTCGTTAGCAGCTATGGCACTTAACAACTACACCACCAGAGTTTCAGTATAGAGTGTTGTAAATTATCAGTGTTCACAGGAACACTTAATAGTATCTTCATTTTTCTGAAAGATTGCTGATTTGACTCTGCACGTATACTTGAAGCAGTGATTTTGGAAATATTCTGACAACTGATCCCCTCTAGTTTCTGATTTCTTATTTGCCCTTACACCCATGAAACTAAGCCTGAAATGTTAAGAAAACAGAGAACCAAACTTAAATTTAAACAGTAATATTTACAAACTAGAACAAAATATGAGAGTGTCCCACCTAATCTATTATGGACTGTAAAACATGGCATAATCCACAGGTCTGGTACAAAGCACAAAGTAATCGATTTCAAACACAGTGTCTTCAAAGCACAAAGTTAAGCACTTTCAAAGTTCATTTACTTTTCACACCTGAATCACTTGCTCTTTGGAGATGTTATGTTCGTACTGCTTTGCTCCACAGAAGAAACATACAGAATCTTTAAGGCAAAAAAAAAAAAGGAAATTTTTTTCTTGGCTCTTATTGGAGTAAAAAATTTGAAAGCTAATTAAGTTTCATTTTTATGATGCTTTGTTAAGAAGAGCAGCTAGTGAATATTCACGTCTGGCAGAATAACTGAATATTCTATGAGAAAACAACCAGACATAGAACACACAGCCTAGCCCCTCTACACCCAAACTTCTTTGAAATGGGAAAAATGGAGAGTGTTTGGCAGTGAATAATTGTAAAGAAAACAGGCTAGAGAAGTGAGAAATATGCCTTTGTGGTTTTAAAGAACAAACAATTTCTTGTATTTAAAGAGTTCTAATATTTAATCAATGAAGCAGAAAATCTACTTTTAAAACTGCATTAGCCTCATCTTGTTACCTTAATTCACTGAATTAGAATTTTATATTTTTAAAGTAATATACAAAATTTTGAAATGGATAGTGGTGATGGTTGCACAAGACAGTGAATATAATTAATGTTACAAAATTGAACATGTAAGAATAGTTGAAATTGTAAATGCTCAGTTACATGTATTTCACACGTACAAAAAAATAATTCTTATGGATTGAATTATATCTCCCAAATATATGTGTCAACTTAGCTTGGCCATGATTCCCTGAATTGAGTGATTGCCCAACATTTTGTCATCTGATATGACTTTCCTGTGTCTTATAAATCCTATGTCTGTGATGTTGATGAGGTGGGATTAGCAGCAGTTATGTTAATGAGGCAAGACTGAATCTACAAGATGAAGATTGGGGTCTTAAACCAAGTAGACTGGGATCTTAAACCAATTTCTTTTGAGATATAAAATATAGGAGCTATAAGAGAAATATTGTGACCTCATATTACCAAAAACCAAGAGCCAGGAGAATGGTGCATCACTTACCCCCTGGTCTCCAAGCTAAGAAGCTCCTTGACTAGGGAAGATTGATGACAAGGACCTTCCCTGGAGTTGACACCCTCAATTTAGACTTCCAGGATGCTGGACTGTGAGAGAATAATTTTTCTTAAAGCCATCTGCTTGTGGTATTTCTGTATAGTAGCACTAGATAACTAAAACATAGTTATTTTAAAAAAATTAGACTATTTTTGCATGTTGTTTGTTGTTAGACGGACTCTGTGTCACAGAACAAAATAATGTTTGGAAAAGAGAAACACAGAAGAAAAAAATTACTCTAACACCTCTAAGATCCTTGAGGCAAGTACTACTATAGATATAGATACATCTGTCAGCTTGTCTCTAAACCCTGGTGGTGTAGAGGCTAAGTGCTATGGCTGCTAACCAGGAGGTCAGTAGTTCAAATTCACCAGGCACTCCTTGGAAACTCTTCAGGGCAGTTTCACTCTGCCTGTGGGGTCACAATGAATCCAAATTGACTCAGCAGCACTGGGTCTGGTTTTTGGTTTGATCAGTGTGTTCAACTGTGGTGGCTTGCATGTTGCTGTGACGCTGAAGGTTTTGCCACTGGTATTTCAAGTACTTCAGGGTCACCAGTGGTGGACAGGTTTCAGCTGAGCTCCAGACTAAGACAGACTGGGTAGAAGGATCTGGGAGTCTAATTCTGGGGGCAGAGTCAAGACGGCAGACTAAGCATACATCTCCGTATATCTCTTTGGAAACCAAGACCTGAAATGATAATCAAACAGAGCCTTCTGGTCACCTAGTGAGTCCCCAGGACACGGCACAGAGCTGTTAATTTGGACTGCATACCACTGAATGAAAAATCTCCTCTCTTTCACTGACTCCCACTCCTGGCTAGTCCTGGCTCTCATTGACTGAAGGTAAATGCACCATTTTGACTTTTTTTTCTCTGTCTTGGCCAGCAGGTGGAGCTGGGTCTTGCCTAGCAGCTAGACTCAGATGCACTGCTGGTGGGATGGGCAGGCGAAATTGCCACATTTTGAGAGCCAGGCTTAGGACTCTGTTCATCTATCCACTTTGGGCCTGTCTCTTTATCACTGCTACAGTGTGGTTTGTAAGGAACCGCCGTGACTGTGTGCGGGATGCCACGCTGGATACGGAAATTTTAGCGGGACCTAATTATTAGCTTGGGAGCCAGAGCCTGCCCACAGGAGAGCACTTTACCAGAAAAGCAGTAGTTGACACAGTGTCACCTAAGGCTGGGTCCTGTCAGCAGAGGTGAACAGGGCAGTAGCATTGCTGTATTTTGAACTAGTTTGTATCGTCTGGGATTGGATACAGAGGTGCCTACTTTACCAGTTGGGAACAGGGACCTCTACACCTGAAAACCTGACTGACTTGGGAAGTGGTAAGATGCCTTTTGTTCTGTAGTTTAAAATAGCCTAGAGAAACATCTGCAGTCCATCCTCACAGTATCTCTCCCAGCCTTTACTTACTCACATGGGACCCAAAAAGCAACAGATGCTTGTAGCATAAAAGAAATCACCCAGGACTTCAGAAGGCTCACAAACAAAACAACCAAGGAGTTTTTCAGATGAAGAAACTTTTCTGAAATCATCAGAAGGTGAATACAAAATGATTACATACAGAGCCCTTCTAGACCTTATACCAAATGCAGCAGAACAAAATGAAAAATTAAGCAAGCTCTTTGATCCGATGGAACACCGGTACTCTGAAATCCAACAGATCAAGAACAAAATCAAAGACATAGAAACTTCTATTCAAAGCCATGAAAACAGAATGGGAGTCTAATTCTGACAGGAAAAAAAAAAAAAGATCAGTGAAAACTTTATGAATAATGGCTAAACATTTTCTGATACAGTGCCAGAAAATGAGCTTCTAGGGTTGGAAAGCACTCAAACTATGACTGGAAAAGTGCTACCTCCTCTAAGTAGAGTTGACCTTAATGATGGGGATGGAGTCAGACTTTCAGGGCCTTCATTTGCTGATAAGGCATAACTCAAAGTGAGAAGAAACAGCTGCAAACATCCATTAATAATCAGAACATGGAATGTATGAAGTAAAAGTTTAGAAAAATTGGAAGTTATAAAAAAAATTAAATGAATGACTGAAAGACTGATATCCTAGGCATTAAAACAAACAAACAAAACCTCATTGTCATCGAGCTGATTCCACTCATAGCAACCCTATAGGACACAGCAGAACTGCCCTATAGATTTTCCAAGGAGCACCTGATAGATTCAAACTGCCGACATTTGGTTAGAAAGACAGCACATAACCACTATGTCACCAGAGTTTCCTCCTAGACATTACTGAGTTGAAGCATGTTAGTATCAGTCATTTTGAATCAGACAATTGTAGGATCTACTATGCCAGGAATGACAAATTGAAGAGGAATGGCATCGCATTCATAGTAAAAAATAACATTTTAAGATCCATCCTCAACGCTGTTAGTCATAGGACAATAGCCATGCACCTGCAAGGAAGAGTAGTTAATATGAATTAATTATTCAAATTTATTTGCCATTTACTAAGCCAAAGATGGATAAATTGAAGATTTTTACTAACTTCTGCAGTCTGAAATTTATCAAAAATGCAATCAAGAAGCATTGATAATTAGTCATGATTGGAATGTGAAAATTGGACACAAAGAATGATCAGTAGTTTGAAAATATGGCCCTGGTAGTAGAAATGTCATTAGAAATTGCATGACAGAGTTTCACAAGCCCAGTGACTTCTTCATTACAAATACCTTTTTAAACAACATAAACAGTGACTATGTGTGGACTTCACCAGACGGAACATGGGAATAAAATAGGCTACATCTTCTGAAAGGCATGATGGAAAATTCAATATCTTTAGTCACAAGGCCACAGACTGACTGCAGAACAGTTGCCATGCAAGTTTATGTTGAATCTGAGGAAAATTAGAACAAGTCCATGAGAGCCTAAGTACAACCTTCAGTATATCCCACCTGAATTTAGACACTAGATCAGGAAAGATTTGACACATTGAACACTAATGACCAAACACCAGACAAGTTATGTGATGGCATCAGGACATCATATATGAAGAAAACAGAAGATCATTAAGAGCCTATGAAACTTGCTCTTGAACATAAAACAGCTAAAGCAAATAGAAGAAATGATGAAGAACTGAACAGAATATTTCAAAGGACAGCTTGAGAAGACAAAGTAAAATAATATAATGAAATGTACAAAGACCTAAAGTTGGAAAAACAGAAAGCAAGAACACACTTCCAACTCAAGTTGAAAGAACTGAAGAAAAAAATTCAAGACTCAGGTTGCAGTACTGACGAACTATTTGGGTAAAATGGGACCTTGTGACATAGTGATTAAGAACTGCAGCTGTTAACCAAAAAGTTGGCAGTTTGAATCCACTAGGTGCTTCTTGAAAACTCTATGAGACAGACAGTTTTACTCTGTCCTATTAGATTGCTGACTCATGGCGACCTTACGGGCCAGAGTAGAACTGACCCCTAGAGTATTCAAGGAGTGCCTGGTGGGAGTCGGATCCTACTCAATGACACTTGGCTTGGCTTGGCTAGAAGGTTGCTATGAGTCACATGCAACTCAATGGCTATGGATTTGGGTTTGATTTTTATAGGTAAAATATTGAATGCCACATGAAGCATCAAAAGAAAATGGAAGATATATACAGAATCACCTGACAAAAAGGAACAATTTGACTTTCAACCATTTCAGGAAGTAGCATATGATTAAGAGCCAAGTGTTGTAAGAAGTTTAAGCTACACTGAAGGTATTGGCCAAAAGAAGTCACTGAGAATTGACAGAATACCATCTGAAACATTTCAACAAATAAATGCAACACTGGAAGTGCTCACCTGTCTATGCCAGGAAATTTGGAAGACTAGTATCTGGCCAGCTGGCTGGAAAAGGTCTGTATTTGTTCCCATTCGAAAGAAAGATAATCTAACATAATGCAGAAATCATCAAGTAATATCATCAATATTACATGAAAGTAAAATTTTGCCAAATGTTATTCAAAAGCAGTAGCATTAGCACATGGACAGAAAATTGCCAGAAATTCAAGCTGGATTCAGAAGAGGATGCGGAATGAGGGATATAATTGCTAATATCAGGTGGATCTTGGCTGAAAGCAGAAAGTACAAGAAAGGAGTTTATCTGTGTTTTATTGACTATGTTAAGGCATTCAACTGTGTGGATTATAACAAATTATGAATAATATTGCAAAGAATGGGAGTTCCAAAACACTTAATAGCTTAACAGTGCTCATGAGGAATCTGGGAATAGGTCAAACAGCAGTTGTTCAAACAGAACAAGGGGATGACGCATTGTTTAAAATCAGTAACAGTGTATGTTAAGACTGACCCTTTAATCATATTTACTCTGTATACTGAGCAAATAATCTGAGAAGCTACACAATACAAAGAAAAATGAGACGTCGGGATTAGAGGAAGATTGGATAACAACTTGTGTCATAAGAATGATGCAAACCTACTTTCTGAAAGGGAAAAGGACTTGAAGCACCTACTGGCAAAGATCAAAAGCCACAGGCTTCAGTATGGATTACATATCGTAACATAAGAAACAGAAAAATCCTTACAACTAGACAAATAAGCAACATCGTGGGAAATGGAAAAAAGATTGAATTTGTCAAAGATTTTATTTTACTTGGATCCAAAATTAATGCCCATGGAAGCAATGGTCAAGAAATCAAACAATATACTGTATTGGACAAATCTGCCACAAAGGGCCTCTTTAAAGTGTTACAAAGCAAAGCTGTTACTAAGAGAACTACGGTACAGCTGACCAAAGTCATAGTATTCAATCACCGCATGTGCATGCAAAAGCTGGACGATGAGTAAGAGATACCAAAGAAGAATTGGTGCCTTCGAATTGTGTTGTTGGTGAAGAATGTGGAATATACTTTAGACCACCAAAAAAACAAACATTTTCTTGGAAGAAGTTCGGCCAGAGTGCTCCTTGGAAGTTAGGATAGCAAGACTTTATCTCATTTACTTTGGACATGTTACAGGAGGAATGAGTCCCTGGAGAAAGACACTGCCCTTGGTAAAGTAGAAGGTCAGCAAATAGGGAAAGATTGAATGAGATGGACAGACACAGTGGTGAGAACAATGGGCTCAAACATAGCAATGATTGTAAGGATAATGTAGAACTAGGCAGTGTTTCCTTCTGTTGTGCATAGTCTCTACAAGTGGAAGCCAATTCCATGGCACCTAACAACAACAAAAAAATGTATATATGTGTATAAATATATGTATATATACGTATATGCATATATGTATACATATATACATATATGTATACACATGTATACATATGTGCATATATTATATGTGTACATATATACATGTATGTATATGTATACACATCTATACATACAGCAAAACACATACATCTATATGTTTGTGTGAATACAGGGACTGCCAGTTAAATTCATGAATTCATGCTATAAAAAGTGCTACATATCTCACTGCTGAATATCACTATGGTTACCTTCAAAGTACTCTCCTTAGGAAGCTATGCACTGATGCCAGTGCCTAGTCCATGCTTCAGAGCAATTTTGGAACTCTTTTTCTGGAGTGGCCATCAGAGCCGTCAACATATTACACTTGATGTCCTGAATGTCATCAAAATGTCTTTCTTTCAATATTTCCTTTGTCTTTGGCTAAAAAGTCATTGGGGGCCAGATCAGGTGAGTAGGGTATTCCAATACAGTTATTTGTTTACTGGCTAAAAACTCCCTTACAGATAACTATACAATTTAGTTCGTGAACTTGCCACCTTGCTACAAGTATGAAATGGCCATTCCAGAAAGACTTTCAAAATTTCTTTGGCAGGTGGACCAGGTGCTGGCATTGGTGCATAGCTTCCCAAGGGGAGTACTTCAAAGGTGATGGTAGTGATATTCAGTAATGAGGTATGTAGCACTTACAATAATTAGGTTTGTGAGCTTGTCAGACCCCATATACGTATATATGTGGATGTTTATATGTATATATATATATGAACACACATGCACATAATATACTCATAAACATATATATATGCACATTTATAGTTAGACTGATTTAGTTCACATTTCATCTAAAATGTTTTTATTCTGTAAAGATAATCTTGTCATGTTTTTGGTATGCTGCATCTACTTTATTTTCAATTCTGGAAAATGTACCTTTAATGAATTTGGGATAAAGACCTTCTGTAGTTTGCCTTTCTTCATTAAATCTACCATAAAATTGAAAATGAATTCAAAATAATCAAAAATAGATCTTAAAAATGCTATGCATGAAGGATGTTAAACTTTAATATGTTTAATATGTTCCCTAGATGTTCTAGCTAATTTCAGAATATTATAAAAGAGCCTTCACTGCTAACATGAATACCAATGAAGACTTCCAATTCATCTTACTGCTAGGATGACTTCCTACCTCTAGTATTTGTCTTCAGTGGAAAAGGTGAAAATGTTAGTGTTAGGATAATGAACAGAAGCACTGATTCATGGTTTGCATCCTGGGAATCCAAGGTCACCAATTTCTTTGGGATATCCATCCCTACTTTACTTTACAGGACTTGAAACTTTTCTCCTGTTAAAAGCAATGATTCAGGAGGAAGGGTAAAGAGGGCAGAGTAGTCAGACACTTTCTGTGGTCCCTCTAACAATGAAGACCCAAGAGAACAAACAAGTCAGTTACATAGGACATTCTAGTAGCCCTGAATATCAAAAGGAAAGCTGAGAAACCAGATTGAGGGGTGGGGAAGGAAAAATAGGTTCAGAAGTACCTATGAGTAGCCAGAATGACCCCTTCTGCAATCCTCTGCAGCCATCATGATGAACGGTTGGGGAATGTCCTCAATAGCAGGAGAGATCAAGCATCTGAGAATCCACTCCTGCCTCCAGAACCAGTGAAAAACCATACTCAATCATCCAAAAGCTAAGTGGCTTGTGCCTAACCTAGTGCAGATCTAAAACTTTCCTTCAGGATAAACTTTTTCCCCTTTTGCAGTGCTTCCTCACCTTCTCTGCATGGTATCCATCTCTAGAGTCTGACACCATTACCTGAGAAGTAGGACTCCTTACAGGCACCCTGAGCCATTCTCCTAGACTTGGACAGGGAAACATTCTACAAAACAGGTGGAAGAGGAAAAAAATCTGCCAACTTTTCTGAGCCCTAAATTCAGAGCAGAAACAGTTCCTTTGCCTAGGATCAGGCATAAGCAGACATACCTTTCTTATACATACTCAAAGTCAGCTGTTATTTCCCTGACTTTCTCAGCATGCAGCCAGATATCTGTGACTACACAAATCACCCCTGCCTATCTATAGCTGTAGGGTAGAACCTGCACCACACACTTGGGGACTGGCTAACTGGATACCTGAGCTGAATCCATGCAAGTACAGTGAATGGACTCCTGAGCTGACAAGCCTAGTAATAGCTGTAACTACAGGACATGAGAGCTTCAAAGGTGCCCATAACCACAACCAGCACAAATGACCAACCTATTTAGACACTTCAAAACAAAACAGAACAAGAAGGCCAGAACACAGTAAGCAAACATAAAAGAAATAGTTACAACATACTGACGGCTCAGAGCCAACAGTTAATATCAAATCACTTAAAGAGACAGACGATGATGGCTTTGGAAAGCTCCCAAAATAAAGAATCAAGAGATTTTCCAGGTGAAGAGAATTTCCTAGAATTATCAGAGGTAGAACACAAAAGATTAATATTTAGAACTCTTCAAGAGATTAGGAGGGAGATGAGGCAAACTGCAGCAGAACATAATGATCAATTGAGGAGGCTTCAAGAAAGCATGAAGAGACAAGAATTAGAAATTCAGAAAATTAATGATGAACTTGCAGAATTAACTCAACAGAAAGTCAAAGGAGCACAGCTGAAGCAATGGGAGGCTGAATCAGTGAGACTGAAGATAAAGCACAAGACACCAACATATGTGAAGAAAAATAAAATGAAAGAATTAAAAAAAAATCAAGAAACAGTAAGAATTAAGTGGAATTCTATCAAGAGTATAATCTACAAGTGGCTGGAGTACCAGAATGGGGGGGGGGGGGATAACAGAGAACACAAAGAGAATTGTGAAAGATTTGTTAAGAGAAAATTTCCCTGATATCATGAACAGTGAAAAGATATCTATCCAAGATGCTCATTGAACTCCACACAAGGTAGACCCCAGAAGAAAGACACCAAGGCATATTATAATCAAACTTGCCAAAACTAAAGATAAGGGAAAAAATATTAAAAGTGCCTTAAGATAAATGAAAATAATCACAAAGGATGATTCAGTAAAAATAATCTTGGACTACTTAGCAGACCATGCAGACAAGAAGACAATGGGATGACATATACAAAGCCTTGAAGGAAAAAAATTGCCAGCCAAGAATTATACATCCAGCAAAACTATCTCTCAAATGTGATGCTGAAATTAGGATATTTCCAGATAAACAGAAATTTAGGGAATTTGCAAAGACCAGACCAAAATTATAAATACTAAAAGGGAATCTTTGGGTTAGAAAATCAATAACAACAGATAATAGCTCAGCATCCAAACACAGAAGAGAGTGACTAAACATCTACCCAGACAGGGCAAATCACAAAAATAAAACAAACCAAAAACATTGAAAATAGGGAAACAGAGATGTCATTATGTAAAAGATGAGAATATTATAACAAAAGAGAGGGAGTTAAAAAAATGTAGTCATTGGAGGAGGAAGTCAAGGAGACACACCAAAAATTAAAGGCTGGTTTAAATTTAAAGAATAAGGGTAAATATTAAAGTAACTGCAAAGGAAATTAACAATCCCACATGTAAAAATAAAAAAAGAAAAACATGAAGTTTCAGCAAATACAAAACCAGCAACAATGAAAGAGGTGAAAACATAAATGAAAACCACACCGCACACAAAATTGAGTGAAACAAAGGAATTACCTACAATGCACAAAAAAAGGTATCAAAATGACAGCATCAAACTCATACCTATCAGTAATTACACTGAATGCAAATGGATCAAATGCACCAGTAAAAAAACAGTGAGTGGTAGTCTGAATTAAATAAAACATGATCCATCTATATGGACTTAAAGACATGAACAAACTAAAGCTCAAAGGATGAAAAATACATAGATCAAGAAAACAATACTAAAAAAAATCAGGAATGGTGATATTAATTTCTGATAAAATAGATTTTAAGCAAAATCTACCACATGACTAAGGAAGGAAATGCTATATAATGAGTAAGGTATCAATACCCCAAGAAGACATAACTTTATTAAATATTTATGTACCCAATGATGGTGCTGCAAAATACTTAAAACAATTCTAACTATGTTGAAAAGAGAGATAGACAGCTTCACAATAACAGTAGGAGACTTCAACCCACCACTTTCTGTGAAGGACAGAAAATCCAGAATCAACCTCAATAAAGTCGTGGAAGATCCAAATGCCAAAATCAACCAATTTGATCTCATAGACATATACAGAACACTCCACCCAACAGCATCTGAGTTATACTTTCTTCTCCAACACACCTGGAATATTATTCAGAAAAGACCACATGTTAGGCCACAAAGCAAGCCTTAACAATATTCAAAGTATAGAAATATTACAAAGTGTCTTGTCAGATCATAAGGCTATAAAAGTACAAATCAATAACAGAAAAACAAAATAAAAGAAAGTCAAACACATGGAAACTAAATGACATCTTGCTCAAAAACTACTGGATTATAGAAGAAACCAAGGATGGAATGCATAAATGATTGTGGACATGGTGCAAGTCTAGGCAGTGTTTCATTCTGTTGTGCATAAGGTCACTATGAGTTGGAACCGAGTTGATGGCACCTATTGACATAATAACAGTGGTTTAGCCCTTAACTAAGTCTCAGAAACCATCTAGTGATTTTTTTTGAGCACAGCCCTTGTAATCAGATACAGTGTTTGAAACCTCATACCTGCCATTTACTAATTTCTCAGCTTCAAGCAGTTTGTTTTAACTCCCTGTCTATCAAATAAGGATAATGACAAAGATCTTATGAGTTGATGCAGATTATCTTAGTCATCCAGTGTTGCTACAACAGAGATACCACAAGTAGATGGCTGTAAAAAGAGAAATTTAGTTCTGTCCCAATCCAATAGGCTGTAAATTGAAATTCAGGGCATCAACTTTATGGGAAGACTTTCTCTGTCAACTCTGGAGGAAGGTCCTTGTCTTCAGTCTTTCCCCGGATTGGGAGTTTCTGAGGCACAGGGACTCTGGGTCCTTTCAAAAGATGTGCTTTCCTCCCAGCACTGCTTCTTTCCTGGTGATATGAGGTCCCCAACTCTGCTTGCTTCCCTTTTCTTTATATCCCGAGAGATTTCCTCAAGGCACAATACCATCTTATACGGAGTCATGCCCTACCAACACAATTGCTGTCCATCCTCCCTTACTAACATCATAGATGCAGAGTTTACAGTTTAAAGGAATATCACCTAATTCCAGGACAGGCATCATGGCCTAGCCAAACACCTACACACATTTTTTTAGGGATGACACAATTCAAGCTATGACACAGGTGAAGAGCAAAACTCATTATATTTCCCCACAAATTATTATTAAATAGCATTCATTAAATTATTCTAAACACAGTCAAGAAGGCTGTTCAGGTACTCATTCATCCAATGCCAGGCACTGGTCTTGGATCTGGGAATAAAACAGGAACCCAAACAGATAAACTTCCCTGCTTTTGTCATGCTAATATGCTAATGTGAGAGACGACGTATTCTTCTATATCTTCTGATCCACTTTCATCCTTCTCACAGCTTTGTTAACTGTCCCCTCATAAATCACTATCTCCTTTCTTCCTCCACTTGTCTCAGGACCTTAGCTTTGGCTGTCTTCGTGTCCTAGGCAGAGAGGGTGAGGGCAGGGAGAACCCTTAGGCATCAAATCAATTCTGAATCATAGCAACCCTATAGGACAGAATAGAACTGGTCCTATAGGGTTTCCAAGGAATGAATGGTGGATTTAAATGACCTAACTTTTGGTTAGTAGCCAAGCTCTTAACCATAATAATAACAAAAAGAAGCAAAAAAGGAGGAAGAGGGGAGAGAAGAGAGGGAGGAAAGCATGGCAATTTTCTGTGGTTAAATTATTTGGAAGACATTAGATTAAACAACTGGGAACCAGTTTCTGTCCTGGAGGACTTCTGAGAGCTTCCAAAAAGGCCGCCAAGAATGATATCATGAATGACTACAGGAGGCTACAGTTTGGAGTGACGCCCAAAGTCATTTAACCTTGGAACAAGTGGTTTAGGGGATTAGCAAGGCAATTCTTAGGCTGATACTAACCAGAATAGCAGATAAATACTTTCGGAACAGGAAGAAGAAAACTAAACTTCAGCAGACAGTAGCTTGGATGCCTTTGACGTCATTCTCAAAGAAAATGGTTTTTTTTCTCTTGCCTGGGTGAGTGTAGATGGGGTACACCACAGCCTTTGGGTTAAGGGAGTGATGGAGGCCCAAGACGTGTTTTGTGTGCAGCAACAGCAAACAGGTTACAGCATTGATGACCTAGGTGAACGTCACACAAAACTGGAAATCTCCAAAAGATTTTATAACACTGACGCTGGCTTCAAATTCTGTTGATTATATCCCTCCTCTACTTCATGTTTGTTGCTGTTGTTAGGTGTCATCAAGTCAGTTCCAGCTCATCGCGACCCTATGCACAACAGAATGAAACACTGCACAGTCTTGCGCCATGTCCACAGTCGTTTTTATGCTTAAGCCCATTGTTGCAGCCACTGTGTCAATCCATCTTATCAAGGGTCTTCTTCTTTTTTGCTGACCCTCCACTCTACAAAGCATGATGTCCTTCTCCAGGGACTGATCCTTCCTGACAACACATCCAAAGTATGTCAGGTGCAATCTTGCCATCCTTGCTTCCAAGAAGCAGTCTGCGTTTACTTCTTCCCGAACAGATCTGTTTGTTCTTTTGGCAGTCCATGGTACATTCGTACATTCAATATTTTTCTCCAACACCACAATTCAAAGACAACAATTCTTCTTCTGTCTTCTTTATTCATTGTTCAGCTTTTGCAACTATATGATGTGATGGAGATGGCTTGGGTCAGGTGCACTTTAGTCTTCAAGGTGACATATTTATTTTTCAAAACTTTAAAGAGATCTTTTGCCGCAGATTTTTCCAATGCAATGTGTCTTTTGATTTCTTGATTACTGCTTCCATGATCACAGATTGTGGACCCAAGTAAAATGAAATCCTTGACAATCTTAATCCTTTCTCAATGTATGGCAATGTTGTTTATTGGTCCAGTTGTGAGGATTTTTGTTTTCTTGATGTTGAGGTGTAATCCATACTGAAGGATATGGTCTTTGATCTTTATCAGTATGTGTTTCAAATCTTCTTCACTTTCAGCAAGTAAGATGGTGTTGTCTGCATAACACAGGTTGTTAATGAGCTGTCCTCCCATTCTGATGCCTTATTCTCTGGAGAATCCAGCTTCTTGGATTATTTGCTTGGCATACAAATTGAAAAGATCTGATGAAAGGACACAATCCTTTCCTGAATTCAAACCATTCAGTGTCCCCTTGTTATGTTTGTACAACTGCCTCTTGATTCATATACAGATTCCTTAAAAGCACAATTAAGTGTTCTGGAGTTTCCGTTTCATGCAATGTTAGCCATAATTCGTTATGATCCATGAAGTCGAATGCTTTTGCATAGTCAATGAAACACAGGTGAACATCTTCTGGTATTCTCTGCTTTCAGCCAAAATCCATCTGACATCAGCAATGATATCACTGGTTCCATGGCCTCTTATGAATGCAGCTTGAATTTCTGGCAGTTTCTTGTCAGTATACTGTTACAGTCGCTCTGGAATGATCTTGAGCATAATTTTACCTGAGTGTGATGTTAACAATATTGTTCAATAATTTCCACATTTGGTTGGATCACTTTTCTTTGCCAAAAGCCAACTTTTCTTTGGAATGGGCATAAACACAGGTCTCTTCCAGTCAGTTGTCTAGGTAGCTGTCCTCCAAATTTCTTGGCATAGGCAAGTGAGCACTTCCAGTGCTGCATCTGTTTGTTGAAATGTCTCAATTAGTATTCCATCAATTCCCGGAGCCTTGTTTTTTGCCAGGGCCTTCAGTGCAGCTTTGACTTCTTCCTTCAGTGCCGTTAGTTCCTGATCATATGTTACCCCTTCAAATGTCTGAACATTGACTAGTTCTTTCTGGTATAATGACTCTGTGTATTCCTTATATCTTCTTTTGTGCTCCCTGAGTCACTTTATATTTTCCCTGTAGAATTCTTCAATATTACAGTTTGAGGGTTGAATTTTTTATTCAGTTCTTTCAGCCTGAGAAATTCAGAATATGTTCTTCCCTTCTGGTTTTCCATTTCTACCTCTTTGCACATGCCACTACAATAGTTTATTCTGTCTTCTTGACATAACCTTTTAAATCTCTGGTTTAGGTTTCTTGTTTCACCGTTCCTTCCTTTTGCTTTAGCTGCTCTGTGTTCAAGAGCAACTTTCAGAGTCTCATCTGACACCCAGCTTGGTGTTTTCTTTCCTTTCCTTTCTTTTAGTGACCTCTTGCTCTCTTCATGGAAGATGTCTTTGATGTCATTCCCAATTCATCTGATCTTTGGTCACTCGTGGTCAACACATCAAATCTGTTCTTCAAGACATGTATGGAGCAGAGAGGAATAGTGTGCTGTCACGGGGCAGGGAGAGCAGTGGAAGCTGCATATAGGTGGGTATGTAAATTTATAAGGGAATGTACATTTTCACTCAGTTATATTAAATAAAAAATTTAAAAATAAATAAATAAATAAGTAAAAGAACTCAGGAAAAAAAAATCTGTTCTTGAGATGGTCTTTTACTCAAGTGGGAAATACTCAAGGTCATATTTTGGTTCTCATGGACTTCTAATTTTCTTCAGTTTCAATTTGAATTTGCGTATGAGCAGTCGATTTGTGCCACAGTGAGCACCTGGCCTTGTTCTGACTGTTGACAAGGACTTTTTCCATCGTATTTTTCCACAGATGTAGTCGATTTGGTTCCTGTGTTTTCCATTTGGTGAGGACCATGTGTACAGTCACCATTTGTGTTGGTTAAAACAGGTATTTGCAATGAAGAAGTCATTAGTCTTGCAAAATTCTATTATGAGATCTCTGGCATTATTTCTATCACCAAGGCTGTATTTGCCAACTACTGATCCTTCTTTGCTTCCGACTTTTACATTCCAGTCACCAGTAATTATCAATGCATGCTGACTGCATGTTCAATCAATTTCAGATTGAAATTGGTCTTCATCTTTGTTCTTAGTGGTTGGTGTGTAAATTTGAATAATAGTCGTATTAACTGGCCTTCCTTGTAGACATATGGATGTTATCCTATCACTGACAGCATTGTACTTCAATTCAAATCTTGAAATGTTCTTTTTGAGGATGAACGCAACACCACTCCACTTCAAGTATTGGTTCCTCGCGTAGTAGACCACAGGATTGTTGGATTCAAAATGGCCAATACCAGTCCATGTCAGCTCACTAATGCACAAGATATCAATGTTTATGCATTCCATTTCATGAACTTCATGTTTAGGGAGGAATAAAAGTAGCCAAAACCTATAAGGACATTTTCCTCAAGTGATATGGGATGGTTAATGTGAGGGATGTGGAAGACAGAGGCCAAATGGTCCTGACCTGGCACAATGCTTGAAGCGTGCATATTGGAGCTACCGACACTGAGTAATTGATTCTTGTTTTGGCCCTTCCTTGATTCTTCTTTGGTTTAGTTGGTTATGAATTATGGTCTATACTTTAAAAGAATAATTATGTTTTATATTTTTTGAGAAAAATTAGAAGATATAGGCACAACACAACTGTACTATTATATCAAAAAGCTTTAATCTGGAATGTAAAAGAGAAACAGGAGAGCTCTGTACTGGTAGCAACCATGACCCCTGAACGTAAACAGAACAAAGTCTGTTTCCTCCTCTGTGAAATGGGGATGACAAAATAAGTATTACAGGATGTGAGAATTTAACTGTAAAGTGCTCAGCACATTGTGAGAGCTCAGTGAATGTAACGGAGTTTGGCTACAACAACAACGAAGCTGATATTGTCGTTACCTAACCAGAAAACCAAACCCGCTGTCAACAGGTCGATTCAGTCTCACAGTGATTCTGTAGAGCAGGGTGGAATTACCCTACAGAGTTTCCAAGGAGCATCTGGAAGATTCAAACTGCTTAGCAGACATATGTAACTACTATGCTACTAGGGTTTCTGTCATTATTGAATGCACTTGGCAAATAAAACCCCCAAAACCCACTGCCATCACGTCTGACTCATAGTGACCATAGAGGACAGAGTGAAACTGCCCCATAGAGTTTCCAAATCCTGGTGAATTTAAACTGCTGATCTTTTGGTTAGCAGATGTAGCACTTAACCTACCACGCCACCAGGGTTTCCACCTGGCAAATAGTGATACTTAATACTCTGGAGCTGCGAAGATCAAATGAGTGATTGAATGATAATGAAGTTTATCCAAAGTTTGCTGAGCCTCATGGAATAATGGACACATGAGGGGATACTCACATGTGAGGCTGTAGACTACTTTAAAGCTTTTAGCAAAGTTTACTTATAACAATAAACATGTCCAGTACAATACAATGATTCAACTAAGCATCTGGCAGAAAGTACTTGGCAAGCATTAGTGTGTAATACACACACACACACACTCCTAAATTCACAACACTTGCACAAGTGATAGGAAAGGTTTTATAGCAAGCCTTTCTAATACTCACGAGGTTACTATGAAGGATATGTTTTCTATGCCAGCTCTGACTCAGAGGGACATGTTCTTTTTCTAATAATAATAGTAAAATAGTGACATTGTGGGTAGATATGTAGTACTTGTGTTACCTACCGTTTAGTATTATATTTAAACAAAATGTCAGTAAAGAGTAGGAATATAATAAAAAGCAATAAAACATGGAATAAAGATCACTGTTTTATATCTGAATATATAACAGTGTGTTTTGTTTATGAATCGGTATATATTATTTTCACTGCACTGCAGTTTAAATATTCAACCAGTGGTAAACTCTGTTACACCCTCTTCAACCTCTGGAGGCAAAAACTGGGTCAAGTCAAACCTTATTACCCCACAACCTGGTGGTGTCAGCTTAACTCAAGATCTCATTTTGGTTGATTCTGTTTCGTTGCTTTAGTTGTTGTCTGGGAATGTGAAATAAAAACTCTAACGTCTTGGCCACCTACATATGCAAAATTGGCAAAGCATTTTTCTCCCAAGTGGGTAATTTCCATAAATTTGACCACTCTTCAGTTTCAATGATTACAATAGCCATGACTCCTCTGGCCCTTGATGCTGAATATTCCCCTTTACCTGTGTAATCACTGGTCCAGAGTTCATCATCATCAAAGTCTCTCCACTTTCCAGACCCTCACCGGGAAAGGCAGGAGCCATCTGTACATAGAATGGAGGGAAACATCTCCAGGCTTTAAAAGGGAAACAACACAAAAGACAGCTAGAAAAAAGTTCTCAAGAAAAGAACAAGGCTTATTGTTTTAGACACAAAATTTTCAAAAGCAAAAAGTCTTCAGTAAAGACAACTTTTCCTCATTATTACTTTTGCTTACAAAAAAGATCATGATATTAGCCAGCTCCCTGGAATACGCTAGTGAAATTAGGTAGGGTCTCATCACTCTAAGCCTTGAATACTGCTTGGATGGTGGTACCCACGGAAGGTGGCAGATATGGAGAATAATTCATTATTCTGACCAACTCACATTCAGATGGCATTTCAGCAAGCCCCTGGATGTGGCACTTCAAAGACTGTTGCACTTTCCTCTGATCTTTCCTTTTGATGTTTCCCATTATTTCCTTATAGAATCAAAACTATAATGTACATGATGATTTCTTCTGAGACAGCCTAATCCTTAGGTGTATAAATGTTCTTGGTTAAAAAAACAACAGAACTGCAATATCATCATCCAAAACTGAATAACTGCTATAGCACAATAATAATTTTAAATAAGGCTAAAATTTTACATGGATATAAAATATTTGAATGTAATTTTAATTGCATTTGAATGGTAGGCATACGAGGACAGCCAATTAAGTTTGTGAACTCATCTTAGGAAAAGCGCTACATACCACATTGCTGAATATTACTATGGTCACCTTTGAAGTACTCCCCTTGGGAAGTTAAGCACAGACATCAGCACCTGGTCCAGCCTTCAGAGCAATTTTGGGACTCTTTTTGGAATGGCCATTAGAGCTGTCATCATACTACCCTTGATGTCCTGAATGTCATCAAAATGCCTTCCTTTCAATGTTTCCTTTATCTTCAGTTAAAGAAAAAAGTCATTGGTGGCCAGATCAGCTGAGTAGGTAGGTTGTTCCCTTATACTTGCTTGTTTACTGGCTAAAAACTCTCTCACAGACAACTATATGATTAAGTTCACAAACTTGCCACCGTCCGCAATGGCCTTTCCAGAAAGAGTTCCACAATTGCTTCGAAGGGTGGAGTAGGCACTGGTATAGGTGCATAGCTTGCCAAGGGAAAGGTGACCATAGTGATATTCATAGTTTCCCACTTGGAAGGTGACCATAGTGATATTCAGCAATGAGGTAGGTAGGACTTAGAACAATTAAGTTCATGGACTTAATTGTCTGACTGCATATAAACTAAAATATAATTCAATGAGACTAAGAAATGGGCATGCAGCCTATGCTGTGATAAACTAAGAGACTTAATCATGTGATTCCAGAGTTTTGAGGAACAATGTTAAAGAACTGTCACTGTGAAAGAACGTAAAGGGACTATGAGTTCATAAACTCTTGAAAAGAAGTAGTTGACACTCTCCAACTTGATTTTCCTTTTAAGTGAAACTAAACATTAGCACAGAACTATATTAAAGTATTTCTTTTTCCAAAATTTTGTTAGGTGAGATTTATGTACACTATATAAAATATTTAAAATTCTATACATCAGACTTCCAGTTAATGAAATTTCACTTTAGAAGACATACACTAGTAGAGAAACATCTTTCCGGTATAATTGAAACAGAGCAAATGTTCTTAATATGATCTTTATGTCCCTAGATATTGGACTTATAGCTGGTTAAAAACCCATTGTTCTTGAGTTGATTCTGATTCATAACGACCCTGTAAGACAGAGTAGAACTGCCCCATAGGAGCGCCTGGTGGATTCAAACTGCTGACTTTTCGTCTAGCAGCCATAGCCCTTAACTACTATGCCACCAGGGTTTCCATGAGACTTATAGGTGCGATATATTACATGCTCAGTCAAAATATGTTGACTAGATGAACAAATGACTAAGTGAGTTAATACAAATACAATGTAGAACAGACTTAAAAATGAGTAAACGAATGAATGAAAGAGGTTGAATAATGAATAAATGAATGAAAACAAAGGACGTGCTCGAAGCACATTTATCCACAGATTTCTAGTTGGAATTATCTCATGTCTTAATCCTTCACTTTACCTAAGCTTATTATTTAGAATCTCACTTGAGAATAGATCAGCTGCACACAATGAAAAGAAATAGATATTTCTTGTTCCTGAATTTTCTAAATTTGTAAACTACTGCTAGGTTAACAGGCTACTGCTGTTAAGAGACAACTATTCAGCTTTTTCTTAAAAAAAAACTCACTTAAAATTATTACATAAGAAAAACCATTAGTTTTCTACCAAACATTTTAATTTTACAAAGTTTATTCCTTCTAAGATATTTTAAGTCACCTATAACAAAACAAAGTCAAGATTCAAGTAACAGAGTTAAAGCCTGGTTTGTAATACACAAGAATGTGATTTGGTAATAATGCAGACTTGTTGACCCCAGAAGGACCCCTATAAATCATCTGCTCAACCACATTATTGCAAAATAGGTTTAATGACATTGAGAAACTTCCTCAAAAACCACACAAAGAGACAGAACTGGAGCTGGGATTGGAATCGCAGAATCCTGACAAGGAGAGTCTAAGATACTGTGTATTTTCCCAAATTATGTTTTAGCACATCAGCATATGAAGTGCAAAAGCTGATACTACCAGCTATAGCAATATTACACATTGTACAAAAGAAAAACAGATATTTTTTCCCCCGTAGGTCAAGTTATCTGTTGGCTGTTTGGCTGTTTCATTTTTTTAGGAAAAAAACTATATTCCACTACATCTAGGACTACACACTTTGTCTGCTTCGTCAGTCCTAAGCTTTCAGCATTAAGTTGGTCATTTGCTTCTAGAACAGAGAAGCACTGCATATCCTGGAGTCTAATCCCCAGTAGCTGGGAGGTTCTCTTATGCACATATTGTTGATCTCAAGGGAAGGTGATAAAAGGCTTTCAAAAAGTGCTGGAAAGAAAGCCCATAAATATGATAGTTCCATGGAAAACCAACATGATAAGTTAGAAAAACAGCAGGGTGAAGGACCTGTTACCTTTGAAGAAGCAATTTTGCATAAGTGAAAGACTCTCATTTTCTAGAAGTAGATGAAGGAACTGACAGGGGCCAGCAGACTATGAGAGCCCAGGAAAGAATATCCAGCCTTACGAGCATGGCTGGCTCTGCTGATTGGGGGATCTGCAGAGAATCCGACTTGGGAGTGGAAGTTTGGAGGGAGATCATCTGAGTTTGTGTCTCACCGAACCACCTTTACAAGTTTGAGGGTTTGACTTAGGATATGTTTCCTATCCCTACTTTGTTTGCACTATTTTCTGTTCAAGAACAGAGCAAGTACAACACATTCTTTTGTCCAATGTAAAAGCTTGTGCGTAAAAACAAAACTTTCCCTCATTGTATAATGGCCTTAAATGTAGTGTGTTAAATTTGGATTTTTTAAGGATATTGTCTCCAAAGCTGTCTGAAGAGCAGTTAACTACGCAGTCAGGCAGGCACATGAAGGAAAGAGAAGGGGGAGAATGGGAGAGAGGGGACAAAAGGAGAAAACGGAAGAATGTGAGAAAAGAAATAAAGGAGCAAGGGAACAGAAAGAGAAGGAAAGAGAAAAAGAAGGGAGAAAGGGAAGTGGGTCAGAGAGGAAATGACACTTAGTCTGAACTGACCAAAGCCCTTGTACCCTCCTCTTGTTTTCACTCTTAGTTATTAAAGAGTAACCAAGAATCTTAGCAAATCTTCTGAGATGCCTAGATGAGAAATGTATAGGACCAGACAGAGCTATAGGGCTAGGAAAGATTATCCCAACAAGTTGCGGACCTTCACTGTTAGTTTGTCTCATTTGGGATCCCATCCAATCACTTTACTGCCAACACTGCTTAAATCATAAATGGTATAATATGATCCAGTTGTAGGAAATGAGCAAGTTTCCCGGGAGAGAACCATTGAGGATATGTGTCAATTTTTCCAAAACCAAAATTCTTTCCAAAAACATTGACAAACGTAAATGATTAGGCACATCTGATCTCTTCTTGTATAAACATGTAAACTGATGAGACGGATCAAGCAGAGGGTTGAATACAGAATCTGATCCTGTCTGCCTCCACTAGTAAACACTTTACACATTTTGGAAAGTCCTACACCTGTGCTTCTGGCTGACTTCAGAGTGCTGTCAGCCTGCAGAAGCAAACACACTGTATAAGTGGTCAAAATTGAGACATTCTTCCTAATGTTTTATTTGCTCCCAGGGTATTTTGTCATATCAAGATTAAATGAATGACTCTGAACCAGTTCCCTTCGCCCTCATTACTCATTATAAAATCTAGTCAGTTAATGGAGATGAAGGCAGGTCACAAGCCCCAGAACTAAGAAAAACATCCCCAAACCAAGTATGAGGTCAGGAAGGAAGTGGCTCCTAAAAATTATTCTAAATATAAAGTGACTTGCTGATGATATCTACGTAGACTCATGCATTCTCAGCCTATTTTCTGCTGTTTCAAATGAGAGATGACATTTAGATGCAAAGTATACTTTCTTGAACTGCATAGTGCACCAACTATAATTCCACCTCTTTCCCTCCAATTCAAGAAAACGTACTGAAAAGCAGAGAAAGTGACATTATTGTCTTAAAAGGAAATCTGGAATCTGATCATTTATCACATGCCAGCTTTTCAGTATTTTCTTATTATTTCTCATGATGGACCTCACACAATTAATGCAGATGAATCATCGAATCATGGTAGCAGAGCAGGGGATTTCTAACAAGGTAGGATAGGAACATGAAGCTATTTAAACTGATTTAGGAAATTCTGTCTAGGAAGCCTCCATCTACAGCGAGTCAAACTAAAGACTACAAAAGTGAACCCAAGGTACCTGCTTTGAAATAGAATCTACAGTGAAAAGATTGCAGCTCCTCTTGGAACGTGTTACCTCAAAAGGTCTCTTGAAGTTTATCAAATAAAAAATGAGGTTATTTTAAGAAAAATCTGAGGAAAGTATTTGGAGTTTATAGCTATCTCCTCAACTGTTTCCAAACTGGAATAGAATCTTAAAGAGGTTTTTTTAGCACTGGGAAGTAATCAGTTTTCCTGGCTCAGTAATAAAACTGTTAAAGCACTTTGTTTACTAAGATAAAGCTTTTACAAATAATCTAACGATATTATTTTTAATTTTTCATTCTCTATTGTTTCAATTTAACTACTGTTTTGCTTTTTATTTTAATAATACCTTATTTTAACAATTTACTCTGATAATTTATACCTGAATAATATTTGACAAATGATTATAAATGTGATATTCTGTAACATGTTCTTGAAAATTTTTATTTGCAATGCATTGACTATTTAATTTTAGTAATTTTAAATGCTAACCCATTTAAAAAATACAATGCCAGTATTAAACACAGATTTTTATGAAATAAGTAAATAAACAAATAAATTAAAAATATCAGCAATTTCTTTGTGCTCGTTTCAGAAATTTGTTAAAATCTCAAAGTGTTAATGAGATGCTCTGACTTCTTTTGTTTTTGTAAGGTTTTACCATTTTAATTTCTTTTATGTAATTTTAACAGGGAGTAATAACTGACACATAGGGAGATTGGGCTCCAGTAAGATCTAATGTGCTCTGACTAAGACACCTGCTCTGAGGGAACAGGCAGAGTGATAGATCATGTGTGGGAAAATCATCCCTGAAGATTACCCAGGATCATTTACTATGTCTCCAAATTAACTAAGAAGACTTCTCATCTTGATTATCTTTCTCAAATAGGATTCTCTGTGGAAGAGTATATACAGATTAGGAGACACAGTTATCTATTTTGATAGTCACCGTGCATCTCTTTATAGACTGAAATACGAGTTTTTACAATGGTCCACTTTATTTTGGAAAAGTTCTGCATTTCTGAACCATGACTTCCATAAATGATTTTTAAGGAAACAAAAAGCCATTTATTTCTTTGTTAGCTAGAATAGTTTTTTTATTTTTTTAAGTTTTTCTCTACATTACAATCATTACAATTGAAGCACTATGTGATAGTTTTGGAGAGAATACTTCTAGTCTTTATTGAATTACCATATTCTGAAGAATGGCATTAGGGTAAAGGATATTACAACAGCAAAAATATGATAAGAAGATAAATGGTAGGACCCTAGTTGAGCTGTGTGACTTCCCTCCCATCTCAGACCAGCCTAACCCAGATTACCTGTTATAAAGCATATTTATCTGCTCTTTGCTCCATAATATTAATGCAATCGCTGTTTAGGAACACTGACATTGAGTATCCGGGAGACAAGCAACTCCCTGATCAAGAGTCAGTTAGAAGGAGGTTTTAAGCGGTTTCTTTTTAGTCACTGAGGAGAGTTCTCCATGAACCTAACCTCTTTGTAATTCTTAATTGTCTTTCTGTGGGTTAGAGACCATTTGCAAATTAAAATCTTCAATCGGTGTTTGGAAATTATTTGGTCAACGAATGGTTTCAACGGAAAGATGACCTAGGTGCAAATTCAGTTTAGATAGTAAGTAGCCTTATTTAATTAAAATATTAGTGATCTCAACATCGTTGTCACATTGTCAATGCTAATACATACATTTGAAAGAAGCTGTTTACAAGCTCCTATTCACTGATGAAACTTTAAGGTGCAAAGACTACTGAGATGATGTGAGTCATGTTCTCTAGTTTCACCTCTAGACAATATTTTTGACTTACATTGAACAAAAACATAAATGATATGGAGAGTTTGTGAACCATGCCCTGGAGGAAGGGAGGTGGGTGCAGGACACCTTTAGCAAAATGTTGATTTTTTCACCTATGAATCACCACTGGGTTTTCCACAACCACTTTGAAAAAAAAAAAGTACTATAGCTAACAAAGAAATAAATGGCTTTTAGTTTCCTTAAAAGCCATTTAAGGACATCATGGTTCATAAATGCAAAACATTTCCAAAAAAAGTAGACCATTGTAAAAACCTCATATTTCAGTCTATAAACAACAGTAATAGTCAAGACATAGAAATCTCTCAGTATAACATATTACCTGAAAACTTTAACCACCAATGTTCAGTGGCAAAGAGCACTTCCTCTGGAGTTAGACGAGGCTGAATTTAATCTGATGGTGTGATTTAAAAGCTGCATGACTTTGGCAAAATTAACTAATGTTTCTGAGTTTTACTTGCCTCACTTGTAAACTGGGAATAAAAATCATTCCCTTTTCACGTTAGTATGAAGATTGGGGACAGTGTAAGTAAAGCCATAGCACTTTACCTGATGTATAGAAGTTACTCAATGACTGTTAGTAATGTCAGTCATTGCTGTCATTATTTTTCATCACTAATGATTAGCCAAAATTTAATAAGTATTAGTTATGCAAGCAGCAAGAAATGGGTGTGATCTTTTATACACACCACAAGAGACAAATGTAAATAGAACCTTTTTTACAAAGCTGCATTCCTTTCACTGAATCCTTTGCCAACAATTCAGTTTCAACTTATAACAGCCATGTAAGAGCAGAGTAGACCTATCCTTCAGGGTTTCCAGAGAGCAGCTCATGATTTGAACCACCAGCCTTTTGGTTAGCAGCTATAGCTCATAACCACTGAGTAACTGGTCTCCAACATCTAATATACATAACAGAAATAATGGAGAGCTAGAGCAGTTTGGGTGGGAGCCTACCAGCTCAGATACACTCCTGGAGGTGGTGAAATTGGGTTAGGTTCTGCAGGAATTCAGTGAGGGACTTGGGATGGTAGAAAAAAACAGCTAAGAGCATTCTGGGAAAGGAAATGACTTATGGGGCAGGTACACAAAAATAAGCAAGGTTGTTTTCTTTTTTGTCAATAGATTATGTTCTGTCTTATTTTGATGCATTCACAGGAGCTCTTTGACTTTTCTCCTTATTAGTCTTTACCTTTATACAGAACTCTGGAATTTTACAATAAAGACCAACCTGAAAGGTGACTGAAGGCGGATAACATGTGATTAGCTATAAGTGCTGCTGGTAGGCTCGGATACAGAATCTTATGAGCGCTGGAAGACTATCCATTAGCTAAAGAGAAAGCAAAGACAAGCAAGACAAAGCTTGGAAGGCAGGTCACCTATAAAGGCCAATGCCGTCCATAGATTGAGATGCTACTACGAAGGAGACTTGGAGGGAACCATGAAGATTTCAATGGCTTTAAAATACTTACAACCCCCTAGCCAGCCTTTAGAAACCCTGGTGGCATAAAAGACAGGCAGTTCAAATCAACAAGGTGCTCCTTGGAAACCCTACAGGGTAGTTCTATTCTGTCCTATAGAGTTATTTTGAGTCTGAATCAATTCAACAGGTTTTTGGAGGCAGCCCACATGGGAAAATGAATTTTCATTTCCAATTCTGTGACAGCGGTAACTGTTCAACCACAGCTTTGGCAATATTCCTCCCGAAGCTAGTCAATAGCATATAGATATTGTCATAGCAATGACTCGTCTCTGTTTTTTGACTTTACTGACAGTATCAACTCCTGCCTCTCCCCATTTTCCATCTTTCATGGTTTCTACTTAGTCATGGTTTTTACTGCCTCAGTGTGTCACTTACTACCTTCTTTTAGCTCTCAGTTTTTCCGTTACTTTATTGCGTCATGAGTCGGATCTGACTCAACGGCACTTGGCTTATTGCATCACTCTCTCTGTCTCTCTGTGACAGAGAGAGACTCACAGAAAATAGATGTGATTGACTGATTTAGTCTCCAATATAAGACAGTGCTCTGGAATAAAGTTTTCTGACAAGCCTGTTTCTTAGGCTACTGCTAGGTCTGCAGATGTCTGCCTGTGGTTCAAGGGTTCTGGTTAAATTAATAGACGGGTCAATGTTCTGGCAGCCACTATGATATCTGATAATCAATGTGTAAAGACCCACTCTTGGACAGGAGGGTGTGGGCTTAGCATGTACTTACCAAATCATCACCGGTTGCCCTTGAGTCAATCTTAACTCCGACCCATTTGTGTCAGAGTAGAATTGGGCTTTCTGCCCTCACCAAGGTGCTTTCAATGGCTAATTTTTTGGAAGAAGATCTCTAGGCCTTTCTCCTGAGGCATCACTGAATAGACCACATTCAAATTTGTGGTCAACAGACAATTCTGTTAACCAGCTGTACCACCCAGAGACTTCAACAAATCAATAATTCCCTAAAACATTACATTTTCTTCATAGTTTTCACTAGGGTGAGGTAATCTTCCTGTTAGAATATGAAAGATACTATAGGTAGGGCAAAGGGAGAGAGACAGCAGTCAAAGTCAACAGTTCCCAAAAGAGCGTCCTTTCAAGAAGTCACATTGATACTAACAAGTTTTCTGTTGGATTATTTGTCCCCATACAACCGTGATACATTGTACACACTGAATGAAAAGTTAAATTAGAAGAATGATAGTAATGACAGCAAATATTTATTTAGTAGCTAGGCTAAATAGCCTCATTTAACTCTATAACACTACTTTGCTATATTTTATTATTATTTTTATCATTCCCTTCTTACAGATGAGGAAGCTGAAGTTCACAGAAGTCACACAGCTGATAAAAGGTTTTAACCTTCATGAAAGATTTAAATCTAGCTAGACTATTGTCTTAGCTGCTATCCAACAGTGTTTCTCAAGAAAAGAAAAATTGGGGGAGTTAAAAAAGAGGCATATCCTACAGAAGGAATCTGAGACTGCAGGTCAAATGGAAGAAAATATCAAGAAGCTGACATTTAAGACTGAAAGCTTTAAAAGATCTTTGTATAACATTTGGTCAACTCCATCTATTCAGCAGAAGACAAAAATCAGCCAAGTGACTTTCTGATTGTTGTTAGTGATCCATACCGGTCAACAACCATCAAGATGACCTATTAGACTGCCAGACAGTTCCAGGCCAGCAAACAACAGCTGTGGCCCCATGGACCATTCTGGGAGAAAATAAGAGCTGTCTCAAACTCCTGCAACATCTGAGATAAAGCATTGTTTGAGTCTTTTTTACCTGCTAATAAACACCAAAGCGTTTTACAACAACCACTGAACAGGTACTTGAAAAACCAAGTGTAAATTATACTTTATTATGTAATTCTAGTCATATCAATACAGCATATTTTGTCTCATGGAAAAATCAAGTTGCCCAGTCAAAAATAACATCCCCAAATGAATACTCATGTTTGACAGTGTTTTCTACCCAACCTTTAGGTAAACCCACCACAAATATTTACCAGAACAGTTTCTAAACTGTTGGGCAGAAAAAAAGTCCAGTCAAAGAAATATATATATGTCACCCAGGTATGGCCTTTATAAAATAAGCAACACTAAACCAACCAGAGGAAAAACAAGAGATTTAAAACAAGCAAAAATAATTAAAAGTTCATTAAGATCCTATTATAAGAATCTAGAATAGTATTATTGAGTCAAACATTTCACAGTTTCTGATTTTAAGAAAATGCATCACAGTTTAATATTTTCTTTAGTTTACTGGAAGCCACAGTAATGCCACCCACTGGCAGAGGCACAGCTCTGCTGTCACATAAATGCCCTCCACTGATGACTTCCTCTGTTACATATACCACAGCATATAATTTTTGCCATACACACATTGAGCAATGTCTTGGGTCTCTGCTTGTCTGGTAGGAAACGTGACCAAAGTTCTGTATTAGCTAAACTGTTGGGGAGTTTCCCTGAAGCCATAAGTCCAGAAGATCTCATGAAGTTAAGGGAAATGGGGGTATAAATCAGTCTTGAGTTCTCTCCGGCAGCTTATTCCCCACTCTAGCCCCTCATGATGCTTCCTTTCTTGAGCTTTTCTTTTCTTTTTATTAAGTTCAAAAGGTAAAAATATTACTAGCCACTAAAGTGGTCTCCTGACCTCGTTCTAGCCCTGCTGGGTGCAATAAATAAACCACTCTTGACTTAAGCCCTCACCGTTTTGACCCAGTCCCTATTAGTGGTCACCCTTGTCTCCTCACTAAATAAAGACACATGGATCCACCCTCCCACTGGTAGCAAGGTCACCTAGTTGAAAAGTCAAGATCTGAGCCATTATTCAGGAGACAAAATGTAGGGGTGGCAATTCATTTCCAAGAGACTGAACATGGGGGTGGCAAATTGACAGAACATTGCTCACTACAAGTCTGAAAAGCTGAAAAACAACTGTAATCTTGTATGTCTTGGGGCTAGCCCATTCCATTGTGAGAGCAAATAAAACTAATGAGCAAAACACCGTGACTCATATCCTGGAACCAACATTAGACACAACACCTAAGAGCTGCAGTGGTTAAACGTTTAGCTGCTAACCAAAAGGGTTGGCAGTTCAAATCCACCAGACACCCCTTACAAACTCTCTGGAGCTGTTCTGCTTTGTCCTGTAGGATCATTATGAGCGGCAATCAACTCAGTGGCAACGAGTTTAAGGATTAAGGAAAGAAAAGTCAAAATAAGTCACCGAGACAGTATCAAAGCTTATTTTTAATTTGCCTAGAAAGGTTAGGCATATTTTTTCCAGTACACAAATTGCTTTTTTTCTCTTTTACAGACATTAACACAACATCTAGATGCCAAAATTTGCCTAGTGTCTAGTTTAATTCTCTTGCTGTGCCTTTTCACCATGGTGGCACGGTGGTTAAGAGCTACAGCGAGCTACATCTAATAATCAAATCGCCAGTAGTTCAAATCTACCAACTGCTCCTTGGAAACCCTCTTGGGCAGCTCTATTCTGTCCTATAGGGCCGTTATGAGTTGGAATTGACATAAGAGCGACAGGCTGTTGTTTCCTGTTAGGAATGGACACATACCTGTTTTTATGCCTTTTCGTGTCTTCTCCTGTGTCTCATAGAGGATGACATTTCTCCCATCAAACTTGAAACCTTTAGACTAAAGAGGCAATTTATGTATGTTTATATATACTATTGTTGTTAATTGCCATCAAGTCAGTTCCAACTCATGGAGAGCTTTTTTGGACCCCTTTGGGAAGCAGTCAGGCCTGTTTTCTGGGGGACTCTGGAAGGGCTGGAAATCTCAACTGTTTTAGTCAGGTAGTGCTGCTGTAACAGAAATACCACAGAGTGGATAGTTTTAACAAAGAAAAGTTTATTCTTACACAATTTGGTAAGTTATGTCTAAATTCAGGATGTCTGCTCCAGGTGAAGGGTTTCCCTCTGTTGGCTCTGTAGGAAAGTCATTTGTGTTGCATCAGTCTTTGTTCAGGGGGCATCTTGGTGCAGGAACCTCAGGTCTGAAGGCCTCGCTCTTCTCCTGGGGCTGCTTTCTTGAGGGTGAGAGGTTCTGCTTCGCTTTCTTTTTAATCTCTTCTAGAATGAAAGGATTAAGGGTAGTGCAAGCCATACTCCAGGGAAGCTCCCTTTACAGTAGAGCAGGGAGACAATCTTACGAAGAGATTTACAGTCCCACTGTAATCCTTTTAACATACAGCATAGGAAAATAACAAAATACTAGGAATCATGGCCCAGCCACATGGTTACACATACTTTTGGGGGACACGATTCAATCTATGACACCAAACTTTTGGTCTGTTTGCACCACCCGGAGACTCTATTATACATATGGTCAAACCATATGAAATAGCCACTATTATAGTTAAAAATGGCCAGTATTAGTAATTTCAGATGTTTCTGTCTAATATTTTGGTGTGTTTAAATGTATCATACAATTTGTGTGTAACAAAGACAGAAGCATTCATATATTTTACTTATTTAATTCTTCCAATAATCTTCTAAAGTAGGTATTAATTTCCTCAATTTACAGATACAAAAATAAGAACTAAGAAAATGTAATAATTTATCTAGCTAAGGTCTTTCAGGACTCAAATGTAAAATTCTTTTCCTATGCCACATACTTTCTTCAGCCTCACTATTGCAGAGACTGTTTGATTAATTTGAACTTGAATTCAAAGTTGTCTTCGGAAGAGGCTGGCTTAGAATTCAAGGGATGGTGGACATCCCTTTTCTCAGACTGTCCTAGGAAGTGGCTCCTCAGAAAAGAATATATTAGTATGTGCCATGTCTGCTTATCCTTTTAGGGAGCCCAGCCCAATGCAGGAACATTGATGAAATTAATCTAGAATATTTCAATAATGATGATACTTTTTTCTACAAGAGATCTTGAATAAATTCTTTGGGCCATTTTTTCGGGGCCCAGGGTTGGGCAAAATTTGGCATTATTTTAGAGAAATTTCGGTTTTCCCAGAAATCTGGAAAAAAACACTTGCTTATCATACATTCGAGCCAAGGTGTCTAAATGCTGTGCAACCTAGTTCTCTGCTTTTTCAAATTACAGAGCGTGAGAAGTGGTTTGCTGGCTTTCCGGTTCCTGCTCTGGGCGTTTTGGGAAGTAAGACCACAGCAGTCTAGATTTACATTGTTGGGGATTATTTTTTTCAGTAAATGTTTGTGCAAATCCATCCTTTCCTGTTGATCTTTGGCTTGTTTCCAGCACACATCTTTGGCTGAACTGACATTATTTAAAAAAATAAAATATTACACTAAGTCATGAGAATAATGTATTAAACCCCATTCACAGCTCCCATTTTTAGTGACCAGCAGTGCCAAGGCAGCTGCCTTTGGCTGAGCAATCACATCTTCAGAACTCCTTGAGAGGAAGCTAGAATACAAAGAGGTCAACCATAAAATAGAAAAGGAAAACAAAGTGTGGTCACCAGAAAAATATTGCTGCCTCAGTGATCACATTTATTAGCTGATGGGGAAACGGTAGGAAGAGCTGTTCCCAGAAAAAACCTTACCAGACACACTACGTAGTCCCCTGGGAATTGCACTTTTCCCAGACAGAGATCTCTGCATGCCTGGTAGTTTGCATGTGAATTCCCCAGGGTCTACAACTTTCCCATGAGAATATTTTATTTTGTGATTTCATTTTAATGAACATCTGAAAGTAATCAGTATTTCTGATACAGTACATCATGGATGAACCTGGAAAGCACTACACTGTGTGAAATACACCAGATACAATATGACAATAATTGAATGGCTCTACTTAAAATATCTCCATGAGATACATTCAAAGATGGAAAGTAGGTTAGAGGTGACCAGGGACTTAATGGATACAGAGTTCCTGTTTGAGGTTATGAAAAATTTTGGAAGTAGATACAGTTGATGGTAGCACTACACTGTGAAGGTAATTAATGCCACTAAATTGTATGCTTACAAATGGTCAAATATGAAATTTGTAGTGATATATATATATATATACACACCTTAATTAAGAGAAAGAGAACTATATATATGTAGTGGGAGAAAAGATTATCAACATAAGTATACTCTGGATTATTTGAATAATCACCTCATAGTGGAGAACTGTGCCATGATTTCAGGTCTATATTTGCAAATGTATGTGCAAATTACTGAGAATTAGTGAAAAAAGAAGAACTGACAGTGCCAAGTAAAAATTAAATGATGTCTAAGATGATTCTGTGGTAGAAAAAAGATGTGGGAGAACCGAATTACACCAGTACATTGATGAGGTTGGTCATGACACATTTTGAGCCATGATCTAGTTGTAGCAAAAGTTCACTGACATATTAACTTAATATAGTTCATTTTAAATTTGATGGGTTTACAGTTCGAATGTGCATATTTTGTAAAAGTGTTTTGCTTTTTCACTGTAAAAGATCTGTCTGTTTATGCAGATTGTACCTAATACTAATTTGTAAAACTATAAGTAACAGTACGTCTTCATTAAGGCTCCAAAATGATACTTTTTCCTTGTTTCAAGAACTCATGCTCGAAATTGTGCAGCTGTGGTAAGAACAAGAAATTAAGACTCCTTATTTACCATTAGAGAACCTTATAGAGAATCCTTAACCACTAAAAATAAATTTCTGATGGATCAAACCGTAATAAGCCCGGGGAAAAACTAGAAATTGAAAGCTTAGTCACGCCACTTGAAAAAGATGAATTTCTAAGCCTGGAAACAAAAGAAGAAATCACAACGGAAAAAAGACAAAAAGGATTTAATTTTTTTTTTTTATTTCATTTTCCAGCTCAAGTTCATTCCTCACACAAAAATTCACACACATTTTTTTATCACATGAATTGTAATCTCCACAGTGTGACAGTGTATTTCCCCTTTCCACTCCAGGACAAATAAACTTAACAGCATATCAATATTAAAAATTACATACACGTACTTATATGAGATCTGACAATTAAGTTTGTGAACTCATCCTAGAAAAAGTGCCACATACCTTATTGCTGTATATCACTACAGTCACCTCTGAAGTACTTCCTTTGGGACATTACATTGATACCAGTGACTCGTCCACCCATCAAAGCAATTTTGACTTTTCCTGGAATGGCTATCAGAGCTGTTATTGTGTTACCCTTGATGTCCTGAATGTCATCAAAATGTCTTCCTTCAAATATTTTCTTTCTCTTTGGGTAAAGAAAAAAGTCATTGGGGGTCAGATCAGGTTAATAGGAAGGGAGTTCCAAAACTATTGTTTGATTACTGGCTAAAAACTCCCTCACAGACAGTGCCACGTGAGCTGGTGCATTGTTGTGATGCAGGAGCCATGAGCTGTTGGTGAAAAGTTCAAGTCATTTTTGTTTAACTGTTTCACTCAGTCTTTTCGGCACTTCCAGACAGTAAATTTGGTTAACTGATTGTCCAGTTGGTACAAATTCATAATGAAGAATCCCTCTGATATCAAAAAAGTTTAACAACATCGTTATGACTCTTGATTTTGACTGAAGAAACTTTTTCATTCGTGGAGAATTAGCTGACTTCCATTGTGTGCTTTGACGGTTTGATTCAGGGTCGTGTTGATACGACCACATCACCAATGATAACGCAGCCCAAAACCTTGTCCTGCATCTCCGTGAGGTCTTGGCAAACTTCTACGCTTCTGTGCTTTTGTTCATCGGTGAGCTCCTTCAGGACCGTTTTTGCACACACCTTTCTCATGCCAAGAATTTCTGTTCAGATTTTCCTGTATATCCACTTTTACTTGGTCAGCTATGCTTCTCACAGTCATCTGGTGATTCTGACACACAATTTGGTGAACATCTGCAATATTTTTTGTCACTTCCACTCCTTACTGCCCACCCTGATGTCTTTTCGTAACGACGCTTTCTCTCCCTTCAGGAAAAAGTTTAATCCATTGGTACACTGCCATTTTCTTCACGGCATTATCCGCATAAACTTGGACCAACGGGTCTCTGATTTCACTTCCTCTCTTGCCAGGTTTAATAAGAAATTTAATGTTTGTTCGTTGGTCTAATTCAAGCCCCAATATTCTCACGATGGTACACAGAAGCACACAACAATAATGAAAGCCAGTCAGCAAGACACAGCCACCACCACATGTCAACACAAACACAGCTGTGAGACACTGATATGTCAAGGTTCTGAAAGCTTGTTAAGTTGTAGAGTGCTGCCAATGTAAGCACACAGTGGCAAGTTTGCAAACTTAATTGTATACCCTGTTGCTGTTAAGTTGGTTCCAACCCACAGAGACTCTACCTCTTAGAGCAGAATTGTCTTGTAGGGTTTCAGGTGGTGCATTTGAATTGCTGACCTTTCCGCTAGCAGCCAAGCTGCTAGCCACTGCGCTACCAGGAGTCCACATCTGTATACACACACATGCACCCATATATACATATGTATATTAGGGGACATGTGTGCGTATATGTGTGTGTGTATGTATATATACACACATACATGTGTATGTGTGTGCTTGTATATATACATACACACATGTGTGTATACACACCCCCCTAATAGTCACCATTATGGGGTATATATATACTTTTTGTACCACAAGTCTGGCTGCAATACCTGTTCTAAAGGGTGCAAATAATGCCCTTTAGAGACACAAAAGAGAAAGCAATTAATGCTAACTGGAGGGTATAAAGGATGTATAGAAGACAGAGATTTTTAAATGAGTTTGTGCACACAGGTCTAACCAGTGAATGAATGATGGACTGAAGGGTGGAATGCAAGGCACAGGGAATATACGGCACAAGATGGAAATGTAATCATTCGTAGTGAGCTAAGGGAACAGCAACTGTCTAGCAGAATGGACAGGGTCATTTTATGTGACCAATTTCATTTAGAGCGTTTCAGGTGTTTAAATGATGAATGTGCAAATGTGTTTTAGTATGTCTCTGAATGCAGTGAAGTTCAAGGTTAAGGAAGACTCAGTTGGGGATATGAGTGACAGAAATGATGTCAGGGATATCTGTTGTCTAGGTTACTTGGTGACTAAAAGGAAAGCAACATAAAAATTTGGAAATAGTATTGGTGATCGTTGCACAACATGGTGAATATAATTAATGTCACTGAATTCTACACATAAAAAAAGTTGAAATGGTAAAATGTTTTGTTATATACATGTTGTTATTGTTAGGTGCCACAGATTCAGTTCCAACTCATAACAACCCTATGTACAACAATCACTGATACGTTTGAGCCCCTTGTTGAGGTGGCTATGTCAATCCATCTCACTGAGCGACTTCTTTGTCACTGAGCCTCTGTTTCACCAAGCATGGTGTCCTTCTCCAGTGGCAGGTCCTTCCAATAACATGTCCAAAATATATGAATCACTTTGCCATCCTAACTTCCAAAGAGCATTTTGACTGTACTTCTTCCAAGACAGATTCATTCATTCCTTCAGCAGTCCGTAGTACACAAGAACCTGACAGTTAAGTCCATAAACTTAATTGTTTCAAGTTCTGTATACCTCATTGCTGAATATCACTATGGTTACCTTGGAGGTACTCCCATTGGAAAGTTATGCACCAATGCCAGCACTTAGTCCACCCTTCAAAGCTGTTTTAGAACTCTTTCTGGAATGGCCACTGCACTTGATGGTAAGGTGGCAAGTTCACGAACTTAATTCTCTGTGAGGGGGTTTTAGCCAGTAAACAAATAACTGTATTGGGACACCATCCCTACACCTGATCTTGTGCACAGTGACTTTTTTCTTTATCTGAATATAAAGAAAATATTGAAAAGAAGACACTTGGGTGACATTCAGAACATCAAGGGTAATACAATAACAGCTCTGATGGACATTTCAGAAAAAGAGTTTCAAAATTGCTTTTGAAGGGTGGAGTAGGCACTGGCAGCAGTGCATAGTTTCACAAGGGGAGTACTTCAAAGGTGATGGTAGTGATATTCAGCAGTGAGGTACGTAGCACTTTTTCTAGGATGAGTTCACAAACTTAATTGGCAGCTCTAGTATTCAATATGCTTCTTCAACATCACAAATGAAAGACTTCAGTTCTTCTTTGGTCTTCCTTATCCAGATTTCACACACATACAAGGTGACCGAAAACAACTTGGAGTCAGTCAGACAAATCTCATTCCTCAAAGTGACATCATTACTTTTTACACTTTCAAGAGGTCTTTTGCACCAGACTTACCCAATACATTGTTTGATTTATTGACTGCTGTTTCCATGGGTATTGAGTTTGGATCCGTATAAAGGCCTTGACAACTTCATTCTTTTCTCTTATCATGATGTTTATTGGTCAAGTTGTGAGGATTTTTGTTTTCTTTAAGTTACATGCACATACTTAGAAACATTTTTTAAAATTAACATAAAATACTGAGTGACCTTAAGATATGGTCATTTTGAAAATAGATTTTTCAGAAGGTCTCGCATATCTCAAAGTACTTCATATTCTTAACTTGATAGATACTATGGAGGGCATAAAGTAGGAACTATAGATTAAAATAAAAGTTTAGTGTAATTATGAAGGACCTACATAACATTTGACTGTGTACTTTATTCTGCAGAAAAGGGGAAAGAAAAGAAGTTTTGTTTTGTTTTGTTTTCAACAGAGTTTTTCTATGACAAGGGCCACACTAGTCATTGGGTATAAAATGATACTAGCCTCTCAGATTCTAAGTTCACATTCTAGTGAAGGAAATAGACACAAGAAGAGATAATTTCCACACAAGTAAACGGAGGCATAAGGCACTGACCTCACTAGGGTTGATGTCACCCAGTGTGACATCTCATGGTGCTTCCCTCCCCACATAGGTGGGGTCAGTCAACAAACCCCCACTGCACAGGGCAGAGCGTCATGTCATACATTTCACCCTTCCCAGGCCCACCCCACAGTTCCTCCCTTCTCCCACAGATCTAGGCAGAGACCATCCTTCAGCTTCCTGAACCCTGGCTAGCAAGTAGGGGAGGGCAAGTAGCTGCACTGAGGGACCGTGACACCAACCCTAAGGATACTACTGCCTTGGCATCCTCTCTTCCGGCATTGACTGCTCGCTTACCAGTGCCACCTGTGCTGCTGCCACCATAGACCTTGGGGTCGTGTTAGTGTCATCGTTCTGACAGTGTCAGGGGATGTGGTCTGTGTCCTCTATAGTCTGCTGGTGGCAGCACTGGATTAGGGTGACATTATCAGTGTTTCAGTGTGAACTTGATGGAGAGACAATGGAGACTGGAGGCAAAGACTCCAGTTCAGAAGCAACTGTAGTCCTCTAGACAAGGGATGGAGACGATCCGAGAACAGTTTAGAAAGGAGTGAAATCAAGTGTACAGGCAGCAACACCTATTTTGGGAAAAAGCAGTTCAACTTCTTAAACAAATGACAGAAACAAGCAAAGACACACAAAAAAAATCATATTATCTTTTAAATTTGCATGATGATTTATCAATTGTTTTCCAAATTTGATTCAGCAGGCTCTCTCCTGTCACCAGATGTGATGGAAGTATTCAGACCAATTACCCAGATTCCAAACAGGCAGCATACTCTTGTTTATTTACCTCAAGTATGACCCAGCTGGGGGAAAACAAAATAACCACTAGCTGACCACGGTGTCTGTTTATACACTTAGAAAACTGTAGCTCAGACTCCCATGGTTTTCTCTTTGCCAGGAATCAGAGCCACAGTGTAAAATTATGAAACTGGATGGTCAGGAAAGCAAGATTAGCAGCTGTTTTTGAGAAGGAGAGAAGGGGAGGGGAGGGGAGGGGAAGGGAAGAAAAGAAATGGCATTTGTTAGCACAGACTAAAGATGATAGCAGACATTTATAAAGAATCCACTGTCCTAGGGAACTGTTCAGCTGTCCTGAGACAGCTTATAATGTCAACTGGAAAGGATCCCTGGCGGTACAATGGTTGAGCATTTGGCTGCTAAAGGAAGGACCAGCAGTTCAAACCCTCCCAGCGTTTCTGCAAAAGAAAGACCTGGCTGTCGGTTTTCATAAAGGTTACAGCCTAGGCAATGATGGGACAGTTCTCCTGTATCACATGGGGTCACTACAAATCAGAATAAATCTGACAGCACGTAACAACAGCATTCGTGAGCATTCATTTATTCTTTCATTTCTCCAATATTTACTGGACGCTTACAGTGTACCAGGCATTACTGCAGACACTGAGGGTACGGTAGTAAACATCACAGGCAAAAAAGACAAAAACAACTTATTCTCATAGAATTTACATTTTCATGTGGAAAGGCAGATAACTAAAAAATTAAAAATATTAAATGATGATGAATGTTATGGAGAAAACAGTATGGAAGGGCAGATGGTTATTGCTGGAATGAGTATTATGGCAAAAAAAAAAAAAAGAAAAAGAAAAAACCTCACTGAGTAATTAACATTGGACTACAGACCTGAAGGGAATGAGTAAGCAATAAATGCTTTTCCGGTGGAATATCCAAGGACACCAAAGACGCTCAGCATGCTTAAAGCTGTGCTCATCATCCTCACTCTCAGTCAGGAGAATCAGTGAACCATGTCACCTGGGTGGTGTACAGCACGTGCCAGTCCTACGTGACATCTTGGTCTTTCCCTATTTCCTACGTCCTACATTTGATCTATCACTAAGGCCTGTAGATTTTCCCTCCTAAACACTGGGTTGTTTTTCGTCTCTAATTCCAAATGATCTCAGCCTGCCCGACCACATTAGCATCCAGACATCTTTGTCCCGCGTCTTGCTCTCTTCAAATACATGCTCCCCATCCATGAAAACTGTAACTGTGCCTGACCCATCTAATATACACATCTGACCATGCCATTCTTTTCCTTAGAATTCCTCAGCATCTCTCTCTAAATTATTTAGAATGGAAAACAAGGTCTTCTATGACCTGGCCTCTCCATATGTCTCCAGCTATATCTTTCATATATTCTTGATAATGGACCCACAATATGTTGTTCTACTCTTCTTGCTTTCATTTACGCTTTTCTCTGTGCCTGGAATATACTTTCTACTCTTCTATGTCTGAGTAGGAAACTCTGGGGGGTGTAGTGCGTAACTGCTAACCAAAGGGCTATCAGTTCAAACCTGCCAGGCATCCCTTGGAGACACTATAGGACAGATCTACTCTGACTTATAAGGTCATTATGAGTCAGAATTGATACAATGGCAGTGGCTTTTGGGCTTTATATCTGACTGACTACTAGATATATTTCCAGCATGATTTAGGGAGCAAACTTCTTCCAAGAAAGCAAGTCTCCCAAGTTAGTATGTTTTTCCTCTTTGCCAGCTTTCACCATACCATAGTGCTATCATCTGTGAATGAGTATCTCCTCCACAAGACTAACATCCTCAAGGGCAGGGTGGGATCATGCTCATCTTCATATCACCTAGCAAATCCTCTGCTGAATTTTTCAAACAGATTCAAAGATAAGGTTCTCAGAATGAAGGAAGTAGTTATATTTATGATGCTTCTCTCTACTTTGAACTCTATCTACAAAACAATAACCTTGGGAGAACAGAGCTGTTAGGTCTTCCCAGTGGAGACTGAGGAAGAAAATGCTACTTGCTGATATTCCTCTTGGGATAGAAGCAGAGACTACTTTGTGGCCTGAGCATAAGCAATGATGCTCTGTGCACAGCAAAGAAGAGAATTTATTATTGACCCCAGAACCAAAGCTAACATGAAGTGTGGGGTGGAGAAGCCTTTAGGATTGCAACAGGAAAGAGAGCAAAGGGAAGCTAAGAGCTGGCAGCAGACTATGGGTGTTTACTCTGACTAAAGGGATCGTGTGTGTCTGTGTGTCTGTGTGTACAGGTAGAGATGTGATCTGGAAAACAGACATGGATTCATGTCCAGTGAGGAGAGGTAGAAGACCCATGCAAGGGTGAAAGATTGGAGACAGAGGAGATCATAAGAAAGTAAGCTAAGACCAATTTCCAGTGTTTGGGTTATCTGAGGTAACATATGTTGTTAGATGCCACTGAGTTGGTTCTGAGTCACAGGGACCCTGTGCACAACAGAACAAAACACTGCTCAGTCTTGAGCCGTGTCCACAATCATATTTATGCTTAAGCCAATCATTGTAGCTGCTGTGTCAGTCCATCTTGTTGAAGGTCTTCCTCTTTTTCACTGACCCTCCACTCTACCAAGCATGATGTCTTTTTCCAGGGATTGATTCCTCCTCACAAAACGTCCAAAGTGTGTGAGATGTAGTCTTACTATCAGCGCTTCAAAGGAGCATTCAGGTTGTACTTCTTCCAGAGTGTATCTGATCGTTCTTTTGGCAGTCAATGGTACATCCAATATTTTTCTCCAAAACCACAATTCAAAGGCATCAATTCTTCTGTCTTCCTTATTCATCCAGCTTTTCCATGCATGTGATGTGATTGATAATACCATGGCTTGGATCAGGTGCCATTAGTCTTCAAGGTGACATCTTTACTTTTCAACACTAATGAGGTCTTGGATTTTCCCAGAGCAATGAGTCTTTTGGTTTCTGCTGCTTCCATGGGCATTGATCGTGGACTCAAGTAAAATGAAATCCTTAACAACCTCCATCCTTTCTCCATTTATCATGATGTTGCTTACAGGTCTAGTTGTGAGGGTTTTTGTTTCCTTTGCATTGAGGTGCAATCCACACTGAAAGCTTTGGTCTTAGATTTTCTTCAGTAAGTATTTCAAATCCTCTTCACTTCCAGCAAGCAAGATTGTTTCATCCACATAGACAAAAAATGACAGACAAGTAGGGGCAAGTAACATATAGTTTGGAGTAATATATAGACTTAAGAGTCAGCGCAAGCAAAGTTTTGATCCTCAGTCCAAACTTCATTAGTTGAACAACCTTGGGCCAGTCATTTAACCTAAGTCTGAGCTCTTTTCTGTATAAAAGAGATACAGAATACTCTCTCTAAATTATTGTAGAGACTAAGTACCCAACTGTTTTTATTATCATGAACATTATATTTTAGGAGGAAACCCTAGTGGTGTGGTGGTTAAATGCTACATCTGCTGACTAAAAAGTCAACGGTTCAAACCCACCAAGTGGGCCTTGGAAACTGTTTGGAGCTGTTCCACTCTGTCCTATAAGGTTCCTACGAGTCAAAATCGACTTAACAGCAGCTGGTTTGGCTTGGTATTTTAGGAAGATGTCTATCTGGTGCTAGTGTTAGGGCTGGAAAGAAGGTGAAAGAACTACAGACCTTCCAGTGAGAAGGAATGACAGCCTGAATGTAGCGAATAATGGTGGAAATAGGAAAAGAAACTTTGGAGTGTAGGACTTGTCACCTGACTGGACAAACTTAACCTAATGCAGGAAGGGTCTGAGATGGAGATAAAACTTAATATTTCAGGCAGGGAAAAGTGAATGATGAAGTCATGTTTCCAGCCGTGCCACTTTCTTCTGTTCACAAAACACCCCATCCAATATCTGAATTATGTATTCTCTGTATACCAGCTGGGACCTTGGGCCCTGGTTCAAATCCCCCATTACCGAAAATCTTCCTTTACCTTCCTTTTAACTCTTCTTTCTCCAGCTATATGCTGTACCTCAAGTCTCTTAAGCCACTGGTACTCAACAATACTTCTCTGGTGAGGTTTTAGATCTGACAAGCTGATTAAGCTTCTCATTCTCTGAACACTAGAAAGAAGGAAGTTTCACCCATTTTGCTATCATTTTGGCCATATGAGCCACACATGCTCACTCATTTCATGACCTAATCCTACTGCTGATGGGTTTCTTTGGTCTAAGGAGTCCTGCTGGTGTACTGGTTAAGCAATCGACTTGCTAACTAAAAGATCAGTGGTTTGAATCCACCACTTGCTCCTCAGGAGAAAGATGTGACCACCCGCTTCCATAAAGATTATAGCTTTGGAAACTCTGTGGGCAATTCTACCCTATTGTACAGAGTCCTGTGAGCTGGAATGGACTCCACAGCAACAAGAGCAGATTATTTGTTATGCAATTCAAGCAATAACTGAAAGTTACTATATAAACTGCCATTTGTGAGAACCCTATAAAGTTAAGAGAATAACCAGAATACAACCCCAAAGAAAAAACTAAATCAACCCAGTACAAACATCACTTTTGTATTCACTATCACACTACCATTGCTAACATTTGCTGAGCTTTGTCTCTATGCCAGGTATATAAGTCGTCCCATTTAAACCTCACAAAGACCCCACGAGGTAAGTACTACCATTATTCCCATTTCACAGATGAGGAAACTGAGGCTAGTAAGTGATAGAAGACAGAAACTCTAATAGTATCAGACACTTGGTTGAACTCTGTTAGCAACCATTTTAAAATAATTATACTAGTGGTGGGAACCCTGATGGTGTAGTGGTTAAGCGCTATGGCTCCTAACCAAAAGGTCAGCAGTTCAAATCTGCTAGGTGCTCCTTCGAAACTCTATGTGGCAGTTCTACTCTGACCTATAGGTTCTCTATGAGTTGACATCGACTTAACAGCATTGGGTTTGGTTGTTTTTTTGGTGTTTAGGGGAAGGCGAGTGTTAAAAATAGAAGCATGGCGGTGTTAGAAATCATCCTGGGCTAAAAGTTGAGAGACTGATGTTGGTTCCTAACAAGTTAAGATCTCTAGATCTAATTTTCTTTATCTGAAAAATGAAGGAGTCATACTAGGTAACCACTAAGATCATTTCAGCCCATGAGTCTGTATTAGAATGTCATCCATTCCTTAATATGACAAAGGGCCTAGTAGCATCACTTTTAATATACATGTATGAATTCTAGGGAACTAATTGGAATTACTGGAGGTAAATTAAGGTAGGAAAGTCATGTGGTGTTTTGAGGAGTGTTTTAAAACAAGAAAGGAAATAGTATGAAACGAGACATAAGGAAAAAATTCAGGCTGGGATATGGTCAGGAAATTGACTAAGGAAGGAGCAGGTGAGTCATGTATACAAGACAACCAGCAGATTCCCCTGGCTATAGGGAGAAGCACCTTCACAGCAGGAAATGGGTACCATTAGTCAAGAAAAGGCCAGGTGGTGAACAGTCTGGAAAGGCAGTCATAGAGGCCTAAACATTAGTAATTAGGATAAAAACTCAACCCAACAAGTTTTTTGAGTTTGTGCAGACAGAATAACTACATGAATTACTTTTTCATCATTTAATCCTGCCTGAGTATCACAGGAAAATAGCTGTTTAAGGACCTTTCAAAAAAGAAAAGTACAGAAGAAGAGGTCGTTCTGGAGTGACATTCAAAAAACTACCTGAGACAAATAAAATATTTTGGGGTGATAAGAATTATTTTCCCGCAGTATGCTTATGAATATGTATGAAGGTGTGTATGTATGTATGTGTACCAGAGAGACAGAGGAAGAGAAAGAGAGAGACCTAAATGTGGTATGTGTAAATTTTAAGAGCAAATTAATAAGGTATGTATGTTAGGAAGTTGGCTTTTTGTTTTTATAAGTGATGGCTAACACATTTATTTTTCATAATGAAAAACGGTTTGACCTAACTTTTCAAATGCATCACACATGTCCCTTAAACTTTGTTTCACCTTTCTGAAATCTTAGTATTCAGGAAAAGAATGAAATATTGCCTAGTTCTGCGCCATGCCTACCATTGTTTTTATACATAAGCCCATTGTCGCAGCCACTGTGTCAATCCCTCATACTGAGGGTCTTTCTCTTTTTCTCTGACCTTCTACTTTACCAAGTGTGATGTCTTTTTCCAGAGATTGATTCCTCCTGACAACATGTCCAAAGAATGTAATACATAGTCTAGTCATCCTTGTCCCTAAGGAGTACTTCTTCCAAGACAGTTCCATTCATTCTTTTGGCAGTCCACGATATATTCAGTATTTGTTTAAAACTACTATTCAAAAATATCAGTTCTTCTGTCTTCCTTATTCATTGCCTAGCTTTTGCATGCATATGATGTGATTGAAAATACCATGGCTGGGTCAGGAACACCTAAGTCTTTAAGGTGACATCTTTGCTTTTGAACACATTCAAGAGCCGTTTTGCAGCAGATTTTCCCAAAGCAGTGCGTCTTTGATTTCTTGCTGCTTCCACGACTGTTGATTGCAGACACAAGTAAAACAAAATCCTTGACAATCTCAATCTTTTCTCTATTTATCGTGATGCTGTTTATTAGTTCAGTTGTGAAGATTTTTGCTCTCTTGTCATTGAAGCGCAATCTATACTGATACGTGATTTTCATCAGAGTGCTTCAAGTCTTCTTCACTTTGAGCAAGCAAGTTTGTATTCTCTGCCTATTGTAGGTTAATGATTCTTCCTCTAGTCCTGACATCCTGTTCTTTAGTCCAGCTTCTCGTATTATTTGTTCAGCATACAGATTGAAAAGGTATGGTGAAGGGAAACAATTCTGACACACACCTTTCCTGACTTTAAACCAGGTTGCATCTCCTTGTTCTGGCTCTTGATCCACGTGCAGATTCCTCATGAGCACAATGAAGTGTTCTGGAATTCCCATTCTCCACAGTATTATCCATGATTTGTTATAATCCACACAGTTGAATGCTTTCGCATAGTCAATAAAACACAAGTAAACATCTTTCTGGTATTCTCTGCTTTTAGCAAAGGTCCATCTGACATCAGCAATGACATTCATGGTTTCACGTCATCATCTGAATCCAGCCTGAACTGCTCTCAGTTCCCTGTCAATATACTGCTGCAGCCACTTTTGAATGATCTTTAGCAAAATTTTATTTGCATAACATATTAAGGATATTGTCGAGTAATTTCTACATTCAGTAGGATCACTTTTCTTGGGACTAAGCATACATGCATATCTCTACCAGTCATTTGGCCAGGTGTCAAGCCAAGTGCCGTCGAGTCGGATCCTTGGCCAGGTAGCTGTCTTCAAAATTTCATGGCTTCAGTGAGTAAGCACTTCCTGCGATGCATCTGTTTGCTGAAACATTTCAAGTGAGTCTTGTTTTATGCCACTACCTTCAATGCTGTTTGATTTTTTCCTTTGGTACCATCAGTTCCTGATCATATGCTACCTCATGAAATAGTTGAATGTCAACCGATTATTTTTGGCACAAAGCTCTGTGTATTCCTTCCATCTTCTTTTCATGCTTCCTACCTCGTTTAATATTTTCCTTGTAGAACCCTTCACTATTGTGATTCAAAGTTTGAATTTTTTTCTTCAGTTCTTTCAGCCTAAGTAATGTAGAGTGTGTTCTTCCCTTTTGGTTTTCTATTTCCAGCTCTTTGCACGTGATGTTATAATACTTTACTTTGTCTTCTCCAGCCACCATTTGAAACCTATTCAGGTTTTCAACATTTCTTCCCTTTGCTTTAGCTGGTTGACTTTCAAGAGCAAGTTTCTGAGTCTCTTATGCATCCAATTTGATCTTTTCTCTCTTTCCCCTCCTTTTGGTGACCTCTCACTTTCTGTGTGTATGATGTCCTTGATGCCATTCCACAACTCATCTAATGTCATTAGCGTTCAATGCATCAAATCTATCTTTGAAATCATCTCTCAATTCAGGTGGGATATACTAAAGGTTGTACTTTGACTCTCATGGACTTGTTCTAATGTCCTTCAGTTTTAATTTGAACTCACATATGAGCAGTTGATGGTTTGTGCCACAATCAGCACATGGCCTTGTTCTGACCGGTGATATTGAGCTTTTCCATTGTCTTTATACAGATGTAGTAGATTTGTGTGGATTCCATCTGGTGAAGTATACTCACCATCGATGTTGTTGAAAAAAAGATATTTGCAATGAAGTCGTTGATCTTGTAAAATTCTATTATGCAATCTCCAATATTGTTTCTACCACCAAGGCCATATTTTCCAATTCTAGATCCTTCTTTTTTTCCAATTTTTTTTATTCCAGTTACTAGTAATTATCAATACATCCTGATTGTATATTTGATCAATTTCAGACTGCAGAAGCTGATAAAAATCTTCAGTTTCTTCATTCTGGCCTTAGTGACTGGTGTATAAAGTTGAATAATAGTTGTATAAGCTAGTCTTCCTTGTACGCATGTGGATATTACCCTATGACTGACAGCACTGTATTTTAGGGTAGGTCTTGAAATGTTCTTTTTGGTGATGAATGCAATGCCATCCTTCAATCTGTCATTCCTGGCATTGTAGACCATACGGCTGTCTGATTCAAAATGGCCAATACCAGTTCGTTTCAGCTCAGTGGTGCCTAGGACATTGATGTTTATGCCTTCCACTTCATTTTTGGATGATTTGCAATTTTCCTAGATTCATACTTAGTACTTTCCATGTTCTGATCATTAATGAATATCTGCAGGTGTTTCTTTTCATTTTGAGTTGTGCCACATCAGCAAATGAAGGCCCCCAAAGCTGGACTTGCAACTGCGTCATTAAGACTGACTGTTTTGAGGAGCAAGCTCTTCCCCAGTTGCCTTTTGAGTGCCTTCCAACTTGGGGCTTCATCTGCTGGCACTATAGCAGACAATGTGCTACAGTTATTTATAAGGCTTTCGCTGGTTAGTTGTTTTCAGAAGTAGACTGCAGGGTCCCTCTTCGTAGTCCTGTCTTTGTGTGGAAGCTCAGCTGAAACCTGTCTGCCATGGATGACCCTGTGGCATCTGAATACCAGGAATGTAGTTTCCAGCATCACAGCAACATACAAGCCCCCACATTACAACAAACTGGCAGACACTCGTGTTGTTTTTCATTTTTTTGCTGTTTCAAACAATGGCATAGAGTATACTTACGTCTTTACCGTTACACATGTGTGAAAATGTGTCTTTAGGATAAGTTACCTAATCTGAATTGCTTGAATCAGAAGGATTTGCATTTTTAGTTTTGATAGATATTGTCAAATTGCTGAGCAATTAACTTGGGCTCTTTATATATTAAGAAAATTGACTACTTGGCTTCTGAGATTTGTTTCAATTTAGAAAGTCTTCCCTATTCTAGAGTTATATAAAAATTAAACTGGCTATCTTCTAGCACTTTTATGATTTCACATTCAAATCTTTGCTTCATCTGGAATTTGTTTTGAGTGGAAGTAAGGATTCCATAATTTTTTCCAGACATCTATCTAACATGTTTTATTAACTACAGATGGATGAATTACATAGTCTTGAGCATAATGTGGAAACCCTGGTGGCATAGTGGTTAAGTGCTATGACTGTTAGCCGAAAGGTCAACAGGTCAAATCCACCAGAATCACTCCTTAGAAACTCTGTGGGGTGCTTCTACTCTGGTCACTATGTGTCACATTGACCAGACAGCAACCAGTTTGAGCATAATGTTCATAAATTATCACAGTACCTGCAAGAATATAAATAGAGTGGTATGATTATAATAAAAGTAACAACAAATCAAAATAGCTACTCATACATGGTTCTTAATTATGTGCTATGGAAAGTTATAAACGTTCTACCAGAGTTTTGAACTGGAATGGAAATGAAAACTGAAATCAAAAATCAAAATATTCCCCAGAGTGAAACAGAAAACTCAAATTAAAAAAATAAATAAAATACTTTTCCGGAGTTCCAATTCTCAGCATGTCCTGTGGCCATTTCCACTGAATGACTAGGAAGGCACTCACTGGAATACGTTCCAGCAGAGCTACCCCCATGCAAAAGATGCCTTTGGAAAATATTTCTGAAACCCCCTGACGTCAAACCCAGTCTGCTATTTCCTTAGGCTTCCGGGAAGCTGTTTTGAAGCACCATCTCTGCTTCAGGGACAGAATGCCTTTAGCTTCAGCTTCTGGATATGGCAGCGCTGTTTGAAGATATAAATGCCCTGATGCATACAAAGAGATACCTAGAAGGAAAAAGTGAGATGCTACCACCCAAAATCAAATTTGTATCATGCTCCAGATTCAGGAGACCAAGACAAAAATTGATTTACCTGCAACCATGACTCCCAGCAACCCCTGTGTAGCCTTGCTGTTGTTTGAATAGTCCTCTGAGCTTGCCAGGCAACAATAGTTCTTACATACGGATTTTCGATGCAGGTGAGCTCTGTGTGCTTGTGCAGCAACCCAGTGGATCCATGGCAACAGCACATCCTGTGTTGTGAACAGAAAGCTCATTTATGAGCCGTATGCACAAGCAAAGCAAGTCAAGAGCACCTTCCTCCTAAGGTGAACCTACAGCCACCACATATAATCATTAGAGCCTAAGGCAGATGATTTTGGAGGTGGGAAAAGGTCAGATGCAACAGTTTTGCATGACAGTAAAGTCTTGTATAAATACAGTAGAGGACTTCAAAGAGCACTGTGAGGAATTCTGGCACACAATTAAGTATTCCAGTTGGAAACACATTTCCCGTAAGCATGGTGAATGTATTCAAACTGAAGGAAATAGACAAAGATCCGCGCCTTTTCCACTCTTTTGAAGAATTGCTCCTTGAATCTTGTGGTGACTGAATTAGGGATTACTTAGCACATAAATCTGGGACAGTGTTTAGAATTTCTCAGAAAAGCACAAAAGACAGTACATTTTTCAGACATTATTTGATGTTGAAAGCAAAAATTCAGAATGCTGTTCTCTAGGGTTGCTACAAGTCAGACACTACTCCAGGGCAGGGGGTTTGGATATACTCCACTGGTCTCACCTCTTTGGGATCAAGGAAGAATGAAAAAAACTGAAGATATAAGAGAAAGATTAGTTCAAAGAACTAATGGACCACATCTTCAATGACCTCCAGCAAAACTAGTTGGTATCTGACTACCACTGACGCTCTTGTCAAAGATCACAACAGAGGGTCCTGGATGGAGATGGAGACAAATGTATAACAGAATTTTAATTCAAAAAGAAAGACCAGACCTGTTAGTCTAACAGAGAATAGAGAAACTCTGAGACAATGGATCCAGACACTTTCAACTCAATAATGAAGTCGCTTCTGAAGTTCACCATTCAGCAAAGATTGGACCTGCCTATAATACAAAATGAGACTAAAGGGACACATCAGCCCAGGGAAAGGGCCGAAATGCAGAAGTGACAGGGAAGCTTGTAACAGGGAACTCAAGGTCGAGAAAGGAGAGAGCTGACATGTTGTGGGATTGTTAACCAATGTCGTCAAACATTATGCGTAGTGTTTAATGAGAAACTTGTTTGTTCTGTAAACCTTTACCTGAAGTACACATATTTAAACAACAAAAATATTTCTCCTAGGAGGCTACTAAGAAGCTTATGCTTGTAAGTGAGCATTTCTGTTAACGTAACCAAAATAGAAAGGGAGGTGGCAGTTTAGCATCTTCTGAGAAACTTAGCCCTAGAATTTTCACCTAATAGTGAAATAGGCATTTTTGACCTCGTAATAGTGCAACTGTGGTGTTACTTCTATGTTCCTATGTTACATTACTTGAAAACTAAGTTAATAAAAACTATCATGAAAAAGTTTTTCTGAACCTGAACTTAAATTAAAAACCATTATTTTTGTCACTGTACTGCTTTCAGTTCAATGATAACTTTAAAGTTATAAGCAAAACTATTCACTATTTATGCTTGATTTGTGTCTGGTACCCATGTATGGCGAATGCTTCTTTGACACATCATAGGTAAGTACACAGTTCACTGCTTCAAACAGGTAATGTGAGGCAGTCACAGCTATAGGTAGTGACTACTATTATATGAAACAATTCACAGGCCAATCAGAATTTGCTATTTCCACTCTGAACTTGACCTCTGTTGTCAAAGCAAAGTAATTTCTGCCTACTGAAGATGTAAGAAATGCTCAGTAATAGAGAACTCTTGTAGTCAGAAATCTGAAAGACGTGGTTAAACTGCATTGAGTTCTGAACATTTTTATGTGAAAAGAAATAGGTCAGATGAGTATAAACATTTCAAACACATATGATTTGCATTTTATAAGTGTGGTATTTAAATTCAAGGAATAGAAAATAGCATATAAGTTTTTATGATTCGGCTTTTGTATTTTCTCTTGAGCAAATGGCTTTGGACTAGAAGCTTCCTGAGACACAGGGACCCTAGTCCTTGCCAACTGATGAATGGATAAACAAACTATGGTATATTCACACAATAGAATGCTATGCAATAATAATAACAGTGATGAACTTGGAAAATATCTCATAACATGGAGGAATCTGGAAGGAATTGTTCCGAGCAAAATGAGTCAGTTGCGGAAAGACAAATATTATATCAGACCACTATTATAAGGACTTAAACAGAGAAGAAAACAATCTTTGATGGTTACAAGGATGGAGGGGGATGGAAATAAATATTCATTAATTATGTAGTAGATAAGAATGTAGTTGAAAGAAGTATCAATACATAGTAGATGAGAGGTAAGCACAACTGGACCAAACCAAAAGCTCAGAAGTTTCCTGAATATAACCCAATATTTCAAAGGATAGAACAGCATGGGCAGTAGTCTGAGGATCATAGTTTCAAGGGAAATCTAGGTCCCATGAAAATGTTCTATGTCCTACCATGGTGAGTGGTATCTGGGGTCTTAAAAGCTAGCAGGCAGCCACCTAAGAAGCATCAGTTGGTCTCAATCTACCTGGACCAGAGAAAACTGAAGGACCTGAAGGACATAAGGAAAATACAAGCCCCAGAGACAGAAAGGGCTACATAACCTAGAGACTACCACTGCACAAGACCAGAGAAACTAAATGGTACCCAGTCACCATCAATGTCTGCCTTGACAGGAAACACAACAAACCGTCCCTGACAGCAAGAGAAAGATGGGTGTGCAGGACTCAAACTCTATTAAAAAGTCTAGACTTGATGGTCCAGTTGACTGGAGGCTTCCAGGAGGACATGGCCCCTGGACTCTCTGTTAGCCCAGAACTGTAATCATTCCTGAAGCTAACTCTTCAGACAAAGACTGAATTGGACTATAAGATATGTATTTATAGTTGTGAAGAGTGTACTTCTTGGCTTAAGTCTGTTTATGAGACTAACTAGACAGTTCCTGTCCAGACAAGCTGAGAGGGCAGTGGGGGACAATGAACTAGTAGAAAGGGCAGAAGAAATACGGAGTTGAAACTAATGTACTGCCATAGTATGGGGAGAGCAGCTAAAGTTACATATCAATGTATGCAAGTTTTTATAATAAAACATCTCAGATTGTAAACTTTCACTTAAAGCACAACAAAGTATTAAAAAAGAGGGATAGCATGATGCAAGTACACTGGACACAAGGACACTAGATATATTAACTGACTGGATGAAGCCTGAGTGACCAGCCAGATAGTTGGTCCAATAATCGAACTGACTATGCGATGATGGTACGCAAAGGAGATATCAAAAGACAAGACACTTCAAAGGGAGCATCTTCAGGATTGTTTGCCTGGCTGGTTATGACAAATGAAGAGAGGGAATGAGCAGCAAGAGAACTGCTCCCCAACTGAGAGTTCACAAGTGGAAATGGGGGGGACGTGCCTTGGTTTAGGGGTCAAGACAATGAGTTGTGTTTTCGACTTGTTAATTGGAGCTGAAGGAGAGCTGACTTAACAGAAAGGTTCCCTAGGATCACTGTTGTTGTTATCGCACTGGTGCCAACTTGTAGCAGCAGTATGTACAGAAGAAGGAAACACTGCTGATCCTGTGCCATCTTCATAATCGTTGGTGTCATGGATTGAATGGTGTTCCCCAAAAACTGTGTGAAGCAATTTGACTAGGCCAAGACTCCCAGTAATGTGTGATGTTCCTTTATGCTGTACACCCTGCCTCTATGATGTTAATGAGGGAGGATGGGTGACAGTTGTGTTGATAGGGCAGGATTCAACGTGTGAGATTGTGTTGTGTCTTGAGTCAATCTCTTGAGATACAAAAGAGAGAAACCAGCAGAGATATTTGGGGACCTCTTAACACCAATTAGCAGTGCCAGGAGCAAAACACAGCTTTTGGAAAGGACATTGGGTCTCTGCCTCCGAAGCTCCCAGGCCAGGAATAGATTGATGATAAGGACTTTGCTGCAGAGCCAACAATCCTACTGGATTGTGACAAAATAAAGACAGTAAGTGCCTTAGTCATCTAGTGCCCCTATGACAGAAATACCACAAGCAGATGGCTTTAATAAGGAGAAATTTATTTTCATACAGTGAAAGTCCAAATTCAGGGCATCAGCTCCAGCGGAAGGCTTTCTATATTGCTCTGGAGGAAGTTCTTTGTCATCAGTCTTCCTAACAACTGGCAACTTCTAAGGCACAGGGACCCTGGATCTTTTCCAAAGGATGCATTACTGCTTTCTTGGTGGTCTGAAGTCCCCAAATCTATCTGCTAGCTTTTTTTCCTCAAGAGATTGCTTCAAGGCACAATACAATCTTATATATCAAGTTCTCACCACCCCTCACTGACTAAACTATAGCCCATCTTTCCTCATTAACATCATAAAGGCAGAGTTTCCTGCATATAGAAACATCATACAATACCAGGAATCAAAGCCTAGCTAAACTGCTACACAAACTTTTGGTGGGATGCAATTCAATCCACGATATTAAGCTTGAGCTGATTTTTGCAACCGTTCAGTCAATCCATTTCTTTGGGATCTTCCTCTTTTTTACTGACTCTCTACTTTTTCAAGCATGATGTCTTTGTCCAGGAACTTGTCCTTCATAATAACTTGTCCAAAGTATATGGGACAAACTCTCAACAATCCTTGCTTCTTAGGAGTGTTCTGGCTCTACTGGCTGTACATTTTCCAAGATGATTCGTTCGCTCTTCTGGTAGTCCACGGTACACTCATTATTCTTCATCGACATCATAATTGAAAGACATTATCCTTCTTCAGTCTTCTTTATTCAATGTCCAGCTTTCACATGCATATAAGGTGAATGAAAACACTGTTGCTTGGGTCAGGCACGTCTTAATCCTCCAAGTGGTATCTTTGCTTTTTAACACTTTAAAGAGGTCTTTTGCAGCAGATTTGTCCAGTGCAATGTGTCTTTTGATTTCTTGATTGCTATTTTCATAGGCATTGATTATAGATCCAAATAAAGTAAAATCCTTGACAATTTCAATATTTTCTGTATTCATTGTGATGTTGCCTATTGGTCCAGTTGTGAGGATTTTTGTTTTCTTTATGTCAAGGTATAATCCATACTGAAGGCTGAAACACTCAGTGAGTGTTTCAAATTCTCTTCACTTTCAGCAAGCAATGTGGTGTCACCCGTGTAGCACAGGTTGTAACAAGTCTTTGTCCAATACTGATGACCCATTCTTCTTCACAGTCCAGCTTCCTTATTATTTGCTCAGCATACAGACTGAATAAGTATAATAAAAGGAAACATTGCTGATGTACACTTTTCTTGGCTTTAAATGACGCAGTATCCTTTTGCTCAGTTCAAATGACTGTATGGGTCATAGCACATTATGGATAACATTGTGAAGAATTTCGAAACACTCGTGAGTGTTGTATTCATGAGGAACCTGGAGGCATAGGTTATATGTTAATGTAGATTTGGGAGCACCCACAGAGCACAGAAGATAGAAAGGAGACTTGGAGAACGTGCTTTCTTGGGAAGACTGTAAAGAGAAAAGGCCAGGTAGTCAAGACTAAACCTGAGGAATTGCTTAGAGTAAGGAGTCATAAGAGAAACAGAAGAATGATCAAAGGGGTAAGTAGAGTCTAGAATAGCATGATTTCTTGAAAATCAGATCAGAGGAGATTTCTAAAGGGAGAAGGTGGTAAGTCATAGCAAATGAAGATCATATAAGGTCATGGAAAACAAAGACAAAGAAAGAACTTTTGCATTTGGTAAAAAAGAAAACCATCTGTGGATTCTCAGAGAACCTCATTGCATCAGCAAGACTAGAAATCAGAAAAGACAGTGTTAATGAATAAGTTGTTATGAACCCCTGAAAACCAAAATAGTCTTAGGATGAATTTATGTATTTTGAAAAGTTATGAAGTCAAATTACTGTTCACTCGCCAGACATCCTAAAACATCTCTTTGTGCTGGAAACTATGCTTCCATATTTTGTAAGCAGAACCACATAAAACATTTCTATTAAAATCTTCCGGGTTGAGAAACTTGTGAAAAGTCCCAGCATGAAGTGTTTTGAGAAGTTTTCCCCATCTTCCAATTCTGCTTATTCAGGAGAATATTTGCCATTAGTTGTTTTGCTTAATGATGTCAGTGTCAGTCATTGCAACATGCAAGAAGGCAGCTGGCTACTTTCTGTTTATGCTTTTTTCTAAATAATTCAGACTTGAAATAGCCCAGCTCTCCATTTATGTCTTTGAAACTTTTTGTAGTTTTAAAAAATACCTAAACTCTTATTCATTCATCTAAATCTCCATATAAATTAATAACTTGTAACATGTATCTCCCAACTCTCATTCAAATAGATAAAATAGTTGTATCCAAAAATCCTTAAAATTTATTCATCTTTCCATTTGCCATCAGTGAGTTCTGTAACTATGCTAGTCTTCTGAAAGAAGACTATGCTAGTCTTCTGAAAAAATGAGTTCCTGGCCTCAAATAGTTCACACCTCAGTTGGGGACAACTGAATTCTTTGTACCCCATGACAATATGGTGTAATACAAGAAGAGCAAATAGAAAGACAAGCTCAGTTTTATCTGAGTTTCTCACAGGAGGGAATATGAGGGTAACTCACTGATGTCTTACACCAGAAGGAGAACATTACACAGCATCGCACTTCCCTGAAATTTACTTTGTCATTACAGTCTTTAAATAGGGGTGCGAACTAGCCCTGGAGCGTTGCTCTGATTCAAAATCGACTCAGCAGCACATAAGAACATGAGATAGGGTAAGTAGCCCATGGCTGTGTAAAGACACTAGTTCTTTCACTTGAATGGGGGCATGCCTTATACTTTGCTCTTTTCACTTGTGAGTGGACATAAATGATCTTTCTTCCTTATTGAGAATCCAATTATGGTTTGCTGTAAGTTATGCTACAATGAAGGTTATTAAAGGGTGTTGGTATCTAAATGAACAAATGCATGACTGCTTTAAAGGAGAAAATTCAGCTCATTCTTTCAGTTACAGCAAAATTTATTTTCCCCATCTTCTTAGGAGAAATTTCAAGCTAGTGAAATCTGTCAAAGAATTCTGTCAAAGCATGACTTCAACATACATAAACCCAAAAGATTGCCAGGAAGTTAGTTCAAAATCTGAATAGAATGTTCATTTCACCGTATCATGTTTTTTAGGTTATTTTGAGACACCTAAATATATATATTTTTTCCTTCGACTGTATCCCCTCCTCCTCAAATAAACAGATTGGGTCATTTGGTAACTGTATATTTATCCCAAACATGATGCTGTCCTGTAAATTACTAAAGTTATGGTTTTTTGATATTGATAATGCCTTTTAAAAAAAGAGTTAAATTTCATTTATTATTAATAATCCACTGTCATGAGATTGAATTTGTCCCTCCCATCCCTCACTGCCTGGGCTGTGATTCCCAGTGTAGCATGCTTGTCCTCTAGTTTGTGATTTTCCTGTGTTGTAAATCCTAATCTCTATTTGTAGTTAACAGGGCAACACTGGAGTATGTTGAAGAAGATTAGGGTGGGACTGTAAAACCCTTACTGTAAGACTTTCCTTGGAGTGTGCTGTCTACTACCTTTTATCCTACAAGAGGAGGCAGCGTCAAGATGGCAGGCTAAAAACACATCTCCCTAAATCCCTCTGGAAACCAAGACCTGAACTGATAATTAAATGGAGCCTTCTGGACACCTAGTGAGCCCTAAGACATGGCATAAGGCTGTTAATCTGGACTTCATACCACTGAACAGAAAACCTCCCCTCTTTTGCCATCCCCTGTTCTTGGTGAGTGCTGGCTTTCATGGACTGAAGATAACTCACCATCTTAACTTTTTTTTCTCTGTCTTAGCCAGAGGGCGGAGCTGGGACTTGACTAGCAGCTAATTTTAGATGCACAGCTGGTGGGATTGGCGGGTGAAATTGCCATATTTTGAGAGCCCGTGTTTGGATTCTGTGCATCTTGACAACTTTGCCTCTCTTTCTGCCTCTGCCATTGAGTAACCTGTACCAAGGCAGGTGGTGAGCTTATGTGGGATACCATCTGGTTCCACTGGGAGGTGCATATACCTATACAGAGACCTGAGCTGGACCTAATTGCTAGGCTTGGAGGTAGTGCCTTCCCAGAGGAGAGCACTTTTCTGGCAGAAAAGCAGTATTTTACACAGTGTGGCCTACAGCTGGGGCCCAGCAGCAGAAGCCAGCAGGGTAGTAGCTTTTCTGTATTTTGAACTAATTTATAACATTGGGGTTGGATATAGAGGTGCTTACTTTGCCAGCTGGGAAGAGAGCCCTGTACACCTGAAAACCTGACTGACTTTGAAAGTTGTCAGATACCTTTTACCTTTCATTTTAAGACAGCCTAGAGAAACAACTGTGGTCCATCCTCACAGCATCTCTCTCAGCCTTTATTGACTCACATAATGCCCCCAAAGCAACAAACTGGATAAAAGCATAGCAAAGAAATTACCCATCGTTTCAGAAGGCCCCCAAAAGAAACAACCAAAGTATTTCCCAGATGAAGAAACCATTCTGAAACTATCAAAAGGTGACTACAAAAGGATTATATAGAGAGCCCTCCTAGACCTTACACAAAATGCAACAGAGCAAAATGAAAAATTGAGCAAGCTATTTGATCTGGTGGAATACCAGCACTCTGAAATCAAACAGATCAAGAACAAAATCAAAGAGATAGAAACTTCAATTCAAAGCCAGGAAAACAGAATGGAACAAATGTGAAATACACTTTCTGACTTGGAAGACAGAGCTACTGAATCCAGCATCTATGAAGAGAAATCAGAAAAAAGAAACAAGAAAAATGAGGAAGGATTAAGAAACATGTGAGACTCTATTAAGAGGAACAATCTACGATTAATTGGAGTTCCTGAACAGGGCAAGACACCTGAGAACGCAGTATTATTACTGAGCTACTGACAGAAAACTTCCCAGAAATTAGGAAAGAAGAGAACGTAGATACTCAAGATGCATATCGAATGCCACTCAATCTCCTGCAAGAGACAAAAGGAAAGTGATGCAAGGAAAGAGCTGGGGGCCTGATACCATCAAAAAAGCAGTGCAAGGAGCAGAGTACCTCCTTTGGACCTGTGGTTCCTGAGCAGAGATTCTCCCAGACCTAACAAAGACTTATGCAACATAGGACCTTCCTCCGGAGCTGACAGAGAAAATGCCTTCCCCTGGAGCTGATCCCCTGAATTCAGACTTGTAGCCTACTGGACTATGTGAGAGTAAACTTTTGTTAAAGCCGTCCACTTGTGGTATTTCTGTTATAGCAGTACTAGATTAGTAAGACATTCATTATAACCTTTTCCTTTGTTAGCATCTATTTTGCCTATTAGTGTTTGCCTCTAAATTTATTTCTTCTGCTCTCAATTATAAGCTTCATAAAGACCAATCGTTTTAGGCATCAGTCAAAGGCAGAGAAAAGAAATCTGTCCCACTTTCTTGGTAGAAAAATGCTTAACAATTCAAAGCACATGAGGAATTCCCCTAATATTAAATATTGACTTCACCTTCTTGAAAATTCCAGGTACATGAGGAATTCCCCAAAATGAAATGTTGAGCTCATCTGGGAATTCTTTGTTTTACTTGCATCCTCTTAGTTTGAACTGATAGAAGCTGAGTGTTCTTTAATTGCTTCATGTTTGTTTATTGCATCATATTGTAAACCAGGCATTATACCAGGGGATAATAACAAGTCAAAGACAAATCCAAGAACCAAAAATTTGCCGATAGCTTCAATGATGAGAACCTGAGCTTCTTGAAGGCAAAAACATCATCTGAATGATTTCCCTTACCTGAGTAAATAGCCAAGTGCCAGTCATAGAACTGGAATGCAAAGAACATTTAGAATCACAGAATTGAAAAGTCAGAAGGAACCCTATGTATGTATTGCCAAGGCAGAAGTGTTTAATTGAAATGCCATACACAAATGAGAGTCATGCATTATTCTAAGTTTTCTAGTACACACATAAAAAAAAGTTAAAAGTGACTGATTTTTTGCATTTTATTTATCTTGTTTCTGTTGGGAATACACACAATAAAATACACACCAGTTCTACAGTTTCTACATGTACCATTAATGACATTGACTACATTCTTCAAGCTGTGCAACCATTCTCATCCTCTTTTTCTGAGTCATTCATGCTCCATTAACGTAAACTCACTTCTCTTTAAGGTGCATATCTAACCTGTTGAGTTGTTATTATTAACTTGATCCAACATTGGTTAACAACCTCACAACATGTCAACATTTTTCCTTCTCAAACGTGGGATCCCTGTTACCAGCTTTCCTATGCCTTCCTGCCTTCTAGTCCTTGACCTGGCCTGCTGTGCCCCTTTAATCTTTTTGTTTTATTGGCCTGTCCAATCTCTGGCTGAAGGATGAACCTCAGGAATGACTTCATCACTGAGCTGAAAGGGTGTCTGGGGGCCATACTCTCAGAGTTTCTCTAGCCTCTGTCAGGTCAGCAAGTCTGGTCTTGCTTACTGAGTTAGAATTTTGTTCTACATTTTCTCCAGCTTCATTCAGCACACTGTTGTGATTCCTTGACAGAGCAGTCAGGAGTGGTAGCTAGGCACCATCTAGTTGTAGAGGCAGTCCATTAGTCTTTCGGACTAATCTTTCCCTTGTATCTTTAGTTTTCTTCATTATTCCTTGCTCCAGAAGTGGTGAGAGCAGTGGAGAATCTTAGGGGGCCACTCACAGGCTTTTAAGACCCTAGATGCCACTCACCAAACTAGAATATAGAACATTTTCTTTATAAACTATGTTACGCCAATTGAGCTAAATTTCCGAGATCATGGCCCCCACATCAAGGCAGATTTCCTTCTTTCTTTCTTTCTCTCTCTCTCTCTTTCTCTCTTTCTTTCTTTCTTTCTTTTACTGGTTAAACTAAACATATTATTTGGTTTTAAGATGACTTCAGGGGATATTTTTGGCTTAAAGATTGTCTTAGGGAAATAATTTCAGGTGTTCATCCAAAGTTTGTGGCTCTAGAAGTCTGGAGTCCATGAAAATTTGAAATTCGTTCTTCATTCTCCTCTTTTGGATCAGGATTCTTCTATAGACTGTTTGATGAAAATGTCTGTAATGGTAATCAGGCATCACTCAGTTCTTCTGATCTCATGCAAAGGAGACAAGTGTTCATCGAGGTAATTAGCCTCACATGCCACATCATTCTCTGATTCCTGACTCACTTTCTGCCTCTGTTGCTCTAGGTGAATAGAAACCAGTTATCGTGTCTTGGGGGCTGCTTACACATTTTTAAATATACGGGCACTACACAATAAACTATGAGGTAGAACAGAAACACTAAACATACTATTAGGCCAATCAACTGGAATGTCCTACAAAACCATGACTTTAAGTATCTAACCAAGGAACCAAATCTCATGAATATCTGCTTGTACATAACCAGCCTCAGCAGCTACCTTTTAAAAAAAAAAGTAATTTGTTTTAATTATATCAAGCTTTTCCAGTTTTTCTTTGTGAATTGTATTAGTCATTTAATGTTGCTATAACAGAAATACAAGTATACGGCTAAAGGGAAATTTATTTTCTCATAGAAAGGCAGGATAAAAGTCTGTTTTGAGCAAGAAAGAATTACAATTTGGACAAGAATTTAGGTTCTGTGTAGGCAAAGTGCAAACATTTATTAACGTTGTTTATACACACACAAGTGGCACAATGGCCTCGTCAGTGATCTCTTAGGGGCTGCAAGCTGTGAGATGAGTTTAATCTACTTTGAATTTAAACTGTGTACGACAGTCATTGAAACAGCAAGTCTCAGCCAAAATGATGTCAAGGTTAACTTAGCAAGTGAGGATATACACATGCCAAATCTTCATTATTTAAAGGTCCTAAACAGCAAAAACAGCACAACCCCAGTCTGGTGGTGTAGAGCAACAGCAGAAGTTAAACAGCCGGTGTTGGGGTCACAATGTCTCTGGAGGTCTCTCCAGATTGCAGAGGAGGTGGCAGGGTGGGCAGCAGCAGGCTGGAATATGGAGGGGGCAGCCCAGGAGCCAGGCCAGTTGACTTAGGATAAGGCTGCACCAACTGACCATGGTACTGGAGGGACATAAGCAACAGGTGACAGTGCCACTGAGGCACATGGAAGAACTGGGTAAGAGTCTGTGGTCCCAGAGGGCCCAGAACACTCAGGGTCCCATTGGCTCCTGTGACACGCACAGTCCAGAGGTTCCACTCATGGCCAGTAAGAGCACCCAGGTTCGTAAGCTGTGGGTCTTTTATAGTCAGGTTGCTCACATGCCATGTCCTTCATCCAGGCAACCTCCTTTAGTTGGACCAGGCTTATCTTCTTAGTTGTTACCAGTACCACATGACCTTGTCTTTGTGCCCTTACGTTATTTACTTCATTTCTGCTTAGGCCTTTCCTTGACCAGCCTTCAGCCATTTTAACAACACTCCTGGTAACCAAGTTCAAATTCAGGGTGTCAGCTTCAGGCAAGGTCTTTCTCTGTTGCCTCTGGACTAACACCCTTGTCATCAATCTTCTCCTGGACTGGGAGCTTCTGAGGCACAAGGACCCCAGTTCCAAAGGAAGCTCTCTCCTCCTGATACAGCCTCTTTCCTGATGGTATGAGATACCCGACTCTACACTTGCTTCCCTTTCCTTTATATCTTAAAAGAATGCCTCAAGGCACAATATAATCTGACATATTGAGTCCTGCCCCACCAATATAACTGCTCAAACATCTTCCTTCAACCATCATAGAGGCAGGATTTACAACCTGTAAGAACATTACACAACACCAGGAATCATAGCTCAGCCAAATTACTGCACACTTTTTTGGAGGGATACAATTCAATCAACGACACAGTTGTACAGCTTATTGACAATTACAATAATCAGCTGTGCAACTCTACCCTTAATCAGCGCAACTTTTCCATCATCGTCTCTCTTCCTCTTGCCCCTGGTAACCACTGAGAAACTTTCATCTCTATGTATTTGTCCATTCTTGTTTGTTTTTTGTTTTTAACACAAGTGAAGTCATACAATATTTGTCCTTTTGTGACTGACTCATCTCACCTAGCATAGTGTCTTCTAGCTCTATCCATATTGTAGCAGGTGTCAAGATTTCATTTCTCCTACTTTCTAAGTAATATTCCATTGAGTGGATGCACCACATTTCGTTTACTCACTCACCTTTTGATGGGCACTTAGACTTGGTTCCACTCTTTGTCTATTGTGAATAGTGCTGCAATGAATAACGGTTTTACAAATCCCTTTTTGAGTCTCTGCTTTCAAGTCTGTTACCTGTATACCTAGGAGTGGAATTGCTGGGTCATGTGGTAGTTCTATTTTTAATTTTTTGAGGAACCATCACACTATTTTTCACAATGGCTGTATGATTTTTCATTCCCACCAGCAACTGATAATGGTTCTAATTTCTCCACGTCTTTGCCAACATACATTGTTTTCTGCTTTGTCTTAGTCATCCTTGGGGGTGTGAAATGATATCTCGTGGTTTTGATTTGCATCTCTCTGATAGTTAATGGTATTTTTCATATGTTTGGTCCTATCTGAATATCCTCTTTGGTGAAATGTCTGTTCATGTCCTTTGCCCATTTTATGATTATTTGCCTTTTTGTGGTTAAGCTGTCAAAGTTTTATAGATATTTTGGTTATTAGACTCTTGTTGGATATATGGTTTCTGAAGATATTCTCCTAGTCTGTAGCTTATCTTTTCACTTTTTAATTGAAGTCTTTTTCATGAACAAATATTTTTAATATTTATGAAGTCTCATCTACTTTGGTTTTTGCTATTTGCACTTCTGGCATTATTTTAGATAATCCACTGTTGAAAGCTAAGCCTGACAGTGTTGTCTATGCTTGCTCTTCTGGAAATTTTACAGTTTAGGTTTGAAAATTTAGGTCCTTAATCCATTTTGAATTTGTATGTGTGTCTGTATGTGTGATGTAAGGCATGGATCCTGTTTCATCTATCTGTGTGAAATACAGTTTTCCCAGTACCATTTATTAAAAAGATTCTTCTCTACCCATCAGTTGGATGTAGCACCTTTGTCAAAAAATCAGTTGACCATAGATGTCTGGGTTTATTTCTGGACTCTCAATTCTATTCCATTGATCTAAGTGTCTCATTATACTGGTACTAGGCTCTTTTGACTACTGTGGCTGTGTAATATGTTTCAAAGTCAGGAAATGTGAGTCCCTGTACTAGTTTGTTCACTTTCAACATTGCTTTAGCTATTTGGGGAACATTAATTTCAATAACATACTTAAACTCAATATACGTAAAATGTTATCATTTCAGCATATAATTAACAAAAGCTGAAAGTGTTTCACATTATATTTTTGTATTAAATCTTCAAAATTTGGCATGTGTTTTACACCTACATACCCAACTTGTAGCCACTGAGTGGGTTCCAACTTACAGCCACGCTATAGGGCAGAGTAGAATCACCCTATAGAGTTTCCAGGAGTTTTGAACTGCCAGCGTTCTGGTTAGGAGTCATAGCTCGTAATCACTGTGCCAGCAGAGCTCCGCACATACATATAGCACCTCCTCATTTAGACTAGCCACACTTCAAGTGATCAATAGTAACTTGAGGCTAGCGACTATTGTATCGGCAGCCCAGGTTTAGGGTCTAACCCTTGCAATTTATAGACAAGAAAACAGACATTCAAAATGTAAAGTGGCCAGTGTACTGATAAACTGAATATGAGCATTAATGAGAAGGAGGCCATATAACCTGAAATCACAGAATTTCCCTACAGGGAAAGTTGTAATGACTTTTCCCACTTACTAAGCTCAAACAATACCTCTCCTTTTTTCTTTGCTTCCTGTATCCTAAGAGTGCCCAGGGAGCAATGATGAAATCACTGCTTTCAAGTAAAGGCAAGCAACTTGCTTGCAGGAACTGATTCTATTTTCCCCTGTTCCATCCACAGATGCAACACAGCCACTTTTTTAAAGCGGTGGTTGCCTTGACCACTCTCCACGTATGTGCTTCTTGGTATACTGACTAACTGGTTTCAAAGCGAAGCACAATTTCAAAATACACTTCAAAGCTTCCATGGTGAGGTCTCCCTTACTGAATGATGACAAAAGCTCCTCTGTTTCTACTCACTGCTGTATTCTTTGACCAGTCAAGATGAGTAAAGCTAGTGGTCAGAAAAGTAACTGAGGAAGTTCCCCAAGTGTCAAAAGAAAAAGGATATGTGTGAGTGGGTTTTTGTAATTTAGAACTTATTCTTCAAAGAGGTTATGAGTTGGAGCATCTGTCTGGGGCAGGAGAGGTGTTTTAAAGGAGCCGCATCACGCAGAATCCTGTGCTGCCATTGATTGTATTGTGTGGGACATGGGATCCAATTATGGTTCACTGTGTGGTAATTGGGGACATTCCAGAATCTCAGACTGAGATAAGGATATGGGAGTGTCACTGGGAACAGAGAATAGTAAGAACTGCAGCAGGTGGGGTTAGGTTTCAGCAGAAATCTTCTTAGAAGGCACTCGGTATCAAAGACAATTTGTAAATATATTGCCAATCAGATTAAGGTATAAAATCTCATTAGAAAACTGCAAATTCCAAACAGTAACAGACATAAGGCATGATTTGGGAAGTTATAGAATAATGACAGCCATTCTGGTGACTGATGAGGAAGCTGGCAGAATAAGAATCTTTTCATTCTCTTGGTATTTCTCCAGCATTTAGAAAAAAGTCCCATCATGGATTGAATTGTGGCCCCCAGAATGTGGGTGGCAGTTTGATTAGGCCATGATTTCTGGTATCGTGGGATATTCCTATACGTTGTAAACCCTGCCCCTGCGATGTTGATGAGGGCGGATGGGCGGCAGTTGCGTTGGTGGGGCAGCTCTCAGTGTGTAAAATCATAATCTGCTTTGAGGTAGTCTGTTGGGGTATAAAGGAAATGGGAGTAAGCAGGGAGTTGGGGACCTCATCGCACTCCCAAGTAATGCCCGGAGCAGAACACGTTCTTTGGAAAGATCTGGGGTCCTCGCACATCAGGAGCTCCTTGTCCAAGGGAAGATTGACAACAAAGACCTTCCTCCGAACCAGGAGAGAAAGCCTTCACCCAGAGCTGATGTCCTGCATTTGGACTTTCAGCCTACTGTGCTGTGAGATAATAAACTTATCTTTTTGAAAGCCACTCACTTATGATACTTCTGTTATAGCAGTGCTCGATGACTAAGGCAAAGTCCCTAGAGGAGAAAAGTATAACACACCTAGGGCAGAGCAGAGCATGAGGTGAGTAGACTCCAGCAAGGATGTCTCCTACAAAAAAAAGATGGCTATGCTAAGTTGTGTGATATGCTTGACCCCATCGAGAAAAGTTTGCAGACTGTCAGACAGTTCTGGGATAAATTTGTAATCAGTATATTAACAAAAAAAAAGAAAAAAGAAAGAAAGAAAGAACATACAAATGGGGTGGTTTTGTTTGCCTGTCAGAAAAAAGTTATAAAATATCAAAAACAATCTTTACCTGGTTCAAATGATGTAATAGACACTTCACAATGAGTCAACCATAATACTGTGAAGCATTTCTGCTGCACGCAGTAGTTCTTCAAGTTTACCTGCATATTGGTCCTGTGTAGGGGGCTTTTAAGTACACTGATGCCTGCATCCCAGTTCCAGGTAATCTGATTTGATTAGGTTGGGATCCAGCCTGGGGTCTCAAAATGTGAAAGTTCCCCTGTGTGACTCCACTGTGCCATGAAGGTTGTGGAAACTGCTCCAGTGGATGAGTATAATGAGGCGTAGGCAAGGGGAAGGGTCGACGTGTGGTAGCTTGTTGTTGCTGGGTGTCATGGAGTCAAGCTGATTTTGACTGGCAATCCCATGTGACAGGGTAGATCTGCCCCATAGGGTTTTCTGGGCTACAATCCTTACAGAAGCAGATTACCAACGTTCTTTCTCCCATGGAGTTGCTGAGTTGGTTCAAACCACCAAACTTGCAGTGAGCAGCCCAGAGCGTACCCAGGGCTCCTTAGTGGGGGGTTTACCACCCTGTCACCATTGAGTCAATGCTGAATCATAGCGACACTATAGCATAGAACTGCCCCGCTGGGTTTTCAAGGTCGTAAATCTTCTGAAAGCAGGCTTTCACATCTTTATCCAGTGGAGCAGCTGGGGAGTTGAATTGCCTGCCTTTCAGTTAGCACCTGTGCAATTTTAAGTACTTTGTTAGCAGGGCTTCTTAACGTGTGGTACAGGAGAGTGCAACTCTAATCTTTAGAAGAGGAATCCTTACTATCAAATAACAAAATTTTTAAAACAGACAAACTGCAAACCTGCACTTACGCAACTCAACCTTAGTCATTTTACCCTAATCCAGCTCTGTCAGATCCTGTCTTTATTGAAATACTGGATATTTTGCTCATTGTGAATTTTAAAAAAGTATGTAGCATTACAATATTACTTACTATGACTGCTGAGTTTACTGGCACCCCTGTAAATACCCATCTTGGAAGAGGTGTAGCCAGCATGATCCGAAGAAGCCAGGATGACGAGACTTGGTCTCAAGGGCTTTGGCAATGTTTTAAAGCAGACAAACTGCAAACCTGCACTTACGCAGGAGAGACTAGTTCCCAGAGTAAGACATTATGCTTGGTAAAGTAGAGGATCAGTGAAGAAGAGGAACTCCCTCAATAAAACGAACCGACACAGTGACTGCAACAACGGTCTCAAATACAGCAACACCACTGTGGAAACAGCGCAGCGCTGGGCAGTGTTCTGTTTTGTTTCATCCAAGATCCAACAAATAAGTACGCCAACTGAATTGTTCTAAGTGTTACATACCTCACTGCTGAATATCCCTGTGGTCATCTTCGAGGTACTTGCCTTGGGAAGCTGTGCACTGACGCCACTGCCTAGTCCACCTGTCAAGGCAGTTTTGAAACTTTCTGGAAAGGCCACTGCGCACGGTGGCAAGTTCTTGAACTGAATCACATAGTTGTCTGTGAGGGAGTTTTTAGCCAGTAAACAAATAACTATATGGGAACCACCTATCTACTCACCTGATGTGGCCTCCAGTGACTTTTTTCTCTGCCCGAAGATAAAGAATATATTGAAAGGAAGACATTTTGATGACAATCGGGATGTCAAGGGTAATACGACAACAGCTCTGATAGCAAAGAAAAATTCCAGAGTTCCAAAACTGCTCTGAAGAGTGGACTGGACGCTGGCGTAGGTCTATAGCTTCCCAAAGAGAGTACTTCGAAGGTGACCGCAGCGATGTTCAGCAATGAGGGATGCCGCCCTTGTTCTAGGATAAGTTCGCGAACTTACTGTCAGACTGGGTACAGAGTCGCTATGAAGCTGGTACCGCCTAAACAGTATCCAACAACAATAATGGGAATATTGTGCCCGCACTGACTGTCTTACTTGTCCCACCTTAGTTCTGGCTCTTGTAGAAAGCCACAGGATAATATTTAATGCTGAAAAAATAAGAAATTACAGAATGAGCACATTACTTAGGAATGAAGGTGGGAATACCAGCAGAAAACATTAAAAGAATGAAAACTTATACTTCCTTGAAAAAGAAAACAAAACAAAAAACTACCCGAACCCATTGCCGTCCAGTCGGTTTTGACTTACAGTGACCCTACAGGACAGAGTAGAATTGATCCGTGGAGTTTCCAAAGAGCGCCTGGTGGATTTGAACCGCCTAGCTTTTGGTCAGCAGCTATAGCACTTAGCCATTACGCCAACAGAGTTTCAGTACTTAAATGTGGGCAGGGAACCTCTGTATTTTGTTACAAGCTTTGCTATATACTATTTGACTTTTGAAACTGAATATATGTAAAACTTTGTGTCAGCCAGATAGCTCTGTAGGCTCCTTCTAACCGGTGCTGACCAAGTACGCATTTGACAGAAGAGGAAATTTCGGGATTAGGAGTAGTGGTTTTCCCAAGGCCACACTGCCAGCTAGTGGTGGAAATGAGGCTAGAGCACAGATCTGGGTTCCATTCTACATGAATGGATTTTCTTCTTCAATTACTCCAAAAAACTTTCCGTTTTCCTGCATCATAAATTCTACCAAAGAAACACACCTCTTTAATTTGTATTTTTGTATCTGCCCAGATGAAGATCATAATATACTAGCCAAGCCAAGCCAAGTGCCGTCGAGTGAAATCCTGGACATTCTGACTTCCAAAAACCCCACCTTGTACCATAGGAAATACATAAAAATACACCCAAAACCTAACAAAATAATATTGTTTTTGGTGTGTAATAGTATTTTTACAATTCTCTTTTCAAATTACCTGGCTAGGAGCAACAACTTTTGGTTGGCTGTGATTTGTCAGAAATAGTTTTGCGTTCTTTCAAACTCTTTCGAAATGAAAAACCTAACTCACTGAGAGTCTTCAAAAGCAATAACATGTTTTATGTCACTCTTGAATAATTTGTTACATTGACGCAACATGGATTTTGTAGAGATTTAATTATGCAGATCAATTCTTATTTTTGCATTTTTCATATTAGAGACAAGTTTTCTTTCTTTTTTGGTCTTCTTCTTTTAAGCTAAAAGGCCTTAGAAAAGACCACAGAGATAAGCTCTGCTTCTGTGGTGCCAAATAGATTAAGTCCTCCTTGGATCACTGCAACGATTCTGCTAGTCTCCTTTCCTCTAGTCTTACAGGAATTTCCACCTGTCTTCCTCCCTAATTGTGGAAACCCTGATGGTGCAGTAGTTATGTCTCACAGCTGCTAATCAAAAGGTCAGCAGTTCAAATCCACCAGATGCTCCTTGGAAACTCTGCGGGGCAGTTCTGTGCTGTCTATAGAGCTACTAAGCATAAGAATCAACTTGATGGCAATGGCTTTGGTTTGGTTTTTCTACTTAATTGTAGCAATTATGTCCCATTTTTGCTTCCAATCCTTCAGTGGCATCTCCGACAATATCTTCTATAAGCACTCAGCTTCTGTGACCTCTTCCTCTTCAGCATCTCTCCCCCATTGCGGTGCTGTCACCTAAATTATATACAGTTCTGTTAAAATGCCATACTTGAACTTCTACCTATGATTTTTTTTCATATACAGTTACTGCAGTTAGATTGTACTCCTTTCATCTCATTTCCTTCCTCCTCTCACTCCAACTTCAGTCATAGAACTAGTTATATTTTATTTTTTAATATTTTTTTGTGTCCCCCTCTGTTCTAGTAGTTGTCATATTGCTATTTTCATTTGTTGACATATCTGTCTTGCCTAATAATGCCAGAAAGGTGAGAATTACATTCTTTCATATCTCCAGCCTCCAGCAGAATGCTTGGTCAATAATAACTACTTTATAAATTTGGCTGAATGACTGTCCATCAGTTGAAAGAGAACTGATACTGTAGCCATCTGATCAACTAGTAAACGGCTATTTGGGGGCTCAAAATGTGTTACAATTGCCTGTGTTAGAAAGAAGAATTAAATTGGGAATCAAAAAATTCAAGAGTCTTTCTAGTCTTTGTTTAGCCATTCTCTGTTTGAATGACCCTAAGAAACTTACATAATACCCCACCTTTGGTGTTCTTGCTATTTTCATACAGTGAAGATATTATTATCTCTCCTGCCTACTTCACAGAGTTGACAAGAAAATCAAATGATCCTATATGTAAATGTAATTTTTGAACCGTCAAGTGCTCCATGAATCCAAGGTTCTATCATTATTAAATTGGTCATGTGGCATCTCCGTTAGCAAAGTCTTTAGAGTTGGGAACAATTCCACATCTGTTTACTCAGACCGCTTAGTGTTTGTTACTTGCCTCTCTCCCTAACAGTAGGGACAATCCTCCTTACGAGTAGGTCCAGGGCCACATTACTTGTGGATCTGATGAAGGCATGAGAAACCTCCAAACACTTAAAGCATATCATTTGTCCCAGGCTAATTAAGACTTGACCATAGTAATAACTTTAGTACCTTAGTGGAAACATAACCCATTTCCCTAAAGCATCTTATAATCTATAATACCCCAAACCAAGCCCACTGCCACCAAGTCAGTTCTGACTCATAGCAGCCCTATAGAATGGAGTGCCTGGTGGATTTGAAATGCTGACCTTTTGGTTAGCAGATGTAGCACTTAATCACTCTGTCACTAGGATTTCCATAATCTATAATAGGACATCAAGAATTATTTTTTCACTTAGAAAAGGGATTAATCATTACTTAAGAAGGAAAAATAAGTACAGAAATGATCATGGCAGGAAGCCTTAACTAGCGGAAACAGCAGAGCCCATCAAGTCAGAAGACCTATATTTCTTGTCCCTCCCATCCCCTGGGATTCAGGATCTTCAGCTACAAAATGAGGTTGGCGTGGATGAGCAGTTTTCCTTCCCTCTTGGCAAAGTTATGACTCCTCATGATCCAGGACCCAACAGCACTGCCCAGCATTGCCAAATGTTCCTGGTAACCAGCAGAGCATAACGTGGTTTCATGCTGAGTTGAGGAACATAAAAATGGCTCTGTTATTGTGGCTAGAAAAACACATCTCTCTTGACACAGAAAGAAGGCAGAGAGTGAGGAATCGTGCCAGAGCAGTGAGTCTGAATTGCCTGACCAAGAAAATTTTACTCCTCAGGGTCAGAGGAAGCCCAACAGTTTGAGAAAATGCTACCCATAATGGTTTCTCACTCTCTCACTTTAGCTCTTAGTCTGATTTTAACTACAAATGCCTCTCCTAGGCCAACTAAAGAGCATAATCTAAAGAGTCTTGGCTTGTAATTCAGGCTGTGTCACTAAATTCTGACATAGTCTATACTCATTATATGGTCTCTGACTCATGGCAACCCTATAGGTTACCAAGCAGAACTGCTTCATAGGTTTTCTGGGCTGTAAACTTTACAGAAGCAGTTTGAACTGCCAACCTCTAGGTTAGTAGACGAGAGCAAATTGGTTGCGTCTCCCAGATGCCTAATCCTCTTTATATTTTGCCATGGCAACCACATGTGTGAGAGTAGAACTGTCTCATTTTAAAGCTGTGAACTTTTGGAAGCAGATTGTCAGGTCTGTCTTCCCACGGGCCTCTGAATAGGCTTGAACTGCCAACATTCCTGCTAATAAGCACTTCACCATTTGCACCACCTAGGAATTCATAATCCTTACATGTTCTTCTTATTGTATATCATCCAGTTGATTACAACTCATGGTGACTCTGCGGGACAGAGTAGAATTGCCCCATAGAGTTTCCAAAGAGCAGCTAGTGGATTTGAACTGCTGACCTTTTGCTTAGTAGCTTGAGTTCTTAACCACTGAACACCAAAGCAGCCCCGAGTGAATCAATTTATCCCTCCTGGCTTCATTTTCTTCAACTTTAAAAGTGACAGAGTTGAGCAAGGAATAAATTTGTTAATAACAAGCAGGGTAAAAAGCAGAGACAGAAATGATCATCGGTAGGAGGAATGTATATCATGGATCATGTCATGAGGATGTAATTGACTCACTTATTGAATAAACATTTATTCACTGTGCCAGGCACTACGGATATGGAACGGAAAAGACAAAACAAAACAAAACCAGATGTCTCTGCCTTCTTAGAGCTTAAAGTATAGAATGTCAGAATATAAAAAAAGTAAAACTTAGATCATGTCAGATAATGGTATGAGGTATAGAGAAAAGGTCGGATCCGACTGGACGGCACTTGGCGACTTGGCGCATAGAGAAAAGGACAAGGAACGTACCTAGAGAGCCCAGGATTAAGGTGGAGGTGGAGGTGGAGTGCGGGCTTCTGAAGGAGTAGAGGGCATTAGCCTCGGGGTGCTCCAGCAGAGCTTTCCAGGAGAGAAAGCAGCAAGCACAAATGAGGCCAGATTCTGGATCTAAGGATGCCCGTATGGCTAGAGAGATAGGAAAGACTTCCCTATGAGGTAAGAGACTTAACAGGGGACAGATAATTGTACAGAGCTTGGTAGGAGTTTAGTTTTCAGCCAGGATAAGGTACGAGGATACTGGAGAGTTTTGAACACAGGAATAACGTGGACTAGATTAGGTTTCACATAGAACTCTCTGGTGCTGTGTGGAGACAAAAACAGAACCAGAGAGATCAGTTAAGAGTATATTAAAATAACCAAAGTGAAATGACGTGGTAAAGATAAAGGTGATAGCAGGGCAGGTGCTGCTTTATTCTGCAAAGATATTCAAGTGGCCAGTATGCATATGAAAAGATGTTCAGCTTCTGTCGTAGATCAAATTGTGTCTCCCCAAAAATATATGTAGCCCTGTGGCTGGGTCATGATTCTCTGTATTCTACGATTATCCTCCACTGTGTGATTTTGCTGTGCTGTATGTTCAAGGATTAGGGTGGGGCTGTAATTCTCTTCAGAAGATCACCTCCCTGCTCTACTGTAAAGGGAGCTTCCCTGGAGTGTAGCTTGCACCACCCTGAATCCTTTCATCCTGCAAGAGGTAAAAGGACAGGGAAGCAGGCAGAGAATTGGAAACCTCACACCATCTAGAAAGCAGCACCCGGAGAAGAGGGTGTCCTTCAGACCCGAGGTTCCTGCGCCAAGATGCTCCCTGCACAAAGACTGATACAATACCTGACTTTCCTCCAGATCCTACAAGGGGAAAAGCCTTCCCCTGGGGTGGACATCTTGAATTTGTACTTGTAGCCTACCGGACTGTGTAAGAATAAACTTTCGTCTGTTAAAGCCATCCACTGTGTGGTATTTCTTTAGAGCAGCACTAGCTGACTAAAACAGCATCATTAGTCATTAGGGAAATGTAAATGCAAATCAAAATGAGATATCATTCCACATCCAGCAGGATGGCTATTATCAGGGAAAGAAAAAAAAAAGGAAAATAGCTATAAAAACTGCCAAGTATTGGCAAGGATATAAGAAATTGAAGCCCTCATCTGTTGCTGGTAGGACTGTAAAATAGTGCAGTCACTGCAGAAAACAGTTTAGTGGTTCCTCAACAAGTTAAACAAAGAATTACCTTACAACCCAGAAATTCCACTGTAGTTTACACCCAAAAGAACTGAAAGCAGAGCAGAGACTCAAGTAGATAAACATGTACACCAATGTTCATAGCATCATTACAGTTACAGTAGCCAGAAGTGGAAACAAGCCGTGTCTATCAACAGATGAGTGAACAAACAAAATGTGGTATATACCACAATGGAATCTTATTCAGCCACAAAGAGAAATGAAGTCCTGATACATACTACAAAATGGATGAACTTTGAAAATGTACTGAGTCAAATAAATCTGACACAGAAGAACAAGTATTGCATGGTACCACTCATGTAAAATTTTTAGAATAACCAAATGCATAGATTTTATTAACGGTTATGAGGGACAGTAGTAGTTATGAGCTTGGCTGTTAAACAAAATATTGGCAACTTAAGTCTACTAACTGATCACTGGAAACCATATGAGGCAGCTCTATTTTGTCCTATAGTTTTGCTCTGAGTCAGAAACAACTTGACAGCAACGGGTCTCATCTTTTTGGTAACGCTCATAGCCCATCTTCCTACTAACAGCATTTATCATATTGCTTACTTTCTTGTTTATGATTGCACCTATAGGGTTGTTCTGAGTCAGAATTGACTTGAAGGCATTAGGTTTATGGAACCGAATGGCTGAATGACAATCATTAAAAAGGTGAATGCATTGTGCAATGATATTTCTGAGTTTTAAATCTTTTACTATATCTACTAAAAAGTTCAGAAAATGTTAGTTTCTAATTTAGAAATATTTTAATAGAACATTGCATAAAATATTCAGTTTGGTTCAGGAAATGGAGAAAGAAAGGAAGAGTCATTGCTTAAGGGATGTTGAGTTTTTGTTTCGGCTCACAGAAGACTTTTACTATAATAATTTTGAAAAAAATTAGAAATGCAGATGAGAGAACTGCTGGAGCCGTGTTCTTGAGTAGGCTGGAGAAGATGAAATCTACCACACACATAAAGGGCTCAACTTAAATAGAAACAGATTCATTCATCCATAGTAACAAGAATGGAATGCAGAGAATATGGACATAATGCAAGTAATAGGTTTCAGGGGTGGAAGGAGGTCAGATGGCAGAATTACTGATTTTAGCTTCCTATAAATTCCTTAAAAGAGACTGGTGACAAAGTATTTAAGCTCTTGGCTGCCAATTGAAAGTTCAGCAGTTTAAACATATCAGACATTTTGTAGATGTGGCAGTCTGCTTCTGTATGGATTAAAAAAAAAAAAAACCTTTGCTATTGAGTCGATTCTGACTAATAGTGAACCTAAGGTCAGAGTAGAACTATCTCACAGGGTTTCCAAGGAGCTACTGGTGGATCCAAGCTGCTGACTTCTGGTTAGCAGTCAGTTCTTACACACTGTACTTCAAGGTCTCTGTGTAAAATTTACAGCCTCGGAAACCATATGGGGCAGTTCTACTCTGTGCTACAGGGTCAGTATGATTCAGAAACAACTCATTGGCAATGGATTTGGTTTTTGTGATTATAAACCCTTGAAGACTATTGTCAAGTTATACCTTTCTTACAGTGTTTATTTCATTCTGCCTAATGGGTAGTTGGAATCCCTGGTGGCATAGTGGTCAAGTACCACAACTACTAACTAAAAGGTTGGCAGTTCAAATCCAAAAGGCATTCCTTGGAAAATCTGTGGAGCAGTTCCGCTATGTCCTATAGGGTAGACTTAACAGTAGTAGGTTTTTTGAGTTAATGGGTGGTTAGTTGTTCTTCCTCTTAACTATCACCACTCAATCACAAACTTCTTAAAGGTGAAGACAATGCCTTGTCCATTTGAATTCCCATAGAATCTAGTATACTATGTTCTGGAGGCAGGGCCAAAATGGTAGACTAGTCACATATCTCCTTAGATCCCTCTAATAACTAAGGCCTTGAAAAACAAGTGAACAGAACAAAATGGACATTTTAAGAGCCCCGAGATCAGGGAGAAAGTGGTAAGATGAGACTGGGCAACAGAAAGGGGAACAACTACCTTTGTCAGAAGCTAAATGCAGTACAAAAGATCCCATGCCTGCTGGCACAGTAGCAGAGAAGTTGCATAGGTATGGACACCATCTTTGTCAGCTGGGAGACTAAGATTGGGACTTTGGTGCCTGAGGGCCCAGCTGGGGCCAGCTGCCACACTGAGAAGCTGTGCCTGGGTGGACAGGGTCTCTCTCAAATGAGAAGCCGTGCTTAGGACAATTGCACCTAGAGGACACAACAGTGGCTGACAGCCAAATGCAATGGCACTCTTCCCACCTTCCTTGTCTGAGCTATACCAGAGACTAAATTCTGGTCCACTACCTGGAGTGGAATGGAGATTATACATGTGTGCCTTGAGCTTTTCTCTAGGCTTCAGAAGGGAAACAAACGGAAGAGTAAAAGTAAACCTCCAGTGAGGCAGGTGATCACTGCATCTACAGAGCACCAGGTGAATTCCACATGTTTCAAGATAAGTTCTCAGGACACCTCAGGTCTCAGTCTTTTCCTACATGCTGACTTCCCTCCTTGTCTTCAGCCTTTCTCACCTACCATCTCTGCTTTCCACCTCGGGCTAAATTTTAGTGCACTACCTCTGTGGAAGTGGGGCATTTTACTTGTGTGCCCTGAGCTTTTCTCCTAGACTCAGAGAGAGAAACAAAAGGATGGGTAGTAGGCAAGTTGCACCAGCTCCTCAGAGCTACAGATTGCTGCACTTACTAAGTTGCTGCAAGCTAAGCGTGCATCAACTTTTGTGACTTAGTCCTTTCCTATGTGGTGCTTCACTGCCTATACCCAGCCATTTCCCCCTCCCTTCTGTGCTCTATCCCATATCTATATTCTAGAGCACTACCTGGGCCAGAAGTGGGATATTTTCTGTGTGTGCCCTGAGCTTTTCTCCTGGACTTAGGGAGGGAAACAAAGGGAGAGCTGGAAGAAGAGTTCCACTGGCTCCACTGAGCCAGCAATTCCTGCTGTATCTCTCATTGCAGTCATCACCCCAACCATCAGGTGACAGGGCATCAGAATTAGTGAAACTCCAGTGACCACTCTAGCTCAAACAACTAGTATAATATGTTCTTAAAGCATTCTGAAGGATGTGTGCTTTTCCTAGTGTTGCTTTCTTGATAGTGTCGGGTTCCCAAATCTCTCTGCAGATTTTTCCCTTTATAGCTCGAGACCACCTCAGACTTACACTTTGAATCTTACTGTAGCAACACAACTCATGCCCATCCACCCTCACTAACATCAAAGAGACAGGAATTACAACATCGAGGAACCTCTCATAATACCAGGAACTATGGCACAGCCTGTACAGATTTTTTAGGGAACACATTCAAACCATGATATTGCTCCTTTTGTTCTCTAAAAAATTTTATGTCTTTGCAACATGTAAAACATATTCACCCCATCACAGCAAAAGCCTTAAAATTCCACCTATAGCATAACTCCCTGGTTTTGCCTATGAAAAGCACCCCAAAAATCTATGTAGGGTCTTTTTCACTCATGGAGAATGCCCCATTCCCTCTTTGGAAAGTACTGTCCCTTAGTAAACTTTTCTGTCATCTGCTACTAAAAAGGGTGCATCCTCATGTGCTCTGGGGAAGGAGGATCCCAGTTTGCCACCCCTCAGGAGATCGAACTTGCTAGTTCGATCTTCAGAACCTGGATTAGGTCACTGGGGGTCTAATCAGCTACAAGACCTCGACATTTTGGTGCCCAAACCCAGGAGCTGGTTGATCTCTGGCCTGACTTTCCTCTTCTTTCTGCTGGTTTGCTGGTGAGTGATGGGAACCCCTGGGGAGGAGCCACCCTTACCAAATGTGGGGACCATTCTCTGGGCCACCCTCTATTTGGATCTTGTCCAAGCCAAAAATGAGGTTTGGCATTGCTCATTTTGTAGGGCCCCTCCAATAGTTCCCTATGTTTCACGTCTGGTAATCAGACCAAGTTCCAGATCCAGTCCCTGACTGATTGAGCTTTCTCATCAAACATCTCCCCGCCTGCCCTTTGGGCCCATTCTTCCAATTTAACTATGCCTTCAAAAATATTAATTTCCGGTGGAGTCAAGATGGTGGACTAAACACACGTCTCCTTATATCCCTCTGGAAACGAAGACCTGAATTGACAATCAAACAGAGCCTTCTGATCACCTAATCAGCCTCAGGACATGGCACAGAGCTGTTAATTGGGACTTCACACCACTCAGTGAAAATCCTCTCTTTCGCTGACTCCCGCTCCTGGCTAGCCCCGGCTCTCACAGACGGAAGGTAAAGGCACCATTTTGACTTTTTTTTCCTCTGTCTCGGCTGGCGGGCGGAGCTGGGCCTTGCCCGGCGGCTGGACTCAGACGCGGTGCTGGGGGGATAGGCAGGCGAAATTCCCATATTCTGAGAGCCAGGCTCGGGACTGTTAATCTAGACATTTTGAGCCTTTCGTTTTGTAGCTGCCTCAGTGGGGTTTGTGTGGAGCTCCGCGGTCAGGGTGCGGGACGCCATGTTGGTACCGAGATTTTAGTGGGACCTCGTTCTTAGCCTGGGAGCCAGCGCCTGCAAACGGGACAGTGCTTCTCTGACAGAAAAATAGTGATTTTGCACAGTGCTGCCTATGTTGGGGGCCCTGCAACAGAAGCAGAGGAATCACTACCTCTCGGCACCTTTAGCCCCTCTGTCTGCTGCCTGTGTGGAGGACGCCATCTTGGATACGGTGGCTGCAGCTGGACCTAATTCTTAGCTTGGGAGCCAGAGCCTGCCCACAGGAGAGCACTTTTCTATCACAAAACCAGTACTCAACGCAGTGTTGGCTAAGGCTAGGTCCTGTCAGCAGATGCCAACAGGGCAGTAGCATTGCTGGATTCTGAACTAGTTTGTTATCATCTGGGGTTGGATATAGTGGCACTTACTTTGTCAGATGAGAAGAGGGACCTCTACACCTGAAAACCTAACTGACTTGTGAACTGGTCAGATATCTTTTGCTTTACATTTGAAGACAGCCTAGAGAAACATTTGCAATCCATCCTCATAGTACCTCTTCTAGCCTCTGTATACTCATATGGGACCTGAAAAGCAACAGACAATTGTGGCATACAAGCAATCACTCATGGCTTCAGAAGGCTCTCAAACAAAGCAACCAAGGAGTTTTCCAGATGAAGAAACTTTTATGAAAGCATCAGGAAGTGAATACAAATTGATTATATACAGAGCCCTTCTAGACCTTATACAAAATGCAGCAGAACAAAATGAAAAATTAAGCAAGTTGTTCGATCTGATGGAACACCAGTACTCTGAAATCCAACAGATCAAGAAGAAAATCAAAGACATAGAAACTTCCATGCAAAGCCAAGAAAACAGAATGGAACAAATGGAAAAAAGAATTTCTGACTTGGAAGACAGAGCTACTGAGGCCAGTGTCTATGAGGAGAAATCAGAAAAAGGAAACAAGAAAAATGAAGAAACATTAAGAAGCATGTGGGACTCTATTAAGAGGAACAACCTTTGATTAATTGGAGTCCCTGAACAGGGTGAGACATCTGAGAACACAGAGAGTATTGTTGCTGAGCTGCTGAAAGAAAACTTCCCAGAAATCATGAAGGAAGAGAATATAGACATCTCAGATGCATATCATACACCACCCAATATAGATCTCAAAAGAAAGACTCCAAGACATATTATAATCAAGCTTAACAAAATGAAACATAAGCAGAAACTCTTAAAGGCAGCAAGACTCAAAGCAAAGCTAACATTCAGAGGGAAACCCTGGAGGCTCTCTACAGATTTCTCAGCTGAAACCATGCTGGCACGGAGACAGTGGCATGACACATTCAAAGTCTTGAAGGAGAAGAACTTCCAACCAAGAATTATATATCCTGCAAAACTATCTTTCAAATACGAAAATGAAATTAAGACATTCCCAGATAAACAGAAACTCAGAGACTTTGTAAAAACCAAACCCAAACTACAAGAAATACTGAAAGAAGTTCTTGGGTCTGGCTTAGAAGAAGGAAACCACTAACTTTATATTTTAGAATGACACACTACTCAATACTCTACTCATTTAGGGAAGGCTCCAAAGTAAATCACAGCTTTGATATGGAAAGAAGCAATCCAGTGATCATCATGAAAACTATGGTGTCATCATAATAAAAAGAGGGAGGTACTACAGTCATTATAGTCCTTCCAGATGGAGAGGAAGATGCCAAGACTGGTAGTAATTAAAATTGGGTTTATAAATAGTTTATTAAGGGGGTTCATAGGGGCAGCTGTAAAGCACAACAAAGATGTATCATACCATTTCAAGAAATCTAACACACGAGTCTCAACAACTATAAAACCAGCTCTGAAAAAGGTGTAAAATCAACTCACAAAAAAGAGTGTCTCAGAACAGACTAATAAGAACAACAGAGAAAACATCAACATAAAAATAAACATATCACAATGGCAGCAGTGAACACATATCTATCAATAACTACATTGAATGTGAATGGACTGAATGCTCCAGTAAAGAGACACCGAGTGTCATCTTGGATCAAAAGACACGACCCATCCATATGTTGTCTACAAGAAACTCACTTGAGACCTAAAGACAGGAACAAACTGAAAATTAAAGGATGGAAGAATATATATCAAGCTAACAATGAACAAAGAAGAGCAGGGGTGGCAATTCTAGTCTCAAACAAAATCAATTTTAATGTCAAATCCACCATCGTGGACAAAGATGGACACTATTTATTGCTGAAAGCTTCTGTACGCAAGCAAGACTTAACTATATTAAATATTTAGGCACCTAACATCAGAGCACCTAAATGTGTCGAAGAAACACTGACTATGCTCAAAAGAGAGTTGGAAGACTCCACAGTAATAGTGGGAGACTTTAACACTCCACTCTCATTACTAGACAGATCATCTAGAAAAAAGCTCAGTAAAGATACAGAAGACCTCATTGACACAATTAACCAACTAAACCTCATTGATATATACAGAACTTTCCACCCATCAGCAGACAACTACACCTTCTTCTCCAGTGCACATGGAACATTCTCCAAAATTGACCACGTGATAGGCCATAATACAATGCTCAACAAAATCCATATTGTTGAATTACTGCAAAGCATCTTCTCAGATCATAAAGCCATCAAAGTGGAAATCAATAGCAGAAAAAACATAGATAGAAAGTGGAACTCTTGGAAACTGAACAACATCTTGCTCTAAAAAACATAGGTTATAGAGGAAATCAAGGATGAATTAAAGAAATTCATGGATTCTAATGAGAACGAAAAATATTAATTTCCTGGGAAACTTTATCCAACAGGCCAAAAGGCCCTCTTGAGGGGTGTAACTCATCTTTGGGTTCTGGCTTTACTGCCACTTCTTTGGAAAACTTTAAGGTAGTCAGATGGAAGCTCCTAAGAAGCTGGTGTACTGGGATGCCAAAAACAAAGAGTTATGGACAAAACATGCCCCAGTCTTGGGAGTCACTTACAGGGGAGGGATGTTCTAACTGGTCAAGTTTCACAGTTTCTAGGTCATGGGTCTCCAGGAGATCTGACTGGGAAGGAAAGCAGTGAAACTCCTCCCCAGAGAAACCTCGGAGAAGGGTGGTGGGACTCCTCCCCCTATTTCTCTTAATTTTGGCTTAGTGATGGCTGGGACTCTGGCCCTCACAAGCCCAACTCTCCTTGTCAGGTCCTGCCCATGTAATGGGGCCCCCTAAGTACTAATACATCCCATTAAGTCTCTTAACCACAACTGGAGCAATTCTAGCCAAGTTTCAAACTCTATAGTCAACCAGGTCCCCCTGAGCAATTCTTTCTTGCGTGTCTGACAAAGACACTTGAGGGTCTTCAGAGACCCCAGTAGCAGTGTGGCGACCAGGAGGGGACACCCAAAATCATCTGAGACCTCCAAACCCTGACAGAGACAGACAAGCCACCTCACTAATAGGACAAGGCAAGTGGCCACTGGAGCAGTCTTGACCCCAAGTCTTCTCCTGAGGTGAGAGGCTACTCCGGCATCTGGACAGGTACAGGAATGAGGAAATCTTTAACCTTTCTTTCTTCAACGTGCCTCTCCTTCCTCCAGGGCAGCTACCTATCTATTTTATTCTGTGTTGTACCTTCCCTTTAGAAAGTCCTGGGCACAGGCATTGGATTGGGGACCTCTATTTTTTTTTTATTTTAATAGAATTTTTAAAATCCAAAAGTATCCGTGGTATCATTGTTTAAACTGCGTGTGTGTTTTTGTCCACATTTTCCAGCTTCTAAAAAGGCTTTCTTCTGACTTTATACCAGTAAAGATGAGGAGACAGTTAGAAGCTAGTTCTAAGTGTTTACTTACAACTCCTTAATCTTCAAATAATCTCATTATAGATAATTCTTTTTTGATAACTTTTGTTGAGCAACATTGTTTTTGTTCTTTGGCAGGGACAGCAGCCTTTTTCTTGGTAGCAAGCTGTAGACTTTGTTTCAAAGAAAGCATCTTCATCTTCTCTAGTTTCATCATGTATAGATGGGGAGTCTGATGCAGGTGTCTATCAATTTCACATTTTTTGTTCATTTGAACTCTAGTCTTGGAACTAGAATAGAAATTATTTATTTCTTTATCTTTTTTTCTTTCTCTTGAAGATGACGAGTATATAAAAGAATACTTTCTAAACTAGGGTACTTTTTATGTTTTTTTATTTGGAATTAAGATTTTGAGTAGAAAAGAGTTTTGTTCAGTATGTTGATCCTGCTTTCAGGATATAAGTATTGTGGATTTCAGACATTAAAATACTGAAATAGTCATGTTTGCACCAGTAAAAGGACTGTTGTTATCATTTTTACTGTGTTATATAGCACTCTATAACTGAATATCAAAATTGGAATTTTAGTCACTGTATCAGACCTCTTGTATACATCTCTACTTTTATGCCCATACTTTGCTTTCTTCATGTACTAGGTAAGATTACCATGTTTTCCATATCCCATCTATGTATCCGTGTTTCTGTTTCACTTGATCTTCGGTACTTTGCATCCTTGCTGTCTTCATGTTCTCCTTGTCCATTGTTTTCTTTCTGCCTGTACATGCTTACAGTTTTCTCTTATTTTGAAAGGGAAAAGAAAACGTTCATTTAATGCAGCTGGCCATTTTAGTTTCTGTCCTGTTCATCAGTTCTCAGCTGTTAAATCTGACTTATAACTAGGGGATTAGCTACTTTTTCATTTTACTTTTGTCTTCTTTATCTGGCTTCAGGTCCTGCCTTTTTGTTGAAGTTCTGATTTTTAAAGATACTTGTAACCTATCTTTTAAGGCTCTGGGTTATCTGTCTGTCTATTAAATAATAAATATACATACTGGGACAGAGGATCTTTAGATCTCTGCAGTGTTGGTGGTTTTGAAGTGAGTCCCTACCTTATTACGTTTGTTTGAACTTGGGAAAATTATGTAACGCTATTGAGCTTCAGGTTCTCCTTTTGTGTTAAAATGAAATGCTGTATGTGGGAATACTTGGTGCCTGGATGCTAGTTCAGTGTGTGGGAGTTGCCCCTAATGTGAGCTTTGTGATGTTCCACAGCCTAGTTTTGTAAATATCTAAGATTTTTTTTTAAACTTTTTATTTCCTCCACTCCCTTCCTTAAATATAGGCATTCTTTTTGTTTTTTATTTAATATGACTGAGTGAAAATGTGCATTCCCATATAAATTTACATGCCCACCTATATGCAGCTTCCACTGCTCTCCCTGTCCGCTGACAGCACACTATTCCTCTCTGCTCCATACATGTCTCATCCTCCCAACAGTCTCCTTTCCCCTCCTCTCCAACCACTCTCCTTCCTCCAGCCAGAGGTCAGCAGGATGATATCGTACAGATATAAACCAAAAAAAAAACCAAGTGCCCTCGAGTCGGAGCCGACACGGATATATAGAACCATAAAGTGCATCCAATATATGGTCACTCTGCATTGCCAAGCCCAATCCATTCGTGTCCAAAGAGTGGATCTTCGTTGTGATTTATGGGCAAGGGCAGCATCGGGGCCAGGGGCCATGTTCCCAGGGGAACCCCGAAAATGCTGGACCATCAATTGAGGTCTTTTAGTAGAGATCTCAGGATGCACCCCTTTATATTTTTGTGTTGCCGGTGAGACTCAACTTAGTGAGCTCCATCGCGGCTGTCACTGGTGGTGGCCGGGCACCATCCGGTTCTTCTGGTCCCAAGTCGATGCAGGCACTCACTCATGTGGGTGTCTCTATCTTCTGGGTTGTCTTTCCCCCATGTCACGTTGGTCCTCGGTGAGCATCCGTTCCGGCTGAGTTGGGACCGTTGGCTGTGCCCTCGGATGGCAGCTTGGCAGCTTTTAAGACCCCAGATGCCGCTCACCAATGTGGGGTGCAGAGAGCCCTCTTAGCAAAAAGCTAGTTGTGCCAATTGGCCTCAATTTCACCTAAGAACATGGGGGGACCTCTATTTTTTATTTAAGTAGAGGGCTGAGGACTGATCACCCACAGTTTTGTCTGCCTGGTTTGTCTTTTGCTTTGTTGAATATTTTTTGTATTCTGGGGGCCAGGCCCAAGCACCCATTTTGTAATAAGTCCTAGGGAAAAGTCCCGTAACACCTAGACATTTGGTAATAGGAAGAGATGTCCATGAGGCCTTTTGTTGGGGTTGGACCCCTACCCCCACTCTGTCCTTCTCAACTATAACCTCAGTCTGGAGAATGCAATCTACTGGTTCTCAGCCTTCTTGGACAATTCTTATTTCTCCAAATTTCTTGTGGTACCAGAATTACTCTTAAAGTGGACTCCAGCCCCGTTTCTATCTTTGTCTTTCCTTTCCACATGAGTTTTCTCTCTGGCAACCTGGTTTTCAATCTGTCATTATTTTTGTGAAATCTGTGTTCAGTTACAGTGACTGCCAGTTTGTAACTTTCACTGGAAAGTGGGTGAGAGATGGTGATCTTCCTGTAGTCTGACTGTAGCGTGTGTAAAGCTTTGCTATGAAAAAATGTGTTACAACCCTAGCAAGAGACTTGATCAGTTTAGCATAGAATTTATAATTTCCAAAGCCAGATGATAGAAACTTTATGAGTTAAAGTTATGTTGGAAAAATATGAGACACAGTAAAAATTAAATAAAAACCTAAAATGTTTAAACAGACTTTATTTCATTTAGAGGCTTGAAAATAATTTCCAGGACCTTTTAGGTAACTTATTTATGACAAGCTGAGTTAAGAGATATATATCACAGTTTAAATGCATGTATGTTTGCTTTTCAAGCAGCAAGAGAATATACATGTAAGTCTTAATGAGTGAGTTCATTTTTACTGTTTAAAGGGCTATACTGTAGAGGTTTGTTGAAAAATACTTATTTGATATGGTCAAAAGTTTTGTCTGACAAAAGCTTAATGGTTTAATTTATGAGATTTTAAAGAACATAATGCTAGAATTTTTTTTCTGTTAAAATAACAAACTTTTCTCTGATTTCTGAGTAAGGAATTAATTTATCCCTTGTGTTATCTCCTTTGAAGGCAAACATTTGACCTCTCGTTTAAATCAGATTCCTGAGTCAGAAAATCAAACCACGGACTTGGTAAAGGAGAAAAACTAAGGTTTTCTTACTCTAAGATCTTTAGTTAAATAACTTTAATATTGTTTCTTGTTAAAGCTGTAACAAACTCCTAACAACACTGAAACTTCGTGGAAAGCCGTGAATATCCTTTTCTAAAGGTGAAAAGAGTCTTATTTAATAAATTATATGGCATAGGTTAAAATCAACTGCCCAATTCGCACTGGGTTGAAAATTATGTTGGTTATTTCCTCTTATGTTTTTGCTTAATATTGTTTAAGAAATGCATGACATTGCTATAATTTTATTATTAGTTATTAATTGTGAGTAGAAGAAAACCTGGTTGCATAGTGATTAAGTGCTGTGCCTGCTATCCAAAAGGTCAGCAGTTCCAGTCCACCAGGCACTCCTTGGGAGCCCTGTGGAGCCATTCTACTATCCTACGGGGTTACTATGATTCAAAATCAACTCATAACACTTGGTTTGGTTTCATTTGTTTTAAATTGCTAACTTGACTGTAACTTTATTGTTATTATTATAACTCTAATACCTTGCAACATGTTTCCTCCTTTTCAAAATGGTTAATTGAGAGCTTCACATAACTAATGCCATAATGATACTCTAAATAATCTGTAAATGTTTTTGACTACACGAGCTACTCTGACCTCTCCACTGGCCTCTTTCCAAAGGGGCACAGAGTCCCCTCAGCTCTTGTGACCTTGGTCTCCCTCGTCTTCTTTGCTCTCCTGAGAAACAGCCTTCAGCCTGGCAAACAGCATCTAGGAAGGCTGCCCGGCATTTTTTGTATCTACAACTTTCTTTCTTGCTCCTTATCTCAGAGTGGACTCTGCAGGCTAGTTTCTCTAGCTGGGGGGAGGGAGGGATTTGTTTAAGTTTTGTCTTTGCCTGTTACAGACATGCAGGTTAGAGTTCGGGTGTCTGACACACATATTCATATTTTAATAAAGAATTTCTTGTGACTGTTTTGTGATGTATACAGCTATCGGTGGGCTACATGCTTAAAAACATTAAGTATTCCTTCCTGAAATGACTTATAAACTCTGATGTAAAAATTACCTTTTGAGACTCCATGGAGAACAGCCTTCATTGCTGTTGAGTCTCTGGTGGTATCATATCTCCTGATAAACCATGTTCTTCTGACTTGGAGTAGGTATCATTGGCTCAACTGCTCCAGGGCAGAGACCCAAATCAGATAATAATTATTTTAATCTACCGTCATCAAAGCCAATGCTTTGACTGGAGAGTTCAAATGATTTACATATAAATTTATTTTTATACTATGTAGGTATTTAGAGACTTAATACTCTTGGTATGTCCTGACTATGTGGTATTATGCCTCAAGATTATGTGTAATATCTGAAGTTACTTAAAAATATGGATAATTATTATATTATCTACAGTTTTCAAACAGATTGGATTTTATTTGGCCTTTATATTTTGCTGTTTTTATTAATCATGTCTTACTAAGTTTTTGTGATCTGTGGTTTTTTGCTGATTTTCTGAATACTCCTGACCAGAAAATCTCAACAAAGACATTAGACCTGTGAAAAGGACTATGACATCAGATATCCAAAATTCTTATGCAGAAACTGATGGCCTCACAGACCACAGCTGATCCTAAATCAAATGGAACAAAAAATAGCTACATAAGGCTGAGTATATGAAAAGACACTATGGGTTTTGTGTGAAAATATTGCTGATGTTTTAAGGCTCTGTTTTCTAGATACATGTAAACATTTTCTTTTCTCTTAAAGTATTTAACTAATGGGTTTGAATCTGAGGTTTTACAGAATATAATTGCTGTGAAGACACATGAAAAACAGGTACTAATTCTACTTATGAGTTGTTTAGATTTATTTCCTTGTTCAACACCTTTGGGGTCATAGTTTCATTGGTCATTTGAGATAACTGACCTGGTAGTGTTTTTCTTTTACTCCCTAATTGACTATATGGTGCCTGGGATTTTAAAAACTTGATAGTATTCAATTACTACTTATTGAGCATTTTTTGGTCAAAGATCCTATAGTAAGATCATGATCCAAAAGAGAAAACCATGAAAGAGACATGTAATTCTTCTAAAATCTAAATTTCTGGCTTCAGTGAAATTGAGGTAATCCACAGAAGACACTGCTTTTAAAAGGAAAATCTAGGTTCTGCAAGCCATTGAACCCTTTTACTTAAGGTGCAAAATGAGAAAACTGCCCAGTTTATGCTTTATTGCCTTCCCCTACCCCATCAAAGAGGAGGCCTGAGTGCTAAATGTCTCATTTACATTAGAAAAGATAAGGGACTAGTTCTCTAGCTACCTTTATAGGTGGGGACCTGGAAGAAAAAAGCTATCTGTTTTACTCTGGCTGGACTCACCAAGCCTTTTTGAAAATGATGGTGCCAGTTATAAATGTGGGGAAAAAAACCATCATGGACATATATTTTATACCCTGGTCCTCATCAGACATAAGACAAAAAACTACAAAGCTTGAGACAAAACCTCAGACTCCACTCTCCCAGCTAGTAGAGGAGACACTCAAGGTATTTGTCATGGTTGGAACTGTGTCCCCCCAAAAATGTGTGCAGCCACGTGCCTGGGATATGGTTCCCAGTATCTTGGAACTGTCCTCCATTGTGTGGTTTTGCTAACCTGTATGTTAAAGGATTGGGGTGGGGCTGTAAATTCCTGCTGTAGGGGGAGTTTCCCTGGAGTATGGCTTGCCCCACCCTTAATGCTTTTAGCTTGCAAGGAATAAAAGGAAAAAGAAACAAAGGACAATTTGAGAACCTCGCTACCATCAAGCAAGCAACACTGGGAGCAGAGCACGTCCTTCAGACCAGAGGTTCTTGCGTGAGGACGCTCCCTGGACAAAGACTGATGCAATACCAGACTTTCCTCCAGAGCCGACAAGGGGAAAGCCTTCCCCTGGAGCGGACACCCTGAATATGGACTTGCAACCTACCAGACTGTGTAAGAATAAATCTTTCTTTGTTAAAGCCATCCACTCTGTGGTATTTCTGTTAGAGCAGCCCTAGCTGACTAAAACAGTATTTAATCAGAGATTTGGTGGCAGAGTTAAATAAAAAAACAAGGCTCAGTTGTTGGCTGTAACACTCAGAGGCACAACTTGAGGTAACCCAGTTGGCCCCAGAGGAGGTTAAGACTTGGATTACCTCACTGGCCAGTGAATAGGGATCCCGGTTATTACATATACTGTCAAAAATGAGGCCACTTGAGGGTGGAGAGTCCTGAATGCTCTACAGCAGGGTGTTCATCAGACCTCCTGAATAAAAGACCCATATGGACAGGCCCTCCGGCACTCTCTCAGAAGAGGAGTCTAAGAAACTGACTCATTCCCTCTTTGGAACATACTTTCCCTTAATAAACTTTTCTATCATTTGCTACTAAAAAGGGTGCATCCTCATGTGCTTTGGGGAAGGAGATTTCCCAGTTTGTCTCCCCTCAGGAGGCTGAACTTTCTAGTTCAATCTCTGGAACCTGAATCAGGTCACTCGGGGTCTAATCAGCTGCAAGACCTCGACACGCTAAATGCAAATGGTCAGTAAAAGTTTATGATGACTTAATACAATATTCTTCTAGCCTTCTGAGGGAAACAGTACCAGCCTTATATCACAAAACACAACTGTCATGTATTGAATTATGTCTTCCCTAAATGTATGCAGCAATTTGTCTATGACAAGATTCCTAGTATTGTGTGATATTTCTTTATGTTGTAATCTTGCCTCTGTGATGTTAATGAGGGAGGATGGCTGGCAGCTGTGTCGGTGGGGCAGGAATGAGTGTGTAGGATTATATTTTGCCTTGAGGCAATCTCTTGGGATATAAAGAAAAAAGAAAGGCAGCAAGCAGAAAGTGGGATACCTCTTTGGAAATAATCAGTGCAAACAGCAGAGTGTATTCTTTGGATCTGGTGTCCCTGAGTCTCAGAAGCTCCCAGTCCAGGTGAAGATCGACAAGAACTTTCCTCCAGAGCCAACAGAGAAAGCTTTCCTCTGGAACTTTTGGCCTAAATTTGGAGTTGTACCGCTCTGGGACAAAATTAATTTCTCTTTGTTAAAGACATCCACTTGTGGTATTTCTGTTACAGCAGCACCAGATGACTAAGACAACTGTAATTCAGAAGGTTTCTATCTATATATTCTTGCTTGTTGCTCCCCTGAATTGCAAAAAAACCCCTCTTGAAAGAAAGGAATCAGCTTTTACTTGAGGCTCTCCACTTGAGAACCATTAACCCACTTACATGGCAACTGAGTTTAAACACAACGTACTTGTGTTGATTGTAGGGATTTTTGTTTAAGTGGAAAAAAAATGATTCAGATTTTTAAAAATAAGATCTTGGAACACAAAAATTTATTTACAAATGTACTTTTATTCAACTTTGTTCTGGAGAAAGGAAGAGGCACAGTAGGAAAGCAAAGGGATAGAATAGGAGAACTGAAGATAAATGGAGCTTATTTTCAGTAATGCCTCTAAAAGCTGTTTAACATGAAAACGTTGATTGAGCAGAAAAACCAAAAGCCAAACTGGCTGGTGTTTAGTTGATGCCAACACACAGTGACTCTACAGGACAGAGTAGAACTGTCCCATAGGGTGTCTAAGGAGCTGCTGGTAGATTAGAAAGAGCAAAAATAAGTTAGAAGAAAGGGAGAAGAGGAGTATGAAGGAGAGAGCACTTGCACAGTTGTACCTTGTATAGACGGGTACACATGAAAATTAGGAAAGGAGGTCATGAAGGAAAAGTCTAGTGAAAGTAATTGAACAGAAGGTATGTGAGTCTTTAGGAAAGCGAAAAAAGGGGGTGGTGGTGGCTGTTAACACACAAACCAGCATGGATAAGTTCACTGAAACAAGTCATACAATTTCCTCTTATAAAGGGTGTATTATATTGGTAGCTCAAGGAAATGTGTCCATTAATTTAGGATATGTCTGACAAAATTCCTCTTAATATCCTTGCGAATTAAAAAAGAAAAAATACAGAGCAGATGTCAATCAAGTTAGATGGACAAATATATAACTGAATAACCACTCCCTGCCAAAGCCAAGTGCCATCGAGTCAGATCTGACTCTTGGCGACCCTAGGGCCTAATCTTTAGTTAACAGACTGATGTCGACCCATTTATTCATTCTTCTATCAGGAACACCTTATTAAGCAGCTGCAATTACGAGACACCATGTTAGGTGTTGGAGTACCCAACACAGTGGCGGTATAGTGGTTAAGAGCTTGATTGCCAATCAAAATGTTAGTAATTTGAATCCACTAGTGGTTTCTTGGAAATGCTATAAGGCTATTCTGCTATGTCCTATAGGGTTGCTACGAGTCAGAATCAGCTCAGTAACAACAGGTTTGTTTTTCTAAGTATGTAAGGTCTTTAGACGGTACAAATAGTTTTGTCAGGAGGGATTAGTTGTCAGGAGGGATTAGTCCATAGAGAAGGACATCATGCTTGGTGGGGAGGAGGCTTAGCGAAAAAGAGGAAGACCCTTGATAAAATGAATTGACACATTGGCCTCAATCATAAGAATAATTGGGGACATGGCACAAAACCAAGCATTATTTCATTCTGTTGTTCACAGAGTTGCTGTAAGTCAGAACAAATTTGATGGCACCTAACAACAACAACAACACTAATGTGAAGAGTGGCAGTTCTAACCACCAAGGGTGCCATGGAAGAAAGTCCTTGTGATTTGCTTCCATAAAGATAACAGCCAAAGCAGTTCTGCTTTGTAAGGTATAGGGTCTCTATGAATCAGAGCTGACTCTACAGCAATGAGTTTGAGTTTTTTGCATTAGGTCTTAGGAATACTAAGAAGACCAAGCTATGGTCTCACAGTCTATTAGGCATAAGCAGTCCTATCACAAGTAACTCTGATAAACGGTTATAGCAACTTTGAGGAAATTCTAAACTAAAAACCAAAAAGTCTACACCCAGAAATATATCCTAGAGAAATAAGATCGTCACATGAATAGATAATGCACACCCATGTTCACTGCAGAATTATTCACAAAAGCAAAAACATGGAAATAGCCTAATAGCCCATCAACAGATGAAGGGGTAAACAAAATATGGTACATATACACAATGGAATACTAGAAGAGGGATAAGAATAGAAGAATCAAAGACAATAGTGAGCCTATTTGCAATAAAATCCATTGTTGTCAAGTTGATTCCAACTCATAGCAACCCTACAGGATGCAGCAGAACTGCTGCATACTGTTTCCAAGGGGCGTCTGGAGGATTTGAACAGGTGACTTTCCGTTAGCCACCATAGCTCTTAATTACTACACCACCAAGATTTCCCTATTTGCAACAATGCCTCTAAAATCTGTTTAACTTGAAAAGATTCATAAAGTAAAGAGGAACAAAAATAAAGAAGGGAGAAGATGATGGAGGAGACAGAGATTAAGAAAGAAGATTGTTCATTCATTCAAGATTCATGGACCATATACAATGTGGTACTAAGTCCTAGAATAGTAGTAAGCATATCAGCCTTATAAACAGTATTGTGGTATTAAGTACCAGTTAATTCAGCTATTGTTTGCTTGCCTTTGAGTCTTAATTTTTCCATATGTCAAAAAAGTATTATAAAAATGACCTCAAAAAGCATAAGGATTGGATGGGACAATTTTTTTTATTATGATTGAGTGAAAATGTACATTCCCATATAAATTTACATGCCCATGAGTTGGATCTGACTCGACGGCACTTGGCTTGGCCTATATGCGGCTTCCACTGCTCTTCCTTGCCGGTGACAGCACACTGTTCCTCTCTGCTCCATACATGACTCATCCTCCCAATAGTCTACTTTCTCCTCCTCTCCACCCATTCTCCTTCCTCCAGCCAGAGGTCAGCAGGATGATATGCTATAGATGCATAGAATCATAAAGTGCAACCAATATATGGTCACTCTGCATTGCCAAGTCCAATACATTCGTGTCCAAAGAGTGGAACTTCATTATGATTTATGGGCAAGGGCAGCATCAGGGTAAGGGGCATGCTCCCAGTATTTTAAAGCACTAAGCATATAGTAGGTACTTAGTGGGTTAAGGGCTATGTTTGCTAATGAAAAGGTCACCAGTTCAAATCTGCCAGGCACTCCTTGGAAACTCCATGGAGCAGTTCTACTCTGTCCTATAGGGTCGCTATGAGTCAGATCCAACTCCACAGCAGTGAGTGTCGAATAAATATTAGTTCCCTCCTCTGCTTTAAGTGTGAGAAGTGGCATGAAGTTCCTAGGAGTAGTTGGTATGACCAAGGATGACAATGAGATGGGAACCGGATACAGAAAAAGTTGAAGTGCATGTAGAATCTCTCTTAGAGTTCACATCATTTAGCTGGTCTGAGAGTTTAACTTGGTGACAATAGGGTAGTATGTTAATTCGTAAGCTGAAGCCCTGATGGCGTAATGGATCAGAGCTAGGATGCTAACCAAAATGTTGAAGTCCACCAGCCACTCTTTGAAATCATATGGAGCAGTTCCACTCCATCACACACTGTCACTAAGAGTCAGAATTGACTCAACAGCACTTAACAACAACTGGGCACAACCTGAGCTTGAATTCTCGTTCTTTGGTCTCTTTTTTTTCATCGATCTTTGTACATTTTTGAGCAAATTCTTCTGGTTTCTTACTCTTACAAAGCACTGGAGAAAACGAGTTATTTTCTTCCTGGAAGATTTTATAGATGAAAAGGACACACAGGCCTTGTTTTATAGTGATTTGTACCCAAACAGTATCTGTCTAAACACACATTTAGTCAGAGAAAAAAAAAAAAATCATTTGTTGAAATAAAAACAATTTTCCACTTAGTAGATCTACACTTTTCTGTTTGGGAAATCAACTTTCTTGGTTGTATCTAGAGTGATTTGGGATGTAATATTTTGATAATTTTGCACAGTTCACATTCTAGTCACAAATTAGAAAACATCAGGAGACAATTGGTCTTCTGCTTATGAAAGACTTTTTTGTAGCTCAGCCAGCTACAAAGCCAGGCTTGTAAACAAAACTTTTCTTAGCCCTACTGAGCCATTCTTCTAGAAATAGGACAGGAATTTATAATGTAATATACAAATTAGTTACTCAGTTCCCATGGAGCAGTTCTACTTTGTCCTATAAGGTCACTGTGAGTTGGAATTGACTTGATGGCAGAGGGTAAGGATCCCTGGTGGCACAGTGGTTAAGTGCTTGGCTGTTAACCAAAAGGTCAGCAGTCTGAATCCACCAGCCATTCCTTGGAAACCCTATGAGGCAGCTGCATTCTGTACTTTAGGGTTACTATGTGTAAGAGTTGGCTCGAAGGCAACAGGTTTTTTAGTTTATGTACCAAGGTGGTTAAAACATGCCAAAGAAATGTAAGAAGAGTCTATTTGTAATTTATTTCCCATTTTGAGAATATACATTTATTACGGGTAGTAATATAAAATGTATTTGGTGTTCATACAGCAAAACGTTTGTTTTTTTCTTAACTAGTATGTACCATGTGTGTCCATCCTTGAGAAATGGGAGTGTCATGGACGTGAAGGGTATCAGATATAGTCAAACGTGTAATAACAACATAAAAGGAGATGAGTTTCATTAGATTTTAGGACTGTTATAGTATCAGGAGACCATGACAAGAAAAGATGATGTTTGTATATGTGTGTGTGCATGAAAAGAATAAGAGAGAGGAGATGGTTTCAGCTCTCATCTTATTGAGCCAAGTCAAGGAGTCCTTGCCTCCTACCAAAATATTAGAAGTTCAAGCTCACCCAGAGGTACCTCAGCCTGGTGATTTACTTCTGAAAAACAAGCCACTAAAAATCCTATGGACCACAGCTCTACCAAGACACATATTCAGTGGCCGTGAGTTGGAATCAGCTCAACAGCAACTACTGCTGTTATTTGTATTTTAATTTTTTAAAGTAGCAAATGTCTTCTCTTTATTAAATAATGTTTTCATTCAATTTTTTATTGTGTTTTACATGAAAGTTGGTAATTCAAGTCAGTTTGTCATGCAAAAATTTACACATTCTTATGTGACCCTAGTTATTCTCCTTACAACGTGACAGCATACTCTTCTACTCCACCCTGTATTTCTCGTGTCCATTCACTCAACTCCTGTCCCCTTTTGCCTTGTCATCTTTCCTCTGCACAGAAGCTGCCCATTTAGTCTCATGTATCTGCTTAAACCAAAAAACACGCTCTTCGCTAGAACTGTTTTAAGTTTCATAGTCTAGTCTAAACTTTGAAAGTTGGCTTCAGGAATGGTTTCAGTTCTGGGCTGATAGAAAATCTCCAGAGACCCTTCATTCTGTCAAACCATCAAGTCTAGTCTTTTTACTAGAGTTCAAGTTCTGCACCCACTTTTCTCCTGCTCTTTGAGGGACTCCACGTTGTGTTCCACGTCAGAGACGTCACTGCTGGTAGCCAGGAAGCATTTAGTTTTTCTGGTCTCAGGCTGGTACAGTTTCCCACCAAAGTGGGATGCAGAACATGTTCTTAAAGAAACTTCATTATGCCAGTTGACCGAGATGTACTCTGAAACCCTGGTCCTCAGATGACCACCCCTACCAATCTGTCACTTGAAGTGTTTGATTGTATTCAGAAAACTTGTTAGCTTTTGGTTTAGCCCAGTTGTGCTGACTTCTCCTACTTTGTGAGTTGTCCTTCCCTTAGCCAAAGAGACCCTTGTCTACTATCTACTTAGTAAATAACCCTTTCCCTCTTTTTCCTCTCTATAACCATCAAAGAATGTTGGTTTCTGTGTTTAAACCTTTCTTGTTCTTATAATAATGGTCTCATGCATTATTTGTCATTTTGTGACTAATTTAACTCAAGTATAATGCCTTCCAGATTCCTACATGTTTCAAAGATTCACTGCTGTCCTTTGTTATTGTAGAGTATTCCATTGTGTGAATACACCAAAATTTATTTATCCATTTATCTGCTGATGGGCACTTGGGTTTTTCCATCTTTTTTGCTACTATGCACACTGCTGCAATGAACATGGTTGTGCATGTATTTATTAGTGTGAAAGCTCTTATTTCTTCAGAATATATTCCCAGGAGTGGGATTGCTGGGTCTTATGGTAGTTCTGTTTCTAGTTTTTTAAGGAAAAATCTATTCTACCTCCAGAGTGGTGGCACCATTTTATATTCCTACCAGCAGTGTGTAAGTGTTCCAGTCTCTCTACAACCTCTCCAACATTTATCATTTTGTGATTTTTGGATTAATGCCAACCTTTTCGGGGTGAGATGGTATTTCACTGTAGTTTTGATTTACATTTCTCTAATGGCTAATGATTGTGAGCATCTCCTCATATATCTGTTAGCTGCCTGAATGTCTTCTTTGATGAAGTGTGTGTTCATATCCTTTGCCCATTTTTTAATTGGGTTATTTGTCTTTTTGTGGTTCAGAGATTAGAGACTTATCGAATTCATGCATCCCAATTTTTTTTCCAGTCTGTAGGTTGTCTTTTTACTCTTTTGGTGAAGTCTTTGGATGATTTTTAGAAGTTCTCAGTTATCTATTTTCTATTTTAGAGTTTGTGCATCATTAGCAGTGTTTTGTATTGTTTATGCTATGTATTAGGGGTCCCAATGTTCCTATTTTTCTTCTATGATCTTTGTTGTTTTAGATTTGATAGTTAGGTCTTTGATACATTTTGAATTAGTTATTGTGCATGCTGTGAGGTATGGATCTTATTTCATGTTTTTTCAGATACATATTCAGTTATGACAATACAGTTTGCTAAAGAGATTGTCTTCTCCCCACTTAACAGACTTTGGGTATTTGTCAAATTGTCAACTGCTCGTAGGTGGGCGAATTTATGTTTGGATTCTCAATTCTGCTCCATTGGTCTACGTACACATCTACTGTTGTACCATGCTGTTCTAGCTACCATAGTGGTGTAATAGGTTCTAAACTCAGATCATGTGAGACTTCTCACTTTATTGGTCTTCTTCAGTAGTGCTTTACTTATCTGGGCACTCTTCCCTTTCCATTAAAGTTGGTAATTTGTTTCTCCATCTCATTAAAAAATGTTACTGGAATTTGGATTGAGATTGTGTGTATCTGTAGATTGCTTTGGGTAGAACAGACATTTTTCACTATTAAGTCCTGTCAACATGGCAGAGTTTGCCACTTATGTAGATGTATTTTGGTTTCTTGTAGTAGCATCGCATAGTTTTCTTATATAGGTCTTTTACATCCCTGGTTAGATTTATTCCGAAGTATTTTATCTTTGGGGGCTATTGTAAATTGTTGTGATCTAGTGATTTCCTTTTCAGTGTTCTCTTTGTTGGTGTAGAGAAATTCAGCTGATTTTTATGTTTGTGTTGTGTCATGGAACTTTGATGAACTCTTAGTTTCAGTTATTTTATTTTGATGATTCTATAGGGTTTTCTGTGTATAAGATCATATCATCTGTAGAGAGAGACACTTTTACTTTTTCTTATTGTGCTTATAGTGGGCTGCAGCAGAGACACCACAAATGGATGGCTTGAAAAAGAAAAATTTTATTTTGTCACAGTCTAATAGCTTAAAAGTCAAAATTCAGAGTGCCAGCTCAGGGAAAGGCTGTTTCTGCTGGCTCTGAAGGATTGTCTTTGTCATCAACCGTGCCCTAGGCCAGAATCTTCTGAAGGGCAGGGCCTCTGGTCCTTTCCGAAAGATAAGCTCTGCTCCTGGCACTGTTTTCTTGGTGGTCTGAGGGCCCCAAATCTCTCTGCTAGCTTTTTTTCCATACATCTCAAGAGATTGCTTCAAGGCACACTACAGTCTTACACTGCCGCCCATCCTCCCTCGTTAACATCACAGTGGCAGAATTTACAACATAAAGGAACATCACACAATATTGGAAATCATGGCCCGCCAAATGACCACACACATTTTGGGGGGAACAAAATTCAGCCCACAGCACTTACCCATTTGGATGCTGTTTTAGTCAGCTAGGGCTGCTCTAACAGAAATACCACAGAGTGATGGCTTTAACAAAGGAAGGTTTGTTCTTACATAGTCTGGTAGGCTGCAAGTCCATATTCAGAGTGTCTGCTCCAGGGGAAGGCTTTCCCCCTTGTCAGCTCCGGAGGAAAGTCCGGTATTGTATCAGTCTTTGTCCAGGGAGCACCTTGGCGCAGGAACCTCGGATCTGAAGGATGCGGTCTTCTTCCGTTGCTGCTTTCTTGATGGTACCAGGTTCTCAATTCTCTGCCTGCTTCTCTTTCCTTTTATCTCTTGCAGGATGAAAGGATTAAGGGTGGGGCAAACCATACTCCGGGGAAACTCCCTTTACTGCAGAGCAGAGAGGTGATCTCATAAAGGGATTTACAGCCCCATCCTAATCCTTTAACACACAGCATAGGAAAACCACAAAATGGAGCACAGTCACAAGATGCTGGGAATCATGGCCCGGCCACATGACTACACACATTTTTCAGGGGACACAAGTCAATCCATGACAGGTGCCCCTTATTTCTTTTTCTGACATTATTTATCTGGCTAGAATGTTGAATAAAGTAATGACAAAGTGCTTCCTTGTCTGGTTCTCCTTCCGAAGGAGAATGTTTTCAGATTCTCTCCATTTAGGATGATTTTGGCTTTACATAAATGCCTTGTAATACACTGAGGAATTTCTCTTCTATTTCTTCTTTGCTGAGAATTTTTTTTTTTTAATCATGAGTGGGTGTTGAAATTTGTCAAATGTCTTTCTGTGTCAATTGATAAAATCATGTGGTTCTTGCCTTTCTTCAAATGTGCTTGACTGCATTGATTGTTGAGACATTCTTGCATAAACCAAAAAAACCAAACCCACTGCCAGTGAGTCAATTCTAGCTGACAGGTACCTTAGAGGACAGAGTAGAACAGTCCCATAGAGTTTCCAGGGAAACCTGGTGCACCTGAACTGCTGACCTCCTGGTTAGCAGCCACAGCACTAACAGCTATACCACCAGGGTTTCAAATACTTTGCATGAATCCCACTTGGTCCTAGTGAACTATCTTTTTATACGTTGTTGAATACTATTGACTAAAATTCTGTTGAGGATTTTGGGTCTAAGTTCATGAGTGATGCCAAAAGTCAGCCAAGTACTGGTCTATAAATTTCCTTTTTAGTGGTATAAGGGTTTTGGTATCAGCATTGTGCTGGCTCCAGAGAACGACTTTGGGAGTTGTCCATCCCTTCTATGTTCTGAAAAACGTTAGTAATAGTGGTGTTAACTCTTCTCTGAAAGTTTGGTGTAATTCTTCAGTGAAGCCATCAGGGACAGGGAATTTTTCTGCTGAGATTTTTTATTATTATTATTTTAATTTTTCAATCTCTTCTTTTGTTACAGGTTGTTTTAGTCAGCTAGGGCTGCTCTAACAGAAATACCACAGAGTGGATGGCTTTAACAAAGAAAGATTTATTCTTACACAGTCCGGTAGGTTGCAAGTCTATATTCAGGGTGTCCACTCCAGGGAAAGACTTTCCCCTTGACGGCTCTGGAGGAAAGCCCAGTATTGCATCAGTCATTGTCCAGAGAGGGTCCTAACGCAAGAACCTCTGGTCTGAACGACGCATTCTGCTCCCGGTGCTGCTTGCTTGATGGTAGCGAGGTTCTCAAATTGTCCTTGGTTGTTTTTCCTTTTATTCCTTGCAAGCTAAAAGCATTAAGGGTGGGGCAAGCCATACTCCAGGGAAACTTCCCCATAGCAGGAATTCACAGCCCCACCCTAATCCTTTAACCTACAGGTTAGCAAAACCACACAATGGAGGACATTTCCAAGATACTGGGAACCATATCCCAGCCACATGGCTGCACACATTTTTGGGGGGACACAATTCAAACCATGACATCCCACCCTTTGACAACCCAAAAATCACATCACAAAAAAAAACCACACAATGGAGGACAGTCCCAAGATACTGGGAACCATATCCCAGCCACGTGGCTGCACACATTTTGGGGGGGACACAATTCAAACCATGACATCCCACCCTTTGACAACCCAAAAATCACATCACAAAAACATTTAACACATTCATCTCACCATAGCAAAATTATGTCCATCCATATAACAGAAGTCTTAAATCAGCTCCAAGTCCAAAATACAAAAACTCTTCTACATCTGTGAAACTTAGAAGGCATTAACAGGCAACAGGCAAGTTAACAGAACACATTACATTAGCCCTCAAAGCTTTGGAAACACTCTTACATTTTCTGAGACATTCTACACAACAGCAATGCTCTCCAGACTCTACGTATCCGCCACACTCTCTGGTTTCTGAGTGGAGACCTCCAGCCCCGTGCTACAACTTTGCCTTCAAGGCCCACTTGGACAGAAATTCTGTCCCATTGGCTTTAGGAGCACCCTAAGCCCAACTGAGTGGCAATTCCACCCTTACGAACACAGCACGCCATGGTTCCACCCTTTCAAACCCCTGAGGTCATGGCCATACCTCTTGAGACTGAGGCAGCTCAGCTTCTCACGCTATCTGCCTCTTCAGCTTCAGCTTCCTATGGCCGCATGGCCTGGGCCTCAGGCCCACATCTGCCCTGCCGGGCAAGTGTTCCAAAGCTCTGCAGCTCCACTGGTTTAAGTGCCCGGAGGCACCCCACTCTTGCTGGAAAGCGTCCTGCCCAAAGGCACTCAACTCTCTCACTCCGTGGGTCAGCAAGGCCAGCTCACCAATTCAAGTGCCCAGAGGCACCCCGTTCCGCGAGGAAAACTCTGCGCAGGCACTGACCTCTCTCGCTCCACGGGTCGGCTCCAGCGCTGCCTCTGGTTCTGCTGCTGCCGCTGCTGCTGCTGCTGGTCCTCTGTTGTTTCTCACCATCTGTGCCTTCTTCGTTCCTTCTGAATCTTCTATCCATTCGCAGTTTCAAAGTGGCTTCAACATTTTAGGTATTTGCTAGAGCAGCACCCCACTCCTGGTACCAATTCTGTTTTAGTCAGCTAGGGCTGCTCTAACAGAAATACCACAGAGTGGATGGCTTTAACAAAGAAAGATTTATTCTTACACAGTCCGGTAGGTTGCGAGTCTATATTCAGGGTGTCCGCTCCAGGGAAAGACTTTCCCCTTGACAGCTCTGGAGGAAAGTCCAGTATTGCATCAGTCATTGTCCAGGGAACGTCCTAACGCAAGAACCTCTGGTCTGAACGACGCGTTCTGCTCCCGGTGCTGCTTGCTTGATGGTAGCGAGGTTCTCAAATTGTCCTTGGTTGTTTTTCCTTTTATTCCTTGCAAGCTAAAAGCATTAAGGGTGGGGCAAGCCATACTCCAGGGAAACTTCCCCATAGCAGGAATTCACAGCCCCACCCTAATCCTTTAACCTACAGGTTAGCAAAACCACACAATGGAGGACATTTCCAAGATACTGGGAACCATATCCCAGCCACATGGCTGCACACATTTTTGGGGGGACACAATTCAAACCATGACACAGGTTTATTTATTTACTGTCCTAACTCTGTTTGTGTTAGGTAGGTTGGTAGTATTTTTCTAGAAATTTGTCCATTTCCTATAGGTTTTCAAAGTTGTTAGAGTACAATTGTTTGTGGTATTCTCTTACAGGTTTTAAATATTTTATTTGGGTCTGTTGTGATATTGCCCGTCTCATTTCTTACCTGGGTTATATGTTTCCTTTACTGTTTTCCTTTTGTAAGTTTGACCAAGGGCTTATTGATTTGACTGATCTTTTCAAAGAATCAACTTTTGGTCTTGTTAACTCTGCCAATTGTTTTTCTACTTTCTATTTCATTTAATTCTGCTCTCTGTTTTATTATTTTCTTTCTTCTAGTGTCTGAGGGCTTCTTTTGCTGCTCTCTACTGGTTCCAGTAGTAGAGTTAATGCTATGATTTGGGCTCACTCTTCTTTTTTGGAGGTGTGCATTTATTTAAATAAATTGACCTCAGAGCATTGCTTTGCTGTGTCCCAAAAGTTCTGGTAGAATGTGTGTTCATTCTCATTTGATTGTGTGAATTTCTTTATTCCACCCTTAATTTCTTCTATGACTCAGTCGCTTTTGAGAAAAGTATTGTTCCGTTTCCATTTGTATTATTTTCCTTGCCTTTTCTGTTATTGATTTCTTCTACTTTTATGGCTTTATGGTCAGAAAAGATGCTTTGTAATATTTCTTTATTTTTTTAAAATAAAGAAGTCCAGTTATATATTGAACAGAAATGTATATTCCCACATAGATTCACATGCTAACCTATATGCAGTTCCCACTGCTCTCCGTGCCCAGTGACAGCACACTATTCCTCTCTGCTCCATACATGTACTATCCTCCTAACAGTTTCCTATCCCCTCCACTCCACCCACTCCTCTTCCTCCAACAAGAGGTCAGCGGGATGACATCCTATAGATGCATAGAACCATAAAGTGCATCCAATATATGGTCACTCAGCATCACCAGGTCCAATCCATTTCTGTCCAAAGAGTGGAACTTCCTTATGATTTATGGACAGGGGCAGCATCAGGGCCAGGGACTAAGCTCCCAGGGGAAGCCCAAAGCTCCTGGACCATCAGTTGTGGTCTTTTATTGGAGACCTCCGGGTGCACCCCAATGTATTCTCTTGTTGCCAGTGAGACTCAACTTTGTGAGCTCCATCGTGGCTATCACTGGTGGTGGCCAGGCATCATCTGGTTCTTCCGGTCACAAATCGATGTAGTCACTTGCTCACGTGGGTCTCTCTGTCTTCTGGGTTCTCTTTTCCCCATGTCATTCTTGTCATCTGTGATAATCCATACCTGTTGAGTTGGGACTATCTGCTGTACTCTCAGATGGCAGCTTGGCAGCTTTTAAGACCCCAGATACCACTCATCAGTGAGGGGTGCAGAGAGTCCTCATTAGCAAAATGCTAGCTGTGCCAATTGGCCTCGATTTTGCCTGAGAGCATGGTCCCTGGCCCCCCGCCCCAACTACTCTGTCCTTGCAATATTGGGTTAGGATGGGAGGAGTACTTGAATTGTGTTGAAGTCCAGTTATTATTGATCTTCTTTCTAATGTGCGCTGTCAGAGATTTCACACAACTAAATTTCTATTAACTATCTAATCTAAACCCTCCCTCCTCCTCCCTCCTTCCCCACCCATGCAGCTGTCAAAGAGTCTTTTCTTCTATGCATGCATCTGTTTTTAAGTTCTTATCGTAGGGATCTCATACAATATTTATCCTTCTGTTGCTGACTACTTTCACTCAGCATAGCATCGTCCAGTTGAAACCAGGTTAAGAGATGTTTCCTGCAATCATCGTTGTTCTTTATCATTGCATAGTGTTCCACTGAGTATATATACCATAGTTTACCTATCCATTCCACTGTTGCTGGGCATCTGGGTTGATCCCAACTTTTTGCTGTTGTGGACTGTGCTGCAATGAACATTTGTGTGCATGTATCAGTTGGTGTGAATGGCCTTCATTCTGTAGGATGTATTCCAAGCAGTGGAATTACTAAGTCAAATGGTTTATCTATACACACTTTTTTAAGGGAGCACTAGATTGCTTTCCAAAGAGGTTGGACCATTTTGCAATCCCACCAACAGTGTAGGAGAGTTCCAGTCTCTCCACAGCCTCTCCAGCATTTCTTGTTTTGCATTTTTTGGATCATGGCTAACCTTGTTGGGGTATCTCATTGTCGTTTTGATTTGAATTTCTTTAATAGCTAACAATCATGAGCATGTCTGCATGTGTTTTTTGGCTACCTAAATCTCCTCTTTAGAGAAGTGTATGTCCATCTCCTTTGCCTATTGCTTAACTGGATGATTTATCTTTTTCTTATTGATATTTTGTAGTACCTTATAGATTATGGAGATCAGGCATCAGTCTGACATAGAGTTGCCAAATATTTTTTCTTGTTCTATAGGTGGCCTTTTAATTCTATTAATAAAGTCTTTGGATGAGCAAAAGTGATCAAGTCTTAGTAGTTCCCATTTATTTTCTCTTCTGATGATTGTGGTTTGTTTGACAGATTTTGAAGTCTGTCTACATTGTGTATTAAACTTTCCATTGTTGTTCCTACTTTTTCTTGGATGAGGTTTCTCATTTTAGATTTGATATTTAGGTCTTTTTTCCATTTTGAGTGGCTTTTGTATAGGGTGTAAAATATCGATCTTGTTTTAATTTAGTGCAGATGGGTATCCAATTTTGTTGGCACTATTTGTTGAAGATACTGTTTTTACCCCAGTTTAATGTCTTAGGGCCTTTGTCGAATATCAACTGTTCATAGGCAGACGATGTCATCTCTGGGGTCTTGATTCTGTTCCATTGATCTATCTGTCTGTTTTTGTACCAGTACCAGGCTGTTTTGACTACTGTGGCAGTATAACAGGTTCTAAGGTCAAGTAATGAGAGGCCTCCCAGTGTGTTTTTCTTCTTTAGTAATGTTTTACTTGTCTGGGGCTTCTTCCTTTTCTATACAAACTTGGAAATTTGTTCCTCCATTTCATTAAAAAGATGTCACTGGAACTTGTACTGGGGTTCCACTATATAAGTAGATTGCTTTGGGTAAAATAGACATTTTAACAACATTAAGCCTTCCTATCCGTGAGCAGGGTAGGTTTCTCCATTTATGTAAGTCTCTCTTAGTTTCTTGTAGTAAGGACTTGTAATTCTCTTTGTAAGGGTCTGTTATTTCTCTGGTTAAATTTATTCCTAGGTACTTTATCTTCTTAGGGGCTATGGTAAATGGTATTGACTTGGTGATTTCTTCCTTAATAATCTCTTTGTTAGTATAAAGGAATCCTACTAATTTACTTATGTTTATCTTGTTTCCTGAGACTTTGCTGAACTCTTCTATCAGTTTGAGTAGTTTCCTTATGGGTTCTTTGAGATTCTCTGCATATACAGTTGTATCATCTGCAAATAGGGAGATTTTTAGTTCTTCTTTGACAATGTAGATGCCCTTTATTCCTTGGTCTTGTATAATTATTCTGGCTAGAACTTCTAGTGCAGTGTTGAATAGGAGCGGTGAGAGTGAGCATCCTTGTCTAGTTCCTGTTCTCAGGGGAAACTCGTTCAGTCTCTCTCCATTCAGGATGATGTAGGCAGTTGTCTTTGTGTTAATGGCCCTTATTGCATTGAGGAATTGGTGGTCTATTCCTATTTTGCTGAGAGCTTTTAGCATGAATGGGTGTTGGACTTTATCAAATGCCTTTTCTGCATCAATAGACAAGATCAGGTGATCTTTGTCTTTTGTGATATTTATGTAGTTGATCACATTAATTGTTTTCCTAATGTTAAACTAGCCTTGTATCCATGGTATGAATCCAACTTGGTCATGATGGATTATTTTTTGGATATGTTGTTGTATTCTATTGGCAACAATTTTGTTGAAGATTTTTGCATCTAGATTCATGAGTGATATCGGTCTGTAGTTCTCCTTTTTGGTTGGGTCTTTCCCTGGATTTGGTATCAGGGTTAGGCTGGCTTCATAGAATGAATTGGGGAGTGTTCGATCCCTTTCTATACTATGAAATAGTCTCAGTAGTACTGGAGAGAACTCTTCTCTAAAAGCTTGACAGAATTCTGCAGTGAAGCCATCAGGGCCCAGACTTTTTTTCAGCTGGCAGTTTTTGGATGACTTTTTAAATCTCTTCCTTTGTGATGGGTTTATTAAGTTGTTCTGCTTCACCTTGTGATAATTTTTGTAGGTGATACAAATCAAGGAATTTGTCTATTTCCTCTAGGTTTTCAAATTTGTTAGAATACAGTCTTTCACAGTATTCAGCTGTGATATTCCTGATTTCTGTTGGATCTGCGGTGACAACTCCCCTCTCATTTCTTATTTAGGTTATTTGTTTCCTTTCCTGTTTTTCTTTAGTAAGTTTAGCCAATGGTTTGTCAATTTCGTTGATCTTTTCCAAAAATCAGCTTTGGGTCTTATCAATTTTTTTGATTGTTCTATTCTCTGATTCATTTAGTTCTGCTCTAATCTTTATGATGTGTTTTCTTCTGGTGCCTCAGGGATTCCTCTGTTGTTCTCTCTCTACTTGTTCAAGCTGCAGGGTCAGGTCTTTGATTTGGTTTCTTTCTTCCTTCCAGATGTGTGTGTTTATGGAGATAAACTGACCTCTGAGCACTGCTTTGGCTGTATCCATAGGTTCTGATAGGAAGTGTTTTTGTTTTCATTGGAATCCATAAATTTCTTTATTTCATCCTTGATTTCTTCTATAATTCATGGTTTCTTGAGCAAGGTGTTGTTTAGTTTCCATGAGTTCCACTTTCTATCTATGTTTTTTATGCTATTGATTTCAACTTTTATGGCTTTATGATCTGAGAAGACACTTTGCATTTATTCAATGGTGTGGATTTTGCTGAGAATTGCTTTATGTCCTAACACGTAGTCTGTTCTGGAAAATGTTCCATGTGCACTGGAGAAGAAGGTGTAGTTGTCTGCTGATAGATAGAAATTCTGTATATGTTGATGAGGTCTAGCTGGTTAATTGTGGCAATAATGTCTTCTGGGTCTTTATTGAACTTTTTCCTAAACAATCTGTCCAATATTGACAGTGGAGTGTGGAATTATCTCACTATTATTGTGGAGCGATCTATCTCATTTGTGGGTGTACTCAGTGTTTCTTTGATGTATTTAGGTGCTCTAATATTAGTTGCATAAATATTTAATATTGTTAAGTCCTGCTTGTGTATTGAACCTTTCAACAATAAATAGTGTCCATCCTTAACTACCATGGTGGATTTTACATTAAAATCAATTTTATCTGAAATTAGAATTGCCACACATGCTCTTCTTTGTTCATTGTTAGCTTGATATATATTCTTCCATCCTTTAATTTTCAGTTTGTTCCTGTCTTTAAGTCTAAGGTGAGTTTCTTGCAGGCAACATATGGATAGGTCATGTCTTTTGTTCCAAGATGTCACTTGATGTCTCTTTGTTGAAGCATTCAGTCCATTCCCATTTGATGTAATTACTAATAGGTATGTGTTCAGTGCTGTCATTGTGAAGTGTTTATTTTTGTGTTGATGTTTTCTCTGTTGTTCTTATTAATCTGTTCTGCAACCTTCTTTTTTGTAAGTTGATTTTTCACCTTTTTCAGGGTTGATTTTGTGGTTGTTGAGACTCCTGTATTAAATTTCTTGATATGGTCTGTTGCTTCTTTATTGTGCTTTACTGCTGCCCCTGTGATCCTGCTTAATAGACCATACATACATACATACATACAATTTTGATTGCTACCAGTCTTGTCAACTTCCTGTCCAGCTGGAAGGACTGTAATGACTGTAGTGCATCCCTCTTTTTAATATGACAATATCTCTAGTTTACATGATGTGATCACTAGATTGTTTCTTTCACTATTATAGCTTTGAGTTTGTTTGGAGCCTTCCCTTACTGAGTAGGATTCTGGATGATGTGTCCTTCTAAAATGTAAAGTTAGTCGTTTTGTTTTTCCAAGTCAAGAGATTCTTTTAGTATTTCTTGTAGCTTTGGTTTGGTTTTTACAAAGTCTCTGAGTTTATGTTTATCTGTGAATGTCTTAATTTCATTTTCATATTTGAAAGATAGTTTTGCAGGATATATAATTCTTGGTTGGAAGTTCTTCTCCTTCAAGGCTTTGAACGTGTCATGCCACTGTCTCCATGTCAGTATCATTTCTGCTGAGAAATTTGATGAAAGCCTGCAGGGTTTCCCTCTGAATGTCAGCTTTGCTTTGAGTCTTGCTGCCTTTAAGAGTTTCTGCTTATGCTTCATTTTGTTGAGCTTGATTATAATATGTCTTGTAGTCTTTCTATTGAGATCTACATTGAGTGGTGTTCGATACATATCTTGGATATCTACATTCTCTTCTTTCATAATTTCTGGGAAATTTTCTGCCAGCAGCTTAGCAATAATACTCTCTGTGTTCTCAGGTGTCTTGCCCTGTTCAGGAACACCAATTAATCATAGATTGTTCCTCTTAATAGAGTCCCACATGCTACTTACTTTTTTTTGTTTCTTTTTTCTGATGTCTCCTCATAGATGCTGGTGTCAGTAGCTCTGTCTTCCAAGTCAGAAAGTCTGTTTTCCATTTATTCCACTCTGTTGTCTTGGCTTTGAATTGAACTTCTATCTTTGTGAGTTTGTTCTTGATCTGTTGGATTTCTGAGTTCTGATGTTCCATCTGATCAAACAGCTTGCTTAATTTTTCATTTTGCTCTGCTGCATTTTGTATAAGGTCTAGGAGGGTTCTATATATAATCCTTTTGTATTCACCTTCTGATAGCTTCAGAAAATCTTCTTCATCTGGGAAGTTCTGAGGTGGTTCCTTGTGGGGGTCTTCTGATGCCTTGGGTGATTCCCAGGTTACCGTCTTCTCTAAAGTTTGTTGCTTTTTGGGCTGCATGTGGGTCAATAGAGGCTGGGAGAGATGCTGTGAAGATGGACCACAGTTGTCTCTCTAGACTGTCTTAAAATGAGAAGTAAAAAGTATTTGACAACTTCCAAAGTCAGTCGGGTTTTCAGGTGTATACATCCCTCTTCCCAGCTGGCAAAGTAAGTACCTCTATATTGAAACCCAGATGTTATAAACTAGCTCAAAATACAGAAAGGCTACTGACCTGCTGGTCTCTGCTGTCAGGCCCCAGCTGTAGGTGATACTGTGTAGAATTCTGCTTTTCTGCTGGAAAAGTGATCTCTCCTGTGTAGGCAGTGCCTTCCACCCCAGCAATTAGGTCCAGCTGAGGCTTCAATGTAGATGACTCTACCTTCCAGTGAAAGAAGATGGCATCCCACACAAGCTCGCCAGTGGGCCAGGACCAGGCTCCCAGCAGAAAGAGAGGCCAAGAGTGCCGAAATGCTCAGAGTCCACAGCCTCTGCCACTGGGCCCCAGTCTCAGGTGACACTGTGGAAAACATTGCATCCCTGCTGGAAAAGCATTCTCCCCCAACAGGCTCCACCTTGCAGCCTAGGAACCAAGTCTGGCCAGGGCCTCTGCTTGGGCTTCTTGTTTCCCAGTGGATCAAGATGGCGTCCCTCACAAGTGCATGTGTACGGCCATCACATGGCAGAGGCAGAAAGATAGGCCGGGGAGCCGAGATGTATAGAGTCCAAAGCCAGGCTCTCAGAACATAGCAATTACTCTTGACAGTCCTACCAGCCATGCATCTGAGACCAGCAGCCAGTCAAGTCCAAGCTCTGCCTGCCAGTCAAGACAGAGGAAAAAAATTCAAAATAGGAGTTACCACCAGTCTGTGCAAGCCTGTACTGGCCGAGAGTGGGGTCAGTGAAAGAGAGGAGGTTTTGTGTTCAGTGGCATGAAGTCCAAATTAACAGCCCAATGCTGCATCCCAGGGCTTTTTAGGTGTCCAGAAGGGTCCATTTAATTATCATTTCAGGTCTTGGTTTCCAGAGGGATTTAAGGAGATGTGCATTTAGTCAGCCATCTTGTAATATTTGAATGCTTTGGATTCTGTTAAGGCTTGCTTTATGGCCTAACATATGGTCTATTCTAGAGAATATTCCACATGCATTTGGCTGTTGGGTGGAGTGTTCTATATGTCTATGAGGTCAAATTTGTTGATTGTGGCATTTAGATCTTCTGTATATTTGCTGAACTTCTTTCTGGGTGTTCTGTCCTTCACTGAAAGGTGTGTGTTGAAGTCTCCTACTATTATTATGGAGCTGTCTATTACTCTTTTCAATGCTTTAGAATATTTTTTATGTATTTAGGAGCACTGTCATTGTGTGCATAGATGTTTAATATGGTTATGTACTCCTGGTGTCTCGATCTTTTAATCATTATGTATTGTCCTTCCTTATCCATTGTGGTGGATTTTAAAGTCTGTTTCATAAGAAATCAATATTGCTACTCCTTCCCTTCCCTTTTTTTTTAATGTTGTCTGCTTGAAATATTTTTTACCATCCTTTAAGTTTTAGTTTTGTTTGTGTGTTTACGTCTAAGGTGTGTCTTTTGTAGGCAGCATATAGACAGATACTTTTTTTTGAAATCCATTCTGCTACTCTGTCTCTTTATTGGTGCATTTAATCCACTTACATTCAACATAATTATTGATAAGTCTGTGTTTAGTGCTGTTGTTTTGATGTCTGCTTTTGTGCGTTGTTGACAGTTTATTCCACTTACTTTTTTGTGCTGAGTTTTTTCTTCATGTGCTTTCATTGTTGTTAGTTTCGTATTTGCTAAGTCTTTATGTTTTTCTTGTTTGTTTTCTTTTATTTTGATGTATAGGATTGTTAGTTTCTTTTTTTGTTTCATTAACACCCCTATTTTTCTAATTTTAAACTATTCTTTTAGTTCTTTATATCACCTTGACTTCCTCTCCATTTGCAAGATCTATGACTATATTTTTTTAATTCTCTCCTTTTTGATATAATGTTGTCATCTTTTACATAATGACATCAGTGTTTCCCTATTTCAGTGCTTTACCTTTGATTTGTTTTTTGTGATTTCCCTGTCTGGGTTGATGTCTGGTTGCTCTGTCCTGCATTCTAGGCTTAATTTGTTATCTGATGTTTTTGATTTTCTAACTGAAGAAACTTTCTTTAGTATTTCTGGTAATTTTGATTTGGTTTTTCAAATTCCCTACACCTCTGTTTTTGGAAATACCCCAATTTCACCATCATATTTGAGAGACAGTTTTTCTGGGTATATAATTCTTTGCAGTCAGTTTTGGCCGTCAAGCCTATATATGTCATCTCATTGTCTTCTTGCTTTTGTGGTTTTTACTGAGCAGTCTGAGTTTAGTCTGTTTGATTCCTCTTTGTAGATTATTTTTTATTTATCTCTGGATGTTCTTAAAATTTTCTCGTTATCTTTGGTTTTGATAAGTTTGATTATAAAATGTCTGGTATCTCTCTTTTGGGGTCTATCTTGTGTGGCATTTGATGAATATCTTGGATAGATATCTTCCTGTCTTTCATGATATCAGGTAAGTTTCCTATCAACAAATCTTCAGTAATTCTCCTGGTATTTTCTGTTATCTTCTTTGTTCTGGTACTCCAATCATTTAAGGCTATTCCTTCTAATATAATCTCACGTAATTCTCAGTATTTCTTCATTTTTTTAAATTCTTTTATATAATTTTTCCTCAAATATATTGGTGTCAAGTGCTTTATCATCAGTCTCACTAGTTCTGCTCCTTTGGTTTTCTAGTGAGTGTTTTAATTCTGAAATTTTATTATTAATCTTATGAATTTGTTTCCTGTCTCTCTATGAATTCTTGCAACCTGCATAATTTTTCATTATGCTTTGCTCCTTGAATACTCTGGGGTCAGTTCTACCCTGGCCCCTAGGGTCGCCATGAGTTGGCTCCGACTCGACGGCACTTGGCTGGCTTGTTCTAAACTTTGTAAGTTCCTCTATTGCTATGTCTCTGTGTTTCTTGGTTTGTTCTGCATTTTGCCTGATCTTTTGTAGAGTTCTGCATGTTAATCCTTTGTATTCTACATCTCGTAATTCCAGGAAGTACTTTTCATCTGGAAGATTTCTTGATTCTTTGTTTTGGGGTTTGCTGAAGCCACTATGGTCTGTTTCTTGATTTCATAGTGATGGTTTTCACTGAGACATCAGTAAGTTATTGCACTTATTTGTTTTATGCATGCCTGTTGTGTCCTAGCTTCTTGTTTTGTTTTTGGTATACCCAAACAGGCTGCTGAAGTAAGCTATTTTGGTTATTGAGGCCTTTGAAGTTCTAACATCCTGTCACCAGGTAGTTATAGCTGTTACTAGGTACGTGAGGCCAGGAGTCCATTTACCTTTCTTATAGTATCCAGCCCAGGTGTCCAGGTAGTTGGTCACCAAGTATGTGATGCAGCTGTTACCTACAGTCCTAGTTGAAAAAGGGTGTTTGATGTAGGCTCAGGTATCTGGCTGCTATTCAAGGGGGTCACACACTGAGAAAAGCAGGGGTTTGACAGCCACCCTTTAATGTGTATGAGGAAAGTGTGTCCCTGTCCTCAAGATCATGTAGATGGGTGGTGTCATAGATTGAATGTGTCCCCCAAAAATATGTGTAGTAATTTGGCTGGGTCAGGATTACCTTTGTTCAGTGATTACCTTCTATTTTATGATTTTCTTATGTTGTAAATCCTAATTTCTGCCTGTGGTTAACAGAGGTTTAGGGTGGGACTGTAAATCTCTTCCTAAAGTCACCTCCCTGCTGTGCTGTAAAAGGGGTTTCCCTGGAGTGCGACTGGCATCACTTTTTATCCTTTTATCCTACAAGAGATAAAAGGAAAGGGAAACAAGCAGAGAGTTGGGGACCTCAAACCATCAAGAAAGCAGCATGGGGGGTTGAGTGTGCCCTTCGGATCCGAGGTTCCTGCACCCTGACCAAAGACTGATGCAACACAAAGACTTCTCTCCAGAGCCAACAGAAGGAAAGCTTTTCCCTGGAGTGGACACTCTGAATTTGGACTTGTAACCTACTGGACTGTGTAAAAATAAACTTTTAAGGCCATCCACTCTGTGGTATTTCTGCTAAAGTAGCACTAGCTGACTAAAGTGGTGAGTTTTGTAGCCGGACTATGGGCACCCAGTGCTGTTGGCAATAAGGACTGTAAGGTACCACTTATTCTTGGACCCCTGTTTTGGGTGGCTAGGTAGCATGGATGGAACCACCAGACCTCAGGACCCTGATGTGGGTAGATGAGGACCCTGCTTGACAGGCACAGCAGTATTAAGTGTCATAAATCTGCCTCTCTACCAGTTAGCTGAAACAGTGGAGGTTAGACCTCAGGTATACACCCTGCTGTGGTGTGCTAATGAGGATCTAAGCTGTTGAAATGGGCCCACACAGCTCTGTGCAGGGGTGAAGGACATTCAAATTCTGTGGACTTCTTATGTCAGTTTCTAGGCAAAAGAACTGTTACTGCACAGTTTAGGGGAGCTGGCAGATTATTTTTCTCCTGTTTGTTAATTTGTTATCTATCCAAGGCTGAGAGAATTTCTCAGGGCAAATGTGTGTACTACTTCCAGCTCCAGGAACACGTTGATCTCTGAAGCTTGTTCCGACTCATTCCAGAGCAGGCAGGGTGCTTGTAAAATGGGAGGGTGGTTTTTCCCCAAGTGGTGTTTTTGACTTGCAAAGTAGAATAGATGTAAGCACTTATCTTTTACTAATTGAGTGCCACTTTGTTATTTCTGGAGGTATGAGTGGACTTTCTGCCTCGCAGTCTCTCTCCACATAGAAAATGTCTCCTGAATGCCCCTGCTATCTTCATGAGCTTGCACTAGTGTATGTGGTGGAAATTTCCACTACATGAGTTCTGGCAACTGCTTGCTGCTTCTGAAGTTTCTCTTCTTCTCCCTGCCATTCAGCTCAATTCCTAACCTTTGCCTTTGATGTTCAGGGCTTCTAGATTGTCATATATAATTAATTCATTTGCTGTTGTTGCTGTTGTTCTTTGTTGTAAGAGGGATTACAGGAAGCTTCTTACTATTCTGTCTTTTTGGCCCTGCCTTTATCTTTCCTTTCTTTTTTTCTTAATTATAAAAATATACGTAACACCAAGTTTGTCAGTTCATGACTTTTCAGGTGTACAATTTAGTGATACCAATTACATTAATCATGTTGTGCAACCATTAACCATCATCTATGCCAAATTTTTCATCATCATAAACAGAAATTCATCATTCCCCAAGCAATGTTCCCTGATCTCCCACTTCTGATAACTACTTAGAAAGTTTGGTCTCTATATATTTAACTGTCCTTGTCATTTTATATAATATTTGTCCTTTTGTGATTGGCATTTCAATAATGCTTTCAAGGTTTATACATGTCATAGCATGCACTGAGACTTCATTTCTCTTTCTCTGAATAGTATTCCATTATGTGTATTTTTGTGTTGTATTTCTTTTTTGGAGCCAAGCCATTCTCTCTGAAAAGCTTTAAAATTGCATAATACAAAATTTAGTAAGAAATACAAAACAGGAGTTCTCTTTTGAACATATTAAGAACCAAAAAAGCAATTTTTAATTCTTGAACAAATAAGAATTACCTGGAAGCATGCTAAAATGCAGAATCTTGGCTTCAAACTCAGACCATTATATTTGATTATGTCTGTTAGTCAGATGTCATTCTGAATAAAAGCAGAATGGGATGTAGCTTTTTCAACCATAAACTCTAAACACTTAAAATTTCTTCAACAAAAAAAAATATAAATTCCTCAAAGAAAAAACTCCATGAAGACATAGCTTTTAAAACTCAAACTAATTAACCATGATTATTATCATAATACTTCTTTTCACAGAGCAATAGAGGAGTGTTTGAGAATTATCTCTATGAGTAACTTTCCGGCTAAAAGAGTTTAGTGTGGATGATAGCATGAATTTTTAGAAAATCCCCTGGTGGGACAAATGGTTAAGTGCTCAATTACCAGCCAAAAGTTTGGTAATTCCAAACTACTCAGAGATACATCAGGAGACAATCCTGGGGATTGTATCTGAAAGGTCACAGCCATGAAAAGCCTACAGAGCAGTTCTACTCTGCACACATGTGTTTGCCATGACTGAAAACTGACTTGACAACAACTAACAACAGAACATCTGTCTTTACTGGCATAATTAAGTTTAACTCCATGATATCACCATAACTATTTAAATGAGGCAGAGTGATTCAACTGATTTATCATTTCCTAAGGAGAAGCTATCACGTGTGTAACCCTACACAGGTGTTTGATAACAGCAGAAAGAGCTGACTAGATTGTTGCTAAAGTGGGGAAGAAAAGCACATCACTTAGTAGACTTTACAAAGACACACACGTACCAGATTATATACTGGAAGCAATAAGTGCATGACATCCAAAGTAAACATTGCATTAGTTCAGGAAATCTCAGTGTGCTGCTGACTAATACAGGAAAAAAACAAGGACTGGGCTGTATTCTGAAAGATAGATAGAATTAAGATTGTTAGAAGGGGGAAATCATATTAGCAAGGGTGCAGTGCACTATTTTGTTTCCTAGGCTGCTGTGCTAAGGTTGAATTGAGCAGTTGTTTGGGATTACCAAACATCAGTCTTAGTTTTTAAAAAATAAAAACCAGTAAAGAAGGATGTAGAGAGCAAGGAGAATGAGACAGAGTGGAAAATAAGCCTAGCATACTCAGAAGAACAATTTGTGCTGTTAGACAGGCAGCACATTCCCCCAGAGAATGTCCCTGGGTTTATTAAAATAATAAAGAAGAAAAAATAGCAAATATTTATCAAGAATTTATTGTGTACCAGATATTATTCGATACTTTACATGGAGTAATTTATAAAGTCTGACAACTAAGTTTGCAAATTTGCCACTACGTGTTTACTTTGGCAGCACTGTACGAACAACTTGGCAAAGTTTAATAACCTTGGTATATCAGTGTCTGAGAGCTGTGTTTGTATCAGTGTGTGTTGGTGTCTTGTGGAGTGGCATTCATTATTGCTGTTGCATGTTTTCGTGTGCCATTACAAGAATGTCAGAACTCAAATTAGAGCAATGAACAAACATTAAATTTCTTGTTAAACTTGGCAAGAATGGAAGTGATATCAGGGACACGTTAGTCCAAGTTTATAGGGATAGTGCCATGAAGAAAACAGCAGTGTACAGATGGATCAAAAGTTTTTCTGAGAGACAAAAAGCATCACTGATGAGGAGACATCAAGGTGGCCAGTAATGAACAGAACTGAGAAAAGCATTGCAAAAATTTATTGAATTGTTTGTCCAAATCATTAGCTGACTGTGGGAAGCATAGTAGACCACGTAAACATGGATAGAGAAACAAGAAAATCTTGAGAGAAACTCTTGGCATGAGAAAGATGTGTGTAAGAATGGTTCCAAAAGATCTCAGCAATGAACAAAAGCAAAAGAGAGTTGAAGTTTGCCAAGACCTTTTGGAGATGCAAGACAAAGTTTGGGGCTGTGTTGTCACTGGTGATGAAAACTGGGTGTACCAATATGACCCTGAAACAAACCATCAAAGTGCACAACAAAAGTCAGTCAATTCTCCACGACCAAAAAAGTTCTGTCAGTCCAAATCGAGTTACAACAATGTTGCTACCTTTTTTGATTTCAGAGAAACTGTTCATTATGAATTTGTACCAACTGGACAAACAATTAACCAGGTTTACTATTTGGAAGTACTGAAAAGGCTGTGTGAAAAAGGTAGACAAAAATGACCTGAACTTTTCACCCATAACTCATGACACATATTGCCGGAGAATGTCTCCGATGAACAGGGTCAAAGGTAGGGGAAACACCAAGGATAAGAAGGAAACAAGACAAGCCACAGTGGGATCCAGGGGCTAACAGCCATTGCTGCTAAGAGTCTAGAACTGAGGTTTATTGAAGTATTTACACTGTTTACTAGAGGACATTAAGCTCTTTAAAGAATTGAAGACGTCCAGATCTGTCTATTTCCTTATCTCAATGCAAGCAGTTTTCTGCGTCCTTTATTTTCTCGTGATTTTCTGTGTCCCTGTGTGACTTATCTCCTTGATCTGGATGTACTATTAGGTCACTTCTAGGTTAAAGGACTCAAAATGTTAATAAATCATGTCCCCAGTACAAAAGGTTAGGCAGAGTTGTCATACGCAACACTATGGCAGCTCAAGGTGGCTGCAGTCATGTCAACAGTGTTAGTATATTTCTCTACAGAGCATTAGTATATTTCCCACAACATATCATCATGACAGTGCACCAGTTACAGGGCACTGTCTGTGAGGGAGTTTTTAGCCAGTAAACAAATAACTGTATTGGAACATCCTCCATACTCACCTGATCTAGCCACCAAAGATTGTTTTATACATGAAGAGAAAGGAAATATTGAAAAGAAGACATTTTAATGCCATTCAGGACATCAAGGTTAATACAACATCTCTGATGGCCATTCTAAAAAGACTTTCAAAATTGCTTTGGAGAGTGGCCCGGGTGCCGGCATCAGTGCATAGCTTCCCAAGGACAGTACTTTCAATGTGACCTTAGTGATATTCAGCAGTAGCACTTTTTCTAGAACGAGTCTGTGAACTTACTTGTCAGACCTTGTATTTAAACGTCTAAGAACTCTATGAGGTAGGAACTTTTTCCATGCTGTCATGAGGGTTCCTAACAGCCCATGGTCCTCTCAAAAATAAGTTTAATTTGATCATTTTATGTGCTTCCTCTTTTACACATCCAAGAAGTCTGATTTAGGAAAATATCTGTTTTCTATGGACAGTATATTTATGTAATCCAATTATAAATTTTCAGTTACAGTGAGTATTTTCCCATTGAATGCTCAGTACAAGCTTTACATATATCTGTCTTATGTACACATGTAAAATTGTGAGTACTGATGAGAATGTCCCTTCATGACACCTATGGTTTGTACTTGCTTGCAGCCAGGAAGGCCATGAAAGAAAGGCCTTGAAAATATGCTTCTATAAAGATTACAGCCAAGAAAATACTATGGAGCAGTCCTACTTTTTAAGCACTCGGGATCATCATGAGTTACAACAGACTTGATGACAAAAAAGAGTATTGATGAGAAATAAAGTATATAATTTTATAAACCAAATCAAAGAAAATAAGAAGTTGATGTGAAACAGTGAAGCATGCAGGAAAATCAGAAGAAATGTTCAGTTATTTCATAAGCAAGCTTGACAGAGTAAACTAGTGACCTAATGAAAAAATGTGTCTACTGTAATCTTGCATTTGCCGTTATAATCCAGTTCTATCGGTAACAAGCTTCAGAAACACAGCCCCTATTGCCTAAACTTCCCAGAAGTTCAGGAAAATTAGCAAGATTTTTGGCTACTGGATTTTAGAATTACTCTTGGATAATTTCTCTAATTTCAAGAAACTCATAGTCTCCCAAATTTAACATGTGAAAAATAATCATCTAAATGCAATTCCAGTCTTGTCTGATAATTACAAAATTCCCTCTGGCATAAGCATGAACGGCTTCCAGGAAAATTGGTTTCCCTGCATGTACACAGTAAGTTGCCTTTTCATCAACTAAATGAATAGGTGTCAAATCATCAAGTGGCTTTAAGTCTTAGTTAAATGGTGGTTAATCGTAGGTGCCAAAAAATTTTAAAGTGGCATAATGTCTAATATTAATAATTTCATAATTCCATTGTCTGAATTCAATTTAAATTCTATTAAGTGCCCTGCTATTCCTTGCCTTATTAGAATACTTTGACAACTCTGAAAACCATATGGGTGAATCATCTGACTTCTAATTCAAGTATCTTTATACTGTTAATAAATAAGAGTATTGAAAAGGCAAAGAGAACATTGAATGCTTAGTTTTTTGTGGGGAGGATTACCAGTTTATAGTGAACTAAGCCCTAGGCAGAGGAAAGCTGGACAGTGAATAAGCAAGACAGAAGAACTAATGCCTTTGAATTGTGGCATTGGAGAATACGGAATATACCATGAGCTGCCGAAAGAACAAACAGATCTGTCTTGGAAGAAGTACAATCAGAGGGCTTCATAGAAGCAAAGATGGTGAGATTACATCTTAACATACTTTGGACGTGTCATCTGGAGGAATCAGTCCCTGGAATAAAGTGGAGCATCAGTGAAAAGGAGGAATATCTTCAGTGAAATGAATTGACACAATGGCTGGGCTCAAGCCTAACATTGATTGTGTCCATGGCCCAAGACTGGGCAGTGTGTGTTCTGTTGTGCACAGCGTCACTATGAGTTGGCGCCAACTCAACACAACAAAGCTCTAGGCTTCTCCAGCTTGAATGTTGGGTCAGATCAAGCCCATAAAGTAAGTAGATGTACACAATCTCCTGACATTGTTCTCTCTCGTACCATAAAACATAGGACAGACCATTGTCCCCGAAGTATGTAGTTTTGTATTTTAAAAAAGTAGTAACTGATTAAAATACATACTTCAAAAATATTTTATTGTGCTTTAGATGCAAGTTTACATCCCAAGTCAATTTGTCACACAAAACCTTGCACACACATTGCTATGCAACTCTAGCTACTTTCTCCACCCGGGGACAGCACACTCCTCCTTTCCACTCTGTGTTTCCTGTGTCCATTCAACTAGCTCATGTTCTCTTCCACTCTCTCGTCTCACTGCAGGACAGGAGCTGCTCAGGTAGCCTCATGTATATACTTAAGCCAAGAAGTACACTTGTTGCCAGTATTGTCTGATGTCTTACAAGGTCTGACAGTTCAGTCTGCAGACTAAATTATTGTAAGTGCCGCATACCTCGCTGCTGAATATCACTATAGTTACCTTGAAAGTACTCCCCATGGGAAGCTACGCACTGATGCCAGCCCCTAGTCTGTCCTTCAAAGCAATTTTGAAACTCTTTCTGGACTGGCAATTGCACATGGTGGCATGGTGTCAAGTTCGCGAACTTAACTGTCTAGTTGCCTGTGAGGGAGTTTTTAACCAGTAAGCAACTGTATTGGGACACCCTGCCTACTCACCAGAACTGGCCCTCAAAGACTTTTTTCTTTACCTGAAGATAAAGGAAATATTGAAAGGAAGATGCTTTGATGATATTCAGGCCATCAAGCATAATACAATGACAGCTCTGATGACAGTAAAAGTGTTCCCAAATTGCTTTGAAGGGTGGACTAGTCACTGGTGTTGGTGCATAGCTCCCCAGAGGAGTACTTTGAAGGTGAACACAGTGGTATTCAGCAGTGAGGAATGTAGCACTTTTTCTAGGATGAGTTTGCAAACTTAACTGGCAGTCCTTGTATAGCCTAGTCCAATCTTTGTCTGAGGAGTTGGCTTTGGGATTGTTATCAGCTCTGGGCTAATGAGAGTCAGGGGCTCATCTCTTCCAGAGAAGCTTCCAGTCTGTCAGATCATCAAATCTGGTCTTTTAATAGAGTTCTAGTCCTGCACACCGATTTTTGTCCCACTACACCAGGGCCTCTACATTGTATTCAGTCATTGGTGGTGGCTGGGCACCATCTAGTTCTTCAGGTCTCAGGGTGACATAGTCTCTGGATTATATGACCCCGTCTGTTTCTTGGGCTCATTTTTTTTTTTAAATGACTGAGTGAAAATGTACATTCCCATATAAATTTGTGTGCCCAACTATACATAGCTTCCACTGCTCTCCCTGCCCGCTGACAGCACACTGTTCCTCTCTGCTCCATACATGTCTCATCCTCCCAAAGTCTCCTTTCCTCTCCTCTCCACCCACTCCCCTTCCTCCAGCCAGAGGTCAGCAGGATGATATCCTACGGATGCATAGAACCATAAAGTGCATCCAATATATGGTCACTCTGCGTCGCTAAATCCAGTCCATTCGTGTCCAAAGAGTGGATCTTCATTATGATTTATGGGCAAGGGCAGCATCAGGGCCAGGGGCCATGCTCTCAGGGGAACCCCCAAACCGCTGGACCATCAACTGAGGTCTTTTAGTGGAGATCTCAGGATGCAGCCCTTTTTATTCTTGTGTTGCCAGTGAGACTCAGCTTTGTGAGCTCCATCACAACTATCATTGGTGGTGGCCAGGCACCATCCGGTTCTTCCGGTCCTAAGTCGATGTAGGCACCCACTCATGTGGGTCTCTCTGTCTTCTGGGTTGTCTTTCCCCCATGTCGTTTTGGTCCTTGGTGAGCATCCGTTCCTGCTGAGTTGGGACTATTTGCACATTTTCCTTATGTCTCTGATATCTTCCCTTCTCTTCTGCTCCAGGTGGGTTGAGATCAGTAAATGCTACTTAGATGGCTGCTTGCTAGCTTTTAAGATCCCAGATGCTACTCACCAAAGTGGGACACAGAACATTTTCTTAAAAAAACCTTGTTATGCCAATTGATGTCCCCTGAAACCACAGTCTTCAGAACCCTGCCCATGGTACTCTGTACTTTGAAGTGCTAGATCATAATTAGGAAACCTCCTAGCTTTGGAAAACTTTGGTGGTGTAGTGGTTAAGTGTTACCTCTGTCAAACAAGCGGTTGGCAGTTTGAATCTGTCAGGTGCTCCTTGGAAACTCTATGGAGTGGTTCTACTCCATCCTACAGGGTTGCTGTAAGTCGGAACCAACTCGATGGCAGTGGGTTGGGGTTTGGTTCTTAGCTTTTGGTTTAGCACAGCTGTGCTGTCCTCCCTTCTACTGTATGTGCTCATTCCCCTCACCTAACCCAGTTTCTATCTACTGTCTAATCAATGAATACCCCTCTCCCTCCTTCCCTAGCCTTTTAAACATCAAACACTGTTTTTTTCTGTTTGAACATTTTCTTGAGTCTTTATAATAGCGGTCTCATAACAATATTTGTCCTTTTGCAAGTAATTTCCCTCAGCATAATGTCTTCCAGATTCTTCCATATTACATTTTCTATGTTCATTGCTGTTCTTTATAATTGCATTAGTATCCCAATGTGTGTATCATATTTGACCCATTCATCGACGGCCACCTGGGTTGATTCCATCTTTTTGCTATTGTGGACAGTGCTGCAATAAACATTGGTGAGTACATATCTATTTGTCTGACAGCCCTATTTCTCTAGCATATATATTCCAAGAAGTGGGGTTGCTGGATCATATGGTATTTTTAGCTTTTCAAAAAAGTGCCCAATCAATTTCCAGAGTAGTTGTACCACTTCACATTCCCTCTAGCGTTAAGTGTTCCAGTGTCTCCACAACCTCTCCAACATTTATTGTTCTGTGCTTTTTAGATTAATGCCAGCCTTACTGGGCTAAAATGGCATCTCATTGTAGTTTTGATTTGGATTTCTCTAATGGCTAGAGATTCTGAGGATTGCCTCATGTCTGATTAAAATACTGATTTCTACTGATCTCTCACTTTTATGTATTATTGGGATTTTTCTTGCCCCCCCCCCCGTTTTTTTGAAGTAGTTGTGTAATTTTCTAAACTCACACGTAGAACAGTTGGCAGCTGTATTTTGTGTTACAGCTAGAATGTGATTCAGGATGGTTTCCTCTTCCTCATTGTCATTCTTTCCACTTAGTTACTTTCTGAAAATTGGCTTGTGGAGATGACACAGTTTCCCAGTAAGTAACACAAGTATTTGTTTACACTTCTGAAGTATTTTTTGGTTTCTTTCTTCATTGTCTATATACAAATGTGGAAACTCTGGTGGAGTAGTAGTAAAGTGCTACGTCTGCTGACCAAACGGTTTGCAGTTCAAATATGCCAGGTGCTCCTTGGAAATTCCATAAGGCAGTTTTACTCTGTCCTATAGGGTTGCTATGAGTCAGAATTGACTCTATGGCAGTGGATTTGATTTTGGTTTATATACAGACAAGAAATCTAAACAATGTATTTTTCCCTAGCCATTTTGGTCTCTTTTCATGCCCTTTTCCAATCAAATAAATGACAATCGATGATTCAATAGTATAGGCATTTATAGCAATGTTGTCTTGTGCCATCAAATCAATTTCAAGTCACGGTGACCCCATACGTTACAGAGTAGAACTGGAGCCATTTGGTGGGTTTGTTTGAATAGCCAACTTATTGTTTATCAGCCAAGTGCAAACTATTTGTGACTGCAACTTATAGTAATAGCTGGTGTCATTTCTTCCTTATTCCTACATATAAAAATTCCATGCTCTGTACTTCTGTTTTACCTATAAGAGTTGCTTTTGTAATCACTGTCAGGTATTTAGAGACATTTGCTAGAAGATTAGAAGGTATGGAAGGCATAACCATTTTAGTAGCTGGAAAGAAATAACATTCTCAGTAATTCTGGGCAAAATCTATACGATTTATGAAATCACACCTCAATCTGTATTAGGAACTGCATTAAACCATAGCTTTTAATTTTAAGAAAGCCTGTATCATTTTAAAACATAACAGAGGACTTCCAATAAGATTTTAAGTCTTACAGAAAATTAATGTTTTTATCTAAGGTAAGATGTTTCATGAGCATTAGGATTTTGAAAATAAAATCACCATCCCATAAGCACAATAAAATAATTAAGAGGTAAATTTTACACAGATAAGTATAAAAGCATAAAAACTAGGAACAGGGAAAGAAGACAAACGTAAGACTTTCAGAGAAATAAAGAAATGGTGCCAAAAGGCCACAGCTCAAAGAACTGAGAAATGAGGAAAATACTGAGGGTTCGTGTCCTGTGTATAAGAAAGCAGCCGTGGATTCTCCCCTGGAGAGTCGTGTTTAGTTAGGAGGAAACAGAATTGCTTAGGTTCTAGTTCAGTTCTGAGCCCTGATTAAGTCCCATGGATGGCACCCCAAAGGCCGGCAGTTTGAATCCACCTGCTGCCCTTTGTCAGCCCTTTGGGGCAGTACCACTCTGTCGCATAGGGCAACTGTGAGTTGGAAATGACTCAACAGCAGTGGGTTGGTTTTTTTAGTTTAGTTTCTGTCTTCTCTATTGATATGAATGCAAAATTAAAGAAGACAATTTCAAGAAATTAGGTAGCAACCCATATGATTAAGCATTTGAGTTATTTCCTTTATTTTTTTTCCTATCAATAAACTGTTACAGCAAAGTACTTTTGAAAATTTCCAGTTACTTTTATTTATGATGAATTCTTACATGTTGAATTATTGGGTCAGAGAAATACATCTTTATTGCTCCTTGGAATGTGTCTTTCTTAATTCCTTCCAGAAAAGGCTGGGCCAGTTTACACTGTCTCCAGCAAAGTATAAAAATTTCTGTCTCCCTGTATTTTTATCAACAGGATTATCCTTTTTACAACTCTCCACCAATTTGAGAGGCAAACATGTCAGAATTGTTTTAACATGTATTTCTTATTTTAATTCACTCTTGTTTAATTACCTTAATAGTATATTAATACTGAAAATAGGTTACTGTAATATCTGCCATGTAGCGAGCAAAAATAACATACCAAAGATTAGACATCTTACAAAAGCAAAATCATTTATTTGTTTCCTCATTTGTTCTATTTATTGAATGCTTTCATTATATTGTGGACAGTTCTGAGCACTGGAGAAATAAAAGATGGGCAAAAAGATACAGTCCTGCTCTCAAGGAGCTCACAGTTTAATTAAGAAAGCAGATACAATAATGCAGTGTTATCTACACTCTAATAAAACTATATACAAGGTTGGTATGTATAGGTCAAGGATGGGCAAGAAGGAGACTAATTTTTTAAAAAATAATAATTAGACTCAGATTAAGGGGAGAAATGGTCAGTAACTACAGAAAGCAGCAGAGATATGGAGTACTCCAGAGACCAAGAGTGATGCTGTGAGTTTTGTACATACGGAAAAAGTTCCAGTTAACCCAATTTTATATCATAAAGACTGAGCTTCCTATTGGTGATTCACACATTCTGCATTAAAAAAGCAACAGATTTTTCCTTTACTCAGCTGGTAGCCTGCCACTTCTTGTTTTCCAATTATTTTATAGCATTAGATGAGTTAAAGTAACCATCTTAGGGCCAAATTTGAATTCATTTACCAGGTGGGTAGTGGACTCATTCCTATGATGCAATCAGTTTAAGCAAGTGAAACGTAAGTTTTCTTCCTTTTTAAGATTTTTCTGCATGGTTTATCTTGTGGTTTTCCTCTTTCTGCAAGGAAGCAAACTTAGAAATAATGTCAGCATGAGAATCTTGTGACTCATTTACCTCTGACATAACTTCAGAGTCTCATAAGTTTCCAGTGATCCAAAAAGTCATTTTTCTAATCATGAGACTTAGTGGCTTCACACACTGACTCTTCCCATAAGAGTTAACAGGTTTACTGGCAGATGCACGGACTGACATTCCAGTGGCTACATTCTTCTCATTAGCCAATACCATTTATTCATTGTCATTCAATAAATATTTATTTGGAACTCACTGCTTTCAAAATACATTTGGTTTTATTTAGCATTTTACAAACATTTTAAAGTGTTTATCAGTAAGCCCATCAATCTTACCCCTACTTCACAGGACAGGAAAAGGGAGCTGAAATAACTGACTCAGTATCACACAGTCAGTGAGTAGCCAAGCAAGGACTCTACATACTATCTTTTGACTCCAAGCTCATAGCACCAGTAACATTTCATTATACTTTCCTTATTGGTCTTTTTCAAGATTCTTTCCTCTCCAGCCATTGTTGTGGCTAGATGCCTCCACATCCATTTTGACTCATAGCAGCCCTATAGGACAGAGTAGAACCACTGCACGGAGTTTACAAGGTTGTAGATGTGGACTGCCACATCTTTTTCCAACAGAGTAGCTGATGTATTTGAACCATCAAGCTTTTGGTTAGCTGCTGAATGCTTAACCACTGAGCCACCATGGGCTCCTTACAGCTAATTAATGTCCTTGAAACCCACTTTATCAAGCCTTCAATGCCTACTTACTGCCTACTGGAATACGGGGAAATTTCTCAGTTGGGAAAAGACCTCTACAGTTGAAGGTCCCCAACTCAGTATTGTCCTACTCAAATGTTTCCTAAGTTGTGCCCCCTGGGTTTGCTTACTCCTTACCCGTATCAAGTTTCATCTTCTCAGAGAAACCATCCCGACCATTTCATTCACAATCTTTCCTTCTTGCTTCTTTTATTCAGCTGGTCCTAAGAGGAACCTCTGATGTATCTGACCATGATATAATTCGTGCCCATTTAGAAGAAACTTGTGGCAGGTTACATGACATAAATGCTGGTACTACTCAAGTTCTATACAGTTCTGCAACATTTTTGACAGTTTGCTATCTGTCAGGCATTACGCTAAGCCCTGAAGCCTTGATTCTTGCACTCGATAATCTAATGGGATGAAGATAATACTAACATCGTATGCATACGTGCATACACTTGTTCCTTCATTCGTTAATACGCAAACCTCTAATTTGCCAGTCTGGGAAGAAGGCAGACACGGACATTTTTCATTCATTCAGCTAAGTGGGACAAAGCCATGAGTTAACAGTCCTTGCTCTCACAGATTTTAACCTGATAATAATTCTAAAAGGTAGAGACTGGGAAGTGTACCCTTTTAATCCTGTGTAACACTGGGCTACAGTGAAGTTTCAGTTCAGAGACATTCATTCATTCTTACATGTGTTCCTAACTTCTCTTGGTAAAAACTAGTCTCACTGTGGTGGAGTCAGAATCATAATGACCCTGTAGGACAGAGTAGAACAGTCCCCGAAGGGTTTCCAAGGCTGAATCTTTAATAATGTGAACTGACACATTTCTTCCATGCAGCGGCTAGCAGGTGTGAACCAAACCTCTGGTTAGCAGCCCAGTACTTAACCACTGGGCCACCAGGGTTCCTTTTTCTCATAGTAGTTTTTACATATTGCCCTCTTCGGGACCACCTCTAGATAACGAAGTCAAGGTGGAGTTATCCTAAACTTTATAGTTCTATTATAAACATGCCCTGTGTTACCTGATTTACTTCTCATCTTATCCTCTCCTGAAACAAAACCAGCCACTTTTTGACTTTTCATATAAAGAATGAAATATAAATTTCTCAATAGTGATTTTGCATTTTCTCCATTACTGGACAAGTCAAGATGGATACAAAGATGGAAGCAGTGGTTTTCAAAATAGTGTATCCTAGTTAGAGCGCTAAGGGCTCTCCTGAAGTTTCTCAAAATAGTGGGATAGGGATGGTGACTGGGGAAAATGTGTAGCTTTTGACTTCCGAACAGGCCAGTTAGTTTTGTTTTAAAATACTGTGCTGTAGGAAACATTTCTTTTGGGAAAACATTCTGCTACTTATTAATAACTGGTTCAAGAAAATCAGACAGTGTAATAAAGAATGCTTCCCATTAACATATTATAGTATTTTGGCTTTACTATACATAGGGATGCTAGCAGTTGGAAGTGACTTGACTGCAATGGTTTTGCCTTTGGTTTAAATATAGTATCCTTCCTATGAAGTCAAATTTGCCTGCTTTTAAAGACAGCTGTAGCAGTTAAGCTTTACTGAATATACCACTTGGTGTCAGATAATGTGCTACACTGATATTTCATTTAGTCATTTTTGACATCCCTTTGAGATAACCACTAACTATACAGCCCACACTAACAGAGCAAGACATTTTAGTTTATGTCATTGATTATAATTTCTTAGAAGATATTTATACTTTTAAATGCATCTAGACTTTAGAGAATTTGCTTAATTTTTCCACTTATTTTGATTTTACTATATAACATTTATGAATACAAATCCATTCTACCAAGTCTGATGTGGCTTTCCAGACAGTAGCTAATATTTAATACACATATTATTTCACTTCATTCTCAATCCTGTGAGGTAAATACTACAATTTGCATGTTACAAAAGTAGAAAGCAACAGGAACCCTAAAAGGACCCGAGGAGAAAAGACTCCATGCATGGGCAAACTTTCAGAGCAAAAAGTACACTTATTCCAGAAGGCTCCATTTTACACCTTCAACTTTTAAAACACTGATCCAAACCAGACAGAAAGAACTGCCACACCATCTCTCCTCTCTACTTCATTGACCACCAAAAGGCTAAACTCCCATTCTCTATGGCTGCCGCCAACAGGTTATTTCCTCATATTGCTCTCGATTATGGAGTTGAATAAAGGGCGATGGGAATAAAGACGGAGTGCTGGAATCAAGTAAATAAACATTTTTAGACATGTTAACAACATAAAAGCCTACCTGTGAGAATTAAGAAAAAAGTTTTGGCAATGGCTCCCCTTCCCTGACTCTGTTCTTTTTTCTTCATTTCATCCATTTATTCCTAAGCTATTAATTAGCCTAAGTATCAGACACCCTGAATGCATAGTGCTTAAACGCTACAGCTGTTAACCAGAGGTTGCAGTTCAAATCCACCAGGTGCTCGTTGGAAACTCGATGGGCAGTTCTACTCTGTCCTATGGGATTGCTATGAGTCAGAATTAACTTGATGACAATGGGTATCAGGCACTGTGATGGCACTTGGTGGTACCAAAGATAAATGAGCCAGGAATTCTATTATTAAGGAGAAAAACAAAACACTAAAAACATTAAGACAGTCAAAGCACAGCATATTAAATGTAATACGCTACAGTGAAATTTAAGGCATGAACTATATTTTACTCTAATTCTTACCACAATGCCTAGCACATAATAACAGCTCAATATACTTTTCTGAATAAATGTTTTCTTGTCCATTATTTCTTCTGGCTAGCTCCAAATTCTCCTGTGTTTGCGTGGTGAGGCCCCTGTATTGGACAACTGTAGTATGCTACATTCAAGTTCCCTAGGACTTAATACACAAACTGATACTGGTACCAACTACTAGTTCTAGATATACTAAAATCAATCACTAGGCTTATTTTACGCTTTTCCAGAAACAGAAGAAACATAGTGAAGGTATCACCTGAGAAGACAGTATATTCATTAATTGGGACTGAATACGGGCACAATGTTTGGCTAACTTTATCCATTTATAGCGTTTCATAATCTACAAGCAAGACTGCCCTCTAGTGCTCAATCTGTTAAATTGAATAGCAATTTTTAACTATTCTACCAGGTAAAAAAAACAAACAACAAAACAAACAGCACTCGATAAACCACAACCAATCCACCGCTGCTGAGTCGAGTCCGACTCATAGTGCCCCAGTTTCCAGGGAGCACCTGATGCACCTGAACTGCCGACCTTACGGTCAGCAAACACAGCACTTAACCCACTAAGGGTTTCCTTAGCACTGAATACATTCTAAAAATGTAAGACTGTATTATTTCAAAACAAGAAGCTTCATTCTAGGACTAAAATGACATTTAGTTTAATCCACCCTTTGTTTATATATATGATAACTGTAATCACCTGACTTAATTTCAGCGCTTCCTGAACGTTACAGAAAATGTCTGCTGTAGTGTGAAATGCTAATGCTAATTTCCCCCGGAAAGATCACAAATACCAGCCCTAAATTTCACTACTCATGTCTTCAATTCTGTTTATTCTCTGACTACACTTAAGTCCCCAAGTGATTTCATACACATCCTGGCTTAAAACTGTATACACACTAATAACTTCCAGCTAATCTCTCTCTCCCTTGAACTCTCGATTTAAATATCAAACTGCTAATTCTACATTTTCCTTTGGATATTTAATCTGCTTGTGTACCACATCATGTCTAAAATTAAATTCATGATCTTCTCTCCTCAGATCTGCTCCTGAGTTTTCTCCATCTTAGTAAATGAGCAATTCATTCTTCGAGCTCTTCAAGCCAAAACCCTTCAAGTCACTTTTGATTCTTCTCTCATACTTCACATCCAATCCATCAGTATATTCCTATTGGCTCTAACATCCAAATGTATGCAGACTCTGAATATATTTTTAGAACACTGTCACAGATGTTTGGGATTGACCACTTTTACTACTCCCATTGCTCTTTACTTCATCCAGGCAACCACTTCTCGTCTGGATTACTGCAATACTCTTATCTAATACTACCCACATCACACTTCCAGCCTAGCACTGATCAAAACAGTAATTACTTCAAACCCTAATCAATGCCCTATATAATCAGGTGCCAGCATTGTTTTCAATCTCTCTACTCTCCTTTCTCTTTCCCTCTCTCTTGCTGACTCTTGCCACTGTTCTTGCTATTCCTTGGAAACACCGTGCACACTTCCTGCTGAGGACCTTAGCATGTCATATTCTGCCTGGATTTCCATATGCTCAACCCTTCACCTCCTTCAGGTCTCTGCTCAACGTTACGTTGTCAGTGACCACTCCAGGGGCAATGCTATACTCCCCTAAACTCTTTCTCTATTTTCCCTCAATAATCTAGTCACCATATGGTTAAATGTATATGTACCTACATATGTATATATATACATATACCAATTAAAATGAAATCCAACAAAAGGGCCAGAGATATTTTGCCTAGCTTGTACCTTGATATACATTCAGTCCTAGAACCCTGTCACAGAATAGATGCTTGGGACTGACTGAATAAGTGATCTGGTCTAAGAGGAGTAAGGATAAATTTGGTTGTAAAACCAAACAGAAGATAAAAAAAAAATGCAGTTATTTACATTAACACAGGATAGTAAAATCTGTTAGGAAAAAACATAATGAACAATTTTAACTAACTGGTGTTTATTCAAATATCGAGGTGTATTCATTGACATTTGTTGAGAGGTATAATTATGGTCTGTTTGAACTACATCAACAGGCATTATCATCATCTCTACCTTACAGAAGGGAGAAATGAAGATGACAGAGATCAAGAAATTTGTCTAAAAGTGATCCAACTGTGATAAGGCAAAGATGAAAGCAAACTCAGGTTTCCCTAATACTACTTCCATAAACTCTCTTTTAAAATTCAAAGCAGTTTCAGGGAATGGTATTAAACCAAAATAAATGAGATGTCTACATTTATAGATAAAAGTAACTGTAAGAACTAACTATAAGCCATTTCATTTCCACCAGTACTCTGAGTCTCCCTTTACCTTGACTCAAAATATTAATTTTGCTCAATTTGGTAAGGCAATAAAACCAAGTCTCAAATGACAAGGTGTTCCAGTAAAGCATTTTAAACTCCATAATCTTTCACTGTTCAAACACAACTGGTAGTAATAAAATGAAGGCAAATTTTCTTTTGACCTTTAAAATGCGAAGGGCTTTTATCCACAATCTATTTTCTACATGGAATAATAAAGTTAATACGCAGTTCTACACACCTGCACACCCTAAGAGTTCTGGGTAAAGTTGGCTTAATCAGATCTATTCCACTTATTTTTCAATAGCATTTTAAAATAATTAGCATGGTATTTGAATATGCCTCCGCTCGACAGCACTTGGCTTGGCAAGTATCCCAAAACGTTTACTTACTACTTAAAACTAATACATGAAATACAGAACAATTTTCATTAAAACTTTAAAGCCAAGAAAAGCAAATAGCAAAGAGATAAAACTTCAAAATGATACAATTTTGGGAAAATCTAAGAAATTTTTATAGAAACTTCCTGTTAACTCTTCCACTTATGGAACACAGCCTCATAAATAAATCCTACAGACTCCAATCATTCTGCCATTGTAAGATTAAAAGTCAAGTTAAAGGCTGACCTTATTAGAGTAATACTGTATCTTACATTTCAAACAATATTTAGGACATGGTCTGAGTCAGAATCAACTCAACAGCAACAGGTTTGGTGTTGGGTTAAGCCAGAACCCATGAAAAAAAGAGTCCCATTTTAAAATGAGCCACAAATAGCAAAATATCTTACTGATCCTACAAAGAAAATAGCTGCACCACTGGTCTAGGAAAAGAATACAGGAATCACTATACTTACAGGATATAAAAAATATTAAGATGGCCACGACAAATTTATAATAAGTTTTATTACAACTGGTGTTTGGGAAAAGGTGAACAGTCTTTTCAAGCATCTCAAGATTTGTTCCAGTGAAGTAAAACTAGTAAAATGTCTACAATTAAGTATTAGTGAAAATTCACCTAAGGGTTGGGGCAAAAACTCATCTTTCCACTCTTTATAGAAGTTTACCATAAAGGTTAAAAGTGTGCTCTGAACTTCCACAATACTCGCAGGTAGCTAGGTCTACAAGCAAAAAAGGACTGAGTTTCAAGCATTTGTTAAAGCAATCCGTTAGTATATGATTGTTAACAACTGTTGATGAAAGCAATAAAACATTCATTGAAATACTATATAACTCAGAAAATTTAGTAATTCAGACCAGCCTTTTACATCAAGGTAATTAATGAAATTTTACTGTTATTTTTTTCTCCTAAAGAGAAAATGAACCCTTCTTTGAAATGTTCCATTGTCATGAACTTCTAGTACCTCTCAAAAAGTGATGCTTCCTTGAGAGAATTCTTTAGAAAGAATATCGTGCCTTTTCCCTTAATTTACACAGGAATGGATTTAAATTATATATTAAAAGTCCCCCCAAATTATTTGATGCTTTAGACACTTAAGAAACATGTACGAGATGCACTACAAAATTTGAGGCCACAGGATCTAGACAGACAGAGCAAAACTTTAGTAGGCTAATAAATTATCAAAATAGTTTTAAGTACACTTCTTCAGGAAGGCATTTAAAATAAATTAAGTCACTATTCTTACTACTTACTCCTCAAACTAAGTACACAATACATTTCAACAAATCCTTTCATAATTTCACATTAAAATAAGGCAAGACCTGCTCTGGAGAAATGATTCAACATGAGACGCTTGATTCAAATGTATTACACGTGTTCTGATTATAAGGTACTCCATACCTCAAGTACTTCTTAAATCTCTAGTGATGGTACTAAATATTGTTAAGTTTTGGTTTACTAGATCAAACAGGATTTGCATCCTCAGGATCAGTCTAACACCCCCATAGATGGTCCTTAAATTCCACTTTAAGGAACATAAATCTACAGTATGTTAAGAAAAGTAAAATCCAAATCAACAAAATTTCCAGATGATACATAAAAATACTATTACCTTCAAAAACGCAGGAAGTGAAGGATTTTATCGGCAACATTTAAAAAATAAGAAACCATTAGACAATAAAAGATTAAGTATGGTTAACTCAGACACAGATCAGAACACCATGCCCCATTTTTTAAACCACACAATGTTAACTGAATCTACAGCAATTTCTCAAGGATATCATGTTCTGTGAAAAAACTATTTGTTCCATTCTAACAGCTGGGTGAGTGGAGAGAGACAACCTATCTGTTGCTGAGAATAATCAGCTCCACTTTCTTCCAGTAGTATTATATTTTCATGCTATTCTGTAACAAACAAGCCATCTTTATGCTATCAAGCACCCAACTATTTCATCCTGTACAAAGGAAATTCCAAAAACTAAAACAGGACTCCTAGGAAGGCACTTAAAGCTAGCTAGTCAAGAGGAGCCACAACAGTTGAGACTTCCTTTTTACACTGCGGGCACTGTAATACCACCCTCTTTGCTTACACTAAACTTTTGATCGTAATAGTTGCCCAATATGTAAATTAAATGCTATTCAATTATAATTTAAGACAGACATGAAGAGATACAGCTCATGTCCACTTGAATGAGGCAGAATAAATCTGCCTCCAAGCTTGGAGAATGTTGTAATCCTACAGAGGTAACAGAAATAGATGAAAATAAGAAAGTAAAGCAAGCACAAACTGGGTATTTCTATCTCAAAAGTCTTAAAGAAATCTTTAGGTAAGTAAGCAAAGTAAATATTTTCATTTGTTTTATTTTTGTAAAAGTTATTTACAGTCTTCAGTGGAGACCCTGGGTTACCGGATTCAGTACACATTGTTACGCCAGGGTCTACAGAGAAGGAGCCTGGGAAGAAAGGCCTGGTGATCTACTTCAGAGAAACCAGCCGACACTAAATGCTATGGAGCACGTTTCTACTCTGACACATGCAAGGCCACCAAGAGTCAGAATCAACTTGATACCAGTATAACTGGTATTTTAACCAGCGAAGATGACAAAAACATTCCAACTATATTCAAACTATAAACTGACACCTGGCAAGTTTTCACTTTTATCTTTTGTAATTAAACAAAAATGGACAATATTCTTTAACTTTTCCTTAGAGAGAAGGTTCAAGTCTAAAAGTTTTAATGTTTTCTTACAACAGGTGATATTAAAACATCAGTCATGAAATGAATCATAACACTATTGTGTATGCTCAGTTCTAATAGTTCAGTGATTTTACTACTTAACAGAAACATTCAAGGAAAATTTTACCTATGACATATAGGAAAAAATTTATTTTCCACTATTATGTCAGTGTTTTACAAATCTGTACAAAGTAATTCCATTAAGAAAGCAATTAAAGCATTGGCAATCATTTTCTCCCCTTGTTAACAACAAAACAAATAATAAAACACTTGGACGTATATTCTCCTTTCCATAATCAATAGCAAAAACCCTTCATTAAACAAATCCACCATTAAAAATCCTTACACTAAATTTTGATAGACATTTCCTCATTATGGAAAAATAAGCTATTTACTTTTTTCCACTTACACAATGAAACTCTGAGTAGTAGTATTGAGGCTGTGAATGGACTGTGAATGCCAGCAAAGTTTTTATATCATTGGGATATGGGATGGTTTAAAAAGGAGTGTACACACAGCTTTGCTGCCAGCCCAAGAAGAATCAGAAAAAGCTGCCCTTTTCTGAAGACTTATTGCCAACAGGCAGAAAACTGATAATGACTAATGCTGACATTACAACACCAAAGTAAAAGGCATCCTTGAGTTGTGCACACTTATAATGAGAACCTCACAATTCCTTATTCTGATCACCTTCTTTTACTATGTGTATCCTAACTAAATCCACAAGATCAAAACTAAATTTCTCTTTAAGAAAAAAAAAGTGCTCTAGACAGAACTCCCTAAATCACAAAATAACAGTTAAAAAGATTATAGGCATGCCAACTGATAGCAATAATAATGATGTTCAATATTGGCCCTATTCTCTCACAAAGATGAATAATTTTAAGACCATTAATATATTAAGCCTGCACTCTCAAAAATGGAACTTTCAAAGTGACAGAAATACAGGAAACTTAAAATTCACATTAAGAATATACATTTGCAATGCTGATGTAAGCTTATTCACAATACCACTCAATGGTAAGAAAACAGACAAACAAAAATAACTGGACACAATCTTTCCAATTTCAGATAAGACAACTATATGTGCTTAAACTTCGGCAGCTTTTACAGAAAGCCTGAGCTGAAAGTTGGAACATGCCCAACATCCAGAGTAGCTTTTGATTAGCTGCATCAGAAAATCACTATTCCAGGAGTCCAAGGCCAGTAAGTATTGTTTATAAATGTGCACAGATGAATGTAATGAAGCATACCACCAGCAGACTATACTGCCAAACGTTAAGATTATTTAAAATCTTAAAAGTTCCACAAATTCATGATGAGTTAGAACCTCAAAAATTCAGTAATTCAAGTTTACAAAAATAAATACCACTCTGACACTCAAGGGACATCTTCACTTTAAGGCCTTTGTCACAAATCTTAATCTTTATTGTTCTGAAATAAATGATATAAACATAACTCAAAACAAAACTTCAGTATTCAGTCTCAGATGAGGTGTGGCTCAATGCCCATCACATGTAACAAGAAAACTTCCTTTAAAAAAAAGGATAAAAAGTACTATGAGAAGTCTTTCGTATGAATGAAAATGCACCCTTTGGATTTTTTTCTTCTCATTTCATTAGTTTGTATGCATCTGGGAATCAAAAGGTTTGCATTTTCTTCACAACAGTTCTTGCTATGATGCTTGACGGACCTTTTGCCACTCAACAAATTCATCAAGAAGAACAGGCCCTAGAAATAAAGAAACATTTTTGTTAGAATTCAATGAGCTCATCTCTCCAACTGTAAAACAAACTCCTCATGACCTCTGCAATGATGAAGGCTGAGCCTGTCCATCTTGAGGTATTCTGCATAACTGTGCTTTCTTTTGGCCCTTGAAGACATACAAGACTCTCCATAATGGATGTTTGTAGTAACTTCGTTCTCCAGGTGTGTTTGATGAATCCCCCAGTAAATGACCCTTTTTCTAACCATCTACAGTATTCTGCCATGTTATCATAACATTCTAAAGTGTTTAAAGGTCGTATTTCTTTGTTAGCTCCCCAATTGTGTACGCTTGTTAAAGAGGACTGGCTGTATTAGACTTACTTTTTTCCCAGTAACTGGACCTAATGTAAAAGCGAGCACAAACCAAGTGCCTAAATAAAGTAAGAAACATTCTAAAAATATTCCTATAATGCAGGAGTCTAACCCCATATACCTACATAAGCCAGGCAGGCAATTTAAATAAGGCCAGTGTTTATTTCTGTGAAACACAAAGAAAATTCACTGCTACAAAAAAATATGCTTCACTTATGTTTCTTGACGCCCATTCAGCAGTCTCTCTCGTTTTTGACAGACATACTTCTCTCTGTCTCTATGTGCTTGACAAACCAGGCACAATAATAAATGGCAACTGAAAAACAGCCTAGATAGGTGTTAGCACACTGAAGACTGAAAGTTAAGTCCAATGTATGGTAGCAGTCACTATTTGCTTCCAATCTCTGATTCATATGCAGGAATAAAGTTGCAGTTTTGTTACATTTTTTTTTAAATAAAGCAGAAGTCACACTTGTACACAAAATCTCCACTTTTCAATGTTGGTTCAAAGTGTATACACAAACACACATCTACAGGCCATATTTGATACCTAGGCTACCACTTTACTGCAAGGCTTTACTTTCTTTAAAATGTTATTAAAATTTAATACCATCTTGTAAGGGAGAGGACAGAAATCACATTATTCCTCCTTTAGTATTTTATCTCTTCAATGCCACAGAAATAAGTCCATAATTGCAGTCACTGTACATGTATAGGAGTCTACCTTTCTATGCTGCTGCTGAGAACATTAAACACATGGTAATAGACACTGACAGTAATTTATAGTTGTGGAAAATTAATGTGGTATATCTAATTATTCCATCATTGCTTCAAAGATCTGTCTTACAGCATTCTACTTTTCCACTAATGTGTTTGGGCAGATATTCCAGTTTGAAGGACTGAATATATTTCACTACCTGTTTACCCAATCAATTTATAACTTTTAGAGACAAGTTATTTTGGCATTATTTGCTATATTATGAAAGGGTATTAACTAGAGCTTCTATTTTATTTTACTTTTACATTTCCAAAACCACAACTGATTTTGTTCCATAGGAAAATGTCCAGAAAAGGAAGGTGCAAAGCTGGATTTTAGCTTCCAGATACAGAAATTAATTTAATATTTATCTGTGATACTGAGTCGAAGTTCTCTCTTTAGCACCATCTTCCATATTATTAAAATAACAGCAGTTATTGTTAAGCCAAAAGTCAAGTGCTGTTGAGTCACAGTTACTGTTAGGAGGTTTAAAATCTTTGTGCTATTGCTACACAAATGCATACTCTCATTTAACATTTTCAGGAATTTTATTTTCATAGAAAAACATTATACTATACTTACAAGCACCATCTTCATCATAGTTACTAAGATCAGCATGGACTGTTCTGCTGAATTCTAATACATTGTACCACTGATCTTTGTTCATAACACGATACTTTGATTGCTGTAGAAAATGACAAAATACTTGGTTTAGAGCAAAATATTATAAAAGGCCTTGATTTCATTAAAACTCTTTTTGGGAGGTGGTTCAGTCTTCCCTAAAACATTTATTCATCAATTAATTGTGTTTCTAACAACATTCTCAGAGGTATTTACATGTCACTATCATCTAATTTATTTTTTCCTTTTTCTTTCATTTTTGAGCAATTAAAAAGTATAAAGAAAGCATTCATCTTAAGGTTAAGCCACAATATACATTTTACATTATGTATTTAATTGTAGACCCACCAAAATCGACATACAGAATATTATCCACATCCAGAAAGTTCCCTTGTGTTGTTTCCCAGTAAACCATTTCCTTGCATGAGGATTATTACTTCATCACATTTTAAAGGTGACATCTTTGCAGGCAGTGGAAATAGCTTTGGATTCAAATCCCAGCTCTACCATTTATTTGCGTGACCTTCAGAGAGTTATTTAACCGAAAGAATTCATTTGCTTGTATTTCCCACAAGGGAATAAAATTTAACTTAAAATGGTTACAAAGATGAGAGAAAGACAAGAGTATGTCAAGTAGGTTTGCACACAGTGTTTCATTTTGCCTCCACTCTCCTTAGAGGTGAATATTTTTATTGTTAAGTCTATTTTTGTCCAGAACATACTAACAAAAGGAAACAAGATACTATCCACCAAAAAGATCTACTTTGTTGGACTTAAGATATAAGTGTGCATAAAACCCATTCCTGTAAGGCTTTTTCAATACCATTATCTCTTACCATAAGCTATAAACTGCCCTGGGAAACTTGCTATGACCAACAACTGGCTTTATGAGAACTGCACTGAAAAAATGGTAAGAACTATATACAAAAAACTAAGACACAAAAATAGAAACTTAGACAAAGAAAGCAAATGGATAAGAACATTTTCTCAGAACCACTGCCTATCACAGGTATTATGATAAAACTTCTAGAAGAACAGCTGCTTCTTAAAATCAGCATAAATACCTTTTTAAGTAATCAGCACATCTAAGTTTACTATTATAGACAGTTCTCCTACTATTGGGCATAGAATACTAAAAGTTTCCTTCTATTTCTTTAGGTTGAGTCTAAGTAAAAAACCAAAGCTTTATTACTACCATTGGTTGTCTTAGGCAGATTTCAGCCTAAAACCCTGTGTAACAGAAATAAGTCAGATTTAGAAGTACAAGACTTGGGCGGTACTATCAATTCTTTCTTGCCAAAACCCTAAGGAGCCTAAGTTTGCAAGAAAAATGTCTGCACAGATGTATATAATTTTGCAGGCCTTTTTTGAGAGGATATATAAAAATATGCCCAGAATTTATCAATGGCACATGCACTCATTTCTAAAAATAACATCAGATACACGCTCACAGAAAATATCTAAAGAGTACTTAGTACTGACAGACTTTTCACACTACTCAAACAGAGGAAAAAAGGCAGTGTTAAAAATCTGGTTTTCCAAAAAGGTATATTTTCAATGAAATTACGTTTCGCAAATAATATTCTCAAGATAAAAACAAACAAACATACCTCCAAGTATTGGTAAAATACTGAAAACAGTGGCCATGTCCGCCCAAGCAGAAGAGCTAACATAGATTTAGCAGTATCAATATCGAGGCTTCTCTGATCTTTATCCTAAAATACAAATCAAAAAACTTTAAGTGTGACTTAAGATAAAAAAAATACTAAAGCTACTAGACACGGGAATTGCACCTACCCTTGCAAAATCAAAGGCGTATCTATAGATATTTTTAAACGATGAAATGTCATTCAACTGTGAGCGCAAAAAGTCAAATTTGTTCTGTAACTTTTCTGTGCAGTCACACCTTAAATAAAAATCAAACAAATAATCAAGAAAATTAAGGTTATCTTTAAAGGTTAAAAATGATGCTCAGAAAAAAAAAAAGTACACTTAGGAAGTTATGTTAGGTTTAAAATTATGACTTACAAATTCAGTTACATTGCATCTACTAATAAAAAAGAATAAAAAAAAAACTCTTACCAATTCAACAAACCAACCAACCAAAAGACTCAATCACAAATACTTTTAAAAGCATATGTATACAAACGTGCTCGTACCACATACAAAACTAATAGCAAAATACATAAATTATTTAAGCTTCTGTCACACATTTCTTTAACAAGTTCTTTAGGCAACAGTTTCGTGACAAAGATTTGCCATGAGTGGTTTCAAATGTTTAACCTTAAATCCAGGAAATTAATACTGTAGTAGCAGTTCTACTCTGTCCTACAGGGCTGCTATGAATTGGAACTGACTCAACGGCAATGGTTTTGGGTTTTTATTGGCAGATGAGTCAAAATCTAGATCCCATATTTTGGTGAATAAGTATGTTGCTACTCACAGTGACCATACAGGTCAAAGTAGTACTGCCCCATCAAGTTTCCAAGGAGTGCTTGGTAGACTAGAACTGCTGTAGCACTTAGCCACTAGCCTCCAGGATTTCAGTGAACAAAAGCCAATCAGTAGAAGCACTTAACTTCAAATAAGGTACAAATGCAAAAGATGCAAACAACAATCAACTATACACATTATTTCTAAAGACAATACACAAATACAAGCAGTGAAATACAAAGAATACTCCAAAAACTTGGCTAATTCTCTGACTCTTACTGGGTTGATCAATTCTACTTTTAAGCAAGATGTAAGAGCAGACAAGGCCTTTCCCAGTTTGACTCCTATGTCTTAGCATGTGTTACTTCCTCTATCTGAAATGTCATCCCCTCTATCCTGAAAACACGTTCCTGTCACCCTCTAATTCACCTTTTGCCACCTGAGACATCAGGAGACGGCCCCTCATCAAGTCAGCCACACCGTCTACTGTGATACAACAGCAGGCCACTCAAACCAGTTTTGGCACTAATCCTGTAGTGCAGACACCTGGCTTTCTGAGAGTTAACTTGTACGCTTCACAAAAAATCTTATTTAAATGCTGACTAAGTCTAGAATTAGCAAGATTTGTAACTATTATTTTTAAATTAGTGTTTTTTTTCTTTTTTAAACTGTGGAAAATGTACAGGTAACAAAACATTTACCATTTCAACAATCTTCACACTGTACAGTTCAGTTACACTAAATATGTTCATCATATTGCTCAACAATTATCATTCACCGTTCCCAGACTTTCTCACTTTTAACAGCTCAGTGTCTCCTAAGCACTGTTTATAGTTTTATAAATTATATAGCATTTTTAACTTCAATTATTATTTTGTCTTTCTTGATCAGATCTGTTAATTTGCTCAACCGTACCTTTATTTAATATTTTGTCACTGTCTGAGCATATTTTTACTCCTTGTTCATTCTCTGGAATCATTCTTTCTTTGGGTTGGTAATTTTAGATCTTCGTTTATTCATTGTTAGGCTTTTTCCCCTCTTTGAATATAAGCATTTAAGGCTACAGATACCCCTCTTAAATATAATGCACAAATTTTAATTATTTTGGTATTCACTTCTAAATGACATGTTTTCAAGAGCTGTTTTAGTAAGACTAAAAATCTTTAGATTTTTGAAAGAATGAGACAGACACTGGGGAAAATAAGCATATATAAATGATTTCAACGAGTATGATTCTAAAGGTTTGTAGAAAAATGTGGCACCAGCTAGACTGGAACGGGAAGATAAAGGCTTTGTTTTTCTGGTAAGGTAAAAGAACTGTCTGTAGAAAGATGAGAAGATGGACTTTCTTCTATTTCTCCTGCTGAGAACATCAAAAAACCCTAACTGTTATATATAACAAAAATGTAAAAAGACTCTGAAAAGTGAACACAAGGCAGTCGACTCGGGAATTTAGGACCAGGACAACACAGGGGTGAATTCCTGGGGATTTCTTTTTGCCTTGCATATTCTAGATTTGGAGCTGAAGAAGCCGGCAAACCATAAATGCCAACGGCCACAGACCCAAAAGCCCTAATAAAATCTTGCTCTCTCTAGCAAGAAGAATAGGAAAAGAGTAGCTGAACATCACTGAAAACTTTTAGAACATGAGTGTTCTACTCTAACCAAACACCACAGGTAAATCTGGCCCAACCCCACCTATTCCACCTGAGTTGAAATCCCGCCCCATTGCCCAGACAGCAATGAGGCCCCACCTCAGTACATGCACTGTCAGTGGGAACCACATGAGGAATCTGGCTTTCCATTCTCACCAAGAACAAGAAGCCAATCCTCCTCTACACTGAGTAGTATCAGAACAGACTCTAGAAGACAGCCAGGTCATTTACCACAATCCAGTGATAATCAGTCTACCATGACAGTTGTATCTGTAGAGGCCTAGCAGAGATCTGGACTGTCACCATCACCTAGCAGTAGTGAGGAGTTCCCTCCTTGAATGTCAATAGAAACCTAGTGGGAAACCTAAACTTCTACCCTCACCTGGCAGTAATGAGGTGGTAATCTCCTTCTTCTTCTGCCAGAGTGATGGTAGTTGAAGCTAGTTAAAACAGAAGGTTTAAGTAAGATTCTGAGTTTCATAATTCCCCAATTTTCGAAGTTTCAATAAAATACTTGTCATATCAATAACTAAGATCTCAAACTGAATGAAAAAAGACAATCAACTGATGCAAACACCAAGATGAAAGGGATGTTAGAACTGTAAAACACAAGCCAACTTAAGCCCTATCTATCAATAATTACATTGTTTTTATCACTGTTGATAAATTCAAAGAAAGATATTGACAAAGTGTATTAAAAAATATGATCCACCCTTAAGCTGTATTTTTATGCAAATAACATGTTCCTTCTACACACAGCAGAGCTTTTGAAAACACCTTATGGAGGATGTGATGTACAAAAATAAAGAAGGTGTACATTGTTTGCACAAAAACATGGTAGGCAAATTGAAAATCTGGTATGTCACAGAAACACTAACTCCAGGTATATATTAATACCATATATTAGCATATATTACTACTAGCTAATATAGACCTCAATGCAAAGAAAATTACGAGACAGAAAGGAATATTACATGCTGATAAAAAGCGCTATCCACCAAAAAGACATACCAATTCAAAATGTGTACGCACCAAATTTGCTGTTGTAAGGTGCCACTGAGTTGGCTCTGACTCATAGTGACTCTATGTACAACAGAACAAAACAATGCCTGGTCCTGTGCCATAACCACAACTGTTAGTACACTTGAGTACACTGTTGCAACCATGGTGTCAATCTACCTTGTTGAGTGTCTTCCTCTTTTTTGCTGACCCTCTACTTTGCCAAGCATGATGTCCTTCTCCACAGATAGCTCCCCTCCAAAAACATCCAAAGTAGTCTCATTATTCTTGTTTCTCAAGAGCACTCTGGTTGGTTGTTCTCCCAAGACACATCTGTTCATTCTTTTGGCAGTACACGAGACAATCAACACTCTTCTCTAACACCACAATTCAAAGACATCAACTCTTCTTCTGTCTTCCTTATTCATTCCAGGTTTTGCATGCATAAGATGTGATTGAAAGTATCATGGCTTGGGTCAGGCACACTGTAGTCTTTAAGGTGACATCTTTACTTTGCAACACTTTTAAGAGGCCCTCTGCTGCAGATTTACCTAATGCAATGCATATTTTGATTTCCTGACTGCTGCTTCCCTGGGTGCTGATAGTGGATCCAAGTAAAATGAAATCCTTGACAACCTCAATCCTTTCTCCATTTAACACAATGTTGCTTAATGATTCAGTTGGGAGGATTTCTGTTTTCTTTGTGTTGAAGTGTAATCCATACTGAAGACTGTGATCTCTGATCTTCATCAGTATTTCAAATCCTCTTTACTTCCAGCAAGCGAGGTTGTGTCATCTGTCTAATGTAGGTTGTTAATGAGTCTTCCTCCAATTCACAAGCCTCATTCTTCTTCATACAGTCCAGCTTCTTGGATTATTTGCTCAGCATACAGATGAAAAGTATAGAGAAAGGATGTACCTGACGCACACTTTCCTGACATCAAACCATGCAATGTCCCCTTGTTTTGTTTGAATGACTGCTTCTTGACCGATGCACAGACTCCTCATGAGCACTGCTAAATGTTCTGGAATTCCTCTACCCTGCAATGTTATCCATAATTTGTTATGATCTACACAGAGACATGCCTTTGCATAATCAGTAAGACACAAGTAAACATCTTTCTGGTTTTCTCTGCTTTCAGCCAAGATCCAGCACCAAATACAGCTACAAAATGTGTGTAGTAAAAGCTGACAGAACAGAAAGGAGAAACACATTCACAATTACAGCTGGAGATTTAAATAGCCCTCTCTCAACTGTTAACTGAACAATTCATCAGCATGTACACGGAAAAACTCAACAATATAATCAATGAGCACGATCTGACACTAATAAAATGCTCCACTCAACAACAGCAGACATATATTCTTTTCAAATATCCTTGGAATATAAACGAAGACCATATCCTGAGCCATAAAACAATTATCAAGAGACAAAAAAATCACGGTTATTCCCTGAACACAACGGCAACAAACTAGAAATTGGTTAACAGTAAAAGCTTCAAACACTGTAACTAAATGGCAAACCCTTTAATAACTCAGGGGTGAGAAGTGTCAACAGAAAACAAACAAAAAAAAGAATACAATAAACTGAATAAAATGACAACATATCAAAATCTGTAGGACATAAATAAAGTAACACTGAGGGAAATTTGTAGCACTAAACACATTAGAAAACAGAAGCCTCAACTCAATTACCAAAGTTCTCATCTTTACCGTCTGGAAACAGACCAAAACAAATATAATCACAAAAACTCCAAGCCCAGTGCCAACAGGTTGGTGCCGACTCATAACGACTCTATAAGACAGAGAACTGCCCCATTGAGTTTCCAAGGAGCACCTGGAGGATCTGAACTGCTGACCTTCTGGTTAGTAGCCATGGCACTTAACCACTACATCACCAGGGTACAGCAAGTAGAAATTAGGATAGAATTAACAGCAGAAATCAATGGAACTGCAAACACAAAAATAAGGCCAAAAAAAAAAAAAATCAATGAAACAATGAGATGCTTCTTTGAAAAGCTCAGTGCTACTAACACTGACAAAAGAAAGAGAAGACCAAGCAACTGATATTGGGAATAAAACAGTGAGTATCACTACAGACTCAAAGACATCAAAGAATAATAAGGCAATACTATGATGAACTAAGGATATTGCAGGACCAGGCTGTAGTTGGTTCTGTTGAATAAAGGTTTGTTCTGAGTTACAACAGACCTGACAGCATGTAATCACAACATGTATGAAGAACTCCACATATAGATATTTGATTAGTGAGATGAAATTGAGGCATTCCTTGAAAAACACACCTATCACAACTTATCAAATACAAAATAGAAAACATGGAGAGATCCTATAAGGCAATTCAATTTGTAATTTAAAAACATAAAACAAAACTCCAGACTCTGACGGTTTTACTGGAAATTTTTACCACACATGAAAAAACCAATTCTATACAACTTCTTTCAAAAAAATAAGAGAAGGAAAAACTTCCCAATTTATTTTATAAAGTCAGTATTGCTCTGATATCAAAATCAGACAAAAAACAGTACCAAAACCCAAAACACTGCAAACCAATACTCCACATGAATCCCTAATAAAATATATCAAAGACAATTCAAAAGTCCATAAAAATAGAATTATATATCATACCAAGTAGTTTATTCCAGGTATTCAAGGCTCGTTCAATATTTGAAAAATCAATCAATGTAATAAACAGTATTCACAGGCTAAAGAAAAATTACATGATAGTATCACTTGATGTAAAAAAAAAGGTATATGAAAAAAGCTACCTTTCGCTCATGACTAAAAACTCTTGGAAAGACAGAAACAGTGACCTCTCTTAACTAGGTAAAGATTATCTCCAAACAACCTACAGTGAACATTATACTTACTTGTGAATGACTGAACACCTTCTCTAAGATTAGGAACAAGGAAAGGATGTCTGGCCTCACTACTCTTATTTGTTATTAGTGCTAGACAGTTCCAGCCAGTGCAAAAGACAACAAAAGGAAATAAAAGGCAAATTAAAGAAAAAAAGTGCAGATGACACAACAATCCACATACAAAAACTCAAGGAATATACAAACTTCTTTATAACTGAGTGAGCTCAGCCAAGGTCACATAACACAAGATAAACATACAAATACCAACTGTATTCTATATATAGTACCATGAACACATGGATGCTCAAATAATACAATGCTGTTTATAGTGGCTCAAAATAAAAATGAACTATTGCTTTTGAGTTAATTCCCATTTGTGACGCTACAAGACAGAGTAGAAATCCCATAGGATTTCCAAGGCTATAACTTCTATGAAAACAGACCCCACATCCTTCTTCTGGGGAACTGCTGCTAGTGGGTTCAAACTGCCAACCTGCAGTTAGCAGCAAAGCACTTAACTACCACGCCACCAGCGCTCTTTAAATACTTAAATGTAATTCTAACAAAATATCTACAGCATTTGTATGCTGATAACTATACAAAGGTGATCAAAGAAATCAAAGAAAATCAAAGCAGAGATACATATCACAGACTGAAGATTCCAGAGAGAAAAGATGTTAATTGTTCCCAAAATTCATGTGCAGTTTAACTAAAATCTCAGAAAGCTAAATTTTGTTTGTTTTGTTGATACAGACAAGATTTCTCTAAAATTTATATGAAAAGGTAAAGGTCTAGATGAACATAATTTTGAAAAAGAACAAACAGTCTACCTGATTTCCAGATACATTACACATAACTTTGAAACCTTGGTTGTGCAGTACTTAAGTGCTACGTCTACAAGCAAATGTCAGCAGTTCAAATCCTCCAAGTGCTCCCTGGAGATTCTACGAAGAAGTTCGACTCTGTCTTACACAGTTGCTAAGAATTCAGAATCGACTCAATGGCAGTAGGTTTGGTTTCTGGCTTTTATACTACTCCAGACTGTGTGATACAGGTGGAAAGTTAAGACACACAGGTCAACGGAAGGAATAAAGAACCCTGAAAGACCCAAATATGCCAAACTGATTTCTGAAAAAGGTCCAAAAGTAATTCAGCAGAAGAGAGCCTTCCCAATCAATACTGTGGAGCAAGCAGACATTCAACAGCAAAGAAATGAACCTTGACCTATGTCTCACACCTTAAAGGTAAATTAAAACCACAGTGATATATTACTATACAACCACCAGAATGGCTGAAATAAAAAGTAGTGACAACACCAAAGGCAGGCCAGAATGTGGGTAAATTTGATCAGTCACACAGCGCTGGTGGGAATGTAGAGTGGTACAGCCACTCTGCAAAACAGGTTAGCATTAAAATGGGGGGTAGGGTGGGGGGCACAACTAAACATGCCCTGCAACTACACTTGAGAATTTAACCAGAGATTCAAAAGTTGTGTTCATATAAAAAATCTGTACACAAATGTTTACAACAGGTTTACTTGTAATAGCCCCGAACTGGAAACAACCCAGATGTCCTTCAACAAGTGGAATAGTTATATGAGTTGTAGTTATATATACCCATACCATGGACTACCACTCAGCAATAAAAAGGAACAAGCTATTGCTAAATGCAACAACCTAGCTATTGCAGAATTACTCTCAATGACAACCACAATGATGTTCTTGAGAAGATAAAATTACAGAAGAGATTAGAACTTGTTAAAGATCAAGGAGTGGGTGGGTGTCGTTATAAAACAGCAATGTAAGAGCTCTGTGGTGATGGAAATATGCTGTATATGGATGGTTATCAATGTTAATATTTTTGTGATACTACACTAGTTTTAAAAGATCTTATCATTGGGAGAAGGTGGGTAAAGGGCACATTAGACAGACCTACTTCTTACAACTGTATGTGTATCCATTATTGTCTCCAAAAAGATTTTAATTTTTAGAAAAGGAAGTAATAGTGTATTTGTATGTTAACAAGTGAATGATTCAGGAAACAGGAAAATGCAGGGAAGAAAGTGGACTACTGCTGAAGCAACATCTCTGAGAGGGTAAGAGAGGATAGATATGCAGAGACGTTTGTCTTGGAAGCATCGTATATAGTGAACATACAGAAAAGCAGATGGATAAAAATATAGTAGATCAAAATAGCTGATGGTAGCAAAACATGGAAATTCTCCTCTGATTGCTTCTATCTTCCCAGTGAAGTATGAAGTAAAGTCATTAACTGGAAATATGTGGAAGGTGTTTAATGTTCACGGACCAATTGTGAAACAGTTCTCTAGGAATTCGAAGTAGACTTCAATATATTTCTGAATTGAAAACATCAGTCTATCAACTATGTCTCTGATTCCCTATACTAAATATAGTATTTTCTGCAATTTTTCTTCTCATCTCATTCCCCTTGTTTACACTTTCCTTATTTTTTTTGACATCTGTTTTTTCCTAGTTTCATGCCATTAAAATGGAATAAAGATTCTAGAATCTATTTTCATCAGTTCCCTAAGTATTTTACCTCAAAGTCTAAAGCAAATATAATATATACTCTCCACCTAAATTATACCTTTGAATGTTTTTACCTTAACCATCCTCTTCCCTACGTTATTGCTGATCAACTGGTTTTTATCAGATTCCTCATTACTGTTTTTTCTTCTTGAAGCATATCCCACAGAAACTCCTTTAGTGAGATGACAATAAACTTTAGTTTTATTCTGTATCAAAATGTATTAATTTCCTTCCTAATTCTTGATTTTCAAGATACACAATTCTAAATTAAGAACTGTTTTCTCTCAGTACTTTGAAGACATTATTCTATTCTTTTTTGGCTTTTATTGTTTGGGTGGAGAAGCCACAAGTTAACCTAATCAGTATTTCTGTATTTCTTCATTCTCTAGTTAACTACTGCAATTTTCTTTGCCTAGTATTCTGCTGTCTTATTCTCAGTTTTACCTTTCTTTTATTATACTTGGGATTTCAATCTGGGAATTACTAGATTTCAATGATTCTGGAGATTTCTCAGTGATTTTCTCTTCCATTATTACCTCTTTATTATTCCTTCTGAAAGTTCACTCATATTTACTGAACTGTCTCAATTTGTCTTCTGTATCTTTTAGTTGTCTTTTTCCTGTTTCTCTGCACTGATTTTCTCAGATGTCACAGGTCACTGATTCTTACTTTCAACTAAATCTCTCCCTTTTTAATTTATTCACTGAATTTTTAACGTTCCATTTTTTTAGATTTGAAAATTCAACTGTTGTTCTTTTCTTTGAATATATTAAATACACATAAAGATTGTATTTGTTAAGATTCTGTTGCCAGTTAATTCAGTAACTTGTTTTTGACTGTGAAATAATGATTACTAAATCTTTTTCTGAAAATAAGGCTTCTGTTTAAAACGCATGTCTCTATAGAGAAACTGCTGCCACCACATACCTGGGAGTTTTATTTATTTGGGACACTTCATAACAGTGAATTCCAGCCCTAAATTTTCATACTGGAGAGCTTGTGATGACAAATTCTCCCAGACAGAGGCCTCACTTCCAGCTCTATGCAGAATCAAGCCAAGACTATCAGATCTCCACCTACTGGGCAGGTCTGGCATCAGTGACTTTATAGGGGGTGGTTTCTTAATTTGATTCCCATTCTTTTTAGGTCTCATGATTTGGACTTGTCTCTTGTCCCCAGCATACATGACAACAGTTTAAAAACATGACCCTGGGTGACCAGGAATAGGTAGTTATCTGCAGGGTAAATCTGAACTCCACAAAACCCTATGGAATCATCTCATTATCTCCAGCCTGATTATTTTCCTTAATTTATTATCAGCTCAGGTATGCTTTCAGAAAGATTTTTTTATATTTTATCCAGTATTTAGGCTTTAGACAGAACATAGTTTATATGCACATTAGTCTGCCATACTACCAGAAATAGCAGTTAAAATTTGGGAAAGTTAACTATCTTATTTGGCAGTGCCCTAGCTTCTTGCATTTTGAATACATATACAGTATGCTTCATGCGCAAATAAGGACATACATTCTTAATACTTGTTAATGATCTATTATTTAATCAGTAAGTGGCTTTAATTAGTGTAAAAATTACTCATTACATAAATATGGTTTTAATGAAAGCTGAACAGTTAACTTGTATCGTAAGCAGGAAACTACTAAAATGCTGCATGAAAATTTTGGGATGAAATCTCCAAGATTTCCAAATTGACTACTTGAAAAACTGTCAATCCAAACCAAACCCATTGTCTAGAGTCAATTTTGACCACAGCAACTCTACAAAACAGAGCAGAATGTCCGACGGGGTTTCCAAGGCCATGGGATAAACTGCTACATCAGAAGCAGACTGCCACATCTGTCTCTTGTTCAGTGGCAGGTATGTTCAAACCACTGACCTTTTGGTTAGGAGCTGAGCACTTAATTACTGTACTACCAAAAGATGAGGAAAAGATGAGACTTGGAAAACTGTACTTCAAACAAAATCCCTAACGGCATATATAAAACCCATTGTTGTTGACGCATCAGGTAAGGAGGGTAACAGCACCAGGTAAGGCGGTAAGGGCGTCAGGTAACATGGTAAGAGCATCAGATAAGGTGGATAACAGCATCAGGTAAGGAGGTAAAAGACAGAATGAGCAGTTCCCACTTGTCAGTCAATGGAGGCTTGCTTTTTTGCTGTGATACTGGAAGTTACACCACTGGTATTTAGGTACAAGCAGGGTCACCCATGGTATCCAGGTTTCAGCTGAGCTTCCAGACTAAGACAGACCTACAAAACTCTATCATGTGATCTCCTAGGCATCAGTGAGCTGCAATGGACGGACCGGTATTGGCCATTCTGAATCCGACAAAAACATGCTCTACTATGCTGGGAACAAAAACTTGAAGAGGAATGGTGTTGTGTTCATCATCAAAAAGAACATTTCAAGATCTGTCCTGAAGTACAACACTGTCAGTGACAGTATAGTATCCATACACCTACAAGGAAGACCACTTAATACGACTATTACTCAAATTTATGCACCAACTACTACGGCGAAAGATGAAGAGACTGAAGATTTTTACCAACTTCTGCAGTCTGAAATTCATCGAACATGCCATCAGGATGCATTGATAATTACTGGTGACTGGAATACAAAAGTTGGAAACAAAGAAGGATCGGCACTTGGAAAATAGGCCTTGGTGACAGAAATAATGCCAGAGATCACATGATAGAATTTTTCAATAATGACTTCTTCATTGCAAATTATCTTTTTTAACCAACACAAATGGCAACTATACATGTATCTCACCAGATGGAAAACACAGGAACCAAATCGACTACATCTGTGAAAAAAGACAATGGAAAAGCTCCATCCACATCAGCAGTCAGAACAAGACCAGGTGCTGACTGTGGCAGAGATCATCAACTGCTCATGTGAAAATCAAATTGAAACTGACAAAAGCTAGAGCAAGTCCACAAGAACCAAAGTATGACCTTGAGTATATCCCTCCTGAGTTTAAAGACCATCTCAAAAACAGATTTAATGTGTTGATTACTAATCACGGAAAACCAGACAAGCTATGGAATAACATCAAAGTCATCAACCATGAAGAGAGCAAGAGGTCATTAAAAGGACAGGAAAGAAAAGACTAAATTGGCTTATGGAAGAGATGCTGAAACTTGCTCTCAAATATCCAGCGGCTAAAGCAAAAGTAAAGAATGGCAAGTAAAAGACCTAAAAACAAGATTTTGAAGAGCAGCTCGAGAAGACAAAGTATTATAATGACACGTGCAAAGAGCTGGAAATGGAAAGTCAGAAGGGAAGAACACATTCTGCATTTCTCAAGCTGAAAGAACTGAAGAAAAAATTCAAGCCTCAAGTTGCAATAGTAAAGCATTCTACAGGGAAAATATTAAATGACTTAGGGAGGCATCAAAAGAAGATGGAAAGAATACACTGAGTCATTATACGAGAAAGAACTGGTCAATGTTCAGCCACCTGAAGAGGTAGCATGTGATCAGGAACCGATGGCACTCAAGGAAGAAATCAAAGCTGCATTAAAGGTATTGGCAGAAAGCAAGGCTCCAGGAATTGATGGAGTATCAATCATGATATTTCAACAAACAGGTGCAGCACTGGAAGTGCTCACTCATCTATGCCAAGAAATCTGGAGGACAGCTACCTGGACAGACGACTGGAAGAGATCCATATTTATGTCCATTCCAAAGAAAGGTAATCCAACCGAATGTGGAAGTTACTGAACAACAGCATTAGTATAACACACAAGTAGAATTTTCCTCAAGATTGTTCAAAAGCCACAGCAACAGAATACTGACAAGGAACTGCCAGAAAGTCAAGCTGGATTCAGAAGAGGACACGGAACCAAGGTTATCACTGCTGATGTCAGATGGATCTTGGCTGAAAGCAGAGAATACCAGAAAAATGTTTACTTCTATTTCATTGACTAAGCAAAGACATTCGACCATATGGGTCACAATAAATTTTGGCTAGTGTTGTGGAGAACAGCAATTCCAGAACATCTAATTATCCTCTTAAGGAATCTTTATATGGATCAAGAGGCAGTCATGTGAACAGAAAAAGGGCACACTGCATGGCTTAAAGGCAGCAAAGGTGTGTGTCATGGTTGTATCCTTTCACCACACCTTTTCAATCTGTATGTCGAGCAAATATTCCCAGAAGCTGAATTCTATGAAGACACACCACCTTACTTGCTGGAAGCACAGATACGAAACACTAATGAAGATCAAGGACCACAGCCTTCAATATGGATTGTACCTCAATACCAAGAAAACAAAAATCCTCACACTGGGACCAGTAAGTAACACCATCATAAATGGACAAAAGACTGTGGGTGTCAAGGATTTCATTTTACTTGGGTCCACAATCAACACCCTTGGAAGCAGCAGTCAAGAAATCAAAAGACACACTGCATTGGGAAAATATGCTACAAAGCATCTCTCTAAAGTACTGAAAAGTACACATGTCACCTTGAAGACTAAAGTGCACCTGACCCAAGTCATGGTATTTTCAATTCATTATACACATGTGACAGCTGGACAACAAATGAGGAAGACAGAAGAATTATTGATGCCTGTGAACTGTGGTGCTGGCAAAGAATGTTGAATGTACCATGAGCTGCCAAAAGAATAAACAGATCTGTTCTGCAAGAAGTACAACCAGAGTGCTCCTTGGAAGCAAAGATGGCAAGACTGTGTCTCACATACTTTGGACATGTTGTCAGGAATGATCAGTCCCTGAAGGACATCCAGCTTGGCAGAGTGGAGGGTCATTGAAAAAGAGGAAGACCCTTTATGAGATTGATTGACACAGCAGCTGCAATAATGGGCTTCAGAATAAAAACAACTGTGGACATGGCACACAACTGGGCAGGGTTTCGTTCTGTTATTCATAGGATCGCTATAAGGTGGAACTGACTCAATGGCACCTAACAGCAACTGCTGCTGATTCAATTTCAACTGACAGCAACGATACAGATATAGTATAACCAACCCCTAGACTTTCCAAGGAGTGCTTGGTGGATCTGAACTGCAGACCTTCTGGGTCACAGCCATAGAACCTAACCACTGTGTTACCAGTTTCCACACAGAATGACAAGTCTTGAGGAATTAAGAACCTGTGAAATCTTTTCCAAATATTTTACATTCTAGAGGTACATACACCTACAATAATACTTAAGAAGTGATTCAAGAAACTGAGAGAGACTTAGATAAATGGAAAAACCTACCCTGCTCATGGATAGGAAGACTTAACATTGTGAAAATGTCTATTTTACTCAAAGCAACCTATTTATGTAATGCAATCCCAATACAAGTTCCAGTGAGATGGAGAAACAAATCACCAATTTTGTTTGGAAAGAGAAGAAGCCCCGGTTAAGCAAGGTTCTACTAAAGAAGAAGAACACACTGGGAGGCCTCTCATTACCCAACTTTAGAACATATTGCACCGCCATAGTGGTCAAAACAGCCTGGTACTGGTATAAGAACAGTCAGATCAATCAGTGGAACAGAACTGAGACCCCAGAGATGACACCATCTGCCTATGAACAACTGATATTCGACAAAGGCCCTAAGACATTAAACTGGGGTAAAAACAGTCTCTTCAACAACTGGTGCTGGCAAAATTGGATATCCATCTGCAAGAAACTGAAACAAGATCTATATCTTACACCTTAGACAAAAACCAACTCCAACTGGATAAAAGACCTAAATATCAAACCTAAAACGGTAAGACTCATCCAAGAAAAGGTAGGAACAACAATGGAAGTTTTAATACATAATATGGACAGACTCCAAAATCTGTCAAACAAACCACAATCAGAAGAGAAAATAGATAAATGGGATCTATTAAGAATTAAACACTTTTGCTCATCTGAAGACTTTATTAATAGAATTAAAAGAACACCTACAGAATGGGAAAAAATATTTGGCAACTCTATGTCACACCGACACCTGATTTCCATAATCTATAAGATACTACAAAATATCAACACCAAGAACATAAATCATCCAATTAAGCGAAGTGCAAAGGAAATAGACAGACGTCACTAAAGAAGAGATCTAGGCAGCCAAAAAACACATGCGGACATATTCACGATCTTTAGTTATTAAAGAAATTCAGATCAAGACAACAATGAGATACCATCTCACCTCAACAAGGTTGGCCATGATCCAAAAAACACAAAACAACAAATGCTGGAGAGGCTGTGGAGAAAGTGGAACCCTCCTACACTGTTGGTGGGGTTGCAAAATGGTCCAGCCTCTTTGGAAAGTAATCTGGTGCTTCCTTAAAAAAATGGATATTGATATACCATTTGACCCAGTAATTCCACTACTTGGAATATATCCTACAGAATCAAGGCCTTTCACACCAACGGACACATGCACCAGAATGTTTATCGCAGCACAGTCCATGATAGCAAAAAGATGGAATCAACCCAGATGCCCAACAACAGAAGAATGCATAGGTGAACTACGGTATATATACTCAATGGAGTACTACGCAATGATAAAGAACAACGATGACTTCAGGAAACATCTCATGACCTGGTTTCAACTGGAAGACATTATGTTGAGTGAAAGTAGTCAGCGACAAAAGGACAAATATTGTATGAGACCTCTACGATAAGACCTCAAAAACACTTGTGTATAGAAGAAAAGACTCTGTGACAGCTGCAAGGGAGGGGAGGGAGGGAGAGAGGGAGAAGGGTTTAGATTAAATAGTTGCTAGGTATCTGGTTGGGTGAAATCGGTGATAGCACAAATTAGAAACAAGAATAATATTACGTGAACTTAAACATGAGTACTCCTTCCATATTAACCCAATACTGCAAGGATAGAGTAGTTGGGGCAGGGGTTGGGGGACCATACTCTTAGGCGAAAGCAAGGCCAAATGGCACAACTAGCGTTTTGCTAAGTGGGCTCTCTGCACCCCATGTTGGTGAGTGGCGTCTGAGGTCTTAAAAGCTGCCAAGCTGCCATCCGAGGGCACAGCAAATGGTCCCAACTCAGCACTAACGGATGCTCACCGAGGACCAAAATGACATGGGGGAAAGACAACCCAGAAGACAAGGAGACCCACATCAGTGGGTACCTACATCGACTTGGGACCAGAAGAACTGGATGGTGCCCGGCCACCACCAGTGATAGCTGCGATGGAGCTCACTAAGTTGAGCCTCACTGGCAACACAAGAATAAAAAGGAGTGCACCCTGAGATCCCCACTAAAAGACCTCAATTGATGGTCCAGTGGTTTTGGGGTTCCCCTGGGAGCATGGCCCCTGGCCCTGATGCTACCCTTGACCATAAAACATAACGAAGGTCCACACTTCGGACAGGAATGGATTGGACTTGGTGATGCAGTGACCATATATTGGATGTACTTTATGGTTCTATACATCTATAGGATATCATCCTGCTGACCTCTGGCTGGAGGAAGGAGAGTGGATGGAGAGGAGGGAAAAAAGAGACTGTTGGGAGAATAAGACATGTATGGAGCAGAGAGGAATAGTGTGCTGTCACCGTGCAGGGAGAGCAGTGGAAGCTGCATACAGGTGGGTATGTAAATTTATACGGGAATGTACATTTTCACTCAGTTATATTAAAAAAAAATTAAAAAAAAAAAAAGAAGTGATTCAAATAAGCTTAAGGAAATGGAAGAAAAAGCAAGTTTGAAGTCAAACAACTTAGTTAAAATTCCAGCTTCTCCATTTCCAGACATGAGTCTTTAGGCAAGTTACATAACCTCTTTTAGCCTCAGTTTCCCCATTTTAAAAATGACTGTTAACAATATCCAAGGCACTATCTGCATTAAATGCTTTGTACATTTCTCAGTTTAAGATGTTCCTTTTGAGGAAAACACCTTAAAAGTCAGCAACACATTGGTGGCTCTGTTCACACTATTTCACATCATTCTTAAGGGTCTTTCAATCTTGAACAGAATAAGAATTCAACAGAATTACTGCAATTAATGTTTTCCTTTCAGAGAAAGGCCTCTTACTAACATATCATAAATGGTAATACATAAAATTACCTAGCAAAACCAGTGAATATTCCAGTCACTAACACCAGTGGAATTTATACACTTAATTGAGCCCCAAAATAGACTCACATGAGTTAATTAATATGAATACCTTAAACTTGTGAAGTTTAGCGGTTACTTCCCCTAAACCAAAAAGAAATGCATATTTAACCAGCATACCTTGAAAAGCAAGAAACAGCTTTTTCAATAACAATCAAATAAAACTACATAGATTTTAGAGTACATTGGCATAAGATGATACCACTTTCCACAGTCACTATGGATAGAATAACAGAAAATGGAACTAAAATGTAACACTGAGGATTTGAAAATTAATTTATATCTTCTCAAAGGACGCTTTTAAATCTCTACTTCATTAAATACCTTTAAAATGAGAAGATATTGTCATTTATACATCTGGTCTAGCCAAGTTCCAGTAGGAGTCCTAGTAAGTGTGCTATGACGTACAGATGTGGAATAGGAAAAATTTATGTAGTAACTTCCGGACTTAGGATTTTGCCCCAGTCAGGTTTATCGACCAGAGCAACATAGTTCACGTCTAGGTGTATTTGTTAATAGGGTGGTGGGGGGCATCAGGACACAGTGGGATCTGACATTCTGGACTTGTTATGATGATCCTGGGAGGAGGGAAGAGGAGGGATACTAATGACAATTAGTAATTTGTTCCAAAAAGCTAAGAGTGGTATTCATACACCACACATACCATTAACATCCCATTCACTCCACTCTTCTACCACCAGCAAAAATCATACGAGTGCTCCCCATTTCTCCGTCTGCTAAAGGAAGTTAAAACATTTCCTCTAACTTCAGAATATAACAAAAGTTCAAGGCTCCAGATGGAGACAAGAAAATTCATGAGTTGCAAGTCACTGGCAGGCAGCTTAGCTGCTACTACCGTCTAATACTATCCTCTTGTATCTTTTTTCATTATAATCAAGTACAGTCCCTTTCAAAGTTTTCACCAACAGCATGGTATCACATCCTTGTTCTAAGTTTTCAATTTGCAAATATGAGAAAAGTTCTTCTTCAGTAAGGCAAGACAGAATAAAACAATTTTTTTAAGTATCCCTGGAATCTTACATCCATAGATGGGCAAAATGGAAGCTCCATAAACTTCATGACAGCATATGCAAAATGTGTGTGTAGAACCACAGGTCCCATCTTTATGCAGATCAGGTCCATAATTTTCCTAAGATTCTCAAGAGTCTATGAACTTCAAACATTAAGAACGGCTCTATTTGGAAACCACAAAGCATTATTCAGTCACGGATTCTATAGTCCACTATCCTACACCACCATCATACTACTTCTATTCTGTAGCAGAGTTCTACTGAAGTTCTCTAAATAATTTGAAACAGTTATATTAAGTTGACTTAGAGACCACTGATAATTACTCATGTTAAACTGAAATCCTAAAAATATGAAAAGCCTACAAAGGAAATTTGAGAAATTAAAGATAAATTAAAAAAGTAAAACTTGGTATTTCATGACTATTAGAAAAGATGAGTGTATCAAACAATTAGATTTAAAAATTAAAACTTAAAGAGATCTTTTGGTTAAAACTTCACACAGTTTTTTTCCTGAGGTTATTCACAGTAAGAGTCAGAGAGCAGTAAGATCTAGCTAGTTGAGAGAAGATACTCTGTATTTCACATGGCAATCCATAAAACCGAAAATAAACTATTTTCCCAGCTAGCAGAGTTTAATTTAAGCAGCTTCAAGGTTATACAAAGTCAGACAATTAAGTCCATGAACTTAATAGTTCTAAGTGCTACACATCTCATTGCTGGTTAGCACCTTCAAAGTACTGCCCTTGGGAAGTTATGCACCGACACCAGCGCCTAGTCTACCCTTCAAAGCAATTTTGGAATTCTCTGGAACGGCTACTGTGCATGTGGCACCATGGCGAGTTTGCAAACTTAATTGTATAGTTGTCTGTGAGGGAGTTTTTAGCCAGTAAACAAATAACTGTATTGGAAAGCCCATCCTACTCACCTGATTTGGCCCCAGTGACTTTTGTCTTTACTCAAAGAAAAACGAAATACTGAAACGAAGATAATTACATTCAGGACATCAAGGGTAGTACAATGACATAAAACATCTGATGCCATTCCGGAAAAAAAAAAAGAGTTCTAAAATTGCTTTGAAGGGTGGAGTAGATGTGGGCATCAGTGCATAGCTTCCTAAGGGGACTACTATGAAGATGACCATAGTGACATTCAGCAGTGTGGTATGCAGCACTTTTTCTAGGTTGAGTTCATGAACTTAAGTGTCAGAACTTGTTCAGTACAGAGTTCTAGGGAGATGTGCAGGGGATTACAAATGAGTGAAACAGAAACTTCAGGGGCAATTTTAATTGCTATGTAATTACTTTTCTTTTGTATAGCCTGTAACCTTCCTGTAGGAAAGATGTTCTAATAATAACTACATGCATGGATTAGTCAAGTTTTTCTCATAGACTAGTTAATTGGCATGTACTGCTACTTACTGCTACTTACATCAGAAATGCTTTATGTTTGTACATTTTGTTACATAAAGACTGTACCTTATTTTGTAAAAACATGGTTAGGAATTTTTATTTTAAAAAATACACTTAACAAATAAAACCAGTAACATAGAAAGCAGTTATAAGGCCAAATTAATAACTTAAAATAGGCCAGGCTACAACCAACATTAATTATAATAAAACAATCTGACCTGCAAAAGGCTAGTTTACATTCTTTGCGTAACTCTTGTATATTTTATCTTTCTTCAAAAAGCTAATTAAATGATAGAAAACAGAAAAAAGATTTTCAGAAACAATATATTTTAATAGGGTATATTATGATACCTACATGAATCCTGGAATTGAGTCTTGACTGTAATTAATGATTTTCAAAGATAAACAAACCACTGCTGTTGAGTGAATTCCAAATCAGCACAACCCCATGGGTGTCAAAGTAGGAATGCATTTGATATTGTTTTTAATGGCTATAGCTTTATGAAAGTAGATCATCACGCCTTTCTTTCATACCAGTGCTGGGTGGATTTGAACTGCCAACCTTTTGGTTAGCAGCAGAGCACAAATCAATTACCTCATCTCTAATATTCTCCATCTATTTTACAAAGAATATTAACTTATATACAAGAGAATTCAAGATTCTAGGTTGTAGCTCTGCCAGTAACTAGCTGTTATCTTTCGTTATTTTCACCTCTGGGTCTCAGACTCTACAACTATACACAAGGGAAGTAGGAGGGTTGACTTTACACTCTAGTCTAGAAACTACCATCTGATGCATATATACTCAAGAAAACATTCATAAAATATCTACATTGACGTTAGTAAAAAGAAAACTATAAAATATGAAACATTAAAAACAAATATAAGATTTAAGTACCATATGGTGGCATAGTGGGTTAAGTGCTACCACTGCTAACCAAAAGGTCGACAGTTCAAATCCACTAGGTGCTCCTTGAATACTCTAGGGGGCAGCTCTACTCTGGCCTCTAGGGTCACCATGAGTTGGATCTGATTTGACAGCCAAGCCAAGACAAGTGCCATCGAGTCGGATCCAACTAATGGCAGCATTGGGTTTTTCTTGGGTTATGACCAAATAAACTCTTTTTGTTTTTAAATCCATTAATTTGAAGTATAAGGACAGGCAAATAAGAGTAAAGAATAGTTAAGTACATTACCAAAGGCATGATCACAACAGAAAACCACATGGCTAATTAGCCCCCAGTATACTGCCACAAAAACATGTTGATGCTTTTTCTACAACTATTTAAAAATGCTGATAACTAGTGACGTCCTGCATGAACATCAGGATGTGATGTAATATAAAATTAATACAGAATTACTAAGTGATTAAAAGACTAAAGAGACTATCCTCTGGAAAGCCAAAATAAAATTGTTTTTATAAAAAAAAGTAATTAGCATCCTAAACTGGAAGTATATAATTATCAAATGCATAGAAGCAGTATATTTTCACTTTTGCCTTTAAGATTCATCTGGCAAAAAAGAAATGAGAAAGTGCCATGTTATTTCTATTTTCCACTTTTTTTTTTTTTAAAATCACACATAAAATTAAAAAGGGGAGAGGAAGCCTTGAAACTTAGCAGGCCCAAACAAACCCCTCAGATGACAGAATTACATATTCAGGAAAGGAAAGCCCTTATTGCTCAACCAACCTGTGACTAACCCTTTGATCCATGTACCTCTTATGTATACATTAAGAGAGTAACACCGTACATGAAGTTTTCATAAGACTTTTTAATATGACTACACTGAGGTTTTATCCTTACAAAACATGAAAATTAGCCAATACAGTTTTGTGAATGCCCCAAATTGATTGTTATAAATCAAACTAAATTTACTTTTAGGGTAAAACTTTAGTCCTACACATTAAGAAACACAAAATATTAATTAAGATCTTCAAATAGGCCATCAAATTTGTTTTTCAAAAAAAAATTCTTACTGTAATGAAGACATTCCCTTTAACCATTCTTCCTTGGTAAAAAATCCCATGCTTTCAGCCTCCAATTTCCACGCTAAAACTAACATAATAATCTGGAAAGAACAGAACATAAAGCATAGGGGAAGAGGTCAGCAGAGATCATCATGTCCATATGTACCACGGAGACCATTTTTACACAACTATTTCCATCCCTCAACTACCAAAAAATATACTTTCTTGAATCATTAACCATAAAGAAACAGGGATGGGCCAATTTCTTAAAAGTAAAAATGCTCTAACAGTTCCCAAAGGAAGAATTTCTCCTTCTATCACCAACGACATTTGGATCGAGACAACACCTGTTCAACTATTAAAAAATATCCTAAACTGTAAATCTACAATATTAAAACTGAAGAAAAAAATTCTTCATATAAGGCTAGTATCTCAATTTTTAGAAATGTACCAATATGCTATCCCCCACTTATATTCCATTCTACTTAGAAATAAAACATACATTTTCAGGTTCAACACCAATGTCTTCACAAAACTTTTCCATTCCTTCTGGCCCTACAACTTCATCAGGACCTTCAAAGACAAAAATAATTTACATGTTTTATTGTTATAATTTAGTATCAACATAAAACATACAACATTATCTTAAAGGCATCTATGACTAAACCATACATTCTGTAGGCAATTAAATTTCAATTTTAAAATACCTTTGACAAAATTATATTTACTGTAGTTTTTAAAATTTTAAAATCTACAGATTTTAAACTTTTAAAAACTAGAAGTATTCTTTGTATAGACGCTCCCATCACAACATGAAAATACATTAAAAAAAAGAAGTAAATAACATTCTGTTAATACCAATCATCAGTTTGTCCCACAATTTGAACTTTTCAAAAAAAACTTACTGCAATTCTAGTTTGAATAATGTTTTGGTAATGCAGGAATATAAAGAGACTTAAGAAGTTTGGAGCTTTTTACTTTATTAGAATGTGTCCATTACTCAAGTCAAGACCATAACCAGAAGAATACATATGCGTTTACTTATAAAACAGGTCATTCATTACCCTTTGAAATATTCTCAAATGTAATTTCATTCTTAGAAAAAGATATACATATGAATGAAAATAATAACTTAAGAAAACTGCTACATTCCATTTCTAGGAGGAGATATTTTTCTTATCATTTTGGTTCTAAAACAGACAGCAAGGTATTAGTAGCCACTCTACAGCAGAAATAAGTTTAATCTCTCATTTGGTTTATCTGCCACAAAATGAACAAACTGTACTTAGATTATTTCTTACTTTTACTAATACTAACTTTAACTCAATACCATCAACTGTCCTATTTAATCAGATTCCCAAAATACAGTAATATTACATCAGTACCAATTCTCGTTTGTGACTGTGTAAAATTAAAATAAATTTTATAATAAGAAATATGTTTGAAATGTTTGCCACTGAAGTCTTTTGAAAGCAGTGTCTTAAAACATTATAGTACAACAAAGAGAAGCCTAATTTCCTTTCTTTAAGGGCTAAACATGTTGCAGCTTTACAGTCATCAGTACAACATCAAGTCAATGTCCTACAGTTTTTCTGATTACAAGAATGTATCCATCCAGTACACATTCAATACAGCTTGCTGCCTGAGAGATGTGATCCAGGATGCCAACAGAAGACAATCAGTTTTTTTTTGTTTATACTTTTTTGCATAAGATGGTAAACGTCATTAGGTTTAAATATATACTGACAGTGTACTGAGATATTCAGAGTAGAGCAGAACAATAATTACAGGAGAGTTCTGCTTCTCAATGTTAATATATTTTGGCAATTTCTAAAATGAGATTATACAATAAAGCTATTAAAAATAATTAAATATATGTCTTTTGTTACTTCTCATTTCTATTTTGGAATATGTGTCTTCCATACAAATAAGAATCAAATAAAAAAGTTTACTGCAGGAAAACAAAGCTGTTTTTAAAGCATAACAGAAATACATTCTAAATCTTTCTAATGCAGTAAGAATGCAGATTTGTCCTCAAAGCTGCCACTGAGTTAGAAGAAAAATGTGACGAGTTATGTCAAGAAATATTAGTTATTATCATAAAATGTAGCCCTGTCTAGAAACTGGAAACCTTGGTGGTGTACTCTAAGTGCTACGTCTGCTAACCAAAAAGGTAGGCAGTTCAAATCTGCCAGATGCTCCTTGGAAACTCTATGGGACAGTTCTACTCTGAACTCTAACGTTGCTATGAGTCAGACCTAACTCGACGGCAGTGGGTTTGGTTTGGTCTAGAATCCGGGAAAAATCAATTTTAATTAGTAATTAAAATGTGACTAAAATCAAGTTAAACTAGATTATGTAAAGACAAACATATATAAGGTCTTACATAAACTAGGTCTATAAACATTAAGTGACTTACCTAAAGTGACATCAGCAGTTAAAAGATCTAGGACTAGCGTAATGCCTACACCAATGCTCTTTCCCTGACTGCGTGACATTATACTTTTTGAACCATGCCACTCCAATTTCTTCCTGGGTAAAACCTCTGGAGTCAAATTTAACTAACTCTCAGGTAACTAGGTTTCCACTCACTGAGCACATGTTTGTGTGCATTCAAAAGATCCTCAGTATGAGAACAGAATAATGTAACTTCTTAAATCTTAAATTTAAAATGATTTCATTCACTTTACATTCAGGTGCTATATTTAAAAAAGAACAAACAAAAAGCAAACTCAATGCTGTCAATTCTGTCTCACAGTAACCCAAGAGGACAGAGTGGAACTACTCCATAGTTTCCCAGCAGTGACTGGCAGAGTTGAATTGCTAACCTTTTGATTAGCAAACGAAGCACTTATTCACTATGCCACCAGTTTTCAGTTCTCTATTAGTACTATGCAATTCTAACTGCCATGGATTGAACTGTGCCCCCCACAAACATGTGTGTAGCCATTGGGCTGGGCCATGATTTCTAAGTTTATGATTGTCCTCCATTTTGTGATTTTTTTCCTATGCTGTATGCTAAAGAGGATTAGGGTGGGACTGTAATTCCTTCCTAAGGAATTTCCCTCGAGTGTGGCTTGCATCACCCTTTATCCTTTTACCTTACAAGCAATGAAAGGCAAGCAAGCAAAAAATTGGGAACCCTACACCATTAAGAATGCAGTACTGAGAGCACAGCGTACCCTCCAGATCTGAGGTTCCTGCACCAAGATGCTCCCTGAACAAAGACTGATGCAACACAGGACCTTCCTCCAGAGCCAACAACGGGGAAAGCCTTCCCTTGGAGTGGACATCCTGAATTTGGACTTGTAGCCTACCGGAATGTGTAAGAATAAACTTTACTTTGTTAAAGCCATCTGCTTTGTGGTGTTTCTGTAAGAGCAGCACTAGATGACTACAACACGAACCTTATTTTTTGATTCTTTATACGTAATGGCACTTGGCTGGCTTGGCTATAAGAACTTAAAAGTGTTGTTTTACTATCTGTGTTTTTGCTTACTGATAGGCCCAGTACATTAATCTTTGTTAATTTAAACATCACTCATGAATGACAAGTTTTATGAAAGATCAAAACAATTTTAGTGATATTTTGCAAACTAAATGAAAACACCACTAAATTCTTAATTCAAAAAAATAATTAACCACAAAAATATGTTCCCAGCTACACTTGCAGGGTCTAAAATCATCCTTGTTAGAGAGGTGGGGTGTGTGTGCTCAATTAATGACACAGCTCCTACAACATTAGCTACATTAAGATCTGTTGACTTTGGAAAACTGCTGTAAAAAAACACATAACTACTCATTCAGATGCTGTACTGATAATATTCTTTTAATCATAAAAGCTAACATTTATTGAATTCTGACTATACGCCACACAATAAGCTAAGTGCTTTACATGTGTTATCTCAATATGCATAATTATTATTTCCATTTAAACAAGGGACATCCCATTTTAAGATAGAACAGTTACTACTTGGCAAACAATTGGTTTCTCCCCGTCCATCAGGTCTCTGCCTAAGTTACCACTACAAAGATGCTGTCACTGATCTGTCCCCCAATAACCTGTTACTCCCTATCCTTTAACTTCACCCTGCTTATTACCTTTGTAGATCCCTGCAATCTGTAATTACCTTGCTTACTTACCCACTTACTACCTTCCTGTACTAAAAGGCAAAACTGAAAGAGTAGAGTTCTCTCCAGAACACAGCATCAGACACACATGTACTCAGTATTTATTGGATGAATGAGTGACAGAACATAACTTACCTCAGTTGCATTTTCACGTACACAGACTTAAAAATCAACATTACAAGACAGTACTATCTAAAAGCATGGGCTCTACAGTCACAGTGATGTGGGTTTGAAACCTGGACCATGTCATTCTACAACCTTTGGCAAATTATGTAACCTAAGCTTCAGCTGGAAACTACAGCGGGTTAAGTGCCACATCTGCTAACCAAAAGGTCAGCAGTTCAAATCTGCCAGGTGCTCCTTGGAAACTCTATGGGGGCAGTTCTATCCTGACCTATAGGGTCACTATGAGTTGGACCGGACTCAATGGCAGTAGCTTTGGGTAGGCAAGCTTTAGTTTTGTCATCTACAAAATGGAGACAACACTACCTACCTAACAGAAGGTCATAAGAAAAACTGAAATAATTTGCACAATTCCTGGAAAAATGGCAGCAAATATTACACTGGCTATGACAAAAATGCTAATGTAAGAAATACCTAGGAAATGAATGTTCAGTTACTTTTATTTACTATTTTTTATTAAACTAATTTTATACCACCCAGGAAAGTCCCTAACTGAAACCAAACCAAAGCCATTACTTTCAAGATTTCCATTCACAGTATTCTTATAGTATAGAGTAGAAAGCCCCACAAGGTGTCCTGTGAGTGACCTGGTGAGCGCGACCTGGTGAGCAGCTGAGTTCTAAAACTACTGCACTACCAGGGCTCCAAGAAGCCTCCAGCAAGGTAAAACAAATGAGAGAAAAATACTTAGTAATAATTTTTACATTACTGAGTGACCTTTCTAAGCGAACTAAATTGAATTGAAATAAGTGATCTTTTGATTCTGTATCTTACATACCAATAAAACCGGCATCTTGAATAATGGGTCAGCATTTTAAATGGAGGTCACTAGAAAAGTGAATTCCTTCCATTTAAATTGGGTTAGTGCTTGCCTTGGGATGCCAGTAATAGCATTTTCTTTTCCCTGTTCTAGAAAGAATTTTTGTTCTGTTACTAAATAATTCTTAAGTTATACTTTTGGGATTACTCAGCTGATCCCCAAAGCAAAGTTACTGCCCTCTCATGTCTCACTTTCCATACAGCCAGATTCAAATTAAGTTTCAAATTAATATCATTAACTTGGTTGGTGGTCAATAGCAGGCATTGACAACACATACTTTTACTTTAAACAAAGACCCTGATAATGACAGTATTTCAGAAAACAAACAAACAAACAGGGAGACATGTAAGAGAAAAGAAAAAAGGAAAAGCAGGTGGGAGAAAGGGGAAAGCTTTAAAATCATTAACTCCAAAAGACCAAAATCATCCTAAGAGAGCAAAATTTTCCTATGTGCTTATGTGAAATCCCACAGGCATACTGATTAAGTGCTACAGCTGCTAACCAAAAGGAAAGCAGTTAGAGCTCATCAGGTGCTCCTTGGAAAATCTATGGGGCAGTTTTACACTGCTCTGTAGGGCTGCCAAGAATTGGAATCAACTTGATGTGAAAGGGGTGCACCTTCCTACGAAAAATTAGCAGTAAATCAGAAGCAAGTGTTGTTTTTCGTATACTTGCTTAACTCTTCAGCCTTATCTCCGGTTCTGATTGTTATCCATAAGATGTTGCATGACTATGGGCCTCAACTTTTCCTCTACCCCTTAAAGTTAAGCTGGCTTCTCCAGAAAGCCTTCCCTGACAGTTTCATATCTGGGTGACATATCTGTAGTATAAACTCTTAACGGAGAGTTGGTAGTGCTGTGTTTAAGAGCTTGGAAGCTAAACCAAAGGTTGGTATTTTAAACCCATCAGCTGTTCCCTGGGAACACTATGGGGACATTCTACTCTCTCCTAGAGGGGTGGCTATGAGTCAGAACTGACTTGATAGTAACAGGTTTAGTAAAACTGAATGGCTGAAGGAGAATCATTCAACAGGTAAATGCCTTGTGTAATGATCTATTTCAGCTTTAAATCTTTTACTACAGTCTTCCAAAAAGTTTCAGAAAATGTTAATTTCTAGTTTAGAAAAATTTCAAAAGAATATTGAAAAGTAAAAACTATACAAAGAAAACGTTTTATTACCTGATCTTTGTTTTCCAGAATACTTTAGCCAATGAATATAAACTGTGGTGCTCTCTCTGTTTACAAAATTGATAGCAAATGTGTTTTGCCTCTCCCACTATATACTAAAAATATATACATTTAAAAGATTATCAATATGAATTCTTAGCCCACTTACAACTCTGTCTTGACCCCAAATGTAGTACACAGTACTGACCCATACCATGCCTGCAATTAGTAAGCTGTTAACTGAATGAAAGATTTTATAAAGCATATGACTGATATCTGCTACATTAATTTTCATTACCTGCATATTCATAAAACCAAGCCAGGCACTTCTTGCTGGAAAAATGTTCTTCTCCACTTATCAGTCTAGCAGGAGGTTGGGATCTGCAATAGCTTAGAACACACACAAAAGCCTAAGATTTTTATCAGGCCTCAGTTTTTAGAGAGAAACTAAGTTCAGTAACCAAAAAAAGATGAAAACCCAAACCCGCTTGGAACAAGCTGATTATGACTCAGTGGCCCTCTAGGACAGTGTTTCCAAGACCACAGGACTTCCTCAGTCTTTAAGGGAGCAGACAGCCATGTCTTTCTAACACAGAGTAGCTAGAGTATTTGAATCACTAACCTTTCAGTTACCAGCTAGCTGCTTTAACTACTGTACTGCCAAGGCTACTAAGTTCAACACGAGCCACTTCAATTCAAACTAGACAGCATTTTTAAATAAAAAAAAAGTTGGTATTATAGAAAAAGAGCATCCTGAAGTATTTGCAATTTAGAACAGCAGCCTATAAACATAAAGATTTCTGGCTACAAAACGCAACTATTTTGTTCATCATCAAATTCCAAAAGTATCAACGAATATTTTCCCAGATTTCAAAAGGCTACACAGAGGTTAAACTTAATGGTCTCAATGCAGGGCTGATAACTGGGTGATTTTCATGGAAATTATTTTTATGTAGAGGGTCGCTATGAGTTGGAATGGACTTAATGGCAGTGGGTTTAGTTTTGGTCATGACAGGTATGCCATAAAGTATACTCTGATAATTAACACATCAGTATTTCAAATATCTATATGCACATATACGGTGTTCTGCATCACCTGCCAAACTTAAAAGGATTTTTGAAATAGAAAATGATTTAGGACCTAACAGCATAATTAGGGTTTATGGATTAAAAAAAAAAAAACAGCAACAAAAATCCCCCAAAACTCTGCAAGTTAGTAACAGTCCAAATAATTGGGTCAAAGCTATTAAATCCCTGTTTATTTTTAGGCCATATTTTGATCATTAAAGTTGGAAAATTCATACATGGTCTCCATGATTTAATAAACTTCTGAGAAGAACCTTTTATCAAGGAGCTCAATTACACTTCCACAAAGATACAAAAATGCAAGAATTTCTGCAATGAAGTAATGTTATCACCTGAGCTGTAATAAGTTATCTTAATGTGTTAACTCAAAGGGTGTTAAATGTATTTACTTCTCCCTCCCATAAATGATGCCCAGCTAACTCAAAGAATTACTGATTTACTATGTTATCATCGATTATATTGTTACTAAGCAAAATTATATCTGAAAATGTAACTGTCAAAATAATTTTTGTAATTATACATTGAAGGCCACATGCTATAGTAACAGGAAAAATTAATCTGCATGTTCCATAAAAAGAAAATATTAGTGAATGATTATGTCAAATCCCAGTGTGAGATGTAGTTGGAGGCTTAGTGGTTAAGTGCTACGTCTGCTAACCGAAAGGCTGGCAGTTCAAATCTGCCAGGTGCTCCTTGGAAACGCTGTGGAGCAGTTCTACTCCATCTTGTAGGCTCGCTGTGAGTCAGACTCCACTCGACTGCACTGAGTTTTTTTGTGAGCTTGTTTCACATTAGTGGCCCAAGACACATGTACTCTTAGGCTCCTTTGTCACTTACAAAAAGGAAAATGCTAAGTCATCTACCTTTTATTTTAAACAGATCCTTCATTAATGAAATATCATTTATTTCCTCCTTCTAATACTGGCTACTGTCTACCTATTAACGACAACATTGTGAGTCGTCACATTCAGAGACATACCATAAGGGAATTAAAAAAAAAAAAATCACCTCACACCTAAATTGTAATGACTTTCACAGTATACAATGTTGCTATGATGCCTCAATGATACGCTACAATGAAATCAGTAAGTCATAAACTACAGTTGTTCTGTCTTCTTTATCTCCAATAGAGAACACAATACTTCTCAAATTATTAACATTTATATTGAGAGCTATCAGGTCCTGAATGCTAGAAAATAAAGAGCATGCAGAGCCTTTCCAGCTCTATATACAGGGACTTGGCAAAGGTGGAAACACTGATACTTTCAGAGAACGTGACTCTTGCACTTTAAAAGGTCGCCTGCTGGGATCGGCCCGGTTGGGCCCCACCAAATATTAAACATGGCTTTCGATTATGGTACAGGGAGTCTGTCTTTCCACCATTCCAAGGGCAGTTGTCAAGATTCCGTAAGCTACGCTCCCTTTCTTACATCCTATGTAAAGAAATTCTAAAAGTGGACCTTCCGGGGAACCTATATTCGCTTCAAGGGCTGGTAAGAAGGTGTGGAGAAATTTGATAAGCAGGGGTTAGGGCGCAAATGCACTTCGCGTACGCATCCCTACGTCCCACCTTCCGGGGCACGCAGACTCTAACGCGGGTGACTTTCAGTCCCTTCATGAGCGCCAGCACGCACACACGCGCGAACACGAGGTTGGGAGAAGGGATTCGCGGTGTTCTGCACCTACCACCTAGGTGGATCAGAAGGGTCTCACTTCTTCACCGCCGAGCCCCGAAGGTTTGGCCTGCCTCCTGCTCCTGCTGCTCTCCCGCAAAGGAGGAAAGAGAAAAGCTTGAGGGGTGGGGGAAAGTGGTACCTGGAGATTTTACACTTCTTAAGGCCTCCGTCTTCCGCTACTGCCGCTGCCACCCCGGGGGATTTTCTTTTCTTCTTCACTGGCATCTTCCGCCCTCCCCGGCAGGGCGGGCAGGGGAGCCGGGGAAGGGGATCACTGTCCACAGGAGGCCCCTCAGCACTGGCAGCCGGTTCCCAGAAACAGCAGCAGGCGGAGGAACAGAGCCTCCAGCCGACACTAGCGTGACCCAGTCCGGCCGCCACTCACTGCCAGGTCTCCTCCTTGACCTTCTCTGCCTGGGGCAGTGGTGGCTGCTCGCCGGTACACACTGCGGTGCCGTGTCGTCGACAGAAGGTAACGCGGACAGCGCTGAACCACAGCCAGTCAGACTCCGAAAACCAGAAGCTTAGCTAGACCCGGATGTGAATCGCCCGGGGCCGGAAGTGACGCAAGGTGCAAAGCCGGTTGCTGGAAGGGGCGTGGTCCTAGTTGGTTCCTGTTCGCTTTAGGTTAAGCGAGGTTTCTCGGGCTGTGCAGCGAACGGAGGAATCTGTTCTTTGGGGCGAGGGACTGACTGTCTTTGGTTGTCCAAGGTATCCTGACCTTTCCCCTGAAGCCTCTGTCCTGATGCTGGTAGTCAACACCAAGAAATACTTTATGACACAAATGTAGTGTCATTAGAAATAACGAGGTAAAATACACCAACTTTCAGTTCTCACCTCGTCTGTATCATGGTATCTTCGCGTTAAACGTTCTTAGCCCCTTAAATGCTTACTCACCGAGTGTTCTGCATGCTTTCTTTAGGGACTATCGTTCAGCCACTGAGACTCCCCCCTCCCCCATCTCCCCACTTACGTCCTCCCCCCTCTCCCCGTCTCTAACAGCTGTTAATCACTTTCTCCTGAATTAAAACTTAGTTTACGGTTTTTGTTTTCACAGATGCCAACTCTCAAAAAAAAAAAAAAAAAAACCCTCCAGATCAAATCCGTTTCTGTGGAATCGATTCTGCTTCACAGTGATCCTCGCTGGACAGAGGAGAACTACCGTACAGGGTTTCCAAGGAGCAGCTGGTGGATTCAAACTCCGCGTGTTTTGGCTGGCTAGTTAGCAGCTGAGCTCTTAACCATTGTGCTATCAAGGCTTCCTCCAAAAACCAAACCCACTGCCGTGGAGTGGATTCAGACTCATAGTGACCCTGTATGACGGTAGAACTGTTCCATACAGTTCCCAAGGCCGTGCTCTATCTTTTACAGAAGCAGAGTGCCACACTTGGCTGTTAGGTTCCAACCCACGACCTTTACATTACCAGCAGCCAAGTTCATCTCTATAAACCATCTTTTATAGTGGCTTATTGTTTTTGTTGTTAGGTGCCATCAAGTCGTTTTTTGACTCATAGTGAAAACATGTGACAGAGCAGAGTTTTCTATGCCGTGATCTTTACAGGAGGAGATCTCCAGGTGTTCCGTGCAGAAGCTGGGTGGATTAGAGCCAACCTTTTGGTTCTAGAGCACTAAAAATCTCTTCCCATTCAGTAACAGTGGATCTAGTTCTAGTTCTGGTGAAACTACCTCTACCTTTGTACCCTAATCTGGCCTATTTCCAGAGGGCCAGTAACTTTCAAGATGGACACATGCTCCAAGCAGGCCCATCAGTGCTAATAACATTAAATGGAACCACCAGGAAGAAATCATAATGAAACAGGACGAAAAAGAAAGACGTGATTATGTAATATGAGCCTTGAATGCATAAGATGCCCTTGGATTTTCAGGTACATGAGCCAATAAATTTACTATTATGCTTATATTAGTTTTCCATTACTTACAACCAAAAGAATATTAACTTCTGGAATCTTTCACCCAGTGAAAAATGCATGAGGCTAAAAAGTCAAATGCAAAACAAACCAAATCACTATAGCTACTATCTACTTAATAGATAAAGCAATAATTTTCAATGTGTCATTGTTATTTGAGTTAAATTCAAACAATTTAAACATGACATTTCTGAACACAGGATATTCTGGACACTAGCTACATAGCTAATAAAATTCTAGAACAAGCAAAACATATCTATAGTGACAGGAAGTATGCCAGTGATGCTTGGGGCTAGGATATGGTAGAGTTGAATGGCAAGACTGAAGAGGCATCCGGGAAGTTTTTGGATAATACTCATATCCTGGTTGAAATAGTGGGATATATGCTTGTCAAAACTCAGTGAACTATAAACTTAAAAATGTATGTCATTTATTGTATGAGTATTATTCCTTGATGAACTTGACAAAAAGTAAAAAACAGGAAGAAAACCAATGGCTGAAAGAAAACACTACAAGACTAACAGTCTACATGAACCAAAGCCTTGCCTACCCTGAGACCAGAAGAACTAGATGGTGCCTGGCTACCACACTAATGGCCGCCCTGATCAGGCCACGATAGATGAATCTTGATAGAACGGGAGAAATGTGAGCCAGAATCTCAAATTCTTTTTTATTTTATTTTTAATTGTGATTAAGTGAAAGTATACAATCCAAATTAAACTTGCGTGCCCACCTATCTGCAGCTTCTGCAGATCCTTCTGCTCTTCTTGCCCAGTGACAGCACACTCCTTTTCATTCTATATATGTCATATCCTCTCAAGAACTGTCCCCTCCTTTCCACCTCCTCCTCTCCTTTCTAGTAAGAGGCCAGTAGGACAGCATCCTATAAATGTGTAGAACAATAAAGTATACACAACATATGGTCACATTGTGTCCCCTAGTCCAGTCCATTCCTGTCAGAAAAGTTCACCTCAGTAATGTTTTTGGGTCAGGGGAAACAGAAGTTTTAGGGGCTGTGCTCCCAGGGGAACCCCCAGGCTGCCAGGCCGTTGATTGTGGACTTTCAGGGGTGTTCTTGAGGTGCGTCCCTCTTTGGCTCATACTGCCACGGGGACTCAGCATTGTGTGCTCCGTCTTGGCACCATGTGGTTCTTCCAGTCACACCTTGATACAGTCACCCATTCACATAAGTTCTTTTGTCTCCTGGGTTCTTTTCTCTGTGTGTCTTGGTTCTTGGTGAGCATCTGTTCTGGATGAGTTGGGACCGTTTGGTGTACCTCAGATGACAGCTTGCTTGCTTTTAAGACCCCAGACGCCACTCACCAGTATGGGCTGCAGAAGACTTTTATCAATAGGTTACTTGTGCCAGTTGGCCTTGATGTCCCCCGAGAGCATGGTCCCCAGACCCCTGCCCCTGCTACTCTATCCTTGCAATATTGCATTAAGAGTTTTCCGTTTATGTTGAAGTCCGATTAAGTTGATCTTTCTACTGTGTGCTGTCACTGCTTTCACCCAACCAAATTTCTATCACCTATCTAATTTATGACCATTCCTCTCTCGCCCCACTCCCTTGCAGCCATCAAAGAGTCTTTTCTTCTGTATATAAGTATTTTTAAGCTCTTACATTAGGGGACTTATACAATATTTGTCCTTTTGCCTTTGACTGATTTCGCTTAGCATAATGTGTTCCAGTGGTTATGAGATATGTTGTAAAGTCATCACTGGTATTTATTATTGCGTAAGTGTTCCATTGAATGTATGTACTGTAGTACCAAGTTGCTTTCCAAAGAGGTTGTGTCATTTTGCAATCCCACCAGCAGTGTAGGAGAGTTCCAGTGTCTCCACAGACTCTCCAGCACTTGTTGTTTTGTGTTTTTTTGCATCATGGCCAACCTTGTTGGGGTGAGATGGTATCTCATTGTAGTTTTGATTTGGATTTTTCTAATAGCTAATGATCATGAGCATTTCCTCGTGTGTGTTTTGGCTGCCTGGATGTCTTCTATAGTGAAGTGTCTGTCCATCTCCTTTGCTCATTGCTTAATTGGGTTATTTACCCTTTTTTGGTTGATATTTTGCAGTACCTTGTAGATTATAGAGATCAGATGTCAGCCCAATATGTAGTTGCCAAATATTTTTTCCATTCTACAGGTGGTCTTTTGTCTCGTTTGATAAAGTCTTTGGATAAGCAAAAGTATTTGATTCTTAGTAGCTCCCATTTATCTATTTTCTGTTGACTGTGCTTTGTTTGTCAGATTTTGAAGTCTGTCTAAGCTGTGTATTAAAACTTCCTTCGTTGATCCTATTGTTTCTTGCATGATCTTTATGGTTTTAGGTTTGATATTTAGGTCTTTGATCCATTTTGAGTTCGTTTTTGTGTAAAGTTTGAGATATGGGTCTTGTTTCAGTTTTTGCAGATATACATCCAGTTTTGCCAACACTGTTTGTTACAGAGGCTGTTTTTCCCAGTTTACAATCTTAGGGCCTTTGTCGAGTATCGGCTGCTTCTAAAAGGATAGTGGCATCTCTGGGTTCTCAACTCTGTTCCATTGCTCTATATGTCTCTTTTTGTACCAGTACAAGCTATTTTGTCTACTGTGTCAGTGTAATAGGTTCTAAGGTCAAGTAGTGTGAGGCCTCCCAGTGTGTTCTTTTTCAGTAATGTTTTACTTATCTGGGGTTTCTTCCCTTTTCAAACAAAGTTAGTGATTTGTTTCTCCATCTAACTAAAAAATGACACTGGAATTTGTATTGAGATTGCATTGTATATGTAGGTCACTTTGAGTAAAACAGACATTTTCATGATGTTAAGTCTTCCTATCCATGAGCAGGGTATGTTTCTCCATATATGTAAGTCGCTTTTGGTTTCTTACAGTAAGCTCTGTACTTCTTTCTCTGTACAGGTCTCTTATTTCTCTAGTTAGATTTATTCCTAGGTATTTTATCTTCTTGGTGGTTATAGTAAATGGTATTGATTTAGTGATTTCTTCTTTGATGATCTCTTTGTTGATATTCAAATTCTTAAAACAAAATATACCTACTGGATGGGTTGAGACTGGTCATATCCCCAAGAGTACTGGGGAACCAAAACTAGACCATGAGATCACCTTGAAGCTAAATAATGGATTGGCTTGCAAAATAAAGAATATCACCCTTGAGTACTGTGCTCCTTTAAAAAAATCATCTATATAAGTCCAAATATTCAGCAGTCACTTTAGAATACAGAGGAAAAGGTAAGGGTGTATGGAAACTAGATGAGTGGAAATGGAAAAACAAGAATGGACATAATGAAAATGAGCATGCATTGTTAAAAATATAAGCAATGCAACTGAACAATTTGTGTAGAAATTGTCGAATGGAACCTAAAGTGTGAAGTCTTCACTGGAAACAATATATATATATATTTCAAACTGAAAAAACACAATAGTGACTGAACACTATTAGACCCCTAATCTTATTTCTTCAAGAAGTGATCTGCAAAAGCTAAAAAGTACTTATTTTCAAGGAAAACAAAGGAAAGGAAACAAAATTATTATAACAGAGAAGATAAAGACCTCAGAGTACAATGCTTGTCTAGCACAATGATAAAATTGCCATTGTCATTCAAAAAAAAAAAAAAGATTATTGTGTCCCTTCTCCACCATTGTATATTGAGTGGGAGTGGGGTGCAGATAATTGTCTTTTCGTCCATAGGCCACTGAACCATAAGGAATCACTTCTATGTAGGAGATAGAAGATTCCACACCACCTAGATATTGTGGACACTGAGCTGAATGCAGTAATTGGGTAGGATCCTACTTAAAACCATAGAATTCTCTGAGAAAATATAAAAGCCTGGATCTCTGTATGGTAATCATACAATCTCTTGTTCACACAATCTTTAATGATCACTTAAACCAGAACTTACGTTGGATTCAGGCAAAGACTGACATGATTCCTGCCTTCTTGGCGCTTACCCTCTGGAGTGGGAAATACACATATAGCCTATTTGCATTTAAGATAATTTTTTAATACTATTGCTAGCTGTTGTGGAGGTCAGAAAAAGCAACACAGCTTCTGCTTTGTCCATTGAGACATTGCCTTTGACAGCTCAGGTGCCCTGTAAGAAGTCCAAGTATACCCAGGCCACTCAGGACTGATGTACAGATCTGTGTGTTGTTCCAGCGAATAAGCCATCTTTCACTGCCAGGAATGTGAGTGAAGATGTATTTAGTTATTTCCATCTTTGGTCAAATGTTGTGGAATGTAGACAAATCAGAAACCCTGGTGGAGTGGTTAAGTGCTATAGCTGCTAACCAAAAGGTTTGCAGTTCAAATCTGCCAGGCACTCCTTGGGAGCTCTATGGGGCAGTTCTACTTTGTTCTATAGGATTGCTATAAATCAGAATCAACTCAATGGCAGTGGGTTTGGTTTTTGGCTAGATAAGTCGGTTTTCCTATACCCTATCAGAATTCCTGACCTGTGGAGTCTGTGACTATAAACAAATGGTTGATTTTCTTGGGATTACATTTCCTACCCTCCCTTGTAGTCAGAAATTGCTATAAAAATGTGTAAAAGATTTTTCTCTCTCTGTTGATCTATAAGACGCAAACAACTGAGGACAGAGTTACTCCACAGTCTTAGGAGATGGTGGAACCATAGAATGGAAGAAGTCTGGATCCCTGAATCATCCCATGAAAAATTGCATGTCAGATACCACCTGGAACTGTTAAATGGAGAAATAACATTCTGTTTTTTTTAGATCACTGAAATTTTTAGAGTTATTACAACATTTGCCATCCCCTTGACTGTACCTGTCAGGGGTAAGTTATAGTACAATAACAAATGACTCCAAAATCTTATTGTCATAGTATAATGAAAGTTTATTTCTTGTTCATGGTAAGTCAACAAGATTATACTCATCATGGTTACTCAGCAACCCAGGCTGATAAAAACTTTGTCTTACGTGTTCTACAGTCACCAAAGGAGTGGGAAGGGACCATGGCAAAACCACACATTGGCTTTTAAAGTTTCATGCGTATGTGATATGTCACTTCTACATATATTTCAAAGATCAAATCAAGATATATATGGCCATTCCTGTCTTTAAAAAGAGTAAGGAGGTACAGTCCTACCACAAAAATAAAAATGTTTATGCTTGAAAGGAGGTTGCTGCCATACAGAAACTAAAACAAGCTCGAGAATCAATGGTCGTGAGGCAGAAAGCAAGGAAACAGACTAGAAGTTTGGGTAACTGGAGACTGTTAGTGTGTTTTGTTAAAACATTTAGGAAAAATTGTCAGAAAGCTCAGAAAGAATTTGGAAGCTAAACCACAAACCTAGTGAAACTGGTAATTAGTTTGAGCAGTGTGATAATGTGTGTTGGCTGCTGCTGGCTGCCTTTAGTAAGATATTTCAAGGAAGAGTAAAGATCACAAGAGAATTGGTTGTGTTTCTAGCAGAGGTAGAAAGGTGCTAAGGAATTCTAGAGATGAAGACCTTTTCAGGGCTATAAAAGCTGACTACAAATCCAAAACCATAGTGAAATTATCATCTCATCCTGACACTACTGGCACGCATGCATGTGCGTGCACACACACACACACACACACACACACACACACACACACACACACAAAACACCTCAAAAAATAATACATGTTGAAGAGGTTGTGGGGAGACTGGAATTCTTATATACTGCTGCTGGGAATGTAAAATGGTATAAGCATTCTGGAATATATGGTATTCCTTTTAAAACATAGAAATAGAAATACCAGAAGATCTAGCAGTCCCATTTCTAGGAATGTATCCTAGATAAATAAGAGCTGTCACATGAATAGACACGTGTGCATAGTCACATTCACTGCAGCATTACTCACATAAGCTAAAAGATGGAAACAAGCCAAGTGCCCATCAACAGATGAATGGATCAACTATGGTACGATATACACAACGGAATACTAGCAAAGATAAAGAACAAGGATGAATGTGTGAAACACCTCAAAGCATTGATGAAGCTGAGGGCCTTAGGCTAAATGAAAAATAAGTTACAAAAGGAAATATACTGTATGGGACTACTATAATACAAAGAAAAGTGTTAAACAGAAAGAAAGAATCTTTGATGGTGACAAGGGAGGGGAGGAATGAAGACTGAAAAACAGTAACTAGATAGTAGATAAGTGGTAACTTTGGTGAAGGGTAAGACAGCACACAAAACTGGGGAAGTAAGCACAACTTGACCAAGGCAAAGTCAGCAACTTCATAGACATATCCAAACTCTCTCAGGGACTGTGTTATTGGGCTTAGGGCTGGGGACAGTGGTCTTGGGGATATATTACTCAGTTGGCATAGTTTATAAAGATAATATTCTACACCACCATGAGTAGTTTCTGGAGTCCTAAAAGCTTGTGATCAGCAATGTAAGACACATCTACTGTCCCACTGTGGCTGGAGCACTGAAAAAAGAAGAAAACCAGAGACAAAAGGGCAAGACTAAACCAGAGGACTACTGGACCACAACTACCACAAGCTCCATCAGACCAAGATTAACCCAGAACAACTAGATGGTACCCAGCTACTACCAAGTGCTCTGACAGGGATTACACTAAAGGGTCCTAGACAGAAAAAAATGTAGAACAAAATCCAAATTTGTACACAGAAAAGACCAAACCTGCTGGTTTGACAGAGACTGGAGAAACCCCAAGAGTACAGTCCCCAGACACCTTTTATCTGAGTACTGAATTTACTCCCGAGGTTCATCCTTCAGCCAAACATAAGATGGGTCTATGGGACACATGGAGCCCCTGGTGGTATAGTGGTTAATGATCTGGCTGCTAACCAAAAGGTCAGCAGTTTGAATCCACCGGGAGCTTTTTGGAAACTCTGTGGGGCAGTTCTACTCGGAATCGACTCGATGGCAATGGCTTTTTTTTTTTTTTTTGGTAACGGCAAATAATACATGTGAGAAGCATACTTCATAGTTCAGCCATGTATATGAGACTGAGGGTATACCAGCCCCCAAATTAGGAAGTGACAGGAAATCTGAATGAACAAACAGGCAACCAAGGGTCAAGAAGGGGAGAGGGTTGACACACCACAGGGTTGACATTCAATGTTATAAAATGATTTTTGTATTCATTGTTTTGCTCTGTAAAATTTCATTTAGAGTACAACAAAAAATAATAAAGAAGAAAGTTAATTTACAGACTGCTAGTCCATGAGGAGCCACATTTGGTCAGGATGGACCATGTGTCACATGGTCCCCTTAGATGTCTTTTGTTTCTTTAATAAATAATTCCCCAAATGTGTTTTCATTCACAGCTCCATTCGTGACAAGAACACTAGACACGTGATAAAGATAATTTTTATTAACTCCAGCAGATATCTTAACAGTACAAAATTTCAAACGTCATTTTTGATTAAATATCTTTATGGATTAAAGAAGCCAGTCAGCACTTGAAGAATGGGAATTGTGACTTGACCACTTTTTCTTTAAATTCACCCTGAACTACACTGCTGAGTACATTGATGCTGCCAAATTTTTGATATTCTATTAATTCTCATAGAAATGGGCTGTAATGTCAAAAGGCTGTAATTTTATCAAAGAATCTATCCAAAAAATGTTAGGATATGAAATAGAAAGCTCTGATTTAATTGTATGTTATTAAACAATTATTCTATGAAAATGGAAACAGATTCAAAAACTTTATGTAAACAGTTTTGTTAATAGTTGTCATGATGTAAAAAGCTTTCCCTTCAGCACTTTAAATCAGTAAATATGCATTTAGAAAGCATCTGGTCACAAGTCTAAGCAACACTGTTTCCTTCAAATAAAGACAGTATATACACAATGAAAATAGAAGCATCAAGGCATCGTAAAGAATATTCAGCATCATTATAGAGGAAGATTACCTATTAATGTTTTGTAATTTTGTATACTAGAACCTTAAAATACTGATTTTCCTAGATTATTAAAAGGCAAATGTAAGTCATGTCTTTACCATACAATTAGTTACCAAGAAATGTGATGCAGCTACAATAGATTTCATTTAAAAAGCATTCTGCAAGACAGCTTTGCAAACTTACATGTTTATACAGTCTAGTAAGCAGTTGCTGGTTGCCACTGAGTCAGTTCTGATGAGGGTGGATTACCCCACATGCAAGGTAAACATTGGCTTACTTGTGCTTATTTAATAATCTGTAGTGTATAACCTCATGTTTTTCATCCCATCATTACCTTGCTTACTGGGTAATTTACCTGTCAGGGACTGCAAATTTGAAAAGATGCTTTGATTTTGTAGGAAGGTGCTGTGGGGCTGGGAGAGAGACAGATGACGGCCATATTTAGAAGTGGAATCTCTGATGCAGTGAAAAATGTGAAACAGAGGCAGGCGATCTGGTAAGTAAGGTAGCACGATGCTTTCCTTGTCTATTGGATCATCTACTCGTGGTTCTGACTGATTGCAGCCTCATGTGTGAGAGTAGAACTGTACTCTAGAAAAGTTCCAGTGACTGATTTTTTTTGGAGGTACATCTCCAGTCCTTTCTTCTGCGGTATCTCTGAGTGGGTGTGAATCTCCCACCCTGCAGATATCAGCCAAGCATTTAACTTTGCACCAGATAAGGGTTCCATGGCAGAATTAGTTGGCATCAATGTTTGCAAGGCAGTTCTTGTCAAAGAAATTGAATAGTGGTAGGCTAACAGAATCAGAACTTTGTGATTCCAAACAGAATGCTGGTGACAAGCAGTGATAGTTACTTTGAGGAACCTGTAGTCCAAGAGAAAGGGGTTATGTAATTGAACTTTTTTTCCTTAGGTCATATAAAACCAAAACCCACTGCTGACCAGTCGATTCTGTTTCACTATAAACCTGTAGAACAGAACAGAGCTTCCCCAAAGGGTTTCCAAGGCAGAAGCAGGCTGCCTCTTCTTTCTCCTGTGAAACGGTTGGTGGGTTTGAACTGCTGGCCTTTTGTTTAGCAGCTGAGTGTTTTGGCCACTGCACCACGAGGAAGCCTTTGGGGTATATAGTGAGGTGTTAAAATTGGGCCTTTTTTTTTTTTTTTTAAACGCTAACCTATAGGTTACAATATCTTAGCTTTAACTCTTGGTGGATTCCTAGTTCTCTTTAAAATTCCTAGTACCTTCTGAAAATAAGCTGTGAGTTACCCTAATTATCTACCAGATGTGTCTAGCCATGAACTTTGTATATGGTCCTTGAAATTTCTGATAAAAAGAATGGTGATTACACAGAGCTTATGATGTCCATAGAGAGCTAAGACAAAAGATACCAGGAAGAGGTGATTCCCTGTGAAAGACTGAAGAATAGCTCCTCAAGATGGCCTTGTCCTAAACCACAGAACTGGTCTATGTTACCTTATATGGCAAAAGGGCCTTTACACATATTATTAAGTTAAGGATTTTAAGACAGGGAGACTATTCTAGATTATCTAGGTGGACATGATGTAACTATAAGGGCCCTTTTGAAGACAGTTGCTACATATTTTCTGAGCTTACTCAATGGTTCTATTTTCCATGGAGAAGTAGAACTTACAGTCTATACCCTCATTTTTTTTTTTAACTTATTAGTGAAGGCCAGTATAGAATGGAGCCCTGGTGGCACTGTGCTTAAGAGCTCAGCTGCTTACCAAAAGGCTGGCACTTTTAACTCACCAGCAGCTCCTTGGAAACTTTATGAGGCAGTTCTAGTCTGTTCGAGAAGATCATTATGAGTTAGAATAGACTTAATGGCAATGTTTTTTGTTAATATAAAATGTGGATTAGATCTTAAATAGTACAAATTCCAGGAATTTGCTCTCCTTTGGTAGCATTTTGGAGCTTCTTTAGTCAAGAATTTCCCTATAAGAAGCTAAAATGCTTTTAGAACCACTTTAAAGCAGGCCCTAGGAGCAAGTTTCAGGTTTAAACTTGCTACAAATCCACAGGGGAACTGACTGGCTCTTCCTATCTGACCCAAGGCAAAACAGCCTGGAAGAGAAAGCCCTGAGCTCTCAGATTTCCTAGAGCTCTTTTGAATCAGAGAGAGAGGAAGTCCGGAAAAAAAAAATGTCCAGGTAACTCTAATTAGATAGATATCCCATCAAAAGACCCCACTGTCATCCAGTCAATTCTGACTCATAGTGACTGTATGGGACACAATAGTACTGGCCCCATAGTTTCCAAAGAACACCTGATGGTTTTGAACTGCTGACCTTTTGTTTAGCAGCTCTAACACTTGATCACTATGCCACCAGGATTTCCACATATCCCACCTACCACTGCCGTCAAGTCAATTTGGACTCATGACGTTATAGTCAGGGCAGAACTGCCCCAGAGTTTCCAAGGAACGCCTGGTGGATTTGAACTGCTAACTTTCTGGCTAGTAGCTATAGCACCTAACCCCTATGCCACCAGGGTCTCCACATATCCCACAGTGGCCCTAAAATAGAATCAGTTTGGGGAAAAGGAAACAATTCTGCAGAAAATGCTAGTTGCCTGCATGACCTTATATGAGAATACTACACCTCTGAAAGAAAGCTGCCTGCCCTATAGGAATTATAAAGAAAATTATGCATGTAAAGTTCATTTTTCCAATCACCATTATCACATAATCTATGACATACACTAAGCCTCCAGACTGATGCACAGCTCAAACAAGGATTTTACAATTCAACAAAATATTTTAGATCACTGAACACAGTTTTAATGATAATTGACTTTAATTCATTAGGCAAGAATTATTGATTGTAACTGGTATTAAAAAGACAACAATAGTTAAATATTAGCATTTTTTTCCCCCTGACTTTTGGTGTTACTTATTAAAATTGATGTTTTTATCCTCACTTCATTTGATGAGATCAATTATTCATATGTGGAAGAAAATGGAAAAATGGAGTAGGGGCACAGGAAGTTTGGAAAACAGGTGACAATACTGGTACAGTTAAGAAAAAGCAATCTATCCTACTCTCACATAACTGCCCCACTTTGTCCAAGGTGGAGTGAAAAAAATCACAATTTTGATAATTAAATTGCATTTAATTGCATCAAACAATAAATTCGTTTTGTGAGGTGTTATATTACACCAGTCACCTCTGGGTCAACTCTGACCCCTTAGCCAGCCAAGTGCCTCGGTGATCCCATTTTTGTCAGAATAGAACTGGGCTCCCTAGGGCCTTCAATTGGCTAATTTTTCAAAAGTAGATCACCAAGCTTTTCTTACAGCGATCTTCTAGTGGGACCTCAAACTCCAACTTTTTTGGTTAGCAGCCCAGCATGCTTTAATCGTATGTGTCAACCAGAGATTCTGTTACACTGATTCGATGCATCTTTACGATGATCTGTAAGAACAGAAACCACATATCATGTCTGAAAATTTACATAGGTGAGTTTCTTGAGAAAGATAAAATTACAGTCTTGAGTAGTTAGCAGGAGTTCTGGTGGTACACTGGTCAGCAGTTCTGGTAGTGTGCTCCTGTGAAGATTTACAGCCCTGGGGACCCTATGGGGCAGTTTTACCGTAGCTTTAATACAGAGTTGCTAGACTTGATAGCAATGGAAGAAGAAAAGATCGTTTGAGCTCTTATTACTATATTAGTACCATTTCAGAATTCTCTAATCTCTAATATTAACTTGCTTAATGTTACTGTTTCTGTATTCCTTCTGATTCGTTTGAGGGTGTATAAAATAAATTAATACACGCATATTTCAGTGGGTTGGGGGTTCCAGTCCGCCCTGAAGTGCCTTGAAAGAAAGGCTTGGAGATCTACTTCCCCAAAAGTCAGCCATTGAAATCTCCATGCAGCACAGTTCTATTCTGACACAAGGAGTCAATTCCACTTCAACTGGTGGCAGTGGTGGATTGGGTAATGACTGTAATGAAAAGTTGTGGTTAAATTTTTCTGAATAGTCGTAATGATACAAATCAAAGAAATGGTGGGGAATCAAAACAACACAAAAGAGAGCAGACAAAGAGGAAGTAAATTAACACTGTATTGAAGTTACAGTCTCAAGCAGCCTCTTTGAGAAGCGATTTTACAACAGTCATCTCTTTATACGTTTATCCCAATCTTGGGCAGGAGACAGTATTTCCTCACTTTTCAGATGTATAGCCCAGACACTGACATAGTGGTTTACAAACGAGTGTAGGTGACAGAATACTAGAATCCAGCTTTCCTAAATGCGGCCATGCTGTTGTACTTGTAAGCTAAATGTGTGTCTTTTCTAAATACATATTATTAAACAATAAACAAAGGTTTTACTAACTGACACAAATTCACCTGTGCCCGGTCAATCGATGACTGCCGGGAGCAGCTAAGGAACTCCGAGGTGGTCGATCGCCGCCCGAGCTTTGCGTGCGCGTGCCCCCAACAGCAACGTCACTGGTCGTCGCCAGCGGCGCTCCGTGGAGCTCCGTCGCCATAGCGACCACCCCTGGCAACCGCGAAGCTCGGCGCTCCGCCGGGCTCACTCCGGGTTAGTGCGAAACTCAGATCTTTCCACCATTTGCTTGGCGAGTGTTTTTTCTTTTCCTCCTTCCCGGTCTTCCTCTTTCCTTTCTTTTCTTCTCTGACTTCATGGCAGGCAGGTCTGGGGACATTCGGAAGCTTTTCATCTTCACTACTACTCAAAACTACTTCGGATTGTTGTCGGAAGCCGAAAATCAGCCCCTGCTGTACAACTGTCCTGAAATCAACAACTTCTTGGATGATGGGAACCAGATGCTGCTCAGAGTGCAGCGGTCTGACGCCGGAATCTCCTTATCCAACACGGTAAGATTTTCTGCACCCCTTTCCTGACGCTCTTTCACCTCCCCAGGCCCAGTCTCTCGATCTTTAGCTGATGAACCAGCCTTTGAAGTCCAGCGCTGTCTAAGCCTTAACTGCACCAAGAATACAATGGTCTCCTTGTTTAGCAGTAGTAAATAAGCTTGTATCTCACCTGGCTCTAAAAGGTTTTCTGTTCACAGACCTGGGCAGCAGCTAGTACATATCTTTTTCTCCTCTTAGTGACTGTATATGGGTCATAAAAGAAGTAAACATTTACTTCTTTTAGTTATTTTTATTTTTTTCTCTACTTTTGAAGTTCTTTGTGGCACATTGTAGTTTTTTTTTTTTTTAAATGTATGTGTGTGCTTTGTTTTGGTTGCGCACTGACTGTAATGTTGCTTGAAAATTGATTAGGAAATAAAATCTTTTACAAAAAGATATAAAATAATGTTTAATTATTTTTTGATGTGCGATATGTGCTGCATTGATTTAGTTATTGCACTACTAACTCCACTAGCAAGATTGCTTAATAAATAATTGCATTGGTCCAACAGTTAAGTGCGCGAACTTAATTGTTCTAAGTGCTACATGCCTCGTTGCTGAATATCACTCTGGTCACCTTCAAAGTATTTCCCTTGGGAAGCTATGCACCTACACCAGTGCCTAGTCAACCCTGCAAAGCAGTGTTGGAATTCTTTCTGGAATGACCATTATGGACGGTGGCCCAGTGGCAAGTTCGCTAACTTAATTGGATAGTTGTCTGTGAGGGAGTTTTTAGCCAGTAAACAACTGTATTGGAAATACCCTCTGTACTCACCTGATCTCGCCCCCAGTGACTTTTTCCTTCACCCAAAGATAAAGGAAATATTGAAAGGAAGATATTTTGATGATATTCAGGACGTCAAGGGTAATATGAGGACAGCTCTGATGGCCATTCTAGAAAAATATTTCCAAAATTACCTTGGAAGGTGGTCTAGGCGCTGGCGTCAGTGCATAGCTTCCTAAGGAGAGTACTTCGAAGGTGACCCTAGTGATAATTCAGCAATGAGATAATGTAGCACTTTAATTGGCTGACCTCATATAAGCATACATAAAAAAAAAAATACAAAATACAAACCCACTGCCATCAAGTTGGGTCCAACTCATAGTAACCATGTAGGTCAGAGTAGAACTGCCCCATAGAGTTTCCAAGGAGCGCCTGGCGGGTTTGAACTGCCGACCTTTTGGTTAGATGGAGGACTAAACCTACTACACCACCAGGGTTTCCTATGTATATACATGCACACACATATATAAATGTACACACACACACCTCAGAGTAATACATAGAAGAAAATTGCTTGGCATATTAAAGGGGCTCAGTGAATGAATGAAAGGTAACAAATTACATATGATTCAGCCTCTTTCTAGCTTGTGTTCACCTATCCGTAGGCCTAGTAGAGTATTTGGCACACAGCAACATCCAGTGTAGTTTTGCAGGCTGACTGAATCATTCATTCCCTTCATTATGTATCCTGGGATTCCATGTGGCTCTATTTGACAGATATTTATTTTTAACTTGATGTATGCAAGATGCGTTATCAGACTTGGTGCATTTACAAAAATATAAAAAGATGGTAATCCTAGATAATGTTTGTTTTCTCTTTACATTCTGCCAGCTACTGTTCTAAGTACTCATTTAATATTTGTAACAACAGCATAAGAACTTTTTATTTCTATTTTATGGCTAAGGAAAGTATTTACCATTCTGCTTCTCTGAAAGGTAATATAACATGGAATGAGCCTCTGACTCCACCTTCCAGAACCTCATTCTGGTGGCATAGGATGACATATACTCAACAAACTATAAAACCAGGGTACATTGTTAATAAATGCTTGTGAAAATTCAAATAGATTTCAATGGGAAAAGAAGATGGGGAGACTTTAAATTTGTGAAAGTGTAGCTTGGGTAGTATATTAAAAATTAAAGCTATGTTATTATTTGTTAATTAAAGGAATTACTAGTGGAACCTCATAATGTATTTGTTATTTTTCATCATACATTACACCATAGATTTTTAGTCGTATTTGAAAATGTTCTGTTGTGTCTTAATTTGTGGTGCAGATGTCTGAAAGTCATAATTTAATAAGTTAACAAGTCAACAAATATTCATGAGGTGCCTACTATGCATCTGGCATTGTTTTTTCAGGTGCTAGGACTAAAATGTTGTGCAAATCAGAGTTCATGCCTTCAAGGAGTAACATTTGAGTAGAAAAAGACAGGCAAAACCATCTAAACACATAATATCATATGATTTTGGGTGGTGATAAATGCTTTTAAGATAAAAATAGCAATGTTAAATTGGGCAAAGAGTGGGCGGTGTCTTAAGCTAGGGTGGGAGAGCAGATCTCAGTGGAATCAGTCACCTTTCTAGTGAGACCTGAATTACGAGTTTTAGGCAAGCATAAGATCTGGGGTAAGAGTGTTCTAGGCAGAAGAAATGGTAAATATCAAGGGCCTGAGCTGGTGGCCGGCTTCCTTACCAGGACACAGGAAAAACAACATCCAGGAGGTTGTTGAAGTGTAATGAGTGAAGGAAGAGCTTAGAAGATTAGATAGGAGGATAGAGCAGACAGGGGCTGATCATTGATGATCTTGTATGCCGTGAAGGTTGAAATAGAAAGTCATCAGTAATCTGAAACCACAGAAAGATACGTTCTGGCTTATACTTTAAGATGAAAAACCAAAGAACCCTTTGCTGTTGAGTCTGTGTGCATGCGCTTTGTCATCCCTGCTGATAGCTGGAATAGAATTCTGATGTGTGAAAATTAGAGTTCTGGAAAGGTAGCAACACTGGTTGTCAGCTCCATCTGAGTGACTAAAACGTGTAATGGTTAGGATCAAAGAAAACTAGCATGAAAGCTCGCTCATGTACCATACACTCTTCATACACAGCAGTGACCTTGTCTGAAAGCTTCTTAGTGAATAGAATTCTATTCTTGGAAGAAGAAATGAGAGTAACTGAAAATATCTTCCTTCGGGCAGTATACTTTGCAGTAAACTAATGGCTCTAAACTGTTCCATTGTACATAAGTTAGCTTTAGTAAATTCTCATTTAGTTGATCCAGTTTGGAATTCAAATAGTCTAGCTATATGACAACTTAATAAAAAGTTTTGATGTTCATACGTTATAGTTAAGGAACATTTTTTGTTCAGGTAAAGATGATTTTAGGAGATGGGTAAGTTAATTTTGGCTTTCTTGAGTTTATGTACAATTTAGAAATCACCTTTTTAAAAATAGTGTTTCTAGATAAGGTAGAAAGTAACATCTTTACTGTAGACTTTCTAGGCTATAGTTGAGAAATATTGTTAGTCATCAGTGTATATGGGGCCATACAGATTTCATGTGCAACATTACTGAATCTAGCTGGAATGGAATATTTAATAGTGGACGTCAACAGTTTTTTTATGGTGCTTTCTATAGGGTTGCTGTGGAATCAACTCAACAGCAATGGGTTGGTTTGGGTTTTCTGTTAATAAGTCACTTAGCAAAGTATAATTACAGGTAAATGGAGATACATTTTAAACCCCGATATTATTGTTTTTTAAATTGAACGTTAGATGAAGGTTTACAGGACAAACTAGCATCTCTGAATAGTTACTACACATGGTGTTATATGATGTTGGTTAAGAATTCCAAACGTGTCATTGTTCTCCTTTCTCAGTCTTGGGTTTCCTATTACCAGCTTTTTTGTCCCTTCCTGAGTTCCAGTCCTTGCCTCTGGGCTGGTGGGCTCCTTTACTCTTGTTCTGTTTTATAGGCTTATCTAATCTTTGGATGGAGGGTAAACCTCGGGGATAACTTCATTACTGTCCTGAAAAGGTGTCCGGGGCCTATACTCTTGACGTTTCTCCAGTCTCTGTCAGGCTAGTAAATCTTGTCTTTTTTGTGAGTTAGAATTCTGTTCTAAGTTATTCTCCAGTTCTGTCTTGAACAATCTATTGTGGTCTCTATCAGAGCAATCACTTGTATAAACACAGATATTCTTAACGGTCAGAAATAGTTTTTATTATACTGTACTTACTTGGTACTTACATTTGAAGTAATTTTTACCATGAGATGTAATTACAGTGATACAACATTTTAGGGAAACATTTCTTTCAAATGTTAAATTTTATGAAGGTAATAAAAATCTTTTGTCACTTTAGATTGATTTTGGTGACACAAAAGATAAAGTGTTGGTGTTTTTCAAGCTGCGTCCTGAAGTAATTACTGACCAAAATCTACATAAAAACATTCTAGTTTCATCAATGTTGGAGTCACCTATTAGTTCTCTTTATCAAGCAGTACATCAAGTATTTGCACCAGTCTTATTAAAGGTAAGTAACTATGGTTCTTTTACCTAAGCACATGTTTTCATAAAGATAAGCAAATATTTAATATATTACTTGTTAATATTAGTGTATTTAAAATTTTACTTACTGTTAATGATATTATTGTAGCCTTTAAATTAAAATACTCCTAACTTTTAGAGTAAACTTTGTGACAAATACATTGGAGAAAGGTAAAAGTTCAACCTACATCACCACTCAACATTTCTGTAATAAATGATCTTTATAAAGTTTTAACTTTTACGAGCATCTGCCTCCTGCCCACAGCCACAACCTGTGCTTACCTCCAGCCTCCCCATTCCTACGAACTAGAGACAATGGAAGACTCTGAATGAGGCCTGGAGATTTTGAACTTAGTTTTTTACACAGTGTTTTAGGAAGTCAGTTTGATTTCCAAGATTTTGATCAATGGGTACTCTTGTCTGTTTTTATTTAGGATCAGGAATGGAGTAGAAACTTGGATCCCAAACTTCAGAACCTTTTGAGTGAATTAGAAGCTGGATTGGGTCTAGTTCTACGAAGATCAGACATTAACTTATCAAAAGTGAAATTTAAGGAAGATGACACACGAGGTATATAAATATAGCTTAATCAAAGAAAGTCAAAATGATTATTTCATTAATATATTAGTAAATGTACATATTTCTTAATACATTTCTTTCTGAATGTTTGGAACTTTTCTGAGCATAAATTTCTCTTAAATAGGTAGATTTATGTGGATTTGTAGAAGGGGAAATTGTAATTTTTAACAATGTGTTAATTCATAGAAATACAAAATAATTATATACCTTGCAGAGATATAGGGTTACTTGTCTGTCAGTGAGGGCTTGCTTGTTGCTGTGATGCTGGAAGCTATGCCACTGGTATTGAGATACCAGCAGGGTCACCCATGGTAGACAGGTTTCAGCTGAGCTTCTAGACTAAGACAGATTAGAAAGAAGGACCTCGCATTCTACTTCTGAAAAGAATTAGTAAGGGAAAACCTTTGAATAGCGGCAAAACACTGTCAGATATAGTGCTGGAAAATGAGCCCACCCAAGTTGGAGGGCACGTAAGACAACTGGGGAAGAGCTGCCACCTCAAAGTAAAGTTGAGTTTAATGTTGTAGATGGAGTAAAGCCTTTGAGATCATCATTTGCTTATGTGGCACAACTCAAAATGAGAAGGAACAGCTGAAAATATCCATTAATAATCAGAACATGGAATGTCCAAAGTATGAATCTAGGAAAGTTGGAAATCTTCAGAAATGAAATGGAATGTATAAATATTGATATCCTGGGCACTAGTGAGCTGAAATGGACTGGTACTGAATCTGACAAACACATACTCTACTATGCTAGGAACAAAAACTTGAACAATGTTGTGTTGATCATCAAAAAGAACATTTCAAGACCTGTCTTTAAGTACGGTGCTGTCAGTGATAGGATAATATCCATATACCTACAAGGAAGGCTAGTTAATGCAACCATAATTCAAATTTACACACAACCAGTAAAACCAGAGATGAAGAGACTGAAGGTTTTTACCAGCTTCTGCATTCTAAAATTGATTGAATGTGCAATCAGGATGCATTGATAATTAGTGGTGACTGGAATGAAAAAGTTGGAAACGAAGAAGGATCAATAGCTGGAAAATATAGCCTTGGTGATAGAAATAATACCGATGATCTCATGATTGAATGTTGCAAGACTAATAACTTCTTCACTGCAGATACCTTTTTTAACCAACACAAACAGCTGCTGTAGACGTGGACCTCATCAGATGAGATACTTCAGAACCAAATCAAATACATCTGGGGAGAAAGATGATGGAAGAGCTCCATATCAGCAGTCTGAACAAGACTAGGTGCTGACTGTAGCACAGATCATCAACTGTTCATATGCAAATTCAAATTGAAACTGAATAAAATTAGAACAAGACCATGAGAGCTAAAGTATGATCTTCAGTATACCCCTTCCGAGTTTAGAGAACAGATTTGATGTGTTGACCATCAGTGACTGAAGACCAGATGAATTCTGGATTGATGTCAAAGACATCATCCATGAAGAGAGCAAGAGGTCATTAAAAAGACAGGAAAGAAAGAAAAGACCAAATTGGATGTCAGAGGAGACTCTGAAACTTGCTCTTGAATGTCGAGCAGCTAAAACAAAAAGAAGGAATGCAAAGTAAAAGATCTAAACAAAAGATTTCAAATGACTGCTGGAGAAGGCAAAATAAAGTATTATAATGACATGTGCAAAGAGCTGGAAATAGAAAACCAGAAGGGAATAACATATTCTGCATGTCTCAAGCTGAAAGAACTGAAGAAGAAATTCAAACCTCAGGTTGCAGTAGTGAAGCATTCTACAGGGAAAATATTAAAGAACATAGGGAGCATCAAAAGGAGATGGAAAGAATACACAGAATCATTATATCAGCCAGACCTGGTTGATGTTCAGCCTTTTGAAGAGGTAACATATGATCAGCATGATGGTACTGAAGGAAGATGTTGAAGCTACTTTGAAGGCATTGACAAAAGGGTGCAGGAATTGATGGGATATCAATTGAGATATTTCAACAAACAGAATAATGCAGTGTTGGAAGTGCTTGCTCATCTATGTCAAGAAATTTGGAAGACAGTTTCTTGGCCAACTGGCTGGAAGAGATCCATGTTTATGCCCATTATGAAGAAAGATGATGTAAGCAAATGTGGAAATTACTGAATAATATCATTAATATCACATGCAAGTAAAATTTTGCTCAAGATCATTCAAAAGCGACTGCAACAGTATATTGACAAGGAACTGCCGGACATTCAAGCTGGATTCAGAAGAGGACATGGAACCAGGGGTATCACTGCTGATGTCAGATGGATCTTGGTTGAAAGTGGAGAATACCAGAAAGATGTTTACTTGTGTTTCATTGACTATGCAAAGACACAGTGTGGGTCATAATAAACTACGGCTAACCTTGTGGAGAAGGGGAATTCCACAACAGCAAATTGTGCTCTTAGGGTTCTGTATATGGATCAAGAGGCAGTCATGTGAACAGAACAAGGGGACTCTGCATGGTTTAAAGTCAGGATAGTTGTGTGTCAGGGTTGTATCCTTTCCCCAAACCTTTTCAATCTGTATACTGAGCAAGTAATCTGAGAAGCTGAATTCTACAAAGAAGAACAATGCATCAGGATTGGAGGACAACTCATTAACAATCTGTGTTATGCAGACGTCATTACCTTACTTGCTGGAAGTAAAGAATATTTCAAATACTTAATGATGAAGTTCGAGGGCTACAGCCTTCAATATGGATGGCCCCTCAACTTCAGCAAAACAAAAATCCTTATGACTGGACTGGTAAGCAACATCATCATGAGTGGAGAAAGGATTGAGGTTGTCAAGAATTCCATTTTACCTGGGTCAACAATCAACGCCCATGGAAGCAGCAGTCAAGAAATCAGAAGATGCATTACATTGGAGAAATCTGCTACAAAGGATCTCTTTCAAGTATTGAAAAGTAAAGATGTCACCTTGAAGACTAACATGCATCTAACCCAAGCCATGGTACTTTCAACTGTACCACACACATGTGAAAGTTGAACCATGAACAAAGAAGACAGAAGAATTGATGCCTTTGAATTGTACTGTTGGAGAAGAGTGTTGAATGTACCATGGACCATGAAAAGAACAAACAGATCTATTTTAGAAGAAGTACAATCAGAATGCCCCTTGAAAGCAAAGATGGCAAGATTGCATCTTACATACTTTGGACATGTTGTTGGGAAGGATTGGTCCCTAGAGAAGATCATTATGATTAGTAAAGTGGAAGGTCGGTGAAAAAGAAGACCCTCAACTAGATGGATTGACACAGTGGACACAACAATGGGCTTAAGCATAAAAATGATTGTGGACATGGCACAAGACCATGCAGTGTTTCGTTCTATTGTGCATAGGGTCGCTGTGAGTGAGAGCTGACTTGATAGCAACTAGCAACAACAACATGAGTTGGATTTGACTTGATGGCAGTGGGTTTTTGGTTTGATTTTGTAGGGATAATAGAATGGCAAGTTTTATTCTAACATGTATATTGTCTGAAGATACGTAATTATTATTTTATCGTGGCAATAGATATATTATTTTTCATATGATTGATTAACATGAAATGTATACACACCCAAATTATTACTTTGAGATAGTGGCTATAGTTGTTATGCTTTGTTTGAATAGTAAAATAGAAGCTTTTGGAAGCTGATAGACGTAGAAAGAATAGTGTGCTAACTTCTAGCATATGACTTGGCAATGGAGATGATCCAGTTTGTTTGAAAATTGAAAAACAAATTTAAAAGTAAAACTATTTTAGTTTGTTTATGTTTTGAAATGAATTTAGAACATGTAGTAATTAAATTATAATTCTAGTTTATCCTCATTATTCACAAATTCCATATTTAAAAATTTGCTTACTTTCTAAGACTTATCTGTAACCCTAAAGTCAATACTCATGGGACTTTTGTAATCATTTGTGTTGCACAGAACAGTGAAAAATCTGAGTTGCCTGGTGCATGTTTTCCCACCTTGGGTCAAACTTGACAGTGATCTGCCGTCTTGTTTCAACCATTAGTTAACTAGTGTCATGCGTTGAATTGTGTCTTCCCAAAAAATGTGTGTTAGCAACTTGATTAGGCTGTGATTCCCTTGGTAATGCGATTATCCACCATTTGATGAGATTTTCCTATATTTGTAAATTCTATCACTGTGATTTAAAAAGATGGATTAGCAGCATTTATATTGATGAGGTCTACAACACAGGATAGTGTCTTAGGCCAGTCTGTTTTGAACTACAGAAGAGAGAAATGAGCAGAGAACAGGAACCTGACACCTACCACCGAGAAAGCAGTGTTGGGAGCAGAGCACATCCTTTGGCCCTGAGGTTCCTGAGCTAAAATGCTCCTAGACCGAGAAAAGACTGCTGTGTCACAGGGACCTTCCTCCAGAGGCAGAAAGCCTTCCTTTGGAGTCAACACTCTGACTTATAGCCTTGTATTTCAGACTTGTAGTCTACTGCACTGTGAGAGTAAATTTCTCTTTGTTAAAGCTGTCTCCTTGTGCTATTTCTGTTATAGCAGTACTGGATGACTAAGACATGTAGTTATCTAACAGTACTATGGTGGGTGGCTTTAATAAACAAACTTATTTTTTTCATAGTTTAGGTGGTTGAAAGTCTGAATTTAGGGTGCTGACTCAAGGGAACGGCATTCTTTCTCTGTTGCCTCTGAAAGAAGGCCCTAGTCTCTTGCACTTCAGCTCTTGAGCATTCTTTATGAGCCTTGGCATCTCCCTTCCCTCATCTCTGTTTCTGTTTAATCTCTTTTATATTTCAAAAGAGACTGACTCAAGATACAATCTATACTAATATTGCCTCATTAACATAACAAGGACAACCAGTCCCAAATAGGATTATAACCACAAGCAAAAGGTTAGGATTTACAACACATTTTGTGGGGATACAGTTTTCCAAAGTTCATGCTATGTGCAGAACATATTTACCCCATCACATCATTGCGAAAGTCTTAAATCAACTTCATGTCCAAATTCTATCCTGGACCAAAATTCCTTTTTGTCTGTGAACTTGTAAATTCTATAATACCAGTTACTTGCTTCCAAAGTACAATAGTAGAACAGACACAAAACAAGCATTTCTATGACAAATGGAAAAAATTTAGAAAGAAAGGAGGGATAATGGTATCAAGTGAGTCTAAAACCCAATGGAATGAATTACTCTTGCTCTCAAGACTTCAGAATAATTATGTGTTCTCTGAGACCATCTGGGAAATGACCCTGCCCTCTAGACTGTGTGTTGGCCATGCCCTCTGTTTTCTAAGTAGAGGCCACCTGGCTTCTAGCTTTAGCTCTGCCTTGCAGGTCTACAGGGATGGCAACAATGCTCCTTCGACTTTGAGAGACCCCATTCTCCTAGCCCTTCAGAGTGGGGACCCCATTCCGTGACCCTGGCAAGTCCCATTTTTCTGCCCCTTGGGCATTTCAGGCCTACTTTCTCAGTTTTGGATGGTAGCCTCAACCCCCTGGCAGTCATGAAAGACAGCTCCACACTCTGGAACTGAATTGGCAAAGGCCAGACTCCTTGAAACCTAGAAAGTGATGGTCCCACCGTTTGAAGTCTGGGAGACTGTGGCCCCACTGATTGAAACTGAGAAGGTATTGCCTCCTGTGCTTATTCCAGCAGTTCCACTGATCTGTTAGCTGCTCTGGAGATGGTCCTTTTCTTTTTGTGGAGGATGGTGATATATTTCCTCTGGCCTGCTTCCTGTAGTTAGAAATTGAAGAAACAGAGTTCTTTCATTTCCTTCTTCCTCTGTCTGTTTCAGTCTAAGCTGTTGGGTGTTCTGATGTGGTAGTTGGTTAGATCTGTCAGTCACAGGTTGAATCTCTTTAACAAAAGATTGTGTAGTTATGTCTTCAGTTAAAATTCTAGGACACATCTTTAGTTTTTACAGTAGAATTTTCTGTATCTTTTGTTTCATTTTTATTATGCACAATTCTTTTTTAAATGAATCTCTTTCACATTTTACTGTAAGTGGCTAGAAGAAACCACATAGCTCCTTTAAGATCTTGCTTAGAAGTCTTCTCGGCAGGTATCCAAATTCATCACTCACAAATTCTTTTTTCTACCAAACATTTGAACATAATTTAGACAAGTTCTTTGACACAGCATAGATACCGTTACTCTTCCTCCATTGTTCAGTCACCTGCCCATCATTTTCTTTTGAAGTTTCACATCCACATTTCTAGTAATATTCAGTGGCTGGTGCTATGTGTATTCTCTAACATGATGGAGAATTTGTCTGTGGATCTTGCACCAAAATTGCCTTTGAAGTCCTTAATTCTGCCAGCAGTTGATTTAAGGCAATCTCAGCTTTTACTGTTAGATGCCTGAAAACTATTTTAGCCTCCATGCATTACCCAATTCTAAAACTACTCCTACATTTCTGGTACTTATTGGAGAAGCACCCTGCTTTTCTGGCACCAAATTTTGTGTTAGGGCTTTCTGTTTCCGTCAGCTCTGGAGGAAGATCATTGTTACTTTTGAACATCAGCTCTTGGGCAGTCTTCATGTGGCTTGGCATCTCTCTTCCCCCCTCTCTGCTTCTCTGACTTGGTTATTTATTCTCTTTAATATCTTAAAAGAGGTTGTCTCAAGACCAGCGCTATACTAATCCTGTCTCATTAACATGATAAAGACAACCCATTCTCAAATGGGACTATAGCCACAGGCATAGAAGTTGGGATTTATAACACATGTTTTGGGGGAATACAGTTAGTCTGTAAAAAACTAATATTGTAAACAACTGTTCTTTTTGTGATGTGTTTAATGCACAGTTTGTGCATTTTTGTTGCTGATTTCCATGTTTAAAATGCCCATGTTGTCTAGTGTTCCTTAGCACAAGAGGGTTGTTACATTCTTCATGGAAAAAATACACTTGTTAGATACACTTCATTTGAGCATGAGTTTTAGTGCTGTTGGCTATGACTTCAATGTTAAGGAATTAATAGTTTGGTGTTTTAAAAACTTGTAAGTGACTATATGAGATAAATCTATTGATCCCGTTCCTTCTGGAGCAAGGGACGATGAGGAAAACCAATGGCACAAGGAAAATGTTAGCCCAAAGTATTAAGGGACCGCATGAACTGCAGACTCCACCAGCCTGGTCCCAGAACTAGATGGTTCAAGCTGCCACCACTGACTAACATGTCAGGGATCCCAGACAGAGCAAGTAAGAAATGTAGAACAAAATTTGGATTCACACAGAAAGACCAAACTTAAGAGCCTGACAGAGCTAGAGGGACCCTCCAGACTATGGCCCCAGACACAATGCTAACTCGTAATTGAAACCGCTTTCAAAGCCCAATTTTCAAAGATAAGGCAACCCTATAAAGTAAACTAACACACAAAGAGCGTGCTTCTTTGTTCAGTCAAGTGTAGGAGACCAAGTGGGCAACTCCTGCCCAAAAGCAAGACAACAAGGCAGACACTGACCACAGCCCTCACTGCCATTTGAGTTGATTCTGACTCATAATGACACTATAGGAGAGAGTACAACTGCCCCGAAGAGTTTCCTAGGAACACCTGGTGGATTCAACCTGCTAACTTTTTGGTTAGCAGGCTTAGCCCTTAACCACTATACCACCAGGGTTTCCAAGAAGCCAGGAAGGGCAGAAAAATGGATGAATGGACGTAGTTAATCCAAGGTGTAAGAGGGCAGAGAGTGCTGTTATATTTTAGGGATTGCAACATACATTACAATACAAGATGTATATAAAATGTGGACTAAGCAACTAACTTGAGCTGCGGACTTGCAACTCTAAACCACAATAAAATTAAAAACAAACTTCCTGTCAACAAAAAAAAAGCATTACAAAAAAGACAGTGTAAAACTCACTTTTGGTACATCTGCAAAAGTACAAAAAGTAGACATGTATGTAGACATAACTGAAATAAATGAATGAACCAGATAACTTTCTGACTTTTCATTTTTAATCGATATTTCTTTTTTTCTTCTTCATTTTTTTCAGGTATTATTACTCCAAGTGATGAATTCCAGTTTTGGGTAGAACAAGCACATCGTGGAAACAAACAAGTTGTTAAAGAAAGAGCCAGTTATTTTAAAGAATTATTTGAAACAATTGCAAGAGTATGTGATTTATACATAGTTGTTTATTAAGCTTCTGAAAGTATTTTAGGACTTAATTTTCACTAAATTTACCTCTTTTACAATCACTTCTTGGGGCTTATTTGTCAAATACATCCTTCATATGTAGTCGGGTTTACTTAAGATGTTCATTTAAGTACAATTTAGAAATTCAACACTTAAAAAACACTGAATTCTAATCACTAGTGGATATTTTTCTGAAAAAATACAGTAATTTTTCTGCAGATAGGTGGGGAAAAATAAAAAAACTTATTATACTAAATTAGAGGCCTATCTATGTAGAGGTAATAATGTTCTTTTGAAAGGATGTTCACTTTATTCAAAAGAGAATTTTGAAGTAATCTGAAAAATGGGAAGTCGTAGATTTTACGTATTTGAATGAGATTGATTATTCCTTGTTTTACCTACCTGGTGGCTAAATAAATGAGCATTTTAAGTATTGTTTAAAAAAATACCAATTTTTTGCAGGACCAAACTGTAGTAATTTTCTTCTCACTCTCAATATTATTTCAATAGTATTGGTTTTAAACTGTTTTAAAATCAGTGATTAAATATAGGTCAATAAAACTGTTCTGTGACATGTTGTTATTAACAGAACACAATGAGTGGGTGAGTAATGATGTGCCAACTACAGTGAATAATGTGTGGTTGGATTTCTGGTTGGGTAAATAAAACAGATGAGACCAGATTTAAGGAAAATGACATCAGGGGTACAAATAAATGAAAAGACTTTTGTAATTCTTGTTCATTTTCATGAAATTTGTGTTTCTGAAGAAAGTTTTAGAGTATTTGCATACGAAAGTAATGTATCATCTGGTAGAAAGACAAGGCAAAAATTACATGACTGATATTAAGGATTGTGAGCAGTTGAAAAAAGTCTGAGCATGCTTTGACTATATTAACGTATGATTGTGTTTAAAAATTAATGCATTTTGGTTTTAGGAGTTTTATAACTTGGACAGCCTGTCCTTATTGGAAGTTGTTAACTTGGTGGAGACTACTCGGGATGTTGTCGATGACGTGTGGAGGCAGACTGATCATGATCACTATCCTGAGTCACGAATGTTACATCTCTTAGACATCATAGGTACTATTCAAGAAATAACTTCTGTAATGCTGAGAATCCTGCCTTTTTTCCTCCATTTTTAAAAAATAGGCTGTATTTTTAGAATAGATTTAGATTTATAGAAAAATTACACAGAAAGTACAGAGTTCCCATATGTGTCCCTACCCAGCCTGTCTTACTTGGTTTGCTTTTCCCTTTAAACCCTTTCTTAAAATCTTTCTTAAAGTAATAATCATTAGTTAAAGTAACTGTTAAAGTCAATTATATGCTATTATTTAAACAGATATTTGTGTATATAGTTGGTAAATTTAAATCATATTGTGCCAAACCTGTGCCAAATTCTTTGATCATTAATAGGACTAAATTTACAAAGGTATTTACTACCTAACTGTGATGCCATAGTGGTTAATACTTGTGGCTGCTCACCAAGAGATTGGCAGTTCAGATCCACCAGGTGCTTCTTGGAAAGTATGGGGAAGTTTTTTTTTTAGTCTTTTTTCTATTATGATTGACTGAAAATGTACATTCCCATATAAATTTGCATGCCCACCTATGTGCAGCTTCCACTGCTGTCCTTGCCCAACAGCACACTCTTCCTTTCTTCCATTCTATACATGTCATATCCTCTTGACAATCTCCTGTCCCCTTCTTTCCACCCTCTCCCCCCCTCCAGTAAGAGGCCAGCATAGAACCATGAAGTGCCCACATGACATGGTCACTCTGTGTTGCCGAGTCCAATCCATTCCTGTCCAAAGAGTTGACCTCAGTAGTGATTTATGGATAGGGGCAGCATCAGGAGCAAGGGCCATGCTCCCAGGGGAACCTCGAAGCCCCTGAACCATCACTTGTGGTCTTTTAGTGGCAATCTCCGGATGCACCCCTTTTTATTCTTGTGTTGCCAGTGAGACTCAACTTTGTGAGTGATAGCCCATCATGGCTATCACTGGTGGTGGTCGGGGACCATCCACTTCTTCCAGTCTCATGTTGGTGTAGTTAACCGCTTACGTGGGTCTCTCTGTCTTCTCGGTTCTGTTTCCCCCATGTGGTTTTGATCCTTGGTGGTCATCCGTTCCTGCTGAGTTGGGATCATTTGGTGTATCTCAGATGGCAGCTTGGCCGATTTTAAGACGCCAGATACCACTCACCAACGTGAGGTGCAGCAGACTCTCTTAGCGAGATGCTAATTGTGCCAACCGGCCTTGATCTCCCCTGAGAGCATGGTCCCTGTCCTATGGGCCAGTTTTAAGCTGTCCTGTAGGATTGCTATGAGTAGGAATCAGTAGCAATGGGAAACTTACATAGGAAATTTTAGTGGCATAGTGGTTAACTGTTAGAGATGGTAATCAAAATGTCATCACAGTTTAGATCCACTAGGTGTTCCTTGAAAGTGCTGTGGAGCAGTTCTACCCTGTCCTATAGGGTTACTGTGAGTTGGAAGTGACTTGACAGCAGTGTGTTTGGTCTTTTGGTTTTTAAGCCTATGTAGGATTTATCTTAAGTGGAAATGTTGTTTAAAATTTTTTTACTTACCTGTCAATATTAGAGATGCATACACCTTTGATCTATGAAGTAAATACCTTTCTCTGTATCATCCTAAGGAAGTACTTACCAAGGAACTACATAAAGATGTATGTACAAAGATTTTTATTGTGGCATTTTTTTGTAATAAAAGAGTAAAAAAAAAACCTCTCAATTGAGCATTGTTGTATAATGCTACGTTCACACAGTAGGTTGTGTAGCCATTAAACAGTTATATGTATGTGTCTGCATACTCATAAATAGACATGTATGTATATGTAATAAAAAAACAAACAAAACCAAACCCACTGCTGTCAGGTTGATTCTAACTCATAACAACCCTGTAGTAGAACTGCCCCATAGAGTTTCCAGGGAGCTCTTGGTGGATTCGAGCTGCTGACCTTTGGTTAGCAGATATAGCACTTAACAAGTGTGCAACTAGGGCTTCCATATACACTTACAGGGGTGTGTGTGTGTGTGTGTGTGTGAATGTATATATGAGCTATAGCTCGTAACTAAAAGGTCGGCAGCTTGAATTTACTAGCTGTTCCTTGGAAACGTGCCTGTGTGGCAGTTCCACTGTGTCCTTTAGGGTTGCCACAAGTCAGAACTGACTTGATGGCAGTGAATTTTTATGTACAGATACTACTACTATGCTTGAAAAGTATACATGGTATATTGAAAAAAATAAAAATAGAAGTTAATATTTGTGTTTAAAAATATTTGTGTATGAATCTGGAAAGGTGGGAATGAAGTTATTGGCATCTTTAATTTTCTAATTTGTGTATTATTTTAGTTTTGTCGTAAACATGTATTACTTCCATTAGCTATTATGTAAGAAGCTTATTTCTATTCATGTGTCTGTGTTATGTTTTTAGGTGGCTCATTTGGAAGATTTGTTCAGAAAAAGTTGGGAACCTTGAACTTGTGGGAAGATCCTTATTATCTTGTGAAGGAAAATCTGAAAGCTGGCATTTCAATTTGTGAACAGTGGGTGATAGCTTGTAATCATCTAACAGGTCAGGTGTGGCAGCGCTATGTTCCTCATCCATGGAAAAGTGAAAAATATTTCCCTGAAACACTTGACAAACTTGGCAAACGTTTTGAAGAGGTATTAATTTGATTATTTAGATTTTTGCCTTAAGTATGAAGTAGTCCCTTACACTTTTGTGAACGTGTTTATAATTAACAAGCTCTACACATCTAATTTGAGAGAAAAAGCCAGCAAATCTACTTCTGAGAAGTCAGCCAGTGAAAATTCTGAGGGGCATAGTTCTACTCCGACACACATCGGGTCGCCATGCATTGGGATTGACTTGAGGGCAGCTGGTACTGGTAACACATCTGATAAAAGCTGTTTATAGTTTTGGGAGAGAACAAGAGTTAAAATTCATGTAAGACAATGTATGGCAGTCAGCTGGCAAGGTGGCAGATGCTTAGTGGCTGTTCATTGCTAGTTTTTGTCCCCTTTCTCTTTGGTGTATACATTAGTCAGTTTGTAAGTTGTAAACATCTGTTTTGTTCTTCCTTGCTTGCAGAAGATAATCAGTGTACTTGTCCATGTGTGGAAGCTCTCAGGCATTTTCTTGGATGTGGAAATTGTTTTTATGCGGGGGCAATGTTTTACAGGGTACTTACTGGAAGCTTTTGAGTGGGGCACACAGTTTGTGCACTGCGCTGCTAACCCAAAGGTTGGAAGTTCGTCTGTGTAGAGGTACTTGGAAGAAAGGCCTGGAAATCTGCTTCTAAAGCATCGGCTATTGAAGACTATGGAGGTCAATTCTACAGAGGCAGATGGCCTCTTAATGAGTTGAAGTTGCAGTTGATTTGATGACAACTAATTTTTTTAGTGGAAGTACTTAAAGTAGTGGTTTAATGAGCAATTTTCATAAGCAATGAGTTTCAGTATCGAATTTCAGTACGTAGCTTGAAGGGATAGGCTAAATCAATAAGTAGAAAGGTAGAAATCTGACTATCCCCCTCTGTGCTTTGTGGGACTGTGCTTCTATGTTAAGGGATTTTTTTTTTTAATGTTATGGAAAATTTCAAACATATCAAAGTAAAAGAGTGCAATAAATGGACATATCCATGATTTAGCTTCACTGGGCATTGACAGTATTTATTTCTAATTTCATCTTTGAATCCTCTCCTCCCCACCCCCATTTTTCTTATTGCGGTGTTTATAAAATCAATCCAAGATATATGCTTTAATTTTAGAATATTTCGAACAGATTAAAATTTTAAAAAATGACCATAATACCTCTCTGGCATCCAAAGCAATGATAATAGTATTTTAACATAATTTTCCATCTAGATAGTGTTAGTTACTCTCATTGTCTCAGAAATGTCTTTTTATAGTTTTTTTGTGTGAATCAGATCCCAAGCAAGATCGGCACATTGCTTTGGTTATCTTTCTCCTAAATCTCTTTAATCTGAACAAGTCTTTTTTTCTTGTTTTGTTTCCCAAAATGAAAATGAAGTTTTAGTTAAAATATACAGTAATATATTTAGTATGAAGAATATGCTTACCATTACTGTACATTACTCATATGGTTTTTTCCCCTTCTGAGTTTTCGTGGCACATAATGTTGGAAAAACTGAACATTTGTTTCATAGCCTTTGTCAGCTTTTGCATTTACCTGGTCGTGTTCTTGTTATCATTAGCATGCTCTTCTCTCTCCTATTTTTCCTACCAATTGGTAGTTGTAGATGAAGCCTTCATTAGAAAAAGTTTTTATTTTTTTAAAAGGACAACAGTGTGTATTCGGTGGTGATGTTTCTGTCTTCTGCATCAGGTCAGGAGGCATGTTGTGTTAGATATTCCCACTTTCAGTGATGTGAAGTTTGATCAGTGGATTTAGGTATGATCCTGATTGATCTTTTACGCTGTTTTTCATCAGTATTTTACTTACTGATTTTAACAGCCATTGTGGATCATAAGGGGTCGCAGAATGGTCATTTTCTAATTCTTTCTGCATTTATCAGTGATGATTTTTTCAAATAGAATAGCTTTTCCATATCAACTTTTTGGATACCTTAAGTGTAGTTCATATAGGAATTGCAGTACAGATAACTGGTTCTTTTTATGTATTGGTTCTCAGAACGATGATTTAGTGTCACAGTGAAATCCATTGGTGACCAGAGAATTTATTACAATAGCATCATTACGATTTCATGAATTTTTGTATTAGTGTGTTTCTGTTCACTGGAGCAATCATTATTATACTGACATTGTTCCATCTTTGGATAATGAGGACCCCTTGGAGTTGAGTCCTGTGTCATTTTAACAGGATTGCAATATTTCTTTGATAACTTCTACCTAAAAAACTATCAACCTGTGTTGTATATTTTGTGCCCCATATATGGAATTAGTCATTTCTCTAAGGAGCCTGTGCTTTTCAGTAGGAAATAGTATTTAGCAATAATGACCTGGTTGTGGAGGTGCTAATTACTACAATTACAGCTGTTTCAGTAGACTTAACTGTTAAATACATATTTTGTTTTTTATTTAGCAAGAAAAAATAAAGTCATGAATTTATACCAATATTCCCAACTCAGGTGAAAGATTATAGCATTTTTACTTAACTATTTTTGATTAGTGAAAATTTTAAGTTTAGCATTTATTTTCCAGTTATTTGTAGATTGTATAATGGGGCTGTTAAAAATATAATTTCATTATTAGAACTGTAACTGAATGCAGAATAATGAAAAGCAGAATTTTTTTACTGTATTATGAAATACCCTAAATATTTAAAGGGTATTTAAAATTACACATAATTTTAAAATATTTAAATTGTAAATATTTTCACCAGGTTGCACGCATTAATTGATACTAGTATGATAATTGTTGATTATTGATGAGTAGTAATGCTCGGGTTTATAGTTTCAGTTTCATTGTTCGTTTAAGAAACCTAAAAAAGATCTTTCCTAATATCTTTGGATTCTAGACTTTTGTTCAGATTTTTTGATTTAAATAAATTATATTGTTGTAATATTTTTTGTTTTAGGTCTTGGCTGTTAGAACAATTCCTGAGAAGCTTCTCTATTTTTTACCTGCCAGTGAAGAGAAAATCATATGCCTTCCTCGAGTGTTTGAACCTTTTACTGGCCTAAATCCGTTGCAGTATAATCCATATACTGAGGTTGAATATATATGTGTTTATCTGGTTATATAATTTGCTGTTCTTTTTATAGACAAATGTATTTTTTAGAAAAGTTAAAGTCTAACTTTGTTGATTTGTTTTAGCCTTTGTGGAAAGCTGCAATCTCTCAGTATGAAAAAATTATTGCACCTGCAGAACAAAAAATAGCAGGAAAATTGAAAAATTGTATTTCAGAAATTCAGGACAGTCCACAGCAGGTAAAGCATAGAAATATTTTACTTTAAATATCTCCCTTAAACAACTTAGGAGACCCATATATACTTACTAAGTTGACCATTTTGGATGAACATATACTTATTTTGTTTGCAATTAGCTTCGTCAAGTATTTCTGAAATATAAAGAGCTGGTGAAGCGTCCAACTATAAGCAAAGAATTGATGTTAGAAAGAGAAACTTTATTGGCAAGACTTGTTGACTCAGTTAAAGGTAATCATTTATCAGAGATTACAGTATTTGCTTAACAAAATAGTTTTGTAGACTGTTTATTTGTTGCATGTTATTTAGCATTAAGGGTGTGTATTCTGACATGTATATGCTGAAGATTACTCTTCCCTCTAAATGTTAAATTTTATTGAACTAGCGGATTATTTTCCTTTGGTGTGTTATGTGACACATGAGAAGATCCTTGAAGGTTGAGACCAACTCTTGTTATTTTTCTGTCTGCAACATTTTGGTAGTGCTTGGTACATGGGACACTCTTGGATATAATTGTTTTATTTGACTTAAATTTTATAGATTTTCGATTAGACTTTGAGAATCGGTGTCGAGGAATTCCTGGCGATGCATCTGGACCACTTTCTGGCAAAAATCTTTCAGAAGTTGTCAATAATATAGTTTGGGTTCGCCAATTGGAGCTGAAGGTATTGGTTTTAATATACGTTGAATGTTATTTAAAATTGAAGCTTATGGAAAGCACTCTAGAACTGTAAACATTAAAAAAGCTCACTGTTTTTCTTGGCATCTCAGTTAAATTTCCATGTTAAGTATAGACATTTGAGAAAAGGTGCTGAGGAGGCTCTAATGATTTTGCTCGTTTCTTAATGAGATAATTGTCAGATCACTTATTCCTACTGCAGTTGTTTCAGATAAATGCCCTTAAAAAATTCTATTTAATAGGAAAAAAGAATCCTTTGAAAATGTATCATTTAAGAATACTGGTAGCTTCTAAATTTTTCTACAAGCATATTTATCCAGCGTAGTTACTTTAGGTTGAAGGGGACTTAAAGGAAGAGTCAAAGATAATTATGGCATTGCCTAAGGCATGACAGTAATTTATAGGGTTAAAAGACTGTCTCATGACTTTAAAATCAATTTAAGATTCTTACAGACTGCTAATTCATGTGTGATACAGTGTCTCGTGTTTGAGTTATATTCAGTAAATATTCATTATGTGTGATTAAGACCAAGAGGATATAGAATGTCATAAATACTAGCATATTTGATAGTTCTAATGATTTGAGTTTTTATTTTTGATACTTTATTTTGTGGAGTAGTCCATCTGATTCTGTTGGTTAGCTTTCCAGAATGCTACATATTTCTTTGTATAGCTGGTGGAGGAGGAGAAACATTCTTCTCTCTGTATTGCCATTCAAATCAAGCTAATTATTGTTTGAGCTATTAACCAAAGTATTTGTAGTTTTGAGTCAGAATTACTGCTGAACATGTTTAGGAGTGTTGCTGAAGATTTTGGATTTTTCTCTGAAAGTTAGTGGGGCACACATATTTTTGGACCTTACTTTCCCTTACGCTGTTGTGTTTGTACTGTTCTGATGTTGTAGAGCTCAAAAGCAAAGAGAGAGTTTATGTTCTTATATTCCTTGGTAAATGTTTAAGTTTTACTCTAGCTGAAGAAGAAAGTAATTTCTAAATTGAAAATGAGACTTCAAAAAAGGGACCTCATTAATTTTGCTAATTTTGAGAATTCAATTGATGTTTATTTTTATAATTTGACTTTTAAGGTAGATAACACCATCAAGATTGCAGAAGCTCTTTTATCTGACTTGTCAGGATTTCGATCTTTCCATCGAAGTGCTGAAGATCTTTTGGATCAATTGAAACTTTATGAACAAGAACAATTTGATGATTGGTCTAGAGATATTCAGTCAGGTCTTTCTGACTCCAGATCTGGTTTGTGGTAAGTATAAACATCTAGACAGTTAAATCTACATAGAAATCTTTATTTCTTATGACTCCAAATGGAAGACGGAATTAATCATTTCTGCTTGCTACTCTTTTCAAACATGCTGCTACTCCTTTAATTTGTTTTTGATTTTTTTTGTTATTCTTAGGTCATCAGCTTCTAAGTCATTAATGTTGGAAACTGATCAGATAGTTCATGGCTTCGCTCTTGTGTCTTATCTCTATTGCCTGGAACTTTTTTGGAATTAGGCTTTTCCTCTTCCATGGTTTTTGTTATGGATAGTCATATGGTTTTTGAAAAAATCTTATTTACATTAAAATTGGTTACACAAAATCACATTTTATACAAAATTGTACTGATTTTAAGCTCTTTGAAACAGATATCTCTTCATGTATCCAACATAAGACTGTGGTAAATATTTATTGAACTGACTTGGTTAACCTAATTGTACTAATGAAGATGTAAAATAGATGCTCCAGGAATGTCATTATTTTTTGGTACCTCAGGTCAACTTTCTCGAACATATTACTACTTGTAGCTTTAAAAATTTTGTAACATGTTTCTTTAAGCAACTTTGTCTGTAATGTGAAGTTCTGTTTATTTTCCCTATACTGCTGTATCTAGAATTCTGGTTCTAGAGGAAGGATAGAGGATCCAAAGGTCTCTAGGGCATAGTGATTAGAATTTTATTCTGTTTAGCTCCATCTCTTTTTGCCTTGAGTCGAATATTTGAGAGATGTTCCAGGAAGAAACTAACAAACAAACAAAAAAAACAATACTGTATGCAACTAAGTTTTGAAAAATTGCACACTCTGTCACTGCAGTGATGGAGACCCACTATGTGTGGTAGCAGGCTTAAGGTCTGAGAGCTGCTATAGAAGAAGCCTGTTTAACTTTGTTCAACACAGCATTTCCCATTTGGCTATGAAATCTCCTATTCCAACCTTTTTTGGTATAAAACCTATTACTGTCTGTGGAATCGGTGTTCTTTGAAACACATTTTGGACAGTTGTGGTATGTAGAAACTAATTCTGTTTCAGAGTAAGAAGGTTAGTATCAAATAAAGACAAAAAGGTCACCATAATAGTTTTCTAACATATTTTATGTTCATATAGGGAAGTTCTGGCCAGACTATCATTTTAAGCCATTTTCAAGTACCAACTTTTTATTTTGCTTTGTTTTATGTGCTGTTAAGTATACTGAATAGATTGTTTCTTGCTTTTCAGTAACTTTTAAGGTCTGCCAGTTCTCTTAATGCACAGCATGTAACTTTAATCCTTAAAGAATGGCAATGAAAAAAATGCATTACGCATAATTTAGCCCTGTATTTTCACAATCCATGCTGTTGGTAATGCCTCAAAGTAAAATTTGCTTTTACAGTTATACATAAAACAGAGAAAGGGTGATAAGTAGTGAAGCAAAGAGTAGAGGATTAAAACATTTGAATAACTGTACTCTTACTATTTGGATGTTTTTTATCATTGATCCCTTAGTAAAAGTATTAGACACAAGCAGGCTGATTAAAGACAAAAAATATAAGGTGTCCTTTAGAAAATGAATTAAAACCTTTTTTTTATTTTTGGTGGATATTATGTCAATTTTTAGTCTTTGTGGAGTTTAAGGGACTGATTTTTTCCTGATTTTAAAAATGGTTGGTTGAAATACTAAGATGGTCTGTTTTGAATATTGCAGTTTGGTACCCACATAATGTTTGTGAGGTAATATGTGAAAAAAAGCACAACCTGAAAACTGTAATTTATTTTTTTTCTTGTAAGCAGTTTTTAGACTTAAAAAGAAGTTGAAAACCTGTACTATTTTTTAAATCAGTTAAAGTACTGAGTAAATGAAAATTTAAAATGTTCATTTTGTTTTGTAGTATTGAGGCTAACAGTAGAATTATGGAATTGGATCCTAATGATGGATCATTAAAAGTGCATTATTCAGATCGTTTGGTTGTTCTTCTGAGAGAAGTGCGTCAGCTTTCTGCACTGGGGTTTGTTATTCCTGCCAAAATACAGCAAGTCGCAAACATTGCACAGAAATTCTGCAAGCAAGCAATCATTCTTAAACAAGTATGAAATTACGTTTTTGATAGCATACCTGTTTTGAATTCATTGCGTTAAACTAGAATATTTTAGAGACTTTGTTTTCTACTTTTAACTTTTATAAGCTAATGCAATGACGCCATTAAGTCTTGTGGACTTACGGTTTGTTAAATCACTCATTACAATATTTGCTTTGTAACTCATATAGGAATTTATCAGTTTGAGGTATTTTGTTGTACTTTTGTTTATAAAAGCATTTAGAAAAACAGAATACTGTTTTTCCGTTTCTCTTTCTTATTTTCTTCTTTCATGTTACTTTCATGAGTCTTAAAGAACTGTGTTAATAAAAGGACCCTCTGCCTAACATCTAGGGGCAGATTCTTAGAAAAATCACCAGGCTGCTGTGTTTCTAGTCCTTTCCTCAGTCTCTGTCTAGTCTGCATGTTACCATCGTGTCACTCTTTGTTTAAAAACAACTCAGTGCATGTAAGGGATTTTTTAGTTATGTCCAGAGTGTCCTCCCCTTATGGTTCTTGTGCCTCAATCATAAGAAGTGTGTCTGTTTTCTGAACACAGGTACATGCACTGAAATCTGTTTACTCTGACTGGAAAACTGAGTCATGCTTTGACTTGCAACTCAGAAGCCACTGTCTTTGTTATGTCTTCCTTTAGCTGTGTTCCTGCTTCTGTAATAATGTAGTATAATGCGAAAATCACTATTTTAACACTTTTCATATTGTGTTTGATTCTTATTGTTTTTTTCCTCATCTGATTAATAGAGGACAGAAACAGTACCTTGTATTTGATCCTTCATTTATATTTTTATACAACAAAGATTCATTGAGTACTGTCAGGCACAGCATAGTGAGGATATAAAAATAAATTACTGTTACTGTCTGGTGCAAGGTTTCTCAAAGTTGGCAACTGTTAACATTCTGGACCAGATGATTGTTTTTGAAGGAAGATGTTTAGCCTCCTTAGAAGCCAAGTTGGTGGGACTTTGTCTCACATACTTTGGACATCTTACTAGGAGAGACCTGTCCTTCGAGGAGGAGATCATGCATGGTAGAACAGAGGGTCAGTGAAAAAGAGGAAGACTCTCGATGAGATGGATTGGCACAGTGGCTACAGCAATGGACTCAAGCATCACAAAGATTGTGAGGATGGTGCAGAATTGTGCAGCGTTTTGTTCTGTTGGGTATAGGATTGCTGTAAGTTGGAACCAACTCAGTAGCACCTAATAACAACAGCAGCAGCATCCCTGGTCTTTGTTCACTGGCTCCTACCTGTGTCAATCAAAAATATTAAAATGCTCTGTATATCTCAAGCTGAAAGAACTGAAGAAAAATTTGAAAGCCTGAATTGCACTAGTGAAGGGTTCTTCATGGGAAATATTTAACAACACAGGAAGCAAAAAGAAGATGGAAGGGTATACAGAATTGTTATACCAAAAATAATTGGTTGACCTGCAGCCATTTCAAGAAATGGCGTATGATCAGAAACTGGTGGTACTCATGGAAGAAGTCGAAGCTACATTGAAGGCTTTGGTGAAAAACAAGACTTCTGGAATTGATGGACTATCAGTTGACATATCAATTGAGATGTTTCAACAAGCAGATGCAGTGCTGGCAGTGCTCACTCGTCTATGCTGGGAAATTTGAAGGTCAGCTGCCTGGAAGAGATCCATTATTTATGTCTGTTTTGAAATATAATCCAGCTGTGTGTTTTTGCTAAAGGTCATTTAAAAGTGGCTATAGTGGTATATTGCCTGGGAACTGCCAGAAATTCAGGCGAGGTTCAGAAAAAGATGTGGAACTGGAGATATTGCTAGTGTCTGAAGGATCATTGCTGAAAACGAAGAATGCCAGAAAGCTGTTTACTTGTGTTTTATTGACTGTGTAAAGGAAGTAAGCTGTGTGAATCATAACAAATTATGGGTAGCATTGTGGAGAATGAGAATTCTAGAGCACTTAATTGTGCTCATGGGGAATCTGTACATGGACTAAGAAGCACTTGTCCAAACAGAAAAAGGGCACATTGCATGATTTAAAGTCCATGAAAGTGTGCTTCAGGATTGTGTATTTTCACCACACCTATTCAATCTGTATGTCAAGGAAATAATCCAAGAAGCTCAACTGTGTGAAGAATGGGGCATCAGAATTAGAGGAAGACACATTAACAACCTGTGTTATGTAGATGATACAACTGTCCTTGCTGAAAGTGAAGAGAGCTTGAAATAGTGATGAAGATCAAAGATCAGTATGGATTATACCTCAACATTAAGAAAACAAAAATCCTTACAAATGGACCAATAAGCAACATCATGACAAACGGAAAAAAGACTGAGGATTTCATTTTACTTGGATCCATAATCAGCACCCATGGAAGCAGCAGTCAGCAAATCAAAAGATGCATTGCATTAGGTAAATATGTTGAAAAGCCTTCTTTAAAGTGTTGAAAAACAAAGATATCACCTTGAAGACTAAGGTGTGCCTGACCCACGCCACAGTAGTTTCAATCCTTTCATATTCATGCAAAAACTAGACAATGAATAAGAAGGACAGAAGAATTGATGCCTTTGAATTGTGTTGTTGGAAAAGAATATTGACTGTACCATGGACTGCTAAAAGAACCAACAGATCTGTTCTGAAAGAAGTACAACCAGTGTTCCTTAGATGCAAGGATGTCAATACTACATCTTACACACTTTGGACATATTGTCAGGAGGGATCAATCCCTCCAGTAGGACATTGTGCTTGGTGTATTAGAGAGTCAGTGAAAAAGAGGAAGACTTTCAACAAGATGGACTGATACAGTGCCTGCAACAATGGGCTCAAGCATACCAACAACTGTGCATGTGACAAGACCAGGCAATGTTTCTTTCTGTTGTACATAGGGTTGCTATGAGTCAGTACCAACACAGCAGCACACCTGACAGAAACAAGAGCATATGCAGTAGAATATTGGATAGCAGTATGGCCACATTGGTGGAATATTTCATTGCTTCTAGCTGTGCTGATACTGACAGTACTTTTTTGGGGGCCTACTATTATGGACTAGAATAAGCCTTTTCTACCAAATAAAGCATAGCTGTGCATACTAGTGGAAAAAAAGAAGGATTTTCTATAACATTTGACAAATATTTTTAAAACACTTACTGTGTGCCAGGAGTTTTGTGAAGTGCTGAGAATACAAAGATTAAAAACTAATCTCTGTCCATGGAGATCTTAAAAATCACTAATTTCCCTTTAGATCTTATATTTTAGGACTGACATACTTTATCGTGTTCCTCACTTCTTTGTGAATCTGAGAACATAGTAATTCCAGGGACCAGGTTAGTGTTTAACTAGGTTCCAGCACATGAACAAGGAGCTACTAACTAAAAAATTGGTAGTTGAAGCCCACTGGCAGCTCTATGGGAAAAACACTTGGTGGTCTAGATTACAGTATAGAAACTACAGAGCAGTTCTGCATTGTTACATGTGGTTGCTAGGAGTCAGAACTGACATGAGGGCACCTAGTAACAACAGTAGCACGTGGTCTGGCGAATTATAGGGACACAACATTTATTTATTGCTTGTATGCATTGATATGTGTTACATTGGAGATAAAAGAATATATTTTGTGTTAAAGTTTAGGATTGTGAAAAATTAAAGTCTTCATTCACACAATTAAAAACAGAAAAAAATGTGTTTTCTATTTTTGATTACTGCTAATTGGACTTCTTTGTAGGTGGCACATTTTTACAATTCTATTGACCAACAAATGATACAAAGCCAGAGGCCAATGATGTTACAGTCTGCCTTAGCATTTGAACAAATAATTAAGGTAAATGGACTTTTCATGTTATTCTAGATTTTACAGATAGAAGTGTTTCTTATTTCTTAGTTTTTTAGCACATCCTTCATCTTAAGACAGCATTTGATGTAGGCATTATTTTCCCTCTTAGGAATTCTTCTACTCTTCCCGGGTAGCGTTGTCTCCAACTGTAGAGTTAAATTGTCATAATGCTTCACATGTTTGGTACTGATTTTGACCAGTTATATCAACATGAATAATATGTAAGTTGTAGGATACTACATTTACTTAGCAACAAATTTTTGTGATTCCTGTGTTGAAGATTCTGTAGTGCCTTTATATCATCTTCCAGTTTTGGAATTTAAGATTTATTTACTCTTTCTCTATTCTTACATGAGGAAAATCTACAATATTTTTTAAACTGTATGCTACTGAATGAGTGCTAACTTTCTGAAACTTAACATGTTTTAGTCTTCATAGACATGAAATATAAGAAAAAATTAGCAGAGAAATAAACCTTTTCATTTTTTCTAATTTGAAAGTAGATAACCACCCTGTATTCAGTGATTCACTAGGAGTTAGCATATAGTCATACTCATGGCTGTGAGTTTTTACAGAGCAAAAAAATAGAAAGAAAAAGGTATATGAATTGAAGCCCTCTTCCAGTAGAGTCATAAAGCTAAAGCCGAAGCCAAAGTCATTGCCATTGAATTGATTCTGACTCAGTGACCTTACAGACAGAGTAGAACTGCCCCGTAGAGTTGCCAAGGAATGCTTGGCAGATTTGAACTGCCGACCTGCTGGTTAGCACTTAATCATTATGTTGCCAGGGTTTTCAGAGTCATACAAGACACCTAATCACCCCAACAGTAAGTTGTGGCAACATGTGCGAAATGTTATTCTTAGTGGCGAAGTTTATTTGAGGGTTGGTTATATAGGTACCCTCTACCTAGGATGTATCAAAATTCCTTCTGAGAAGAAGGAAAGAAAGTATTCATCATAAATCATTTGTTTGTACAAATGGTTTCGATATCGTGAGCCTGCTATAGTGACTCTACTAAAATCTAAATTCCCATGCCATAGCCAAGGGCTAACCCTGTGACTAGGCTTTTTGCATGGTAGCAGTCAGGCTTGCTCTGTTCTCTTCTGCATATTAGTTCTCAAGATTAAATTTTGTTATGAGTTATATAATTTATATTATAGATGTCATTAACAATTTTTCTTGGTGTATGTTATAATGAAGTTTGTTATATGTACATGATAATATTAGTTTATAATGAAAAATTTCAAAAATGTAAGTAAATTAAAAGAAAATAATGCCCTATAATCATACTATCAACAAATGGCCATTCTTTACATTTTTGTATATATCCGTTTAGTCTTTTTTTCTATGAATACTTACAAGTATCCTTTTAGAAAATGAGATCGTATTTTATTTTTTTAAAGTAATTTAAAATCTAGCATACGATGTTTTAATTTTAGGTCTTACAACACTCTTGAGAAAGAGGATAGTTTATTACATATATTTTTTCTCATCCTATTGTTCTTCCAATTCTGGAGTCCCAAGCCTTTTTTTTGTTATCATTTCCTTCTTACTTAGAGAATTTCTTTTAGCCAACTTTAATGATAGGCTTGCTAGAGACACATTCTGTTAGTTGTCCTTTGCCTGAGATTGTGTTTATATGTCTTTATTCCTGAAGAATAATTTCACCATATGGAGAATTTGTGCTTGACAGTTTTTTTCTCTCATCATTTTAAAAATGTTCCACTTACTTCTGGCTTTCATAGTTTCAGCTGAGAAATCTCCTGTAATTTGAATTGATATACCCGTACAAGTAATACATCATTTCTCTCTGGCTGCCTTCAGGATTTTTTCTTTTTCTTTAGTTTTTAGAAGTTTAATTATGGAGTTTGGCATGAATTTCTATAGATTTGTCCAACATGATGTTTACCCAGCTTTTTGAATCTATAAATTTATATTTTTGCCAACTTTGGAAAGTTTTCAGTATTCTTTCATTTTTTTATTTATTGTGGCTGAGTGAAAGTGTACAATCCAATATCAGTTTGTATGCCTGCCTGTGTGCAGCTTACACTGCTCTCCCTGCCCAGTGACAGCACATACCTCCTGTCTGTTCTATACGTGTCATATCCTCCTAACAATCTGCTGTTCCCTCTTTTCCACCCTCTCCCCTCCCTCCAGTAAGAGGCCGGCAGGACATCATCCTATAGATGCATAGAACCATAAAGTGCACACATGACATGGTCCCTCTGTGTTGCCGAGTCCAATCCATTCCTGTCTGAAGAGTTGACCTGAGTAGTGATTTATGGACAGGAGCAGCATCAGGAACAGGGGCCATGCTCCCAGGGGAACCTCATGGCCCCTGGACCATCAATTGTGGTCTTTTAGTGGAGTTCTCAGGGTGCATCTGTTTTTATTCTTGTGTTGTCACTGAGACTCAACTTTGTGAGCCCCATCACACAGCTGTCACTAGTGGTTGGCAGGCACCATCTGGCTCCTCCCCTCATGTGTTAAAGCAGTCACCCACTCACTGTCTGTCTCCTGGGTTCTGTTTCCCCCATGTCATTTTGTTCCTTGTTCCTGCTGAGTTGGGACCATTTGGTATGCCTCAGATGGCAGCTTGCTAGCTTTTAAGACCTCAGATGCCACTCACCAATATGGGATGCAGAAGGCTCTCTTAGCAATATGCTAGTTATGCCAGTTTGCCTCGATGTCCTCTGAGACCATGGCCCTTAGACTCCTTCCCCTGCTGCCCTGTCCTTGCAATATTGGGTTAAGATTGGAGGAGTATTCATGTTATGTTGAAGTCCAGTTAAATTGATCTTCTTTCTAATGTGTACTGTCACTGTTTTCACCCAACCAAATTTCTGTCGTCTGTCTAATCTGTAACCAACCTTCTCTCTCTCCATCCCCACCTTTGCAGCTGTCAAAGAGTCTTTTCTTCTATACCTGAGTCTGTTGTTAAGTTCTTATCACAGGAGTCTCGTACAGTATTTGTCCTTTTGCTGCTGGCTGCTTTCACTCAGCATGGTGTCTTCCAATTGAAACCAGGTTATGAGAGGCTTCCTAAAATCATCATTGTTCTTTATCATCGCATGGTGTTCCATTGGGTATATATACCATAGTTTATTTATCAATTTATCTGTTATTGGGCATCTGGGTTGATTCCAACTTTTTGCTGTTGTGGACTGTGCTGCAATACGCATTCATGTGAATGTGTCTGTTGGTGTGAATGCTCTTGATTCTGTGGGGCTCATTCCAAGGAGTGAAATTACTGGGTCAAATGGTATATCTATGTCCAGCATTTTATTTTACTTTATTTTTTAATTTTTATTTTTATTTAACATAACTGAGTGAAAATGTACATTCACATATAAATTTACATGCCCACCTATATGCAGCTTCCACTGCTCTCCCTGTTCGGTGACTGCACACTATTCCTCTCTGCTCCATACATGTCTCATCCTCCCAACAGCCTCCTTTCCTCTCCTCTCCGTCCGCTCCCCTTCCTCCAGCCAGAGGTCAGCAAGGTGATATCCTATAGATGTATAAAACCATAAAGTGCTTCCAATATATGGTCACTCTGCATTGCCAAGTCCAATCCATTCCTGTCCAAAGAGTGGACCTTTGTTATAATTTATGGGAAAGGGCAGTATCAGGGCAGGGGGCCATGCTCTCAGAGGAACCCCAAAACTGCTGGACCATCAATTGAGGTCTTTTAGTGGAGATCTCAGGATGCACCTCTTTTTGTTCTTGCTTTGCCAGTGAGACTCCTCTCTGTGAGCTCCATCGTGGCTATGGCTGGTGGTGGCCGGACGCCATCCGGTTCTTCCGGTCCCAAGTCGATGTAGGCACCCACTCTTGTGGGTCTCTCTGTCTTCTCGGTTGTCTTTACCGCATGTCACTTGGGTCCTCAGTGAGCATCCGTTCCTGCTGAGTTGGAACCATTTGCTGTGTCCTCGGATTGTCCAGCATTTTAAAGAAGTGACAGATTGCTTTCCAAAGAGGTTCTGCCATTTTGAAATCCCACCAACAGTGTAAGGAGAGTTCCAGTTTCTCCACAGCCTCTACAGCATTTGTTGTTTTGTGTCTTTTGGATCATGGCCAACCTTGTTGGGGTGAGATGATATCTCATTATAGTTTTGATTCGAATTTCTTTAATAGCTAATGATTGTGAACATTTCCACGTGTGTTTTTTGATTGCCTTGATCTCCTCTTTAGAGAAGTGTCTGTCCATCTCCTTTGCTGATTGCTTAATTGGATTATTTATCCTTACTGATATTTTGTAGTACCTTATAGATTATGGAGTTCAGGTTTAGGTCTGACATATAGTTGCCAAATATTTTTTCCCATTCTGTAGGTGGTCTTTTAATTATTTTGATAAAGTGTTTGGATGAGCAAAAGTGTTTAATTCTTGGTAGTTCCCATTTATCTATTTTATCTTCTGTTAATCGTCCTTTTTTGACAGATTTTGAATACTGTCTATGTTGTATATTAAAACTTCCATTGTTGATCTTATTCTTTCTTGGATAAGCTTTATTGTTTTAGATTAGATTTAGATTTAGATTAGGTCTTTTATCCAGTTTGATTTGGTTTTCATAAAAGGCATGAGATATGTGTTTCAATTTTTTGGAGATGGATATCCAATTTTACCATCACCGTTTGTTAAAGAGACTGCTTTTACTCCAGTTTAAAGTCTTATGGCCTTTGTCAAATATCAACTGTTCATAGAAGGATGGTGTCATCTCTGGGGTCTCAAACTCTTTTCTGTTGGTCTATATGCCTCTTTTTGTACAAGTACCAGGCTGTTTTGAACAACTATGGCAGTGTAATAGGTTCTAAAGTTGGATAGTTGAGAGGCCTCCTAGTGTGTTCTTCTTCTTCAGTAATGCTTTACTTATCTGGGGATTCTTCCCTTTCCAAACAAAGTTGGTTATTTGTTTCTCCATCTCATTAATTTGTATTGGGAATTTGTATTGGGATTGCATTGTATAAGTAGATTGCTTTGGATAAAATAGACATTTTCACAATATTAAGTCTTCCAATCCATGAGCAGGATAGGTTTCTCCATTTATGCAAATCTCTCTTAGTTTCTTGTAGTAAGGGCTTGTAGTTCTCTTTGTAAAGGTCTGTTATTTCTCTAGTTAGATTTATTCCTAGGTATTTTATCTTCTGGGGGCTATAGTAAATGGAATTGATTTGGTGATTTCTTCTTCTATAATCTTGTTGCTGGCGTAAAGAAATCCTATTGATTTATTTGTCCTGATACTTTGCTGAATTCTTCTATCAGTTTGAGTAGTTTAGTTATGGATTCTTTAGGATTCTCTATGCACACAATTATATCATCTGCAACTAAAGAGAGTTTTACTTCTTCTTTGCCACTGCAGATACCCTTTATTTCTTGGTCTTGTCTAATTGCTCTGGCTAGCACTTCTAGTACAGTGTTGAATAGAAGAGGTGAGAGTGGGCATCCTTGTCTAGTTCCTGTTTTCAAGGGGAATTCTTTCAGTCTCTCTATTCACAGTGATGTAGGTGGTTGGCACTGTATAAATGGCCCTTATGCATTTAGGAATTTGCTGTCTATTCCTATTTTGCTGATAATTTTTATCATGAATGGGTGTTGGACTTTATCAATGCTTTTTCTGCATCAATGGACAAAATCAGGTGATTCTTGTCTTCGGTGTTATTTATACAGTTGATCACATTTAATTGTTTTTGTGATGTTGGACCAGCCTTGCACCCCAGGTATGAATCCAACTTGATTGTGATGAAATTTTTTTTTTTTTTAATATGTTGTTGAATGCTATTGGGAAGTATTTTGTTGAAGATTTTTGTATCTATGTTCATGAGTGATATTGTTCTGTAGTTGTCCTTTTTTTTGTTTGCTCTTTTCCTGGCTTTGGTATTAGGGTTACACTGGTTTCATAGAATGAATTTGGGAGTATTCCATCCCTTTCTATGCTGTGAAATAGTCTCAGTATTTCCTTAAAAGCTTATCAAAATTCTGCAGTGAAGCCATCTGGGCCAGGGCTTTTTTTTGGTGTGTAGTTTTTTGATGACTTTTTCAATCTCTTCCTTTGTGATGGATTTATTAAGTTGTTCTGCTTCACCTTGTGATAATTTTGGCAGGTGTTTTGAATCCAGAAATTTGTCTATTTCCTCTAGATTTTCAAATTTGCTAGAGTACAGTCTTTTGTAGTATTCTGCTGTGATGTTTTTAATTTCTATTGGATCTGTTGTGATACCTCCCATCTCATTTCTTACTTGAGTTATTTGTTTCCGTTCTAGTTTTTCTTTGGTAAGTTTAGCCAGTAATTGGTCAGTTTTATTTATCCCTTCAAAAACCAGCTCTTGGTCTTCTCAATTTTTTCAGTTCTTCTATTCTCTAATTCATTCAGTTCTGCTCTAATCTTTATCATCTGTTTTCTTCTGGTGCCTGATGGGTTCCTTTGTTGCTCTCTTTCTACTTGTTCAGGCTTGTAGGGTTAGTTCTTTGGTTTAGGTTCTTTCTTCCTTCTGGATGTATGCAATTTGATAAACTGACTCTGAGCACTGCTTTGGCTGTATCCCATAGGTTCTGGTAGGAAGTGTTTTCATTCTCATTGGAATCTATAAATTTCTTTATTTGATCCTTGGTTTCTTCTGTAACCCATGGCCTTTTGAGGAAGATGTTTTCCAGTTTCCAGGAGTTCCAATTTCTATCTGTATTTTTTCTGCTATTGATGTTAACTTGTATGGCTCTATGGTCTGAGAAGATGCTTTGCAATAATTCAATGGTATGGATTTTGTTGAGATTTGCTTTGTGTCCTAACACATGCTCTACTCTGGAATATGTCCCATGTGCACTGAAGAAGAAGGTGTAGTTATCTGCTGATGGATAGAAAGTTCTGTACATATTAATGAGGTCTAGTTGGCTAATTGTGGCAATAAGATCTTCTGTGTCTTTACTGAGATTTTTTGTAGGAGATCTGTCCAGTACTGAGAGTGGAGTATGGAAGTCTCCCACTATTATTGTGGAGTGATCTGTCTCATTTTTCAGTGCAATCAGAGTTTCTTGAATGTATTTAGATGCTCTAGTATTGGGTGCATAAATATTTAATATTGTTAAGTCCTGCTTATGTACTGAACCTTTCAGCAATAGTGTCCCTCCTTGTCCATGCTGGTGGATTTTACATTAAAATCTATTTTATCTGGTATTAGTATTCCCACATCTACTCTTTTTTGTATATTGTTAGCTTGGTATATATTCTTGCATCCATTAATTTTCAGTTTGTTCATACCTTTAAGTCTAAGGTGAGTTTCTTGTAAGCAACATATAGATGGGTCATGTCTTTTGATCCATGATGTCACTTGTTGTCTCTTTACTGGAGTGTTCAGTCCATTTACATTCAACGTAATTATTGATAGGTATGTGTTTATTTTTGTGTTGATATTTTCTCTGTTGCTCTTTTTCTGTTCTGGGACGTACTGTTTTATGGGTTGATTTTTCATTCTTTTCAGTGTTGGTTTTGTGTTTGTTGAGACTCCTGTATGACGTTTTTTGATTTGATATGTTGTATCTTTGTTGTGCTTTGTGGCTACCCCTGTGATCCTTCATAATAATGTATGTTGAAACCCAATTTTAACTTCTGCCTACGTTATTAAGTTCCTCTCCATCTGGAAGGACTGTAACTACTGTAGTACATCCCTCTTTTTAATATGATGATATCATAATTATCATGCAGTGATCATTGGATCACTTCTTTTAACATTATAGCTTTGATTGAGTTTTGTGCCTTCCATAACTGACTAGGTTTCTGGATGATGTGTCCTGTATTGTCTTCTACAGTATAGAGTTAATGGTTTTATTCTTCTAACCCAAGAGCTTCTTTCAGTATTTCTTGTAGTTTTCGTTTGTGTTTTTCAAAGTCTCTAAGTTTCTTTTTATCTGTGAATGTCTTAATTTCATTTTCACATTTGAAAGATAGTTTTGCAGGATATATAATTCTTGGCTGGAAGTTTTTCTTATTCAAGGCTTTGAATATAACATCTCATTACCTCTGTGCCAGCATGGTTTCTGCTCAGAAGTCAGACGAAAACCTACAGGGTTTCCCTCTGAATGTTAGCTTTGCTTTAAGAGTTTCTGCTTAGGTTTCATTTTGTTAAGCTTGACTGTAGTATGTCTTGGAGTCTTTCTCTTGGGATCTGTATTGAGTGGCATTGGATATGCATCTTGAATATTTATATTCTCCTGTATTTTCGGTGAAGTTTTCTGTCAGTAGTTCAACAAAAATACTCTGTGTTTTCAGGTGTCCCTCACTGTTTAGGAACTCCAATTAATTGTAGATTTCTTTTTTCTCTTGATAGAAACCCACATGCTTCTTAATGTTTCTTCATTTTTCTTGTTTCTCTTCTCTGATTTCTCCTCATATATGCTGGTGTCAGTAGTTCTGTTTTCCAAGTTAGAAAGTCTATTTTCCATTTGTTCAGTTCTTTGGTTTTGTTATTGATCGGTTGGATTTCAGAATATTGGTGTTCCATCAGTTTGAACAGCTTGTTTAGTTTTTCATTTTACTCTGCTGCATTTTGTATAATGTCTAGGAGGATTCTCTATATAATTGTTTTGTACTCAACCTCTGATAGTTTCAGAAAGGCATCGTTGTCTGAGAAGTTCTTTGGTTATTTGTTTTTGGGGCTCTCTGGAGCCATAGGTGAGTTTTTCTTTAAGTTTCTGCCCAAAGTTTTTTGCTTTTTGGGCATCTAGAAGTTGTTTAGCTTGTCTAGTGTTCCTTTAACAGGATCTGAAGTACAGTCTGAGAAGGAAGGTGATAACCAGTCACCTCTATGTACTCCAGTGACTGAGCCCAGTAGAATCTCTAGGGTAGCAGTTTCCACCTCCTGACCTGCAAAGACACATCACTACTTATGGAATCACTGGGGAGCTGTCAGCTGACCTATTATGTGGGTCAGTAAAGGCTGGAAAAGATGCCATCAGGATGCACTGCAATTTCTCTAGGTAGTTTTATATTGAAAGGTAAAAGCTATCTGACATCTTCTAAAATCAATCAGGCTGTCAGTTATGCAAGCCCCTATTCCCAGCTGGCAGAGTAAGCACCTCTGTATCTAACCCCAGATGCTGTAAATTAGTTCAAAGTATGGAAAGGCTATTGCCTTGGTGTCATATGCTGCCAGGTTCCACCCACAAGGCCACACTGTGCTAAATACAGCTTTTCTGCTGGAAAAGTGCTCCCAGGCTGGCACTGCCTCCCAACCTGGGCATTAGCCCCTGCTGAAGCCTCTGTTTGGGCAAATGTGCCTCCCAGTCGAATAAGATGGTGTCCCGCTCAAGCTCTCCCTCCTGCTGTGGAATAGCCTCTTCAATGCCGGAGGTTCAGAAAGAGAGGGTGGAGAGGCTGAGGTGTACAGAGTCCTGAGCCACACTCTTACAATGTGGCTATTCCGCTTGCTAATCTTGTCAGCAGTGCACCAGAGCTTTGCTGGCAATTAAGCCCAAGCTAAGAAAGAGAAAAAAAGTTGTAGTTGCAGGTTACCTTCAGTCTGCAAGAGCTGGGGTCGGCGAAAGGGAAGAAGTTTCCTATTCAGTAGCATGTAATCCAAATTGGCAGCCTTGTCTGTGTCCATGGGCTCACTGGGTGTCCAGAAGACTCTGTTTAATTATCAATCAAGGCCTTAGTTTTCAGAGGGAATTAAGGAGACATGTGTCTAGTCCACCTTTTTGACTCTGCCTCTCAGTATTATTTCTTTAAGTATATTTTCAACCTCGTTCTTTCTCTGCTTTCCTTCTGGGATGAAAATGATTCTTAGTGCTTGTATTATTGTCCCTGAGACTCTGTTTTCAGTTTGTTTGTTGATCTGTTTTAAGACTCACTAATCCTATCCTCTGACATGTCCACTTGACTACTGAATTCATCCAGTGAGTTCCTTATTTTGGTTGTTGTAGTTTTAAGTTCTGTGTTTTCCATTGGAAACTCGTGGTGTAGTGTTTAAGACTCAGGCTGCCTACCAAAAGATTGGCAGCATGAATCTATAGGTGCTCCTCAGAAACCCTGTGGGGCAGTTCTACTCTGTCCTGTAGAGTTGCTATGAGTCAGAATCACCTTGATGGGTTTGGTGTGGTTTATACTTCCCATGTAGCTTTTTTTTTTTTTTTTTTTAGTAATTCTTTTTTTTTGTTGTTGTTGGAATTTTCTTTCTTTCCCCATTTGTTTGAAGGGAATTTATAAGTTTTTATTTAAGCATTTTTATGATGGTTGATTTAAAATCCTAATCAGATAATTTCTATATCGGATTCATTTCTCTATTGGTACCTTTTAATTGTCTTTTCTCATGCAAGTTTTACTTTTCATAGTTCTTGGTGTATAATGTATTTTTTATTGTATCCTAAAAATTTTGAATATTGTTATGAGAGTCTGGATTCTATTTAATCTTATTTTAATGGGTAGAATTTGCCTGAGGGTCGGGTGAATGTGTGTTTGGTTTCCTCCTGGGTCTTGCAGATATAGTCTATACTTATATAGAGCATTGGCTCACACTGTCTCATTGCAGATGAGTGTGGTGGAAGTTCAGTCTTCTCTTTTGCCTTACTGACATCTTTCCATAAATGTGGAACATTGACTTGTGCTACCTTGTTACCTTCAACTGACTGTATAGACTCAGTTTCCCACTAGGTCTCTCTGATACTAGAGAGGGAGTAGAGGACTGATTGACACTGCTCTGTTGCTATAGGGTAGAGGGTGGAAGCTCAGTCCCCCCTTTTGTCTTTGCTGATATTACCTTGGGAGGGGAATTTTTGCATCTTCTGCTTGTCAAGGAATGGAAGATCAGCTTCCCTGTCAGTCTTATGACACTAATCTGGAAGGGGAGTTAGAATGCCACCACCTATTTCCACTGACTGGAGGGGTGAGAGCCCCACTGCAGCTGAAAGAGGGGCAATATTTCTGTTGATATTTGGCTGGTGTAGGATATGTTCTCCTAACAATGTTTTATATTGTTTGGCCACACTTTATCCAGTCCTTTAGCTAGGGGATTAGTTGTCTTCTGAAGTTTGTTTTTTTTAATCTGTGACTGTGAGCACTTCTGGGTTAGATATTTCTCTAGTGCCCTATCTTGGATATATATGAGGCAACACATATTTCAGTCAGCTAGTGCTGCTCTAACAGAAATATCACAAAGTAGATGGCTTTAACAAAGAAAAGCTTATTCTTGCACAGTCCAGTAGACTAAAGTTCAAATTCAGGATGTCTGCTGGGGGAAGGCTTTCCTTTTGTCAGTTGTGGAGGAATGTCCTTGTGTTGCATGAGTCTTTGGTCAGGGAGCATCCTGACGCAGTAAACTCAGGTCTGAAGGATACACTTTACTCCCAGTGCTGCTTTCTTGATGGTATGAGGTTCCCAACTCTCTGCTTGCTTCCCTTTCCTTTTATCTCTTATAGGGTAAAAGGTGGAGCAAGCCACACTCCAGGCAAACTGCCTTTACAATGGAGCAGGGAGGTGACATTGAGATGGGATTTACAGTCCCACCTAATCCTCTTTAACACACAGCATAGGAAAATCACAAAACAGAGGATAATCATAATTTTGGGAATCACGATCTAGCCAAATTTCTGTACATATCTTCTTTGGGGCACAATGTAATCCATGAGAACCAAGAAATCCAAGGTACTCAATTCCCAAAGTTTGCAATCTGTCTGCCTTTTTCTTTACATCGAGAGCCTTCTTATGCTTGTTTGTTGTGTTATGTCCAGAGATTTTTAAATGTAAGAGGTAGGACCTGAGAGGAGCAGGTTTACTTGACCTTGGCCAGACTGTCATCTCAGTTTCTTTGTTTCATGTCAGTGTTAGGAAAAATTGAGTGTGCACATAAGAAACACGTTTGAAATGCTTAATGTAGTTTGTTGTACCCTAGAATTCAAAAGCAGGAAGTGGGGGAAAGTCACAGGTAACTTGGGATAATCCTAAAGAATTAGAAGGCTACATACAAAAACTCCAAAATGCTGCTGAACGACTTGCCACTGAAAATAGAAAACTGAGAAAATGGCACACTACGTTTTGTGAAAAGGTATGTTTTATTTATAAAATTAAGTAATAAATAATATTAAAATAATTGATGTAATAAAAACTGTTTATTTTTGAAACAATTTGACTTAAAAGTTGCAAAAATTATACAGAGCTGACATTTACGCTTCACTGGTCTCTGCTAATGTTAACAGCCTACATAGCCATAGTACAGTTATCAAAACTAGGAAGTAGACTATTTTGTAACTTTTTTCACTAATACCCTTTTCTTTTCCACAATCCCATCCTGCATTTAGTTGTGCCTCTGTGGTCTCCTCCTCCTCCCGAGTCTGTGCTTGTCTTTCATGACCTTGATACTTCTGATAGGTATTGGTCATTTGTTTTGAAGAATGTCTCTCTTTGGGCTCACCAGTAGAATGGGTTATGCCATCCTGGAAGAAAGACCACAGAGGTGATATTTTGTACTTCACAGTGTATCATTTCTGGAGTACATGATGTTAGTATATCTCGTTATGGGTTAAGTTAACTTTGATTACTTGGGTAAGATGGTGTCTTTCAGGTGTGTATGCATTGCTGTGTAACTGTTTTTTAATTTTTGTTAATTCATCTCTGTGGATTGTTTATAAATACATGTTTATACTTCAACACTACTATGGTCAATTTTTTGACAGGTGGTAGTACTTATGAACATTGATCTGCTTCGGCAGCAACAGCGTTGGAAAGATGGACTGCAAGAACTGAGAACTGGTTTGGCAAGTGTTGAAGCACAGGTGAAGTATATTTTACTTACGTGGAAGTATGTTTCAGAATGTGAATATGTTAACTGATGAGAAGTTCATAAAAGTTATGTTTAAGTCTTTGTAGTAATTTTTTCAAAAATTTAGAATTCTTTGACTAAATTATGTATAAAGATCAGAAATTAACAATGTGTTTCCATTGAAAAATGTGGCAATAAGTTTCTGTTTCTCTAATGGAAGGTCACATCCCTGAGTTCAGAGTTTGTAGTTTTTCTGACTAGATGCTTCAATATCTATCAATGTTAGTTTGCTTCTAGGTGATTGTCACATTTTAGAAAATTAAGTTTAGGAAGAATCCTAATGATTGATATAATTCTAAATGAGATCTCTTTTTCGGGGGAGGTGGTGGGTGGTGGGTAAAATGTTAGCTCTGCGTACATTTTGATGTAGAATGTTTGTAAAACTGGTTAGCACTTGCTATATAATAGCTGGCGATGGGATCTTAACTGAATATGTTAGGTGTCTGAGATATTTACATCTGTTTTTCAGTTCTTAGAACTTTAAGTAAAAATAAAAGTTATTAAAATTGATGCATTTATGGTTGGGACCAAAGAATGTTGAAACTATTCTGAGATTTCTGTCCTTTTTAGTTTATAAATATACTGTAGAATATTTGGGGAGTGGTAAGGGAGGAGAGGAGCTAAACGTACTGAGAATTTTAGAAAAAAGATTAAAGAGTTCACAACATTGTTCCCATTGTGTTTTCTGGAGAACCTTGTAAATAAACTCTAAATATAAAAATGAATTATACATTATCTTGATTTTTAAATTTTATTCTTCTGTCTGTGGATTATTTATAAGCATGTATTTTTGTTAGAATGTTCTTGACCCCAAGATGAGAGATTTTCATATTTGGTTCAATACAAACTCCTACCAAAAATGACAGTTAAAAAACTGCTTGTTTTAAGATGTTTATTTAAAATGAACATTTTGCTTATAATTGTGCTTTATGTGACGTGAAAGTATTAAATGAAAACTCCATTCTACTACCTAACTCTTGAATGAAAAATGGGACCGTAACCTATTAGGGATTCCAAGCAAGTGACATGCAGGCATGGAAGCAGCACTGGAATCATCAGCTGTACAAAGCTCTGGAACACCAGTATCAGATGGGCTTAGAAGGACTTAACGAGAATCTTCCAGAAATAAATATAGAGCTAACTTACAAGTAAGCTTCTTCCAACCCCAATTTAATTTTTACTCTGTAGCTTTCTAATAATGTGTATTTTAAAGCTGTTTATTCACTTTCAGACAGGGTCGGTTACAGTTCAGGCCTCCTTTTGAAGAAATCCGGGCGAAATATTATAGAGAAATGAAGAGATTCATCAGCATTCCAAATCAGTTTAAGGGAGTGGGTGAAACAGGAGATGAATCTATTTTTTCTGTTATGATTGATAGAAATGCAAGTGGATTTCTGACTATTTTCAGCAAGGCAGAAGATCTGTTTAGAAGATTGGCAGGGGTTTTACACCAATATAAGGTATGTCGTTGTTGAATGCCACTGAGTTGGTTCAGACTTGTAGAGACCCTATGCGCAACAGACTGAAACACTCCCTGATGCTGTGCCATGCCCACTATTGTATAGAACATGTAATTTTTAGTCTTTGTATTTTAATGTTTCATTTGATTGATTGGATTAACATTACTTTTACAAATTGACAGTTTATTTTATAAGGAACAATGTAAAATTTATGATAAACCAGAGATCAAGAGCTGAAGATTAAAAGAAAAATTTTTTTTAATTGTTATGTCATCTTGGAATGCGACATGACTTCAGTCCCAATCTTCATCCCACTCGGGAAAAGCTACCTATATTTTAAATTCGGTTCAAAAGCAGTTCATGGAGGAAGCCCTCAAATGTTAATGCAATAGGGATGATTTAACTTGTTACTTCTATTTAAGTGTGTTATACCAACTAATTCCAAACAGAAATGCTAATTATATTGTTCATTTTTGTTGATTCTAAGACATGGCTGAGAAGTTGACCAGTTCTCTAACTGTTGCTGCAGTGCTTTTGTGCTATAGATTTCTAGAATCAATTGAGTTAACCTGGACACTTTCAGATTTGTAGCCTCTAGTGGCCCTTGAATTTGCAGAAGTGTTTGTATCTTTGCACTTTATGTACATCTGATTTTAGAAGATAATCTAAAGAAAGATTTTACTGTCTCCTTAAGAGAATTTTATGGACCACTGTATTTTTTAATATTGAATAGTTTACATTTCTTTCTAACCTTTAGGCTATGCGGGAGTGCTTCCATTTACATGCTTACAATGAAATTTGAATGCCTCACATCTGCTTTTACAGGATGAATCCTAGTTTTCTAAATGATAACTTATTCAGTTACTTTTCTTTAGTACTGTGCTTTTCATTCTTTAAATAGGAGTGGATTGTAATTGGGCAAGTTGATATGGACGCTTTGGTGGAAAAACATCTCTTTACAGTACGTGATTGGGAAAAAAACTTTAAAGCGCTGAAAATAAAAGGGAAAGAAGTAGAACGACTTCCAAGGTATCGAAGGTTAATGTAATTAGTTGTTTATGCACTGTCGTAGTGTTCTGTAGGATACTAAAGGTGCTCTCTATTTAGTGATATTGAAGTCAGACTAGCTTCTTACATCTTTTAGACTTGAGCTATGACACTGGAGTGCCTTCTGAATGGGACAATGCAGAGAATAAAAAAAATTTCTCTCTCAGAGCCACTGCTGGCTGACAGCTACTTGGGCTGAGTAGACCAAGAGTCTAGGCTTCTATCCAGATATGGTGTGAGGATCTAATATTGACATGCATAGCCACAGTCCAAGTATGGTAGAGCTACTGGAGAGAATATACTAGAGAAAATAAAGCTAATGATATTTGACTCTAGTTTTCTACTTCTTTTCAGAATGCTGTAGGAGGTACACAGCGTATTGTAACAACTAGGTATTGCACTATATGTGGATGAAGCTTTCTGAAGGGGCGTCTTAAACAGCCCTCGGGAATAAGTCCCTTTGCTATCTAAAATTCCCATCACTAAAAACATTCCTTGTAAAAGAGTTTCCATGAAAATCATATTTCCATGTGTGTATATTATCTATAAAAGATAATGTCAGCTTCATTAATTCATTTGGTCATTCTTTCAAGAAAATATTTGGGGAACATTTATAACGTGAAAAGCTTTGTGCTATGGGGAGTATTAGGATGAAGTCACAGGACCTGAGGTCAAGTTACTTACTCTCTGGTAGTGCAGTGAAGCAATTTCTAAGGATGACATTATTGAGATAAAGGTTATGTATATGTTAAAATTATTTGGTATGTATTGCTTTATTGTTGTTTATGAAAGTTATATTGTTTTCACTGTTAACGTATTTTCTGAGAGTTGTCAGTCATACAGCTGAAGATAAAAATGATCAAACAGTTCATTAAATTTTTATTAATTTGATTATCTGATTGGTGTAGAGTAGTATTTTTGTTTGGTTGTTTTAATACTGTCAGACAGGGATTAATACTGTGCATACAGGGATTAAGAGAGGAGTCTTTGGATTTAGATGACTATTACCAACTGTATGACTTTGACAGTAATTTTGACTCTGCTTTCATTACTCCAGTGTGTTTAGCTTTAAAATAGTTACAACAATAGTCATTTTGTGTCTTGAGGTTAAATTAACAATTTGTATACAAATTACTGGTCAAGGTAATTTCTCAATAAATGCTAGTTGTTATTAATTATTATCATTACTTCCAGGTAGAAAAGTCTGTTCCCTATTAGATATTGAATTTAAGACTATGGGGATTCAGAGGCAAATGATGTCCTATTCATCTAGGGCAAAATTAAGGAAGGCTTCTTAATATAGTAACACTTAAACTAGGATTTTGACAGATAGAAATGAGAATGGGAGGGTATTTAGGGCAGAGCCTCTCATGAGAGTGATTTGTATATTGAAAGTATGGAGTTGATTAATTGAGAATGTGACCAGAGTTAGTGTTTTATTATATACTAGACAGAGATGATAGTGTGTGTCTGTTTTATAAATTTCTTAAAATATAGAAAAAATACAGAGACAACTTTTGCTAATATTGGTATTTTGGGGCATATTAATACGTATATTTGAAACTTTGGGTTAAACTGTTTCCTGCTATTTTCATATAACATTCTTTATTATTTTGTCATGTTTTTTTCTATTCTTCAATAGTGTGACTTTTAATGTGTTCACAGTATTCCATTCTATGATCATAGAATGTTTAGTGAATTCTGTAGTTAGCGTGTTTACTTATTTTTTACTATTATAACTAATGTTTTGATGAAGATACTTGGAGATGGCCTTGAAAATGTCCTTAGAATAATTTCTAAGGATGACATTATTGAGATAAAGGTTATGTATATGTTAAAATTATTTGGTATGTATTGCTTTATTGTTGTTTATGAAAGTTATATTGTTTTCACTGTTACGTATTTTCTGAGAGTTGTCAGTCATACAGCTGAAGATAAAAATGACCAAACAGTTCATTAAATTTTTATTAATTTGATTATCTGATTGGTGTAGAGTAGTATTTTTGTTTGATTGTTTTAATACTGTCATAATTATATTTTTTTGCATTAGTATTACTGTTCATGTTTTGGCTGCAGCATAGTGAGTTTATTTTATAAATATTTACTCAAGTAAGTTACATAATGTAACAAGTAACACATCTAAATATTTAGATATATTCATGTTGATACCTTAATAATTCATAATGTGACTTTTTTAAAAAAGAATACACTAGATGATTCAAAATCATAAGTTTAATAATGAAATAATTATTCAAAGGAAAACTTTAGAATAGTGCATGTAACACCAGTTTGCTAAATGAAATCTACATGTGATTAAAGGTGACAGTAATACTTTTGACTTAGATTATAAGATATATCACTTAGAAGTCACTGTAAATACTGTAATGATGCTGTTTTCCAGTAATTAAACTTTTTGATCTCAAAATATGCCTATTACCATTTTTCAGTGTTGTCAAAGTAGATTGTTTAAATATCAGTTGTAACCCTGTGAAGGCTGTAATTGATGATCTTATCCAGAAATTATTTGATACGCTTGTTCTGTCTTTGAGGAAATCCATCCAGGGTAAAGATATTTTTTTATTTTCTTTGCTTCTAAGTTTAAATAAGAGAAATGTGCTTTGATACTTACAAAATATAAATCCCAATGATGGTTAAAATCAAATCTGAACTAGAATTTTGAAATAAAATATGCACAAAACATTAATTGTAATAAAGTAAGAAAATTATGTACATCTATAAGATGTCTAAAAATTGAAAGCATCTTTATTATTTGCAGTTCGAGGTAGAATTGCCTATTGCATCTGTTACTGATAAATATAGATAATTCCAGTATGATGTATTTCTTATTTCTTTGAAAGATGATGTTTTCTAAAATCTCCCCTTTTCATTGTATTCCCCATAAACTGAAATATTTTAGCATATTAAAGACTAAAAAAGAATCCTAATTTTTAATAAAATTTATTAAGAAAGTAAATTTTGATTTTTGTTTCCCTTAAAATGCTCAAGTACAATGTGAAACAACTGAACTTTGATAGGAAAAAACTTTTTTGCATGTTCCATATTTTAAAATTTTGTTGTTTAAAAGCAAATAATTTAAAATTTACTATGTTTTGTGTAGTGTTTACTTCTAATATACCTGGGTTTACAAATGATGTGAGTGAATATTTTCTTGTGGTAACAGTATTTTTATATTTCAATGTTACCCTTTTAGCTCATTTACATGAAATTGATACATTTGTTACCAAGGCTATGGAAACCTTAACAATTATGCCCCAGTCTGTCGAAGAAATAGGTGATGCAAATTTACGTTACAGTAAGCTACAAGAACGAAAGCCAGAGGTGAGAATTATTATTTTTGCCGTACTGGAGATATTTAAATTATGTGCTTATTTAGAAATAATAAATGATCTCAATATTCAGAGAGAGTCTATATGATCTGTTCCAACTGGTCAGCTCATGATTGCACTTTTAATGCTATGCTAGTATAATGAAACAGTAACAGTCATGCTTCTTCAGAAGTATTTGCAGTCTATTTTATAAGGTGGCATATTATAGTAAGACTAAACTTAAATCATAGTGTTACCTCTACCACTGTAATTTTAGAATGTGAAAGTATCAAGTTAGAAAAGTTAGAAATGAATTAGGAATGAATATATACATTCATTTCTGATTCATAGTGAGGGGTTCCTGGTGTTGCAGTGGTTAACTGCTCAGCTGCTAATCAGAGGTCGGGGTTTGAACCTACCAGCTGTTTCCAGCGGAAGAACACCTGGCAATCTACTCTTGTAAAGATTGTAGACTAGTAATCTCCATGGGGCGATTCTCTCTGTCTTTAGGGTCATTATGAGTCAAAATTGATTCATGGGTGTAGAGTAGCAAAGATGGATGAGCTTATGGTTAAAGAGAAAATAAAAAAATGGTAAAGATTTTAAACAGAAGGTCAGAGCACAGAATAAGCAAGGCAAGCTTTTAAAATCTTATGTTTTGGATGATTTATATTTAGAGCATGGAGAAGAAATGGTTCATATCAGCACAAAGGACTTTTATGTGTGCTTACTGGTGATAGAATTGAACTTATAAAGAAGGCTTAAGATAAATAATGTACATTCATAGTAGAAGTAATTATATACTTTTAAGTGCTAGAGGTATAAAGTTAATCATAAAGATGAATTAAACACTATACTTGCCTAGTAGAAGGCATTCTCTTATTTATTCAACAGATATTTTTAGGTCATCTCATGTATTCTAGGTATTCTAAAAATTGTGGTTACAGCTGTGAACAAATCTGATGGAATGTGAGTGTGTGTGTGTGAGAGAGAGATAGAGGAAGACGGTAAGTGAGGGAGGGGGGCATGCTTAACTATACACGGTGGGTGGATATTACTTGATGTTGGTGATTGTAGAAGTCCTCAGAGACATGACATATAATCTGAGACCTGGAACATAAGAAGGAGCTAACCATTCTAAGATTTAAGAACATACCATTACAGGCAGAAAAAAACAGCAAGTACAAAAACTTAAGTCAAGGAAGAAACTTGATATTTTCAAGAAACAGAAGGGTTGTGGTTAAAAATAGGGAAAAAAATGATATCAGGTAAAATTGGCAAGGTAGGCAAAGGCACTTCAAACAGTCGTAAGGAGCTTAGAATTTATTCGAAGTGCAATAGAAAAGTATGCAGAGGGCTTCAGCAGGGACTTAACACAGTGCGATTCACATTTTAAAGATGCTCTGGAGAATGCATTGTAGGGTGACAGAAGAAGAAGCAGGTAGATCAGCTAGTAGACTACAGCAGTACGGCAGATGCGATATGATGGAAGCTTGGTCTGTGTAGTAGCAGTGAAGACAGAATGAAGAGATTGATGATACATGTTAGAACTAAAAGGATCTTTAGTACATTAGGTGAAGGTGATTAGGGAAAGAGGAATCAAGATGTAGTATTTTGGTCTAGCAGCTGGGAAGCTAATGGTACCGTTTACTGAGATGAAGATGACTTGGGAAAAAAAATGTGTTGGGAGGTTGGAAGTGGTAGAAATGAGGGGTCAGGTGGAAGTTGGATAAAGAGTATGAGATTTAAAATAATCGTCTAAATTTGGAAATCATCTTTATATCCATGATACTTAAAGCCATGAGATTGGATTGCACCATTTGGTAGCTAGTAAACAGGAAGACAGTCTAGAGGAGTCTAGGACCAGAGTCTGGAGCATTACATATTTTTAAGTATAGGCATAGGATGAAGCGGCAAATGAGACTGAGAATGAGACGTTAATGAAGTGGAAGGAAAGCCACAGAATTGTAATGTCCTAAAACCTAAGAGAAGGGAAATACATGATAGAATATGGGGAACATTAAGTGCTAGATGGTACCTATGTAAAGCAGGGAGTGGCATGACGCAGGGAGTGGCATACAAAGATTTCAACAGGATCTAGGTCATGTGAACCATGTTAAGAATTTTAGGCTAGGTTCACTGGGCATTGGGGAGTCATTGCTGTATTTTATAGAGCAATATCAAAATTTGTATTTTGATATACGTCTCTTGGTATCCAAAAGGTTGGCAGTTTGAATCTACCAGCTGTTCCCTGGAGATCCAGTCGAGCAGTTCCGCTCTGTTCTGTAGGGTTACAGTGAGTGGAATCAAATCGAGGGCAGTAGATTTATGACTACCTTAGGTTCTGTTCATCTGTAAGAAATTAGAATACTGCTGTTTGTTCTTACTGGTTCTCGTAGTACAGCATGGCTTCTCAATCTGCTCGCTTCCCCTGTTTATCAGATGGAACAGATTTTGTCTAGTAATTATAAACTACTTGTTGGGATATACATAGATTTCTTTTTGTCCCTTTTATTAGGTGTGTAGGAAGATTTTAAAACAAGGTTTCAATGGATTTAATCACTTTGTTGACTAGTAAAAGTATAGGTAGTAATTGTAGGATACATTTTTTTTTTTAACCCGTACTTTAAAAGGCAATTCAAATAGTTTAACACCTATTGATCTTATTGATCTTTTTTTTTTTTTTTTTATTTAACATGACTGAGTGAAAATGTACATTCCTGTATAAATTTACATGCCCACCTATATGCAACTTCCACTGCTCTCCCTGTCTGGTGACAACACACTATTCCTCTCTGCTCCATACATGTCTCATGCTCCCAACAGCCTCCTTTCTGCTCCTTTCCACCCACTCTCCTTCCTCCAGCCAGAGGTCAGCAGGATGATACCCTATAGATGTATGGGACCATAAAGTACAACCCATATATGATCACTCTGCATTGCCAAGTCCAATCCATTCCTGTCCAAAGAGTGGACCTTTGTTATAATGTATGGGTAAGGGCAGCATCAGGGCCAGGGGCCATGCTCTCAGGGAAACCCCGAAACTGCTGGACGATCAATTGAGGTCTTTTAGTGGAGATCTCATGATGCACCTCTTTTTATTCTTGTGTTGCCAGTGAGGCTCCTCTCTGTGAGCTTCATCATGGCTATCACTGGTGGTGGCCGGGCACCATCCGGTTCTTCCGGTCCCAAGTCGATGAAGGCACCCACTCTTCTGGGTCTCTCTGTCTTCTCGGTTGTCTCTACCACATGTCATTTTGGTCCTCGGTGAGCATCCGTTCCTGCTGAGTTGGGACCATTTACTGTGTCCTCGGATGGCAGCTTGGCAGCTTTTAAGACCCCAGATGCCACTCATCAATGTGGGGTGCAGAGGGCTGTCTTAGCAAAATGCTGGTTGTGCCAATTGGCCTCGATTTCACCTAAAAGCATGGTCCCCTGCCCCCTGCCCCAGCTACTCTATCCTTGCAATATTGGGTTATGCTGAAGTCTGCTTAATGTTGTTCTTGATTCTAATGTGTGCTATCACTGCTTTCTCCCAATCAGATTTCTAGCAACTATCTAAACTAAACCCTCCCCGCTTCGCCCTCCCTCCCTCCCCTCCCTTGCAGCTGTCAAAGAGTCTTTTCTTCTATACACAAGTCTGTTTTTGAGATCTTATCGTAGAGGTCTCATACAGTATCTGTTCTTTTGTCTCTGACTACTGTCACTCAACATAATGTCTTCCAGTTGAAACCAGGTTAGGAGATGTTTCTTGGAATCATCGTTATTCTTTATCATTGAATAGTGCTCCACTGAGTATATGTCCCATAGTTTACCTATGCATTCTTCCTGTTGTTGGGCATCTGGGTTAATTCCATCTTTTTGCTATCGTGGACTGTGCTGCGATAAACATTCTGGTGCATGTGTCCATTGGTGTGAAACACCTTGATTCTGTAGAATACATTCGAAGTAGTGGAATTACTGGGTCAAATGGTATATCAATATCCATTTTTTTAAGGAAGCGCCAGATTGCTTTCCAAAGAGGATGGACCATTTTGCAACCCCACCAACAGTGTAGCAGGGTTCCACTTTCTCCACAGCCTCTCTAGCATTTGTTGTTTTGTGTTTTCTGGATCATGGCCAATCTTGTTGGGGTGAGATGGTATCTCATTGTCATCTTGGTTTGAATTTCTTTAATAACTAAAGATCGTGAACATGTCCGCATGTGTTTTTTGGCTGCCTGGATCTCCTCTTTAGTAAAATGTCTGTCCATCTCCTTTGCCCATCACTGAATTAGATGGTTTATCTTCTTATTATTGATATTTTGTAGTATCTTATAGATTATGGAGATCAGATGTTGGTCTGACATAGAGTTGCCAAATATTTTTTCCCATTCTGTGGGTGTTCTTTTAATTCTATTAATAAAGTCTTTGGATGAGCAAAAGTGTTTGATTCTTAATAGTTCCCATTTATCTATTTTCTCTTCTGTTGATTGTGGTTTGTTTGACAGATTTTGGAGTCTGTCCTCATTGTGTATTAAAAGTTCCATTGTTGTTCCTACCTTTTCTTGGATGAGCTTTATCGTGTTAGGTTTGATATTTAGGCCTTTTATCCAGTTGGAGTTGGTTTTTGTATAAGGTGTAAGATATGGATCTTGATTCAGTTTATTGCAGATGGATAACAAATTTTGCCAGCACCATTTGTTGAAGATACTGTTTTTACCCCAGTTTAATGTCTTAGGGCCTTTGTCGAATATCAACTGTTCATAGGCAGATGGTGTCATCTCTGGGGTCTCAATTCTGTTCCATTGATCCATCTGTCTGTTCTTGTACCAGTACCAGGCTGTTTTGACCACTGTGGCAGTGCAGTATGTTCTAAAGTCAGGTAATGAGAGGCCTCCCAGTGTGTTCTTCTTCTTCAGTAGTACCTTACTTATCCGGGGCTTCTTCCCTTTCCAAACAAAATTGGTGATTTGTTTCTCCATCTCATTAAAAAATAATGCTGGAACTTGTATTGAGATTGCATTATATAAATAGATTGCTTTGGGTAAAATGGACATTTTCACAATGTTAAGTCTTCCTATCCATGAGCAGGGTAGTTTTTTCCATTTATCTAAGTCTCTCTTAGTTTCTTGTAGTAAGGGCTTGTAGTTCTCTTTGTAAAGGTCTGTTGTTTCTCTGGTTAGATTAATTCTTAGGTACCTTATCTTCTTAGGGGCTATTGTAAATGGTGTTGATTTGATAATTTCTTCCTTAACAGTCTCATTGTTGGTATAAAGGAATCCTACTGATTTACTTAGGTTTATTTTGTATCCTGAGACTTCCTTGAACTCTTCTATCAGTTTGAGTAGCTTACTTATAGATTCCTTGGGGTTCTCTGCATATACAATCATATCATCTGCAAACAGGGAAATTTTAACTTCCTCTGTGCTGATGCAGATGCCCTTTATTTCTTGGTCTTGTCTAATTGCTCTGGCTAGAACTTCTAGGACAATGTTGAATAGGAGAGGTCAGAGTGGGCATCCTTGTCTAGTTCCTGATCTCAAAGGAAAGTCTTTCAGTCTCTCTCCATTCAGGATGATGTGGGCAATTGGCTTTGTATAAAAGGCCCTTATTGTGTTGAGGAATTTGCCGTCTATGCCCATTTTGCTAAGAGTTTTTAGCATGAATGGGTGTTGGACTTTATCAAATGCCTTTTCTGCATCAATGGACAAAATCAGGTGATCCTTGTCTTTTGTGTTATTTATGTGGTTAATCACATTGATTGTTTTTCTGATGTTGAACCAGCCTTGTATCCCTGGTATGAATCCCACTTGGTCATGATGGATTATTTTCTTGATATGTTGTTGTATTCTATTGGCAAGAATTTTTTTGAAGATTTTTGCATCTAGATTCATGAGTAATAATCGGTCTGTAGTTCTCTTTCTTTGTTGGGTCTTTCCCTGGCTTAGGTATCAGGTTTATGCTGGCTTCGTAGAACGAGTTTGGGAGTACTCCATCCCTTTCTATACTGTGAAATAGTCTCAGTAGTATTGGAGAGAACTATTCTCTAAGTGCTTGGTAGAATTCTGCAGGGTAGCTATCTGGGCCCCGGCTTTTTTTGGTTGGCAGTGTTTTGATGACCTTTTCAATCTCTTCCTTTGTGATGGGTTTATTAAGTTGTTCAGCTTCACGTTGTGATAATTTGGGTAGGTGATATGAGTGAAGGAATTTGTCCATTTCCCCTAGGTTTTCAAATTTGTTGGAGTACAGTCTTTCATAGTATTCTGTTATGATATTTTTTATTTCTGTTGCATCTGTGGTGACAACTCCCCTCTCGTTTCTAATTTGGGTTATTTGTTTCCTTTCCTGCTTTTCTTTAGTAAGCTTAGCCAGTGGTTTGTCAATTTGTTGATCTTTTCAAAAAACCAGCTTTTGGTCTTTTCAATTTTTTCAATTGTTTTTCTATTCTCTAATTCATTTAGCTCTGCTCTAATCTTTATGATCTCGTTTCTTGTGGTGCCTGGGGGGTTCCTCTGTTGTTCTCTTTCTACTTGTTCAAGCTGTAGAGTTAGTTCCTTGATTTGGTTTCTTTCTTCCTTCCAGATGTGTGCATTTATGCAGATAAAGAGACCTCTGAGCACTGCTTTGGCTGTATCCCATAGGTTGTGGTAGGAAGTGTTTTTGTTCTCATTGGAATCTATGAATTTCTTTATTTCATCCTTGATTTCCTCTATAATCCATGTTTTTTTGAGCAAGATGTTGTTCAGTTTCCAAAAGTTCCACTTTCTATCTATGTTTTTTCTGCTATTGATTTCCACTTTGATGGCTTTATGATCTGAGAAGATGTTTTGCAGTAATTCAGTGGTATGGATTTTGTTGAGCATTGCATTATGGCCTATCACATGGTCAATTCTGGAGAATGTTCCATGTGCAGTGGAGAAGGTGTAGTTGTCTGCTGATGGGTGGAGAGTTCTGTGTATATCCATGAGGTTTAGTTGGTTAATTGTGGCAATGATGTCTTCTGTATCTTTACTGAGCTTTTTTCTAGATGATCTGTCTATTAATGAGAGTGGAGTGTTAAAGTCTCCCACTATTATTATGGAGTCATCTAACTCTCTTTTGAGCATAGTCAGTGTTTCTTTGATGCACTTTTGTGCTCAAATATTACGTGCATAAATATTTAATATAGTTAAGTTTTGCTTGTGTCCTGAATCTTTCAGCAGTAAATAGTATCCATCTTTGTCCATGGTGGTGGATTTGACATTAAAATTGATTTTGTCTGAGATTAGAATTGCCATCCCTGCTCTTCTTTGTTAGCTTGATATATATTCTTCCATCCTTTAATTTTCAGTTTGTTCCTATCTTTAGGTGTCAAGTGAGTTTCTTGTAGACAACATATGGGTGGGTCATGTCTTTTGATCCATGATGACACTCGGTGTCTCTTTACTGGAGCATTCAGTCCATTCACATTAAATGTAATTATTGATAAGTGTGTGTTCAGTGCTGCCATTGTCATGTGTTTATTTTTATGTTGATGTTTTCTCTGTTGTTCTTATTAGTCTGTTCTGGGACATTCTTTTTTGTGAGTTGATTTTTCACCTTGTTCAGAGCTGGTTTTGTAGTTGTTGAGACTCGTTGTTACATTTCTTGAAATGATATGATACATCTTTGTTGTGCTTTACAGCTGCCCCTATTATCCCCCATAATAAACTATATATAAACCCCAATTTAATTACTACCAGTCTTGTCATCTTCCTCTCCATCTGGAAGGAGTGTAACAACCGTAGTACATCCCTCTTTTTATTGTAATGACACCACAGTTTTCATGATGATCACTGAATTGCTTCTTTCCATATCAAAGCTGTGATTGACTTTGGAGCCTTCCCTAAAAGAGTAGAATATTGACTAGTGTGTCATAAAATATATAGTTAGTGGTTTCTTTCTTTTAAGCCAGAGCCAAGAACTTCTTTCAGTATTTCTTGTAGTTTGGGTTTGGTTTTTACAAAGTCTCTGAGTTTCTGTTTATCTGGGAATGTCTTAATTTCATTTTTGTATTTGAAGGGTAGTTTTGCAGGATATATAATTCTTGGTTGGAAGTTCTTCTCCATCAAGGCTTTGAATGTGTCATGCCACTGTCTCCATGCCAGCATGGTTTCTGCTGAGAAATCTGTAGAGAGCCTCCAGGGTTTCCCTCTGAATGTTAGCTTTGCTTTGAGTCTTGCTGCCTTTAAGAGTTGCTGCTTATGTTTCATTTTGTTAAGCTTGATTATAATATGTCTTGGAGTGTCTCTTTTGAGATCTATATTGGGTGGCGTACGATATGCATCTGAGATGTCTATAATCTCTTCCTTCATGATTTCTGGGAAGTTTTCTTTCAGCAGCTCAGCAACAATACTCTCTGTGTTCTCAGATGTCTCACCCTGTTCAGGGACTCCAATTAATCGAAGGTTGTTCCTCTTGATAGAGTCCCACATGCTTCTTAATGTTTCTTCATTTTTCTTGTTTCTTTTTTCTGATTTCTGCTCATAGACGCTGGCATCAGTAGCTCTGTCTTCCAAGTCAGAAATTCTTTTTTCTATTTGTTCCATTCTGTTTTCTTGGGTTTGCATGAAAGTTTCTATGTCTTTGACCTGTTGGATTTCAGAGTATTGGTGTTCCATCAGATGGAACAGCTTACTTAATTTTTCCTTTTGTCGTGCTGCATTTTGTATAAGTTCTAGAAGGGCTCTGTATATAATCATTTTGTATTCACTTCCTGATGCTTTCATAAAAGTTTCTTCATCTGGGAAACTCCTTGGTTGCTTTGTTTGGGAGCCTTCTGAAGCCATGGGTGATTGCTTGTATGCCACAATTGTCTGTTGCTTTTCGGGTCCCATATGAGTATATAGAGGCTGGAAGAGGTACTGTGAGGATGGATTGCAAATGTTTCTCTAGGCTGTCTTCAAATGTAAAGCAAAAGGTATCTGAGCACTTCAGAAGTCAGTTAGATTTTCAGGTGTAGAAGTCCCTCTTCTCAGCTGACAAAGTAAGCGCCACTATATCCAACCCCAGATGATAACACACTAGTTCAGAATACAGCAATGCTACTGCCCTGTTGGGCTCTGCTGACAGGGCCTAGCCTTAGCTGACACTGCATCGAGTACTGCTTTTGTGATAGGAAAGCACTCTCCTGTGGGCAGGCTCTGGCTCCCAAGCTAAGAATTAGGTCCAGCTGTGGCCACGATATCCAAGATATCGTCCTCCACACAGGCAGCAGACACAGGGGCTAAAGGTGACGAGAGGTAGTGACTCCTCTGCTTCCGTTGCAGGGCCTGCAACGTAGGTGGCACTGGGAAAATTACTGCTTTTCTGTCAGGGAAGCGCTGTCCTGTTTGTAGGCACTGGCTTCCAGGCTAAGAATTAGGTCCTGCTAAAATCTCTGTACCTACATGGCGTCCCACACACTGGCTGCGGAATTCTGTACAAACCCCACTGACGCAGATATAAAACAAAAGGCTCAAAGTGGCTAGATTAACAGAGTCCTAAGCCTGGCTCTCAAAATATTGGAATTTTGCCTGCGTATGCGCCCAGTAGCGCATCTGAGTCCAGCCGCTAGGCAAGACCCAGCTCCACCCGCCAGCCGAGACAGAGAAAAAAAAGTCAAACTGGTGCGTTTACCTTCCGTCTGTGAGAGCTGGGGCTAGTCAGGAGCAGGAGTCAGCGAAAGAGAGGAGGTTTTTCGCTGAGTGGTATGAAGTCCCAATTAACAGCTCTGTGCCGTGTCCTGAGGCTGATTAGGTGATCAGAAGGCTCTGTTTGATTGTCAGTTCAGGTCTTGGTTTCCAGAGGGATATAAGGAGACGTGTGCTTATTCCACCTTCTTGACTCCGCCCCCCACCCCTATTGATCTTTAACCTAGACGGGTTCATGAACTGCTAACTGTGCACTACTCAGGGTTCTGCTTTAGAGACCTTGAGTGCAAGACATGGGTTTTACTTCTTAGGTTGTCTAAGTACTTTTCATGACTTTGCCTTGTCTATCAAGTAGGACAATTTGATTCACCTATGCTGTTAGATTGGAGCCTGATTGCACAGGTTATGAGCTCAACTGTTAACTAAAAAGTTTGGCAATTCGAATCTACCAGCCACTTGTTAGAAACCCTGTGGGAAGTTCTCAGTCCTCTAGGGTAACTGTGAGTTGGAATCAATAGCAGCAAGCTTTTTAATACTTTTAGATCATGTAATCTTAAGTCTTTTAGAAGCATCTTTAGCATTTTCTTGGGAATGAATCATTTGGAGAAAGAACTTCATTTTGAACAGTGTAATACTGTCTTTACAAGCTCATAGGTTCACTTGTAATACCGTACTATACTGTCTTGTCCCTTTTAAACTGATTTTAGAGTGTTTTAGTTGAGCTTGCATGTAATCATAAGGCATTAGAAACTTGCCATCCAGTAATTTAATGAATTGTTTAAAACAAAGAATCTTGGTTTAAAAAAGCAAATCATGAAGCAAAAATTAAAATAAATAAAATCTGGGAAAATGTGTTAAAAGGAGATACTTTTCACATGTGTTACATTTTAAACCTTTAGATTTCGCCTTTATTTCAAGAAGCGGAAGACAAAAACAGACTTTTAAGAACTGTGGCAGGTGGAGGGTTAGACGCAATTAGTAATCTGAAAGCTAAGTGGGATAAATTTGAGTTGATGATGGAAAGTCACCAGCTGATGATTAAAGATCAGGTAAGAACCTTTTAGTGGTTTTGTTAAAATGGAAGCTTAATTTTCCTCGCTTAAACTTTCTTGCTTATCTTTTTTCCATGCTAGATCAGGTTTATAAAAAATTTATACTGCAACTGAAATTGACCAACCTCAATACTCTTGTACTGATGACTATTTCATATGTTTTTTCTTTACTTCTTACCATAGAATGAGGAAAAAGCCCCTTTAAAATGTAAGCGATATGTCACCCCTTCTTGTTAATAAATTTATTTGGTCAATCTGAGTTGGAATCAACTCAGCGGCAACAATTTTTTTTCTTACCATGTATAGCCTAAGTTAATTCTAAAACTTGTGTTCTTTTTTAATTACTAAATTAACTAGGATGTTGATTTGATTATTATCATTGAGATCCAAAATAATAGTAGCTTAAAAAAGTTCTGTCTCAAGTTAGATTTCAAAGTGATTTGGTGCCTCTGCTTTGCAACTGTGTTAGGGGACCAGGGCCCTTCGATCTTGTTTCTCTAGCATCCCTTCCCAAGATATTGCCTAAGATGAATCACTATCGTGTTCACTTGTCACCTGTTAGGGAGGGAGAAGATGACAGGGAGGATACTACTCTACCTTTCAAGGTCACAGAGAGGAAAAACGTATCTATTGATCAGAACTTAGCCATGTGGCGACCTTGGCTTCATGGGAGACCAGAAAGTGCCTTTCTGAGTTAAGCAGCTATATACTCAGGTAGATGAACCAGCTGTCAGTGAACACACATCTTTTTTTTTTTTTTTTTATCATGCCACTTTTGTTGATAGTTGTGGAGGAGGCTGTTAATTATTGATTTTTTTTTTAAAGCTGATGTTTGAAGGTTATACACTATTCTAAATTTAAGTTCTGACATATCTTAGAGTTGTTGCATTTAAAATCAATGGTTAAAAATAAAAATAATCTTTCGAAAAGCTGCCATTGTTTTTTCACTTATAAATGGAAAATATTGGCTAAAAAAATATGAAAATAAAGTGAGATTTTACTGTGCATTCAGTTAATTAAACCGTATTGGCTTACAGATTGAAGTGATGAAAGGAAATGTAAAATCACGTCTTCAAATCTACTATCAAGAGCTGGAAAAATTTAAAGCTCGTTGGGATCAGTTAAAGCCTGGTGATGATGTTATTGAAACTGCACAGCAAAATGTTCTTGATAAAAGTGCAAAATTAATAAAAGAGAAAAAAAATGAGTTTGATGAACTTGAAGTCGTAAGAAAAAAGCTGGTGTATGTTTTTGTCTATAAAACTGATAATGCTCATTTTCAAAAGTATTTTGTGTTAATATACTAATATAGTAGTTTTGTTTTAGCTCAGTGTTTTTCCTCTGAACCTTTGGCTGTTCTTAAAATAGAATTTATTAGTGTTCATTTTACTGCTTTCTTAGGAGTTGTGGTTGGGTTATATAAAGATAGTAAAAGAAGAGCAAGTTGTTAGTCAGCCCTATAAGTACAGTAGAAAATTAAATGTATTAGAAAGTTAACATTAATAATATTGGAAGACTTTTTATGATCCAACTCTATTTTAATGTGGACTATATAGAATTTATGAAGGAATTGGTTTTAGAACCTTTTAGTAAAAAAAAAAAGTGATAAAACAAGTAACAAAAATGAGATTTTCAAGAAAATAGTACGTTGTCAGTTTGTCTTATAGTAATAATTAGATTTGAATATTGTTTTGGGTTAGGTCTACTTAGGTAAATACCCATCAAATAATTGTTTTCATAGGTAGGTAAGGTGAAGATTTTAGCACCATACATATTAAATCACATTACACTTATTGAATGAGGGCTATCTTATATTTTAGAAGTTAGATCTTTCAACTAAGTAGACTGTTCTCAGATTAATCCTTAGATTTATGCAACTCAGAATATTTCTTATATTGTATATACTGATTATCAAAGTAGTTAAGTGCTTGACTATGAGTCTACGCGAACCTACCCAAAGGTACCGTGGGGGACAGCCCTAGTGATTTACTTCTAAAGGGTCACAGCCTTAAAAACTCTGTGGAATGGTAGGGGTCACAATGAGTTGGAATTGACTTGGTAGCTAACAACAACAACATGTATAAAGTATGCATGTTACATGTATATATATGTGTGTATGTACATATACATACAGAGCCTTGGTGGCATCAGTGGTTAAGCATTCAGCTGCCAACTAAAAGATTAGTAGTTTGAATCTACCAGCTGCTACTTGGAAATCCTGTGGGATCAGATTTACTCTGTCCTATAAGGTCACTATGAGGCAGAGTTGACTTAAGGTAAGCAGATATATGTACATGTATGTACACACAGAAGTATTTATTTATATATTACCCCATTTTGGAAACTCTGGTGGGCATAGTTGGTTAAGTGCTACATCTGCAACCAGAGGTTAGCAGTTCAAATCCGCTAGGCACTGCTTGAAAACTCTATGGGTCAGTTCCAATCTGATCTATAGGGTTGCTACGAGTCAGAGTTGACTCAACAGCAGTGCGTTTGGTTTGGGTTTTGAACCTCACTTTCTCTCTTTTGGAAGCCAAGCCAAGTGCCGTCGGATCAGATCCGACTCACAGCGACCCTAAGTACCACTAATGAATTAGTAGAGTCCAGACTTAAGTAGTTAAAATAAAATTATGTAAAGCAGGCATAATCCCCTGCTGTTTGCCTCCTCCATCAAATACACACACCAAGAATGCAGTTAAATAACTTAATGACATTTAACATTTTTAAAGCCATCTAATAATATTTCAATGTTTGTTTCCATAGTGATGATTGCCATCATTTTGGATTAGAAGAGCCTAACTTCTCCTTGGCATACAGTGTCTCTAAAGATATTGAGAGCTATGCGCAAGTGTGGTCCCTTTATGAAGAGTTTCATCAAGGATTTCAAGAAATGGCTAATGAAGATTGGATTACCTTCCGGTTTGATTCAAAACAGTATTTAGGTGGTTATAACTCAGTAGTGATTTTTGGAATATGCGTTTTAAGATGTGTTTTCATTATTTCATAGGACTAAGACATACCTATTTGAGGAATATTTGATGGATTGGCATGACAGATTAAGGAAGACTGAGGAACATTCAGTAATGACTGTGAAACTACAATCAGAGATTGACAAGTATAAAGTAAGATTGTTTTATTCTACTAATTAGTATGTTTCTACTAATTGTATATTCTACTAATTGTATATTTTTTCCTATGTAATAACTGGGGTATAAATTTAGTTTATATTTTTCAGTTAATCTTATTCAACTACGAAAAAAAATAGGAAGTATGGAGTAAACCACTGAAACTATTGTATTTTGGCTACAACATGAAAGAAGAGTTATAACTAAGAAATATGTACTTGAAGTTATAAATCAGAGTGTTTATAATTTGAGCACCATATGGCTAATATCCTAGAATAAAAAAAATAGAACTGTTTTATGTATCATCTTTTACAACAGTAAACTAAAATGGGAAATCTGTTTGTATCCATGAATAGTAAAAAATTACTCTGATTAATAATGTGATTTTAGGATTGCTAAATGAGATGAAGGAATTTCATTATTTGATGAAATAATACTTTACATTTTATAAATGTCTGAATGTGTGTGTGCATATGCTTTTTTTACTTCTTGATTAACAGACTGCAGTTCCTGTCTTGAAGTATGTCCGAGGGGAGCATCTTTCTCCAGATCACTGGCTTGACCTTTTCCGCCTCCTGGGCCTTCCTAGGGGGACTAGTCTAGAGAAATTACTGTTCGGAGATTTGATCAGAGCAGCCGATACAATTGTAGCCAAAGCTTCAGACCTTAAAGTGAGTAGCTTTTTGTATTAGTATCCCATAAACATGACCTTTGTTAGCATACAACTTTGCTTTGTATTTTGTTGTTATATACAGCAGTAAGTTACATTTTTTCCCTTAAAGTAGTGACAAACCAACCAACCAGCCAAAAAAGCCTTTGCCTTGGAGTTGATTCCAACTCATAGTTACGTTATAGGACAGAATAGAACTGCCCCACAGGATTTTCAAGAAGTGAAGTGAGTGTGGAGTTGAAGTGCCAGCCTTTTGATTAGCAGCTGAACACTTAACCAGTATGCTACCAGGGCTCCCAAATGATCCATTATTACATTATTCTCTCATTAGAAATGCACCTGAGTCAGTCTAGCTCTGTGTACAGAAATAGACAAACAATGATATGAGAGTCTTCTCTGAGGAAAAGTATGAAATTAAAAAAAGGAGTATTTTTCTTTAAGATAGAATCAGCTTTAAATAAAAAGCAAATACAAATCATTTTATATAAAATAGACCTAAAATCATGTGACATGTTATAAATTGAAGGTAAGCAAACCAAACCCACTGCTGTTGAGTCAGTTCCAACTCACAGCCATCGTCTGGGACAGAGTAGAACTGCCCCTTAGGGTTTCCAAGGCTGTAATCTTTTTTTTTTTAACTTATTTATTTAGTATGACTGAGTGAAAATGCACATTCCCGTATAAATTTACATGCCCACCTATATGCAGCTTCTACTGCTCTCCCTGTCCGGTGACAGCACACTATTCCTCTCTGCTCCATACATGTCTCATCCTCCCAACAGCCTCTGTTTTCCCTCCTCTCCACCCACTCTCCTTCCTGCAGCCAGAGGTCAGCAGGATGACATCCTCTAGATGTATAGAACCATAAAGTGCATCCAGTACATGGTCACTGCATCGCCAAGTCCAATCCATTCCTGTCCGAAGAGTGGACCTTCGTTATGTTTTATGGTCAAGGGCAGCATCAGGGCCAGGGGCCATGCTCCCAGGGGAACCCCGAAACCACTGGACCATCAATTGAGGTCTTTTAGTGGGGATCTCAGGGTGCACACCTTTTTATTCTTGTGTTGCCAGTGAGACTCAACTTAGTGAGCTCCATCACGGCTATCACTGGTGGTGGCCGGGCACCATCTGGTTCTTCCGGTCCCAAGTTGATGTAGGCACCCACTGATGTGGGTGTCGCTATCTTCTGGGTTGTCTTTACCCCATGTCATTTTGGTCCTCGGTGAGCATCTGTTCCGGCTGAGTTGGGGCCATTGGCTGTGCCCTCGGATGGCAACTTGGCAGCTTTTAAGACCCCAGACGCCACTCACCAATGTGGGGTGCAGAGAGCCCTCTTAACAAAACACTAGTTGTGCCAATTGGCCTCGATTTCACCTAAGAGCATGGTCCCCTACCCCCTGCTTCAGCTACTCTATCCTTGCAATATTGGGTTAAGATGGAAGTAGTACTCAAGTTATGCTGAAGTCCACTTAATATTGCTCTTGTTTCTAATGTGTGCTATCACCAATTGCACCCAACCAGATTTCTAGCAACTATCTAATCTAAACCCTCTCCCCTCTCCTTCCCTCCCTCCCCTCCCTTGCAGCCGTCAAAGAGTCTTTTCTTCTATACACAAGTCTCTTTTTGAGATCTTATCATAGAGGTCTCACCAAGGCTGTAATCTTTATGATGGCTTTATGTGGTTAAGTGCTACTCCTGCTAACCAGAAGGTCAGCAGTTCAAATCCACTGGACGTTCCTTGGAAACTCTGTTGGGCAGCCCTACTCTGTAGGGTGGCTTTGAGTTGGAATTGACTTGATGGCAGGGGGTAATCTTTATGAAAGCAGGCTGCCACATCTTTCTCCTGTAGAGCAGCAGGTGGATTCTAACTGCTACCTTTCAGTTACCAGCTGAGTGGTTAAACATTGTGTCATGAAAGTTCCTTCAAATTGAAGCTAGGGAATATAAATATCCAGGGAGCTGAACCAAGAACCAGTTTGTTAACCAGGTTGTAAAAAGATCTCAGGTAAAAGCAGAACTTGTCATAATTCTGTCATAAATGACAGACTTCCTATGTTGTGTTTTTGGCCATTCAGTGTATAGCATAAGGACTTATAATGTCAAATTGTGTTATTTCCTATCCAAAATGTAAATTTTTGTCAATAATCCTGAAACATATTTGGGTAGTTATGAAAAATTATAAAGTGTGAATGCTTTAGGAGTTAACGCTAGCCAATTGTTAATTGTATTGTTGATTGGTGATTGTTGACTTTTAATTGTTAGATGTATCAGAATTTACAATAAAGTTTCTTTTCTTCCTTTTGAAAAATTCTCGACTTTTGTCTATAGCTGCTTTGAATTTTATTTTTTTCTTTTATAGGAGCAAAAAGAATAAGGCAGAACTTTGCATATGTTTTGACAATGTGAACCTCATACATCGTATCTGATACCCCTGATACATTAGTTGATAATTCTCTTGGTTTATATGTAAAATATATCCACTTAAATTTTTTTGCTTTATGATAAAAAGCCAGATAAAGACATATTGTCTTATAAAATAAAGTTCTTATAATTAACATGTATATTAATTAAATAATATGGATTTCTGTGTTAATAGGATTTAAATAGTCGAGCACAAGGTGAAGTTACAATCAGAGAAGCTTTACGTGAACTTGATCTCTGGGGAGTTGGAGCAGTGTTTACACTGACTGATTATGAGGACAGCCAAAGTCGAACCATCAAGCTGATTAAAGACTGGAAAGATATAGTGAATCAAGTTGGAGATAATAGATGCCTTCTTCAATCATTAAAGGATTCTCCTTACTACAAAGGATTTGAAGATAAAGTAGGAATTTGGGAAAGGAAACTTGCAGAGTTAGATGAGTACTTGCAGAATTTAAACCATATTCAAAGAAAGTGGGTTTATTTGGAACCCATTTTTGGCCGTGGAGCGTTGCCAAAAGAACAGACACGTTTCAACAGAGTTGATGAAGATTTTAGGTCAGTGCATTACTGTATAGGAAGCAGACATATGTGACAGTTTTTATTCATTCATATGCTGAGATACTTATGTACATTATTTGTATTCCTCGTGTATGGAACCTCTTTCTCTGATTCTTCTGAGAATCTATTGTCTCTGCTTCAGTCACTTACCTTTTGAAATGATTTGGTTTATTTTCTATCTTTACTACTCTACCTAAAAATACATACTTCTTGAAGTAATCAGTTACTTACTGGTTGTAAATTTGGTGGACATTTTAAACCTCCTGTAAGTGGTATTTAATAGAGTGGGATGTTTCTTCTTTCTCGGCAAGTCACTGTCCTAGCCTTCTGTTTCACTGTTTTCCTTCTGTTTCTCTGTTCCTGCTTCTAGCTCCTGTTTCTCAGTCTTCTAAACCTTTAGGTGTAGACATTCTCCTAATTTCTTTTCTCATTCTGTAGTCTCTCCTTGAGTGATCTTTACCCATACATTTAGCATTAGTTCTCTTTTATTTACCAAGGTCTTCTAGGTGTAAACATACAGCCCATATTTCTCTTCTGAACTCTGAGTCTCCTCAACATTCTCAGCCAGCATGTAGAAACTGAGCTCATGGTCCCCCCACCCCCTTTCTGCAAATCTTTTCCCGTTATTGACTCCTCTCTCGATAGAAGGTGCCACCCGACTGTTGAAAGCAGAACTACGGCGGGTCTTTTTGACATTTGTCCACTGTCAGCTCCACGAATTTGCAGAATTTTGTTGATTCTGATCTACCTGTGTCTTGAAAAAACACATTTTGCATATGTGTGTCGCTCTCTCCGAGGTACTTCGTCACTCACTTGAACTGCTGCAGTAGTCTCCTGACTTGCTCTTGCCCTGGCCAGTACATTTTTCACAATAACCAGAGTAGTATTTTTTTAACTAAAAATTTCCTCACTTATTCCTTTTACTCCTTTAAGTAAAACTTGAATATGGTTTCTCATTGCTTTAAGGATAGTGATGAAAATGCTTAACTAGCTGTAGGGCCCTGCATAATCTGCTCCTTCCCCTTCAGTCTAGGGTTTTCTTGTGTTAGTCTCCTTGTTGCTTCTCTGACATGCCAAATCCTTCCTCGGATCTTGTCTAGGAATTGAATCTTTCCTACTTACTGAATTTTTTCTCTGCTCATCTTTCAGTTTAAATTACTTCCTGAAGAAAGTGTTATTTTAAGAGTTACCTTATTAGCAACTTTTATCATACTTGGTATTTTTCTTTGCAGTCAACATAATTTATTTAAGCATTGTATTTGAAATTATTTAACATCCTTCTTTGTCACTAGCTCCATGAGGTATGGCTTAATACATATTTGTTTAGTTAATGAATGAAAGAAGAGAATGTGCAGTATTGTTAATAAGTTGTAAATGGCAATGAAATACTATTAATATTTAGCATTACTTTCTAGAAACATAATGATGTATTGCTATTATAATAGTGTAACCTTAAGTAACGTGATTGAAACAGCCTAAAAAATAAGTCAATCTTTCCCTCTTAGCCAAAAAATGATTATACTGTGAAAATAATTTTTCTTTTCTTCTGTAGATCTATAATGATGGATATCAAGAAAGACAACAGAGTAACAACATTAACTAGCCATGCAGGAATCAGAAGTTCTCTACTAACTATACTTGATCAGCTTCAAAGATGTCAAAAATCATTAAATGAATTTTTAGAGGCATGTTTCTTTTAAAAAACAATTTTTGTAATAATTATGAAGCATTTAATGTCTTTGTTTCAGAAGTTAAGGGTATTCTTTTTATTTTTATATTTATTAGGAGAAGCGATCAGCATTCCCAAGATTTTACTTTATTGGTGATGATGACTTGTTAGAAATATTAGGCCAGTCTACTAACCCATCAGTGATTCAGTCTCACCTTAAGAAGCTGTTTGCCGGTAAGATTCAACATTTATTCAGCAGAGGTTTAGTGAGTTTTCTTCTGTATGTCAGGCATAATGTTAAGCTCTGGATGGACCACTGAATAAAATACAGATGCTACGTTCAAGGAACTTACAGTCTAGTGAAGGAGATAAAGTAGTAAGTTGAAAAATATTATATAATATGGTGATTACTATGAATGGCTTACTTTTGGGGTATTAGAGCTGCATTGATGAGAACATTTAGCTCAGTTTTGAGTAACTATGGAGAAACTGACATCTAAGATGAAGTTTGAACACTGTGTATGTAGTCCTTAGCTGGAAGAAGAGTCGCGAGGCAAAGGGAATAATTTCTGAGATCTGGAGATGAAGGAGAACATGATCTCTTTACTTTTATATGCATTAAGTTTAAGGTCTCTTGAAATACATACAAGTGAAGATACTAAATAGCAATTATTGTCAGCAGAGAGATCTGGGCTAGGGACATAGAATTGGGAGCCATCTGTTTATAGATAGTAATTAAGCTGTGGGGGTAGATGAAGGCAAATGTGTAATTAGTGCTGTATGCTTCAGTGAGGCTGTTGAATCAGTTTAGTTGGATATTTACTTATGATGAAGGGGATAGTTTTGTTATAAGAATGATTATTATTTTCTCAAAATGTTTCCTTTGCAAAAAGATATTTGTTTGGAAAAGATGTACATTTTTCCAATTAAGAAGTAGAAAACTTCATCATTATCACTTGTAATAGGGGGTCAGCAAAGTACAACCTATGGGCCAAATCTAGCTTACTGCCTATTTTTTAAAGTAAAGTTTTAATTGGAACACTGTCATCCTCAGTTATTTACATATTGTCTATAACTACTTTTGTGCTACCTGTTACAGAGTCAAGTAGTTACCATAGAGGGTGTATGACTTGTAAGGCTGTATATTTAATCTTTGGTCATTTATAGAAGGTGTTTCCAACCTTTGCATATCTGAAACCTTAGAGAGTACATGTGTATGAAACTGATTTGGGCTTTGGAACTTCTGAAATCAGAGGCTGGTGTCTAAACTGTATCTTTGCTATTTATTAGTTAGCTATTAATTTGCCTCTCTAAAATTTAGTTTCTCTTCTTTACATTAGGAATCATGAATTATATTTTTTTTAAAATCAAATGAGTTTAATGTGTTCAGGTTTTTTGTATGCTATAAAATGACATGCAGTTTTGGGGAAAAACAAACAAAGAAACAAAATTGCCGTTAAGTTGTTTCCAACTCATGGCAACCCTATGATACACACTAGTACTGCCCAACAACATTTCGAAGAAGTGGCTGGTGGCTTCAAACTGCCAGCCTTTTGGTTAGCAGTCAGGTTCGTAACCACTGTACCACCAGGGCTTCAAATTTGGGATAAAGGAAGTCTTATTTGCCCTCCCCTTTCTCTTACTTTTTCATCTCATACCTAAATACTGTCTGCAATGATTACTGTTCTTACTACTATGTCTAAGACATTTCTTACTATTTTAAAAATAAATGATTAGTACATGACTTACATGCAATAAAATACTCACATTTTAAGTACATAGTTTGAGTTTCAAAAAATCTAAATACCACTCTAATGAAGAGACAGAACATTTCCATCAGCCCAAAATGTTCCCTCATGCCTCTTTGCAGCTATTCTCTCCACTTCCCCAGCTGCTCCCTTCTGCCCCGCAACCACTGATCTAATTTTTATTGTTATAGGTTAGATTTTGGTTTTTTAAAACTTCATATTGGTGGACTTGTCACTGTGTATTATTATGTACTCACTTGTCTCTGGCTTCTTTTGTTCAGCATGAAGTTTTTGAGATACTTAAAACTGTATTTCCTTCCTTTTTATTGCTGAATATTATCCCATTCTTCGCATATGCTACAGTTTGTTCAGCCATTGACTTGTTAAGGGACTTTTGGGCTGCTTTCATTTTTTTGGCTATTAGGAATAAAGATTTTATAAACATGTGCATACAAGTATTTGTTTGAACCCTAGCAACACAGTAGTTAAGTGCTTGGCTGCTGTCTGAAACACTGGCCGTTCGAACCCACCAGCCACACTGCAGGACAAAGATACAGCATTCTGCTTACGTAAAGATCTATAGCCTTGGAAGCCCTGCGAGGCAATTCTAGTCTGTGCTATAGGGTTGCACTGAGTTGGAATTATCTCTATAACAGTGGGTGTTTTTTTTTTTTTTTCCCTGTTATTTGAGTACCTTGAAGTTCTTTTGGGTGTATGTATATCTAGGAGTGGAATGCTGGGTGATATAGTAAATGTGTGTTAAACTTTAAAGAAACCACCAAATCATTTTCCAAACACATTGTAACATTTTGTATTTTCATCAACAGTATACGAAAGGACAATCATTTCTTACTGATTGGTACTCATTAATTGATAAGATTCCCTGATATTATTTGTGGACAGTGGGGAGAACGAATGAATAAATAAAAATATTTAAATATGTTGTAAAACTGTTTGTCTGCCATGTCATGTTATTGGATATTTGTGTGTATGAAATATTTTATGTTAATGATAAAATTATCTGTGAAAAACTGATTTTTCTTTCCTCAGAAGTTATTTAAATATTATGGACACTACTATATATATGATGTGGCATACATTATAATCATATATTATGTAGTATACATGTATCTAATAATTGTATCTTTAATTCTTTTGTGTTTAAAATTATTATTTTTATATTACAGGTATTAACAGTGTGTGCTTTGATGAGGAATCAAAGCATATAATTGCAATGAAATCTTTAGAGGGAGAAGTTGTGCCTTTTAAAAATAAAGTTCTCCTGTCAAATAATGTGGAGGTAAACAATTATTTTTCAAGTGTGAAAAAGAAATCTAAAATCTTTGTATCAAAAATAATTTAACCAGTTTAGAGTAAAGTTAATTCAGGCCTGTAAAAGAACTCATATCTTAAACAAATGATGTGGTCAGAATTTTTGTTGTTGTTGTCATAATGAAGTGAAAGTATACAATCCAAGTCAAGTTTGTGTACCTGCCTCTCTACAACTCTGTCTGCTCTCCCTACCCTGTGACAGCACGCTGCTTTTCACTCTTCTGGTATCCTCCCAACAAACACCTGTCCCCTCCTCTTCACGCTTTCCTCTCCGCTCTGAAAAGAAACCAGCGGGATAGCCTTCTATAAATGTATATAGCCATAAAGTACGCATTCCACTTGCACATTCTGTGTCCCTGAGCCCCATTCATTCTTAGTCTAAAGTGTTGACCTCAGTGCTGGTTTCAGCTCTGGGGCAGCAGCAACTGTTGGGGCCATGCTCCCAGGGGACCCTCCAGGTTGTCATACCACCAGTTCTTGTCTTTTAATAGAGTTCTTGATATGCGCACCCCTTTTTCTCATGTTATGTCAGGGACTCCACACTGCGTTCCCCACCAAGACTGTCTTTGGTGGTGGTCAGGCACCATCTGGTTCTTCTGGTCTCATGCTGATGTAGTCTGCTAATCAGATGGGTCCTTCTGTCTCATGAGCTCGTTTTTCCTTGTGTCTGATATTCTCAGTCGTCATCTGTTCTAGGTGGGTTGGGACCAATTGATGTTCCTCGCATTGCAGTTTGCTGGCTTTTAAGACTCCAGATGCCACTCAGCAATATGGGGTGCATAAGACTGTCTGAGTAAAAGGCTAGTTATGCCAGTTGATCGTGATGTCCCCTGCAAACATGGTCCACAGACCCCTGTCCCGGCTACTCTATCCTTTGAAATGTTAGGCTGAATTTAGAAAACCTTTTAGTTTATTAGTAGTCCATTTATGCTGACCTGCCTTCTACTAAGTCACACCCTTCAGCCAACTGAATTCCTATCAACTGTCTAATCTGTGGAAACCCTGGTGGCATAGTGCATTAAGTGTTATGTCTGCTAACTGAAAGGCCAGCAGTTCGACTCTACCAGGTGCTCCTTGGAAACTCTATGGGGCAGTTCTACTCTGACCCGTAGGGTCTCTATGAGTCAGACCTGACTCGACGGCAGTGGGTTTTTTTGTTTGTTTGTTTTTCTAATCTGTGACCAGTCCTCTCCCTCCCTCCCCATGTTTGTAGCCCTGAAAGAATTTTTTTCTTCTGTACATAAGTCCTTTTTTAAGTCCTTATGGTAGGGGTTTCATACACTACTTGTCCTTTTGCAGCTGACCAGTTTCACTTAGCATAATGTCTTCTAGTTGATACCAGGTTATGAAATGCTTCCTAAAATATGTATATATACCATAGTTAATCCATTCATCTGTTGATGGGCACCTAGATTGATTCCGTCTTTTTCTTATTGTGGACTGTGCTGTAAAGAATATTTGTGTGCATGTATCTGTTCTTGTGACAGCCCTTATTTCTGTAGGATACATTCGAAACAGTGGGATTGCTGGATCATATGGTATTTTTATTTCTAGTTTTTTAAGAGAGAGTCAGTGTTTTGGCATTAAAAAAAATATGAGTGTTAAATCCTTGGAAGACAACATGTAATAATGAAAAGATCTTTGGTTTTGGATTCAAAAAGACTTAGATTTTTAATGTTAGCTTCACATCTTATTAGCTGTGTGAATTAGACTGTCAGTTTTCTACTTTGTACAATGGGAAACTTAATGTCTGTTGCAAAGAATTTCTTTTGCAAATTAAATGAGATATCTGGATTTAAGTACATTGCATAGTGCTCATAGTGCTTGGGACATAAGTACTTAATAAGTCTTAGTTCTCTCTTTTTAAAATGTGAATTGTATGTGTTATGGTTTATGATGAGCAGCTGAAATTGAAACTGGTACATTTTTGGAACAACTATTGATTAATTGGTTCTATAGGGAAACCCTGGTGGTGTAGTGATTAAGTACTGTGGCTGCTAACCGAAAGATTGGCTATTCAAATCCACCAAGTGCTGCTTGGAAAGTCTGTGGGGCAGTTCTGTTCTGTTCTGTAGGGTGCTATGAGTTGGTAATGACTCGACAGCATTGGATTTGGTTTATAAGCCTGGAAGAAACCCTAGTGGACTAGTGGTTAAATATTACAGCTGTTAACCAAAAGATCAGCAGTTCAAATCCACCAGGCACTCCTTGGAAACTCTATGGGGCAGTACTAGTTTGTCCACAGGGTCACTATGAGTTGGAATCTGTTCTCTGGCACTGGGTTTTTGTTTTGTTGTTATTGTTTAATCAGTTGGAAGTAAACTGATTAAAGGCCTGTTAACAGGTATATAGCCAAAGCCAAGCAACAGTAGGTCATATCACATGGAATTAGAATTTTCAGATTGCAAAATTATCTTTGCGAGAAGTCAGGGCTCATACATAAGGTCTAGCAAAATGTCCATTCCTGGTTAGGTCTCAGCATTTTATTGGATGCTAAATACATAATCAGGCAATTGTAAGCATAGAAGTTTTGATATAACTCTTGGGTTTGGTGAACGGTTTTTTTTTTTAGTTATTTTCTGGTAATTTGTTGGTGGGGAGACGAACAGAGGGAGAAAGGTTAAGTTTCATTAACGGTCAGGACAGTTTTGCCAGCAAAGGAAAAATTGGAACTCTGCAAGCTCTTGTGATGATAAGCCACCTAGGTGGCTTTGTTGTCTGACAAAGTGAGGCACTCTTTAGCTTTAATAGTCTCACTCTTGAGCTTTAATTGCTTTTGAGCACAGTTTCATGTGATTTGTAATGCTGGAAATAAAAAAACAAATGAATAAAAAAGCTAAGGCTTAACTTTAAATACATACTGATGAAAAATTATTTTAAAATTGTACTCTTTGTTCTGATTTATTGTAAATGATGCACTTTTAAAGTCATTAAGTAGTGATTTACATATATTCATTGTTATTTATCAGTAGCCATTATTATTTGAACTTTAACTTTTATTATTTTAAGTCTAATCAAGTTCTTGGAAGAATATATTGTTTGGATTTTGAAGTAAAAGAAACTTTGTATAAAGGGTCAACTCAGTCCTCAAATAATACATTGCATCTTGATGAAGCAGTTCTTTTCTATGTATGAGGTCACCAGCGTAGTGTGAGTCACAAACTTAGCCACTTAGACTCGTTTATCGGCCCAAATCTGTAGTTTGATTCATCATGATGATAAAATGAATGAGTTACTTCTTAAGGTTTGTATTTTGTGTATGTCTGTGTGGAGCCCTGGTGATGTAGTGGTTAAGAGAGTGCTACAGCTGCTAACCAAAAGGTCGGCAGTTTGAATTGACCTGCTGCTCCTTGAAAACTTTATGGGGCAGTTCGTCTGTGTGCTTTGGCGTTGCTGTGAGTTGGAATTGACCCAATGGCAACATGCTTATATGAATATATATGTGTGTGTGACAGTGACACTGATAGCTAACCACAAATTTATGGATTTTCAGACTGTTAGTATCCTAAGAGATGGAAATATTATTCTTTTAAGTCATTTAGATCATTTATTAATAAAGAATCATATCTGTTATACTACGTTTTGGGAGTATAGAAGTCAATAAACTATAAGCATCCTTCCTGGCACAAGAGTGGGGTGGTCAGTAAGATTTGGTATTTATTTTTCTAATTTTATTTTCAGACTTGGTTAAATGATTTATCATTGGAAATGAAAGAAACTCTGAAACAGTTGTTGAAGGAATGTGTGACTACTGGGAGAAGTTCTCAAGGTGCGATTGACCCATCTCAGTTCCCTTCACAAGTAAGTGGACTTACGTATAGAATATATAGGTGGATATGATGTCATGGGAAGATCTCTGACCTAAAGGTCAGGAGGCTTAGATAGCTAACATCTTTGTTCTCCCTTAATCAAACAATTAACATGTATATGATGCTCAAATTCTGGGTCTTAGTTTCTCAGGTATAAAATGTAAGAGTTGAACTGCATGATTGGGAAGTTCTTGTGTTACTTCATTAGTTTGCAGTAATTCAGATGCTTTCAAGTCAAAGACATGCTGAGATTTAAGCAACCAAAGCTAGTGATGAATGGGGTAGGGAGGGAAGAATCAAGTACGCAGTAAGCTTCATACTGCTGGGTGATTAGTCCATCACAATGGAGAGGCACAGGATCTAAATACTACTTCCTCACCTTCCATCGAACTATCTGAAAGGTTGGAGCTGACTCAGCTTAGCAGGTTATTAGTATAGGTCTGAAATGTAGTCACAATACTAAACTATAATGTTGATGGGTAAGTTGAGAACTAGACCAGATGATGGGTTATAGAGTTACTGCAGCTCAGTGTTAATAGGAACTTAAACCTGGAATGCTGCATACTGGATATATGTTTGTTTTATTGCTGATTGGGGCTAACCTTACTTGATGATATAAGTCACTGGTAGCTTTAGTTTTCAGGGGCTGTGGAAGGTAGACAGTAAGATGTTCTGTGGTTTCTCCCAGTACCGGTTACCCAAGAGCTTTCAAAGTTGTTTGTTTCTCAGATGAAAAAGTTTAGTTGCTTTCGGAAGAGTTTTTTAGTGTTGGCTGTCCTAATGTGTGAGAAATTAAATAGCAAATTTGGAACTCTTGGATTCCTAGCCATTTTATCATTCATGTATTTTACACATTTCAGAAGTTAGAGTGAAACTAAAATGTGTTCAAAACAATCTTAAGTTCTTTGAGAAGATAAGTCATCATCACTGAATAGTCAATGCCATTGAAATGTGAGAATTCACTTGCTTTATTGAAAATGTTAATATTTTGGCAACTTTCAGATAGAAGTTGTCTTACAATAAAAGACACGATGTAACAAAAATAAAAAAATCAAGTAAGAATTGCATAATATACCTACTCCTCACTTACTGCCTATATCATTATCCAACATTTTGCATTTATGGCAGTAGTAAAAAATCTACTGTTCTTTAACTGTTCTTTAACTGCCTTTGGCAGCAGTGAATACCAAGGTGCAAGAAGAGAGTAACATTGGGTGTGCTGGTTAAGGCTTTGTGTCAGCTTGGCTAGGCCATGATTCTTAGTGGTTGGCAGTTATATATAATTTGGCAGTTATGTGATGATGTAGCTGTGCTTCATTTTGTGATCTGGTGTAGTCATTTTCTCTTTTCACATAATGCTGATTTTCATGTAACTAGTTGATATACGGAACCTAACCATATTGATCAATGAGGCATGTGTTTAATTGGGCCGAGGCCGTGACAGTGGTATCAGGTGATACACCCGTAGAAATTGGCTAAAAAACCTGCCAGATTTCAGGCTAAAATAACTTTTGAGCTCTTGAGCAGCCAAGTAAAATATTAGCTATTACAAATTTAAATAGTTCATTATTTAACAAAATGAAGAATTTGAGTTTATTAGCATTTAACACTAATAAAAATTTATCTCAAATTTTTTTTTTGGGGAGATTGAGCAGTATAACTTGTTAACATGAATATCTGGTAGAGGTTGTTGTATACTGTTAATTCATTTCTCTAAAGACATTTTTGTAAGATTCTGGAGTAATAAAGAGAAGATGCTTCCTGGTCTGAGAGGAAGCAAGTATGTGGAAAGAGTCTGTTCAATAACTGCCTTTGCTAATTATTCTTTGAGTGACACTTTTTCGTTGTTTAATGTCATAGGACAGAGTAGAACTGCCTCATAGATTTTTTAAAATAATTTGTTTTTGTTATGGTAGTTGAGAAAATATACAGTAGAACATACACTGATTCAACAGTTTCTACATGTACAGTTTTGTGACACTGATTGCATTCAAGTCATACAACCACTCTGATTCTCCTTTTCTCAGTTGTTCCTCCTGCAGACAGCAGCAACTTGTACATTTTCTATGTAATCTTTCAAGTTGCTATTGTCAGTTTTAGCTCATATAGATAGATTTTGAAAAAGCACAATGCTCAAGGTAGACATTCTTTGTTAGTTAAGGTAAACTTTGTAAAAAGTTTGTAAAAAAGTGCTTTAGGGGGTGCTTTTGGCTTAAAGTTTAAAGATTTTGACAGTTAAGTGAGTATAATGTGGAAATATATTTACATGTAATATAAGAATTAATATAAAATATGCACTATATTCTATATTTTCATTTTATATTTTACATATAATAGAAAATATTCTGTGTTTACTACTACATTACCAAGTCATTATGAAGGTTAAATTACATAATATATGCAAAGCACCAGTATTGACCTTTACATTTTAGTTAATAATGTTAGTGCCTCTCCATTAAGACCTAATGGACTTAATGGACTTGAACATTTGCCAAGACTGTATCTTGACTATCATTTCTGTTCATATCTCACTGAAATTATATAGCAGTGTGTTCATAATTGTGGAATTGTTGGTGTGCATCTGCAGTAAAGAAATTCAGTAGTATTCACTGAAGGGAAACCCATGTATCTGAGTATGAAGTTTGGATGTAGCAAGTGAACATTTCTTTATGAAAAACAAAGGGATTGCTTTCTGTTTTTTTCCAGGTGGGAGTTACTCCACTCATGTATAATAATAGCCTGTAAGAATTCTTGCTTACAGGGCAAAGTCTTTTCTCTAAAAAGCAGATTTGTATCACTTTAAATGCTTCCCCATATACCTGATGAAAGAGACAGGTGGGTTTTGTACTACAAACTATGGAAGAGATGACTTTGCCTTGGAAATAGTTACTAATTGGCTTTCTCTTCTGTAAAAAAACTTTAATGTGGTATTTGTAGAATGTTAAGGTTAGACCAAGACAGTAGCATACTCTTCTATAAGATATAAAATGCATTTGTCACTATAATATCATACAGGGAGATAGTAAGAGCTCATTAAAAAGACAAGGAAGAAGGAAAAGACAAAAATGGATGTGAGAAGGAACTCTGAAACGTGCTCATGAACATTGAATAGCGAAAATAAATGATGATATAAACCAAAATAAACAATGCTGTAAAAGAGCTAAACAGGACATTTCAAAGAATGACTTAAGAAGACAAAAAATTATAATGACACGAGTAAATACCTGGAGTTAGAAAACCAGAAAGGAAGAATGCACTCAGCATTTCGCAAGCTGAAAGAACTGAAGAAAAAAGTTCAAGCCTGGAGTTGCCGTACTGAAGGGTTCCATGGGGGAGATATGGAGTGATGCAGGAACAGCAAAAGAAAATGGAAGGAAGACACCGAGTTGACTGTACCAAGACGAACTGGTCGATGTTCTTCCACTTCAGGAGGTAGCATCTGATCAAGAACTGGTGGTACTGAAGGCAGCAGTCCAGGCTGCACTGAAGGCATTCGTGGAAACAGACTGCAGGAACTGGCAGTGTCAACTGAGAAGTTTCCCCAAATGGGTACAGCACTGGAAGTGCTCATTTGTCCATGCCAAGAAATTTGGAAGACAGGTGCCTTGCCAACCAGCTGGAAGAGATCTATATTTATGCCTGTTTCAAAGAAAGGTGATCCAAAAGAATACAGAAATTATTGAAAAATATCAGTAACATCAGTAAAATTTTGCTAAAGTCATTCAAAAACGGCTACAGCAGTGCATCAGCAGGGAACTACCAGAAATTGAGGCCAGATTCAGAGGAGGGCTTGGAAACAGGGGTATTATTGCTGATGTCTAGTGGATCTTGGTTGAAAGCAGGGAGTACCAGAAAGATGTCTACCTGTGTTTTATTGCCAGTGTAAAGGCATTCAGCCACATGACTAACTAACATTTTAAAGAACGGAAATTCCAGAACACTTGATAATGCTTATGAGGAACCTGTCCATAGAACAGGAGGCAGTTTTTTGAACAGAACTTTGTAGTTCAAAATTAGGAAAAGTGTGCGTCAGAGTTATATCTTTTTAACAAATTTATTCAGTCTGCGTACCGAGCAAATAATCTGAGAAGCTAGACTATATGACAGAGAAGAAGTCATCAGGATTGGAGGAAAACTCATTAACAACCTATGTTATGCAGGTGATGTAACTTTGCTTGCCAAAAGAGTACTTGATCTGCTTATTGATAAAGATCAGATTCCAGCCTTCGGTATGATTATACCTCAGTATAAAGAAAACAAAAACCCTCACAACTGGATCAGTAAGCAACATCATGATAGATAGAAAAGATTGAAGTTGTCAAGGATTTCATTTTACTTGAATCCACAGTCAACACCCATGGAAGAAGCAGTCAAGAAACCCAAGGATGCATTACACTGGGCAAATCTGCTGCAAGAGACCTCTTTAAATTGGTAGAAAGCAACGATGTCGTTTGGAAGATTAAGGTGCCTCTGATCCAAACCTTTGTGTTTTCAATCTCCTCACATGCATGCTAGACAATGAGTAGGGGAAACTGAGGAAGAACAAACAAATCTGTCTTGAAAGAAGTACAGTCAGAATGCTGCTTAAAAGCTAGGATGATAAGACTGCATCTCAGATACTTTGGACATATTATTAAGGAGGGATCCGTGTCTGGAGCAGGACATCGTGCTTGGTAAAGTCATGAGTCAGTGATAAGGAGAATGACCCTCAACATGATGGATTGACACAGTGGCTGCAACAGTGCGCTGAAGTATAACAGTAATTGTGAAATGGCACAAGACCAGGCAGTTGTTTGTTTCTGTTGTACATGGGATTGCCATGAGTCAGAAGCAACTCAGTAGCACCTAACAACAACTGCAAAATACTTACATGAGTTAATCTGATGAAGAGAATCATTTGATGTTATTCATTTGGATGTTGAAAGGTATAGGACAGAAACAGCTTATTTGGTAATAGTAACTGGTAAACATTTTTAGTGCTTTTATATGAAGTGGTCATGTCTATAATTAAAATGAGGATATTAGTTCTAGTTCATATAGGAACTACATTACATAATGTTCCTATGAATTTTTTAAGGCAGGTTGTTATATTTATAATTTGCTCTAACTGTAGCCCAGTTATATTGGTGCTATTACAGAAATGTCTCAAGCAGTGTGAACATTTCATGTTTTATATAAAGTCATCTGTGTTCCTCTATAGCTACTTAGTATTTATGGGTATCAGTTTCAAAGATTGAGACAGATCTTAATTGAAGAGAAAGCTGGAATTTTGGATGTTAGACTTTACTGGTATTCCAAAAAATTAGAAGATCTTCCAGCATTTCAGGATAATTTCGTAGAATACCAGTGAAGTCTACAATTCCGGAATACCAGTTTTTTTGATTTGCTTGCATTACCAGTTAAAGAGAAGCTATTTATGAAGAGTGTCAGGGGAAGAAAACACAAAGGCTCCAACAAGTTTGGTGACTTCTAGGACTAAAAAATAGGTCTGTGGGTGAGTGGTGCAAGGTGAGTTCTGAGAGGTAGGTTTGGGCTGGACAGCACAATGTTTTCTCTACCCCATGCTGTTCTGTTAATGTTAAGGTGCTAGAAAAACTTGGAGGTGGAGAGATTCAATGTACAATTGAAAATTTGGGAAAACTTATCTCTCCTTACATTTTAAAAATATTTCTACATAAACTTGCCTTTCTAAAAACAAATTTTCTTTTTATTGGATAGATACTATGTTTGGCAGAACAGATTAAATTCACTGAAGACATTGAAAACGCTATCAAAGATCACAGCCTTCATCAGATCGAAACACAACTGGTGAAAAAGTTAGAGCATTACACTAACATTGACACGAGTTCTGAGGATCTGGGGAGCGTTGGTATGGAGACGACACTTGTCTGCCTGCTTTGTGGTTACCTGGATATTACTGTCATATTCTGATTTCATCTATTTTGTTTTTGACTGTATATTTTTTATTTGTGTGTGTGTGTGTGTATCTTTGGTGGTTACTTTGGCAATTAACAGTATACATACGTTTTATACTCTGCTTAGAATAAAATATTGGCTGTAGAAATCTTGCCACTATAGAGATTTCTTTATCTTCCACTTTTTATGTTGCAGTTGTCTTTTATGTTGAAAATTCCATGAGACTGCTTTAAACCATCACATGTATTTTAAATAACTCAAGATACTGTTGCCTTTCCTTTATTCTTTATGTAAGAAAAATTTGCTTTAGCATTTTTTTAAGCATGTTTGTTGGCACTGAATTCTCAGATTTCTTTTGTCTTAACATTTTATTTTACCTCTACTTTTGCAGAATATTTTCTCTGAATGTACTAGATAGTTCTCTGTTAGCAAATCTTTTCTCTCAGCCCTTTAAAAGCATTGTTCTGTGGCACTTAGCTTGGTGTTGGCTGCTTTCTGATATCTTTCTGTGCTTTCTGATGAGAAATCCACAGTCATTTGAGTCGTTTCTCTTTTGTAAGCATTGTTCTTTCTGCGGTTGCTTTTGAGATTTTATTCATTTATTTAGTTAGCTCTTGGCAGTTTGATGTGTCTGGACATAGGCTATTTTTATTTTGTTTTTATTTTCACTGGTGGGCATGAATCTTTTTCCTTTTTGCATTTATCTTCCTAGAGGTCCTCTGAGCTTCTTGAATTTGTAAGTTTATGTTTTTCACCAAATTAGAACTTTTCAGCCATTATTTCCTCAAGTAATTTTTCTGCATCATACTCTTTTTTCTCTTCCTTTCGAGATTCTTATGACATGAATGTTAGAACTTTTGTCACTGGTCCTCTGTTCAAATTTTTTTTTACTGCTGTAAGTTCACTGACTCCTCTGTCATTTCTGCTTTTCTGTTGAGGCTATTCACTTTTTTTTTCTTTTTTTAATTTGTTTCTATATTTGAAGACTCTAAAATTTTAATTTGGCTTTTCATTCTTTTTTTATGTCTTTGCTAAGACATTCAGTTTTTTTCATTTGTTTCAAGAATGTCAGTTTTTACTTGTTTGAGCATTTTTACAATAGTCCTTTAAAGTCTTTCACTGATAATTCTAATGTATCACCTCAGAAGTGTAATCTATTGATTGTCTTTTGTTACTGTCTTAGTCATCTAGTATTGCTGTAACAGAAATATCACAGGTGGATGGCCTTAACAAAGAGAAATTTATTGCCTCGTAGTAAAGTAGGCTGAAATTCCAAATTCAAGGTGTCTTATCCAGAGGAAGACTTTCTCTCTCTGTCGGCTATGGAGGAAGGTCCTTTTTGTCTAACTTCTGCTGCTCAATAAGTTTTCCAGTGCAGGGACCCCAGTTCTAAAGGACACTCTCTGCTACTAGTGCTTCCTCCCTGGTGGTGTGGGGTCCCCAACTTTCTACTCCATTCTGTGTATCTCTTGAGAGATAAAAGGTGGTACTGGCCATACCCCAAGTGAACTCTCTGTGTGTTAGATCAGTGATGTGACCTGGATAAGGACGGCAGTCTCACCCTAATCCTCTTTCACATAAAATTACAATCACAGAATGGAGGACAACCATGTAATAGTGAGAATTATGGCCCAGCTGAGTTGATGGACACATTTTTGGGGAGACGTAATTCAATCTATGATATTTACATAAACTGAGATTTACTTGGTTTTTGTACGTTGAATAATTTCAGATTATATCCTGGGTATTTTGAATATTGTGTTATGAGAATCTTGGTCTTGTTTGAGTCCTCTAGAGAACGTTCATAATTTTTGTTTAAGTATACAGTTGATTTGTCTATGTTTAGCCTGTTGATCATGACCTGTGGTTGCGGCTCCAGTGTCTGCTCTGTTTTCTAAGTCTGGGCAGTGTTGTTTGGGTCTGCCTTGCATGTGTCCCACCCAGTGGGCAGTTCTCAGAATCTTTGATTGCTCTTTGAAATGAAGTTTACTCATGTGCAGCTTGTGGGTAAGCACAGGAGTTCCTAAACAGATTTATGGTATTGTTTCCATTCTTTTCTCTCTGTGTGATCTCCCTGGTATTTGCCAGTTCTCTTGGGCTTCCCTTTTCCTCTGTTGAAGCTGCTCTCTCCTACATACTTTCTATGACTGCTGCATCCTGGGCGGGTTCAGGGAAGACGGAAAAACAACAGTAAAAATGTAACTATACTTTGCCTCACTCTCTTGGAACCACAGATTCTCTGATTTCAGAGAAAGGTTTCTTTCTCTCAGAATTTTAGGCAATTTAGGGTCTAGCTACCAGCATTGTCACTGCAAGAAAAATCTCTTTCCTTCTCCTCAAAACTAAACTAGAGGGCTTCTCCTGGAATTCTTTCTGTCTGCACCAGTCTGGGTTTCTGGATACATTTTCCAGACCTGGGCATACCGGAGGAAACCCTGGTGGCATAGTTGGTTAAGTGCTATGTCTGTTGGCAGTTCGTTTCCACCAGGCGCTCATTGGAAACTCTATGGAGCAGTTCTGTTTTGTCCTGTAGGGTCACTATGAGTCAGAATTTACTTGACAGCAGTGGTTTTTAGGGAATATTAGAAGGGGCAGGCAGAAGTAAATGCACTGCTGATTTGGTGGTACGTATAAATGCTGGTCTTCTTCCCCATTGTCCTGGCTTCATTGTATAGCAAGCAGCTCAGTGCATGCTCTTCAGGCTTATACCTGCATTCAGAGGGAGAGACTGTGTGGAGTCATTGTACTCTATCTTAATTGGAGCTGGTACGCGTCTTCTGTTGAATTTTGATGTCTCAGTTTTTGCATACAAAATTGGTATTTCTTGTTTAGTGGTAAATTTGACTTTTTGGTTTGTTGTTGCATTCCTTATATTGCTGTATCATTCAACTATATCAAAAGTTACCTTTTAAATTCATCAAGCAATAATCTGAATGTGTGAATTATGTAAGCCATAGGCTGGCAGTGTTGCTGATTACTTCCATGTGTTTGCAGAATATGGCATTCTGGAGCTTAAACTTAAAGCTCTTGTTCTTGACATCATTCATAATATTGATGTGGTGAAGCAGCTGAACCAAGTTCAGATTCATACAACTGAAGACTGGGCCTGGAAGAAACAAGTTAGATTCTATATGAAAAGTGATCACACATGCTGCGTTCAGATGGTAGATTCTGAACTTCAGTATACTTATGAGTATCAGGTATGGCTACTGTCAAAAGTGTTTGATTTTTCCACTTAGAAATTATTTATTTTAAAGAAAATTTGCTACTGTAAGAAATTATTGTTTTATTTCAGTAGTAATTTTTCAAGAATTTTTTTGCGTCTTTTTATTTCATCTGAATTGAAAACATGTAAGAAAAATTATGAAGACATTATGTTTACAAAAAGTTAAATATTACCAGTGTTATATTGAATTCTCTAATGTTTTTCTTAGGAGGCCTCTTTATACAAGGCTAAAATAAGAGCAATTTGCAAATATGCTAAAATATTTTTGTTAAATTATTTTATTTTGCAAGGTAAAAGAATTTCCAAACAGATAATTTAACTTGTTCTCAGAAAACCCAGCTGTATCCTCTTTGCTTTTTATGTCCTAATGAATCGTCAGAATATATTTGAAAATTTTGGTAATAAGTATATGGCTGGAGAGCTGCCTGTTGGCTCTTTCAAAAAGAAAATGTATTTTGAGACCCAGATCTGTCTACCTAAATTAAAAAAAGCTTGTCAAACTGCAGCTGGAGTTTGTATTCTATATTTTTTCCCTAAAGTTAATAGAAACTTTGAGACTTGATAACTTAAAATTATTGATTTTATAAGGAATTTTTCTAATTAATTGCCCTTTCATGTCTCCAAAATTGCTGTTTTATGGAAATCACAGATTCAAAGCAATAACTGTATGAATCTTAAATTATGAGCAAGAATGACCATTGTATAATACAGTTTTGGAAGTGTTTGTCCAAGAAATACATCTTTGTGTTATTATCAAGAATTTGAGATAACTATTTGGAAAACCCAACAATATTTTAATTGAGGCTGCAGTAAAATACACATTTGAGAAATAACTAAACTTAAATTTGGTTTGTACTCTAGAAAGTTTCTTTAACTAAAAAATATATTTTGGCCATTTGTCCTTGTCAAAACCTGTAACCTGTTTATTGCAGTTTAGCTTTTGAGGGTGATTAGAATGTTACACTGTATAAATAATTGCTAACTAGAACATGAATATTCTGACTCTGTGTTTCTTTTTTTAGGGTAATGCTCCCAAGCTGGTTTATACTCCATTGACTGATAAGTGCTACTTAACTCTCACTCAGGCCATGAAGATGGGCCTAGGAGGAAATCCTTATGGACCAGCAGGAACTGGAAAAACTGAATCAGTAAAGGCTTTAGGTGGACTTCTTGGAAGACAAGTTTTAGTGTTTAATTGTGATGAGGTAGATGTATAAATATTTATCCAACTATATGGTCGGTTAATTGTTCAGATTAGTTTCATGAGATTATATATAAAATAATTCATTTTAAAATCATTTTGCTTTTCAAATACTTGAAAACAGAATGTTTTAAATGGAAGTAAAGTAGAAAAAAACTCTTCATAATAGAGGTACAGTAGTCCCAAAACATTTCTAAAGAGAATTATTGGAAAGAAATAATTTAAAATATAGACTGAAGGTTTATGTTGTTAAAAAAGTGTTTTCAGTAAAGGGAATGTTGAAAAGGAGAAAACTTAAATTCACTTAATATTATGATTTTTTGGTTCATTTAGTTTTTTTTTCAAAAATAATTGCAACAGAATCTTTTAATTTTTGATCTATATACTTTCAGAATACTTGCATAGGTATCATTTTGTTGCTCAAAGAAACCTCACTGAATTTTGAAAGTACAGGTATTAATCCCTTCTTTTTAAAAAAAGGCAAGATGGGTGAAATTATTTTCCTGACTTTATAAATAAATGATATGAATATGAACTTATTATTAGAGATTTCAGCTGTTTTTTAATAAGCATAATTTTATTGTTATTCTGAAGGGTATCGATGTGAAGTCAATGGGGCGAATATTTGTTGGTTTGGTGAAGTGTGGGGCCTGGGGTTGTTTTGATGAATTCAATAGACTGGAAGAATCTGTACTGTCTGCAGTATCCATGCAAATCCAGACAATCCAGGATGCTCTGAAGAATCATAGAACTGTATGTGAATTACTCGGCAAGGAGGTATAGTATTCTGCTGTTAAATTATGTTATGAATTTAAATAATTAAAATATTTCCTAAAACTTGATATTACCCCCACTCAGGCAGTATTCTGTCATCTTCTAGTACCATTGTGTCTAATCTGTCAGTGTTGTGTAGACCTTTTTACCTATGACATGTCTCTGAGGTTTCTTATTCTTTATTTGGTCCCACTTTTACCATTCGTTTTCTCAATATTGAATAATTCATTTATAATAATATTTGGTAATATTTATTGTGCACTTACCTGATGCTGACTCTCTGCTAAGTACACTGAGGTAGATACTAATATTTTTTTCTTGCTTTATGGATGAGGAAACCAATGTGTGATAATTTAATAGTTGAGCAGTGTTGCTGGGAATTGAACTTCGCCTAATTCTGAAACTAATGTTTTCAATCACTATTCTGTGCAAATGTTAAAGCTGTAAGCACTTTGCATTGCCTGGCTCCTCAATGAGAAGCACCAAAAGACCAAACCCCCTGCTGTCTAGTTGATTCAGACTCATAGCGACCCTGTACCTCAGAGTAGAACTGCCCCAGAGTTTCCAAGGAGCGTCTGGTGGATTTGAACTGCTGACTTTTGTTAGCAGATGGAGCACTTAACCACTACAACACCAGGGTTTCCATTGAGAAGCATAGGAGATGCAAATTTATGTCATTAACATATAAACTACTTTGTAGAAAAAAATGTAAAATTCTGTATATAATGTGTAGTGCTGAGTACACTGGAAGTTATTAGAAGTGTGAATTTTTTTCTGTTATCTGTAAGACCGTTTTCTCAATGCACACAGTTTTCTGGGTAGGCAGAGAAAGTAAAGACCCATTCTAAATTGTAAACATGTTATTTATATATGCTTAAACTCTTTCTTTTTAAGGAAAATAGAAGCTATTATGTGAGAATTATCTCTCTGCCATCAAATTTACCTGCTTCCATGCTCATTTTTTCCATCATTTCTCCTCTTAAAACGGATTTCTTTTGTTCTAACTACTGGTAATCTTTTCACCTATGCTGTGGTTACTTCCCAGGAAGCTTCTCTTAGTTATCCCTCTGCTGACCTATACGGCCTTCTCTGCCAAGTCCTCATTGGCTTTTAGACATATTTGCGTCTTTTTCATTTAATAAAAAACTGAAGCATAAATGAAAATTTTCTTGATTCATTTATCCTTCCAGTCATTGTTTCTCTCTCTCTCTCTCTTTATTATTATTATATTTTGGTTGAAGATTTACAGAGTAAATTAGCTTCTTATTAAAATTTAGTACACATAATTATTTTGTGACATTGGTTACCAACCTCGTGACATGTCAGCATTCTCCCTTCTCAAGTTTCGGTTCCCTGTGATCAGCTTTCCTGCCCTCTCCTGGCCCTGGCCAAGTATGCCCCTTTGGTCTCATTTTGTTTTATGGTCCTGTCTGATCTTTGGCTGAAGGGTGACCCTATAGAGTGACTCCATGCCAGAGCTCTAGGTGTATCTGGAGTCCCTACTCTTGCGATTTCTCCAGTGTCTGTCAGGCCAGTAAGTCTGTTTTTTTTTTTTTTTTTTTTTTGTGAGTTGGAATTTTGTTCTGTATTTTTCTTCAGCTCTGTCCAAGATCCTCTATTCTGGTCCTTATCAGAACAGTCAGTGGTGGTAGCTGGGCACCATCTAGTACTGGATTCATCTGGTGGTGGCTATGGTTATTGTGGTCCATTAGTCCTGTGGACTGATCTTTTCCTTGTGTCTTGTTTTCTTCATTCTTGCATACTCCCAATGGGGTGAGACTTGTAGAATGTCTTACATGGCTGCTAACAGGCTTTTAAGACCCTAGATGCTGTTAACAAAAGTAAAATGCAGAACATTTTCTTTATAAACTCTTATGCCAGTTGAGTCAGATGTTCTTCGAGACCGTGGTCCCCACAGCCCTCAGCCCACTATCTCTTCCTTTACAGATTTCTTGTTTTTTCCGTTCTAGGTGTTTCTACTTCTTAATTTTCCATCTGTTGTTTATACACATTCTAATTTTAGTGTTTTCCTTAGTGCTTTGCCGAAATGCTTCTCTTCTGCACTTGCCGGTCATAGAGATTATCCTTTAAGGATAGCTTCTTTGTGTTATTCAGTGACACTAGAAGGTTGTGAACCGTTACTTATTTCAGTTTAGAGTTTGCTTTTAAGTACTTAGCAAAGTCCCCAGCATAGGGTCCTTTAGTGGTTATGTGTTGAATGCATAGGCATTCAAACTAGTTACCATTTCATAAACTTTCAGCCTCAAAAACACAAACTAGAGAGAAGTTCTGTATAGGAGTGTAGTTTTCAAGAAGTTTGTTATATGCTAGGTAAGGAACTGGTTAGAACATTGGCAGTTACTGTTTGCTAAGATGTAAGATTTATGTGTAGAAAAAATGCCCCAATAAAGTTTTTCTTGGTAACATTTTATATTTATAGTTTCAACAACTATATATTTATAGTTTTATATTTATATTTATAGTTTCAACTGTTTGATGACTATATCTTAAATTGATATTTCAGGTAGAAATAAATTCTAATTCTGGAATTTTTATCACTATGAATCCTGCTGGAAAAGGCTATGGAGGAAGACAAAAACTACCTGATAATCTTAAGCAGCTTTTCAGGCCAGTGGCAATGTCTCGTCCGGACAATGAGCTTATTGCAGAAGTGATTCTCTATTCAGAAGGCTTTAAAGATGCTAAAGTATTGGGCAGAAAATTGGTAGCTATTTTCAATTTATCTAGGTAAGTTTTCCTGTTTTATAAGTATTTGTCACTTCAGTTATGGTTATTAGTCATGATTTCTTACATTTGCTCAATTTACTTGTTCAGTGATTTTTGTTATTGGTGATCATAAGGTGTTGACATGAAAGATTTTAGTTTGAACAATAAAATCATGTATGATTCACTGTTACTCACTTTTCTTAATTGCTATTCATTTGATCTTGCTTTTCTCTCTCAAAATTGGAGTACTCTATTCAGGTTATTCGTTTCCTCTCCTGTTTTTCTTTTGTAACTTTAGTCAGTGGTTTATCAATTTTATTGATCTTTTCAAAAACCCAGCTTTTTGTTTTGTCAATTTTTTCAGTTGTTCTTCTATTCTGTTACTCGTTTAGTTTTTCTCTAATCTTTATTATCTGTTTTCTTCTGGTGCATGAGGGGTTCCTCTGTTGCTGTCGTTCTACTTTTTCTAGCTGTAGGGTTAATTCTATGGTTTGGGGCCTTTCTTCCTTCTGGATGTGTGCATTTATAGAGATAAATGGACCTCTGAGCACTGCTTTGGCTGTATGCCAGCGGTTGTGATACGATGTGTTTTCATTCTTGATTCCATAAATTTCTTTATTTTGTTCTTGATTTCTTCTATAACCCATGGCTTTTTGAGCAAGATGTTGTTCAGTTTCCATCAATTCAAATTTCTACCTGTTTTTTCTTTTCTTTTTTTTTTCGTGGTTGAGTGGAACTATATGATCCAAATTAAATTTGCATGCACCCTATCTGCAGCTCTTCTGATCTCCTAGCCTGGTGACAGCACGCTCCTCCTTTCTGTTTTGTACATGTCGTATCCTCTTTAACAATCTCTGGTACCCTCCTCTCCACCCTGTCTACTCCTTTCTAGTAGGAGAATAGTAAGACAACATCCTATCGATGCATAGAGCCATAGAGTGCACACAAAATATGGATCATCCTTGTCCACAATAGTGGATTTTACATTAAAATCTATTTTATCTGAGATTAGTATTGCCACACTTGCTTTTCTTTGTATATTGTTAGCTTGGTATATATTATTCCATCCTTTAATTTTCAGTTTGTTCATATCTTTAAGTCTAAGGTGAGTTTCTTGTAAGCAGCGTTTAGAGGAGTTGTGTCTTCTGATCCAAGATGTCACTCATTGTCTTCTTTACTAGACTGTTCAATCTGTTTATATTCAGTGCAGTAATTGATAGGTATGTGTTTAGTGCTGTTATTTTTTATGTTTTTATTTCTGTGTTGGTGTTTTCTCTGTTGCTGTTAATCTGTTCTGGGTCATTCTTCTTTATGGGTTGATTTTTCATCATTTTCAGTGTTGGTTTTGTGTTGTTGAGACTGCTGTGTTACATTTCTAGTTTTGATATGCTGCATGTGTATTGTGCTTTGCAGCTGTCCCTGTAATCCCCCTTAATAACCTAAGTTTAAACCCAATTTTAGCTTCTACATATCTTATTAACTTTCTCTCCATCTGGAAGGACTATAACTACTGTGGTGTATCCCTCTTTTTAATGTGATGATATCTTAGTTTTCATGATAGGATCACTGGATCCTTTCCTTTAATATTATAGCTTTGTTTGAGTTTTGTGCCTTCCCTAACTGAGTAGGTTTCTGGATGATATGTCCCTCATTGCCTCCTTAAATATAGATTTAATGGTTATGTTTTTCTAAGCAAAGGCTTCTTTCAGTATTTCTTGCAGTTTTGGTTTGGTTTTTACAGAGTCTCTAAGTTTCTGTTTATTTGCAAATATCTTAATTTCATCTTCATAATTGAAAGACAGTCTTGCAGGATATGTAATTCTTTGTTGGAAGTTTTTCTCCTTCAAGACTTTGAATATGTTGTCCCACTGTCTCCATGCCCACATCATTTCTGCCAAGAAGTCAGACGAAAACATACAGGGGTTTCCTCTGAATATTAGCTTTGCTTTGAGTCTCGCTGCCTTTAAGAGTTTCTGCTTATGTTTCATTTTGTTAAGATAGATTATAATATGTCTATTCTATTTTTTTTGTGGCATTTGATACACATCTTGGATATCTCTTTTCTTTCATAATTTCAGGCAAGTTTAGTCTCAGCAACTCAACAACTATACTCTCTATGTTTTCAGGTGTCCTTCCCTGTTCAGAAATTCCAATAAATTGTCAATTACTCCTCTTGATAGAGTCCCACATGTTTCTTAATATGTCTTCATTTTTCTTGATTCTTTCCTCTGATTTCTCCTCATGAATGCTCATATCGGTAGCTCTGTCTTGAAGGTCAGTCTGATTTTAAGTTGTTAAATTCTGCTTTCTTGGCTTTGAATTAATTGTCTCATTCTGTAATTTTGTTGTTGATCTGTCAGCTTTGGGAATGTTGATGTTCTATCCATTTGACCAGCTTACTTAATTTTTCATTTTCTCTGCTGCGTTTTGTTTAATGTCTAGGAGGGCTCTCTATATAATTATTTTGTACTCAAACTCTGATAGTTTCAGAAAGGCTTCATCCTCTGGCAAGTTCTCTGAGTCTTTATTTTGGGAGTTTTCTGGAGCCATGGTTGGATTCTTCTTTAAATGTTTGGCTAGACGATGTTGCTTTGGCAACATCTAGAGGCTGTTTAGTTTCTCCAGTGTTGCCTCAACAGTAGCTGTGGCACTGTTTTGAGGAGGAAGTTGGTCACCAGCCTCCTCTATCTACTCTAGTTCTTGGGCCCTATGGAGTGTGTGGTGTAGCATGCTCTGCATCCTGGCTGGCAAAGACGTGGCCATGCTGGTGGAGTCACTGTGAGGCTGTCAACTGACCTTATGATGTGGGTCAGTAAAGGCTGGAAGTGATGCCGTTGGGCTTCACCACAGGTCCAGGCAGTCTTATTTTAAAAAGCTAAAAGCTATCTGACAGTTTCCAAAATCTGTCAGGCCATCTTCTGGCTAATAACACAAGCACTTTTGCTGCTGTCCCCAGATGGTATAATGTAAATCAAAGTAGGGACAGGCTACTGCCAGTCCCCTCCCATAAGACTACCCTGTGTTAAACACAGGTTTTCTGCTTGAAAAGTGCTCTTTGGGCTGGGACTACCTTCCAGCTTGGGAATTAGCCTTTGCTGAGCCCCCTGGGTGGGTAACTCCACCTTCCAGTCAAAGAAGATGGCATCCTGGTCAAGCTGTTCTGCCCACCTCGAAGTAGCCGACTCTATGGTGGAGGTCTGAAAAGAGGGTGGAGGAACTATAGTGCTCAGAGTCTGGAGCCAAGCTCTCAAAATGTAGCTATTCCTTAAGCTGTTTACTTCAACACTGTGGCTCAGCATAGCTACTGGTTAAGCCCATCCCCTACCTGCCAGCCAGCAAAGAGGAAAAATGTTAAAAACACCAGTTACCTTGAGTTCATTGAAGCCAGCCATTCATCACAAGCAGGACTTAGTGAAAGGGAAGAAGTTTGCCATTTAATGGCATGTAGTCTAAACTGGCAGCCCTGTGCCATGTCCTAGGGCTCACTAGATATTCAGAAAGCTCCATTCAATTATCATTTCCAGGCCTTAGTTTTCAGAGGGAATCATGGAGGCGTGTGTTCAGTCTGCCATTTTAACTCCGCCTCCCCACATGTTTCTTAATGCTTCTTCATGTTTCTTATTTCTTTTCTCTGATTTCTCATAAATGCTGTTATCAGCTGCTCTGTCTTCAAGGTCATTAAGTCTGACTTTTGTCTGGTAAATTCTGCTCTTTTGGTTTTGGATTGAATTGTCTAATTATGTAATTTTGTTATTGATATGCTGGCTTCCAGAATGTTGATGTTCTGTCAGTTAGAATAGCTTGCTTAGTTTTTCATTTTGCTCTGCTGCATTTTGTTTACTCTCTAGGAGGGCTGTATATATAATTCTTTTGTGGTCAACCTCTGATAGTTTCAGAAACACTTCTTCATCTGGGGAGGTTTTTGAATCTTTATTATGGGAATTTTCTGGAACCATGGTAGGCTGTTTCTTTAAATGATTAGCAATGGTCTCTTGCCTTTGAGCAATCTGGAGGCTGCATAGTGTCTCTGGTATTACCTCAACAGAAGCTGAGGAGTATTTCTGAGAAGGGAATTGGTCACCTGACACCTCTAGGTACTCTAATGACTTGCCCTAGTAGACTCTCCACCTCCTGGCTGGTAAAGACACAGCCCTACTTATTGAGTCACTAGGGTGCTGTGAGCCGACCCTGTGATGTGAGTCAGTTAAGGCTGGAAGAGAAGCCAGCAGGCCGCTCAGCAGTTATTTCTCCAGGCAGTCTTGTTGTGAAAAGCTGGGAGCTGCCCAACAGATGCTGAAATCTTTCAGGCCATCCAGTGTTGCAAGCCCTGCCTTCTGACTGACAATGGAAGCATCTCCTTAGCCATCTCCAGGTGCTATATAATGTAGTTCAAAGTAGAGAGGGGTCATGGCCTTGCTGCCATCCTCAGCCAGGCCCCACCTGTAAGGTCACACTGTGCTAAACATAGCCTTTCTGCTGGAAAAGCACTTGCCAGACTGGCACTGCTTCTCAGCTTGGGAATTAACTGCCGCTGAGTCCTCCAGTTGGGTGACTTTGCCTCCTGTCTGACCACGATGGTGTCCCAGCTGAGCTACTCCTCCCCCATGGAGCTGCAGAATCTCTGGTAGAGCTCAGAAAAGAGGTTGGAGGGGAAGTGGTGCCCTCAGTCAGGAGCCAGACTCTCAAAATGTGGCTATGTCATGCACTGTCTCTCTGCTGTGCTGTACACTGTTTACTTTAGCACTACAGTGCAGTGTCTTTGCCAGCTCATGCCCAGTACCTACCTGCCGGAGAACAGAGAAGGTATTAGTACCTGAAGTCCACCTAAGCAGTGAGTCAGCAAGAGCGGGGCTCAGTGTGTGCTGCCCTGTTTTAGACAGAGGTTGTTTCCTGTTTAGGGGTACATAGTCCAGTCTGACAATCCCATGCCATACCCTAGGGTTCCCTGGATGTTCAGAGTGCTCTGGTCAGTCCTCATTCCAGGCCTTAGTTCTCACAGGGAATTGAGGAGATGTGTGTCTACTCTGCCATCTTGGCCCCACCCCCGCAAAATTGGAGTACTCTAGAAAAATAATTCTTAGTGAACTTATTTATAGGTATACCACTGAGAAGCTGCTGTTGTTTTGATAGGGTCTCCTACTTCTGCATCTGGCACCCCAGCGGCCAGTGCTGGATAGGGTCTGAGGCTGAATGTGGACAGGCAACGGGATGAGAAAATCTCACACATGAAAACACATCACCCATGCATGAAACATGTCAGTCACACAAGAACAAATAGACACATCACACAAGATAAAGTTGGGGCCAGGTGGGACCATGATCTGTGATGGAGAATCATGGACACTGGTCTGCTTTCACAAGCTTTATTTATAGGCTTAACAGGTAGGAAGTCAACAGGATAGTACATAGCCAAAAATGGTCATGATCTTTGTTACAGAGCACACGGAAGTTGTTTTCAAACAAAGGACAGGAGCATGCAAACAGTTTCAAGGAAATAGCTCTAGCTTTGGGCTATTATATTACAAATAGCTTTGTCTGGGCTAATAGCCAACAGATACCTTCAAGGAAACAGTGTAGCCTGAAGTGCAAATGGTTCATCCTAGGCCTGTTATTCTGCAAACAGTTTCAAGGCACCAAACATCATGGGGAGAGGGAGGAGGGGGCAAGTGGGCTAGGACACAATAGTTTCCAGCCTGCTGCATTCTACAGTCTGAGTCTTATTTTTAATAACAGAGATTGCTTTTTAGCTTTTTGAGCAACCTAGAATTCTAGCTCATATCAGTTAAGAGATAAGGAAAACTAGGACAATGTCAGATACTGAAAGTAAGATACATTAAATGGAGGCTTTAGGACTGAAACTAATAGTAATTGTCATTACTATCTTCATTAAGTTAGCTATTTCATGTAAGCTTCATCCTGAATCTTGAGAAGCATCCATCTTTGACAGCCTGGTTGGGTGATCATTTTGTGTGACTGACTCCCTTATTGAAATTAGTGGAAGGTCAGTACTTATTTGTATGTGTTGGTATTTATATTGTTTTCTTCCTTGGAATGTGATGATAAAATGATTTTCTAACTTTTAATTGATGTCTAAATATTTCCATATTTTAATCTCAGGGAACTTTTGACACCTCAACAGCATTATGATTGGGGTTTAAGAGCTTTAAAGACAGTTCTGAGAGGAAGTGGAAATCTTCTTAGACAGCTGAAGAAAAATGGCACTAAACAGAATGGTATGATTATTCCAAATGTAATCACTTATTGTTAATAAGCTTTCAATTTTAGAATAGCATATATTTACAAAAAAATCACAAGGATAATATAGAATGTTCCCATATGCTCTGCTTCCCTTCCAGTTTCACCCACTGCTGGTGTCTTACATTTCTAACAACTAATAAACCAATACTGATACATTATGTCTTAACTAGTGTCCATACTTTGTTCATATTTCCCTGGTTTTTAAACTGATGTCATATACTAAATTTTTATTGTGCATTGAATGTTAACTGCCAAAATATAAGTATCTCTATGAGACAGGGTTTCCTTTCCATAGAGTTCGAATCTCAGGGTGCCCATATTTTAAATAATATCATTATCATTTACACTTGAATAGTACTTTACTATTTGTACTGTATCTTGTAATCCTGTAACAATTCCATGATGTAGACAAGTGTTATTATTATTCCATTCTTACATATGAGAAAGTTGAGTCCCAAGCATTTAAATGATTCATCTGAGAGAACATGGCAGTCATGAAGTAGTAATTTGATCAGTTTATATCATGTAATGTATCTTTAAATGCTACTAAATTTTAGTGAATCATTTAATTATTAACAATTCACTTCAAGGCTGTATAACAGTTTATAACTCTCTTTGTAGTCCTTAAATTGATAACAAATAATTTTAAAATGAAACTTTTCTCTCCAGTTAATGAAAACCATATTGTGGTACAAGCACTGAGGCTTAATACAATGTCGAAGTTTACGTTTACTGATTGCAGTCGCTTTGATGCCCTGATTAAAGATGTCTTTCCTGGAATCGACTTTAAGGAAGTAGAATATGACGAGCTAAGTGCTGCATTAAAGCAAGCCTTTGAGGAGGCCAGTTATGAAATCATACCCAACCAGGTAACTGTAAGGGATATTTTATAGTATATTGACCCTTCTCCTAGTTAATTCCTAGGTGGTGAATTTATGTGTCATCTTTCAACTTTAACTTCCCTTCCTTAGGAAAGTCTTCCTTGATTTTTAAGTCCAGTTTAGTCATCTTGTTATGTATTTCCACTGCTCTTTTATATATACTTGTTTGATGTTTAATTGTATATTTCATTAATATTGATTCCCCCCCCCCATGAAGTACAGGTATGTGTCTTTTTTTCCTCAGTATTTGATTTCTAATGCCTGTCATAGGGAGCCCTGGTGACACAGTGGTTAAGAACTAAGGTTGCTAATCAAAAGGTCAGCAGTTTGAATACCAGCTGTTCCTTGGAAATCCAGGGTCCAACTCTGTTCTGTATGGTCACTGTGAGTCTAACTTGGTGGCAACAGGCTTGGCACAGCTGAAGACCCATCGTAAATTTTTGATTGTTGATTACATATGATTCACTTTTATTTTAATAATTGCTTTGGAGAAGTTTCTTTTAAAAGGTCTTACTGGAAACTCTTGTGCCATAGTGGTTAAGTGCTACGTCTGCTAACTAGAAGGTCAGCAGTTCAAATCTGCCACGTGCTCCTTGGAACCTCAATTGAGCAGTTCTATTCTGCCCTATAGGTTCATTATGAGTCAGAATTGACTTGACGGCAGTGTGTTTCATTTTTGGTACTGTGAACCAAAGATTCATGTTTATAATGAACATTTTTCTCTCTGTTGTTTTGAATGAGTGGATGAGTGAGTGTCCAGAATAATGAATGTACTGTATAACCAAATACTTGGAAAGTATTCTTGTTTCTTTTAATGATGCACTGTTTCTATTTAAGGCTTTATCTTCCAGTAAAGAAATCAGAGAGTTAATTTATATGTTTTACAATAGAGAAACTGTTATAGAATAGGAGCAGAGTTGAGTATGACTGACACTGTAAATTATATGTGGACATATATATATTTTTCCTACTAGATCAAGAAAGCTTTGGAATTGTATGAACAATTATGCCAGAGAATGGGAGTTGTTATTGTTGGTCCAAGTGGTGCTGGGAAATCAACACTTTGGAGAATGTTAAGGGCTGCACTTTGGAAAACTGGCAAGATGGTGAAACAATATACCATGAATCCTAAAGCTATGTCTAGGCATCAATTATTAGGCTATATTGACATGGATACAAGAGAATGGTCTGATGGTGTTTTGACAAATAGTGCTCGCCAAGTGGTTCGAGAACCTCAAGGTTGGTCTCCATGGCATTCCTTAATAGTTTTTAGACAATGTTAGAAGCTGTCTACGATGCTGTCTTTATCAAGGCTTATACATGACCATTACCTACTTTATGTACATTTGATATTTTAGCAACTATTTTTTCTTAGAGGGCTCATGACTTGCTATCCTTTTAATGGCTTACAGCCTATATAACTTTTATTATAATTTAAACTCAGATTAATTTGTATGAATTTTAATTCACAAATAATATACTGAATAAATAGAAAATCTTTAGCTGATGAGTTGATAAAATAAGCAAGATGACAAAATTTACTTGTTAAAATCGTATGTGAATTTTATCAATTCATCAGTTTGAAAGTAGTGTTTTGAAAATGTTAGTGGTAAAACGGTAGACTCCTTGGTCTGAAATTTTTGACTTCATGATGGAAGAAATTTTGAGCCAGAAACAGAAGAGACTCTCCACTTGTCTAGGTCATAATGTAATTAATTGTTATTTTATAAGACAACAAGTTGAAAATTCAGAGCGCTAAGGAATTTTCAATGCAGTCTCTTATTTTCTATATACTACTATCTCAGTAAAATATTACCTGCATGATTTTTCACTTTTATTAGTCATATTTTCTTCACTGAATTATTTCAAAAGTCTAAGTACAACTTAAGACTACTCCTGTTTTAGGAAGGATGAATAAAAAAGTGTTCTGGAAAGACTTGTTTATACAACTTGTTCAATCCTCCTTTTTGAGATTGTCTGTTTTGTTTTTATATATCAGCCATTTGACAGTGGTAACCTTTTTGTTTTCACATAGGGCTCCGAGTGTGGGCTTTTTTTTTGTATTTTCTAAAAGAAGTATCACCTAGCAAACATGCATATATTTTTTTAACATGGTAAAAGACAAAGGATGAAGAATATCTTACAGGTATCTTATGAGAATAAAAATAACTTAGGCTGTAACACCAGGCTTTCTTTTAACTGAGTTTATCAATTCTGTATATCTGTAAACAAATACAGTGTTATCACAAAGTATGTAATTGAATCTTTTACCTTCTTTGCCAGGATTGTCCTTGGGTTCTCCAGCATATTTGCAGTCCAAATTAACATGAAAAATTTTAACTTGGTCAAATTTTTGTTGTTTATTTTAGATTCCATAATATAAATAATATTTATAAAAATCACTTCTAAAAAAATAGATTATTTTATTCTACATCGTTAGTATTTTATTACTGTTGTATGTATTTTCATTCTGTTTTATTTCCAATATTTTATTTTGAAAATAGATGTCAGCTCATGGATAATCTGTGATGGTGATATTGACCCTGAATGGATAGAATCTTTGAATTCTGTATTGGATGATAATCGACTGCTTACTATGCCCAGTGGAGAAAGGATTCAGTTTGGCCCAAATGTGAACTTTGTGTTTGAAACACATGATTTAAGTTGTGCCTCTCCAGCTACAATATCTAGAATGGGAATGATTTTCCTAAGGTAAGCCCTAGAACATTTGAATACATTGTATATTGAATATATTCAACTATTGTTTTGGTTTCATAGCTAAGTAAATAAATATGTTATGGATAATTTATGAATATTTTTCCCCATTTTGATCAATTTTTTGTTTGCTTTTAATTCATTCAGAGCAGTACTTCATTTATTTTAATTCATTTAACTTGAGCAATTTAGTCAGTATTAGTTTATAAAAAATATTTTTGTTTAAATTAAAGAGTAATTTTTTCTTTGTTATTGCTCTTATTTAACTATTATAATTGAGTTCAGCGAAGTTAATGTATTAATTACAAGCTGAAGTCTAATTTAAATCTAAGTGGCAAGATTTTAATAATATATCCGTAGATTCATAGAATTTTAGGGCTAAACCAAGTTTTCGGGTACTGTGGTCTAAACAGTGGTTCAGCATTTGGCTACTAACCCCAAAATTGGTGGTTTGAATCTACCAGCCACTCTTTGTAAACCCTATGAGGCATTTCTACTGTGTCTTACAGGGTTGCTATGAGTTAGAGTCAACTCAGTGACAGCAGGTTTGGCATTGTTTTGGCTGTAGTCTAACACCTTCTTTTATAAATTGAAAAGCTTTTTATTTAATGTATTTTCCTTTTTCTCTGTATTTGGAAGAGCCTTAAAGAAAAAAAAAAGATTAATAAATTAATATTAGATAGCATATAAAATAGGCACATGCTAGAGCATGAGCATTTAAACCAGTTTTATTTCCCAAGATGTGAATATGCTGGAATGGATTAGAAACTTTTATTTTACTTTTCGAATTTATTTTTTAGAACTGGTTGCATATTAGCCTGTGTAAGTGCTCTACTCTTTTAGGGGCATTTAAAGCCCCTGTTTTAGCTGTGGGGTGACATGATATTGTAATTAAGTTTGTTCAGATTGCATTTCAATAATTATTTAATTACTTCTTTGATAGTATTGTAGAAATGATTTGTATTAATTGATACTGAATCTCAGGTGACATTTGCAGAAATTAATTATTTAAAAACATTGGTATTGGTTTTAGCTTTTTAGCAGCATTGTCATACAATCTGTCTTATTTATGCAGTGTATTATCACATTTCTTGTAAGAAAACAGGATAAGTTTACAGTTAGATTTTTTCAATGATTATTGAATATATGTGCTGCATATGGCATTAAATCAGGCACTTTACGAGAGCCAGTACAAAAAATAAGTAAAGCTAACATTCATGAGTGCCTGTATTCAAGGAATTTACCTTAAAGTAGAGGAGGTAAAAGAAATACGACAACACTTATAATACAATGTAGAATATAAATGAAATAAAAGATTAGTGGAGTGTCGTGGAGGTATAACCAAAAGCACTGCATTTTGTTCTACAAGATTTGAAAATTGTTTCTAAAGCAAGTATTACTTGTCATGGGCATAGGGTATATGATTTTATGTGCAGTGCAAATGCATATGAACATTTTGGTACTTAGATATTTAGTTTGTTCCTTAGCTTTAGATTTCATTCATTCCTCTAGAATGTATTGAGCACTTGCTTTGTGGCAGGTCAGACAAGGACCTTTCAGTAGTGAAAGGAAAAGATTACTGGTTTAAATCAGGATTGTATTGGGCAAACCAAGATAGATAGTTGCCATAGGCTTTGAGGGATTGCCATTGACAAGAATATCTCTGTTCTGAAGGAGTTTTTGGTTTGTCTGTTTGGAACCTGTCTACCTGAATAAAAGGAATTGGAATACTTACCTTTTATCTTTTCTTTTATTATTTTAAAATTAGACTTACATAGAAAATGTTCAAGGAGAAATTTCAAGGGCTCACTGGTAGTATTGCTATGAAACAGTAACTGAAGACAGGAAAAATGGAAAAGAAGCCCCTTATCAATTCTAAAGTTTTTAATCTTTGGGTTATTTTCTTCTTCTTCTTCTTTTTTTTTTTTTTTTTGGTGATTAAGTGAAGCTATACAATCCAAATTGATTTGCATGCCTACCTATCTGCAGTTCCTTCTGCTCTGCCCACCTGGTGACAGTACACTCCTCCTTTCTGTTCCATACTTCTAGTGTCCCCTCAACAAATGTCTGTTCCCTCCTCTCCACCTTCTTCTCTCCCATCTAGAAAGAGACCAGTAGGACTGCCTCCTATAAATGCATAGAACTATAAAGTATATATTGCATATGGTCATACTGTGTCCCTAAGTCCAGTCCATTCTTGTCTGAAAAGTTGACCTCATTACTAGTTCTGATCAGGGACAGCAACAGGTCTAGGGGCCATATTCTCAGGGGAGCTTCCAGGCTGTCAGACCATCAATTCAGGTCATTTAGAAGAGTCCTTGGGCTACACCTCTCTTTTTCTCATGTTGGCTCAGGGACTCTACATTGTGTCTCCTGTCACGGCCGTCTTTGGTGGTAGCCAGGCATCAACTGGCTCTTCCAGTCTCCTGTTGATGCAGTCTCCCCTTCATATGTGTCCTTCTGTCTCCTGGACTCTTTTTACCTTGCGTCTTTGATGTTCTTGGTGATCATTTGTTCCATATGAGTTGGGGCCATTATTTGGTGCACCTCAGATGGCAGCTCACTAACATTTAAGACCCCAGATGCCACTCACCAATGTGGGGTGCAGAAGACTCTCTTAGCAATGGAATGATTATGCCAGTTGGCCTGGATATCCTAATCTATGGGTTGTTTTTTATTGTTTTTTTATAATCACATAAGGTACAGTTTTGAATAGGATGTAAATATTTAATTTCAGTCCTTAGATGTTACTCATGTAATTAATTGCTTTGCTGAAAGATCTTCAGTTATTAACAGTGGTGTTAGAATTTAGGTAGTAATCAAGTAATAGACTTTTTATGGGATAGAGGAAAAGAAAAAGTATTTTTAAAGATAATGCAGTGTAAGTTTAAACCAGTGCATCTTAAATATTTATGTGTAGTAAATCACTTGATGAATCTTGTTAAAATGCAGATTTTGATTAAGTAGCCTTGAGTGGATCTTGAGAATCTCTATTGATAATAAGCAGGCCACATTTTGAGTATGAAGAGTTAGGTCAGCTTCTCAGTCATGTTGTTGATTGTAATTATTCTTTATATTCATAATGTAGATGGAAATTGTTGTTTTATTTTACAAAAATGATGTGTATGCATGTTTCTATATCAGTGTCTATGTATGAAAATGATTTATGACTCTTGTACAGTAGCAAAGAAAATACATACTTAAAATAATGTTTATTGGAGCAGAAATTTATTTCTAAAGTAAATTGATAGTTCTTCACATAGTTTCTCATGTGTTTGTATTACTTTGTATCAGTGATGAAGAGACGGACATTAATTCCTTGATAAAATCTTGGTTAAGAAATCAGCCCACTAAATATAGGAGTAATCTTGAAAACTGGATTGGAGATTATTTTGAAAAGGCTCTTCAGTGGGTTTTAAAACAGGTAAATTAACCATAATATTTTATAATTAATTGTGTAGCAGAGAGATACGATGAATGAGATTGATGCTTATATATAGCTATTTTTGTGGAAGAAGGAACATGAGAGACAGATCTCTTCATTACTGGGAAAAGGCATTATCCTTCTGTATATCCTGGCATAAATCTTTGTTATGTTAGTCTGCACTGTAATTCTCTCATTCATAATGCCTTGTGCTGCTTACCAAAACATCTTGAAGTGAATAGTGGAATGCTTTTCTAATTTTTACTAACAAAACCGTGTTACCTCTGTATTTTACTTATATATCAGTAAATACCTGTGTGTGTATCATAGCTATCAATAAGTACCTGTGTGTATATCATAGAATAAAATAAAGCAAGTACTAAAGTAGAAAAGGATGGTGAGTTATTCACCGTAATATTGAAAATATTTACTTTCTCAACAAAAATTTATTGAATAATATGCGTTAAGTAATATGGTGAAATCTGTGTGTGCTGGAACTAGAGCAAGCTGCCTTGTTTTTCTGGATCTCAGAAATTTTCTGCCTTTGACAAGGTATGTTTTATTGAAAAATATTTGTGTTTTCCTTCTCTGACAGGTTTCTGCCTTATCAAGTTTCAAGCTTTCACAGGTTTTATGTATTAGACTTGGATTCTGAGAGGTATAGGTTAATAGGATAATGCCTTTCTTTTTGAACAGAAGAGGAAAGTGACATATATACTGATAAACAACATAAACAATCAGAATAGAATGAAAGTCGGAGGCCTAAGGTCTTGTGAGAAAATGACATAAATGGGATTAATTTATCTGGAGGATTCTAGGAGGAAGCTGGCTTTCCACTCCTCTGTGTGACTGAGCTGGTTCCTTCTATGTACTTCTGTAGTAAATTTGAAATTTACTGATTATACTCTTGTTGCCTGTTTATACTGAATTATAAGCAGTCTGTGGGCAAGCACCCAGCCTGCCTTGCTGCTTTGTATCTTTGCTGTAACAAGGTAGTGAATGAATAACAATGCATAAGCTTACTTAAATTTCTGGTGTCTACATTGTAGCACCTTTTCAGGTGTGCTGTTATTCATTAATATCATTAATACAAACATAAATGTCTTAAGCATCTAGTGCAGCTATAACAGAAATACCAAAAGTGACTGACTTTAAAAAGAGAAATTTTATTCTGTCATAGTTCAGTAGGCTAAAACTCCAAACTCAAGGCATCTATTCCAGGGGAAGTCTTTCTCTGTTGGCTCTGGAGAAAGGTCCTGTTGTCAATTTTCCCCTAGAATGGGAGCTTCTGAGGTTCAGAGACCCCTAGTGCTTTCCAAAGAATACATTCTTTTCCCAGTGTTGTTTCTTCCTTGGTGGTAGGAAATTCCCAAATCTCTCTGTTAGCTTCTTCTTTTTTATATATCTCAAGAGAATGCTGCAAGGCATGATACAAACTTACACTTGAGTCCTGCTCTACAACACTACTGCTGCCAGTCTTCCCTTATTAACATAATAGAGGAATATCACAGAATACCTGGAATCATGGCCCTGATAAATTGCTGCACACAGTTTTTCTGGGGGAGACACAACTCTATCTATGATAATACATAACCCAACAAGGCTTCCCAATGCAAATAGCTTCAGGTTATCTACCTGAATGCTGGTCGTATTTGTGTGAATCTTACAATGAGGAATATAACATAAGATTGAATATACATGCTTGTGACTATAGAAACAATGACAATATAAGACTATTAAGCTTTTGAGTGGATACCAAAGATTTCATTAGAAAACAAACTGGTTCTGTTTTGAAGTCAGGCAACTGTGTTTATTTGAAATTTTTCATGTGTTGAGATTTCCTTCCTTCTTGTCCTGAACCTTTTTTTTTTTTTTAGAAAAATCATACTTGGATTCAGAGAGACATACCATAATGTATGCACCAGTCAAATACTGATTTTATTTGTAAATAATTGCTTTTTTATATTAATTCAGTAAATTAAGCAACCTAGAGAAATATATATTTCTTTTCTCTCTCCTTTTAAACCTAAAACTCTTAGCATAACCTAAGAAGCTTCTACTATCACTTCCAACTTCCTACTGCTCTTACTCTTTCTCCTCCCCACTATCCAAATACTATTGTAGGCAGAGTGATGTTTTAAAAATGTAAATTGAGTCCGTTAACTCTCCTGTGTAAAAACATTAAGGCAGTAAAAATAAAACTTATGCTTCCTGTAATGCCCTGTACTATATAACCTGGATTTTGACTATTTCTCTGATTTAAGCTACTTTTCCCTTGCCCCCATGGATCTGTTACTATGTCATACTGTGTGGGCTTGTGTATTGCTATGGTGGTAGAAGATATGCCAGCATGGTATTCAGATACCAGCAGGGTCACCCATGGTGGACAGATTTCAGCTGAGCTTCCAGACTGAGAAAGACTGGGAGTAAGGATCTGGCAATCTACTTCTAAAAAAAAATTAGCCAGTGAAAACCTCCCGAACAGCAGTGGAACACTATCTGATATGGTGCCAAAAGATGTAGTTGTCAGGCACTCAGAAGACTGGTGAAGAGCTACCTTCTTAAAGTAGAGCTGACTTGAGTGATGTGGATGGAGTTAAGTTTTTAGAACCTTTGTTTACTTACGTGGCATGACTCAAAATGAGAACAAATAGCTGCAGACATCTGTTAGTTATCAGAATGTGGAATGTACTAATTGTGAATCTAGAAAAAATGAAATGTAAATGAAAATGAAATGGAATACATAACCATCGATATCCTAAGCATTGGTGAGCTGACATAGATTGGTACTGGCCACTTTGAATGAGATGATCAGTGTGGTCTACAATGCTGGAAATGATCAACTGAAGAGGAATGGCCTTGCATTCAACATCAAAAGAACATTTCAAGATGTATCCTGAAGTACAGTGCTGTCCCACAAGGAAGATGAGTTAATGTATTATTGAAATTCATGCACAAGCCACTAAGGCCATAATTGAAGAAATAGAAGATTTTTACCAACTTCTGCAATCTGAAATTGATCAAGCATGCAATCAGAGGACAGTGATAATCATTGGTGACTGGAATGCGAAGTTTGGAAACAAAGAAGAGGAATTAGTAGTTGGCTAATATGACCTTGGTGATATAAATGATAGAGATCATATGATAGAATTTTATAAGGCTGATGACTTATTGATGGCAAGTAGCAATCAGTGTAACTGATTTCACATCATATGTGAAAATAGTAGGATGTCATTAAAAAGTACAGAAAAGGAAGAAAAGACTAAAATGGATGTCAGAAGTGACTCTGAAACTTGCTCTGGAATGCTGAGTAACTAAAGCGAATGGAAGAAATGATGAAATAAAAACTGAACAGAACATTTCAAAGAACAGCCTGAGAAGACAAAGTATTATAATGATGTGTGCAAAGACCTGGAGTTAGAAACACAAAAGGGATGAACATACTCAGCATTTCTCAAGCTGAAAGTACTGAAGAAAAAAATTTAAGGCTTGAGTCACAAAGGTGACAGAATCTATGGGTAAAATAGTAAATGACATTGGAAGCATTGAAAGAAGGTGGAAGGAATATACAGTCACTATATTAAACAGAATTGGTTGATGTTCAGTCATTTCAGGAGGTAGCATGTGATCAAGAACTGATGGTACTGAAGGAAGAAGGCCAAGCTGGAAATGACAACAGTGGTGGAAAACTAGGCTACAGGAAACAGAATACTGAGATGTTTCAACAAATTGGTGCAGCACTGGAAGTGCTCACTTGTGTATGCTACAAAATTTGCAAGACATCCAACTAGCCAACTGGCCAGAAGAGATCCATATTTATGCCTCTTCTAAAGAAAGGTGATCCAACAGAATGTGGAAATAATATCATTAATATCATGCAGAGGTACGGTTTTGCTGAAGATCATTCAAAAGAGGTTGCAAGAGTACTTTGATGGGGAACTGCCAGAAATTCAAGGCATGTTCAGATGAAGACGTGTAGTAGTCATTTAGTTGTGCTATGACAGAAATACCACAAGTGGATGGCTTTAAAAAAGAGAAATTTATTTCTTTAAAGTAAAGTAGGCTTCAAACTTCAAACTCAGTCATCCTTCTTCCTCTGGACCAGGAGCTGCTTCATGCAGGGACCCCTGGTCCGAAGGACAAAGTGTGTTTCCAGTGGTGCTTTCTTGGTGCTTTGAGGTACCCTGTCTCTCTGCTCACTTTCTGTTATTTCCCAGAAGATTGCCTCAACACAATCCAGGTATATAGATTATATCCCACCTCATTAACAGAGCTGCCCTCCGTTCTTCCTCATTAACATAAAGACAGGATTTACAATGTATGGGAAAAAACTACACAGTACTAGAAGTCATGGCGTAGTCGAACTTATACACACGTATTTTGTGGGATGTAATGCAACCCATGACATTGACAGGGGACTGCCAGAAGCTCAAGCCATATTCAGAAGAGGACATGGAACCACAGATATCATTCCTATGTCAGGTGAATCCTGGCTGAAAATAAAGAACACCAGAACCATGTTTACTTGTGTTTTATTGACTATCCAAAGGCATTTGATGTTATGGATCATAACAAATTATGGATAACATTGCAAAGAATGGGAATTCCAGAACACTTAATTGTGCCCATGGGGAACCTGTACATAGAAGAAATGGTAGTTTTTCAGACAGAACAAGGAGATATACTGTATTAAAGTCAGGAAAGTTGTGTGTCAGGGTTGTATCACCATACCTATTTAAACTGTATGCTGAGCAAATAATCTGAGAAGCTGTATTGTATGAAGATAATGGACAGCAAAATTGGAGGAAGACTCATTAACAGCCTGTGTGATGCAGATGATACAACCTTGCTTGTTGAATGTGAAGAGGACCTGAAATACTTAATGATGAAGATCAAAGACTATGTCCTTCAGTATGAATTATATCTTATCATGAAGAAAACAAAAATCCTTACAACTGGACCAGTAAACAACATCTTGATAAATGGAGAAAAGATTGAAGTTGTCAAGGATTTAATTTTACTTGGATCCACAGTCAATACTCATGGAAGCAGCATGTAAGAAATCCAAGGATTCATTTCATTGGACAGATCTGCTGCCAAAGACATCTGCAAATTGTTAAGAAGCAAAGATGTCACTTTAAGGACTAAAGTGTGCCTCATCCAAGCTGTGGTCTTTTCAGTCACCTCATATGCATGCAAGAATAAGGAAAACCAGAGAATTGATGCCTTTGAATTATTGTGTTGTTTAAGAATACTGACTACAGGGGCAGAGTCAAGATGGCAGACTAAAAACACATCTACCTAAATCCCTCTGGAAACTAAGACCTGATAATTAAATGAAGACTTCTGGACACCTAGTGAGGACATGGAATAGGGCTCTAAACTTGGACTTCATACCACTGAATGGAAAACCTCCTCTCCTTTGCTGACCCTGCTCTTGGTGAGTACTGGCGTTCACAGACTGAAGGTAACTCACCATTTTAACTTTTTTTTTCTCTGTTCTAGCTAGCAGGCAGAGCTGGGACTTGACTAGCAGCTAATCTCAGATGCACTGCTGGTGGGATCAGCAGGGGAAGTTTCCATATTTTGAAGAGCCCAGCTTTGGACTCTGTGCATCTTGACACATTTGGCCTCTCTTTTTGCTTCTGCCATAGAATATCTGGTACCGAGACAGGCAGTGAGCTTGTGTGGGACTCTATCTTGTTCAACTGGGAGGTGGGAATACTCATATGGAGGCCTTAGCTGGACCTAATTCCTAGGCTGGGAGGCAGCACCTGACTAGAGGAGAGCACTTTTCTGACAGAAAAACAGTATTCTACACAGTGTTGCTTACAGCTGGGGCCCGACAGCATAGGCCAGCAGGGAAGTAGCCTTTCTGTATTTTGACCTAGTTTATAACATCTGGGATTCGATATAGAAGTGCTTACTTTGCCAACTGGGAAGAGGGACCTATACACCTGAAAACCTGACTGACTTTGGAACTTGTCAGATACTTTTTACCTCTTATTTTAAAACAGCCTAGAGAAACAACTGCAGTCCATCCTCACAGCATCTCTCTGAGTGTCTGTTGACTGACATGGTGCCCCCAAACGAAAAATTGGATAAAAGCGTAACCAAGAAATCACCTATAGCTTCAGAAAGCCCCCAAAAGAAAGCACCACAGAACTTCCCAGATGAAGAAACCTTTCTGAAACTATTGAAAGGTGACTATGAAAGGATTATATGTAGAGCTCTCCTAGACCTTATACAGAATGCAGCAGAGCAAAATGAAAAATTAAGCAAGCTATTCAATCTGATAGAATACCAGTAATCTGAAATCCAACAGATCAAGAATAAAATCAAAGACATAGAAACTTCAATTCAAAGCCAAGAAAGCAGAATGGAACACATGGAAAATAAACTTTATGACTTGGAAGCCAGAGCTGCTGACTCCAGCATCTATGAGGAGAAATCAGAAAAAAGAAACAAGAAAAATGAAGAAGCATTAAGAGGAACAATCTACGATTATTTGGAGTTCCTGTACAGGGCGAGACAGCTGAGAACACAGAGAGTATTGTTGCTGAGCTGCTGACAGAAAATTTCCCAGAAATTATGAAAGAGAATATAGATATCCAAGATATGTAGCAACTGCCATTCAATATAGTTTTCAAAAGAAAGACTCCAAGACATATTATAATGAAGCTTAACAAAATGAAACATAAGCAAGATTCTTAAAGGCAGCAAGACTCAAAGCAAAGCTAACATTCAGTGGGAAGCCCTGTAGATTTTCTTTGGATTCCTCAGCAGAAGCGGTGCTGGCATGGAGACAGTGACATGACACATTGAAAGCCTTGAAGGAGAACTTCCAACCAAGAATTATATATCCTGCAAAACTACCTTTCAAATATGAAAATGAAATGAAGACATTCACAGATAAACAGAAAGTCAGAGACTCTGTAAAAACCAAACCAAAGCTACAAGACATACTGAAAGACTCTCTTGGCTTAGAAAAACAAAACCAGTAACTATATGTTTTAGAAGAAGTTACAGGACACATAACCAGAATCTTACTCAGTTACAGAAGGCTTCGAACTTCAATCAATGTTATAACAATGAAAGAAATGATCCAGTGATCATATCATGAAAACTATGTCATATTAAAAAGAGGGATGTACTACAGTCGTTACGGTCCTTCCAGGTGGAGAGGAAGTTGATAAGGATGGTAGTAATTAAAATTGGGTTTATACATAGTTTATTAAGGGGGATTATAGGGGCAGCTGTAAAGCACAATAAAGATGCAACGTATCCAATCAAGAAATGTAATACAGGAGTCTGAACAACCACAAAACCAACCCTAAAAAAGGTGAAAAATCAATTCACAAAGAAGAATGTCCCAGAACAGATTAATAAGAATAACAGAGAAAACATCAACACAAAAATAAATGTATCACAGTGGCAGTGCTGAACACATACCTATCAATAATTACATTGAATGTGAATGGACTGAACACTCCAGTGACATCTTGGATCAAAAGATACAACGTATCCATATGTTGCCTACAGGAAACTCACATAAGACATAAAGATATGAACAAACTCAAAATTAAGGGATGGGAGAATATATATCAAGCTAACAATACACAAAGTAGAGCAGGTGTGGCAATTCTAATCTCAGATAAAATGGATTTTAATGTAAAATCTGCTCTCATGGACAAGGATGGACACTATTGCTGAAAGGTTCAATATACAAGCAGGACTTAACAATATTAAATATTTATGCAACTCGGCATTTGGCAATACTAGAGCACCTGCATACGTCAAAGAAACACTGAGTACACCCCAAAATGAGATAGATTGCTCCACGATAATAGTCAGTGACTTCCACACTCCACTCTCAATATTGGACAGATTGTCTAGAAAAAAGGTCAGTGATTGCCACAATTAACCAACTAGACCTCAATGACATATGCAGAGTTTTCTGTCCATCAGCGGACAACTACACCGTCTTCTCCAGTGCACATGGAACATTCTCCAGAATAGACCATGTGGTAGGACATAAAGCAATTCTCAACATAATGCATATCATTGAAATAATTCAAAGCATCTTCTCAGATCATAAAGCCATAAAAGTCAAAATCTGTAGCAGAAAAAGCATAGATAGAAAATGAAACTCATCGAAACTGAACAACATCTTGCTCAAAAAGGCATGAATTATAGAAGAAATCTAGGATGAAATAAAGAAATTTATGGATTCCAGTGAGAATGAAAACACTTCCTACTATGGGATACAGCCAAAGCAGTGCTCAGAGGTCAGTTTGTCTCCATAATGTGCACATTTGGAAGGAAGAAAGAAACCAAACCTAAGAACTGACCCTACTGCTTGAACAAGTAGAGAGTAAACAACAGAAGAACCTCTCAGGCACCAGAAGAAAACAGATCATAAAGACTAGAGCACAATTAAACGAGTTAGAGAACAGAAGAACAATTGAAAAAACTGAAAAGACCTAAAGCTGGTTTTCTGAAAAGATCAACAAAATTAAAAGCCATCGGCTAAACTGACTAATGAAAAATAGGAAAGGAAACAACCCACATAAGAAATGAGAGGGGAGATTTCATAAAAGATCCAACAGAAATAAAAAATATCGTAACAATACTATGAAAGACTCTAACAAATTTGAAAACCTAGAGGGAATGAACAAATTCCTTGATTCGTACTCAAATTACTCAAATTATCACAACATGAAGCAGAACAATTTAATAAACCCATCACAAAGGAAGAGATTTAAAAAAGTCCTTAAAAAAAAAAAAAAAAAAAAAACTACCAGCAAAAAATAGCCTGGGCCCAGATGGCTTCTCTGCAGAATTCTACCAAGGTTTTAGAAAAGAATTAGCTCCAACACTACTGAGACTATTTCACAGTATAGAAAGGGATGGAATACTCCCAAATTCATTGTATGAAGCCAGGATAACCCTGATACCAAACCAGGGAAAGACTCAACCAAAAAGGAATACTACAGACTGATGTCACTCATGAATCTAGATATAAAAATCTTCAACAAAATGCTTGTCAATAGAATACTACAACATATCAAAAAAAAAGTAATCCATCATGACCAAGGTGGATTCATACCAGGGATTCATACCAGATGCATCCATACCAGGGATGCAAGGCTGGTTCAACATCAGAAAAACAAATAATGTGATATAACACAAAAGACAAGAATCACCTGATTTTGTCAATTGATGTAGAAAAGGCACCCAATCATGCTACAAACTCTCAGGGAAATAAGAATAGATGGCCAATTCCTCAATGCAATAAGGGCCATTTACACAAAGCCAGCTGCCTACATCACTGTGAATAGAAAGAGACTGAAAGAATTCTCCTTGAGAATGGAAACTAGACAAGGAGGCCCACTCTCACCTCCCCTATTCAACATTGTGGTAGAAGTTCCATCCAGAGCAATTAGACAAGACTAAGAAAGAAAGAGCATCTGCATTGGCAAAGAAGAAGTAAAAATCTCCCTATTTGCAGATGACATGATTGTATACAGAAAGAATCCTAAAGAATCTGCAAGTAAACTACTCAAACTGATAGAAGAGTTCAGCAAAGTCTCAGGATATAAAATAAGCATAAGTAAATCTGTCGTTTATACCAATAATGAGACTGTTGAGGAAGAAATCACCAAATCAATATCATTTACTATAGCTCCTAAGAAGATAAAGTACCTTCGAAGAAATCTAACCAGAGAAATAACAGAACTTTACAAAGAGAATTACAAGTCCTTGCTACAAGAAACTAAGAGAGACTTCATAAATGGAGAAACCTACCCTTCTCATGGATAGGAAGACTTAACATTGTGAAAATGTCTGTTTTGCCCAAAGCGATCTACTTATATAATGCAATCCCAATACAAATTCCAGTGACATTTTTTAATGAGATGGAGAAACTAATTACCACCTTTGTTTGGAAAAGGAAGAAGCCCCAGATAAGTAAAGCAGTACTGAAGAAGAAGAACATACTGGGAGGCCTCTCAATACCTGACTTTAGAACCTATTGCACTGCCACAGTAGCCAATGCAGCCTGGTAGTAGTACAAAAAGAGAAGGATAGATTGATGGAACAGAATAGAGACCCCAGCAATGACACCATCTTCCTATGAACAGTTAATATTCAACAAAGGCCCTAAGAGATTAAACTGGGGTAAAAACAATCTCTTCAACAAATAGTGCTGGCAAAACTGGATATCTATCTGCAAAAAATTGAAAAAAGACCCATACCTTACACCTTATGGAAAATCCAACTCAGACTGGATAAAAGACCTAAATATTCAACCTAAAATGATAAAGCTCATCCAAAAAAAGTGGGAACAACAATGGAAGTTTTAATATACAATGTAGGCAAATTTCAAAATCTGTCAAACCACAAATAAGAGAAGAGAAAACAGATAAATGGAAACTATTAAGAATCAACTACTTTTGCTAATCGAAAGACTTTATTAAAAGAATTAAAAGGCCACCTACAGAATGGGAAAAAATATTTGGCAACTCTATGTCAGACTGATGCCTGATCTCCATAATCTATAGGGTACTATAAAATATCAGTAAGAAAAAAATAAATCATCCAATTAAGCTATGGGCAAAGGAGATGGACAGACACTTCTCTAAAGAGGAGATCCAGGTAGCCAAAACACACATATGGACATGCTCACGATCATTAGCTATTAAAGAAATTCAAATCAGAAGTACAGTGAGATACCGTCTCACCCCAACAAGGTTGGCCATGATCTGAGAAATGCAAAACACTAAATGCTGGAGAGACTGTGGAGAGAGTGGAAATCTCCTACACTGTTGGTGGGATTGCAAAATGGTGCAACCTCTTTGGAAAGCAATCTGGCACTTCCTTAAAAAGCTGGATATAGATAAACCATTTGACTTAGTAATTCCACTGCTCAGAATATATTCTACAGAATCAAGGCCATTCACACCAACTGATGCATGCACATGGATGTTTATCACAGCACAACCCACAACAGCAAAAAGATGGAATCCACCCAGGTGCCCAACAGCAGAGGAATTGATAGGTAACGTATGGTATGTATATTCAATGGAACACTATGCAATCACAAAAAACATTGATTATTTTAGGAAACATCTCATAACCGCTTCTCAATTGGAGGACATTATGCTTAGTGACAGTAGGCAGTGACAAAAGGGCAAATATTGTGTGAGACCCCTACAATAGGAACTTAAAAACAGACTCATGCAGGGAGGAAAAGACTCTTTGGTGGCTTCAAGGGTGGGGAGGGAGGGAGGGCGACGCAGGGAGGGTCTAGATAGTTGATAGAAATTTAGTTGGGTGAAATCTGTGACAGCAAACATTTGAAAGAAGATCAATTTTAACTGGACTTCAACATAAAGTGATTGCTCCTCCCATCTTAACCCAATAGTGCAAGGACAGAGTAGTTGGGGCGGGGGGCTGGGACCGTGCTCTCAGGGGAAATCGAGTCCAATTGACACAACTAATGTTTTTCTAAGAGTACTCTCTGCACTTCAGATTCATGAATGGTGTCTGGGGTCTTAAAAGCTGCCAAGCTGCCACCTGAGGGTGCAGCAAATGGTCTCAATTCAGCAAGAATGGATGATCACTAAGGACCAAAATGACAAGGGAGAAAGAGAACCCAGAAGACAGAGAGACCCATGTGAGTGTGTGACTACATCAACTTGTGACTGGAAGAAACAGATAGTGCCCGGCCACCATGAGCAATAGCTGTAATGGAGCTCATAGAGTTGAGTGTCACTGGCAACACAAGAGTAAAAAGGAGTGCACACTGAGATCTCCACTAGAAGACCGCAATTGATGGTACAGGGGCCTCGGAGTTCCCCTGGGAGCATGGCTCCTGCCCCAGTCCATAAATCATAATGGAAGTCACCTCTTCAGACAGGAATGAATTAGACCTGTTGACACAGAATGACCATGTCATGTGTGTACTTTATGGTTCTGTGCATGTATAGGATGTCGTCCTACTGACCTCTTGCTGGAGGCAGAGGAGTGGGTGAAGAGCAGGGGATAGGAGATTGTTGGGAGGATAAGACATGTATGGAGCAGAGAGGAAGAATGCTGTAACCTAGCAGGGAGAGCAGTGGGGGCTGCTTATAGGTGGGCATGCAGATTTCTATGGGAATGTACATTTTCGTTGAATCATAATAAAAAAAAGGAAAAGACGAGGAAACAAACAAACAAAAAGAATATTCAATATATCATAGGCTTCCAAAAGAATGAACAAATCTGTCTTGGAGGAAGTACAGCCAAAATGCTACTTAGAAGGAAAGGTGGCGAGACTATATGTTACAGACTTTGGACATGTTATCAAGAGGCGTCAGGATACATGCTTGGTAAAGTAGAGAATCAGCAAAAACGATCCTGAACAACATGAGTTGACATAGTTGCTGCTGCAGTGGGCTCTAGCATAACAGTTATGAGGATGACACAAGGAGTGTTTCTTTCCAGTGTACGTGGGATTACAATGAGTCACTATCAACTGGACAGCACCTAACAACAGCAAACAACAAGATTAAACTTCTTTTAACTCTTCGGCTCTTCCTTTTCATTTACGTGTGCTGTATCTGCTGCCTGCATTGTGCAAATGACACAACCTTGCCTGCTGAAAGTGAAGAGGAACTGAAACACTGGTGATCAAAGACCACTGCCTTAAGTATGGATTACACTTGAACACAAAGAAAACAAAAGGATTCCGAACTTGACCAGTAAGCAGCATCATGATCAAGAGAGAAAAGATTGAGGTTGTTGAGGATTTCATTTTAACTTGGATCCACAGCTAACATACGTGGAAGCCGCAGTCAAGCAATCAACATAAGCATCGCACTGTGCAAACTGGCTGTAAAAGATCTCTTTAAAGTGTTAAAAAGGAAAGATATCACCTTGAAGACTAAGATGTGCCTGACCCAAACCATGGTATTTTCAATTGCATCATATGGATGTGAAAGCTGGACAGTGAGTTAGGAAGACAGAAGAAGAATTGACACCTTTGATTTGTGGTGCTGAAGAAGAATATTGACTATATCGTGTGCTGTCAAAAGAATGAATAGATCTGTCTTGCATAAAATACAATGAGTGTTTCTCAAAAACAAGGAAGTGGTGACTACATCTTACACACTTTGGACATGTTGTCAGGAGGGAGCAGTCCCTGGAGGACTTCATGTTTGGTAAATTAGAGGGTCAGCGAACAAGAGGAAGATCCTGAACAAAGTGGATTGACACAGTGGTTGTGACAAGAGGCTGAAACGTAACAATGATTGTGGACTTGGAGGCAGGACCAGATGGTATTTGGTTTTACCCTACATAGAGTTGCCGTGAGTTGGAGCAGACTTAAGGGCACCAGATAACAACAGCATTCTCCTAGCCATTCTTTAAATGTTTCCTTGAAAGTTACCTTTGTCAGAGGGTTTGAATCCTTGGCATATCTTTTCTTACAGTACCCTATTCTGCTGCTCTGTACCTCTGTATCTTTTATTACAACTTATTAACTATTTCCTCCACTAGACCTATATTATGAACACAGATGGAGTCGTTTGTTTTTACCTAACATCGTGTGAAGGAGCCCTGGTGGTCCACTGGTTATGTGCTTGTCTACTAAGCATCAAGTTGGTGGTTGGAACCCACCAGACATTTCAGGGGAAAAAGATGAGGCCATCTGTTTCTGTAAAGACTCTGTACCACGGCCACTCAGTGCCGTCTGTCATTTCCAACTTACAGAGTAACCTATAGGACAGAGTATAACTGCCCCATTGGGTTCCTAAGGTTGCCACATTTTCTTGTGTAGAGCGGCTGGTGGCCTAGTAGATTTAAACTGCTGGCCTTTCTGTTAGCAGCCACTTCTCCACCCAGCTCCATTGAAGCTCTGCGGGAGAGTTTAACTCTGTCCTGTAGGGTTGCTATGAGTTGGAATTTACTCAGTGGGAACAGGTTTTCTCTTTTACCTCACATGCAGATTTTAATGCATAGTGGGTCATCAGTAAATTTATGGAAAGAATGAGAACTCTTTTTTTCCTCCTGGCTTCTCAATAGTACACAGGAACTTCAGGGAACCATAGGAGATTAAAATGATGCATGTCACCTCAATCTGGAAATTTGCTTTTAAAATTCTGTTTAGAGAGAAGATTCTAAAAGATTTTTGATTTATATCTGCTTTTCCTACCCTTTCTAGTGCCATCAGTCTAGTATTGTTTCTAGCTTCCTGTTTATCTGCAAAAGAAATGAAGAACTAATTTTTTAGACCTGTACTCATTGATTTACCTTTTCTTTTGTATTCTTTGGGTTTAGGAAGAAACAAACAGTATCCATTTGAGAGCTCCAGCACTTTCAGCTGGAAATACACAATTGTATGCTTATGCTTTATTTTCAAAGTACATATTTAAGTGCTATGGAATTTGATCTTTCTATAACTTGAAAAGAGTGAAAAAGTATTTTCTTCAGTGAAGTTTTAAAAGTAGTTCATAGAAAATAATGTGAATATCAGTTTGTATGGTTTGTATGGTTGTAAACTTACTGATTAATAATACCACCTTTTGTGGATTTCAATCAACAGAATGACTATGTTGTAGAAACAAGTTTGGTTGGGACTGTGATGAATGGTTTGTCTCACCTACATGGATGTAAATATTTTGAACAATTTATTGTTAATCTCATAAAGGGACTTGGTGGAAATCTGAATATGAAATCGCGCCTGGAGTTCACCAAGGAGGTAATGCATTTCAGACTATATTCAGTAAACATCTATATTTTTTTCTTTTCATTGACACTTAGGTGTCAAAATACAGGGATTTCTAACCGTAAGACATAGAACCTTTAAATTTTGATACTGTGCATTCAGTAAATAATTCACTTCATTTCTATATGTCTGCTTATATTCTCTGTTAAGTAAATTTACATATTTTATTTTATAATTAAAATTTCCCCAAACCATGTTTTAAAAGGCTATGCCTTTTGAAATTTAGATATCTTGTTAACTTAGTCATATGAATAAATACAATAATTTCATTATTTTTTTCTTGGAATGCTATAGTTTTTACCATTCTTTCAGTCAAAACAGTATTAGCAATTAGGAGTGCCAAGATAAATTTGTAATTAATAAATATTTTGCATAATAATATAAAGATTGTATTTTAGCCAAATTGTTTATAAAGCTGAATTCTACATAAGGAATTTTCTGTTAGATTCTTTTGAAATAATCAAATACATCTTATTTTTTATCATATTTTAGATGAAGGTTAGCAGAGCTTCTTATGAAACTATTAATACACGTATTGTTTGTGACACTGGTGGCCAACCTTATGTTAAGTCAACACTCTTCCCTTCTGAACATTGGGTTTCTCACTTCCAGCTTCCCTGTCCCCTCCCTCCTGCCTTCTTATCCTTGCTTTTGGCGTGGTGTACCTATTTGGCTTCCTTTTTATTTATGAACCTGTTTAATCTTTGGCTGAAGGGTGGATCTCAGGAGTCAGTTGGTAGTGAGTTAAAATACATGTTTTGGGGTGGTGGAACTTTATATTTCTGCTGGTTTTTACATTTGCTTTTTCTTTTGATATCATGATTTTGCTTTTTATGTTTGTCCCCCTCTCCATGGCTGTCCTGTTGCCTCTGTCACTATATACTTACTATTACCACTTACTACCATATTAGATACTGCTTTATTACATTTTATTTTGTTTATTGAGGTTTAAGTTAAAGTTGATAATTCAAGTCAGTTTGCCATATAAAAATTTACATGAACATTGCTGTGTGACCCTAGGTGCTCTCCTTACAGTGTGACAGCACATTCCTCCTCTCCACTCTCTGTTTCTCCTGTATCCCTTCATGCAGCTGCTGTCCCCTCTGTCTTGTAATCTCACCTCAGGACAGGAGCTGCCCATTTAGTTTCATGATTCTACTTGAACTAAGAAGGACGTTCTTCACCAGTATCATTTTGTGTCTCATGGTCCAGTCTCATCTTTGTCTTCAGAGTTGGCTCTGGGAATGGTTTTAGTTCTGGGCTAGCAGAGAACCCAAGGTCAGGGTCTTCCTAGGGCCTTCTGGTCTGTCGGTCCATTGCGTCTGGTCTTTTTATTACAGTTTGCCTTCTGCACTTCACTCTTCTGCTCCATCGGGGACTCTGTTGTGTTCCCTATCGAAAGTAGTCATTGGTGGTAGCAGGGCGCCATCTGGTTTTTCTGGTCTCATGCTGACATAGTTTGTGGTCTGTGTGGCCCTTTCTGTATGCTACTTTTAAACAGACACGCTCTTGATAAAGTCTGAAATAAAAGTGTTTAAAGTAGCATCAGAGGCTGTCTCTCTGTTGTACGTCTGTGCATATGATAACATTTTCAGTATCAGGAAGAACAACAGCTGGTTAAGAGCAGTGATGGCAACACAGAATGGACAATGTTAGACTATGATGGAAATAAGGATTCTTACCTTCTGTAGTTTATAATTTTGCCTTGATAAGAAGGTATTAAAAATTGAATGTATTTATTCTTTGGTACATGTGTAAATGACTTTTATTTGTGTAAATGATCATTTAGAGGAAACGAAATATTTGACAAAATGTTAAATTTTAACTATAAAGGATATCAGGTTTAGTTTATGTTAACTTTTTTTATTAAACTAATAGATTTATTTTTGGAAAATTTATTTTGGGGAAATTTCACATTCTCTGGAGTGTTGAAACCATCACTTTTTTTTTTCATTTAAGGTTTTTAACTGGACACGAGAATCTCCTCCAGACTCTCATAAGCCAATGGACACATTCTATGACTCAGCTAATGGGCGGTTAGCATCTTATGTGCTAAAGAAGCCAGAGAACTTGACTGCTGATGATTTCAATAATGCCCACACTCTTCCAGTCATTCAGACTCCTGATATGCAACGAGGTCTAGATTATTTCAAACCTTGGTTAAGTTCTAACACTAAACAGCCGTTTATTCTTGTGGGACCGGAGGGATGTGGCAAAGGGTAAGAGCAGAAAAATGTTGAGTCAAGTACATATGGTGGACCTAATAATACCTCCTCTGGCACTTGGCTGGCAATACCTCCTCTCCCCCTTGAAATTATTTAACACCTTTTGTTATATTTTCTTTGCTGACAGTAGTATTTTTATTTTTATGAAGGCCTCTGTCACTACTTGTAAAAGTAGTATGACTGTGGAGAAGAACATGCGATTTTTCTCTGCCAGTTGCTGTTCTGAGATAATGTTGAGCTGGTTGCCACTCACAGCAGCACAAAACACTGCCCTGTCCTATGCCGTCGTCATAGTCTTTGTTATGCCCGAGCTCCCTGCTGCAGCCACTCTATCAGTCATCTTGGTGGGACTCTTTCTTTTTCACTGACCCTCTGTTTGACCAAGCATGATGTCCTTCTCCAGGCCCCAGTTCCTGCTGTTAACGTGTTCCCAAGTATGTGAGATGCAGTTTCACCCTCCTTGTTTCCTTGCTTCTAAGGAACATTTTGGCTGTACTTCTTCCAAGACAGATTTGTGCGTTTTTCTGGCACTCTATGGTTTATACAGTATTCTTTGTCAGCTCCATAATTCAAAAGCACCAATGTTTCTTTGGTCTTCCTTATTTGTTCTCCAGCTTTTGCATGCATATGAGGCACACCTTAGTCCTCGAAGGAGCATCTTTGCTTTTTTAATAATATTCATGCACTCACAACAAAAAACGATTACATTAGATATACTCAGAAATTACTATTTGCTTTAGTTATAAAATATACATTTTGAAGTTTGCTCTCTATTTAAAAATAACTTTTAATTCAGAAGAATTCAGTTAATTTTTAGTGCTTAAGTATACAAAAAAAAGCCGAAGCCACTGCCATTGAGTCAATTCTGATTCATAGCGACTCTACAGGTCAGAGTAAAATTGCCCATAGAGTTTCCAAGTAGTGCCTGGTAGACTTGAGCTGCAGATTAGCGGATATAGCACTTACCCACTACACCACCAGGGTTTACTTTACTATGTATGCTTTCTGGAAATAAGGAATCCACGGACTGTTAGTTTCACATTTCTAATGGGACAATAAACAAAAAAGCCAAACCTAGTGCCACTGAGTCCATTCCAACTCATAGTGACTCTATAGGTCAGAGCAGAACTGCCCCATAGAGTTTCCAAGGAGTGCCTGGCAGATTTGAACTGTTGCGTTTTGGTTAGCAGACATAGCACTTAGCCACTATGCTACCATGGTTAAATTCTTTAGTTTTAACTTGGATGACTTAAATCTTTTTTTCTTTAACTCTGCAGAGGGAGTTTGTATATTTCCTGTATACTTTTACCAAACTAAATTATTTCTGTGGCTTTTGATTTGCTTTGCTAAAAGGGTCATGAAGTGTATTAAAATATGAATTAATGTTTTTAGTTTAACAATTAAAAAAATTAGCCTGATAGTAATGGAGACCACATCCATGTTTGCCACTTTCCCCAGTAGTGTCATCACACATAATTTAGTGTAATTTAGGAATTTAGAAATTCAGATATTTATAAGACACATTTTAAAATAACTTGAGGGTATTTTCAAAATGAAATGTCACATGTCTGTCTTTCTTAGGATGCTGCTCAGGTATGCCTTTTCCCAACTTCGATCCACTCAGATTGCTACAGTTCACTGTAGTGCACAGACCACTTCTCGACATCTTCTGCAGAAATTGAGCCAGACTTGCATGGTTATCAGTACTAATACTGGTCGAGTCTACAGACCGAAAGACTGTGAACACCTTGTGTTGTACTTGAAAGATATCAACCTACCAAAGCTTGATAAATGGGGCACCAGTACTTTGGTAGCTTTCCTACAGCAGGTGAGTGTGATCGGATGAAGTGCTGTTGGGAGGATGAGACATGTATGGAGCAGACAGGAATAGTGTGCTGTCACCGGGCAGGGAGAGCAATGGAAGCTGCCATATAGGTGGGCATGTAAAATTATACGGGAATGTATATTTTCACTCAGTCATGTTAAATAAAAAATAAAAAAAATAAAAATAAAAAAAAGAAAGCATTTTGACTTCATTAACTGTGTATATGGGTAGAAAATCTACTTTCCTCCTTTCGGTTCAGTTTTATCAAGCATGTGTCATGGAAATTGAACTCCTGAAACATCTCAGTGTGGTTTCAGGAAGGAGGAAGGGAGCGTGGAAACAACTGTTATCCTATACCCATTACCCATCTATTTCTGAAACAAGAAAAAATCAAAAGATGGGTATGGAATTAAAGTTGAGGAAATTTTGACTTTTTTAAAAGAAATGAATTAGCCCTTCCCCTTTCTGGTTGCTTTAGCCCATTAGTCCCCTCTTTGCTCCTGTTAGGATTTGAGACCACGTACTCACATCCAGTGTAGTAGGTTTTATTTCTTTATGTGATTTTTATCACATTGCCGGTTACTGTTAAGCTGATTCCAACTCATGATGACTCCATGTGTGTTAGGGTAGAACTGTGCTCTGTGAGGTTCTTAATGGCTGATTATTTGGAAGTCAGTTGCCAGGTCTTTCTTCCAAGGCACCTATTGGTAGACGTGAACCTCTAACTTTTGGTTAGCATCGTAGCGTGTTAACCATCTTCACCATGTAGGGACTTCTTACATCACATTAAAACCAAAAATACCACTCATAGCGACCCTATATAAGTTACATTAACCAACATGAAACCCACTGCCATCGAGTCAATTCTGACTCATAGTGACTCTATAGCATCACATTAAATACCCTAAATCCTAAGAGCTTCTTAAAATTCAACAGGCAAAAATTTAGCTCTACTATGTAACTGCAGAAATACAGGAAAATGTTTTCATAAAACATTTTTTCCTTACATTTTTTCTAACTACTTTCAGGTTTTTTTCTCCCTCAGTAATTGCAATTGACTTTATGATATGATTTGGATCTTAATGTTTATTGGAGAGAAGCTTTTTAAAAATAAGAACTACTGAGCTAACATTAACTGATCACAGAGCCTTGGTCAATGTTATTTACAGGCAATGTAAGAATTTAAATTCTTGAGGGAAGCAGAGAATGCTGTTTGTGTTAGGGAACAGCTGAGCTTGGGTAATGGTGTTTTATGTCATAATTAAAAAATCTAATGTGTAAAACACTGAAAATGTGTTTGTTTTCAAATAGGTATTGACCTATCAAGGATTTTATGATGAAAACTTGGAATGGGTTGGTTTGGAAAACATTCAAATTGTGGCTTCTATGTCAGTTGGAGGGAGATTAGGAAGACACAAACTCACCACCAGATTTACTTCCATTGTTCGACTTTGTGCTATAGAGTATGTACCCTAATGTTTGTCAGGTTTTTTTTAATTTGATAGGAATTATATAATTGTATTTTCTTAAGGGTATCGGTTACTGATTCTTCTATAAAGAGTTCATTAAGCTTTGATACTATTATTTCCTTTTTTTCAAACATTATAAGCAACAATTTTGGAAACAGTTCATGTATTAGAAATATATAAGGAAATAAAACAGAGCTGTTTACATAATCTGTATTCCAAAATGTCATTATCAAGAATCTGAATGGTGGGTTTTAGAATGTTAATGTTTGTTATGTTTCATAAAACAAAAATACTATCAAACTTTAAAAGATAACTAAAAAGGAAATTTGAATTTGGTGAAAGGTTAGTTAGGTAACTTAACTGACTAATGACATCAGTTTTAATGCATTAGTTCTCCTTGGTCTGTAATTGTGCCAAATTGAAAAAAAAAACAAACTCACTGCCATCAAGTCAATTCCAACTCATAGCAACCCTATAGACAGAGTGGAACTGCCCCATAGAGTTTCCAAGGAGCACCTGGTGGATTTGAACTGCTGAAGTGGTTAGCATCTGTGGCACTTAACCACTATACCACCAGGTTTTTCATTGTTGTTCCGGGGGCTCTTAAAATCTTCTGTTAACATTCTGTTACCCATCTGTTAACATTCTTTTTAAAGAGATGTTAGTACCCAAAATTAAGCCATATTGAAATAAATTTCAGCTTGTAAAAATAAGTAGGTTTTTTTTTTTTTTTAATTAATTCTACCTTTGATGCCCAACAATAGAAGAATGGATAGGTAAACTATGGTACATATACTCAATGGAACACTACGCAATGATAAAGAATAACGATGATTCCAGGAAACATCTGCTAACCTGGTTTCAACTGGAAGACACTATGTTGAGTGAAATTAGTCAGTGACAAAGGGACAAATATTGTATGAGACCTCTACGATAAGATCTCAAAAACACACTTGTGTATAGAAGAAAAGACTCTTTGACAGCTGCAAGGGAGGGGAGAGAGGGAGGATGGGGGGGGAGGGTTTAGCTTAGATAGTGACTAGAAATCTAGTTGGGAGAAAGCGGTGATAGCACACATTAGAAAAAAGAACAACATTAAGTGGACTTCAGCATAACTTGAGTACTCCTTCCATCTTAACTCAATACTGCAAGGATAGAGTAGCTGGGGTGGGGGGCGGGAGACCATGCTCTTAGGCGAATTCCAGGCCAATTGGCACAACTACTGTTTTGCTAAGAGAGCTCTCTGCACCCCACATTGGTGAGTAGCGTCTGGGGTCTTAAAAGCTGCCAAGCTGCCGTCCAAGGACACAGCAAATGGTCCCAACTCATCAGGAACGGATGCTCACCGAGGACCAAAATGACATGCGGTAAAGACAACCGAGAAGACAGAGAGACCCACAAGAGTGGGTGCCTACATCGACTTGGGACTGGAAGAACCGGATGGTGCCCGGCCACCACCAGTGATAGCCATGATGGAGCTCACAGAGAGGAGTCTCATTGGCAACACAAGAATAAAAAGGGGTTCATCATGAGATCTCCACTAAAAGACCTCAATTGATGGTCCAGCGGTTTTGGGGTTCCTCTGAGAGCATGGCCCCCGGCCCTGATGCTGCCCTTTCCCATAAATTATAACAAAGGTCCACTCTTTGGACAGGAATGGATTGGACTTGGCAATACAGAGTGACCATATATTGTAAGCACTTTATGGTTCTATACATCTATAGGATATCATCTTGCTGACCTCTGGTTGGAGGAAGGAGAGTGGGTGGAGAGGAGGGGAAAGGAGACTGTTGGGAGGATGAGACATGTATGGAGCAGAGAGGAATAGTGTGCAGTCACCGGACAGGGAGAGCAGTGGAAGCTGCATATAGGTGGGCATGTAAATTTAGACGTGAATGTACATTTTCAGTTATGTTAAATAAAAAAATAAAAAATAAAAAAATAATTAATTCTACCTTTATAATTTTGAGGTAGATCACTGTCCTATATTGAACTCAACGTTCCTTTTCTTGTGTAAAATTTTCTTTTTGGTCTTTTCTAAAGACCAGTACTTTTTCAAACAATTGTGTTTTAAAATAACTTCGTTGAATGCTTCAATTAAGACCCATAGTATTTAGCGCAGGTAATTGAGAATGTAATTTGAGTGATATGAGGGTGAGGGCCTTGAGCCTGACCTGTTCTTTAGGTCTTGGGTCAGCCTATGAGGTATGTAGATCTCAGAGTAGCGCAATATGAAAACTGTTGTTGTAACTTACCACTAAAATAATTTAGAATGCTGATTTATTTCAGCTTTCTCTTTCTTATATGCACCTCTCCACCTTTTTTCTAGTTATCCAGAAAGAGAACAATTACAAACCATTTATGGAACATATTTGGAACCAGTTCTACATAAAAATTTGAAGAATCATTCCATTTGGGGATCTCCATCAAAAATTTATCTCTTAGCAGGTTCTATGGTACAAGTGTATGAACAGGTATATATACATTTCTATTTAGTTTTTGTGTCTGTTGATTTCATTTCCAAAACACTACCCCTAATCCTACCTATGTGTTGATCTCAGGCTTTACTGTTTGCTGTTTATTAGACTTTCCCTCTAGAGAGTAAGATTCATGAAGGCAGGTAATATATCTTACTCACAATTGTATCCACCAGTTAACTTTCTAATGTTAGATGCTGTCAAGTCAGTTTGGACACATAACGACTCTGTGTACAACAGAAGGAAACACTGGCCAATCCTGTTCAGTCCTCACAGTTGTTGCTGTATGTAAGCTCATTGTTGCAGCCACTGTATCAGTCCATCTCCTTAAGGGTCTTCCTCTGGTTCACCAAACCTGTACTTTACCAACCATGATGTCCTTTTCTAGGCGCTGTTCTCTCCTGATAACATGTTCAAATCACGTGAGGCAAAAATTTCACCATCCTTGCTTCTAAGGAGTGTTCTGGCTCTAATTCTTCGATGGCACTTATTTTTCCGGTGGTGTAAAAATATTCAGTGTTTTTTACGAAGACCGTGAGTCCAGTGCGTCAGCTCTTCTTGGTCTTCCTCCCTCACTGTCCCGTTTTTGTATGCACGGTAGACTCAGGAGTATTTGTTGAATGAATGAATCAGGACAGATAGTCTATCAACCCAAATTCTACATACTTAAAATAGAATTCATCTTCTTTTCCTGACTTCTATCAATTTCTGTCTTCCAAACTTCAAACCTTAGTCTTTGCTGCTTCATATTTCCTTCTGCTTCTAAGGAAATGTCTAAAGAATTTTTCCTTAAAAGGAAAAATTTCTCCCTTAAAGGCAGAAACTTGAAGATAAGCATTTTTTGCTTTTTCTTGTTGGTGCTAGTCCTAGGAATACAAAGATGAATGTCTGTGTTCTCTGGAAGTTCACAGTCTAATGAGGGGACCTGGTCAGATATTAAACAGATTATTAATACAGTGCAAGACATGTAAAAACAGCCGCATGTACAAATTCAGAGGTGGTACAGAGAAGGGAGTGAATAAGTTTGTTAGTGATAGTGGTTAGGGAGATGGTAAAATCTGAGTTTTAAAAGATGAATCAAAGTTCACCAAATCGCTGAAGATGAACAGCATGTGCAAGTTATGGAAGTGGTTTTGGGGGATGCTTTTTACAGTATTGGAGTATAAATGGGGAGAGAGAAGTTGGAAAACAAGTTCCTTTTTTTCCTTCTTAAATTTAATTAAGATGCTAAATGATCTAGGTCAGAATAAGGTGGCTTTAACTGTTGAGAGAAGACACAGGGTCTTTAGTGGTTGTTTATTGCAGGGATGCACTTTGATTTGTCAAAAGTTTCAGTAACTTCTCAAAAATGAGGATAGCTTTGTTGTTCCTACAGTTAGAAAATATCTCTTACTAGTGGCCTAGAATTAAAAAGATGAGGTTAGCTTTCCTTGAATACCTTTCTCTAGCAGGGCTCATAAACCTTTTATTTTCACTACAGACATTCTTTGGAAGTTTGTTGAAGCCAGTGAACCCTATCTCAGAATAATGTTTTTTGAATGCATAAGATATAATACAAAGGTAATCATTTATATTGAAATAACAGTTCTGTGCTCAGATAGCAGTTGACATTCCTGTGAGGCTAAGGAAACTGAAAATCCTTCTGAGAGCTTATGTATTTTAGAAAGGAGTCTTACCATATACTATGCATTCTTTTTTAGGTGCGGGTCAAATTTACAGTTGATGATTATAGTCACTATTTCTTTACTCCCTGCATTCTTACACAGTGGGTTCTTGGCTTATTCAGATATGATTTAGAAGGAGGTAAGTTTTACTTTTGCAATTTCAAATCGTATACCTTCTTTTACAATGCCAAGGAATATCTGTGTTTCTGTGTGTATGTGCATATACATACTATTTGATGTATTTGTAATAGATATGTTAAATGAGGGCTGTAACAGCAATTGTATATTTTATTGTATTTCTTCTAGATTATTTATGATTATCACTATTAAAATGTGATTTTTGGAGGAAAATGAAAGTATTATTCTGTATAGCCAAATCATTTTTAATATGCTTTGTTTGATTGATATTTTACTGATAAACTAGATATGATAGAATTTAATACAGGTTTTAAATGAACACAGTAAACTTGTTAACTCATTAACAAATTTAACTTTTTTCCTTTTTTTCTGTTTTTCCGATGCCAAAATTATGGTATGTAGATTCTTATTCTCTGTTTCTGTCTTATATTATGTTGAAACTGACCATTTTCAAATCATATGAATGTTATTGTAATGTAATTAAAAAATATTTTGCCTTTTTCAGGATCCTTAAACCACCCATTAGATTATGTGTTAGAAATTGTAGCATATGAAGCACGCCGCTTATTTCGTGACAAGATCGTTGGTGCAAAGGAACTTCATTTATTTGACAGCATTTTGACATCAGTGTTTCAAGGAGATTGGGGCTCAGATATATTAGACAATATGGCAGGTAATCTACTTACAGAGTTTATGTAAATATATGACCCTTGTAAGATCCTTAATGTTTTTCCTAGTGTAATAACTTCGTATGTTCATTTTCTAAACAAATTGTAAGTTTGGGTAATTTAATGTTTTCCATAAGAGGTTGTGCAAGCTTTCTTTTTCTTACAAGATTTCAACAAGTGTTTCAAAGAGTTCTATACAATAATGATAATTGTTTTCTTGGGAAAAGGTGGTGCAGGGCATAGTGTTTACATTTACTGTGAATTGACTATGAAGTTATTTTTTTAGAAGGATTTTCACTTATATTTTTTAAAATGATTATAAATGTATGAAGCTTAAATATCACGGAGAAAGTCCATATTATGTTATAATGTACTTTAGCTTAGCTGTTTCTGTCACTACCCATCATGTCATCAGTCCAGACATTTATACATATTCTTATCACCAGCCTTATCCATTGTTGTTGGTGAACAAAGCACAATGCCATTCAGTCAAAGCAGCTATGTTGCATTGACAGCTATTACTTATTAATTAATAATGAATTCACATGTTGAAAATTGCTTTGCAACTAGTACACATAACATAAAAATCTTCATAACAAGAGGGCCTTTGATAAAAGAAGACTATACTATGGAAATAATTCCTATTAAGCTGCAAAATGAATTTCTGTTCTTTCAGAGTAGGAAGTTTGGCTTTAAAAATATTTTGTATAATGCATCCTAAATCATACATTTCTAGATTTGCAGTTGGTCCTTGGACCGTAACACATAAGCCAAAGGGAGTCTTGAATATAGGGAGGATATTGAGATTGATGGAACTTTTTGGTGTTGACTGAATCTTGAAACTAGGCAGTTGGTTCAAGAAGAACTAAGGCAGGATGAAATGCTAAGGGAAGCTTGATGGTTATTTGAAACTAGCTTGATTTTGAATGAGAATTTACATCATTTTATCTTATGGCTTTGATGGCTTTGTATTGTCTTTGGTTTTTTTATGATGCCATCTTTCTCAGACTCAAAATTGAGTCAATAGTGTCTATTGACTATTTGCATGCCTGCAGAATAGGCAAAGTGCAGTTACATCCATCAGCCATAATTTGCAAGTGGCATGTCCTTTGAGTAATAAATAGTACCTTTGTATCTGAAGTCTCTGCAGTTTGGTATCTTTTAGATCTCTCTGTATAACCTAAAAACCAAATTCATTCTGCTGTTAAGTTGATTGTAACTCATAACAACACTATAGGACAGCATAGGACTGCCCCATAGAGTTTCCAAGGAACACCCGGCAGACTTGAACTGCTGACTTTTTGATTAGTAGCTGTAATTCTTAACCACTACACAACCCAGGTTTCCATTCCACTATGTAGAGCTCAGTAAATACTAAGTATACTTTTTTTTGCATTTTGATTTTAAATGAAGGATTATATGTATATTTTTAAATTTTTTAATTATGATTGAGTGAAAGTATACAGTCCAAATCAATTTTGCATGCCCACCTATTTGCAACGCCATCTGCTCTCCGACCCTGTGACAGCACACTCCTCCTTTTCACTCTTTTAGTGTCCTCTTAACCAACACCTGTCCCTTCCTTTTCACCCTCTTCTCTCCGATGTAGAAAGAAGCCGGTAGGAATATAGTTTTATAAATGTATAAAACCATAAAGTACATACACCACATGCTCCCACTATGTCCCTGAGTCCAGTCCATTCTTGTCTGAAGAGTTGACCTCAGTACTGGTTTCAGGTCAGGACCAGCAGCAAGTCTAGGGGCCATGTTCCCAGGGGACCCTCCAGGCTGTCAGACTATCAGTTCTGGTCTTTTAGTAGAGTTCTTCAACTGCACACCTCTTTATCTCATGTTGCCTTAGGGACTCTACATTGCGTCCCCCACCATGGCTACCTTTGGTGGTAGCCAGTCACCATCTGGTTCTTCTGGTCTCCTGCTGATGCAATCTTCCATTGGGTCCTTCTGTCTTCTGAGCTCATTTTCCCTCGTGTGTTTGTTTGATGCTCTTGGTCATCATCTGTTCCAGATGGGTTTGGACCATTTGGTGTTCCTCAGATGGCAGCTTGCTAGCTTTTAAGACCCCAGATGCCACTCATCAACATGGGGTGTCAAAGACTCTCTTAGCAAAAGACTAGTGATGCCTACTGACCTAGATGTTCTCTGAAAACATGGTCCCTAGACCCTTGTCTGTGCTACTGTATCCTTTGAAATATTGGATTGAGTTTAGAAAGCCTTTCAATTTTTGGTGTAGTCCAGTTATGCTGATCTGCCCTCTACTGTGTGCTGTCACTCCCTTCACCTAACGAAATTCCTGTCAACTATCTGATCTTTGAGCATCCCTCTCCCTCCTTCCCTACCCTTGTAGCTGCCAAAGAGTCTTTTCTTCCTTACATATGTCCGTTTTTAAGTCCTTATAGCAATACTTGTAGATTTGCTTTGGTTTTTGCAAACTCTTTAAGCTTCTGTTTATCTGAGAATGTCTTAATTTCACCATCATATCTGAGAGATAATTTTGTAGGATATATAGTTCTTGGTTGGAAGTTTTTGTCCTTCAAGGCTTTGTATGTATCATCCTACTGCCTTCTTGCCAACATGCTTTCTGCTGAGAAGTCAGAGGACAGCCTACAGGGCTTCCATTTGTCCATTAGCTTTGCTTTAAGCCTAACTGACTTTAAGAGCCTCTCTTTATGTTTCATTTCATTAAGCTTGATTATATCTTGGTATCTTCCTTTTGGAGTCTACCTTTTGTGGAGTTAAGTAAGCATCTTGAATATCTATGTTCACTTCTTTCATGATGTCTGGGAGGTTCTCTATAAGCAACTCTTCAACAATTTTCCATATTTTCTGCTATCCCTCCCTCTTCAGGAATTCCAGTTATTTGTAAATTATTCCTCTTGATAGAGTCCTGCATGCTTCTTAATGCTTCTTTATTTTTCTTCTTTCTTTTCTCTGATTTCTCTTCATAAATACTGATGTAAGTTGCTTTATCTTCAGTCTCACTAGTACTGCATTCCATTTCTTCAATCCTACTTTTTTGGCTTTGCATCGAATTGTCTAACTGTAGTTTTATTATTGATTTGGATTTCAGATTGTTGATGTTCTAGGAGTTCTTATAGCTTGCTTAATTTTTGATTTTGTTCTGCTGCGCTTCGTTTAATCTCTAGAAGGGTTCTATACATAATTCTTTTGTATTCTACCTCCAATAATTTCAGAAAGGCTTCTACCTCTGGAAAGTTTTTTGATTCTGCATTTTGGGAGTTTTCTGGAGTCGTGATAGTCTGTTTCTTTAAATGGTTAGATATTGATTGTTGTCTTCATGCCATCAAAAAGCTGTACAGCTTCTCTTGTATTACACCCAGGGGAGCTGTGGCATAGCTCTAAGAAGGGAGTAAGCACATTGCTAGACTTGACTGCCAGCACTGCTGAGTTCTCTAGGTGCAGCTAACTTATGTACAGCATCTCTGGTAATAGAGACACTGTCAAGCCCTGCAGTGCTGCTTAGCTTGGCAGCTGGCCCCAGCTAGGTCCTCAGGGATGGCAGGGCCTGCCTCCTGGGTGATAAAGGTGGTGAGCTACGTGTGCCAATTCTCTGTTGTCATGCCATTTGAGGCTGTGGTGTTTAGCTCAGGGAAAGGAGGAGAGAAGGATGCCTCCACCCTTGGCTGCCAGGATTGCTGCATTTGCTAGATGCACTTGTCTTAAAAATTGCCTTTCTGTTGAAAAGTGTACTGTCCAGCAGCAGCTGAAAAGAGCTGGGCCCTCAGTGGTGGCAGGCCCTGCCTCCTGGCTGACAATGATGGTGCCCTACTTATGGAGCCTCTAGGGAGTCGTCAGCAGATGGTATGATGTGGCTCAGTGAAGGGTGGTGGAACTGGCATCACTGTGTTCTCTAGATATGTTTATCTTAAAAACTGCTTTTCTGTTAAGAAAGGAGTTGTCCAGTGGCAGCTGAAAGCAGCTGGGCCCTTAGAGATAGCAGGCCCTGCCTCCTGACTGGCAAAGATGGTACCCTACTTATGGAGTCTCTTGATAGCCATCAGATCCTGTGCAGTGGCTCAAAGAAGGGAGGGGTTAGGGCACTACCACAATCAGTTGCCAGCTGCCTTTTTGTTCTCTAGGTATGACTGTCTTGAAAGTAGCTTTTCTACTAGGAGAAGCACTTTCCAGACAGGCATTGTTGCTTAACGTGGGAGCTAGCCCCAGCTGAGCCCTCAGTTGTGATTGAATCTGCCTCGCAGCTGACCAAGTTAGCATTCCACCTGAACTGCCTCTCCTGTGCTGTACCAACAGTATCTATGGCATAGCTTAAAGAAGAGATGGGAGAGGGGCCGTGGCACCCTTGATCGTCAGCTTCTGCTGCTGGGTTCTCTAGATGTGAGTACCCCAAGTGTAGCCTCCCTACTGCCAGAGACAGTTTACTTAGGCACTGCAGCTCGGCATAGTAGCTGGCCTCTGCCAGGCTCTCAGGCACAGCAGTCCCAGTCCTAGTCTCCTGGTTAATAAAGAAGGCATCCATACCTGTAAGCCTCTGAGCCACTGTGTCAACAGAAGCAAGACTCACTGAGCCACTGTCTTACTTCTGAAAAAGATAGTTTCCCACTTCCTGTTTTACAGTGCAATCCCATAACCCTATGCCTGATATTGGGACCCCCGGAATGTCCACACTGCTCTGTTCAGTTTTTTTTCTAGGCCTTAGTTCTCAGAGGGAATTGAGGAGATGTGTGACCTGTCTGACTTCTTGGCACCGCGCCCTTGTATTTTTAGTAGTTATAAACTTGACATATGTTAGATCTAGGGCACACAGGATTTTCACATAATGGAAGATTAATTCATTTATAAAAATTTAAATTTGGAAACAATAATATACTAGATATATCCTAGTCCTTAAGAAACTTGTGACTTTAATGATAGGATCACATATGAAAGTCCTTGTTTACTGTGATTGCTGTTGTTAGTGTGCTTAGTAAATGCAATAAGATGTGTGGAAGTAGATGGTTAAACTGGTAAATACAGTAGGGCATGAAGATTTTATAAGTAATAGACCTTTCTCAGTGTATTTGGGATAAATGCTAAATATTATGGTTGTCGAAGAGGTAGAGATGAGTTCTTTTGAGGAAGTTATATTGACACTTAAAAAATGTAACATTTAATTTTGAGATCATTATTCATTCTCATAGAGTTGTAAGAATGAATACAGACAGGTTATGAAGACCATTTGCCCAATTTCCACCAGTGGTGACACCTGGCAGATCTGTGTCATATAGTGTTATGGCCAGGATTTTGACGTCGATATAGTCAAGATGTGTAATACTTTTATCTCCGCAAAATCCCTTAGGTTGCGCTTGTATAACCACACTGACTTTCCTTTTATTCTCTGAAGACCGGTAATCTGTTCTTCATTTCTTTAGTTTTGTCCTATCAAGAATTGTAATTGTATTCAGAATAATTCTTTGTAGATACTTGTAGGTTGTTATACTAGTAGATTATTCTTTATTTTTGCTAAGTAATGTTCAGTTGTATGAATGTAAAATTATCCCATTAACTGTTCACGTGTTGAGGGATGTATGAGTTGTTTTTAGTTTTTGGTTATTGTGAGTTAAGATACTATAAACATTTATGCACATGTTTTCATGTGAATGTATATCTTGTCTAAATAAATGTTGATGAGTCCAGTCGCAGGGTTATATGGAACTTATATGCCTTTTTTTTTTAATTATGGTAAATGTATATATAAGAAAACATTTGCCATTTCAGCAGTCTTCACATGTATAATTCAATGACATTAATTGTGTTTGTCATGTTTTGCAGTCATTACTATTACTCAGTTCCATATTTTTCCACCACTTTTAATGGAAGCTCATTGTCCACTAAGCAATAATCTCTTTTTTCCACTCCCTTCCACCTACTTCAGTAAGCACTAATAAACTAAGGTCTCTGTACACTTTCCCAGTCTAAGTAGAGTCATTATATAAGTAGAATCACATATGTGTGCTTTGTTAACTTATTTCATTCACAGTGTTTTCAAGGCTTATTCATAGTGTAACATGAATTTAGACTTCATTTGTCTTTATGGCTGAGTAATATTTCATCGTTAGATGCCATCAAGTTGATTCTGATTTATAGTGAACCCCATGTAACAAAGTAGAACTGCCCCATGAGGTTTTTTTTGATTCTAATCTTTGTAGAAGCAAATTGCCAGGTCTTTCTCCTGCAGAGCTTCTGGATGAGCTCAGACCACCAACTTTTCAGTTAGCTTAAACTGTTGTGCCACTCAAACCAAAAAGACATAAATAAAACCCTTTGCTGTTGAGGAATTGATTTCTAACTCATAGCTACCCTATAGGACTGCTGCATCATAGAGTTTCTAGGGAGTTCTTGGTAGATTCACACTGTTATGTTTTGGTTAGTTGCCATAGCAGTTAACCACCATGCCACTAGGATTTCCAAAAGAACCAGTTAATACAATCTAGGGCTCCTTAAATATATACTGTATTTTGTTTACCCATTCACCTGTCAAGGACACTTGTGTTGTTTTTACCCTGGCTAGTTGTGGATAATTTTTGCAATAAACAATAGTGTACAAGTCTCTGAGTCTCTGTTTTCAGATCTTTAGGGTAAATATGAAGAAACAGTTCATAAGATAGTTTAAGTATTTCAACCACCTCTGAACTGTTTTCCACGGCTGCCACACCATTTTACATCCTCATTAGCTGTGGATGAAGGTTCCAGTTTCTCCCCATCCTTGCTACACTTACTTCCGATTTTTCTGCCCATAGCCATCCTAGTGGATGTGAAGTAGTACCTCATTGTGGTTTTGATTTACATGGTGGCATAGTGGTTAAGTGCTACAACTGCTAACCAAAAGGTATACAGTTTAAATCAGTGATGCACTCTTTGGAAACCATGGAGCAGTTCTACTCTGTCCTTTAGGGTTGCTGTGGATTGGAATCGACTTGACAGCAGTGGGTTGGGTTTGGTTTAATGATTTAATACCCGTGAACATCTTTGCATGTTCTTATTGATCATTTATGTATTTTCTTTGGAGAATATCTATTCAAGCCCTTTGTTCATTTGTTAATTGGGAAGTTTGTCTTTTTGTGTTAAGTTATAGGAATTTCTTTTGTATTCTGGATATTAAACTCTTAGCATATACGTGGTTCCCAAATATTTTATCTCATTCTCTAGTTTATGTCTTCAGTTTTTTGCTAAAGTTTTTTGAATCTCTGGCCTATTGGGTGACTAAGTTAGACTTGGAGGCTATGGGTTTGGTGGTGTTTTTTATTTGTTTTTTTGTTTATCGAGGAATAATCTTACTGGTTTGATTAACTTAAAAATACTTTACCTGTTGCCACTAAGTCAGTTTCAACTCATAGTGACCCCAAAGGACAGAGATGAACTGCCGCATATGGTTTAGTGAGTAGTGAGCTATTTATTTATTGATGGCACATTACAAACAACACATATGAAACAAACATGTCTTTTATTTCTGTAGACAGTTTCTATGTCACATGGGGAGCCCGGCATAATTCAGGAGCCAGAGCAGCCCCAGGACAACCACTGCCTCCCCATGGAAAACCGCTTGGAAAACTAAACTCATCTGATCTTAAGGATGTTATTAGAAAGGTATAATATGAATCCTGAATTTGGATTTTTTTTTGACTTTGATTATAGTGATTTTCTTATTTTTATTGAAAACTTCTTGAAGTTGTGGTACCTTACAGCATAGGTAAAGCAGGAGCTTACATTTTGGTGTTTAGTGTGCTGTAGCTGACCTGATTGGATGTATACACACTTACACAGATACGTGTGAAATGTTGCTCAGATATGCTGGGAGAAGTTAGGTTGTAAATATGAATGAGGCTTGATACTAACTGGAAAATCATCCTAGAGCAGTAATTGAATAAATAACTTAGAGAATAAAAAATACATATATTTCTGAGTTGTATATTTAAAGAGTCTGATTCATAAGGTGGAGCCCAGAGAATCTGAATTTCTGTAACAGCTATCTGGATAGTGTGATGCTGCTGATCCACTGAAACTTTAACACTGTCTTAGGAAGGTTTTTTTTTTTTTTAAGGTTAGTTATAATAAGGAAGAAATGTTATATATTAGTTCTTTAAAAATTAATTCTTGTAATAGAAAAGTTAATACTTACATTGATAATAGCAGTTTTATCAGTAAGTTTCTTTTGTGGTCTAAGAAACTGATCTGATTAGGATGAGTATTGCAAAGATTGAGAACACTGAAAATGCTTAAACATGTGAAATACAACTGTCTTATTTCTCCTTTATTGCGTGTTCTAGGGAAGCACATGATAACAGCCTGCGCTTTTTATTTATGGCCAAGTGGTGTGTAAGATCAAGAGTATGAAAAAGATTTTTTAAGCATTGGGTTTCTATGGATCTGGGACTATTTTATGTTAGATAGCCACACCCTTCATTTGTAACAACTGATGAAATTTAAGAGCTTTTTAAGTTTTTGTGGTTAATCTGCTTCATCTTACTATTTTTTTAGTAGTCATGTCATGGTCTTTCAAAGTAATTGATTTGGCAGACTATTGAGTGTTAGAAGACATGTAATCACTTCACTCATTTTGGGTGTATAAAAATACAGTATTTCAATTTAGATAATTGATATTTTTATTATGTAATTAATAAGGCTTGCATTGATGATTTAAATTATTCTTTGTGATTTTTTTTAAAGGGTCTTATTCATTATGGACGAGATAACCAGAGTTTAGATATATTACTTTTCCAAGAAGTCCTGGAGTATTTGTCTAGGATAGACAGAGTGCTGAGTTTCCCTGGAGGCTCACTTCTGTTAGCAGGACGCAGTGGTGTAGGTCGTCGGACAATCACTTCTTTAGTCAGTCATATGCATGGAGCAGTGCTGTTTTCACCAAAGATTTCCAGGGGATATGAACTGAAGCAGTTCAAAAATGATCTCAAACATGTGAGTTACAGTTTTTTTGCTCTATTTGACTTAAGACCATGTTAGTTAGTGTTCTTACAGACTTTTTGACCTTTTAAAGTCTCAAATATACTGCATAGTTTTTATTTTAATTCTGATGATTGGTTGCCTCATAATTATTCATCCCCTCGCCCCAAATCTAAACTTCCTTGCCATTGAGTTGATTTTGACTCATAGCCCCCCTGTAGGAGGAGAGGTGCCCACAGGGTTTCCAAGGAGCTGTTGGTGGATTCAAACTGCCAACCTTTCGATTAGCAGCCAACTTCTTAGCTACTGTACCATCAGGGCTCCTCAGATTATTAGAAAATTTTATTTTATTTCCAGATGGGAAAAAGATTTCTATTCTACAATTTTTAGTTCTCATGTACTCCAGGTAGAGGTTATAGAATGTAAAATGAACTTGGAAGATTAAAAAAAAAAGGATTAATTTTTTTTACATGAACTATATGCGGGTCTTTTTCATGTGTGAGAGTGACCCTCTGTCTTTTGATTTAATGCTCTATTTGTAAACAAATTAACATTTCTCCAAAATAGTATGTACTTTTCAGCTTTTGTGACTGAAGTTTGATTTTAATTTTGTTGGCTCAAATATAAATAAATATATAAATGTATTTATGATCATATTGCAGAGTTTCTATGCAGAATGGTCACTGAAAGTACTTTCCTTATTGAGCAGGTGCTGCATCTTGCAGGTATTGAAGCACAACAGGTAGTTTTACTTCTTGAAGACTACCAGTTTGTACATCCTACGTTTCTGGAGATGATCAATAGCCTTTTATCTTCAGGCAAGTCTTTAGTTCTAGTCAAAGAAAATAAAAATACTACTCTAAAAATTATTCAAGTAGAATCAGCTTGTATAAAATTTGTGTTTTAGAGACCTTTGAAATAGTTCCTACTAGAGTGATGTGAGTAAAACTTGGTCAGGGCAGAAAAATCAAGTAAGCCTGTTTTTATAAAATCAGGAGGTTGAAGAATTATGTAAAGATGATAACATTCAATATTCGTGAATGCGCAGAAAAATTGGCCCTGCCATACACTTTTGGCAAGACAGTTATCTTCTGTAACCTTTTGGAAAAATTATTATTCAGTGCTTATTTGAAAATGTGATACATACTTTGACTTACTTTTATTATCTATATGAATTTAATCTGTGGAAATAGAAGAACTAACATGTAAGAAATATATAGCACATAATTTATAATAGCAAAAAATTCAATAGAACTTCACTGTTTATCAGTAGCTGAATGATGGAATATATTATTATGGCTTAAATGTGGACATATGAATATAGGTATATTCTAGATAATGCAGTTTCATATTTCATATACATGGAATATATTTTTTATTCAATAATTTATTTAAAAAAGAAAATGTTTAAAGACAAAAGGTATTTCTGAGTATTTTTGGTATACATTTATATCATAGAAAATTATCATTTGAAAGAAAGATATATTAGAACAAATTCTTTCTAGAAATTTATGACTATAAACAAGCTTCCTGTCTGTAGAATTTTATGGGTTGTAGAAATATTTACTGTGTTATGTTTTTCAAGAATTTTATTCTTTGGAAATCTTTACCTCCATTTTACCTAATTAACTTGAGTCTGTTTTTTTCTGAGATAGACTACAAAGTACTAGATCCGTTTTTATTCCCCAGCATTTTTCAACTCTGGTTGCTCATTGAATCACCTGGAGAATTAAAAAAAAAAAAAAACAAAAAACAAAGCTGATTGTTTGCTACCAACCCAAACTCGTTAATGAGAATCTCTGGGTTGGGGATTATGGTAGCACTTGGCCATTTGAATTAAGGTTCCCTGGTTAATTCTGTGCAGCCTGAGTTAAGAATTTACTGTCTGCTTCTTACATGTCTCTTGGGCTCTACCCACCGTCAGCTGTGCCTTTTTGCACAGCAAAGTGTGATACTCCCCTCTTTTCTGCAGCCACCTGTTCTATTTGTGCTTTCCTGGGGAGGACACCTGCAAATTTCTGTTCTCTTTTTCTGAAGAATTTATGATGTTTGCTGTAATATCTTCGTAATAAGTAATTACTGTTAGTTGGTATGAGGTAGCTTAGTCTTAAACTTGGGCCAAGAGTATTTTGTTACTGAAGTATAAAATAAAGCTTATTAAAAGCTCATTTCAGCTGTACTGGTGAATCAGTTGTAGGGAACCGGAGGACAAAGTTCTATGATTCTTATGTTAACTCAGTATTTATTAACTGCTTATTTTATTTTGTATCAGGCTAGACTTTGAGGTGAAGTAATCTTTGAAAGTTAACAGCTTTGATTAAGGCAACTAATTATCGAAGGTGTCTATACTTCAGTACAGTTACAGGTGATAGATACATTTCTGTTCCAGAGTTTAGTGATAATGGTTTAGTCAAAGTGGTGGTACTGAGCGGACTTGAAATGTTTTCTGTGATGTTATTTCAGTAACTCTTGAGCATAGCAGTCAGAAAAGTAGCATTCTTCCCTGCCCCTTACCTTACTTGTACTGCAAGTGTACATATCTAGAAAAAGGAGCAGAAGACCCTGAAAAGGCAGATGGATGCCTAGATTATGAATAGTCTTGAGTGTTTTGGAGTTTGAATCTTATCATGTAGGTGATGGTTTTTCTGTCACGCTGAGTGAAGATACAAAGGTGAGTAAGGCTACAGATGCAGATTTATGAGTCATTCATGTCAAGGTCGCAGGGTTTGTGTATTTTTTGAAAGAAAGATTGAATGAAGGCTGATGATTTACCACAAAAATTGAAAAACAATATTGTGTATGAAAAGATGTTTTATAATTAGCATAATGCAGCCAAAATTTAGAAGACATGTGATGTTATTCTGTAGGTGAAGTTCCTGGACTCTACACTCTTGAAGAATTAGAACCCTTGCTGTTGCCTCTTAAAGATCAAGCTTCACAGGATGGCTTTTTTGGACCAGTCTTCAATTACTTCACATACAGTAAATAAAATATATTCATTAATCAATTCAAACTCTGGTTCATGTGACATAAGTACAACTTAATGTGCCTTTTTCCTCGTTAGATTGTAAAGGCGTCTTAAGTCTTGGGTCTGTTTGGTAATTTATGTATTTCTTCTTTGTCTTTTTTTTTTGGAGTCGTAGAATGTAATACATAACTACATAACCTGCCTGTAGGAAATTAGACTGTCACATCTTTTTCCTGTTGGAACAGCTATTGAGCTTGAACCACGGACCTGTCAGTTAGTAGTCAAGGGCTTAACCAGTGCACCACTGGGGCTCCCCTTACCCTGTAGTGAAAATATTATAGCAAAATTTTTGGCAAAGAGAAGGTTGAAAATGTGGTAATAGTCTTTGGAATATTTAACTTGCTGCCTTTGTTTTCAAGTGATAAAATTAGTATGTATTTTAGTACTTCCTTATATGATTAATGAACTAGCCTGTAAACTGTACCAGACTGTATTTTTAATAGCCTTTTATTGTTACAGAAGTAGTTTTAGAAATCTAAAATTGAAATAAGTAAAAAATAAGGCAACAGTCACATCATGCATAGATTGCTTATCTCTTTCATGAATATCTTTGCAGATATTTTTTCTTAACATATAAACACACAGAGATACATGTTTCTTTACAAAAATAAAAATTATACCATATTACCGCTACATAGCTTGCTTTTTTAGTTAACAACTTCTACCATATCATTTCAGAAAATGTGAATTCTATGAAATCAGACTATATAGATTTCCCCAATCTGACTCTATTATTACTGTTGTAGTTTTTCATGATTATTACTTTTTTTTCCTTTAGGAATTCAGCAAAACTTGCATATTGTCTTGATAATGGATTCTGCAAATTTAAACTTTATAGTAAACTGTGAGAGTAATCCAGCTTTGCATAAGAAATGCCAGGTGCTGTGGATGGAAGGTTGGTCAGATAGCAGTATGAAGAAAGTAAGTTTAAAATTTAAGTATAGAAGTAAAAGCAATAAGCATATTTTCTTTTTGAAGCTATTCAGTTTTCAAAACTTTCCTTTGGCATTTGTTACAGCACTAGCTTAATAGTGGAACTGGACATCTCATCTCATAAATTTGAAAATAATTTTCTTTTCTTTTCATTTTTATGATAATTCAGTTGGAGATGGAATTTTAGGTTAAGGATTGTGTTCTTAATTAAGAACTACAGAGATACTTCATAATTTTATGCATTTAGTTAAAGAACCCATGGCCAAGCCATAGGCAGGCTTATAATAAAAATAGGAAGAATTGTAGCAATTCTTAAATTTTTTAAAATTTAAATTTTTTTTACAAACTTTTTTTTTTTAATTTATCGTTGCTGTGGTCTTTGTGGGAGATGCATTCATTCAAGGTGTGAACTCCTAACACTGCCTTAACTAAGATCCTTTTATGTTGCTTAATGAATAGTTTTCAACATTGTCTTTAGAATTCATATCAATCATTCACTTCTTTGTTGTTTTATAACAGAGGTACAGATTAATGCTGTAATGGTTTGGTGGACAGAATATAATTTGGAGTAATAAAGTTGTATAGATGATAATGAAGTTTTTGTTAGATTTCAGCAAGTAGACAAAGGAAAGGAATGGTATTCTAGTCTCAGGGAGGCCACATGGATGGTTTGTTCATTAACAAGTAAGCGATTATGCGGTGTTTAATATGTGCCACCATTTTATATACTAGTGATATAGTAGACACCAAAACAGACAATAATTCCTGTCCTCATGGAGTTTCTATTCTTGTGGTGATTGTAAGAGAAAAGTGTCCCAGACAAAGATCCTAAGAGGAGAACATGCCTCATGATTCTGAGGACCAACAAGATGCTACTTCATCTGGAGCAAAGTGACTAAGGGGAGAAAGTTGTTGGAGATGAGATCAGAGAAATAAAAGGAGACCAGTTACTCTGTATGGGCCACTGTAAGGATTTTAGCTTTCCTCAGAATAAGTTAGGTTATATAGAAACCATTGCCAAGTCGAGTCAGTTCCAACTTACAGAACCCTATATGACAGAGTTGAACTGCTCCATAGAGTTTCCAGGGAGCTGCTGGATTTGAACTGCCAGTCTTTTGGTTAGCAGCTAAATGTTTAACACTGCACCACTAGGGTCCTTGGGTTGTAGAGGCCTTTATACAGATTTTAGCTTTTCCTTTGGAAACCCTAGTGGCACAGTGGTGAAGTGCTATGGCCATAATGTGGAGGACAGCAGTTCAAGTCCTCAGGCACTCCTTTGAAACTCTGTGGGTCACTTCTACTCTGTCTTACAGGGTCGTTATCAGTTGGAGTCGATGCTATGGATTTTTTTTTTTTAATTTCTGTATTCTGACTTATATTTTAATGGAATTACTCTGGCTTCTGGGGTACAAAGAGACCACAGAGGGGCAATCATAGAAGCAGTTGCATGGCTACAGTGATAATCCAGGTGAGAGAAAGGATAGCTGGAGTACAGGTGTAGTGGTGGAGGTGGGCGAAAGTGGCTGGGTTCTGGCTATGTTTCGCGGTAGAAACAATAGAATGTGCTGACAGACTGTGATGAAATATAAGAGAAAGTAAAGCATATCAAGCATACATCCAGTTATTTGGGCTTGAAAACGTGAAAGGGTGGAAGGACCATCAACAGAAAAGGGGAAAACTTTGCTGACAGAATGAGATGTAAGAGAAAGTGAAAAGTGTCCAGGATACATCCAATTATTTTGGCTTGAGTGACTAGAAGGATGGAATGACCGTTAGTGGAAAAAGGGAAAACTGTGATAAGAGCATATTTAGAGATGAGGCCTTCAATTTTAGATGTGTTGAATATAAGACATCTGACATCTAAGCTGAGAAGTTGAGAAAGCATTTGGATATGTGAGTCTGGAGTGCAGGGGAGGTTCAGGTACACAGGTGAAAATGTGGGAATTATCAGAGCATAGATGATTTTTAAAGCTGTAAGAATGAATGAATGAACAACAGTAGAAATACAAGGCAGAACCCCGGGGCATTTCAGTACGAAGAAATCAGTAATATGAAGAAGAGTCATGAAAATAATATGCTAAGTAGAAAAACCAGGAGATGCTAGTTACTAGATACTAGTTTTTAGAATTATTAATTGAAAATCCAGTCTTTATTTCTAATTATTTCATATTCAAGAAAGAGTCTGGTTTACCTCTGTTCCATGAAAGCACTTTATTATCATGATGTCATGTGGGATAGTTTATTTTGATTGTTGTATGATTTTCAGTGAAATTTGTGATCTTTTCTAATTAAACCAAAAGTGTGACTGTGTTCATTTTTATGCAGCCTAATCATTTACAGCCTTGGAAGCCCTATGGGACAGTTCTAACCCACCTATAACATTGTTATATGTCAGAATTGGCAGCAACAAAGTTTTATTCATTTTTTAAGGGAGATATTGGAGCTGTCCCTTACATATCATTAGTGTGCAGTCAGTAATGGCTGACATGTCAAAATACTGTCCATCCAGGAAATAATATCTTCTGAAGAGCAATGTATTACTTTCTAATATTCTGTGAAGAATCTTTGAAGAAAAGTTATTGTACAAGTTTTTATCTTCTGATGTTGGATTTACTTAAACTTTTTCACATTGGTTTGCAAATTAATATTTTTCATGTTTTAGATTCCTGAAATGTTATTCAGTGAAACAGATGGCGAAGAAAAATATAATGAGAAAAAAAAGAAAGAAGAAAAGAAAAAAAGTTCAGGTAGTATTTTGATGAAGTTGATTTTTATTTTTATTTGCAGAATAATTGCCATCCTTCCAATTAAATATTCAGAATGATTATGAATTTGAACAGTGCTAAATGTAACCAAGTTAGACTTCTGATGTAAACTAAATTTTAAAGTCTTTATTTTTAAAATAATCTTTACATTTTGTATGATCTATTAGAAATTTATTGTTTGACATTAAAATACTATTTTTCTGACCTTGGTGGTCTGAGAGACTTTCTTATATTGCTTAGAGGCATTGGCTACTGGCCTGAACTTTTCATTTTGATTATCAATACATAGGAGAAAAAATTCTCATGACATTCTTTAAGTATAGGCATAATGTATTCTTAGATATACTGTTTGTTTTATACCATTGTTTTACTCAACTACAAGATAATTTAGATGTGGTCTTTTTATTTTTATTTGTATTCTATGGATTATTCGTTTTTTTCTTATAGTTATCTAACTCCAGTAATTTATTAGTTGAGCTTATTTTGTATTAGATACTAGACTAGATACTAGAGATGACCAAGTAGCTCACAGTCTTGTGGTGGCAAGAGTTATATTACAAATAAACACATGATTCTGATACTGCGAGATAGATAATGGTTTTATATGAAGTGCATTGGAAAGTGACATTCCTAACTGACGGGCCTTATAGGAAACGGACGTTGCCCAGACAGGTAGCTTGGGGAAGGCATTCTGGCTGGAAGGAATAGCATGGAAGAGACTGAGAGAAGTAAAACAGATGTTTTCATTGAACAATAAAGAGCCTAAATGGTTGACACATGATCTGTAAATAGTAGACTGCAATATGAATAGTAAGAAGTAGACAGTTCTACTATTGAAGAGACTTCTGTGTTGTGATAAAGGATTTGGGTCTATCTTGTGGGTGATTTGAGTTTATTAAGAAATTTTTAGAAAGGAATGTAACTAGAGACTTCTTTTAGAAAAATAACTCTTGGAGTCCATCCCTTCTTTCAGTTAATAGAAAATAGATTCTTACAGGGAGAAACTAAAGGCAACTAGATCTCTCTAAAAGTTTATCACAATAATCTAAGCAAGAGATAATAAAGGTCTGAACCAAGGAAGAGATATACAGAATGGAGAGGAAGGAATGGACTTGGGGACATTAGGAGGTGATCTAAATATCATCTGGTCATATAGTGATTATGGTGTACAAAGAAGAAGGGAGAGTTGAGGCTATTCCTCAGAATCTGACTTGGAAAACTAATTAGAGGTTGGTTCCATTCACTGGGGTAGAGGGTATAGAGCAAAATGGTTTGGGGTTGAGAGGAAGGAATGTGTTTGGTTATGGATGTATTGAATCTATTGTGAACCTATTTGTAATTTTTTGCTTCAAAACTTCTGTTTGTCTCTGTGTCATATGCAAGAGAGTAGATATTCTTTGGTTTGGTATCACTTTTCCATTCAAGCAGCTTTTATTGAGCATGCATTTGCATTATGTATGTTATGTATTCCCAATTTATTTATATGGCATGACAGTCTGTAGATTAATCTTTCTTCAGGATACATATAAATGGTGGAAAGATAGAGATGACTGAAATAATACCAACTTCATAAGGAAATGGGAGTTGTGAATAGATATCTACAAATGCCTGTGTATCTTTAAGCAAAGATGATGTATCATATTTATACCTAGAATGGAAGTATCTAGTATGAAGTTAAAAGTTACGGTTGTTTTCTCTAATGCTTAATGGATAGTACACATATTAAGTCATCTTTTTTTTCTTTTAGTTGATCCTGATTTTCTAAAATCGTTTTTATTAATCCATGAGTCTTGTAAAGCACATGGTGCTACACCAAGCCGATACATGACCTTTTTACATGTGTATTCTGCCATCAGTAGCAGCAAGAAAGAGGAGTTACTAAAAAGACAAAGTCATTTACAGGTACAATATTGATAACCTAGAATTTTCTTATCTATATATGGGAAGAAAAGATTATGTAAATTACTGTGTCATGTTATCTCTGGTATATGTTTAGTATAAATAAATATACTGTATTGAATGTCTTGGAAAACAACCTTACCTCACTTTAACTACCTGTGTTGTGCACTGGATTATAATAATAGTGGCTTTTGTTTTCAATTTAATGATACTCATTTCCTTTAATGAATGCTGTTTATAATGCTGCCTTTAAGAGTTTCTTTCACTTGAATGTATTAGTAACAGGAAGAAATGAAAGTTCTCTAGCTCATGTGTTATATGTACAAATTTACACTTGTGTTTGATTTCTTTTTCTTGTAAAGTTCATTCTTTAAGAATATTTCCAATCAATATTTTATTGATGTAGGCTGGTGTGTCTAAACTAAATGATGCTAAAGCTCTTGTGGATGAATTGAACAGAAAAGCTGGAGAACAAAGTGTGTTACTTAAAATGAAGCAAGATGAAGCCGATGCTGCCCTTCAGGAGATCACAGTGTCGATGCAGGTAATGCTTAGAGTCAACGGGAAAATGGAAACAGCAGGGAGCCTGTGCTTGTCCATCAGTGTGAGAACCAGTGGTTATGTGGTTTTAAAAAACATGTGCTCATACTGCTGAAGACTGATAGTACAGTGTACTTGAGCATTTGTGGAAGAGAATAGTATTTTACTACATTGTCCTCAATTGATCATAGGCTCATTTATCTAATCCTTTACTGTATTGCAGATGTCTGTGGATCTGTCTAAAACTGATTTGGTCTACTGTCTGCCAGTTAAGTTGGCATTTCCTCGTAATATACTGAAAATTTTCTTCTTCAGACACTGAGAGTTTTCCCTGCTTTTAATATACTCAGGATTTACAGAACATCTTTATTCATTCTATTTAGACTTCCATGGTATTTTACATTTTGATATTGTCTTAATCATCTGGTATACTTAATCATCTGGAATACTGTGAGTGGATGGCTTAACAAAGAAAAGTTTATTCTTACACAGTCAAGTAGGCTAGAAGTCCAAATTGATTGTGTCCATTCCTGAGGAAGGCTTTCCATCTTGTTGGCTCTAGAGGAAGGTCTTTGTGTTGCATCAGTCTTTCTTTGGTGTGAGAGCATCTCACTGTAGGAACCTCAAGTCCAAAAGACACACTGTGCTCTTGGTGCTGGTTTCTTGGTGGTAGGAGGTCCCCAGCTCTCTCGTTGCCTCCCTTTTCTTTTATCTCTTGTAGGATAAAAGGTGGTATAAGCCACAGTCCAGGGAAATTGCCTTGGAAGGGTGTTCAAGTTCCATTTTAATCCTCTTTTAATATAATCCTATTGTAGTGATTAAGTGCTATGGCTGCTAAAAGGTCAGCAGTTTAAATCCCTCAGGCATTCCTTGGAAACTCTATGGGGCAGTTCTGCTGTGTCCTGTAGGGTCACTGTGAGTCAGAATCAACTTGATGGCAACAGGTTTGGTTTTGGGTTTTATTTGTTAATCACAGGCAGAGATTAGTGTTTACAGCATGGGAAAATCACACAATACTGGGAATCATGGCCCAGCCAAATTGCTACACGTATTTTTGGATGAGCACAATTCAGTCCATGACAGATGTATATCCTTTTTGTAATTGCCGTTCTTTCACTGAGACCTTTTAAAGAAGACTTCTGTGAATTCATTCTTCATGCAGGTGTCCTTTTATGTCTGCATGTTCTCTCAGGATGTGGCTGTCTGTCACTTGGCTTTTTACTGCTAATGACCTACTGACCATCTGTTTTGTTCTTTAGCCCTGACCTCTCCTCTGAGTTTCAGGCTCCAATATCCGATTATCTGTTAGGCGTGTCTTCGTGAAAGTCTGAAAAACTTGGAGAGTTTCAAACTGAAGCAGTTTCAAAGCTCAACTCATAATTTTTTCTCTTGTGTTCTTTTACTCAGGTATAGCACTGTAGTATATCTAATTAATCAAAAGAGAACGTATAGATTATACTAGACTTCTTTTACTCTATACCTTAGACCTAATGAGCTGTTGAATTCTGTCAATTTCATGTTTTTTACTATATCTCACATATGCTGGTGATTGTTACCATAGTTCAAGTCTAATGCTTCTTTTGTTTAAATTAACTTTTAATGTTTATCACCAATGCAAATGGCACAAAAAGGGCTGAAAATAGGAACAGAGTTGAAAGATTTCAACTTAAGATTTCAAGATTCACCATAAAGCTATAGCAATGTGGTAATGTAAAACTACAAATATAGATCATTCCAACGCTGTGAAGTCCCAAAAAGGTTTACGCATATATAGTCAATTGATTTTATATAAAAACATCAACTCAATAAAGGAAATGGTAGTGTTTTAAAAAATGGTACTGAAATCTTTGACTGTCCATGTATAGAGCAAAAACCTGGGCTGTTAGCATCATCAGAATTAAAAACTTATGTTACCATTGTCAAAATTAAAAACTTCTCTGAAGTAAATTCTGAAGAAGATAAAAAGGCAAACCATACACTTGGAAAAAATATCTGCTAAATAACTTGTCTCAGAATATATAAAACTCTTTACAACTTGGAAATAAATAAAAATATTTGAGCAGACCTGGTGGCACAGTGGTTAAGTACTGCACCTGGTAACCAAGAACAGATCGGAAGTTTGAATCTGCCAGGTGCTCCTTGGAAACTCTGTGGAGCAGTTCTACGCTGTCATATAAGATTGCTATGAGTCAGAATTGACTCAGTGGCACTGGATTTTTGTTGTTGTTGTTTTTACTAAAGAAGATATACAAAGTGCTGTGAATATATGAAAAGATGCTGAGCATCATTTGCCATCAAGCAAGTGTAAAATAAAACCTCAGTCGGATACAACTATGCATCCCCTTAAATGGGTCAAGTTAAGACTAAGAATATTAAATATCAGCAGAGATACAGAACATGTAGAAATATGAGTGTCCAGGGAGCTTATCTGTTGTGAGTTTTCAAAGAGGAACATGTAGCCTGATTTGAATGACTTAATTGAAAGAAGATTTTTATCTGATGTAGCAAACTTAAATCCTTTGGCATATTGGGAATTTTCAAAGCAAATAACATTTACAAATAATTGATGGTTATGTACATGTTCAGTGTTTCTGAGATAATTTATTGACTACTTAACCTCATAAATAAAAAATTGGAAATGCAAACATAATTTTTGTACTCTCTAGCTTCAGCATATTTTTTTCTGGTCTCATTTTGGAACAAACTTAAATGAATATTGGTTTGACACAACCAGCTATTTTTATTGTTAGCAAATTTTGTCAAATACTGTTTACCTTAAAGAAACAAATTGATAATGTAAGAAAAATTAAAGCTATGTAGAGCATAACATTGTTGACACTTCTATGTCTCTAGAAGGAAAGTATCTGTCACTATATACACTTTCTGTACTGGCATGCTAGTGTGCATTAGAAAAATACACTGAGTACTATGCTACTCTTCTCTCTGAACTATTTTGAGGAGAGATGTTTCTAACTGTGCAGCTAATTGTATTGCCTGGCAGTGGTCCAAAAGAAGAGTAACTATTCATGTCATATTATAACCTAGTAATTCTGCTTAGTTATAAAATAGAAGACCTTTCTGTTTGGAATTTTGCAAAAATAAGTGTCTGGAAAGAGCCAAATTACCAAACTCTGTAACTTCTAAATCTTTCTAGTCTGTGTCTGCAGCATAAGGAAGGTACATATTAAGTGATGTAAGGACTCAGAAATAGGAATGACTTTCAACTGACAGAGCAGATTAGTAAAAATGAAACATATGAGCTTGGCCTTAAAGGAAGACTTTAATGTTTGGAGATAGAATAACCTTTCTACTGGAGAATAATAGAATAGTAGAGGTACAACAAAGGTAGGGATATTTTTGGAATGAAGAGTTGTCTAAGTGAGCTAATGCATAAGGTACCTGAAGGTAAAAATGGAGTATAGGGAAAAACTGATTTTGTGATTTTCAATTTGGGCTTCAAAGATGTGTTCTATAATTCTTGTATGGAAGCTATATGCAGATCCAGTACATCAACATTTCTGGAATTAAAACTTCAGGCATCAGCATTTTTTAATGCTCCCTGAATGATTACAATATGCAGGTAATATTGATAACCCCTGTTGTAAGGATTCCGAAAAAGTTACTTGAGAAATTTCCTTTTGGATTTTCAATTAGAATAAATAAATAAAATGTAAGCATTCATAATATGCAAGCATTTTTATGTTGTTTTATATCCTGTTGAGCCAAACACCCTTAGATTTTGCATTCATGAGCAAAGAGATCACATGATGTTAATATACAACATAGTATTCTTGGAATCTTTACTCTTTTTTTTTCAGATATTTGCTATCATATTATTAATGTGCCATGAATTTCAGTTTTTTTAATAGAATTAAAAATATAGAAACACAAACTTCTAATATATTAGTCTGTAAGAATTGTTAGTATTGTTTCTTTTATTGAAATTATAAGAAATGCAGAACGAAGAAGACTAGAGACAGGAGAAGATTATTACTCTAAAAGACTACTAAATAAGAGGAACCACAACCTCTACCAGCCTGAGCCCAGAAGAACTAGCTGGTGCCTCACTGCTACCACTGCCAACTGCTCTGAAAGGGATCACAATAGGTTCCAAACAGAATTGGAGAAAAATATAAACCAAAAGTCAGATTCACTAGAAAAGACCAGACTTTATTGGTTTGACAGAGAGTGGAGGAACCCTGGAAGTTGTAGTGCCTGGACACCCTGCTAATTCAAAATTGAAGCTGCTTCTGAAGTCCACCTTTCATCCAAAGATTAGAGAGACCTTTAAAACAGTAACATGCTGCTTCTTAGTTCAGTCAAGTGTACGAGATCAAATAGGCAGTACCTGCCCTAAAGCAAAGACAAGAAGTCGGGAAAGCAAAAGGAAACTGGATAAATGGACACAGGAAACCAGGGATGGAAAGGGGGAGAGTGCTGACACATTGCAGGGATTGCAGTCATGTCACAAAACAAATAGTGTATACTTTTGGAGGAAATGCTAATTTGCACTGTAAAGTTTCATCTATAACAAGAAAAACAAGAGACTTTTATTTTCAGCTTTTTCATTTACAAGATAAACATAAATAATAAGACCAAATTCTCTGGGTTTTTATAAATGTGAAATGTGTACTCTTAGTGTCATTTTTAAAATTTTATGTATTTCTGACTTATTTCAGTTTGATACAATGAGCATTAATTGTTTTGGTAATTAGAAAGAAATAAAATATAATTTTGAAATGAGTTATGATGTTTTTGCTATAATGCTTTTAATAGTGAGTGCATTGAAATTAATTGGAATTCTGTTTAAATATTCCTTTAGGATGCTAGTGAACAAAAGACAGAACTGGAAAGATTAAAGCACAAAATAGCAGAAGAAGTTATTAAAATTGAAGAAAGAAAAAGTAAAATTGATGATGAATTGAAAGAAGTACAGGTAAGTTCTAAAAAAGAAACATTCAGTTGTTTTGTTGTTTAAGCTACTGGTTGTATACAGGAGTTTAAACACTGTTTGTAGCTCAAGTTATTTTCTAATGCTCTACTTTTTACATACTTTGTGTTGGTTCTGACAGTGACGGTATGTATAGCAGAATGAAATACTCTGGTCTGGTGCGTCTTCCCGGTGGCTGCTGTGTCTGAGCCCATTGTTGCAGCCACTGTGTCCGTCTCCTTAAGAGTCTTTCTCTTTTTGCTGACCCTCTGCTTTGCCAAGCATGATGCCCTTCTCCAGGAACTTGTCTGTCCTGGTAACATGTCCTGAGTATGTAAGACAAAGTGTTGCCATCCTTGCCTCTAAAGAACGTTCTGGTTCTACTTCTTCCAAGATAGATTTGCTCGTTCTGTGGGTGGTACATGGTATATTCCATATGCTTTACCAGCATCATGATTCAAAAGATTTGTTCTTCTTTGATATTCCTTATTAATTTTCCAGTTTTCCTATGTATGTGAAGTGATTGAAAATATCACGTCTTGGTTTAGGACACTTTTGTCCTCATAGTATCATCTTTGGTTTTTAACACTTTAAAAGCATCTTTTACAACATACTTGCCCAGTGCAATACTTTATTTTGATTTCTTGACTTGTGCTTCCATGAGTGTTGATTGTGCATCCAAGTAAAATGAAATCCTTGACAATTCTGATGTTTTCTCCATAGATGTTGCTTATTAGATTGGCTGTAAAGATTTTTGTTTTCTTTGTGTTGAGGTGCCGTTCATACTGAAGGATGATCTTCAGTAAATGGTTCAGTCCTTTTCCCTGTCAGGAAGCAAGATAGTGCCATCTGCATTTTGCAGGTTGTTAATAGTATTATTAAGATTGTTAATTAGTATTAACATGTGGCATTCGAACAGAATGCTATGTATGAAACAGAAGCTGGAATGAATGTTTGCTAGGAACAATAAGTGAATTAATGATGATTGTTATAAATCGTCTTCATTATCCTTGAAAAGACCAAAGTAGATGTCAGAAGAGGCTTGAAATTTGCCCACCAGCATCGAGCAACTAAAGAAAATTGGAAGAAGTGATAAAGTGAAAGAGCTGAACAGAAAATTTCAAAGGCTGGCTTGAGAAGACAAAGTATTATACTGACATGTGCAAAGACCCGGAGTTAGAAAAGCAAAAGGGAAGAACACCCTCAGCATTTCAGAAGCAGAAAGAACTGAAGAAAAAATTCAAGCCTAGAGTTGCAACATTAAAAGATTCTGTGGGGAAAATATTAAACAATGTGGAAAGTGTTAAAAAAGAGATGGAAAGAGCACAGGGAGCCACTGTATCAAGAACTGGCCAACATTCAACCATTTCAGGAGGTAGCATGTGATCAGGAATGAATGATACAGAAGGAAGAGGTCCAAGCTGCGCTGAAGACATTGGTGTAAAACAAGGCTCCAGGAATTGATGGAATACCAGTTGAGATATTTCAGCAAATGGATGTTACACTGGAAGTACTCATTCATCTATGCCAAGAAATTTGAGTGACAGCTACCTGGCCAACAGACTGGAAGAGATCTGGAATTATGCCTATTCCAGGGAAAGGTGGTTTAACAGATTGCAGATATTATCTCACAGTATAGTTAATACCACACATAAGCAGAAATTTGCAGAAGATAACTCAAAAGCAATTGTAGTAGTACATCAACGGGAAACTGCCAGAAATTCAACCTGAATTCAGAAGGTGTGGAAGTAGGAATATTTTTGATAATGTCAGATGGATCGCGGCTGGAAGTAGAAAGATGTTTATTTGTGTTTTATTGACTATGAAAAAGCATTTTGCTGTGTGGGTCATAACAAACTATGGATAATATTGCAAAGAATGGGAATTCTAGGATACTGGATTTATCAGAAATGTGTATACATAGATCAAAAGGCAGTTCTAGCAGAACAAAGAGATACTACTTGGTGTATTAGGGTTTTGTCCTTTCACCGTACGTATTAAATCTGTGTGGTGAACAAATAATCCATGAAGCTGGATTATATGAAGAAGAACAAGGCATCAGGATTGGAAAAGACTCATTAATAACCTGTGAGATGTAGATGGCACAGTTTTGCTTGCTGAAAGGGAAGAGGACTTGAAACGCTGATGAGGATCAAAGACCACAGCCTTCAGTATAGATTACAACATGAAAACAAAAATCCTCACAACTGGACCACCAAACAGTATCATGATAAATGGAGAAGATTGAAATTGTCAAGGATTTTATTTTACTTGGATCCACAATCAACACCCATGGACGCAGCAGTCAAGAAATCAAATGATGTATTGCATTGGCCAAATCTGTTGCAAAGATCTCTTTAAATATCAAAAAGCAAAGATGTCACCTGAAGATTAAAGTGCACCTTTAGTCTTGAGTGCTTTTAACCCAAGCTGGGTGTTTTTAGTTGGCTCATATACTTGTGAAAGCTGGGCAATGAATCAGGAAGACCAAGGAAGGATTGATGCCTTTAGAGTTCTGTTGTTAGTGAAGAACATTGACTATCTCATGGACTGCCAAAAGAGGGAACAAATTTGTTGTGGAAGAAGTGGAACCAGAATGCTCATTAGAAGCAAGGATGGTGAGACTTCATCTCTCATATTTGGACATGTTGTCAGGAGGAATCAGTTTCTGGAGGACATCATGCTTGTAAAGTGTCAGTGAAAAAGAGAAAGACCCTCAGTGAAATAGATAGATACGGTGGCTACAGCGTGGCCTCGTACATACAGCAATTGTGAGGATGGCCCAGTTCCAACCAGACTTTCTTTCTGTTGTGTATATGTGAGTCATAACCGACTCAACAGCACCTAAAAACATCAACAGTTCTTTATTTTGTATTGGATATTGTCTTATTGGGTGTTGCTTGAAAAAATACTGAAGCAAACATCTTTATGTTCATATGCTTTCAAGATTTTTCTTCTCCACTTTTTTTTTTAAATTGTGTTTTAGATGAAGATTTGCAGAAAAAACTAGTTCTCATTAGACAATAGTACACATACTGTTTTGTGACATTGGTTGTCAGCCTCATGACATATCAGCACTCTCCTCTTCTTGACCTTGAGCTCCCTATTACTGGCTTTGCTGTCCTCTCCTGCCTTCTTATTGTTTTTCCTGTGCTGCAGTCCTCACTTAGTCTTGTTTTATGGGCCTATCTAATCTTTGTCTGAAGAGTGAACCTCAGGAGTTCCTTCACTGCTGAGTTAGTGCCCAGGGGCCATACACTCAGGGTTTCTCCAGTCTCTGCCAGACCAGTAATCTGGACTTTTTTTTTTGTGAGGTAGAGTTTTGTGCGACACTTTTCTTCAGCTGTGTCCAAGGCACTCTAATATGATCCCTGTCATAGCAGTCACTGGTGGTAGCTAGGCACCATCTAATTGTTCTGCACTCAGTCTGGTAGAGACCGTGACAGTTGTAGTTCATTAGTCCTTTGTACTCATTTTGCCTTTGCGTATTTGGTTTTCTTCATTTTCCTTGCTCCAGATAGTGTGAGATCAGTGAATCATGTTGTACAGGCGGCTACTCACAAGTTTTTAGTAAGACCTTGGATGCTATTCACCAGAGTAGCATACAGAAGAATTTATTATATAAACTATATTACGCTAATTGGGCTAGATGTTCCCTAAAACCATGTTCCCCACAGCTCTTAGCCCTGTAATCTGAGCCCTCAGGGGTTTGGAGTTTACACAATTGTCTATAGAGATTCCATGACTTTACAGTGGACAAATGTGCAAGTTTCAACAGGATTATGTACTGTCTTACCCTCCACCAAAACAACAATTCTTGAATTAGATTGTTTTGATTGCAGAGGGAAAAAAGTGTTGAAGATAAATTAAGACAAACTTTCAAGCTCTTTTTCTCCAGACTTGAATAAACTAGTGCTAGAATATAATTTTCATTATTCAGCAAAGAGCTTTTTGAAAATGGTTAATAATGTGAGATGAATTATAATTTGTCTGACTATTGCAATTTTGATGACGAGAGCTCTTTCTCAGCTTGAACATTTTGTAGTTTTTGTCTTTCAAAACATTTTTGTATTTGGAAAGAGTGGAAATTAGTAACTGTAGTCAGTTTGAATAAAATGAAAGAAAATACTAATTTGTAATGCATTAATGATGTTTTCCTTACAATGTATAAGCAAGAGTATCCTTTTTTTTTCTTTTAGCCTTTAGTCAATGAAGCTAAGCTAGCAGTTGGAAATATAAGGCCAGAATCTCTTTCTGAAATTCGCTCACTACGTATGCCACCTGATGTAATCAGAGACATTCTTGAAGGAGTCTTAAGATTGATGGGTATCTTTGATACGTCTTGGGTGAGCATGAAAAGGTAAGTTTTTGATTTTTGGAAAAGAAATCTTACTTCAACAGTGTAACATGTAGACTTTTACGACTTTTTTTTTAAATTATGATTGAAGGAAAATGTACATTCCCATATAAATTTACATGCTCACCTGTATGCAGCTCCCACTGCTCTCCCTGCCTGATGACAGCACACTCTTCCTCTATGCTCCCTACGTGTCCTATCCTCCCAACAGTCTCCTATCCCCCCCCTCCACCCACTCTCCTTCCTCCAGTAAGAGGTCAGCAGGATGATATCCTATAGATGCATGGAACCATAAAATGCCTACAAACGTGGTAACTCTGTGTCGCCAAGTCCAGTCCATTACTGTTCAAAAAGTTGACCTTCATTATGATTTATGGACAGGGGCAGCATCAGGGCCAGGGGCCACGCTCCCAGGGGAACCCCAACACCCCTGGACCATCAGTTCCCATCTTTTAGTGGAGATCTCAGGGTGTACCACTATTTATTCTTATGTTTCCAGTGAGACTCAACTTTGTGAGCTTCATCATGGCTATCACTGGTGGTGGCCAGGCACCATCCAGTTCTTCTGATCACAAGTCGATGTAGTCGCCCACTCACATGGGTCTCTCTGTCTTCTGGGTTCTCTTTCCCCCATGTCATTATAGACCTCAATGATCATCCGCACCTGCTGAGTTGGGACCATTTGCCCTCAGATGGCAGCTTGGCAGCTTTCAAGACCCCAGATGCCACTCACCAATGTGGGGTACATAGAGTCCTCATTAGCAAAAAACTAGTTGTGCAAATTGTCCTCGATTTCCCCTGAGAGCATGGTTGCTGGCCCCCCGCCCTGGCTAGTCTGTCCTTGCAATATTGGGTTAAGATAGAAGGAGTACTCAGATTGTGTTGATCTTATGTGCTATCACTGATTTCACCCAACCAAATTTCTAACAGCTGTCTAATCTAAACCCTCTCCCCCTTGCCCTCCCTTCCTCCTCACCCTTGCAGCTGTCAAAGAGTCTTTTCTTCTATGCATGAGTCTGATTTTAAGCTCATGTCGTAGGAGTCTCATACAATATTTGTCCTTTTGTTGCTGACTGCTTTCATTCAACATAATGTCCTCCAGTTGAAACCAGGCTATGGGATGTTTCCTGAAATCATTGCTGTTCTTTATCACTGCATAGTATTCCATTTTAGTATAATGGTTAGTGTACCTATCCATTCCTCTGTTGTTGGGCATCTGGGTTGATTCCATCTTTTTGCTATTGTGGACTGTGCTGCAGTAATACATTTGTGTGCATGTGTCAGTTGGTGTGAATGGCCTTGATTCTGTAGGATATATTCCAAACAGTGGAATTACTGGGTCAAATGGTATATCTGTATCCAGTTTTTTAAGAGAGTGCCAGATTGCTTTCCAAAGAGTTTGCACCATTTTGCAATCCCACCAAAAGTGTAGGAGAGTTCCAATTTCTCCACAGCCTCTCCAGCATTTGTTGTTTTGCATATTTTGGATCATGGCCAACCTTGTTGAGGTGAGGTGATATCTCATTGTTGTTTTGATTTGAATTTAATAGCTAATGATTGTGAGCATGTCCATGTGTGTTTTTTGGCTGCCTGGATTTCGTCTTTAGAGAAGTGTCTGTCTGTCTCCTCTGCTCATCGCTTAATTGGATAATTTATCTTTTTCTTATTGATATTTTGTAGTACCTTTTGTATTATGGAGATGAGGCGTTGGTCTGATGTATAGTTGCCAAATATTTTTTCCCATTCTGTAGGTGGTTGACTTTTTTTTTAGTGTTACATTGTTTCTCAGTTTCATCGAAGAATTTGGTTACATATCTTTAAAATTTTAAAATATTCAGTGTCATCATATGTTGAGATCTACAAGTCCTTTTCTCTTTTATAATTATTATTTTGTTTTTAGGTGAAAGTTTACAGCTGAAGTTAATTTCTCATTCAAAAATTTATACATATTAGAGGGTGGGAGGAAGAGGGTATTGACTAATAAGATAATTTACAGAAATTATTTTAGGTGAAGGGAGAAACAACACACAGTACAGGAGAAGTCAGCACAAATGGATTAAATCCAAAGCTTAGAAGTATTCTAAATAAGGCTGTTTTAGTCAGCTGGTGCTGCTCTAACAGAAATACCACAGAGTGGATGGCTTTAACAAAGGAAGATTTATTGTTATGCAGTCTGGCAGGCTACAAGTCCAAATTCAGGATGTCTGCGCCAGGGGAAGGTTTTCCCCTGTGTTGGCTCTGGAGGAAAGTCCAGTATTGTATCAGTCTTTGTCCAGGGAGCATCTTGGCTCAGGAACCTCAGGTCTGAGGGACATACTCTTCTGGTGCTGCTTTCTTGATGGTGTGAGGTTCCCAATTCTCTGTCTGCTTCCCTTTCCTTTCATCTCTTCTAGGAGGAAAGGATTAAGGGTGGGCCAAGCCATACTCCAGGGAAACTCCCTTTACAGTGGAGCAGGGAGGTGATCTTATAAAGGGTTACAGTCCCACCCCCGTCTTTTAACACACAGCACAGCAAAATCGCAAGATGGAGGACAATCGTGAATTGAGGGAATCACGGCCCAGGCAGATGGCTCCACATATTTTTGGGAGGACTCAATTCAATCCATTACAAAGACCAAACACTTCAAGGGGCAGAGTAGCAGGATCATGGGCCTGGGAGCATCATTTCAGGGGCCATCTAGGTTAGTTGACCTGACAAAGTTTATTGAAATGTTCTGGGTCCTGCCTTGGTGAATGGCTTCTGGAGTCTTAAAAGCTAGCAAGTGGCCATCTAAGAAGTATCAGTTGGTCTCAATCCACCTGCGGCAAAGGAGAAAGAAGAGCATCATAGACACAAGAAAAGTGTCAGCCCAAGAGACAGAAAAGGCCACGTGTATCAGAGACTGCCTCAGCGTGAGACTGGAAGAACTAGACGGTGCCTGGCCACCAGCAGACTCTGCCCTTCCAGGGAACTCACCAGGAAGTCCTTGATGGCGTGAGAGAAATGTGGGGTCCAGAACTCAAACTCTATTAAAAAGACCAGACTTTATGGTCTGTCAGACTGATGCGTTCCTGAAAGACATGACCCCCCAGACTCTCTGTTAGCCTAGAAATGAAACTGTTCTGGAAAACAGCTCCTCAAATGTTGAACTGATACCTAAGACATAAAATGATGCTGGTGAAAAGTGTGCTTCTTGACTTGGAGAGATAAAGGGTCTTCCAGTAAGGGTTTCCTGTCTTTGAACTTCAATAAAACAAATTGTGCAAATGATACAGTTTTAACTGTTTTATTATTTTGAAGTACATTTGATAGCATTGTGTATGGAAAAGAACTTAGGGTAAATGTCTGCCAGAGCACCTTCCAAATGGGGCCAAAGACAATCAGTTATCGTGGCCCAAAATCTTTCACCATTGACAGTCACAGTGTCTTGTCATTCATCTTGGGACAAATAAGGACTGATGATTCTACTGGACTAAAATCCACACAAAACAGAGACCTTTTTGGTATGAAGTGGACGTTCTTCAATCTCCATTGGTTTCTCATTGCTTCAAATGCAACAATTTTATTGTTAACAAAACCATTCATTGAAAAGTGGGCCTCATCGCTTAAGATTATTTTTCAACTAAAAACAGGGTCAATATCCAGAGCTCAGTCAGCAAATGTATGGCACAGTCTATGGTTAATGGACTACAGTTCTTGAGGTAAAATGATTTTGTAAGGGTAAAGCTTCCAGTCCAGATGCAAAATCCACCAAACTGTGAACCACGAAAGGCCCAGTGCTTGTGCTCAGAGAGAAGGTGATTGGGATGGATTCTCACATATACTCCAACAGATGGTGGGGATGTTTTCATTGGAATGCGGACTTCTCTGATGCACAGGCATTGTCCAGCAACAGACGTGACTGTCTCAAATTTTTGATTAAACGTTGAATTAAACGTGAGATGATTGTGCGCATTGTAAATTTCACATAATGCACAGAATGCTTGGTGAACAGAACACCCATGTTGACAACAAACTTAAAACATTTCTATGTGTGGTGGATTCGTGGCTATTTGACAAGACTAATCAAAACAGTATGATAGATATGGCAGCAATAGCTTCATAAATATTGCTGCAGTGAGCTGTCAAAAATAGAATGTCCTTATTGGAGCCCCTTTACATGAAACTAACTGGGCAGTTCCTGTTTGAAGCCAAGATGAGAGGACAGCGGGTAAGAGGGACAGGAAGTGGTTAAACAGATGTGGAGAACATGAGGTGAAGGGGAGGAAGGAGTGTGCTACTTTCAGTGTTGGGAGAGCAGCTAGGGTCACATGGCAAAGTGTAAGTTTTTATATGAGAAACTGACTGGGATTCTGAACTTTCACTTAAAACACAGTTAAAAAATGAAGAAAACTATTGACCTGTTGTTTTGTGGTGTTGATTTCAGTCCATTCATCCTGTTCCTGCGCCTTGCCTTCTCATGTGGCTTTTGGACAAGTGCTGCCCATTTGGTCTCCTCTATGTAGTTGAGCTACGTAGCATGCTCCTGACCTGTAATATTTTTTGTTTTATAGTCCTGTCTAATCTTTGTCTGGAGAGTGGGTTTCCGGAGTGGGTTCAGTTTTGGGTTAAACAAACTGTCCGAGAGCCATGGTTTTGGAGTTTCTTCTAATCTCTGTTAGAGTGTTAAGCGTGGTCTTTTACGTGAGTTTCAGATCTGTTCTACGTCTTTATCCTGCTATGTCTGGGACTGTCTGTAGTGTTCCTTCTCAGAGGGGTAGCTGATGGTCACTAATCCTTTAGTCATTTGGGCTAATATTTTTCTTGTGTCTTTGTCGTCTTTTTCATTCTCCTTTGCTGTGAATGTGGTGGGACCAATAGCATGTCTTACATAGCTGCTCACAAGATTTTAAGACCTCAGGTACTATTCACCAGAGTGAGATGTAGAACTTTTTCTGTATAAACTATGTTATGCCAGTTGCTCTAGATGTCCCCCAGTACTGTGGTCCCCAGACCCAAGTCCCATCTACTTTGTCCCTCAAAAAAATGTGGAATGCTGCCTCATGTCTATGTATGTCATTGTGGAACAGCAACCGTGCTAATCTTCTCTGTATTTTTCCACTTTTACTCTGTGTGCTGCCAAAATGGGGAGTATATACTCCTTTTCTTTAAATAAGTGATTGTTAAAAGTGTCAAAAGTAAAAAAGAAATGTCTCAGATCTTTAAGAATGCCTCCATAAATCATTTATTTGGTTCTCACACGGTGGAAAGCACTGTGATTTTACTTTGATTTTTTGATGAAGAAAAATCAGTCACTATTTTCAAGAATTCCTGTACTCTTGGCAGAGAGAAAGAAGTACCTAAATTATAGAAGAGAGATGTTAGGTGGAAGAGACAAGACTGACTGTTATAATATATGGAACTTTGCAGTTTTTTAACTTTTCCATTATAATAATGGTGATACGGTTTGTGCCGATATTAAATTCAATTTTAGAATCTAGGTTGATGATAAAGAGTTCTTTTAACATAGGAAGGTTGGGGAGGAAATTTAACTTAAGGTGGCACTTTTTATTCCACAAACTGTAGATATGAAAGTGCTGTAAGTATTGGCCAATGTTAGTGCATATGAGTGCCCAATAGTTCGCAAAAAGAACTGTGAATCGAGTAACAGGATTTTAATTCTTTCACTTCACATCTTTCTCCACCATTGTCACAGAAAATTAGACCATTGTTCATCTCTCTAGAGTTTCTGATGATTGGCTATAGAAAATGCTAAATAATATAACAGATATAAGCTTAATTTTTTTTAGTACCCTTTGTTTTTACTCCTAATGGAATAAAGCATTACATATAGCATTTTGTTAAATTGATGCCTTTGTCAGAAATAGCAGACTTAATTTAACCTCATTCAAAGTATTCTTTAATTTTAGTTTCCTTGCAAAAAGAGGTGTAAGAGAAGATATTGCAACTTTTGATGCTCGAAATATTTCAAAGGAAATAAGAGAGAGTGTTGAAGAACTTCTCTTTAAAAACAAGGGATCTTTTGATCCAAAGGTAATTTTTAATGGTATGCCAAGAGTATTCTTTTTCATACTGTATTGCACTCTTATTAAAACATGATGACCATCACCTAATAATGTGATTAAATGCACTCATGAGGATTGCCAATTAAGTGTACAAACTCATCCTAGAAAAAGTGCTATATACCTCATTTCTGAATATCACCATGGTCACCTGTGCAGTACTACCCTTGGGAAGCTATGCACTGATGCCATTGCCTAGTCCACCCTTAAAAGCAATTTTATAACTCTTTTCCTGGAATGGCCATCAGAGCTATCATTGTATTACTCGTGATGTCCTGAGTGTCATTAAAATGTCTTCATTCGATATTTCCTTTGTCTTTGGGTAAAGAAAAAAAAATCACTGGGGGGCAGATCAGGTAAGTAGGGAGGGTGTTCCAATGCAATGATTTGTTTACTGGCTAAAAACTCCCTCCTAGACAACTATATAGTTAAGTTTGCAAACTTGCCACTATGCCACTGTGCACAATGGCCATTCCAGAAAGGGTTCCAAAATTGCTCTGAAGAGTGAACTAGGCTCTGGCGTCAGTACATAGCTTCCCAAGGGGAATACTTTAAAGGTGACTATAGTGATGTTCACCAATGAGGTATTTAGCACTTAAAACAATTTACTTTGTGGACTTAATTGTCAGACCTTGTATATATGAAAATAAACCATGGATATTACAGATGTGAAGCGTTAATCTGCCAAATAACATAGATTAGAATCCAGGTAGCAGGGAAGGAGACTTATTATCTGAAGTGGTTTTTGCCTCTTACTGTGGTGAGTTCCCAGCCAGCATTTCTTTACTTCTGAATCGTCTGATGCTTGTGTGCCTCTTCATTGTATTTGTCATATAACAGATATCTGTGTTAGGATAGTTGTGTCTGTAAATTTAGTGAACAACTGAAATACCGTAGTTGAAGTATTTTTTAGACCCCTTATTTAAAATATTATGCCCTTATTTAAAATATTATGTGTATCTTCTTGAACACCAACAGAATGGGTCCAAAATTACTTTTATTTATTAAACCTGTAAGTACTTCTCTAGAAGAGAAATGATTGATGCTTCTGCATTGTTGTTGATGGCACAAGTGTTTATCTTAAATGTGACTAATAGAGGAATTACTTATGTTGATAAAAGATAAAATATCATTATGCTAATGGTTGTGTATGTCTCAAAAGATTCATCTTAAAACAAAAAAGAGTTCAGGTATGTTTAACTTATTCAGAATAGCAGTTTGCTTTATTTTTATTTTAGCTTTAAACTGAAAACTTTATTATGTGGAATAAGATTAAATAAGTGTGTAATTAACATGTATTAGGATTTACCTTGCTTTCATTTCAGTTTAATTCAGAATGTTGAATAACTTGCAATGGATTTTTCAGAATGCTAAGCGTGCCAGTACTGCAGCAGCTCCTTTGGCTGCCTGGGTTAAAGCCAATGTCCAGTATTCCCATGTCTTGGAACGAATTCAGCCTTTGGAAACTGAGCAGGCAGGATTAGAATCGTAAGTGAAAGATACATAATCCTGTACTTTAAATCTGACTGGAAGCTCTGAGTGTGTGGCCTGGCTCCTTCACTGCTGAGCTTCAAAGGCTTTAGGGATCAGGTGTGGACTGGCTGTTTGATGGCAGCCACTCAATATTTGTGCTTTCTTTCTGTTTGACTTTTTTGAAGAGGGTGGTCAGTTGTTTTCTCTGAAAGAAACTTCATATCTTCTACTTAGGGTATAGGTAGAGGTAGTTGAGGCTAGATGAGTGTTTTAAGCTTGGCTGCCAATTTTCTGGATTATGATAGGAGGCTAGTCCACTTACTGTGAAGGGGGAATTCTGAGGTCAAACTCTTTATACTTTTCACTGCTAAATAATCAATCGTCTGTATTTAGTTCTGTTACTGTTTTTACAAGCACATGGTGTCCGTATTTCCTGATATTTGGGGGATTGCCTCTTTTTGGCTTTTCTCCCTGCAGACGTTTGAGTTTTGACATTTCATACTCTGATATGCCAATTTATTGATATTTATTTGTATTAATATTCCCTTTGAGTCTCTTTATTCTTGTGTATGTATACCTCTTGTATTCCTCTGGTTAAATTTTATAGGAGTTTTGGAAGCGACAGAAGATAAATAAATATGTCCAATCTAGCATTTTTATCCAGTAGTCTATGTTCACTCTTTTAAAAAATATAATCTCCTAGATGTTATAATTGGGTCAAAAATTAGCATTGCTTTTCCCATCTGATTCTAAGCAAAGGTATTTTAAGTACCAAGTTTCTAAGTTTTCCTTGCAGTTTATTTCATGCAAGTTTATATTTTAAGGTGCTGAGGCTGCTTTACTGTTGATATCTAAAATAGAATGATTTTTATAAAATTGATTTATATTTTAGGAATTTGAGGAAAACAGAAGACAGAAGAAGGAAACTAGAGGATCTTCTTAATTCTGTTGGTCAGAAAGTATCAGAACTCAAAGAGAAGTAAGTTAGGTTTTGAAATGTATCTTGAATATTTGAAAACATAAACCTCAACTGATTTCTAATTTTGTAAAACCTGTTGGTGTCACTATTTTGACTTTTTATAATTTATTACTCTAAAATGGAGTGTAGGATAATACAGAAGATACTACTTTTAAAAACAATTAAAAAGAACAAAAATCTTTAATTCTTTGTGTATTTTTCCATTATATGTGTATGTCTGTCTGTATGTGAGAATATATCTTCAATCAAAAGCACTGGTGAGGAAAATGAACAAGAGCTATTGAATGGAAATGTTTATAGTTGGCATTTAGTTTCTTTCTTTTAAGTTCAAGCTTTTAGATTTCCTTTATTATAGGTGATGCTGTAGGGCCATCTATTTTATATTTATACTTTTGGTAGATACATATTTGAGGGAGTTATAGTGAGGGGTGCCTTAGGGATTGGGTGGGGAGAGCTTGGAAGATATTCCAAGCAAATGGAGTAGACTGAAGAGGAGCACAGTAGATAAAGGATAGGACATTTCCTGGAAATCTAAAATTTCTCGTATGGTGCAGATAAATTTAGTTTTACTGGACTATACCAATGGTCCCCTCTTTAGGAAGATCTCACTTGCGGACAACTCATAGTTGGCCTTTAATATTGTGTAACTTTGACCTTACCTTGAAATGATGGAACCAGCTCCTACTCACAACAGATTCATCATTTCAGTCACTTTTGCTTCTTGCACGTGAAGCTTTTAAAGCATTGAAAAGGCTTGTCGCAGTTATGTAGTGCTGCTGTAACAGAAATGCAAGTAAGTAGCTTTAAGAAACAGAAGATTGTTTTCTCACAGTTTAGGAGGCTAGAAGTCTGAATTCAGAGTGCTGGATCTGAGGAAGGCATTCTTTGTTAGCTCTGGAGACAAGGTCCTTATCTTTTAACTCCTGCTTCCTAATTCATTGGTGATCTCTCTGTGTCTTGGCATCTGTTTTACCCATCTCTCTTCTGCTTGTTTAATCTCTTTGGTATTTCAAAAGAGAATGACTCAAGATACACCCTACACTAATCCTATTTTATTAACATAACAAAGACAATCTCTTACCAAATAAAATTAAAACCACTTGCATAGAGGTTAGGATTTACAACACATGCTTTGGGGGGAACACACTTCAACCCATACCAAGCTTCTAGACTTTTCTTGCACTAGAGTAAGGCTAAATGAAAACCATATGTACCTGTTCTGACCTACCCATAAATTCTTAAAAACACACTTAAGAAATTGATCTTGTCAGTAACCAGGGACTGCCTGCATACTGGAGTAGAATGAAATAAAACTGGACAGGTGGGTTAGATCTCTCTGACATCAGCATCTTGAATGTCATACTGCAAAGTTTGTACATAACAGAGTAGAGCATGGAGGAAACCTGTGGTTTTTTCAGGTGGTGAATGCTCAGTTATAAATACATGCACTTGGTATTTGTGTCTGTTCTAAATCCTTTTTTTTTTCCTTTTTGTCACTTAACTAAATTTTAACATTTTCTTAGATTTCAGAGCAGGACTTCAGAAGCTGCTAAACTTGAAGCTGAAGTAAGCAAAGCACAGGAAACAATTAAAGCTGCAGAAGTCTTAATTAATCAGCTGGACAGAGAACACAAGAGATGGAATGCACAGGTTTGTTTGAGAAGTCATGGAAGAGTCTTCTTTTAAAATACAGAAAGTCTATGATGTATTTGTTTTTTAAAAAAAAGAGTAGAGAAGATATCCTTCAACTTTTACATGATCCACATATAAATACCCGTTATGTGAATTAATCTTTTGGCGGAGCATCTTCATAAAATACAGGTTTTGGGCAAAACAAACTATTCCCTTTTGAGTTTTCTGATTTACTTAAGGGAAAGTCAAGGACAAGAATGTGTTGACAAAAAATTCAGTATCCCCCTACATTTATTTATGTATTTATTTTTGCCTTTACTGGGATAGCAATCTTTAGAATTTGGTATCGTTGGCTGTGCATTTCTTCTGTAATCTTGTATGTGAAAATATTGCGTCTCTTCCTCACGCCTCCACTTTTTTTTTTGTTTGTTTAGCAGGTTTCCTTCCTTCACTGCATTCTCCTCCTCTGTTCACTCAGCACATGTTGATTGTGCTCAATATCCCCGTTCTCATTTCTTTTCCCTGACACTGTTTCAGATTCTCGCACCTATTCCTATGAATACCACCTATACCACGATCATGACCAGAGCTGTATTTCTGGACTGCTAAGTTTTAAATTCTTACTCCCAAGTATACTTGAGATATTTGCATTTAATTGTTTTTCTGGAAATCAAGCCTAATGTTTTAAATTAACTTCTTTCTTTTTCTTATCCCAAATCTCCTTTATTTCCTGTCTCACTTAAGATATCTTTCTTACAAGAATCAAAACTAAAAATATGAGGCTTTCTTAGACTCTTTTGTTGTTTACTTCTCATATCCATTTGCAAATATCTCTCATTTATATTGTTTTTTAAAATAATTATTTTTTGTGTTTTTCCTGGAGATTTATACTGCCGTTTAAGTTCCCATATACTAATTTCTCTACAAGATGTTCAGTGACATTGGCTAAATTCTTCACAATGAGTGAGCATTCTCATTATGTTCATTCTGGTTGTTCCATTTATCTTCTGTTCTTAATGTCAATTCTTTAATTCTTCACCTGGATTCTTCTGACTTGTCTCCTTCCCCTTTCTACAATTGGTATATCCTTCAGTTGCCCGCTGGATTATTTTTCTGAAGTGCAGTCTGATTACATGACTCAGATCACTGCTTAGCAAACACTTTCAGTGGCTCACTATAGCCACGGTGTAAAATACAAATTCCTCAAGGGAGAATGAAGAGTCAAAGACACAGGAAAAGATGACTCTGAAGGACTGCAGCCCTCGCCAGACTGAGTCCGGCACGAGTAGATGGTGCCCAGCTGCCACTGCTCCGACAGGGGTCGCAGTACAGGGTCTGGAACAGGGGCTGGAGAAAGCTATAGAGTGAAAGTCTAACTTACAAAGAAAAAAGACCAGACTTACTGGTCTGACGAGAGACTGGAGAAACCCCAAGAGTAGGGCCCCCAGATACTGGGGCTGAGCACTGAAGTCACTCCTGAGGTTCACCCATTAGCCAAAGATTAGACAGGCCCAGAAACAAAAGAAGACTAAATAGTCACACTAGCCCAAGGGCAAGGACAGGAGGGCTGGAGGGGACTGGAGAGCTGGTAACAAGAGAACCCCAGGATGAGAAGGGGAGTGTGTCATCTGCTCAATATTAAGCATTAAAAACACTGAACTTTTCGCTAATGAGCATTCATGTTTGTTCTGTTTTGTGTCTTTGCTCATGCTTCCTGTGTCATCTTAGTCTTGTTTTACAAAGTGCTATAAAATTTATGAAGTTAAACTGTGATGTGGATGAAAATTCTGCTTTCATTACAATCATTAAGAACTTTTAATTACTGAAAGGTTTTTCTTCCCACAAATATATCAGTTTTTCATGCATTTTGAATATCAGCAGTGTCTGCAGTCTTGTTGATGTATTTACATTTTCACAATTATATTCAAAATGGGAGTGGGGTCGTAACTTAGACTGACAAGTTATTTTTCCGTCCTCAGTCAAAACTGGTTTATGAAGCTGTTCATTTTCTTCTCTTTTAGAACATATCGATTTGTATCTCTCTCTCCTTTTTCAGGTTGCAGAGATAACTGAGGAATTAGCTACTCTTCCTAAGAGAGCTCAGTTAGCAGCTGCCTTTATCACCTACCTTTCTGCTGCTCCTGAGGGGCTGAGACAGACCTGTTTGGAAGAATGGACTAAGTCAGCTGGCCTTGAAAGTTTGTATTTATTCATGAATTTGAAATTTTGGTATACTAAAAATGTTCATTTTTATCTTCACTGTTATTTGTTAATGAGAACATTTTCTGTAAGTTGAAGGGTACTGTAGCTACTTCAGATTTGCCTGAATTCTGCTGATTTATTGGATACAGTGATATCTCTTATGTCTGAAGTAACTCTCTGAAATTAAGATTAATTATTTTTGATATTGCATGAATGCAGTTAAACTTTTTATTCATTTTGTTTTTATAATAATCTTGTGGCATATGATTAAATTAAGGGATGCCAGGATTCCTTAGAATATTAGTTAGGGCCTGGAACATTCATTCATAGAGCTCCATTTTTCTTTTTTTTTTTTTTAAAAAAAACCTTTATTTTCATTGACTTCTGTTGCTAAATGTGGATATCAAGGATGTCAGAGGAGACTTCTTTCAATATATCTCACGTATTTTTGTTCCTTTTCCTTCATGCAGAGTATAAGATAACTATAGTTAAATATTACTGATAATCTGTAACTTTTCAGAATTTGATTTGAGGAGATTTCTTTGTACTGAAAGTGAGCAGTTAATTTGGAAAAGTGAAGGCCTGCCATCAGATGACCTTTCTGTAGAAAATGCTCTTGTCATCTTACAGGTAATTTGTCTTCATTTTTTCGTTAGAGATGTTTTCTTGTGATGCTTACTGAAGGAATTTGACTTCTTAGCCTTTCATGTTTTTTTTTCCTTATATAAAAAGAAAGTATTTTGCAAATGAAAATTCTCTATGATTCAGTTAGTGAATTTACAATTTTAACTTAATATAAAAGTGTAAATTAAAATGGCATTATTTTCATGATAGTAAAATATGCTGATATTTTAGGGGTAGTATAGTTAAGGAGTCTTGGTGTCATAGTGGTTAAGCACTTGGCTGCTAACAGAAAGGTGAGCATCAGCTGGTCCTCTCTGTCCTATAGGGTCACCATTGTTTGGAATAAATTCAGTGATAATCAGTTATATAATTCCTTCGTCTGGAGTATATGACACCAAAATTTGTAAATCTCTTCTTGGATGCATATAAGTAACCTATTATTAGTTATATAGCTTTATTTTTATTCTGTTTGGAAAATAGAAATATATAACCTGAAGATGAAATAAGTTTTGGGTTTAAGTCAGAGATAACCATTGGCATATTTTGGAAAATTACTCTTTTATATATTGTGTGTTTTTCAAATCTCATGGTTTAAAGTTAAAAATGTTAGTAACTTTATTGACAGTGAATATGGAAACTAAATTAAAAGCTGTGTCTGCAACACAGCGTTTTTTTGAGTATTGTTTGATTTTTACCATTAATTCTTGTTTTCCTTTCTTATATGGAATGGGAAAGATAATTTTTCCTCCTTGATATTATGATTTTTGTCTGTTCCTCCTATTTCAATAGCTTATACTCCGTAAAACCGCTGTCTTTTTTTTTTCTCCTTGCAAACTCTCTCCCTTGCAATATTGGCTCCTTCCAATGGTGTCTTACACTAGAAAAGTCTCTTGACTGCAGGTTGAACAGTTTCACCTTCTTTTAATTTGATTTAGTGTATTCTTTATTTTTAAAAATGTTCTTCATCATTCTTTTTCACGTAAGAGTTACAAATCTGAAACTGTCTGTAAATAAGTCCATGGCATCATACCAAACTGTATGCTTTTTGATCATATTTGTTATTCCTTCTCTAATGTTATAGAATCACCATGTCTTTCTGTTTCAGTAACCCAAGAAAAGAACTTTATTCTCAGAAGTATCCTGAATTGGACAATAAATTGTGATGTTTCTAATATCATTATCGACTCAGTCGATAATGGAGAATAGAAGGATTTTAGAAACCTCGGGGAAAGTGTGACTAAAAGATGATGGAAAAGATGATTAATTTAAACTTCATCAACTCTATAATTTTCTTTTTCTTTTTATGGTACCACCTATCTATTGAGTATTATTTTTTTGATTGTTTATGGACATTTCAGTGTCAGATTGATTTTCTTCCAACCATGTAGAGTTTCTGAGATTTTTTTCTTTCCTGCCGTTTTTGATTCCTGTAGTGAGAAAATGCAAACTAATTTGATACTGTCACTGTTGTTAGGTGCTATTAAGTCAATTTCTACTCACAGTGACCTTATAGGACAGTAGAACTGCCCCACAGGGTTTCTGAGGAGTGTCTGGTGAATTTGAACTGCTGACCTTTCGGTTGGCAGCTGAGTTCTTAACCACTGTGGCACCAAGGCTCAATAATTTGGTAGTTTAAAGCATATCAGATTGCAAAGGTAAATCATGTAGGAGAAAACTCTACAAATAAATTCCAAGTAGATAGTAGCAACAACAACAGTAACAGTGTTCAACACTTACGTAGTACTTATCTAATAGGTACATGTATTGTACCTTTTATAGATGAAGAAATTGTGGCACAGAAGGATTAAGTCACTTGCCCAAGGTCACAGAACTGTCAAGTGTTAGAACCAAGATGCATATGCGGCAGTGTAGCTTCACTCTGTGCTCTAAAGTTGCCTCTTAGAGATATGTGCATGTATGTCTTTGTTTCTATGTTCCCATGTGTTTGCCTGTGTCTGTTTAACCTTACTTTTATTTTGTATTATTCTCTTTACTATAATTCTTCTTAACTAATAAGGAGATAGGCTTTAGTTTACTTATAAAATATTTTTTGTTCTTATCCCACTTACAGGTATTAACATTAGAGTTATAAAATTAGAGTGTGTGCTGATGTTTTAATGACTGCTTTCAAAAGTATTCCCTGCCCGATATTTGTGTTTTTCCCCAAAGAGAAAGAATTAAAAATAGATATTGTGTATCTCTAGTGATTGAGCTGTTTTTTGAGCATGTTACATATGGTTCCAACTGCCTGTTTAGAGCATTTTATGTGGAGCTTCCTGTACAGCTCAAAATCAGCCTTCTCTTAACTAAGTTTATCATTTTTTATTTTTTAGTTAAGACTCTTTCGGGGGCACATGACAGGTACTTAAGCAAATGATGCAATTGGGTTAAGTAACTGGAATGTCCAGGGGGTTAGAGTTAGCTTTGGGAATCAGATGTTGCCAGGATATCTTCCTCTCTCCATATTAATAGATGGATTCTTTTCTGGGACACCTTGTCTCTACATGGTGTTAATGTTGGTCATTGGTAGCTCCATACGTACCATAATAAAACCTTATGTTTCCAGACTAAAGAGCTGTTTCTTGCCCACAGCATTTATGTCAGTCTCCCTGAGAGATTCTGATTGGTTACCCTGGGTTACCTTCCTATCCTCTTGGTACAAGGCTAGGTGATTCATAGTCCTATGAGAAATCATTGAGTGGGGTAGGTTGGGCATGCAGGGCAACCCACTGTAATAATTCTTCCATCTGCTTTCTTACTCCCTTATAACCTGCTTCTTTTTTTATTTCTGACCACTAGAGATGTCACCCTACCACTGGAGATGGAGACACTGGTGGCATGGCATAGAAAACCCTGGTGGCATAGTGGTTCATTGCCACAGCTGCTAACCAAAAGTTTGGCAGTTCGAATCTACCAGGCTCTTCTTGGAAACTCGGTGGAGTGATTCCACTGTGTCCTGTCAGGTTGCTGTGGGTTGAAATCGACTTGACAGCAATGAATTTGATTTTGTTTTGTTTGGAAATGTTACAATCTTGGCTTAGTAATGAAAACTGCAAATCTACAAGTTATTCTCATTATGCCGTCTTTAATTTTGATGCAATTAGTTATTCACCAGCTCTTGTGAAATTCATTTTTCAAATTTCTTGTGATTTCATCCTGTTCAAACCTCTTTACTAGGCTTTCATTGTTTCATACCTGAGTAAATACATTATTTCTACAAGCTGGTCCCTTGCCCCCTCTACTGTGATTGGGGTGATCTTTCTAAAATACAGTTGCTATGTGGAAACCCCAAGTTCTACTTGATATAACTTGTTATAGCTAAAAACATCAGACCAAGGTGGGAGAAAGACATCTTTATTTCATTGTGCAAGGAAAGGAGCATTGGTGGCTGCTGCTTCAAAGACTGTTTGCAGGCAGCTTGAGTAGGTGGGCGTTTATAGAGTGCAGACAAGGAAATGCAAATTCATCATGAGTATTCAGGATTGACTCTCATTAGATGCTCAAGGCTTGAGACTATTTTCTTTAGAAAAGGGTTCAGTTCTGCAGGATGGAGGAAGAGGTCAGTTTTTCTTTCATTAGCATGTTAAGTCTCCACCCAGAAGTGGGATGCTTCTGTGTGTTTTTCACACTGTGAACTAAATGTTCGTCATGCCATTGTTGCCTTTGCTTGAAATGCTTTTTCCACTTCTCCGCCTGGCTAAGCCTCGTTCATCTTTCAAGACTTAGTTTGGCTAGACTTGCTTCTTAACTCCACCTGTAGTACTCCCCAGCAGCTTGTGTACTCCTTGATTATGGAATTAGAACCAGTTAAGGCCAGCTATCCCTGTTCTGTGGTTTTCTTGTCAGGACATTTTCAGAAGAATGTGCAGCTTATTCTGGTCAGGGTAGGAGGAGAAGGTGTCTCCTAACAGGGCTGGGCTCTGAGGGTGTCTCCCTTAGTAATATTACCTGTAATGATATATTTCAGTTACTTCCTGTAGCACACAGTATAAAAATTACATTATTCTGAAACATGACAAAACTTTTCATGATCAGACTCCTGCTTACTCCTTCCATTCATCTTTGCTCACCCTTTTTACTTGTCATGCTAAACTACTGAGAGTTGCCCATTGACTCCAGGCTGTTATTTCTCTCTGTTTACCGTGCCATTGTTGTCTTTGCTCGAAATGCTTTTTCCACCTCTTTGCCTGGCTAAGCGTGGTTCATCTTTCATGACTTACTCTGATTGGAATTGCTTTTGAGCTCCACCTATAGTACTCCCCAGCAGCTTGTGTACTCCTTGATTATGGAAGTATAATTTGTTTCTTTATTAGACATAAAATCAATGAGGGTAAGCAATTGAGTTTTAATAATTTCCATGTCCTTTGCTCTGTGCCTTACGAGCATTGTTGTCCAGCTTAAGATAGGTGAATGAATGAATGGATGAGTCAGTGAGAGCTCAACGTTTTTGAATCCTTAATAGTTAAGAGTAGAATTTAATGACATTTAGTCATGGAACACAAAGGTGACAAGTTCCTTGGAATCTTGTCCAGATTTCTCTGCAGAGGTATAAAGAAGATAAACACAAACTTGTAAATAATCTTTGAAATAAATGTTAAGCATATATTATGTGCTTAAAGGCATGATTTTTTGAAACGTTACGTTCTTTTTTCTTTTTATCTGCATCAGATCATTGGTTTGACATCATGGGTAAGAACTAAAAAAAAATCAAAATAGTGATCTTTGTAGTTAGACAAAATGTAGCAGATTTGCAAAATGATTGCTGTTGCGTGGTAACATAAAATTAAATTGAAAACCTAGATGTAGTCCCAGAGGCTATTTACAGACCCTGTCATCTTGCTTTTGTGGGGAGGAAGAATGTACTGCTGTGACGGGGCACTAACTGAAGCCTGTCGGAACCGAGGCAGAATGCGGATACTCAGTGGTATAACGTGGGGCTGGGCAATACGAGCATTCTGCTCTGGATACAGGCAAAATCCTGGGGGTACGCTGTCTGTGGAGAATTTGAAACAACTGAGCTTTGTGTTATTTCTGTGTGCTGGCATGGACATATTATTGTAAACAATGTTGGTGATAACATACTGTTTGTGCCTAGAGCAGATTCTGGTCCCTACTGTTTCTCTCCCCTTTGGTATGCCACTGAGATAACATATGTATCTTCACTCCACTCTGATTTTCGTATGTATCACCTTATCCTGATACATACAATTGTATTACATTTTCTAAATAATGATAACAATTAAAGAAAACTTAGAGCAGTTATTACTGCTATTTAAATCTGATTTACTAGGCAGCAATGATTACTAGAGAACTTTAGAATTTATCATGTATATGTGTATACACACACAGAGTCCACTTACTTTTATCTGCTAAGTGGCATTGTGAATGTAGGGCATTTTCTTTGGTTTGCAACTTTCTGTCTACTTTACAGTTTAATTAGTGCAGGGTATTCAGTAATGAATTTTAGTTCCTTACTTAACTGAGAATAGGTGTTCTCTCTTAAATATAAATTATTATATTGATAATTACTTCAGCAGTCTTTTTATGATTAAGCCATACTTCTCTTGTAGGACCTTTATGCTTTACTCAACCAAAGAACATATAAAGTTAGGAAATTTCTTGATTGTTTATTTTAGAAGCCAAAGAATGAGGTACAAATATCAGGACTAGTGTTCTTGCTTAGTATATTCTTCATATATATTGCCTGTGTCATTGTGTGTTAAATAGAATTGTACTCATTTTTCTGTGGAAATTACCTAATTTTAATTCCTGGTCACAGTAAAATTTGTTAATGTGGCTTCTGCTGCTTGAGTTTTCCAAAGCCTAAGAGAAGAACTCTTTCAGAAATTGATTAATACTTTTTTAGGAAATTATTTCCAGTTTAATGACTATAGTTTTTTTTTTTTTTTAAGAGTCGAGTATGCCCATTTCTTATAGACCCTTCTTCCCAGGCTACTGAATGGCTGAAGACACATTTGAAAGATTCACGTTTGGAAGTTATTAATCAGCAGGTGTGTATTACTTATAGTTTAGATATCAACTGCAAGTGACATCTTACAGGGAAAAGAACACTGGGCTTGTAATCATAAAACATAAGTTCAAGACTGTGCTTTGTAAGTTACCTTATGTGGGGCCTGGAGAAAGAAATATAATTCTCTTAGCTTCAATTTTCTAATCTGTAAAAAACAAACGATCAAACAGAAAAGGATAATATTTCTCTGGTTTCTTTTGTGTGCTAGGAATTGACCAAAGCCTTGGGAATCTATTAATAAGTAGTCACAGTTCCTGCCCTCTTGGAGATGAAAAGTCTATTAGGTTAGATAGACAACTAAATAAGCTTTTATGCTAAATTATGATTAATGGCGCATGTATGAGATGTTAGACAAAAATAAGTAAAAGTAAGGATGGGGTCCTGGGGGTGCTGTGTGGTTAAGAGCTACGGTTAACTTAATGTGGAGAATCAGGAAATCCTTTTGGTTTTTAGCATATTTTTAGTTTGTCTGGAGCCCTGGTGTGATAGTCAAGAGCTATGCTGCTAACCAAAAGGTTACCAGTTCGAAGCCACCAGCTACTCCTTAGAAATCTATTCTATCCTATAGGGTTGCTACGAGTGACAGTTGATTTGATGGCAGCGAGATTTTGTTTGTTTTGTTTTTGTTTATAGTTTGTCTTAGTACCTCCTCTGATTTCTTATTCCTATAAATCACTCACAAGCATCTTTGATGTGTCCTAAGAATTGACATACTGGTCAGTGAAAGATAAGGTAGTCTTTCTGGTAGTGATTTCTGTTTCTCACGTTTACCTTTTGAGGAGATTATTTTTGGTCAGGATTTTTTAGAGAGAATGTCTGATTAATTTTCATAGATACTCTTCAGGTGTTTGAAAAATATCTCTTTAAAACTTTCTTCACTTGTTAAGTGGAAGTATTATTATTTACCTAATTTGTTCATGGTGTGGATAGTTGCAAATTATCCATTATATCAATTAATATTACACATCAACTAGGAGCTCTTAATAATTATTACTCTAAAGAAAAATTAACTTTGGTTAGAGGCCTGGAATGATACTTAAAACTACTCTTAGCCCAGCCAGACAGTCTCAAATTTTCTGTGTGATTATATGTCTAAAAGTTCTTTTCATGGTGATTGAATCTGACTCATCCAGAAAAGTTACCTAGAATTCATCTTGCCTTTTTTCTCCCCATCCGATATTTGATTTTGATTGTAACCACTGTAGCTCCTGATGACATTTGAATGAGCAAATTATTGGATATGGAATATGAAAATAGATGTTTGTATTAATTTGAAATTACAGTAGAAAATTAGAAGCCTTGTATGTTGTTAATATAAGTGTCTACTTAAGTTATGAGTTGTATTTGATAATTGGCTCAACTAAAATGATTCCTACCAGAGTATATACAACTACAAAAGCAATCACAAATAATTTAAATTATTAACATTCTTATTAAATTTTTAAATATTCATATTAGGCTTGTTAGTATCGATTTCTTATCTGTAAAGACCTTTGTAAATATTAGATAATAAAGGGATTAATATATATTCCTTATTATTCTTTTAGGATAATAACTTCATCACAGCTCTTGAATTAGCAGTTCGTTTTGGAAAAACCCTTATCATACAAGAGATGGATGGTGTAGAACCTGTTCTTTATCCATTATTGAGAAGAGATCTTGTTGCTCAAGGTAACCATTGAAAAGTTTCGGAGAGCCACTGTTTTTAAATTTTCTGAAATACTTAAATCATAACAAGTTTGACTTTTTCCCTTTTTTCCATTGAATCTAAGGAAATGGAAACTTCTTTTAGGGGTAGTGGTAATAACAAGAAAGCAGACCCGTACAAAGTACTCTCAGTCATAAAGAGGCACTATACTGGTGTTGTCAAGACTACTCCCAGTGATGAATGTACCCATTCGGTTTATCGATACTTCCAAGCACCTTGTGCTACCACTGTTAACCACAAAGTCAGCAGTTCAGATCCACCAGGCGCACGTTGAATACTCTGGGGGTCAGTTCTACTCTGGCCCCTAGGGTTGCCATGAGTCGGATCCGACTCGACGGCACTTGGCTTGGCCAAGCACCTCAAATATCTATATCTGTTACACATGTTGATGAAGAAAGAACATGAAATCAAGATCCAAGTTTAAATCCAAAGATAATTGCCATGTTAGCTGGGACTCCCCTGGAAAGGGAACAGAACAGCAGATTTTGTCCTCGGCTCCAAGCATTCTGTTTCTATATGTCCCTATAGTACAGTACATATTCTAAGAAAAAGCAGTCAAATTTAACTCCATTGCATGTTAACACCAATGCAAGTTAAGACTTTATACGGTTACAATTGTGATATACTTTACAGTTGAATATCTGATATTTTCTAAGAGTAAGATAAACCAGACCCAACCCCCTGCTGCTGAGTTGATTCCAACTCATAGCAACCCTAGAGGTCAGAGTAGAACTGCTCCATAGAATTTCCAAGGAGCACCTCATAGATTTAGGTTAGCAGTGGTAGCAGTAACCATTATGCTACCAGGGTTTCTGGGAGTAAGATATGAGAGCTTATATCAGGTGTCTTTTTTTAGAAAAGAAAATATTTATTTTTAAATTTCTAAATATATCAAAATAATATATGTATGGGTTATAAAAATCAAATACTAATGAATAGCAACAGTATCCTCTCCTACCTCTTTCTAGTCCTAATCTGTAGGGTAAATTTTTTATTTTTTATTTTAATTATTAATTGGAATATAAATATACCTTCAGAAAGTATGCTTATCTTAAATGTACAGCTGGTGAATTTTCATAAACTGAATATACCTGTATAAATTGCCACATCAAGATATAGAACACCATCACCACTCTTAAAGTTACTGTTAGTCTCAGTATATCCTTTTTGATGTTGTTAGTGTATTGTTAGCAACTACTCATATGGTGATAATCTTGGATTTTACTGCCCATTTTGTCTCTGTTACCTCTGAAATGCTGGTACAATAAGCTCCTTTTTACTGACAAATTTAGGAATACATAATGAAATATAATTGAAAGTTTCTGTTTTTGTTGTCCATAGTCAACCATTTTAGGAAGATTTAGAATATGAAACATATAGTTACCGATAAGTATAACCGACTCGACGACACTTGGCTTGGCTATAAGTAGATATTCCTATGATGCTTCTGTATCCCAGTATCATTTTAATGAATATTATTTAGTTTTGCTTGTATAAATACTAGAATCCCTGGTGGCATAGTGGTTAAGTGCTACGGCTGCTAACCAAAAGGTCAGCACTTCAGATCTTCCAGGTGCTCCCTGGAAACTCTATGGGCCAGTTCTGCTCTGTCCTGTAGGGTTGCTATGAGTCGGAGTGAACTCTAGAGCAGTTAGTTTCTGTGTAAATAAATACTGAGTAGTGGAGCATGCTGATTAGTAATGTCTTTGGTGGGCTAACTTTTGTTGTCTGTTAGATTCTGTTATTGAATAGCCTATAATACAAAGTATTTAGAAATGAGCCGTTGTGGTGTAGTAGCTCAGCACTGATTTGCTGTCGGAAAGGTTAGCAGTTTGAACCCACTGGCTCTTCTGCAGAAGAAAAATGTGGCAATCTGCTTCCATAGAAGTTACAGCCTTGGAAATCCTTTGAGGCTGTTCTCTGTCCTGTAGGTATACTGGGAGTCAAAATCAACTTGACCACAGTGGGTTTGTTTTTTTTTGGGGGGGGGGGGTTGGAAAGTACTTAAAATTATTATTTTTTTTAATGTCATGTCGTAAAATACAGACTATTCAGGCCAACTAATTATATCATTTTTCTAAAATAATTAGGACCACGCTATGTGGTACAAATGGGTGACAAAGTTATTGACTACAATGAAGAATTTCGCCTTTTTTTATCAACAAGAAATCCAAACCCCTTTATTCCACCGGATGCAGCTTCTATCGTCACTGTGGTTAACTTTACTACAACAAGAAGTGGATTACGAGGACAGGTATAAGGACATGATTGTAGTTTAGAAATCTGTTGTAGTTTTGTGTACTCATTAGATATATTGAATAGGATGCTATTTTTTTAAGAGCTATGGAAATGTTACTGTATTTTATTTTACTTTATACTCCTAAAAAATATTTTATTATGCTTTAAGTGAAAGTTTATAATACAAGTTAGTTTGCCATACGAGATCCTGCGCACATAACACTGTACAACTGTAGCTGCTCTCCTCACCCTGTGACAAGCACACTTCTCCTTTCCACCCTGCACTTCACGTATTCATTTAACCAACTCCTGTCCACTCTTTCCCATCACCGTACCATCTTGCCTTTGGACAGGAGCTGCTCTGACAGCCTCTTTTGTATATTTAAGCCAAGAAAGACACTCCTCATTAGCATCACTGTGTCTTATATTCCAGTCCACTCTTTCTGGAGAGTTGGCTTCAGTACTGGTTTCAGCTCTGGGCCAGGAGAGTCCAGGGATCATGTCCTCAGGGGAGCATCCAGGATAACAGACAATCTGCTGTAGTCTTTTTAGTAGTATTAAACCTGTACCCCCACTTTTCTCCTAGTATGTTAGGGACTATACATTGTGTTCCCTCTCATTGGTGGTAGCTGGGCATCATCTAGTTCTGGTTTCATACTGGTGTAGTCTGTGAATCAAGTGGTCCCTTTGTGTTTCGTGGGCTCATTTTTCACTCATGTCTTTGATGTTCTTTCTCTTTTGCTCCTGGTGTATTGGGACAAATTGATGATACTTAGATGGCAACTTTCTAGCTTTTAAGACTCCAGATGCCCCCTTACCAAAATGGGATGTGGAACATTTTCTTAAAAAAAAAAAATAAAACAACTTAGTTATACAAGTTTACTTAGATTTCTCTTGAAACCACAGTCCCCGTACCCATTACTCTGTCCTTAGGAATGTTGAATTGTATTTAGGAAACCTCTTAGCTTTTGTTATGATCCAGCAGTGTTGATTTCCCTTCACCTAACACTTCCTATCTGCTATTTAATCTGTGAATACCCTTCTACCTCCTTCCCACCCTTGTAATCATCAAAGATTATTTTCTTCTGCACTTAAACCTTTTCTTAAGTCCTTATAATAATGGTCTCATACAATATATGCCCTTTTGCATCTGACTAATTTTGCTCAGCATACTGCATTCTAGATGATTCCATATTATGTTTCCTAAGATCATCTTTGTTCTTTATCATTGCATAGTGTTCCATTGTGTATATGTACCATAGCTTGTTTATCCATTCATCTGTCGATGGCCACCTATGTTGATTCCATCTTTTTTGCTATTGTGGACAGTGCTGTAATGAACATTTGTGTGCGTGGATCCATTCATGTGATAGCCTTTATTTCTCTAGGATATATTCTAAGCAGTGGTATTGCTGGATCATGTGGTTTATCAATTTCTAGCTTTTTAAGAAAGGACCAAATAGATTTCCAAAGTGGTTGGACCACTTTGCATTCCCACCAGCTCTGAAGAAGAGTTCCAGTTTCTCCACAGCCTTCCTAGCATTTTTTATTTTGTGTTTTTTAGATTAACAGTAGTCTTTTTCTGGTGAGTTTCTATTTGAATTTCTCTATTGGCTAATGATTGTGAGCATTTCCTCATCTATCATTAGCTGCCTGGATGTCTTTTTTGGTGAAGTGCCTGTTCGTATCCTTTCTCCTTTTTTTAATTGTGTTAATTGTCATTTTCTTGTTGAGATTTTGCAGTACTTTGTAGATTATGGAGGTTAGATGCTGATCAGATTCGTGGTTGTCAGAAATTTCTTCTCAGTCTGCAGGTAGTCTTTTTACTCTTTTGGTGAAGTCTTTGCATAAGCCTAAGTGTTTGAAGGAAGCTATTTTCTTAAACTGATTCACATTTAAAGTGATGACTTTGAAAACATCCCTATAAGTTAGAGTGAAATGTTTGGCCTTATTTGTTTTCTATGACAGAGTTTTATGTTTATTTCTTAAGTTGCTGCTTCCTGCAGTATAACTCTAGTTTTAGACTTCTTTTATTTTATTACTTTTTAAATATTACTGTGAAAGATAGAACAATTACAGAAATAGAGTCAACTGTTTTATTTTTCAGCAGTAAAATTGAAGTTTAATTGGGAAAATTACAATTAGTTGACCTGTTCAACTCATTGAGGATCCCTTATTTCAATCCAGCATTTTCCTCCAGTGTAACGTATGCATCTTCACATTCAGTATTGTTTGTATGGCTCATTAGAGTTTAGAATTATTATATGATTTTCAATGTGATTTTTCTTATCCAGACTTTTTGTTATGTACTTCACTGCTCAGTTTCTTTCCTCTTTAAAGATATAATGGCTGTTGATTTTTGGAATCCTAGCCTATTTTCTACCCATCTGACAGTAGTATAAGGGGGTGGTGGTGGTTCAGCAGTAGAATGTTCACCTTCTCTGTGAGAGAGCCAGGTTCTGTGTCTGCCCAGTGCACCTCGTAGTTGCAGCCATCACTTGTGCTATGACATAGAAGACATTTCCGTGGAACTTCCAGCTTCCAGCTTCTAGACTAGGAAAGGCCTAGCATTCCGCTTCCAAAAAGCAGCCATTGAAAACTCTGTGAATCACAGTGGTCCCATCTGTAACCAGTCTGGGGGGTGACCCAGGACCAGGCATTGTATCTGTCTTTTGTGCGTGGAGTCATCGTGAGTTGGGGCTGACTCAATGACAGCTGACAACAACAACAGTAGATTATTCTTACTGTTTGGGTTTACATAGTAGCAAGTATGTTTATGATGAATTTTACTCTTGTGATTTTTTTACACTTCCTTTTGTGTTTCTTTTACCATATTATTGATTTTGTATTTTTTGTAAGCATGATTTGATTAATTGATGATACTTATAAATAAAGTGATACAACAAGTACTCAGAACTTGGCAGAATTATTTCACAAAATTTCTCTGTCTAAAGGCTCTCCACAGTAATTGCTGAAAGAGACTCTTTAGGTCTTACTGTAAAACCTACACGTTGCTATTGAGTCTACTGCAACTTGCATCAACACTGTAGGACAGAGTTGAACTACCCCATAAGGTTTCCAGGAGTGTCTGGTGAATTTGACCTGCTGACATCTTGGTTAGCAACTGAGCTCTTAACTACTGCTCCACCAGGGCTCCTGATCTTACCTTAGCGAGGAATGAATGAACATGCTTATATAGCAGATTTTGAATTACATATTTTATGCCTTCTTTAAAGTTACAAATTTAAAAATCTGACATTATTTTTACAGGTTGACTAAGATGTAATTCACATGTACACTTAAAATGTTTTGTAGTGAAATTTGAAGGAATTGAAAAACTATTGTCATTTTACATTCTCACTGACAATGTACGAGAGTTTTATTTACATTCTGTTTCACATTCTCACCACCAGTGTGTGAAGGTTCCAGTTTCTTTGTCTCATAGCTAGCACTTATTTGTCTTTTTGATTCTAGCCACCATCCTAGTGAGTGTGAAGTAATATCTCAGTGTAGTTTGATGACATGACATTTTAAGTAAGATATTTTGTTTTGTAATGTATTTACAATTTAAAACAAATCCTCATTTTCAGAGGCTTGATATATTTAAACTAGTACTAGAACTAAGTATTGCATATTGAGATGTTAAGTAATGTAATTTTAATCACTCTCCTTTACTATTTAAAATTTTATTGATCAGTTTAGCAATTTATTTTTATTTACCTTTTGTCAAAAATAATTATGGAAGTGTGTCATGTTTCACCAGAAAGAATCAAATAGAGGACATGATGTCACAATACTTGTAACATTTGGTCAAAATATAAGGCCTGTTAGTAGGAAGTCTTTTTTCTTTGTAACCTTATATCTAAAATTTCCTTTTTTCTTTTTGTAAGCTTTTGGCTTTAACCATTCAGCATGAGAAACCTGATTTAGAGGAACAGAAAACAAAACTTTTACAACAGGAAGAAGACAAGAAAATACAGCTAGCTAAGCTTGAAGAGTCTCTTTTGGAGGTAAAGTTTAATCATTCAAGATGTTTTTAAATTGATTTTTCTTTACTTTAGTTGAAATAGTTTAAAAAGTTGAATAGTAACTTTATTTTTGGTTATGTCAAAGGTATGTCAACATACATATCAAAGTGAAAATTCAAAGAGATAAAAGAGTAGATGCATTTTTGATTAACAGAATTTTAGGGAACAATGTTTGACAAGCAATGTTTAGCTAACGCCTTTCTACATATATTGTTTCACTAGTATTGAATTGTCTCATATGCTCAGAATTTCAAGAACATTAGAAGGAATACAGACTATGAAATTATGACTCAATCTGGTTATAAGCTTTTGTTTTATTAGATTGATAAAATTGTATATATGCAGTGCTTTGATGAGAGTATCATATAGTGATTAATTAAATCATATGAGAAGTCCATAAATACTGAAATTCTTTTAAAACAAGGTAAAGTCTCACAAATATCATAAAACTAATGATAGTTAATAGGGCTTTATTTAATTTAACATGAATAATAATGCCTGTATGTTTTGTTAATTTTTCCTACAGACACTTGCAACATCTCAAGGCAATATTCTGGAAAATAAGGATTTGATTGAGTCTTTGAATCAGACGAAAGCAAGCAGTGCACTTATTCAAGATTCTCTTAAAGAATCTTACAAACTCCAGATATTCCTTGATCAAGTAATTATTTTCTCCTTTGTGATTCTGTATCATGGTTTCTTTAATATTGTTGTTAGTATAATAAGAAATATAGAGCCAGGACTTCAGGAGAAAGATGATGTCATAAAAAGAAAATCTTGGGGTCTGATCCTAATTTTTATGGAGAAAGAGTTAAGCTGTTGGGGATACTGAGAGCAGCTGGTGAATGTACCCAGCTGGTTTCTGCTGTTACTTGGTGTAGTATTAGGTAAGGTGGAGCTACTGTTTCATACTCGTGGATATTGAAAACGAGCATTAGAGAACAACATTCCAAGAACATTCTTGGATTTTTTTTTTAAGTCAAGTTAAATATATTAACTCAGAGGGTTATGAACTATTTTTCATTAAAAACATGTTTCTTCCTGTCTCTTCTTGCACTCCTTGAATGTGATCATCTAAATTATTTTTTCACAAATACTTTACAATTGTATTTACTTTAATCTTTTGATATTTCCTTTACAAAAATTCCAACCCTACGTCACAAGTATATGTCTTTTCTTCTTCTGCATTGTAAAAAAACTGAGTTCTACTGGAGAAAGTCATGCAACTCAGCAGCTTAATGTCATTGTGAATTCTGCGCTGCAGCCTGACCTAGGCCTTTATTTGATCCGCTATGATTCTTTCCCATTCCCTTCATTGACTTATTTTTGTGTGTGTGTGTGTGTTTCCAGTGTCCTGTGGCTCTTGCTAAACTTCTATACTTATATATTATTACTTTTTCACTTGGAAAAGCACTCTGCTGAAACAAGAATAAGAGTAGACTTATAGCCTCATTTCAGTCCAGAATCCAATTACTCCATCTTCTCTAACAGGGCTAACCTTTACATGTATGATAACTGTTATTTTCTGCCATTAAGAATTTGAATTTTCTGTGTCTTCTCATTCTTAGGAAAGCCTGGTGGCATAGTGGTTAAGTGCCACCTCTGCTAACCAAAATGTTGGCAGTTCAAATCTGCCAGGCATTCCTTAGAAACTGTGGGGCAGTTCTGCTCTGTCCTTTAGGGTTGCTGTAAACTGGAATCAAGCTGGTGGCAGTGGGTTTGTTTTTTGGGGTGTCTCATTCTTAAAAATTGTTACTGAGTCACAAGTAAGGTTTTTAAAATTGTGCTTTGGTGAAAGTTTATGGAGCAGATAGTTTCTCATTAAAAACATTTATACATAAATTGTTTCCTGACACACGTCTGAACCCCTGCGATGTATCGTCAGTCTTCCCCTTTCCACCTGGGACTCCCATTTCCATTCATCCAGGTTTCCTGTACCTTTCTTCCTCTCGTGTTTACTTCTGGGTAAGTGTTGTCCATATGATGTAGTGTACTCAATTGATCTTAGAAGTACACTCTTCACATGTGTTACTGTTTTATGCCTGTGTGTTCTTTGGCTTAAAGGTGAACTTGGGTAATGGCTTCGTTCTGAGTTAGTGGCTTGTCCAGGGACCATTGTCTCAGGGGTTACTCCAGTCTGTCAGACCAGTAAGTCCAGTCTTTTTTGGTGAATTTGGATTTTGTTCTATGTTTTCCTTCTGTTGTGTCCCAGACCTTCTATTGTGATCCCTACCAGAGCTAAGTGTCATCTAGGTCTTCTGAACTCAGTCTGGTGGAGGCACTGGTTCATGTAATCTGTTAGTTCTTTGGATTAATATTTTACTTCTGTCTTTGGTGTTCTTCAGTCTCCTTTGTGCCAGATGGGATGGGATCTGCAGATTATGTTAAATGTCCTCTCACAGGCTTTTAAGACCCCAGACACTGTTCAACAAAAAAGTTCAACAACATGAACCATGTTATGCCACTTAGATATCCCAGAAGGCCATGGTCCCCAGCCCTCATCCCTGGTTACTCAGTCCTCAAGTTGCTGATTCCTTTATGTGTATTCCTTTATATGTATAGTTTGCTTATCCATTCATCTGTTGATAAGCACTTAGGTTGTCTCCATCTTTTTGCTATTGTTAATAATGCTGCAGTGAGTGTGGATGTGGACATGCCTGTTTTGTGTGATGGTTCTTTCTCTAAGATATATCCCTAGGAGTAAGAGTGATTTCTCTTGTAGCTTTTTTAAGGAAGGACCATATCATTTTCCATAATGGTCATACCATTTTATGTTCCCACCAGCACTGTATTCAAGTTCCAGTTTCTCTCTGACTTTCTTAGTGTTTCTTGTTTTCTGAATTTTTGATCATTGCTATTCTTATAGGAGTGGGATGATAATCTTATTATTTTGATTTGCATCACTGTAATGGCGTATGAGCGTGAGCTTCGTTTCATATGTTTGTTGGCCACCCGAGTGTCTTTTTTGGTTAAGTGTCTGTTCGTGTGCATTGCCCATTTTGTAATCAGTTTGCTTGTCTTTTTATCGTTGAGTTGTTGAAGTTTTGTGATTATTGTAGCGATGAAACCTTTACCAGATACATCATCAACAAAGATTCTTTTCCTGACTGTAGGTTTTCATTTTACTATCTTGGGAAAGTCTTTTGATAAGTATGAATATGTAGTTTTTAGTTTATCTTCTGGAGTTTGTGAATTTTTAGTTATACTTGATGTTCTAATTGTTATAAATTAGGGCCCTTAGCATTGTCTCTGTGCTTTCTTGATGAATCTTCATAGTTTTACGTTTTACATTTAGGTGTTTGATCCACTTGGAGCTAGTTTTGTGTATCAAGTAAAGTATGGATCCTGATTCATGTTTCTGAAAATGAATATCCAGTTTTGCCAGAATCATCTATGGGTGAATTTATTTCTGGGTTCTTAGTTCAGTTCCTTTGGCCTCTATGTTGTTGTACCACTACTAGGCTATTTTGACTACTGTAGTATATAGTAGATTCTGAGAGTAGGTAGTGAGTCTGCCTACTTTGCTCTTCTTTTTCAGTTACATTTTACTTATCTGGAGATTCTGTCTTTTCCGTATAAAGTTGGTGATTAGTTTTTTCATCCCTTTAAAGATTATTGTTGAAATTGGCATCAGGATTGTATTATATCTTATTGTATCTATAGATTGCTTTGTGTAGTGTTGACATTTTGACAGTGTTAAGAGTTCCTGTCCATGAGCATGGTATGTCTTCCAACTTTTGAAGGTCTTTTGTGGTTTCTTGCAGTAGTGTTTTGTATAAAGTCTTTTATTTCTGTAAGTCCTTTACATTGCTAGTTAGGTTTATTCTTAAGTGTTTTATCTTTAGTAGGCTATTGTTTATGGCTTTGTTTTCCTAATTCCTTTTTTGGCATTCTCTTGGTTAATGTAGAGGAATCTGACTTTTTTATGTTGATCTTGTACCCCACCACTTTGCTGAATCCTTCTAGTAGCTTTCTTGTGGATTTTCTGGTATTTTCTATGTATAGGATTGTATGATCTGTGAATAGTGATAGTTTTACTTTTTCTTTACCCATCTGGATACCATTAATTTCCTTCCTTGTCTTACTTCTCTGGCTAAGATTTCCAGAACAATGCTGAGTTGTAGTGATAATAAAGGGCATCCTTTTCTGGTTCTCTTTCTCAGGGAGAATGCTTTCAGTCTCTCTTCATTGAGAATAATACTGGCTGTTGGTTTTGTGTATATCCCCTTAATATGTTGAGGAGTTTTCCTTCTGTTCCTATTTTGGTGAGAATTTTTATCAAGAAGGGTATTAGATTTTTATATCTTTTGTGTATTGATTGTGATGATACTGTGCTTCTTTTGTTTTATGTTTTATGTATGTGCTCCTTGAATACTCTGGGGGTCAGTTCTACCCTGGCCCCTAGGGTCACCATGAGTCAGATCCGACTCGACGACACTTGGCTATGTGGTAGTTTACCATGAGTGATTTTCTAATGTCGAGCCATGCTTGCTTCCTTGGTATGAATCATATTTGCCCGTGAGGTGTTACTTATTTTTGAAATGCTGTTGGATTCTGTTGGCTAGAATTCTGTTCAGAAGTTTTGCATCAATGTTTATAAGGGATATTGGTCTGTAATTTTCTTTTTTTAGTGATGTCATTCCCTGGCTTTAGTGTCAGGGTTATGTTGGTTTCATAGAATGAATTCAGGAATATTCCTTCCTTTTCTGTGATCTGGAATATTTTCAATAGTGTTGTTATCAACCTATCTCAGAATGTTACATAGAATTCTTAAGTGAAACTGTCTGACTCATTTTTTGTTTGTTTGTTTGTTTTGGTTTTTTTCATAGTAGCTTTTTCTTTTATAACTACTTTAGTTTCTGTTATGGATCTGTTCAGATTTTTAATCTTAGTTTACATTACTTATAGGTAGGTAGTGCCTTTTTTGGAATTTATCCATTTCCTCTAGGTTTTCAAATTTGTTGGAGTTCAATTTTTTGTGGTATTCTCTTAGGATTGTTTTTATTTCAGTTGATTCTGGTGTGATGTTACCCATTTGACTTCTAATTTGGGTGATTTACATCTTATGCTTTTATTCGTGTATCAGTTTGTCCAGTGGTTTGTTGATGTTATTGATTCTTTCAAGGAAACACCTTCTAGTCTTGCTGATTGTTTCAGTTGTTTTTCTATTTTCTCTTTCATTTATTTCTCCTCTAGTCTTTGTTATTTTCTTCCTTCTGGTGTCTGTAGGCTTCTTTGATGTTCTCTTTCTATTTGTGTGAGTTGTAGGGTTAAAATACTGACTTTGACCCTTCTTTTTGGATGTGTGTGTTCATTGTTACAAATTGGCATCTGAATAGTGCTTTTACTATGTCCCCCAAAAGCTTTGGTATGTTGTACTTTTATTTTCATTTGTTTATAGCTATGTTTTTAACTTTTTCTATAACCATGTAGTCTCTAAGGATGATGTTACTCAATTTCCAAGTATTTAATTTTTTCTTTGTTCTTCCTGTTACTAATTGCTGATTTTACAGCATATTGTCTAAGAAGCTGCTTTGTATTAATTTTGGTATTTTTGAATTATTTCAATGTTTTTGAATTTATCAAGGCTTGCTTTGTGGCCTAGAGTATGGTATATTCTAGAGAATGATGCATGTGGGCTAGAGTAAAATGTGTGGTATGCTGCCGTTGGGTGGAATGCTCTGTATATGTCTTTTAGGTTGAGTTGGCTGATTGGGTTATTTAGATCTTTCTCTTTTGTTGAGTTTCTTTCAAGTTCTGTTTATTACTCAAAGTGATATGTTAAAGTGTCTGACTATAGAACTGCTTTATCAGATAGTATCACCACTGCTGGGCTTTTAGGTTACTGTTTACCTGATACATTTTTTTCTGTCTTTCTTTTATAAGCTATTTTTTGTGTCTATGAGTATCTCTTGTAGAATTTGTTGTCTGTTTCTTGATTGGTTCAGTTAACCCATTTAAGTTCATTGTGATTCTTGATAGAGGTGAATTTACTGCTGTCATTATACTTTTTTTGTGTGTGGTAATGATAGTTTCTTTGTACTGCTGAATATTCTGAGCTGAGTTCTTTTTGTTTGTGGATTATCTTTTCATTTCCTTCATTTTTGTCAATTCTGTGTTTACTCTGATTTTCTTCTGTATTTTGGTGGATAGCTTTGTTAATTTTCTTTGCAGTTACTCTGAGAACGTTTACCTTTATCATCTTATGTTTAAAACAATCTATTATTTCTAGATATTGCTTTGACTTCCTCTCCACATAACAGTCCTCTGACTATGTCATTCCTTCCCCTTTTTGTTTTAATGTTGTCTTTCATTTCAGATGGACATCTCTGGTTCTGTTTTTGGTTCTGTAGCTTTACTTTACTTTTGATATTTTTCTGTCTAGGTTAGCATCTTGACAATGTCATTGTGTGGCTTGCTTTCAGATTGTTGTCTGCTGTCGATGGTTCTCTATTTGAAAGGCTCTTTAATTTTTCTTGTAAGGATGGTCTGGTGTTTACAAATTCCCTAATTTCTGTTTATCTGTGAATGTCCTGATTTTTGGCATCATTTTTCCGATGAAGTTTTTCTAAGTGATTCTTGATTGGTAATAATTTTCTTTCAGGATTTTATATGTCATTTTCTTGCCTTCTTGCCTGCCTGGTTTCTACAAAAAAAAATCAGAGTTTAGTCTTATTAGAATCCCTTTGTAGGTGATACTTGGTTTTCTCTGAGCTGCTCTCAGAATTCTTTTTTTTTTCCCCTCCTTCTTTGGACTTAAAAGGACACCCTGATGGCATAGTGGGTTAAGTGCTATGTCTGCTAACCAAAAGGTCAGCAGTTCAAATCTGCCAGGTGCTCCCTGGAAACGTGATGGGGCAGTTCTACCCTTACCTATAGTGTTGCTGTGAGTTGGACATGACTCAACAGCATGAGCTAGTTTTAGCTGGGCTTAGAAAGGTTGATTATGATATGTCTTGGTCTTTCTTTTGAGGTCTGTTCTGTATGGAATTCCCTGAGCTTCTTGGATGGAAATCTTGTCTTTCATGATATTATTGAGGAAGTTTTCTTCTAGCAGATCTTCAAGAATCCTGTCAGTGGTTTTTGCTTTTTCCCCTCTTCCTGTTCTGTTATCCCCATTGTATATAAATTATTCTGTTCATAGTGTCCCACATGATTCTTAGGCTTTCTTCATTTTTTAAACTTCTTTTGTTTCTGATTGCTCCTCAAACAGATTGGTGTCAAGTGACTTGTCCTCTGTTTTGGTGGTTCTTCCGTTGTTTCAATTCTACTCCATCTTTCCATGGAGTTATTTATTTCTGATATGTTATTTTTAATCATGTATATGTTTTTCTATGATTTCTAATTGTCTATTTGTCATTTTGTTCTTTCATTGTTTATCTGAATTCTAGGGTTTTGTCTATGTTTTTCTTGATGTCTTTGAGGACTATATATATAAGCCTATTGAATTGCTTATCAAGAAATTCCATTACTATCTCTTCTTCAGGAAGATTTTCTGCCATTTTATTTTGGTCATATGATTAAGTCATCTTGTCATGTTTCTGCATAGGATTTGATATTGTCTGCTATTTCTGAGATATCAGGGTTATACTTTGTTTCTTATGATTTTTTGTTATGTTTTGATTTGGCAACGAGGCTAGGTCTGGTATACATTGATATTCACTCATTAAACGGCACAGGGATGTCAGCAGGATGGGGCAACAGAGGGCTGGGTGACCGCTTGTCCCTTTTCACTGTATGTGGAAGACAGCTGAAGGTATACTGGGAGAGTGCTATTTGGCAGAACAGAAATGTGCACAGTTGCTGATCAGATGATTTAGTGACTGGCAGGGAGCGAGGTGGGTATCTGGGGAGTGCTGAGGAACTCCATCCACTGGAGGATGTGGGACAATCAACTGGGGGTGCACAAATGCTCTCTTCAGTGAGGGAGTGGCAGAGCTGTTAGCCAGGAGAATGCAGGTAGTCTCTTCAATGGGAGAGGGGTCGGGGCAGATGACTGAGGGTCATGCAGGTGCCCTCCTGGGAGAGGCAGGGTGGTCAGCTGGGTGAGATGTGGAGGTGCTCTCTCGGGTTGGGGAAGGATGATTCAGGCTGTAGTTGTGAGAGCATAAGTCGTGGGAGCTAGGAGGTGCACAGGTGCTCTCTCGGATAAGATAAGGTTGGAGCAGGTGAGTGGGGGTTGCACAGGTGCTGTCTCTTGGGAGGTCGAGTGGGAGGTCAAATGAGCTGAGTGAACAGAGGTCATGTTCCTGCTTTCCCAAGCTGGGGAAGGGCAGGGTGGGTGGCAGAGCATCACACAGGCACTCTTCTGAGAGGGGGAGGAACTGGGTAGGTGGCTGGGTGAGATGTGCAGTTGCTCTCTGAAAGGGAGGGGTGGAGCAGGCAGCAGTGGGCCTTGTAGATACTCTCATCAGCAGGGGCGGGGTGGGCAGTCAGGGTCTTGCAGGCTTTCTCTTCAGATGGATAACATGGGCTAGGTGATTGTGTAGGGGGAAAGAACACAAAGGAGCGGGGGCAGTTCATCTACTGCTGCATTCTCACCACCAGTCCTCCTGGTCAGGTACCATCATTGGAGAGTTGCTTACCTAATCTTTCAGTCCTGGCTCCCTCCCTGCTCTGAGTATGCCTGAGTCCTTGAGTTCTTGTCCGCCTTTCTGTGTTTTAACTCCCCAGCTCTAGTAAACATCTTGCTTCATGCAGGGTATGTCAACACAACTTCTCTTTCTGCAGTTGGAGTTCTGTGATGTTGTCTTTCCGTGCCATTTACTCAGGTTCCCTGCTGGCTCTGTCTCACAATGACCCCGTTGTGTCAGACTTTCTGGCAGGGTACTCCATATTTCTCCATGTTCTTTGCTGTCATTTAGTTTCTTTTTCTAATTAGTGTTTGAGTTAATCCTTTCATTTCAGGCTCAGGTTTCAGGGTTGTCACCTCTATCTGTTTCAGTTTGTCTCTGTGGTCATTGATTTATAGCGGGATGGCGTGGTACATTTGTCTAGGCTGTCATCTTGAATCTCCATGTCACACATATTTTTACTGATGATTATAGCCCGAGAACTTTCATCATAGTTTCCACTAGATTATTGCCTCTTTCTATTCTTAGATTCCAGCAGTGCTAGCTTCATCATTATCTTTATGGGGACATCTGTTACAGTCTTATTCTCTACTTGTGGTTTCATCAGTTGTGATTCTTGTCACCAATCTCACACTAGTTTCAAAACTAATTTCAGCTAAACTGTTTCTTTATGGCATTGATCCTCTAGTTGTACCAAGCTCTCCTGCATTTTCTGCATTGATTCTCTTCTGAAATGCAAAGTTGTGTCATATATTCTCTCAGAACAACTGCTTTATCATTCCATCGAACCCTTCTATCTCTAGAGTAAATGCTCTTGGTTCTCGTTAAGACAAATACATGAACTGTGCCTGATTGTGTCGTTTGAGGTATTGAAGATTATTTTAAATATCTTGTTCTTAATCTCAGAAATAAAGAAGAAAGACTTCATTGTAGTTAAGAAATTCTGGTTCTTCTGTATTTGTTACGTGCATGTGTAATAATGAGGTTGTGGTGGGTATTCACACAGTGGCCTGCAGGTGGCAGTGAAGTACCAGTACTAATAAATTTTTTTCACCCCCTTCTCTCTGCTGATCCACAGGAGCGAGATGCATATCTCCCTCTGGCTGAGAGTGCCAGCAAGATGTACTTCATTATCTCTGACCTGTCCAAAATTAATAACATGTATCGTTTTAGTCTGGCTTCATTTCTGCGACTTTTCCAACGAGCTCTGCAAAACAAAGAGGTATACTGTTGGTTGTCTTTAAACTGAAAGAGAATAAGAGAGATCACTTTACAAGAGTGTTGAAAAATTTATAACTTCTTGAGAAACTTGCATAGAACTATGTTTTTGGAGGGCTTTCTATGACACATTTAAGGTCTGTTTGAAAGAAACCTGTTTTTAAAACATGTTTTGTGTTCTTAAACTGTTCCAGTATGGTAATCTTTGTAACGGAAGTAATTACATTCTGAGTAATAAAATAATACATAAGAGATAATTGTTAAAAAACATAATTGAATAAGATATGAAGATAAAAAATTACCTGCATAATTCCATCACATGGGAAAACTACCTTTAGCATTGCATTGTGTACCCTTTTTATTTGAGGCTGGAATGTATGTCAAATATTGTTCTAGGTAAGGGGAATACAAAGGAGAAAACCAAACTTGTTGCCATTGAGGCAACTCTGACTGATGGTGATGCCACAGGACGGGGTAGAATTGCCCTACAGAGCTTACACGGAGCAGCTGGTGGATTTGAATTTGCCAACTTTTTGGTTAGCAGGCAAACACTTAACCACTGTAGCACCAGGACTCTGATGGGGATGCAGCAGTGGACAAAATACATGAAAATCTTTGCCTTATGTAGCTTATATTCTAATGATGGGAAAGATATATTTAAACATAACAAATTGTTTCAAATAAAACCACTTTTATTTGGCCCACTTTTATTACTATACTGTGGACTGCTTTCAGGTCAATAAATATACTGTAATCCCTGAAAAATATTGTGAGGCTATACTGTATTTCACCAGCTTCTATACTGACATTTGGTCTGGTGAGTATTGTATTACCTGCAAGTTTTTCAGACTAAAACAACCATTTTCTTTTTGAAAAATATTTTCTTGTGATTTTGGAGAAAATTTACGTAGTAGATTAAGTTCAGTGAGTTTGGCTTGATTGTGCATTTTACTTCTGAAGAAAATTCAGGCTTCAAGTTACAATGTCAGAGGATTCTATAGGGAAACTATTCAGTGACACATGAAGATGAAAAGGGTATAGAAAGTCACTGTGCCAAAAAGAAAGGTTGACGTTTAGCCATTTCACAAGCTACCACATGATGAAGCACCAATGGCGTTAAAGGAATATGTTCAAGCTGCACTGAAGGCGCTGGTGAAGAACAAGGCTCCAGGAATTGGCGGAGTACCAGCTGAGATGCTCCAACAAGCGGATGCAGTATTGGAGATGCTTGCACACTTATGCCAAGAAATCTGAAAGACATCTGCCTGGCCGGCTAACAAGAAGAGGTCCATATCTGTGCTTATTACAAAGAAAGGTAACCCAACAGAATTTGGAAGTTATTGACCGATACCATAAATATCACACACACATAAAATTTTTCTAAACATCATTCAAAAATGATTGCAACAGCACATCGACAAGGAACTATGAGAAATTCAAGCCAAGTTCAGAAGAAGATGTGAAGCAAGGGATATCATTACTGATGTCAGATGGATCTTGGCTAAAAGTCAAAAATAATAGAAAGATGTTTACTTGTGTTTTATCAACTAGGCAAAGACATTCAAGCGTGTGGATCATAATAAATTGTAGAAACCCTTGCAAAGAATGTGAATTCAGAACACTTAATTGTAATCATGTAAAACCTATATATAGACCACAAGGCAGTTGTTGGAGCAGAACAAGAGAATGCTACATGATTTAAAGTCAGAAAAGGTGTTTGTCAGGATTATGCCCTTTCACTATACTTATTCAGTCTGTATGATGAGCAAATAATTAAAAAAGATACAGAAACTTTTGGCCCACATGGCACCGTAGATAGAAGCACTATGCCATCCCTCCACAGCAAAGACACAAAAAGCTAAGCAAAACAGACATACTGCAGTCCTGGAACCCAAAGTCTCAATGCAGAAATAAAGATCTCAGCCAAAAACCAAATATAGTAGAAACTAAAGGAAAACAGAGAGTAAGAAGAGATACCAGAGGAGGTGACCTGTGAGCTAACCCCGCATGTATTTGCCATGTTGTACATCTGTCAGAGACTGATAGACAGGGAACACCAAAGAGCAGATCTACAGAAATCTCAGTAGACAGCAAAGCACCTGGTAATGAGCAAGGCACTCTTTAACACCTCCCCATCTTCTCTCCTTTTCTCTACCTCCAATGGCTCTTGGCTAACTGTGGTTGGTTTCTCAGCCAGCTGGGAGGTACAGCCTCTGTGCTGCTTGGATTCACCACACTTGCATCGGGGATTGACAGAGGAGGAATATTCGAAAACACCTCTGGGAGCTCCCAGCAGGACACAGGTGGCCAGCTGAAGTTGCCCTGTTGCACCATAGCTGAGTGACTGGCCCTGCCTTTTGGCAAGGAGTTGAAAAATACCTATTTATTTATTGTGATTGAGTAGAAGTGTACAATCCAGTTTAAATTTGCATGCCCGCCTATGTGCAGCTTCTACTGCTTTCCTTACCTGGTGACATCCCGCTCCTCCTATCTGTTCTGCACATGTCATATCCTCTTAACAATCTTCTGTCCCCTCTTCTCCATCCTCTCCCTCCCCTCTAGTAAGAGGCCAGTAGGGTGACATCATACAGATGCATAGAATCGTAAAGTGCACATATGATAAGGTCACTCTGTGTCTCCAAGTCCAATCTATTCCTGTCTCAAGAGTTGACCTCAGTAACGATTTATGGACAGGGACAGCGTCAGGACTAGGGGCCATGGTTCCAGGGGAACTCTAAGGTCCCTGGACCATCATTTGTGATCTTTTAGTGGAGTTCTCAGGGTGCACTCATTTTTATTCTCGTGTTGCCAGTGAGACTCAACTTTGTGAGCCCCATCACAGCTATCACTGGTGGTGGCCGGACACCATCTGATTCTTCCAGTCACATATCGATATAGTCACCCACTCATGTGGGTCTCTCTCTGTCTTCTGAGTTCTCTTTCCCCCATGTCGTTTTTGTCCTTGGTGGTCATCCATTCGTGGTGATCTGGGACAGTTTGGTGTATCTTGTATGACAGCTTCCTAGCTTTTAAGACCCCAGATGCCACTCACCATTATGGGGTGCAGAAGACTCTCGTAGCGATATGCTAGTTATGCCAATTGGCCTCACTGTCCCCTGCGAGCATGGTCCCTGGACCCCTGTCCCTGCTACTCTGTGCTTCAGTGTTAGGTTAAGATTGGAAAACAATTCTTGTTATGTTGAAGTCCAGTTTAATTGATCTTTCTAATGTGTGCTATCACTGATTTTACCCAACCAAATTTTGATCAACTGTTTAATCTGTGGAAACCCTGATGGCACAGTGGGTTAAGTGCTGCATTTGCTAACCAAAAGGTCGGCAGTTGAAATCCGGCAGGAGCTGCTTGGAAGCTCTATGGGGCATTTCTACTCTGACCTCTAGGGTCGCTATGGGTCAGATCCCACTCTCCGGCAGTGGGTTTCGATTTGATGATCTAATCTATAACCAGCCCTCTCCCTCCATCCTTCCCCTTCCTTTCAGCCATCAAAGAGTCTTTTCTTCTGTATATGAGTCAGCTTTTATGTCCTTAGCATAGGAGTCTCATACACTATTTGTCCTTGTGCTGCTGACTACTGTCACTCACCACAGTGTCTTCCAATTGAAACCAAGTTATGAGATGCTTCCTAAAATCATTATTGTTCTTTTCATTGCATAGTGTTCCAATGAATACATATACCATGTTTATTTATCCATTCCTCTGTGTTGGGCATGTGGGTTGATTACATCATTTTGCTATTGTGGACTGTGCTGCAATAAACACTGGTGTGTGTGTATCTGTTGTTGTGAATACCCTTGATTCTGTAGGATGTATTCCCAGCAGTGGAATTACTATGTCAAATGGTGTATCTACTTCCAGCATTTCAGGGAAGTGCCAGATTGCTTTCCAAAGAGGTTGTACCATTTTGAAATCTCACTAGCAGTGTAGGAGAGTTCCAGTTTCTCTGCAGCCTCTCCAGCATTTGTTGTTTTGTGTTTTTTGGATCATGGCCAACCTTGTTAGGGTGAGATGATAACTCATCATAGTTTTGGTTTGAATTTCTTTAATAGCTGATGATCGTGTGCATTTCTGTGTGTGTTTTTTGGCTGCCTGGATCACCTCTTTAGAGAAGTGTCTGCCCGTCTCCTTTGCTCATCACTTAATTGGATTATTTATCCTTTTCTTGTTGATATTTTTTGGTACCTTATAGACTACAGAGATATTTTGTGGTACCTTATAGAGTGTATCGGTCTGACATATAGTTGCCACGTGTTTTTTTACCATTCTGTAGATGGTCTTTTAATTCTTTTGATAAAGTCTTTGGACAAGCAAAAGTGTTTGATTCTTAGTAGTTCCCATTTATCTGTTTTCTGTTGATCATGCTTTGCTTGACAGATTTTGAAGTCTGTCTAAATTGTGTATTAAAATGTCCATTGTTAATCCTATTTTTTCTTGGATTAGCTTTATCATTTTAGATTTGATATTTAGGTCTTTTATCCAGTTTGAGTTGCTTTTTGTACCAGGTGTGAGATATGGATCTTGTTTCAGTTTTGCAGATGGTTATCCAACTTTGCCAGCAGCATTTGTTAGAGACTGCTTTGACCCCAGTTTACAATCTTAGGGCCTTTGTCGAATATCAGCTGTTTACAGGATGATGGTGGTATCTCTGGGGTCTCAACTCTGTTCCATTGGTCTGTATGTCTTTTTGTATCAGTACCAGGCTGTGTTGACAGCTGTGGCATTGTAGTAGGTTCTAAAGTCAGGTAGTAAGAAGCTTCCCAATGTGTTCTTCTTCAGTAGTGCTTATCCGGGGCTTCTTCGCTTTCTGAACAAAGTTGGTGATTTGTTTCTCCATCTCGTTAAAAAATGTTACAGGAGTTGGTATTGGGATTGCATTATATGAGTAGATTGCTTTGGGTAAAATAGACATTTTCCCAATGTTAAGTCTTCTTATCCCTGAGCAGGGTAGGTTTCTCCATTTATGTAAGTCTTTCTGAGTTTCTTACAGTAGGGTTTTGTAGTTCTCTTTGTAAAAATCTCTTATTTCTCTAGTTAGAATTATTCCTAGGTATTTTATCTTCTTGGGGGCTATAGTAAATGGTATTGATTTGGTGATTTCTTCTTTAGTAATCTCTTTGTTGGTATAAAGGAATCCTACTGATTTACTTATCTTTACCTGGTATCCTGATGCTTTGCTGAACTATTCTATCAGTTTGAGTAGTTTAGTTATGGATTGTTTAGTATACTCAGCATATACAGTCATATCATCTGCAAATTGGGAGATTTTTACTTCCTTGTTGATGCAGATGCCCTTTGTTTCTTGGTCTTGTCTAAACCCTCTGGCTAGAGCTTCTAGTACAGTTTTGAACAGGAGAGGTGAGAGTGAGCATCCTTGTCTAGTTCCCATTCTCAAGAGGAATTCTTTGAATCTCTGTCCATTCAGGATAATATAGGCAGCTGGCTTTGTATAAATGGTGCTTACTGCATTGAGGAATTTGCTGTCTATTCCTAGTTTGCTGAGAGTTTTTAGTATGAATGGATATTGGACTTGATCAAATGCCTTTTCTGCATTGATTGACAAAATCAGGTGATTTCTTGTCTTTTGTGTTATTTATATGGTTTGATCACATTAATTGTTTTTCTGATGTTGAACCAGCCTTGCATCCCTGGTATGAATCCAACTTGATCGTGATGGATTATTATTTTGATATGTTGTTGAATTTTATTGACAAGGATCTTGTTGAAGATTTTTGCATCTAGGTTCATGAGTGATATTGGTCTCTAGTTCTCCTTTTTGATGGATCTTTCCCTGGTTTTAGTATCAGGGTTATATTGGCTTCATAGAAGGAATTTGGGAGTATTCCATCTCTTTCTATGCTGTGGAATAGGTTCAGTAGTATTGGAGTTAACGCTTCTCTAAAAGCTTGGTAGAATTTTGTGGTGAAGCTGTCTAGGCCAGGGCTTTTTTTGGTTGGCAGCTATTGGATGACTTTTTCAATCTCTCCTTTGAGATGGGTTTATTAAGTTGTTCTCCTTCACCTTGTGGTGATTTTGGTAGGTGATATGAGTCTAGAAATTTGTCCATTTCCCCTAGATTTTCAAATGTGTTAAGAGTACAGCCTCTCAGTATTCTGTTATGATATTTTTGATTTCTCTTGGATCTGTTGTGACATCTGCCATCTCATTTCATATTTGGGTTATTTGTTTCCTGTCCTGTTTTTCTTTAGTAAGTTTAGCCAATGATTTGTCAATTTTCGATTTGACGGCACTTGGCTTTTTGGCTTTCAAAAACCAGCTTTTAGTCTTTTCAATTTTTTTCAATTGTTTTTCTATTTTCTGGTTCATTTAGTTCTACTCTGTTCTTTATGATCTGTTTTCGTCTGGTTCCTGAGGGGCTCCTGTGTTGCTCTCTTTCTACTTGCTCAAGTTCTAGGGTTAGTTCTTTGGGTTCTTTCTTCCTTCCAGATGGGTGCATGTGATAGAGATAAACTGACCCCTGAGCACTGCTTTGGCTGTATCCCATAGGTTCTGGTAGGAAGTATTTTCATTCTCATTAAGCCAAGTGCCAAGGATGAAATAAAGAAATTTACGGATTCATTCTCATTGGAATCCGTAAATTTCTTTATTTCATCCTTGATTTCTTCTATAACCTATGGCTTTTTGAATAAGGTCTTGTTCAGTTTCCAGGAGTTCCACTTTCTATCTATGTTTTTTTCTGCTATTGATTTTGACTTTTACGGCTTCATGGTCTGAGAAGATGCTTTGCAGTAATTCAGTGGTATGGATTTTGTTGGGATTTGCTTTGTGTTCTAACACATGGTCTCTTCTGGAAAATATTCCACATGCACTGGAGAAGAAGGTGTAGTTATCCACTGCTGAATAGAAAGTTCTGTATGTGTCAATGAGGTTTTGAGGTCTAGTTGGTTAATTGTGGCAATAAGATCTTCTGTTCTTATTGAGCTTTTTCTAGAAGATCTGTCTGAGTGGAAAGTTGAAGTCTCCCACTATTGTTGTGGAGTGATCTGTCTCATTTTTGAATGAGGTCAGTGTTTCTTTGGTGTATTTAGATGCTCAAGTCTTAAAACTCTCCTTCTGCTATATTCTGCTGATTTATGCAGTCCCAAGCCTGTCCAATTCAAGGGGCAGAGAAAGAGTATCAAAGAATTTTGAGGCTATGTTTTAGAATGGCTAGAGTTCCCCCGCCACCTTCAGACTTTTGCTTCTTCATTTATTTTTGTTGTGAAATTGCTAGAGGTAAATACTTGGGGAAAGAAAATGTCAGAAAGCTTTTTGACAAATATTGTCTGGTTACTCTTTGCAAATATATGCCACTGGTGAATTAAACTGATGTGAAGTATCTTTTTTTATCTATTCTTTTTCTGAAAGTGGATACAGTAATTTTTTAAATCCTTTTCTTACCAAGTTTTTGAAAATAATTGTATCTGCAAGTTTTTGATGGTTTGTGAGATAATCAATTGTTAGGAGTGCTTGTGGAGTCCTGGAGGTACAGCAGGTAAAATGCTCAGCTGCTAACCAAGAGATAAAGAGTTTGAATCCACCAGCCACTCTACAGAGAATGATATGACAGTCTGCTTCTTTGAAGACTTACAGCTGCGGAAACCCCATGGGGCAGTTCTGCTTTGTCCTGTTGGATCTCTATGAGTCAAAATTGACTTGACAGCAGTGGGGGTGGCAGGAGCATTTGACATTTGTATTTCTTCTGTCTGTGTGTATTTTTTAACATGCTTTGCCCATTTTTCTATTGTGTTATTAATACTTTAAAAATCAACTTGTAATGCATCTTTGTATATTAGGGACATTACAGTTATGCATAGCAAGTATTTTCTATTTATACTTTTTTCAAAAATACATTTATAAATTCAAATTTGTCAGAAGTATTCTAAATGGCCTTCCATTGTAATATTAATATAGGTGCTTTTTATTAACTTTTTTGTGGGGATTAATTGGTTCTTTCTGTTAAATTAAGGAGCAGAGTTGTACATTCAAGTAGATTTAATTAAATCAATTTTTCTGCAGAAAGATTATTCATTCAGTAAACATTTTTTGCAGGCAGACTATGTGCTAGGTATTGTTCTAGGTGCTTGGGATAAATAGCAGAGAATAAGACAGGAGTAAATAAATCTGTTTTATTTGGGTAGAGTATTTAAAGCTTTCACAAATTAGGTATATTAGAAAATGTTTATTTAGTTACAGTTAATGGTTCAACTTTTATTTCTTTCTTTTCCACTAAAATTGTTCTTGCAGCAAAATGTGAAATAAAGTGTTACCTAATAAAGAGCTTGGACTTTAAGGGGAGGTTTTCTGAAATCTCTCTATTCAGTCATGGTGGACAGCATAAGCTTCTTCCCTTTGTATGTTTGTTCTTTGGAGACCTGACAGCACTATGGTTAAGAGCTTGGCTGCTGACTAAAAGGTTGGCAGTTCAACTCCACCAGCTACTCTTTGGAAACCCAGTGTGACGATTCTAGTGTCCTGTAGGGTTGCTGTCAGTCATCATCAACTCGACAGCAGCAGGTTTGGTTTTTGGTTTATATTTATCCTTTAAACAAACATTAGATTTTGAGAGGAGGAAAAAGGCTGAAGGAATGTTTTGTTTTCTAGTTTCTAAAGACTATTTCGAAATTAAAAATGTATTAAATTTAGTAAAATTATTTATAACATTGTGTTTGTAGAAGTATTTTTACAAAAAAGGAAAACAGAATGGTGTAAAGTCTATGAGAATTGGTTCATGAGGTATGATTGATCATATATTTGATTCGTTGTGTCAATGGATAAAAACTGAAGAGTTATTTACATGAATCTTTTTTGCTTTGAAAACTTCTCGTAGATTAGAAATTACGTGGTGAAGCATTCATTTTTAATTCCGTTTTTCTTTTACATGTTAAAAGACGTCATTTCTCTGTGAAGTGTGATTTGAAAACTGATAAATAGGTTAGAAGCAACAACTAAACAACAATATCGGTTGTTTTTTACTTTTTAGAAAAGCTAATTTCAGCAAATGTAGTTCTGTGATAGTATGGGTTTTGAATAACATTCACCTTTATGTGTGTGTGTATCTGTTATGTGTATATTCATTTGAATTTACTTTAAAATGTAGTAGAATTTTAAATGTGTAGAGTAGAAAACTTGCTTTTCAGTATTTTGAAAATCTACCAAATCATGTAGTTCTTATGCACTACTTTATGAGACAAGGATTTTAGTGGACCCTATTGTCAATTTGGTGGCATAGTGGTTAAATGCTACAACTGCTAACGGAAAGCTCAGCAGTTCAAATCTGCCAGGTACTCCTTGGAAACTCTGTGGAGCAATTCTGCTCCGTCCTATAGGGTCACTATGAGTAGGAATTGACTTGACAGCAGTAGGTTTGGTTTGGTTTATTCTCAATTTCAGACATGATCTTTCATAATACAGTAGTAGAATGAAAAGGAGTGTTTGCCATCTGCACTATGAATGATGAGCTTCCTTGGTAAAAACATGCTGCGGACAAAGGTTAGATGCATGGTTTTGCTACATTTAAGCACCACTTTGTAATGTCTCGACGGCACTTGGCTGGCTTGTGATGTCTGGTACTAGTGTCACTGCTGATTCTGAATATATTTCTCTAAACCACTAAAATTATTGGGTTACTTTTCTTTTGTCAGTTGTAATCACAAGGAAGGAAGCAAATGTTAATGTAAATGTTTTATCAGAATTTAATTTCCCGATTTGTGTATTACCTAAATATACCTTGAAGTGACATGTAAAACTCATGCCATACTTATGGAAAAGACCAGCCTTCACAACTTCTGACTTCTACATTCCTGTGTCAAACAGTTTTTCGCTGATGAAAGGAAAAGAGGCATTAATGATATCTTATCAAATCATGACTTTCATTTCACTCATTTTGCTGTGCAAATGCAAAAGCAGATCAAAAGCTAAAGGTTTATATGTGTTCACGGTACCATTTTCAAAGTTTATTTAAGCAGTAGAGCGTAGTATAAAATTGTTTAAGTTCTCATGTTGAGAGTGACAGATTTTTTTATAGTGTGGTTCTGTTGACAATGGTTTGAGACTAGAAGGATAATTATGATATACTGATTTATATGGCTTTAACCTAAATTGATGTGAGAATATTTTTAATGCCTGTAGGAATGAAGGTGGATGGTCAGCTTCATTTCACATTGTATTATTAGAAACTAATTGCGAGTTTTGTTTATTGAAAGCTTTAATGCCATGTATTAAAGAAAAACATAGCTTTATTTCAATTAGTGTACACATTTAATGCACTTACGTGTTTAGTCCCTTGAGTTTCATGTCCCGTAATCAGCTTTGAGTCTAGAGGAACAGTATGTCAGAGTGATTAAGCTATCAGATACTTTTAAAGTGTTTATCAGTTTCTTAATTGTTTTTAATTTTCCTGTTGTAATTCACAGGATTCTGAAAATACAGAACAGAGAATCCAGTCTCTTATTAACTCGTTAAAACATATGGTGTATGAATATATATGCCGTTGTCTATTTAAGGTAAGAAACATTATAGTATCAAGTATAAAGTACTCACTGATCCTTGATTTAATACAGTATTTACAGTTAAAATTATATGACTTTTACCTACTGGAAAGGTATTGAATTTGGCATTTTTGATATATTCTCAGAAAAATATTGATTACTTACCAGAATACCTTGCAACATTTGTGGATATGAAGGTGAGAAAATGGGTCACCCAGGAAGGGAGAGCAAGCACTGGCTTAGCAGCAGTAGCACTGGGAGCTACACTGGATTCTATATAGCTCAGTATCTCGCCAGGGTTTCTCAGCCTCAGCACTGTACGCATTTTGAGCCACATAATTTTTTGTTGTGCGACGTTGTTCTGTGCATTGTAGGATGTTTAGCAGAATTGTTGGTTTCTGCGCCTGTTCCATATACCCTCCACAGTTGTGACAAGCAAAAATGTCTTCAAACCAAAACCAAACCCGGTGACACTGAGTTAATTCTGTTTCATAGCAACCCTGCAAATATACCCTAAGTGAGGGAGCAAAATCATTCCCCATTACTAGTGTTAGGAAGTATGTGTGATAGCAGTCTTCACATTATAGGAGTCCTGGAGGAATACAGTATTTATTTTAGAAATGTTTGAACATTGTAGAAAACAGAGATGCTTTCATTTTGCCTTTTTTTTATTTTTTAAGTCTGCGTCTTTAGGGATAGCTTAAGATAATGCCAATAAAGAGCTTTGTAAAGACAGTTAATTAAGTTAGCGAAATAGAGTTATCTGGAACAATTTTAGAGGCTTTCTAGAAAGTCTTGAAAAATGCATGGTTAATATTTTCTTTAGAATGAAATAATAAGTTTTTTAGAGAGATTTTGTTGAAGATCTTCACTAAGTCAGATAAAAATCCTTTTAGCACTTTGACAAGGAATGTTGTGAATATTCCAAAGACTTACAATTGAGCATTTCTATAGAATGTTTTTCTTTAAAGAGAACTGTGGGGTTATACTTTTAATATTTTTATAGTTAACTAGGATTCTAAAAACCACCTATTAGGGCCTCAGTTTTAAGTTGTGTTAAATGAGGAATTCTTTTTTTTTTTTTTAATTTTTATTTATATTTAACATAACTGAGTGAAAATGTACATTCACATATAAATTTACATGCCCACCTATATGCAGCTTCCACTGCTCTCCCTGTCCGGTGACTGCACACTATTCCTCTCTGCTCTGTACATGTCTCATCCTAAATGAGGAATTCTAAGCAAGGGATCTCAAAGCTTGTTTTTTCAATGTCACCTTATGTCAAGTGTTATGACCCTAGAATATTAGGATGACCTTCATAATGGTAGAGCTGTCAACTTCCCATCAGTAACATTTATATATTGCATTGTCTGCTGTAACAATACATTGAAATACAGTTTTCTTTGTTTTTTTACACAAAAAAGTTTAAACGTCTTCTCAGAAGATTTATTTTTTATTTTCCTTACTGTACATATTGTTCTGTAACTTCCCTTTTCTTGCAGTGCATATTGGAGATCTCTTGTGAGTGTAACTGTGTTAACCCCTTTGTTCCATAATGCTACACAATTAAATGTAATACATAAAATTATATGCTACTTTATTGGTATATATTAGATTATATGTTTTGCTATTAGAAATAAATCTGCAGTGAATATCCTGTAGATTACACTTGTCTGTACGTACACACATAAGTCTATTCAGTAGATTTCTGGATGAAAGTACAGTTACTGATACAAGGATATGAACATAAAATTGTGTGAAATACTGCCACATTGCCTTCTAAAAAAGTTTTTATCGGGTAGTACCACTGCCCGCAGAGTATGACAGTACCTGTTTGGTTGTGTTCTTATCAACCCAAGAAATTACTAATTTTCTGAAATTTCACAAGCTGATGGCTTACAAATATCTTAGTTTTTTTCCCTGTGTTTATTTTAAAATTGTTTATTTGTACTTTCTTTCATAACTTGCCATGTATGTCTTCTTGATATTAGAAAGAGATAAGCTTTTGCTTTACAGAACAAATCTATATGATTGTAGTAATTATTTTTGTATTTTAAGTGTAAGTCAACTTTGAATTTCTTCCTATTCTTATTTCTAGGTTATTAAAATTAGTATGGTTATTTTGTGTAGTTTTAATCCTTTTTTATTTTCTAGGTAACAAAATTATTATAATTTTTATTTTGACCAATCTCTTAGTATTTCATGCTTTTTTATTCATTCTGAAAATTTTACATGAAAATAGACTGTGTTATGAACATGATATCAAGTTACAAGTTGTTTTTGCTTGTTTGTCTTGAGCTGCCCCCAAATTCTTTTTGAAAGTGGTTATGTGATAAATAGTATTCTTTTCAAGACAGTTTTAAGTTAAAGATAATATAAATTTTCTTCATTCAAAAAATTAGTAACTTTTTAAAAAAATTTGATTTTGTTGGTTGTTTCTGACTTAGAAAGCAATATCTTAGTTTATATATTATTTTCAGTATGTGCAATTCTTGTAATGTGTCATATATTTTATGATGTAGAGAGGTATGATATTCAGTTCTCAGATGATTTTACCTATCAGTGAACTACAGTTAAGTTTACTTTTTTAAAGTCATTTTACCTTTTACAATTCAGTTAGACTAAAGACAAACAGCACCTTGTTGCACTAGGGGACAGCTCGAGAGGCTAAGTTAGCCTCAATATTTTAGGACCCAGCTGGAATTTTTCACTGCCTCTCTCGAGTAATACTTTCCTCTTGTGAACAGTAGCAGATCATTGAAAAAATTGCTTTGGTTACAAACTCTTAAGACATAGCTTTTAATTGGTGGTGCGATAATCTGTTTTATGTAATTTGTATTTATGTATGAGTAATATTAAATGTATGCAGCATGGTTTCTTTATGCTTTTGAGTTTCACTGGTAAATAAGAATTCAGAAAGCACATTAATCATAAAGTAATGCCATACATTTCTGAAGATTTAGCACTACAACCTTACCTAGGATGGAACTGATTTTATATTTTAGTGAAAGCTTTTTCAGTTTTTAGCATCAGCATAACATTAAAACTGTCTGCCAGATTTTCTGTCATGCTAACTTTGCTGTTTTGTTGATGATGGCAATAAGGCAACAATAGACCCTTGAAACAGAGAGAGACTAGGTTTATTAGTATTCACATCACATTGAACTAAAGGCAAGTGGACCTGGAACAGAAAAATGATTGACTTGTTTTGTAGCAGAAAATTTATATTTTTAATAAGCTAAGCCAAATACTGTCTAGTGATTCCAGTTTAAATTATTAGTTTATGTCATTCATTTTTTTCTTCAAGAAATTAAATATTGCTGTAACCTAATTATTTTAGACAATAATATGATAAGTAGCATATTTGGCATTCCTAAAGCTTATGATTACAATAAAACTATGTAGACACGTTAGTACCTGTGTATATCATTTCCTCATCCCAGTTTATCATTTTGGATAGCTAATGGTAAAAATAATAAAAACAGAACTTGAAATGTAAGATTTAATGGAAGCAGTTACTGTATATGCATATTATGTGACCATTCTGAGTCTAAAAGAAAGCAAATGACTTCAAGTAGTCTAGTTATAGTGGGGCTTATAAGAGGTGGGAAAAGCATAGAGAACAACTGTTGGCTGAATTTAATATGATTGACTGAAACCTGGCCTCCCTTTTTGAATGAAATAAACTGATTTCTGATTACTAGGAAGTTTATGAGCTGGCAGCTAAAAATTTGGCCCTCCACCTACCTGTGGACACAGGACCTTTTAAAATTGAAATTAAGTAATCCTAGACTCATTCTTGTTAAAAGGTAGGTTATTGGTTTTGTTATTAACTGCTCTTTGAAGAGGGAAGAAACATTGAGTCACAACTGTGAGTGGAAAAAAACCAACCAGCTGCAGACAGAATTGATTTGGGGTTGGGAGTTTCCAGTTCATAGATAAGAAAAGGCTGTTGAAATAAAAGTAAAATATCTTTTCAAAATATTTTTTAAAAATTCATTAAAAATACTAGAAGTTGTTGGAATTTAGTTTACGATATGGGTAAATGTGTGGAAGAGAGTTGGAGAGAGGGTTGGAAAAGCATATTCTGTGGGTTTACCCTTCTTCATGGTAGTATTATCTTGAAAAAGTCTGAAATACTCTAGGAAGAATGTCTGGTTGGGTAAGAACAAAGGTTTTTTTGTGTGCACGTTTGTTGTAAGATTGTTAACCAGAAGCAGGTCCTGCCCGGTGTGGCTTCCGGTCAATCAAAACACACCAAAATGAGGAGAAAGAGTGTTGAGTGCAGGTACATGAGCAAGGAGCAGAGAGAATGGTTCTCAGAATCTGCTCCCTGAAGGAAGGGAGCAGGACCTGTAATAGCACTGCTCACAATGAAGTATGTGCAGACATAATGGACTAAGCAGGTTATCAAGGCTCACAGGTGCAGTAAGACATAGTACACTATTTTTCTGTACTGTATATAGAAAATGGCAGGTAAGTCCTGCCCAGAGGATAGATTTTATTATTTTAATGAGAAACTTAGGTTATTTTAGGACCCTTTTGAGACTAGTAAACTGGTTTTGACTGGTTTAAGGCAGAAAGCTGAGTTACAGGTAGAGCTCCAGGTGTTGATGACAATGGGCAGGAAAAGCAGGATGGTTGTGACATTGTTTGTTAGTGGCTGAGCTGCTCTTGCTGCCAAGTTTAGGCCTATGCAGCTCACTGTGCCTCTCTCTTAAATGAATTTTCTAGTTGATATGCATAAAATTCAGATGTATACTATGTTTTAAAATAAAATAATATTAACATCTCATTATTGTATTTATCTTCTAAATCATTTAACTTTGATTCTGGTATTTTCTTTTTATCAAGATATATTTTTCTAAAATACTTATTTTAAGTCAAAGTTTTCTGGCTGGGTGTTTAGAAATTTTATATCTTGAGGTAATTAAAGTGAATCTTGATAATTTATATAATTTTCTTGTGATTAAGTAATTTTGGAACTTTTATATCTAACTCTTCATTTTCTGGATGTACCATGGACTGTGCCTAGAGTTGTTCCTTCTAATATGTGAGTTAGCTTCAGGCATGAATAAGGATGCTTGAATTCTATGCCATGTTAACTTCTCTGAGATTAAAAGAAGACTTTTCTTCGTAAGATAATGTGTACTTTATACTTTTCATTGGACATAATTGAAAGCTGTGAATACTGTAGAGTAGAAAAAAAAAGGAACAGATGATTTATGCTTTCTAGTGCTTGTTTGTCTCTTTGAGAGTCATGGGGCTTAAGGAATTTTTTCAAATAAAATCTCTAATATTATGTAGTGCCAGGGTCGCCATGAGTCGGATCCGACTCGATGGCACTTGGCACTTGGCTTATCACTATACTGCTAACATAGTGGTAACTTTTTAAGATTTGCAGTAGATATACCAGACACTATGAATTGCCATGCATACATTGTCATTTAGTTCCTACAACAATCCTGTTACACAAAGAGGGATTCAAGGTCTAGAGCTACTAACAACCTTTCTCTAGGTTACTCAGCTCTGAAACATGCTGAAGCTGAAATTCAAGTGCATTTTGCTTGATGCCAAAGCCCGTATTTTTAAATTACTGAGCTCTTTTTCCTCTTTCGTTTGCTAATAAGATGTGAATGAGGCAAATTATATATTTGGAAGTGTGAATTCAATTAAACTATAAAGATGACTGTAAGATTCTCTTATTTCGTGTTAACCTTGCTCTGATAGTTTTGCTCTTTTGAGCACTCCCCAATCAATGCAGTGGAATACAGTATGGCACATGTGGTTGGTTAGCTTTTACCAATGAGTGGTCTGCTGTCTCTTAAAGATTTGCCTTCATTCAGCTAGTTAATCATGTAGATAACTAGCTAAGCATTTTATTATTTCCCTTTAATATTGAAATGTATTCTGACTGAACCCAGGTATACTATATTGGTATTGAATAAAAGTAAGCAGATGTTCTGATTGGATAAGCAGTGTAGACCAAAAGATTTTATAAACACCAAAATATGATTTAATGTTGTCTCAATTCTGGATATTGATATTTTTTCTTTTTTGAAATAAGTAGTCTGAAAATACTTAAGCTTCATTTATCTGTTCTTAATTTTATCACAGTTTAATTAGAAATAATATTTTCTCTGATAAGTTGTATTTTCAGTTTTATTATCTTGATTCATCAGCTGTTTTTCATTGCAATATTTTTGTAGAATTCTTATGACTGAAGGGGCTCATTGCTACACCTAGGCAACCAGAATACTGGCAAAAAGAGAAAACACAAAACAAAAAGAAACTTATTTCTGTTAGTTTTCTGACTTTCAGCTTGAACAAACTTGGAAGAAGATTTTATTTCGCCTAGCTTAGGTCAACCATTTCAAGAGGTAGGATGTGATCAGGAACTGATGATTCTGAAGGAAGAAGTTGAAGCTACTTTGAAGACATTGGGGGAAAACAAGGCTTCACAAATTGATGGCATATGAACTGTGATATTTCAGCAAATGGATGCAGCACTGGAAGTTCTCACTCGCCTGTGCCAGAAATTTGAAGGACAGCTACCTAGCCAACCAACTGGAAGAGATCCATATTTATGGCTATTTTCAAGAAAGGTGATCCAACTGAATGCAGAAATTACTGAACAATATTAGTCCCACATGCAGTACAATTTTGTTAAAGATCATCAAAAGCAGCTGCAAGAGTATATTGACAGAGAACTGCCAGAAATTCAAGGTGGATTCAGAAGAGGATGTGGAATCAAGGATATATGTGCTAATGTCTGTGGAATCTTACTTGAATGTAGAGAATACCAGAAAGATGTTTACCTATGTTCTATTGACTCTATAAAGGCATTCAACTGTGTGAGTCATGACAAATTATAAATAATGCTGCAGAGAAAGTGAATTCCAGAACACTTGGTTGTGCTGGTAAGGGACATGTACATGGGTCAAGAGGCAGTTAAGGGAACAGAACAAGGGGTCTTGCGTGGGTTAAGATCAGGAAAGGTGTCAGGGTTGTGTCTTTTCACCATATGTATTCAATCTGTGTGCAGAGCTAATAATCCAAGAAGCTGAACCATATATGAAGAAGAATGGGGTGTTTGGATTGGAGGAAGACACATTAACAACCTGCGTTATACAGATGACACAGTCTTGCTTGCTGGAAGCAAAGAGAATTTGAAATACTTGGTGATAAAGATCAAAGACCACAGTCTTCAGTATGGATTATGCTTCAATATCAAGAAAACAGAAATCCTCACAACTGGACTAGTAAGCAACATCATGATAAATGGGGAAAGGATTGAATTTGTCAAGGATTTCAGTCTACTTCGTTCCACAATGAATGCCTGTGGAAGCAGCAGTCAAGAAATCAAAAGACCCATTGCACTGGGAATATCTGCTGCAGAAGATGTCTTTAAAGTGTTGAAAATTGTCTTAGGCTGGATTTTCTAGGGAAGCAAAACCAGTAACACAGGTAGATACAAGGAAAGATTTATAATATATAGATAGATAGATACAGATATAGGAAACAGCTCACGTAATCACAGAAGCTGAATGTCCCAAGCTCTGGTACAAGCCTCACATGGCCACAGAAGCTGAGGAACCCAAAGTCAGCAAGTCAGAGACCAGAGTTCTAGATCACCGGTTGTGTAGGTCAGTGGATCCCAAGCTGGTCGTGAGATGAAGCGGCAGAGGCTGGCGCACCCAGGATCGGCAGGTCAGGGAGCAGGAGCGGCAGAGGCTGGCAAACCCAGGATCGACAGGTCAGGGAGCAGGACTCTCAAGTGCCTACTGTAAAGACTGATGAGTCCAACAGCTGCTGGTTCAAGTCCCGGAACCAGACGCTGGAAGAAGAGAGCAGGAGCTCCTGGCCACATGAGTGACCAGCCGCAGTAGTGAAAGGTCACGAGATGAGAGCCGAGGGGCAGGGAGCCACCCAAAACCCCGCCCTGCCACTTAATACAGCAGCCAAATATGTAGTAGCCAAGTTGACATAATCCTGACCACCACAAAAACCAAAGATGTTACCTTGTGGACTAAGTATGCTCACCTAATCCTTGATATTTTCAATTGTATCACGTGTGAAACCTGGACAGTGAATAAGGAAGACAGAAGAAAGATTGATACCTTTTAATTGTGGTGTTGGAGAAGAATATTGAATGTACTATGGACTACCAAAAGAACAAACAGATCTGTTCTGGAAGAAGTACAACCAGACTGCTCTTTGGAAGCAAGGATATCGAGACTATATCTTAAACACTTTCTACATGTCAGGAGGAATCAGTCCCTGGAGAAGGACATCATGCTTGGTAGAGTGGAGGGTCAGCAAAAAAGAGGAAGGCCCTTGATGAGATAGATTGACACAGTGGCCACAGCAATGGGCTTAAACATAAAAACAATTGTGGACACAGTACAAGACTGGGCAGTGTTTCATTCTGTTGTGCATAGGGTTGCTGGGAGTCAGAACCAACTCAACGGCACCTAATAACCACCACAACAACCACCCAAAGAACAAACACATTTATTTTGGCAGATGTAGAACCAGAATGCTCCTTAGAATCAAAGATGGCAAGACCATGTCTCATATAATTTGGACATGTCGGGAGGAATCAATCCCTGAAGAAGGAAATCATGCTTGGTAAAGTGGAAAGTCGGTGAAAACGAGGAAGACACTTAGTGAGATGGATTGACACAGTGGCTGCAACAGTGAGTTTAAGCATAAAAATGATTGTGGACATGGCGCAGGACCAGACAGGATTTCATTCTGTTGTACATTAGATTGCTATGAGTTGGAACTCGCTCAAGGACACCCAACAACATTGGCAGCTTTCGTCATGGAGCTCGTCAGTATATGTGGAGTGATAAAATGTGATTGGCCCAGCTTTGATCGTGTGGTGATCCCTAAGGTCAGGATGTGTTTTATGATCAATAAAAAGGAGAAAGATAAGCACTGTTTTTCGTTTATTGACCACACATTGTGTTGCTGTTTTACCTGCATTTTGGAGTTTAGCCTCAGTGGTTTTTTTTTTTGTGGACAAAGTAATTGCTTGTTGGTGTTTTTTACTGCAAGCATTCTCCCTCCCGCCCCTCCTCCGGTTGAATATATTGTGCATTTTATTTGTTATTAAAAGTAATAGTAAAAATGGTAATTAAAAAAGCTAAACTTCTTGTTATCAAGTCGATTCCAAATCATAACAAACCTAAAGACCAGAGTAGAACCCTCCATAGTTTCTAAGGGGCATGTGGTGAATTTGAACTGCCTAGTTTTTGGTTAACAGAATTTAACTTTTAACTGCTATGCCACCAGGATTTCCATAATACCATTAATCACCTCTTACACTATGTCAGGTACTAAGTGTCTCATATACATTACCTAACTTAATTGGTACAATAGTGTTGTAAGGTGGGTATGTTATTCCTTTTTTACAGATGAGGAAACTAGGTTAAGATAGGTAGAGTAAGTGCAGAGTCACTGGCTAGTAAATCACAGATGGAAATTGTATCATGTCACTCTGATTCCAGGTGCTGTGCTGGAGAAAGATGTAGCAATCTAGTTCTGTAAAGAGTTATAGCCCTGGAACCCCCATAAGGCATTTCTGTTCTGTCCTGTAGGATCACCATAGGTCAGAATTCACTCAGGGGCAGTGGGTTGGTTTTGGTTTCTCACTTAGTATTGACCTGGGCTCTTAATACCCATTAATGTGACGGTTCATTTAACACATACTTCTTTACCTGCAATTTGTGGTATACACTAGGAATGCAGTGGTGAACAAGACCTATGGAGGCTCTTGGAGAGTACACTTAGTACAATCTGTGGATTAAAAATGTTCTCCCATTGAGTTAACAAATAATTAGTTTTTATAGCATTTGTATTTCATATGAAAATGTCAGACTTTATTTTACATGGGTACCACGTGTCAAAGAGACATGTGCCATGTCAATTATGCCTAATCTATTTTCGTACTGCAATTCTCACACAGTATTGCTTCACCATAAGAATGTATATATCTGGGGTATTTAATCAATTCAATTTTAGTATATTCTTATTTAATGTAGCCTTAGAAATAGTTCTCATTTAACATAATAATTGCTCTCAAGTTTATTGTAAATGTATCATTTCAGACATTTGGATTCAGAGTATGACCTTTCTAAGACTACTGACAGGAATTAATAGAAACTGTCTTACAGGCTATCTCTCCCCACATTCTCAGACTTACTTTTTTTCTTTCCTTTACACATCTTCTCAGATTGCACCTTAAAGTCTGAATCATAATCTTTCCCTTGCTTTTCTAGCCTCCCTCTTTCCATATTTTTCTCCTTCCTTTTCTCAGAAACTTTTGAGCATATTCTGTATTCCAGATACGATATTCTGCCTCGAGGAACTCTCATTTGACATGATTTGGTGTCTTTTGTGACAAACCTGTTTGTGATGCAGCCTGTTCTTTGTTATGTTTTTGTCCTACCTGTCAAATATTGGACTACCTGATGATTTCTTCTGTGGTTTCTAATCTCAATTAGTTACTTATGTTTTGCTCTTGCTTCTTTCCTGTAACTAACAACACATTTGGTGGAATTATTTGTTCTTTTAACTTATTTAGTATTACTTTTCCTCTTTTTTAAATGGAAAATCAGGAGTTCAGTACAGTGTCCTGTTTAACTCGAAAGAATACCTAGCAAAAGGAAGGAATAGCAAAGTAAAAGACCTAAACATAGGATCTCAAAAGGCAGCTGGAGAAGACAAAGTAAAGTATTAAAAGGGCATGTGCAAAGAAATGGAAATGGGAAACCAGAAAGGAAAAACATGTTCTGCATTTCTCAAGAAATGAAGAAAAAGCTTCAAGCCTTGAGTTGTAAGAGTGAAGGATTCTACAGGGAAAACATTGAACGTCTCAGAGAGCATCAAAAGAAGATGTAAAAAAATACGCAGAATCGTTATATGAGAAAAAACTGGTTGGTGTTCCACCATTTGAAGAGGTAGCATATGAACAGATATTTATGGTACTGAAGGAAAAAGCTGAAGCTTGATTGCATTGCTGTTAAGGAATCTGTGTGTAAATTAAAAGACAGCTATGTGAACAGAACAACAGGACACTGCATGGTTTAAAGTCAGGAAAGGTGTGTGTCGGGGTTGCATCTTTCGTACGTTTTCAGTCTATATGGTGAGCAAGTAATCTGAGAAACTGGATTACTGAAGGCTCCAGAAATTGGTGGAATATCAATTGAGATATTTCAACAAACAGATGCAGTGCTGGAAGTGCTCGTTCATCTGTGCCAAGAAATTTGGAAGACAGCTACCTAGCCAACTGGCTGGAAGAGATCCATATTTATGCCGATTCCAAAGAAAGGTGATCTAAAGGAATGCAGAAATTACTGAACAATACCATTACTGTCACATGCAAGTAAAATTTTGCTGAAGATCATTCAAAAGCAACTGCGACAGGATATTGACAAGGAACTGCCAGAAAGTCAAACTGGATTCAGAGGAGGATGTGGAACCAGGGATATCATTGCTGATGTCAGATAGATCTTGGCTGAAAGCAGAGAATACCAGAAGGATGTTTACTTGTGTTTCATTGACTCTGCAAAGACATTCGACTTGTGGATCACAACAAATTATGGCTAACATTGTGTGAAATGGAAATTCCTAAACACTTAATTGTGCTCTTAAGGAATCAGTGTGTAAGTTAAGAGGCAGTTGTGTGACCAGAACAAGAGGACACTGCATGGTTTAAAGTCAGGAAAAGTGTGTGTTGGAGTTGCATCTTTCCACCATACGTTTTCAATCTGTATGGTGAGCAAATAATCTGAGAAACTGGATAACTGAAAGAAGAGCAAGGCATCCGATTGGAGGACCACTCATTGACACTTGTGTTACGCAGATGACACCACCTTGCTGGAAGTGAATAAGATTTGAGACACTTACTGATGAAGATCAAGGACCACAGCCTTCAGTATGGATTGCACGTCACCATCAAGGAAACAAAAATCCTTACAACTGGACCAGTAGGCAGCATCAGGATAAATGGGGAAAGGATTGAGGTTGTCTAGGATTTCATTTTACTTGGGTCCACAATCAACACCTATGGAAGCAGCAGTCAGGAAATAAAAAATGCATTCTATTGGGAAAATCTGCTGCAAAGAATCTCTTTAAAGTATTGAAAAGCAAAGATGTCACCTTGAAGGACTGAAGTGCACCTGACACAAGCCATAGTATTCTCAGTCACATCGATAGTGAACAAAGAAGAAAGAAGGAGAATTGATGCCTTTGAATTGTGATGTCGGAGAAGAATGTTGAATGTGCCATCAGCTGCCAAAAGAACAAGCAGATCTGTTCTGTAAGAAGTACAGCCAGAGCACTCTTTAGAGGCAGAGATGGCAAGGCTGCATTGTACATACTTTGGACATGGTGTCAGAAAGGATCAGTCCCTGGAGGAGGAAATCATGCTTGGTAGAATGAAGGGCCAGTGAAAAAGAGGAAGATCCTGAAGGAGATGGATTGACACAGTGGCTGCAGTGACGGGCTTAAGCATAAAAATGATTGTGGACATGGAGCAAGGTGGGCAGTGTTTCATTCTGTTGTGCATAGCGTCACTATGAGTCAGAGCCAACTCAACTGCACCTAACAACAACACCTAGCCAAAAGCCAAAGCCAAGTGCCGTCGAGTCGGAGCCGACTCATGGCGACCCTATAGGAAGAAAATAGTTGTGACAATTGCATGGAAATGCTGGTGGCAGCTATGGCTGCTAACCAAAAGGTCGGCAGTTGGAATCTAGCAGGTGTTCATTCCTTGGAAACTCTGAGGCAGTCCTACTCAGTCCTGTAGGGTCACTATGAATCAGAATTGACAACAATACATTTGGTTTTTTTATTCACATGTTCAAAGCTATGCAGTGACAAATTGAAGATTGTTAATGCAAAAAGTTGATTTGTTAATAATGATTAATCCAAACCTCACAATTGAATTTTACTTGGCTAAGTAAGTTAGCTATTTTTTTTTAATGAGATATGTGGATTGCTTAATCTTTAGCATTTTCTTTAACAATAACATTAGCGCATCCTCTGTCCTTTGACTCTAACTTAGAAATATTTGTTTTACATACACTCTAAATAGTCTTCTTGTATATTAATAAAAGGAGATGATTTAAAGACTCATTGTCAACTGAAATTTAAGAAATATGTTTTTGCAAAGACTTAAGTTTAGAAAAAGCAAGATAACATCTGTTATGTATTTCAGGCTGATCAGCTGATGTTCGCATTGCATTTTGTTCGAGGAATGCACCCTGAACTTTTTCAAGAAAATGTAAGTGAATTAGACTTACATAAATATTTGGTTGTGGATAGATTTGTAATTAGATTAGAATTGCCCTAGGTTAGAAATTATATACAAGCCCTAGGTTAGAAATTATATACAAACGTTACCAAACTGCCTAAGTTTTTCTGAACCTAGGTCCACTTATGCAGGGCACTGGAAGAGTAAACATTATTTTCCAGTGGAATTGATTAGTAGGAAACAGTAAAACAAGGTAACTGTACAACTACCGTATTTATTACCTCCACTGACTTGTTATGAGTCAGCAGATGACACAGGAGGATGGATAGTTTTGAATGCTTTCTTGAACATGCATGTTTCTGTCAGTCTTTGTACAAATTTTCTTCTTCCTCTATGACCTCATTTCTGGTTTGCCCTATAACCCCTCTCTCAAACTTCAGAGGAATATCCCTCAAGCTAGAACTAACTAATACATCTCTGGTCTTATTAAATTATTTGCAAGTGATTTTTGTCATTATTATATGATTATAATAAAGTGTGAATCTAATTAATAGAGTGCCAGTGGAAAGTGCCATTTTGATTTAGTAACCTTTAGTTTTTCAGTTTTAACTGTGCTCTGGGCTTCCCTCATTGTATTGTTAAAAAAATGTGAACCACTCTAGGATGTCACAGTGTTCTCTACTTTTTTTTTTTTTTAATTTTTTATTTAACATAACTGAGTGAAAATGTACATTCACATGTAAATTTACATGCCCCCCTATATGCAGCTTCCACTGCTCTCCCTGTCCGGTGACTGCACACTATTCCTCTCTGCTCCATACATGTCTCATCCTCCCAACATTCTCCTTTCCCCTCCTCTCCGTCCACTCCCCTTCCTCCAGCCAGAGGTCAGCAAGATGATATCCTATAGATGTATAGAACCATAAAGTGCTTCCAACATATGGTTACTCTGCATTGCCAAGTCCATTCCATTCCTGTCCAAAGAGTGGACCTTTGTTATAATTTAGGGGAACGTTTTTTTTTTTTTTTTTTTAATCTCTGACTCAACCTGCTTTGACTAGTGTTTATAGTTTCCCTGGAACTTACTTTGTTCCTTTTATTCCTATTGTTAACTTCGATACTTTTCCCTCCTTCTATATAGCACATTTTACCACATTCAGACTTGATATTCTCTATTTTTCCCTCCTGGCGTATGAATAAATTATCACTGGAAAGACAAAGTCTTTGATTCATGTAGGATTCATCCCTATTTTACTTATTTATGGCTGCATGATTTTAATGAAAAGAGTGGTTGGCAAGGGTTGGTGGAAGGAGGAAGTATGTTGCTGTAGTAACTGTCCATATTGCTCTCAAATTTCGGTATGTCTCATTTGCTGGCTGATGTGTAGTAAATATTATAAATGTCCAGGTCATTATCTGTTGGTAGAAACCTGGGATAAAAACATAGATTCTCTTAGAGTCCGTACAATTTTTGACCAATCTTCACTCTGTGGTTATGAAGGAAGAAATAATGGCAGTCTCCTAATCTACAGGAAAAAAATAAGTTAATGGGAGTACTTTTTGCAGTACATCCCTGACATGTACTGTGCTTTTGGCACTCCTTACTGCTTAGGTTTTTCTGAACCCATGAGCCCTGGTGGCAAAATGGTTAAATGCTTGGGTGCTAACTAAAAGGTTGATGGTTCAAAGCCACCAGCTACTCTGTTGAAAAAAGATGTGGCAGTCAGCTTTCATAAAGATTTTTAGTCTTGGAAACCTGTGAGGCAGTTCAACTCTGTCCTTTTAGAGTTGCTGTGACTCGATACAGACTTGACAGCAGTACTTATATGTATTGATGGGGCGTGGCAAAGGCTTAGAACAAATTGAGTATGACACAAATGTTAATTGGTTGTGACATTAAAATGTTTGGATGTTGATACATATGTGTACATATATGTGTGTATATATATATATAAAACTCAATACATAATTATATTTTTGTTTTAATAAAATTTTGATTAGGTGTTAATATTTTATGTTGATACATGTACGTTCTTATAACGTTAATGTTCTACAAAAGTAGAAGAATGTGAAAGGAGTTTTATTTTTTTCTGAATCTTTAGAAATTTCCATTGTAAAAACATTTTGTTAATTAGTACTTTCATATTTTGGTATTCCTTATGTCTTTTTATGTTTTTATTCAATAGGAATGGGATACGTTTACAGGTGTGGTTGTTGGAGATATGTTACGGAAAGCTGTAAGTTAAAATAACAAAATCCTACTGTCTTACTCTTAGAGAAAATAGTTCTGGTTTTGGAATCATAAAATATGATTTGCTTCATATGAATTATAAATTATTACTGATATTATACTTTGGTTAGAAGAATATATTCTTGTCTCTATTGTCTGTATAAAATGGGCCTAAATTTATGTTTTTATCTTTGAAAACTTATATTCTTTAAAGAATAATGTTAATTAAGCACTAAGAAATAAATGTATTTTGATCCTGAACCCCCTTGGCATATGTATTTTATTCCAAGAATACTTTTATAATCTTTAGAAAAGTAAAATCTTGTATTATATTTAGAAAATTTTATATAACTGAAATTTAAAAAATTAGTTTTTAAAGCTTTTTACAACTTCAGTCAAATTTAATTTTTTTCTAGTATTTTTCTATTTGAATATGTTATAGATAATATTCCTCAAACCAGTATGTCCAAACTGGTACATAGAACCTAGATTATGTCTGATATGTAAGATATAATGAAAAATGATGTAATTTTGTAGCTATTTGTATAACATTTAAGTTTTAAGAAAATAAACAAAACATTTGCATAAATGGTTATTTGTACCTTATATTACTTAGAGTTTTATTGTATTAGCCTATAAAATAAATAATACATACAATATTAATTTTTTCAAAATCATATTTATAAAAATAGTTTATTATTAATTTTTTGGAAGTCTGCATTTTCCTAAGTATTTCAAGGAAAATAACTGATTTTGTTCAAGGACTCACAACAAAGAATACGTGATCAGCTTCCATCTTGGATAGATCAGGAAAGAAGCTGGGCAGTGGCAACATTAAAGGTATTCCTTTCCTTTATATATTATAATATTTGAATCATTTTTGTTGACTCAGGATGTGCTACGTACCTATATTCAGTTTTGGTGTTTCTGTGAATATGATCTAAAACCTGTAAGTAAAAATAATATCAAAATTATTATAAATAGAATGATGAAAATTTGCCAAGGATACTCTGAAAACTCTTTTTGTGAGATAGAATGGGTATGCTGGAAAATACCTCTGAGAGATAATATTATTTAAGCTGAATACTGAATGCCAAGCCAGCCAAGTGCCGTCAAGCCAGATCCGACTCATGGCGACCCTGAATGACAAGTAGAAATTTATCAGGTACAAAATACAACATTCAGAGACATATGTTCATGTTTAGAGAAATAAATGAACATGGCCTAGAAAGACATGCTGTGTTACGTGTTTGAATCTGAAATTTGTCGTATTTTTACAGTCTAACATGCAATACTTCAAACTTCAATGTTTGAAGCTTGTACTTGGATTTGAATGATAGCATGTCTTTTCTCCACAAGGTGGAGATAGCTAAGTACAAATGTGTTTCTGTGGAAAAAAGATAGATCAACTATAAGTACTGATTTAGTACTACTCTGGAAGTGTTTTCCTTTTATTTTATCTTGGCTTTAACCTTGGATAAATTTACCATATGATTTCTGACTTGGAGGATTAGATAAATCAAAACAAGTATAAAACAAATAATTAACATTTATCAGTAATTGGTTACTTTTTTGAATTTTCCATGAAATGTGTTCACATTTGTTTATAGCAGTACTTGTGGTGGTTTTTATTTCTTAGATTGCTCTCCCCGGTCTTTATCAGACTCTCTGCTTTGAAGATGCAGCTCTGTGGCGTACTTATTATCATAATTCAATGTGTGAGCAAGAGTTTCCATCTATTCTTGCAAAACAAGTTTCCTTGTTCCAGCAGGTAAAATTCAGAATTATCTACATGCGTTAAGTACTTAATGTTTCTCTTGCCATTCAGAAGCTGTTTAAATGAAAGCTCTGCCTTGAGGATGCTATATGACTTCAATGTGACATAGTCTATAGGAAAGGCCTTCCACTGTTACTATCTTATCCAAACAGTTAAGTTATTGGCTAAATTTCCCATTAACATCTCTGTGACTATATTTTGTCACTTCCTTTGCTGTGACTCAAGAATGACTTTATAGTAGGAGAAATGTATTTTAGGAAAAAATTAAAGCACAATTCTGTAGATTCTTCACTGATTCCCCAGGATGCTACCTAAGGAAAAGACTGACTAGTAGGAAGGAGGGATTTCTTCCCGTTTCATTTCTCAATAGAATGATAGTTTGCACCCTGTTGTCTGATTCGCTAGCCAAAAGGCTCACAGTGGGACAATTCTGTAGGAGTTAACACCCCAGGAAATGACTTCATCCCTTCCCCAAACTGCTGGCTGTGATTTCTGTCCTCTTTGTATCTCTATATACACAAATTTTATTTGACCCCATGTGTTAAAAATTAACTGCAACTAAGAAACTCATCATTTGAAAATCTAAGTATCTAGAAGTATCCTTGATAGCATAAACACATTAATTGGAAAATTTTAGACAGGAGTTCTGGATCTCTGTGTGCTGCCACCAGAAATGCCTTACCTAAGCCAAGCCATTTCACCCCGCCATTTGGCTCTCCATTAATTTCTGAAGACATGACCCTATGACCACTGCATGTTGATGTTTTACATTTGTTATTAGGTTTGAGAAAGTAAATGGATTTCAGCAGTAGTTTGTATATCAAAATGATGTCTTGGTATATGTCTTTTGTGACAGTTTTCAGGCAACCCAAGTGCCATCGAGTCGAACCCGACTCATGGTGACCCTAGGATTTTCAAGGCATAGTAAATGTTATTGAATAATGATATTTTCCCAAATTTTAGTAAATATTTATTTACCTAAATTAATTGATGTTAACTGTTGTTTCATTAAAGCTTTTGTGTGAATTTTGTTGTTGAAAAATAGTCTGCACTTTATTTTAAGGTTCTTGTGGTACAGGCTCTCAGACCAGACAGATTGCAAAGTGCCATGGCTCTATTTGCATGTAAAACTCTAGGTAAGTGTAATGTTTTTCTAGAACTATGTGAATGCTTTTCTAGAACTATAAGACTGACCCGGATTATTTGTTTTTTATTGACATTTTATTTTATATTAACCCTACTTTGTGAAGATTATAAAGTCTTATTTCATTCTACTTATCTTACAGACTACTTGGTCTTAAAAGTAGTTCTCTGTGTTGGATATGACCATACAGTATTATATTAAATTTGATGCATAATTGTCATTTTACATTTAGTTGGGGTGTTTGGGTTTTTTAAATTATTTTCTTATGAAAGCACTTTATGTAGTTGTGAATGGTTAGAATTTGAAAGGAGAGAATCAAATGTTTGTGCCGTACCTTTATTGCCTAGGTACTATTTGTAGTTGCAATTTAATGGATAATTTAGAAATTAAAATGAAACGTATTCACAGATGCCATAGTCTTAGGAAGCAAATCCTTCAAAATGAGTTATCTTTGTCTAAAACAAAAAATGAAGAATTTTCATGTCTTTTAGATCAGAAACAAACTACATAATAAATACATTTTTCTTAAGTCTTTTAGCTAGTCTTATCTGGAGGGTTAAAATTATCACCTGTTTGAAAATAGCAAACTGTACCATGATTCTCTTTGTGCAAGTAAAGTTTGTAAAAGCTGTCAAGGAAAGACTATGAGAAGTATTTTTCTTAAAGGAGAGCTATCCAAGTATAATGGATCTTTACTATTTTTGAATCCAGAAGATTTTAAAATTGCATCAAAAACAAAAAAAGTAGCATAATTAAATAGTATGCTGACCTTTTCTTTTCTAGAAATCCTCCCTTCTAGTTTGTTTTTCCTTACGTGTACATGCTTGTGTGTATATGTATATATGCACATAATTTTGTATAGACGCTGTTTCTTATTAATAATAACATATACCAATCAAGTTAGACTAGCCTATGCCTGTTTTCTCTAAGTTAGAATATGTCATATAAGCAAGCTAAAACAGAGTTTTATGAAACTGTAGACTTACAACAAAAACCTTGTATTTCTGAATAATCACTGTTTTCTTAGTAGATAAAGCCCTTATAGTTGGGTGAGAACTCTTCTTGTGAGAGCTCTTAGCTGCAGATGATCATATTTACCCTGGTTGACACAGTCTTTCACTTAAACTAGAATGTTCACAATGATAATAATTATAGCTGACACTTAAATAGTGTTTAGTATGTGCCAGACACTAGACTAAGTGCTAGCTGTGTATTAGCTCTTTTAATCCTCAAAGTAACTCTGTGAGGTATGTGCTATTTTTATACTCGTTGGAAGATGAGGAAATAAGATCACACAGCTAATAAATGGCAGAAGAAAGATTCAAACCTGGCTTCAAATCCTATGTTCTTACTAAATACTGAAGGACTAAATTCTCAATTTAGATAGATAATTGCCAGTTGACTCCAACTCTTGGTGACATATGTACGTAAAGAACGGTTCTCTGTCCTGTATCATTCTCACTATCACCAGTATGTTGGGGTCCATCGTTCTAGTTCTTGTGCCAGTCTATCTCACTGATGGTCTTCCTTATCTTTGCTGGCCTTTTGCTTCACCAGCCATGATGTCCTTCTCTAGTACGTGTGACCTCCTAATCATGTATCCAAAGCAAGCTAATAATTGAACAGTGTTCTTTTGTGATCCATAAGATTTTTGTTGGGTAAATTTGGGAAGTAAATCACCTGGCATTTAATTCCTGGTTTGTAATTCCTGGTCTGTTTCAGTCTGAAAGCTCTACTGAAATGTGTCCAACCTGGGTGAGTCTGCTGGTATTTGAAATACCAGTGTATGACTTCTAGCATCATAGAACATACAAGCCACTACAGTATAACAAACTGATAGGTAGTTGATTCCCACTTTAGAGAGACATTATTAGCAAATACTGATAACATAAATGTCTCCGTAAGTCTTAGAAGTTGTTCTATACACAGATCCACCCCTACTCTAACCTACTAACCAAGCATTTTACATGACAACTGTCTTCTGCCCCATGTCTCACTAGAACACACACTTGTACCGATGTACAGTTATTGAGAGGCTTTCTTTAGGCAGAGTGATGAGTCACTTGTCTGGTTGCTGATGAGTATATGAAAATCAGTCTGATTGTATTCTGTGCTTTCATTTGCTTATACATGGAGATGGAAATGCCCATTTTCTTTCTTTCTTTTTTTTGGTCTTTGTATCTGACAGAATATCATCTACCAGATAATGTTTGTGTCTCATAAAATGCCTATCCACCTAACTCCTAATTCCAAGTGATAGACACCCATCTCAAAGTCAGCAAAATAAAAAAAGGGAAATTACTGGCTTTAGTAAATAGTATTTAGAAAAGATAAGTAGAGCCTGATGTCTGGTCCAATAAGTTTTATAGACTCAAACATCATCGGATATTTCTTTCTTTGTGTAAATCTTAGTTTCTCTTTCTTTTCCCCTCCACTCTTACCTTTTTCTTTGTGTCTTTACCATGCTCTGCCTTTCACATTGCTTTTAACTTTTAATTTTTGTTGGTATGTTGTCCTTAACTTCAACAGTTCCTCTATACTGTGGAGGTTAGCTGTTGACTTCACAGATTATGTATTAAAGCTTGTGATGAAATGGGAAAGAGAACTCTTCCTCCCACCTGTACGATGGAATATTGTAGGGAAGGACACCCATTTACTCAGTTTGAGCAGCATGTCCACTTCTGCAATTAATTCTACCAGAGATATGTAGAAGTGCATTTTTCTCCCAAAAGTATCTTAAATGGAGATGCTGTTACCAGAAGTGGGAAAGTGCTTCTGGTGACAAACACTGTAGATTTCCATTGTAATTGACTAACATACATATAGCCTGTGTTGACTAATTTGACAGTTGAAATATTAATTTGTAAATGCTTTTGAAAATCATTACTCCTTTAAAAGTTACAAGTGTAGGGGATGGAGTAAATATGGTGGACTAGACACACATCTCCTTATTTCCCTCTGAAAACTTAAGGCCTGGATTGGTAATTGAATGGAGCTTTCTGTACACCCAGTGAACCCTAGGATACGGTATAGGGCTGTTAGTTTGGACTACATGCTACTAAGCAGGAAATTTCCTCTTGCTGCTGAATTGTGCTGTTGCTGTGAGGCCAGCTTCCAGGGACTTAAAGGTATTGGAGGTTTTAATGTTTTTTTCTTTTTGTTGGCTGGTAGGTTGGGGGTGGTCATGAGCAGGTCATGCACTGCAGTGGAGAGATATTGTGTGAAATAACCACATTTTGAGAGCCTGGTAGCGAACTGATGGCACCACAGCCCCTCTGCCCTCCCTTTTTGGAGCTCCACCATAGATTCAGCTGTTTCCTGGAGGGAGTGGTAGCTTAACCGGGATGTCATATTGTTCAGCTGGGAGGTGGAGTTGCCCAACTGGAGGCCTCAGTAGGGGCTGATTCCCAGGCTGGGGGCAGTACTAATCTGGGGAGCAGTTTTTCAGCACAGGAGCAGTGTTTAGAGTGATGTTGCCTTATGGGTGGTGCCTGGAAGGCAATGACAACAGTGCACTGGCCCCTCCCTGCTATGATCTGCATCAAAGCATTTGGGGACCACCAAAGAGGTACCTCCGTTGTCAAGTGGAAGGAGGGGCCTGCTACACCTGATGGCCTGACTGATTTTGGAAGCAGTCAGGCAGCTTTTAGCTTTTTAAAATAAGACTGCCTGGAGAAATAACTGCTGTGCAGTCAGACCACATCTCTTCCAGCCTTTACTGACCTACATCATATGGTTGCTTCATGGGCTCCATTGACTCCGTAAATAGGTTGGTGTCATTTCCAACTGGGAGGAGGTGCCTGCTACCCCGGAGTCCACTAGGGCCAATCACTAGGGTGCAAAGAGGTGGCTGGTGACCAACTAGCTTTTCAGATCTATTCCTCACCTCCTGTTGAGGCAACACCAGAGAAACTAAACAGCCTCTAGGTGTTCTGTAAGCAGCGAACCATCATCAAGCATTTAAAGACTACCTGTATAGTTCCAGAAAACTCCAAAAATAAAGAATCAAAAAACTTCCCAGATGAAGAAGCCTTTCTGAAACTAACAGAGGTCGAGTACAAAAGAGTTGTATAGAGAGCCCTCTTAGAGATTAAACAAAATACAGTATAACCAAATGAAAAATCAAGAAAACTATTGAACTGATGGAACATCAGTATTCTGAAATCTAACAGGTAAGTAACAAAATTTCAGTAGACAATTCAAAGCCAAAGGAGCGTAATCAACAAGTTGGAAATTGGACCTAGTGACCTTGAAGATAGAGCTACTGACACAAGCATTCATGAGGAGAAATCAGAGAAAAGAAGTAAGAAAAATGAAGAAGCATTAAGAAACATGTGGGACTGTATCAAGAGGAATAATCTAAATGATTGATTAGTGTTGTTGAACAGAGAGGAATACATGAAAACACACAGATTATTGTTGAGTTGCTGACAGAAGACTTCCCTGAATTTATGAAAGAAGGGAATATAGATATCCGAGACATGCATTGAATGCCACAAGAAGTAGACCCCAAAAGAAAGACATCGGGACATTTTATAATCAAGCTTAATAAAATGAAATGTAAGCAGAAACTCTTAAAGACAGTGAGACGCAAAGCAAAGTTAACATTCAGAGGGAAACTGTATGCTTTCATCTGACTTCTTGGCAGAAACTATGTTGGCAAGGAGGCAGTGGGATGACACATTCAAAGCCTTGAAGGTGAAAAACTTCCAACAGAGAATTACATATCCTGCAAAACTGTCTTTCAAATATGAAGATGAAATCCAGACATTTGGAGATAAACAGAAGCTTAGAGATTTTGTAAAAACCAAACCAAAACTACAAGAAATACTGGAAGAAGCTCTTTGCTGAGAAAAGCAAAACTATTGAGTGTATACTTAAGGAGTCAGTGCCGAAAACAAAATCCAGAAACCTACTCAGGTAGGGAAGGCATAAAACTCAATGAAAATTGTAATATTAAAAGAAAGGAATCAGTGACCATGTCATGAAAATGATGACACTGTTACATTAAAAAGAGGGATATATTACAGTAGTTACAGTTCTTTCAGAAGGAGAGGAATTTAACAAGATACTTAGAAGTTAAAATTGGGTTTACACTCAGGATGTTAATGGGGATCAAAACACAAATAATGCAGCACATCAAAACAAGAAATATAATACAGAAGTCTCAACTAATACAAAACCACTGAAAAAGATGAAAAATCAACCCATAAAGGAGAATGGCCCACAACAAAATATTAAGAGCAACAGAGAAAAGACCAACACAAAAATGTACACATCAGAATGACAGCACTAAACACATATGTATCAGTGTAAACAGTGTGAATGTTCATGTAAACAGAAAACGAGTGACATCTTGGATCAAAAGACACAATCCATCAATATGTTGCTTACAAGGAACACACCTTAGACTTAAAGATAATAACAAAATTAAAATTAGAGGATGGAATAATATATACCAAGCTAACAATGTACAAAGAAGAGGAGGTGTGGCAGTTCTAATCTCTCATAAAATAGATTTTAACGTAAAATCCACCATTGTGGACAAGGATGGTCACTGTCTATTGCTGAAAGGTTCAATACATAAGCAGACCAACATCAGAGTATCTAAATGCATTGAACAAACACTAACTACCTTGTAAAATGAGATAAGTCACTCTGCAATAATAATGGGAGACTTCACTTTGAATAATAGACAGATCTTCTAGGAAAAAAACTCAGTAAAGGCACAGAAGATCTTATTGCAATAATTAACCAACTAGACTTCATGAACACATACAGGAACTTTTTACCCATCAGTAGATAAGTACACCTTCTCCAATGCATATAGAATATTTCCCAGAATAGACCATGTGTCTGATCATAAAGCAAATATCAACAAAATTGGAACCATTGAATTATTGCAAAGCATTTTCTCAGATCATAAAACCATAAAAGTCAAAATATCAGAAAAAACTTAGATAGAAATTGGAACTCATGGAAACTGAACAACACTTTGTTCAAAAAGGCATGGGTTATAGAAGAAATCAAGGATGAACTAAAGAAATTTATGGATTCCAATAAGAATGAAAACACATCTTACCAGAACCTATGGGATACACCTGGAGCAGTGCTCAGAGGTGAGTTCATGTCAATAGATGCACATATCCAGAAGGAAGAAAACACTGAAACCAAAGAATTAACCCTACAGCTTGAACAAGTAGAAAGAGTACAACAGAGGAACCCTTCAGACACCAGGAAAAAACAGATGATGAAGATTAGAGCAGAACTAAATGAAACAGAAAACAGAAGAACAATTGAAAAAATTGATGAAACTGAAAGCTGGTTTTTTGAAAAGATCAACAAAATCGACAAAGCACTGGCTAAACTTACTGAAGAAAAACAGGAAAGGAAACAAATAACCCAAATAAGAAATGAGATGGGAGATGTCACAACAGATGCAACAGAAATCAAAAGTATGATAACAGAACACTACCAAAGACTGTACTCTAACAGATTTCAAAACTGAGAGGAAATAGACAAATTCTTAGACTCATATCATGCACTAAAATTATCACAAAGAGAAGTAGAAAAATTTAATAAACCCATCTCAAGGGATGAAATTGAAAAAGTCATTCAAAAACTACCAATTGAAAAAAGCCCTGGCCCAGATGGCTTCACTACAGAATTCTAGCAAACTTTTAGAGAAGAATTAACTCCAGTACTACTGAGACTATTCCACAGCACAGAAATGGGTGGAATACTCCCAAATTCGTTCTATGAATCCAGCATAACTATGAAGCCAGCATAACAGGGAAAGGTTCCACAAAAAAGGAAAATTACAGACCAATATCACTCATGAACCTAGATGTAAAAACTTTCAACAAAATCCTTGCCAGTAGAATTCAATAACATGTCAAAAAAAATAATTCATCATGACTAAGTTAGATTCTTACTAGGGATGGTTCAACATCAGAAAAAGAGTTAATGTGATTAACCACATAAATAGCACAAAAGAACAAAATCACCTGATTTTGTCAGTTGATGTAGAAAAGGCAGCAGTCCAAGACCCATTCATGCTAAAAACTCTCAGCAAGAGAGGAATAGAAGGCAAATTCCTCAACACGGTAAAGGGCATCTGTGCAAAGCAAGCCACCTACATAATCCTGAAGGGAGTGAGAATGAAAGAATTCCCCTCAAGAATGGGAAGTAGACAAGGATATCCACTCTCACCACTTCTATTCAGCGCCATCCTAGAAGTTCTGTCCAGAGCAATCAGACAACACAAAGGACATCCACATCGGCAAAGAAGTAAAATTATACTGATTTGCAGATGATATGTTTATCTATGCAGAGAATCCTAAGGAATCCATAAGTAAGCTACTCAACTAGAAGAGTTCAGCAAAGTATCAGATATAAAATAAAGATAAGTAAATCAGTAGGATTCCTTTATACCAACAAAGAGATCATTCAAGAAGACATCACCAAATCAATGCCATTTACTATAGCCCCCAAGAAGATAAAATACCTAGGAATAAATCTAACTAGAGAAATAAAGAGACCAATACAAAGAGAACTGTAAGACCTTACTCCTGGAAACTAAGAGAGACTTACATAAATGAGGAAACCTACTCTGCTCGGGGATAGGAATACTTAAGATTGTGAAAATGGCTCTTTTACCCGAAGTGATCTACTTGTACAATGCAATCCCTATAGGAATTCCAGTGATATATTTTAATGAGATGGAGAAACAAATCACCACCTTTGTTTGGAAAGGGAAAAAAAAACAGATAAGTAAAGCACTACTGAATAAGAAGAACACGGTGGGAGGCCTCTCACTACCCAACTTTAGAACCTGTTACACTGCCACGGTAGTCAAAATAGTACGATAGTCACTAGTACAAAAAGAGAGATGTAGACCAATGGAATAGAGTTGAGACCCCGGAGATGTCACCATCCTCCTGTGAACAGTTGATATTCGACAAAGGCCCAAAGATTGTAAACTGGAGTAAAAACAGTCTCTTTAATATATGGTGTTGGTAGAATTGGATATCCATCTGCAAAAAATTGAAACAAGACCGCATCTCACACTTGACACGAAAACCATCTCTAACTGGATAAAAGACCTAGATCTCAAACTGAAAATGATAAAGATCATGAAAAAAAATAGGTAAACCATGGGCGTTTTAATACATAACTTAGACTTCAATACCTGACAAACCAAGCTTGATCAATGGAACAGAAAATGGATAAATGAGAACTACTAAGAATCAAAGACTTCTGCTCATCCATAGACTTTATCAAAAGAATTAAAAGACCACCTACAGAAGGAGAAAAAATATTTGGCAACTACATGTCACACTGATGTCTGATCTCCATAATTTCGAAGATATTGCAAAATATTAACAGAAAAAAGGTAAATAACTCAGTTAAGAATTGGGCAAAGGAGATGGACGGACACTTCACCAAAGAGAACATCCAGGCAGCCAAAAGACACACGAGAAAATGTTCACAGTCATCAGCTATTAAAGAAATCCAAATCAAAACTATGATGAGATACCATCTCACCCCAACAAGGTTGACTGTGATCCAAAAAACACAAAACAACAAATGCTGGAGAGGCTATGGAGAGATTTGAATTCTCCTACACTGCTAGTGGGATTGCAAAATGGGGCAACCTCTTTGGAAAGCAATCTCATGATTCCTTAAAAAGCTGGAAATAGGTATGCCTTTTGACTCAGTATCACACTGTTTGGATTATACCTTACAGAATCCAGGACATGCACTCGAACAGATACATGCACATGAATGTCTGTTGCAGCACAGTCCACAATTGCAACAAGACAGAATCAACCCAGATGTCCAACAACAGATGGGTGGGTAAGCAAACTATGGTATATATACTCAGTAGAACACTATGCAATTTCAAAGAACTGATGATTTTAGGAAGCATCTCATAACCTGGTTTCCACTGTTCAGTGTTGTGTGAAATCATTCAGCAGCACAAGTACAAATATTGTATGAGACCCCTATTGTAAAGACGTGAAGAGAAACTCATGTACAGAAAACTCTTTGATGGCTACAAGGGAGGAGAGGGAGGGAGAAAGTTGGTTATAGATTAGATAGTTTATAGAAATTTGAGTGGGTGAAAGCAGTGACAGCACACATTAAAAAGATCAATTTAACTGGACTTCAACATAAACTGAAAACCCTTTTGATCTTAACCTTATATGGCAAGGATACAGTAACAGGAGTGGGGATCATGGGACCATGCTCTCAGGGGACATTAAGACCAATTGGCAAACTAGCCTATTGCTAAAAGAGGCTTCTGCACTCCATATTGGTGAGTGGCATCTGGGGTCTTAAAAGCTAGCATCTGCCATCTGAGGTACACCAGATGGTCCCAACTTAGGCAGATCAGAATATCACAGACTACAGAGATAATGAGGGAGAGAGAGCCCAGAAGATAGAAGGACCCACATGTATGGGTGACTGTATCAACAGGTGCACAGAACAAGATGGTGCCCAGCCACCACCAATGACAGCTGTGATGGGGCACACAGTGCTGTGTTCCAGTAGCACCATGAGAAAAAGAGGGGATGCATCTCAAGAACTCCACTAAAAGATGACAGTTGATGGTCTGAAGGCCCTGGAGCATGTCCCTTAGTCCTGCTGCCCCCTGATCATAAATCGTTACTGAGGTCAACTCCTTGGACAGGAATGGATTGGACCTGGGGACAGAAAGTGACCGTGTGCTATTTCTACTTTATAGTTCTATGCATCTACAGGATGCCATCCTACAAGTCTCTTACTAGAAGGGAGAAGAGAGGATGGGACAGGAGACTGTTAAGACGATATGACATGTATAGAATGGAAGAGTGTGCTGTCACTGGGCAAGGAGAGCAGAAGGAATTGCAGATAGGTGGGCATGCAAATCTAACTTGGATTATATACTCTCACTCAATGACAATTAAAAAAATAAAAGTTACAAGTGTACACTCACTCAATGACAATTAAAAAAATAAAAGTTACAAGTGTACAAGTATTGCTTCTGAGGAATGAAATACCTGAGAAAAGATAATAGTTCTTTAAAGTATGTTAAGAAATGCTTATGAGCATATACCAGATCTTGCAAATAAAGCATTTAACATACTTGTATTATCAAGTTTAGACACACATGATGAGTAATAATTGTATACTTTCTTGTCTTGATTTCTGTATTTCTATGTTTATTCCTCATCCCTGTAGGCTATTCCTTGCCACTTTCCTGTATAGAGTTTTTCTCTGCATGTCATATAAAAGTTGGCATGTTCATCTTCACTGTAGTTTTGCAGTAGGTTCCCTTCTTTCATTGTAATCTCACTCAGTCCCTGACTTTGAACAACATCTCTACACTATGGACTCTGGGATCTCTTAATTCTAGCTTGGTGTCTTCCTGGAACTGTAAGGTCATACATCCAGAAGTTTGATTTTCATGTGAATGTCTAGTAGACAGCACAGTTTTTAAAAATGATATTTTATTGTGTTTTTCGTGAAAGCTTGCACAGGAAATAAGGTTCCCATTTAAATTTCTGTGCAACTTGTTTGGTGACATAGGTTACATTTTTCACAATTCCTTGCCAGTAATATAGTTTTCCTACTCTGTCTCTCCCCCTCCCCCACTCCATATCTTCTAGTTTTGTGTTTAGGGTAAATGTTGACCATTTGATCTCATTTAAAATTTCTTTTTTCACAGAAGAGCACAATATACAGAATAGACTTTTGTTGTTTAAATGGGTCAATATGTAATTTAATTGAAAGGTGACCTCTGAGTAGTTTCAGTTCAGAGTTCAAAGGTTATCTCAGGACAGTAGTTTTGAGAGTTCCTCTGGTCTCAACTGGCCCGGTAAGTCTGGAAGTTTTAAGATTTTTGAGAATTCTTTTATATCCTTCTCCCATTAAGGTCCATTCATTGTGTCCCTGGCGAGAATGGTCAGTAGATACCATCTAGTTCTTCCGGTCTCGGGATAGATAGGGCCATAGTTTGTGTAGGCTATCAGTTCTGTACAAAAGTTTCTTCTTCAAGTCTTTGATTTCTTTGTTTTTCTTTTGCTCCAGACAAGTAGAGACCAATAGTTGGATCTTATATGGCTGCTTGTCAGCTTTTAAGATTCCAGATATTGCTCACTAAAGCTAGAAGACTCACAGTTTTAACATAGCCAATATAGAACTTTCAGGTTTGTCTACATATCGAACCAAAGCCCCAAAGCAATTCTTTTCTCTTTCTTCATACTCACTATACCCTATCTTCTAGCTAATGTTTCTTATTGTAACTCCAAAAACATACTCTGAATTCATTTACTTTATTCGTAATTACCAAACTAGTAGAATCATTTCCCATGTAAGTACTGACATAGATTTTATTTGTTGACACTCTCTTGACAATGTTTCCAGAATCCAGTCACTCCTCAAAAAGCCACTTGTTCAAACTATTACCATCTGAGCAAGATGATTACAGTTCAGGCTTCTCCCCCTCCAGTTTAGTTTCAGCACAACAGTGAGACTGTCTTTTCAAGTGTAAATTAGGTAATATCACTCCTTTGCACAGACTCTTCTAGTGACACCCCATCTCTGTCAGGGTCCTTACAACGTCTTATAAGGTCTTATCTCTTCTGGTCTTGTTTCTCTTGAGAATGCATCTCTTGCTACTTTTACCCTGGCTCAGTCTTTTCCACCACAATGGCCTCATGCCTGTTCTTGCAGTGCTCCAAGAGTTTCTGCGTCTCTTTCTTCTAGCTTTTTTTTTTTTCAATCACCATCTAACTTAATTGAATGCTATTTATTTGCTTGTTAATGCCTGTATCCCCATCTAGAATGTAATCCACACGAGAGCACGAGTATTGTTTTGTTCACATTCGTGTTCCGAATGCCTTAAACAACTCTTAGAATGGATAGGCACTGTAAACATACGTTGAGTCAATGGCTGCCTTCCTAACTGGCCTCCCTACATCTTTTCTGGCTTCTTCTTTAGGTGTTTTCTATTCAGAAGACTGTTGAATCCTTTTAAAACCTATACCAGATCATAGCTCTTTCTTGTACAAAGTTTCCAGAGTTTTCTGAAACTACTTAGAGGATGAAATTCAGACTTCTTATTTAGGCCTATAAAGCCCCTCACCATCTGGCTCATGCTTATCTGTCTGAACCTCATCTTGGACCCCTCTGCTTGCTCACTGTGCTTTGGTAGGCAAAACAGCTTAAGGACTTTTATACTCTTTGGCTTGTCTGTCCTTGTCTTTTTTTTAATGAGTATCTCCTGTGTATCATTCCCATCTGAGCTTAAATGTTTCCTCATGAGAGTGATTCTTTTTGGGATAAGTAATAAGTATCAGTACATTGACCTATTTTAGTTCTGTGTACATCACTACTTGATACAGCTATGGCTTCTTTATATATTTTTTGCCTGTTCCTATCACTGGAATGCAACTTCAGAGAAGTTCTTAATAGTCTTTTCCTATCCATTTACACTGTAAAAACCGACTCTGTACCACACTGCACATGACCTTTCTTATTGACTTTGTAGACTGACCTTCTACTACAAACTCTTTGGAATGCTTCTGATATTGTACTGCTTCATCTCCAAGTTAAATGACATTTAAGGTTTGACAGTATTAGCTGAAAAACCCCATAATATTCACATATTCAAATGCTTTGAAAGTTTAATGTACTTCTAAGACCATATTACTTATTTCTAGACAAATTTATATGTGCTGGGAGTATGGCTGGATTCTTTGTGCTTGGTCAAATAGTTTCATTAATACAGCTTTTAAAATACAATTGAAGTTTTATTGTATGAATCAGTTGCAAAAATTTAAATTGCTAGAGAATGACAAGCACTTATCTCTTTCTAATCAAATTTTAGAGATTTGATTTCAAATATAATTTCTCTCATTATTTGTATGTAAAGATTTCTATTAAGTGTTATCAACTCTTTTCAGAATCTATAAACCTGAAAATAGTAGCTTAAAAACTATGATTATGAAAGTAGTTTCAGTTTGAAGATTTGGAGCAATTCCCCGCATGTGACAGTTTAATATAATTCTGTAAACTACCTGTAGGTACTGACAAAACTACTACATTACTTTTTTAAAACAGTAGTTACCAGGTGCAAGCATTCTGACTTTTGTAATTTTGATTAAATGTTACTTAAAAGACATTAAGAGTGGAATGTTATGGTAACTGAGGTGTCTGAAATGTAAAGACACACAGTACCACAAGCTATTACAATAGCTACAGGAACCAGAACCTCTCAAATGTTCTCTGTCAACAAAAATCTTGTATTATCTCATTGCAGTTTTGATTCGCATCTCTCTTTGGCTAATGATGGTGAACATTTTTTCATGTGATCATTTAAATGTCCTCTTTGGTAAAATGTCTTTTCAAGTCCTTTGCCCATTTTGTGAGCTGGTTATTTATCTTTTTGTTATTGTCAAAGGTCTGTATGTATTTTGGTTATTAGATTCTTGTCAGATGTATGGTTTTTGAAGATACAGTCTCAGTATGTTGTCTTTTTACTGTTTTGGTAAACTCTTGATCAATAAAAATTTTTAATTTTTATGAAGTCCCATTTATTTTATCTTTTGCTGCTTGTGTTTTTGTTATTATGTTGGAAGATGCATTGTTAAAAGGTAGACCTGACAGTGCTCCCTCTGCTTTTTCTTCTAAAAATTTTATGGTTTTTGTTTGCACGTTTGTAATTAATCCATTTTGCATTTCTTTTGTATGTGGTATAAGGCTGTTCATTTTGTTCTTTTTTTGCTTGTGAAATCCAGTTTTCCTAGCACCATTTGTTGAAGAAACTTTTATTTCACTACTGAATGGACTTAAGACCTTTGTCCAAAGTCAGTTAATGATAGATGTATGGATTTATTATAAACTCACAATTCCTTTCCACTGATCTGTTTGTCTTTGGAATCCCTGGTGGCTTAGTGATTGCTACAGCTACTGACCAAAAGGTTGACAGTTCAAATCCAGCAGGTGCTCCTTGAAAATCCTGTGAGCCAGTTCTACCCTGTCTTATAGGATCACTTTGAGTCAGAATCAAATCAGTGACTCTTTTTTTTTTTTGTCTGTTGTTATACCAATACTGGAAACCCTGGAGGTATAGTGGTTAAATGTTAGTACTAGTAACCAAAGGTTAGCAGTGCAAATCCACTGGATGCTCCTTGGAAACTCTATGGGGTAGTTCTACTGTGTCCTATAGAGCTAACTCTGAGTCAGAATCAACTTGAAAGCAATGGGTTTGGTTTTTTTGAATACCAAACCAAGTGTTTTGATTACTATAGCTGTACAGTATGTTTTAAAATCAGAAGGTTTGGTCCTGCTCCTTTGTTCTTCTCTTTCAACCTTCCTTTAGCTAACCAGGGCCTCTTGCCATTGCATGTAAAATCGAGAATAGGGTTTGCTATTTGTTAAAGAAGGCTGTTGGAATTTTTATCAGGTTTTGTACTGAATCTGTAGTTTGTTTTTTGTAAAACTGACATCTGAACAATATTAAGTCTTCCAAAACCATGAACATGGAATATCTTTCTATTTATTTAAGATGCCATTTCATTTGGTAGTGTGGTGGTTAAGTGCTATGGCTTCTAAGCAAAAGGTCAGCAGTTCATATACACCCAGTGCTCCTTGGAAACTCTATGGGACAGTTCTACTCTGCTCTATAAGGTTGCTATGAGTTGGAATTAACTCAGTGGTAATGGGTTTGGGTTTGGCAGTTCTTCAGAAAAACTAAAAATAGAACTGCCATATGACCTAGCAACTCAATTCCTACGTATATACCCCAAAATCTTGAAAGCAGAAAATTGTGCACTATTGTTCATTGCAGCACTATATACAACAGCCCAAAGATGTAAACACTGCATATGCCCATCAGCAAATGAATAAATAAACAAAATGTGGCATATACATACTGTGGAGTACTCTTCAGCCAGTGGGAAAAATTGTCTTGATACGTGCTACAACATGAATGGAAATGGAAGATGTTGTCCTCAGTGAAATAAATAACACAATCACAAAAGGTCAAATATTGTATGACCTTACATAAGGACATGAATAACAGCAAATGTGTGGAGAACAAAGTTTATTAGTAGTTACCAGGTATGGGAGGTGGGGGGAAGAAATACTAATGGAACTATCACATTGATAAAGGGTAGGATTGCCCAGCTGATGGTTGTTAATTTTTGTCAGTAAGTTATATTTGCAACAATGACTTAAAAAGAAAAGAAAGTGTTGCTGTTAAAGCTGCTTGTGTACAACCAGAAACTTCATGGTATTGATTTCCTGCTTTGGAGCCTTAGGGTCACTGATTACATGGCACATCCCAGTTAACTGACCTAATAGTGTGTTTAGTGCTTCTCTTCTACCTCCTAGTTTGTTGTGTAGTCCTTGGAGTCTTAAAAGCTTATAAACAGCACCTAAGGCACAACTGGCACAGTAGAGGAAGAAGGAACAACAAGAATATGAGGAGGAAATGGAATTGCCTCAACTGTTGAACAGATCATCAGTTGCTCCTACGCAATTTCAAGTGCTTGGTTAATGCTTGGTTAATCTCTTTTATATCTGGGAAGAGACAGACTCAGGACACATCTTACACTAATCTTGTCTCATTAGTATAGCAAAGACAACCCATTCTTAAATAGGATTATAACTACAGGCATAGAAGTTACAATTTATACTTATTTGGGGGGATGCAATTTAGTCAATAGTAAAGCATCAAAAGGAAGATGGGAGGAATTCAGAGTTGATTTTCCAAAAAAGAATTGGTCAGTGTTTAGCCGTTTTATTATGTAGCACATGATGGGAACCAATGATAATGAAGAAAGAAGTCTAAGCTATACTGAAGGCGTTGACAAAAACAAAACCTATGGAGATACCAGTCACAATAAACATTCACCTGTGCTTTTAGGGTGGGATGCAACCCACCCTGATCTCATGAAAAGGGCGTTTACCTGGGGTGTGGCCTACATCGTCCTTTAGCTTATGAGAGATAAAAGGAGAATCAGCAGAGAGATGAGAACTTCAGCACCACTAAGGAAGAGGAGTCAGGAGCAGAGTGAGTGAGTCTTTTGGACCCAAGTTCTGTATGCAGAGAAACTTCTACACCAGGCAGGGGTAGACTGATGACAAAGATATTCACCCAGAGCTGACAGAGAGAGACAGACTGTCACTAGAGCTGGCATCCTGAATTAGGCCTACCACTCTTCTACCCGGTGAAAGAATAAATTTCTGTTGGTTAAAGCCCACTGCTTGTATTTGTGTTGTCACAGCACCGGAGAACTAAGATAGAATTTAACAACAATAACAGCTTAGCCCTGCAAAGTCTCTTCACAGCAGTACCTAGGTTATTATTTGATTGAACAACTGGGAGAGAGGAATCTTGGGGAAAATCTTTAAAATTCTGCCTACCTCAGAATACAAGGGTTATTTTCTTAGATTTGTTTCCAGTGTTATGTATTATTCTATTTTAATACACATATACATATATATGCATGTATATATATATAAGATAATTGCACATTTTTTGTTTTCTTTTTATTTCTGTTTGTTATATTTACTTAGAGTTGTCTTTTCTTTGTAGAAAAGAAGGGTCATTGTATACCCTTGATGCTTATCCTCTTTAGGAACTTGGTATGCATGAGGAAGAATGACTTTATTACTCACTATACTTCTTCTAAGACATACTTGTTCATTGTTATGTCAGTTCAGGGTATATTCAGTACTTTTCACCAAAATCAGAATTCAAAGGTACATGTGTTCTTTGGTCTCCCTTAGGTTTATTGTCTAGTTTTTGCATGCATGTGAGGTGACTGAGAATATTATGGTTTGGATCAGGTACACCTTAGTCCTCAAAGTGACATCTGGCTTTTTTTTCCTCCCTGGATTATTTATTTATTTTATTTATTTTTTTATTATGACTGAAAATGTACATTCCTGTATAAATTTGCATAGCCACCTATATGCAGCTCCCACTGCTCTCCCTGCCCAGTGAGAGCACACTATTCCTCTCTGCTCCATACATGTCTCATCCTCCCAACAGTCTCCTTTCCCCTCCTCTCCACTCACTCTCCTTCAGCCAGCCAGAGGTCAGCATGATGATATCCTATAGATGCATAGAACCGTAAAATGCATCCAGTGTATGGTCACACTGCATTGCCAAGTCCAATCCATTTGTGCCCAAAGAGTGGACTTTCATTATGATTTATGGGCAAGGGCAGCATCAGGGCCAGGGGCCATGCTCCCAGGGGAACTCCAAAGCCACTGGACCATCACTTGAGGTCTTTTAGTGGAGATCTCAGGATGCACCCCTTTTTATTCTTGTGTTGCCAGTGAAACTGAACTTTCTGAGCTCCATTGCGGCTATCACTGGTGATGGCCGGGCACCATCTGGTTCTTCCAGTCCCAAGTCTGTGTAGGCACCCACTCGTGTGGGTCTCCCTATCTTCTGGGTTGTCTTTACCCCATGTGATTTTGGTCCTCGGTGAGCATTCATTCCTGCTGAGTTGGGACCATGTGCTGTGCCCTCGGATGGCAGCTTGGCAGCTTATAAGACACCCTACACTACTCACCAATCTGGGGTGCAGAGAGCCCTCTTAGGAAAATGCTAGTTGTGCCAATTGGCCTCGATTTCGCCTAAGAGCATGGTCCCCTGCCCCCTGCCCCAGCTACTCTATCCTTGCAATATTGAGTTAAGATGGAAGGAGTACTCAGGTTATGCTGAAGTCCACTTAATGTTGTTCTTCTTTCTAATGTGTGCTATCACTGATTTCTCCCAACCAGATTTCCAGCAACTGTCTAATCTAAACCCTCCCCGCCTCATCCTCCCTCCCTCCACTCCCTTGCAACTGTCAAAGAATATTTTCTTCTATACACAAGTCTGTTTTTGAGATCTTATTGTAGAGGTCTCATACAATATTTGTTCTTTTGTCGCTGACTACTTTCGCTCAACATAATGTCTTCCAGTTGAAACCAGGTTATGAGATGTTTCCTGGAATCATCGTTATTCTTTATCATTGCGTAGTGTTCCATTGAGTATAATTACCATCATTTACCTATCCATTCTTCTGTTGTTGGGCATCTGGGTTGATTCCATCTTTCTGCTATTGTGGATTGTAATGCGATAAACATTCTTGTGTATGTGTCCGTTGGTGTGAAAGGCCTTGATTCTCTAGAATATATTCCAAATAGTGGAATTACTGGATCAAATGGTATATCAATATCCATTTTTTTAAGGAAGTGCCAGATTGCTTTCCAAAGAGGCTGGACCATTTTGCAACCCCACCAACAGTGTAGGAGGGTTCTACTTTCTCCACAGCCTCACCAGCATTTGTTGTTTTGTATTTTTTGGATCATGGCCAGTCTTGTTGGGGTGAGATGGTATCTCATTGTAGTCTTGATTTGAATTTCTTTAATCACTAAAGATCGTGAACATGTCCGCATGTGTTTTTTGGCTGCCTGGGTCTCCTCTTTAGTGAAATGTCTGTCTATCTCCTTTGCCCATTGCTTAATTGGATGATTTATCTTCTTCTTATTGATATTTTGTAGTATCTTATAGATTATGGAGATCAGGCATCCGTCTGACATAGAGTTGGCAAATATTTTTTCCCATTCTGTGGGTGTTCTTTAATTCTATTAATAAAGTCTTTGTATGAACAAAAGTGTTTGATTCTTAATAGTTCCCATTTATCTATTTTCTGTTGATTGTGGTTTGTTTGACAGATTTTGGAGTCTGTCCGCATTGTGTATGAAGACTTCCATTGTTGTTCTTATCTTTTCTTGGATGAGCTTTATTGTTTTAGGTTAGATATTTAGGTCTTTTATCCAACTGGAGTTGGTTTTTGTATAAGGTGTAAGATATGGATCTTGATTCAGTTTATTGCAGATGGATATCCAATTTTGCAGCACCATTTGTTGAAGATACTGTTTTTACCCCAGTTTAATGTCTTAGGGCCTTTTTCGATTATCAACTGTTCATAGGCAGATGATGTCATCTCTGGGGTCTCAATTCTATTCCACTGATCGATCTGTCTGTTCTTGTACCAGTACCAGGCTGTTTTGACCACTATGGCAGTATAGTATGTTCTACGGTCGGGTAATGAGAGGCCTCCCAGTGTGTTCTTCTTCTTTAGTAGTACCTTAGTTATCCGGGGCTTCTTCCCTTTCCAATCAGATTTGGTGATTTGTTTCTCCATCTCATTAAAAAATGATGCTGGAAGTTGTATTGAGATTGCATTATATAAGTAGATTGCTTTGGCTAAAATAGACATTTTCACAATGTTAAGTCTTCCTATCCATGAGCAGGGTAGGTTTTTCCATTTATCTAAGTCTCTCTTGTTTTCTTGTAGTAAGGGCTTTTAGTTCTCTTTGTAAAGGTCTGTTATTTCTCTAGTTACATTAATTCCTAGGTACTTTATCTTCTTAGTGGCTATCGTAAATGGTATTGATTTGATAATTTCTTCCTTCACAGTCTAGTTGTTGGTATAAAGGAATCCTACTGATTTACTTATGTTTATGTTGTATCCTGAGACTTTGCTGAACTCTTCTATCAATTTGAGTAGTTTACTTATAGATTTCTTGGGATTCTCTGCATATACAATCATGTCATCTGCAAACAGGGAGATTTTAACTTCTTCTTTGCCGACGCAGATGCCCTTTATTCCTTGGTCTTGTCTAATTGCTCTGGCTAGAACTTCTACCTCAGTGTTGAATAGGAGAGGTGAGAGTGGGCATCCTTGTCTAGTTCCTGATCTCAAGGGAAAGTCTTTCAGTTTCTCTCCGTTCAGGATGACGTGGGCAATTGGCTTTGTATAAATGGCCCTTATTGTGTGTGTTGCCTTTTATGCCTATTTTTCTAAGACTTTTTAGCATGAATGGGTTTTGAACCTTATCAAATGCCTTTTCAGCATCAATGAACAAAATCAGGTGATTCTTGTCTTTTGTGTTATTTATGTGGTTAACCACGTTAATTGTGTTTCTGATGTTGAACCAGCCTTGTATCCCTGGATGAATCCCACTTGGTCATGATGGATTATTTTCTTGATATGTTGTTGTATTCTATTGGCAACAATTTTGTTGAAGATTTTTCCATCTAGATTGATGCATGATATTGGTCTGTAGTTCTCCTTCTTGTTTGGGTCTTTCCCTGGCTTTGGTATCAGGGTTATGCTGGCTTCATAGAATGAGTTTGGGAGTACTCCATCCCTTTCTATACTGTGAAATAGTCTCAGTAGTATTGGAGATATGTCTTCTCTAAATGGTTGTTATAATTCTGCAGTGAGGCGATCTGGGCCCGGGCTTTTTTTGGTTGGCAGTGTTTTGATGACATTTTCAATCTCTTCCTTTGTGATGGATTTATTAAGTTGTTCTCCTTCACGTTGTGATAATTTGGGTAGGTGGTATGAATCAAGGAATATGTCCATTTTCTCTAGGTTGTGAAATTTGTTAGAGTACAGTCTTTCATAGTATTCTGTTATGGTATTTTTGATTTCTGTTGCATCTGTGGTGACAACTCCCCTCTCATTTCTAATTTGGGTTATTTGCTTCTTTTCCTGCTTTTCTTTAGTAAGTTTAGCCTGTGGTTTGTCAATTTTGTTGATCTTTTCAGAAAAACAGCTTTTGGTCTTCTCAATTTTTTCAATTGTTTTTCTATTCTCCAATTCATTTAGCTCTGCTCTAATCTTTATGATCTGGTTTCTTCTGATGGCTGAGGGGTTCCTCTCTTGTTCTCTTTCTACTTGTTCAAGCTGTAGGGTTAGTTCCTTGATTTGCTTTCTTTCTTCCTTCCAGATGTGTGCATTTATGGAGATAAACAGACCTCTGAGCACTGCTTTGGCTGTATCCCATAGGTTCTGGTAGGAAGTGTTTTTGTTCTTATTGGAATCCATGAATTTCTTTATTTCATCCTTGATTTCTTCTATAACCTATGTTTTTTTGAGCAAGATGTTGTTCAGTTTCCAAGAGTTCCACTTTCTATCTGTGTGTTTGCTGCTATTGATTTCCACTTTGATGGCTTTATGATCTGAGAAGATGTTTTGCAGTAATTCAATGGTATGGATTTTGTTGAGCATTGCATTATATCCTAACACATGGTCAATTACAGAGAATGTTCCGTGTGCACTGGAGAAGAAGATGTAGTCGTCTGCTGATGGGTGGAAAGTTCTGTATGTATCAATGAGGTTTAGTTGGTTAATTGTGTCAATGAGGTCTTCTGCATCTTTAGTGAGCTTTTTTCTAGATGATCTGTCCAGTATTGAGAGTGAAGTGTAGAAGTCTCCCACTATTATTATGGAGTCATCTAACTCTCTTTTGAGCGTAGTCAGTGTTTCTTCAACGTATTTAGGTGCTCTGATATTAGGTGCCTAAATATTTAATATAGTTGAGTCTTGCTTGTGTACTGAACCTTTCAACAATAAATAGTGTCCATCTTTGTCCGCAATGGTGGATTTGACATTAAAATTGATTTTGTCTGAGATTAGAATTGCCACCCCTCCTCTTCTTTGTTCATTGTTAGCTTGATATATATTCTTCCATCCTTTTATTTTCATTTTGTTCCTGTCTTTAGGTCTCAAGTGAGTTTCTTGTAGACAGCATATGGATGGGTCATGTCTTTTGATCCAAGATGTTACTTGATGTCTCTTTACTGGAGCATTCAGTCCATTCACATTCAATGTAATTATTCATAGGTGTGTGTTCAGTGCTGCCATTGTGATGTGTTTGTTTTTTATGTTGATGTTTTCTCTGTTGTTCTTATTAGTCTGTTCTGGGACATTCTTTTTTTGTGAGTTGATTTTTCACCTTTCTCAGAGCTGGTTTTATAGTTGTTGAGACTCCTGTGTTACATGTATTGAAATACTATGGTACATCTTTGTCGTACTTTACAGCTGCCCCTATGATCCCCCTTAATAAACTATATATAAACCGAATTTTAATTACTACCAGTCTTGTCATCTTCCTCTCTGGAAGGACTATAACAACTGTAGTACATCCCTCTTTTTAATATGATGACACCATAGTTTTCATGATGATCACTGGGTTGCTTCTTTGTGTATCAAAGCTGTGATTGACTTTGGAGCCTTCCCTAACTGAGTAGAGTTTTCAGTAGTGTGTCTTTCTAAAATATAAAGTTAGTGATTTCATTCTCCTAAGCCAGAGCCAAGAACTTCTTTCAGTATTTCTCATAGTTTTGGTTTGGTTTTTACAAAATCTCTGAGTTTCTGTCTATCTGGGAATGTTTTAATTTCATTTTCGTATTTGAAAGATAGTTTTGCAGGATATGTAATTCTTGGTTGGAAGTTCTTTTCCTTCAAGGCTTTGAATGTGTCATGCCACTGGCTCTGTGCCAGCATGGTTTCTGCTGAGAAATCTGAGCAGAGCCTGCAGGGTTTCCTCCTGCATGTTAGCTTTGCTTAGAATCTTACTGCCTTTAAGAGTTGCTGCTTATGTTTCATTTTGTTAAGGTTGATTATAATATGTTTTGGAGTCTTTCTTTTGAGATCTGTATTGGGCGGTGTACGATATGCATCTGAGATGTCTATATTCTCTTAATGATTTGTGGGAAGTTTTCTGTCAGCATCTTAGCAACGATACTCTCTGTGTTCTCAGATGTCTCACCTTGTTCAGGGACTCCAATTAATCGAAGGATGTTCCTCTTAATAGAGTCCCACATGCTTCTTAATTCTTCTTCATTTTTCTTGTTTCTTTTTTGTGATTCCTGCTCATAGACGGTGGCGTCAGTAGCTCTGTTTTCCAAGTAAGAAATTCTTTTTCACATTTGTTCCATTCTGTTTTCTTGGGTTTGCATGGAAGTTTCTATGTCTTTGATTTTGTTCTTGATCTGTTGGATTTCAGAGCACTGGTGTTCCTTAAGATCAAACATCTTGCTTAATTTTTCCTTTTGTTCTGCTGCATTTTGTATGAGGTCTAGATGGGCTCTGTATATAATCATTTTGTATTCAGTTTCTGATGCTTTCGTAAGAATTGCTTCATCTGGAAAACTCCTTGGTTGCTTTATTTGGGAGCCTTCTGAAGCCATGGGTGATTTCTTGTATGCCACAGTGTCTGTTGCTTTTTCGGTCCCATATGAGTAAGTAGAGGCTGGAAGAGATACTGTGAGGATGGACTCCAGATATTTCTCTAGGCTGTCTTAAAATGTAAAGTGAAAGGTATCTGACCCTTTCCCAAGTCAGTCAGGTTTTCAGGTATAGAGGTCTCTCTTCGCAACTGGCAAGGTAAGCACCACTATATCCAACCCCAGATGATACAAACTAGTTCAGAATACAGCAATGCTACTGCCATGTTGGCCTCTGCTGACAGAGCCCTGCCTTAGGTGACAGTGTGTAAAGTATTGCTTTTCTGGTAGAAAAGCGGTCTCCTGTGGGCAGGCTCTGGCTCCCAAGCTAATAAATTATTTCAGCTGTGGCCACTGTGTTCAAGATGGCATCCTCCACACAGGCAGCAGATAGAGGGTCTAAAGGTGCTGAGAGGTAGTGATTCCTCTGCTTCTGTTGCAGGGCTCCCAATGTAGGTGGCACTGTGTAAATTACTGCTTTTCTGTTAGAGAAGCACTGTTCTGTTTGCAGGCGCTGGCTCCCAGGCTAAGAATTAGGTCCCACACATGGCGTGTACCCAACATGGTGTCCGACACACTGACTGCAAAATTCCGTACAAACCCTGCTGTGACAGAGATAAAATGATGGGCCCAAAGTGTCTAGATGAACAGAGTCCTAAGCCTGGCTTTCAAAATACTGGAATTTCGCCTGCTTATCCCCCCAGCAGCGTCTCTGAGTCTAGTTGCTAGGCAAGACCCCGTTCCACCCACCGGCCAAGACAGAGGAAAAAAAAGTCAAAATGGTGTGTTTACCTTCTGTCCGTGAGAGCCAGAGCTAGCCAGGAGCTGGAGTCAGTGAAAGAGAGGAGATTTTTTCACTTAGTGGTATGAAGTCCAAATTAACAACCCTATGCCGTGTCCTTAGGCTGATTAGGTGATCAGAAGGCTCCATTTGATTATCAATTCAAGTCTTGGTTTCCAGAGGGATATATGGAGACGAGTGCTTCGTCCGCCATCTCGACTCCACCACAACATCCTGCTTTTTAACACTTTAAAGAAGTCTTTTGCAAACAGATTTGCCCAATGCAGTAATACATCCGGTAAAATGAAATCCATGACAGTTTTGATATATGCAACTTCACTGCCTACATTACAATGTGGAATCATGTTGCATGTGTTTTGCAACAGGTTTTTTCAATAAATCATCTTCTGCCTCAGCATTTCTTTGGTAGGTTTAAGGCTACTCAGTGGACATGAGAAATGACTCATTAGATGTTTATTATGAGAAACATAATGTCTTTCCCCAAATTTTAAACTATTTTCAACAGCTACAGTGAACAGTTTGTTACACGTTGTTGTGTTCATATCCTGAATTATTTCTCAGGTTAATTACTAGAATTTAAATTGTCAAGTCACAGTGCATACACATTTTTAAGACTTTTACAGTTTTGTCAAGTCAGTACTTTTAATTGACCTAGAATGTTTATTGAATTTAAGACTAAATAAATGTTTGAATTAATGAAAATACTGTCTTTGCACAAGTACAAAATATTCTTTTAAGTCTTGAAACAGGATGATTGTTAACAGTTACATTAATTAGTTAAAAATGTGTCTCTAGAAGAATTCTTCAATTTTAAGTGGCTGTTAGGATACATTTGTCCTGGTATTTGGAATAATTTGGCTTTGAAAGAATTGTAATTGTTTAGGTTGGTTGTTGTAAAAGGAGTAGAAAGGACTCATTTTGGTTTAAACTGTGTCCTTCAAAGATGATCATCTGGAAGTCTTTTCTGGCCCCTCTTTATGGCACTGAATTAATATTTAAAATTTTTAAGAATAACTCTTTCCTGCTACTAGAACTTCTAAGATGTAGAAATAGAATCCTCTCTATTCATTTCTATTTCTGGGGATATAATAAAGCCCTTGTTGCCTCTGCAGTCATTTTTGTTCTTACTACTGTATTTTAAATCCTTTTAGTCATGCTCTGCATTTTAACTTCAAACAAGTATAATTGTGATTATAATTGAAATGAGTCTTCTTCAGTGTGGTTTTCACTGATTAATAGTGAAAACATTCAAGTTTTAGAAGAAGTGATATAAGTACAATAAGAAAAAAATAATTGTTTTGGATGCTGCTGTTTGCGAAATGCAGCAAAGGAGAAGCACAGATGAAGTCTTTTGAATACAGTTAACAATTAAGAGCCGAGTGACCTATGACAAGGCCTTTGATTTCTTGAGTCTTAATTTTCTTACTCATCTCATGGCTTTTGTTTCTCAAGATTGTTGTATGGATTAGACAGCAGATAAACAAACTTTACCTGGTCTAATGATAAGCATAGTATGCCAAGCTAGCCAAGTGCCGTCGAGTCGGATAAGAGATGAATAAGTGGAGTCTGTTCTGTTATATCCCTGTTACTTCCAAACTGACTGTCAATTGAGGTTTTTTGTTTTGTTTTGAATAATGGAATTTTTTTTAAGATAATATTTTTTTGTTTGTTTTGGCAAAAATTTATACAGCAAATTAATTTAATGTGATAATTTTTACACAGCTTTTTAGTGACATTGGTTACATTTTTCTCAGTGTGTCAGCATTCTCTTTAATTGCTTTCTGGTTGTTCCACTTCTAGTACTCTGGTTTCCCTGTTATTTACCTTGTCATCTCTGGTTTAGAGTAATTGTTGATTTTTTTGATGGAGCACCATGCTCATAGCCAATATCCTTTATTTCAACTAATAATCTATTATTTCACTTAAAAGTGACTTCAGAACATTTTTGGCTCAGGGTTTAAAGAGTATCTCAGGGAATCCTTTAGTCTCAACTGGTTCAATAAGTATGGACTTTTTAAGAATCTGAGTTCTGTTCCACGTTTCTGTCCCATTCTATCAGGGATCATCTATTGTGGCCCTGATTAAAATGTTAGGCACCATTTAATTCTTCTGGATTCCTGTGGATTGCTCTTTATCCATTGTACAGCTGACAAAACTAACACTCAGTGCATTTAAGATATTATAAGGGATTGTATAGGGTCACTCCGCTGGCAAATATAAACTGGCAGCTATGTGCTTCTGTCTCGAAATCGTGTTTTTTTTTTCCTTAGACTAGTTTTTGCTCATTTAATGAATTGGCATAAGAAATAACTATTTTATATTGTGACAGTGTCATTGGTTACTCTAGTCATATGTAAATCTGATTCCCATATGCAGAGCACAGAGTAGACACATGACAATTATATATATTAATGAATGAAGTGATGTATAGTTGGATTTCTTCTTCTCTGTAAGGTCTTTATGAGTTGAAATTGACTCTGGCAATGGATGTTTATTATTTGGTTAGTAAGGAGAAAATTCTAATTTGAGACTGTAGTTCTGGCTTTGTGTTTCTTCATGTGTTAGATGTAATTATCAGGGTACACGTCTCATGCATAGTGTTATCAAAATAATTTAATGATATCATAAATGTAAAACATCTTTAAAAGTCCTGGCACACTGAACATTTAACGAAGTTAACTATATATTAATATGAAAATGTGTTTAGAGTAAAAAAATTAATATATATGGGATTATAATTCACTTAGATATTCTGTACTGTATATCATGAAAATTGTTTTATTAGATTCTTTTTCTAGTACATGTTGTTTTCTGTTTGTAAAGTCTTTAATATATCTTTTAGGACTGAAAGAATTGTCTCCACTTCCTCTAAATCTCAAACGTTTATACAAAGAGACATTAGAAATTGAACCCATCTTAATTATTATTTCCCCGGGAGCTGATCCTTCTCAGGAACTTCAAGAGCTTGCTAATGCTGAAAGAAGTGGAGAATGCTATCACCAGGTCAGTTCTCAGTGCTCCGCTGTTTTTGCTGCTGCTACTGTTCTTCCTCCCTACCTGACCGGTTAGTGAACTGAGCATATTTCATGCAGTCAGCTAAGTAACAGCCCCTTGAAGATATCTACACCCTAATCTCTGGAACCTGTGAATATGTTCCTTTATATGGCAAAAGTGAATTTGCTGTTGTGATTAAGGTAAGGATTTTAAGATGAGATTATCCTAGTCTCTGGGGAGACCTAATATGATTGTAAGAATCCTAATAAGAGGAAAGCAGGACAGCCAGAGTGAAGGAAAGAGCAGTGATGCCAATAAGAGGGCAGAGACAAGAGATGAGGCTGTGCTGCCAACTGGAGGTGGAAGAAGAGGGTCCTGGGTAAGGGATGTGTGCAGTTTCTAAAGGCTGGGGAAGAAAACAAACAAACAAGAAACAAACTCTCTCCTAGAGTCTGAGAAGAAGCACGGACCAGTCATACTCCGTTTTGTTTGAAACCCAGTCATCTTGACTTTTAGACCAGTGACATTTTTATTTTTGCTATTAAAAAATATGTTTTATTCAACTGTAAGTGAAAGTTTACAATCCAAGTCAATTTGCCAAACAGTACCCACTCCCCACATCACGATACTACTCTAGCTTCTCTCCCCACTCTGTGACGGTACATTCCTCCTTTCCGCTGTCTACTTCCCGTGTCATTTCAGCCAGCTCCTGTTCCTCTCCTCTCTCTCATCTCACGTCTGGGCAAGAGCTTCTCAGTTAGCCTTATTTATATATATCCGTAAGCCAAGAAGGAAACTGTTTGCCAATATCACTCTATGTCTTATAGTCTTTGTCCAATCTGTATCTGAAGGGTTTGCCTTGGGACTCGTTTCAGCTCTGGGCTAAAAGAGAGTCTGGGGGCCATTTCCTCAAGGGACCCTCCAATCTGTCAGACCTTCAGGTCTGATCTTTTAATGTAGTGCTAGTTCTGCACACAGGTTTTTCTCCTGCTGCGTCAGGCACTCTATGTCGTGTTCCCTGTCAGAGCAGTCATTGGTGGCTTCAGCACTATCTATTTCTTCTATGTATATACCAGTAACACTTCTGACTTCTAGAAATCTGATAATAAAGATGTGTTGTTTTAAGGCACTAAATTTGTGGTAATTGGTTATCGCCGCCGAAGGAAACAAATACATTTGCATACATATACTGAGAATAATTTTAAAATTTTATGTGGATATTTGTACAACAGATTACAATAATATTTACTTACAAAAACCAAAGTGAAAGAACTACATTTTCTTGAATGAAATTTAGCTAATAAAATACAAATAGTTTTCTAACATAAATTTAAGAACATTAGTTTCTTTAAATTGACTTCTTTGAAGTATTCCCTTTGGGAAGCTCTGCTCTGATGTGCCCAGTCCACCCTTCAGAGCAATTTTGTAACTCTTTTTTTCTGGAATGGCCATCAAAGCTGCCGTTGTATTACTCTTGAAGTCCTGAATGCCATCAGTATGTCTTCCTTTCAATATTTCCTTTATCTTCAGGTAAGAAAAAAGTCATTGGGGCCAGATCAGGTGAGTAGGGAGAGTGTTTCCAATACAGGTATTTATTTACTGGCTAAAAACTCCCTCACAGACAACTATACAGTTAAGTTCAGAAACTTGCCACCTTGCCACCGTGCACCATGGCCATTCCAGAAAGAGTTCCAGAATTGTTTTGAAAGGTAGACTAGGCGTTGATGTCACTGCATAGCTTCCCAAGGGGAGCAGTTCAGACCTGACCACAGTGTTATTCAGCATTGAGGTATGCAGCACTTAGAACAATTAAATTTGTGGACTTAATTATCAGACCTTGTAAATATAAATATTTGTAATTATCACTTGGCTGGCTGGCAAACATAAAAAGTATATGTAGACACACCAATATATTGATAAGCAAGTATTATATAAATTATTATTGAAAACATATTGAAAAGTTTAGATTTGATATGGTTAAGTAGCATGTAGCCGTTTTATATTCTTGACTAACAGTTTTATAGAATCCTTAGGTTAAATCATCACTTAGTCTGAACTTTCAAGTAGTGTAGATATCTTAGTACTGGAACCTTCCCTCTAGGGTTATTGAGCTTTTGCTTGAACATTTTCAATTATTTGACACTTTCTATTCATAGTCTAAACAGCGTAAAGTGCAGGTGGATGTCATAGATTAGAAAAATTGGCATAATTTCAGTGAGGGATCAAGACTGATGCTCTCTTCTCTTGTCATTAGCTCTCTTGTGTCTTCTTCTCTTCTTCCTCTGTATCTCTCTGAGAAGCAAAAGAGGAGCGGAGAGCTGAAGCTAAATTCTTGAGGCCCACCAGCATATTAGGCTTTTCTAGATAAAGAAGAGCCGGGAACTAGTGCAGAGAAACTCCCAGTAGTTTGAGAGCCAAATATGTGCAGTGTTGGAGAAATCTAAAGAAAAGTAAATTTCAAGAAAAGGATAGTATTGATGTTAAATCCTAAGATGATATCAATGAGGCTTCACTGGTTAAAAGTCAGCACACTTAAAAGTCAGCAGTTCAAATCCAGCAGGTGTTCCTTGGAAACCCTATGAGACAGTTTTACTCTGTTCTGTGGGTTTACTGAGTGTCAGAATCAACTCTATGGTAATGAGTTTTACAGTTATAAAAAATATTAGCTCTCTAAAAGTGTCAGTATTGATGTTTGAGAGGCAGGAATTGTGAAAAATAGTGTGATGAGATACAAAAGACTATTCAACAATTTTTTTTTCATTTTTGTAGTAATTTCATTTTTAATGGCAACTGTATGTAAGATTATTTTAATCCCACATCTTCTCAGTTGTGTCTTCCTTATTTTTGCCCTTTTCCTTTCCTGCTTGGTGAGTTTTGGCTTTAGTTTCAAGGATTTTTTTGCAGTCTTTATCCCATGTTAACCACATTAGTGGGCTGAATACTGTCTCACTGGTCCTGTTCAGTGTTGGTGATGTACTTTGCCACCTTGCTGAGCTCGTAGTGCCCTTGCACAACCTGGACTTCATTATCTTTTTGGATGGCAAGGAGTGAACACTGTAATTTCTGTCTCAGTTCCTTGGAAAGAGGAGAAGATGTAATCTTCCTGAGAATGTGGGAGGATGCATTGAAATGCCAGTTACAGTTTTTGGTCTGCTCAGAAGTCACAAAGGGGTTGAACTGTATTTTGGCTGCTGCTGTTTCAGTGATGGCTACAAAAGGAAAAAAACAGTATCAGTAATTCTTTATATTATGTCATGTTTTGCAAGCATATAATGAAAATATATTTTTAGCAAATAGCAAAAGTATACTGTAAAAATCTACTATTGGTGGAAGGACGAAAAAGAAAGACAGTTGCTGAATACACTGACGGCAGAGTTGTGTTTCTTATTGAAAGTTTGGAACCCTGATTACAGTAATTGAGTTAGTTCAGTCTGTATGGCAGGATAATTATGAGTCTCTTAATAGTATCATTTGTCAGCATGTTAGGAAATTTATGTGACTTTTTTTTTTTTTTGCAGGTTGCCATGGGTCAAGGTCAAGCTGATTTAGCAATTCAAATGTTAAGAGAATGTGCCCGTACTGGAGACTGGCTCTGTTTGAAGAACTTACATCTTGTAGTATCTTGGCTGCCAGTTCTGGAAAAGGTAGATTCAGATAAATATGGTACAAATAATGTGTAATATAGTCAATTCAGTAATCTCTAAGTAGCATCACTATTAAAGTATGGTATATATTGTTTACAATCTTGTTAAAAAGAAGTATTTTATGAGAAATCACTTTAAATCTGTTATTTTTTAAGTGTGCATTTATGTAAAACAACATAAATCTTTTACTAAGAAGTCTATAAAATGTCATTTTTTTAGAAGCATTTAAAGGAAACCAAGACCTTATTAATTAGAATTGACAGGGAAGTTTAGAGAATTTGTGCAGAAGAAGAACAAGTAGATGCTTTAAAGGACCTGTTTATACCATTTCTTTCTCTTTATGCTCTTGTTCTACTATGTATCTAGAGGGAGAAAAGATATAGAAGTCTCAGAGGAAATTGCAGACCTTCTTCCATGGGAAGGAAGCTAGAATCTAATGGAAACCAGTCATTTCATTTAACACAAATGGCCCCCAGGAGGAAAACAGCCTTTAAATAGAAAATTCTTGAATAGGTTTTGAATGCAACCCTGGATTTAAATCTAGTGTTTGTGTTCTTGGCTAATTAGAGATGACACCACGGAAAAGATCCTTGAAGGCTAAATAGGATTAAGTTAAATATAAGCAATGAAAGAAGGATGATGGAGTTAATTCCGGCAACACAAATAGATACATAGCGATGGGAATGGGAATGCCTATTTCCAGGTACAAAGAGATGTGCTTGATTGTACTGGAAAGACCATGCAAGGTCGTGTGAGAAAACAGAGCTAGAGGGTTAAGAAGGTCTAGGTTAGGGAATGCCCTGAGAACCGTGCAAGGAGAAGTCGTTAGCAGGGGAGTTTGTATTATTTCAGTTAATCTGGGAGTAGTATATAAAAGAAAAAGTACACAATAGAGGACTGAAGTGAACCAAGTGGGTTGAGAAATTTCCTAGCCAATTTGTGAGGTGTTGAAAATTTGTGCATTACTAATAAATTGACAATCAATAAAGCTTTTATAAATGAGTTAATGACTGAATGAATGAATTTATGGACCTGAATGACATTATTTTTATATAAAAAAAAGAAACAGCTTTTGAAACTAAATTTTATGTTAATATCCATATAGTTCCATTAGTTCAAATTTCTATGAAAATCTTTATGATGTAAAAGCATAAAATTACTCTCTGGTGGATTATATATGTTTTAAAATGTATAATCTGTGAAGACTTGAATCTTGCTTTCTGTTCCAAACTGTTGATTGATAACTTGATCTATGTGAAATATAACTGGAAGCAAATCTTAACAATTTTTCAAGGATATTATTATATAGATTAGATTATTAAAGTTGATTTTTTTGCTTCTCTTTTGTAAAGTTTGGGTAAACTGGATAAATTTGTGTATATCACAAATGTATCATTTCCTTTACATTTTTTAGATGTACCTACTCAAAGCACAATTTAATATGAACTTTACATTGTAAAATGAGGTACACTTTATAATTTTAGAAATGTTTTATAAATTATAGTTTTAAAGCAAATTCAATATTTTTGCTATTTTTCATCATTTTGACTCATTTTCATTTCATATGATCTTAGTGCATGTTAGTGTGAGATATGTGTTAGGGTTTGTTAAAATAATTTTTAGACTTCACTGTCTTTTAGAGCTATCACAATTTCTTTTGTCATTCATTCATTCAATCCACAGACATAGAGTATAGGAAAGACGAGGAACTATTATAGATGCTGGTTACAAACAAAATTTTTTCTTGTTCTCAAGGAACTTGGAAACCCTGGTGGTATAGTGGGTAGGTACTATGGCTGCTAACCAAAAGGTCGGCAGTTCAAATCCAACAGGCACTCCCTGGAAACTCTATGGGGGCATTTCTACTCTGTCATATAGGGTTGCTATGAGTCAGCATTGACACGATAGCAGTGGATTTGATTTGGTTTTATCAAGGAACTTAATTTAGAAGAGACACACCACATTAATGAATAACTGTATTGTGGTATGATGAAAACTGTAGAAGAGAATTTATAAAATGCCATAGAGTGAATGATTTATGTTTGGGATAGTGATGGCCAAGATTTCTAAAATACTTAAATTGTATTTTGGCAAAGGGTAAGAATTTGTCAGGTTAGAAAAAGAATGACAGGTAGAAGCAATAAGTTCAGTAATGGTACCGAGGCATAAAATCAGTGGTTAAAGCATTTAGTTTGTGAGGGATGTGTGGAGGAATTTGTGTAGTGAACTTTTGAATGTGTATTGTACGCAGTAGGATACTACTTAAAATTGTCAATAAGGGAATTGATTTATTTATTTGACTGTGAAAACATGAATTGAAGCAGTGAAAACTTGGAGGCCTGAAGATAGGTGGTAGTCAAAGTGTAGCAATTATTGCTAACATTTAGTTAACATTTACTATATGCCAAACACTGTTCTAAATATTTAACACCAAGCTCTTGGCTGCTAATTGAAGGATCAGTGGTTTGAACACCTTGTCACTTTCCGGTCACTGTAAGTCAGAATCGACTCTATGGCATTGGTTTTTGTGGTACCTCCTACCAAAACCAAAAACCTGCTGCCATCCTGTCAATTCTGACTCATAGTGACCCTGTAAGACAGAGTAGAACTTCCCCACAGGGTTTCCCTGGAGTGGCTGGTGGATTCAGACTGCTGACGTTTTGGCTAGCAGCTGTAGTACTTAAACACCACACCATCATGGCTCCTGGTATGAGCTAGTCACCATTGTTACCCTTGTTTAGGGATCGATGAAGGCTTAGAGCCCAGGGACACACAGCAGATCAGTGGCAACACTCCAGTTTCAACTCAGGTAGCCTGGCTCCCATGCTTTTATCCACCACGTGAAGTTAGTGGCTATGTTCATGCGATAGAGCATACAAAAATTAAAAGGAAGTGTATCAGAACATCAAGACTTTACGAAAAAGAAAATTAGTTCATTAATATTATAGTGATAAAATGGGATTTTTTTTTCCTTCTGTGTGTATTTAAGTAAATTTTTGTTACTGTTGTTTTTTAAACAAGGAACTGAATACCCTTCATCCTAAAGATTCATTTCGTCTTTGGCTCACTGCAGAAGTGCATCCTGACTTTACTCCTATTTTGCTACAGTCAAGTTTGAAAATAACATATGAGGTAAGAAGATAGAACATTTGGATCACTGTTTGTATGAGTGCAGTAATATGTACGTGCATTGTAGAGCTCTGTAAGGAACCATCTAGACAAAAATTACTTTTTACATTTAAAATGTAATATATATAAATAAAGCATAAGGTTATATTTAATAGAATACATTTAAATTTTTGTATTAAATTTTATTTGTCTTTTTTTTTCATGTAGCCTAGTTAGATTTTTAGTATTTGTTCTCATCCACGCACCCACTGACATTTGGTTAATATTTATTATGTTCCAGACACTGTTCTACCCACCCTTTCTTATTTCTTTCCCTGGCTGGCTTTCCTCCCTCCCTCTCTTCCTTCCTTCTATTCTTCCTTCCTTCTGCTGTTTAAATCTGTAATACTGGGCAGATCCTCCCCAAACTTGATATATTCAAAGGCATATGTGAGTGTGATGCTATTACATAATTTGACCAAGTCATAATAAAGTTAGTAGCAAAGTGTGCTTAAACTTTTAAAAATTAATACAGGGGGTTCTATTTGTGTTGTCCCTGTTTCGTATAATCTTTTTCAAAGGAAAAAAGTCATCTTATTAGCCTAGTGTTTGTAACTACCTGTTATTTTACATCAGTTATTCTACTCTTATTTTTGATTTGAAGATATTAACCTTATTTAAGGAAATAAACAGAATAAGGTTAAATCTAAGAATTCAAAAGTGATTTGGTAATTGGAAATGTAAAATTAAATGGATGCCATGTATTACAAAGTTGAGGAAGAAAAACCTTTTCCTGAATCTTTTCTAGCTACTCTTCAGGATACCCTGTCAGTAGACTACATTCTAGAATTTCCTTCTAAAAGCCATGAAGACAGAGGCTATTTTTTATCTTGCGTTTTTGTACCTAGCATGTTATACCTGACATATAGGAGAACTAAGCAAATATTTGAATAAATGAAGAGTTAATGTCTTAGGAGAACTGTTCTTTGAATGGAAAACTCTGGTGACATAGAGGTTAAATGCTTCATCTGCTAACCAAAAGATTGGCAGTTTGAATTTTCCAGACACTCTTTGGAAACCATGGAGCACTTCTAGACTGTCTACAGTGTCACTGTGTATGAGTCACAGTTGACTTGAAGACAGTGGGTTTGGTTCCTTAAATATTTTAAGGACCTTAATGGACCACCTTCTCCAGGAGCCTTTTTTGGGAGATAAATTGATGATATTTTAATGGAAATTTTCAATCTGGTTTTAATTATTGTTGAATTTAGGTTTCCTATTTCTTAAATCAATGTAGGTAATTTTAACTATCCTAAGAAATTGTGCAGTTCTAATCATGAAAAAATGCTACAATTCATATGTGGTATGTGTATTTAAAAATTGTTAAGTGTTCATTTCATAATTTTTTCTTTTTGGTGAGCTAAGAAAATTTAAAAAAACATTTGCAAATGACAAAAGTCCTAAGTATTAAGTAAGTAATTATTTAATTATTGTTTATTCAGCTTTTATTGCAGTTTTATTCAGTTTTATTGCAGCTTTTTTTTGTTGCTTTCTTCCTCTTGCTTTGCTTAGATTTCTGTTTTTATTTATTCTGACATCTTCAGTTGAATACTTCATTGTTTTGTATTTACTTGCATTAACATGGAAACTCTGATAATGTAGTGGTTAAGGGCTTTGGCTGCTGATCAAAAGGTCTTCAGTTCAAATCCGTCAGGTGTTCCTTGGAAACTCTGTGGAGCAATTCTCTGTCCTGTAGGGTCTCTGAGTCAGAATTAACAGCTATAGTTTAAGGTCTTATTATTTATTTGTTTAATTTTGGTTTGCATTAATATTGAAGTGATTTTGCATCTGTAAATTTGCAGTTAAGCATACCTTTGGCCACATCTCAATATTTAGAATATTGGTGCTTTCATTTAGTCATTTTCCAAATAGTATTTAATTGTATGATTTCTTCTGTATGTGTATGTTATTTATATAATCTTTCATACAGTGCTTTTAAAAAGCTCTAAGTTATTTAGTTTGCTTTTAGTGTTATCTTTTGTTAAATGATGCTCTCAGGAAATTTGACCTAGTCAAAAATAATATTTTGTGTATATTTTGCAACTTTTAGAAAGATTTTTATTTTATAAATACAAATTTAAGTATACAGTACTTAAATTATATTTTTCTTTTTATTTAAGAACAAAAAATTAAATAGGATTGCAAAGGGAAAAAGTATTTTGAGGTGAATATTCTTAAATTATTGACAAATTTTTATTTCTGTGTTAAAAACCATTTTAGAGAAAATATTTTCCTTTTGAAACTAGTTTAAAATAAGTTGGTCAGGTGAACTCAGTTAATGTTTTTCATTTTATGCTGGACAGATTATCTTTTGGAAATGGTTCATTTTTCTTTTTTTCTGAAAAATTTGACATTTTTGTTTTTTCATGGCAATTGGCTTTGGCTGGTGTTTCAATGTTAATTTAAAAATACAGTAGAAGCAAATTTTGACAAAGGTAGATGAGCAAGTTTCAAACTTTGTTTTTATTGATGAGAATCTACACAGCCAAACATATGAATTTAGCAGTTTCTGCCTGTGCCATTTAGTAACATTGATTGTATTCTTTGAATGTGTAACCATTCTGATTCTGTTCTGAGTTATTCATGAAAATGTAAGGATGTCAAAAAGAAATACCCTGTTGTGTATATGATTTCAGAAAAGATAGAAATAAGCATATTTATTATTAAAGTAAAAGAAATTTAATAGTATAAAATAAAAACTTAAACACCAATCTGTTCTCAGAGTTATGAATGTTGTTTTCTATGAGAGTATGTTATCTCAACACCATGTCTCGTTCCTCAGTTAAATTTGTACATTCATGGTGACTGCCAAGAGTTAAGGATAAAAAGAAAAACTAGGAGAATATGATAGTGGTAGTTTATATCAGAGGTTATACTACTCAAGGTCTAGTGAATGGTAAAAATACAGTTTTATTCATGTATACTGATTTGAAACCACTGGTCAAAATACACTAAAATGTCATGTGATTTTGAAATGACAAACACAGTATGACCACTTATGTTGTATATTGATGGAACATGAAAGTGACAGTAATGCTGTGTGGTTTGTTAATATTAAAAAATACAACTTTAGTAAAATTATTTACCTTACAAGCAACAACCAAGGTTTCCCCAACCTGTGACATCTGAAGCACCTGGCGTTGTTATGATGGAACTTAACAATTTTCTCAAAACACACATTTTTTGGTAATAACTATTTACATTAATTTGTATATCATAAATTTGCTCATTTGACATGTACAAGTCAATGGGTTTTAGCATTTTCACAGACTTGCACAGCCATCACCAAAGTCAGGGCAGCCACAATTGCTTGAGTATTTTCCAGATAACTACCACAACCCCGATTTGTTCTGAAAAGGCTGTTCATAGTAGTAAGATCTTACTTACTCACCTCTTAGTTTCTTACCTCAAAAGGATTTAGCAGCGTTAACAATAGTGAGTTTGTTCACTAAAAACAGAATCAAATCCATTAATTTATTTTGTATATGAAGCTGAGTTTCTGAATACTTTAACTTAGATTATCCAGTGAATTTCATGTTAAACTCTGGATTTTGTTTTGATAATGTATTATCCGTCAGTTTGGACATCACCTAACTACAACATCATCATGTCTTCACTTCTGAAATTTCTTTTTAAAATTATAAAGTATTTAAAACAGAAAATAAGATTATTTGTAGTTCATATGTCCTGCTAAACTTGTTAGACTTTGACATGTAGCTATGATTGTTCCATGTTTCTAAGCAACCATAATGAATATAGTTGAAACTTTCTCTACACACCTCACCTTTCCTATTCATCTTATTCACTGGGTTGTAATTTCCCCACATCCTTCCCACTATTTATTTATTTAATTTTAGTTATGTTGCTGAGAATGAAATGGTGTTTCCTAATGTTTTTCATTTATGTCGCTGTGATGAGTAGTAACACTGCACATCTTTTCATGGGTTTGGTTTGAGTATTCTTTGATGAAATGTCTGTGCAAGTCCTTTGCCTATCCTATAATTGGATTGTTCCTTTGTTAAGCTGTTAGAGTTTATATATGTTTTGACTATTAGATTCTTGTCTACTATATGGCTTCTGAAGATACTCTCTTAGTCGTAGCTTGTCTTTTCATTTTGGTAAAGTCTTTTGATGAACCAAAGTTTTTAATTTTATGAGGTTTCATTTACTTTAGTTTTTCCTGTTCTTTTGGTAGTATATTAGATAACCCGTTGTTAAAAACTAGACATAATAATGTTGCTCTAGTTTTTTCTTCTAAGAATTTTATAGTCTTAGATTGCTCATTTAGATCTCCAATCCATCTGGTATTTGTTTTATTATGTGTGGTATGAGATGTGGACCCTGTTTCATTTTTCTGCATGTGGAAAACCAGTTTTCCCAGCACCAGTTATTCATTAAGTCCATTGAATCAAATTACTATTGTTGTCAAAATTGAATTGATCAAAAGACGAGCGTTTTTTGACTGAGTACTTGCTGTGAGTTGGAATCGACTCAGTGGCAGTGGCTTTGTATTTGTGTTCATGAAACTAACAATGTTAGGTAATACCACTATGATGTTATAGACTAACATGCAAGGAAGATTAGTTGACATTGTATGTGAGTCATATGTGAAATTTTTATGGAAATTCAAACAGAAAGTGATGAGCAAAACCTGGAGTATTAAACCCAAAACTGTTATCATGTTTGAATTATAAAAGATGACTTAGTTTAGTTATAGTAATCTCAATGTTCATTTAAAATTTACTTAGATTATTTTGAATTTATTAGTTAAAGATGTAATTTAGAAATATATTTTGGATCTTTAATTGAGATGAACTCTTAAGAATAAAGAGTTAAAAACTTTTTGTATTTTATATTTTGAGATCACAATGAAATAATTGTAGTAAAACTTGATAAGCATTAAAATTTTTCATTAAAATGTACTCTCAAGTATATGAATAGTGATTTACTTTAAGATTTTAAACAATAAGATATTTCTTATTTTATTTTATTTTATTTATTTTTGCTTCAGTCCCCTCCAGGTTTAAAGAAGAATTTAATGCGTACTTATGAGTCCTGGACTCCTGAGCAGATTAGCAAAAAAAATAATGTACATCGAGCTCATGCTCTCTTCAGTTTTGCATGGTTCCATGCAGCATGTCAAGAAAGAAGAAATTATATTCCACAGGTAAGTAAGACTATGCCTAGGTGTATTATTTTTTTTTACTTTTTTTAATATTATGATTAAGTGAAAGTACACAAAATCAATTCTGCGTGCCCACTTATCTGCAGCTCCATTTGCTCTCCTCATCCTGTGACAGCACATTCCTGCTTTTTATGTTATACTTCTAGTATCCTCTTACGGAGCACTGTCCCCTCCACTCTACCTTCTTCTGTCACACCTAGAAAAAAACCAGTAGGACAGCGCCCTATAAAATAAAACCATAAAATACACACACGATATGCTCACACTGTGTCCTGAGTCCAGTCCGTTCTTTTCTGTAGAGGTGACATCATTGCTGGTTTCAGGTCAGCCAGCAGCAAGTCGAGGGGCCATGTTCCCAGGGGGCCTCCAGGCTGTCAGACCATCGCTTCTGGTCTTTTAGGAGAGTTCTTGAACTGCACACCTCTTTTCTTGTGTTGCCTCAGTGACTCTACGTTGTGTCCCTCACCATGGCTGACTTGGGTAGTGGCCAGGCATCATCTGGTTCTTCTGGTCTCATGCTGATGCAATCTTCAATTAAGATCTTCTGCCTCCTGGGCTCAGTTTTCTTTGTGATGGTCTCAGTCATTATCTGTTCCATATGGTTTGGGACTATTGGATGTACCTCAGGTGGCAGCTTGCTAACTTTTAAAACTCCAGATGCCACTCACCAGTATGGGTTGTAGAAGATTCTTAGCTAAAGACTAGCTATGCCAATTGACCTTGACATCCCCTGAAAACATGGTTCCTAGACCCCCGTCCCTGTCCTTTGAAATACTGGGCTGAGTTTAGAAAACCTTTCAGTTTATCGTGTAGTCCAGTTATGCTGACCCATTCTGTGCTGCTTACTGTCACTCCCTTCACCTAACCAAATTCCTGTCAACTATCTAATGTATGAACATCCCTCTCACTCCTTACCCACTGTTGTAGCCATCAGTTTTTCCTCTGTACTTAAGTCCATTTTTAAGTCCTTAAAGCAGAGGTCTCACGCAATACTTGTCCTTTGCAGCTAACATCACTCAGCATAATGTCTTCTAGTTGAAACCAGGTTATGAGATGCTTCCTAAAATCATCATTGTTCTTTATCACTGCATAGCATTCCATTGAGTTTATATATTATAATTTGTTTATCCATTCGTCTGTTTGTGGGTACCTAGGTTGATTCCATCTTTTTGCTATTTTGTGCAGTGCTTCAATGAACATTTGTGTGTGTATCTGTTCGTGTGACCACCTTTATTTCTGTAGGATATATTCCAAGCAGCGGGATTACTGGGTCATATGATATTTGTATTTCTAGCTTTTTAAGGAAGCACTTTCCAAACAGGTTGTGTAATTTTATATTCCCACCAGCAATGTAGAAGAGTTCCAGTCTCTCCACAGCCTCTCCAGTGTTTGTTTTATGTTTTTTGTATTATGCCCAGCCTTGTTGGGGCGACATGGTATCTCATTGTAGTTTTGATTTGGATTTCTCTGTAAGCTAATGACTGTGAGCGTTTCCTCTTGTGTCTTTTGGCTGCCTGGGTGTCTTCTTTGGTGAAGACTCTGTCCATCTTCTTTGCCCATTGCTTAAATGGCTAATTTGCCTTTTTTCTTGTTGATATTTTCTGGCACCTTGTAGCTTATTGAAATCAGACATTGATCTGTCACATAGTTGCCAAATAAATTTTCCCATTCTGTGGGTAGTCTTTAACTCCCTTGATAAAGTCTTTGGATAAGTTTAAGTGTTCAGTTTTTAGTAGTTCCCTTTTATCCATTTTCTCTTCTGTTGTGTGTACATTGTTGGTCAGATTTTGTAATCTGTCTAAGCAGTGTATTAGAACTTCCATTGCTGCCCCTGTTTTTTCTTGCATGTTCTTTATCATTTTAGGTTTTGTATTTAGTTATTTAATTCATTTTGAGTTAATTTTTATATAAGGTGTGAGATGTGGATCTTGTTTCGGTTTTTTTGCAGATGGATATCCAATTTTGCCAACACCATTTGTTAAAGAGACTGTTTTTACCCCAGTTTACAACCTTTGGGCCTTTCTTAAATATCAACTGTTCATAAGAGGGTGATGGTATTACTCAGGTCTCAGCTCTGTTCCATTGGTCTGTGTGTCTCTTTTTGTACCAGTATCAGGCTGTTTTGACTACTGTGGCAGTGTAGTAGGTTTTCAGGTTGGGTAGTATGAGGCCTCCCACTGTGTTCCTCTTCTTCAGTAGTGCTTCATTTATCCAGGGTTTCTTCCCTTTCCAAACAAAGTTGGCCATTTGTTTCTCCATCTCATTTAAAAAATGACACTGGAATTTGTATTAGGATTACATTGAATATGTAGATTGCTTTGGGTAAAATAGACATTTTTCATGATGTTAAGTCTTCCTAACCATGAGCAAGGTAGATTTCTCCACTTCTGTAAGTTTCTTGGTTTCTTGCAGTAAGCTCTTTTAATTCTCTCTGTATAAGTCTCTTACTTCCCTGGTTAGATTTATTTCTAGGTGTTTTATCTTCTTGGGGGCGAGAGTAAATAGTACTGATCTGATGGTTTCCTCTGTGATGATCTCTTTGTTTGCATAAAGGAATCCTACCAATTTACTTATGTTTATCTTATATTGTGACGCTTTGCCGAACTCTTCTATTAGTTCCAGTAGTTTATTAGAGATAAATTGACCTCTGAGCACTGCTTTTGCTATATCCCATAAGTTCTGCTAGGATGTGTTTTTCATGAATTTTATAGTGTTTTTATGAATTTCATGAATTTCTTCTATAAACCACAAAATTTTGAACAAAGTGTTGTTCAGTTTCCATGAGTTTGACTTTCTACTTGTGTTTTTTCTGCTATTCATTTCAACTTTTATGGCTTTTTGGTACAAGAAGATGCTTTGCAATAGTTCAGTGGTTTGGGTTTTGTTGAGACTTGCTTTATGACCTAAAACATGCTCTATTCTGGAGAGTGCTCCATGTGCAGTGGAAAAGAAGGTGTACTTATCTGTCGTTGGGTAAAAAGTTTTGTATATGTTGATGAGGTCTAGTTGGTTGATTGTCCCAATAAGATTTCTGTCTTTATTGAGCTTTTTTTCAGGATGATCTGTCCATTACTGAAAGTGGAATGTTGAAGTCCGCTACAAATATTGTGGAGTGATCTATCTGAGTTTTCAATGTTGTCAGTGTTTGTTCAATGTCTTTAGATGCTCTGATATTGGGTGCATAGATATTTAATATTGTTATAGCCTGCTTTTGTATTGAACCTTTAAGCAATAAATAGTGACTATCTTTGTCCATGATGGTGGATTTTACTTTAAAGTCTGTTTTATCTGAGATCAGTATTGCCACTCCTGCTCTTCTTTGCATGTTGTAGCTTGGTGTATATTTTTCCATCCTTCGATTTTCAGTTTGTTCATATCTTTGAGTGTAAGGTGTGTTTCTTGTAAGCAGCACATAGATGAATTGTGTTTTTTGATCCAAGCTGTTAGTTTCTGCCTCTTTAATGGAGCATTCAATCCATTTACATTCAGTGTAATTATTGATAGGTATGTGTTTAGTGCTGTTGTTTTGGTGCCTTTATTTTTGTGTTGTTGATGTTTTCTTTGTTCCACTTAATAATCTCTTCTGTGTTGTTTCACTTTATGGATTTTCTTTTTATCCTCTTCAGTGTTGGTTTTATGTCTGTTGAGACTCTTGTTTTATGTTTCTTATTTTGATATGTAGCACTGTTAGTTTGCTTTGCAGCTACCCCTTTGATCCTCTTAATGTTCTAAGTTTAAACCAATATTTAACTTCCGTATATCTCCTTAACTTACTCTCCATCTGAAAGGGCTATAACTCTCTACTATATCTGTTTTTAAATTGTGATGATGTCATAATTTACATGTTAAGATCTCTGGTTCCCTACTTTTAGTATTTTAGCTTCGAGCTTTGTGACTTCTCGAACTGATTAGGATTCTGGATGCTGTGTCCTGCTTTGCATTGTTGAGTATATATCTGATGTCATTGATTCTGTAAATGAAGAGTTTCAGTGTTTCTTGTATTTTTGGTTTGGTTTTTGCAAAGTTTGTAAGCTTCCGTTTATCTCAGAGTGTCTTAATTTCACCGTCATATTTGAGAGACAATTTTACAGGATATATAATTTTTGGTTGGAAGTTTTTCTCCTTCAAAGGTTTGTATAAATCATCCCACTGCCTTCTTGCCAACATGGTTTTTGCCAATAAGTCAGGGTAAAGCCTACAGGTCTTCCTTTTGTGTGTTAGTTTTGCTTTAAGCCTAGCTACCTTTAAGAGCCTATTTTTATGTTTCATTTTATTCAGCTTGATTATAGTATGTCTTGGTGTCTTTCTTTTGTGGTCTACCTTTTGTGGTGTTTGATAAGCATCTTTAATATGTATGTTCTCTTCTTTCATGATGTCTGGAAGGTTTTCTGTCAGCAGTTCTTCACCAATTCTCTCTGTATTTTCTGCCATCCCTCCCTGTCAGGAATTCAAGTCATTCATAGATTATTCCTCTTGAGAGAGTCCCACATGTTTCCTAATGCTTCTTCATTTTTCTTGTTTCTTTTATCTGATTTCTCCTCCTAAGTGGTGGTATCAGTTGCTTTATCTTCAGGCTGTCCAATTCTGCATTCCATTTCCTCAATCCTGCTCTTTCGGTTTTGCAATGAAAAGTCTAACTCGGAATTTTATTATTGATCTGCTGAATTTCACATTGTTGATATTTTAGCAGTTCATACAGCTTACTTATTTTTTTCACTGTGTTCTGTTTTATATCTAGAAGGGCTCTATACATAATTCTTTTCTACTCTACCACTGATAATTTCAGAAAGCCATCTTCATCTGGGAAGTTTTTTGATTCTTTATTTTGGGATTTTTTTTTCTGGAGCCATGGTGAGCTGTTTCTTTAAATAGTTAGATATTGATTATCGTCTTTGAGCCATTGAAAAGCTGTTCAGTTTCTTCAGTATTACTCTGGTGGGAGCTTCTCTCTAAGAAGAGAGTGAATAAGGTCACTGCTAGACTTGGCTGCCAGCTGCTGCGGTGTTCTCTAGGTGCAACTGACTTATGTACAACTTCTGTGGTGATAGAGATGCTGTTGAGCCCCATGATGCTGCTTGTCTTGGTAGTTTGCCCCCCTGAGTCCTTGTGGGTGACAAGCCCTGCCCCCTGGCTTATGAAGATGGCAAGCTACTTGTGCCAACTCTCCAGCACCATGTCAGTTGAGACTATGGCATAGCTCAGGAAAGTAATGAGAGAAGGATGCCCCTACATTTAGCTGTCAAGGACCACTGCATTCTTTAGATGTGTTTATACTTAACAAATGCTTTTCTGCTGAGAGGGGTGCTGTCCAGCAGCATCCACTAGCTGCTAGACCCTTAAGGGTAGCAGCCCTTGCCTTGTGGCTGACAAAGTTTGCACCCTAATTATGGAGTCTCTTGGGGGCTGTCAGCAGACACTTACAGTGTGGCTCAGTGAAGAGATGTGGAAGTGCTATTGCCACACTGGGTTGCCAGTCACTGCTGTGTTCTGTAGGTGCGCTTATCTTAGAAACTGTGTTTCTGCTGAGAGAGGCATTGACCAGAGGCAGCTGATAGCAGCCAGGCCCTCAGGGGTGGAACTCACCATCTCATGGCTGACAAAGGTGGCACCCTACTTGTGGAGTCTCTCAGGGGCCGTCAACAAATGCTATGACATGGCTCACAGAATGGAAGTGTTAAGACACTGTCATAATTGGCTGCCAGGCTCCACCTCTCGTTCTGTAGCTACAATTGTCTTAGAAACAGCTTTTCTTCTGGGGGAAGCACTGTCCAGACAAGCACTATTGCTCAGCCTGAGAGTTAGCCCCAGTCAAACCCTTGGGTGTGCCTGACTCTGCCTCTCAGCTGACCAAGATGGTACTCTCCCTGAGCTACTTCACCTGCAGTGAGTCAGCAGTATCTATGATGTGGCTCAGAGAAGAGACAGAGGGACACTGCCACAATTGGCCACCAGCCTCCTCTCCATTCTCTAGGTACAACTGTCTTAAAAACATTGTTTTTTTGCAGAGATTAGCATTGTCGAGACAGGCATTGTTGTTCAGTGTGGGAATTAGCCCTAGCCAAACCTAGAGGCATGGCTGACTCCACCTCTCTGCTGTCCAAGATGGAATCACACCTGAGTCACCTCTCCTGCACTGAGTCAGCAATATCTATGGCATAGCCCAAAGAAGTTTGGAGAGGGGCACTGGCACCCTCAATTGCTAGCTGCTGCTGGATTCTCTAGATTTAACTGACCTAGGCACAGCCTCTGCTGTGGGATACACTGTTTACTTAAGAGAATGCAGCTCATCATAGTAGCTGGCCTGTGCCTGGCTCTCAAGCTCAGCAGTCCCAGTCCCAGTCTCCCAGTTAACTAAGAAGATATCTGTATTTATACCCCTCTCAGCCACTGCGCCAGCAAAAATGGGACTCACTGTGCCACTGTCTCACCTCCAACAGAGTTAGATCCCCCCTTCCTATCACCTAATCCTATTTTACAACCCTATGCCTCTGCCCCACACACTGCTCCATTCAATTATTTTTCTAGGCCCTAGTTCTCAGAGGAGATTGAGGAGATGCATGACTAGTCTACCATCTTGGCCCCACCTCTCATATATATTGTAAGCTTTCTTTTTTTTTTTAATATTAGATATTTTTTACAATTTAGTATACATAGCTAGTATTAGACAGAGTTGAGTTTCAGTCATCACTCTGTAATTTCCTAGCTTATGACATTACTTAAATTTACTTTAACCTCAGTAAATGCTAGTTTCTTATCAACATCAGAATGGGAGGAATAATGATCATAGTTATGTTTGTTAAAGAGATTAAATGAAATATGTATGTTTAGAAGTCCTTAACAATGCCTGACACATGTCTTGACAATAAATACTTGTCAAACAAATGAAATTGTAAATAATAATGATAAATATTTAATTGCATATTACACATGGGTAAAATTATATTACTCATATGATATGTGAATATTACATATTACATTTATTATTCTCATATTGCAATTGTGGGAAATAACTTACTCAAGGAATCATACCTGAAAAAACTGTAGAGCTTGGAGATGACCAACCTTTCTCTAAAGCCTTTCCTCTCACCTCTCTTGCATCCATTCTTAGCCTACATATCAGTTAATCAACAGTAATGATAGTACTGCATCTTAACTGAGAAAGGAAAAGTTATATCTTTGTCAGAAATTAATTTTTTAGTAGATGAAATATGCATATAATATAAACATTAAGAGTCTAAAAGCATTCACAATGAAAGTCTCCCTTCCCTCCTTGTCCCTCTGCCACCCAGTTTCTAAGGAGCCGTCACGATACAGTGGTTAAGTGCTCCACTCCTAACCAAAGGATTGGTGATTTCAACTCACCAGACCCTCAATGGGAGAGAGTTATGACAGTCTTCAGTGTAAGAATTTACAGTCTTAGAAACTCTATGAGACAGTTATCTCTGTCTGATAGGGTGACTGTGAGATCCCAGGGCATCCACCTTTAACCATTTCTTGAACATCCTTCAAAAATATTGTATGCACATACATTTTATATATTTATATGCACACCCGTGTTCTTTTTAACACAAATGATAACACATTACAGACACAGTTCTGCACTTGACTTTTTAACTACTAATTTTATGAGATTGTTGAATATGGCCATGCTCTCTGTAAAAACTCTAGGGGAAGATCTTTTTGTGTCTTTTCCAGCTCCTGGTATCATCAACCATTCTCATTTATATTTCTGTGTGTCTCTTTTGTAAGAGGTCCCCTGCCACCACCAGTGGCAGCTGTGATGGGGCTCACAAAGTTGAGTCTCAGTGGCAATATGAGAATAAAAAGGGGTGCACCCTGAGAACTCTACTAAAAGACCACAATTGATGATCTGAAGGCCTTGAGATTCTCTTTGGAGCATGGTACCTAGTCCTGATGCTGCCACTGTCCATAAATCATTACTGAGGTCAACTCCTTGGACAGGAATAGATTGGACTTGGTGACACAGAGTGGCCATATCGTGTGTGCACTTTATGGTTCTGTGCATCTGTAGGACGTCATCCTACTGGCCTCTTACTAGAGGGGACTGGAGAGTGTTAAGAGGCATATATAGAACAGAAAGAAGGGGTGTGCTATCAACGGGCAAGGAAAGCAGTAGGAGCTGCACATAGGCAGGCATGCAAATAAAATTTGCATGAAATTGTGGATTGTACACTTTCACTCAATCACAATAAATAAATTAAATATTTGAAAAAAAAGAAGTCATCGCTCACATTCTGTCAGGATCCACCCTACTCCAGTATGACCTCATCCTAACTTACCTAATAACATATTCAACAACACTTGCTAAAATGTCACCTTCAAGGGTACCAGAGATTAGGGCTTCAACATATCTTTTTAAGAGATACAATTCCACTCAAAAAAGTGGCTATTTAAAAACAATTATTTTTATTTCATTATATTAATGTACTTTTTTTTTAGCAGTTTTATATTGGATAGGCAGACTTACTCCTTTCAACCTTTTGTTACTGGAAATGTTGTAGTTAATGTTCCCATACTTCAATTCATTCTTATTCATGGTGGTCAGTTTCTAAATGTGGAATACTTGGGTTAACCAAAAATACAAACCTGTTGCAGTTGAGTTGATTCTGACTCAGAGTAATGCTGTAATATAGGTCAAAAGATATGTGTTTTTTTAGTTATAAATATTACCAAATTGTCGTCAGTAGAGAATATGACAAAGCCTGCAACAAAAGTATTTGAGAGACTCACTTTTCAATACTCTAAGTTTGTACCCGTGAAAACTGTAAAATTGGAGATGAAAACAGGCACAGTATTGTTAGAGACCATGTTTTAGTAAGTTTCTGTATGCCTTCACATAAACTGTTTTACCTCTTTTCCTTGGTTTTGTTTGCTTTTTTTTGCTTTTCATTTTCAGCAGTAACTTTCAGAAGTAAAGATCCACTGCTAATGCAGTGCAATTTTCATACCCCATGTTAGTAAAGTATTATTTTCTGCTGCTTCTCATTGGGTGCTATAATATTTGGTTTCTGAGTTAACTTAATTTTCTCTGTTTTACGTATGCATATTGTACCTGGCTGGCATTGTACTTCTAATATTGTACTTGTATTGATGTAATGTTAGCTTTGTTTTATATTTGCTGTTTTTTGTAGTCTTGCTATTCTTTTGTTACTCTTTGTGATCTTATTAGTACTAGATTTTTACTAGTGAGCACAATTCTTATTAGAATGGTAATTCATTTGAAAATTTCTAATATTAAGTAGTGTCAGTAACATAGGTCTTCTAGTATGGAGGTTTTATAAATACTAGATAACCTTTAAAGTATCTTAAAACCTTTTTTAAAAAAACAAAGTATAATGGAGTGGCATAGGAAATGTTAGTAATAAGACCTTTGCTTTGAATTGGTAGAAAGCTTAGCTAAATATCATAGGCATTTTGTTATGGTTAATAGGTATGCATCACTTACAGATCTTAATTCTTAAGTATTTCATAACTTAGTAAGTGAAATTTAAATCCTTTTTCTTATCGTAATATTTATAATATTTTTTGTTTCTATTCTTATCCAAGTCCTAGTGACAATTTATATGTCTAGCTCAGACCAGTTCTCCAAACTCTAGATTTGAATATCGAGCTAATTAAGCTATCCAATCGAATATTTCAAAATTGCATGAAAATCCACATATTATGTATGAACTGTTTAGAATATAAGCTCCCCAAGAGCATAGATTTTGTCCCTTTACTTCACTGCTATGTTATCATTAATCAGGAAAGTGTCTGATGTATATAGTAGGCACTCAATAAGTTTTTGTTTAATACTTTTGCTTAATGTTGTTGTTACTAGGTGCCATTGAGTTGGTTCTGATTCACAGTGACTCTATGCACAACAGAACAAAATACTGCCCCTTCCTACATCATGCCCACAATCGTTTTTATGCTTAAGTTGATTGTTGCACCCACTGTGTCAGTCCTTCTCATTGTGGGTCTACCTCTTGTTTGCTGACCCCGCACTCTACCAAGCATGATGTCCTTCTCCAGGGATTGATCCTTCCTGACAACATGTTCTGATGATATTCCTTCAAACCTCATCTTTTTATTTCACTCATCAATGAATAGCACCATCATTCACTTGATTAAGTCATGTTACAGATTGTTCTTAATGGTTTTTTTTTTTTTTTTTTTTTGGTATCTTTATAGTCCATCACCAAATAGTCTAACACCAAAATTCTGCTAATTTTATTCTTCTAAGTAGTTCTTGGAAACCCTGGTGGCAAAATGGGTAAGTGCTGTGGCTGCTAACTAAAAGTTTGGCAGTTCAAATCCACCAGGTCCTCCTTGGAAACCATATGGGGCAGTTCTCTTCTGTCATGTGTGGTTGTGGAGTCAGAGTAGACTCAAAAGCAGTGGGTGTTTGGTTTGTTTGTTGTAGTAGTTCTCACATCTACCTGTTTTTGTCTACTTGTTCTGTCTGCACCTGTCAGGATGACCTTTCCTGACCACTCTTAGGTTATGTCAGATCTACTATGTGTATCAAGTGTGTATCTTTCCTTTAAACATGTTACAGTTTGTAGTTTGGGTTTATCTTGTAGTTTCAGCTATTTATTGTCTCTACTGCCAAATTCCCTCTCACATTATATTGAAAGCTATATGGGGGCAGGAATTATTTCTGTTTTGGTTCATTCTTAATAACTTTTTTGATTGGTAAGTGAATGAATTTCATTGTGTATGTGTTTCCAAATGTTGTTCAAGGCCAAATATATTTTAGTATGAATGTATTTTATTGCACAGAAGTAGGTACAGTTAGTGGAAGCCCAGAAATTATTTGCTATTGTGTTTGCTACTTCTTTCTACAAAGTGTAGAGCTCTGTGAGTGTTCTTTTACACTGACATTTTAAGCATTAGCTATAGGTGTATAATTTCGTTTAGCTCTGACATGAATGATATATAGGTCAAATGTACAGAAAATAGTAGTATAAACTTTTTGACCTGTTTTTCCTGTATTTCTGTGTATATGCCAGTGATGCAAGAACATAATTCTAAACAATAAAATTACAGGAAGATATCTCAATGTGTCTGTAGTATATACAATAAAAATTTTCTACACCAATTTGTTCTCTGTGTATGTATGTTGCCAAAGACTTAAGTGATGAAAACTAATACAGTATCATAAAGTGCTTTCAATGCTGCAGACATCAATAAAATTCTTTTTAAATTTTAACTGTTATACTAGATTTGTTTACTGTTTTTATTTGACAATTCTAAGAAACTACATAGATAGTTTTAGCAAGTATTAAACATTTTGTCCATTGTAAAATTGCTAATGATGCATACATACGTGTCTTTGAACACTGCCTAGTTCTTTAATGCTTTTTGTGCTTTTTCCAGGGTTGGACCAAATTTTATGAGTTTTCTTTATCAGATCTTCGAGCTGGGTATAACATTATTGACAGACTTTTTGATGGTAAGTTCTAACAATGACTTTTTTTTTTATCTAAACAAAATTTTTTATTTGAGGCTTTGTTAACAATATCATTTCTTCAGGAGTGGGTTAGCTTTGTATGATAAAATTTGTTTTTTGTTTTTTACTCTGTTTCTTAGGACCTGACTGCCATGCTTGTGTTACATGACAGCATTATTAATTGTTGCTGTTAGTTTAGATCTAACCCGTTATATTTCTGGTTGATGTATGTCTCAGAAAGCAGAAATTTAGAAAGACTTTCTTTTCCCTTTGTGACCTTCAAAAGTTTCAGGCTTAAACTAAGCTATTCAGAATTCTTTCAAAGGAACTGTCAAAATTCAGGAGTAAAGCAAATTGAAGTCAGTACCAAAGTATTATGGAATCATCATCAAATTATTAAGTAGGAATCAGGAATCAAAGTACCAGTAATAGTTTGAAATAACATAGCTAACAAGACCAGATAATCACATCCCCTGATGCCATATAGCTCTGCTTCCCAAAGACAGGAATAGTTTAATTTTTAAATTGTGTTGTATAGAGCCAAGGCAGGGGGACACTCACAGTTACGCTCTGTGGACTAGAAAAGAGAATATATTCACAAGAATCTTAAACTAAAAAATGCTTCAAACAAAATTCTTGATTTCTCTCTCCTTTTATTTCAACTCCTACTGTGTCAAACTTGTCCTTCCTTAAGTCAGCCCCATTTCGGTAGATGGCATTACCATTTATGTGATTATTCAAGCTTGAAATCTATGAATCATCTTGGATTATTTTCTTATTTTCATCCCCTGAACATCTAGTGTTTTGGCAAATTCTTTTCCTTTCACCACTAAATCACATCTTGATCCACTTTACTTCTTTTCAACTTCTTCAATAGCTTGGTAGTAGTACAAATAACTTCAAATACAAGAGTAAGCACAAAGCCAGTTCCTGTGAGGTGTAAGTCAAATATATCCCAGATTTCCACATTTTTGAAGCTGCTGAACCGCCCCATCTTTGACACTGGCCACTGTCCCCCTCCTTAACACTCTTTGCTTCTCTGTTTGAGTTCAACAGTTCACTGCAACGTCTCATAGAATTCACAGACTGAACTTACAGTTAAGGAACAGTGTGCAGGATCAGGATCAACTGATCACAATTCAGAAATCAGGATCAGGAAACATGTAAATAGAGTCTCCCTTCTTCAGTGTAGGACAGCTCTCTCAGTTCTCTTGGCTACCTGAAGACAGGCTTCTCTGGGCTTTTTGAGGACAGGCTTCTTCTGTTAGTTTCAGGACAGCCTCCTTGTGGCATCCTCAGGACAGGCTCCTCTTGGTCCCTCCTGCAGGACAGGCTCCCCTTAACCGTGTCATATGTCACCACCAGCTCTGCCACTGAGCCCTTCCCAGCCTGTTGCTGTTGTCTGGGCCACTGGGCTCCTTCCATGCCTCTCACTGTCTTTATTGTTGCAGCCCTTGATCCAGGCTGTAGCTCTTTTAGGATATTCCCTGCCTCTGTTCTCTCTCTGCTCCCTCTCTCTTCTATCTTCATTCTGCTTCATCCTTCTTCTTCTCTTCCTGTCTCTAAAAATAGTTCTGCAGGGCTAGCTGCTTAAATACAGAAACTCAGTGTTAATGTCTAGCCATGACACTCATACCAGGACTACAAACTGACCAATTTCCATCTTGGTAGGCCACGATGGGTAAGATGGGTACCCAGTCGTTTGACTGGAAGACATCGTATTTTATGCCTATTCCCGAAAGAAATGCTCTAGAAATTTATCAAACAACATTAACATCATGCACAAGTAAAATTTTGCTGAATGAAAAAATTGTTATAGTAGTGTATCAACAGGGAACTGTCAGAAATTCAAACCAGATTCAGAGGGACCATGAAACAAGGAATATCATCATTGATGTCAAATTGATCTTGAACAGAAAGCAGAGAAGACTAGAAAGATGTTTACCTCTGTTCTGCAGATTGTTCAAAGGCATTAGATTGTGTGGATTGTAAAAAATTATGGACACCATTGGAAAGGATGGAAATTCCAGAACACTTAGTTGCATTCATAAGAAATCTGTACACAAACCAAGAGGCAGTTATCCAAACTAAACAAGAGGATACTATATGGTTTAAAATCAGGAAAGATGTGCATCCAGGCTGTATCCTTTCACCATGCTTATTCAACCTGTATGGTGATCAAATAAACCAGGAAGCTGGTTGTCCTAGTTATCTAGTGCTGCTATAATAGAAACACTGCAAGTGGATGGCTTTAACAAAGAAAAAGTGATTCTCTCAGTTTAGTAGGGTATAAGTCTGAAGTCAGTGCATAAGCTCCAAGGGAAGGATTTTTCTGTCTTTTGACTCTGGAGGAAGGTCCTTGTCATCAATCTTCCTTTGATTTAGGAGCTTCTGTACACAGGAACTCTGGGTCCAAAGGATGTGGTCTGCTCCTGGTGCTGCTTTCTCAGTAGTATGTGGACTGCAACTCTTTGTTCACTTGCCTTTCTTTTTGTCTGTTATAACATAAAAGGTGATAAAGGCCACACCCCTGGAAAATTGTCTTTACATTGGATCAGGGATGTGACCTGGATAAGGGTGTTGCACCCCATCCTAATTCTCTTTAATATAACTTAATCTTGCCTCATGAACCACAGGCAGACATTATGATTTACAACACATAGAATACTTGCATCAATCTCGAAATTGAAGATGACCACACAATACTGGGAATCGTGGCCTAACCAAGTGGACACATATTTGGGGGGGGCACAGTTGAATCCATGGCACTCTACCCTTTGGCCTCCCAAAATTCATGTCCTTGACACATGTGAAACACATTTGCCCCATCATATCAAAACGAAAGTCTTAAATCAACTCCAGCTCAAAATGTAAAAATTTTTCTTCTGTGAAATCTCAAATGTAAGTTATCTGCTTCCAAAACACAGTGGTGGAACAGGCACAAGCTACATGTTTCTGTTACAGTGGAGGACACTGGAGGGCAAGAAAGGATTATGGGTACCAGCAAGTCAGCTGAACCTATGACCATTACCCCTCAAGTCTTGAAAATAACACTCTGTTCTCTGAGACCACTGAGACACAATGGCCTTGCCCTCCAAACTCTAAGTATGGTGCTAGGTACTCTCTGAATTCTGAGTGGAGGGTTTCAGCACAGGGCTTCAACTCTGCCTTCAAGCACACTGGAATGGTAACTCTGCTCCCTTAGCTTTTGCTAACATTCTGCTAGTCTATCTGAGTGGCGATTCTATCCTTGGGAACACCCCAGGCCATGCTTCCACCCTTTGAGATCCCAGAGGTTGTAGCCGTGTCTTTTGAGACTGAGACAGCCGCTTCCTGTGTTCCTTGTCTCTTCAGCTTCTGCTTCCTGCATTCTTGGAGTCTTGGCCTTTTAGGTCTCTCCACCCGTGTCTTCCTTGCTGGAGCAAGCCCTGTAGCTCTACTGCTAAGTGTCTAGAGGCACCCTCCTCTACCAGTAAGCTTTGACCAGAAGGTACTCATCTCCCCTAATCCGTGGACTGGCAAGCCTATACCCATCAATAAGTGCCCACAAGGAAGGCTCCTGTCAAAGACACTTGCGTCACTCACTTCATGGGTCAGCTTCAGCATTGTTTCGTGGTATTTTCCTAGTTCTGTTGCTGCTGGTTCTCACTGCCACTTCTCCCCATCTTCACTGTCTCTAGTGTTAACAGGTCTGCTTACTTCCTTCCGAGACCTGTACCCATTCGCAGTTTCAAAGCTACTTCCACATTTTAGGTATCTTTCAGATCAGTATCCTACTCCTGGTACCAATTCTATGTTTGCTGTCTAGTGCTGTCTAGTGCTGTGTAGTGCTGCTATAACAGAAACACCACAGGTCAATGGCTTCAACAGACAGAAGCTTATTTCTTCAGTCTAGAAGGATAGAAGTTCAAATGAAGCTCTAGGGAAGGCTTTCTTTTGCCATCAGCTCTGGAGGAAGGTTCTTTTCATCAGTTTTCACTTGATCTAGAAGTTTCTCCATGCAGGACCTCTGGTCCAAAGGACATGTGTGCTCCTTATGCAGCTTACTTGGTTTTATGAAGTCCCCTTGTCTCTCTGGTCACTTCTCTCTCTTTATCTCAAAAGAGATTGGTTTAAATTGTAGACTAAGGTTGTAGATTTAGTTTACCTAACTGTTGCTAATCCCATCTCATCAATATAATCAATGTAGGATTAATAGTCCATAGGAAAAGCACAACAGTTGACAATATTGTGAACAGTTATACAATACTGGGAATCATGTCTTAGCCAAGCTAACAGATATTTTTGAGGGACGGAGTTCACTCCATGACACTGGACTATACAAAGAAGAATTTACCATCAGGACTGGAGGGAGACCCTTTAACTAACTGCCATATGCAGATAGTATATTGTTCCTTGCTCAAAGTAAAGGAGACTTGAAGACTTACTGATAAAGATCAACTACAGCCATCAGTATGACTTATACCTCCACATAAAGGAAACAAAATCCTCAAAACCAGTAAACATCATCACTGTAAGTGGAGAAGAGATTGAAATTGTCAAAAATTTCATCTTACTTGGATCCACAGTCAGTGTCTCTGCCAGCAGCTGTCAAGAATTCAAATGACATATGGCAGATCTGCTGTAAGATCCTTCTTTAAAGTGTTTAAAAGCAAAGATGTCACTTTGAGGGCTAGAATGTGCCTGACCCAAGCCATGGTGCTTTCAGTCACCTCTTAATGCATGTGAAACCTGGGCAATGAATAAGAAAGACCAAAGAAAAATTTTTGCCTTTGAATTATGATGTTGGCAAAGAATATTGAATATATCAGGGACTTCTAGAATGAACAATTTATGTCTTGGAAGAAGTGCCACCATAGTGCTCCTTAGAAGCAAAGATGACAAGACTAGATCTCACATACTGTGGACATGTTATCAGGAAGGCCTAGTCCCAAAGGAGGACATCATGCTTGTAGAGAGTCAGTGAAAAAGAGAAGACCTTCAATGAGATGAACTGACACATTGGCTGAAACAATGGGCTCAGGCATATACCAACATTTGTAAAGATAATGCGAGACTGAGCGTTGTTTTGTTCTGTGGCACACAGAGTGGCCATGAGTTGGAATCAACATAATGGCCCTTAACAACACTGGTCAGTCCTTGGAAAGTGTGTACCAATTACACAGCCGGCTGCAGTCAAAGACCAAAGAAAAAATGTCAAACCAAGTTCTTCACAGTCTATCCAGGAAATGTCAGTCAACCTGGACAAAAGTAGCATACTCTCTGAGGTGAAAAACTAGGGCAAAGAGAACTCCTCAAAGCTTAGAGGATATATCTTGCAAGCCATTTTTTTAAGAACCAAGGCAAAAGGCCACATAGAGGAAAAAGACAAAAGGCCCCATAGAAAAACTCATTTCAACTCAGTAGTCTTATGAAAGAGCTTTCTTAGTCTTCTCACTGCCACTTTAGCATCTTTCCAGAAATTCTCCAGTCAGTAAGAATGATTTTTTTTTTTAGAAAAGTCAATCAAAATTCATTTATTTAAAACCTGTTTAAAACAACTTTGTCTTCTTTCTTTTCCTTAAATAAGGCAGGCTCGTTTCTGCCTGAGGATTTTTGCAGGTGACTCTCCCTCTGTCCAAATTGTTTTTCTCACAGAATTTTATATGCCTTTCTTCTTTCTGTCATTTAATCTGAAAGTACCCTCTTCAGAGAAACTTTTCTTTACCACTGAATCCAAAGTAGTCTTATAATCAGTCATTCTCTATCCTCTTACAATTTTATTACTTTAATAAATTTGTACTACCTGATACTTTCTTACTTTGCTTCTCTTCTCACTGGAATATAATTTCCATTAAAGCAAGGCTCCTGTCTTGTTTACTGTGTATATCCTTAACATCTCTAACAGTCCCTAATCCATTGTAGGCACTCAGTGGTGTCATTGTGTTAATAATACATCAGAAATTGTTGTTACTTGCTTTTAGCAAAATTACAAGGATGGATATCTAGGACGTGACCCTGCTCCATTTTCATGTATATGTTTAGGACCTTAAAAAACATTTTTAATCAAGTATATGTATACAAAGTACTTAGACGCTTAGTGCTCAGTGAATTTCCACAAACTGAACCCTCTCACATAGCTGGCGCCTGAGTCGAGAACCAGAACATTACCAGCACCCCAGGTGCACCCCACCTCATGCTGCTTTCCAGTCATCCCCTCAGGACCCTGACACCTGTTTCTGGAGTAAACACCACATACCTATTGATATAAATTGAATTTATCCATTTTATGCTGGAATGATGAAGCATATGTTCTTTAGTATTTAGGTTATTTTTTTTCTCCTTTTTTGTGTGATATTTATCCATGTGGTTACATGTAGTTGTAGACGTTCTCAGGGCTGTATAATATGGAAATATATGACTTTGTCTACTGTTTATAAATATGTGGGTACTTTTCAGTTTAGGATAATTGTGATTAATACTGATAATGTCCTTTAGTGCTTATATGCTATTGAGTAGGTTTTGACTCAGAGATTCTACAGGACAGAGTAGAACTGCCCCATAAAATTTCTAAGGAGAGGCTAAGGACTTTGAATTGCTGACCTTTGGTTAGCAGCCTGAGCTTTTAACTGGTACACCATCAGGGCTTCAAAGCTAACTAGCTGGTTGAAATACAGCTGTGTACTTTCTATATTTTTTACAGACCTTAGATTTAATTTTTACATTTTGAGATTCTTTCTAAACTCCACTAGATTGCCAAGATGCTTCTGTTGCCACATGAAATGTTGTATAGAAAATAATCGCATTGTGCTTTTTTTATACTACAGTCCTCTTCCATTAGAACAGAAAACAGTTAACTCTATAAAATAATCACGTTTAAGAGATTGTAATGTGTTTTGTAGAGTTTCCTTATTAATCAGATTATTTTATGAGCTGAAGTTTTCATCAAATGTTGTATAATAATTTTGTTTTGGATCGATTCTTCTAAGCAATTTCAATTAAGGAGGCAGATTTAAACAGTGGATAAGAGTGGTTTCCAAGTGCCTCATTTGCAATTCTATCTGTGGGATTGTATGACGTGATTATCGTGACTCAAGCTCCCTATGTCTCAATTTCTTCATCTTCTTAGTTATATAATATTGATACTTCCATTATGTGAGTTTATACATGCAAAACATAGGCAATACTGTGTGGGATTTGATAATTCCTCAAATATTAGCTACTATTATTAGTTTGGACATCCTGATGGTGTAGCTGTTAAATGGTTTAGCTGTTAACCAAACCATTAGCGTCTGTGGCTAAAATCCCCCAGGCGCTCCTTACAAACTCTATGGGGAAGTTCTGTTCTGCCCTGTAGGGTTGCTATGAGTCAGAATTGACTCCATGGCAACAGGTTTATCATTAATATTGGAGGAATCCTGGTGGTACAGTGGTTAAGTGCTTGGTTGCTAACCAAAAGGTCAGTGGTTCAAGCCCACCAGTCACTTCATGGAAGAGCTGTGTGGCTGTCTGATTCTATAAAGATTTAGAACCTTGGAAACTATGTGGTGCATTTTTGTACTGTCCTGTAGGATCACAAAGGAGTAGAAATTTTACTTGATGGTAGTGGGTTTTTGTTGTGGCTGTTGTTAATTTTTACTATTAATATTAGCAGGTATTTAAAGGATTGGGCTAGTTAAATTAACTATATATGTTTATATCTCATAAATATAACTTTTCCCCAGGATTTAGAAATGAAGTTAATGCAAGTTTTTTTATTTGTTTGTTTTTTGTTTTCTTTATAGGTAGCAAAGACATACAATGGGAATTTGTACATGGTCTTCTTGAAAATGCTATTTATGGTGGACGTATAGATAACTATTTTGATCTTAGAGTTCTTCAGTCATATCTGAAGCAGTTTTTTAATTCTTCAACCATTGATGGGTTAAGCCACAGGGACAAGAAAAGCATTTTTCCATATTCTGTGTCTTTACCGAAGTCAAGCAGCATTCTGGTAGGTAAAAATAAGTATTTTTTATTCTGTCATCAGACACACATTAAAATAATTTTGTACACTATTAATTGTATGTTATTTTCTTTTAAATTTCTGATTATTTTTATTTCATGATGTGAATTATTACTCATTATGCCAGTATGTATGTGACCTGATTCTACAATCTCTAGTTAAAACAAAAACAACAACAAAAAAACCTATTGCCCTTGAGTCAATTTTGACTCATAGCGTCCCTATAGGACGGAATAGAACTGCCCCACAGTTTCCAAAGAGCGCCTGGTGGATTCAAGCTGTTGATGTACTGGCAGCAGCCATAGCACTTACTCACTGTACCATCAGGGATTTTATATGGTGTATAATAAGCCTTTGGGTACTTACTGAAGATACGCTGATTATCACATGAAAACAGGTGAATGTTTAGGCAAATCACGGTAGTAGGCAAGGAAAATTCAAAGATTGTAGGCTCGCTATGAAGACCTGGAGTGGGAGTGTCTACTATTTTGTAGCAGGCATGAAAGTGTTCTGATATACTGGAGAAGAAATTCTTAGATTATTTAATGAACATCTACCTTCATTTCTTGGTATGTAAATTTAAAGCAGGTCTAAATATAATAGGCATTTTACTTTGTCTTTCACAGGAACATTTTTATTTACAAGTGTTTATTGTAGAATTTTTAGTTTTTTTGCCCTGTGTATTTATTAAAGCTTCCTGAAGTAGAATCATCTGTTCAAAAAAATAGCATTAAGTATATTTCAAAGATTTCAGTTGTAGTTTATTTTGCTGCAAAACTATATTCATGTAAATGTTCAAATAACATTTCTATTATACAGCATTATAATTATATCTTTCTTTATGAATTATAAAGATGCATAGTCAATTTATGAAGCTATTTTCTCAGTATTGTGATATTTTCTGTCTTCCAAATATATTTCAAGAAAATTTCTTTATTGCAGCAACATAATTGTCAAAAACAAAATCATAAAAGCCCATGTTAAATATATTGCTTTTATTGATTATACCATATTATTAACTATCAATCTGTTTTATATATTCTTCATTTATTTATTCATTGGTTTAATGATATGTATTGAGCATCTGCTCAGTGAAGGTCTTTGTTCCAGGTATTGTGGATACAGTGGCACATGTGTAGGGAGTGTACCTGCTATTGGGAGAAACTGAGAGTGAAAGAGTAAAGAAATTGTCTCACACAGTTATCAGTTATGTAGTTATTTCAGCTAGTGTATCTCAATAAGTCTTTTGTCTGTTGGACATTCCATTGAAAAATAAAAATACGTAAAAATATATTTCATAAATGTACAGTAGCCAAGCCAAGTGCCGTTGAGTCGAGTCAGTGTACAGTAGAGTGAATTTTAATATACTGAACACATCAGTGTCACAAGCACCAGGATCAAGAGATCAAGAAACAAGACATTATCACCTCTGTATAGGCCTCCCTCTTGTTTTCTTCCCATTGGTACCTTCCAGACTAGGGTAACCACCATCCTGACTGTTGACAGCATAGATATGTTTTGTCTGTTTGGGACTTTATGTAAATGGCATTATACAGTATATACCCTTTTGTCTCTGAATGAGAATACTTCAGTCAGGACATGTGAGTGTCAGTTATTTTAGTGAACATGTCTGTTTTCTGTTAAATAGAAGAACCTAAGTCTAGATAGTAAGAGTTCCCAGTTATTTTGAAATGAACAAAGTTGTAACTGCAAAAGGTAGTAGTATTAAATTTACCAAGTACATGAGCATAGACACATGTATGCATTTACACACAGAATATGCATATACATATCTATATAGCCATACTCATACATACATACATACATATATGAATGTATGTGTATACATTATGATTGAACACCTTAAAGAAGTTTATGAATGTTGAGCTGTGTGGAAAAAAGAATTTGAAAGGGCAGTATGACTTCCTCAGATTTGAGATACTTAACATGTCCTTGGTATTCAAACTAAGTGGTCTTCCTGGAGTCTGATTGCTTCTTTGGTAGGACGTCAGGGGCAGCTTCCAAGAGTGAGAAAGGGTAATGGGAGGGCAGAGGATAGTCTCTTTACCATGACTTCAGCAAAAGCAGATCAGCTTTTCCTTGCTTTGTGTACTTAAATTCTGTATGGCAGTTTCATGTACATTTGAAAGCCACTACTATGGATATATCAATTGATGTCATTCTTTTTTGTGACGGTGTATCAAAAATGTTTAGAAACAAGATAGTTTTGTTGTAAGTTGATAAGTTTTAAATTTTTTGTGCATTATTTAACAGTATTTTTGGTTAAATATGTGAAATATTATTTGTTTCTACAAGTAGTAATTCATACTATCTACTCTTACATTTCCTACATTTGTAAGAATTCCATGACCATGAGATATATACTGCAATAGCTATGTTAAAAAAAAAAAAAAAAAAAAGACTTGGTTCTTCATGACACAGAACAAATAACAAAAAAATGCATTCTCATCTTTGGGCCAAACTACACTTAGTTTTTCATGGAGAGTCATAAGTGAGTAACTCTTCGGATGAACTTCCAACAACCCAAGCAGTGTTTAGAATAATTCTTGGAATGAATGATAGGATTATCAATGCATTTCATCACATCTCACCAGCAAACTGAAGATGGACTATGAAATTGCTTTGTGATAAAGTGATCTATAAAGTAGTGCTTATTAATGTGTCAGCATTTGTAGGTCTAGGGAGTTTCCAGAAAACAAACCTACTGCTGTCAAGTTGATTCTGACTCATAGGTACCCTACAGGACAGAGTAGAACTGCCCCATAGTGTTTCCAAGGAGCGTCTGGTGGATTCAAACTGCTGACCTGTTTGGTTAGTAGATGTAGAACTTAACCCACTGTGCTACCAGGGTTTCCAGTAAGTTTTTTAAGATGTCACTGGAATGTTTGTCATTTTAGTTTAGCATAAGTAGAGCTACACCCTTTAGTTTGATTTTTGGTAGGTTACTAGAAGCCAAGCCAAGTGCCGTTGAGTCAGATCCGAGTCATGAAAGATAAATATTTATAGGAATCTCTTGAAAACGTCTAACACAACGTCTTATACATAGAAGATGTAGCAAAAGCAAACTCTTCTGTTGAGTTGGTAGTTGATTCTGAAAGCAACACTTTAGAGCACAGTAGAACTTCCTGATAGGATTTCTAAGGCTGTAGTCTTAACAGAACCCAACTGCCATATCTTTTCTGCTGTAAAGCAGCTAGTGAGTTTGAACTGCTGACCTTTAGATTAGCAGCGGAATGTTTTAACCACTGTGGCACTAGTGCTATTTATGTTAGATATAAAACTAAATCCTAAACCACTGCCTTGAAACCATTAAGACTCACAGTAACACTATAGGACTGAGTAGAACGAACCCCTGGAGTTTTCAAAGCTCTAAATCTTTACAGAAGCAGATTGCCCCATCTTTCTTTTGTAGAGCTGATAGTGGGTTGAAACAGCTGACCTTTTGGTAAACAAAGAGCAATTTAATCATTGCACCACCAGGACTTCTAAATAATTGGGATGGCCACTCAAGTGTATATGTCTTTTAATCAATTCAGGAGTCTTTTCAATGTAGAGAATTAGGATAGGAAATACAGTATCAAAAAACTTAAGTAAAAGTGGAACAGACAAAGAAAACCAGTATTTCCCATAAATAACTGAGTTGGTATCAGATAGATTTATCTGGAAAATGTAAAGTAATTAATATTTTAATAAATAAAGTAATTAATATTTTAATAATTCACAATATCTGTTTTTCCTGATTTCCGTGGTTGTAAATTCAAACTTCGGAGAAAAAATGTTTACCTTTTTTGTATTTAGGATTACCGTGCCATCATTGAAAAACTTCCAGAGGATGACAAACCTAGTTTCTTTGGTCTGCCTGCCAATATCGCTCGCTCATCTCAGCGCATGATAAGTTCTCAGGTAACCAAAAAGAACTGTGCCTGAAAGAAACATTAAATTTTATTTAAACTACAGACTTTTGAGGTGTAATTAAAACCATCTTCTTTTGGTTTCATTTAACAATAGATTCCACAGCTTTGCTTTAAAGAAATTTTAGATGAGCCAAATAGTTCTATATTGATGTATTTTCTGAAATTAGTAAAATAACGTTGAACACTGTCATCTTGATACAGAATGTTTTGTTTTATAACTGCAATTTATTTTCTTAAGGCTGCTTTAAATTTATACAATTAAATGTCTCACTAAATTTAATATTTTTATAATAAATGTCAAATACAGGTATATAATTTTCTTTTACATGTTAGTTTATAAAAGATACTTTTAAATATTTTATATAATTTTATTTATGAATATACATATAAAATTGTGGGAAATATGAATTTTCAGATTGAGATATAGAAAAATGTTATCCATGAAGAATAGCACTAACATGAATAGGGATACCCTGGTGGCATAGTGGGCAAGTGCTATAGCTGCTGACCAAAACGGCTGGCAATTTGAATCCACCAGATCCTACTTGGAAACTCTATGGGACAGCTGTACTCTGTCCTATCATGTCTTTGGAATATCTTCTTGAAATTTTGGCTACCACTATCCCAAACTGAATTAATCATCTATGCCAGCCAAGTGCTGTTGAGTCGCATGTATAGCATTTTATAAATTCTCTTCTAACGTTTTCATCATACTACAATATAGTTACTCATTAATGGTATATGTCTCATTTAAATGAAGTTCTCTAATAGCAAGAAAAAATTTTGTTTGTAACCAGCATCAGTTTAATCTTTTGAATGAAATTGAAATATAATAAAATCTCAATTAAATTTTTTCCATCTCTGTTAGTTAATTGCAGAAGTAAACCGGTTAACCTTTTATAGTCTCTTAATTGACTAGCCATATTTGTAGTAAGGCTTTTTGGGGTAAGGGGGTAGAAGTAAAGAAGCAGTAAGAGATACAGGGGTACATTTTTGATCTGTGTCACAGGTGGTGCTGAACAGAGCTTGGCTTGGATATAGGGCAGAGCTTGAATATAGATTATCATTATAAAACAAAATTTGGTTTTATTTCTTTTCAGTAATTCTATATAAGGAAGTTTTTTTATTATTTAAAAAAAGCAAAAACAACAAACCAGTAACAACAAAACATTTGGGTTTATTTATTTATTTAATTTAATATGACTGAGTAAAAATGTACATTCCCGTATAAGTTTACATGCACAACTATATGCAGCTTCCACTGCTCTCCCTGTCCGGTGACAGCATACTATTGCTCTCTGCTCCATACATGTCTCATCCTCCCGACAGTCTCCTTTCCCCTCCTCTCCACCGACTCTCCTTCCTCCAGCCAGAGGTCAGCAGGGTGATATCCTATAGATGTATAGAACCATAAAGTGCATCCAATATATGGTCACTCTGCATTGCCGAGTCCAATCCATTCGTGCCCAAAAAGTGGACCTTCGTTATGGTTTATGGGTAAGGGCAGCATCAGAGCCAGGGGCCATGCTCTCAGGGGAACCCCGAAACTGCTGGACCATCAACTGAGGTCTTTTAGTGGAGATCTCAGGATGCACTCCTTTTTATTCTTGTGTTGCCAGTGAAACTCAACTCTGTGATTTCCATCGCGGCTATCACTGGCGGTAGCCGGGCACCATCCAGTTTTTCCGGTCCCAAGTCGATGTCGGCATCCACTCATGTGGATCACTCTATCTTCTGGGTTGTCTTTGCCCCATGTCATTTTGGTCCTCAGTGAGCATCCATTCCTACTGAGTTGGGACCATTGGCTGTGCCCTCAGATGGCAGCTTGGCAGCTTTTAAGACCCCAGACGCCACTCACCAATGTGAGGTGCAGAGAGCCCTCTTAGCAAAACACTAGTTGTGCCAATTGGCCTTGATTTCGCCTAAGAGCATGGTCCCCTGCTCCCGCCCCAGCTACACTATCCTTGCAATATTGAGTTAAGATGGAAGGAGTACTCAGGTTATGCTGAAGTCCACTTAATGTTGTTCTTGTTTCTAATGTGTGCTATCACCGATTTCTCCCAACCAGATTTCTAGCAACTATCCAATCAAAACCCTCCCCACACCCTTGCAGCTGTCAAAGAGTCTTTTCTTCTATACACAAGTCTGTTTTTGAGATCTTAACATAGAGGTCTCATACAATATTTGTCCTTCTGTCACTGACTACTTTTGCTCAACATAATGTCTTCCAGTTGAAACCAGGTTAGGAGATGTTTCCTGGAATCATCATCATTCTTTATCATTGCATAGTGCTCCATTGAGTATATGTACCATAGTTTACCTATCCATTCTTCTGTTGTTGGGCATCTGGGTTGATTCCATCTTTTTATTATTGTGGACTGTGCTGCGATAAACATTCTGGTGCATGTGTCCATTGGTGTCAAAGGCCTTGATTCTGTATGATATATCCCAAGTAGTGGAATTACTGGGTCAAATGGTATATCGATATCCATTTTTTTAAGGAAGTGCCAAATTGCTTCCAAAGAGGCTGGACCATTTTGCAACCCCACCAACAGTGTAGCAGGGTTCCACTTTCTCCACAGCCTCTCCAGCATTTGTTGTTTTGTGTTTTTTGGATCATAGCCAATCTTGTTGGGGTGAGATGGTATCTCATTGTCGTCTTGATTTGAATTTCTTTAATAACTAAAGATCGTGAACATGTCTGCATGTGTTTTTTGGCTGCCTGGATCTCCTCTTTAGAGAAATGTCTGTCTGTCTCCTTTGCCCATCGCTTAATTGGATGCTTTATCTTCTTTTTAATGATATTTTGTAGTATCCTATAGATTATGGAGATCAGGCGTCTGTCTGACATAAAGTTGCCAAATATTTTTTCCCATTCTGTGGGTGTTCTTTTAATTCTATTAATAAAGTCTTTGGATGAGCAAAAGTGTTTGATGCTTAATAGTTCGCATTTATCTATTTTCTCTTCTGTTGATTGTGGTTTCTTTGACAGATTTTGGAGTCTGCCCACATTGTGTATTAAAACTTCCATTGTTGTTCCTACCTTTTCTTGGATGAGTCTTATCGTTTTAGATTTGATATTTAGGTCTTTTATCCAGTTGGAGTTGGTTTTTGTATGAGGTATAAGATATGGATCTTGATTCAGTTTTTTGCAGATGGATATCCAATTTTGCTATCATCATTTGTTGAAGATACTGTTTTTACCCCAGTTTAATGTCTTAGGGCCTTTATCGAATAGCAACTGTTCATAGGCAGATGGTGTCATCTCTGGGGTCTCAATTCTGTTCTATTGATCCATCTGTCTGTTCTTGTACCAGTACCAGGCTGTTTTGACCACTGTGGGAGAGTAGTATGTTCTAAGCTCGGGTAATGAGAGGCCTCCCAGTGTGTTCTTCTTCTTTAGTAGTACCTTACTTATCCAGGGCTTCTTCCCTTTCCAAACAAATTTGGTGATTTGTTTCTCCATCTCATTAAAAAATGACGCTGGAAGTTGTATTGGGATTGCATTATATAAGTAGGTTGTTTGGGGTAAAATAGACATTTTCACAATGTTAAGTCTTCCTATCCATGAGCAGGATAGGTTTTTCCATTTATCTAAGTCTCTCTTGGTTTCTTGTAGTAAGGGCTTGTAGTTCTCTTTGTAAAGGTCTGTTATTTCTCTGGTTAGATTAATTCCTAGGTAGTATATCTTCTGAGGGGCTAACGTAAATGGTATTGATTTGATAATTTCTTCCTTAACAGTCTCGTTGTTGGTATAAAGGAATCGTACTGATTTACTTATGTTTATCTTGAATCCTGAGACTTTGCTAAACTCTTCTATCAATTTGAGTAGTTTACTTATAGATTCCTTGGGATTCTCTGCATATACAATCATATCATCTGCAAACAGGGAGATTTTAGCTTCTTCTTTGCCGATGCAGATGCCCTTTATTTCTTGGTCTTGTCTGATTGCTCTGGCTAGAACTTCTAGTACAATGTGAATAGGAGAGGTGAGAGTGGGCATCCTTGTCTAGTTCCTGATCTCAAGGGAAAGTCTTTCAGTCTCTCTCCATTCAGGATGATGCGGGCAATTGGCTTTGTATAAATGACCCTTATTGCGGACCCAGCTCCATGCGCCGTCCAAGACAGAGGAAAAAAAAGTCAAAATGGTACGTTTGCCTTCAGTCCCTGAGAGCCTGGGTTAGCCAAGAGCGGGAGTCAACAAAATAGACGAGGTTTTTTGCTCAGTGGTATGAAGTCCAAAGTAACAGCCCTGTGCCATATCCTGGGGCTGATTAGATGATCAGAGGACTCTGTTTGATTATCAATTCAGGTCTTGGTTTCCAGAGAGACATGAGAAGACATGTGCTTAGTCCGCCATCTTGACTCCGCCCTCAACATTTGGGTTTTTTTCATTGATTGAGATTAAATAACATTATCTAATATATAAAATAAGCATAGACTCCCTACAATTACTTGTATATTTCAGTATATTCCTTGATCCACTATGCAGTTGAAAACTGTATCCCAGAAAAGTCAACGTAAATATTTTTAAAATGTTTCACACGCATACACACATAAAAAATTCCATCAAGTGAATTTCAACTTTTATCGACCCTACACGACAGAGAACTGCCTCATAAGGTTTCCAAGGAGCATCTAGGTGATTTACTCTGACAGCCAGTGGAATTTCCTAGTCTGTTGACCTTAGTAGCCTTAGCTCTTAATCAGTATGCCACTGGGGTTTCCTAAAAATATTTCAGTAAACAAATTTCCTAAATGGAGAGCTTTTCTGATGTATAGTAGAATTGCTTATTTGCAGAATAGTGACTGTGGTAAGCTACTGAAATATGATTGTTTTGCAGAATATAAATGTTTGCTGCAGAACAGTGCAGCATGGTATAAGGATAAATATATTTTCTAGTAATCTCTGAAAATTTCCATTTTAAGATTAACTTTTTAAACACAAAGACATACTGACAAAAAAGCCAAAATTCCTTAATTAGTCATGCTGGAGAATTTGGAATCATTTCTCCAGTTTAGTTTACTGTGGACTTTAAAACTGAGAATCAACCACCTGCTGCCAAGTCAACTCCAACTCCTGACAACCTCATATGTTGCAGAGTAAAGTAAAAAAAAAAAAAAAAATCCACAACTGTTGAGGTGATTTCTACTCATAGTGAACCTGTAGGACAGAGAAAGGCTATGCCCATAGGGTTTCCAAGGAGTGACTGATATATTCAGCAGTAACTCTTGACCACTGTACCACCAGGGCACCAGTACCAAAACCAAAGTCAATTCCTTTGCCATTGAGTCTGTCTCTGCTCATGGCAGCCCTATAGAACAGAATAGAATTGCCGTGTGAAGCTTCCTGAGAGCACCGGGTGCATTCAAACTGCCAAATTTTGGTTAGCAGCTGTAATGCTTAACTGCTACACTACCATAGTTTCCAGGGCTCCAATGGGTCCGTGCAAATGAGAAGTTTAAAAGATTTATAAGTACCATTTTTGAAAAAATAACCACAAGTAGTATTTCTCAGTATCACTTATTTTGCCATGGAATTTCTTTGATTTAGAATCCAATAATGTATTTTTAAGGCATCTTTTAGCATTTTTTCATTTATTCCTTAGCCCAGTGTTGACGTTTCCATTTTAAGAAAGAGGAAATAGAAGGGATAAATACCATGCAAGCTGATAGGAGAATTACATATTCCTGGTCTCTTAAATGACTGTACAGCTCTTGATTCTTTGTATTACTTTGTCATAGCACTGCCTATCCTGGTTTATATGCACTGTTCCAGTCAGCAACTTCTAGAATCAGGAGTGAAAATATAAAAGAGCTAGAAGGTATAGAAGAATGAAGAAGAAAAATAAGATATTTTAAGGGGAGAAAACATATCTCTGGTCTTGGAACATTAACAGTGAAAAGAAAATACGTAATTGAAAATGTGTTTAAAAACTAACACATAAAAGGAATTGTTTTTGTTTCAAAAACATAAAATTTTTATTTAACTAAGATTATGTGAAGTAGTATGTACTGGTCCCACCGTCATGTATTACAAACCAAGCTATGTTTTACTTAGATTTCTTCTAGCGTTGTTATTTCCATCTTCTCCCATAAACTGTTGTCTGGGTTTTAGGCGTATCTTATGTCAACCACTAAATTTGTGTCAGTGATGATGATGAAGATTTTTATATATATTTTTCACCTAGAAACAGGTTTTGTACTAAGTACTTCACATGCATGATCTCATTAATTTCCAACAAAGCCCTCTGGTTTAGATATTGTTACTGATTTCATTTTAAAGTTGAGGAAATTAAAGTCAGAGTAGTCTTATTTTTCTCAAGATTACATTTTTAGTAGCTATTAAACTGAGACTTGAAAGTATTAGTGAATACTAGTGCTACATGCGTACATGACATACTCATAGGACAGTGGTAAACTATTGATTTTTGAGCTTTTTTGTATTATGAGATTCAGTATCTTTTCTCCATAGAGGTTTCAGTTTCCACACAGTGAAAATTAGCTAAGGGAAGCTAATTGGTAGTTTTTTGTTTTGTTTTGTGTATTAATAGCTCTTGGGAACTAAGAGCACTAGAAACTCTTTAATTACAAATGGGTATTTTGATGTATATTTTACAGATACGGAAGCCTGGAAGAGAAATAAATCAGTTAAAAAAAATTTGCTAAGAAAATCTGCTAAAGAATTTTGACATTAAAAATAAATATTTTGCAATTCAAATCTCATTGGCTGCCACACATCTTCCTTACCCTGTATTCTCAGTGATTCTTCAGAGCATTGAAATTGTGTTATAGTTTGAGCAGAGCCTTTATATGCAAGTAAAATTTTGTGAAAAAATTATTAGGTAATTTAAGATGTGTGATTGTTCAGTATTATTGAAAAATGCCAATGTGATTTTGTGGTAAATATTCATTAAAAGATTGAACAGAATATGTGTACATTGCTGATCTTAATACCTTAGAATCTGGATATCTTACACTTATGATAATGTCTTAAATTTAAAAAATTAGACTCTGAGGTTATATAAACGAGCAGCCGTCGTAACTACTGCCTGACTAGAATGTTCCAAGTGCAGTGGCTGCATTAGTTGTCAATGCTGGGAGAGATCATGAAATGAGTAGGAATTTACTCTGCTGACAATAAATGTAATTAACAGTATAAAAATAAATTATAGTTGGTCAGAGCCTTGAAAAGCTTATGGGGCAGCTCTGCTCTGCACACATGAGGGTGCCGTGAGTAGGAAGCAACTTGATGACAACTAATGACATCTTTCAGACTGTGGTCATTGTTAGCCACTGAGGTCAGAATTATCTGGGAAGTTCTATAAAATGGTGGGTTCCTAAATCTCATTGCTAGTCTATAAAAATCAGACTTTCTAGAAGTAGAACTTGGTAATCAGTACTTTTTACAAAGTTTTTGGGTAGTTGGTTAGGACCCTCAGTTTTGGAGAGCATCAGTATTAGGCAGATCTGGGAGAAACAGCTGAGAAATTCTCATTTTGATACTCTAAAATGACATGAAGTCTACATAGCGGATTCATTTTATAAGTTAGTAAAAAAATTAAAAATCACATTTCTCAATCATAGGCTCTGAAATTAAAAAAAAAATTAAGCCATAAGGCACTGTAATGCTGGAACAGATTCTAGAAATTATTTAAAAGTGTAATTTGGAGACGCATTTAATTACTAAGGTCACATAGCAGGAAGCAGTAGGCCCAGCACTCTACCCCGGTTTCTCAGATTATTGAATTTCTTCTCATAGCAGGCTATCTTCTACAATTCAAAAACAGAATTTTTCTCCCCAAAATGAATCATTTACATATAGGAATTTCCTTAAAGTGATAGCATCCAGTTTTGCTTTTCAATAAAAAAAGATAAAAGAAATAAAAGAAAAAAACAAAAGAAAAATAAAGCATTTATCTTATAGTGAATTCATGATTTTGTTCCATGACAATGAAAATAATGTCTTCTTACTGAATATATTAAAGATTTTATACTTTTGCAATACTGAGCTTTAATTTATAGAATTAATGGATTAATGGAAATGATCAAGTATAATTCTTAGAATAGTCTTCAACAAAATGACTGACCTCCCCACCCCACCTTTTAAATTAGTGAATCCCTGGGCCAAAATACCTTATATTGTCATTATGAAATCTTAGTGCAAATGCTCCTTACTTTTGTTCATCTAGTAGGTACCCTACATGATTCAGGAAAAAATTAAAAGTTGTTTGAATCGACTTTTATGTAAGTAATTCTTTCTAGAGAGATTTTAGATATAGGCCAGTGAGATATGACCTCCAGACAAAGATTTTCATAAAATCTTAAGCCAGACCAACTTTATCAAGGAAATACAATCTTCTAACAAAAATGATGGACAACATTTTGATATCCTATCGTTGGTAATAGAAATAGTTATTTTTCTTGCAGTTCCTTCCCACCTAACTCAGAATAAAAACATTCAGTACAAAAGTCTACAAGACCCTGCCAGCCAAGGCCGTCTTCTCCCTCCCTTTGTCTACTAATCTGTCCCTTGCTCGCTCTTTTCCAGGCACCGTGGCCTTGAGCTACTGTCCCAAAGCTTTTACTACCTCCTTTTCTCTTCTGATGGAAACCCTGGTGGTGTAGTGGCTAAGAGCTGTGGTTGCTAACCAAGAGGTTGACGGTTTGACTCCACCAGGCACTCCTTGGAAACCTTATGGAACAGTTCTGCTGCCATATAAGGTCACTATGAGTTGGAATCAACATGACAGTAAAGGATCTAGAGTGACATGTTTCCTTTCTCATAGTAATAACTAGATCACTGGTGGTTTGTGTGGCTGGTGGAGAACAGACAGAGGAGTAAGAGTTACAGGCAGTGGCAGTAAACTGACCCTGTTGGCCCCAAAGTGTAGAGGGTTTGGGCAGGCAATTGAGATTGATCACACTGCCTATTAGCTTTAATCCAGCTCTAAAAAGTACATGTTTATTTCTCTGTAAGAGGTATGTATTGTTCTTGAAGAGTTAGCTATGTCTTGTTTCTTTTCCCTAAGCATGGTTTTTAAAGTCCAGAGCTTTGTTAGTTTTCCATAAACTCAATAGGGATTTGATAAAATTCTTGAAATGTATTATATTTATTCTTAAAATGTAATAAGACGATTTTTTTTTTAACTGCCAAAGAGTTGAGGATTGCTAGTGTAGTAATTTTAGCAACGTTTCATTGAATGGCTTTTATGAACCCAGCAGCTGTGGTTACTCATACTTAGCAGCTGCAGTTATCCAGAGTCAAATGGTTCTTCATCAATTATTAGAGAAGTCACAAGTTCCTGGTAATTTCATTTTTGAAACCAGAAAGCTTACGTTGGCTGTTTTTCCTTGGATATCTTTCCATTATAATGTATTAACCTATATTTCAGAAGCATATTTATTAGCTACAGCCTTGCCATTAGCATCATCCTCAAGAGATGATAGATGCATGTTTTTATGCACAATGTGCTTATTTTGATTTCTAAATTTTCAGTACTTTTCACATTTTGAGTTCTAAGATCATTTAAGGAAGAAGCCAGTAAGTTGCAGCATTTGTATATCTATTTCTTTTTTTAATGTATATTGTATGTTAATGTTTTCAAATGTTTATATAGAAATACCAAGTTTATTTCACTTCTCACTTTTGTAGGTTACCATTCAGTAAGAAATTAAAATATCTTTTACTTTGAAAGATGGAAATTAAAGGGAAAGAATTAAGCGTTTGTTTTCTGTTTCTTTTGTAAAATATATTTAATAATAATGAAAGTAAGGTTGATGAAGGAAATTTCTTTGAGGAACGCTTGCTAATTAATATAAAAGGAATGAAAGAATTTGAAAACTTGCCCTTTTACAAATTGTAATAAAAGAATTGATTCAAACAATGATTATCAAAGGTTGAAATATTAGATGGAAAATTTGCAAGTGAAGGATCAGTAGTCAGTGACCAATCTTAGCAAAGCAAAGAGGAGCTACTGTGAATTTCTTGAGGTGATGCATTATGAGGTATACTTTCCAAAGTATTCTTTCAAAAAAAAAGAAAGCCTAATCAAGGCATTTAGAACTGATGACACAACTAGGTCCAGCATTTGGGATGTTTTGCAAGGTAACTGACTCATCTGCTTGCAGGTCAGTGATAGCAGAAAAGGACTGCCAGAGGAACTACTCTGTATGAAGGAGATTTAAAAGATGTAACAGTGACTTGACCTTTCTGTAAATACTGATTCCCACAGCCCAAGTTAAACAAATTTTTGAGACCATCAGGGAAGTGTAAATAATGGCTGGGAATTAGACACTGAGGAGTTTTTGGAAATCCTGGTGGTGTAGTGGTTAAGTGCTACAGCTGCCAACCGAAAAGTTGGTGGTTCAAAACTGCCAGGCAGTCCTTGGAAACTCTATGGGGCAGTTCTCTGTCCTATAGAGTCTCTTTGAGTTGAAATCCACTCGACAGAAGTGGTTTTGATTTTTGGATGAATTTTTATTAACTTTTGTTAGGGGAGATAATGGCATTATGGTTATGTCCATTTTTAATGTTTTTTTTTAGAAATACATAAGAGTAGGTAGGATTTAGGAGCTCTGGTGGTACAGTGGTTAAGTGCTCATCTGCTAACCAAAAATCCTGTGGTTCAACCCACCAGTCTTTCCTTGGGAGAAGGATGTGGCCATCTTCTTTTGCCAAGATTACAATGTTGGAAACCCTATGGGGGCAGTTCTACACTATCCTATAGGGTCTCTGTGAAGTTGGAATCAGCTTCATGAGTTTTTTTTTTTTGTTTTGTTTTGGTCTGCTTATGTAGGAGTTAAATAACATGTAGCCTGGTATTGTTTTAAAACACTTAGGGAGTAATAACAAAAGATAGTGAAATAGGGTAGTTGAATTCTGGATAATAAGTTCCTTATATATCTTTGAAAGTGTTCTTAAATCAATTTTTGTGTATATTTGAAAATGTTTATAATAAGATTATAAAGTATGAATATAGATCTTGTTGATCCAGTCATCCAATTGAAGGTAGACAGCTGTTAGTACCTGCTTCTAAAAAGGTCTTGTTGACAGATAATCACCTGACAGCCCATCACAGTTACAGTATAGGCCTGGCAGGTACCAGCGCCCCCGTGGCAAATAGGTAACTAGTAACCAAAGAGGCAGTTACCATGCCTCTCTTGGGAGCCAGTGGTAGTTTTAGCCACTAGTTCCTGGGGGCAACATCAAAAGCCACTGCCAGGTACTGGTGACAAAGACTGCAGCGTTTGTGTTCAGTGACAACATCAGCTTTCCTCACTTTCTTTTCCACCAGAACAATCAGTATTTTAATGACTCTAAGCCCAGCTTTTCAAACTCAGCTTTACTGAGATGTAATAGAAACTCAATAAACTGTAAATATTTAGGTTGTATTATCTGGTTGGCCATTCAAATCCACCAGGTGCTCCTTGGAAACTCTATGGGGCAGTTCTACACTGACCTGTAGGGTTGACCTGACTCAATGGCCGTGGGTGTTTTGAATAATCTAGTAAGTTTTGATATATGTATATATGGAGAAAGTTCCCCTTTTGCAAGAGGCGTATGTTAACATCAGAAATATAACCTTCTAAGTATTCCTCTATATCTTACTTTAATCTCACTGTTTAATTTTTACAATATGTGTAGCATATAATATGGTTTGTTAAATCTTGGTGTGGTTGATAACACAGTTAAATGTATTATACCTGGACAGACATCAGAGAGCACATGAAAATGTTAGTGTGTGATGAGACTACTGATTAAGTAAATTTTTTTGTTGTGAGGTGCCATTAGTCAATTCCAACTCGTAGTGACCCTGTACACAACAGAACAAAGCACTGCCTGGTCCTGCACCATCCCCATAGTCACTGCTGTGTTTCAGCCTGTTTCTGCAGCCACTGTGTCAGTCCGTCTTGTTAAGGGTCTATCTCTTTTTTGCTGACCATCTATTTTACCAAGTGTGGCATCTTCATCCAGGAACTGGTCTTGCCTGGAATTTTCCAGTGAACAACTGGTGAATTCGAACTGGTGATCTTTTGTTTTGTAGCCAGAGCTTTATCATTGCATTATTAGGCCTCCTCTATAATTTTGATAATCCATAAATATTGAAAATAGAAAAATCATTGGACTGAAGTTAAAAATGATACTTAATGAATTCCTGTTCATCTCAAACATACACATATATATAATCAGTAGATGTATGGATACATAGATAAACTAATCTACTATAAATGTTATCTAAAAAATGAATTTTTTTCAGTTTTTATGCAAATTGATTTATTTCCTGAGAAAAATAGAGGTTGTCTTTTTTTCCCCAATAATTATGTGTTGAATTATCTTTTCTTGTCTTCTTGGACTAACTAGGTCTTTTGTATGCAATGCTGAATAAAAGTAGTAACAGTAAACATCTTTGTTATGCTTTGATTTTAAAGGAAATTAAAAAAGCATATTTGATCATTGATTGCTGTATTTGCTGTGTTTATAGGTACAGTTATCAGATTAAGTAAGTTTTTTTAGTATTTCTGTAGCTTCAGTTAGCCTTTGTTGTATAACTGCCCCTCTCTTGGTTAGAAGCCAAATACTTAACCTCTGCACGACCAGATCTCCCACAGTAGCCATTAGAGAGCTATAAATCAAAATTACAATTAGATAGCATGTCACCCTGATAATAATAGCATTGATCAAAAGAACAGAAAATGACAAATGCTGACACGGTTGTAGAGAAATTAGAATGCTTACACACTGCTTGTCAGGATGTAAAATAGTACAACCACTATGGAAAACATTATGATACTTCCTTGAAAATCTAGAAATAGAAATACCACATGATCCATCAATTCCACTCTTAAGTACATATCCTAGGGAAATGAGAGCCATGACACAAAGAGGTATATGCGCACTCATGTTCCTTACAACATTTTTTACAATATTAAAAGCATAGACACAACGTAAGTGTCCATCAGTGAATAAATGAACAAACTGGTACATATATACAATGGAATTCTAAGCAACAATAAAAAATAACGATGAATCCACAAAGCATCTCACAGTGCAGTAAAATCTACAAGACCTTATGCCAAGTGAAATAAGTCAATCACGAAAGAGCAAATACTATGTGATACCACTATGATAAAAACTCAAGAGAAGGTTTACACATGGAAAGAAACATTCTCTAATGGTTACCAGCAATGGAAGAGTGGAAAGGACAAATTACTAACTAAATAGTAAAAGCATGTTAAATCTGTTGAAGGGAAAGGCAGCAAACAATATGGAGGAAGTCAGTACAAGGTGATCAAGGCAAAGGAAGACACTGAGAGGCCCATGAGAATAAAGACTGTGCAAGTAGTAGAATGACATCAAGAACATCATATGTGAAAAAAGCAACATGTTATTAAAAAGGAAAGAGAAGACCCAATTAGTTATCAGAAGAAACTCTGAAACTTTCTCTTGAATGTAAAATACTTAAAGTGAAAGATAAAAATGGTTAAGTAAAATAGCTGAACTGAAGATTTCAGTGGGCACCTCAGAAGATAAAGTATTATGATGACATGGTCGAAGACTTTGAGTTAAGAAACCAAAAGAGAAGAACACACGCTATATTTCTCAAGCTGAATGAACTTAAGAAAAAAACTCAAGGCACAGGTTGCAAATTTGAAGGGTTCTGTGAGTAAAACATTGAACGACACAGAAAGCATCAAAATAAGATAGAAGAAATACACAGTCATAGTACCAAAAATAATTGGCTAACATTGAACCGTTTCAGGCGGTAGCATATAATGAAAAAATGATAGTACTGAAGTAAGAAATCCAAGCTGCACTTAAAGCATTGGTGACAATCAAGTCTCTAGGAATTGACAGAATACAAATTGAGAATTTCAACAAATGGATGCAGCTTGTCCTTGTCAAGAAATTTGGAAGACAGCTACCTGGCCAACCAACCAGAAGAGATCAATTATGTGCTCATTACAAACAAAGATTATTGAGCAGAATTTAGAAATTACTGAACAATATCATTAATATCACATACAAGTAAAATTTTGCTGAAGAGCATTCAAAAGTATTTGCAGCAGTACTTCAACAGAAAACTGCCAAAAAGTCAAGCTGGATTCAGAAGAGTATGTGGAACAAGAGAGGTGACTGCTGATGTTGGATGGATCCTGACTGAAAGCAGAGAATACCAGAAAGGTGTTTGCCTTTGTTTCGTTGACTATGCAAAGGCATTCAACTGTGTGAATCATAACAAATTTTGAATAACATTGCAAAAAATGGAAATTCCAGAACACTTAATATTACTCATGTGGAACCTGTACAAACATAGCCATGATTTTGAGCATATCCCAGGACCAGGCAGTGTCTCATTCTGTTGTACACAGGGTGCCTATGAGCTGTAACCTCCTAGATGGCACCTAACAACAATATTGTAAATACAGTAACACGCACAATGCTGTAATAATAATGATTAATGAGTGGATATGTAGATAGATATATGTACCAAATAGGCATGGGATGTAGTATAGGAGTATATCCAAGTGAATAGAGAGGTATGATTCTGGGTATTTTATATACATATTTATTTTTGTGCTGCTTGTGCATTCATTTATGTGACAAAGTACATAGGGGGAATGGTTATGGAAACTTCTTAGACATAGCCAAATACCACGTGGGACTCAGTTACCGGCCTTGAGGGCTAAGAGCTATAGTCTCAATGGGACATACAAGTCAGTTGGCATAACTTAGTTCATAGAAATAGTATTTTAAATCCTACTTTGATAAATAGTGTCTAGAATCTTAAAGACTTGTAAATGCCATCTAGTGTACAGCTATTGGTCTCTTCCTGTCTGGAGCGAAGGAGAATGACGAAAACCTGAGATTCAAGGACTGGATTAATCTGGAGGACTAATGGTCTACAGGAACCACAGCCTATTTCAGCCTTAGACAAGAAGATTCAAATGGTGCCCAGCTGCTACAGCTGACTGTTGTGATCAGAAACATAGTAGCAGGTCTGAGTTGGAATAGGAGAAAATGTAGAACAAAATTCAAATTCAAAACAAGACCTGACTCACTGGTCTTGTAGAAACTTCAGGAGCCCCTGAGACTCCAGCTGTATTACCCCTTGTGTTTGTCATCTAATTCTGCTATAACAGAAATACTGAAAGTGCATGGCTTTAACAAAGAGAAGTTTATTCTCACAGTCCAGTAGGCTACAAGTCTAAATTCAGGGCATCAGCTCCTGGTGAAGGCATCCTCTTTCTGTTGGCTCTGGAGAAAGATCTTTGTCATCAGTCCTCCTTTGGCCTGGGAACATCTCAGCCCAGGAACTTCAGATTCAAAGGCTGCCTTCTGCTCCCAACACTGCTTTCTTCATGGTATGAGGTTCCTGTGTCTCTCTGCTTACCTTTGTCTTTTAGATCTCAAAAGAGATTGGCTTAGGACACTATACAATCTTGCAGACACTGTTCTAAATTGAAACTTGGAAATGAAGCCCCTTCCACAGATCACCTTTCAGCCAAATTATGGACAGACCTCTAAAATAAACAGTAATACTTGTGAGGAATGTGCTCCTTAGAGCAACCAACTATATGAGACCCAGCAAGCAACATCTGCCCACAAACAAAGATGTGAAGGCAGGTCCAAAAAACAAACCAAACTCACTGCTCTTGAATGGGTTAAGTGTTATGTCTGCTAACCAAAAGGTTGGCAGTTCAAATCTGCCATGTGCTCCTTGGGGGCAGTTCAAATCTGCCAGGTGCTCCTATGGGGCAGTTCTACTCTGACCTATGAGGTCACTATGAGTCAAAGGCAGATAGGGACAGAGAAATTAGATGACTATAAATGGGGAATCCAGGGTGGAAATGGGGAGAATGCTGGCAACCTGTGGAGATTTGCAACCATTATTACGAAACAATTTGTGTGTGAGTTGTTGAATTGGAAACTAATTTGCTGTGTAAACTTTTACCTAAAGCACAATAAAATGTTCAGCCAGCCAAGTGCCAGAAAAAAAAGAAAAGAAAAAAAAAAAAAAAAAAACCTCAAACATTAGTTTTCTAGGATGTAAAACATGGCCTTTCAGGATGGTAAACATTTTATTTTAAAATTAGTTTTTAACATTGTGTAAAAAAAAAATGTGTTGGAATCACTTTCCTTCAGGCATCTCTTTATATTTGTTTTTTGTCATCTCTGGCAAATTTAAACCACAAATAACTGATAGTAAATGTTTCCAGAGTAATGTAGCTCGTGTCCTAACTGCCAACAAGTGATGCTTGTGGTCCAGCAAAGCTAATAAATGAGATATTGCTGTATGGTTCAGCCAGAGCAAATGGAAGCAATGTATCAGAAAAACAAAGAAGATGAAACACTACATCGTTACAGGTTTTTTTTTCTTTCCTTTTTTTCTTGTGATTGAGTGAAAGTATACCATCCAGATTGAATATGCATGCCCGCCTATCTGCATCTTTTATTGTCCTTGCCTGGTGACAACACAGTCCTCCTTTCTGTTCTATACATGTCATAGCCTCCTAACCATCTCCTGTCCCCTCCTCTCCACCATCTCCTCTCCTTCTAGCAGGAGGTCATTAGGACAGCATCCTGTAGATTCGTAGGACCGTAAAGTATAGACATTGCATCTCTGAGTCCAATCCATTCCTTTCTGAAGAGTTGAACTCAATAGTGTTCTGTGGTCAAGGGCAGCAGCAGATCTATGGGCCATGCTCCCAGGGGAACTCCCAGGCCTTCAGACCATCAGTTGTGCTCTTTTAGTGGATTTCTTGAGGTGCACCCCTCTTTGACTTGTGTTGCCACTGGGACTTGACGTTGTGTGCCCAATCACGGCTGTCATTGGTGGTGGCCAGGCACCATCTGGTTCTTCTGGTCACAGTTGCCCATTCATATGAGTCCTGTCTTCTGGCGTCTTTTTCCCTTGTGTCTTTGCTGTCCTTGGTGATCATCTGTTCCTGCTGGGTTGGGACCATTTGGTGTACTCAGATGGCAGTTTGTTAGCTTTTAGCACCCCAGATGCCACTCACCGATATGGGTGCAGACGAGTCTCAGCAACAGCTAGTTATTCCAGTTGGTCTCAATGGCCCCTGAGAACATGGTCCCCAGACCCCCATCCCTGCTATTCTATCCTTGTAATATTGGGTTAAGATTAGAAGTTTTCAATTTATGCTGAAGTCTAGTTAAGTAGATCTTCTTTCTAGTGTGTGCTGTCAGTGCTTTCACCCAACCAAATTTCTATCAATTATCTTATCTATAACCAGCCCTCTCCCTCTCCTCCCCTGTAAGCATCAGAGTCTTTTCTTCTGTTTTCAAGTCCTTATACTAGGCATCTCATACAATATTTGTCATTGTGACACTGACTGATTTCTTGCAGCGTGTCATCCAATTGAAACCAGATTATGAGATGCTTCCTAAAATCATCATTGTTCTTTGTAATTGCATAGTGTTCCATTGAGTATATTTAACATAATGTGTTTATCCATTCATCTATTGTTGGGCATCTGGGTTGATTCCATCTTTTGGCTATTGTAGATAGTGCTGCAATAAACATTGGTGTGCAGGTATCTGTTCCATGTGACTGCCCTTAATTCTGTAGGATGTATTTCAAGCAATGGGATTACTAGATCAAATGGTATATCTATTTCCAGCTTTTTAAGAAAGCTTCAGATTGCTTTCCAAAGAGGTTGTACCATTTTCGAATCTCACAAGTCGTGTAGAAAAGTTCTAATTTATCCACAGCCTCTCCACCATTTGTTGATTTGTATTTTTTGCATCATGGTCAACCTTGTTGGGGTGAGATGGTATCTCATTGCAGTTTTGATTTGGATTTCTTTAATAGGTGGTGATTGTGAACATTTCTGCATGTGCCTTTTCGTTGCCTGGATGTCCTCTTTAGTGAAGTGTCTGTCCATCTCCTTTGCCCATTGCTTAATTGGGTTATTTACCTTTCTCTTGTTGATATTTTGCAGTACCTTGTAGATTATGGAGATCAGACATTGGTCTAACATGTAGTTGCCAAATATTTTTTAATTCTTTTGGTAAAGTATTTGAATAGGCAAAAGTGTTTGATTCTTAGTAGTTCTCATTTACTTTCTCTTCTGTTGACCATGCTTTGTCAGATTTTGAGGTCTGTTTACGCTGTGTAGTAAAGCTTTCGTTGTTGACCCTGTTTTTTCTCGCTTGATCTTTATCATTTTAGGTTTGATATTTATGTCTTTGATCCATTTTGAGTTAGTTTTTATGTAAGAGGTGAGATATCAGTCTTGTTTCTATTTTTTGCAGATGGATATCCAATTTTGCCAGCACTATTTCTTAAACTGATTGTTTTAACCCCAGTTTGCAATCTTAGGGACTTTGTCAAATATCAACTGTTCATAAGAGGATAATGACATCTCTGGGATCTCAACTCTGTTCCATTGGTCTATATGTCTCTTTTTGTACCAGTAGCAGGCTGTTTTGACAACTGTGGCAGTGTAATAGGTTCTAAGGTTACGTAGTGTGAGGCCTCCCACTGTATTCTTCTTCTTTGGTACTGCTTTGCTTATCTGGGGTTTCTTTTCTTTCCAAAGTTGGTGATTTGTTTCTCCATCTCATTGAATTTGTATTGAGATTGCATTGTATATGTGGATCACTTTGAGTAAAATAGACATTTTCACAATGGTAAGTTTTCCTATCTATGAGTAGGGTAGGTTTCTCCACTTAATGTAAGTCTCTTTTAGTTTCTTGCAGTGAGGTCTTGTAGTTCTCTTTGGGTAGGTTTCTTATTTGTCTAGTTAGATTTATTCCTAGGTATTTTATCTTCTTGTGGGCTGCAGTAAATGGCATTGATTTGGTGATTTCTTCTTTGTAATCTTTTTGTTGGTACAAAGGAATCTTACTGATTTACTTATGTTTGTCTTATGTCCTAATACTTTGCTGAACTCTTCTAGTAGCTTGAGTAGTTTACTTGTGGATTCTTTAGGATTCTCTGCATATACAGTCATATCATTTGCAAATAGGAGATTTTTACTTCTTCTTTACTGATGTGGATGCCCTTTAACTCTGTCTTATCTGATTGGTCTGGCCAGAACTTCTAGTACAATGTTGAATAGAAGTGGTGAGAGTGGGCATCCTTGTCTGGTTCCCATTCTCAAGGGGAATTCTTTCAGTCTCTCTCCATTCAGAGTGATATAGGCAGTTGGCTTTGCATAGATGTCCTTTATTGCATGGAGGAATTTGCCTTCTATTCCTATTTTGCTGAGAGTTTGTGGCATGAATGGGTGTTGGACTTTATCAAATGACTTTTCTGTATCAATTGACAAAAATCAGGTGATTCTTTTGTGTAATTTATGTGGTCAGTCACAATAATTGTTTTTTCTGATGTTGAACCAGCCTTGCATCCCTGGTAAGAATTCAACTTGGTCATGATGAATTTCTTTTTGATATGTTGTTGAATTCTATTGGCAAGGATTTTGTTGAAGATTTTTGCATCTCGGTTTGTGAATGACATTGGTCTGTAATTTTCCTTTTTTGTTGGATCTTTCCCTGGCTTTGGTGTCAGGGTTATGCTGGCTTCATAGAATGAATTTGGGAGTATTCCATCCCTTTCTATGCTGTGAACTAGTATTGGAGTTAACTCTTCTCTAAAAGCTTGGTAGAATTTTACAGTGAAGGCATCTGGGCCAGGGATTTTTTTTGGGGGGGGGGAGGTAGTTTTTTAAATAACTTTTTCAAACTCTTCCTTTCTGATAGACTTATTAACTAATTAATAAATAATTTATTAATCATCTCTGTGATACTTTTGGTAGGTGATATGAATCTATGAATTTGGCTACTTCTGTAGGTTTTCAAATCTGTTAGATTACAGTCTCTCATAGTATTCTGTTACAATACTTTTGATTTCAGTTGGGTCTGTCTCCCATCTCCTGTTTCTCTTTTGTAAGTTTAGCCAATGGTTTGTCAATTTTGTTGATCCTTTCAAAAAACCAGCTTTTGGTCTTTTCAGTTTTGTCGATTGTTCTTCTGTTCTCTATATCATTTAGTTCTGATCTAATCTTTATTATCTGTTTTCTTCTGATGTCTGCTCTCGAGCTTCTACTTGTTCAAGCTGTATGGTTAATTCTTTGGTTTAGATCCTTTCCTCTGGATGTGTGCATTTATACAGATAAATTAACTGTGAGCACTGCTTTGGCTATATCCCATAGGTTCTGGTAGAATGTGTTTTCATTCTTGTTTGAATCCATAAATTTCTTTATTTTATCCTTGATTTCTTCTATAACCCATGAATTTTTGAGCAAGGTGTTGTTCAGTTTCCATGAGTTCCAGTTTTTATCTATGTTTTTCCTGCTGTTGATTTCAACTTTTTATGGCTTTGTTATCTGAGAAGATGCTTTACAATAGTTCAGTAGTTTCGATTTTGTTGAAGTTTCCTTTATGTGCTAACACATGATCTATTCCGGAAAATGTTCCATGTGCATTGGAGAAGAAGGTGTACTTATCTGTTGATGGATAAAAAGTACTTTATATGTCAATGGGGTCTGATTGGTTAATTGTCACAAAAGGATCTTCTGTATCTTTACTCAGGTTTTTTCTAGATGATGTGTCCATTACTGAAAGTGCATTGTTGAAGTCTCCACCTATTATTGTGGAGTGATCTATGTCATTTTTTAATGTAGTCACTTTCTGTTTGATGTATTTAGATGTTCTAATATTAGATACATAAATATTTAATACTGTCCTGCTTATGTATTGAACTTTTTAGCAATAAATAGTGGCTATCCTTGTCCACAGTGGTGATTTTTACATTAAAATCTATTTTATCTGAGATTAGTATTGCCACATCTGCTCTTCTTTGTATACTGTTAGCTTGGTGTATATTGCTCCATCCTTTAATTTTCAGTTTGTTTGTATCTTTAAGGTGTATTTTTTGTAAGCAACCAATAGACAGGTTGTGTCTTTGGATCCAAGATGTCATTTGTTGTCTCTCTTTTGGAGTGTTTGGTCCATTTACATTCAGTATAATTATTGACAGGTACATATTTAGTGCTGTCATCTTTACGTGTTTATTTTTGTGTTGGTGTTTTCTCTGTTGCTCATAATGTTCTGTTCTGGGTCTTTCTTCTGTGGGTTGACTTTTCATTATTTTCAGTGTTGGTTTTGTGTTTGTTGAGACTCCTGTATTGTGTTTCTTGTTTTGATGCTTTGCATTGTTTTTGTGCTTTGCAGCTGCCCCTATGATTCCACGTAATATTTTTAGTTTAAACCCAATTTTGACTTCTACGTATCTTTTTAACTTTCTCTCCTTCTGAAAGGATTATAACTACCATAGTATATCCTTCTTTTTAATGTGATGGTGTAATCATTTTCATGATATGATCATTGGTTCCTTTCTTTTAATATTATAGCTTTGGTTGAGTTTTGTGCCTTCCCCACCTGAGTAGGTTTCTCGGTGTTGTCTTCTGCATTGCCTCCTTAAGTATACATTTGATGGTTTTGTTTTTCTTAGCAAAGAGCTTCTTTCAGTATTTTTTGTAGTAGTTTTGGTTTGATTTTTCAAAGTCTCTAAGCTTCTGTTTATCTGCCAATACTTTAATTTCATCTTCATATTTGAAAGACAGTTTTGCAGGATATGTAATTCTTGGCTGGAAGTTTTTCTCCGTCAAGGCTTTGAATGTGTCATCTGACTGCCTCTTTGCCAACATGGTTTTTGCTAAGAAGTCAAAGAAAAACCTGCAGGACTTCCCTCTGAATATTAACTTTGCTTTGAGTCTCACTGCCTTTAGGAGTTTCTGCTTATGTTTCATTTTATTAAGCTTGATTATAAAATGTCTTGGTGTCTTTCTTTTGGAGTCTGTTTTTTGTGGCATTCAATACACATCTTGGATATCTGTGTTCTCTTTTTTCTTAAATTCAGGGACATTTTCTGTCAGCAACTCAATGGCAGTAGTCTGTGTTTTCAGTTGTCATCCCTGTGCAGAAATTCCAATTAATCGTAGATTATTCTTCCTCATTGCATCCCACGTGTTTCTTGATGCTTCTTTTGTCTTGTTTGTTTTATCTGATTTCTTCTCATAAATGCTGGTGTCAGTTGTTCTGTCCTCAAGGTCAGTAATTCTGATTCCAAGTTCCTTATTTCTATTCTTTTGGCTTTGAATTGAATTGTCTAATTCTGTAATTTTATTTTTGATCTGTTGGATTTCAGAATGTTGATGATCCATCAGTTCAAATAGCTTGCTTAATTTTTAATTTTGCTCTGCTTCAGTTTGTTTAATTTCTAGGATGGCTTTTTATATAATTCTTTTGCACTGAGCCTCCGATAATTTCAGAAAGGTTTCTTCATCCAGGAAGTTTTTTGATTCATTTTTTGAGGTGTTTTCTGGAGCCATGATGGGGTGTCTCTTTAAATGCTTAGCAATGGTATGTTGCCTCCAGGTCACCCTGAGGCTGGTTAGTTTCTCTGGTGTTGCCTCAACAGTTACTGAGGTGTAGTTCTGAGAAGGGAATTGGTCAGCAACGGTGTCTGCATACTCTAGTGACTGGCCCCAGTGGACTCTCTGCAGTGGCAGGCTCCACTTCCTGGCTGACAAAAACACTGCCCTACTTATGGAGTCACTGGGGTGCTGTCAACTGATCCTATGATGTGGGTCAGTAAAGGCTGGAAGAGATGCCATAGGGCTGCACAGTAGTTATTTCTCCAGACAGTCTTATTTTAAAAAGGTAAAAGCTCCCTGACAGCTTCCAAAATCATCAGGACATCAGGTTTGGCAGCCCCTCCTTCTGGCTGACAGCTTAAGCACCTCTTCGGCAGTCCCCAGATGTTGTGATGTAGTTCAAAGTAGTGTGGGGCTAGGTCCCTGTTGCCATCCTCTGTCAGGCCTTACCCGTAAGTGAAAACTGTGCTAAACACAGCATTTATACTGGAAAAGCACTCCCTGGACTGGCACTGCCTCCAGCCTGGGAAGTAGCCCCTGCTAATTGATTGGGTGACTCTACCTCCCAGCCAACCAAGATGGTGTCCCAGGCAAGCTGCCCTTCTTACGACAGAACCACAGAATCTATGGCAGAGCTCAGAAAAGAGAGAGTGGAGGGGCTATGGTACCCTCAGTGCACCACTGACTTCTCAAAATGTGGCTATCCCGTACACTGTCTCTCTGCTGTGGCATCCGCTGTTGACTTCAGCAATGCTCCTTGGCATACTTGCTGTCTCATGTTCATCCCCTGCCTACTCACAGCAAAAAGAGAAAAAGTGAAAAGCACCAGTACCTTTGGTTTGTGCAAATGGCAAGGCAACAGGAGCGGGGCTCAGCAAGAGAGAGGAAGTTTCCTGTTTAGTGGCATGTAGTCTAGTCTTACAGCCCTGTACTGTACTGTGTTGTAGGGCCCACTTGGTGTTTGGAAAGGTCTGTTCAGTTGTGAATCCAGACCTTAGTTTTCAGAGGAAATTAAGGAGACGTGTCTAGTCTGCCAGGTTGGCTCCACCTCCCATGATGTTTTTAAGATTAGAGAATTTGTTTAAAGCCCAGATGTAACTTGAGTTTAATGAGATAACATGGATATTTAACATTGATTCTAAAAGATTTATGGCCTTTATTTTATTATAAACTTTGCTAATAAAAACCTAAAAATCAGACCCATTGCTTTCAAGTCATCTTCAGTGAAGCATAGTGACCCTATAGAGACAAGTTAAAACTGCCCTATAGGGTTTCCAAGGAGAAGCTTGGTGGATTTGAACTGCCAACCTTTCAGTTAGTAACCAAGTTCTTAACCATTGTACCACTAGGGCTCCTTACTAATATAAATACCTAGCAATATGTGAAATATAACTCAGTGTATTAGTAAGGAAAAACAGCTTGTATCTTTCAGAAAATAAAATCAGAAAAGTAGTCAACATTCAGCACTTGTTGAGATTTAAAATTCTGGCTTAAACCTCTGCCTTTCTTTCTCTTAGATTTATTTTGTTTATGTCAGTTTAGCAATAACATAGCACAGCTTTAATATTCCATTGAAATACCTACAAAGAACAGTCAATAGATATCTGTAATGCAATATTTAGTATACTAGATGACATTCTGAATCATTCTTAGCAAGTAATTAGGAAGGCTAATTAATGTTCTTTGAAGAGTAGCCATTAAACACTTTTTAGAAAAGCAAATGTGATTTAATTGATGGTGATAACAATAAAGTTACACAATTGAAAGTCCTAAATAGGGGACAGTTGTTTTGCTTGGATCTGATCGTAGAAAAGAAGAAAGATTTTGATCCTGGGAGACAAGTTTTAACTAAATGACCTAAATAAAATTCGGAGACTTGACTATTGAGAAAACACTGAAATGTGATTAAATTAATATTAAACTGATGACTATTAAAACTTGGCCAAGCCAGCCAAGTGCTGTTGAGTCAGATCCGACTCATAAACTGATGAATATTTTTAATCAACAGTTAAATTTGTTTTACCATTTTATACAGTATTTACTGTTAACTACCTTTTGTATCATTGTCTTCTTTCTAATAAAAATTTTCTTTAAATATCAAACTCATTGAAATTATAGTTTGTCACCAAAACATCTCAAAAACATTGTGAGTTTTGGAAATGAGTAAATAGAGATACAGATAGATTATCGATAATAGGTAAGTCTGAATAAGGAAGCAGCTTTTCAGATAAGAGCCATTATAATATATTAATTTATTATGGTTTTTCTTAATTTAGAGTTATTTTATCTTTTACAGTTTAGACAAATCACTAAAATATGAAGCCAACTGGACAGGTATCAAGATTAAAATCTGTTTGTAATGTACTTGGCCTTTATTTGAGTAAAGAAATATAACTGCTTTTTCTCCTTATTTGGCTGAAATTATGTTTATTTGTTGCTATTTATTATTTTCTTCATTCAGGTTATTTCACAGTTGAGGATCTTGGGCAGGTCAGTGACAGCTGGCTGCAAATTTGATAGAGAGATCTGGTCTAATGAGCTGTCTCCCATCCTCAACCTCTGGAAGAAACTAAACCAGGTAACTGTTGAAGTATTCTTTTTTCTTACTATTATTGTTTTCCAGTTTTATCCCAAAACTGCTCTTGTTGACCAAATGATAAAATTTGCACTGATCTACCCTAACTACATAGAATATCCTTGAAAGAGATGGAGTAATAGGAGAACTTAAGCCCAAGAAGCAATGTCAGCAATTAATTGCCTTATCCTGGTAGTGATCTGTGTCCTCTTCAGTACCTTTCATATATTTTACTCACTGCCTACCTTTTATTTACTCTTGGCTGTAAAGTCAATGAATACTATTAAAGGGAAAGTCTTGAAAGAATTGGAGTTCAACGGAAAAGCAGTCTTCAACAGGAGTTCATTTGTCTTTGTGATCATAAAATAATTGCTTGCTTACTAACCAAAGCCATTAGTGTATTGTGTTTCCTGTTCTTATGGTATGGGAATTTATTGCCTGGAATTAAAACAATATAGCCTTATTGTTTCTTTCTGGTAAAAAGGGTCAAGAAAATCTGTTGATACACAGCTGGTTTTCACTCTACAGCCAACCTACTTGGTTATAATAATAATAATCCAAACCTGTTGATATCGAGTCAATTGCAGCTCACAGTGACCTTATAGGACAAAGTAAATTTGTCCCCTGGGTTTTCAAGGAGAAGCTGATGGATTTCAACAATTTGCTTTTGGTTAGTAACCACAGCTCATAACCACTGTGCCATTAGAGCTCTTCCCACTTAGTTATAGGCAACCTTTGTTCTGAGTGGATCATTCTTATATCTGCCACCAGGGTCCTTTTTAGTGTTTTTTGTAATTGATTTAAAAGCATGGTAAGTACATAGCTTCTGGAGACAAAAAACTAAACCAAACCAGTTGTTATCATGTCAGTTTTGACTCAATGGCAAACCTGTGTATTTCAAAGTAGAATTAGGCTCTATAGGGTTTTCAACAGCTGTGTTCTTTCTGAAGTAGATCACCAGACCTTTCTTCGAAAGTGTCTTTGGGTAGATTTGAACTGCCAACCTTTTTGCTACTAGCCAAGCACTTAAGTATTTGTACTATCCAAGGACTCCTAGATTCAGACTACTGGGATTCACATCTCAACTCTAGCACTTAGTAGCTGTGTGATGTAGGAAAATTATTCAACTTTTCTGTGCCTCAGTTCTCTTTTTTGTAAATGGGAATAATGATAGTACTTACTTTGTAGGAGTATTGTGGCAATTAAATAAGTTATTATGTGCAAAAGCTTTTATACTAGTGCCTGCTGTATGTGAATGCTCTCTGTTATTAATCTTATTTTTATTGAAAGTGTCAACATTTGTAATGTGTGCCATTACTTCTGATGCAGATTATCATTTGTTTAACTATGTAATTATTCAGTCATTAATTCAGAATATTTTAATTGAGCAGTTAGTGAATTTCAGAGGTTTTATGCTGGGAACTGTAGATTGTTGTGATCAAAACAGTCATGGTACCTACTGCATGAATTTACAGTTAGTTTGTAAGAGACATTTAAAGAATTAAACAAGTGAAGAAGCTAATATGTGTATCATGATAAATTACTGTGAAAACTAGAAGGAAGAGACAGGTGCTGTTAGAAAGAATAAGGAGCCTTGGTGACTAGACAGGCACTCAGCTGATAGCCATAAGTTTGACAGTTCAGACCTACCCACAGGTTCTGTGGGCAAAAGACCTGTCAGTCTGCTTCTGTAAAACTTGAAGCCAAGAAAACCTGTGGAACAGTTCTTTATCACATGTCACTACAACTTAAAAACAACTCTGTAGAACTTACTAACCACTAGAAAGTATAAGAGAGAAAGCTATTTTAGGCTGGATACTTAGGGAGTATCTTGCTGAAGAAGTGAGATTGAATCTGCTGTGTGAACAATGAGAAGAAGCTAACCAGATATAGTTGGAGGAGGAGGACCACTGTAAGGAAAAGAGACAGCATGCACAAAATCTCTGAGAAGTGAAGAAGTTTGACACACTTAGTAAAACTAATAGAAGTCACTGTGTGTCTGTTTCGGGGGAGTACTACAAGATGGTGGAGTGAACAGATGTCTCCGTATTTCTCTCTGAGAACTAAAGCCTGGATGATATTTTTTATGGAGAACTAAATGTCTGGGGAGCCCTAGGACCTAACATATTTGACTGGGCAACAGTATCGGACTAATCTTCTCCTCTGAAAAACGATCCAGGGACTGTCTGACCTCTGCTTCTGCTGCTTCATTGTAACAGAGAACTGCAGCTTCCTCAAACAGCCGGTAACAGTAACATACTTTCATTACAAGCTGGTAGGTGAGTCTGCTGTTCCTAACTGCCTGTTCAGGCCAGCCAGTTGGACAGCTCCCAGCTCCCAGTTCAGCACCCAGACAGCTCCCTGCGTAGAAGTGCAGTTTACTTTTAAGGCTGATAGGCTTGTATTTCTCTCTGAACATTTCCCTGTTGAAAAACCCTCAACTCAACCTACCTCTTGTCTCTCACTCACATTGTTAGATTGGCTGACAGCCCCCACTTTCTCCATAAACAGAGCAGCCTGTTTGCTACCCAAGACTTTGCTAAGCAGAGTCTTCCACCCTTGAGAGTGCCCCTGGGGCACATCACTACAGTAATAGAGACAGCTGGTGACCAGCAATTCTCTTAGATCCATTATCAGAGAAATCAAATAGTATCTAGATGGCATGCAGGCAACAGACCGTAGTTAATCATTTAAAGAAACAGCCTTCAAATGCTCCAGAAAATTCCCTAAATAAAGATTCAAAAAATTCAAAAAATTTCCCAGATGAAAAAGCCTTTCTGAATCTAACAGAGGTTGAATACAAAAGAGTTATATATAAAACCCTTCTAGAGAGTAAACAAAATGCAATAGAACAAAATGAAAAATTTGGTAAACTATTTGAAATGCTAGAACATCAATGATCTGAAATACATCAGATTAATAACAAAATTACAGAATTGGATAATTCTTTCCAAAGCCAAAAGAGTAGGACTGAACAGATGGAAGTTAGAATCAGTGACCTAGAAGACAAAGTAACTTACGCCAGCATTTATGAGGTGAAATCAGAGAAAAGAAATAAGAAAAATGAAGAAGCATTAAGAAACGTGTGATTCCATGAAGAGGAATAATTTATGTTTAATTGGAGTTCCTGAACAAGGGAGGATTAATGACAACACAGAGTATTGCTGTAGAGATACTGACAGAATACTTTCCTGAGATTATGAGCAAAGAGAACATAGATATCCAAGATGTTTATTGAACACTGCAAAAGTTATATCCCAAAAGAAAAATACAAAGGCATATGATAATTAAGCTTAATAAGCCAAAACACAAAGAGATGCTTCTGAAGACAGCAAGGCTCAAATCAAAACTAGCATTCTGAGAGAAACCCTGTAGACTTTCATCTGACTTTTCTGCCGAAACAATGCTGGCTAGAAAACAGTGGGCAGACACATTCAAAGCCTTGAATGAGAAAAACTTCCATCCTAGAATTATTTATGCTGCAAAATTGTCTATCAAATATAATGGTGAAATTAAGACTTTTGAAAATAAAGAGAAATTTAAAGATGTCATAAAAACTAAACCAAAATTACATGAAATATTGAAAGAAGCTCTTCCCTAAATGTATGTTTTAGGTGATAATTCAAGGCACTTCATCCAAATTTCTAATCAGTTAAAGTAGGCACAAAACTTCACCAAAGCAAGCCCAAAGCTACAGTATTATAATAAGGGAATCCATGATCATATCGTGACAACTATAATACCATCATATTAAAAGAGAGATACACTACAATAGTTACAGTTGTTTTTGATACAGAGAAAGTTTCAAACATAAAATAGTTACAATTGATTTCAATAGATATATGTTAAGGGGGATAACACATGTAGCAATAAAGCAGATTAATAATACATTAATTGAAATTAAGAAACGCAATACAGGAGTCTCAACAAATATAAAATCAACACTCATACAATCCATAAAGAAGAATGTCCCAGAACAGATTAATAAGAACAACAGAGAAAACATGAACACGAAAATAAACATATCACAATGACACCACTAAACATATACCTATCAATAATCACGTTGGATGTAAATGGACTGAACGCTCCAGTAAAGAGATAGTGAGTGATATCCTGGATCAAAAGACATGACCCATCTATATGTTGCTTACAAAAAACACACTTTAGACTTAAAGATAAGAACAGGTTGAGAATTAAAGGTCAGAATAATACACATCAAGCTAACAATACACAAAAAAAGAGCAGGTGTGGCAATATTAATCTCAGATAAAATAGATTTTAATGTAAATTCCACTATTGTGGACAAGGCTGGTCACTATTGCTGAAAGGTTGAATAGTCAAGCAAGACTTGACAATATTAAATATTTACACACCCAGTACCAAAACACCTAAATACATTGAACAAATACTGACAGCATTGAAAAATGAGATTGATCATTCCACAATAATAGTTGGGGACTTTAACACTTCCCTTTCAGTTAAGGATAGATCATCCAGAAAAAAGCTCAGTAAAGATACAGAGGATCTTATTACAATAATCAACCAACGTGACCTTATGGACATATACAGATCTTTTCATCCATCAGCAGGTAAATACACCTTCTTATCCAAAGCACATGGAACATTCTCCAGAACAGACCATATGTTAGGTGATAAAACAATTCTCTATAAAATCCAAACCATTGATTTATTGCAAAGTACCTTCTCGAACCACAGAGCTATAAAAGTTGAAATCAATAACAGAAAATTCATAGATAAAAATTCAAACTTGTGGAAACTGAACAACATTTTGCTCATAAAGCCTTGGGTTATAAAAGAAATTAAAAACTCATTAAAGAAATTAATGAATTCAAATGAGAATGAAAACACATCCTACCAGAATTTATGGGATACAGCAAAAGCAGTGCTCAGAGGTCAGTTTATCTCTATAAATGCGCACTTCTGGAAAGAAGAAAGAGCACAGATTAAAGAATTAGCCTCACAGCTTGAACAAGTAGAAAGAGAGCAACAAAGGAACCCCTCAGGCACCAGAAGAAAACAGATTATAAGGACCAGAGCAGAACTAAATGAATTAGAGAATAGAAAAACAATTGAAAACATTAACAAAACCAGAAGCTGGTTCTTCGAAAAGATCAACAAAACTGATAAACCATTGGCTAAACTTACAAAAGAAAAACAGCAGAAGATACAAATAACCTGATTAAGAAACGAGTTGGGAGATGTTACAACAGACCCAACTGAAATAAAATATATCATAATAGAATACTATCAAAAGCTATACTCTAACAAGTTTGAAGACCTAGGGGAAATGGACAAATTTATAGATTCATATCACCCACCGAGATTATCACAAGGAGAAATAGATCAAGTTAATACAACTATCACAAAGGAAGAGATTGAAAAAGTCATCAAAAATCTACCAACCAAAAAAAGTCCTGGCCCAGATGGCTTCACTGGTGAATTCTACCAAACTTTTAGAGAAGAATTAACTCCAGTACTGTTGAGGCTATTTCACACCATAGAAAGAGATGAAATACTTCCAAATTCATTCTATGAAACCAGCATAATCTTGATACCCAAACTAGGGAGAGATCCCACAAAAAAAGAAAACTGCAGACCAATATCACTCGTGAATCTAGATGCAAAAATATTCAACAAAATTCTAGCCAATAGATTTCAACAACACATAAAAAAAATAATTCGTCATGATCAAGTTGATTTCATTCCAGAGATGCAAGGCTGGTTCAGCATCAGAAAAACAATTAATGTAATCAACCACATTAAATAACACAAAAAAGAAAAGTCACCTGATTTTGCCAATTGATGCAGAAAAGGCATTTCACAAAGTTCAACATCCATTCATGCTTAAGACTCTCAGAAAAATAGGAATAAAGGGGAAATTCCTCAATATAATCAGTAGCATTTATGCAAAGCCAACTGCTTTCATCACCCTGAATGGAGAAAGACTGAAAAAATTCCCTTTGAGAACGGGAACTAGACAAGGATACCCGCACTCACCACTTCTATTCAACATTGTGTTAGAAGTTCTACCCAGAGCAATTAGACAACTCAAAGAAATAAAAGGCATCTGTATTGGCACTGAAGAAGTAAAGATTTCCCTCTTTGCAGATGATATGATTGTTTATGCAGAGAATCCAAAGAAATCCATAAATAAACTATTGGAGCTAATAGAAGAATTCAGCAAAGTATCGGGATACAAGATAAACATAACTGAATCAACAGGATTCCTTTATACCAACAGTGAAATTATTAAAGAAGAAATCACCAAATCAATTCCATTTACTGTAACCTCCAAGAAGATAAAATACCTAGGAACAAATCTAACTAGAGAAATAAGAGATCTTTACAGAGAAAACTACAAGACCTTACTACAAGAAACTAGGAGAGACTTACATAAGTGGAATAATCTGCCCTGCTCATGGATAGGAAGACTCAATATTGTGAAAATGTCTATCTTGCCCAAAGCAATCTGTTTATATAATGCAATCCCAATACAAATTCTAGTGACATTTTTTGATGGGATGGAGAAATAAATTATCAGCTTTATTTGGAAAGGGAAGAAACCCCAGATAAGTAAAGCACTACTGAAAAAGAACACACTGGGAGGCCTCTCACTACCTGACTTTAAAACCTGTTACACTGCCACAGTAGTCAAAAGAGCCTGGTACTGGTACAAAAAGAACATATAGACTAATGCAGCAAAGTAGAGATGCCACCATCTTCCTATGGACAGCTGATATTTGACAAACGTCCTAAGATTTTGAACTGGGGTAAGAACAGTCTCTTTAACAAATAGTGCTGGCATAATTGGATATCCATCTGCAAAAAAATTGAAACAAGACCCATATCTCACACCTTATACAAAAATCAACTCAAATTGGATAAAAGACCTAAATATAAAAGCTAAAATAATAAAGCTCATCCAAGATAAAATAGGGTGAGCAATGGAAGTTTTAATACTCAATATAGACAGACTTCAAAATCTGACAAACAAAACACATTCATCTGAAGAGAAAATAGATAAATGGGAATTAATAAGAATCAAACACTTCTGGTAATCCAAAGACTTCATCAAAAGAATTAAAAGATCACCTACAGAATGGGAAAAAATATTTGGCAACTCTATGTCAGACTGACACCTGATCTCCATAATCTATAATGTACTACAAAATACCAGTAAGAAAAAGACAAATCATCCAGTTAAGCAATGGGCAAAGGAGATGGACAGACACTTCTCTAAAGAGGAGATCCAGGCAGCCAAAACACACAAGCAGACATGCTCACGATCATTAATTATTAAAGAATCAAATCAAAATGACAATGACATACCATCTCACCCCAACAAGATTGGCTTTGATACAAAAAACACAAAACACTAAATGTTGGAGAGGCTGTGGAGAGATTGGAACTCTCCTACACTGTTGGTGGGATTGCAGAATGGTGCAACCTCTTTAGAAAGCAATCTGGTATTACCTTAAAATAATGGATATAGATATACCATTTGACCCAGTAGTTCCTCTGCTTGGAATATATCCTAGAGAATCAAGGCCATTCACACCAACTGATACATGCACACAAATGTTCATTGCACCACAGTCCACAATAGCAAGAAGATGGAATCAACCTAGCTGCCCAACAACAGAAGAATGGATGGGTAAACTTTCGTATATATACTCAATGGAGTATTATGGAATGATAAAGAACAACGATGACAGCAGGAAACATCTTTCAATTTGGTCTCAACTGGAGGACATTATGTTGAGTGAAACTAGTCAGCTACAGAAGGGCAATTATTATATTAGACCCCTACGATAAAAACTTAAAAATATACTCATACATAACAGAAAAGACTCTTTCATGGCTCCAGGGGGGGAGGGGGGAGGGTGTAAGGGCCAGGGGCGAGGGTTTAGATTAGATAGATCTTAGAAATTGGTTGGGTGAAATTGATGACAATACACGTTAGTAAGAAGATCGATATTAATGGGACTTTAACACATCTTAAACCCATCTTAACCCAATATTGTAAGAAAAGAATATGTACACTTTCGTTTTTTATTTAATAAAAAAAAAAAAAGAAAGAAATCACTATGAGGAAGGAAGTCAGGGAAATAGTCTGGAGAATCTTGCATTAGTCCAGGTAATATTTGATTGTGACTCAGAGGATGGTGGCAGAGCAGATGTAAAGAAGTAGATATGCTCAAGTTAAATATTGCAAGTATTATTGAAAGAATTTGAACGTGGATTTAGATGTGAGAGTAAAAGGAATGTATTAATTTTCTGGGTTGAATGATTGGGCAGCCAAAGGCAGCCAAGTGCCGTCGAGTCGGATCTGATTCTTGGCGACCCTAGAGGCCAGGGTAGAGCTGCCCTCTAGAGTATTCAAGGAGTGCCTGGTGGATTTGAACTGCCTACCTTGTGGTTAGCAGTGGTAGCACTTAACCCACTACACCACCAGGGTTTTCCTGATTGGGTAGAGATGGCATTATTTATAGAAATAGGAAATACTGAGGGCAATAACATGTTCTACAGGGGAAAGGCTGGAGTAGACAGTGATACCTTAGTAGATGATCAAGACTTCAATAGGTAGTTGGATATACTTGAGTGGAAGGAACTGAAAAAGGGTGTTTAAGGTCCTTTACATGTATTTCGGATGTGTTACTAGGAGGCATTTAAAGTCAAGGGGAAATCATATCTTCTGAAGAGAGAGAAGAAGGTAAGTGAGCTAGAGAGAGAAAAGAGAGCTCTGAGGCAAAAAAGAAACAAAGATCATAGAAGCTGTTAATACAGAGGGAGGTGGTGTCTTATTAGGAGTCAGATTGTTAAATTACTCAAATGACAGAGTTGACCACAGCATTTGCAAAATAAAAATCCTTGGTGACCTTGACAAGAAAAGTTTTGGTGGAAAGAGGATATTGGAAGTTAGATTTGAAAGGCTAGAGAGAGTAAATATGAGACTATGAAGTGAAGGCACCTCTTTCGATGAAAATGCTGTAAAAGAAAGCAGAAAAATTAGATGGTCAAGATATGGGACCCAGTGTGTTTTCTTAAGTGGAAAGTAGTGGAGTGCTCGTACCTAGTAAGGATGATCCAGTAGAGAAAAGTCAAAGATGCTTAAGAATTCGGCAAACTTCTTTAAAACATTCAGATTAACAGAAACAGTGATTTTTGATTAACAAAGGATCAGTGACAAATATGGAAATTTCATGTCTTTAAAATATATTTTTAAAAACTCTTGAATTTTCTTTCAGAGATTCAGGATAGTTACTACTTCTCCAAATGTGAAACCTTATGACAGCGTAATGTGGCCTTGCTCTTTGGTCCTTGCTACTGACTACATAGAATGCCACTGTTTCAGCAATTATACATGTTATTTATTTCTTTTTAATTATTAGTTCAGCAAGGATATAGGAAGTGTTCTTCTCACTCTTTATAACTGTTGATGTATTTTGAGCTGGTCCGTTTAGCTGAGCATAATGTCGTATTTCAGTCCTTTTTATCCAGTCAAATTTGAACTTCCTGGTTCTTTGTTTTTGTTTTTAATTAAAGAAAATAAGTTCTACAACATTGCTAAGTATCTTTGTTCTTAATTTAGTCTTTATGTGTTTATATTTAGATGATATAGTAGACATTTAATTGAAATGTACAGGCATCTTGCCCAGTATTTACTTGCTTTTTTTAATTATATACCTTGTTTAGTAAACCTTAGTGTTTCTGCAGCTCTCACAAACTTTTTCAAATCAACTTTTCATGACAGAGATAAAACATAGCATGTTTTGGTTATTTTAAAACAGTTCCCTCTATATTGAGTTTATCTACCTCCTTCCCCCTTTTTTCTTCAATTATCACTATTAGATTTTCAGCAGCTCTGATATTTGGGATGTGTTTGTGTGTGACCTGGAGAGGAGACCTACCAATGTGTTAGTTTTCTAAGGTTGTTGTAATGGAATACCATAAACCACAGACATTTATTCTCTCCCATTTCCAGAGAACTGGGTTCAGGATGTTGACAGGGCTGCATCTTTCCTGTTTCTTTACAGCCAGAGGCTCCCATGAACTCATAAGAAAGTAATATGACTAAGAATGGGGAAAAAATAGTTCGATTTTTTTTTTCCTTTTTCTAAAAGGGAAAACTATGTTTTTTCCCATGCTTTTTAGTTTAATCCATGGTATTTTTATTGTAAAACCATATAGGCAAGATAGTACGGAGTTTTGTTTTAAACAGGAGAAAAAGAAAATGTGTTTTACCTTTTTTTTCTTTTTAATAATTCATTTTATTTGTGTTGTTTGGAATATACACAGCAGAACATATACTTGTTCAACACTATTTACATGTACAATCCAATGACGCTGATTTCATTCTTCGAAATGTGCAAGCATTCTCACTCCATCTGAATTGTACATCTGCCATTAACATAAACTTACTCTTCACTTACTTTCTTAGCTAGTCTTTTGAGTTCCTATTGTCAATCTCGTATATCTCAATCTTAAAAGAGAATAGTGTTCAAGACAGACATTCTTTACTAGTTAGGCTAAACAGTTGTTGGAGTCTAAAAAGACTTCAGGGGATGTTTTTGGTTTAAGGATTAAAGATTATTTTAGGATGGTAGTTTCAGGGGTTTGTCCAGTGTTTGTAGATCCAGAGCATGAACATTTCAAATTCTGCCTTTAAGTTCCCCTCTTTTGATCAGAACTTCTGTAGAATGTTTGATCAAAGTGTTTGCAATGGTAGCCAGACACCATTTAGTTTCTTGTTTTATGGCAAAGGTAATTTTTCCTGGCAGCACACTGAATTTCCTCCTCCTGTTCCTGATTCTCTTTCTTCCTCTGTTGGTCCAAAGATTGAGAGAGATTAATCATTGTTCTTGGAATATCCACCTTTAAGCTTTTAAGACCCTAGGCTACTGTGCAAAAAAATAGGAGGTAGAGGAGAAACACCAAATTTGTTATTAGGCCAGTTGTTGGGATGTTTTGTAAAACCATGACCCTAAACATCCAAGTGAAGGAACCAAATCCTGTGAGGTGTGTGGTTGTACCTGAACAGCCTCAGCAACTAATCTGTTTTTGCTATTGTTGACAGTATGTCTATGACTCAGCTTGTACCAGTTTAACTGTTTACAGGTGCACAATTTATTGACAACAATTATATTAATTGGTTGCAACGCTACCCTGAGTGTGTTTTTTTTCAGCACAGTAAACTGAAACTCGGTACTGAGTAAGCAGTAACTTGCCTCCTTCCGCCTACTCCTGATGGCCACTAATAAAGTTTGGTTTCTCTGCATTTCCTTTTCTTGTCTTTTTATATAAGTGAGGTCATACACTATTTATCCTTTTCTGACTGATTTATTTCACTCAGATAATGTCTTTGAGCTCCATCTAGCCTATAATATGTATTAAGACTTCATTTCTCTTGCTAGCTGAGTAGCATTCTGTTGCAAGTACTTACTGCATTTTATTTATCCATTCATCTGTTTATGAACATTTACTTTCTTTTCTTCTTTTGGCTGCTGTGAATAGTGCTGTGGTGAATATTGTTGTTCAAGTGTCTGTCTGAGTGTCTGCTTTCAAGTCTGTTGTGTTTATACCTATCATGGATTGATTGTGTCCCCCTTGAGTCCTGGTATTATGTGATATTCCTACCTGCTGTAAACCCTGCCTCTGTGATGTTAATTGAGGGAGGATGGGCAGCGGCTGTGGTGGTGGGGCAGGACTCAAGGTGTAAGATTGTTTGTGCCTTGAAGCAGTCTCTTGAGATATAAAGGAAAATTGCTAGCAGAGAGATTTGGGGACCTCATACCAACAAGGAATCAGTGCAGCCAGCAGAGTTCATCCTTGGTAGAAGACATGTGCCTCAGGAGCTCCCATTCCAGGGAAAGATTGATGGCAAGAACCTTCCTCCAGCGCCAGGAGGGAAAGCTTTCCCCTGGAGCTGATGCCCTGGGTGTGGACTTGTAGCCTACTGGAATATGACAGAATAAAATTTCTTTTTAAAGCCATCCACTTGTGGTATTTCTATGGCAGCACTAGATGACTAATACCTATGAGTGGAATTTAGTGCTATTTACCATTCATTTTTAACTCATTATAATGTAGTTGTTAAAAGTATAATGTATATAACTAAACTGCCTGGTAAAATGTCAGCTCTGCCACCTTCACATGCTACTCTGGGCAATTACGTGCTCTGTGAAATTGGTTGATACTTGTAAAGCTCTTGGAACTATGCCTAGCCCATGTTAAGTGCTCAATAAATAGTAGATAATATTAATAATACAGATCTTAAAGATAATATTAGGATGAAATTGTTCTAAAGTCTTTATCTGATATCCCCTTGATAATTAAACCATGAACCTAGAAGAGTAGCATATTGTTTCTGATATTTATCTTAAAGATGTAATTAAAAAAAGGAGCTTGCCTTACTTAGATTGAAGAATATAAGTCTGTAGAGAAATGTGGCTTCATTTAGTATAATGGATCACTTTAGAATCCTAATTAAATTGAACATTAAGGAAGTTTTTAATTGAACCCTAATAAAATTGTTCTAAGTGAATTACTTCTATAGCCAGGAAGATGATCATTATTTTTAGTTAATGATTGATATAGAAGTTCTGGACAAATGGCATCTACTTAATTGTGTTGTTCTATTGTCTAAAGTGTATATTTCATTATATAAATTTATGTGTGTGATTGCTTGTGTGTGTATATATATATATATACTATTAGACTTCAAGGAATTTTTTTCTTTAATGTATTGTGATTCCAGTAGCTACTACTTTTAGAATACTTGTTATTTAGTCTTGTAATTTTTTTCTCTAAACTAGTGGACTAAAAGAAAATTGTAAATAATTTTTTACTATATCATTATGACAAGTTTATATTAGTTTTGTAATTCATGTATCATGGAGACCTATTCCCATTTTTAGCAGATCATTTAGTATCTTATTTATGAGATACTAATTTATGAGATTGATATTGTTGCCTTTATAAAAAGAAAAAAGTTGAATTAAAGTCATTTTACTGAATAAGTATAGTTATAACTTTAAATGTAATTCTGCCAGTATTTTGGCATTCCAAGTTGCTATTAGCAATACTTGCAGCTTGTTTGATTTTTGTGTTCTTATAATAGTGAAAACTATTCAAGATAATAATGAAATTCATGATGTAGGAATACTACTGCTTCCTAACATTGCCCTCAGTATTAAATAACTAAGGTAGCTATAACAATATCTGGTACATAAGAGGCACTCAAAAAAATGTTAGTTTTATTGTTATTTTTATGATACAAAATGAAGTACAATTAATTCATCTTTGGATAGGCATCACAGTCAAGATGTAGAGAAGATCTAGTTGAAATTAGCATCCGATGTTGTTTTCATTCACTGTGATTCCTGTAGTTTGCTATACTGTCTTCAGTAATGTGACATTCTGTAACAGAGATTAGACTAACATAAAATATTAACTAGAATTTAAGTAATGTCAGTTTAAGTACAGATTTTTTAAAAATTCTTTTGATTATTGTGTAAGTATTTGGATGAAAACAGTCTTAGGGTCACATACCACTTAAAAAATAAGCAAAAATAAAAGTTAACTCTTACCCTCGTACACGCAACATTTAACACCAGTATAACTATACAGAACTCAAATAATGAATTTTTTTTTTTCTCCATCTCGTGGTGAAACAGCTGCTCTTGTAACATGTGGGGTTGTTTTTCACATTTTCATAGGAGTACGATAATTGTTTCCCCTTCTTTTCTTGCAAAGATGGGTACATGCAGTTTAGAAAAATTTTCTGACTTCATTAGAACAACAAAAACTTTTGTTGTTGTTGAGATTCAAATATCTGTAATGGTTGATTTCAGTAATCTTAAACATTTTCTGTATCTCTAAACCAAGCTCATCTTACCTCACTTACCCTTCCCCAGTTCCAAAATCCCTTCACTTCATGCAAACGACAGAGTGATGATACACTGATACACACTGTAGGAATGCCAGAGGTCACTTTTCTGTTTTGGTTTTCCACTTGAGAATAAATGGTTTATATAAGGTGACTCTTTAAGTTCTTTTGCTGTAAGACTGAGTTATTGCTCTCTAATTAAAGAAAGCTGTTCCCATTGTTTCAAGAGAAATCAATTTGATTACTCAAAATGGGTTTATGAGCCATGCCCTTGGGAGACTTTACATGGACAGTAGTTTGTGAGCCCACTATGATGGCTGGGACTACTTAAATACTTCCAGTTTTTACTTGCAAGTGGAGAGCTAAAGCCAAATTAATATGATTTCAGCATTGTTTTCAGAGTGGAATGAAATAGCATGTGAATCCCTTGTTATCTCAGTGTCTCAGTGTTCTTAAATTTTTGTCTCATTGAAATGGAAAGAATCAGGGCTCTGACTTAGGGGAAGCAACCGATAACATTAAGCCAGTTCCAAACATTTTAAAATGTTAATCTTTTGTACCTTAACATTTCTGAGAATTTTTGTACCTGAGGATATCTTTACATTTAGCTGAGATTGAGTGTAGCTACAGGTCTACTTACAGCTTCCCATTCTTTCCTTTGAGATCTTTGAAAATATTACTCATTTATCTTTTCCCTGAAAATAATTTTGATGTTAATCTGATCCCTACTTATTTATAAGTCATCCAAACCATCTACCATAAAGTTGATTTCGACTCATATTGACACTAATAACGACACAGAATAGAATTGCTCCATAGAGTTTCCAAGAAGAGCCTGGCGGATTCGAATTGCCAACCTTTTGCTTAGCAGACATAGCCGCTTAAGCACTATGCCCCTAAGGTTTCTATAATATGTATATGTGTTCTTTTTTTTGTACCTGTTTTGTTTGACACCCGGAGAGATTTCAGTTCCAAGAGCCGGTTTGTCTGAATAATACCTGTTTCTGCCTGTTCACATTTACAAGGACTCAGACACTTCTGTCTCTCAGAAGTTTCCCATTTTTCTTGTGTGGCCCTCTGTGTTCAGCAATGTCTGGTTTTGTCAATCAGAATTCAAGAAAATGAGATATTTCCCATTTTGTTCAGAAACAACCATCTTTTTTCAACTTGATTTGAACTCTATAGAAAATTTATTAATTTTATTTGTAAAACAAATGTTAATTCTTTTAGTACTTATCATGATGTAAATGCAAGGTAGTCAAATTATTCTATCATATATCTAGTGCTTAATCCTACTATAATGATTTCTGTTTTTATTACCCCAATTCCCTTCTCAACAACAGTTACCGTGCTTTAAGCTTGTACTGTTTCTTTAATGGATTATAGCAGAAAATTTCTTCTATTATCTGTCTCCTCCAAAAATCCATCATATCATTATCACGTTGATTTTCCTAAATAAACTTTTTGATTATATTCTTCTTCTACATGTCTCCACATCCATCCTTCAAAGTCTGTCTTGTTATGACTGATCTCACTGTTAGCCATAGTTAATTCTATCTGTGAGGGCTTTCTAAAAGCTATTTCCTTCTAGAATTCCCTAGTTATGTAAATCCAGTAAAGACCAGATAATGTCTTACCGTGTTTAAGAAACCTTCCCACCTGACACTCGTTTGTTTCTCTTTGCATATGTATAGTAGTCATTTATAATTTGTGTAATAATTTCTATGTAATATGGCACTTGAGTAAATAAGAATTATGTTTTTAGACTTAATACTTATGCATATAAATGTTTGTAATGAAAAATCTTAACGCCACTTCCTGTTTAAGAGTTTTTCATCATTGTTTGTGTCAGGTTATTGTTAACTGAGCTAAATTTAAAAGAATGGTTGAAGTTAAACATTGAGCTAAGTAAATTTTTATGAATAATAAAGACTAGAGAGCCACCAGTTCCTAATTGTTTTTGCATTAAGCAACTACTAGACCTTTGATAGGATTGATTGGATCACTTTCAAGTTATATTTATTTATCTACTTATATTTATTTATTAATGTGTGAAGAAATAATACCTCTTTCCTGCATTCATTGACTTATTTGTTCATTAATTCCTCAGATATCTATAGAGGGACTACTACTGTATGCTAGTCACTGAGCTAGGTGCTGGTGATTTACGCAGTGTGCAAAAAATGTGTTAAGTTCTACAGTGCAGGTGTCACAGTGTTTTTTGGAGCTCAGATGAGAGAAGTATTAACTCTGCTGAGAGGAAGTCAAGGAGGTGACCATGATGAGTGAGGGACTCTCTAGGCAAAAAAACAGGGAATGACACTGCAGAGAGAGAGGAAAGTATGCCATGTTTGCTATTCTAGACTGACTGAATGAAGGATGTTTAGAGTACATAGTGAGGCATAAAGAGCATAAAGCTTAAGTAGGAACAGATTAGAAGAGCATTGTTCCATTCTGGAGTGGTTAGGCTTTATTTTGTAGACGGTGTGAAGACCACAAAGGTAGTAAGAAGATGGTGAGGAGGTGATATGGATAGGTTTATCTTTTATAAAGGCAAAAGTGAAGATGGTATAAACAGTGGATTAGATTAAGAAGACACTAAAAAAATCTCAAACCAACCCTGTTGCTGCCAAGTCAGTTCCAACTCATAACCATCCTTAATGGAGCAGAGCAGAACTGTGGATTTGAACTGCTGACATTTTGGTTAACAGATGAAGACATTCCAAGCCCAAGCCCAATGCCGTCTAGTCAATTCCAAGCCATAGCAACCCTAGAGGATAGAGTAGAACTACCCCATAGAATTTCCAAGGAGCACCTAGTGGATTTGAATTACTTAACCACTATGCCACCAAGATTTCCAAAGAAGACATTAGAGGCCTGAAAGGAAGTTATAATGTCCTAAGAGCAATATGAAAGGGGACACTGTTGAGAATTGTGGCAGTATGATATAGAATAAGAGTCAAAAGCTTTCAAAAATAGAATCATTTTTCATAGTTACTATGTGTCTGTAAAAATAGATGTGAACACTTTTTCAGAATGTATACTCTGTATGGATTAACCAACCCACAAACCAAACCCACTGCTGTTGAATCTGTTCCAACTTATAGCAACCTTATAGCACTGCCTCATAGTTTCCAAGGAGTGTCTGGCAGATTTGAACTGCTGACCATTTGGTTAGCAGATATAGCAGTTAACCACTGTAATACCAGGGCTTTGAGCACAGACATTGTTAATATCATTCTTTTTACTTCTTTAAAAATTTCAAGATTTTAAAAAATTTGGTATAATGAGCTCTAGTATTGCTTATGACATCTCCATATTCAAGATTTGTGTAATTAATTTTGCCTTTCATACTTGAAAGTTAAGATGGATTCATGTATTATTATATCATCCATTAAACTGTCCAGATGCATAGTTCAACATCTCATATTTTTGTCAAACTTGTATTTAAAAACTCTGAAAAGTAACGATTTGAGAAACTAAAATACCCAAAGAGCTTAATTTTGTTTTATGTCTTCATGTATACATTTGAAAGTTCAGTTCATGCTATAATATTTTTGTTGCATACCAGCTGCCAGCTAACAATTTGTTATTACTTGGTTGATAGTGAAAATTATTGAGAATTACTGATGTTCAGACCAATTTACATTTTATTTATATGACTTCAGAATTCCTGTTAACTCTCACATAAATCACCCACATCATAAGAGTACATATAAAAAATTTGTTTTAGGCTGATAGAATTTGTCAGGAGAAAAATAGGTGATTTTTTTCCCCAAGCAAGAGTTGAACCAGTAACATAAAATATATATATATTTCTTTCTCTAGATTTGTTAGTAGATTTATGTATATTTTAAATTAAATTTGTAGATTCAGAATAGCTTAATTTCATTATTGCCCTGAGATAATCTTTAAACCTCAAATGAAAACTTTTGCCAGAAGTCAGCTTTGAACCAAGCACCAGTTTAGCTTAGTTAGCCAAGTATGTCTGCCTTGAGCATTGTGCTCTCGCAAAGGTTTATCTATGTCGGAACTAACTGACAACAGCATTTTGAAAGATTAGATAAGAAAATAAGGTAGCGGTGACTCTGTTATAAGGGTGGTGGAAAAATCTGGAGAAGGATAATGAAAGCAGTTAGATTTCAGGGTCAGTGAATACTTCCTATCCAAGAGTCAGGCATGTTTTTTTCATTTCTACTGTCTTTGATTTTGCTGTGTTTCTTTTCCAGTGTTTTGCATCTTCATTTTAGTGCTTAAGTCAGTGGCTCCCCCGACCTTTTTTTTCTTAATGTAAGCACTGAAAGCTATGAATTTCTCTGGGAGCTATTTTAGCTTTATCCCACAAGTTTATATATTTGTGTCTTCAGTTTTAAATAAGAACGCTGGTGGCTCAGTGGTTAAAGTGCTCAGTGGTTCAAACCCACCAGCCACTCTGGGGAGAAGGATGTGGCAACCTGCTTCCATAAAGTCTATAGCCTTGGAAACCCTATGAGGGCAGCTCTACTGTATCCTCTAAGGTCACTATCAGTTGAAACTGAGTCATCAGTAGTGGGTTTCGTTTTTGGTTTTCAGTTTGAAGTAGTTTGTAAATGCTGTTACGATTTTGTCTGCTGTGATTCAATTTTTATATAGAAATCTTTGGATTTTCCAACATATGTACTTTTTAGTTATTGATTTCTGTCATATCTATGTTGCTGAACCAAAAGCAAGTTTGTTCTGCCTGTCACTGGAGCCAGACTCAGAGACAGGAAACAAAGGTTCATGTATACTTTATTAATAGAAAAACCTGCAAATCTGGGGAACAGCAAGAATAATTTCTCCAAGACTGTTCTGCTTGGGTTATAATTCTAGCAGCTTTTGAAGCCAGATTACAAAGGGATTTATATCTGGAAAATGTCAAACTTTGTCACAGGATAGAACAGGGGTCACAAGATTCCTTTACATCTTATTGAACAATTTAAATTATCCTAAAACATAGTGTTAAATATGTATTTTATTTTAGAGTTAAAATTATTTTACATTAATTTTTATTTGGATTTTGTGAAGGCCTGTAGGAAAGGGATTCTATTAGGTGGTATATTAGATCATAACAGATAAATAAATGCTTGCTTGAATAATGTTAAGTTTGGGTGGTGTCATTCTAGAGTGACAGCACAGATTCTCTACATCAACTTAATGAAATGGATTAAAGTCCACAAAACTTACTTGCAAATAAAACTAATTTTTATTTGAGAATCTTGAGTAGTTTAAGATTAATAAATGTTTAAACACCGTATGCCACTCACTTCCACAGACTATTTTAATGTAAAGAATTGTGGAAAATCTGCAACCCAGATTTCATTCCAGTTTATTACTTAGATGATTCAGGTCGGAGATGTGTTCTTTGAGTATTATTTATTGCGTTCTCTGGTTTAGTCAATTCAGTTTCAGTGTAGCTAGTAATAAGTTTAAATAATTTTTGTGAATAGTCTTTTTTTCTTCTCTGGATTTATTGTGAGTTTACCCTCAATTATTTAAGTCTATACATTATGTCTCAAAACTTATTGGGGAAGCTTTGATAAGTAAATATAGTGCCAGTAGGATAAAATGCCTCATAATCTAAAGCTACCTTTCAAAATGATATTATCCCAATAAAATTCATATGGTGATGATTTTTAAGGAGAATAAAGTAAATGTGTCTTTTATAGTGGCAGCATCATGGCAGATCATCATATAATTCTTTATTATGCAGAATAGATGAAAAAAGACACAGTGCTCTCATAGAGTGTATGAATGTGACAACCGGCAGAACAAAGAGAAAAGATCCTTAACTAGGACTCTAAGCAGAGTACCTAAGTAAAATTAGGATAATAAGTAAGAGAACAGGACTTTAAAATTTTTTCTTAACAATTCTCTGACAATTCCAGAATACTTTTGAAGGTGATAAAGGTGATTTTTCTCCCTCTTACCTTACAAACTGTTTAAAAACTGATGGGATTCCTCAATTTTTTTTTTTATTAATTTGAGAAGCACCCTAAATTCTTTATATCACATTCTCTGTTAAAATATACATGTAGACAAAAAAAAAAAAAAACGAAATACAATATTCGCTGATTTTGAGCAGAAGCTCTTTAGTACAGTGTTCTATTATACAAAGAAATAGTTTTCAAATTGAACTAAATGTTCACTGTTATTTTATTGCAAAGCAATGATCTCTTCTGCTCTCTTTGTAGAAGTAGAATAATAGTGTTACAGATGTTCTGCTCTCGGTTTGACTTAGGGATGTCATCCCCCCCTTTTTTTTTGTCCCCTGCATATCAACTACTGCTTCTTAATGTAATGCCCTTTTCACTAGTCTTAATTCCAACCCCCACATCACTTCAAATGCTGGTGAACTCCAGAGTTCCCTTCCTGTGTTATTGCATCTATATTAAATTTGGCCATTCGTAATGCACAAGAATAGAACAGCAAAACATTTAAACAACTTTTGAGATATTTTTATATATTAATAATTTTTGTTACTTTTCAGTAAATGTACTGTGACATGTTCTTCTTTTAGAATTCAAACCTGATTCATCACAAAGTGTCTCCTCCTAATGATCGACAAGGATCACCAATATTTTCATTCATCCTTCTTGAACAATTCAATGCCATTCGCTTAGTGCAAAGTGTTCATCAGTCCCTTGCCGCTCTCAGCAAAGTCATCAGAGGAACTACATTATTGAGTTCAGAAGTACAAAAATTGGCAAGTGCTTTATTAAACCAAAAGGTAAGCCAATTTAACTATATATGTTATAGTTTATTATTACAAGTGATTCTTCCATCAAGTGTACATTTGTCAGGAGTTTTATAGTTAATAGTATCAGAAAATGCAACCAGCTTAAGCCGTATAAGAATTGACTGATATAACTGAAGAGTTCAAGGATAGCTAGTATTAGGTCAGCTGGTACATGACTTAATTTCTTTTTATTATTATTATGATTGAATGAAAATGTACATTCCCGTATAAATTTTCATGCTTAACCTATATGCAGTTCCCACTGCTCTCCCTTCCCGGTGACAGCACACTCTTCCTCTCTGCTCCGTGCATGTCCTATCCTCCCAACAGTCTCCTATCCCCTCCTCTTCAGCCACTCCCCTTCCTCTAGTAAGAAGTCAGCAGGATGACATCCTATAGATGCATTGAACCATAAAGTGCCCGTAGTACTATAAATTGTCTAATTTTTTATTTCAGGTAGATATATATTATCACTCATGAAAGAATATTGGTACACTGAAGAAATAAGTGAAGAAGACTCTGAGAACTTTCTAATTTTATATTAGTTCATTTAATCACCACAGCAATACTATGAAGTGGTACAAATATTATTCCTATTTTACTGTGGGTAACCTGAGACAGAAAAGTGTTAAATAACCAGAGTCATGCAGTGAATACTTGCAGACTTAGTATTTCACCTAGGAGGATCTGGTTGCAATAATAAATATAAATTATTTAAGTTTATTTATCAAAAAGATAATTACTCTTGATAGTTTATTTTTTTCAAAATCCAACTATATGCTATATAAAGGCAAAATGTATAATATAGAATAAATATTCTTGAATTTAAAAGGAGAGGAGACAGTCATGTAAGAACATGATTTGTGTTGCAGAATGTGGTTTAAGTCCAATAGGATTGGCATAGAATGAAACATAATGAAATTAAGGAGCTGATTAAAATTCTGTAAGTAATTAGAATAGTTTTATATATTAATAATGTAGCAAAATGGCAAAGAATATGGTCTTTAGTATCAGTCACTGTATCCTACTTCTACCACTAAGTAGTTGTGTGACCTTGAGCATATTACATAAACCTCTCTAAACACTGGTTTTCTCATTTGTAAGATGAATATAATAATGGTACCTACATCATGGGATTATTTGAGATAAATCATAAAATGCTTGCCATGTAACAATTATTCCATAAATATTCACTATTTTGTTATTGTTACTTTAGGAGAATTTGATTAATAAAAGGACAGCTTTTAAGAAAGCAAATGAAAATTAAAAGAGAACTAAATGAGTGAAAAATAGAAAAATGATTGAAAGAGTTGATAAATCCAATAGCTGGTTCTTTGAAAAGATGCAAAAGAAAAATTAATAAACCATTGGCAAAATTGACAAAGGAAAAACAGGAAGGGAAGCATATAACCTGAATAAGAAAGGAGAAGGGTGCTATCACAGGATGCAACTGAAATTAAAAAGCCATAACAGAACACTATGAAAAATTGTACTTGAACAAATTTGAAAACCTAGAAGAAATGGACAAATTTCTGGAAACATATTACCTACCTAAACTAACACAAACAGAGTTAGAACAACTAAATAAATATGTAACAGAAAAAGAGCTTGAAAAGGTTATTAAAAACTGCCAACCAAAAAAAGCCCTGGCCCTGATAGCGTCACTGGAGAGTTCTACTGAACTTTTAGAGAAGAGTTAAAAACCACTATTACTAAAGGTATTTCAGAGCACAGAAAAGGATGGAATACTGACAGATTTATTCTGTGTAGTAAGCATATCCCTGATATCAAAAGTAGGTAAAGGCACCACACAAAAGGAAGATTGCAGACCAGCAGCTCTCATGAACTTGCATACAAAATCCTCAACAAAATTCTAACCAGTAGAATTCAAAATTGTATCAAAAAAACAGTTCACTGTGACCAGCTGGGATTTATTAGAAGAGTGCAGGGATGGTTCAACATTAGAGAACCAATTAATATAATCAGCCACATAAAGTAAACAAAAGACAAGAACTTCTTGATTTTATCAGTTGATTCAGAAAAGATAATTTGAAAAAGTCTAGCACCTATTCATGTTAAAAACTCAGCAAAATAGGAACAGAAGGGAAATTTCTCACTAAAGGGTATTTATACAAAGTCAACAGCCAACAGCATCCTAAATGGAGAAAGTGTGAAAGCATTCCTCTTAAGGAGGTGAACCAGACAAGGATGTCTTTTATCACCTACTGTGCTGTAGGTTCTAATCAAAGTAATCAGGCAAGACAAAGAAATAAAGAGCATCAAAAGTGGTAAGAAAGAAGTATTGTCAGATGGTATGTGCTTACTGACAGATGATATGTTCTTAATATACAGAATACACTAAAGAATCCACTAAAAACTACTGGAAATAATGGAAAAATTCAGCAAATTATCAGGATAGAAGATTAACATACAAAAATCAATTGGATTCCTCTACACCAACAGAGAGAAGAATATCCAAGAGCAAATCACCAAATCAGTACCATTCATAACAGCCCCCAAGAACATAAAATACTTAGGAATAAATTTAACCAGAGAAATAAAAGACCTGTATAAAGAAAAACAGAAGATACTACTGCAAGACAACAAAAGAGACCTACATAAGTGGAGAAAGCTACTTTGCTCATGGACAGGAAGACTCAACATTGTGAAAATGTGTTTTCTACCCAAAACAATCTATGAAATATTTATTCCACCCAGTGCAGTCCTGATCCAAATTCCAATGGCATTTTTTTTAATGAGTTGGAGAAATAAATCACCAGCTTCATATGAAAGTAGAAGAAGCCTCAGATAAGAAAGCATTACTGAAGAAGAGCAAAATGGGAGGCCTCACACTCCCTAACTTAAAAAGCTCCTGTGGTAGTCAGAACAGCCTGGTACTAGTACAACAACAGATAGATAGACCAATTCTGTCTTCAAGAATTAAGGGCTGTCACATGAATAGATACATGTACACCAGTGTTCATTGCAGCACTGTCCACAATAGCAAAAACATGGAATCAGTGTAGTTACTCATCCATGGATGAATGGATACACAAACTGGTATACGAGGTCTGACAAGTAAGTTCATGCACTTGCCACTGTGCACGTATGCTGGCAATTGAGAATCTAGACATAAAATCATCTACTGTGAGAAACCGATATTTGACAAAGGCCTAAAGTCCATAAACTGGGGAAAAAATAGTCTGTTTAACAAATGGTGGTGACATAACTAGATATCCATCTGCAATAAAATGAAACAAGACCCATGTCTTACACCATGGTGGGGTGGGGGTGAACTAACTCAAAATGGTTCAATTACTAAATATCAAATCTAAAATAAAATATCGTAGACGAAAAAATAAGGATAATGCTGAGAGCCCTAGTACGTGGCGTAAACAGATTACAAAACATTACTAATAATGCTCGACTGCCTGAAGAGAAAATGGATACCTGGAAACTCCTGAAAATGAAACACTTATGCTTTTCCAAAGACTTCACCAAAAGAGTAAAAAGTCAGCCTACAACCTGAGAAGCAAATTTTGGGTAGGACGTATCCTATTGGTGTCTAATCTCTGTAATCTGCAAGATATTGCAAAACCTCAACAACAAAAAGAAAAAATAACACAGTTGAAAAATGGGCAAAGGGTACAAACAGGCACCTTACCAGAGAAGACATCCAGGACTCTTAACAGATACATGAGGAAATGCTCACTATCGTTAGCCAGTAGAGAAATCCAAATCAAAACTATAATGAGATACCATCTCATATCAACAAGACTGGCATTAATCCAAAAAACACAAAACAATAAATGGTGAAGAGGGTCTGGAGAGACTAGAACACTTATACACTATGAATAGAAATATGAAATTGTACAACCACTCTGACAATGGATTTGGTACTTTCTTAAAAATGGTAGAAGTAGAAATACCGTGTGGTTCAGCAATCCCACTTCTTGGAATCTATCCTCAAGAATTAAGGGCTGCCACATGAATAGATACGTGCACACCAATGTTTATTGCAGCACTGTCTGCAATAGCAAAACGATGGAATCAACCTAGGTACCCATCCATGGGTGAGTAGATAAACAAACTGGTATACGAGTTCTGACAATTAAGTTCATAAACTTGCCACCATGCACTTTTGTTGGCAGCACTGTACAAACAACTTGGCAAGATTTCATAACCTTGGTGTGTATTTGTGTCAAAGTATGGTGATAACTTGCTGAGTGGTGTTCGTTATTGTTGCATGTTTTTGTGTGCCATTGTGAGAATGATGGGCATGAATTAGAGCAATGAACAAACGTGAGCAAGTTTAACAATATCTTGTTAAACTTGGCAAGAGTGGAAGTGAAATCAGGGACATGTTATCCAAGCTTATGGGGATAATGCCATGAAGAAAATGGCAGGTATAAATGGATTAAACATTTTTCTGAGGGCACAGAGCATTACTGATGAAGAGACGCCAAGAGTGGCCAGTAACAAACAGAATTGATGGAGACATTGCAAAAATTTGTCAAACTGTGAGTCAAAATCATCAGCTGACTGTCAGAATTATAGCAGACCTAGTAAGCATCAACATAGAAACAGTTAGGAAAACTTCAACCGGAAATCTTGGCATGAGAAAGATGCGTGCAGAAGTGGTCCCAAAGGAGCTCACCAATGAACAAAAGCAAATGAGAGTCAAAGTTTGCCAAGACTTGTTGGAGAGGCAAGATGATGTTTTGGGCTGTGTTATCACTGGTGATGAAACAGGGGTGTACCAATATGACCCTGAAACGAAGTGTCAAAGTACACAATGGAAGTCAGCCAGTTCTCTATGACCAAAAAAATTCCATCAGTCCAAATCAAGAGTCAAAATGATATCACTAACCTTATCTAGTATCAGAGGGATTGGATTGTTCATTATGAATTTGTACCATATGGACAGTTAACAAAGTTTACTATTTGAAGGTGCTGAAATGGCTGTGTGAAAAAGTTAGACAAAAATGAGCTAAACTTTCTGACAACAACTCATGGCTCTTACATCACAACAGTGCACCAACTCAGGCAACACTGTCTGTGAGGCAGTTTTTAGGTTGTAAAATAACTGTATTGGAACACCCTACCTACTCACCTAATGACTTTTTCTTTACCCAAAGATAAAGGCAATATTGGAAGGAACACATTTTGATGATAATTGAGCTCATCAAGGGTAGTAAGATGACAGCTCTAATGACCATTCTAGAAAGAGTTCCAAAATTGCTTTGAAGGATGGACTAGGTACTGGCATGAATACATAGCTTCCAAAGGGGAGTACTTTGAAAGTGACCATAGTGATATTCAGTAATGAGGTATGTGGCACTTTTTCTCAGATGATTTCATGAACTCAGTTGTCAAACCTTGTATCCACATGGTGCAATACTATAAAGTGATAAAGAATAACAATGAACTTGAGAAACGTAACATAGAAGAATCTGGAAGGCATTATGCTATGTGAAAGTAGTCAGTTGCACAAGGACAAATACTGCATGAGACCAGTATTATAAACACCCAAAAAGGGTTTAAACTCAGAAGAAAATAGTCTTTGATGATTATGGGAGTGGAGGGGGAGGAGGAGGAATATTCATTAATTAGATAGTAGAAAGGAATTAATTTCAATTGAAGGGTGAACAGCACACTGTAGAGAAGTCAGCACAGCTGATGTAAATCAGAAACTTAAGAAGTTTCGTCAATATGACCCAACATTTAAAAGGGTAGAGTAGCAGAGGCAGGAGACTATTGGTACCTGCAGAGGACCATGCTTTCAGGGGACATTTTGTCAATTGGCACAACAAAGTTTTTTAGAAAATATTCTGCGTCCCACTTTGGTGAGTGGAATCTAGATCTTAAAATGTAGCAAGTGGTCATCTAAACAGCATTGGTTGGTCTCAACCCACCTGGAGCAGAGGAGAATCAAGGATGTAAAAGACATGAGGAAAATATGAGCTTGCCCCGACCCGCGGGGCGAATCAACGGAGGGACGAGGGGGAGCCTGTGAAAATGAAAGTGGGGCAAGAGACGCGAAGAAATGGAGGCAAGACAAAATTCTGATCAAGCCTCGAGGTTTTATTGTAGCAGAGTAATATATATAGAAGTTGGGGAGGGGAAGGGCTTAGGATCGGAAGATAGCTGGTATGAGACAGTTGGCGTTTTATGAATGGGCAGACGGTATGCCTGTACAGTTGACGTTAGGCAGTGACGCTGGGCAGTGACGCCGGGTAATCTTCGCGCACGCACGTTTTCAGGGGCTTTCCAGACTTCCTGTTTTTTGGGGCCTGAAGTTTTTTCATGGCCCCCGACATCTTCTCCCTTTTTGTTTTGTTTTGGGAGGTGGGCTTTAACCGGGAGAGGGAGTAGTGACCTGGCTCCTCCTGTTATAGTATTTGGCTCTTGGTATCTTTTGGGGAGGAGAGGCAGAGCCGTTTTAATGTTTTTAGGATAGATACCAACCTCTATGCAAGCCAGGTATGCTCCAGGGAAACGTAGAGGAGTTAATGATAACTTTCCCTTGCAATGCTTTGCTTTGCACTCCTCCCGATACCCATACCTCTCTTCCCAAGTTGGCAAGGAGGTAAGCATGCCTCTACTTTTCATGCTGTCCCCTTGGGGAAGAAGTCGGAGTACCCATTTTTAGCGGCGTATTCATCGTCAACTGCCAGGCGGTGATAATGGACGTGGATAGGTTTAGCCAATGCTGAATTTATTTGTTGTTTGATAAAGCTTGTAAGCCTTTTGAAGGCCCAAGGGCCAAAAGACAAAATTAACATTAAACCGAGAAGGGGGCCGAAGATAGGGAGGAGGTAGGGGAGAAGAACCTTAGTTGGGGTGGAAGATAGATGTATCCACAAGAGGGGGCCATTCTGCCACAAAACCCCAGTGGGTGTATGTTGTGTGGCACAGACAATAAGGGCAAAGGGCTGCTCATAAGTTATGAAGGTAACCTGTTGTTGTATGGCCTTTTCAACAATGTGAAGGGCCCTTCTTGCCTCAGGGTTAAGGTGACGGGGAGAGAGGGGGCTGCCATCTCCATGAAGAGTATCAAACAGTGGTTTTAATTCCCCTGTTGTAAGTATGAGGTACGGTCGGAGCCAATTAATATCTCCCAGGAACTTTTGAAAATCATTAAGTGTGTGTAGATGAGAGGTTTTTAGGTTAAGTTTTTGAGTGGTGATTTGATTATTATTTAATTCAAAACTGAGGTAATAATAAGGGTCAGTAAGCTGTATTTTGTTCTGGGCAATTTGAAGTCCAAGGGAAGTTAGTTGGCAAGTTAGGTCCTGGCTGCACTTAAGTACCTCTAAACTGGAGGCCCCCGCCAGTAAAATATCATCCATGTAATGAATGATATAAATGGAAGACCACCGACGCCGAAGAGGATCTACAGCCTGGGCAACAAATTTTTGGCACAGAGTGGGACTATTGGCCATGCCCTGAGGGAGAACTTTCCACTGATAGCGCTGCATTGGTCCTTTAAAATTAATAACTGGGAGGCTAAACGCAAAGCGCTCTCTATCAAGTGGGTGAAGAGGGATTGTAAAGAAGCATTCTTTGAGATCAATAATGATTTTAAAATAGTTAGCCGGAATGGCAACGGGGAAGGGGAGTCCAGGTTGGAGAGCCCCCATTGTAAACATGGTTTTATTAATTTCTCTGAGGTCCTGAAGGAGTCGCCATGACCCATTTTTCTTTTTGATCATAAATATAGGAGTATTCCAGGGAGAGGTGGTTGGTTCTAAATGTCCAGCAGCCAACTGTTCCTGCACTAACGCTGTGGCAGCTGCGAGTTTTTGTTCAGTCAAGGGCCATTGATCTACCCACACTGGAGACTCAGATTTCCACTTAATCTTATCAGTGTGGGGTGCAGGGGAGTCAATGACTGCTAAGGAAAATTTTCACTTCCCAAGCCTGAACGATTATTTTTAGGCGTTACAGGGAGAGGCTGTTTTATACCTTGATTATTTTTTCCGAGTCCTTGTCCCGGTAGGAAACCTAGGTTAAGCATCTGTTGGGTAATTATTTCATTTGGGCTACACATGATGACCCCCAGCTGGGATAAGACATCACGACCCCATAGATTAACAGGTAAACCCGGAACAATGTAAGGTTGAATCTATCCTGAGTTACCCTCAGAGTCCTTCCAAGTAAGAATTTTTGAGCTTTGTTTAGGGTTGACAGACTGGCCAATGCCTTCAAGATGAGTTATTGAGGCCTCACAGGGCCAGTTGGAAGGCCAATATTTAGCTGAAATTACTGTGGCATCTGCCCCTGTATCCACTATCCCTTCAAAGACCTTACCATCCAATTGGAGGGTGAGTCTTGGCCTATCAGGGGTTACTGGTTGCACCCGATAGGTGTCGGAAGACCCAAAGGCAGAATTCAACCTAATGGACTGTATGTGTTTGGTGGGTGTGGAATCTAAGGGAAGTAATATAAGCTGTGCTATTCTCTTTCCTTTTGGAACAGACAGGGGCCCCAACGGAGCCGAAGCCAAAAGAGTAATTTGTCCTGTGTAGTCATTATCAATGACCCCAGGGATGACATGAAGGCCGGCCAATGAGGAGCTGCCACGCCCTAAGATCAAACCAAACATTACCGGGGGCAGTGGCCCATAAACCCCTGTAGGGATGAGTTGAACACCCTGGTTGGGCACTAATATTGTATCGGTGGCGGAACACAGGTCCAATCCTGCGCTTCCAGTGGTGGCACGGCAGAGGGAGCTGGTACTTGTCTTTGTGTCTGTTTCTGGGGGACGAACCTGACTGCCCCTAGGTTCTGTCTCAAGGGTGGGGCCAGGGGCTGGCCCCGCTGGGAGTTTCCCTGTTTTGGGGGGAGAGGCTGACCGTTGATGTCAGTTTTAGAAAAACAATCTGCGGCCCAGTGTTTGCCCTTCTTACATCGGAGGCACACTGAAGTAGGAGGTCCCCGATTCTGTTTACCTGTGGGACACTCGCGTATATAATGTCCGGGCCGTTTGCAATTGAAGCAAGTTTTTTGTTGTTTATCATGGTCAAGACCTTTGAGAGCGGCCCCTATGGCTATACCAATGGCATGAGAGGCTCCTATTCCTGAACAAAGTTTAACACAGTCAGCGAGGCTACCACTACGGTGAGGTCTTAACGCCTCTTGACAAGAAGGGTTAGCATTTTCGAAGGCAAGATGTTTAATGAAGTTTCTCCTTCCCCCACCAAACGCTCAGCGGCGTCAGTTAGGCGGCTGACAAAGTCACTGTAGGACTCATCAGGGCCTTGACGGATTTTAGCTAAGGAGGTGGTGGCTGAACCCTTTGGGGGAAGACACCTCCAGGCCTTGAGGCCGGCGTTTTGTATTTGTGCTAATAAACCTGGGGGAAAATTTGCCTGTTTCTCATTAGTATCATAGGGAGTTCGCCCCAAGAGTTTATCTCTTGTCTAAGAGCAGGACGTCCTGCTTTCACTATTACGCTGGGTGGTCTCGTGGCAGTTTTCTGCAAAATCGGTGCGCCAGAGTACGAAATCACCCCGGATAAGGTGGCTCGTGCCAAGAAATGCCAATCATTAGGGGTTAGCCATCACTCACTTAGGCTTTCCAGTATGGCCAGGCTGTAGGGGGCAGTAGGGCCATAGTTATTAACAGCTGCCTTTAAGTCTTTTAAATGTTTGAGGTTTAGGCGGCGGTATTTTTGTCTGTCTGAACTACTCTCTTCCGGGGTGGGGTTTTCTTCGTCAGAAGCCTCTCCCCCCGAGCCTGGGCCCTCACCAGGCTCGCTACTTACTTCCTCTTTTTCAGTATCATGTTGAGGCCTTTGACGGCGGGTTACGGGAAATGTGAAAAGGGGGCCTTTGGGACTTGAGCCCTTGGGGATTTTCTTTGAAACCTGGCTGAGCGTTGTGGAAGCAAGCTCCACCTCAAAGGCTCGGATTTCTTTGATAAGCTGTAAGTGTTCGCGCTTCTGAGTCAGCAGTTCTCTTAAGGAGGAAACTTCTTGAGTGAGGGAGATTTTAGCCTGCCAAATGGGGTCTGAAACCATGATTGTGCTGTGCTCTGGGTTAAGTGGTGAGGTGAGGGTGAGCTGAGGAACCCTGGGAATATGGAGGAGGTTGTAGAGTCTCATTAGGGGGGCCGTGGAAGGCAGGGGCAGTGAAAGCCCAACGGTCGCCGCTGCCCTGATATTGTGCAGCCTGACTTTCTAATATTTCCCGGTCTTCGGGGGACAACTGGCCCGCATCGGAATTGTCCCTAAAGGGTTTGAAAGATGTGTAAATCAGGCTAGGCGGGTCAGGATTTGTTTGGGGGATTTCTTTTATATCAGCTGTCTGAGGCTCCTCTGGAACTGTCTGAGGCTCCTCTGAAATATTTATAGAAACCGATGGGCAAGCGGAGGGGGGGCGAGAGCTCTTTCGAAGGACCGTCTCCCCAATGTGAGCAAGTTTTTGAACATCTGGGCCTTTAAGGGAGCTTTGTAACACATCATTAATCAAATTCCAATATGAAAAGGCAGTTACAGGGACCTTCTCAGGTCCAAAAGTTCTATAATAATCATTTAAGCAATCTCCAACTCTTCTCCAACATCTAGAGTCTATTGTCCCTTGCTGGGGAAACCAAGGACAAATATCAGACAAAAATGTAAAGAATTGTGCGAGATCTTTTGTCTTAGCCTTAATCCTTCGCATCTTGAAGGAATCTTTGATTCCTGTGAGAGAGCTCATGTGAACTCAATTCTTGCCCCATGCTTCTTCCCCACTTACCTCTAACAGATCAATCTCGCAGGGCGGCTAGTCCGGCGGTGATCAAGAATGAGTCTTCTCACGGGTCAATACCGCGCAGTAACTCAGGACGAGCCAAACTCACACCTCGTGGAGGCTCAAAGGGTGCCTGGCCAGGGCTTTTCAAGCGGGTCTTTTCAGCAGCTCCGTACCTCGGGCCCCCACGCTGGGCGCCAGTTATGCCCTGACCCGCGGGGCGAATCAACGGAGGGATGAGGGGGAGCCTATGAAAATGAAAGTGGGGCAAAAGATGCGAAGAAATGGAGGCAAGACAAAATTCTGATCAAGCCTCGAGGTTTTATTGTAGCAGAGTAATATATATAGAAGTTGGGGAGGGGAAGGGCTTAGGATCGGAAGATAGCTGGTATGAGATAGTTGGCGTTTTATGATTGGGCAGACGGTATGCCTGTACAGTTGACGTTAGGCAGTGACGCTGGGCAGTGACACCGGGTAATCTTCGCGTACGCACGTTTTCAGGGGCTTTCCAGACTTCCTGTTTTTTGGGGCCTGAAGTTTTTTCATGGCCCCCTACATGAGCTCAAGAGACAGAGTGGGCCACGTTAATCCAGAGACTACATCAATATGAGATCAGAAGAACTAGATGGTGCCCAGCTACGGCCAATGACTGCATTGACAAGGAATACAACAGAGTCACTGATGAAGCAGGAGAAAAATGCAGTGTAGAACTCCAACATCAAAAAAAAAAGACAACATATCTTGATCTCACAGACTAGAGGTTCTCCAGAAGACATGGCCCCTGGTTTCTTTCTTAGCCCAGAACTGAAATCATTCTCAAATCTAACTTTTCAGACCATGATTGGACTGGCATATGAGACATAAACTGAAGAGTGTGCTTCTTAGCTTAAGTAGATTTATGAACACTACTGGATATTCCTGTCCAGAGGTGAGATGAGAGAGCAGATGGGGGCAGGAGCTAGCTGAATGGACGTGGGAAATACAGGGTGATAGAAGTGTGCTGTCACAGCGTGGGGAGAGCAGTTATAATTAAATGGCAATGTGGGTGTAAGTTTTTGTATGACAAATTGACTTAGATTGTAAACTTTCACGTAAGGCACAGTGAAATATTAAAAAGAGAAAAAATAGAAAAGTACAACTTTTGGAACACTGGTTGTTATTAGCTGCTGTACAGTCCACCCCTGACTCATGGCAACCCCATGTGTAACACGATTTAAAATTAATTTATACAAATAGGAATATTATGTTGGATACTATTTATTAATCTAGATAAGAGGTGGTTAGGGTCTGTTCTAGAGTAGTTCAAGAGGGTTCTAGGTTGTTATTAAAGAAAAAAAGCAACAGTAACTGCATTTATTACTTTGTTTCCTCCATTAATGATCTAGATGGCCATTGGCATAAACATTTGAAAAAAATTAATAACATTTTTAAACTATGTTCTGTGTTTATCGAATGTACTGCATACATTAAATAATAATGAAAGAAAACAAAGAACTAAATGGGCTTTATTATATGAAACAATTTCTTTGATAAAGACCAAAGGATGATGTTATGGAAAAGGGTTACACATTTTCAATTCTTCCCTAACATAGTTCTCCTGTTTTTAGTGCTCCATTAAGATCTGCTAAATTATTTTCTTATTTGACATACTAATAGGAACTTTTGACTTACTTTTTAAAAAAGAAAAAAATTTATTTAACATAACTGAGTGAAAATGTACATTCACGTATAAATTTACATGCCCCCCTATATGCAGCTTCCACTGCTCTCCCTGTCCGGTGACAGCACACTATTCCCCTCTGCTCCATACATGTTTCATCCTCCCAACAGTCTCCTTTCCCCTCCTGTCTGTCCACTCCCCTTCCTCCAGCCAGCGGTCAGCAAGATGATATCCTATAGATGTATGGAACCATAAAGTGCTTCCAATATATGGTCACTCTGCCTTGCCAAATCCAATCCATTCCTGTCCAAAGAGTGGAACTTTGTTATAATTTATGGGAAAGGGCAGCATCAGGGAAGGGGGCCATGCTCTCAGAGGAATCCCAAAACCGCTGGACCATCAATTGAGGTCTTTTAGTGGAGATCTCAGGATGCACCTCTTGATTCTTGTGTTGCCAGTGAGTCTCCTCTCTGAGAGCTCCATCGTGGCTATCACTGGTGGTGGCCAGGCACCATCTGGTTCTTCTGGTCCCAAGTCGATGTAGGCACCCACTCTTGCAGGTCTCTCCGTCTTCTCGGTTGTCTTTACCGCATGCCATTTTGGCCCTCGGTGAGCAGCCGTTCCTGCTGAGTTGGGAACATTTGCTGTGTCCTCGGATGGCAGCTTGGCAGCTTTTAAGACCCCAGACGCCACTCACAAATGTGGGGTGCAGAGAGCTCTCTTAGCAAAACGCTAGTTGTGCCAATTGGCCTGGAATTCGCCTAAGAGCATGGTCCCCCGCCCCCCGCCCCAGCTGCTCTATCCTTGCAGTATTGAGTTAAGATGGAAGGAGTACTCAAGTTATGCTGAAGTCCACTTAATGTTGTTCTTGTTTCTAATGTGTGCTGTCACCACTTTCTCCCAACTAGAATTCTAGTAACTATCTAAACTAAACCCTCCCCCTATCACCCTCCCTCCCTCCCCACCCTTGCAGCTGTCAAAGAGTCTTTTCTTCTATACACAAGTCTGTTTTTGAGATCTTATCGTAGAGGTCTCATACAGTATTTGTCCTTTTGTCGCTGACTACTTTCACTCAACATAATGTCCTCCAGTTGAAACCAGGTTGGGAGATGTTTCCTGGAATCATCGTTATTCTTTATCATTGCGTAGTGCTCCATTGAGTATATGTACCACAGTTTACCTATCCATTCTTCTATTGCTGAGCATCTGGGTTGATTCCATCATTTTGTGATCGTGGACTGTGCTGCGATAAACATTCTGGTGCATGTGTCCGTTGGTGTGAAAGGCCTTGAATCTGTAGGATATATCCCAAGTAGTGGAATTACTACGTCAAATGGTATATCAATATCCATTTTTTAAAGGAAGCGCCAGATTGTCTTCCAAAGAGGCTGGACCATTTTGCAACCCCACCAACAGTGTAGGAGGGTTCCACTTTCTCCACAGCCTCTCCAGCATTTGTTGTTTTGTGTTTTCTGGATCATGGCCAATCTTGTTGGGGTGAGATGGTATCTCATTGCTGTCTTGATTTGAATTTCTTTAATAACTAAAGATGGAGAACATGTCTGCATGTGTTTTTTGGCTGCCTGGATCTCCTCTTTAGTGAAGTGTCTGCCCATCTCCTTTGCCCATTGCTTAATTGGATGGTTTATCATCTTCTTCTTGATATTTTGTAGTATCTTACAGATTATGGAGATCAGGCGTCAGTCTGACATAGAGTTGCCAAAATATTTTTTCCCATTCTGTGGGTGTTCTTTTAATTCCATTAATAAAGTTTTTGGATGAGCAAAAGTGTTTGATTCTTAATAGTTCCCATTGATCTGTTTTCTCTTCTGTTGATTGAGGTTTCTTTGACAGATTTTGGAGTCTGTCCTCATTGTATATTAAAACTTCCATTGTTGTTCCTACCTTTTCTTGGATGAGCTTTATCGTTTTAGGTTTGATATTTAGGTCTTTTATCCAGTTGGAGGTGGTTTTTGTATAAGGTGTAAGATACGGATCTTGATTCAGTTCATTGCAGATGGATAACCAATTTTGCCAGCACCATTTGTTGAAGAGACTGTTTTTACCCCAGTTTAATGTCTTAGGGCCTTTGTCGAATATCAACTGTTCTTAGGCAGATGGGATCATCTCTGGGGTCTCAGTTCTGTTCCACTGATTGATCTGTCTGTTCTTGTAACAGTACCTGGCTGTTTTGACCACTGTGGCAGTGTAGTATGTTCTCAGGTCGGGTAATGAGAGGCCTCCCAGTGTGTTCTTCTTCTTTAGTAGTACCTTACTTATCCAGGGCTTCTTCCCTTTCCAAACAAAATTGGTGATTTGTTTCTCCATCTCATTAAAAAATGATGCTGGAACTTGTATTGCGATTGCATTATATAAATAAATTGCTTTGGGTAAAATAGACATTTTCACAATGTTAAGTCTTCCTATCCATGAGCAGGGTAGGTTTTTCCATTTATCTAAGTCTCTCTTAGTTTCTTGTAGTAAGGGCTTGTATTTCTCTTTGTAAAGGTCTGTTGTTTCTCTGGTTAGATTAATTCCTAGGTACTTTATCTTCCTGGGGGCTATCGTAAATGGTATTGATTTAATAATTTCCTCCTTAACAGTCTCGTTGATGGTATAAAGGAAACCTACTGATTTGCTTATGTTTATCTTGTATCCTGAGGCTTTGCTGAACTCTTCTATCAGTTTGAGTAGCTTACTTATAGATTCCTTGAGGTTCTCTGCATATGCAATCATATCATCTGCGAACAGGGAGATTTTAACTTCCTCTTTGCCGATGCAGATGCCCTTTATTTCTTGGTCTTGTCTAATTGCTCTGGCTAGAACTTCTAGCACAATGTTGAATAGGAGAGGTGACAGTGGGCTTCCTTCTCTGGTTCCTGATCTCAGGGGACAGTCCTTCAGTCTCTCTGCATTCAGGATGATGTGGGCAATTGGCTTTGTATAAATGGCCCTGATTGTGTTGAGGAATTTGCCGTCTATGCCCATTTTGCTAAGAGTTTTTAGCATGATGGGTGTTGGACTTTACCAAATACCTTTTCAGCATCAATGGACAAAATCAGGTGATCTTTGTCTTTTGTGTTATTTATGTGGTTAATCACATTAATTGTTTTCCTGATGTTGATTGAACCAGCCTTGCATCCCTGGTATGAATCCCACTTGGTCATGATGGATTATTTTCTTGATATGTTGCTGTATTCCTTTGGCAAGAATTTTGTTGAAGATTTTTGCATCTAGGTTCATGAGTGATATCGGTCTGTAGTTCTCTGTCTTTGTTGGATCTTTCCCTGGCTTAGGTATCAAGGTTATGCTAGCTTCATAGAATCAGTTTGGGAGTACTCCATCCCTTTCTATACTGTGAAATAGTCTCAATAGTATTGGGGGTAACTCTTCTCTAAATGCTTGGTAGAATTCTGCCGTGAAGCCATCTGGGCCCGGACTTGTTTTCGTTGGCAGTGTTTTGATGACCTTTTCAATCTCTTCCTTTGTGATGGGTTTATTAAGTTGTTCTGCTTCACGTTGTGATAATTTGGGTAGGTTGTATGAGTCAAGGAATTGGTCCATTTCCCCTAGGTTTTCAAATTTGTTAGAGTACAGTCTTTCATAGTATTCTGTTATGATATTTTTGATTTCTGTTGCATTTGTGGTGACAACTCCCCTCTCATTTCTAATTTGGGTTATTTGTTTCTTTTCCTGCTTTTCTTTAGTAAGTTTAGCAAGTGGTTTATCAATTATGTTGATCCTTTCAAAAAACCAGCTTTTGGTCTTTTCAATTTTTTCAATTGTTTTTCTATTCTGTAATTTATTTAGCTCTGCTCTAATTTTTATGATCACATTTCTTCCAGTGCCCAAGGGGTTCCTCTGTTGTTCTCTTTCTACTTGTTCAAGCTGTAGAGTTAGTTCTTTGATTTGGTTTCTTTCTTCCTTCCAGATGTGTGCATTTATGGAGATAAACAGACCTCTGAGCACTGCTTTGGCTGTATCCCATAAGTTCTGGTAGAAAGTGTTTTCATTCTCATTGGAATCCATGAATTTCTTTAATTCATCCTTGATTTCCTCTATAACCCATTTTTTTTGAGCAAGATGTTGTTCAGTTTCCAAGAGTTCCACTTTCTATCTGTGTGTTTTCTGCTATTGATTTCAACTTTCATGGCTTTATGATCTGAGAAGATGCTTTGCAGTAATTCAGTGGTATGGATTTTGTTGAGCATTGCATTATGGCCTATCATGTGGTCAATTCTGGAGAATGTTCCATGTGCACTGGAGAAGAAGGTGTAGTTGTCTACTGATGGGTGGAAAGTTCTGTATATATCAATGAGGTTTAGTTGGTTAATTGTGTCAATGAGGTCTTCTGTATCCTTACTGAGCTTTTTTCTAGATGATCTGTCTAGTAATGAGAATGGAGTATTAAAGTCTCCCACTATTATTGTGGAGTCACCTAACTCTCTTTTGAGCATAGTCAGTGTTTCTTTGACATATTTAGGTGCTCTCACATTAGGTGCATAAATGTTTAATATAGTTAAGTCTTGCTTGTGTACTGAAGCTTTCAGCAATAAATAGTGTCCATCTTTGTCCACGATGGTGGATTTGACATTAAAATTGATTTTGTCTGAGATTAGAATTGCCACCCCTCCTCTTCTTTGTTCATTGTTAGCTTGATATATATTCTTCCATCCTTTAATTTTCAGTTTGGTCCTGTCTTTAGGTCTCAAGTGAGTTTCTTGTAGACAACATATGGATGGATCGTGTCTTTTGATCCAAGATGACACTCAGTGTCTCTTTACTGGAGCATTCAGTCCATTCACATTCAATGTAATTATTGATAGATATGTGTTCACTGCTGCCATTGTGATAGGTTTATTTTTATGTTGATGTTTTCTCTGTTGTTCTTATTAGTCTGTACTGGGACACTCTTTTTTGTGAGTTGATTTTTCACCTTTTTCAGAGCTGGTTTTATAGTTGTTGGGACTCGTGTGTTAGATTTCTTGAAAAGGTATGATACATCTTTGTTGTGCTTTACAGCTGCCCCTATGAACCCCCTTAATAAACTATTTATAAACCCAATTTTAATTACTGCCAGTCTTGTCATCTTCCTCTACATCTGGAAGGACTATAACGACTGTAGTACATCCCTCTTTTTATTATGATGACACCATAGTTTTCATGATGATCACTAGATTGCTTCTTTCCAAATCAAAGCTGTGATTTGCTTTTGAGCCTTCCCTAAATGAGTAGAATATTGAGTAGTGTGTCGTTCTAAAATATAAAGTTAGTGGTTTTGTTCTTCTAAGCCAAAGCCAAGAACTTCTTTCAGTATTTCTTGTAGTTTGGGTTTGGTTTTTGCCAAGTCTCTGAGTTTCTGTTTATCTGGGAATGTCTTAATTTCATTTTTGTATTTGAAAGATAGTTTTGCAGGATATATAATTCTTGGTTGGAAGTTCTTTTCCTTCAAGACTTTGAGTGTGTCATGCCACTGTCTCCGTGCCAGCATGGTTTCTGCTGAGAAATCTGATGAGAGCCTACAGGGTTTCCCTCTGAATGTTAGCTTTGCCTTGAGTCTTGCTGCCTTTAAGAGTTTCTGCTTATGTTTCATTTTGTTAAGCTTGATTATAATATGTCTTGGAGTCTTTGTTTTGAGATCTATATTGGGTGGCATATGATAGGCATCTGAGATGTCTATATTCTCTTCCTTCATGATTTCTGGGAAGTTTTCTTTCAGCAGCTCAGCAACAATACCCTCTGTGTTCTGAGATGCCTCACCCTGTTCAGGGACTCCAATGAATTGAAGGTTGTTCCTGTTAATAGAGTCCCACATGCTTCTCAATGTTTCTTCATTTTTCTTGTTTCTTTTTTCTGATTTCTACTCATAGACGCTGGCATCAGTAGCTCTGTCTTCCAAGTCAGAAATTCTTTTTTCCATTTGTTCCATTCTGTTTTCTTGGCTTTGCATGGAAGTTTCTATGTCTTTGATTTTCTTCTTGATCTGTTGGATTTCAGAGTACTGGTGTTCCATCAGATCGAACAACTTCCTTAATTTTTTGTTTTGTTCTGCTGCATTTTGTATAAGGTCTAGAAGGGCTCCGTATATAATCAATTTGTATTCACTTCCTGATGCTTTCATAAAAGTTTCTTCATCTGGAAAACTCCTTGGTTGCTTTGTTTGGGAGCCTTGTGAAGCCGTCAGTGATTGCTTGTATGCCACAATTGTCTGTTGCTTTTTGGGTCCCATGTGAGTATATAGAGGCTGGAAGAGGTACTGTGAGGAAGCATTGCAAATGTTTCTCTAGGCTGTCTTCAGATGTATCTGACCAGTTCACAAGTCAGTTAGGTTTTCAGGTGTAGAGGTCCCTCTTCTCATCTGACAAAGTAAGCACCACTATATCCAACCCCAGATAATAACAAACTAGTTCAGAATACAGCAATGCTACTGCCCTGTTGGCCTCTGCTGACAGGGCCTCGCCTTAGCCAACACTGTGTCGATTACTGGTTTTGTGATAGAAAAGTGCTCTCCTGTGGGCAGGCTCTGGCTCCCAAGCTAAGAATAAGGTCCAGCTGCGGGCACCGTACCCAATATGGCGTCCTCCATGCAGGCAACAGAGGGGCTAAAGGTGCTGAGAGGTAGTGATTCCTCTGCTTCTGTTGCAGGGCCTCCAATGCAGGCAGTACTGTGCAAAATCACTGCTTTTGTGACGGAGAAGCACTGTCCCGTTTGCAGGCGCTGGCTCCCGGGCTAAGAATGAGGTCCCGCTAAAATCTCAGTACCAACATGACGTCCCGCACCCTGACCGCGGATCTCCGCACAAACCCCACTGAGGCAGCCACAATACAAAAGGCTCAAAGTTTCTATATTAACAGAGTCCCGAGCCTGGCTCTCAGAATATGGGAATTTCGCCTCCCTATCCCCTCAGCAGCGCGTCTGAGTCCAGCTGCCAGGCAAGACCCAGCTCGGCCCGCCCGCCGAGACAGGAAAAAAAAAGTCAAACTGGTGCGTTTACCTTCCATCAGCGAGAGCCGGGGCTAGCCAGGAGCGGGAGTCAGTGAAAGAGAGGAGGTTTTTCACTGAGTGGTATGAAGTCCCAATTAACAGCTCTGTGCCGTGTCCTGAGGCTGATTAGGTGATCAGAAGGCTCTGTTTGATTGTCAATTCAGGTCTTGGTTTCCAGAGGGATAGAAGGAGACGTGTGCTTAGTCGGCCATCTTGACTCCACCCCCCTTGACTTACTTTTTAATGAAAATATGTTTGTGTAAGATACAGACAGTCTTAATATGTAATCATTGAATTAAATATTCTATATTACACTTTAGTCACTGTGAGTTGGAATGTACTTGACATCACCAGGTTTGGTTTTTTTGGTTTTATATTACCCTTTGACTTAGGAAATATACCGTCTGAAAATATCACTACCTTTAAAATATTTTTATAGTTTGCATGAAAACATATTTGTGTTTCTGTTAAAATTTTCTAAAGGATAAAAAATGTGTTTCACATTTAAATTATATCACAGATAGTATCTTTAGAAATAGTTTAGAGTTTCTGGTGCAACTCAAATGAGTTTAGACTGCCTTTCACTAACCCACTAACCCATAAAACCCACCCATAGGGGTGGTACTGACTCTGGCTACCCTGTAGTAGGCCAGAGTAAAACTGCCCCACAGTATTCCCAAGGCTGTCATCTCTACAGAAGCAGACTGCTACATCTTCCTCCCATGGAGCAGCTTTCGGATTTGAACCATCAGCCTTTTGAGTGCAACTGAGTTCTTAACCACTGTACCACCAGGGTTCCTTCACTGAGACAATAGCAATAAAGAACTTTCTGACATTTACTTTCTGATTGGTTTTAAGAAAGGTTGAGAATTCAGTCCTATTCCGTTTATTTCAAAATAAAAATTTAATTTTTATTGGCTAGCTTACATTTGAATGTGACAAGATCTGTATTATGTGGTATGATTTAGTGTGATTTAGGAAATAGTTCAGTACTTGACATTTTCTCTTCTGTTTCCAACATGGAGTAGGAATTTCCTTAGAAAGAATTATAACCCTTACTTCTTTGATAGTTTCTGGTGTTCTACTGAAACTTTTTGTCTTATAAAAAGTCATAATACTTGACAACTTGGTAAAGAAAATTATAGTGTAAAATGTGATTAGTCTTCCTTTAAATATTAGGACGTAGGATTAAAATCATAACATGAAAACATATAGCCAAGCCAGGCCAGGTGCGTCAAAAACATATAACAGCACATTTATTCATATTTCTTGCTGAATAATTACTAAAACATTGTGCCATTTTAGAAGAAATTAATAGCTTGTATTTTGTTTCAAAAGAAAATTATTTTAATGGCTATGTATTTCAAATTCTAGTATACTGTATAATGATGTTAAATGCTTTTGAGTTTTTGTTTTTTGTTTTTCCATTTTTTAAACTAGGTCAGTGATACAGGAAGATTGCTAGTGAACTTTAAATCCTTTCAAAATAAATTTTCAGGCAACTCACTTAATTATTTTGGATTACTGGAACCTTTAAAAACTGAAATAAAGTGATGTACTATTTAAATGCACACACAAAATAGTTTATTATGTAATTTTAGGATGCCTAAGAATTAGGATCTCCGAGACAATATTTTCCTTTCATTCCTCTTTCTGCTATAGCTTTTCTTTATAGCTGTACTTTTCAAAGTATAGTCTCTAGACAAATAACATGAGCATCATCTGAAAATTTTTTAGAAGTATGAATTATTGGGTCCCACCTAGGCCTGTTGAACTAGTAGCTGTATATGTGTTACCCCACAATATATCCTTTTTCAAATCCTTTAGTTGGTCCTCATGCATATTAAAGTTTGGGAAGCACTGTTCATAATCAGAACGCCCATCAAAAAGCATAGTACCACCTGCCACATCACCTGTCTGCTCATCTCCATTCCAGTTTGTCAACATCCATGACTGTTTCACAGTTGAGCTTCAAAGCTTTAGTGGGAAAAAGAATGATTGATTTTTAAGTGGTTAAGGATCCATCTTTTCTTCAGTATCCCTCTATTTTAAAATGTATCCCCCTGTATACAAATGAGTGCTTAGAAAACTCATACCCAGAACTATTTTGCCAAATGGTAGTTACTAGTGCTGAATAATTTGCATTTTTTCATTAGAATAAAGTAAAAACTTGTATTTACATAATACTTGACCAGTTGTAGAATGCTTTTGTAGCCATTATCCAATTGTTACTAATATCTAATCCTTGTTTTTCTTAGAAACTAAAGCTGAAAGAAATTACTATCCTGGTAAAGTATCAAAGCCCATACTGCTGTGCTAATTCTGTCATTCCACGATTATAGTTTTTGCCACGTTATTTGTTATTGAATTTTGTGTTAATGTGACCAAGTAGCTAAATAGTAGGTCTTAACTATAGAAGATATTTATCAACTTTGTGTGCATGGGACTCCACACACTCATCTCCAAAGGCTTATCAAATACTGGAATGGAACTCCTCCCTCTACTTCATCTATTGCTTCATTTATAATAAAAAGTTAATTATATACATGAGTTTTATTGTTGTTAGATGCTGTTGAGTTGATTTCAACTCATAACAGCACTATGTATAACAGAATAAAACACTGCCTGGTCCTGTGCCATCTTCCTAATTGTTGCTGTGAGCCTATAGTTTCAGACACTGTGTCAGTCCATCTTGTTGAGGGTAATCCTGCTTTTTGCTAACCCTACACTTTACCAAGCATGATGTCCTTTTCTGGAGACTTCTTCCTACTGCTAGCACATAAAAGTGTCATCATTTTTGCTTTTAAGGAATCTCATTTCTTCCAAGACAGAGTTGTTTGTTCCTAGGGCAGCCTATGGTATGTGAAATATTCTTTGCAAGCAACATAGTTTGAATGAGTCAATTCTTGTTAAGCATTCCGTATTCATTGTCCAGCTTTCCCATGTGTATGAGGTAATTGAAAACAGGGTAGTTTGGGTCAGGGCCACCTTGGTCCTGAAAGTGACATTTTTGCTTATTTTTTTAAGCACTTTAAAAGAGATCTTTTGTTGCAGATTTGTATAATGTAATACATCATTTGATTTCATGATGACTGCTCCATTGAGTGTTGATTATGGATTCAAGAAAATGAAATCTTTCCAAAATCTGGATTTTCTCTGTTTATTGTGATGTTGCCTCTTGGTCTAAATGTGAGGATTCGTATTTTCTTTATGTTGAGGTGTAATCTGTACTGAAGGCTGTGGTGTTTGATCTTCATCAATAAGTTCTTCAAGTCTTTTTTGCCCTCAGCAAAGAGGATTGTGCTATCTGCATGTTGCATATTGTTAGTGAGCTTTCCTTCAATCTTGTTGTATTCTTCTTCATATAAAAAAGCTTCTATGATTATCTGCTTATAAAAGTAAATTATTTTTTACTGATTTATGTAAAAACAAAGAGGTCTACATACACCCAGAATCTCTAGTTTCTTGGAGTCCTGTAGTGTCCCTAACTTAGTAATATCATCACAGCAAGCTAATGGAATGTATTTTCTCTGTGTAACATATTTATGAGGTTTTTACCCAAGAATGTGTTGCTCTACTTGTTTTTAATTCATTTAGGAAATGGATATGGGAATACAGTGATTTGATCTGACTCAACGGCACTTGGCTTTGGCTGTGTGAAATAATATTTGTATTACTTACAGGTAGGCTGTTATAAGTTATAGTATGCAGTGTAAACCCTAAAGCAACCAATGAAAAAATAAAATGATGATGAGTCAATATAGAATGTAATAGAAACATAAGCTTTTTTTCAGTTAGTTTGAAAGAGATATTAGGAAACAGAGAAGTCAGAAATTGCCAATATTAGAGATGTGGGGCAAAGATGGAGTAGTCACATGCTTTCTGTGATTCCTGTTAACAACAAAGACTCAGAACAACAAATGAATTGATTACATATGAATATCTGAGGTGACCTGAACATCAAAGGGAAAATTGAGAAATTGTACTGAGCAGTGGTGAAGGCAGAGTATGCCCAGGAGTACATAGGACTACCTAAAATCACCTTTTGTGTATCAGCCACAGCCAGTATTGTAAATGGAGTGGGAGTTTTCAGAGGGCATCTGCTTCAGTAGGAGAAACTGAGTGGAAAGTCCACTTAAGCCTCCAGAACTGGTGAAAAGCAGGACTTGATTGTCAAAAGTTAAGTGGCTTCAGTGTAACCTACCACTCATAAATCTAAAACTTTCCTTCAGGGTAAACTTCACTCTCTTTGCCCACTCTCTTCTCTGCGCTGTATGTCTCTGGAGTCTGACACCATTGTCAGAGCCCTGAAGGAACAACTTAACAAACCAGAAGAGGAAAAAAAAAAAAGAGAGAGAAATTCTACTGATTCATGTGAGTCAGAAATTCAGGGTAGAAATAGGTACTTGAGAACAAGTTTGGGGGACGTGTCTTCCTCACAGATAATCAGGGATGGCTGTCATCCCTTTGCCTTTTATAGCACATGTAGGCAGATACTGTGCCTACACCAAACACTCCTGTGCATCTGTGACTGAAAGGGAGAACCTGAACCACACTCTTGCTGACAATCTACCTGTACACCTGAGCTGAACCCATACAAGAAGAGTTAACAGATTCCTGAGCTCCCATATCTAGTAACAGCTCTAAACACCTCGTGACAGAATGTTAGCGCTTCAGAGTCCAGCAACCAGGTAACACACACAACCAATCTGTTTGGACATTTCAAAACAAAATAAGAAACTAGAACACAGTACACAAACATAAGTAGATAGAACAACTTACTAATGGCTCAGAGGCAACAGTCAATATCAAATCACTTAAAAAAGCATACCACGATGGCTTCAAATCTTTGAAAGCAAAGAATCAAGAAATATTCAGATGAAGAGAACTTCCTGGAATCATCGAAGGTAAAACACAAAACATTAATATTTAGGACTCTTCCTGAGATCAGGAAGGAGATGAGGCAAAATGCAACAGAACATAATGACAAATAGGCTACAAGAAAGCATACAGTGACAGGAAGTAGAAATTAATAAATTAATAAAATTATAGAGTTAGACAAAGCAGTTGAAAGTCAAAGGAGCAGAATTGAGGCAATATAAGGCTGATTTAGGGAGACTGAAGATAAAGTATGTGACAGCAACATATTTGAGGAAAAATCAGATAAACACATTTGAAAAAGTCAACAAACTCTAAGAATTATGTGGGACTCTATCAAAAAGAATAGTGTATGAGTAATTAGAGTGCCAGAACAGAGGAGGATAACAGAAAATACAGAGAGAATTATTGAAGATTTTTTGACAGGAAACTTGTCTGGCATCATGAAAAAGGAGAAGTTATCTAACCAATGCACTCATCAAACTCCACACAAGGTAGATCCCAAAGGAAGAATACCAAGGCGTATATAACCAAACTTGCCAAAACTAAAGATAAGAAGACAATATTAAAAGTGGCTAGGGATAAACGAAAAACAACTTATAATGGGGAACCTGTAAGACCTAACTCAGACTGCTCAACAGAAACCATGCAGGCAAGAAGGCAGTGGGATGCCATATACAAAGCCTTGAAGGAAAATAATTGCCAGCCAAGAATTCTATACCCAACAAAACTCCCTCTCAAATATGATGATGAAATTAGGACATTTCCAGATAACAGAAATTTAGGAAATTTGCAAAAAACTGAACCAACCAAAATGACAGGAAATACTAAAGAAAGTTCTTTGGTTAAAAGATGAATACAGGATAACAACCCAAAACTCAAATACACAAGAGAGCAAAGGATATGGAAATAAAAAAATAAACCATAGGCAGAAGACTGAAAATAAGGAAACTAAGATATCATTATGTAAAAGGTAACAGCATTATAGCAAAAAAGAGAGACTTACAAAAATGTAGCTGTAGATCTTTCCTGTGGAGAAGATGTCAAGGTGATATAAAGAAATTGGAGACTGGTTTAAATTTAGAAAAATAGTGGTAAATATTAAGGTAACCACAAAGGAAATTAACAATCCTGCACATCAAAAAAAAAAAAAAAAAAAAACTTAAAAAAATTCAGCTAATGTTAAACCAACAACAATAAATGTATTAAAAGAAGGCATATAAAGAAAAGTGACTTGGTACAGAAAATTAGTAAAACAGACAAATTGTCAACAATATACAAAAAAAGGCTTCAACTTGGGAGTGCTAAATTCATACTTATCAATAATTACTCTGAGTGTAAGTTGATTAAATGTACCAATGACAAGATGGAAAGTGGCAGATTGGATTATATTAAAAAAACACGATCCAGCTGTATGCTACCTAAAGAGACATCCTTTAAAGTTAAAGACTCAAGTAACTAAATCTTAAAGGATGGAAAAAGATATATCAAGGAGACAACATTCAAGGAAAAGCAGAGATAGCAATATTAATTTCTAGTAAAATAGTTTTTAAAGTAAAATCTACCATAATGCATCAGGAAGAACACTTATATAAGGGTCAATGCTCCAGGAGGACGTAACCTTGTTAAATATTTAGGCACCCAATGATAAGGCTGAAAAATACATAAAACAAACTCAAACTCCATTGAAAAGAGAAATAGTAATAATGGGACACTTTAACACATTGCTTTCAGCAAAGAATAGAATGTCAACAAAGAAGCTCAATAAAGACACAGTTGATCTAAATGTCAAAATCAACCAACTTGAGTTAATAGACCAGTACACAACACTCCACCCAATATTGTATATGGAACCTTCTCCAGAATAGACCACATGATAGGCCATAAAGTAAGCTTTAACAACATTGAAAGCATTGAAATATTATGAAGTGTCTTTTCAACTGTAACACCACAAAAGTAAAAATCAGTAGCAGAAATAGTAAGGAAAAAAAATCATACACATGGAAACTGAATAGCACCTTGCTCAAAAACTACTGATATGGAAGAAATTAAGGATAGAATAAAGAAATTCACGAAATCAAGTGAGAATGTAAACGTGTCCTACCACAGCCTTTGGGACAAAGCAAAAGCAGTGCTGAGAGTTCAGAATATCTCAAATAATGCACACATTCAAAAAGAAGAAAGGGCCCAAATAAAAGCATTAGCCCTACAACTCAAACAAGTAGACGACAGCAATGAAATAACCCCTTGAGAACAAGAGGAAAGCAAAAAATAAAAGAACAGAAGTAAATGACTTAGAGAATAGGAAAATAACAGAAAGAATTCAAAGGGCTAAAAGGTGGTTCTTTGAAAAAACTCAAAAAATGATAAACCATTGACCAGACAGACAAAAGAAAAACAAAAGTAAATAACCTGAATAAGAAATGAGATGCATAATATCACAGCAGACCCAAATGAAATTAAATATATATATCATAACAGAATACTGTGAAAAGTTATAACAAATTCAAAAATCTGGAGAAAATGGGCAAATTCCTAGAAATCTATTACCTACCTAAATGGGCAGTATCACAGCAGACTCAGATGAAATTAAATATATATACATATCATAACAGAATACTACGAAAAATTATAACAAATCTGAAAATCTAGAGGAAATGGGCAAATTCCTGGAAACTTATTACCTACCTAAATTAACACAGAGGTAGAATTAAGTAAATGCATAATAAGAGATCAAACCAGTTAATTAAAGAACTCCAAACCAGGAAGCGAGGTGAACTACACACATGTCTCCTCAATTCCCTCTGAGAATGAGACCTGGAATGGTAATTGAACAGAGCAGCATGGACATCTGGGAAGCCCTAGGATCTAGCATAGGGTTGTCAGGTTCAACTAGGCACCAGTAAGGGGGAAACTACCTCTCTCTAAGATTAGGCAGTGGCATGCTGAGTCCCGCTTCTGTTGACTCATCACTTGGAAGGACTGTAGATTCTGATGTTGCCTTTGTTATCCAGGAGGTGGGAGCTGGGCATGAGCCGGCTAATATCCTGATCTACAGTGTTTAAGTAGACAGCATAAAGCACAGCTAAGAGACTGTGCTTGGGATGGCCACATCTTGAGAGACTGGCTGCTGACTGAGGGCACCACTGCCCCTGAACCATTTCTTTTCTGAGCTGCACCATAGATGCTACTTTTCCATGGCAGGAAGTGCAGCTCAAGTGGGACACCTTCTTGCTCATCTGGGAGGCAGAGGGAGCCACCCAAGGTCTTAGCTGGAGCTAGTTCTTAGGCTGAGCAGCAGCCCTTGTCTGGAAAGTGCTTCTCCACCAGAAAAGCTGTGTTTAGGATGATGGTGCCTAGAGTTGTGGATGAAAACTGTCAGAGGATAGCACCAAGTCCCTAATGCCTCCCTTCCTTGATTCACATCATAGTGTCAGGGAATGGCCTGTGAGGTGCTTTCACTGTCAGCGGGAATGCAGGGCCTACCACACCCGAGGGCCTGATTTTAGCACCTGTTGGACAGCTCCTCCCATAGCAGTAAAGCACCCTTTTAAAATAAGACCACTTGGAGAACTGACTGCTGAGCACCCGGCAACGTCACCTCCACCCTTCACTGATTCATACCATAGCATTGGCTGATGGACCGCCCCCCCTCCAGTGAATTCATAAGTAGCATACCATCTTTGCCAACCAGGAGGCATAGGCTGCCACACAGAAAATCCACTTGGAGCTAGTCAGTATAGTACACACAGGTGGCTGGTGACCCAAACTAGTAGGGCCCTTACTCGCCTCTTAGAACTACACCTCAGATCTGGTTGAGGTTTTACCTAAGAAACTGAACAACTTCTAGATGGTCCAAAGGCAGCAATCAACGGCTAACCATTTAAAGAAGAAGTCCACTGTGGCTCCAGAAAACTCCCAAAATAATCTAAAAACTCCCCAGATGGCTTTCTGAAATTATTGTAGGTCAAATACAAAAGAATTATGTGTAGAGCCCTCCTAGAGATTAAACAAAGTGCAGTAGAACAAAATGAAAAAGTAAGCTGTTTGAACTGATGGAACATCAATTATCTGAAATCCAGCAGATCAATAGTAAAGTAACAGAATTAGACGATTCAATCCAACCAAAAGAGCAGAATTAAGATGAAAGCCAGAGTTAGTGAGCTTGAGGATAGAGCAATTGACACCAGTATTTATGAGACAAAATCAAAGAAAAGAAATAAGAAAAATAAAACACTAAGAAACATGGCATTCTATTAAGGGGAATAATCTATGAAAAATTAGAGTTCCTGAACAGGGAGGAAGAGTAGAAAATTCAGAGTGTTGTTGTATGGTTGCTGACAGAAAACCTTGAAATCATGAAAGAAGAGACTATAGATATCCAATATGCTTATTGAATGCCACAAAAACGAGACTCCAAAAGAAAGACACCAAGACATATTATAGTCAAGCTTAATAAAATGAAACACAAACAGGCTGTTAGAGGCAACGAACTTCAACGAACTTTTAAAAAAGCTGATGTACAATGGGAAGCCCTGTAGGCTTTTGTCTGACTTCTCATCAGAAACGATGTTGGTAAGAAGACAGTGGGATGACACGTTCAAAGCCTTGAATGAGAAAAACATACAACCAAGAATTATATGTCCTGCAAAACTGTCTCTCAAATATGAAGGTGAAATTAAGACATTTGCAAATAAAACAGAAGCTTAGAGACTTTGTAAAAGCCAGACCAAAACTACAAGAACTACTGAAAGAAGCTCTTTGTTTAGAAAAACAAAACCATCCAGTATATACTTAAAGAGGCAATGCAAGACACAGCATCCAGAATCCTACTCATTTAGGGAAGCCATGAAGTTCAAACAAAGCTACAATATTGTTTCAGTCAGCTAGTGCTCCTCTCACAGAAATACCAGCAAGTGGGTGGCTTTAACAAAGGAAAGTTTATTCTTAGCTAGTTAACTCGGTTACCAGTCTGAATTCAAGGTGTCCACTCCAAGGTAAGACTTTCACTCTGTCACTCCAGAGGGAAGTCCTTGTGTTGTATCAGTCATTGTTCAGGGAGCATCTTGCCACAGGAACATCAGGTCTGAAGGATACATTCTTCTCCAAGTGTTGTTTTCTTCATGGTGTGCAGATCCCAAATTTCTCTGCCATATTTTTCCCTTTATAGCTCAAAACACCTTCAAGGCACAAAAACTTGCACATTGAGTCTTCCTCTACCAACACAACGGCTGAGCATGTGCCTTCATTACCATCACAGAGGCAGGAATTCCAACATGGAGAAACACATTAGCAGGAATTACGGCACAGCCAAATTGTTACAGATTATTTAGGAAACACATTCAATCCATGACATCCCACCCTCTGTTCTCTAAAAAAATAACATCTTTGCAAAATGTAAAACATATTTGCCCCATCACAGCAAAGCCTTAAAGTCCAAGTCCAAAATCCAGCAATTCCTCTATCACTATAAAATCGAGAACACAAGTCATGTGTTTCTAAAATACAATGGCAGGCACAAGTTAAAGATATTTCTGTTACAAATGAGGGAGAAATTGAAGGCAAAGAAGTCATTAACAGGCAACAAGCAAGTCAGCAGAACACATTACATTAGCCCTCAAAGCTTTGAAAATCATTTTTTGTTCTCTGAGAGATTTTACACAGTAACTTTCCTCTCCAAATTTAGGTATTGGCTACACTTTCTGTATTCTGAGTAGAGACCCTCAGCCCTGTGCTACAACTCTACCTTCTAGGCCCACTAGGATAGCCATTCTACTCCATTGGCTTTAGGTGCACCCTAAGCCCAACTGAGTGGTAATTCCATCCTTAAAAACACAGCCCTGGCTTCATGCTTTCAAACTCATATGTTTTGAGACTGAGGCAGCTCAGCTTCTCATGCTGTTTGCCTTTTAAGCTTCTGCTTCCTATGGCCTCATGGCCTGGGACTCAGGCCCACATCTGCCCTGCAGAGGCAAGTGTTCCAAAGCTCTGTAGCTTCACTGACTCAAGTGCCTGGAGGCACCCCACTCTGCTAGGAATCTGCCTGCACACGGGCACTCAGCTCTCTCACTGTGTGGGTCAGTAAGGCTAGCTCCACTGATTCAAGTACAGGAGGCACCCTGCTCCTCCATGAAGCCTCTGTGCACAGGCACCCAGCTCTCTTACTCCATGGGTCAGCTCCAGCGTTTTCTCTGGTTCTGCTGCTGCCAGATCTGCTGGTCCTCTGCTGTTGTCACTCACCACATGTGCCTTCTTCAGTGTTAACAGTTCTTCTTGGTTCCTTCTTAATCTTCTATCCATTCACACTTTCAGAATGGCTTCCACATTATAGGTGTTTCTTAGAGCAGCACAACATTTTCTTGGTACCAAATTCTGTTTCAGACAGCTAGTTCTACTCTAACAGAAATACCAGAAAGTGGATGGCTTTAACAAAGGAAAGTTTATTCTTGCACAGTCCACTGGGTTACAAGTCCGAAGTCAAGGTGTCTGCCCCAGGGGAATGTTTTACTTCTGTTAGCTCTGTAGGAAAGTCCTTGTGTTGTATCAGTCTTTATTCACAGAGCATCGTGGTGGAGGAACCTCAGATCTGAAGGATGCAATCTTCTCCCAGTGCTGCTTTCTTGATGGTATGAGGTTTCCAAATCTCTCCTGCCGGATTTTTCCCTTTATAGCCTCAGGGCACAAAACAAGCTTATACATTGAATCTTACTTTACCAACACAACTGCTACCCATCCACTCTTATTAACATAGAGGCAGTATTTCCAACATGGAGGAACCCCACACATTACCAGGAATTATGGCGCAGCCAAATTGTGATAGATTCTTTAAGCAACACATTCAGTCCATGGCATGTATTAAAAGAAGGGAACCGGTGATCTTAACTCAGAAACTATAAGAGCATCATACTAAAAAGAGGGATATATTACACTAGGTATAACCCTTTCAGGTGGAGAGGAAATTAAAAAGATATGCAGAAGTTAAAAGTTTGGTTTAAAATTACAATATTAAGGGAGATCATATGGGTAGCCACAAAGCAAAATAACAATGTGACGTATGAACACAAAAGACATAGTTCACAAGTCTCAACACACAGAAAAGCAACCCGTAAAGAATGACCAAGAACAGAATATTAAGAACAACACAGAAAACATGAAGAACACAAAAATAAAGACATCAAAATGACAGCACTAAACACGTACCTGTCAATGGTTACACTGAATGTGAACAGACTGAACACTCCAATAGAGACAGAGAGTGACATCCTGGATCAGAAGATATGATCTGTCTGTATGCTGCTAAAAAACACACCTTAGACTAAAGGATATGACCAGACTGATAATTAAAAGGATGTAAAAATATATACACGCTGACTCGACGGCACTTGGCTAACAATATAGAAGAAAGAGCAGGAGTGGTGATACTAATCTCAGATAAAATATATTCTAATGTAAAATCCACCACTGTGGACAAGCATGATCACTATTTATTGCTGAAAAGTTCAATACTTCAGCAGGACTCTACCCAATACCAGAGCATCTAAATACATGGAGCAAACACTGACTACACTGAAAAATGAGATAGATGACTCCACAGTAATAGTTTGAGACTGTTTTATTCAGCTAGTACTGCTCTAACAAAAATACCACAAAGTGGATGACTTTAACAAAGGAAAGTTTATTCTTGCACAGCCCAGTAGGCTACAAGTCCAAATTCAGAATGTCCACTCTAGGGGAAGGCTTTCTCCCTCATTGGCTCTGGAGGAAATTCTGGTATTGAATCAGTCTTTGTCCAGGGAGTGTCTTGGCACAGGAACCTCAGGTCTAAAGAACATGCTGTTCTCTGGGTGTTGCTTGCTCTGTGATGTGAGGTTCCCAGTTCTCTGCTTGCTTATGTTTCCTTTTATCTCCTGCAGGATGAAAGGATTAAGGATGGGGCAAGCCATACTCCAAGGAAACTCCCTTTACAGTGGAGCAGGGAGGTGATCCTATGAAGGGATTTACAGCCCTACCCTAGTCCTTTAACATACAGCATAGGAAAACCACAAAAAAGAGGAGAGACATAAAATATTGGGAATCATGACCCAGCCACATGGCTACACACATTTTGGGGAGGGGACACAATTCAATCCATGACTGAGACTTCAACACTCTACAGATCATCCCCCCCCCCAAAAAAAAGCTCAGTAAAGATATAGAATATCTTACTGTATAATCAACCAACTACACCTGATCAACATACACAGAACTTTTTACCCATCAACAGATAAGTATACCTTCTTCTCCAATGCACATGGAACATTTTCCAGAATAGACCATGTATTAGGACATAAAGTAAGTCTCAACAAAATCCAAAACATTGAACTACTGCAAAGCATCTTCTCAGATCATAAAGACATAACAGTTGAAATCAATAGCAGAAAAGAAATAGGAATTTAAACTTATGAAAACTAAACAATACCTTGCTCAAAAATCCATGGGTGATAGAAGAAATCAGAGTGAAATAAAGAAATTTATGTAATCAAATGAAAATGAAAACACATCCAACCAGAATGTATGGGATACAGCAAAAGCAGTCAGAGATCAGTTTGTCTCTATAAGTGCACACATCTAGAATGAAAAATGGGCCCATACCAAAGAATTACCCCTACAGCTTGAGTAAGTAGAAAGAGAGCAAGAGAGGAACCTCTCAGGCACCAGAAGGAAACAGATAATAAAGATTAGAGCAGAACTAAATGAATTAGAGCATAGAAGAACAGTTCAAAAAATTAACAAAACCAAAAGCTAGTTCTTTCAAGAGTTGAACAAAATAGATTAATCGTTGGCTAACCTTACAAAAGAAAAACAGGAGAGGAAACAGCCCAAGTAAGAAATGAAATGGGAGATGTCACAACAGACACAACTGAAATCAAAAGTATCGGAACAAAATACTATAAAAGACTATACTGTAACAGATTTGAAAAGCTAGAGGAAATGGACAAATTTCTAGATTCACATCACCTACCAAAATTATCACAAAGAGAAATAGAACAACTCAGTAACCCATCACAAAGGAAGAGATTGGAAAGGTAAACAAAAATACTGCTAATCAAAAAAGTCCTTGTCCAAATGGCTTCACTGGAGAATTCCACCAAACCTTCAGAAAGGAATTAATTCTAATACTTCTGAGGCTATTTCACAACATAAAAAGGGATAGAATACTCCCAAATTCATTCTGTGCAGCCAGCATAACCCTGGTAACTAAAGCCAGGGAACATCCCACAAGAAGAAGACAATAACAGAGCAATGTCACTAATGCAAAAATCTTCAGCAAAATCCTAGCCAACAGAATTCAACAGCATATCAGAAAAATAATTCACCATGACTAAGTTGAAGTCATACCAGGAATGCAAGGCTGGTTCAACATCAGAAAAACAGTTAATGTTGTCAACCACATAAACAGCCCAAGGATAAGAATCCCCTGGTTTTGTCAGTTAATACATGAAAGGCATTGACAAAGTCCAACATCCATTCGTGCTGAAAACTCTCAGCAAAACAGGAATAGAAGGGAAATTCCTCAGTGCAGTAAGGGGCATCTGTGGGAAGCCAGCTACCTTCATCATCCTTAATCGAGAAAGACTGAAAGAATTCCCCGTGACAACAGAACTAAACAAGGGTGCCCATTCTCACCACTTCTAGTCAACCTTGTACTAGAGGTACTAGCTGGAGCAATTAGACAAAACGAAGAAATAAAGGGCATCCTCCTTGGCGAAGAAGAAGTAAAAATGTCCATATTTGCAGATGATATGACTGTATATGCAGAGAATCCTAAGGAATCCATAAGTAAACTAGTGAAATTAATAGAAGAGTTCAGCAAAGTATCAAGATAAAAGATAAACATAACTAAGTCAGTAGGGTTCCTTTACACCAACAAAGACCATTTACTATAGTATCCAAGAACATAAAATACCTAGGAATAAATCTAACCAGAAAAATAAGAGCTCTATACAGAGAGAATTAGAAGACCTTACTGCGAGAAACGAAAAGAGACTTACATAAGTGGAGAAACTTACCCTGCTCATGGATAGGAAGACTTATCATTTTGAAAATGTTTAGTTTACCAAAAGTGATAAACTGTACAATGCAATCCCAATACAAATTCCAGTGTCATTTTTTTTTAGGAGATGGAGAAACAGATCACCTACTTTGTTTCAAAGGGAAGAGACCCTGGATATATAAAACACTACGGAAGAAAATGAACACAGTGGGAGGCCTCACAATGCCTGACCTTAGAACTTTTTATACTGCCACACTAGTCAAAACAGCCTGGAAGTGGTACAAAAAGAGGTATATGTACCAATAAAACAGGGTTGAGACCCCAGAGATGCCACCATCCTCTTATGAACAGTTGCTATTTGACAAAGCCCCTAATACTGTAAAGTGGGGTAAAAACAGTCTCTTTAACAAATAGGTGTTGGCAAAATTGGATATCCTTCTGCAAAAAAACTGAAAGAAGACCCATATTTCACACCTTACACAAAAACTAACTCAAAATGGATGCAAGACCTAAATATGCTAAAATGATACTGATCATTCAAGAAAAAACAAGGTCAACAATGGAAATTGTAATACACAGCTTTACACAGAATTGAAAATCTGACAAAACATGATCAACAGAAGAGAAAATAGGTAAATGAGAACTACTAAGAATCAAACACTTTTGCTCATCCAAAGACTTTATCAAAAGAATTAAAAAACCACCTACAGAATGGAAAAACATATTCGGCAACTACATGTTGGACCAATGTCTGATCTCCATAATCGACACAGTACTGCAAACTATCAGCAAGAAAAAGGTAAATAACCTAATTAAGTGATGGGAAAAGGAGATGGACAGACACTTTACCAAAGAGGTCATGTAAGCAGCCAAAAGCCACATGAGGAAATACAATCATTAACTGTTAGAGAAATCCAAATCAAAACTACAATGAGATACCATCTCACCCCACCAAGGTTGGCCATGATCCCAAAAGCACAAAGCAACAAGTGCTGGAGAAGCTATGGAGAGATCAGAACTCTCCTACAGTGCTGGTGTGATTTCAAAATGGTACAACCTCTTTCAAAGCAATCTGACACTTCCTTAAAAAGCTGGAAATAGATGTACCATTTGATCCAGTAATTCCACTGCTTGGAATGTATCCTACATTAAGAAAGACTGTCACATGAACAGATACCTGCACACAAATGTTTATTGCAGCACAGTCCACAATAGCGAAAAGATGGAATCAACTTAGATGCCCATCAACAGATGTATGAATAAGCAGACTATGGTACATATATTCAGTGGAACACTATGCACTGATAAAGGACAGTAGTGATTTATGGAAATATCTCATAACCTGGTCTCAATTGGAAGACATTATGCTGAGTGAAATCAGTCAGTGGCAAAGGGGTAAGTATTGTATGAGACTCCTACTCTGAGGACTTAAAAAATAGATTTATGTACGGAAGAAAAGACTCTTTGATGGCTACAAGGGAGGGGAGGAAAGGAGAGGGTTGGTCATAGATTAGATAGTTGATGGAAATTTGGTTGGGTGAAAGCGGTGAAGGCAGTGACTGCACACAGTAGAAAGTAGATTGACTTAAGTGGACTTCACCATAAACTGAAAGCTCTTCTCATGTCAACTCAGCATTGCAAGGATAGAGTAGCAGGGGCAGGACCCTGGAGACATTGAGGGCTGTAGTGGGACATAGAAGCCAATTAGCATAACTAGTCTATTGCTAAGAGAGGCTTATGCACCCCATGTTGGTGAATGGCATCTGGAATCTTAAAAGCTAGCAAGCTGCTATGTGAGGCATACCAAATGGTCCTAACTCATCTGGAACAGATGATGATCTAGAACAAACAAACAAAAAACACTAGAAAAAACAAGCTCAGGAGATAGAATAACCCCTGTGAATGGGAGACTGTATCAACATGTGACAAGAAAAAACAGATGGTGCCAGCCACCATCAAACACAGCCATGTTGGGGCACGCTATGTTGAATCCCTGTGGCAACATAAGAAAAAGACTGATACAGCTCAAGAACTATACTAAAAGACCACAATTGATGGTCCAAAGGCCTGAGGGATACACTAGGAGCATGGCCCCTAGACTTCCTTCTGCTCCTGTCCAGAAAACATTACTGAGGTCAACTCTTCAGACAAAAATGGACTAGACTCAGGGACACAGTGTGACTATATGGTGTGTGTACTTTATGGTCCTGTGCCTTTACAGAATGTTATCCTACTGGTGTCTTTCTAGATGGGAGAGAACAGTGTGGGTAGGAGGGGACAGGAGCTTGTCAAGCAGATACTACAAGTATAGAATATAAAGGAGGAGTGTGCTGTCACTGGGCAAGGAGAGAGGAAGGAGCTGCAGATAGGCAGGCATCAAAATTAATTTGGACTGTACAATGTCACTTAATCACAAGTAAAAAAAAAAAACTCCAACCCAAAAAAGGGCCCTAGCCCTGATGGCTTCGCTGGATTATTCCACCAAACTTCTAGAGAAGAGTTAACACTGTTACTAAAGATATTTCAGAGCCTCTTTTTTGGTATAAACGAATCTAGTTTCAGTAGTTTTTTGTGGCTTCTTTAGGGTTTTCTGTGTGTAAGAGCGTGTCATCTGCAAACAAAGATAATTTTGTGTCTTCCTTACCAATGTGAATGCCTTTTCTTTATCTTGTCTGATTCCTCTGGCTATCACCTCCACTACAGTATTGAATAAAAGTGGTGACAGCACCATCCTTGTCTGGTTCCCATTCTCATGGGGAATTCTTTCAGTCTGTGTCCATTTAGCATGATGTTGGTCATTGGCTTTGCATAGATGCCACTTATTATGTTGAAGAATTCCCCTTGTATTCCTGTTCTGAGAGTTTTCAGCATGAGTGGGTTTTAGACTTTGACAAATGCCTTTTCTGCGTCAGCTGATAAAAATCAAGTGATTCTTGTCTCTTTTTTTATTTATTTCTTTCGGTGACTACATTGTTTTTCTAATGTTGAACTATCCTTGCATCCCTTGTATAAATCCTGCTTGATCACATTGTGTTCAAATATGTTGCTGAATTCTATTGGCTAGAATTTTGTTGAGGATTTCTGCATCTAATTTCATGAGAGGGATATTGGTCTGTAATTTTCTTCTTGTGTGTGTGCTATCTTTACCCAGTTTTGGTATTAGAGTTACAATGGCTTCAGAGAATGAACTTGGTAGTATGCCATCCTTGTCTGTAATAGTGCCATCTTTAGTAATACTGGTGTTAGCTCACCTCTAAAACTTTGATAGAATTTTCCAGTGAAGTCGTTTTTTAAATTAGTTTTTCATTCTCTTTTTTGATAGGTTTATTAAGTTGTCTACTTCTGTTTGTGTTAGTTTTGGTAGATAGTTTCTAGAAATTTGTCCATTTCCTCTAGGCTTTCAAATTTATTAGAGTACAGTTTTTCATTGTGTTATTTCATGGATTTTTTTTAAATTTTTTTTTTTTGTCATGATTAAGTGAATGTTAACAGTCCAAGTCAGTTTTTCATATAAAACACCAAGTTCCTGCCTCTTTGCAACTGTGTCTGCTCTCATCACCTTGTGACAACACGCTCTTCTTTTTCACTTTTTATTTCTAGTATCCACTCAACCAACACTTTCCCCTTCCTTTCCACCCTCTCATTTTCCCTCTAAAAAGAAACTTGTACGGCAGCCTTGTATATATAATAAACCATAAAGTCCACATACTGCATGGGTCACTCACTCTGTGTTCTTGAGTCCAGTCCATTCTTTGTCTGAAGTGTTAGCTTCAGTATTAGATTCAGATTTGGGCTAGCAGCAAGTCTAAGGTCCATGTTCTCTAGGGATTCTCCAGGTTGTTAGACCATCAATTCTTGTCTTTTACAAGAGTTCTTGATCTGCACACCTTTTTTTCTCATGCCATGTCACAAAATCAACATTGTCTTCCCTATCAGAGCTGTCTTTGGTGGTGGCCAGGCATTATCTAGTTCTCCTGGTCTCATGTTGATGTAGTTACTTAATCATATGGGCCTTTCTGTCTCCTGGGCTCGTTTTTCCTTGTGTCTTTGATGTTCTCAGTTGTCATCTGTTTCAGGTAAGTTGGGACCAATTAATGTTCCTCAGATGACAGCTTCTTGGGTTTTAAGACCCCAGATGCCACTCACCAATATGCGGTATAGAAGGTATACTTGTCTGCTGTATATGTTTTTGAGGTTAAGTTGGTTGATGGTGGCATTTAGATCTTTCATGTCTTTATAGAGCTTCTTTTTAGATGCTCTGTTCATCACCAAAAGTGGCTTGTTGAAGTATCCTACTATTATTCTGAAGCTGTGTGTCTCCCTTTTTGATGCTGTTAGAGTTCATTTGACGTATTTAGAAACTCTTTCATTGGATTTGTAAATATTTAATATGGTTATGTCCTCCTGATATATTGGCCTTTTAAACAATATATAGTGACCTTCGTTTTCCATTCTGATGGATTTTACTCTAAAGTCTATTTTTTTCTAAATTAATATTGCCGCTTCTTCTCTTTGGTAAATATTGCTAGCTTGGTATATATTTTTCCATCCTTTTAGTTTCAGTTTGTATCTTTAAGTCAAAGTTGTGTGTCTTATAAGCAGCATATAGACAAATCATACCTTTTTATCCATTCTGCTGCTGTTCCTTGTGTCTATATTGATGTCTTTAATCCATTTACAATCAATGTAGTTATTGATAGGTATGAATTTAGTGCTATCTCTTTGGTACCTTTTCTGATGTGTTGTTGAGAGTTTCTTTGTTCAACTTAATTTTCCAAGCTGAGTCATCTTTTATAGGTTTTTGTTTCATCTTTTTCATAGATGCTGTTTTTACATCTGCCAAGATTTGATTTTGTTTCTTGTTTTGATGTATAGGATTGTTAATGTCCTTTGTGGTTACCTTAACATTTACCCCTACTTGTCTAAATTTAAACCAGTCTTTAGCTTCTTTGTATTGCCTTGACTTCCTCTTCATCTTAAAGATCTATGAATGCATTAATTTGTTCTGCTTTTGGTATAATGTTGTCATCATTTGTATACTGAGATTACTGGTTCCCTATTTTTAGTGTTCTAGCTTTGATTTGTTTGTGGATTCTTTATCCGTGTTAGTATCCAGATGTTCTATGCTGCATTGTATCCTTGAGTATATATCTGATAATAGTGGTTTTCTAACTGAAGACATTTCTTCAATAATTTTTGTAATTTTTGTTTGGTTTTTGCAAAATCTCTGAACTTCTGTTAATCTGGGAATGTCCTAATTTCATCATCATATTTGAGAGATAATTTTGCAGGATATATAATTCTTGGTTGGCAGTTTTGTTTTCCTTCAAGGCTTTGTATATGACATCCTATTGTGTTCTTGCCAACATGGTTTCTGCTGAGTAATCTGAGCTCAGTCTTAATGACTCTCCTTTATATGTTAATTTTTGTTTAAGTCTAGCTGCCTTTAAAAGCATTACTTATCTTTAGTTTTGGTAAGTTTGATGACAATATGTCTTGGTGTCCTTTTGGGGGTCTACCTTATGTGGAGTTCAGTGAGTATCTTGGGTAGCTACCTTGTCATATTTCATGATATCAGGGAAATTTTCTGTCAAGATTTCTTCAACAATTCTCTCTGCATTTTCCCTTATTACTCCTTGTTCTAGTACTTCAGTCACTCTTAGATTATTCCTTTGATAAACCAAAACCAAACCTGTTGCCTTCAAGTTGATTCTGACTCATAGCAACCCTACAGGACAGAACAGAACAGCCCCATAGAGTTTCCAAGGAGCACCTGGTAGATTTGAACTCCTGACCTTTTGGTTAGTTGCTGTAGCATTTAACCACTACACTAATAGAGTTGCACATGGTTCTTAGAGAGTCTTTTTTTTTTTAATTCTTTAATCAGATTTTTCCTCATGTATGCTGGTGTCAGTTGCTTTATCTTCAGTTTCACTGATTCTACATTTCATTGCCTCAATCCTGCTCCTTTGTCTTTCTGTTGAATTGACTAATTCTGTCATTTTATTGTGGATCTGTAGAATTTCAGATGGTTGTTGCTCAATCATTTCTTACAGCCAATTTAATTTTTAAGTATGTTCATTGCAGTTTGTTTAATTTCTTTCCTAATGTCTATCAGAGCCTGAAAATTACTCTTTTGTGTTCTACTTCCAATAATTGCAGGAAGTCATCTTCATCTGGAAACTTTTTTTAATTCTTCATTTTGAGGGTTTTCTGAGACCATAGTTGCCTCCTTCTTTAAAGCATTACAAATTGATTGTTGTCTCTGAGCCATGAGAAAGTTTTGTAATTTGTTTATCGTTTTCTAATTTATGAGTAAAGAGCTTGAAAGTCACCATTTCTCTCTTTCCTACAAGCAAAATCTTGAAAAACTGAAAATCTGCACCATTTCTTAGATCCATCAGTAGTTGTAGCATTTGTTAATTTCTGTAGCATAATTACTTCTATCATCACTGGTTTCAGTTATTAAAATAAGGTCACTGAAGGCAGAGTTAGTAGGAGGTGCCTGGTAGCATAATGTTACACAGTATTCTCATGCAATAGCTATAGTTAACAGAAATAATCTTAAACTAATAGATAATAATAAAATCTGTAAAATAAGGATGTGATGAATTTTGAATATTAATTTCACTTTAAATTAAAATTTTTAATTGTAAATTCTTATAATTATTTTTACATAAAGCCTGTTTATAACTGACTTGCTTAATTCATATGAGGACTGATAATTAAGTTCACTAACTCATCCTAGAAAAAGTGTCACCTCGACCTTTGAAGTACTCCCCTTCGGAAGCTATGCACCAACACCAGCACATAGTCCACCCTTCAAAGCAATTTTGGAACTCTTTTTCTGGAATGGTCATCAGAGCTGTCATTGTATAATCCTTGAAGCCCTGAACGTCATCTAAATATCTTCATTTCAGTATTTCCTTTATCTTTGGGTAAAGAAAAAAGTCATTCAGGGCCATATCAAGTGAGTAGGGAGGTTGTTCCAATACAGTTATTTTCTTACAGGCTAAAATCTCCCTGACAGGCAACTAAACAGTTAAGTTCATGAAATTGCCAGCATGTGCAATGGCCATTCCAGACAGAGTTCCAAAACTGCTTTGAAGGGTGGACTACATGCTGTCTTCAGTGCATAGCTTCCCAAGGGGAGTACTCAAAGGTGAATGCAGTGATATTCCGCAGTAAGATATGCAGCACTTAGAATAATGAAGTTTGCAAACTTAATTCTCAGATCTTGTACAATTTTACATATCAGCTGCCACAAGACTTTAGGTGCTGGTTCCATTGCATTACTGGATGAATCTCTAAACAGTTATGTATAGTAAAAGAAAGAAGGTAAAAGAGTAATTCCAGAAAAATCAAACTAATACATGAAATAAAAGGTTAGTGCTTGCCCAAGATGAGGTAATGGGGCTAAGTCAGGCAGATTATAAAGGGAAACGAAGAAACTTTTGAGAATGACAGTATTGTCCATAATTTTTTATATCACCCAACACAAATTTAAATACTATTTAGAGCCCAAAATAAATGTGTTATATTTAATTGGGAAGTATTTAATAACTCTTAATGTAGCTTGGAAGAATATATATACAAGATTTTTAAACACATATGCACATGGACACCACATGTGTATGATAATGATTGTTTTGTCTATTTTGTGTTTCAGTTAGCTTCTATTTAATTTGACAGTATCTTAATTTTGGTCAACTTAACAGCAGTTGTTTTATTTTACTGTCAAAAGTATAAGAAAATCATAGACTGAACCCACATTTTTTGTTCTACCTGAAGCCGTTGAATTAGTTACATTAAATTCCCAGAAATTGAGAGTGACATAGTAATTGTTTCTTGATGTTCTAATTTGTATTAATTAACTACTTATACCATGATGAGATAGTTACTGTTGAAAGATTATTGTACCCTTTTGCATTAGTAGTCATTTCTAGCTTAATTAAAAGAATTTAACACAAATTTGTATATATGTTAACTTTGTTTTATTGTTGCAGTTCATTGAACATGATTAGCATGGCAAATTATAGAAATCAAAACTTAGCATTATTAGCTTTATTATAGGACACATTTTAATGCAAGCTCTTAGAGCTCATTTAAGTCAGGTTTTGAGGTAAGCTCAGTTAAAAAGTCTCTGATAAAATACTGACACAGGGTACTTTAACCTCAATAATAACATGTCTACATTTGTGCATATTCACATAGAAGCATGCCAACATGATATTGACCTAAATATGTGTCATAAATATGAATGTAGTGAAGCTGTAAATTCGTAAAATCTCATGAAATCTAAGAGAATATCATTGTACTTACTGGACCTTTTTGAAGATAAGCTTCTCTTCATCTTCCCAAAGATTAAGCATTGTAAGTGTTTTTAATGCATTTAAGTATACATGCATGAGGTCTGAAAAGTCTGTGAACTTAATTGTTCTAAGTGCTTATATACCTCATTGCTGAGTATCACTAAAGTCACCTTCAGGCTACTCCCTTTGGGAAGCCATGCACCAACACCAGCACCTAGTCCACCCTTTAAAGCAACTTTGGAACTCTTTCTGGAATGCCTATTGTACACAGTGGCAAGTTTGCAGACTTAATTATAGAGTTGTCTGTGAGGGAGTTTTTAGCCAATAAATAGCTATACTGGAACAGCCTCCCTACTTACCTAATCTGGCCCCTAGTGACTTTTTTCTTTACTCAAACTACTGGAAGAAAGACATTTTGATGATATTCAGGACATCAAGGATAATACAACAATAGCTCTGATGGCCACTCCAGAAAAAGAGTTTTTTATAACGTAGTATAACCTCTTAAGAAGTTATTGATTCATTTTTTTTTTTTTTAGTGAAAAACTGAAGCTGTATATTCTGAGGGAGCATGACAGTAGAAAATTCTCTTTGAGATGGGAAAATATAAAGTAAAAAGATGCATAAAATGAGATTCCAATTTAAGAAGAGATTTAGTTAAATAAATCTCTTGGATCTGTAAGTCCTTGGTTTTCTCAGGTTGCCATTATACAATTCCTTTCTCTGTAGTGACATGAAATCTGAAAGCTGTAGAGTACATACGACCCATCCATGGAGCTAAACAAAGGACTTAGTAATATTAAATTGAATTTCTTTTAACTTGTATCACAAATTACCAATCTTCTGTTTGTACTCCCTCTCAAGTGTAATAAGATATGATCTGTTATTGTTAAATTATTTACCATAAAGCCTGTCTTTATTCTTCTGAAAATACAATTCTCAAATTATGTCTGTATTTGTGAAGCCAATTTTAATTAAATTGATTAATTGTACACAGTTGTAAATTTTAGCTAGTGTAGGAGTTAGTCACCTATTCCTATTGTAAATTGTGTAAAATTGAAATTCTAGTGAATACACTGTTATTATTCCATCTTTTTATCTTTTATTTTTTAAGTTGTAAACAGTTGTTTTTTCCAGTTATTCTGCCCAATATAACTTCCAGACTTTTAAATAGCAGTTTTAGTGCTGTCTCCTTGTTTAGGCACTATAAGGAGCTTGAATCAAATGAAAATTCTTCTGACATTTTCAAAACCTAAAATCCATCATAGTGCTTGATTCAATTTCAATAATTCTGCTGAAAATAGATTACTGGTATCACACTCTTATTTAAAGTAAAGCATAGCTGACACTGTGGTGTGTATCACAGATGATTGATCACAAAGTGGGAAAAGGAAAGAATTCATAAATATAGCCGTCTTTTAATTGTTCATGTAAAAATATATTAAAATTATAAATTAAAATGTCCAAGAGTGCAACAGTATTTTCTTAATGCAAGGCACTTTACTTTTCTCTACTTCAATTTTTAAGTGTCTAAAATGGGAATAATAATTATACAATTAAGTTCACAAACTCATCCTGGAAAAAGTACTACATACCTCATTGCTGAATATCACTATGATCACCTTCAAGATACTTCCTTGGGAACTTATGCACTGATGCCAGCACCTAGGCTACCTTTCAAAGCAATTTTGGAGCTCTTTTTCTGGAATGGCCATCAGAGCAGTTATTTGTTTACTGGCTAAAAACTCCCTCACAGACAGCATACAATTAAGTTTACAAACTTGCCACGGTGCACAATAGGCATTCCAGAAAGAGTTTCAAACTTGCTCTGAATGGTGGACTAGGTGCTGGCATAGGTGCGTAGCTTCCCAAAGGGAATACTTCGAAGGTGACCATAGTGGCATTCAGCAATAAGCTATGTAGCACTTAGAACAATGAAGTTCACAGACTTAATTGTCAGACTTTGTTCCCACGTCAGAAGGTTGTCGTGAAGTCTAAAAGTGCCTCCACATGAAAATGCTGTAGACGTGTGTGCTGTTGTTAGATTTCTTGCTCTTAATCTCCTGTAGGTGTCCACTGATTCATTCCTGGATTACTGCGGTAGTGGGTTCTTTATGTACTTCCCTAACTACAGTCTTGCCCCTATAATGGTTTGTTTTCCTCATTTATATGGGCCAGTCTTATCGAAATCCAAATCTTATTGTGTTCCTCATCTATTTAAAGTTTAATTAACTTTTGTTGTTGCTTTCCAGGTAAAGTTTGAACTTCTTACCATAAGCGTCTGGAACTTCAGTCCTTCTAGTCCTTCCTGAATTCCATCGGCCTGGTTTTCTCGTGCCGCTTCTGTTTTTCTGTACTTGAATACAGGCTGTTCACTGTTTGTGATTCATCTCTGGCACTGTCTTTATCAGACAGCCCTTTCTGCCCCTGCCCCTGTATGCAGTTAGGGTTTGATGTACGTCACCTCTTTGTTCCTTGATCACACCGCTTGTGTCAGCATTGGGGAGCTTATTGTATTGTCTTGTAACTATCTCTTTCATTATTGCTTTTCCCTCCAGCACAAGCTTTTGTGGACAAAGATTGTGTTTGTATCCCCAGTTCCCAACAGATGATTGGCACATAGCAGCTGTTTAACGGATACTTGCTGAATTATTGACTAATTGATGCTTGAGGGAAAGTAAAAGAACAAATGAACAACCTGCTCATCTTCTGTTCTACATCCGTTACAACTCTCATAAAATGCATAGGATAGTGAAAAGAGGTTAAATTTTGTATTAGACCATTCAGATTCTCTTACATTTGGTTAAAAAAAAAATAACAACAACAATAAAAAGCCCTAGAATTTTATTCAACAAACTTCCTCTAAACTGTAGTTCCTTCCTCATAATTGTAATTCTTGTTATATAATTGTCTTATGCTGACCCTCACATGGTACAGTATATGTAAAGCTTTGTAGAAATGTATTTTGGTGGCAGCATTGATATTAACAAGTGGACTCTAGAGCCAGGCTCTCTGGATTCACATCCTGGATCTGCCACTCCCGATTTCTGTGATTTTGGACAGGAGCCCTGGTGGTACAGTCGTTAAATGCTTAGTTACAGACCCGAAAGTGACAGTCCAATTCTGTCCACTGCTACTCAGAGAAAGATGCGGCAGCCTGCTTCTGTAAAGACTTGTATCTATGGAAACCCTATGGGGCAGCTCTACTCTGTCGTATAGGTGTGCTGTGAGTCAGAGCTGACTCTGTGCAAAGTTTACCCTGTTTGTGCCTCCGTTTTCTCATCTGTGTAGTGGCAATTATAATAGAATCTACTTAGGACTGTCGTGAGGTGTATACGAGATAGTACATATCACACACTCAGCACGGTTTCTGACACATAGCAAGCACCCAACAGACGCTAGCATACTCTTTCAAAAAATTTCACTTTTCTATTTCTTTTAGAGAAACATTAATTCTATTTGCTATATTGGAGCCTTGTGGTACGATAGTTAAAGCACTTGACCCCTACTCAAAATGTCAGTGAGTTGAACCCACCCGAAAAAGATGTGGCAGTTTGCTTACATTAAGGTTGAGTCTTTGAATCCCTATTGAGCAATCCTGCTCTGCCCTTCAGGGTCACTGTGAGTTGGAATCGACTCTGTGGTAATGTGTCTGATTGGTTTATCTTCTATATACCATTTAATACTAATGAGACAAGATCAAAGCAAAATAGAGATATCTTAAGGAAGTGAATTTATGAGATGCATAATAAGGATTATACTGAAATGTTTTGTCATCACATTAATATTTAAAGTTATGTATAAGTAAACTTAATTTTGACTCTTTCAAATTGCAGTGTCCTCTCACATGGCAGAGCAAATGGGAAGGCCCAGAAGATCCCTTGCAGTACCTCAGAGGCCTGGTAGCACGTGCCCTTGCAATACAGGTAAAAGAAAATTATGTAGCAGTTATGTTGAATGATTAAATTAAAATAAGTATGTATGTGTGTGTATATATATATATGCACACACACACACATACCATATATACCATATATATGGTTCATACATATATGGACCTGCATTTTTTTCTAGTGACTGGAGAGAATGACAATGTGATTATGTACAAAAGGTACATTTCTCACTATGTCATCAATGATTTTGTGAAAAAGAAAGTTATTTCTGCTTATTGTAGCTTTTCATCATTTTTGAGGGTTTTAGAAAACAATCTACAGTTTTTTTTTTGAGAGCGTCCCACTTGAGGAGTTACTTTCTTCAATTTTTTTTTTTCCCAAATGGACAAAAGTTTTTCAGAGTAACCCAATCAAATTACTGCAGGAAGATTGAATACAATAAGGAATAGTACAGAGGTAGAAAGACAGAGCGCTTTGTTTTTTAGCAAATGGTAGTACATGCAGATTAGTTGAGACATGCAGTGTACCCCTTTTCCTTAGTCGTTTTTGCACTTTTATTACTTTCTTTCTCTGCTTCTTGAATCCAATTCATACATAGCCTTCTTTGCGATACCTGCTTCTGCTATCGTATGAGTAAGTTGATGTGTGTAGAAATCTTCATCCATGTTCTTTAGCAGTGCATACACATAGCCACGTCTTTAACCATGTCATCACGCATAACTGCTACACCTGTGCATTTCTAAAATACACGCATCGCTCTTTGAACACAGCTACATCTGTGCCCAGTTCTCATTCTCTTACAGCGTCCATCTCTTCTCCATCAGTGTTCTTCTAGTGTGTCATTATCTTTCCAGATTCAAGTTCAACAGTATCAAAGTTCAGTGGCCAAGTCAGCCTAATAGAGTCCATGATATATCACTTTAACTCTCTCCTTTCCTCCTCCTTCTTTATTTTTTTATCTAGCAAATTCTGTATCCTAACTCCCTTTTGTCGTGCTTTATCCTTCCTGAAAAACATTGAACTTGGTTCATACATAGGTAACTGAGCTCTGCTAGGGATACTATAGATGATGAAGTGTCCAGTATTGGGTGGGCCTTGAATATTGGTCTTGTATCCCATGGTGACTGTTATAAACCTTCACGTTTCCCTGAGAACTCCATTCTGACACTGCCACTCCTTTTACTTAGGAGAATATCTTACTATTTACTTCACAGAGAAAATTTGAGCTTTAGGATAAGATCTTTCATATCTCTTTCTTCCTACATTTCTCTCTTACGTACAGACAAATATTTCTAAACCTACCTTTATATCTTTGTTCTAATATAAAAGAAACTGTCTTTCTGTTGAAGGCTCGTTTCTATACCTTTATACTTGATTCCAAATGCCTTCATCTCTTTAGAGACATCCTTTAGAATGTCTTCCATTGTTTTCCTATCTTTTTATCTTCTCTTCCAACTCTTTCCTGCCAGCCTACAATGAGACTCCTTTGAACAGGTAGGACTCATCTGAATATTCTCTGGGATCTGACTCGGCAGCACTTGGCTTGGCTGTAAGATTATTAGAGAAAAAAAGCAGTGGATGTGAAAATGAGGTTGAAATTAGCAGGCAGAAAAGAAACAGAGACTGCTTAATTGATCTTTATAGCTTCTGGGTATATGGCTGGCACATAATCTGTCAATAAATGCTGAAAGAAAAGGGAGGGATGGGGAAAGGAAGAAAAAAAGACAGGAGCATATAAAGGAAAGAAGGTGGAAGAAGACAAAGAGGAAGGCTACATAGCCCAACAGTGATTTTAGAAAATTTGAGGATATTCTAAAGCTTTGTCAGCCCCAAGTGGCATATTGGTTAAAAGCCCAACTGATAACCTAAGGTCAGCAGTCTGAATCCACCAGCCACCCCTTGGATATGCAGTGAGGCAGTTCTGTTCTGTAGAGTCACTGTGAGTGAGAATTGTGAGTGATAATTGCCTGGCTGTGATATTAATACTTTGTATATTTGTCAGTATTGTTTATATTATTTTTATGAAAGGAAAGGACTTTTTTTTCTATTATTTGCTACAAATGATAGCCTGTATTATGCTATATGTATAAGTTTGCCCAGTAATCATACTGTGTCCTTATAATTAAAATAGATCGATACAGGAATTGTTGTCCTTTAAAGCAATTTTACATGGGTTATTATAATTTTTTCTGTCATGATTATTCATACATAGTCAAAATTGATGCAATAGCAGTGAGTTGTGGGTAGTATATCAAGTGTATCATCAATATATATAATACATTTTTAAAATGAAACATTTTTTTCACACGGTATAATTTTCTTGAAAGCTGTGTAGGCATTTGGCCTTAATGTTGGTGTTAAAACACCCTCCTCACCCTCAACTTTCATTAACTTACCTCTTCACCTTTCCACTAGGGAGTATGCAGTATTCCTCACTTCCACCATTGCTTGGGGTAGTATCTTTTTGTATTATTTAATTTCCCTGTCTTGGTTGCTTTTATATATACATTTTTGGGGTTACAGATGTACAAAAAGTGGCCACCTCCCTGCAGCAACTTTTAATTTTTGGATTTGTTTCCTGTCTGTTTATTCAAATGTCTGATAGGTCCTTTATTTTCATGTGTACCTTCTCTATTTCATGGATTAATATCCAGAGTGACTTACAAGGGTTGGGAACTAATATAGCTGCCTATCTTGGGAAGGAACTGATAGGAATCTGGGCAGGCAGGAAGTTTTAGAAATATTTGGTCAAATATCCATGAAAATAGCAGCTTCCAATCTCATATGAAAGTGTAATGATCATCCTAAATCCAAACAGGTCTGCAGTAGCTTGAGCCCAATTCCAGCCATAGTTTAAGATCCCAGGGTCTTGCTTTTAGGCATGGAACGTATGGGGGAGAAGAAACTACTGAGAGTAGCATCTCAATACAGGCTTTGTATACCGACAATGTAAGACCGAGTAGGGTTAGGGATGAGATTTGTGTATTCTTTCAGTTAGTCAGAAGTACCACACGTGACTACTCTGGGCCAGATCTGTGTGAGGAACTTAGAGATACAATGGTTAGCAAGTAGATTATCGTTCCTGCCTTCACACAGTTTACATTTTTATGGATGCATTCATTTGTTCATCCATTAAAAGTTTTGTGAAGGTGACAAATACTTTTGTGGCGTCAAGCACTATCTGAGGTTTCTGAAGGTAAAAGACATGCACAAACTAGGCCTCCATCCTGTCCCCAGGGAACTGTCTTGACCATTTGTCAGAGAAGACAAACAACTAATTACCAGCAGTAGTAAGATTGATGAAGCAAGGACAGTGCTGTGGAGTCAAATAGCACCGATATCTGCCCTAGAGAGAAACAGAGAACAGATGCTAATGCTGAGACCTGAGTAGTAACAGAGCAAGTGACGAGGAAAGGGAAGAATATGCCTGGCAGAGAGAAGGCCAGAGGCAAGGGTAAGCCTTGTGCCTTCAAGTAACTGGCAGCAGAGCGCAGAGTGCAAGAGAGAGAAGTGTTCCCAAATTAGGTTGCAGTGGCAGAAAGGGTCGAAACTGTAATGCTGTATTAGGAACTGAATTGATTCTGAGGGCAAAAAGGAGTGATTGGAGGAGTTTAAAGAGTGAAATGACATAGTTAGATTATGTTTTAAAGAGATCATTTTGGCTGAATGTGGAGAGACCCTCAGTTTGTTGTGTGACTGCTGACTAAAGACTCCCTCTGGATCTTAGTGGTTCAAAGTGAGCCGGAGAACTCAGGTACCCAAGGAACCTCAGCCCAACAGAGTCCTGCAGACAGCCCAGCACTCCTTCTCTGCTGTCAGCTCTAGAAGATCCTTTAGATCAAAGACTTTTTTATTGTTATTATCACTGGCTGCATGGAAACTCTGCTTGTTTAGTAATTAAGCTCTATGGCTGCTAATGAAAAGGCCAGCAGTTCAAATACCCAGGGTGCTCCTTGGAAACTATGGGGCAGTTCTACTCTGTCCTATAAGGTATCAATGAGTCATAATTGACTCAGTGGCACTGGGTGTCGTTTGAGTACTGACTGCATTTCCAGTGCCTAGCTTACTTTTGGCTGAATTAATGAATAGAATAATGAAACAATAATGAATAATGAACTGTTGTTGTTATTAGGTACTGTCCACTTGGTTCCAGCTCATGTTGATCCAAAACTCTGGTGACATAGTGGTTAAGTGCTACAGCTGCTGACCAAAAGGTTGGCAGTTCAAATCCTCCAGGCACTCCTTGGAAACTCTATGAGACAGTTCTCCTCTGTCTTATAGGGTCAGTAAGGGTCAGAATTGATTCCATGGTAATTGGTTTGGTTTTTGTGGTACAACAGAGTGAAACACTGCTCAGTCCACACAATAGTTATGGTGTGAGTCGAGCAGTGTGTTTCACTCTATTGAAACCCTGCAGTATCCTCACAATGGTTAATATGTTTGAGCCCATTGTTATGACAACTGTGTCGTGGGTCTTCCTGTTTTGCTGACTCTCTGCCTTACCAGACATAATGTCCCTCTCCAGGAACTAGTCTTTCCTGATTACGTATCCAAAGTACGTAAGATGAAGTCTCACCATGCTTGCTTCCAGCGAGTTATCTGGCTGTACTGCTTCCGAGACAGTTTGTTTTTTTGGCAGACTGTGGTACACTCATGATTTTTGGTCAGCACCATAATAACTCATAGGCATTGACTCCTTTATGGGCAACCGTATTCACTGTATCACTTTCACATGCATAAAAGGTGATGAAAATATCATGGCTTGGGTCAGGTGCACCCTAGTCATTGAAGTGATATCTTCACTTTTCCACACTTCAGAAAGGTATTTTATAGCAAATTTGCCCAATGATTTCTTGATTGCTACTTCCATGGCTCTTGGTTATAGATCCAAGTAAAATAAAATCATTGAAAACTTCAGTATTTTCTCCGTTTATCGTGATGTTACTTATTGGTGTAGTTTTGAGGCATTTTATTCTCTTGATATTGAGGTATAATCCTTACTAAAGGCTGTAGTCTTTGATCTTTATCAGTGAGTGCATCGAAACTTTTTCACTATCAGCAAGCAGGGTTGTTCCTCCAACCCTGATGCCATGTTATTCTCATGAGTATAGTCTTGTTTCTTGGATTATTTAAATGAATGAACTGTTATTACTAGTGTACCATCCAATTGGTTCCAACAACTGCAAACAGACTGGATAGTATGGTAAAAAAATACAACCTTTCACAGCCCTTTCCTGTTTTTAAATCACATAGAATCCCCTTGTTCTGTTCAGTCAGCTGCCTTGTGGTCTATGAATAGGTTCCTCATGAGCACAATTAAGTGCTCTGTAATTCGCATTCTTGACAATGTTTTTCGTAATTTACTTTGATCTGCACAGTTGAATGCCTTTTCATAGTCAATAAAACACAGGTAAACATCTTTCTGGTATTGTTTGCTTTCAGCCAAGATCCATCTGACGTCAGCAATGATATCCCTCACTCGATATCCTTGTCTGAATCTGTCTTAAATTTCTGGCAGTGTCCTCTTGATGTACTGTGACAGTACATGAATGGAGTCAGCAGGTTATTTCCTTTTTGAACTTGAAGTGTTTTCTTAGCTTCAAGTTTCTCTGCCTTTTCTTCAGAAATAAAATCTTCTGAGAGTTTCTTTGGTTCCTGATTTTCACTTGACTTTCCCCTTGGCCTACGACATAATTCCTGCTGCATGCTTTCTCAGTGTATTGATTCTTCTCTTCTGATCATTCTCTATATTCAGCATTTTCTGTACCCTGTTCATAATCTTATGTTGTCAGTATTTGTCTCGATTCCCCTCTCCTAATATTCTTAGTATCTCACAGTTAGATCCCCTGACTCTTTCTGCCTGTAATTTTCCCCCAACATAGGTAATGAATTGATTCCATCTAAACCAGGATAGGTACAGAGACATTGATCTCCAGTATCCAATAAGGCTTGGGGCTGCTAAACAGACCCAGTGTTCTAGACATTCTTAATGGACTCCTGAGTGTCTCCAAATTGTGCTCCCATTGCTAAACAAAGTTGAGGCATTATGAGTCAAGGACAAGCTTTAATGCTTTATTATTAGCACTGAGCTTCTACTTGTGTGTTTCATTTTAACATATGTAGTGGCTTCTGTTTTTTGGCCTAAATACAACCCTTGGGTGGTATACTGATACACTACTTGAATCCTGCTACCCTTTTCTTATGTGGAATATTGCTCTTTATATCAACTGGTGTGAACCATTTTGAAGTCTTGATTTTCTGTCTCTACTCATGCCTTTAGTGATCTCATCTAGTCTCACGACTTTGAGTTCTGTTTAAATTTTGAGTGACTCGACGGCACTTGGCTTGGCAGATTTATAACTCTGTTTCTGTTCCCTGACTGTAACATGTATATTGAAATTCATGCTCAGCATTTCCACTTGGATGCTTAATAAAATTCTCAGACTTAAGGTTTTCAAAACTGAACTCCTGCCCTTCACATCAAAATTTGTTCTACCTACAATCTTTCCCATGAAAGTAAATGATAACCTCATGTTCCTGTGTCTCAGGCCAACGGGCTTGAAGTCATTCTCACCTCCTGTCCTCTCATATTCTGCCTCCAGTCTACCAGAAAATCATCTTACCTGTACATATTCATCTTGCCTGTACATCTTGCCTAAACATATTCAGAGACAGGTCTCAACACTACCACTATCTTCATTGGAGTTATTGATAATGCCCTGTACTCCTGCTGCCCATCTCTAGTCCCATTCTTGTTGATCTCAGCCTGGCAGTCTCAGATGTTCTGGTTAAAGCTCAAGTCAGGTTACACCACTGTTCTCTTGGAAATATTCTCATGGCTGCCGGTCTCACCCAGAGTGTCAGAGTCCTTTCAAGTAGCCTACAGGTTCCTTTAAGATGAAGTCTACATTGCCTCCCTGATTTCTTCTCTTAATTTTTTCCCCTGTATTTACTGTGTTCTGGCCATATATTCTCACTTGCTCTTCAGTGAACAAGCCTTGCACAATTGCTCTCAGGGCTTTATTTTTGCTGTTTACTCTGCATAGAATCCTCTTCTCCAGATATATGTGCAAGGGAGCTTCTGGGGTCAGATATTCCATGGCCACCCTATTTCAGTTTGTAGCTTTGCCCCTTCCCTGATAGTTGTTGTCATCCTTTCCTGCTTTTTGTCTACAGCAAATACCTGTATCTAATATTTTATATACTTATATATTTATTTGTATTGCATATATATTCCTCCATGGAAGTGGAAGCTCCAGAGGGCAGAGCTTTATGCCTGTGTACTACTCTCTCCAAGCCTGCAGAGCAGTAGCTCCCACAGCAGGCTTTCAGTAAATATTTATTAAATAAAGGAGAGATTCAGTCAATTGTAGGTTTATTTTGAAACAATTTGACATCATTCTCTTTCATGCTTCCTAATCATCCTGATTTAACATCTTGAGATATAGTCTGTACAAAGCAAAACAAAGCCCACTGCTGTTGAGTTGATTCTAACCCACGGCCTATGTTACAGGACAGAGCAGAGCTACCCCACAGGGTGTTCAAGGCTGTAAATCTTCGCAGAAGTGGACTCTCACATCTGTCTCCCAGAGAGCAGCTAGTGAGTTCATGCTGTCAGCCTTTTCAGTTAGTAGCCGAGCACCTAACCACTGCACTACCAGGGCTCCGTATATTTTCTAGTATCCATGATATAGTTGTTGGGAAGAGTTATTGGATTTTAGCTTCCATTTGAATCTACCCAAATAAAGATTACAGCTTAGTTTTATACTCTACTTTGACAATCCAACATTGAAGACTTGTTTCATTTTATTAACTCAAAACTCAAATGCTCAAAGTAATTTTTTTTAAATTAAATGGTTGATTTTTAAATGTTTTTTCTGATGTGTCTTACTCCATTTTTGGAAAGCTCTCTAATACTATGCATTCCTGGAAAAGTAAAGTATTTTCTTAACTCATCTTAATAACTCTTACAGTCCCCAGTATAGTATTTTACACATGATATGAAATAAAATTTTTGATAGTAAGACTAGTGTAAACAAAATTGAAGAAATGTATGTTTTGCCTTGAAAACCTTCAATGTCTTTATTTTTACATACTTAGTTAGAAGAAATAGGTTGTATTAACCTCTGTACTCACACAAATATTGATAGTACTCATTTCAGGAAGTCAGAACAGTGTTAAAGTAAGTATCTGTTTGTTAGGCCTTCCAGAAAGTGAAGACAAACAGCAGATTTTTGCCAAATACTGAAACTGAGCTGAACTTTATTTCTAGCGGTTGGTTGTATATCAAGACACCATAAAGAGAAATAATACAGATTGTCGACTAGAGAATGACCAGGCTCGGGTGGATAATACTTAGTATTAGTGAGCAGGGAAGACCTTTTAGGAAGTGATATTTAAACAGAGACTTGCGTGAAAGAGCAAATCGTGATCACATCTGAGAAAAAATAAATCCAGGCCGAGACCAGCAACTGCAGAAACCCTGATAGAGAAATGTTCTTTACTTGTTCAGAGAACATAAAGGTGTTCAGGGTGGCTGGAGCACGTGCATGAGGGGCAGTGCTTCTGGAAATGACATCAGATGGTCATCGGGGACCAGGGCATGTGGGTCCAGGGAAGCTTTGGATAGGGCTTTAGATGTAGTCCAAGTAGGATAGAAAGTCAAGGGATGTCTGAGAGCAGGGAAGAAGCCTTATATTTTTAAAAGATTTTTTTTATGTTGGTGAGTGACAAATAGATTCCAGAGAGGAAAGTAAGTGGATATTTTAAGGAATTACTTATTTCATCTTGGTTGTCAAATTTATTGCCATAAAGTTGTTATGATTCCTTTTTATACACACACGTGCACCCACATACATATATATGGTCATTTTGTCAGTTAGCAAATATTTATATTCTAAGTCCTAAAGATTCAGTAGTACAAAAAAACACAAGAGTCCTGCCACCAGAAAGTCCACATTATAATAAGAGAGATAATAAACAAATAGAATAGTATCAAAAATAAACTTCGGCCAAAGTCCTGAGATTTAAGATTAACATGCAGCCAAAGGTAAAGCTGGATTAGCATCATTATAGAATAATGTAAGGGCATGTATAACTTTATCCATTAAAATACAGCTTTACCATAGTAATTACATTACAGAATTTAACTAGTTAGATTTTGTACATTTATAATAATGTTTCAACATTATCAGTTGGTAAATTCTTCCTGTAGTCCTGTATTTTGCACATTTGGAATGCTAGACATTAGTCTATGGTCTTTGATGATTTGCAGTTTATAGAAGCAATCCCACAAACTAGGTTATTTGTACTGCTTGCTGAAGATAAATTTCGGTCCTAGAAATGTGGCAGTATACCAACATAATTGGCTTTCAAGATAACAAAATATTCTCTAAATTTGTATCTGCATCTCAACTTTCACACATGCATACCAATTTCAGCAGCTTCCTGGAGTGGCATAATAAGAAAATCTTTACAGCAGAAACCATGCAGAGAATATGTAAACTCTTGTGGCAAGTGTGATTTTGTGAAGCATCAGCAGGTTCTAACAAACAGACGACTCTCCTTGCAAATAACTAGTGATTGTTAGCATATGGCTGTCAGTACCCTTATTTGCAAAATAATATATCCAAGTTTTCTTGATTTAAACGGCCATTTTTACCTTTTAAAGGCTACCATTCTATCTCAGAAACCCTGGTGGGCTGTGGTTAAGTGCTACATCTGCTAACCAGAAGGTTGGCATTTCAGATCTGACAGATATTCCTTGAAAAGTCTATGGGGCATTTCTACTCTGTCTGTACAGTTGCTATGAGTAGAACTGACTTGACAGCAGTGAGTTTGGTTTTATGGAGCATAGTTTTTATAAAATAATTAAAGATGTGTCATGTGATGTAGTTTTCTCTCTGGCTAAAGAAGAATAATAAAGGTCATTGACAGTTTTTCTGCTATAGTCAGTAAGTCTGTCCTGTCACATACTGCACCCTGAGTTGTAATTAACTTAATGGCAACTGGTTCTTTGGTTTATCACATGCTATATTATTGTTATTTGTAAACCACAGTGGAAACTTGTGAACATATGCGTGTGATTCGTAAGTCTATCATGGCATTTGCCATGTTTTCTCCATTGTCATTGGTAGTTGCATGGCAGTCTGCTTGCTGATTTTCCATTCTGTAATATATACTCAGTCAGAATGACTTTGTTTCTAGCTGCTTGTAACAAGAAATTTCTTCCAAGCAAGGAAAATAGTGATTGTTAATTTATATGTTGTCACACTTTTAAGGAACTTTTGGCTGTACATCCATGCCTAATTGATGTACACGATAGTAAAGCAGAATATTCAGTGGACCAACAGTATTACTAATACTGTTAACTTCTTCATACAGTAAAAATAATTTAAGAAAATTACTTTTCAGTAACATGCTTTCTGAAAAGAACCTTGAAAATAAGATTCACATCTTAGGCAAATCTCAAAACTCCTTTTTCTTCATCTAAAAATGATTGATAATTCATATCAATGATTTCATCAAGATTTTTTTTAACTCCATAAACTCAAAACTTCAACAAGGAATTTTTCCTAAGTATTCATTTTAATGTATGTTGTTTTGACATGTGATAAATGAGAAAATAAACATTTGATGTCTACTTTCTAGAATATAGAGTTGAAGGAACTCTACAGTGTTATAATAGGTGATTATATTACACATGATTGTGTGTCATTGAGTTGATTCTTACTAACGGTAAGGGAAGAGAAATATTCCTTTTTTAAAAAAGATGAGATAAAGTGTATTATGTTTCCCCTCAGACAAGACCATGTCTATTAAGTTAATAAAGTTAAACAAGCAGCAAAAGTCAGTCCACTCGAGACAGCTCGGAAGGGTAAAATCTCCCATAGGTCCATTACACAGCTTGAGATTTTTCTAGTCAGCTATGTAGTGTGACAGGAGTCCTGGTAGCTCAGTGGTTAAGTGCTGAGCTGCTAACCGAAAGATCAGTGATTTGAACCAACCAGCTGCTCTGCAGTAGAAAGATGAGGCAATCTGTTTCCATAGGATTACAGCCATGGTAGCTCTATAGGGCAATTCTTTTTTGTCTTATAGGGTGCAAACTATTTGCACCACTCAGGGACCTGCACTTTAAATATAAAGACAATAAGAAGCTAAAAGTAAAAGGATGGGAAAAGATATGCCGTGCTTCGACTAGTCAAAAGAAAGCAGCATGGGTGTATTAAAATCAGACAAGATATTGAAGCAAAAAATGTAACTAGCAATAAAGAGCATTGTTTTATAATGATAAAGGGATTAAGTCATTAAAAGGATACAGCAGTGGTAAATTTTTATGCACCTAATAACAGAACTTCAAATACATGAACTGTTGGAACTGCAAAGAGAAATAGATAAATAAGCAACTTAAACTAGAGATTTCAACACATCTGTCTCAATCATTGACAGAACAAATAAACCAAAATTTAGTTAGGATATAGATAAAATTTGACCACTGTCAACTGACTTAGTTGATATTTATGGAACATTTTATCCGCCAACAGCTAAATGCACATTCTTCTGAAATATACACAGGATGCTTACCAGCATAGATTATATTCTAGGTAGATTAGATTCATATCAGAAAAAATGTATTCTATGACCACAATAGAATTAAGTTAGGCATCCATAACAGAAAGATTAGTGGAAAATCCCCCAAATATTTGTAAATTAAATACCTACTGCTAAATAACCCATGAGTCAAAGAGTACATCAAGAGGGAATTTGGAAGGTAATTTAGCTAAATAAAAATTAAAAATCAGGACATAAAAATTTGAGATATAATGTGAAGATTTAAAGTCATTTTAATTATATAACAGAACTTTAATGATAGAAATTTAAGTGCAGTGTATTCAACATGTATTTTTATAAGGGTTCTTTAAAGTTGATGGGCAAAGGAACCTTATTAATGGAGTACATGAGGCAAGAAATTGTTTTTGTAAGGCTCATATATCAAAAAATGGTTAGAGTTCAGGAAGCTAGTCCATCAAGTATGTGTGTGTGTGTCTCTGTGTGTGTCTCTGTGTGTGTCTGTGTCTGTGTCTGTGTGTCTCCATTACAGAGAAGACGTATGAAGTCAGAAAGATACTCGATACTTTCTGGATAGCTTGATTTTACTGTCTTGGCAATCCTAGAATGTTTTCCATTGTTATTTCTAATTTGAATATATAGTTTTAAAATGTGTAGAAACATGTTTAAAGAGAACATGTGACAAATTTTAACAAAAAGATGGTGAGCTCTTTTAAGAATCTATGCATGAGGGGTTGTTTCCATTTCCCAACTCCCATTTTCAGGGAAGAGTTATTTAACCATGTCTGAATTTCCTGTATTTTTGGGAGCTTTTTGTTGACCATATCTGCCGTCTTTCTTTTTGTTTTTTTTCCTGCATTTGGGAAGCTTCTTGTGTTTGAATATTGCTTCACTGCTTTAATTTTCCATAGTGCCAATTTTTTTCTTTATTTCCAATGTGAATTTTAATTTGCATTCCTTTGTAATTCCTTCCCTGCTAGTTCAGCCTACTTTAATCCTGCTTTTTTTTTCTCATTATATTATCCTTTCATCTTGGTCTTTTGTTTCCTCAAAGATTTTATCTGTGTCTCTAGAGGCTGATAAATCTTATCTTTTCCTACTGTGAATGCCAAACAGTTTGAACATTTTCTAAATTTTAGATTCTGTAAAAATATCATTCAACAATTATGTTCTTTTGCAGCTTATGCTTTCGATTTCATATTTAGGACACCTTTTTAAACCTTAAATTAAAAATATTCTCTTATATTTTACTTAAATTTTTAGTGATTTTTTTTTTTGTCTAAGTTATAAATTTATATATACATTTTACACATGGGGGATAAGCCATTATCCAGCATCCCATATTAAATAGTCTGTCCTTTCCCTATGGGTTTTTATCAAGTATAGATTTAAATTTCTGAATGTAAAGCTGTGCCTCTGCCCTCCTGCCATTCTAGGCACGTAAATTCTTAGACCATTGCCCAGGAAGAAATACGCAGTGTTTTTTTTCCAGGCGACCTTCACAAATTGAGTAACCGCGCCCCAACACTGGTCTTTAGCTAGTGAGCCTCGTTTAGTCACCAGCCTCTGGTGTAGTAGTACTAGTCCCCGTTGCCTTCCAGGAGTGGAGCTCTCATTAGACACTACTTGTTCCTTGTACAGTGAAACCTGTGAGACCTGGTCTCGGTGGAACTGCCTTGTTTCTCTGGGTCTTGCGAGTTTTCTGCCTTTGACAGAGTGCAGTCTTACCCCTTTTCTGTCAATCACTTTAGTGAAAAATATCTGCGTTTTCCTTCTCTGACAGGTTTCTGCCTTACATGGGTTTTAGCTTTTGCTGGGTTTACTATATAATTTTCAAATTACTACCTCTTGTCACAGTTATTTGGGCGTGTTTCATCTTGCTTAACTCTTTGTATTTAGAACTGTCTTTGAGTGAGTGAATGAATGTCATTTTAGTTAACTGATTCTACTTCATCATCAGTGTTTTTAAATAGAATAATATTTTTAAACAATGCCACATCACCTGGGGAAAAGTTATTTACTTAAAACCAGAAGACTATACTAGATGATTCATTCTAGTATTTAGAAGTTTTACTGCCTAGGATTCTAAGTGTTGACGTATATATATATATATATATATATATATATATATATGTGTGTGTGTGTGTCGAGATAGAGAGAGAAAGAGATACAGTCGATTCTCATGATCACAGTAATCGTTTTCTATAAATTACCACAAATACTGAATCATCGATTCAGGGGAATTAGAAGGTTAAGTTCCTGCAGCCCCTGACTACAACATTTTCTTCAACAGACTAGTGAGTAACCTTGTTTTATGCGTGTTTCTGTTTAAAGGCATCTTATTTAGTCTATGTTGTCTGCTAATTGACATTGATAATTAGCAGCACTGCCTTGGTAATGATTGAAGGAAGCTTATCAAACACGGATATTTTTGCCTTAAGGCACTTTATAGTCTCCTTGTACCTAGGGTCATTAGACAGCACTTTGGGACTGTGCTTGAAGCTGTTTTAAACAGCACAATCACTAAAAAAATCTCAAAAATGTGAAAAATGTGGCTCTAAGTTGGCCTTTGAAAGGATACTTGCTTGCAGTATGAGAAAAGAAGCACCTTGTTAGACCATGAATATGTGCACCCGGGCAACTCAAATTTTTCACCACTGTGCACATGTCTGAGAATGATCCCTACAGCACCTTAAGTATTGATTTGGGGTTAGAAATAAATTTTAATAAGTTAGTGAATTTGCAAATACAGAATATGTGATAGAAGACTGATTGTATGTTTTTTTTGATAACATTAGGCAAGAGTCCTCAACCCAGTAAATTGTTCAGTTCTGTTAAATAGTAATCTGTTCCTCTCCATAATTACATTTATTTTTGTCATTAGAAGAATTATAGGTATATAGTCTCGTAATCACTGGCTCAATTAGAGGTGTTATGTTAATCTGAAATACAATTTTAAAAGATACCATGACCAAGAGTGAAGAAGACACATTTATTGAGAAATATTTGTCAAGTAGTATGTTTACAACTTTGTTAAAAGCCAAATTCATATATGCATAATTCTGCTTACTTATAAAGATTAGGCTATTGAGTCTTTTATTTTCATACTTATTGTAAATGCAGTTTAAAAAAATCTACTTATCTCTTCACTGCTGGTTAAAAACATTATGCACATTAAAAGAATCTTGTTATTTATTTTATCCTATCAAATGATGTTTTTGTGTTAACTTACCTTTAAGTTTAATAAAGTAACAAGTTATTCTTCCCTGTGAATAGTTTTGCTGGAGGAGGTTTTTTCTCCATGGCTAATTATGTTAACTCAGACTTAATGAAGAGAAAATCTGATTATCAGCCACACTGATTTTTAATTAGTTTAAACACATGCACACCTATTCCTGGCAAAACTCTTTTGGAGTTATTTTAATTCAAAAGTAATTTTAAGACATTAATAGGATAATTGTAAATATTTATGTGTTAATTATCTAAGGGAGTCTTGGGTAATGCAGAGGGTTTAGCACTCAACTATCAACATAAGGGTTGGTGGTAGCTGTTGTAAAATAATAGAAATAAGTGTATGTAATAAAAAGTGTCCTGAAAATACAATTGGTTGATTATGTTTAACTGATGAAAATGAAGAGTAGATGATTTAATTTAAAAAAGTGGCAATAAGGCACTTTTACAAAATTAAATAATAGGGTACTGTAGCAGAATGTGTTGCCCTTAAAATTATTTAATTGATAATAAATGCTTTGTGAAATGTTATTTTGTGAAGGCTAATATACAGGAAGAAATAATTTTATTTTTTCACTAAGGAGACTTCTTGTTAAAATCTTTTCTACTTATGAAATCAGCATATTACCCATTGATAGGAAGGAGATAGAAGCATTTTTGCTACAGGATATGAGTAATAGCAGAATACATTAAGATGCTAGTGCACACACCGTGTTTGGAGATTCTAATTTCTCTCATTCTAGCCCTGGCTGACAATCTAAGTGTTTGGGTGGATAATAGAGTGTTACAGTACGTAGGCTACATCTTTTCTACACAGTAATAAATAAACATAATTGTTTCCTAGACTGTTTATGACTCATACGAAATGAATTACTGGATAAATGAGAATTCTGTAAGTTTTTAATAGCTTGTATTACTGTAGTACCATCTCTGTGCACCAGCTAAAATAGCAGAGTCAGATGTCATTAGTAAGCTAGCTCTGTAAGGCTCATCAGCACCTGCAGGAAATGTTACAGAAAAACAAAATTATTTCATTTGCCTCAGTTCATTTCCTGACTCCAGCACTTACTAGTTGTATGACCTTCAGAGAGTCTCTTAAGGGCACTGTGCCTCCTTTTTCTCACTTGTGAAATGCGGATACTGATAAATAACTTGCAGCGGTGAAGAGCTTAGCTGCTCACCAGAAGTTGGGTAGTTGGAACCAGCCATCGGCTCCTTGTCAGTGCTATGGGGCAGTTCTGTTTGATCCTATAGGGTCACTGTGAATTGGAGTCAACTCTATGGCAGAGAGTTTTTTTGTTTAGTTTTTAATAACTAACTTACAAGGTTCTGGTAACCATAAAATGGATTAACACATGGAAAGCATTTAGAGCACTGCCTGACATACAGTGTTGTATAAGACTTTGTTTTTATTTATTCCAAGTGGCAATTTCTTGTTAATACTCATCACACACTTTATTTTGATATGTATTTCTCCCAGTGGTCTGTAGATTGATTTATATAAAATGACAGATAAGTAGAAAACATTTTAAAATGGCTGTTAACAAAGAATTGTTTTTTTTCTTTGACGTTATCCTCCAGTGTAATATTTGATTCAATGGGGTGGCAAGTTCCCAGTGAAATCCGCATCAGGAACACTGATTCAATTTGCAATGCCAAATCTTTGAGACCCTGAGGCCTTTCCTATTAGACCCACATGTTCCCTGTCTCTGAGGACTCTGAGCAGATGGGGCATCACTGGCACAAGTGGTGGCCCACAAATCAGAAGTTACACATTAAATTAATTCTCACATTTTAGACTTTTTGAGTAGATTTTCACCATCAAAAGGTTATGCAAAGTAGCTTATTTGTGATGGCTGGACATTATGCCAAATGCTATATGGGAATTAATCTAAAGTATAACTTTTAAGTTATGGGCCAGCGTGTGTCCCAGTGATGCCCCACCCTCTTAAAAGTGTGCTCAGGACAGACTTCCCCATAGGAGTGGGAGTCTTTTTTCCAGACATCATTTTGAAGCATTTGGAAACTACATAACTTTCTCATTGAAAATGATATCTGTATAATTATTAATTTCTTCACCTTACATTTTTACAAAAATTTAAAATGTGTGTGCATGTGTTTTCTCCCATGTAGAACTGGGTAGATAAAGCTGAAAAACAGGCGCTTCTCTCTGATACACTGGACTTATCAGAACTCTTCCACCCAGACACTTTTCTCAATGCTCTCCGCCAGGAAACTGCAAGGTAAAGAAAGTGAAATAGTTCCCTTACTGGTTGCTGATGGTGCTTATATTTAGTTTTTAATCACATCTCACCCTGTTGCCTCCTTTGTGGAGAGCAGCTGTGTTGCTGACATCCAGGTGAGCGTGTTATTGCCTAACGCTTTACTTTTAGTAACACAGTTAATTTTTGGTGTTTTTTTCTTTTTTAAAAGTGGTGCTTTTAATTATCAAATTATCAAATTTTATTAGTATTAAAAAAGATGAAATGTAATTTTTACAGTTTATTTATGTAGACCTATGTCAGAATCAACACAATGGCACGGGGATTGGTTTTTGGTACTGTATCCATTACTGTAGCCACAGGTCACGTATAGCCGTATAATATTATATAAAATTATTTATATATAATAAAATTAGAAATTCAGCTTCTTATCACACTAGCCACATTTGAAATGCTCAGTAACCACATGTGGCTGGCTAGTGACTGACATTTGAATTTCATGAGAACCATTTTTATTTTGCAGAGACTTCCACTGGCTAGCTCTGCTTAGACTTCTTGGTGAGAAACAGGGCTTGATGGTTAAAATCAAACTTTTTCACAGCATACTTGGACTATTATATCCTGTGTAGAGCATAAATTTTAACTTAACTGCATTGTAATAAAAGAAACACTGCCAAATGTATAATGAACAAAATTTAGTTATTTTTAGTGACTCAAAAAAAAAGGCCCCCTGCCATCAAGTTGATTCCGACTCATAGAGACTCCACAGGGCAGAGTATAACTGCCCCATAGGGTTTCCCAGGAGCACCTGGTAGATTTGAACTGCCAGCCTTTTGATTAGCAGCTATAGGTCTTAACCACGAGGCAACCAGAATTTCCTTAGTGAGTGACTCAGGGGCTTTCAATTTGTTCTGCCCTGATACCACACTATCAATATTAGTTGATATTTCATTTTGGCTGATAGGGATTTGTAGAGCACTTCTCACGTGCCTGAAAGCCCTGGGTAGGGCCAACAGTTAATGCACTTTGCTAACCCAAAAACTGGGAGTTTGAGTTCACCCAGAGACATACTGGAAGAAAAGCCTAGAGATCTACTTCTGAAAAATCAGCCATTGTCACCTCTGTGGCATAGTTCTGCTCTGACACACATGACATTGCCATGAGTCAGAGTCAACTCAGTGACACCTGGCTGCTGGTTATTATGTACCTGCAGTTTAGTGGGTCAAATTGGCAGATATACAAACGTAAACAGAAAAGCTTTACCGGTAACTTAAGGGACTTACGAGCTTGAAGAGCTGACATATAAAGAGTTAACTTGAAAACCTGAATTTTAAATCTAAGATATTATGGATGGTTTCTAGATCTGATTATTTGAACATTTCTAACTGTTAAAATTTTAAATAAATAGGATTGTATTTGTCTTTAGGAAATCTTCATATTTTAATTTCTGAGGATTATTTCTTTCTGACATTTGATAATTTATTTTTATAGGGCAATGGGCCATTCTGTGGACAGTCTAAAGTTTGCAGCATCATGGAAAGGTCGATTGCAAGAAGCAAAGCTGCAAATTAAGGTACTAAACTAATTTTAGATATTTAAAATATTAAATATCAGATGTTAAAAATACGTTACCACCAACTGTGATGAAGAAATTCTGATGCTGTGGTCCCAGAGGCAACTGTTTTTATATTATAAGATCAGCCAGGGTAAACTGTATAGTCTGTGTGAAAAATCAAAAGAAATTAATACCTGCCATGATGCAGCTTATAATAAAAAACACAAAATCTTCTAATGGAAAAATAAGAATGTTAAAAATACAACGTATTTGAAACTTTAACTTTTGGTGAGAAATGGCACCAATCATGAAGTTCTTTTAGGTTAATTATTTGAATATTCAATTCAATATTCTTATACAATCAACTACATATAAAATACACTATGTGAAAAATTAGAGAAAGAAATTAGACCAGATCTTGTCCTCAGGAAGTTTCTAATTTGTGAGTAGATTAGCTAACTGTTAAAAAATCAATCCATGATGATCTGTTTGTTTTGTTATGTAAGTTTTCCTAGATAGTTTTCCAATTAAAATATATTACTTTTATAGTAATAATTATTCAAATTTTGTTAAGAAAACTGATTAAAAAGATATCATAGAAATCTTTCCCTAAGCAACTTCAACTTTATTCAGCATCACTAACCTGTTTTCTCTAAGGTTTCCTTTCCATCCCCAAGCAGAAAATTGTTCCCTTGACATTTTTTTCTCACTTCTTTATATAACCGTTTGCATTTTATGTTATGATTATCTCTGTGTATTCATATTGGTCTGCCTTAAAAGATTGTGGAAACCCTGGTGGCATAGTACTTAAATATTATGGCTGCTGACCAAAAGGTCAGCAGTTCAGATCTACCAGGTACTCCTTGGAAACTCTATAGGGCAGTTCTACTCTGTCCTATAGGGTCACTGTAAGTCAGAATTGACTTGAAGACTGTTTCTTGTTTTTTCTTTTTTGGTATGATTATAATGTGTTTGAGAACAAACACTTTTTGTATTATCTGTCTTTAGGTTCCTAGCGTCTAATTCAGTTTATAACATATAATTCTGGGTTTTGAGGGGGAGGGGGTAACAGACTGAGTATAAACCTCTAGTGTTACATATAGTGTTATAAATAACCCGGGTTGGCAGTTCAAATCTACTGGGCACTCCTTCAAAATTCTACAAGACAGTTCTAGTTGTCTTATAGGGTCTCTGTGAGTTAGAATAGACTTGATGGCAATTTTTTCTTTTTTTTTTTTAACAGTTCTTTAGCTTAGTGAACCCAAAGAAGCCAGCTTTCCAAAAGTTCCATTTATATGGTTCTAGCTGCTGGTTCGGGAATCCTTGTGGTGTAGTCGTCAAGTGCTGTGGCTGCCAACCAAAAGGTCGACAGTTCAAATCCACCAGGTGCTCCTTGGAAACTGTATGGGGCAGTACTAGTCCGTCTGTAGGGTTGCTATAAGTAGGAAGTGGGTTTGGTTTTGTTGTTTAGCTCGTAGTTCAACAAAGGTTTTTTTGTTTGTTTGTTTTTGCTTTTTCCGTATCGCTCACTGCTTTCTACATACCATACAATTTATTTGTCATTACTGTATTTTTCACTCCACTGCAGTATAATTCCCATGAGGATAATGATTTTTTTCTTCCAGTTTTTTTGCATCTTGAAAGGCCTCAAATAATAGCCAATACAAAGTGAGCACTCTTTAAATCTTTATTGAATTGAGTGCCCGCAATAGGAGGAACACTGCGGTAGGTGTTCTTAGAGTCAGCTGTGATAATGTAATGTTCTAGAAATGTGGTTGTTAACATTAAGCTAGCTCTTTCTCTTTTGGCTCTGTAGATTGCTACAAGATTCTCATTTGAAAGTAAAGGAAATAGAAAATTCAGTTTCATCCCTTTGTATTTTACTATGATTTTAACCTCTTAATCCCTGGGGAGAACTACTTTAGCTGCTATTTGTGGATGTATACCATTGTCAGGACAGGGAGGGAGGAAACAGCATGTACAATCCAGGTACCACGGTTCTGTGACCTGACAACTGTGAACTGCGTGTAGAGAGGGTGTCATGATTATTCAGATATGCAGGTATCAAAAACAAGGTATGTGATTTTTATTTCATGTTAAGGTGTCTTTATATTCTCCTGTGCTTAAAAAATGAGAATAAAGTTGCCCCAAACCAGAAAATCACAAGTTTACATATTATGTTTATATAAAACCCGGTGCTGTTGAGTCAATCCTGACTCATAGCAACCCTGTAGGACAGAGAAGAACTGCCCCGTCAGGTTCCCAAGGAGCACCCAGTGGATTCGAACTGCGAGCCTTTTGGTTAGCTGTTGTGGCACTTAGCCGTTAGGCCGCCTGAGTTTCCAGTAGATAGGGAGAAAAACTGACAGTCCATAAAACAAGGTTCTAAATCCTACTTCTCTATTAAAAAACCATATGACAACACCAGCAATTAAGAGAACAGTCTGAGCCTTTGCTATCTTGTTTACAGGAGTGTTTTGATACGATTTTCTTTGGCACACTTATTATGAGGATCTCTAAAAATCTGTAGGTATAAGGTGTCTTATTATTTTTCTCACTTCAATTTAGATAAGATTTTATTTAGGCAATTTTTTTTTAAAATAGAAATGGCAGTGCATTTTAATATAACATTCTCTAGATCTAATAAAGCAGAAATTTTTGTTTTTCATTTGGAGTCATAGAAACATTTTTTATACTTAAAATTAGAATATTCACTGATAAATATCTAGGAACATAAATAAATTTGGTATAATAACCAGAAAATTATTCTACCATTTTTGTTTGTAATATATTACTTCATATGCTTACAGCGTTAAATAGAAACGCCATCCCTACCCAAGAGGTTTAAGGCAGTTCAGTAAATTTTTCTCTGTTTGGTCCATTCATGAGAGCTGTAAAAACCCATGTTCTAAGTTTTACCTGCATAGTCATAGCTGTATTTATTGGGTACAAAGTCTTTGTAATCCTCTTATTGTTAGCGGTTGGCAAAATCAGTAAATAAAATTGTCTTTTAGGTTCCTTTTAATCTATTTTCTTTCAACAAATGAAATGGTTTCAGTAGGAGAACTTTGGATTTAAACTGTACATGAAATTTACTCTGATTCTAGAATTTAACTAGCTTTAGTATTTGTTCAACCTCTGTCACATTGATTGAATTAAATCAGTAAAATGTCCAATAAAGGCTGTAGTTTCCACAAACAAATGACTATTTTAAACCCTTACAGACTTAAGAGAAAATTGTGTGTATTCGTTTTCAGATCCTAAACATGGTTCTTTACAATTTCCTATAATTATTGACATATTATTTGTTAAACAGCAGTTGTGAAACTTGACACTTGAAAATGCATACATCAATGCATTTATTTATAAATGTTCAGTTTGTGTGTTAGATCTTTCCAGGACTGTGAGAGGACTGCAGCAGCAAATCTGGGGAGCTCCTAACATGCCCACCCTTCACTGGTGATACACAGAAGACAAAACCAGAATGTCTTCTAACGGGGCAAACCTGGCTTATGAAGTACATTAAAGGGCATGTTAATAATTCAGGAGTCACTGGGGTCCCTGAGAGCTGCTGCCACTACAGCAGGACTCAGTGGGGTTTTTAGATAGCTGCATATGCTAGCCAGGTGATTGTTACCTCGTGCCAGAGAGGTGTTCTGTTCACATATCATGGAATTATAACGTTTATAGGTCACTGTCCTTCTTCATTGAGCTTATCAGGGAGTTCAGTGAAATTAGGAATAAAGACACTAAGAGTTCAAACACTTGAGCTACGGGAGGAGGATGTGCACGTCAGAATGTGGATTATGAGCTTACACATCCTCACCTCACTTAGTAAAGTGAGAGCTACCAGTTGAAGCTTTTCAGCCCCACAGTGGGAAATGAACCCCCAAAAGAGTGAACAGGCAAGACAAAAAAGCAGAAACCCTCAAGTTATTTAGGTTACGGTATATATTTCTAATATATTTCATTTTTAAAACTGAACACTCAATATAGTTATCTAACCAGTAATATCAAGTAATAATTCCTTTTAAGAACAGCCAAGCCAAGTGCCATCGTGAACTTTAAAAGCTTTTAGTAATATAATTTTTCTCTAAATACAGATCTCTCAAATTATTTAGTATGCAAACTAATATGATAGAAAACTAATTTAACACAAAATGAATTCTCTTAGGAATTTAAGAGACCGAAACAACAAGGTTGAATTAGTGAGACTGAAGACAAAGCACATATTTGAGGAAGAACCAGATAACACAATTGTAAAATATTATTTGTTCTGGAAGAAGTATAACCAGAGTGCTCCTTCGAAGCAAAGATGAGAAGACCACGTTCTACATACTTGGGACATGTTGTCAGGAGGGATCAGTCCCTGGAGAAGGACATCATGCTTGGTAGAGTGTAGGATCAGCATGAAAGAGGAAGGCTCAACGACATGGATTGACACAGTGGCTGCAGCAGTGGACTTCAGCGTAAAAATGATTGCAGACATATGCAAGACTGGATAGTGTTTCCTTCTCTTGTGCATCGGGTCGCTATGAGTCGGAACCTACTCAGCGGCACCTAACAACAATAATATAAGTGTAGGAACATGTCTTAGTTTATATGCCTAAGGAAAGTAATCCCCAAAAAAGTAAGGTTTAAGTTGAGACATACAGAATATGTAAGAGTTAGCCAGGAGATAATGGTAAGAAAACAGAAGGAGTAAGTCCAGAGATCCAGAGATAAGGCAACATGTGCTTTCAAGGCCCTTAATGAAACCCAGTGTGGTTTGAGTTCACTGTGGAGTGAGAGAGAATAACTGATCCTAGAGAGGTGAGCAACGGCTGGGTCACACAGGATCGTTTTAAATCATCTTGGACATTACCCTAAGGATAGTGGAAGGCTTGGAAAGGATTTCAGCAAGAGGATAACATGATCAGATTTGTGGTTTGGGAAGACTGACTTGACTACAATGTAAAGACTATAATCAAGAAGATCAATTAGGAAGCTATTTAGTAAACAGACCTGAGCTGACAGTGTCCAGACTAGGTAGAGATATAGGATCTGGAGTGAAAAGAATGCATTCCATGTTTATTGGAAAAGACAAGACTTGATAAGTGATAGCATGTGAGGAGATAAGTGAGGAGAAGTCAAGAATGTGCCCAGATGTCTGATTAGGCCACTATGTGATCAGCTTTGCAGTTACTAAAACAGAGCCCGGGGGCTGCTTTTCCCGTTGGGTTAGTGAAGTAACGTGATCAGTTTAGATCTGTTTGACATAGCTGTCAGTGGGGTCTACTTTGGCAAGTTTCTATACAGGTTAGTTAAAGCTTGATGAAATCTCTAGAAGAGATCTGAGAAAAATAAATTTGCTTCAAGAGTATCTAGGACTCAAATTAGCAGGCATTCTCTAAATTTTAATCTATGTCTTTTCAAGACCAAAATATTACAGCAACTCTTGAAGTGATCTCTGTATCACATTGCCAGCCAAGTGCCGTTGAGTGTATCACATTAGCAAGATATGAAAGTAAAAATAAAAATACCCTAGTTTTATCCAAGCTCTTTTGTTAATGAACAAATTACTGATCTTTCCTGGCAATACCTGCCTTATTATAAAATTAGATCGGTGAAAGAGCTATTTAAAACTAGTTGTGAAGGCATAATCTCCTGGTACCTAAACCATTCCCTAACTTTAATGTGTTCGAAAACCAATATTACTTTTTCAACTTAAAATGTCCCCTTGACTCTGAAATATATAGCTGTTTTGTTTAGTGTATTAAAACTTGAAGGCATTATGTAATATTTGAGTGTGTTTTTTGTGTGTTTATCCATTTTTACATGAAGCTCAAATTAAGAGAATATAGATAGATGTGTGGCACTGAAGACAAAGTGTTAAAAAGAGCTATGAATGCACAATACTGATTCTGCATTTTTTGTCTTGAGATGAAATCAGTAACGCTGAAGAAGCTGAATTTAAAAAACACGTTTAAAGAATAAATATGAAGTTAATTACAAAAAATCCTTTATTTTCATTTTCAGAATTTCCTAGACTAACTTAGAAAAGACAATTCTCTTCTTTTTTATTCCTCTTTCACCTCTATGTGACATGTCAAGAATTTTTACAGTCAACTTCCTGAACTTCATTATGTTTTTTAAAAGTGATGTCAGAATTAAAATATGGAACATGTAATTTATTTTCCCTTTCCTGGGGAAACAAATAACATTTTGGCTTTTGCCGTTATATTTCTATTAATCTAATTATAAAGCCAAAGTCAAGTGCTATCGAGTTATTAATATAAATCTACTAATCTATATTTCTGTTAACTGTAAGGTGAGGTAGGGTAGACGTATCGGCCCCTACTGTAAGGCGAGGTAGGGTAGACGTATCGGCGGCAGTCAGAAAAAGAGTGCGAGTCAGCAGTAGGACAGAGTTGACCGGTGCGCTCCCGGGCGAACTCTGCCAACTCCAAGGTAGGAGTCGGAGAAGTCGTGCTTTCAGGTTGGGTAAGGGGGTTTACATAGAGGGGACGGTTCCGGCCTAGCTTGGACCTTAGTGGGGACATAGGGGGAAAGGTGGGAGCCAATAGGATTCAGGTACAGCGAGCCGCCTGATTAGCACGTGAGAAAAACAACCGGGGACTTTCCAGGAAGGGAGGGTTGGTCACGTTCTGATGATTTCCAGGAACTGAGGTGGAGACCTTCCAGAAAAACAGGGGCTCGCCCTGCTCTGATGATTTCCAGGAACTGCATCCTGGTTGTGATGTCCAGGTACAGCCCAGCCCACCTGACATTAACCTGCTGTGATGTCACTGATGACATTTCTAACTGATTTACTAAAACTGAGAATTCGATCTAAAGGAAGTTCACAGTGAAAAGAGGTCTAGGTCTTACATTCTTTTTTACAAATAAAATAACATATGTTTTATTTTTATATTATTTGGAACACATAATCACAGTTAAAAGTATTGTCTTTGTTCTTAAGATATAATATAGTAACCTGTGACATTTCGGACTTGAATACGTATTTTAATGCTTTATATGTTTCTGTGGCAGATCAGTGGCTTATTAGTGGAAGGCTGCAGTTTTGATGGAAATCGCCTTTCTGAAAACCAGCATGATTCTCCTAGTGTGTCATCTGTTCTCCCTTGCTTTATGGGCTGGGTTCCACAGGTAACACATTTTTAACAGGCATAAGTTTCAATGTCATGAGGTCGCTCTTAAAGTCAATCTTTTTGACAGTATATTCTTGTCCTATGTATCTTTGTTTACAATTTCTAATCTCACAAGCAGTTGGATACGTTCTACATCTACGGTCAAAATATTTTATCTTTATAAGATGTGGAAGGAATTTTAAAACCAATCTGTTACAGAAAAAAATAACAATGTATTTTATTTTTAGAGAATTAATTGTCTATAGTAAGAAGAAAAAGACTTTAATGATAGTAATGAGACAGTTCTACTCTGTCCTGTAGGGTCACTTTGTAGTCAGAATCAACTCAGCGGCAAGGGATATGAGTTACAATGTAACAAGTACGTACTATTTTTCAGCAGTGTACAGATGCTTTATATACTTGACTCTACTTACTCCTCAGAGCAGCCCTGGAAGATAGGGATTGTTATTCCCACTTTAAAATGAGGAAATCAGTGCTCATGCAGGTGAGATGGTGCTCCCCAGTTCAAAAGAATCCAAATATGAATACAGGCTGGCCTTTCCTCACGTGACGCCGTGCTGCTGTAGACAGGCAGATGAAGGACGCCATTGTGACAAAAATTTTAGTCAACTTTTCCCCTTTTAAGACCTTCGATAGTCTAAAGAAAGTCCAGCAAATGGAACTTGAAGATTCTTGCTTTGAAAATAAGGCGTAAAGTACATGGAACACATAAAATTTTCTTAACAATGAAAGTATGAATATATTGAGTAACTTTAAACTTGTCAACCTTTACCTGCTGTCCAGCAGAACTGTTTTGTATATTGCTTATTATGAGAAAAATGAGTTTTCTCTTTGGGAAATATCAATGTACTGAATTTTCTGTCACTGTAATTCTCTTTATGTAATAAAAACAAAAGTTTCAGGACATTAAAATAGAAAAAAAGCCAACGAATAAAGCTGTCACAACAATTAGCAGTCATTGCCCAGAGATCTAAAGACATATATTCTCCGAACTCCTCCTCTTCCTTTTTCACATCAGCTTCATTTCCGCATTATTAGAGTAACGTTTCAGATAGGCAAGGAGGAAGAGGTTGAAAGCATCCTTGCTTTATTTTCATCTGGCTATTCCTCTAAGACATTTCTGTCAGAAAGTTAGTAAATGATGGCTTATATGTATTTTGATCTTAAGTGCATAAACTACATTAAAAGTTATACACAAAAGTTAAGGTTTAACTATCAAGTTTGTAACTCTAACACATGGAGTCATGTATCATGACAGAGATGAATTCAAATGAATCCGGATTGTGTGAAGTACTAATTCTCTTTCAAACAAAATTAAAATCCATACACTAAGGAAAAACACTAGCAATAGAAAAAGAGCATGGAAAATAACTGACTACTCATAGATGTAGAAGAAAATAGCCTGCACAGTACCCGTGTAACAAACCACAAGCTGAATGCAAACCGATGGTACAGTGCTATTATGGACAAAGCCATTCTGTTCCTGGATAGCCTGAAAAGGTTCATGTCATTACAAGACTAGAAATTACCCTTTCACAATATATTATTTCAACTGTTATCATCTCTGTATAATTTTATTCACATACTTTAAAAACTCAGAATTAGATTAGAAAGCTCCGAGTAATTTAATTTGAAAAATAGCTCAGATGAAGAGAGGAAAACTGAATTGGGATATTTAGCTTACAAAAGGAAATGAGTAAAGGTAATAATGACTTTTTTTTTAATGTAACTGATGGCATTTGTATTTCTTTCTAAAATATTTATTAATATCAAGATTTCTCCCTAGTCTTTCGCACTTTTTCCGACATGTACTTGAAATATTTGTTCCTACTTCCCCACTTACATTTTTACCTCCTCCGTTTAAAAGTGGTGCCCTGGTGGTACAGTGGTTAAGAGCTCAGCTACTAACCAAGTGATTGGCAGCTGGAATCCACCAGCCACTCCTTGGAAATCCTAGAGTGGTGGGCTTACTCTGGCCTGTAGCATCACTATGAATTGAAATCAGCTCAATGGCAGTGCATTTAGTTTTTCTTTTCTACATAATTCTGTTGCTTTCAGACTATCTCTCTTGTTGCCTAAGAGAGAAAGAATATGAGGCATATTGCTAAGTGGTTTTGAACACATAATTTTGAGTCCTATAGAAAAAGAAAAAAAACTAAATCTAATCCTAGCTCCAAAATTTATGTTCTGGGTGATTTGGGGCAGGTTACCTGACTTCATTGAACCAGGTTCCTTTTCTGAATACAAAGATTATGTTTCCATAGGACCATGTTGAAAATTAAATATATTCCTCTCTGTATAATACCTAGTGCAGTGTCTCACATATGATGTCTATTTTATCCCATTGCCAATGTTTTAAAATATCTTTACCATATTATGGTAATAGTTATCTTGTTTCATGTAGTGCTTTATAGTTTATTAAGTGATTTCAATCATCATTATACTCTGGTTTCATTCCAATGCAAGAGACATGACATTGAGCATTGGGGTTACAAAGATAAATTTCTCATATCAAAGTAGGGGAGTAAATAAGTAAAGAAACTATTACAGTGCAGAGTTGAGTAGTTCTAAGAGGCCGTATGGCCCACAAAGTCTAAACTATTTATTATCAGGGCTTTTATAGAACATCTGATTACATTAAGCATTATTTTCATCCAGAAAGCATTTAGAATCAGTATAGTGTATGTTTTTAATGTTCTTGTTCTTGTTAGGGGCCATTGAGTCAGTTCCAACTTAGCAACTCTGCACAACAGAATGAAACACTGTCTGGTCCTGCATCAGGCCCACAGTTGTTTTTGTGCTTAAGCCCATTGATATGGCCACTGAGTCAATCCATCTTGTTGAGGATCTTCATCTTTTTCACCAACCCTCCACTTCACCAAGCTTGATGTCTTTCTACAGGGAATGGATCCCTCCTGACAACATATCCAAAGTATGTAGGATGAAGTCTTACCATCTGTGCTTCCAAAAAACACTCTGGTTGTACTTCTTCCAGAACAGATCTGCTTGTTCCTTTGGGAGTCCATGGTGCATCCAGTATTCTCCTCCATAATTCAAAGACATCAGTTCTTCCTCTGTCTTCCTTATTTGTTCATTGTCTAGCATTCACATGTGTATCATGCGATTGAAAATTCAATAGCTTGGGTCGGGGGCACCTTAGTCTTCAAGATGACATCTTTACTTTTCAATACTTTAAAGAGGTCCCTTGCAGCAGATTTTCCCAATGCAATGCTTGGGAATGATTTAATGTTCTTGACTGGTGGAACCAAATAAAATGAAATCCTTGGCAACTTCATTCCTTTCTCCATGTATCGAGCTGTTGCTTATTGGTCCAGTTGTGAAGATTTTTGTTCTCTTGATATTGAAGTGCAGTCTATACTGGATCTTCATCAGTAAGTGTTTCAAATCCTCATTACTTCCAGCAAGCAAGATTGTATCATCTCCTTAACACAGGTTGTTAATAAGTCTTCCTCCAGTCCTGATGTCTTCTTTTTCTTCATATAGTCGAGTTTCTCAAATTAATTGCTCGGCATAGGTATTGAAAAGGTATGATGAAAGGATACAACCCTGACACACACCTTTTCTGACCATAAACCATGCCGTGTCCCCTTGTTCTGTTTGTACAGCTGCCTCTTGATCTATATACAGATTCCTCTGAGCATAATTAAGTGGTCTGGAATTCCCATTCTCTGCAATGTTAGCCATAATTTGTTATGATCCACACAGAAGACTGCTTTTGCATAGTCAATGAAACAAAGATAAACATCTTTCTGGTATTCCTTGCATTTAGCCAAGATCCATCAGACAGCAGCGGTGATATCCGTGGTTCTGTGTCCTCTTTTGAATCTGGCGTGAATTTCTGGTTGTTCCTAGTTAGTATACTATTGTAGTCACTTTTAAATTGTCTGTAACAAAATTCTACTGATGTGTGATATTAATGACACCATTCAATAATTTCTGCATTTGGTTGGCCAGTTAGCTGTTCTTCAGATTTCTTGGCCTAGATGAGGGTAAAATGGAACCTTAGCATTTTAATGCATATTTATCAGAAATTCTAGAGCAATGTCAACATGTGTATATAAACTCATTATCTTCAAGTTGATTCTGACTCATAGCGAACCTATAAGAAAGAGTAGAACTGGCCCATAGGGTTTCCAAGGAGCAGCTGGTGGATGTGAACAGATATTTTTTTTGCCTAGGGGCTGAAGCTTTAAAAAGTGCTACCCCACCACAACTTTCTGCTATAAGCCAATTTAAAAGAAGGAGTACTTTTGCATATTTGCTCCTACAGCTCCTCAACTGCAGAAAGTTCAGAGTCCTTTAATAAGCCTTGGTGAAATAATTCTGTGTTAATGACAAGTTCAGAGCTTTGGTAACTAAACAGTTCATCTAGAAGATTTTTTATGCAATATGACCTGACATCCAGGTACCCCAAATAGTTTCACTGCAGCAGGAACGTGCCCACCAGCCATACTATGAGATAGATGAAACCTACTGTCTTGGTCATCTAGTGCTGCTTTAACAGAAATACCACAAGTGGATGGCTTTAAGAAGAGATACTCTGTTTGTTACAGTCCAGTAAGCTAAATGTCCAAATTCAGGGTGTCAGCTCTAGGGGAAGGCTTTCTCCTCTGAATCTGGAGGAAGGGGCTTGTTCTTAGTCTTCTCCTGGACTGAAAGCTGAGGCGCAGGGACCTATGTCCTTTCCAGAGGACACCCTCAGCTCCCTCCACTGCCTTCTTTCTTGATGGAAGGAGGTCCCCTACTCTCCGCTTGCCTCCCTTTCTTTTGTATTCCAAGAGGCTTGCCACAGTACAATCCCACACATTGAGTCCTGCCCTGCCAACTCAACTGCCTCCCATCATGCCTCTTAGCATCACAGAGGCAGGGTTTACAGGCTAGAAGAACCTCACACAACACTGGGAGTCATGTATCCCAGCCAAACCGCCACATTTATTTATGCACACATTTGGGGGGGGTGGGACACAGATTCAGTCCATGACACCTACATTTTTCAAAGAACATTTTGGTTTGAAGAAGTTAGAAGAACCTCTTTGACTTTGTTTTAGTATACTGTGGTACTTAAAAGTATATGAGCAAAAAGTTCTAACACTTTAATTAGTGGGAGAACTCCATCATTCCTTCTCTTTTAAATGGATTTGTACATTGCATTTAAACAATTAGAATTAGAAATTCTTATGGCAAATTATTAAAAATAACTGAAATACAGGTGAAAATATTTTCCTAATGTGTTTACCATTATCTGTGTGCACTAAAATACCATGACATATATTCACACTACTCATTTAATCGTGCTGGAGATTCTGAAAGTTATTCAAATGCCAGCTCAGTGCTTCCGGTTAACCTTGGTTCATATTTGGATTTCCTTAGGAACTTAACCAAAGAAAGAAAGCACTGGCTTCTCCAAAACAGTTTCTGAAACATGTTCTGTACGTTATTCTCATAATTGTTGTCTATGAAAAATCATTTGACAAATAATTTCATAAACACAGTATTCCCTCACCTTGAAAATTCATAAAGTATTTGCAAATATTAAACACCCTGAGAAGTGGCAGAGATTACCTAACATGCAACTTTTTCAACCACCTACATCTAATCTAGTGTTCCGTATAAGATGGTTTGAGAAATTGCTTTGTGATCTAGACCTAGTCAGTCATCCCTCAGGGAGCACTACCTCTCTTCTGTCTGTCCAGCAAAAAATGTTAGTTATGGTTTATCAACCCCACAGTAACATAGGAGTCCCAAATCAGTAGGAAATCCGAGGCCTAGACCTTCCAACAGACACCACTACTGACAAATGAGTTTTAGAAACAGTGTAATTTGCAGAGAGAATATGACTATGGGATCAACCCACCAAGCACACACAAAGCAGTCTTTGTGTTATTCTCACAGTTTTAAGATAATATTGCCAGGCATATCAGAAGATATAACAGAAACTCTGCTGTGTATGCACTCTGTTTAAAAATAACATGTACTTAATGTCTTTTCTGTGTGACAGTTTTGTTTTCTCAAGGACTTATTATGAAAGCAATGCTGTTAGCATGCTATCACTGAAAAATATGAAGGAAGTGTTTCTAAAATACATTTTAAAGAGTAGCTAGACAGTTTTGGCAGAACAAAATGTTTCAAAATATTAATTTTTGGCAAGTTTCTTTGTGACCTGTTTTGAGATACTTGCTTTTTCCAGAATTGCATTCTTAAACTGTGACACTTATATGTGCATTAAAACACACTTATGAAGCCTCCTTTTTCTAAAAAAGAACTGTTTATGACTTGGTTAATAAATATTCAAAAAGCTTGGGTTAGAATAAGTTTATGGGGCTGTATGTATAAAGTGATAAGAATATATCTCAGTTTACCTCGCATGTGCTTTATGATACTGAATTTGAGTTGAAACTTGTCATATAGTTAACATGATCATTCTAGGCTGTCTAAGATCTTTTTCCTTTTATTGCTGTCTTTGGTTTATTTGGGAACAGATCCCTGTTGCATAATGGGATATCGCTATTTGCCATATTATTATCTTTCAGATAGTAACATACTGCTTTCTGTTTGTAAAACACATGTATGAGGTCTGACAAGTCTGAGAACGCAATTGCTGAACATCCTTATGGTCACCTTCAAAGTACTCTCCTTGGGAAGCTAGGCACTGGTGCCGGTGCCTAGTCCACCCTTCAAAACAGTTTCGGAACTCTTTCTGAAATGGCCATTGTACACGGTGCCATGGTGGCAAGTTTGCGAACTTAATTGTGTAGTTGTCTGTGAGGGAGTTTTTAGCCAGTGAACAGGTAACTATACTGGAACACCCTCCCAACTCACCTGATCTGGCCCCCAGTGACTTTTTTTTTTTTACCCAGAGATAAGGAGTTATTGAAAGGAAGACATTTTGATGATACTCAGGACGTCAAGGGTAATCCGACAACAGCTCTGATGGCCATTCCGGAAAAAAGTTCCAGAATTGCTTTGAACTGTGGAACTAGGCACTGACATCAGTGCATGGTTTCCCAAGGAGAGTACTTTGAAGGTGACTGTAGTGCTCTTCAGCAGTGAGGTATCTAGCATTTTTTCTAGATTGAGTTTGTGAACTTAATTGTGGATCTGACTCGACAGTCCTTGGCTTGGCTTTGGCTCCCTGGAATGTGGAGGTGGGCAAGAAGGAAGGTTTTTTATTATTCAAAAATTTAAACATGTTGTTTTGTGCCATTGATTGCAATCTTTACAATGTGTCAGCACTCTCCCTCTTTCCTTTTCTACCTTCAGTGTCCATTCACCCAGTTTTCCTGTTCCTCCTACCTTCCAGTATTTGCTTTTGGGCAGGCATTGCCCATTTAATCAAGCATACTTGATTGAACTAAGAAGCATGTGCCCCACGTGTGTCACCGTTTGTTTTGTAGGCCTGTTTATCTGTGACTGTCTTTGGGAATGGCATTAGGGCTGAGTTAGCAGGTTGTTCAGGGGCCATAGTCTTGGGGGTTCCTCCCGTGTCTATTAGAACAATGAGTCTGGTCTTTTTCTATGAATTTGAATTTTGCTGTTTGTTTTCTTCCACTCTCTTTGAAACACTTTATTGTGACACTTGTCAGGGTAATCAGTGGTGGCAGCCGAGCACCTGGTTCTTCTGGGCTCAGGGTCGTGGAGATTGTGCTTCACGTGGTCTGTTAGCCCTTTGGGCTGATATTTTCCTTCATTCTCTGCCCTGGAAGACAGGAAAAATAGGTATTTCTTAGGTAGCTGCTGTTTAAGACTCCAGATGCTACCCATCAAAGTAGGATGCAAAACATTTTTTTAATGAACTATGTAAATATTTAATGCCATGTAACCTGTATGTCCCCCAAAGAGGAAAGTATTTTGTTGTGAGGCATCCAAACTTTTCATGGACACTATAGAGAAACAGAACAATTATTCATGATGTTTGATGACACAAAAGAGTCTTTATCTATGAAAAACTATTTGGCCCATGTAGGGAAAAAAGTATCAAGTTTTAACCACATTTTTGAACTAGGCTAACTTACTGTTAGGTGCACTGAGTCAGTTCTGACTCATAACGACCCTACATACAACACAACGAAGTGATGCCTGGTTCTTTGCTATGTCCACAGTCATTTTTATGCTTGAGCTTCTTGTTGCAGCCATTGTGTAAGTCCATCACATTGAGGGGCTTCCTCATTTTTGCTGACCCTCTACGAAGTATCATGTCCTTCCTCAGGGATTGATCTTTCCTGAGAACATTTCCAAAGTACACTAAGACCTAGTTTCACCATCCTTGCTTCTAAGGAGCTCTCTGGTTGTACTTCTTCCAGGATGGATCTGTTCATTCTCTTGGCAGTCTGTAGAATATTCATTATTTTTCTCAAACACTACAATCGAAGGGTGCCAGTTCTTCTGTCTTTCTTATCCATTGTCGAACTTTTACATGTATACAATGCAGTTGAAAATACCGTGGGTTGGGTCAGGCACATTAGTCTTCAAGGTGACATCTTTGCTTTTCAGTACTTCGTAGAGGCCCTTTGCTGATTTTCCCAATGCAGTGTGTCTTTTGATTTCTTGACTGCTTCTTCAATGGGCACTGACTGTAGATCCAAGTAAAATGGAATCTGTGACAACTTCGCTCTTTTTTCCCGATATCATGTTGCTTATTGGTCCAGTTGTAAGGATTTTTATTGTCTTTATGTTGAGGTGTAATCAACACTGAAAGCTGTGGTCTTTGATATCCGTCAATAAGTGTTTCAAATCTTCTTCACTTTCAGGAAAAAAGATGGTATCATCTGCGTAACACTGGTTTTTAATGAATCCCTCTAATCCCAATACCCCATTCTTCTTCATGTATTATTTTCTTGGCATACAGATTGAAGAGGTATGGTGAAAGGATATAACCCCAACATATACCTTTCCTGATGTTGTGCCCTGCAGGATCCACTTGTTCTATTTGAATGACTGCCTCTTGATCCATATGCAGATTCCTCATGGACATAATTATCATATGATCTACTATGCTAGATGTGACAACTTGAAAAGGAATGGCTTTGCATTCATCATCAAATAGAACATTTCAAGATCTTTCCTGCAGGAAAGTACTGTCAGTGATAAGATACTGCCCATATGCCTACAAATAATACCAGTTAATACCACTATTACTCAAATTTATTCACCAACCACTGAGACAAAAGGTGAAGAAAACGAAGACTTTTGCCAGCTTTTGCAGTCTGAAATTGACCAAACATCCCATCAGGATGCATTGATAACTACTGGTGATTGGAAAACAAAAATTGAAAATGAAAAAGGAAAATATGCACTAGTGATAGAAACGATGCTGGTGATCACATGGTAGAAGTGTTCAAGGCCAACAACTTCTTCACTGTGAATAACTTTTTTCACCAACATAAACAGTGCCTGTGCGTAGAGACCTCACCAGATGGAATACCTAGGAATCAAATACACTACATCTCTGGAAAGAGACAATGGAAAAGCTCAATATCATTTGTCAGAACAAGGCTTAATATCATTTGCAGCACAGACCATCATTGCTTGTGTGCAAGTTCAAATTGAAAGTAAAGACAACTAGAAAAAGCCCAATTAGAAAAATACAACCTTGAGTATATTTCACCAGAGTTTAGAGACCATCTCAAGAATAGAGTTTGTACATTGAACACTAATAACCAAAGATCAGACAAGTTGTGGAATGACATCAAGCACATCATATACGAGGAAACCAGGGGAAGTCAGGGCCAGCATAATAGAGTCCATGGACACTTTTCATGAGCCCTTTAACAACAAAGACCGCCCCCCCCAAATGAGTCTAGTCCATATGATATCATTGGAACCATGAATTTCAAAAAGAAAGTTGAGAAATTGGGCTGAGTAACGGGGAATGGAGAGTAACACAGGAAGTACATAGGATTCCACAGACCTGACCTGCCTGGAAAGACCCGCAGCCACCACATGGTGGGCAGAGCCATGGTGGTTGGTGGCAATTCTCCTCAGCAAGAGTGATCATCTGGACAATCTATTCATGCTTCCAGAGCTGGTAGTAGCACCAGATCATGAAAAGCAGAGTCTTTGCATGTAACCTAACACGTGTGGATCCAAATCTTTCAAGATAGGCCCATCTCCTTTCTCCCAGTGATCCTCCCACTCTTTCCTGAACTCTGCCCAGTGCGAGACTCTGTTGTTATTAACTGAGCCAGAAGCAGGAATCCTTAAGCCTGCCCTGGGACATTCTCCAAGACCCAGAGAGGGAGCAATTTAACAAACTCAGGGTAGGGAGGAGGAGAATTCTGCCAACTCCCTAAGCCAGAAAATCAGCACAGAAACTGTTCCTTCACCTAGATTCAGACACAAGAGGCTATACCACAGACCCACAGGACTAGCTGTGAGCCACCTGACTTTCTCAGCAGCTGCAGACAGACACCAGTATCTATACCAGTCACTCTTGCTCATCTAGGACAGTAGACAAGAGCCTGCACCACACACTTGGTGACTGACTACCTAGACATCTGAGCTGAATCCATATGAGGAAATCGAATGAACTTTTGGGCTCCTATAGGCTCCCGTATCTCAGAACAGGTTTAACTATCTGGTGAAAGGATATCACACCTTCAAAGACAATAATAACCAAGCTATCACATGTGACCAGCCTATTTTTACATTGCAAAACGGCAAACTAGAACAGAGTAGGCAAACACAAAATAAATAAATTTACTGATGGCTCAGAAACAACAGTCCATAAAAAGCAGTTAAGGAAGCAGGCCATGATTTCTTCAAAAAGCTCCAAAAACAAAGAATCAAATTATCCAGAAGAAGAGAACTTCCTGGAATTATCAGAAGTAGAATACAAAAGGTTAATATTTAGAACTCTTCAAGAAATGAGGAAGGAGATAAGACAGAATGCAGCAGAATGTAATGACAGATTGAAGAGGCTGCAAGAAATCTACAGCAGAATTAGTAATTCACAAAGCTAATAATAAAATTACAGAATTAGACAACTCAGTAGCAAGTCAGAGGAGCAGAATTGAGGCAATGGAAGGCTGAATTAGTGAGACTAAGGATAAAGCAGATGACATTAACATATCTGATGAAAAATCAGATACAAGAATTTTAAAAACTCAAGGAACACTGAGAATTGTGTGGGACTCTATGAAGAAGAATAATCTTTGAATGATTGGAATACCAGAATGGACAGGAGTGGGAATAACTGAAAATACAGAGCCAGCAAGCCAAGTAGAGAGAATTGTCAAATATTTGCTGGCAGAAAACTCCCCTGATGTCATGAAAGATGGGAAGACATCTATCCAAAACACTTACCAAACTCCATACAAGGTAGATATAAAATGAAAGACCCAAAGTTGTATTATAATCAAACTTGCTAAAACTAAAGTTAAGCAGGCACTTTTAAAAGTGGCTGGGGGTAAAGAAAAAATAATCTGCAAAGGAAAATCTGTAACACTCAGCTCAGACTACTCAGCAGCAACCTCACAGACAAGAGGGCAATGTGATGTCATATACAAGGCCTTGAAGGAAAATAATTGTCAGACAATAGTTATATACCCAGCAAAATTGTCTTTCAAATATGCTGGTGAAATGAGGACATTTCCAGGTAAACAGAAATCTAGGGAATTTGCAAAAACCAAAACAAAATCATAAGAAATACTAAAGGGAGTCTTCTCATTCAAAAATCAGTAACACTGGACAACACCCAAGACCAAAACATGAAGCAGAGTAAGTGGATATCAAACCAAATAGGGGAAATCACAAAAATAGATCATAAGCAAAACACTGAAAGTAGAGAAACACAGATGACTTTGTGTAAAAACTAACAGTTGGAATTAATAGCTGTGGGTTTGGTTTAGTATAACAAAAAAGAGGGACCCAAAAGAAAATGTAGTCATAGATCTTTCATATGGAAAGCAAGTGAAGGCAATATAAGGAAATTAAAAACTAGTTTAAGTTTCGAAAAATAGGAGTAAATATTAAGGTAATTACAAAGGAAACTGTCAATCCTAAGCATACAAATACAAAACCACCAACACTGAAAAAATTGAAAAGAAAATACACACACACACACAAAAAGACAACACAGGAAATTAAAAGGAACAAAGCAGTTGTCAAAACAGATATAAAACGTCATCAAAATGACAGCAACTAAGCTCACAATAATCAGTAATCACCCTGAAAGTAGATGGACCATGTAAAGATACACAAGAAAACAAAGTTTCAGACCAGTGTCTCTTATGAACTTAGATGCAAAAATCCTCAACAAAATTCCAGCTGATAGAATTTAGTAACATATAAGAAAAAAATTCATCATGACCAAATAAGATTCATACAAGTGGTTCAGGGATGGCTGAACATCAGAAAAACAATTAATCAACCACACAAATAAAAGACAAGAACCACTTGATTTTATCAGTTCGTGCAGAAAAGGCATTTGACAAAGTCCAACAACCCATTCATGTTAAAAACTCTCAGCAAGATAGGAATAGAAGAGAAATTCCTCAACATGATAATGGGCATCTATGCAAAACCAAAAGACAACATTATTCTAGATGGAGTCAATCTGAAAGCATTCTCCTTGAAAAGGGGTAGTGTCATGGTTAGAATTGTGCCCCCCCAAAAATGTGTGCAGCCACGTGGCTGGGATATGGTTCCCAGTATCTTGGGACTGTCCTCCATTGTGTGGTTTTGCTAACCTGTATGTTAAAGGATTAGAGTGGGGCTGTGAATTCCTGCTGTGGGGGAAGTTTCCCTGGAGTATGGCTTGCCCCACCCTTAATGCTTTTAGCTTGCAAGGAATAAAAGGAAAAAGAAACAAAGGACAATTTGAGAACCTTGCTACCATCAAGCAAGCAGCACCGGGAGCATTGCCCTTTGTCACCACTTTTATTCAACATTGTCCTGGAGGTTCTAGCCCAAGCAGTCAGGCAAAATAAATAAAGGGCATTCAAATTGGTAAGGAAGAAGTAAAATATCTCTTTTTGCAGATGATATGATCTTGTACACAAAAAATCCTAAAGAATCTACACACACACACACACACACACACCAGAAAAAAAAAAAACCTACTAGAACTAAGAGAAGAGTTCAGCAAAGTATCAGGATACAAGATGATGTTGTTAGGTGCCGTCAAGTGAGTTCCAACTCATAACGACCCTATCCACAACAGAACAAAACATTGCTTGGTGCTGCACCATGCCTGCAATGATTTTTATGCTTAAGCCCTTTGTTGCAGCCACTGTGTCAGTCTATCTTGTTGAAGCTATTCCTCTTTCTCACTGACCCTCCACTCTACCAAGTATGATGTCCTCCAGGGATTGATCACTCCTGACAACATGTTTAAAGGATGGGAGATACAGGCTTACTCTGTTTGCTTTCAAGGGGCATGCTAGTTGTCCTCCTTTCAGAACAGATCTCTTTGGTCTTTTGGCAGTCCATGATACACTCAGTACTCTTCTCCCACACCACAATTCCTTGTTCATCATCCAGCTTTGGCATGCATATGAAAATACCGTTACTTGGGCCAGGCACACCTTAGTCTTCAAGGTCACATCTTTGTTCTTCAATACTTTAAAGAGGTGCTTTGTAGCATATTTCCCCAATGCAGTATGCCTGTTGATTTCTTGAGACAAGATAAGCATACATAAAGCAGTTGGATTCCATTACAGTAACAAAGAGTGTATCAAACCAATATCATATACAGTCTTCCTTAAGAAGATAAAATACCTAAGAATAAATCTAACCAGAGATGTAAGATACCTATACAAAGAAAATTACAAGACTCTACTGCAAGAAAACAAAACAGACCTACATAGGTAGAGACCTAACATGTTCATGTTTAGGTTAACATTGTGAAAATGTCTACTCCATCTAAAGAGATCTATAGATATACTACAATCCCAATACAGATTCAAGTGGCATTTTTTAATGAGATGGAAAAACAAATCAACTTCATACAGAAAAGGAAGAAGCCATGGATAAGTAAAGTGTTACTGACTGAAAAAGAACAAAGTGGCATGGGACTACCTGACTTTAGAACCTATTACACAGCCACAATAGTTGAAACAGCCTGGTACTAGTACAAAAGTAGATACATAGACCAGTAGCACAGAATTGAGAATTCAGGTATAACATCATCTATCTATGAGCAGCTGGTACTTGACAAAGCTCCAAAGTCTGTAAAGTGGGGAAAAGACTGTCTCTTTAAGAAATAGTGTTGGCATAATTAGATACCTATCTGCAAAAGCAAAGAAAGAAAGAAGAGCTTTATCACACACAGTACAGAAAAATTAACTCAAAATGGATTGAAGACCTAAATATGAAATCTAAAACAATAAAGATCATGGAAGAAAAATTAGGGACAACAATGGGAGTCCTAATACATGGCATACACAGACTATAAACTATTACTAACATTGCACAAACACCAGAAGAGAAAATAGATAACTGAAAATTCCTAAAAATCAAATACCATGCTCATCCAAAGACTTCACCAAAAAGATTAAGAAGAGTACCTTACAGACCAGGAAACAGTTTTTGTCTACTGCAAATCCAATTGCTGTCTCATCTTCTTAATCTACAAAATACTGCAAAATCTCAACATGAAAAAGGCAAATGATCCAATTAAACAATGGGCAAATGATATGAACAGATACCTCACCAAACAAGATATCCGGTGCTCTAACAAATGCATGAGGAAATTCTCATGATCATTGTCCTTTAGATAAATATAAATCAAAACTACAGTGATATACCACCTATTAAAACAGCAAATTCCGTTTTAGTCAGCTAGTGCTGCTCTGACAGAAATACCACAAAGTGGATGGTTTTAACACCATCTCACACCAACAAAACTGTCATTGATTCAAAAATGAGAAAATAATAAGTGTTGGAGAAGTTGTAGAGAGACTAGAATTCTTCTACCCTGCTGGTGGGAATGTCAAATGGTACAACCACTTTGGAAATCTTTTTGGCCCTTTCTTCAAAAGCTAGAAATAGAAATACCACATAATCTGGTGATCCTACTTCTTGGAATATATCCTAGAGAAATAAAGGCTGTCGTAAAAGGATATTTATCAGTGTTTATTGCAGCACTGTCCACAATAGCAAAAAGGTAGAATCAGCCTAGGTGTCTATCAACAGATGACTGGATAAACAAACTATGGTATAGTTGCACAATGGGATACTATACAGTCATAAAGAACGATGATGATCTTAGGAAATGTAACACTGAATCATTTAGAAGATGTTATGCTGAGTGAGATTACTCAGTTGCAAAAAGACAAATATTGTATGAGAACACTATTATGAGAACACTATTATAAGAACTTAAAAAAAATTTAAACACAAGAAAATAATTTTTGATGATTACAAGGGTGAGGGTGTTAGGAAATGGGTATTCATAGATTAGACGATAGATAGGAATTGGAAGTGAAGACAGTGGAAGGAGAGTTAATATAACGAGACTACACCAAATGCTAAAGGGTTTTGTAAATATAAGGACATAGTAGTAGGAACAGAGTTCTTGGGACCTGGTTTCTGGGGACATCTGAGCTAATTATTTTGGTTTTGGTTTTTTTTTCCTTTGATTTTCTGATTTTCACATGACCAATCTGAATTTAAACTAACTTAGCCATAAATTGGCTCAAGAGAGAACTGCAAACATAGTAGCAATAAAGAAGTAATTAGGGATTTGGAGTTTTGATTTTATTTACACATAAACCACAAAAAAAAAAAAAAATCCGACAAATATCCTAGTGGCTTTTGTTCTTTTCTCAGCACTTTTTTTTCCCATTATTGAGTTAAAAAATACAATCCCATATAAATTTGCGTATCTACCAATGAGTGGCTCCCACTGCTCTCCCTGCCCTGTGAGGCATAACTAAGTTTCTTAAAGAATTGTTCTGCATATCACTTTGGTGAGAGGCATCTGGAGTCTCAAAAGTTAGCAAGCAGCCATCTAAGTAGCAGAGGAGAATGAAGGACATCAAAGACATGAGGAAATTATGAACTCAGGAGACAGAAGGTGTCATATGATCTAGGGGCTACATCAGCATGACATCAGAAGAGTTAGATGGCGCCCAGCCACCACCAATCCCTGCCTTGACAGGGAACGCAACATAAAAGTCCCTAGTATAGCCAGAGAAAAAGGGTGTGCAGAACTAGAATTCTATTACAAGACCAGACTTGATCATCTCTCAGACTGAAGAGTTACCTGATGACATGGTCCCTGAACTCTGTGTTAGCACAACCAGAGCTGAAACCAGTATTGAATCCAACCCAACTGGACCGGACTATAAGACGCAGAGTGACACTGATGAAGAATGTTCTTCTTGGCTTAAATATATACATAATGCTGTCTGAGCAGCTGTTTCCCAGAGGCGAGATGAAAGGGTAAAGGGGGACAAGAGGTGGTTGAATGTACACGGGAAGTACAGGATCCAAAGGAGAATGTGTTGTCGCTGGGATGGGGAGAGGAGTTAAGAGTTGCATAGTGGTGTGTGTGCAGGGTTTTATATGGTGAATTTTTCTGGATTGTAAATGTTCACGTGAAGCACAATATCGTTAAAAAAAAAAGGCGATCATCACAAAGTCAGGAAAGAAAGAAATACCAAAACAGATGTCCGAAGCAACTCTGACACTTGCTCTTGAACATCGACTACCTAAAGCAAAAGGAAAAAATAATAAAGAACTGAACAGAAAATTTCAAAGGCTGTTCACACCAACTGATACATGTACTCAAGTATTTGTCACAGCACAGTCCACAATAGCAAAAAGATGGAATCAACCCAGATGCCCAACAACAGAAGAATGCATAGGTAAACTGTGGTATATATACTCGCTGGAACACTATGCAATAATAAAGAACAACGATGATTTCAGGAAACATCTCATGGACTGGTTTCAACTGAAGGACATCATGTTGAGTGAAAGCAGTCAGCGACAAAAGGGCAAATATTGTATGAGACCCCTACGATAAGAACTTAAAAGCAGACTTATGCATAGAAGAAAAGACTCTTTGTTGGCTGCAAGGGTGGGGAGGGCAGGAGATGAGGGGGGGAGGGTTTAGATTAGGTAGTTAGAAATTTGCTTGGGTGAAGCCGGGGACAGCACATGTTAATGAGAAGATCGATATTAACTGGACTTCAGCATAACATGATTGTTCCTCCCATCTTAACTCAGTATTGCAAGGACAGAGTAGTTGGGACGGGGGCCAGGGACAATGCTCTCAGGTGAAATCGAGGCCAATTGGCACAACTAGTGTTTTGCTAATGAGGGCTCTCTGCACCCCACATTGGTGAGTGGCGTCTGGGGTCTTAAAAGTTGCCAAGCTGCCATCTGAAGGTACAACAAATGGTCTCAACTCAGCAGGAACAGATGACCACTGAGGTCCATAATGACATGAGGGAAAGACAACCCAGAAGACAGAGAGATCCACGTCAGTGGGGGTCTACATCGACTCGTGACCGGAAGAACCACATGGTTCCTGACCACCACAGTGATAGTCGCGGTGGAGCTCACAAAGTTGAGTCTCACTGGCAACACAAGAATAAATAGGGGTGCACCCTGAGATCCCCACTAAGACACCACAATTCATGGTCCAGTGGCCTTGTGGGAGCATGGCGCCTGGCCCTGATGCTGCCCCTGTCCGTAAATCATAGCAAAGGTCAACTTTTTGGACAGTGGATTGGATGGGGTGATGCACAGTGACCATATTTTTGGGGCACTTTATAGTTTTATGAATATGTAGGATATCATCCTGCTGACCTCTTACAGGAGGAAGGGGAGGGGCGGAGAAGAGAGGGTAGGAGGCTTTTGGGAGGATAGGACATGGGTGGAACAGAGAGGGAGAATGTGCTGTCACTGGGCAGGGAGAGCAGTGGGAGCTGCATATAGGTGAGCATGGAAATTTATATAGAAAGGTACATTTTCATTCAATCATAATAAAAAAAAGATTTTCAAAAGGTGGCTCAAGAAAAAGTATTATAAGGACATATGCGAAGTTCTGGAGATAGAAAATTAAAAGGGAAAAATGCACTCTTTTTCAAGCTGTAAGAAGGGAAGAAAAATTCAAGCCTTGAGATTCAGTAGTAAAGTTTTCTACAGAGAAAATATTGAATGAATGATGCAGTGTCAGAGAAGAGGGAAGGAATACACAGATTGGCTGTACCTAAAGGAATTTGTCAACTTGTAGCCATTTCTAGAGGTAGCATATGGTAAAGAATCAAAGGAAGAAGTCCAAGCTGCACTGACGTCGTTGGCAAAAGTCAAGGCTCTAAGAATTGACCGAATATCATTTGAGATGTTTCAACAAAGGATGCTTCATTGGAGGTGCTTATTCATCCTTGTCGAGAAATTTGGATGACAGCTACCTGGCCGACAGACTACAAGATTCCAAAGAAAAGTGGTCCAATAGAACGAGGAAACTGTTAAACAGTATCATTACTATTATACACAAATAAAATTTTGCTGAAGATCATTTAAAAGCAGCTGCAGCAGTACATCCACAGGGAACTGTCGATTCACGAGAAGATGTGGAATGAAGGGTATCAATGCTGATGTTAGATGGACCCTGGCTGAAAGCAGAGAATTTCAGAAAGATGGTTACTTCTTTTTTTATTGACTATGCAAAGACATTTGACTGTGTGTATCATTTCAGATTACACAAAACATTGTGAAGAGTTGAGAATTTCCGGAGCACTCTAATTGTGCTCATGAAGGAGGCAGTTGTTCAAGCAGAACAAGAGGATACTAAAAAACAAACAAACCTACCTACTGCCGTTGAGTTGATTCCAACTCATCAGGTCACTGTAAGTCAGAGTAGAACTGCACCATAGAGTTTCCAAGGAGCTCCTGGTAGATTTAAATTGCCAACCTTTTGGTTAGCAGACATAGCATCTAATCACTGCACCACCAGGGTTTCCAATGGGATACTGTGTGGTTAAAAGTCAGGAAGGGCATATGTCAAGGTTGTATCTTTTTACCATACTTATTCCGTCTGTATGATGAGCAAGTAATCTGAGAAGCTGGGCTCTGTGAGGAAGAATGTGGCATCAGGATTGATGGAAAACTCATTAACAAGCAGTAATAGGCAGATAATACAAACTTGGCTTGCTGAAAGTAAAAAGGACTGGAAACACTTACTGGTGAAGATTGAAGACCACAGGTTTCAGTATAGATAGCACTTCAACATAAACAAACAAACCAAAAATCCTCACAACTGGACCAATAAGCAGTATCATGATAAACAGGGAAAAGATTGAATTTGTCAAGGATTTCACTTTACTTGGATGCACAATCAATGCCCTTGGAAACAGCAGTCGAGGAATACTGCATTGAGCAAATCTACTGCCAAAGACCTCTTTAAAGTCTTAAAAAGCAAAGATAGCACTTTGAATACGAAGGAGAGCCTGACTTAAGCCGTGACATCTCCAGTTGCTTCATATGCATGCAAGGGCAGGGCAGTGAGTAAGAAAAACCAAAGAAGGACTGATGCCTTTGAATTACGGTGTTAATAAGGAATCCTGAATATACTGTGGACTGCCGGAAGAAGGAATAGATCTGTCTTGAAAGAGGTACAGCCAGAAGGCTCCTTAGAAGGAAGAATGGTGAGACTTCATCTCATGCAGCTTAGGTACGTTATCAGAAGGGACCAGTCCCTGGAAAAGGCCATCATGCTTGGTCAAGTAGAGAGTTAGCAAAAAAGGAAGACCCTCAGCAAGATGTACTGACACAGTGGCTGTAAGTGTGGGCTCAAGCATCACAATTATCACGAGGATGGACCAGGCAGTGTTTCGTTCTGCTGTACATAGGGCTGTCTTGAGTCAGGATGGACTAAGTGTCATCTAACAACAATGATAATTCACATGTAATATAATGTGATTTTTTATATATTTTCATAATTTGTATTTTCAAATTTATATTGAAATCTTAATATACCTCATTTTTGCATTAATTGAGCACTTAATATTTGATAATAGATACTAATAAAATTTTAGCTTTATCTAAATATTTCAACCCAGCAGGGTCTTATACTTTGTCTATTAAGATACACCTATTAAGAAGGAATTATGCCATGGCCAAAGCCATAAGAATTCCATTAATTCAAACAATATTTATGGAAAATCTCTGTACACAAGTCATTTTGCTAACAGTGAGAATGATTTAAAAAAAAAATACTTGGCTGTCTTTCAAATTTGATCGTGTATTCATCAGTGACCTAAGAGCAAATATGTTTAATTTTTACAGACGGTAATAACACTGAAAACATTTTAAGAACCTATGAGTGAAATGCCAAAGGGCAATTAATTATTACTTTGCTTTAAAGCATGATAGATTTTGAGAAGAAGATTTATACCTGCGCTTTAAAGCAAACAAGCAAACCAAAAGCTACAATCATAAGCAGCAGCTTTCAAAGCATTTGGAAATACATGGAAAAACTAGCAAATTCATGGTAGTGAGTATACAAAGAATCAACTTTTTGTTATTGTTAAATTCCTTATGTAAAGGAAAAAATTGCCTGGCATTAGATTAAGAGATACAACAGCTCTCCTGACTGGAAAGGAATAGCATTGTCAGACATTTCAATATGATGTTTCTATCAGTTTTGAACATAGATGTTTTAGGAAGCAAAAGAAAATATAAGCTGGCAGAGGAAGATAATTTAAGACCTTTCTTGGGATTAAAAATGGGCGTTCACAGATTCAAATCACTTCAGTTTGATAAATATGTAATGTCTGCTCTTTGTTAAAGAATTTATGGACACCAAGGGAAAGCTGGCACAGGTTATTAACTTTAGAAATGGGTAAGGAGTTATGACAATCACAGAAATTTCTGAATCCTAAAGCCTTGCCACTTAAGCAGAATCAGAAAAGAGGAAGAGATAAAGCGGTGACTGATAATCATGAAAATGCTGTTTAGTCCACATCCTACATTTGCTCTAAGACAATTTAAAAAGCTGGTCTTTCCATGGAGCCTTGTTAGGCTAACATACTCTAGAATAGTAGTCTCTTTATTTTGATTTCCTAAAGTCCTAACTTAAAAAAATATATATATTTTAGAAGTTTGATGTATATGTATATTGTTTGCCAAACTATATTTTAAACCTCAGAGAAGCTTATTAGTTTCTGTATTTGAGTAGATACTGAAATTCTTAGCTTCTACAATGTAGGCACGGCAACGTCAGCACAATTTAAGATTGGTAAGGGAATGAATGAGTGACAAACTCATCAATGTAAACACAGAGAAAGTTAGAAAGATTCTGGGCTGCTACTCTGTTTTTATCTATTTATGGAATGATTCTACAAGAAGAACTAATTTTTCTGTATGTCAATCAAGTTAGAATTTCTGCTTAGTAAAGATCGGGTTTTCAAAAGATATTTAACTATTTTTACTAATTTAACCAATTTTACCAGAAGAAGCAAAGCAGTATTTGCTGTGTACCTGTGTGTGTGTGTGTGTGTGTGTGTGTGTGTGTGTGTGTGTGTGTGTATCTGTAGAAGGGGAGGGAGAAGAAGAAAAGAGAGAAGTGAGGATTCAAAAAAATAAGAAAATCTAATTGAAATTTTATGTAATGTCCACTTACGCTTGAAAATACATTTTATTTTAAACATGTAACATGAAGGAAAAAATATACATGCTTTTATTTTTCTCTGTTCCTGTGCCATCCGAAACATGCAGTGAGTGCTAGAAAACTGGGTTTTATTCTAGTTGATTTGAGAATGAGTAAGGATTAAGGAAAATCTACAAATAGGCTATATAAAGAATTGGGCATAAGTGACTAATAGTTTATGTGTGAGCTCTTCAGTACATCATCTGATTCCATGTGCTGTGAGGTATACAAGTGTTGATCACCCCCTTTTATGACAGAAAAACTGCTGCTGAAGGAGTAGCCTACTCTCAGGAGCTCTTCAACAAGTGCACCAGGAAAAAAAAATTAAAAAATTGCCAGCAAGTCACTTCCAGCTCATAGTGACCTTATATAGAAAAGAGTGAAACACTGCCCGGTCCTGCACCGTCCTCACAGAAATTGTTATGCTTGAAACCTGTTGTTGCAGCCACTGTGTCAGTCCATCTTGTTGAGGGTCTTCCTGTGTTTTTGCTAACCCTCTACTTTACCAAACATGATGTCCTTCACCAGGGATTGGTCCCTTCTGATAACATATCCAGAGTATGTAAGACGTAGTTGTGCCACCCTTGCTTCTAAGGAGCACTCTGGTTGTACTTCTACCAAGACAGATCTGTTTATTCTGTTGGCAGTCCGCAGTCCACAGGATATTTAGTGTTCTCCAGCAGCACAGATCACAGATCAGTTCTTCTGTCTTTCTTATTCACTGTCCGGCTTTCACTTGCATAGGATGCGATTGAAAATACTACAGTTGGGTCAGGTGGACCTTAGTCTTCAAAGTGACATCTTTGCTTTTAAACACTTTAAAGAGGTCTTCAGCAGCAGATTTGTCCAATGCAATGTGTCTTTTGGTTTCTTGACTGGCGTTTAAATGGGTGTTGATTGTTGACCCAAGTAAACTGAAATCTGTCACAACTTCAGTCTCTTCTCTGTTGATCATGATATTGCTTAGTAGTCCAGTTGTGAGTGTTTTCGTTTTATTTATGTTGAAGTGTAATCTATAATGACCTTCATCAGTAGGTACCTCAAGCCCTCTTCATATGTAGCAAACAAGGTTGTGTTATCTGCATACTGCAGGTTGTTAATGAATCTTCCTACCTGACATTCAAGAACAAGTTTGAGCCTCTCCTGACATCCATTTAATCTTTTCTTCCTTTCCTATCTTTTGAAGGACCTCTTGCTTTCACGTATGGTGTCCTTGCACAGTTTGTCTGGGTTTGGGTCGTTAGTGTTCAACGCCTCAAGTCTGTTCTTGAAATGGCCTCTAAATTCAGGTGGGATGTGCTCAAGGTCATATTTTGGCTCTTGTTGTCTTGTTCTAATTTCCTTCAGTTTCAGTTTGAACTTGCATTGAGCAATTGATAATCTACTTCCCAGTAAGCCCCTGGTCTTGTTCTGACTGATGATGTTGAGTTTTTCCATCATGTCTTTCCACAACTCTAGTCTGTTTAATTCCTGTGTATTTTATTTGGTGAGGTCCACATGTATCCAAATCCATTGCCAATGAGTCAATTCCAACTCATAACAATCTTATAGAACAGAGTAGAACTGTCCCATAGAGTTTACAAGGATCATCTGGTGGATTTGAACTGCCAGCGTTTTGGTTAGCATCTGTAGCACTTAACCACTATGCCACCAGGGTTTCCTCCACGTGTGTGTTCTCAGTATATTTTGTTGAAAAAATGGTATTTGCAATGAAGAACTTGTTGATCTTGCAAAATTCTATTATGTGGTCTCTGGTGGGTTTCTGTCACCAAGATCGTATATTCCAGTTATTGATCCTTCTTCTTTGTCTCCAACTTTCATACTCCAATCACCAGCAGTCATCAGTGCATCCTGATCACATATTTGATAAGTATCCGTATCCTTCAGTTTGTGATTTTCCTATGCTGTATGTTAGAGGATTACAATGGAATGGTAAATCCCTTCATAAATTCACCCCCATGCTCCACAATAAGGCGAGTTTCCCTAGAGTATGGCTTATACCACCCTTTATCCATTCATCCTATAAGAGATAAAAGGAAAGGGAAGCAAGCAGAGAGTTGGGAACCTCATACTATCAAGAAAGCAGCACCAGGAGATGAGTACTTCCTTCAGACCAGAGGTTCCTGTGCCAAGATGCTCCCTGACCAAAGACTGATACAACACAAGAACTTTTCCCCAGAGCTAACAGAGGGAAAGCCCTTCCCCTGGAGCAGACACCCTGATTGTGGACTTGTAACCTACTGTACTATGTAGGAATAAATTTGTCTTTGCTAAAGCCATCCACTTGTGGTAATTTTGTTAGAGTAGCTCTAGCTGACTAAAACTTACCTTCTAACCTGAGAGGCTCATCTTCTGGCACTGCATCAGACAGTGTTCTGCTGCTATTTGTAACATTTTCACCCACTAATGATTTTCAGAAGTAGACAATAGAATCTTTCTTTTTAGTCTACATTAGTTTGGAAGCTCAGATGAAACCCGTTCACCATGAATAACTCTGCTGGTATTTGAATTCTTGTGGGATAGCTTCTAGCATTACAACATGGAAGTCCCCATAGCACAACTAACTGATAGATGTCTTAACTAGGTTACTATTCGTAAATTCTCTCTGGCTTTTGATTAATCACGTGTAAAATTCTAGAATCAGTCTTTCCTTTCTCAAGTTTTATTTCAATATGAAAATTAAGCAGCAATTCATTGGTTGAATAAAATGAAAGCACCATAATCCTAAATTTGAATTGGAGGTATCATTATGAACTCATGATAGTTTTTCTGTAAAGTGTGCGTATTTCTAAGCTCTGGATCACTGTAGAATCCTAGAATGGGAATGTAATCAACAAAACTCAGAATGTGGAAAACTCTTTGGTTTTACTTCTTCAGCAAACAGATTGCAGGAAGGAAAACCCTATAGATATAAAATGATTTCATTCAGATTACAGTTGTAACAAAGTTTAAAAAATCAGATAATGAAAAGAGAAATTGCAAGAATGATTAATAGTACTGTGATTATAGTATATTTATATATGTGTGTTTGAATATCTACAGATAACACTTTATAATATATAGGATTTGCTTCAAAATAATCATTGTCAGAGGCTATGGGGATGTTATGGATCAAATGTAATTGACCATGAATTGATAATTGCTACAGCTAGGTGATGGAGGTTTATGATACTAGTCTTTGTTATATAAACATACATATACACATATTTTTAAAGTATTGCCTACTAAAATGTTAGATAAACATTTTTATTTGGAAGGATTTTATGTTTGTTTCTGTGGCTGTCTAATAAAGTGCTTTGTTATACTGCAGTATTTTAAAACAGCCTTTTTTTTTTTTTTTTACCAGGGTGCATATGGTCCATATTCCCCTGATGAGTGCGTATCATTGCCTGTCTACACCAGTGCCGAGCGGGATCGTGTGGTGACCAATATTGACGTTCCATGTGGGGGCAACCAAGACCAGTGGATTCAGTGTGGAGCAGCTCTATTCCTAAAAAACCAATAAACTCTAATAACAAAGGCTGTGTCATCAAAAAGAAAATATTATTTAAGTTGAAATAAAATATATAGTCAGCCTGCTATTTGAAATGTTAATTCAGAATATTAATACATGTTACTTGATATGGTTGATTTCATTGGGCTTTTATTATAACAGAAGACAACAGCACAGTGCACCTTTCAAGGTGATAATGGAGTTATAGTCAAAAGAATGTTTCAGGGAACAGTAAATATTTCTTTGAAGAAGTTCACTTTTCCAGTGGCTGAAAAGTTTAATGTTTTATATAAGAGGTTCAAAATGGTGTATTTAAGGACTCAATAATTAAAAATTTGGGCCATCATTTTTCCATTATAATTGTTTAATAAAGATTATCCATAAATTTTTATCTTACCTTATTTTTATTCAGTATATACTCTCCTTTTAAACACTGAAGAATGGATTATATGTTTTTAAGTTATAATTAATGTATCAGTGTATATTATATCACACAGTTTTATTATATAATATGCAGTGTATAAAGAAACTGAGTGGTGCAATGTTTAAGGAGCCCTGCTACTAACTGAAAGGTTGGTGGTTTCAAACCACCTGGAAGCTCAAGGGGAGAAACACCTGGCAGTCTGTTTCCATAAGGATTACAGCCTAGGAAACCATACGTGGCAGTTCTGCTCTGTCCTATAGAGTCTTTATGTGTCCAAATTGACCTAACACTTCACAACCACAACATACAATATATAATTAAAATTAATATTGTAAGTAGTGAATAAGTAAGAGGTGTAATTCTGATGAGAGACGATAATGAGAGCATAAATTCTGAATACTTGATTACATATTCAGTTGTTTGCATTTATTTTTATTCTATTTTTTGTCTCTTTTTTAATGATTGCTTGAAAATGTACATTCCTTTGTAAATTTTCATGCTGACCTATATGCAGCTTCCACTGCTCTCCCTGCACAGTGACAGCACACTCTTCCTCTCTGCTCCATACATGTCTTATCTTCCCAACAGTCTCCTATCTTCTCCTCTCCACCCATTCCCCTTCCTTCAGTATGACATCAACAGGACAACCTCCTATAGATGCCTAGAACCATAAAGTGCCCACACACTATGGTCACTCTGTGTCACCAAGACCTTCATTATGATTTATGGACAGGGGCAGTGTCAGGGCCTAGGGCCCTTGCTCCCAGAGGAATCCCAAAGTCCCTGGACCATCAGTTGTAGTCTTTTAGTGGAGATCTCAGGGTGCATCCCTATTTATACTTGTGTTGCCAGTGAGACTCAACTTTGTGAGCTCCTTCGTGTTTATCACTGGTGGTGACCAGGAACCGTCTGGCTCTTTGGTCACAAGTAGATGTAGACATCCACTCATGTGGGTCTCTCTGTCTTCTGGATTCTCTTTCCCCCATGTTGTTATGGACTTTGGTGATCATCCTTTCTTGCCAAGTTGGGATCATTTGCTGTACCCTCAGATGGCAGCTTGGCAGCTTTGAAGACCCCAGTCGCCACTCACCAATGTGGAGTGTGGAGAGTACTCATTAGCAAAACACTAGTTGTGCCAATTGGCTTCAATTTCCCCTAAGAGCACGGTCCCCAGCTCCCGGCTCCAACTACTCTGTCCTTGCAATATTGGGTTAAGATGGGAGGAGTACACAAGTTGTATTGAAGTCCCATTAATATTGATCTTCTTACTAAAGTATGCTGTCACCAATTTCACCCAACCAAATTTCTAACAGCTACCTAATCTAAACTCTCCCCCCTCGCCCTCCCGGCCTCCCCACCCTTGCAGCCATCAAAGAGTTTTCTTTCATGTGTGAGTTTGCTTTTTAAGTTATTGTAGGGGTCTCATACAATATTTGTCCTGTCGCTGACTACTTTCACTCAACATAATGTCTTCCAGTTGAAACCAAGTTAAGAGATGTTTCCTGCAATCATTGTTGTTCTTTATCATTGCATAGTGTTCCATTGAGTATATATACCATAGTTTACCTATCCATTCTTCTGTCGTTGGGCATCTGAGTTGACTCTATCTTTTTGCTACTGTGGACTGTGCTACGATGAACGTTCGTGTACATGTATCAGTTGGTGTGAATGGCCTTGATTCTGTAGGATATATTCCAAGCAGTGGAATTACTGGATCAAATGGTATATCTATATCCATTTTTTTAAGGGAACACCAGATTGCTTTCCAAAGAGGTTGAACCATTTTGCAGTACCACCAACACTGTAGGAGAATTCCAATCTCTCCACAGCCTCTCCAGCATTTAGTGTTTTCATTTTTTGGATCATGGCCAACCTTGTTGGGTTGTGGTGGTATCCCATTGTTTTGATTTGAATTTCTTTAATAGCTAATGATCATGACGATGTCCGCATATGCTTTTTGGCTGCCTGGATCTCCTCTTTAGAGAAGTATCTATCCATTTCCTTTGTCCATCGCTTAACTGGATGATTTATCTTTTTCTTACTGATACTTTGTAGTACCTTATAGATTGTGGAGATCAGGCATTGGTCTAACATAGAATTGCCAAATACTTTTTCCCATTCTGTAAGTGGCCTTTTAATTCTATTAATAAAGTCTTTGGATGAGCAAAAGTGATTGATTCTTAATTCCCATTTATCTATTTTCTGTTGTTTGTGATTTGACAGATTTTGAAGTCTGTCTACATTGTGTGTTAAACTTTCCATTATTGTTCCTACTTTTTCTTGGATGAGCTTTCTTGTTTTAGATTTGATATTTAGGTCTTTTATCCAGTTTGAGTTGGTTTTTGTATAAAGTGTAAGATATGAATCTTGTTTTAATTTAGTGCAGATGGCTATCCAATTTTACCAGCACCATTTGTTGAAGAGATTGTTTTTACCCCAGTTTAATGTCTTAGGGCCTCTGTCAAATATCAACTGTTCATAGGCAGATGATGTAATCTCTGGGGTCTCTATTCTGTTCCACTGACCTATCTGTCTGCTTTTGTACCAGTACCAGTCTGTTTTGACTACTGTGGCAGTATAATAGGTTCTAAGGTCTGGTAAAGAGAGGCCTCCCAGTGTGTTCTTCCTTTTTAGTAATGCTTTACTTATCCAGGGCTTCGTCCCTTTCCAGACAAAGTTGGTAATTTGTTCCACCATCTCATTAAAAAATGTCACTGCTACTTGTACTGGGATTGCATTATATAAGTAGATTGGTGTTTTAGTCAGCTGGGGCTGCTCTAACAGAAATACCACAGAGTGGATGGCTGTAACAAAGGAAGGTTTACTCACACAGTCCAGTAGGTTGCAAGTCCATATTCAGGGTGTCCGCTTCAGGGAAAGGCTTTCACCCTTGTTGGCTCTGGAAGAAAGTCCAGTATTGCATCATTCTTTGTCCAGGGAGCATCTTGGCGCAGGAACCTCAGGTCTGAAGGACACGCTCTTCTCCCGGTGCTGCTTTCTTGATGGTAACGATGTTCCCATTCTCCACTTGCTTCTCTTTCCTTTTATCTCTTGCAGGCTGAAAGGATTAAGGGTGGGGCAAGCCATACTCCAGGGAAAGTCCCTTTACCGCAGGGCAGGGAAGTAATCCTATGAAGGAATTTACAGCCCCACCCTAATCCTTTAACATACAGTTTAGGGAAACCACAAAATGGAGGACAGTCACAAGATACTGGGAATCATGTCCCAGCCACATGACTACACATATTTTTGGGGGGACACAATTCAACCCATGACATCCCACCCTTTGACAACCCAAAAATCACATCACAGAAACATTTAACACATTCATCTCACCATAGCAAAATCATGTCCATCCCATACAAGAGAAGTCTTAAATCAATTCCAAGTCTAAAATACAAAAATTCTTCTACATCTGTGAAACTTAGGATGTAAGCTATCTGCTTCTAAAGGTACAATGGCAGAATAGGCACATGTTAGACATTCCATTACAAATGGGAGAAATTGTAGGGAAAGAAGGCATTAACAGGCAACAGGCGAGTCAACAGAACACATGACATTAGCCCTCAAAGCTTTGGAAATACTCTTACATTTTCTGAGACATTCTACACAATGGCACTGCTCTCCAGACTCTAGGTATTGGCCACACTCTGGATTTTGAGTGGAGACCCCAGCCCTGTGCTACAACTCTGCATTCAAGGCGCACTTGGACAGAAACTCTGCCCCATCAGCTTTAGGAGCACCCTAAGCCCAACTGAGTGGCAATTCCACCCTTACGAACACAGGACACCATGGTTCCACCCTTTCAAACCCCTGAGGTCATGGCCATACCTTTTGAGACTGAGGCAGCTCAGCTTCTCACACTGTTTGTCTCTTCAGCTTCAGCTTCCTATGGCTGCATGGCCTGGGCCTCAGGTCCACATCTGCCCTGCCAGGCAAGTGTTCCAAAGCTCTGTAGCTTCACTGATTTAAGTGCCCGGAGGCACCCCACTCTTGCTGGAAAGAGTCCTGCCCAAAGGCACTCAGCTCCCTCGCTCTGTGGGTCATCAATGCCAGCTCCAACGATTTAAGTGCTCAGAGGCACCCTATTCCACGAGGAAAACTGTGCACAGACACTCAGCTCTCTCTCTCCATGGGTCAGCTCCAGCACTGCCTCTGGTTCTGCTGCTGCCGCTGCCGCTGCCGCCGGTCCTCTGTTGTTTCTCACCATCTGCGCCTTCTTCGTTCCTTCTGAATCTTCTATCCATTCGCAGTTTCAAAGTGGCTTCCACATTTTAGGTATTTGCTAGAGCAGCACCCCACTCCCCATCTCATTAAAAAATGTCATTGGTACTTGTATTGGGATTGCATTATATAAGTAGATTGGTTTGGGTAAAGTAGACATTTTCACTATGTTAACTCTTCCTGTCCATGAGAAGGGTAGGTTTCTCCATTTATGTAACTCTCAGTTTCTTGTAGTAAAGGCTTGTAGTTCTCTTTATAAATGTCTGTTATTTCTCTGGTTAGATTTATTCCTAGATATTTTATCTCCTTAGGGCTATAGTAAATGGTATTTTTGATTTCTTCCTTAATAACCTCATTGTTGGTATAAAGGAATCCTACTGATTTACTTATGTTTATCTTGTATCTTGAGACTTTACCGAACTCTTCTATCAGTTTGAGTAGTTTCCTTATGGATACTTTGGGGTTCTCTGCATATATAATCATATCATCTGCAAATAGGGAGATTTTTATTTCTTCTTTGCTGAAGCAGATGCTCTTTATTCCTCAGTCTTGTCTAATTGCTGTGGCTAGAACTTCTACCTCAGTGTTGAATAGGACAAGTGAGAGTGGGCATCCATGTCTAGTTCCTCTTCTCAAGGGAAACTGTTTCAGCCTCTCTCCATTCAGGATGACGTAGGCAGTTGGCTTTGTATAAATGGCCCTTATTGCATTGAGGAATTGGCCATCTATTCCTATTTTGCTGAGAGTTTTTAGCATGAATGGGTGTTGGACCTTATCAAATGCCTTTTCCACATCAATAGACAAAATCAGGTGATTCTTGTCATTTGTGGTGTTTATGTGGTTGATCACATTAATTGTTTTTCTGATGTTGAACCAGCCTTGCATCCCTGGTATGAATCCAACCTGGTCATGATGGATTATTTTTTGGATATGTTGTTGTATTCTATTGGCAAGAATTTTGTTGCAGATTTTTGCATCTAGATTCATGAGTGATATCGGTCTGTAATTCCCCTTTTTTGTTGGGTCTTTCCCTGGCTTTGGTATCAGGGTTATGCTGGCTTCATAGAATGAATTTGAGAGTATTCCATCCATTTCTATAGTGTGAAATAGTCTCAGTAGTATTCGAGATAACTCTTCTGTAAAAGCTTGGTAGAATTCTGCAGTGAAACCATCTGGGCCCATGCTTTTTTTGGCTGGCAATTTTTTGATGACTTTTTCAGTCTCTTCCTTTGTGATGGGTTTATTAAGTTGTTCTCCTTCACCTTGTGATAATTTTGGTAGGTGATATGAATCAAGGAATTTGTCGATTTCCTCTAGGTTTTTCAAATTTGTTAGAATACAGTCTTTCATAGTATTCAGCTATGATATTTTTTATTTCTGTTGGATCTGTTTTGACAAATCCCCTCTCATTTCTTATGTGGGTTATTTGTTTCCTTTCCTGTTTTTCTTTAGTAAGTTTAACCAATGGTTTGTCAATTTGGTTGATCTTTTCCAAAAACCAGCTTTTGTTCTTTTCAATTTTTTCAGTTGTTCTTCTGTTCTCTGATTGGTTTAGTTCAGCTCTGATCTTTATAATTTGTTTTCTTCTGGTGCCTGAAGGGTTCCTCTGTTGTTCTCTCTCTACTTGTTCAAGCTGTAGGGTCATTTCTTTGATTTGGTTTCTTTCTTCGTTCCAGATGTGTGCATTTATGGAGATAAACTGACCTCTGAGCACTGCTTTGGCTGTGTCCCATGGGTTCTGGTAGAAAGTGTTTCCATTCTCGTTGCAATCCATAAATTTCTTTATTTCATCATTGATTTCTTCTATAACCCCTGGTGTTTTGAGCAAGGTGGTGTTCAGTTTCCTTGAGTTCCACTTTCTATCTATGTTTTTTGTATTGATTGCAACTTTTATGGCTTCATGATCTGAGAAGATGCTTTGCAGTAACTCAGTGGTATGGATTTTGTTGAGAATTGCTTTATGTTCTAACACATGGTCTATTCTGGAGAATGTTCCATGTGCACTGGAGAAGAAGGCATAGTTGTCCGCTGATGGATAGAAACTCACTTTGTTCATTGTTAGTTTGATGTATATTCTTCTATCCTTTGATTTTCAGTTTGTTCCTATCTTTAAGTCTGAGGTGAATTTCTTGTAGGCAACATATGGATAGGTCATGTCTTTTGATCCAAGATATCACTTGATGTCTGTTTACTGGAGCATTCAATCCATTCACACTTAATGTAGTTATTGATAGGTATGTGTTCAGTGTTGCCATTGTGTTGATGTTTTCTCTGGTTTTTCTTATTTTTCAGGGTTGGTTTTGTGATTGTTGAGACTCCTGTATTACATTTCTTGATATCATATGTTGCTTCTTTATTGTGCTTTATGGCTGGCTGCCTGTATGATCCCACTTAATAAACTATATATAAACCCAATTTTGATTGCTACTAGTCTTGTCAACTTCCTCTCCATCTGGAAGGACTATAACAACTGTAGTACATCCCTCTTTTTAATATGATGACATCATAGATTACATGATATGATCACTACATCATTTCTTTTACTATTACAGCTTTGATTGTGTTTGGAGCCTTCCCTAACTGAGTAGGATTCTGGATAATGTGTCCTAAAATACAAAGTTAGCGGTTTTGTTCTTCCAAGCCAAGAAATTCTTTCAGTATTACTTGTAGCTTTGGTTTGGTTTTTACAAAGTCTCTGAGTTTTTGTTTATCTGCGAATATCCTCATTTCATTTTCTTATTTGAAAGATAGTTTTGCAGGATATGTAATTCTTGGTTGGAAGTTCGTCTCCTTCAAGGCTTTGAATGTGTCATGTCACTGTCTCTGTGCCAGCATGGTTTCTGCTGAGAAATCTGAAGAGAGCCTACAGGGTTTCCCTCTGAATGTAAGCTTTGCTTTGAGTCTTGCTGCCTTTAAGAGTTGCTGCTTATGTTTCATTTTGTTGAGCTTGATTATAATATGTCTTGGAGTCTTTCTATTGAAATCATATTTAGTGGTGTTCGATACGTTTCTTGGATATCTATATTATCTTCTTTCATAATTTCTGGGAAGTTTTCTGTCAGCAGCTCAGCAACAATACTCTCTGTGTTCTCAGCTGTCTCAACCTGTTCAGGAACTCCAATTAACTGTAGATTGTTCTTCTTAATAGAGTTCCCCATGCTTCTTAATGCTTCTTCATTTTTCTTGTTTCTTTTTTCTGATTTCTCCTCATAGATGCTGGAGTCAGGGGCTCTGTCTTCCACATCAAAAATTCTCTTTTCCATTTGTTCTATTCTGTTTTCTTGGCTTTGAGTGGAAGTTTCTATGTCTTTGATTTTGTTCTTGATCTGTTGGATTTCTGAGTACTAATGTTCCATGAGATCAAACAGCTTGCTTAATTTTTTGTTTTGCTCTGCTGCATTTTGTACAAGGTCTAGGAGGGCTCTATATATAATCCTTTTGTATTCACCTTCTGATAGTTTCAGAAAACCTTCTTCGTCTGGGAAGTTCTGAGGTGGTTTATTTTGGGAGCCTTTTGATGCCATGGATGACTTCCGGTTTACCGTGTTCTTCAACATTTGTTCCTTTTGGGGCTTCATGTGGGTCAGTAGAGGCTGGGAGAGATGCTGTGAAGATGGACCACTGTTGTTTCTCTGGGCTGTCTTCAGTCTGTGCAAGCCTGTACTCGCCGAGAGTGGGGTCAGTGAAAGAGAGGAGATTTTGCATTCCGTGGTATGAAGTCCAAATTAACAGCCGTATGCCACATTCCAGGGTTCACTGGGTGTCCAGATGGCTCCATTTAATTTTCATTTCAGGTCTTGGTTTCCAGATGGATTTAGGGAGATGTGCATTTAGCTTGCCATCTTGACTCCGCACCACTTTTATTCTTTATATGAGTATCTCACTGAGCTCTGTGAGATTTCTTGAAATAAAAAATAAATAAATATTAAAATTGTGTGGTAGACTTTTCAGCAGCCTACAAAGTTATTTTTTGCTGTGGCTTTTCAACAAACAGATTCTAAGAGCTCAGGTTGGTATTTCTGATATATTTAAAAAAAAAAAAAAAGAGCCATATTGTAGAAAAGAAGTTAAACACTTAGAGGAAAAATATAAAAAATAAAATGAAAGCCAAGCCAAGTGCTGTCGAGTCGGATCCTTGAATACTCTGGGGGTCAGTTCTACCCTGGCCCCTAGGGTCGCCATGAGTCACAATAAAATGAAAAGAAACTATATATTTAAAAAAATAATGCACACTTTTTTTAAAGCAATGTAAGTATAAACATTTTTCAAAGTCATCCAAGGGAAATGGGAAATAACAGCATAGAAACCAGGATAAAGCCAAGTGCCATCGATTTTTTTTTTCATTAAGTATTCAAAACTTAAGATTGGCCATGTATGTGACTTTTTACCATCTGTTTCTATGAAACAGTAAAATTCTACATTGGCTAGAAACTGAAATGTATTTAATATTGTTTTTATGCTCAGTAATGTAAATTGTTTTCAGAACTGATAACTACTTCTCTATTGAATTTCCATTTGTATGGGTCCAGTCAAGCTACCTCACACTGATTGAAACGGGGAGTTTAATATACAGACTTATTAAGCTATGATAAAGGCTAGAAGATGTATGAGCACCCCCCCCCCCAAAAATTAGTTTGGGTAGAACTCAAAAGCCTGGGGTTCAGACGGCACTAGAGAAGGTATGGAAACCCTGGTGGCATAATGGTTATGTGCTATGTCTGCTAACCAAAAGGCCAGCAGTTCAAATCTGCCGGGTGCTCCTTGGAAACTATGGAGCAGTACTACTCTGTCCTATAGGATCGCTTTGAGTCAGTGGGATTTTTGCTTTAGAGAAGGTAAAGCAATAGCAGTCTATCAGGTGAGAGAGACATTCACTGGGTTACTCAAGCCCAAGCTAGTCTGCAGTCACTGGACAAGAAGGAAGCAACCCTCTGCGGTTGCGTGTCACTGGACAAGCAGCAACATCCAGTGGGTGGACGTAGAGCACATAATTGGAGTAGAAAATCCAGTGGAAGCAGGAGGCCAGGATTATGCACACAGTTCAGCCACAACAGCAGGAATTCAACATGCAGGGTTTTGAACTTGTTTTTTTAGATCAGAAGCCCTTTTATTTCTTCTGTTTTCTTTCTTTTGGAATGAGAATGTATTCTACACCACTCCACTAATGTACTTTGGAGACTGTTAATTTGTTTTCTAAGTTTCACAGGTCCTCAGATAGAAATTTTCACCAGGATGAGCCATATTCACAGTCTCACCTAAGACCTGCTTTTGGATGAATTAGATGATGCCATTTTGGACTTTTCTGAGTTGATGATGTGAAGAGATTTTTTCATTCAAAGGTAGTGCTGGAATAGGTTGACTTTAGGAGATGTCAGAATGGGGGGATGTGTTTTGTATGTAGGAAGGACATGAATTTGGGGTCTAGAGGGCAGACTACTGAACTGTGCAGTATGTGCTGCACAGAATCCTCATCATCCGGGACCTCAGAATATAACCTTTCGTGAAAATAGGGTGTTTGCATATGAAACCAAGTTAAAGTGAGATCATATTCAATTAAAGTGAGCCCTAAATCAAATACAACTAGTGTCCTCGTGAGAAGAAGGAAATCTGAATATGGCAAGACACACATCTGAGGGGTGGGAGGAGCATGTGAAGAGAGTCACCCATGAGAGTGGTGAGGCTAGATGCAATCACTGCCGAGAATTGCGAGCAGCCCCCAGAAGCTAAGAGAGGTGAAGGATTCTTCCCCAGAGCCTTCAGAGGTAGCATGGCCTTGCTGACACATTGAGTCTGGACTTGTATCCTCCAGAAATGTAACAGAATAAATTTCTGTTGCTTGTAAGTTAGCCAATTTGTGATAATTTGTTATAGCAGCCGTAGGAAACTCAAGAGTATGATAATATCATGACAGCTATGCAAATTACTAAAGAAGTAACAGGTGTGCAATCAACAAAGAAGTAACTAAGGACCACAGAGAACAGAAAGACATTTCTAATTTTTCGGACTATGAATAATTACCTTTCAAGGATAAGAGTGTACAGCAAGCATTGTTGCCAGCATTCACTGAGTTAACTTTTAACTGGTCCTGACCACTTTAAGGCCAGGAATTCTGTCCTTCCATAAGGATACAATAATGAAAAACATAGACTCTACCATCAAAATATAACAGTTACACAGATAAAGAGTAGGATATAATAGGTATTCAGAGAAGCAGATTAATTTTTTCTGGACTAAGAGCACTACCCAGAGGAAACCAAACATTAGCTGAGTTTTAAGATGTTTTATAGTTGGTATTGGGTGGTAGGCAAGAAGATTGAAACAATGAGCAAAACTCATTGAACTGATATAATTTTCACATTACTTCCATAATTCATTGTTTCACATGCTCACCAAGCTTCATGCACTAGGCTAGAAATGGAGTTCTCATTTTTTATGTCAGAAATAACAGATAATATAACTTGGTACCAAATGTGATACTAAAATACATCTTCTAAACACTGTTGAAAATTTTATACCAAAGTTTTGTACCTGGTAAAACTTGCCTCGAATCACGTATTTCTCTAACAATCTCAAGTGAAGGTCAAGTTATCTTTCCTTTTTCTTACTCACAAAAATTTAAACAGAATGGCGATTACCTCTTAGGAGTTAAGAGGGTACAGCAAGCATTGTTGCCAGCATTCACTGAGTTAACCTTTAACTGGTCCTGACCACTTTAAAGCCAGGCATTCTGTCCTTCCATAAGGATACAATAATGAAAAAACATAGACCCTACCATCAATGAGTATAAAAGTGTGAATGGCGTTGTTCCCTGGCTCTCCAGTAAAATTAGAGGAAACTACTCTTAGGTGTATGAAACTGTCCCTGGTTCCCTTGGCAGTTCCAGAAAGCCCTGAGTACACTGCCAGAATATAATCTGCGTGGAAATAAGAAATGTGTTGTTGATTTCACCTGAAGACATCAATGACACCGAATCAGCCATGGAAGGCATTCAGGTCAGCTTCAACTCACCGTGGGAGCAGTCCTGCTGTTTTTGCCTTTTTGGAGTGAATTAGCTTGCATGTGTGGAATAAATTCTATTCTGTCAAGAAATGATAGTTGAATAGGCAAAAGTTATAAGTGTAAATAAGATGAAAAACATAGTATAATTTAAATAATCTGATACATGTGCAAATATCTGAGTTCTCAAAAAGAGATAACTTGATTAATATTAATGATTATATATGAGTAGTGAGGTGATAGGTAATTTTTATACCACTTTGAGTACATTTTTACATTTTTCAAATGTTATACAAAGAGTATGTATGACTTTCATAATCCAAATACAATACTAGTTTTAAAAATTTAAAGAAAATTGATGAGATTACAGTATAGATTTAAACAAGCAGGATGTATAGAAGTTAGCTCTTCACAGTCCAACGTAACTACTAGCAGCATTTCTCTACTTTCAAACTTTAAAATGCATTTATAATATGAATTATTGCAGAGGTAAATATATACCCAGCTTTTGTAACTTTGAGGTACGGGCCCTCTAGAACTTCTACAAAACAGAGATTTGTGTTTGTTCATTTTGTTTTTGAGCTATATCTTTACTGAGATCAGTATCAATACTGAGCAATAGCATCACTATCCCTTCTCACCATGAGGAGCTACCGCTGGGAGACTGTTTCTTTTTGGGACTTCACAAATGTCACAAAGAAGGAAGAATAAGAGATTGCTCACCAAGAAAAACTGAAACCAAACTTAACATCCCTTGCAGTAGCATATATAAAATAATTCCCTAATTTGATGTTCTATCAGTGAGAAGTGGCAAACTCAGTAGGACAGTCTGGGACACTTGCAAAATAGGTATTTTGATAAAATTACCTTAGATCAGAAGTCTAAATGGCATTTCTACATTGGCATATAGCTGCAGTCAGAAATAGGTTACTTTCAGTGGTTAATATCTGCAAGACTAAGGGAAGCTCAGAGCCAATGAAAACGTGAACAAGTCCATACAGAGGCATACGTGTAATTGCATTGTGACACGAGCCCTGGGCTTTGAATTAGGACACCTGGTTGCCAGTGTCGGACTGACCGCACCTCTTTGGCATGATATCTGGTCCCTCTGAGCTTGTTTTCTTCCTCTAACACGACAATCAGTGCCCACTTCTAAGTGTGATTTAAGATCAAAAGAAATGCCATATGATAACACTGGATGAACTAGTGTAATGTAAATGTAAGACATTGTAACATCTCCTGGGACTGGATGTGGATTTAAATACTGAGATAAAAATTTATAAATCACAGTTTTCTGTAAAACAGTAAATCACTATTTAGAAACAAAATTTTAAGCCGAGACTTAAGTGGCTATAATATTCTCTACTTCTACTTTATCTGGTTTGTTGTCATATTTCTGTTAAAGTTCTTCTGTTTTCATAAGATGAACTATGCCCAGATAGTTGCCATTTGCAGAATTTTGTTTAAAATCCAATAGACTGTTTGCAATAGATAAATAAACAGCTAAGGCTCACCTAGCACTGTGTATGCTAGGCACTGCTCCAAGTGAGGTAGATACATGACGGACAGGTAGGTAGACAGAGGGGTAGGTCTAACACTGGATGAACTAGTGTAATGTAAATGTAAGACATTGTAACATCATCTTCTGGGACTGGATGTGGATTTAAATACTGAGATAAAAATACATTGAATTTGTATGTGTGTGTATGTATGGGTTCTCACAATTAAGTCTGCGAACTTAATTGTTCTAAGTGCTACATACCTCGTTGCTGAATACCACTATGATCACTGTTTTAGTCAGCTAGTGCTGCTCTAAAGGAAATACCTCAGAGTGGATGGCTTTAACAAAGGAAGGTTTATTCTTACGCAGTCCGGTAGGCTACAGGTCCAAATTCAGGATGTCCGCTCCAGCTGAAGGCTTTCCCCTTTGTCGGCTCAGGAGGAAAGTGTGGTATTGCATCAGTCTTTGTCTAGGGAGCATCCTGGCGCAGGAACCTCAGGTCTGAAGGACGCACTCTTCTCCCGGTGCTGCTTGCTTGATGGTGTGAGGTTCCCAATTCTCTGCCTGCTTCTCTGTCTTTTTATCTCTTGTAGGATGAAAGGATTAAGGGTGGGGCAAGCCATACTCCAGGGAAACTCCCTTTACAGTGGAGCAGGGAGATGATCTTATAAAGGGATTTACAGTCCCACCCTAATCCTTTAGCATACAGCAAAGGTGAACCACAAAAAGGAGGACAGTCACAAGATACTGGGAATCATGGCCCAGCCACATGGCTACACACATTTCTGGGGGAACACAATTTGATTCATGACAATCACCTTCCAAATACTCCCTTTGGGAAGCTATGCACCCTTCAAAGCAATTGCACACAGTGGCAAACTGTCAACTTTGCAAACTTTATTGTATAGTTGTCTGTGAGGGAGTTTTTAGCCAATAGACAAATAAGTGTATTGGCACACCCTTACCTACTCACCTGAGCTGGCCCCAATGACTTTTTTCTTTACCCAAAGATAAGGGAAATATTGAAAGGAAGACATTAAGGTGACATTCAGGACACCAAGGGTAATACGACGACAGCTCTGATGACCATTTCAAAAAGAGTTCCAAAATTACTCTGAAGCATGGACTAGGCACTGGTCTTGATGCATAGCTTCCCAAGGGGAGTACTTTGAAAGTGGCTCTAGTGATACTCAGCAATGAGGTATGTGGCCCTTTTTCTAGGATAAATTCATGAACTATATAATCAGCAGTCCTGATAGATATAAACATGTTTGTCTTCACAAACCTCATTATCACTAAATGGAAAACTGAGACATAGATTGTTTCTTGCTCAGTTAACAAAGGGATAAAGTGATTTTTTTCAAAAGAAAGTTTCTTGCAGCTTAACAAGAAAGCAGAAAGTCAGCAAGTTGAATTCTGTAGCTTGCCTCATCTTAGCACTGAGTTTGCTAAAAGGAAGAAGTAGGGACATTTCAGTATTATTGCTGATCACTTCATCTTAGCTTGGCATGTATTTACTAGATGAAATTCTCCTGGAAGATAAAATCAATTGACAGTGCGAGTCAAAATACTTGTTAGATTTCATATTTTCATTGAAAAGTCACCTTTTATAAAACTTAGGAAGAGAATATGAAAAAAATATGCTTTGAATTGTTAATTTAGCTCTTAGCCACTGTCAACCAAAGCTTCGTTTACTGTAAACTCTGTCTTCTTCGTATCTGGTACTTTTTTAGCCTTGAGGGCTTTCAGATAGTCTTGTTCTTTGCTGCATAAAGGAAATAATAAAGTCAAGACCTTTTTCTACCTTGTAAAGAACTCTGCACATTTTCAAACGCAGATATATGTGTAGTGTATGCACGCAGTATGAAGAACAAGAGAATGGATGCCAGTAAGTAACATGCTGCGTGAGATAAAGAACACTACCAACACTACTAAATCTCCCGGGTATGTTTTCAGTTTCCCATTCCCCACACTCCGCCCCTATATGTTATGTATGAGGACTGCCGATTAAGTTCATGAACTCATTCTGGAAAAGGTTATACATCATTGTTGAGTATCACTATGGTCACCTTTGAAGTACTTCCCTTGGGAAGATATACACCAGTGTCAGCACTTAGTCCACCCTTGGAAGCAATTTTGGAACTTTTTTTCTGGAATGGCCATCAGAGCTGCCATTGGATTACCCTTGATGTCCTAAATGTCAGATGTCCAGAGCAATGATTATCCTGATTTGGGTGTTTATTATTCCCTTGGGTGTCTTACGGCACTTGGCTTTTGGCTGGGTATCTTCATAACTTTTCTGAATATGTTAAATCCCTAAACCGTATCTCTCCTCTACACCTTGACAAATACGCATTCCTAGTCTTGGACTTAGCCTACTATTGTTACATGCATAAATTATATAATTTTTTATTTTGTTGAGAATATTCACAGCAGAATATACATCAATCACTTCAACAGTTTCTTCATGGACAATTCAGTGACATTGATTATATTCTTCAAGTGTTAAACATTTCTCTTCCTCCTGTTCTCAGTCGGTCCTCTTCAGTTAAACTTAACCATCTCCTGAGATTTTATCTAATCTTTGGACTTTTTGTTGTCGTTATCATCCCCTGTAGATAGATTGCGGACACTGTGGTGGCTTAATGGTTAAGTATTACGTATAAAAGGTCAGCAGTTTCAATCTGCCAGGCACCCTTTGGAAACTATGGAGTAGTTGTATTCTGTTCTATAGAGTCACTATGAGTTGGAATCAACGCAGTGGTAGTGGGTTGGGTTTGGGGTTTGGTATAGATAGATCTTAAAACAGCACAATTCTCAAAGCAGACATTTTTACCAGTTAAGCCAAACTATTGTGTGGCTTTAAGAAGATTTCAGAGGAGACTTTTGGTTAAGGTTTAAAGATGACCTCAGGATAAGTTTCAGGAGTTCATCCAGCCTCCATTGCCCCGGAAAGTTTGGAGTCCATGAAAATTTCAAATTTTGTTTTGCATTTTCTCTGTTTTGATCAGGATTCTTTTATAGAATCTTTAATCAAAATGTTCAGTAATGGTAGCCAAGCATCATCTAGTCTTTCTGGCCTTGTGGCAAAGGGGACAGTCGTTCATGGAGGCAATGAGACACATCAGACTTCCTCCTGTTCCTGAGTCTCATTTGTTACTCTGGGTGAATAAAAGAGTTGTACCTTGGATCCAAAATCTGCCAAACCCATTGCTGTTGAGTCAATTCCAACTCGTAGACACCCTTGTAAGTCAGAGTAGAACTGCTTCATAGAGTTTGCAAGGAGCACCCAGCAGATCTGAACACCTGACTTTTTGGTTAACAGAAGTAGCGCTTAACCACTACACCATGTGCCTTGGATAGCCTCTTTGGTTTTGTATAGTTTTGTGGGGTTTTTGTTTGTTTGAATACATGGTATCTTACTGCATGTTTTTTTATGATCTTTTTTTGCAGCCAACATTCTCTTTAAAAGATTGATATTTATTGTTATGTCTAAATATATTTCACTCATTTCTATTGTTATATATTATTCAACTGTATGACTGATCATGTTTTTCTGTATATGTTCCCTATAATGGACATTTGAGTTATTTCAGTTTCTTACTGCTACAAACTATGCTACTGTGAACATCTTAAACAGTATCCTGGCACAGGTATTCAAGTTTTCCTCCAGGAAATATACAAGGGAAATGCCTGGATCTCTGGTAGGGCAATCATAAATGGCATTAATTATATAATACCAAATTATTTTCCAAGTGATTAAGTGTGCTAGCATATATAAAATATCTGAAAACATGCCTAGTTTCAATAAGCACTGCAAATGCTTATGGTTATAATTGTTAACAGTTAAGCCAATTTACAGTCCTACAGCAGTAGATATGAGTTCTTCTTATTCATCCTTGATACTTAGCATTTCAGGAAAGCTAGTAAATATAAAATGGCATAATATGGTGGTTTTAATTTGCATTTCCCTAATTACTACTAAAGTTAAGCATCTTATGTTTATCTTATGTTTATTACCCATTTGTGACTTTTCTTTTGCGAAATGTCTGTTTTTATCTTTTGCCCAATTTTTCTATTCCATTTTCTTTATGATTTTTAAGAATTAAAATTCATATACATGATTATGAATATTAATCCTTTGTTAATTGCATGCTTTTGCAGTCTGTCTTTTCAAATATTTTGTCATCTTTTGATGAATAAAAGTTTTTAACTTTAATGTAGTGGAATTTTTCAGCCTTTATGGTTTGTTGTCTCAGCACGAATACATAAAGATATGCAGTAATTTTTCCTACAGATTTAAAGTTTCGCTCTTTGTTAGTAGAATGACCTCCTAAATAGTGACCTCAAGTCAGATAAAGCTACGTAGGAAGTGAAAACTCAGATGTCGTTTTCACCATCTGTAACCGTTATATGGTTCTAAGAAAATGACAGAATGTAAGAGTCCATTAATTTCTGTTAAAGGAGAAATAAAAATCCTATACTAAATGAGCTCTAAGTAGAATTTTAACTGCCAGGCAAGGAAGCTTTAAGCAGACACACTGGGGAGGTGTCTATGTGGATAGGCTTTGGTGAAAAATTGGTGGTATGGGATTTCCAAAGCTGAAAACCACAAATCAGATTTCAGGCACAACTTAGAATAAGGGTCTGTGTTTAGAAGGTGCAGTGCAGTCATAGGCTTTGCAAAAGCACAAATTCACAAAAAATCTCTTTTGCTAATAATTGCATTCACTCTTCTAAGAAATGACTGAATTCCTGACATCTAGCTATCTTATCAAATATCTGTGCTCCACATTTAAATATCTGTATATCTTTATTGTTTTTGTCAGACTCAGGATTTGTCTGTTCAACTACGACTGTAGCTAAAAGACATGCGTACATATATTAAGAGTCCCTGAATTTCAACTGACTGTTGTCATCAGGCAGAAAATGTGTGTGTCTTGGGATAGCAAATCCCCAACTCTGATTTCCACATTTGTCACTGCCGTACTGAGCTCCCAAGCCCACTGTCATCAAGTCAGTTCTGACTCATAGAGACCATATAGGAACAGAGTAGAACTGCTCCATATAGTTTCTAAGGGGCAGCTCGTGGAATCCAACTGCCAGCCTTTTCTTTAGCAACCATAGCTCTTACCAACCGTGACACCAGGCCCCCCAGTACCAGAAGGATGTTATTCCTATTGTGAAACAATTGCATCAGTTTTTTTCCTAAACAAAATCTTAAATCCATTTATTACAATTGAGGTTCTTATGTTTTCATTAAGGATTTTGCAAAATACAGATGAGGAGCCGAAAAGAAAATGTAAAACTAAAACTAAACACAAAATTAAAACAGAAGCACACGTACAAAGAAGCATGTTTCCAAAATGAAGGTTTCACATGAAAGCATCAACATGTAAATATTTTGAGTTATAAACATTTAGAGAAAGAAGCAAACCAAAGACTCGAAGAAGAAACTACTCTACAGGACTAGTAGCCCGCGTGCACCGTACCCTAATCTATCCTGAGACCGTAACTAGACAGCGCCTGGCTCCAATACTATCTTCCTGTCTAGGGACACAATAGATGGTCCCAGACTGAACGGGCGAAATATTTAGAACAAAACTCAAGTTCTTAAAAGAGGCCAGGCTTACTGGATCAGTAGAGACTAGAGGAACATCTGAGAATTGTTACCCAGAGCTACACTTCAAATGCGGAGCTAAAACTGCACCCAGAGGTCACCTTTCAACTAAAGAACAGATAGAATTATAAAATAAACAATATCAAGTGTGAGTATTGGCCTCTTTTAAAAAAACCATCTCTGTGAGACCAAATGGTCAGCATTCATCCTAAAACAAAGATGAGAAGGCAAGGGGGCAACAGAAAAGCTAGATTACTGGAAACTGAATAACCAGAACAGAAATAATCAGAATGCTCACACATTGTGAAAAATGTAACCAATGTCATTGAAAACATGTGGAGAAATTGTTAAATGTTTTCCTAATTTTCTGTGTAAACTGTCATCAAAATATGTAATATAAAATTATTTAAAATGAAAACAAAAAAACATTTGCAAATACTCTGAGGTGAAATCTTTGTCTTGTCATATGCTGCAGTGGCATGCAGCTTGAAGAATGTAACCAGTCAGTGAATTGTAGGTGTAGAAACTGCTGAATTTGTGCACTTTGCTGTGTATATTCTCAACAACAAATAAAATGAAATTTTAAAAAATGCATATATATTTGTGTGTGTATATATATATTGACAGAGTCAATGAAGACAATCTTTACTGGGCCTGGCATTTCTTTATCCAGAGGTAGTTAAACTCTAGTATTTGATAGATTGATCCAACTTGCCTTGTATTTTTCTACCCTGACCCTCTTGTATGAGGCACACTTCATTTCTGTGGGGTTACCCTAGAAACTCTTAAATTTCCTGGGTATATCTGGCACAGCTTCTGGCCCCCAAATCCATAGACCACAGAGTATATAAGACAGAATGCTTCATTCTTTTTCTTTTTTAATTTTGTACTGTGGTGGCTTGTGTGTTACCGCGATGCTGGGAGCTTTGCCACTGGTCTTTCAAATATTAGCCAAGTCACCCATGGTGAACAAGTTTCAGTGACACTTCCAGACTAAGACAGGCCAGGAAGAAAGGCATAGTAGATTGCTTCCCAAAATTAGCCAGTTAAATCTCTATAAGTGACAACAGAGTGTTGTCTGATATACTGCTGGAAGATGAGTCCTCTAGCTTGGAAAGCACTCAAAATACATGCTGGCTGTAGCAGGGAGCTTGAGCATCTCAGTGATCACAAAGATAGCACAGGACAAGTCAGTGTTCTTCTGGTGGCATGGGTCTGAGCCAAGCCAGCAGCAACTAATAAGAGTCGTGGAGACAACTTCAGTGTCTCTCACACAAAAACATAGCCAGACTTCTTCTTTGTAGTTGAAAGATATGAAAACATTTTTTGTCATAGATTAAGAATGTCACTAACATGTGTTCTGATGTTCCCAAACCCATTGCCACTGTGCTGATTCTGACTTCCATGTGATGAAGTAGAACTTCCCCACAGAGCTGTCTAGGAGTGCCTGTTGGAGCTGACCTGCCCACACATTTTGGTCCACAGCTGTCTGTCACCTAACTACCACGCCACTAGTGTTTCCATTTTGATGTTAGTACCTGCTTCTTCGCTGTTTTTCTGAAACTTAGAGGTCACTTTTAAGTTGTTAGCTTGATTTTTGTTTCATTTTTTACAGCTCTGGAATGTTTTCTTCAGTTACACTCTTGATAAATATCTCCCATTTGTTCTATATTCTCTCCTAGGAAATTCGTTTAATCATGGGTAGCTTCTTCATGTGCTGTCTTCTGTAATTTTATCATTCTCTCTTCAGGTGTCATTTTTGTTGTTTTCTTTTGTAGTCTGTATACATTTACAGAGTCTATTTTCTGTTTCATTAATCTGTTTACAAAACATTAATGCTACTACTTATAATTCCAGTGATTATTTGTTTTATCATGGAATTTGTCCTCATGTTCTTGTTTCATAACTTTGCTGCTATCTTCTATCTCCCTGGAAATAGACTACAGATGTTTGTGTTAGATTAGACATGTTTCACTTCTCTGATTCACAAGGAAAATCTCTGTGATGGATTAGAACTGGTCAAAATACAATTTTATTTCAGCTATCTTCTGTTTATTTTGCATTGCTGTCTTCCCACAGAAGTCAGATTGTTTTTCCCTTCTTGCTCAGACTTTCTCTAGTTTATTTTGATGACCCTTTTAGTGCCCTGGCCAGGTTACGGCATCAGATTGGGCAGGCTGTGCTAGCTAAGAGGGCAGATGGGCAGCTGGAGCCCAGCTTGTTCTCTGCTCCCATGCTGTGCACCCTGGGGTGGATCTGCAGATCTGCAGACTCTGGAGAAAGGAGCAACTCTCTCTAATTCCCCCAAATATTCTAATTCTCACAGTACTAGTAGAGGCACTGATTGATTACACAAAAAACTACTTTAAAATTTATTGTAGTCCTTTGCTATCAAGGTGGAGTAATGGCTCACCCTTACCTTTTGTAGAGAATATTGGGGCTCAAATCCTGGCCAATGATTCTCTGAGGCTGTCATTGCCTATCTGTTAATGGAGACTTACATGTTACTTTGATGACGAACAGGTTTCAGTGGAGTTTCTAGACTAACATGAACTAGAATGAATGAAAATCAGCCAACAAAAATGCTATGCTCGCAGTGGTCTGAGCTGAAACTGACCATGGGCATGGACTAAACCAACAAAAACCCTTTTGCCATCAAGTCAATTCCAACTCATAGCAACCCTATAGAGACGACTAGAATTGTCCCATAGGGTTTCCAAGGCTGTAGTCTTTATGACAGCAGGCTGCTACATCTTTCTGTCACAGAGTAACTGGTGGGCTTTCAGCCACTGACCTTTTGATTACCATCCTGGCACCTAACTGCTACACCCCCAGGGCTCCTTGTCAAATCCATAGAGGCAGAAAAGAGAGTAATAATAGCCTGGAACCTGGTGGTGGTTGGAGGATGGGAGAATGGGGAGCCACCACTAACAGGTGCTAGGCTTTTTTTTTTTTTGAAATTATTTAACTTCATTTTTTAGACTAATTTCATTTTACAGATAAACTGCTCATCTGCACATTATTTTTCTTATTAACATCCTGCCTTCTTGTGATTCATTCATTACAAAGGAAGACTCAGTATCAATAATATTAACTAAAGTCCACAGTTCACTCTAGGGTTCATTTTTTCGTGTTGTATGGCTCTCTGGGTCTTGACTAATCTATAATATCATGCACCCACCAGAATAGCATACAAAAGAGTTTTACTGTCCTAAAATTTCAGAGCTTCTTTTCAAAATGATGTAAATGTTCTGGAATTAGAGACTGCTGATGGTTGTATAACTCTTGAACATACTTAAATTATGGAACTATACACTTTAAACAGGTAATTTTTGTGACATGGTAATTATAGACCAGTAAAACTGTTAAACATGTATTATAAACATTTCATAGACCATAACATACAAAACGAGTGCATTCTTTTATGTAGTTACAAAATAACACTTAATAATCTACATCTAATGTAATTTATTTTATCATTCTGTTAATGGTAGCCTGGCTGTTTCCAGTTTTTCACTGTTAACAATAATGCTGAGATATGTATTATGGTAGGTATGACACTTTTACTTCTCTAAGCTAGATAGCTACAACTAAAATTATTGAGCTAAATTGTATATACATATATATTTTAGTAAGTGCTACCAGATTAATTTATAAAAAAGATAATTCCAGTAGTAAATGAGACAGCTTATTTTCTTATACACTCACCAGCACTGAATATATCAATCTCTTCAGCTGTTGCGAGTTTGCTTATAATGACGAGTCATTATTGTTTTAATTTTCTTGAAAAGATCTTTAGTAAGATTAAACAGATTTTGCTATGTTTGTTGGATCTTTGCATTTTCTTTATAAATTTTCCTTTCAAGTATATTGTGTTTTGCTTTTCTTGCATGTGATGTTCACATGGTATCTTTTTTTTACTAATATTAAGGGCTGTTATTGTTATTAGGTACCATCAAGTCAGTTCCAGCTTATGCAAAACAGAACAAAACACTTTCTGGCCTTGCACCATACTACAATTATTTTTACGCTTACACCCATTGTTGCAGCCACTGTGTCAGTCCATCTGGTTGAGAGTCTTCCTCTTTTTTGCTGACACTCCACCAAGCTGGATGTACTTCTTCAAGGACTGATCCCTCCTAACAACATGTCCAAGGAGCACTCTGGTTGTACTTCTTCCAGAATAGATCTGTTTGTTCTTTGGGCAGTCTATCATACATTCAACATTCTTCTCCGACACCACAGTTCAAAGACTTCAGTTCTTCTTCTGTCTTCCTTATTCACTGTCCAGCTATCACATGCATATGATGCGATTGAAAATGCCAAGACTTAGGTCAGGCACACCTCAGTCTTCAAGGTAACATCTTTACTTTTCAATATTTTAAAGAGGTCCTTTGCAGTAGATTTTCCCAGTGGAATGCATCCTTTGATTTCTTGACTGCTGCTTCTATGAGCATTGATTGTGGACCCAAATAAAATGAAATCTTTGACAACCTCAATCCTTTCTCCATCTGTGATAATGTTGCTTACTGGTCCAGTTGTGAGGACTTTTGTTTTGTTGATGTTGAGGTGTAACCCATACTGAAGGCAGCGGTCTTTAATCTTCACCAGTAAGTGTTTCAAATCCTCTTCACTTCCAGCAAGCAAAGTCATGTCATCGGCATAATGCAGGTTGTTAATGAGTCTTCCTCTAGTCTTGATGCCTTGTTCTGCTTCATATAGTCAAGTTTCTTAGATTATTTGCTTAGCATAAAGAAGGAAATGGTATGGGGAAAGGATACAGCCCTGATGCACACCTCTCCTGACTTTAAACCATGCAGTGTCTGCTTGTTCTGTTCACACAACTGCCTCATGATCCATGTATGGATTCCCCATGAGCATGAGTAAGTGTCCTGAAATTTCTGTTCTCTGACATGTTACCCATAATTTGTTATGATCCACACAGAAGACTGCCTTTGCATAGTCAGTGAAACACAGATAAATATCTTTCTGGTATTCTCTGCTTTCAGCCAAGACCCATCTGACACCAGAAATGATCCCCCTGGTTCAACATCCTCTTCTGCATCTGGCTTGAATTTCTGGCAGTTCCTTGTCAATATACTGTTGCAGTCACTATTAAATGATCTTTGACAAAATTTTTCCTTATCTCCACCTCTAACAATTGGTCCAAATTGCTGTTATCTCTTTTTCTCCTCCACTATTGCAATATATCCCTAACTGTTCTACCCAACCTTGACTTTCTCTGACCTACTCACCACTGAGCTGCAATAGTGATTCTTTTGTAAGTCAAATCTCTACTCAAAATCCTCCTCTTTTAGTCAGCTAGTGCTGTTCTAACAGAAATACCACAGAGTGGATGGCTTTAACAAAGGAAGGTTTATTCTTACATAGTCTGGTAGGTTACAAGTCCAAATTCTGGATGTCTGCTCCAGGGGAAAGTTTTCCCCCTTATAGGCTCTGGAGGAAGTATCGTATCAATTTTTGTCTGGGGAGCCTCCTGGCCCAGGAACCTCAGGTCCGAAGGCGCTCTTCTCCTGGTGCTGTTTTCTTAATTGTGTGAGATTCCCAATTCTCTGCTTGCTTCCCTTTCCTTGTATCTCTTATAGGACAAAAGATTTAAGGGTGGGGCAAGCTACACTCCAGGGAAACTCCCTTTACACTAGAGCAGGGAGGTGATCCTATGAAGGGATTTACAGTCCCACCCTAATCCTTTAACATACAGCATAGGAAAATCACAAAATGGAGGACAATCACAAAACATTGGGAATCATGGCCCAGCCACATGACTACACATATTTTGGGGGGGACACAATTCAATCCATGACACCTCCCATCTCACTCAGAGTCAAAACCAGCAAAGCATGATATTATCTGACTCTTGGCAACTTTTCCATCTCCTCTCTATGATCCTTTCCCATTCTGTTTTTTTCCCCGGAGAGTTCCAAGATTTGCTGCCATCGGGATTATAGCGTTTCTATTTTTTTTTTTGGAGTTGCTGTTCACTCAAATATTTGCAAGGGTTAATTCTTCCCTTTACTTTGACTCTGGTATGTGTCACCTCCCCAGAGGGGACATTCTGAACCCCTGTCACTCTCAATTCTCTTAATATGCTGTGTTTCCTCATGGCGCTACCAGGTAATATCTTCTGAATCTATTTGTATATTTATTTATTGTCTCTCTCAGCTACTAGAGTGAGCATTCCAAGAAAACAAAGCTTACCTTGTTCTCTATTTTCTAGGGTATAGGACATTTGTTATTTTCCATTGAGCTGATTCCAGTTCATGGTGAGTTCATGTGTACAGAGCACAACTTCTCCCTAGTGTTTTCAAGGCTGTCACTTTTTAAGGTAAATATTAAGGTAACCACAAGAAAACTACCAATCCTACACATCAAAATAAAAAAAACAAGGAAAACATAAAGTTTCAACAAATACAAAACCACTAACAATGAAAAAGATGAAAACACAAAGGAAAAAGACTCAGCACAGAAAATTAAGTGAAACTAAGGAACTGTCCACAACACACACACAAAAAAGACACCAAAATGACAGCATTAAAGTCATACCTATCAACAATTACAATGATTATAAATGGATTGTATGCATCAATAAAGAGACAGAGAGTGGCTGGTTGGATTTAAAAAACACAAAAACTAACCGTCTACATGCTGCCTACAGGAGATACACTTAAGGCTTAAAGATGGAAACAAACCAAAACTGAAAGGATGGAAAAATAAATGAACAGTATTCAAAAAAAGAGCAGGAGGGACAAGATTAATTCTTGATAAAATGCACTTTAAAAGTAAAAGCCACCACATTGGGTAAAGATGGTCACTATATAATGATTAAAAGGTAAATATTCCAAGAGGACATGACCGTATTAAATATTTATGCACCTGTTTTAGTCAACTAGGGCTGCTCTAACAGAAATACCACAGAGTAGATGGCTTTAACAAAGGAAGATTTATTCTTACACAGTCTAGTAGGTTGCAAGTCCGTATTCAGGGTGTCCGCTCCAGGGAAAGGATTTCCCCTTGTCGGCTCTGGAGGAAAGTCTGGTATTGCATCAGTCTTTGTCCAGGGAGCGTCCTGGCACAGGAACCTCAGGTCTGAAGGACGTGCTCTTCTCCCGGTGCTGCTCTCTTGATGGTAACGAGGCTCCCAATTCTCCTTGTTTCTTTTTCCCTTTTTATCTCTTGCAGGCTGAAAGCATTAAGGGTGGGGCAAGCCTTACTCCAGGGAAACTCCCCCTACAGCAAAGCAAGGAAGTAATCCTATGCAGGAATTTACAGCCCCATCCTAATCCTTTAACATACAGTTTAGCGAAACCACACAATGGAGGACAGTCCCAAGATACTGGGAACCGTATCCCAGCCACGTGGCTACACATGTTTTTGGGGGGACATAATTCAACCCATGACAGCACCTAACAACAGAGCTTTGAATACATAAAACAAACATTAACTGCACTGAGAAGAGAAATAGCTCCACAGTAATAGTAGGAAATTTCAACTTACCACTTTTAGTGAAGGAGAGAACATCCAGGAGAAAGTGCAATAAAGACACAGAAAAGCTAATTGCCACAATCAATCCACTGGAGCTCATAGATGTATACAGAACACTCCACCCAACAGCAGTCATGTATACTTCCTTTTCCAATGCACATGGAATGGTTTCCAGAATAGGCCATGTATCAGGCCATAAAGCAAGTCTGAGCAAAAGTGAAAGCATCAAAACATTACAAAACATTTTTTTTCAGGGCTTAAAGCCATAAGAGTAGAAATCAGTAACAGAAAAAGGAAGGGAAAAAAGTCAAACATGAATGACCACAACCACTGAAATTACTATGGAGTATGGTTCTACTCTGACACAGATGGATTCAGTATGAGTGGGAATCAACTCCAGGGCAACTGGTTTGGTAGTTTTGGTGAGTATACAACCAGAACATACCATATTTTTAAAGACATTACTAAAAATCAACAGCCCTAATCAAAATCTTTGCATACTGAAATAGTAGTTACTTTACAGGACAACATTAGTGCCTGTGAACAGTGAGATGCCTGCAGTCCATAAGCCCAGAATGTGATATTTGATTTGGCTCTTAAAGAGAACATTAACTTCCAGGGAATTATATGAGATCTGTGTTTGTTGCCGAACAATTAGACACATGTTGGCTTGTATTTGCGTGCAAGTCCACATTAATCACAGCCTGTTGTAATCTAACTGCTGATTGTTTTGAAGGATGGGGAGACTGCGTCTGCATTCCGGTGAATTCCATGCATTCAAATTGGCCTTAAAACAACAGATGCTAAGTCATGGTAGCTAAAATGAAGTGGCTTTGTATCTGGGGACCCCAACATGGATCCATATAACCCTCATATGGATGTGTTTGGTGGAGAAATGCTTTTATCTTGTTAGGGAGTACACATTGATGTAAATTTGAGGATGAGAAGTTAAAATCTTTAAAGGTAAATTCCATTTCTGAGCTACTTACAGAGACGGAAAATATTATATAGCCTTTATAAAACTGAAAATTATCTCCCCTTTGAACTTCATTTGAAACTCTAGAGTGAGAGAACTTCCAATTTCCCATTAAACACAAAAGCTTAAATGAGAATTCAGCCCACAGGAGACAGCTTACTGACAATACAGCGTCTTGCAGAAGCTTGAGTGGGTACGCACTAGCCCAGTTAATCAAAACCCCAGTCCGCTGCCAGCTCTTTATGCATTCATCAGAGCCCAGCAGAGAGCCTTCAGAGAGAAGATTCGTGTGTCAAGACTGCAGCTCTGCTTTCCTCGACAGTCCGACCACATTAGCAGATGACAGATTTCTCCAGCCCAGTGACTGGGCCAGCATGAATTGACGACAGCGATGACAAGCAAACCTGTGGCATCAAGTGTCACGGCCTTGTGTTCTGTCAGAACAGACAAAGCTGCTGCTCTGGAATCCTATGATTTGGGGAGAAATATTTCCTTTCAACAATGTGACAGGAGAGGAGAATGAATCTGTTCCTCAGTGCCACTTACAGCAGTATCTATCAAGCCATCACCACCAAACAACATCCACCTTTTCCTTGTCATTTATATTCATAGTTGGTGTGTGTGCGTGTGCGTGCGAGCGAGCGTGCGTGCGTGCGTGCGTGCGTGCGTGTGTGTATGTTTGTTATTTGGGGAAAGCAGTGATAACACTCTTTTTCCTGATCAGATTAAATCTAAGGTCTACCCTGAGCAAAACTTTGCCACAAAGTGTGCTAGTGCTTTTGTTGTTAGGAGCTCTGAATCAGTTTTCAAATCCTAGTGACACTTTGTGACAGAGTAGAACTGCTCGTTAGGGTTTTCTTGGCTGTGATTTTTACAGGAAGCAGAGTGCCAAGTCTTTCTCCCTTGGAGATGCTGGGTGGATTTAAAACACCAGCCTTTTGGTTAGCAGGGAAGCACTTGACCGTCATGCCACTGGGGCTCCTTACAAAGGATGCTGCACCCCAATGTCTCCAATATTGTTTTCCCAGGCCTGCATTATCTTTGTCATAATCCAAATGCATATTACCTTAGCGGCTTATGGAAGCTATAGATGCTCACAAATGGGGTTTCACTTGTTTAAACATAATTCCAGTTTTCCTGAATGGTGAAAATGATGACTGACTTCAGTCACTAACTGAAAGATTGCAAGTTCAGTTCCAGCCTGAAGGGTCTTGAAAGAAAGGCCTGGTGATCAACTTCAGAAAGATCAGCCATTGAGTAAAGAACACAGCTCTCTTCTGAAGCGTAATGAGTGGCAGTGAGTCAGAATCTACTCAAAGGCAGTGGGTTACAACAACCCATTCAATACTTAATGGTTTAATTAAATACAGAAGGAAATGAATGAGGCTTATGTGAATTCAAGTGTACTGCTTGGCCCAGAATCTTCTGTTTGCCTTTCTTTGCCTTGTGTGTCTTGCCCGATGATAAACTTGCCAAGGCTACATCTGTGTGTTTCACATTATGTATCCTGTTAATGCCTTTCTAGACTTTACAGAACTCTTTTCTTTTCCTCCTCACTCTAAATTGATTTTTGGAGTGCCTGTTGTGGACAAGGAGCTTGCAAAGTACTGAGGAACACATAAATGCAAGTGCTCGTGTTTTTCTACTGGATAACAGACACTAAATCACAGCTTTAAGTTTCTGTTTCCAAGGCAGGAAAGCTACTTGAGGTAAGAGCCCATGTAGCAAGTATTAAGTTATCTGAGATTCAGTTACACAAGACAAGTGCTCTTGAAATGTGTCCGTTTCTTTTATCTAACGGGAAATGTCACAAGATAGAAATACTTGTGAATATGTTTCCAGCATCTTCTCGGGATGCTAGCACTCCTTTTTTACCCAAGGGGATGGATGCTGGTTGGTTCATGTCCAGCACTTTAGTGTCCATCCTGATAGTAGGATCAGTGAGGCCATATTTGAACAGCGTTTTCTGGTTTTCAAATGCTTTCTTCTACATGGCAGAACCCACCCTGGAGGCCACCAGTCTGGACTTAAATAACAGGTCTCCACCTCTTACTAGCTGTGTTAGTTTCACAAATTACTTCATCTTTCTGTACCGCAATTTCTTCATCAATTAAATGGGGATAATTAATGGTGTAGTGCTTAAGAGCTACAGCTGCTAACCAGAAGGTCAGCATTTTGAATCCACCAGGTGCTCCTTGAAAATTCTATGGGACAGTTCTACTCTGTCCTCTAGGGGGATCCCTGTGAATTGGAATTGACTTGACAGCAGTGGTGTTTTGTTTTTGTTTTTTTGGTATGACAGGACTGCTGTAGGGATCAAACAATTTGTGTATAAAGTGCTGACAATAGCACCTGGATCACAGTAAGTGCTGTACAGATGTGCACTATTAGTGTTACGTGATCTTTTCCTTTTTTGTTAGAACTATAAGGTAAACTGAAACCCTGGTGGCATAATGGATAAGTGCTATGGCTGCTAATTAAAAGGTCAGCAGTTCAAATCTGCCAAGTATTCTTTGGAAACTCTTTGGAGCAGCTCTCTTTCCTACAGGGTTGCTATGAGTTGGAATATGAGGCAAACTTTAGTAATTACTCTTGTTTATCAGCTGAGGAAAGCTGAGGCTTGGAAATGTTGAATGAATGTTTCCAAGCTCATTTCTAGAAGGCATCAGGAAAAAAGCCCGTATCTAGGTTTTGTGACTCCTATCCAAGTACTCTGCCCACTAATCTCCTAGTGTGGGGTGAGTATAGTTTCCTAGAGGGCAGGGCCTTTGTGGTGCTTGTCTTTTGTGTTTCGCCAACATTTAGAGTCCTTTCTCAGTGGAGTGCAGCCTGCCTTAAAATATGGGAGGAGGGGAAGCGTAAATACGGCGGTGGGAGGGCTGGTTGTCAGAACCCAGAACACGGGATGAGAAGCTAACCTGGCAAGAAGAGATTCCTGGGTAGACACAGGTGTCTGCCAGCTATGTTACTAGTGTGCTTTTCCATATCCCATTCTTTCCTTTCCTGTTTGCAACCCTTTGGTCAAACATGATGTGGCAAAAGGACCGAAGTTGCTTTTGTGGAAAGCACAGGTGCTACACCGGACAGCCTTGCTCTCCTGAACTGAAAAGTCAAACCCAGTAACTTAGGAATAGGTGTAAATATCAAGTCTATAAGGTGTAAGTTTCGTACTAAACTCATCTCCAGTTCACCCATTGTCTTAGTCTTAGGGCTGCCATAACAAAATGACAAAAAGTGTGTGGCTTTAAAGAACTGCATTTTATTTTCCCATAGTTCTTGAGGCTAGGAGTCTTGAATAAGAGTGTCAGCTACGTCAATTCTCTCTCCTAGCTCCTTGGGGCTGTCGGCAATGCTTGGCAGTCCTTTGTAGCTTGCAGATGGCTCCTCACATGGTCTGTCTACTGTGTGTAACTCTTGCCATGTTGTCTTTCTCTTTTACAAAACACCATTCAGAGTGGATGAGGCCTAGTATGACTTGTTGATAATGGCTTCATAAAGAGATTGCATTTCTCCAACCAAGGTCACATTCTGAGGTGCAGGGATAGGACTTCAGCATATCTTTTGGGGGGACTCAATTTAATCCCTAACACTCGTAGTCACTAAACCATGGACAGGAATTACTCCTATCCCTGGGATCAGGAACCCTTGGCCTTCCACCTATTCTGTGGTAAGCCTGCGTCTCTTCAGGCTTGGTGCTGTCTTTTCTTCATAGGTCAAACCTGGCTGCATCTTAGACTATACAAAGTTTGACAATTAATTTCGCAAACTCATCCATGAAAAAGTGTTGCATACCTCATTGTTGAACATCACTACAGTCACCTTCAGATTACTCGCTTTGGGACACTATGCGCTGATGCCAGCTTCTAGTCCACCCTTCAAAGCACTTTTTTAGGATGAGTTTGCAAACCTAACTGTCAGACTTTATCTGACGACTGCTCTGATGGATGCTCCAGAAAAAGAGTTCCAAAATGCTTTGAAGGCTGGACTAGGTGCTGGTGTCAGTGCACAGCTTCCCAAAGGGAGTGCTTCAAAAGTGACTGTCGTGATGTTCAGCAATGAGACGTGTAGCACTTTTTCTAGGATGAGTTCATGAACTTAACTGTCCATCCTCATAGGTTCTATCTTTCCAGGGAAGTATCACTGCAGGTTAACGGGAGAACATGGCTGTCCACACTGGTCCCCAGTGGCCTTCCTGACAGTCTTGTTCATTTGTAGCTGAGCCCATGTGATACCCATCCATTACAAAATTGCTCCCACTGAGGCTGAGACTCTTTGGGAAGAATAACCTAGTTTCTCTGCTCTAGGTGCTGCCACTATGAGAAGAAACCTCTCCCAAGTAATCTGTCTTCCCCAGGCCCTATAATTTTAATGTGCAAAATGGTCTTAATTGTAGTACATCAAAAACACAAAACCCACACAAATCACTCTGGGCATCACATCATCTCTTTCTACTTGGAGGAGATTAGAGTCAGGATAATAGACCCTCCAGGGAGTACTGAAGGAAGAAAAACAAGGTGCTGTTATGATTTTCATTTTTATGTTTTGTATAATATAGTTATGAAGGTCCTGTAAGAAAGGAATCATAAGGCATGTTTCCTGTATAAAAGAAATATGATTGCTGTTGTTATTATTAGATGCCACTGAGTTGATTTTGACTTATAGTGACCCCATATGACAGAGTAGAACTTCCCCATAGGTTTCCTGATTGTAATCTTTATGGGATCAGATCACCAGATCTTTCTCCCACAGAGCAGCTGAGTGGGTTTGAACTCTCTACCTTTTGGGTTAGCAGCTGAGTGCTCAAGTGTTGCATCACCAAATCATGTAATACAAAGACTTTTTTAAAAAGGTATCCTATCCTGGAGGAAAAATTCCTGAGAAAAATAATGATAGAAGTGATTTCACAAGCATTTGTTGTCTGTAAAATGGGGAAATCACAGCATCTAGCTAGGATCACATGAATAAACAGGCAGAAAGTACTGAGACCAGGACTTGGTGGGCCAGGAGTGATATCACAACTGTAGCTCACAACATTTGCTTCAGGTACGGAATCTTCTTACTCTGTTCTCTCAACAACTCTGCAGGGCAGGGTTATCTCTGCTTCACAGTGAAGGAGTGTGAATGGATTATTTGCACTTACCCAGCTACTAAGTGTCAGAGATGTAGTTTTAGGTTTACCGACTGTGAGGTCTGGGGTGTCAGCACTGCATACTCTGGTAATCCCAGTGGGACTGGTCAGCGGGAAGTTCCATAGGAACACAGGACCCTTTTTTCTCTTTGTGGGCTTTGTCCTGGCGTAATTTGGGTTGGAGGTAGAAGCAAAAGTGGTAAATGTTGCATTTCCACAAAGATTGTTAGGAACAAGAAGAGGGGACTACAGGTCGCTCTGAAGTGTCTTTCAAAAATGAAGTCAAGCTCAGTATACGGAAGTGATTTTTAAATCACCGTTTACAAGACTTGGTGCTCAGGTGGTGCAGTTGATAAGAACTCAGATACTAACTGAAATGTAAGCAGTCCAATCCACCAGCTGCTTTTGGAAGTCCTGTTAGGCAGTGGTACTCTGTCCTATAGGGTCACTAGGAGTCAGAATCAACTCAACAGCAATAGGTTTAGTTTTTATAATACTTGGAGCCCTTGGTGGCACGACGGTTAAGAGCTATAACTGCTAAACAGAAAGTCAGCAGTTTGAATCCACCACGCGCTCCTTGGAAACTCTGTATGGCAATTTTACCCTGCCCTGTAGAGCACTGTAATAGTTGAGTGTTACATCAGCTAACCAAAAGATCAGCAGTTCAGATCCACCAGGTGGTCCTTGGAAACGCTGTGGGGCAATTCTGCTCTGACCCATAGGATCACTATGAGCCAGAATCAATTTGACAGCAACAGATTTCGTTTTGGTTTTATAGGGTAGCTGTGAGTTGGAATCAACTCAACAGCAGTAGTTTTGGTTTTTTTATAACACTTTATGTTCTGGTTACAGCAGATCATTATTGTCTGCATTTTGCATTTGTGTGTATGTTTAAAACCCTGAATGATACAGGGGATTAAATGAGGAATTTTCTTTTCATCCTTAGTGATGTAGAAAAAGTTTTCAGTTACCCCATACTGAGGTTTACTAAACATTTTATGGCTTCCACGAGATCATTTTTTCATTCATTTCTTCCTTCAACAAACATTTGTTTAAATTCCTACTATTTCGCAGCCACCAACAAATCCAGATAAATAAGGAAGAATCTTTGCCCTCAAGTGGCCCCTTCTACCCATTCCACTCTTCTCTATTACCACGTTTATCTTTATGGTTTAGGCTTTACTTCTACTTCACTAAATTCTTACAATAACCTCCTAAATGGTCAGCTGCTTCAAATTTCTAAGCAAGCATCTGATCATGCTTTTTACCCACTTAGAAACCACTGACATCTCCCCATTGCCTAATAAATCAAGCATAAACTCCTTCTTGTGGCACTTAAACCCAACCAACTCTGGCTTCTGATTTTTCTTGAATGAACTTGTCCAGCTGTCTTCTCTTTCATCCCCTTTTCTGACGTCTGCAAGGATAAGACCCAGAGGGCTCTAGGAGGACTACATCTCCTCGAGGATTTGATTTGTCCTGAGAGAGGGAGAAAATGGGAGACCAAAGGTGTAGTCTTTAGAGTCAAACATCAACTTTTTCTCTGGCCAAGTATAAGTTGTTAAAGCTTTCTGAGATTCAATTTTCTCAACTGTGAAGGAATTTGACTTGTTTGAATTTGACTTTTCATTCCAGAGACTAATAGTCCTGAGCTACTTATGACCACTAGCTAGTGTGATATAGCCAGTGTATAGTCTTGATCAAGGCCATAGTTTCCAAATACCTATCCTTCTTGGTTTCAGATTTTTGCATTCCAATCACTAGCAAGTATCAATGCATTCTGATTGCATGGTTGATGAATTTCAGATTGCAGAAGCTGCTAAAAACCTTTAGTTTCTTCACTTTTGGCCTTAGTGATTGGTGTGTAAGTTTGAATAGTGGTAGTAACTTGTCTTCCTTGTAGGCATATGGATATCATCTTATCACTGACAACATTGTTCAGGATAGATCTTGAAATGTTTTTTTTGATGATGAATGCAACACTGCTCCTCTTTGAGTTGCTGCTCCTGGTGTAGTACACCATATGATTGTCCAGTTCAAAATATCCTAATGCTGGTCAATGTCAGCTCACTAATGCCTCGGATACCGAAGTTTATACACTTCATTTCCAACTTTCCTAGGTTCATATTTTATATACTCCATGTTCTGATTACTAATGAATTTTTTTAGTTGTTTCTTCTTGTTTTGAATCAAGGCACATGACCAAATGAAGGTCCTTAAGGCTTGACTCCCTCCATGTCATTAAGTTTCACTGTACTTTGAGGAGAGAGCTCTTCCCTAGTCATCTGATGAGTGCCTTTCAAGCTAGTGGTTTGTCTTCCAGTAGTATGTCTTACAATATTCTGCTGACGTTCATGAGGTTTTCATGGGCTAGTTCTTTTGAGAACTATGGGTTCCTTCTTCCAAGTGTCTCTTAGTCTGAAAGCTCAGCTGAAACCTGTTTGCCCTGGGTGACCCAGCTAATACCTGAATATCAGTGGCATAGCTTCCAGAATCACAGTGACATGCAATCTCCCACAGTATGACAAACTGACAGACTTGTAGGGGTGATCCCATGATAGGACTTATTGAAAATGCCTTTTTTGGCCAGCATAAATGGTGACTATACACATTTACCCCATGAGGTGAAATACACAGGAATCAAATTGACTACATCTGTGGAAAGAGATGATGGAAAAGCTCAATATCATCAGTCAAAATGAGGCCAGGTGCAAATTGCAGTACAGACAATCAATTGCTCATAAACAAATTCAAAATGAAAGTAAAGATAATTAGAAAAAGCCCAGGAGATCCAAGGTATGACCCTGACTATATCCCTCCTGAGTTTAGAGACCATCTCAAGAATAGACTGGATGTGTTGAACACTAATGACCTAAGACCAGACGACTTGTGGAAGGATATCAAAGACATCATACATGAAGAAATCAAGAAATCTTCAAAAAGACAGGGGGAAAAAAACAGACCAAATTGGATGTCCGAAGAGACTCCAAAGGGTGGCTTGAGAAGACGAAGTATTATAATCATATACTCCAAGACCTGGAGATAAAAAGCCCAAAGAAAAAAACACACTCTGCATTTCTCATGCTCCGAAAACTTAAGAAAAAAATTCAAGCTTCGAGTTTCAATAGTAAAGAGTTCTACAGTGAAAATGCTAAACAATGTAGAAAACGTCAAAAGAAGAGGGAAGAAATATACAAAGTAATGCCAAAAAGAATTGGTCCACATTCAGCTATTTCAAGAGGTAGCATATACTCACATAAACTTATGGTACTGAAGGAAAAAAATCAAAGATACATTTAAAAAACTGGTTAAAACAAGGATTCAGGAATTGATAGAATATTAATTGAAATGTTTCATCAAACATATGCACTGCTGGAAGTGCTCACTTGTCTATGCCAACAAATTTGGAAGATTTCTACCCAACCAATTGACTGGAAGAGATCCATAGTCATGCTTGTTCCCAAGAAAGGTGATCCAACTGAATGGGAAAATTATTGAACAATATTATACGCAAGTAAAATATTGGTAAAAATCATTCAAAAATGGCTGCAAGAGAACATTGACAGGATACTTCCAGAAATTCAAGTCAGATTCAGAAGAGGATACAGAACTAGGGATGTCATTGCTGATGTTAGATGGATCTTGGGTAAAAGTAGAGAATATCAGAAAGATGTTGATTTTGTGTTTTACTAACTATGCAAAGGCGTTCAACAGTGCGGATCATAACAAATTTTGGATAACGTTGAAGAGAATGGGGATTCCAGACGCTTAATTGTGATCACGAAGAATCAGTATATGAATCAAGAGGCACTCATCTGAACAGAACAAAGGGACACTACATGGTTTAAAGTCAGGAAAGGTGAGCATCACTGTTATTATATATTTTCACCATACTTATTCAATCTGTATGCTGAACAAATAATCTGAGAAGATGGACTATATGAAGAAGAATGAATATCTGGATTGGAAGAAGATTCATTAACAACTTCTTTTATTCAGATGACACAACATTTCTTGCTAAAGTGAAGAAGACTTGAAGCATTGATAAAGATCAAAGACTACAGCCTTCAGTATGGAAGTATGAACATTTTCATTCAATCTTAATTTAAAAAAAAAGGCAAAAATCTTAACAACTGGAGCAGTAAGTAAGATCATGATAAATGGAGAAAAGATTGCAATTGTCAAGGATTTCATTTTACTTTGGTCCGCAATCAACGACTACAACGGCAGCAGTCAAGAAACCAACAATGCACGGCACTGGATAAATCTGCTGCCACAGACTCTTTAAAGTGTTCAAAAGCAAAGATGTCACCTTGAGGACTAAGGAGCAACTGACCCAAGCCACGGTATTTTTAATTGCATGATATGCATGGAAAAACTGGACAATGAATAAAGATAGAAGAAGAATTGATGCCTTTGAATTGTGGTGGCGAAGAATACTGAATATACCATGGACTGCCAAAAGAATGAACAGATCTGTGTTGGAAGGAGTACACCTAGAGTGCTCCTCAGAAGCAAGGATATCATGAACAGGTCTTACATATTTTAGTCATGTTGTCAGGAGCGATCAATCCCTGGAAAATCATGCCTGGTAAAGTAAAGAGTGAAGTAAAGAAAAGAGAAAGATCTTCAACAAGATGGATTGACACAGTGGCTGCAACTATGGGCTCAAGCATAACAATGATTGTGGGTGTGGTGCAAGACAGGGCAGTGTTTTGTTCTGTGTTATCTAGGGTTACTATGAGTCACAATCAACCCAGTGGCACCTAACAACAAAAACAATACATGAATTTGATGTATTTTCCATACTTAGAAATAGCAATATAGTTTTAATACACATAAAAAAATACCAGAGCATTCTATTTTCTTTCTTTTTTTTATTATGACTGAGTGAAAATGTACATTCCCATGTAAATTTGCATGCCCACCTATATGCAGCTCCCGCTACTTTCCCTGCCCGGTGACAGCACACTCTTCCTCTGTGCTCCATACCTGTCTTATCCTCCCAACAAGCTCCTATCCCCTCCTCTCCACCCACTCCTCTGCCTCCAGTAAGAGGTCAACAGGATGACATCCTACAGATGCATAAAACTATAAAGTGTACATATGATATGGTCACTCTGTGTTGCCAAGTCTAATCCATTTCTGTCTGAAGTTGACCTCCATTATGATGTATGGACAGGGGCAGCGTCAGGGCCAGGGGTTATGCTCTCAGGGGAACCCCAAGGCTCCCAGACCATCAACTGTTATCTTTTAGTGGAGACCTCAGGGTGCACCCCTTTTTATTCCCTTGTTGCCAGTGAGACTCAGCTTTGTGAGCACCATCTTGGCTATCACTGGTGGTAGCCAGGCACCATCCAGTTCTTCCAGTCACAAGTCGATGTAGTCACCCACTCATATGGGTCTCTCTGTCTTCTGAGTTCTCTTTCCCCCATGTCCTTTTGGTCCTTGGTGATCATCTGTTCCTGTTGAGTTGAGACCATTTGCTGTACCCTAAGATAGCAGTTTGGCAGGTTTTAAGACCCCGGATGATACTCATCAATGTGGGGTGCAGAAGACTCTTTTAGCAAAATGCTAGTTGTGTGAATTGGTCTCAATTTCCCCTGAGAGCATTGTCCCCAGCCCGCCATCTCAGCTACTCTGTCCTTGCAATGTTGGGTTAAGATGGAAGGAGTTGTTATGTTGAAGTCCAGTTAATATTGATCTTCTTTCTAATGTGTGCTGTTACAGATTTCACCCAACCAAATTTCTATAAACTATCTAATCTAAATCTGCCCCACTCTTCTTTCCTTCCTCCTCTCCCTCGCAGCTGTCAAAGAGACTTTTCTTCTATGCATTAGTCTGTTTTTAAGTTCTTATCGTAGAGGTCTCATACAGTGTTTGTTCTTTTATCACTGATCGCTTTCACTCAACATAATGTCCTTCAACTGAAACCAGGTTATGAGATGTTTCCTAAAATCATCGTTGTTATTTATCATTGGAAAAGAAGGTTTAGTTGTCCACTGATGGATAGAAAGTTCTGTGTATGTAGATGAAGACTAGTTGGTTAATTGTGGCACAAAGTTTTTCTGTGTCTTTACTGAGCTTTTTTCTAGATGATCTGTCCAATGTTGAGAGTGGAGTGTTGAAGTCTCCCACTATTATTGTGGAGTGATCTATCTCCTTTTATTTTTGAGTGTAGACAGAGTTTCTTTGACGTATTTAGGTGCTCTAATATTAGGTGCATAAACATTTAATATTGTTAAGTCCTGCTTTTGTGTTGAAACTTTCAACAATAAGTAGTGTCCATGATGGTAGATTTTACATTAAATTTGATTTTATCTGAGATTAGAATTGCTACACCTGCTCATCTTTGTTTATTGTTAGTTTGATATATATTCTTCCATCCTTTAATTTTCAGTTTGGTCATATTTTTAAGTCTAAGGTGAGTTTCTTGTAGGCAATTTATGGATGGATCATCTCTTTTGATCCAAGACGTCACCCTATGTTTGTTTACTGGGGTGTTCAGCCCATTCACATTCAATGTAATTATTGCTAGGTATGTGTTCAGTGCTGTCATCGTGACATGTTTATTTTTGTGTTGATATTTTCTGTTGTTCTTATTAATCTGTTCTGGGACATTCTTCTTTGTGAGTTGGTTTTTCACCTGTTTCAGGGTTGGTTTTGTGATTGTTGAGACTCCTGTATTACGTTCTTGATTTGATATGTTGCATCTTCATTGTGCTTTATGGCTGTGCCATGATCCCCCTTAATAAACTATGTATAAACCCACTTTTAATTACTACCAGTCTTATTAACTTCCTTTCCATCTGGAAGGACTATAACGACTGTAGTATATCCCTCGTTTTAATATGATGACATCATAGTTTTCATGATATGATCACTGGATCATTTCTGTCATTATTATAGATTTGATTGAGTTTGGAGCCTTCCCTAACTGAGTAGGTTTCTGGGTGGTTTGTCCCGTATTTTCTTCTAAAATATAAAGTTAGTGGTTTTGTTCTTCTAAGCCAAGAGATTCTTTGAGTATTTCTTGTAGCTTTGGTTTGATTTTACATAGTCTCTGAGTTTCTGTTTATCTGCAAATGTTTTGATTTCATTTTCATATTTGAAAGATAGTTTTGCAGGATATATAATTCTTGGTTGGAAATTCTTCTCCTTCAAGGCTTTGAATGTATTATGCCACTGTCTCCATGCAAGCATTTTTTCTGCTGAGAAATCCGATGAAAGCCTCTAGGGTTTCCCTCTGAATGCTAGCTTTGCTTTGAGTCTCCCAGCCTTTAAGAGTTTCTGCTTATGTTTTGTTTTGTTCAGCTTGATTATAATACATCTTGGAGCCTTTCTTTTGAGATCTGTATCGAGTGGTGTTTGATATGTATCTTTGATATCTATATTCTTTTCTTTCATAATTTTTGGGAAGTTTTCTGTCAGCAGCTCAACAACAATACTCTCTGTGTTCTCAGGTGTCTCACCCTATTCAGGAACTCCATTTAATCATAGATTGTTCCTCTTAATAGAATCCCACATGGTTCTTAATGCTTCTTCATTTTTCTTGTTTCTTTTTTCTGATTTCTCCTCATAGATGCTGGAGTCAGTAGCTCTGTCTTCCATGTCAGAAAGTCTCTTTTCCATTTGTTCCGTTCTATTTTCTTGGCTTTGAATTGAAGTTTCTATCTCTTTGATTTTGTAATTCAGCTTCTGGATTTCACAGTATTCGTGTTCTATGAGATTGAACAGCTTGCTTAATTTTCCATTTTGCTCTGCTGCACTTTGTATAAGGTCTAGGAGGACTCTCTATATAATTCTTTTGTATTCACCTTCTGATAGTTTCAGAAAGGTTTCTGTATCTGGGAAGTTCTTTGGTTCGTTCTTTTGGGGGCCTTCTGAAGCCATGGTGATTTCTTTGTTATGCTTTTATCAAGAGTTTTTTGCTGTGGGGGCATCCTGTGAGTCAATAAAGGCTGGGAGAGATGCTGTGAGGATGGACCACAGTTATTTCTCTAGGCCATCTAAAATTAAAGGTAAAAGGTATTTGACAACTTCCAAAGTCAGTCAGGTTTTCAGGTCTACAGGTCCCTCTTCACAGATGGGAAAGTAAGTACTTCTATATCCACCCCCAGCTGTTATAAACTAGTTCAAAATACAGAAAAGCTGCTGCCCTGCTAGCCTGTGCTGCTGGGCCCCAGCCATAGGCGACTCTGTATAGAATACAGCTTTTCTGCTAGAAAAGCACTCTCCTCCAGGGAGGCACTGCCTCGCAGCCTGGGAATTAGGTCCAGCTGAAGCCTCCATATGGGTAATCCACCTCCCAGTGGAACAAGATGGTGTTCCACACAAGCTCCCTGCCTGCCGCAGCACAGGTCACTCAACGGTGGAGGCAGAAAGAGAGGCCAAAAGTGCTGAGATGCACAGAGTCCAAAGCCAGGCTCTCAAATTGTGGCAATTTCACCCGCCGATCCCACCAGCAGTGCACCTGAGACCAACTGTCAGTCAAATCCCAGCTCTGCCCACCTGCTAAGACAGAGAAAAAAAAGTTAAAATGGCAAGTTACCTTCAATCCATGGAAGCCAGCACTCACTGACAGCTGGGGTCAGCAAAAGAGAGGAAGTTTTCTGTTCAGTGGTATGAAGCCCAAATTAACAGCACTACGCCATGTCCTAGGGCTCACTAGGAATCCAGAAGACTCTGTTTAGTTATCAGTTCAAGTCTAGGTTTCCAGAGGGATATAGGGAAACGTGTTTAGTCTGCGTCATGGATTGTGTCCCCCCAAAATAGGTGTAACCGTGTGGCTGGGCCATGATTCCCAGTATCTTGTGACTGTCCTCCATTTTGTGGTTTCCCTATGCTGTATGTTAAAGGATTAGGGTGGGACCTGTAAATCCCTTCATAGGATCACCTCCCTGCTCCACTATAAAGGGATTTTCCCTGGAGTATGGCTTGCCCCACCCTTAATCCTTTCATCCTGCAAGAGGTAAAAGGAAAGGGAAGAAGGCTGAGAATCGGGAACCTCTTACCATCAAGAAAGCAACACTGAGAGAAGAGTGCATCTTTCAGACTTGAGGTTCCTGTGCCAAGGTGCTCCCTGGACAAAGACTGATGCAGTACCAGACTTTCCTCCAGAGCTGACAAGGGGGAAAGCCTTCCCCTGGAGCAGACATCCTGAATTTTACTTGCAGCCTACCGGACTGTGTAAACATAAACCTTCCTTTATTAAAGCCATTAACAGGAGCCCTAGCTGACTAAAACAGTCAGCCATCTCAACTCCACCCCCAAAGTATTCTATTTTCTACTTACAAAACTAAGAGTTTTGGTGTTTTTTTGTTTTTTCTCAGTTCCCTTATTATAGTATGCTAAAGCACAGCTTCTGCCTCTCTTGTCTGTGTGGTGGTAACTGTCTGTAATTACTACAGTAATTTCTACACTTTCAGTGCTTCAAGGCAGAAAGCCTGATCAGCTCATTCTTGTGTTCCACAATACCTAAATGTGTGTCCCTTTCTAAGATCCCCAAAAAGTTTGGCAGAACAGGAATAATAATATGATTTGAGCCTCAAGCTAGTTAGTGAGGGTATAGAATCCTGAGAACCCTGGTTGTTTAGGGTGGAGTAGCTTTTCTGGACTAAGACTTTTTCCCTTTTTTAGTTACAACTGCAAATCAAGAGCCCTGTTCATCACAGATAATCTTTCCAGCCCTGACTGTGCATCGAGCTGGGCTAGAAACCAACAGGCAGAACACTGAGTGTAAGGAGCACCGACAGTCTAAATGCTACCAGCTCATATTTATTGCTGTTATACCCAAGAAGAAAGAATCCTTGGCAGTGCAATGGTTAAAGCAAATGACTGCAAAGAGAAGGGATGACACTTTGAAACCACTAGCTGTTCCACAGGAGAAAGATGTGGAGGTCTGCTTCCATAAAGATTTGCAGCCTTAGGAATCCTATGAGGTCATTATGAGTTGTAATTGACTTGACAATTTCAGGAAACAATCAGAGTTTTGGAGGGTGTCCATAGCTGCTGTGGATACAGAGGAGACACAGAAGATTCAGAGGAGAAAGGCTGAAATTCACAGGAAACGACTTGCCAAACCTTGAATATTCAACCTCTATCAGTGGCTGAAGATGAGCGTGGACAAAGGTATTTGGAGCTCCAAGAGCCTGACTTTAGAGGTATATTTCTTATTTGCCAGTCTTGGATTACTCCCTCAAAAAGTTTTTGGAGCATTGGTTCTGCATAGAATGTTCCTTTGTTTTTGGTGCTCTGTCACAAAAATGAAGGCCTTAGAATGAAGAATCATGTGTTTGCTTTTGCTCATCCAAAGACTTTATTAATAGAATTAAAAGACCACCTACAGAATGGGAAAATATATTTGGCAACTCTATGTCAGACTGACACCTGATCTCCATAATCTATAAGATACTTCAAAATGTCAATAAGAAGAAGATAAATCATCCAATTAAGCAATGGGCAAAGGAAATGGACAGACATTTCTCTAAAGAGGAGATCCAGGCAGCCAAAAAACACATGCGATCATGTTCACAATCTTTAGTTACTAAAGAAATTCAAATCACGACTACAATGAGATACCATCTCACCCCAACAAGGTTGGCCATGATCCAAAAAACACAAAACAACAAATGCTGGAGAGGCTGTGGAGAAAATGGAACTCTCCTAGACTGTTGGTGGGGTTGCAAAATGGCCCAGCCTCTTTGGAAAGCAATCTGGCGCTTCCTCAAAAAAATGGATATAGATATACCACGTGACCCAGTAATTCCACTACTTGGAATATATCCTACAGAATCAAGACCTTTCACACTAACAGACACATACACAAGAATGTTTTTCGCAGCACAGTCCACGATAGCAAAAAGATGGAATCAACCCGGATGCCCAACAACAGAGGAATGGATAGGTAAACTATGGTATATATACTCAATGGAGCATTATGCATTGATAAAGAATAATGATGATTCTAGGAAGCATCTCCTAACCTGGTTTCAACTGGAAGACATTATGTTGAATGAAAGTAGTCAGTGAAAAAAGGACAAATATTGTATGAGACCCCTATGATAAGATCTCAAAACCAGACTTATGTATAGAAGAAAAGATTCTTTGATGGCTGCAAGGGAGGGAAGGAAGAGAGGATGAGGGGAGGGTTTAGATTAGATAGTTGGTAGAAATCTGGTTGGGTGAAACTGGTGATAGCACACATTAGAAACAAGAACAATATTAAGTGGACTTCAGCATAACTTGAATACTCCTTCCATCTTAACCCAGTATTGCAAGGACAGAGTAGCTGGGGCAGAGGGCAGGTGACCGTGCTCTTAGGCAAAATCGAGGCCAATTGGCACCACCAGCATTTTGCTAAGAGGGCTTTCTGTACACCCCCATTGGTGAGTGGCGTCTGGGGTCTTAAAAGCTGCCAAGCTGCCATCTGAGGGCACAGTAAATGGTCCCAACTCAGCAGGAACGGATGCTCACTGAGGACCAAAATGACATGGGGTAAAGACAATCCAGAAGATAGAGAGACCCACATGAGTGGGTGCCTACATCGACTTAGGACTGGGAGAACTGGATGGTGCCCAGCCACCACCAGTGACAGCTGTGATGAAGCTCACTAAGTTGAGTCTCACTGGCAACACAAGAATGAAAGAGGGTGCACCCTGAAATCTCCACTAAAAGACCTCAATTGATGGTCCAGCAGCTTCGGGGTTCCCCTGGGAGCACGGCCACTGGCCCTGATGCTGCCCTTGCCCATATATCGTAATGAAGGTCCACTCTTCGGACACAAATAGATTGGACTTGGCAATGCAGAGTGACCATATATTGGTTGCACTTTATGGTCCTATACATCTATAGGGTATCATCCTGCTGATCTCTGGCTGGAGGAAGGAGAGTGAGTGGAGAGGAGGGGAAAGGAGGCTGTTGGGAGGATGAGACATGTATGGAGCAGAGAGGAATAGTGTGCTGTCACCGGGCAGGGAGAGCAGTGGGAGCTGCATATAGGTGGCCATGCAAATTTATACGGGAATGTACATTTTCACTCAGTCATAATAAAAAGTAAAAAAAGAATCACGTGTTTTTAGGTTATGGTTGAGATTTGGAGTGTACAACACTGGGACTCCATTTCACGCGAAAATAAACTCATATATCTCTGGACCTGCAGCTCAAGCAAAATTTGTATTATTGTAGCCAACCCAAGAATGCTCCCTGCCAACCTCAGTCAAAAACTTCTAAGAATATGAAGCTGTAGATTTCTGAAATTCAAACTGGATAATCTTCTGTGAATCGCATCTTCCTTCCCTTCATCTGTCTTTTGCAAGGTCTGAAAATTGGCAGTGACCTTGAGAAAGCTAGATGAGATATTTAGGGAAACAGAAAATACCTGCTTTTCCCTGCAGAATTGCTAAAATGGAAGTTGTCTTAATATTATCAGCTGTCAGGAATGGAAGGATTGCTTTTTGTTTCACAAGAAATATTCAAGATAAAGAACTTAAATGCATAGAAGTGATAAAATAAAAATGGTTTGAAATGGAAAAAAGCAAACATTTGAGCTATGCCTCTGAAATGTGCCCGCAAAACATTGTTACTCTCAAAGTTCAAAGTTCACAGAAGAGTGGAAATTTATACCACAGAAAAGAATAGCGTGCATCTTTTGTAGAAAATGACATCGATGGCATTATACAGATTGTTTGACTGAGCTGTATTTTACTATAGCAGATGATAAGTAATTTATCTACATTGTGGGCATATTGTTAGGAATTCATCACACAAAATGTATCATAGATCTTCTTTTCACCTTTTCATGTTTGAAGAATGAAGGTACTCCATTCTAATCCCTTTAAGGTCCTGCAAGGTATCATACATCAGCCATTCCATTTGAAATGAATTATTTTGATAGAAGGATTAATTATATACAGGACCATTGATTTTAATATAAATGACTGTAATAGAATGTGTGAGGCTGAATTTGTAAAAGGTTTGAATTATGGTAAAAGTCTGAAATGAAATGATGAAGAAGTCAATAAAATTATTTTGACTTAATTCATAAATATTTTAGGTTGATCCCTGAATTGAAATTATTAGCAAACCCTCCCTACTAGCATACTATAAGGTTGAGCACCATTTGGGAGACAGAACAATGTTTAAATCATTAAGAGGGAAGGTTTGGGACCAGACCAGACTTGTCAAATAATTATTTAGTTAAATACCAAATTAAGCAAACAAACAAACCAAAAAAAACCTATTGCTGCTGAATCAATTCTGACGCATAGCAATCCTATAGGACACAGTAGAATTGTCCCATATGGCTTCCAAAGAGTGGCTGAAGGATTTGAACTGCTGATATTTTGGCTAGCAGCAAAGCTCTTTACCACTGTGTCACCAGGGCCCATTTGTTTAAATAGTCTTTCAAACAAACAAAATACTCTTTGCTGTCAGTTAGATTCTGACTCACCAAAACTCTGTAGGACAGAGTAGAATCACCCCATAGAACTCTCAAGGAGTGCCTGGAGGATCAAAACTGCTCACCTTTTGGCAAGCAGTCATAGCACTTAACCATTGTGCCACTAGGTTTTATATATAAACATATGCATTTGTATACACACACATACACACACACATATGTACACATATTGTACACGTATATGTGTTCTCAGTCTTCCATATTTTTTTTCCTGCATGATGTGATGACATATGGCTGTTCGACAAGTCCTATTGCTACTTGCCCCTCAAGCTGACTCCAATTCTCAGCTGTCTTTTATGTAACAGTAGGAGATGTAATCTTGTCCTAAGCCACCTTTCATGAAGCCCTGGTGATGAAATGATTAAGAGTTGGGCTGCTAACTGAAAGGTAAATTATTTGAACCCACCAGCCACTGTATGAAAGAAAAGATCTGGAGATCTGCTTCTGTAAAGATTACAGCATAGGAAACCTTACAGGGCAGTTGTACAAGGTCTGCCAAGTAAGTTTGCAAACTCACCCTAAGAAAAGTGCCACATACCTTGTTACTGAATATTGCTACTATCACCTTCCCCACAGGAAGCTGTGCACTAACACTAGCATCTGGTCCACCCTTCAAAGCAATTTTGGAACTCTTTCTGGAATGGCCATCAGAGCTGTGGTCATATTATACTTGATGTCCCAGATGTAATCAAAATGTTTTCCTTTATCTTTGAGTAACGAAAAAAGTCTTTGAGGTCCAAATCAAGTGAGTAGGGAGGGTGTTCCAACACAATTATTTGCTTACTGGCTAAAAACTCCACAGACAAGTGTACAATTAAGTTTGTGAACTTGCCACGGTGCCACCATGCACAATGGTCATTCCAGAAAGAGTTCCAAAACTGCTTTGAATAGTGGACTAGGCTCTGGCATCAGTGCCTAGTATCCAGAGGAGAGTAATTTGAAGGTGATTGTAGTGATATTCAGCAATGAGTTATGCAGCACTGAGAACAATTAAGTTTGCAGATGTAATTGTTGATCCTTGTGCTCTCTCTTATAAGATCCGTATGAGTCAGAATCAGTTTGATGGCACACAACAAAAAAACAGCTTACAGAGATGTATGTCTTATTTATTTTGTGCTGTTCTAACAGAAATACCATAAGTGAATGACTTTAACCAAAAGAAATTTATTTTCTCACAGTCTCAGAGGCTAAAATTCACAGTGCCAGCTCCAGGCGGATACTTTCTATCTCTGTGGGCTCTGGGAGACAGTTCTTGTCATCAATCTTCCTCTGATCTAGAGGCTTTTCAGTTTGGGGATCTGGGTCCAAAAGATATGCTCCTGGCTCTTCTTTCTTGGCAATAACAAGGTTCTCCTATCTGTCTGCTTGCTTCCCTCTTTTATATCTCCAAGTAGATTGACTTAAAACACAACTTAATCGTGTAGATTTGAGTCCTGTCTCATTAACATAACTGTTTGTACTCCTGCCTTGTTAACATCATAGAAGCAGGATTTACAGTGCATAAGAAAATCACATCATTACAAAATGGTATACAATCATACAATACTGGGAATCATGCCCTAGCCACTTTGACACATATTTCAGGGGGACCCAATTCATCTGTGACAGTATGTTTGAGCCCATTCTTTTGGCCGTTGTGTCAATTCATCTTGTGGAGGGTTTTCTTCATTTTCGCTGATCCCCTATTATACCCGCCGTCAAGTCTTTCATGGTGATGGATCAAAGTGAGCTATTTGAAGTTTCATGATCCTTGCTTCTAAGGAGCAGTCTGGTTATATTTCTTCTAATGCTGAGTTGTTTCTTCTCTGACAGTCCACGATATATTGTTTAATTTCTATGGGGTGTAGGTTTTATGTTCCTCACTTAACAGTTTAGATGACAAAAACTATACAAGATATGCTCACCAAATACTACAAAATATTCTTGAGAGAAACTGAAGATAATACAAATAAATAGAGCAGTGTACTACATTTATGAATTGGAAGACTAAATATTATTAAGATAGCAATTCTTCCCTAACTGACCTATAGATAGAGTGAAGTTTGAACTACAATATCAGCAAGCTACTTTTGAGCAGCAATTAAGAAACAGATTTCAAACTTTTTATGTGAGAAATTAAAGGATATAGTAGAGGCTCTGCAGATTTAAAAAAAAAACAAGAAACAAAAAAGAACAAAGCAGGAAAAGTTACATTATGCAATGTAGACTTATTATGAAGGCATAATAACGAAAACAATGGTATTTCATACAATGGTATGTATGTATTTCATACAATGGTATGAAATAGACAGATCATTGAAACAGACTACAGATCCAGACCCCAGCCTGTCTGTCAGTTTGTCCCGCTGTGGGGGCTGGAAGCTAGGCCACCAGTATTCAGAAACTATCAGGGTCACCCATCACAGTCAGATTTCAGCTGGGCTTCCAGACTAAGACAGACTAGGAAGAAAGACCTGACAGTCTACTTCTGAAAAGCATCAGCCAGTGAATATATGAATAGTAGTGGAACATTGTCAGATACAGTGCTGGAAAATGAGCACCCCTCCCTCCACCCCAGGTTGGAAAGCACTCGAAAAACGACTGTGGAAGAGCTGTGTTTTAGTCAGCTAGGACGGCTCTAACAGAAATACCGCAGAATGGATGGCTTTAACAAAGGAAAGTTTATTCTTTCACAGTCCGGTAGGCTACGAGTCCAAATTCAGGATGTCTGCTCCAGGGGAAGGTTCTCCCCCTTGTCACCTCTGGAGGAAAGTCCAATATTGTATCAGTCTTTGTCCAGGGAGCATCTTGGCACAGGAACCTCGGCTCTGAAGGATGCATTTTTCTCCTGGTGCTGCTTGCTTGATGGTGTGAGATTCCCAATTCTCTGCCTGCTTCTCTCTCCTTTTATATCTTGCAGGATGAAAGGATTAAGAGTGGGGCAAGCACACTTCAGGGAAACTCCCTTTACAGGGGAGCAGGCAGGTGATCTTATAAAGGGATTTACAATCCCACCCTAATCCTTTAACATATAGTATAGGAAAACCACAAAGTGGAGGACAGTCACAAGATACTGGGAATCATGGCCTAGCCGCACAGTTACACCTATTTTCGGGGGGACACAATTGAATCCATGGCATCCTGTGTCCTCAAAGTAGACTTGACCTTAATGATGTAGACAGAGTAAAGCCTTCAGACCTTCACTTGTTGATGTGGCAGAACTCAGAATAAGAAGAAACAGCTTCAGACATTCATTAATAATCAGAACATGGAATGTACAAAATACACAATTAGGAAAATTGGAAATCATCAAAAATGAATGAAACGCATAACGGCATCCTGGGCAATGGTGAGCTGAAATGGACCAGTGCTGGCCATTTTGAATCAGACAATCTTATGGCCTGCTGCATCAGGAATGAAAACTTGAAGTGGAATTGTGTTCACCATCAAAAGAAACTCTTCAAGATCTGTCCTGAAGTACAATGCTGTCAGTGATAGGATAATATCCATACGCCTACAAGGAAAGGTTAATACAATTATTATTCAAATTTACCCACCAAGTACCAAAGCCAAAGATGAAGAAATTGAAGATTTTCACCATCTTCTGCGTTCTGACATTGATTCAGTGTATAATTGGGATGCATTGATAATTACTGGTGACAGGCATGTGAAAGTTGCAAACAAAGTTAATGGATCAGTAGTTGGAAAATACGGCCTCAGTGATAGAAATGATGCCTGAGATTGCATGACTGGATTTTGCAACAGCAATGACTTCTTCATAGTAAATTTTTTTTTCCACCAACAGAAATGGTGACTGTACACATGGATCTCACCAGATGGAATACACAGGAGACAAATCAACTATATCTGTAGAAAGAGATAATGGAAAAGCTCCGTATTAGCAGTCAGAAAAAGACCAGGTACTGACTGGTGGCACATACCACAACTGTTCTGCTCACATGCAAGGTCAAATTAAAACTGAAGAAAATTAGAACAAGAACACAAGAGCCAAGGTAGGATCTTGAGTATGTCCCACCTGAGTTTAGAGAGCTTCTCAAGAACAGATTTGATGTGTTGAACACTAATGATGGAAGACCTGATGAGTTGTTGAATGGTATCAAAGACATCATCCATAAAGAGAGCACGAGGTCATTAAAAAGAGAAGATAAAAAGAAAGACCAAACTGGAAGTAAGAAAAGACTTTGAAACTTGCTCTTGAATGTCAAGTAGCTAATGCAAAAGGAAGGAACAATGAAATAAAAGAATTGAACAGAAGATTTCAAGTGGTAGATGGAGAAGACAAAGTAAGTCATTATAATGACTTGTGTAAAGAGCTGGAGATAGAAAATCAAAAGGAAAGAATACATTCTGCGTTTCTCAAGCTGGAAGAACTGAAGAAAAAATTCAAGCCTTGAATTGCAGTAGTGAAGGATTCCAGAGTGAAGACACTAAATGACTCAGGAAACACCCAGAGACGGTTAAAGAAATACAGAGAATCATTATAACACAAAGAGCTAGTCAACGTTCAACCATTTCAAGAGGTTCCATATGATTAGGAACTGATGGTACTGAAGGAAGAATTTGAAGCTGCAAAGAAGGCATTGGCAAAAAACAAGGCTCCAGGAAAGGAAGGAATATAAACGGAGATATTTCAACAAAGGGATGCAGTGCAGGAAGTGCTCACTCATCTATGCCAAGAAACTTAGAGGGCAACTACCTGGCCGACTGACCGGAAGAGATCTATGTTTATGTCCGTTCCCAACTAAGGTGATCCAAGTGAATGCAGAAATTATAGAACGATATCATTAATATCACACACTAGTAATATTTTGCTTGATATCCTTCAAAAGTGACTGCAACAGTATATTGACAGGAAACTTCCAGAAGTTCAAGCAAGATTCAGAAGAGGATGTGCACCTGGGGATATCAACACTTATGTCAAGTGAATTGTGGCTGAAACCTGAGAATACCAGAAAAACTTTTAACTGTGTTTCATTGACTATGCAAAGGCATTCTACTGTGTGGACCATAACAAATTATGGCTAACATTGCAGAGATTGGGAATTCTGGAACATTTCATTGTGCTCTTAAGGAATCTGTATGTGGATCAGGAGGCAGTTGTGTGAACAGAGCAAGGAGACGCCGCATGATTTAAAGTCAGCAAAGGTGTACATCAAAGGTGTATCCTTTCATCGTATCTTTTCAACCTGTATGCCAAGAAAATAATCTGTGAAGCTGGATTATATGAAAAAGAATGAGCACCAGGATTGGAGGAAGATTCACAATCTGCATTGTGTACATGACACAATCTTGCTTGCTGTAAATGAAGAGGATTTGAAACACTTACTGATGGAGATCAAAGACCGCAGCCTTCAGTATGCATTGCACCTCAACAAAAAGAAAACAAAAATCCTCACAACGGTACTAGTAAGCAACACTGTCATAAATGGAGAAAGGATTGAGGTTGTCAAGGATTTCATTTTACTTGGGTCCACAATCAACACCCATGGAAATAGCAGTCATGAAATCAAAAGATGCATTGCACTGTGAAAATTTGCTGAAATGGACCTCTGTAAAGTGTTAAAAGGTTTAAGATGTCGCCTTGGAGACTAAAGTGTGGCTGACACAAGCTGTGGTATTGTCAGTTATGTCCTATTTATGGGAAAGCTGGACAATGAATAAGAAAGTGAGAAGAAGAATTGATGCCTTTGAATTGTGGTGATGGAGAAGAATATTGACTGCTCTATGGACTGCCAAAAGAACAAATCTGTTGTGGAGGAAGTACAACCAAAATCCTCCTCGGAAGGAGAGATCATGAGACTGTGTCTTACATACTTTGGACATGTTGTCAGGAGGAATCAGTCTCTAGAGAAGGTTGGTATTTATATTTGGTAAGTAGAGAATCAGTGAAAAAGAAGATTGCCCTCAATGAGATGGATTGACACAATGGGCTGCAACAGTGGGCTTGAACATAAAAACAATTGTAGGCATGGCTCAAGGCTGGGAACTATGTTATTCCATTGTGCATAGGGATGCTATGACTAGAAACTGACTGGATGGCACCTAACAACAACAACAAGAAACCCAGAAACAGACACAGGAATACTCAAAAGATTTTTTTGTGTGTGTGATTAAGTGGAAGTATACAATCCAAATAATGCCTACCTTTCTGTAGCTCCTTCTGCTCTGCTTGCCCAGTGACAGCACATTCCTCTTTTCACTCTATATTTCTCGTATCCTCCCAACAATCTCCTGTCCCTACCTCTTAACCCTCTTCTTCCTATCCAGAAAGAGACCAATAGGACACCATACAACCATAGAGTACACAACCATAAGTGCATACAACCACAGAGGCCATAAACCATGTGGTCACGTTGTGTCCCCAAGTCCAGTCCATTTTGGTCCAAAGAGTTGACCTCAGTAGTGTTTTCTGGGCAGGGACAGCAGCAGGTCCAGGAGCCCAGGGGACCCCCCCCCCCCCCCGGGGATCAGACCAACAATTGTGGCCTTTTGGTAGAGTTCTTGAGCTGCACTCCTATTTTTCTCATGTTGCCGCAGGGACTCAACATAGTGTGCCCCATCACAGCTGCCTTCGGTGGTGGCCAGGCACCATCTGGTTCTTGTGGTCACAAGCTGATACAGTTTCCCATTCACATGGCTCCTTCTGTCTCCTGGGCTCTTTTTCCCTCATGTCTTTGTTGTTCTCGATGATCATCTGTTCTGAACGAGATGGGACCAGTTGTGTACCTCAGACGGTAGCTTGCTAGGTTTTAAGACCCCAGATGCCACTCTCCAATATGGGGTGCAGAAGACTCTTAGCAGTAGGTTAGTTATTCCAATTGATCTCAATGTCCCCTGAGAGCATGGTCCCCAGAGTCCACCCCTGCTACTCTATACTTGCAGTATTGGATTGAGATTAGAAGTGTTTTCAGTTTATGATGAAGTCCAGTTAAGTTGATCTACTTTCTATTGTGTGCTGTCACTGCTTTCACCTAACCAAATTTCTATCAACTATCTAATCTATGACCAACACTTGCCCTCCCTCTCCACTCTTGTAGCCATCAAAGAGTCTCTTCTTATGTATGTAAGTCTATTTTTAAGTCCTTGTAGGAGGGGTTTCAAACAATATTCGTCCATCTGCTGCTGACTGTTTTCACTCAGCATAACATCTTCTAGATTAAACCAGGTTATGAGATGCTTCCTAAAATCATCAGTGTTCTTTATCATTGAGTAGTGTTCCATTGAGTATATGCACTATAGTTTGTTTATCCATTCATCTGTTGATGGACATCTGGGTTAATTCCATAATTTGCTATTGTGGACTGTGCTGCAATAAACATTTGTGTTCATGTATCTGTTTGTGTGACAGCCTTTGTTTATGTAGGATATATTCCGAGCAGTGGGATTACTAGATGAAATGATATATCTATTTCCAGCTTTTTAAAGAAGTGAGAGATTGCTTTCCAAGAGATTGTACTATTTTGCAATCCCACCAGCAGTGTAGGAGAGTTCCCATCTCTCCATAGCCTCTCTAGCATTTGTTGTTTTGTGATTTGGGATCATGGTCAACCCTGTTGGAGTGAGTTATCTCACTGTAGTGTTAATTTGGATTTCTCTGATAATTAATGATCATGAGCATTTCTTCATTTGTCTTTTGGCTATCTGGATGCCCTTTTTGGTAAAATGCCTGTCCATCTCCTTTGCCCGTAGCTTCACTGGGTTATTTACTTTTCTCATGTTGATATTTTGCAGTATTTTGTAGATTATGGAGATCAGATATAGGTCTGACATGTAGTTTCTAAATATTTTTTTCCATTCTGTAGGTGGGCTTTTTAACTCTTTTAGCAAAAGTCTTTGATTCTTAGTAGTTCCCATTTATCTATTTTCTCTTCTGTTGATTGTGCTCTGTCAGTTTTTGAAGTCTGTCTAAGCTGTGTATTAGAACTTCCATTGTTGACCCTATTTTTTCTTGTGTGTTCTTTATCATTTTAGGTTTGATACTTAGGTCTTTGATCCATTTTGAGTTAGTTTTTGTGAAAGGTGGGAGATACAGATCTTTTTTTCAGCAGATGGGTATCCAATTTGCCAACACCATTTGTTACAGAGACTTTAACATTATTACACAATGTTATTACCCTAGTTTATAATTTTAGGGCCTTTGTTGAATATCAGCTGTTCACAAAAGGATGATGGCATATCTGGAGTTTCAACTCTGTTCTATTGGTCTATATGCCTCTTTTTGTACCAGTACTGGGCTGTTTTGACTACTGTGGCAGTAGGTTGCATAGTGAGAGGTCTCCCACTGTGTTCCTCTTCTTCCATAATGCTTTACTTATTGGGATTTCTTCCCTTTCCAAGTAAAGCTGATTATTTGTTTCTCCATCTCACTAAAAAATGACACTAGAATTTGTATTGGGATTGCATTGTATATGTAGATTGCTTTGGACAAAGTAGACATTTTTACAACTTTATGTCTTCCTATCCATGATCAGGGTAGGTTTCTCCATTTATGTAAGTCTCTTTTGGTTTCTTGCAGTAAGGTCTTGCAGTTCTCTCTATATAGGTCTCTTATTTCTCCAGTTAGATTTATTCCTAGGTCAAATACTCTCTAGTAGATTTTTAACAAAGTTATCAATTGTTAGTTGTTAGGTGTCATCTGGTCTGTTGGGACTCACAACAATCATATATAAAACACAACAAAATAGTGCCTGGTCCAGGACCATCCTTATAATGATTGTTTTGCTAGAGACATTGTTACAGCCACTGTCTTCCTCCTTTTCACCGATGCTCTATTTCACTAAGCATAATGTCTGCCATGGATTAAATTGTGTTCCCTAAAAAATCTATAGCAATTTGTCTGGGCCGTAATTCCTGGTGTTGTGTGATGTTCCTCTGTGTTGGAATTCCTACCTCTGTGGTGGATAGGTGGCAGTTGTGTTGGTAGAGCAAGACTCAATATGTAAGCGTGTTTTGTGCCTTGAAGTGCTCTCTTGAAATATAAAGGAGAGGAGCTAGCAGAGACATTTGGGGACCTCATACCACCAAAAAGTAGTGCTTGGAGCTGAGAGCATCCTTTGGAAAGAACTGAGTTCACTGTGCCTCAGAAGCTTCCAGTTTAGAGGAATATTGATGACAAGGACCTTCCTTCAGTGCCAGCAAGGAAAGCCTTCCCTGGAGCAGACACCCTGAATTTGGACTTTTAGCTTACTGGACTGTCACAAAATAAAAAATTTCTCTTTTTAAAGCCATTCACTTGTGGTAATTCTGCTAAAGCAGCACTAGATAAATAAAGCAATGTCCTTTTCCAGGACTGGTCCCTTCTAGTAACATTTCCAAAGTATGCAAGGCAAGGTCTTGTGATCCTTGCTTCTACTGAGCATTCCGGCTGTGTATCTTCAGAAACAGATTTGTCCATTTTTTGACAGTTCATGGTATGTTCAGTATTTGTCACCAACACCATAATTCAAAGGCATCAACTCTTCTTTTGTTTTTCTTATTTGTAGTCCAACTTCTACTTGCATATAAGGCAATTGAAAACACCATAGTTTGTTACAAGTGCATCCTAGCCCTTAAAGTGACATCTTTGTTATTGTTGTTTATAGCACTTTAAAGGGGTCTTTTTCAGCAGACTTGACCAATACAATGAGTTATTCGATTTCTTTTGATCTAGAATGACACTCGGTGTCTCTTTACTGGAGCATTCAGTCCATTCACATTCAATGTAATTATTGATAGGTATGTGTTCACTGCTGCCATTGTGATATGTTTATTTTTATGTTGATGTTTTCTCTGTTGTTTTTATTAGTCTGTTCTGAGACACTCTTTTTTGTGAGTTGATTTTTCACCTTATTCAGAGCTGGATTTATAGTTGTTGAGACTCATGTGTTAGATTTCTTAAATGGTATGATACATCTTTGTTGTGCTTTACAGCTGCCCCTATGAACCCCCTTAATAAACTATTTATAAACCCAATTTTAATTACTACCAGTCTTGTCGTCTTCCTCTCCATCTGGGAGGACTATAACGACTGTAGTACTTCCCTCTTTTTATTAAGATGACACCATAGTTTTCATGATGATCACTGGATTGCTTCTTTCCATATCAAAGCTGTGATTTACTTTGGAGCCTTCCCTAAATGAGTATTGAGTAGTGTGTAGTTCTAAAATATAAAGTGAGTGGTTTTGTTCTTCTAAGCCAAAGCCAAGAACTTCTTTCAGTAATTCTTGTAGTTTGGGTTTGGTTTTTACAAAGTCTCTGAGTTTCTGTTTATCTGGGAATGTCTTAATTTCATTTTCGTATTTGAAAGACAGTTTTGCAGGATATATAATTCTTGATTGGAAGTTCTTCTCCTTCAAGACTTTGAAAGTGTCATGCCACTGTCTCCGTGCCAGCATGGTTTCTGCTGAGAAATCTGAAGAGAGCCTACAGGGTTTCCCTCTGAATGTTAGCTTTGCCTTGAGTCTTGCTGGCTTTAAGAGTTGCTGCTTATGTTTCATTTTGTTAAGCTTGATTATAATATGTCTCGGAGTCTTTCTTTTGAGATCTATATTGGGTGGCATACGATATGCATCTGAGATGTCTATATTCTCTTCCTTCATGATTTCTGGGAAGTTTTCTTTCAGCAGCTCAGCAACAATACTCTCTGTGTTCTCAGATGTCTCACCCTGTTCAGGGACTCCAATTAATTGAAGGTTGTTCCTCTTAATAGAGTCCCACATGCTTCTTAATGTTTCTTCATTTTTCTTGTTTCTTTTTTCTGATTTCTGCTTATAGACGCTGGCATCAGTAGCTCTGTCTTCCAAGTCAGAAATTCTTTTTTCCATTTGTTCCATTCTGTTTTCTTGGCTTTGCATGGAAGTTTCTATGTCTTTGATTTTCTTCTTAATCTGTTGGATTTCAGAGTACTGGTGTTCCATCAGATCGAACAACTTGCTTAATTTTTCACTTTGTTCTGCTGCATTTTGTATAAGGTCTAGAAGGGCTCTGTATATAATCAATTTGTATTCACCTCCTGATGCTTTCATAAAAGTTTCTTCATCTGGAAAACTCCTTGGTTGCTTTGTTTGGGAGCCTTCTGAAGCCATGAGTGATTGCTTGTATGCCACAATTGTCTGTTGCTTTTTGGGTCCCATGTGAGTATATAGAGGCTGGAAGAGGTACTGTGAGGAAGGATTGCAAATGTTTCTCTAGGCTGTCTTCAAATGTAAAGCAAAAGGTATCTGACCAGTTCACAAGTCAGTTAGGTTTTCAGGTGTAGAGGTCCCTCTTCTCATCTGACAAAGTAAGCACCACTATATCGAACCCCAGATGATAACAAACTAGTACAGAATACAGCACTGCTAGTGCCCTGGTGGCCTCTGCTGACAGGGCCTAGCCTTAGCCAACACTGCGTCGAGTACTGGTTTTGTGATAGAAAAGCGCTCTCCTGTGGGCAGGCTCTGGCTCTGAAGCTAAGAATTAGGTCCAGCTGCGGCCACTGTACCCAAGATGGCGTCCTCCACACAGGCAGCAGACAGGGGGGCTAAAGATGCCCAGAGGCAGCGATTCCTCTGCTTCTATTGCAGGGCCCCCAATGTAGGCAGCACTATGCAAAATCACTACTTTTCTGATGGAGAAGCACTGTCCCGTTTGCAGGCGCTGGCTCCCAGGCTAAGAACGAGGTCCCGCTAAAATCTCGGTACCAACATGGCGTCCCGCACCCTGACCACGGAGCTCCGCACAAACCCCGCTGAGGCAGCTACAAAACGAAAGGCTCAAAGTGTCTAGAATAACAGAGTCCCGAGCCTGGCTCTCAGAACATGGGAATTTCGCCTGCCTATCCCCCCAGCAGCGCATCTGTGTCCAGCCGCTGGGCAAGGCCCAGCTCCGCCCGCCAGCCGAGACCGAGGAAAAAAAAGTCAAAACGGTGTGTTTACCTTCCGTCAGTGAGAGCCGGGGCTATCCAGGAGCGGGAGTCAGCGAAAGAGAGGAGATTTTTCCCTGAATGGTATAAAGTCCCAATTAACAGCTCTGTGCCGTGTCCTGAGGCTGATTAGGTGATCAGAAGGCTCTATTTGATTGTCAATTCAGGTCTTGGTTTCCAGAGGGATAGAAGGAGACGTGGGCTTAGTCCGCCAGCTTGACTCCGCCTCCTCGATTTCTTGAGTATTGCTTTCATGGGCATTGATTATGGGTCCAGATAAAATGAAATCCTAAACAACCTCATTCTTTTCACTGCTTATCGTGATTTTGCTTATTGGTCCAGTTGTGAGGACTTTTGTTTCCTTTATGGTGAAGTGTAATCCATACTGAAGGCTGTAATCTTTGATCTTTATCAGTATGTGCTTCATATCCTCTTAATTTTCAGCAAGTAAGGCTGTATCATCTGCATAAAGCAGGTCATTAATGAGTCTTGCTCCAACCCTGATGCTGAATTCTTCTTTATATAGTCCAATTTCTTGGATTATTTACTCAGCATTCAGATTGCGTAAGTGCAGTGAAAGGATACAATCCTGAGGCATACTTCTCTTGACTTTAAATCCTATAGTAGTATTCTCTTGTTCTGTTTACAGGATTGCATATTGGTCTACATACAAGTTCCTATGAGCACAATTAAGTGTTCTGGAATTCCCATCCTTCCAATGATATCCATAATTTGTTATGATCCACACTTTTGAATGCCTTTGCATAATCAAAAAAAAACAGGTAAATATCTTTCTGATTTTCTCTGCTTCCAGTCAAGATTCATCAGATACCCACAGTGATATCCCTAGTTTTCCATCCTCTTATGAATCCAACTTGAATTTATGGCAATTCCCTGTTGATATACTGCTTGCAATTGCTCTTGAATGATCTTCAGAAAAAAATTACTTGTGTCTGATAGTATTGATACTGTTTAATAATTTATGACAGGTCATCTTTCTTTGCAATGAGTACAAATATGGATCTCTTCCAGTTGTTTGGCCATGTAGCCGTCTTCCAAACTCTTGACATAGATGAGTGAATGCTTCCAGTCTTGCATCTGTTTGTTGAAACGTTGCAGTTGATATCCCATAAATCCCTAGAGCCTTGTTTTTTGCCAGTATCTACAGCACAGTTTGGACCTCTTCTTTCAGTATCATTGGTTCTTGGTCATATACAACCTCCTGAAATAATGGAACATTGACAGTTTCTTCTTGGTACAGTGACTGTAGTCCTCCATCTTCTTTTGATGTTGCCTGTATCATTTAATATCTTTTCCTATGAACATCTTCAGTATTGCAACTTGAGGCTTGAATTTTTTCTTCAGCTATTTAAGCTTGAAAAATACTGAGTGTGTTCTTTACTTTTGGTTTCCTATCTCCAGGTCTTTGCACATGTCATTATAATACTTCATCTTTTCAACTTGCCCTTTATAAAATTCTATTCAGCTCTTTTACTTCATCATTTCCTTTGCTTTCACTACTCTATGCTCAAGAGCAACTTTTAGACTCTTTCCTGACATCCATTTTTGTCTTTTATTACTTTTCTGTCTTTTTAATGATTTCTTGTTTTCGCCATGTCCTTGACACTTATGTGTCCTTGATGTCATTCTACAACTTGTCTGGTATTTAGTCATTTATGTTCGGTATATCAAATCTATTCTTGAGATGGGCTGTAAATTCACTCAGGAGGTAATTGAGCTTGTATGTTTATTCTCATAGGTTCTCTAATTTTCCTCAACTTCAGTTTGAACTTTCATATGCAGAATTAATTGTCTGTTCTACAGTTGGCCTCTGGCCTTGTTTTGACTGATAATACTGAGCTTTTCCATCATCTCTTTTCACAGATGTTGTTGATTTGATTCCTGTATATTCTATCTGGTGAGATCCACATGTATAGTTGCCTTTTAAGTTGTAAAAATACATATATTTGTAATGAAGAAGTTGTTAGTCTTGCAAAGTTTATCATCTGATCTCCAATGTTGTTTCTATTACCGAGACAGTATTTTCCAAGTACAATCCACCTTTGTTTCCTACTTTTATGTCTCAATCATCAATAATTTATCAATGCATCCTGATTACGTGTTTGATCAATCTCTTAGAATGCAGAATTCTGTAAAAATCTTCAATTTCTTCATCTTTGGGCTTAGTAGTTGGCACATAAATTTAAATAACAGTGAGATTATCTTGTCTTTCCTTGATGGATAGTGTCTTATTACTGGCAACATTGTACTTCAGGGCAGAAATTTTCTTTTTGACAATGAATGCAGCACCCTTTCTCTTTGACTTGCCGTTCCCAGTATAGCAATCCATAAGATTTTCTGATTGAAAACGGCCAGTGCTAGTCCCTTTCAGCTCATTAATGCCGAGGATAGTGATGTGATAGTTTATGTGTTCCATTTTATTTTTGATGATTTTGAGTTTTCTTAAATTCATACTTTAAACATTCCACATTCTGATTATTAACGAAAGTTTGCAGCTGTTTTTTCTTATTTTGAGTTATGGCATATCAACAAATGATGGTCTCAATACTCTTGATTCCATCCACGTCATTGAGGTTGACTCTGCTTAGAATCGGCTATTCTTTGTATTTTGAGTGCTTTCCAATCTGAGGAGCTTGTCTTTCGGTACTGTATGAGACAGTGTTCTACAGCTATTCATAAGGTTTTCACAGGCCAGTTTTTTTCATACATAGACTACAAGGACCTTCTTCTCAATCTATTTTATTCTGGAAGCTCATCTGAAACTTGGCAAAAAAAGGTGATCCTACTAGTATTTGAAATACCCATGGAAAAGCTTCTGGTATCACAGCAACATGTAAGCCACTAACACTACAACAAACTGACAGACAAGTGGTAGATGGTGGCAGTTAAAAAAGAAAATCTTTTCAATGAATTGTGTTAGGCGGTTGGACAAACATGAACCAAAAAAGAAAACTTAATCCTTATTCCTTTGCTGACACAGAAATGCACACAAAACTATGAGCTATAAAGCTACTATGAAGACAATTTAGGAGATAGTCTTGGGTTTGGCAAAGATTTTGTAAGGACACAGAAAACTAAAACTCTAAAAGAAAAAAAATTACAAAGTATAACCATCTGTTTACTCACAGTAAAACTCACATATATTGAAATGCACAGGTCTAAAGTGTTCAATGTGGTGGCTTTTGACAGTTGTATATGTCCATTTAACCACAACTCAATCAAGAAAGGACATTTCTGTCACCCCCACAAAGTTTGTTATGTACCCTTCCAGTCAGTCTTTACTACATGTAAGCAACAACTGTTCTGATTTCTATCACTGTGGATCAGGTCTTAAATATTATATGAATGGAAGCATACCATATATACTCTTTTCTTTTTTACTCCATTGGTTCATTATATTGTTTTTTAGATTCAACTATGTTGTCATCTACATAAATAAAACATTATTTTTATTTGCTGAATGTTTTCCATTATGTAAATAAACTGCAATTTGTTTATCGGTCTCAGTTATGAGGGAAAAGTAGCAACAAATATTCACATACAAGTATTTTTAGGGACATATGTTTTTATTTCTTTTGGGTAAATTACATAGGAGAGGAATTTCTGAGCCACAGGACAGGCATATATAAGTTATAAGAAACTGACAAACAGTTTTCTGAAGTGGTTGTACCCTTTTACACTACCAATGACAATATATGAGAGTTTCAGTTGCTGTCTATTCTCCACTAGGTTTATAAATTATTATTTTATTATTCTCTCTTCTTTTTCCTCTACAATTTGTCAGTCTTTAACTCTTGCCACCTAAATTAAAAAAGAATCCATAATGATTGAGTTGATTTCAACTCCTAGCAATCCTACAGCATAGAGTTGAACTGCCCTATAGGGTTTCTAAAGAGTGTCAGATGGATTCGGACTGCCAACGTTTTGGTTAGCTGGTGAGCTCTTAAGCACTGTGCTACCAGGGCTCCTGTGCCATTCTAGTGGATGTGAAACATATTTCATTGTGATTTTAATTTGTACTTTACCATTAGTAAAGGCAATGAGCACTTTTTCATGAGTTTATTGTCTCTTTTGGGAAGTGGTTGAAGTCTTTTTTCCATTTAGAAAAAAAAAGTGTTTCTTTCTGTTATTGAGTTATATAGCTTTGTGTGTGTAAGTGTGTGTATGTTTGTGTGTGTGTGTATGTGCGTGTGTGCATGTGATTGAGTGAAAGTAGTATACAATCCAAGTTAAATTTGTGTGCCTGCCTATCTGCAGTTCCCTCTGGTCTCCTTGGCCAGTGACACCACACTCTTTATTTCTGTTCTATACGTGTCATATCCTGCTAACAATCTCCTATCCCCTCCTCTTCACCCTCTCCTCTCCCTTCAAGAAGAGGTCAGTAGGACGGCATCCTGTAGATACATAGAACCCTAAAGTGGACACACCATATGGTCATCTTATGTCCCCGAGTCCATTCCTGTCTGAAGAGTTGACTTCAGTAATGAATAACTATCAGGGACAGCAGCAGGTCTAGGTGCCATGCTCTCAGGGGAAGTCTTGGGTGATTGGACAATCAGTTGTGGTCTTTTAGGGGAGTTCTTGAGGTGCACCCTGAGTTACAGAGTTTTTGTAAGAAAGTATATTCTAGATACAAGTCATTTGTCTGGTATACATATTGCTAATATTGTCTTCCATTCTTAACTTACTTTTCTATTTTTTAATGTGTTCAAGGTGGTATATGTTTTATTTTGATGAGGCCTATCTTATAATTTTAATTACATGATTAGTGCTTTTCACATTACCTTTAAGAAATCATTGTCTATTCCAGAGATCTGAAGATATACTCAAGTTTTTGTCTAGAAGCTTTGCTGTTTTTGTCTAGAAGCTTTGCTGTTTTTGTTTTCACTATTTGGTCTATGAGTGGCCTGAATTAATTTTGTGTATAGTGTGATGTAAGGTTCACAATTTATTTTTTTCTGTACATACATCTGGTTGTCTCAGCACTATTTGTGGAAAAGAATTTCCTTTCTCCACTGAATTGTCCTCATGCATTTTTTGCTGTATCAGGAAGAAAGGAAACATATCATGGGAATACTTTCTTGACCCTTCTTTCTTTGTTCTTTCTTTTCTTTTAGTATCTATTGAATAGTTCCACCTGGCTTACCAGGCTCTAAACAGGGGGGACTCAAAGAGGAGTTACACCTGGTCCCTTCCCCACGGGAGCTCAGATTGTAGTAGCTACCGAAACAGAAAGCTGCACGGTGGTGGGGCTGGAAGGCCTTGGGACATTACGACTTGAGCTGGGGATGAGGGTTTAGCACGGATCTGAGCAGAGCAGCCTGAGGCAGAAAGTTCATTTCATAAACAAGGAAATAAGGTTCTTCAGCATCACTGACTCTGAGATCCTTTCTTCCATTTATTTCCACAGGGTCTCAGGAAAATGAAACTGATTATTAGCCGGGCCATCAGTTTGGGCATTTAAAAAGCAAAACTTGTTGCTCAAAACAAAAACTGCTCCATGAAGCTTTCTTGACTGTAAATTTTACAAATGCAGATTGCCAGGCCTTTCTCGTGCAGTGCTTCTGGGTGGGTTACTATGTCAACCTTTAGCTTAGTAGACATGAACAAACCACTCCCACCAGGGACCGTAGCTGAACATTTAAAGTAAAGTACACACGTGGTCTTCTACACTAGCAGTGCTATATTCTGTCCCTAAATCTACTGGTCCTACTTGTACGGCCTGTACGGTACCAAAGGTAACAAGCCCTCTTGCTGCCTTTTTCAACTTTAGCTGATCTTTTCCCAGACTCCAGCTTCGCAAGCAGAGAAATGGGCCAAATATATTTGTTCCCTTCACAATACACTGAGCTAAATTCCTGCTGACTGCCTTTTTGTCTCAATGTGGGTGAGCAGGCCCATCTTAGACTGGTAGCTGTGTTCTGTGACCATGTCATTAGACCCCAGGAGCCATAGGAAATGTGTGGAAAGGACTGAATCATTATTTAAACCTATAGGGAAAGAGAAACAGATGCCATTTGAAAGGGACCTGTTTAGAAAGCATGCTTACCAACAGTGTACTCGATTGGTGTCTGTGGCTCTGCTGCCAGGCTGTCTGTTTTTGCTACTGCAGCCTCCAGTGTGATGCATACTGAGGTTAGGGTCAGGATTGTTTTGTTCAAGTGACTGGTTTGTGTGCACTGCCTCAAGCTAGCGGAACAGCCAAGGGGCACTGCCAGCATCATGAGGGTGTGGAAAACTGCAGAAATGTGTCTGTAGAGAAAAGAGAAAATAGACTCCATTTGTGTGCCCCTCGGAAACTGTTTCGTATGGAGCTAGCATGTGTATGGGTACACAGAGATGGAGAAAGACATGGAAGACTTGAAAGAGTTGAAAATAGATGTTGTCCCAAGTGGGGACAACAAGATGAGCTAGTGGTAAAAGACAAAGATAGATCCATAAATATTTTATCTCTTGAGTAATGAGGTTTCCTCAGTCCCAACCTATTACCCTCTCAAGAGAGCTAGCTTTGATTAAGGTGCCTGCATCCCCGGGTGGTACACTTGGCTGCTAACTGAAAGGTAAATGTTCAAGTTCACCCAGAGATAGCTTGGAAGAAAGGCTTGCCTCTCTACTTCTGATAAACCGTAATTGGAAACCCTATGTTCTGTTCGGACACACATGGGATCGCCATGAGTTGGAGTTGGTCTGACAGCAATCGGTGGGATAGTCATTATTCGTCTAAACACATCCAAAGTACTACTAACTTTTATGATGCTCTTTTGTCCTTGTGCTCCCTGAAATCCACACTCAGGCCAAAGCCCACACGAGATCCCGGGTGGGTTTAAAGAATCCTCTACCAAATCTTGGGGACAGTACCAGCTTTAAAGTGGAAGATTTTTTGCCCAGCGACATGCTGCTGTTGCTTTTATACAATGTGTTATGTACTTTTATACAACATATTAGGTAAAATTTGCCTACACCAAGTTTTATGTATCATAAAAGCCCTTCCAAAGAGTCACTGCTTAATAACGGAAGCTTACCTAGGAGTACTACAGTATTTTTCAGTAGTTCTTAATACATACCCTTTTTGGACAAATGGAAAATTATGTGTTCCTTCCATGCTTATTTGAAGTTTACAAATCAGTTAGAAAGTATAACAAAATAAATGAAAAAAACAAAAGCAAAGACAGGCTTAGAGTGTGTATTCTCAAACTGCATCCCCCAAAGGTTTGGTACGTCATCCTAAGTGGGTGCCCCACCCCGAGTCAACCTAATAGCTCTTGACTTGAGACTCACTGGATTAACAACTAAAGCATCCAATGCCAGATAGTTTCCCTAATTTAGTTTTTAGGATTACCTACTAGCCAAGCCACTAGGTTAAGCTTTTATGTTTATTTACATTTCTCTGTTTTATATGCTGAACATGCCCAGTTTTGATCTTAACTGAACATGTTCAAGGTATGTATTTATCACTGAAGTATGTGTTTATCATTCAGAATAATTATGGATGGAAGGTAATTTACCTTACTGAAGGTGAAATACTCAGACTCCCCTGAATATACACCACAACAGCAGATATCAGTACCTATGCATTTATCAGTTGAATTTATGGCTTGGTTGCTTTTCCTTGTGTCCTTTCTATTACAGACATTTGAACATGCACTTTTTTGCACATTGCACATGAATATCTCACTGCCTTTTGTCAAAATTCAAAATTTGGTCCTCAATTGATATGTATTTGGGGCTATGATGTGGTTCACCATCTTGATTAATGGCATTTATGCAGTTATTGAACATTTCATTGCCTCTTGTCCTTATTATTTAAAAAAAAAATAAGTCTACAATGAGAAAAATGGAAGTGCTGACTCCAGCATTAAACACCGTATAGTTCTCATAAACTCAATCTAATTGAGATCATTACTAGATGAGCTGAAGCAGTGACTTTTCAGCCCCAATTAGAGGCTTAATGAATTTAGCTGGATGACTGTATTATTAATTGTGAAGAAAAAGAGCAAAATTAAAATCTAGCAATAAGGGGAATGTTAGATATATATGTTGATGATTACTTCTAAAAGGCAAGGCATTAGAATGACTTTGATGCTTTTCAGTCCCATGAGAGTAACTTCCTCTTCATAGACACACACACACACACACACACACACATAGACACACACACACAAATGTTCTTCTGTTTGACTTTGAAATAGCAACTTTTGTGTACAATTTAAGGACATATTAGGTAAGAAACACCGGAATTATTTTGATATCTTCCTTTTTATAAGGGAATCTTAAGAAGTCACAACTTGATTTTTGTGTGTGGCATGAGCCATCATTTTCACGACACGTTTTAAATAAGTGGATGGATGTCCCCATTAGTTTTTTTTTCCTTTTTTCTTCATAAGTCAAGAGTGATAGTTAAGAAACTTAACAACTGACGCAGGCATACAGGGACTGTTGGCCCTATTGACTTTAAAAGAAGAAAGCCCCAGGGAGGTCATAATGATATCTTTAAAAACCTCCTTAAAGACACAATATATCCATTTAGTAAATGCTCAGTACAGGCTGTAAAAGGATGCTAACCTTCTTCTGTTTGGATCTTCTCCAGGTAAGGCTAATTCAAGTCAGTTCTATATTACAATAATTTGTGTCTCTTAATCTAATGCCTGCAAATGTAATTCTGGCTATAAGACCTGAAAGGATTCTTTTCCCTTTCTGTCTTTGAGGTTCGAGGGTCTGGTGAGGTTGTAATCATTTCTTGTTTTTTAGTGTCCTGGGCTCCACCTTTCCTGTTACTTCCTCCACTGCCGTAAATGATTGCACTGAGTCTTGGGTTCTTAGTTCTTTCTAATCATAAATTTGATGCAGATGATTAGCATCATCAACTCTAGTCATGGGATCAGACTTCCAGAGGCATTACAATGGAAAGATTGTGGCCAAGACATTCACTAGACTGGAGGTTTTGGTTACCAAAATTACTTGTCACAATATAACCACTTAGTAAATGCTCAGTACAGGCTGTAAAAGGATGCTAAGGGTCTTCTGTTTGAATCTTCTCCATACAGGAAAATTAATTGTCCACATTCCCAGAGGCCAGACAAACCAAAAATTATGATGATGTTCCTAAAATCTGTAACCAATTCTTCCTGCTCCTGTAGTCACTGCAGTGAGCATGGCTACACTCCAAATTGTTTTCTGCCACAAAGTAAAATCTGTGCGTCTTCTCTCCATGGGAAACTTCCATGCTTGTTTTGTGGTTATGATATCACAGAGTGCAACTTAATGTAAAAGTAGAGGAGGGTAGCTGAATTCAACTGTTCTTATTTTTAAATCAGAAAACCTCATTCTATGTCATGATGATCAGATCCGCTGGGCTGTAGCCTAGTAGTGGTCATGAAAGCTGTCTTCTCCTGATTTCTCTCCCTATACCTGCTGTTGATGTTAGGTGCCATTGAGTTGGCTCCAACTCATAGGGAGCCTATGTGTTGAGCTTGTGAAGTGGTTGAAGTGTTTTTTCCATTGAGCACTCCATGAAACACTGTTGGGTTCTTTTGCCACCCATCCCGACAGTCACTGCTGTGCCCACTGTGGCACCACTGTATCAATCAAGACCTTCCTCTCTTTCACTGACCCTCTTCTTTATCAGGCATGATGTCCTTCCTCAGGGATCAGTACCTCCTGGTAACGTTTCAAAATACATAAGATGAAGTCTCATCATTCTTGCTTTTAAGGAACATTCTGGCTGTATTTCATCTCAGACAGATTTAGTCGTTTGGCAGTTCCTGGTACATGCAACATTCTTCACCAACACTACAAATCCAAGGCGTCAATTCTTATTTGATCTTCTTTATTCACTGTGCAGCTTTTGCAGGCCTATGAGGCCACTGAAAACACCACGGCCTTGGTCAGGTGCACTTAGTCTGCAAGGAGATATCTTTACTTTCATAACACTTTAAACAGGTCATTTGCAACAGAGCTACCCAAAGCAATGTGTTGTTTAATTTCTCCACTGCTACTTTCCTGGGTGTTGATCATAGATACAAGTACAGTGACATCCTAGATAACTTTAGTCTTTTCTTCATTTGTCATTGCTTATTGGTCCAATTGTGAGTATTTTTGCTTTATTATGTTGAGGTGTAATTCGTACTGAAGGTTGTATTGGTTTCTCTCCCTACGCTCAGTAACCTTCAAATGGCTACCATGAAATTAGTCTGTTGCTGTGTCTCCTTTTTCACTTTAACAGAAAAAGAAGATGAAAATACACAGTAAAAGGTCACATGTAGCCCACTGAGACTTTCAAGGCAAAGAATGAACACAGCAAATGCCAAGGTTCTAAGGATTTTGTTCACATTCTTCGAATGTATTAACCCTCATATCTAGTTTTTTTCATGACATAGTCTATACATTTTGGATGGCTGTTGGGAGACAGTAATATGGTACAGATTTACCAGATTAAAAAAATGTATCCTTTACGAACTTTTCACATTAGACTCATAAATATATTTCACAGTTAAGTGTTAAACTCAGTTTTGGAAACTTTGATTCATCCTTTTCTTTAACCCCTCAGATTCTCAGTTCTGTGGACTTTTTCTTCTAAATGATGCATACATGTGTTACTTTTCTCTGTATGGCTCTCTAATAAGTGTCAATGGCCTAAGAATTTAAATGGACTCAAACACATAAATAATTATGAAGATGCTGTAGGACCAGGCAATATTTTGTCCAATTATACATAAGGTCACCATGGACTGGAGCTGACTTGACTGAAATTGGCAGCAACACCACTGCAAGAGTTTAAAAGTCTGTTTGCACAGGTAGTTCCTGAGATGAGAATGATAAAGCGAAAGATCATAATGTATGTGTGTGTTTGGTGTCTCCTACAGCACACCAAAGGAGCCCTAGGGGTGCAGCGATTCAGCATGCTGCTATAAACGGAAAGGTTGGCAGTTCAAACCCATCGGATACTCCTCGGGAGAAAAGAACCGGCAGTCAACTCACAAAAAGATTATAACCCAGGAAATCCAGAAGACAGTTCTACTGACACACAGGCTAACTTAAGACAGAATCTAGTTAACAGCACACAGCAACAACAATAACACACCACATTAATGAATATGTAGTAGTTACACAGTGAGTACGTTTAAAAAATTCATTTTAGGAATGTGTTTAAACTTCTACTAGACTTGTTCTTCTCATAACACGTTGTATAACCATTAAGCCCGGATTCTGCTGTTCATCTGTCGGTTTGTTTTACTGTGCTGGCCCACGCGTTTCTGTGACACTAGGAGCTAGCCACACACAGCATCTCTCAAGCCCAAAGAGCTGGAGAAAAGAAAAAAATTCAAGCCTCAAATTGTAATACTGAAGAATTCTATAAACAAAATATTGAAAGACACAGGAAACATCTAAAGAAGATGGAAGGAATATACAGAGTCACTGTGTCAAAGAGAACTGGTCAATGTTTAGCCATTTCAGGTGGTAGCATATGATTGAGAGCTGTGGTACTGAAGGGAGAAGTTCAAACTTCACTGAAGGGATTGGCAAGAAAACACAGTTCCAGGACTTGTCAGCAGTGAGATGTTTCAACAAACAGAACACTGGAAGTGCTCACTTGCTTATTCCAAGAAACTGTGAAGATGGCTACCTGGCCATCTTGAAGATATTCATATTTGCAACCATTCCAATGAAAGATGATCCAATGAAAAATGAAAATTATCAAACAATGTTATTAATATCACCCACAAGTAAAATTTTGCCAAATATTGTTACAATGCTTATTAGTACATCGACCAGGAATTGCCATAAATTCAAGCCAAATTCAGAACAGGATGTGGGATGAGGGATATCATTGCTGATGTCAGATGGATCTTAGCTGAAAGCAGAGAAAACCATGAAGAAATTTACCTGTGTTTTAAAGGTATTCAATTGTATGGAGCAAAAGAAATCACTGAGAATGTTTCAAAGAAAGGGACTTCCAGAGCACTTAATGTCCCCATGAGAAACTGGTACACCAAGAAGTAGTCTCCCAAGCAGAACAAAGCGGCACTGAATGGTTTAAAATCAGAGAAGGTGTGCATCAATTTTGTATCCTTTCACCACACTTAATTCAATCTGTAGGCTGAGCAAATAATCCAAGAAGCTGGAGTATATGAAGAAAAATTTGGCCTCAGGATTAGAGGAAGACTAATTAGTAACCCATAATGTGCAGCTGACGCAAATTTGCTTGTTGAAAGCAAAGAGAACTTGAAATACTTACTGATGAAAATCAAAGACTACAGCTTTCAGTATGGATTACACTCGTCATAAAGAGAACAGAAATTCTCAAAACTAGACCTGCGAGCAACATTGTAATAAATGGAGAAAAGATTGAAGTTATCAAGAGGTAATGTTTTTTGGCTCTGTAATCAACACTCACAGAAAGAGTAGCCAGGAAGTTAAATGACTTATTGCCCTGGACCAATCTGCTGCAAAATCTCTCTTTAACGTGTCAAAAGGCAAGGATGTCACATTGAAGACTGTGGTGTGCCTGATCCAAGCACTGGTATTTCAATTACCTCACATGCATACAAAAGCCAGTCTATGAATAGAGAAGACCAAACAAGAATTGATTCCTGAAAATTATGGTGTTGAAGAAGAATATTGCATATTACATGGGCTGCCATAAAAATGAATGAATCTCGGAAGAAGAATGTTCCTTAAAAGCAAGAATGGCAAGACACTGTCTTGTGTACTTCGAACATGTTATCAGGAGGGCCCGGTCCCTGAAGAAGGACATCATTCTTAGTAAAGCAGAGGGTCCACAAAGAAGAGGAAAAACTTTGATGAGATAGACTGACACAGCGGCTTCATCACTGGCTCAGACACAGCAGGACTGTGAGGGTGACCCAGGAACAGGCAGTGTTTTGCTCTGTTGTACATGGGGTCTGCGTGAATCAGAACTAATTGGATGACAGCTGATGACAGCAAGCCCAGGGCTAATGATCCTGAGGTGCAGTCTGCTTGATGCTGAGGCAGGTGACGCACAAAACAAAAAAGTTTGATGTGACAAGTTTTGTGATTCAGGGTATATGATAGTAAGCTTGTGTCTGAGTGTGTCTATATGAGTGTGTATGTGAGCGTGTATCTGCTGAATGTGATGGTAAGTATGAATGCGAATATAGAGTGGAATGCGAAAAGAACCCAGTGACTGCTTTCAGGAGCACAGGAACACAGTGTGTACCCACTGGCCCCTTGACATCAGGTCAGGCTAAGGGCAGGAGTGACCAAGTGCCCAGTGGGTGAGAACTATGGGGGCAGAAAGTGGTCCTAGGTTTACTTTTATCTCAAGTCAGGAACTGGGAGGTGAAGAACTTCAGGCCAAAACTGAGAAAGGGCTTTAATCAGCCTCACAGACAATTCCTTGTTCTAGAATAATTCAAATGGAAAAACTCATAGTCAGAGCGTAGCTTCTAGAATAATAACCCAAACTGATTTTATGGTTTCCCAGGTTACATCTATTTCAAAGGGTTTCATGAATTCATACAAAAAGAAATCTAAAGGTGAAATAAAATGACACAGAGAAATGAAGAAATGCTATTATATTATTCAAACAGGAAAGTCCTGGAAGAATAAAGTCACTTTTTGTGTTCAGAACAGCATCTACCACAGAGTGGAACATACTTAAAACTCATTATAAACTCTCTTTGTGAGCTCTGTTCTAATTTCAGAGTGATGTAAGCCTGAGATTGATTTGTTTTTTAATTGAAACCAATGGAAAACTTCAATATTCAACTCATGTAGAAAAATGAGACTGTTCACACACAGCTTTTTGGCGTAAATTAAAAAGTTATTCCTAAATCATAAAAATGCCACATGAGCTTTGTATGATTGTAATGAAGTTTAAAGCTCTACCAAGCAAGAGAATTTATTAGTATCTGAAACTGACGATGTGCCAAGGACACTGAGTAATTAACCTGATTGTATAAATCAGGCACGAATTTTGAGTGATTGTCTTTGACAAGTTTCATAAAAATTGCAAAAAGAAACATAGCTGTGTGATTTGCCCTATGTCAGAAGATGCTCAAAAGGCACCAGCATTAATTACAGCAGTGTACATGGTCCCCTCCCCACAGCCCTCCCATTTTACTCTTCAAATTTACTCAGACATAAACAAAATTTAGAAACATTCAGGGTCTATAAATTCTTTATTCTTTCTCTTCTCGTTTGCACTTCAGATAATTAAAAAAAGAATTTAATTAAAAGTGACACAGCTTTGATTCTCATTAAACAATTCAAATATCAATCATATGGAAATAGAATCCTTTCAGATGAATAAATAAGGTGAATATTTAAGAATCTGATGATGCTGCAGATTCTAAGACTCAGGTTCTGCAGTGATTCATTCTCAAGTGGTAGAAATTCATTATCTTCAATTAAATACTAAGCTAGTGCATATCAACCCAGACCTCAGAGTTAGAGACAAATGATGAAGTAATTTCTTCTGTCATCTAAGTACTTTGAGAAAACTAACCAATGCTTTGCCAAAAGTATTTCTGTCTACTTATAAAGGCACACAGTTAAATAGAACACAAGTATTGATTTGAAATCCTTGTCTAAACCACGATTACCAAATGAGGTTTAAGTAACATAAAGAACAGAAAATGAAAGCTACTACATCCTGTTCATATATTACGAATTGTATTTTTCAGTTTAGATTTCTGTTTTTGCATTCAATATTTTATGACAGTCTCATTTTTCTTCCCAATTTCAACTTTATCACCAAATATCATACTAAAATCAAGCAGGGGACTGTTAGCTCAGGGAATTAATCCAAATAATTCAAGGCTCAATGTACAGAGTGTTTCTGATTACACAGAAACAACATGATTGTTACACAGAAATAACACGATTTCAGAAACACAGACTGTCAGTAACTTCAGCGGAGGTGGTGGCGTTGTTTGTGGTGATAATAACAACAATGATAACCTGTGTGTGTGTGTGTGTGTGTGTGTGTGTGCGCTCACGCGCATCTACAATGTGCCAGGCATAGAGGATATAGATGCCCTCAAAGAATCCAGTGCCCACTGGGAGAAATAAATGACCTCATCGATCTAGAATACCCATCCATGTTGCCTTAGCAGCCATTCATAAACCCAAACAGCTCTGGAAACTGACAGATGTTTTGTTGGTGTTGAAGTACTTTCCCAGACCAATGCTCTACACCATCACTCTAGAAATTTCGCTTGATCTATTTTATTTTATTTTTTTAATGATTCACTCAACGGGAAAACCTGACTTGAACTAACATAAGGCTACTTGTATTTTCTATTTTTCTCATATGGTATGAATACTTACCTGTTTCACTGTTAGAATATTTGATTATGAAATGTTGCTGCAGACCCCACTGTAAATTTTATAGAACTTCTGATCTCTGTATATAATCACATTAACTTCTAAAATATAAAATACATTAATTCAAAGACTTCTCATCCTAGAGATTTCAGATAAAGGACCATGACCTTGAACATGACAAATGATTTACACAATGTCACAGAATAGAGAGAAGACAGATTTAACCCAGACAGGGAGGAGAGGAAGTGATATTTGAAATGTCTCACTAAGATAAACATAAGTTGGACTTGGAGATTAGTAGAAAGGAAAAAGGAACATTCTTGACAGATTATTCTGCATGGGCTAATTCTAGTGGTTTCATGATGGAAAGAGGAAGAGGTAGGTTAATATTCTGAATATGCATTCCCAGATAACATACCATTGCAACACTGGATAACTTAAAACAACCACAGCTGTTCATTTTACTCAGGAATCTGAAAATTGGGCAAGGTTCCTGGGGATAGTTTGTCTCTACTCCATGTGGACTCAGCTGGAGCAACTCAGTTAGTATAGAGAATCTGCTCACTTACATGACTGGCAAGTAGGTGTTGGCTACTGAATGGGACTCAGTTAATATAAACTCTGATCTGGACAGAGGACTTGCTTTATCTCACACGACTATGTCCAGGGGCCTTGTCATGGGTTGAATTGTATCCCCTCAAAATGTGTACCAATTTAGCTGGGCCATGAGTCCTAGTAAAATCCCCCTAAAACCCAAACTCACCACTGTCAAGTTGATTCTAACTCACAGTGGCCCTATAAGACAGAGTAGAACTGCTGTATAGGGTTTCCAAGGAGTGCCTGGTGGATTTGAACTGCTGACCTTTTGATTAGCAGCCACAGAATTTAACCACTACACCACCAGAGTTTCCAAATTATTCTGCATAGTGTGTGATTTTTCCCATATGTTATAAGTCCTGCCTCTATGGTGCTGACCAAGGAGAATGGGCTGTAGTTGTGTTAGTGTGGTGGTACACAATCTACAAGCTTGGTTCTTGTTGAGGCAATATCTTGGGCTATAAAAGAAAGAAGAGTGCAGACAGACAGGGGCCTCATACTACCAGGAAAGAGTCACTGGGAGCAGGGTGTGTCCTTTGGACTCAGGTCCCTGTGCCTGAGAAGCTGCCAGTCCAGGGGGAAATGCAAGACAAGACCGACCTCCAGAGCCAGCAGAGGAAGCCTTCCCCTGAAGCTGATGCCTAGTTTAAACTTTTAGCCTACTTTTCTGTGAGAAAATACATTTCTTTTTGTGGTACTTCTGTTACCGCAGCACTAGATGTCTACAACGTGGCAGCTAGGTCCAAGAGCAAGAGTTCCCAAGAGCCAGGACATGAAAGCAACTGTCCTTTTATGGACCGAGCTCCGAAACTAATGCAACCCTAATAGTATGGTGCTATGACTGAGCAATTACAGAGGGAAAGTGATTTAGATTCTACTTCTGAGTGGGAGGAAGGCCAAGGAATTCAAGGTTCTTTCTAACATCCATAGAATAGCCAGCCTGATTAGAGTTTTAAAATAAGGCTAGTGGTGAGTGAATCTGGGATGGGTACTCCTTCACTCTAGAAATTTAGCTCTATTATCAAGAAAACAGTATTTCTAACAGAAAAAAAAAAGTGAATCAAAATTACTTGAATTTCACATTATTTTGTTCTTGTGGTTAATGTCTCTCACTTCCATTTCCATCCAACACACACACACACACACACACACACACACAGAGCTGAGAATAAAGAAAGGGTAAAAAGAACAGCAGTTTAACCATGTCTGAGAATCTGATACCTTAGATTCCTGTCATAGAATAATTTAAATCTCAGTCGATCATGGTACGTGGGACATCCCTGAAATTTGTTATGCTCTAGGCAGCTTGCACTTGTAGTGGCTAAGGAGAGCGATTGCGCACAGTTTTTCCTAACTCTGCATTCAGTGACACAACACTGGAAATTGAATCTTGCTGTGATGGTAGTATTTACACTACAGAGACAGGCAAATGCTACAAAACTGGATTTTGTTTTTATTCTCCTAGAGAGTAGGTTTACTAGCGTACCACTGCATCTATTAGTCATCCCAACTCTGGCCAGGGAGCAGCAGAAAACAAAATGAACAGAGTCCTTGCCTTTTGGGGCCATGATGTTTTAGCTTTCTGAATGAATAAAGAACGAATAAAATAGTAAGTTTCAAGGTTGAAAGAATGAGACTGATACAGATAAATATGCTGAACTGGAAATTATGGGAAGATAACATTAGAGCTGTCTCTGAAAAACCCATTGCTGTTGAGTTGATTTTAAGTCATAGCAACCCTATGGGACAGAGTAGAACTTCCCGATAGCTTTTCCAAGCAGTGCTTGGCAGATTCAAACTCACAACCTTTCGGTTAGCAGCCATAAGTCTCAACCAGTACACAACCAAGGTTTCCAACAGAGCCCCACTGGGTTAAAAAATCAAGCCTATCTGAGTTGCAGAGCCCTGGTGGAGCAGTGGTTTAAGGGCTCAGTTGCTAACCAAGGGCCACGGTTCGAATCCACCAGCTGCTTCTTGGAAATCCTGCTGGCCAGTTCTGCTCTATTTTATAGGGCCACTATGAGCTGGACTCAGTGCACCTAACAACAACAGGATGTCTGAGTAGCAGAAGAGTTTGGTGGCTAAAGAAGTAGAGGCCCTGGGGTGAAAACTGCAGTGAGAAGCTGGGAGCAGATCTGTTTGTTTACTTCCAGCTCCAAGTGCACGGCTTAGAGCTATAGTTTCCTAAGGAACAGAGCTTCATGAACTGTCTTTCCTCTCCCTGAATTTCCTTTAAGCATATACCTCTCAGCTGTATCTTTTTTCACAGATATCCTTAGACCGTAAGAGGTTCTTGCCTCCTTTCTCAGAAGAGACAAGAGAAACTACAGCCCTGGGCTTCTGTGAGAAGAACTAGATTGCATGTGGGACACTATTTCCAGCTGAAGAGAACAGTTTGTAAACTATAAACCAGGAGCTGCACTGTCAAGACAGATTTCCAGGAGCTGGAAGCCAGTGACCAGAGTACTTACTAAGCTAGTTGGGAGGCAACGGCACAGTTCTGAATCTCAGTATAAAATCTCACTATGTTTCTGGCGTCTAATGGTGGAAGTATTACTGTAAATAAAGATATGGGTTTTCACCTAAGTGGTTTTGTTCCCAGAAGAGACTGCATTAACATTTTTTCCTACTGCTCTCAATGGGAGTCAACTCTGTTCACTACTGATTACACCAGCATTATAAACTTCTCTGTGATTTCTGATGGTATTAGTGAGTCTTTTATCTGAGAGGCTATATTAAGCACCACTCATTTCTTCAAATACGACACCATGCTTGCTGGCATTAAGCTTCCAATTCTTCAATATCCTTCTGATGGAAATCTTCGGTATCATAAACTAAAAATTTTCAGATCCAAGTTATCCAGGAAGTGTGTGTATATCATTCTCTACTGCTCTTTACCTCGTTTACTTCTTATGTGTGAGGGGAAGGCTCTTACAGCAGAATTCAAAGCGATGCAAATTAAACACAGTGTTCTATGGTTATGTTTTGCTGCAGAAGAAACCAGGAGGAAGATTCAGAGAAGCAGAACACAGCACTGTGGAGATGACTGGGTTTTTTTTTGAGTTGGGGGAGGGGAGCTAGGGTGGTGGGAGGGTGCTTGTTATAAATAAGATCCATCTTAAGAACATTGAATTGGACATCAGGGATAATAGGACATTTGCTGCCACCAGTCTATGTCATCAGGGACAGCTGACTTGCCTTCTCTGAGTCACTGGTGATAAGTCATCATTGTTCCCACTGGGCAACTTGAGAGGTAAACGGGAAAAACAAGTTAATACTGGCTGAAGACTTGAAGGGCAAGTCCACTCCTCATTCACCTGATCTAGGGCACACAAAAGTGTCAGTCAGACTCTTGGAAAGAAGACCAACTTTTGAATTTTTCCTCCTTGGAGAGGGTTGTGGATTAGAAAGGAAACACGCCAGCCACTAAGGCATAAACATGCTATCTGAGTCATAGTAGCCTAAGATAGAAGAAAACAGGGCTTTTTCCCTTTAGAAGAACTCCTTGGCCCCGTATGTCGATTTCCGCCCTGGAAAAGTCAGTATCAGTCATCTGGATCGTTCCAGAGTGCTCACATCCCATCTACTGATGGAGGTATTGGGGTTCACCTGAGCCTGTTAATGTCTGAAGTCTGTTTTACAGTCATGCTGTGGGGTAACATAAAAGTTACCATTCCGCAACTCAGATTTTCAAAAAAGAACACGCTCTATTGTTCACATCTCTTTGTTTCGTGCACTAGTGGGGACAGAAGTACAGAGAATTCTAGCTATGGCTAAAGAAAATGAATTGCATTTAAAAAATCTTCTATTTTTTAAATACTAAATGAAGCAAGGGACAACATATAAAAGGAGAATAGGACAATGTAATGCTAAGAAATGTTTTATTTGTGTGGTGTTCTCTGGAAATATTTAAACGTTCAAAAATGATGATAACACGCTTGCTCTTGCCAGCCAACTTTAGAATAAGAACACAGAAAAAGGAAGGAAAGAGAAAAAGAGAGTCAGAGAAAGACAGAAAGAAACAACAAAAGAAAAGAGAGAATGAAGTTGGGAGCAAGAAAAAAAACAAAAGAAGAAAGAAGTCCAGATACTGCTTGGCCTGAAAATTCCTTAGATGAAATCTATCTTGGTCCCCACCTAACATCCTTAGACAAAACCCTAATCAGAAGCTAGAAACAGCTACTCTGATTATAATCATTTTTCCAACTAAAAAAAGAAGTAGTGTTTCTCTACTTCCTACCACAGTCAACACAAAATTGTATTGTTAGCCGTGAGGGTTACGCCTACACCCCTAAAGAGCAGATCTGTAATTCGCTAAGGGTAAGATCAGTCCAAGGGAAGACTTTCCAGATTTTTTATGTACAGGAAATCTTTCATGCCTGGGGCCCAGGGTTCAGAGTCCAGGTAGGTATTTAAGAACCTTCGTCTAACCAACATTTATTTTGTGCAAGCATGACAACTTTAGCTGAACACAACAATTTTTTGTTCACCCTCTTGGAGGATGGAGTCAGATGAGGTTTGCAAGATTTTATATTCCATGATAAGGAACTTGAAAATGATCTTTCTTCTTGTTTTCCAGTTCACTCGTTCTTCCACAAAAACTTTCTGATTATCTCTTACTGTGCCACCAAGATAATATTGGTCACAGGTGGGACCTCTGAAGGATTAAACCATGGGATTGACATGATCCTATCTTGATTCTGAAAACAGATGGACTGAATAGATTAGAGGAAACAAATTTAGAGAGAACAAAACTAGATGGTCAGCTGTGGCAATGACTGGATAAAAGAGAATGGCCTGAAATAAGGCAGTGATAGAATTAAAAGCACACGTATTGTTGGTGAATTGGACACTTATACCAATGAAGTAGAGGAAGTTATAAAGACAATCCTGAAATTTCTAATGTAGGAGTCTGAGAGCATCCTCTCAGCCTCGATTTTGTCTAGCAAACATCCTCCTTCCTATCTCACCCCCACTGGCCAACGAAAAGGATTTCCATGGGACATTTGTAGCAATCACTTAAGATCCTGTCCACTTTTACCCAAACAACTCTCGGTCAAAGCCCCCTTCACCTGAGCAGTAGATGATCCTGAATTTGTGCCCTCATTCAGATATTACTTCTGGCTTTTTGGATAAAGCTTTAGGATATAGTCAGTCTCTCATTTGACTCTTAGTTCTCTCTAGAGTGTGGTGGCTTGGATGTGTTTCTGGGAGTCTCCTGTTCTACCCCACTCTGCCTTGAGCAACTTGCAATACAACTCACGTGCCAAGAGTGAAGTTAGCACCCTCCCCTAGAAAGAGAATTTTCAGAGGGACAAGAAACAACACTTGAAGGAAACGTGACCATAGTTTTATTTTAGTCATACTAAATTTGACAGACCTCTGAGTAAGGTGCACAGGAGAAGCAGCTGGGCTAGTGACACCAACTTTAGAATAATTGATGTGACGGGACTAGATAAGATGAGCCTGGTGGTGTGCATAGTATGTAGGTGAGGGAGGGGTGAGGGAGGCAGGGAGACTGACAGAAGATGAGACAGGAAAGGAGACAGAGAGGAAGGCAAGAGGTGCGAAAGGTCCAGGCAGACAGTGATATCTGAGGTGAAAGCGGAGAGGTGCTCAGTGGGACACATACAAATAGGATCTTTCATTCAGCATCAAATTCTACAAAATACAAGTGTTCACAGAGACAATTTTAATATTCCTTTGCCTAACTCCAAATGCTATATTGTCCCTCTGAAAAATCTCTGAGCCAAAGAGTGTATATGTAGAGACAGAGAAGTGACGGTTGTTGGTGGCTAAGAGATTCTCCAGGAATGACTCGTCTATAAGACCAGGTGGTCCTGTCGGTTTCAGCACTGGCTTGAAGACCAAAGAGAGTTTTATTAAGTAGTGAAGCCTGGCGATTGTCGTTAAATCAAGATCTAACTACCAATATGATAAATTTTCAGTTGTTTATTTACTTTTTTTTTTTAAAAAAACAAATTTATGCATATAAAATAATCCGATGAAATACTGAAAGATGAACTCCAACTATAAGGAATAGTTGTTTTAAAAAACATCATTGGTTTGCACTGTTGCTATAATTTAGTATCATTAGCAAAGACAGAATCTCAGTGTTTATCCTCTCTGGTAGTTTACTTTAATGTTCATATTTACATCTTTTTCTCATGTTGGCTCATATTTTCCTTCTCACTCGTGAATTCTCTCTTGAAGTGTATCTAGTGTGATTACCACTTGAAGATTGTTTATATTTCAACAACTGTATTTTTCATGTACAGAATTTCAATTTTGTTATTTTTTAAACTGCTTGTTTTTCATTTTGCCTTGTTCTTTCTTATGATTTTTGTTTGCCTTTTTGGATATTTCCAACAGTATTACTTGAAAGATTGTTTTATATGATATTACCAACTTCAGCTTTTGAGGTACAAATTCTCTTATAATTATTTATTTTTGTACCTTGTAATTTTTTTCCCCCATAATCTCATGTTCAGATTAATTATCTTCTCTGGTATTGTGGATTGTGAGAGTGTGCTCTCAGTATGTTTTGAGTTTGCGTTTGCCAGGACCTATAGACTTTATCTGGTCTGCCAAGCCACTATCTGGTCTAGAGAATGCTTTAATCTTGTTTCTTAAACCCCAAAAACCAAACTCTTTGCTATCGACTCAACTCTAAGTAGTGGTGACCTGATAGGACAAAATAAACTTTCCCACAGGGCTTCTAAGAAGCAGCTTGTGGAATCTAACAGCTGCCATTTTGGCTAATAGCTGAGCTCTTAACCACTGCATCACCAGAACTGTGTTGTTTCATAAGACGAGTGTTAATTCAGATCTCATCAATATGTATCAATGCTGTGAAAGTCAGGTCCAAGAAGAGTGATTAAACTCATAGCTCACTTTTTAAAAAACATATTTTACAAGTTCTCAGGGACAATTATTTTGTTTCTTTCAGAGTCCTGATTTGACAGCAGGCATCCAAGCTCTTTTCCCAGGTGGCAAAGTTCTAGAATCCATTTTCCATAAGGGACAGGCTGCAAGAATGCTGGATCTTTCTACACAGATATTTTAGTTTCACGGTTCCACAGTAAGGGATACTTGTCTCTCTTTTGATTATTATTAAAGCCCCAGCCTCCAGCTGCTTAGCTCTATATTTGGTCCTGGTTCACCTGTTAGGGCTGTAGCTTTAATGCTACTCACTACTTTTGAGTTTCCTCTTAATCTCTGATACCTGGAAAATTTGAGCTTAGTCTTAGTAAGTGGTTATATTCTATGTAGAGTTCCTATTTTTTGTTAACACTACTTCAGCCTTCTAAATTGACTGCTTTATTCACCATGCACCTTTATCACAAGAGTACCCCTGCAAAATCAATAGAAAGTATAGCCTTCAAATCCCCTTCATCATCGTCTTCAAAAACTGAGCTTCTACTTGTTGTCAGGAAAAAAAAAAAAAGGCTAAAGCGTGTGTGTTTCCTGCATAATATTCTGCAAAGCACTTCATTAAATTGTTCTCCTTTTGAACGCTAGAACGATATGACAAGGGAGATTTGATGGACACTTTAATTTATACCTAGATAGAAATGAAAAGTGTGGGGAGCTTGTAGAAGGAGAAAACGTGAAAGCTGGGATGTGGGTGGTGGCCATCTTTACAGCACTGAGAAGAGGATGAGGAGCCCGTGAGGATGAATGAGGTGGACATTCGGAAAAGTGGGAACAAAGTTATCAGAGGGTGACAACTGGGAATACAAGAAAGAAGGTTCACAGAGTTTGTCAGGGAGGGCAAAACCTGGACGTGTTAAGAAATAGGGAAAACAGTTCTTACAGACGTTAGTGGCTTTAGAGCAGTAATTTTAGCAGAGCAGTAGGGTCTTTTCAAATGCAACAGGTTAAGAGTAAGAAGTAACTAAGAATGTGCCTACCTTGCGTACAAACGACTCTTAAAATAAGCTTGACTTTGAGGGAAAAAAAAGGAGGGGAACAGTTTTAACACTAATGTAATATGGAATTGAACATGAATGGGGTGGGCAGGGTGATTATAGAAAAGACATTTTTAAGCTTGAAGGTCATAAAAAATTAAGAAAGATTGTTGTTATAAAAGGAAGAGGGGCTACTGATGAAGTGATGCCTCATGGGGAACATAACGCCTGAAACAGAAAGAATGGTCAATAAATACTTGTTTTTATTTTAACTATTTTCTTCATGCTTTAAGTCAAAGCTTACAGTCCAAGTCAAATCGCCATACAAATCCCCTACCACGTACTGCTATGCAACCACAGCTACTCTCCTAGCCTGTGACAGTGCACTCCTCCTTTCCACCCTGTACTTCCCATGTCCATTCAACCAGCTCCTGTCCCCCTCCACCTTCTCATCTTGCATCTGGACATGAGCTGCTGAGTGCCTCGTGTGTGTCCTTAAGCCAAGAAGAAAAATCTTCACCGGCTCCATTCTGTGTCTTATCATCCAGTCCAATCACTGTCTGAAAAGTTGGCTTTAGGACTGATTTCAGCTTTGGACTAACAGAGAATCCAAGGACTGTACCCTCAGGACCCACCTGTCTGTCAGATCATCAGGTTCTAGTTCTGCACATCCATTTTACTCCTTCTACTTCAGGGGCTCTATGCTGTATTACCTATCAGAGTAGTCATTGGTGGTGACTGGGCACCATCTAGTTCTTGTCTCACATTGATGTAGTCTCTGTCATATGGCCTCTTCTGTCTCTTGGGCTCATATTTTCCTCATGTCTTTGAAGTCCTTCATTCTGCTCTGCATCCAGTGGTTGGGACCAAATGATGCTACTTAGATGGCTGCTTATTAGCTTTTAAGATACCAGAAGCCAGACATCAAAGTGGGGGGAGAACAATTTCTTGAAAAAGGAAAAAAACTTAATTATACCAGTTGACCTATATGTTCTCTGAAATCATGGCTCCCAGAATCCTGCCTCTGCTGCTCTGTCCTTTAAAATATTCAGTTATATTAAGGAAACATCTTAGCTTTTGACTTACTCCAGATGTGCTGTCCTCTCTTCATCTAACCCAACCCCTATCTACTATCTAATCAGTGAAAAGCCCTCTTCCTCCATCCTCATCCTTATAACCAGCAAAGACTATGTAATTCTATGCTTAAACCTTTTTTCAGTCCTTCCCACAGGGGTCTCATACAATATTTGTCTTTTTGCAACTGGCTGATTTCACTCAGCATAATGTCTTCCAGATTCATCTATGTTATGAGACATTTTCCAAGATCATCTCTGTTCAGTATCATTGCACAGTACTCCATTGTGTAAATATACTGCAGTTTGCTTATCTATCGATCTACTGATGGGCACCTAGGTTGTTTCCATCTTCTGGCTATTATGGACAGTGCTGCAACAAACATTTGTGTGTATGTTATCTGTTCCTGTGATAGCCCCTGTTCTCTAGGATATATTCCATGAAGTGGGATTCCTGGATCATACAGTATTTGCATTCCTAGCTTTTTAAGAAAGTGTCATCTATTTGAGAAGTGGTTGTACCATTTGATATTCCTGGGGGCATCTGTGATATCTATATTCTCTTCCTTCATGATTTCTGGGAAGTTTTCTGTCAGCAGCTCAGCAATGACACTCTCTGTGTCCTCAGGTGTCTCATCCTGTTCAGGGACTCCAATTAATTGAAGGTCGTTCCTCTTAATAGAGTCCTACATGCTTCTTAATACTTCTTCATTTTTCTTGTTTCTTTTTTCTGATTTCTGCTCATAGATGCTGGTGTCAGTTTGTATCATCTGGAGTTGAATATAGAGGTGCTTACTTTGCCAGTTGGGAAGAGGGACCTCTGAAGCTGAAAACCTGACTGGCTTGGTAAATGATCAGATACCTTTTGTTTTACATTTGAAGACAGCCTAGAGAAACATCTGCAGTCCATTGTGACAGTATCTCCTCCAGCCTTTACTTACTGACATGAAACCCAAAAAGCAACAGACGCTTGTGGCATACAAGAAATCACCATGGCTTCAGAAGCCTCACAGACAAAACAACCAAGGAGTTTTCTGGATGAAGAAACTTTTCTGAAATCATGAGAAGGTGAATACAAAAGGATGATATATAGAGCCCATCTAGACTTCATACAAAATGCAGCAGAACAAAGGAAAAATTAAGCAAGCTGTTCAATCTCATGGAACACCAGTACCCTGGAATCCAACAGATCAAGAAGAAAATCAAAGACATAGAAACTTCCACTCAAAGCCATGAAAACAGAATGCAACAAATGGAAAAAAGAATTTCTGACTTGGAAGACAGAGCTACTGACGCCAGCATCTATGAGCAGAAATCAGAAAAAAGAAACAAGAAAAATGGAGAAGTATTAAGAAGCATGTAGGACTCTATTAAGAGGAACAACCTTCAATTAATTGGAGTCCCTGAACAGGGTGAGACACCTGAGAACACAGAGAGTATCATTGCTGAGCTGCTGACAGAAAACTTCCCAGAAATCATGAAGGAAGAGAATATAGATATCACAGATGCATATTGAACATCATACAATATAGATCTCAAAAGAAAGACTCCAAGATACATTATAATCAACCTTAACAAAATGAAACATAAGCAGCAACTCTCAAGGGAGCAAGACTCAAAGCAAAGCTAGCATTCAGAGGGAAACTCTGTAGGCTTTCATCAGATTTCTCAGCAGAAACCATGCTGGCACGGAGACATTGGCATGACACATTCAAAGCCTTGAAGGAAAAGAACTTGCAACCAAGAATTATATATCCTGCAAAACTATCTTTCAAATATGAGAATGAAATTAAGACATTCCCAGATAAACAGAAACTCAGAGACTTTGTAAAAACCAAACCCAAACTACAAGAAATACTGAAAGAAGTTCTTGGCTTTGGCTTAGAAGAACAAAACCACTGACTTTATATTTTGGAACAACATGTTATTTAGAATTCTACTCAGTTAGGGAAGTCTCCAAACTCAGTCACAGCTTTAATACTGAAAGAAACAATCCAGTGATTAACATGAAAACTATGGTGCCATCATATTAAAAAGAGGGATGTACTACAGTCGTTATAGTCCTGCAAGATGGACAGGAAGATGATAAGACTGGTAGTAATTAAAATTGGGTTTATAGATAGTTTATTAAGGGGGATCATAGGGGCAGCTGTAAAGCACAACAAAGATGTAACATATCATAGCAAGAAATGTAACACAGCTCTGAAAAAGGTGAAAAATGAACTCACAAAAAAGAATGTCCCAGAACAGACTAAGAAGAACAACAGAGAAAACATCAACACAAAAGTAAACATATCACAATGGCAGCCGTGAACACATACCTATCAATAATTACATTGAATGTGAATGGACTGAATACTCCAGTAAACAGACATCGAGTGACATCTTGGATCAAAAGACATGATCCATCCATATGTTGTCTACAAGAAACTCACTTGAGACTTAAAGATAGGAGCAAACTGAAAATTAAAGGATGGAAGAATATACATCAAACTAACAATGAACAAAGAAGAGCAGGTGTGGCAATTCTAATCTCAGACAAAATCAATTTTAATGTAAAATCCACAATCGTGGACAGAGATGGACACTATTGCTGAAAGTTTCAGTACGCAAGCAAGACTTAACTATATTAAATATTTAGGCATCTAATATCAGAGCACCTAAATACGTTGAAGAAACACTCTAAAAAGGGTTAGATTACTCCACAATAATAGTGGGAGACTTCAACACTCCACTCTCAATACTGGACAGATCATCTAGAAAAAAGCTCAGTAAAGATACAGAAGACCTTAGTGCCACAATTAACCAATTAAACCTCATCGATATACACAGAACTTTCTGCCCGTAAGTGGACAACTACACATTCTTCTCCATAATTTACCATGTGTTAGGATATAAAGCAATTCTCAACAAAATCCATACCACTGAACTAATGCAGAGCATCTTCTCAGATCATAAAACCATAAAAGTCAAAATCAATAGCAGAAAAAACATAGATAGAAAGTGGGATTCTTGCTCAAAACACCATGGATTATGGAAGAAATCAAGGATGAAATAAAGAAATTCATGGATTGCAATGAGAATGAAAATACTTTCTACCAGAACCTGTGGGATACAGCCAAAGCAGTGCTCAGAGGTCTGTTTGTCTCCATAAATGCACACATGTGGAAGGAAGAAAGAAACCAAATCAAGGAACTAACCCACAACTTGAACAAGTAGAGAGAGAACAACAGAAGAAACTCGTCAGGCACCAGAAGAAACAAGATGGTATAGATTAGAGCTGAGCTAAAAAAAATTAGAAAATAGAAAAACAATTGAAAAAATTGAAAAGACCAAAAGCTGGTTTGTTGAAAAGATCAACCAAATTGACAAACCACTGGCTAAACTTACTAAAGAAAAACAGGAAAGGAAACAAATAACCCGAATTAGAAATGAGAGGGGAGTTGTCACAACAGATCCAACAGAAATCAAAAATATTGTAACAGAATACTAAAAAAGACTGTACTCTAACAAATCTGAAAACCTAGAGGAAATGGACAAATTCCTTGATTTGTATCACCTACCCAAATTATCACAACTTCAAACAGAATAATTTAATAAACCCATCACAAAGGAAGAGATTGAAAAAGTCATCAAAAAACTGCCAACCAAAAAAAGTACGGACCCAATTGGCTTCACTGCAGAATCCTTCCAAGCTTTTACAGAAGCATTATCTCCAGCACTACTGAGACTATTTCACAGTATAGAAAGGGATGGAGTACTCCCAAATTCATTCTATGAAGCCAGCATAACCCTGATACCAAAGCCAGAGAAAGATCCAACAAAAAGAACTACAGACCGATATTACTCATGAATCTGATGCAAAAATCTTCAACAAACTTTCTAAAACTGAAGAGAAAATTTTAAAAGTGGCGAGGGTTAAATGAAAAATAACCTACAAAGGAGAATCGATAAAGCTAAGCTTGGAATACTAAGCAAAAATCATACAGGCAAGAAGGCATTGTGACAACATATATAAAGCCTTGAAAAAAAATTGTTAGCCAACTATTAAATATTCAATAAAACCATCTCTCAAGTATGATTGGTAAAATTAGGACATTTCCAGATAAACAAAAATTGAGGGAATTTGCAAAAAACAAACCAAAATTACAAGAAATGCTAAAGGGAGGCCAAAGCTCTCTTGACAGTCACACATAATTCTTAGTGTTTCTTTCTTTTTTTATGATTGAATGAGCATGTACATTACCACTGCTCTCCCTGCCCGGTGACAGCACACTCTTCTGTCTGCTCCATACATGTCTTATCCTCCCAACAATCCCCTATCTTCTCCTCTCCACCCTGCCTCCAGTAAGAGGTCAGCAGGACGACATCCTATAGATGCATAGAACGATAAAGTGCACACATGATATGGCCACTCTGTGTCGCCAAGCTCAATCCATTCCTGTCTGTGTGTTGACCTCCATTATGATTTATGGACAGGGGCGGCATCAGGGCCAGGGGACATGCTCCCAGGAAAACTCCGAGGCCCCTGGGCCATCAATTGCAGTCTTTTAATGAAGATCTCAGGGTGCACCCCTTTTTATTCTCGTTTTGCCAGTGAGGCTCAACTTTGTGAGCTCCATCACAGTTATCACTGGTGGTGGCCAGGCACCAGTGGGTTCTTCCCATCACAAGTCAGTGTAGTCAGTGTAGTCACCCACTCACATGGGTCTCTCTGTCTTCTGGGTTTTCTTTCCCCCGTGTCATTTTGGTCCTTTGTGATCATCCATTCCTCCTGAGTTGGGGCTATTTGCTGTACCCTGAGATGGCAGCTGGCAGCTTTTAAGAACCCAGATGCCGCTCACCAATGTGGGGTGCAGAGGGCTCTTTTAGAAAAATGCTAGTTGGGCCAGTTGGCCTCAATTTCCCCTGAGAGCATTGTCCCTGGCCCTTCACCCCAACTGCTCTGTCCTTTCAACATTGGGTTAAAATAGGAGGAGTACTCATGCTATGTTGAAGTCCAGTTAAAACTGATCTTCTTTCTAACGTGTGCTGTCGTAGATTTCACCGAACCAAATTTCTATCAACTATCTAATCTAGACCCACTACCCCTCACCCTACCTCCATTCCCGCCTTTGCAACTGTCAAATTGTCTTTTCTTCTATGTGTGAGTCTGTTTTTAAGTTCTTATTGTAGGGGTCTCATACAATATTTGTCCTTTTGTTGCTGACTACTTTCACTCAACATAGTGTCCTCCAATAGAAACCAGATTATGAGATATTTCCTAAAATAATCATTGTTCTTTATTATTGCATAGTATTCCATTGGTGTATATACCGTAGTTTACTTATCCATTCCTGTATTGTTGGACACCTGGGTTGATTCCATCTTTTTACTATTGTGGACTGTGCTGCAATAAACATTCATGTGCATGTCTCAGTTGGTGTGAATGGCCTTAATTCTGTAGGATATATTCCAAGCAGTGGAATTAATGGGTCAAATAGTATATCTAGATCGAGCTTTTTAAGGAAGCACTAGATTGCTTTCCAAAGAGGTTGAACCATTTTGCGATCCCACCAACAGTGTAGGAGCATTCCAATTTCTCCACAGCCTCTCCAGAATTTGTTGTTTTGTATTTTTGGGGTCATGGCCAACCTTATTGGGGTGAGATGGTATCTCATTTTCATTTTGATTTGAATTTCTGTAACAGCTAATCACCATGATCATGTCCACATGTGTTTGCTGGCTGCCTGGATCTCCTCTTTAGAGAAGTGTCTGTCCATCTCCTTGCCTGTCTCTTAATTGGATTATTTATCTTTTTCTTATTGATATCTTGTAGTACCTTATACATTATGGAGATCAGGCATTGGTCTGACATATCATTGCCAAATATTTTTTCCCATTCTGCAGGGGGACTTTTAATTCTATTAATAACGTCTTCGGATGAGCAAAAATGTTTGATTCTTAATAGTTCCCATTTATCTATTTTCTCTTCTGTTGTTTGTGGTTTGTTTGACAGATTTTGAAGTCTGTCTACGTTGTGTATTAAAACTTCCACTGTTGTTCCTACTTTTTCTTGGATGAGCTTCATTGTTTTAGATTTAATAGTTAAGTCTTTTATCTGGTTTGAGTTTTTTTTTGTATAAGGTGTAAGATATGGGTCCTGTTTCAATGTATTGCAGATGGACATTCAATTTTGCCAGCATAGTTTGTTGAAGACATTGTTTTCCCCCAGTTCAATGTCTTGGGCCTTTGTTGAATATCAACTGTTCATAGGCAGATGGTGTCATCTCTGGGGTCTCAGTTCTGTTCAATTGATCTATCTTTCTCTTTTTGTACCAGTACCAGGCTGTTTTGACTAATGTGGCAGTGTAATAGACTATAAAGTTGGATACTCAGAGGCCTCCCAGTGTGTTCTTCTTCAGTAGTGCTTTAGTTATCCAGGGCTTCTTCCCTTTCCAAACAGTTTGTAATTTGTTTCTCCATCTCATTAAAAAAGTCACTGGAATTTGTATTGGGATTGCATTATACAGGCAGATTGCTTTGGGCAAAATAGACAATTTCACAATGTTAAATCTTCCTATCCGTGAGCAGGATAGGTTTCTCCATTAATGTAAGCCTCTCTTAGTTTCTTGTAGTAAGGACTTGTAGTTCTCTTTGTAAAGGTCTGTTATTTCTCTGGTAAGATTTATTCCTAGGTACTTTATCTTCTTAGGGGCTATAGTAAACGGTATTGATTTTGTGATTTCTTCCTTAATAATGTCATTGTTGGTATAAAGGAATCCTACTGATTTACTCACATTTATCTTGTATCCTGAGACTTTGCTGAACTCTTCTATCAGTTTGAGAAGTTTACTTATAGATTCCTTAGGGTTCTCTGTGTACACAAACATATTATCTTCAATTGCCAATGCAGATATCCTTTATTTCTTGATCTTATCTAATTGCTCTGGCTAGGAATTCTAGAACAGTGTTGAATAGGAGAGGTGAGAATGGGCATCCTTGTCTAGTTCCCGTTCTCAGGGAAAACTGTTCCAGTCTCCATTCAGGATGACGTAGGCAGTTGGCTTTGTATAAATGGCCCTTATCGTGTTGAGGAATTTTTCATCTATGCGTATTTTGCTGAGAGTTTTTACCATGAATGGGTGTTGGACTTTATCAAATGCCTTTTCTGCATCAATAGACAAAATCAGGTGATTCTTGTCATTTATGGTGTTTATGTGGTTGATCACATTAATTGTTTTTCTGATGTTGAATCAGCCTTGCATTCCTGGTATGAATCCAACTTGGTCATGATGGACATTTTTTGATATGTTGCTGTATTCTACTGGCAAGAAATTTGTTGCAGATTTTTGCATCTAGATTCATGAGTGATATCGGTCTGTAGTTCTTTTTTGTTGGGTCTTTCCTTGGCTTTAGTATCAGGGTTATGCTGGCTTCATGGAATGACTTTGGGAGTACTCCATCCCTTTCTATACTGTGAAATAGTCTCAGTAGTATTGGAGATAACTCTTCTGTAAAAGCTTGGTAGAGTTCTGCAGTGAAGCCATCTGAGCCCGGGCTTTTTTTTAATCTCTTCCTTTGTGATGGGTTTATTAAGTTGTTCTGCTTCACCTTGTGATAATTTGGATAGGTGATATGAATCAAGGAATTTGTCCATTTCCTCTAGGTTTTCAGGTTTGTTAGAGTACAGTCTTTCACATTATTCTGTTATAATATTTTTTATTTCTGTTGGTCCTGTTATGACAACTCCCCTCTCATTTCTTATTTGGGTTATTTGTTTCCTTTCCTGTTTTCTTTAGTAAGTTTAGTCAATGGTTTGCCAATTTTGTTGATCTTTTAAAAAAAAACGGCTTTTGATCTTTTCAGTTTTTCTATTTTCTAATTTATTTAGCTCAGATCTAGTCTTTATGAACTGGTTTCTTCTGGTGCCTGACAGGTTCATCTATTGTTCTCTCTCTACTTGTTCAAGCTGTAGGGTTAGTTCCTTGATTTGGTTTCTTTTTTCCTTACAGATGTGTGCATTTATGGAGATGAACAGACCTCTGAGCACTGCTTTGGCTGTATTCCATAGGTTCTGGTAGGAAGTGTTTTCATTTTCATTGGATTCCATGAATTTCTTTATTTCATCCTTGATTTTTTCTATAACCCATGGGTTTTTGAGCAAGATGTTCAGTTTCTATGAGTTCCACTTTCTATCTACTTTTTTTCTGCTATTGATTTTGACTTTTATGGTTTTATGATCTGAGAAGATGCTTTGCATTAGTTAAGTGGTATGGATTTTGTTGAGAATTGCTTTATGTCCTAACACATGGTCAATTCTGGAGAATGTTCCATGTGCACTGGAGAAGAAAGTGTAGTTGTCTGCTGATGGGTAGAAAGTTCTGTTTATGTTGATGAGGTCTAGTTGGTTAATTGTAGCAGTAAGGTTTTCTATGTCTTTATTTAGCTTTTTTCTAGATGATCTGTCCAGAATTGACAGTGGAGTGTTGAAGTCTCCCACTGTTATTGTGGAGTGATTTATCTCATTTTTGAGTGTAGTCAGTGTTTCTTCTATGTATTTAGGTGCTCTAATATTAGGTGCATAAATATTTAATATTGTTAAGTCCTGCTTGTGTGTTGAACCTTTCAGCAATAAACAGTGTCCACCCTTGTCCATGATGGTACGTTTTACATTAAAATCTATTTTATCTGAGATTAGAATTGCCACACCTGCTCTTCTTTGTCTGTTGTTAGCTTGATGTATATTTTTCCATCCTTTAATTTTCAGTTTGCTCATATCTTTAAGTCTGAGGTGAGTTTCTTGTAGATAATTTATGGATAGGTTGTGTCTTTTGATCCGAGATGTTGCTTGATGTCTTTTTACTGGAGCATTCAGTCCATTGACATTCAACATAATTATTGATAGGTACGTGTTCAGTGCTGCCATTGTTTTGCATTTATTTTTGTGTTTGCTTTTTCTGGTGTTCTTATTAATCTGTCCTGGGACATTCTTCTTTGTTTGTTGAGTTTTCTCATTTTTCAGGGTTGGTTTTGTGGTTGTTGAGATTCCTGTGTTGTATCTCTTGATTTGATATGCTCCATCTTTATTGTGCTTTATGGATGCCCCTATGATCCCCATTAATAAGCTTAAATAAACCCAATTTCAGTTACTACTATTCTTACCAACTTCCTCTCCATCTGGAAGGACTATAACAACTGTAGTACATCGCACTTTTCAATATGATGACATCATAATTTTCATGATATGATCACTGGATTATTTCTTTCACTATTACAGGTTTGACTGAGTTTGGAGCCTTCCCTAACTGAGTAGGTTTCTGATGTGTCCTGTATTTTCTTCTAAAGTATAAAGTCAGTGGTTTTGCTTGTCTAAGCAACGAGATTATTTCAGTATTTCTTGTAGCTTTTGTTTGGTTTTTACAAAGTCTCTGAGTTTCTGTTTATCTGCAAATATCTTAATTTCATTTTCATATTTGAAAGATAGTCTTGGAGGATATATAATTCTTGGTTGGAAGTTCTTCATCTTCAAGGCTTTGAATGTGTCATGCCACTGTCTCTGTGCCAGGATTATTTCTGCTGAGAAATTTGATGAAAGCCTACAGGGTTTCCCTCTGAATGTTAACTTTGCTTTGAATCTTGCTGCCTTTAAGTCTTTCTGCTTATCTTTCACTTTGTTAAGTTTGATTAGAATATGTCTTGGAGTTTTGAGATCTATACTGAGTGCCGTTTGATATGTATCTTGGATGTGTATATTCTCTTCTTTCATAATTTGTGGCAAGTTTTCTGTCAGCAGCTCAACAACAATATTCTCTGTGTTCTCAGCTGTGTCACCTTGTTCAGGAACTCCAATTAACCACAGACTGTTCCTCTTAATAGAGTCCCCCATACTCCTTAATGCTTCTTCATTTCTCTTGTTTCTTTTTTCTGATTTTTCCTCATAGATGCTGGAGTCAGTAGCTCTGTCTTCCAAGTCAGAAAGTCTCTTTTCCATTTGTTCCATTCTGCTTTCTTGGCTTTGAATTGATGTTTCTGTGTCTTTGATTTTCTTGATCTGTTGGATTTCAGAGTACTGGTGTTGCATCAGATCAAACAGCTTGCTTAATTGTTCATTTTGCTCTGCTACATTTTATATAAGGTCTAGGAGGGCTCTGTATATAATCCTTTTGTATTCACCTGCCAACAGCTTCATAAAGGCTTCTTTGTCTGGGAAGTTGTGAGGTGCTTTCTTTGGGGGCCCTTCTGAAGCCATGGGCGATTTCTTGGGTATGCTTTTAGCCAGAGTTTGTTGGTTTTGGGGCATCACGAGAGTCAGTGGAGGCTGGGAGAGATGCTGTGAGGACGGACTGCAGTTGTTTCTCTAGGCTGTCTTAAAATGAGAGGTAAAAAATATCTGACAGAAACCAAAGTTAGTCAGGTTTTCAGGTGTACAGTTCCCTCTTCCCAGCTGTCAAAGTAAGCACCTCTATGTCAAACACCAGATGTTATAAACTAGCTCAAAATACAGAAAGGCTACTACTATGTTTGGTCTCTGCTTTCGGGTCCCAGATATAGGTGACACTGTAGAATACAGTGTTTCTGCTGGAAAAGCGCTTTTCTCCAGGCAGTTGCTGCCTCCCAGACCAGTAATTAGGTCCAGCTGAGGCTTCTGTATGGGTATATCCACTTCCCAGTTGAACAAGATGGTGTCCCCCACAAGGTCATTGCCTGGCTGGGTCCAGGCTACTCTATGGCAGAGGCAGAAAGAGAGACCAAAAGTGCCGAGATGCACAGAATCCACAGTCTCTGTTGCCAGGACCCAGCCATAGGGTACACTGTAAAATACTGCTTTTCTACCAGAAAAGCGCTCTTCCCCAGGCAGGTGCTGCCTCCCAGCCTAGGAACTAAGTCCAGCTGGGGCCTCCATATGGGTGCATCTGCCTCCCAGTGCATCAAGATGGTGTCCCTCACAAGATCATTCCTTGGCTAGGTCCAGGCTAACACATGGTGGAAGTAGAGAGGCCAAAGTTGCCAAGATGCAAAGAGTCCAAAGCCAGGCTCTCAAGATATGTCAGTTTCACTTGCTGATCTCACCAGCAATGAGTGCAAGATTATTGGCTATTCAAATCCCAGCTCTGCCCGCTGGCTAAGACAGAGAAAAAACAATTAAAATTGTCAGTTACCTTGGGTCTGTGCAAATCCGTGCTTGCTGAGAGTGGGGTCAGCGAAAGAGAGGAGGTTTTACATTTGGTAGTATGAAGTGCAAATTAACACTAGGTGTCCAGAAGGCTCTGTTTAATTATCAGTTCCAGTCTTGGTTTCCAGAGGGATTTAGGGAGACACGTGTTTAGTCTGCCACCTTGACTCTGCCCTCCCTTAGTGTTTCTAGATTTCTTTAAATTCTTTTATCTGAAGTTTCCTCAAGTATGTTGATATCACATGTTTATTTCCAGTCTCACTAATTCAGCCTTCCATTGCCTCAGTTCTGCTCCTTTGACTTTCTATTGAGTGGCCTAATTCTGTAATTTTATTATTAATTTTCTAAATTTCTGATTATTGCTACTGTAGGCTTTTCTGCAGCCTTTTAATTTAGTATTATGCTCTGCTGCATTTTGCCTCACCTCTTTCCTGATCTCTTGAAGAGTTCTAAGTATTCTCTAATATTGTACCTTTGATAATTCTAGAACATTCTCTATCTCTGGAAATTTGATTATTTGTTTTGGGAATTTCTAAAGACATCATAGTTTGCTTCTTTAAGTGATTTGAAACTGATGGCTGTCTTCAAGCATTCAGTGAAATTACATTTATTTATTTTATGTTTGCCCTCCATGTTCTAGCTTCTTGTTTTATTTTGTTTTGAAATGCCGAGATAGGCTGCCTGTGTTTGATAGTTTGATTTTTGTTGCCTTTGAAGTTCTCATGTCCTGTCACCAGGTGGGTAGAGCTGTTACTAGACTTGGGAACCAAAGAGTCCATTTACTTTTCTTACACGGATTAGTCTCAGGTGTCCAGGTAGTCAGCCACCAAGTGTGTGGTGCAGGCTCTCACCTACTGTCCTAGGTGGACAGGGTTGATTAGTTAGGCACAGGTGTCTGGCTGCAGCTGCTAAGAAAGGTTGGGGGCTAACAGCCACCCCTGAGAGTCTGTGAAGATGGTGTATACCCTTGCATCTGAATCTAGGTGAAGGAACAGTTTCTGCTCTGAATTTGTAGCTCAGGGAAGTAGGTATATTTTCCTCCTGCCTCCCCATCTTTTGTAAATTGTTCCTTCTCCAAACCTCAGAGAATGGTTCAGGACAGGCTTAAAGAGTATTACTTGCAGCTTAGTTAATGGTATCACACTCTGGAGCCAGGAGCAGTGCAGAGAAAGGAGGAGAAAGCACTAGAAGAAGGGAGAGAGGCTTATTGTGAGGAAGATTTAGATCCACATGTTGTATATTACATGCCTAGGACTTAGCTTTTGATGATCTAGTCCAATTTTTCTCTGGTTTTGGAAGCACAAATATACTTTGTGGTCAATTTTTATTGCTGAGGAGGATGTCTCCAACTGCCAGTGCTATGCTCAATGTGCTGGCTGGTCATAGCTGTATCCTGGAGGGTCAGGTCTGTCGTATCCTGTGTTCTTCTGGAGCTACTCTCTTTTCCCTATTGCTGAGTCTGATTTCTCAACTTTCCCTTTGATGTTTATGGTTCCTAGGATGTCATACGTATGAGTCATTTGTTCTTTTTGGGTCTTTATTGCTAGAGGGATATGGAAAGTGTCTGGCTACTCTGCTGTTTCTCTCCTGCCTCTCAATAAATATTTGAAAGAACAAAGAAGGGGTAGAATTCTAAGCAAGGCATTTTAAAATCAGGAGAGTGAGGTGGAGGTGAGAGAAAAGGGAGAATGCCACATGTATTAGTTCACTTACTTTCAGCTTTAAATATTTCAGCATTATGGCATTTACTATACTCCCTTAACAAAAAGTCTAGATGCAGAGTAAAGCCAGGTTGCTTAATTCAGAAGATCATCGGGGACTTTGGTACTGAGGCTTGTAGAAGATACCAAAATTGTACTTGTTATACCTTATTTGAGTTTTTAATCACTCCTTATTTGAGTTTTAATCAATTGATATACATATGCGAGTTGTACAAGTGAAGATAAAATTTCAGATTTAGGACTGAACTTATTTTTTTCTCACTGTAAGCATATGTATTTTTAATTGAAGTAATGTAATTTCACAGATTACATTGGAAAGGAACTACACTGATGGTTTTATTTTTCTTGTAGTCATACTGACTTATGGATGAAGAGTTAGTCAAAAAGAAAACATCACTATAATGCTTTATTCACTCTGGGGGCTGAGTCAAGATGGCGGACTAAACACACGTCTCCCTAAATCCCTCTGGAAACCAAGACCTGAAATGATAGTTAAATGGAGCCTTCTGGACACCTAGTGAGCCCTGGGATTCACTATAGTGCTGTTAATTTGGACTTCATACCACTGAACACAAAACCTTCTCTTTTTCACTGACCTCACTCTTGGCCAGCACAGGCTTGTACAGATTGAAAGTTACTCACTATTTTGATTTTTTTTTCCTCTGTCTTGGCCGGCAGGCAGAACTGGGACTTGACTAGCTACTGGTCTCGGATGCACTGCTGGTGGGACCAGCAAACATAATTGCTGGGTTCTGAGAGCCTGGCTTTGGACTCTATACACCTTGGTTCCTCTGGCCTATCAGGAAAAGGAGAAGCCCAGGAAGAGGCCCCATCTGGACTTGGTTCCCAGGCTGGGAGGTGGCACCTTCCAGGAGGAGAGAGCTTTTCTAGCATGGAGGAGGTATTTTGAACAATGTTGCCAGGGTCAGGGGCCCAGTGGTGGAGGCTGTGGACTCTGGACATTTCAACATTCTTGGTCACTGTTTCTGCCAGGAGGTTGGTCTCTGCTGGCTGGAGAGCTTATGCAGGATGCCATCTTGTTTCACTGGAAGGCAGGGTCATCCATACAGAAGCCTCAGGTGGGCCTAATTTCTGGGCTGGGAGGCAGTTCTTACCCAGAAGAGACTGCTTTTCTAGCAGAAAAGCAGAATTCTACACAGTATCACCTATAGCTGGTGCCTGACAGTAGAGGCCAGCAGGCCAGTAGCCTTTCTGTATTTTGAGCTAGTTTACAACATCAGGTGTTCAATACAGAGGTGCTTACTTTGCCAGCTGGGAAGAGGGACATTTACACCTGAAAACCTGAGTGACTTCAGAAGTTGCCAAATACTTTTTATTTCTCATCTTAAGACGGACTACGGAAACAACTGTGGTACATCTTCACAGCATCTTTCCCATCCTCTATTGATCCCAATGAAGCCCCAAAAGCAGCAAACAGTGGAGAGGATGGTAAACTGGAAGTCACCAGTGGCATCAGAAGGCCCCCAAAAGAAACCACCTCAGAACTTCCCAGACTAATAAGCTTTTCTGAAACTATCAGAAGGTGAATACAAAAGGATTATATAGAGAGAGCCCTACTAGACCTTAAACAAAGTGTTTTATTCACTCCAACTTTAGAACAGGATGGAACTATAGCAGAATCAACACATGCATTAAGGAAAATTGGCTCATAGTGAGTTACCTCTAAAAAAAAGTATCTAAAATAGAAACTAGTATCGAAAGGAACTGTATGAGACAGGTTAACTGTACTTAGAAAGAAACATAAGTTTATTTAGCCTCGTTATTACATGTGTCATAATAAGCAATGATTGTTTCTTGGTACTGAACATCAGATAAAAAAAGAGCCTTGTACATTGGATGTACAAGACCAGGCCATGCGTGCAGAGGTTGTCATCAACAGGGGAAGCGGAAGAGAACACTCCATTATTTGTAATGTTAAAAATCAATTTGGTGAAAAACAATTAGCCTTTACTCACAGTACATACATCTTACACTTAAAAATGTCATTGAAATATTTAGTTACTTTTTACTTCAGTATGTTAATATTTCTGAAGACACATTTCATTATTAAAACCTCCACATTTAAACACATTTATAATCACTTCTTTTTGTTTATCCTCAGATTAAGTGCTGGAGACTAGCAGATTAAATTTGGAGTTTCTCATTTTCTATTTTAATGATGAGTTCCCCCCATTTACATAATTGAAAATAAAACTGACAAATCATGTTTTATGATGCAGACTCATGTGGGAGACTGATGCCCTGGTTTGGGGAAGTTTTGCATCCCAGTAAATTCAGTGAAGCAAAAATAAATGTAAAGCATTTTGTAGAAAACAGGTTTCACTTAGTGAAATACAAGTCAGCACATTACCCACTAAAGAAACCATTTCCAAATGTTCAATCTATAAACTTTCCTGCAAAGAATTTTAAATAAATTTTCTTGGGGTAAGTAAAGAATGTTAGTAAATCTCAGCTCTTTCACAAAATATATAGGAAACACATAAAGTTCTCTGACATACGCCAAAGTGCATGTATTCTGAGGCCCTCTGCATCTCTTCCACAACACCTCATGGTGTTACAGCTTGTGGCTTCAGAGTAAACACAGAGATCAGTTTTCTCTAGTCAAACAGATTGCAGCTTCAGATGCACATCTCATTGAGCATGGAAGATCTTGTCACCAGAGTGCTTCTTACACAGAAGACACTGCACATTTGGCAGCAGGTAGCTTGACTCCTGTCTTCCTGAACACAGCTTGGATCAAAGCCCATGTCTAACACCTTGTCAGGATAATGTGAGTTTGCTTCAGGTAGAAATCCAAACTTCCATACCAGACTGAGTTAAAGGTTTAGTATACACTGAAGTTTTGGGGTTAAACAGCAATACTGTTAGTAAATAACAGGTAACTGAATGTCACCTATGTGTAAGCCACTGCTCTATGCAAGTATTAACTCAGTTACCCATTACAAGAACCAAAGCCATGGTCTGAATAACTGTATAGTCACCAGAAAGATCATAAAACCATAATTGCAGTGTCTGGGTGCCTATCACATGCTTTACTATACACATTATGTCACATGTTTTACGTGTATTATGCCATTCCATCCATACTATACTAGATTTAGTTTCAAGCAATAGATTCTGATTGACATAGCAGAAAAGGTTATTGAAAAGCAGTATACCTCTATGACCGTTGACATTTGAAGAGCTGGGAAACTATGCTTAAGACTAAGCTATTTGGGAAAAAAATCTATTACACATGAACTGGTATGATGAGAAAAATCACTGCTTCTGTCATCTGAAACCAGTTGCCTCGTTTGCATCATTGTCAATTTCTGTGCCCAAACTAGACATTGCATCAGCTACTCATACAATTAGTGTTACTGATACAGTTAATTTCTCCTCCCAAAAAGCAATGTGACACCCACTGCTACTCCTACTGCATCACCAGATCCTGAGAAAATGTCTGAGATGAGCACAACCTATTGAAGAGCTGACATTATTTAGATTTATACTCATTACAGAGAAGTCTGGAAAAACAATTATCTAGCATTTTTCAACTTCCACTTTGGGATGCAATTTTTATTCTCTGCCAGGTACTTAAACTTAGAAGTTCACGGGAATGACAGATATCCACTCATGGTAATTTTTCAAGGTAGATTTCATTTCCCCATTTTGGCACATCATGGAACTGAGATCCAGAGAGACTAAATGTCTTGGATTGGGTTTTGTCAGACCAACTTTAAGATAGTAAGTTCCATGCAGAAGGCTTATCAGTCAGTTCTCTCAGGAGATATAGTTGTGATGAAGTGAGGATAACATAACTGGGTGGAGGGAGAAGCTAACCTTCAATTCTGTTGCAACTAAGGCCTCAGTGGATCCCACAGGGACCTCTGTTGCTAGGATGACAATAATCCCAAATTAAGGCAAATGGCTATACCTTTTATCTCTACATCAGTTAGTTATTGGCTGTTTGGTGCCCCTTGAACAGGATAAACCTTGGATGAGACAACTGTCTGTAGTTAAAAGCATTTCTTGGGAAGCAATGCAGGAATGACTCATCGGCTGTTGATATTTCCAGCATAAGGGGGCATGAATGCCAGAATCCTGAGGATGGGATGTAGGTGGCACATGTTGGCATCCTCAGCAGTAAATGACATTGTTAAAGATTTCATAGCTAATACGTGGTAGAGCTGAATACAAATCCATGCCTGTATGTTTTGGTCTGACCCACTTTTATGTCCTGTTATCCTGAGTGATAAGCCCGTTCCTGAGTGTAGTGTACAAGCCAGAATAATGCATAATGCTTTTAAAAAGTATTTAATAGAAATAACAATAAAGTAGGAACTAGTTTGGGCAGGTAGGTCTAGATATCTTCATTTTATAATTTTGCTTCTTAAGATAATTCTCAGTAGATCAAAGAGACAGGGCACAAGATTTAAATATTTTGTCTGGCATATGGCTGGCAATAAAAAAAATAATTCCTTTCTACTTTTCATGATAAATTACTTTTTTCACTGACAAAAAAAGAGTTAACTGTAAGCTTTGAATCAGTTCTCAAAGTAGAGTTATAATTGTAGCTACTGTTGTTGGCGTTTGTGTGTGTGTGCATTTTCATCCTGGTTTGACTTCTTCAGCTGCAAAATAGAAAGCTCCTGATAGGTGAATGTTAGAACTGCAGCACCTAGGCCACTCAACAAAGAGAATTAGCATTTATCTGGCAATATGAGGAAGGCTGCTCCTGCCCCTTTCAAAGATCCTTTTTAAGAACAAATGAACATTAGAAGAAGGGGCCCTAATTTGCAATAGTCAAGCACTTGGCTGCTAACCAATAAGCTGGCAGTTTGAACCCACTCAGTGGCTCCATGGAAGAAAAATCTGGCAATCTGTATCCATAAATATTGCTACATCTTCTCTTCTTTGAATATTGTTAGCATGGTATATATTATTCTATCCTTTAATTTTCAATTTGTTCATATCTTTAAGTCTAAGGTGAATTTCTTGTAAGCAACATGTAGACGGGTCATGTCTTTTGATCCAAGATGTCACTCGATGTCTTTTTACTGGAGCATTCAGTCCATTAACATTCAGTGTGATTATTGATAAGTATGTGTTTAGTGCTGTCATTTTGATGTATTTATCTTTGTGTTGATGTTTTCTCTGTTGCTCTTAATATTCTGTCTGGATCATTCTTTGTGGGTTGATTTTTCATCCTTTTCAGTGCTGGTTATGTGTTTGTTGAGACTCCTGGATTATGTTTCTTGTTTTTATATATTGTGTCTTTCTTGTGCTTTGCAGCTACACATATAATTCCCCTTAACAATCTATGTTTAAACCCAATTTTAACTTCTACATATCTTATTCCTCTCCTTCTGGAAGGACTATAACTACTGTAGTATATCCCTCTTCCTAATGTGATGGTATAGTTTTCATGATATGATCACTGGATCCCTTCTTTTAATATTATAGCTTTGACTGAGTTTTGTGCCTTCCCTAACTGAGTAGATTTCTGGATGATGTGTCCTATAGTGTCTCCTGAAACATAGAGTTAAAGGTTTTGCTTTTCTAAGCAAAGAGCTTCTTTCAGTATTCTTGAAGCTTTAGTTGGGTTTTTCCAGTCTCTGAGTTTCTGATTATGTGCAAATGTCTTAATTTTATTTTCATTATTGAAAGACAGTTTTACAGGATACATAATTCTTGGTTAGAATTTTTTTCCTTCAATGCTTTGAATGTGTCATGCTACTGCCTCTGTGCCAGCATCATTTCTACTGAGAAGTCAGAAGGAAGGCTACAAGCCTTCACCCTGAATGTTAGCTTTGCTTTGAGTCTTGCTGCCTTTAAAACTTTCTGCTTATGTTTCATTTTGTTAAGCTTGATTATAATGTGTCTTGGTGTCTTTCTTTTGGGGTTTACATTGTGTGACATCTGATGTGGATATTGGATATCTATGTTCTCTTCTTTTGTAATTTCAGGGAAGTTTTCTGTCAGCAACTGAACAGCAATACTCTCTGTGTTTTCAGGTATCTCTCCCTGCTCAGGAATTCCAATTAATCATAGATTGTTCCTCTTGAGAGAGTTCCACATGTTTCTTAATGCTTCTTCATTTTTCTTATTTCTTTTTTCTGATTTCTCCTCATAAATGCTGGAGTCAGTAGCTCTGTCTTCAAGGTCAGAAAATCTATTTTTCTGGTTGCTCAATTCTGTTCCCTTAGCTTTGAACTGAATTTTCTAGTTATTGAAGTTTGTTATTGATCTGTTGGATTTCAGAATGCTGATGTTCCATCAGTTTGAACAGCTTGCTTAATTTTTCATTTTACTCTGCTGCCTTTTGTATATCTAGGAGGGCTCTTCATATAATTATTTTGTACTTGACCTCCAATAGTTTCAGAAAGCCTTCTTCATCTGGGAAGTTCTTTGATTATTTCTTTTGGCAGCTTTCTGGAGCCATGGGTGGAGTTTTCTTTAAGTGTCTGGCCAGGGTTTGTTGCTTTTAGGGTATCTAGAGGTTGTTTAGTTTCACAGTTGTTGCCTTAACAGGAACTGAGGTGCATTTCTGAAAAGGAAGTTGATAACCAGTCACCTCTATGTACTCTAGTGACTGGGTCCAGTGGAATCTCTGGGGTAGCAGTCTTCACATCATGGACAGCAAAGACATGGCCCTACTTATGGAGTCACTGGGGAGCTGTCAGTGACCCTATGATGTAAGTCACTAAGGGCTGGAAGAGATGCCACTAGGCTGCACCACAGTTATTTCTCTAGGCAGTCTTATTTTGGAAGGTAAAAGCTGTCTGACAGCTTCCAAACCAGTCAGGCTGTCAGGTGTAAAAGCCCCTCTTTTTGGCTGGCAATGGAGGCACATCTATATCTGTCCCCAGATGCTGTGATGTAGTTCAGAGTACAGAAAGGCTACTGCCCTGATGTCATCCACTGCTAGGCCATAACCGTAAGGCTACACTGTGCTAAACACAGATTTTCTGCTGGAAAAGCACTCCCCAGGCTGGCACTGCCTCCCAGCCTGGGAATTAGCCTCTCCTGAGGTTTCTGTTTGTGTATTTCCACCTCCCAGTCAAACAAGATGGTGTCCCACACAAGCTGTCCCACCTGCCGCAAAATAGCCAGATCCATGGTGGAGGTTCAGAAAGAGAGGGTGGAGAGGCCGTGCTCCTCTGAGTCCAGAGCTGGGCTCTCAGAATGTGGCTATTCTGCCCACTGATCAAATCAGTAGTGCAGCTGAGCTTTGTTGCTAGTTAAGCCCATCCCCCACCTGCCAACTAACAAAAAGTTAAAAGCATCAATTACCTTCAGTCTGGGTGAGTCAGCCATTCAGCAAGGCTGGGGGTCAGTGAAACAGAAGAAGCTTCGAATTTAGTGGCATGTGCTCCAAATTGACGGCCCTATGTCATGTCCTAGGGCTTACTGGGTGTCCAGAAGTCTCTGTTTAATTATAAATCCAGGCCTTAGTTTTCAGAAAGAATTAAGGAGACATGTGTCTAGTCCTCCATATTGACTCTGCCCCCTTATCCATAAATGTGATAGCCAAAAAAAATCCCATGGGGTTGATCTACTTTTGCCACATGAGTCACTATGAGTCATGATTGACTTGATGGCACCAACAATAACAAAGGCTCTAGATACCATTAAACAAAGACCTTGGACTGCCTCAAAAAGAAAGAAAAGAAAAGAAAAAGGAAAAGAGCACTAACACTAGAAGTACTGACATTTATTAAAATTTTCCAGGCACTTTCACATACATCATCTCAGGGGTATAGATACAGAATCATTAGGCTTCTTGGGACCTGTAGCCTGAAGAATAGTTTGGCGTCAGGTTTCAACTATATCACCCTGGGTGGGGGAAGGGACATGAACTTAGAATTCTTATAAGCATGATTTCTTGGCACCCTTGTAGTCCCAACAGAACCAACATCTGAGAGATCTAGCTTGGTTAAAAGCACAGCTATGAAGTGTATAAATTACAGTAAGTTATGATGTAGGTAGTTTGTGTCAGGCCTTATGGAAGATATATTCACATGCATCTTCCCTCCTTTCCCTCTCATTTGTTGAGCTAAACTAAGAAGTTAGATTTTCTAAAAATGACATCAGGCCTAACCACTACTCTTAGTCTACTCATTTAAGTAACCTCTTTTTTCCTTTCAGCTTTGAGCAGAATAACTCAATTCTTTGCTTTAGAGTTCATTAAGATTATGTGCTCTGTTAACTACAAATAACTTGTACAGATGTAATCTAGTAGGGTCTAATATACCAGATTTGAATAACTTGAACAGAGTGAGAAGATGATGACGATGATGGTGTGTGTGTGTGTGTGTGCGTGTGTGTGTGTGTGAGGGTAGTGAGAATGAGAGATGGGAAGTGAGGAAGACCAATAGTTAAAGTCAAAAGCTGAAGTGAATCAAGTTGAAGGTTTGTTGCTGAATACATGTCTTCTTTTCTCCACGTTGTTCTGCAGAGAGCCCCAAAGTACTTACAGAGTTGCCAGGTACAATTCATTTTGTTTTTATAAAGGCTAGAAAGCCCTTGAACATTAATTCTATGCAAACTGTCAGTAGATTAATAGTGTTATTCATCTATCTTCCCGTGGTGGAATTTACATGAAAAAAATTTAAGTATTTTCATAACATAAAGTTAAAACACTAATGACCAACAATAACCAGTACTATCCATAATTCAAAGTTTAGTTTAGGTGCTTTTTTTGTTCATCCAGTTAAATGTGTCATTCTTTCCCCTGTGCTCCTTTTGGTCATAAGGCATTTGCCACATCATGCTTGGATTTATTTCTGTAACTTTCTGGTAAGATAGTTTGATGCTTCAGGTCAGGGATTTTGTTGAATGGGTATCCAGCACTGACTATTAATGCTATTCTTTGGAAAGCTGATTAATTTCACTGCATCTTAGAAATAGCACTTTACACACAAGAGAAATGCTTGCCTGCCTTAATTTTAAATTGCCACATTTATTTTTGAAATTGAGTTTTACATCCCTCTGAAATTCTGGAATCTAGATATAGACATGAAGGAATACTTTAAATTTTGGACTATGGAACTCTGTAGTTGTTACTTATCCTACTTAGGATCAGTCAGAATGCACTTTGTCATTCAAACTTATAAATTTCCTTTTTTCCTTCATTAACTGATTAAGTTTGCCACAGTCCATAACTGAGCGCTGGTGGAGCAGGGGTTGAGAACCTCAGCGGCAAACTAAGGAGCTGGCAGTTCGTATCCACCAGCTACTATTCAAAAACTCTGTGAGGCCATTCTATTTTGTCCTATAGGGTCACTATGAGTCAAAACTGACTGAATGGCAAAGGTTTTTTGTTTTTTCCTCCAGTCCATAATACATTAAATTTACATTTGTATTTATTGCTGTAAATAAGCTTGCATGTTATTTTTCAAATCAGAATGGTTTTTGAGGGACAGGTGGAGAGCTTGCTACCTTTAAACTAATCCAGACCTCAATAACAGTAATTTAAGTGTTGATACTACTCTTTGTATTATGAATATAGTATCTACATGTTGCATGTGTCAACTTTTTCTCAAATACAGTCCACAAAAAGCTAGTTTCTTAAAATACTCCATAAAAACACCCCAGCAGAAAAATGGGTTACAAATTTACATGATATTTTTCCCCAAATAGACTGAACCACTAAATTTTTTGAAAATAATGTTTTGTAAAATAAAGTACAAGAATTTATGTGACCAAGGATAGACTGTCCTATTTGTTCTGGTAATTACTACTGCCTGTTTTTGATTTTGTGGTTCCTTTTCACTATATAGAAAAAAAGTCAGACTCTTAATTGTACTTACACTCTGGGGAAATGGACACACCCAGAGATCCAAGCAGTTGTTGGCTAACTGGTCTTTGCTGCATAAACACATACAAGTTTCTCCTCAACAATAAAGTCTGAAATCAGTGCTCAGACTGCAGGATTTAAGGATAACTCTTGCGGTAGTGATTAAGGACATGCACTATGATTTGTGAGAGACAGGTAAGTGCAAAGCAGAATCCTCTCCTCAAGGCCAGTAATACTGTCAGTGGAAGGGACAGTTGTGTTCAGTATGAAAGAAGAGACAGCAAATGGATCAAATAAAAGATAAAAGGTAAGAAAACAAATTTGGTGCAAGAAGCAGAAATAAAAGATTCTACCTAGAGAGTTTCAAGAAGATGTTTTATCTTAAAATTAGAATAGGACTTCATAGAATAGGACATCAGAGAAATTTAGAAAATTAATACATAATGCACAGACACAAACACACACACCCACCTGATTGCCACATCCCACCTTTACTTACGCATACAAAGCAATCCAAGAAAAGGTGAGCAAAGGAATTCTTTCCCAAAGTGGTACAAAGAAACAAATAGTTTTTAAAAACACGAGATTAGAAAAAAAGTTGAAAGATGACTTTTGGAATAATGAGGAAGGAGCTCTGTAAATCTTCTTCCCAAAAGGCAATGATAAAACAAACTTGGCACTAACAACCATTTCAGGACTCCAGAGATTGACCAAAGACCTACAACAAATTGAGAAGTTTTTATTCGAGAAGAGCTGTTCGCCTTGATAAGAGCAGTGGGCGTCTGTGGTGCTTTAACCCGGGGGTGCTGTTATCCCCACGCCTCTGCCCCACTCCACGCCAAGGCAGGCCAGCAGCTTCACTCTTGGAAGAAGCTCACTTTGTTTGAGATGGGGAGAACCTCGTATCCAAGAGCAGTGCTGAAAACAATAGCAATCTTGGTGACGGTCAGGGAACTCTGTCATTGCATCTAACCTGACAGTTTAATAGTGTTTGAGGCAAACAGCACACTGAAAGACAGAAATTTAACAGGGCAATCTAGTGACCTAAACAGCCGTAGGGAACCTCGGTAAGCTCCTGAGTACCTTGAGTGATTTGGAAAGCTGAAAGCATGCACAAGGTTACATACTTGCTCAGGAGGGCCTGGAAAAGTCTCTAGCTATTTACTCATTTCTCACTAAATGTGATTCCTTAAGCAACCAAAACCAACCCCACTGCCGTAGAGTCAATTTCGAATCATAGTGACCCTATCAGTCAGAGTAGTACTGCCCCATAGAGTTTCCAAGGAGCACTTGGCAGATTTGAACTGTTGAGCTTTTTGTTAAGCAGATGTAGCATTTGACTACTCTGTCACCAGGATAAATAAAAGGCAGGGTAGGTCTGAAACTTGAACTTTTTGTTCAACACAAACACAGATTCACAAGCTAAATGTGGAAGATTTACTGGGTCAAGGTGCTTAAGCACAAACTCTGACCAATCACTGGCTGTCTACTAAGATAGGCTGACCCAGAGGTAGCTGGCTGCCTGGCCGGCTTGGAAAAAATAGTAGAGGAGGGGAGAGAAACTGAGCAGAAACTAGAATTGCCACACGCTGTAGGGAGTAGGCAGAGTCTACAGAATTAACCTTGCCAAATCGATCAAACAAACAAACAAAAAGCCATCCAGGGGATGATAAGAATCTAGAGTTAGTACTACAATATTAACCCGCAGTCCAGGTCATGACAAAAAAAATATCAGTGATGCAAAGAAACATGAAAGGGTGACCCACACATGGGAAAAGAACACAAAGTAGAAATTGTCTCTGAATTCCCCAAGAAGCTGACCATAGTACAAGAAGATTTCAAAATAGCCATAATAAATATGTTCAAAGACCAAAGCAAGCCATGCTTAAGAATTAAGGAAAGTATATGACAATTGCTCGATAAAGAAAGGCTATACCAGTAAGAGTTGTTGGTAGGATTAGTTCCTTAAGGATCCAAGACTGTGAGTTGTGGGCTCAGTTACTTGCTGACACATTCAGTTTCTAGAAGCTGTCTAGAGTTCCTTGCTACATGGGATCCCCAACATGGCCATCTGAGTCTAAAAAACTAGTTAAGACGTGCTTTAAAGTCTTATGTAACAAAATTACATAATCATATACATCCAGTCATATTCATTCTATGCTATTTATTTGGAGTAAATCACAGGTTTTGCCTATACTTAAAGGGAGAGAAATACACAGTGGTGTGAACATCAGGATGTAGGGATGATGAATGCCATCTAATATTCAGTTCCACACAGTTGGTTTAACATCTGGACATTGACTAATGTCTGTCATTGTTAGGTGTTGTTAGTCAGTTCCAACTCACAGGGACCCTATATACAGCAAAGTGAGACACTGCCTGGTCACGTGCCATCCCCACAATTGCTGTTATGCTTCAGCCCACTGGTATAGCCGCTGTGTCAGTCTGTCTCGTTAAGGGCCTTCCTCTTTTCTGCTGACTCTCTGCTTTACCAAGCTTCATGTCCTTTTCCAAGAGCTGCTAACCAAAAGGTCAGCAGTTCGAATGCACCAACTACTCCTTGAGGGGCAGAACTGGTTGCCTTGTTCTATAAAGGTTTATAGCTTGGAAATCCTATGGGGCATTTCTATTCCCTCCAGCAGTGTTGCTAGGAGTTTGAATTGACATGATGAAATGCATTTGGTTTGGTTGGTTTAATTTGCAGTGTACAGTGTGCAGACCTTGCACTTACATTTGTTAAATTTATTTTTAAGTATTTTATTCTCTTTTGTGTTGTAATGAACGGAATTATTTTCTTAATTTCACTTTTGGATTGCTCATCACTAGGATGTAGAGACATAATTTGTTTGAGTATATTTATTTATTGACGTGAGGTATTGTATTAATTGGCGTACCTTGAATTCTGGTGTTGTGGAGAATACACCATGGACTGCCAAGAGAGGAAACAAATCTGTCTTGGAAAAAGGGCAGCTAGAATGATCTTTAGAAGCAAGGATAGAGAGACTATGCCTTATATACTTTGGAATGTTACCATTGCCATCAAGTTGATTCTGACTCATAGCTATCCTATAAGAAAGAGTAGAACCACAGGATTTCCAAGGAGTGAATGGTAGATTCAAATTCTCGACCTTTTGGTTAGAAGCCTGAGCACTTAACCATTGTACCACAAGAGCTCCAAACCACAGGCATAAAGGTTACAATTTACAATACATATTTTGGGGGGACACAAGTCAGTCCATAACAGTGGACAAGTAGTAGTCTCTGGCACAACATGCATTAAATGCAAGCTGAATCATCCCACTAAGCCAGAAACATCAGCTAAAGTGAGTTATACTGCAAGGACTATAAGCAAAAACAGTTAGTTGTTTTCAGGTTAAAATTAATCCATTGATGTTTCACAAATGGAACATGGAAATTACTGTTCTCCTTTTCCTGTTTGTTTAAAGGAAATACTTGGCTCAGTTCCAGCTGTGGAAGGTGGGCCTTGAAATGCTTCAAATCAGTCCATTTCAAATTAATTCTGCTTTAGTAATGTGTCATAAAAATGAATGTAAATCAGAAGAAAAACCTTTAGAGTACAGCAGGTTTCACAAATGTTTATAAAAATAGCAATGTGCTAGTAGCCACAGAGCAATAAAGCAAAATTAGAGAGGTGTATCCCAAGGGAAGAACTAATGGAAACTATTAGAGACTCAAAGAGCAGAGAGACACAAAGAGAAGATAGATGGCTCCACAAATTTTATCATGGTTTTCCAAAATGACACAATAATCCACCAGGTAGTGAAACCATTTAGTGAAATTATTGATATAGACCAATCATCGCTACAATAACTGATCATTTCCTTTTTGCTGGATCCAAAGGACTAATAGGAACATAGGTACAACCTGTCTATGATGACTTTAAAAGGTGATTATAAAACTGTCCCTAGATTGGAACAGCAAGTCTGAATAAGCGTATACTCAACCAAGTAAAATCTTGATTGACACTGCAGCTTTAGAAAATCACTAGCCACACTGACTATGAATGTTCTCTGTGCTATATTTCAGCTTGGGAAATGATTTGACAGAGTGATGAGTTGCTTCTTAAAGATTCTCTTGAGAAGATTGGGGAAAATGACTACAGTTGTAGAGTTATTATTGGACAAATTCATGGGCTATGTGATTAAAAGCTTTCGTAGTAAAGAGGAATTGTTGGGCTGTACAAAGTTAGCAGATTTTGTCTGCTAACTGAAAGGTTATCATGATTTGCACCCACCCAAAAACACCTTGGAAGAAAGGGCTAGCAGTCTGCTGCCCACAAATCAGCCACTGAAAATTCTCTAAGCACAGTTCTACTCTGACCCAGATGGGGTTATCAGAACCCACTTGAAAGCAACAGGCTTCTTCATTTTCATGATAAAGAAAGGAATTCAGACATGGTATACTTTCAGACAAGATTTCTTGTTTCCATGTTTATAGAAAACAATCTCAAACAACACTGTAATCAGCAGATCCAGTATGAAGATGTCGAGTAATATTGGTGGACTTAGTTGTTCTCCCCTTTCTTACTAACAGAACCGAACTACACACTGCATGGCAATGTGCCCAGCTGGGAAGCACTTTTCACAGCGTTCTTTGCTACCAGGATAGCCATGGATCCCAGTTTTGGCCAATGGGATGTGAGTAGTACTCACCGAAGAGCGCATCTAGGAAAGCTCCTTAAAGGGTGGGGTGACTAGGTGGTTTACACATTTGCCCTTGATCAGTCCCCTTCTTTATTTCAGAATTACAATCATGATGCTGTCCTGCCTGTGCAATTATATCGGATACGGAAGATGGTTAAAAAAAACCGACATAAAGACCTTGGCCCTGATAATGTCATGGACCTACCCTATCAGTGCTGGATGGCTCCCTTTTGGAGTTCATGTTATTGAAGATAACCAAAACAATCGACTTACCTGAGCTACTGTTTTTCAAGTTTATGTTGCTCAGTACCTAGAAATCAATACAAGGAGAATTTCCATCTTAACAATATTGAGTCTTCCAATCTGTAAATCTGGACCTTTTCTCCATTTGTTCTGATCTTCCTTCATTTCAATCAGGATCCCTGGTTGTGAGGTGGTTAAAAGTGTTCAAGGTCAGCAGTTTAAATCCACCAGACTAGTTGCAGGATAGAAGATGTACTTCTGTCTCTCTGTCAGATCAAGCCACTCGGCTTTTATTCTGCATGCTTTCAATGTAGTCCTGTCAACGTGGGACCAAGTAACTGTGTTGGTATAGTGTTTCTAGATATTTAATTACTAATGTGGAACCTGCAATACTCTTACTAAAGTGATTGTGGTCTTTACAAATGGAATCTTCTCAGTCTGTCCCTGAGGGACTACCACCAGCAGAGCACCCTTACTAACTAACCCACAGTATACAATTAACAGGAGTGGAAAGGACATTTCCTTTTGGAGGGAGAAGTTGCTTGTTACTGAGCATAACCTTCCAGCATGTATTGATACCCTTTATAGCATCTTAATTTCTTATTTTATAGCACTATTCACAACCTCTAATATGTTTACATAGGTATCATGGATTGCATGAGTTTCCTAAAAAATCTGTAACAGTTTGGCTGTGCAATAATTTCTAGCATTGTGTCCAGTCCCTCCATGACGAAATTCCCGCCTCTATGACATTAATGGAGGTGGTTGGGCAGCAACTGTGTTGGTAGAGCAAGATTCAATGTGTAAGTTTGCTTTGTGCCTTGAGGCGGTTTCTGGAGCTACAAAGGAAAAAATCTGGCAGAGAGATTTGTGAACCTCCCACCACCAAGAAAGCAGCACCAGGAGAAGAGTGTGTCTTTCAGACCTGAGGTTTCTGCACCAAGATGCTCCCTGGACAAAGAATGATGCATATCAAACTTTCTTCCAGAGCCGATAACGGGGAAAGCCTTCCCCTGGAGTGGACATCCTGAATTCAGACACGGTGCCTACCAGACTGTGTAAGGATAAACTTTCCTTTGTTAAAGCCATCAGCCTTGGGCTATCTCTGTTAGAGCAGAACCAGCTGACCAAAACAATAGGTGTTGTTTATTTATCCCTGATTGTCTGCTCTTGAATGTAAATCTTATGTGGGAAGGGGGCTTTCCTCTCCTGCTTACTGACATACTCCCCCAAACCTGAGACATTATCTGGAAAACTGCAAATGTTCGGCAAATATTTGTTCAACACTAAATAAGAAGCATAGATTTTCTTTTTTTTATAACCAAACAAGTAACAAACATTCCTCAGATGCATGCTTTCCTAAGTATGTGTCTAGATCCGAATTTCTAACTGCTATAGGACCACTATGTGTCAGAATCTACTCGACAGCAATGGGTTGGTTGACTAGCTGTGTGACCTCGGGCGTATTACTTCACCTCAGCCCAATGCACAAGTTTCTTCATCTATAGGAGTGGGGGTAACATACATCTATTTTATAAGATTATTGTGAGCCTTCAGTGGGTTAATCTAAATAAAACAATGAAGCATTTCAACGTATATTTCCTACAAATAGTGATAGAAAGTGTGTATCCTGGACCACCTGTCTGAATGAGAAACTGTTTCCTATCTTCCCTTGTAGCTAAGTATAGCTGTGTTGCTATGTTCTGGCTAATGAAAGGCAAGTGGAAACGCTGATTCAAACATTTGGAAAGATGCTTTCAGCAGGTAGAGATGAGTCCTCTTGCCTTTTCTTTTCTCTGCTGCCTAGAATTTGGATGTTACAGGATTTAGACTCTCTTTTAGGCCAGGAAACGTACTGGAAGCAAGTGGTCATCTTGGTGGAGAAGAAAAATAGGTTCCTTATGACATCATGGTGTTGCCATGCTAGATCTGGACTATTACCCTGGAAAATCCGAGTGCAAACTTTTTTTGTTGGCAAATAAACCTTTGGTTGTTTTTTGCCATGGTAGTACTTCTAACTAGCAGACAAATTAAGCTTCTAACTGACGTGCTCCTGTTACATGTTGATCACCTATTTAACTTATTTTTCCAAGAAACAGAGTTGATTTGTAGGTTGAGGTGTGTGTGTGTGTATCCGAAGGTTGTTTGTGTGTGTGTATACACAATATATGCCTCCATAGTAATGAATTTTCTAACAACGTATTTTTTCTAGCACAGTGCCAAGTTCTCCACTCCCTGCTGAATGAAACAGTATGATATCAGATGCCAGTAAATAGTGTAAACCTAGACATCTTACTGTATTCTGGCTACAGTCAACAAATCACTTGCCTCAGGTATTTCCTCTACGTTACCACTGAACTGATCTTTCTAAAAAGCAGCTGTGATCAGCTAGATCAGTTTGCTTCTTTCCCTCACTCTGTGTAATCTTCCAGTGTACCCCCATTGCCCAGAACACATCCAAAGTCATTACTGTTTGTCTTGTATCATAGCCCCGTGGTGCAATAACACAGGGCTTGGCTGCTAGCTGAAAGGTGGGCAGTTCCAACCCAGGTGGCAGCTCTGTGCGGGAAAGAATCGGCAGTCTGTGTCCACAAGGACTACTGCCTAGAAAACCCCATAGGTGAATTCTGTGCTGTCACTAAGGGTCGCCACGGGCTGGAATCAGTTCGAGGGCACCTAACAACAGCAACGATACTTGTTAGCCTGCAAGTTCTCTTCTCTTAAAGTGGTCTGTCTCCTGTTTTATTCCCCAGTGAACTGGCGGTGCTCAAAATACGCTGTCCTCTGTCTTTGCCTGTCCTTGCTGCTTTTCAACATCTGGTTGAGATGTTCTTTCCCAGTTGATTCCCTAAAGATGCAGTTTAAAATGCTCCAATCTTTCTCACCCCTCGAGGTAGGCACCTTACTCCTGTGTTTTACCAGAGAACCCTATTATAGTTCTTTTGTTTCGTTAGTTACCTTACACGGTTATGAACCTATGCTTCTGTGTCTTTCTTTAGGCACAGAGCAAAGTTTTGGACTTTAATTCCTAGTGCTTAGAACAGAGCTCAGTATTTAGAAATCTCCCAGTAAAATTTGTAGAACGAATGAATGCAACCGAAATACAATGGTAGTGACAAGTTACTGTCTCAACAACAACTGAAAAAGTCTAAGAGAATGAGAAAGATGAAAGGCCAGAAGGAGAGAAAAGAAAAGTGGGAGTTAACAGATGGAAGAGATTAAGAAGTCTGTAGAAAGCGGTACATGCAGGACTGGGAGGAAGATTTCAAGTGTGGGATCCACGACAAGAATGAAAGCTGGAACTCTGGCTTGAGATGAATAGTGCTGTTAACCAGAATAGAGAAAGCAAGAAAAATTCAAACTTGTGGGATGTTGGGTAAAAGTTACTAAAAACAAAATCTACTCCCAAAGCAGATAACTTCTCCGTAAGAGTAGAAAAGAGAGAAAAGTTTTATGATTGGATAAGCATTAAATCAAAAGGTGATACATCACAGGCAAATCTGCTAAAGAGATTGCAAAGACAGGAAGAAATCTCAACCATTACTTAGGCGATGGGATGCAATCAGTACATTCACATTTTAAAGATCATTATTAACTTTCTTTTTCTTCTGGCCTGGAGACAGAGCTAGGCTGGCTAAGTTCCTGCCAAACTCCTTCTAGGAAAAACAGGAAGTTACAGTAACTTACTTTGTACAGAAAAACAAAGAATTTGTATGTTGTCTAAAGTGAACTTTAAAGAAGATGATGAAAGAGGGGGTGTCTTCCCCTCTTCCCACCGGGGGAACTGACTCCCTCGTTTTCCATTTGTATTTGTCCTCACAGAGTCTTAGGGTGAGTCTTTTACCACAAAAGTAAAATTGCAACAAAAATAATCTATTACCACTTGTTGTGGATTGAATTGTGTCCCTCAAAAATATGTGTCAACTTGGTCAAGCCATGATTCTCAGGATTGTGTAGTTGTTCTTCATTTCGTGGCTGTAATTTTATGTTAAAAATGATTACTACACTTGCATCCCTGACTCAATGCAAAAGAAGTTTTCCTGGAGTGTGGCCTGCACCACCTTGTATCTTACAAAAACTGAAAGGGAAGTGAGTAGAGAGTCAGGGACCTCATATTACCAGAAACTCAGGGCCAGGAGCATGTGGTTCCTGCTCAGAAAAGCTCAGAGAAGACTGATGACAAGGGCTGTCCTCCAGAGCCAGCAGAGTAAGCCTTCCCCTGGAGCTGATGCCCTCCGTTTGGACTTTTTACCTCCGAGAATGTGAGAGAATTAATTTCTCTTTCTTGAAGCCATCCACTTGTGTTTTACAGCAGTACTAGATGACTAAGATACCATGGATCTGCCGTCCTCCTGTTTATCTGTCATTCTCCCTTGTCTTTGTTTAGTGATCTAGAACAGCAAACCGAGGCGAAGTCTGAAGACATGTTCACAGACAGCAGGGAGCAAAATAAACAGATCCACGGTGTGACTGCAGTTTACAAGTCAAACAGACAAGGCAATCATTTGTTAGCAGAAGAGATTATGATTTTTTTGGCAGGGGGTACCATTAATGTCTATTACTCAGTTAAATTGTATTTATATTCTGTCGATCTTTAATTTCTCACCAGAGGAAAACATTTCAGCCTACACTTTCTAGTAGAAACTCCCCAAAGAAGATTTAAAGCATGATTTAAATGAATTAAAATCAACATTAAGCACAAGCAGTGGATCAATTACTAAGCTTTCTATTTGACATTTAAGGATTTGGCTATTAGTCAGAATTCAGTCTTTAGCAATGTAATGGGCTGCCTGGTTTGATAAAATTTAAAATTGTCTTTAAGTAAAGAGGCTTCCATTCAAAATTTGTCAGCTGCTTCAGCTTCTCGGTGCCACCCATAGAGTCACGAACAGGGGTTTATAGAGGTGTGAGATAACTAGGCTCTCTCCCCAGCACCCTGTAAATTCCTGGGCAGGGAATAGGCAAATTTGTTTAGGGTCTTTGAAGCTTCCTTGGAGAAATGCATTTAAGACCCCCAAATCTTTTACTTTAGAACATTTTGAAATTTAATATTACTAGATACTCTCCGTTGAGTTTAGAAGCTCACAATGAGATTCGAAAGCAAATAGCAGCCCTAAGAGTAAACTCACTCCATGGTGAGCAGGGCAATCTTGGGCTCAGTGATTTGGGGGAGAGTGTCACCAGAGGAGGCCTAATTATGCCCTGAATCCCCAGCCATGCTGGCTAGACAACTCTCTTGAAACTGAGGCTGAACACACAAGTTGAACTAAATAGCTGAAGGATGAAGAGCCAGCCAGAGCCTCAGTTCCAGCAGCACGCAAAAATGGATTTACTGAAGGTTCACGCTCAGGTTTTCTCAGGGACAGTGTGTTAAAGCTGGAAATACTAAACTGATAAGATTCTCTATTTCCTTGAAGCATTTGGAGGTCAAACAGATGTCAGTAAAGATAATTGAGACAAGGACTTGATTAGTTTAAATTTGTTATATATTAATAAAAACAATGAAAACGAAGACAAATACATTGCCTTCAAGTCTATTCTAATTCATAATGACCCTATAGGACAGACTAGAATCACCCCGTAGGGTTTCTAAGCCTGTTAATTTTTACAGAAGCAGTCTGCCACATCTTTCTCCTTTGGAGCAGCTGGTGGATTTGAACTACCAACCTTCTGGTTAGCAGCTGAGTGCTTCAGCCACTGTACCACCAGGACTCCTTAAAACACACACACACACACACACACGCACACGTGCACACACACACACACATACACAAGTTTAGGCAAGTCTGAAGAATGCACAAAGCATTTGATTCTGTGTCGCTTGTAGAATGGTTATAATGCTGGAAGAAACAGGAAAGTCGAAAAAACAAGCTGCTTTTAATGGGAAACAATGGATGATAGACAAACAGTATTTATACATTTGACAGCGGTTACAGCAGTGTGGACAGGATAAAAGGTAGAATACATGGGGGTTCACCTGACTTTGGCCTCTCAGTAAGGCAGGACATGGGGGAGATGAAGAAAATATTCTTTCTTTTGTGTCCCCTTTGCACTCGGATGCCTTGTATTTAGTTGATGTATCTGACTCCTCTTACTAAATTGTGGACAGCTTAGGGAAGTTTCTATTCATCTCTCTGTTTGGAATCTGACATCGTGCACAATGCATGAAACAGAGTAGGTGCTTTGTATTTCTTTAGTGAGTGAAAAAGTAAATATTTGGGTGAATGAGTAAAAGAGGAGAGAGGTGTGTGTGTATGTATGCGCACATGTTGTGGGACTGACTGGAAGCTTTAGCTATATGTAACATATTCATTCCTAAAAGCATTAAGGGAGTATTGGCTAACAGTGCAGATCCCAGTGGAGCTGGAAAGCCTGGAAGTCCAGGGAGTCCCTTCAGCCGTTGATTATTTCTGTTTATTTCCCCGGCGCACAGCAGCACTGGAGCAAGGAAGCAGATTGAAGAGCCCATCCTAACTCCAGAGCCCTTTGACCCATGTCTCCATTACTAAATTGAAAAGATTTACACAAACCTGTTTCCTACCAAACATTGATGCCATAATGGTTAAGTGCTACAGCTGCTAAGTAAAATGTTGGCAGTCCGAATCTACCAGGTGTTCCTTGGAAACTCTACGAGGCAGTTTTACTACATTGTGTAGGTTTCTGTGAATCAGAATTGATTTGCCTGCAGTGAGTTTGGATTTGGTTTGTTTCCTACCATCTGAGAATGCTGGGAGGTTTGCTATCACACAGTGTCAAAGTGATGCAGGAAGACATGGAATTGAGGCAGTGCTTGTAAGTCAGATTTTGCTTCTTAAAGCAGAGTCCTGAATACATCAAATCATTTATAGGATTTGATGTGTGTCTGTTAATTCTCTGAGCTATTTAGTGTTTCCTCTTCACTTCCATTATCTCCCCAGGGGCTACAGTCTAATTTACTTGTTAGTAGTTTTGCCTGCAGTCCCTGGGTAATACAAACATTTAACATGCTTGGTTGCTCACTGAAAGATTGGCAGTTGGGTCCACCCAGCAAAACCTGGCAAGGAATGCCTGGCATTCTACTTCTGAAAAATCAGCCACTGGAAACTGTCTAGAGCATAGTTCTACTCTGAAACAGATGAAACTGCCGTGAGTTGTGACCAGCTGGACAGTAACTTGTTTTCCAATTTTGCTTAATTACTAGTTCATAGTAGCTGCTGAAAATGTGTTCGAGGTTCCAATCTCCTGACCCTTTTGGAGCTTCCGTACACTCTTGTACCTCTCACACTAAATGAAATTTGTTAGAATTTTAGCAATTACTCTTTACTACTACTTCGTAGGTTTGAGCTAAGTGGAGTGAGTCTGCTAGTAAACCAGTGAGGATGCCCTGAGGAGTACCTGAGTCTGCCAAGGAATCATAACCAAGTGGGTAATTGGAATCAGGTTTGAAGCAGTCGCTGAAAATCAAGTTACTGAAACCTTACAGACAGCAGTCACAAATAGATTTCTCCTTCCCTTTGCTGGCCCTTGGCAGAAGTCTTTTCCTACTAAGAAGCTTTGTAATCAAACATACATGCGTATTTTAACACACAGCAGTTTTAAAATTTTGCTTTAGGTGAAAGTTTACAGCTCCAGTTAATCTCTCTAACAAAAACTTGTACACACTTTGTTTTGTGACATTAGTTGCAATCCCTATAATATGACAGCACACTCACCCTTTCCATCCCAGGTTTCTTGTGTCTATTCAGTCAGTTCCTGTCTCTTTCTGCCTTGTCATGCTGCCTCTGGGCAGGAGTAGCCCATTTGGTCTCATTTGAACTGATTCAGCTAAGAATCACACTCTTTATGAGTGTTCTTTTATGTTTTATAATCCAATCTAATCTTTGTCTGAAGAGTGGGATTTGTGAAAGGTTTTATCTATCTATCTATCTATCTATCTTTCTTGTCTGAAAAGTGGGATTTGGGAAAGGTTTTATCTATTTATCTATCATCTATCTACCATCTATCTATATTGTGACTAAATGAATGTATACAATCCAACTAAATTTGCATGCCCACTTATCTGCAGCTCCTTCTGCTCTCCTTGTCCAGTGACAGCACACTCCTCATTTTCATGCTATACTTGTGAGACAAAACCTTTGTCCCCAGGCTCCAGCCCCAGCTTCGATGACTCTGTTTGGTTACATTCAGGAAACTTCTTAGCTTTTGCTTTGATCCAGTTTTGCTGACTTCCCCTGTACTGTGTTTTATTTTTCCCTTCACCTGCGATGATCCTTATCTACTGTCTAGTAAAGTCCTCTCCCGTCCCCCCACTTCATCATCATGTCAAAATTTTACAGACAGCAGTCACAAATTTTTCCTTGGCTTTGCTGGTGCTCTGAAGACATCCTTTCCTAGTAATAGGCTTTGGAATAAAAATGATTTTCACAAAAGCCTACCAATCTCCAGATCACTGAGGAGTAGAGCATGGGGGCACTTGAGAAATACGGTCTGACATGAAGATGGAAAGTAATATAAATTTCCTCTGAAACAGTCTGTCATCCTTTATATTCTTTAGTTCTGCCCAAGAATAATTTTCAAAAAGTAAAAACACAGTTTTCATTCAGCTAGAGAAAGAAATTGTTTCATTTTTTGAAAACTTATTAATGAGAGAATTAGTGGGGTGGTAAAGATGGTTCAGAGAACATTAGGTGAACTGAATATTTATTAGTGTTGAAGAAGAATAGTGGAATAAGATTATTCGGATAGATATAGAACTAGTTCATGTTTTACAGGGCAGTAATAACCATTACTTTGGGGATTTTGTTTTCTACCAGACAGAAATCATTCATATCTGTATGGGACAGAAATTTACCAGTTGAGTATTTAATTGCCTACTTAACATTCCCAGTAAGATGTCTAATAAGTCTCCCAAATTTACATACCCCCAAATTGAATTTTTTATCTTTTCCCAAACCTACTCTTTCTTCAATCTTTTCCAATCCAGAAACGGCAACTGCACTCTTACAGATATTTGGGTCACATGGAAAATCTGGCAATTAAGTTAGTGAACTGATCCTAGAAAAAGTGCTACATACCTCACTGCTGAACATCACTACGGTCACTTTTGAAGTACTCCCCTCGGGAAGCTATGCACTGCCTCCTGGACTTAGTCCACCCTTCAAAGCAGTTTTGGAACTCTTTTTCTGGAATGGTCATGAGAGCTCTCATATTAGCCTTGATGTCCTGACTGTCCTCAGAATGTCTTCCTTTCAATATTTCCTCCCTCTTCGGGTAAAGAAAAAGTCACTAGGGGTCAGATCAGGTGAGTAGGTAGGGTGTTCCAATACAGTTATCTGTTTACTGGCCAAAAATTCCCTCACAGACAGCTATACAATTAAGTTTGCAAACTTGCCACCTTACCACTGTGCAAAATGGCCATTCCAGAAAGAGTTCCAAAATTGCTTTGAAGGGTGTAATAGGAGCTGACATCAGTGCATAGCTTCCCAGTGGGAGTACTTTGAAGGTGACCATAGTGGTATTCAGCAATAAGGTGTGCAGCACTTAAAACAATTAAGTTCATGGACTTAATTGTCAGACTGTGTACATACTACTTGGAAACCCTGGTGGTGTAGTGATCAAAAGTTATAGCTACTAGCCAAGAGGAAGTCTGGCAGTTTGAGTCCACCAGGTGTTCCTTGAAACCCGATGGGGCGGTTGTACTCTGTCCTGTAGGGTTGCTATGAATTGGAATTGACTTGTCAGCAGTGAGTTGGCTGGTTTGGGTTTTATGTTACTGTTCTAGAAAATGAGGAAGCGAAAGACACCCAGGGAAAGGCAAGAAGTTGTTTATTACACCGGTGGGCCACCGGGACCTTCTCAGTTTCCAACAAATGGCCCCGAGTCTTGTTTCAGGCGGGTAGATAGAGTGCCGTTTGAGGATGTAGTGGTTGAGACAAAAGGTTCTGGGGGGGGGGGCACATCCTGCTCAGCGGGAGAGTGGAGCATCTGCATCTTATCAGGAGGGTGTAAGATTTTGAAGGGGAGAAAGCAGACGCCGGACTTACCAAAGGGAACTATCCTGTCAGGCAAGGAGGGGCTGGACCGAGAAGGGGAGATGGGAGTGACCCATCAGGCAAGAGTGGGGAGTGTCCTGTAGAGTGGGTGCCGAGCTCCGGAGGGGAGTGACCTGTCAGGCAGGAGTGGGGAGTGTCCTTGTCAGGCGAGAGCTGTTGTGAAGGGGGGTTAGGCAGGTGCAGAGACAGCAAGGGGACGGGGGGAGGAAAATTTTTCAGTCTCAGTTATTTACATTACTGTTAAGCATAACTCTTACTCTGAATATCTGGCACATTATGAAACTCCTTCAGTTCTCCCTACAAAATATGTCTAGACTGTGTACTTTCAGCACCCTTCCTACTAAGTACTACCCTGGATAGTGATACAGCCTCCTCTCCTGAATTATTTCAATAGCTTCTTAACTACTTTACTGGCCTCTAACCTTTACATAGTGTCTTAGTTATCTAGTGCTGCTATAACAGAAATGCTTAAAGTGGGTGGCTTTAACAAAGAAAAATGTATTCTGTGAGAGTCAGTAAGCTACAAGTCCAAATTCAGGGCATCAGTTCCATGGGAAGGCTTTCTCTGTTGGCTTTGGAAGAATGTCCTTGTCATTAAGCATCTTTCCTTAGGCTGTGAGCTTCTAACACATGGGGACTCTGGGTCCAAAAGATACACTGTGCTCCCTGCACTGCTTCTTTCCTGGTGGTATGAGGTCCCCAACTCTCTGCCTATCTTGCTTTCCTTTATATCCCAAGAGATTGCCTCAAGGGATGATATAGTCTTACACTTTGAGTCCTGCCTCACAAATACAACTGATGCTGATCTTCCCTCATTAACATTAGAGAGACAGAATTTACAACAAATGCGAGCATCACACAATACCAGCAATCATGGCCTAGCCAAATTGCTGCACACATTTTTGGGGGAGTACAATTCAATCCGTGATATATAGCATCCAAAAGGATCTTTAGAAATGTATGCCATATCATTTTATTCTCTTCTCAAAAATTTCCAAAGCGATTTCTATTTCCTATGCTAAAATGCCTGTTTTCGATTTCCTAGACTAAAATGCGCCTGACCCAAGCCATGGTATCTTCAATTCCATCACATGCATGCGAAAACTGGACCATGAACAGAGAAGACAGAAGAAGAATTGATGCCTTTGAATTGTGGTGCTGGAAAAGAATATTGAATGTACCATGGATATCCTAAAGAACAAACAGATCTGTTCTGAAAGAAGTACAACCAGAATGCTCCTCGGAAGCAAAGATGGCAAGACTGTGTCTCACGTAATTGGATATGTTGTCAGGAATGATCAGTCCCTGGAGAAGGACATCATGCTTGGTAGAGTGGAGGTTCTGGGGAAAAAAGAGAAAGACCCTTAACAAGATGGATTGACACAGCAGCCGTAACAACGGGCTTAAGCATAAAAATGACTTTGGACGTGGCGCAAGACCGGGCAGTGTTTGGTTCTGTTGTTTGTGGGGTCACTGTAGTCAGAACTTACTCCATGGCACCTAACAACAACAGCAGCGTGCTTGGCATACACCTTCCACAAATAGTCACATGGCTGGTTCTCATGTTTCTTTTAGATTTCTATTCATATATCCTCTGCTTGGTGAAGCTTTCCTTGAACTTCCTAAAATGGCAACACACCTCAAACCACTGAAACTCCCTGCTCTGTTTTACTGCTTTCGTTCTCTTTGCAGCACTTATCTTCACAAACTTATTCATTCATTTCCTCATTCTCTCTTTTTCCCAACTAGAAGATCCAACAGGATAACAACTTAATTTTGTTCATTATTTGGTTCTCAGTGTCCTAGAACAACACCTGCTCAAAAAAATTTTGGTAATATAAATGTCTCTATTATGTGTCTTATGTCATGCGATAAGCCAAACCATAGCTTTGGCTCCAGCCCCTCGTTCTCTGTCCCTCTGTTTGACAGCACTAACAGAACAAACTCCACCCCACACCTGTAATCTCTTGAGGGAATCTCCCTTCCTTCTATCTTTTGATCTATGGGTTTATGTTTTTACCACCTAATTTGTGAAGAAACTAGAATGATGCCTTCATATTACAAATTTCAAGGTGCATGAAATTTGTTATTATTTTTTAAAGTTTGGCTAAAAGCTAATGAAACAAATGAAACTCATCAAACCATTTGTAGTTGTGTCAATTTCTACTCATAGTGACCCTATAGGACAGAATAGAAAAACCCAATAGGATTTCCAAGGATGTAAGTCTTTATGGAAGCCAACTTTCACATCTTTCTCCTGCAGAGCAGCTGGTGAGTTCAAACAGCCAAGCTTTTGATCGGTAGCCAAGTGCTCAATCACTGTACCACCAGGGTTCCTTGCTAAAAGTGAAGTCTAGGGCAATTTCTAGAACTGTCTAGACAAACACATTCAGCTGTATCTTCCAGGTATAAGAGGATGTGGTTTGTCAGATGTAAATTTATTAAGAAAAATAAATGGGAGGTGATCACGCTACAAATGCTATTAAAAGCTACTGCTCATTGTGTGCCAACTCTGTGCCAGAAACTTCATGTCCACTATCTTTACAATACCTCTATTATTGATTTTATTTGCAAGGAGTGGGCTCTGACTCACGGTGATTCCATGTATGATGGAATGAAATACTGCCTTGTCTTCTGGTCCTCTGCCAGTTTATGCTTGAGCCCGTTGTTGAGGCTACTGTATATTTTAAGTGCCTTCCAACCTAGGGGGTTCGTCTTTCAGCAGTATGTCAGATAATGTTCTGTTGTCTTTCGAGCACTGCTGATTCAGCAGTAGACCACTTACCTGTCATGTGGCAGGCCAAGTTTAATTCCTGGCCAGTGCAACATTTCACCTTCTTTCTCCCACAAGGAAAAGAAAAATTTTGGAAAGCTGATGGCGCAGTGGTTAAGCATTTGACTGCTAACTGAGAAGTTGGCAGTTTGACTCTGCCAGCTCTTCGTTAGAAACTCTACATGGCAGTTACACCCTGTCACATAGGTTCACTATGATTTGGAATAGACTTGATGGCAATTTTTTTTTAAATGGGTGATCCACAAGATTTTCACTGGTTGGCTTTCTAAAGCCGATCACCAAGCCTTTCTTCCTAGTCTGTCTTAGTTTGGAAACTCCTCTGAAACCTGTCCACCATGGGTGACACTGCTGCTCTCTAAAACACCGGTGGCATAGTTCTAGCATCATAGAAAGATAAGATATCATTAAGAAAGATATCATCAAGCAAATGTTAGTACTTCTGTTTCACAGAAGAAAAAAGCAGGGTCTCAGACATCAGTAACATGATCCAGCCCATTGGTTTAAGAAGGGGCTGAGCTGAGAGTATGTTGACTAAATTCTTTCCACTACACCTCGCTGTATTCACGGTTGTATTCAACAGGGTATTGGCAGCCTACTTTTGAAAATTAAATGCAATTCTGGTTTAAAATTACCTTAAAATCCTTTCACAGGAACATAGCAGGTAAAATTCTTACACTGTGAAATCAAAAAGCCCACAATTTTTGTGACTATGCATGTCATGAAGCTTGTTTGTCTAGGATTATGTGCTAGCTAATGATTGTATTGCTTCACCAATTACCATGATTATAGAGAGATCTTTCATCTGGAACAGTGAGGGTGGCCTTTGGCAGCTCAGATAGACGAGAGTGGACAACACAGAGCTTCACAGCGGAAAACATACGACTTACCTCTGCCGGGAGCTCCCACAGAAGCAGCAGGACAGGGAAGAGAGAGGAAAGGTAATTACCTACGTATGAGTGATGACTGCTGAAAACCATCTTCCCCACAGTACTCGGAGCCTGGGTTTCATGGTTTCTGGATTAGCACAGCAGGACTTAACGCTGACAGACTGAGAGGGAAAGCGCCGTCTTTTACCCTGGTCCTCACCCCTCCCTGATGCTTCTCACCCTCCCCGCTGTTTCTCACCCCTCCCTGATGCTTCTCACCCCTCCCCGCTGTGTCTCACAGCCCTGCTGTGTTTCTCAAAGACCTCACAGGGCAGCTGTAAATGATGGGTGCTGACCATATCCACTCATAACTTAGGCCTGTATGTTGAGTTGTACTTATTCTCTGAAGACACATAAGCCCTTTGTCTCTTTGTTTGGGAACCTGTTCACTTACTACTCATGTACACAGCAACATACTGGTAGAGGTAGCCTATTTTTTCCCAAGGCTTCAGGCTTGGGCCTGAAAAGCTGCATGCTATGAAAAACTAGGCAAATCACTCTGTGCAGTGATTTGAAAATAACATAATAATGTGACTCATCAGTATTCATGGGAGTAAAATGATCCCTGCTCTTCGTGCTTGGTGACCAAAGCGGGTGAGAGGTCTTCCCGTAAAGGAGGTGAAGGTGGCCTCTCAAATCCTTCTCAGGTGTAAAACTCTTGCGCACAATATGCTGTCCTAATTTGTACCAATTGTACATTCTGCAGGATATTCCCGCAGCACTTCTGGATGTATTCATTACCGTCTTGTTTGAGAAAGTGGGCTGTGATTGACAACAATTCTCTTTACAAATCCCAAGTGGTGTATAATTTGGTTTTCTAATTGTGTGTGTTTGCACAATCTGCTTCCTACTCCTGCTAGATTACTATGAGTTGAAAGGCTCTCGTCAGTGGGAAATTATGTTTGCTCAATAAGATTTTGGGTCTGCTATTGCCTCTGTTGGTGATGGAATTTGTATGTTCTCACTGTAATGGATTTTCATGCACATTAACAGGTAATTATGGTGTACCATCATAAACGCTGCAGTAGGTACACCAAAAGAGGGCAGTGGAATGCAAGTGGAAATGAATAGAAGCATCACAGAGAAAAGTAATCACTGGAGTTGGGTCCTGAAAAATGAATAGGAGCTTGCCAGGCGAAGAGAGGCAAGAGAGGAAGACACTGTAGACAGAAAAAATGGCACGTGGAAAATACCAGGGCAGCGAGACCTGTTATCAGTTTGCTGTGGTCATAGCAGTTAAGTCATCCTTATTGTTCTCCTACTATTGGACTTTCTGTTTTTTGAATTGCATGGAATTTGATGTGTCTGCCTATATCCAAAAGGTGGTTTCATCATTATCATGCTAGGGCAACTAGGACAGAAGGCAACCTGAGGTTTATAAAGAGCAAGCAGACACTTTCAAGCAAGGTTTGGTTTTAGGAGGGCTTTTTACCCAACCCCTCCCCACTTGTTCTGTAACTCAGTTTCCCCATTTATAAAGCAGAGATATCAGTTGACCCGTGTCTGTAGTTAGCCTATGACAGGGGTGCTTAGTAGTAGACTCTCGAGGAGAAAGAGAAAGGTCACTGTCATTGTGGGTCCTCTCAGATACATAGGCCCAACACACCATCTCCGTCCATTCTGGAATGTGCACTAACATGGATATGTCAAAGCATGTTCTCACAAAAGCTGCGGAACCACATATATGAAAAGAGTCTGGAACGCCTTAGAAATCTAGATGTACATGTTCTCCCTTTTCATGCACTTTTGGGGCTTTGGGATGACTAACTACTTTTAGAGAAGAACCACCATCAGGAAAATACACCCACAAATCTTCACAGCATCTTTCAAACTGATAACCCACAGTAGGATGAGGGAAATTTGTATGTATGACTAAGGCCGGTTCTGTGGCGTGGAAGACTAATTCTCTGCTGTGGTGGGAGGTGCTATGGGGGAGTGAAAATATTAAATGCTCTTTTTCAGGGTCCAGCTGTGAGTTTAGTTTTTCCTTGAATTTTCCAGAATGCTGTATCTTTCACCATGTTTTCATTGTCTTAAGTAATTTAAGTACTCCAAAAACTCTAACAAGATAGCGCATCGGAATTCACTGGTCCTCACCAGTAATGCTCAAGGAAATGGGTTGTTAAGGAGCAGAGACCCCCGATCGAGGCCTATGTGGTAAACCTGAAAGATGTTACAGCAAAGGACTCTCCCTGGCCCTTCCTTTTTGCGTATCCTGAAGCACTGAGCTTTGCACTTTGCACAAGAAGACAACCTCAGGCACAATTCAATTCTGCTTCTGTCTTCAGCTGTGTTGTGACCAGATCTCAACCCGGAGGCAGGGCACCTTTGGGCCTGAAAAAGCACAAGCAGCTGCTGGGGGAGGTGAGCTCCTTGGTGTCCATTATCCTCTTCCTCGGAGAGAGAAGACAGGGCTCCCACTTCCTCCCTTGGACAAGAGGCAACACAAATTGATCACAAAACCATTCAAGAAGAGAAATGATAAGAAAAAAAAACTAATTTACCTGATTTATGAAGGCCATTAACAACCAACTAGGATGTTCTGATTCAGTTGAGACAGTAAATTTTATATGACAAAGATGACAATTGAGAAAAAGTAAGTGGGAGAATGTGAGAGAACAAACACTTTGTTTTCCCCTTGCCCTCACGTTCCACCTTTCTCATGTCTCACTACACGTACTCCAGCATTTTCCCTCACCGGTGCCTGCCCCTTCTCCAGACTGAACTTGAATCACACCGTACTGTCCTTCATTTGGACGGGTGTATGTGACTGAGTTTCCTCCACAGTGTTACAGTCTCCATTGTTGTGCCTAATGGCCTTTATTAGACAGTGGCCAGAGCATTGACAGAGATTAGATAGAGTCTGCCATATATGAGATAACTATCTTCTTGACTGGCTTCTGTAATCCAAAGTGGAAAAATCAGGCAGCCGTTGTGAAGCTAGTGATCGTTTCTCTCCAAACTGCTCTTTCTTTCTATTTCTTCTCCTTGTTTCCCCAACTAGAGAACGATTGAGCCTACAGATTCTAAGGGACTGCTGATCTTTTGGTTAGCAGCCACAGCACTATACAACAAGGGTTTCCAAAGGGGATTATCCAAATCAAACCCACTGCTGTTAAGTGGATTCCGATTTCTAGTGACCCTATAGAAACCCCACAGAGTTTCCAAGGAATACCTTGTAGATTCGGACCTTTTGATTAGCAGACATAGCACTTAAGCACACAATGTCACCAGGATTTCCAAGCGGGCTGGAAATTGGTAGGTAATTACGATGCTTTCTGTGCAGACTGATTGTAAAATTAGGTGAAACAGAATAGATCAGATAAGCAAGTCCAATAATTAGGGTAACTCTAAAGGAAAACAAAAATGGTAACATTAACAAAGGTGTTAATAATGCAGCTACAACATGTTGTGCAGTTCAAATCCACCACGCACTCCTTGGATACTCTGGGGGTCAGTTCTACCCTGGCCCCTAGGGTCACCAAGAGTTGGAGCCGACTCGACGGCACTTGGCTTGGCTACAACATGTTGAGAGCTTAAATGTGGGTAGCCTGTGCTAGGTTCTTATTTATATATTATCTAAATGCCCACGAGTCAGATTCAAATCGTTGGTACCGGGTTTTTTGTTTTTGTTTTTGTTTTTTTTAATGCCCATAACAGCTCTGAAGATGTTTATCACTATTATTGTGTCATAGATGAGGAAACTGAGCCTCAGAGAAACTGTGTTGGCGTGAACCAGGTAGTGTTAGTAGATCTGTGACTGGAATCCCAGGTTCAGTTGCCACATTTCACCTTCTCCTATTCCTAAGAGCTCATAGACCATCCCTAGCATGTGACACTACAGTCTTTTCTTCTACTTCAGGCTTGAGACATGATAGGAAGCACACTAAACATGTTCCTGTTTGGATGAATGTTTGGCCCTGTATTCTCTAAGTCAGAAAGATTAAGGAAGAGCTTGGGGGTGATGTGAATTGAATTGTGTCCCATCGAAATGTGTACTGAAGTTCAGGTCCCTACACCTGTGATGTGGTTCTGTTGAGAAATAGGGTTTTCTCTGTTATGTTAACTAAATCTTACCTGAATAGGGTGGGTTCTAACCCTCATCACTCCTGAATTAACAAAAGATTAGAAGAGACAAAGAGACACACAAGGAAGGCAGACACACACCAAGTAACAGCAAGGAATGCCAAGGAGTTCCAGGGGTTGCTGGCATACACCAGAATGGCTGAGAACCTAATTGAAACTTTTAGGCTCCAGAACTGTAAGAAAATAAACTTCTGTTCTTTATAGTCACCCACTGGTGGCTTTTCGTCCATGGCAGCACTAGGTGACCGAAACAGGAGGCCTTTATGCATGGATTGCCTTTAGAAGCATCCTAAAAGTTTCCTTCTCAAACTTCGTGTGACCACCGTCACTTTGATGTTGACTTTCTGGTCCCTTAACAGTGTTATTCATTTCTATGAACCACATTATTTGTGAGCTATAGTCTAGATATCTTTTGAACACCTCAGAAATCACATGTTGAGAATTTGGCACCAATTGCAGCAACATTTTGGAAGAAAATGGATCATGATCTGTAAAAGTGTTTCTCTGAAATGCTTTCTAAAACTCACTGGTTGAGGACAGACTCTCCAGAATAAGCTCAGAACCTCCCAAAGTGAACAGTTTTGAAGGCAACATGCTAAATGGATATGTTAGACTCTTGTCAAAAAGTCTAATGTCTATAAACCTCTTATGGGAAACCTTGGCTGCATAGTGGAGGAGTCAAACTGCTAACCATGAGGTTGGCAGTTCCGGTCTACCAGACACTCCTTGAAGTGTCCTATAGGGCAGTTGTGCTCTGTTCTATAGGGTTGTTATGATTTGAAGTCAGCTTGAGTGCAGTGGGGAAACCTTACGTGCATAAACAGTAAGAGAAGTCCACATTTTCAAAGAATAACTTTCTTTTTTTTTAAGTCTACCTTAGATTGAGTTGAGTGCTGTCTCTGTAGTTCTGATGTGTGTTCCAAACACGGCTTTTCAGAACAACAGATATCAAGTCTGTTCCATGACAGCCCTTCATATATTTGAAGATAGATCTCTAGTTTCTTCTGAATTGTCTCTTTTTAACATTAATCAAAGGCTGCTTAAAATTTCCTTCTTCCATAAAAAACTAATAGGAGGAAACTTACTTCAAGGTGTTCTAGGGTCTGAGATAAGCATGGTCTGGCTCATTTATAGTTTAAAAAACAAGGGATGTGCAATGGAAGAATACCACTTGGTCTGATTTCTTTTTGCAAGGCAGGCTTTAGGACGATGATAAATATTTGTCTAAACTGTGCAGCTGAGCCATATGCAAATTTGCATAATGGCACTCCAGGTGATGTGCTGCATGTTAATTACTTGTTCCTTGTAACTTGATAAAGCTGGATTTTAGCAACATGCTCCTGATTGAAGGTACTGTCAGCAAACTAGGAGCCCTCAGCATGTCTCCTTGTCACCTTAAATGACATTAAAGGAGAGGGAAGACACAACAAGTGACAGTAGGAGGCTGGCTTACAAGACTATCACAAGGTCACTAATGTGATTTTTTGTTTTGGTTTTCAAAGAAGCCCTAAGAGAGGTACCTAATATTTGTTAACAGTGCAATTGCTTTGATTTGATCAATTCAAAATTTCAGGATCTCTGCCAAGAATGGTTTGGTCAGACAGCCACGTGAATTAGAGGAAGAATGTCTATTAACCACACTGTGTGTTGTATCCTGCAGTGGCTACACGAAGGGGAAATCAGACTGTTGTAACAGGCTTCTGGCTCCTGGAAAAACACTTCCTCTTGGGCACGAATTCTGAGACTTTCCTACAAAGATCTAAGGAAGCCAAACAAATTAACAAATTTAACAGTTCAGGTAAACAGCATTGTGTTAAGCGCTGGGAAGAAGTAAATGTGTAAGACATTCCTTGCTGAAGTTTTTGTAATCAACTTTTTAGTACCATTTAGATTTGGAAATGATATGCATTGCTATGATATAATTAAAAATTACTTAAAAGCTAAGCAGTGTGTCTAATGCAGATGACACAATGTCAAATGTGAAAAGAGTGGACTATTATGCAGACTGTTTTGAAAGGCTACAGAGAACAGTGTGTGAGAGAGCATGGTTTTGGAGCTCGGAGCCATCTGAGTCTGAATTCTTATTCTGCCATTCACCTTGGCACATCACATACATTTCCTGAATTCCAGTGTCTTTATCTCTGACTTGAGACAAAACGGTGATACCTATCTCTGACAGCCGTTACAGGAGTTCAGTGAGATAATGAAGAAGCAACACTTTAGCAGAATGCTAGGCCCTTAGCTAAAGCTCAGCAAATCTAGCTGTTAATACGGTCTCTGTACTGTGCCAGAACATTCTGAAATTATCTAAACACTTGGAGTGAAGTTAGAAAGGCCAATGGAAAGTAAGTAGTTGATGCATCAACATGAGAGGATTTGGAGGAACTTGTCTTTCCATTCAGGATCCCTGGTGGCATGGTGGCTAAGTGCTCAGGTGCCAACCGTAATCTTGGCAGTTTTAACCCACCAGCTTTTCTGTGGGACGAATATGTGGCAGTCTGTTCCATAAAGTTGACAGCCTTGGAAAGTTTGTGCAGCAGTTATACTCTGTCCTGATGCCCCATTGCCATGAGTCAGAATCAACCTGGTGAAAATGTTTTTTTTGCTGTCGCTGTTGTTTTTTTAATACAGGGGTTGGGGCCCAGTGTGTTTGTGCCAGGAGGCCCAAACTTTATTTGTATATTGAATTTCACATTGAAAGTTTCTTCAGTTATCTGAAGTGACATACTCTTTTCCATTTTTTCATGAAGCACAAGGTTCCCTTGGTCTGTCGATCGTTTTCCCACTTCTGATGACTACAAAGATGACTACATGCTATATTTTTGCATGTCATGTGGCCATTACAATGCGTCAGATACTGTTTTAAACACTTTATGTATATAAATAAATCTTAATAAATCTTATAAATTTTCTGAAGTGGTATTAAAAATAAACCCTGCTGCCATCAAGTTGATTCCAACTCATAGTGACTCTATAAACAGTGTAAAACTGCCCCATTGAGTTTCCAAGGAGCGCCTGGAGGATTTCTAACTGCTAACCTTTTGGTTGGCAGTGATAGCACTTAGCTACTGTACCATCAGTGGTACTATGATCCCCATATTACAGGTGAAACATACAGACATAGAGACACAGAGAGGTTAAGTAATTTCTCCTAGTTATTCAGCTAATAAATGTTAGATCATGGATTTGAAGTCAAGTAACCAAGCTCTTAAATCAATGTGCCTAACAACTGTAGTAGACTGCCTCTCTTAGACATTGCTATGGGTTCCTTGTAATTTTGTATTTTCTATTTGTTTCTATGAGATGGCATTGACTCGTCCCCAGTGGGTTGGGTTTGGAGGTTATAAGGATATTAGCATAAACTCTCAGCCTCGGTCTCGGGGAGAAATAGTGAGTCAAAGCAACTGTAGCAGACAGGAAAATGCAGGATTCATCTAAAAGGGACACCTTCTTCTCTGATCCAGCTACTGGTTGCCATGGAGGATTCCTGGCTTAGTTTTGCCAGCATAAATCTTCGGATTTTTTCAAGAGTCCAGAAAGCATAATTTTAAAATACGTTATCTTGACTTTTTAGGTACTTCCAACTAATTAAAAACGTTAAGAATTCTGCTTAAGCCATTAGTAGTTCTCAGGTTAACAGCTGGTGGAGCTGGCTGAGAGGTAATAACACCACTCTAGTCACAAGATCAGGCTGTTTAGCTGGACTGTGACTTCAAATGTCCAGGCCATTACAAATAAGTGAAGAAGTCATTAATCTCTTTGTATCTCAGTTCCCTGACCTGTAAAATGGGGTCCATAACAGAAATGAGGGTACTTGTCTCAAGTAACTGGTGTAAAGATTAAATGAGTTGGTATAATTGGAACATGCAGTGTCCAACCCATGCTAACCAGTATATACTATAAATGTTAGCACTTAGTATTATTCTGCCCCACGCCATGATATTAATCATCCGCTATTGAGTTGCACAGCTCTGGGTGGTAAGTGGAGTAGAAAATAAGTTAGCCCTTCTTGGAGAAGAATGCTTTATGGAGCTATCAAATGAATCACATTAAACAAGGATCAATTACATGCTATTACTGCCTCCGTTTTATGACTGGTCTGGAGTCTCCCTCAACTTTCCTCAAAGAGATCCCAGACAAAATTATTTCTTCAAATAAATACATAAATAAACTGATGATTACTTCTGTTTTTTTGCTTCTGATTTCCGTCGTGTTCCCTCTCACACGTTTTCTGAGAATAAATTTAGGAGAAAAGGAAATAGTACAATAATCCTTTAAAATAATATTTATTGGGCTGAGAAGTGTTTATCCTGTGCCAAAAGCCTATAGGAAATCATAAAAGAACTAGATGACCCTGGGGGGAGTGAAGTGGAGCACAACAGTTTCTGAAAATAATAACTATTAAACGATTCCGTTAAACATCTATGTATCATTTTGTGTTGGGTGACAGGAGAACATGGACTTAAATGAAATTCCAAAGTTTTCTGCAGAGGTTCTGTGCTTAAAAATCACCTGGGACATTAGTTAAAATGTAGATTCCTGAGCTTTGTCTTGGAGAGTCTAGTAATTCAGGTTTGAGTGGGGCCCAGGTTGTATTTATGTTAACTGGCATACAAGGTCCATGGACCACCTTTTGAGAAACAGTTTTAAAATAAGGGCTTAGGATCCTAGCAACTGTGGTTTTCTTCCCCAAAGCTGTCCCCTACCTATTTTTAACTAAGAAGATCATAGATACATAGGCCTTTCCCATCCAATCAAATGAATGTCAATTTGATCAAACCAATAACTGTAATTCTTTCCCCTTAATAGGCATCAGCATGAGATATCACCCTGGCTAATAAGAGAAAATGCTAAGTCTTTGGGGACAGTTTTTCTACTCTGATCTCAAACAAAAAACAAACCCACTGCTCTTGAGTCAATTCCATTTCATAGTGAACCCATAGGATTTTCAAAGCTGAAAATCTTTACAGAAGCAGACTGCCACCTCTTTCTAACCACAGGGCTGCTGGTAGTTTTGAACCACTGACCCTTTGGTTAAGAGTTGACTGCTATAACCAGTGTGCCATCAAGGCTCCTTTCTCTTCTGATAGAAGAGAGAAATACGGGTAGTCACAGATTTCCCTCCCCACTGGATCAAGCTCTGCGAGGACGTAATGCCTAGAGCTACTGATGCCATTTTTATAAACATAGTAGCCAAAACCTAAAGACAGGAGATAAGGATGGAAGGAGTATGGATTCTTGATGACAACTGCTGATGATTAAAATGTTCTTTGAAACATTTTAACACTTGACTTCTTGGAGAAGTGACAAGCACCATGTAAACTATATTTAATTACATGCCCTATTATTTAAGGAGCTCTGGCTCTGCATTGACTAAGTACTGGGCTGCTAAGTGTAAGGTCAACTGTTGGAACTCATCAGCAGCTCAACAGATGAAGAACCTGGCAATTTGTTCTTGTAAAGACTACAGCCTCAAAAACCCTATGGGGCAGCTCTACTCTGTCACACGGGAGCTCTGTGAGTCTAGATCAACTTGATGACACCTAACAACAACACTGTCATTTAAAGAACCTTCATCAAAAAATCTGATATAGGAATGCTGTCAAGAGTAGAGCAGGAATATAGGATCTGCTGAATAAAGCACACAGAATGGAAGGCAGGGAGGGCTGTACCTTTCCAGGTCGAGAAGTCGGCAATACCTGTCAGGCAGTCACAGAATATTTACTCCAACTGCCACTTGATTCTTGGAATGCAGAATGCATTCTGATTTGTTTCTAGTTTAGAGAAAATGAAAGGAAAAATGCAGTACAGGAGGGCTTGTTGGCTCTTTGTAGAATCCTTCAGTAAGGATTTGCAATGGACACGGAATCTGAATGTGGCCCACGTGAGAACAAAGAGAAAGAAAACAGACTTTGCCAAGAGAGAAAGTTTATGCCCACAGGCTAGAAACTCAGTAGATTGAGAGCCTTTTAATTTGAAGTCCTACAGTGTTGGGAAAATCAGTTTCTGTACTCCAGCTAATGCTGGTTTATGAAGCACCATAAGCACAAGCAGCAGGGAAACCAGGAGGCTTATCAGAAGATAAAATTAATAAGTCGGGAGCCTCAGGCCCTTTGCAAACAGCTCCCATCATTAGTTGTTTGTAAACGAAAGAAAGGAAATCCTAATTGCAAAGATTGAATAAAAGTGATTGATTCCCAAACAAACACCACAGTGTCCAAAAGTCTTAAGAAAGGGGTCATTAAAACAAGGGAGCTGGAGAAAGTCAGGACGCACAGGTCAAAGGACAGTGGGTGGGAAACAACTCCAGAATTAGCAACCATGTCAGATAAAAAATTTTAGGTGTAACCATTAACCCATGAAATTGGATGCATGTAAATATACTGGATGTCCACAAAGTTTTCATGATTGCTCTGTGGCTAAAGAAACCTCAATCCTGGCCAAGAACAGTACATGAATGATCAAGCCCTAAAGTGACTCACAGGCCTGTAAACGTGGACCAGCATATTAAGCGGGGAACCAAATCTGTGCACCCTCCAGAAAAGCTGTTTTACTTTGCCCATCTCATATGCGGTCAGGGTGGCTGAGCCTCCCGGTGGACAGAACCAGATCCACTGGGGACAACCAACAAGGAAGATCTTCCCAAAGAGCAGAGCCAGGGACTTCTGGAGGCAAAAACCAGGCTTCAGACTGGCTGGCTTGGGAGTGGATCGCACTGCCTGGATGCAGAATTCTCACTGTTCTCATACTGCAAGAGAATGATGACTATGTACCATGCTCTTGTGTTGTTTCTCATTCTCTCCTTTATCAAATGTACATTTTAATGTAGTTACCTTCTTCCACTTCCAGTAGTATATGCTTGTAAATGATGGGAAATAAATTGTCTTAGAGCTGTGGGGTTGCGCATATGGAACCACTGAAGTAAACTGCATTATCCAGATGTCTAGAAACTAGAGCCAGATGCAGAAACTGGATGAGACTGGAGGTCTTCTCCCTTTAGGGAAAGGAGGAATGAGTGCCATGTAAGTGTGAAACGTTTATGTACAGGGAGTCTTCAACTTATGAATTTTCAAGTTATGACAAACTGTGCTTACAACCTTCCTTTTTATTATTAGTAGTGCTGTGATGTTAGGGGAATCTGGATGGGGCAGAGAATCCCCAGGGGTAACACGTTCCCACCGGACATGAGCCCAGGATCGCGGTTGTTGCTGCTGGAGCAATTTCGCAGGAGTGCTTGTACAAGGCAGGACAGCAGTGGTACCAAAAGCAGGGCATCCTCTGTTCAGAGGTCACAGAGTCAGCTGGATAGGAGGTTGTGTGTCTGGGGATAGGTCTCTATTGTGTAGCCTCTTGGGCAACATTTTATACCCTGGTGAAGTCCAGGTTTAACAATTCTACTTTGAGCTAAACTTGCAAGAATAACAATTATTTTAATCCTCTGTGAAAGCTACATCTGCTGTGTCCCTGGAAAGTTCCTTATTCTTACCACTGGGGGTCTCTTTTTCCTTTACCTCTTCTGGAAAGCCCCTTTAACTGTCACCAGAAAACTCATTCTTTTCTGAGCAACTTTCAATATACTACCTTTCTTGTGCATCCTGGAACACACAGTGAAATGACAGAATGATTAATGGGCACATAGCTTCCCCTTGTTAGCAGCCACTTACTGTCCTTAAGAATGCCACAAATGCTGAGCAAATCATCTGAGAAGCTGGACTATATGAAGAGGAACACAGCGTCACCACGGGAAGGAGGTTCCTTAACAACCTGTAATATGCAAAGGTCACTTCTGCAAAAAACAATATTGAAAGCAAAGAGGACTTGAAACCCTTATGAGATCAGACAATTAAGTTCACGAACTTATCCTAGATAAAGTACTACGTACCTCGTTGCTGAATATCACTACGGTCACCTTTGAAGTACTTTGACTGGGAAGCTGTGCATGGATGCCAGCACCTGGTCTACCCTTCAAAGTAATTTTGGAACTTTTTTTCTGGAATATTCATAAGAATTGTCATAGACAAGGTCTGACAAGTTCATGAACTCACTCTAGAAAAAGTACTTTGAAGGGTGGGCTAGGTGTTGGTGTCAGCGCATGGCTTCTCAAAGGGAGTACTGATGGACATTTCAGAAAAAGAGTTCAAAAATTGCTTTGGAGGGTGAACTAGTCACCGGCATCAGCGAACAACTTTCCAAGGGAAGTACTTCCAAGGGGACCTTAGTGATATTTAGCAATGAGATATGTAGCACTTTTTCTAGGATGAGCTCTCGAACTTTATTGTCCCATATCATATCGATGAAAAGCAAGACTATAGCATTCACTGTGGATCACACCTCAGCATAAAGAAAAAAATCTCCACAACTGGACCAATAAGCAACATCATAAAAAATGGAGCAAAGAATGATGTTGTCAAGAATTTCATTTAACTTAGATCCACAATGAACACCTGTGAAAGCAGCACTTAAGATATCAAACAATGCATTGCATTGGCAGATCCGCTGCAAAAGACCTTTCTAAAGTATTAAAAAGCAAAGACATCACTCTGAGGACTGAGGAGCGACTTACCCATGGCGTGATACTTTCAATTACTTTATATGCATGGGAAAGCTAGATGATAAATAAGGAAGATCAAAGAAGAACTGATGCTATTGAATATGATGCTGGTGAAGAATATCGAATACATCACGTACTGCCAGAAGAACATACAAGTCTGTCTTGGAAGAAGTACAGCTAGAATGTTTCTTAAAAGCAAGGATAGTGAGACTTCATCTTACAAATTTTGAACATGATATTAAGAGGGATCAGTCCCTGGAGAAGGACATCTGTTTGTCAGTGGGTCATTTAAAAACAGGAAGAGCCTCAGTGAGATGGACTAACACAGTGGTTGAAGCGATGAGCTCAAACACGGAAACGATTGGGAGAATAACACAGGACCAGGCAGTGTTTTCTTTCTGTTGTACATGGGTTGCTATAAATCAAAGCAACTTCTTGATAACCCATGTGGCAGCGTGTAATTTATCATTCTCAGTTGTTTACTATTCAAAACACCACTGGATTCATCAAGATGCTGATAATAAAAAAGAGACATTGATAGTAAAGAAAGATATTGATGGTAAAAGGTAATAATCATAAAAAACTGAAGAAACAGTGGAGTAGTCAACTTACATCAGAAGCAGTTTATGGCAGTTTTCAGAATGGAACCCTGTCATAAGCTGGGGACTGCTTGCATAGCACATATATCCAGGATAGCATGCACGGGACGGGGTAGCTGAAGAAGCTGAAGATGGTTAGCTGTTGCTGATTACCCAGCTGCCAGCCACCTCCCATTGCCACTGCCTGCTGTGTTAAAAGACTCCAGATTTTTTTTCTGGCATCAGGAAGCCATGTGCTTCATAACTTTTGGTAAGATCAGGCCAATCCTGACAAAGTCATTCTCAGTGACAATCACTGATTTAAGAGAGAAAAATGGGAAGGCTTCTGTGAAAGACAGTTCTTCCTGTTTAAAATAAAAAGGAAATATTTAGGGAAATCCTTCCCTTATTTTTCATTTTTTTTTTTTTTGCGGATGGGTCATTACAAGATTTATTAACACAAGCTGTCAGAGAATTCATCTGCATTATTTGAAAATCTAACCAATTGTCTGCAGCCCTTGGTTCACATTGTTCAACGATCTTTTTGTTCTTTTCCCTCCTCCCTTAGGGTTGCTATGAGTCAGAATGGACTGGACAGCGCTGGGTTTGGGTTTTGGCTTCGCCTTTTTAAGCCTCTGCAAGGCGTCGGTGGAGGGGAACCGCGGGTGTTGCACGCATTTGGCAGCTGTGTTGGAATTACTGCCCCTAATTGTGAAGGTTACCTAGTGAACCTGGTCTCTGCCGCCACATACTAACGTATTTTACTCCAGAATCTAACACTTTCGAGGGATAACCAAGGTCATGGTATGCATTATAAAACACAGACGGTATTGATAAGGTTGCCAGGGGAACCTGATCTGCCACAGATCAACAGCTCTCCCTGGTAGTTTGTGATGCAGATGTGGGTTCTTCCTGGTGGTGGTCGTGTAAATAGAACAGTTCCTCCCCGTAGTTGTAAGGCGGCTATGGTGGCATCAGTCCCAGTCGGAAACCAAGTTACTACCTCTCCCTCCTATCTATGACACCATCCGCTGCTTTTGCCTATAAAAAGCACCCCAAAAATCTATGTGGGGTCTTTTTCCACTCACGGAGACTGACCCGTTCCCTGTTTGGAATGTACTGTCCCTTAATAAATTTTTCCATCATTTGCTACTAAAAAGGATGTATCCTCGTGGGCTTTGGGGAAGGGGAATTCCAGTTTGCCACCTGTGGGGAGACCAGACTTGCTAGTTCGATCTCTGGAACCCGAATCAGGGCACTCGCGGTCTAATCAGCTGCAAGACCTCGACAATAAAAACAGCAGGAAGGTGAATGAAACCTGAGTCCTAGAGGACATCACCGAGTCCCTGAATGAGGCCTAGACCTACCTTGCACCTCACTGCTTGAGAAGTGAGATAATCAATGTCCTCGGGTGGTAGAAAGCATTTGTGTCTGTCTGCTAAATCTAAAGATTGGAGATTCAAATCCACCCATCTGTGTCACTCTGGTCAGGAAAGAAAGACCTAGCAATCTGCTTCCATTAAGACAGTTCACAGGAAAAATCTACGGGGCAGTTCTCCTCTGTAACACATGGGATTACCACGAGTTGAACTCAACTCAATGGCCACAGACTTTGTTCCGGTTTTGGTTGTAGTGTTGAATCAGGATTCTCTGGTGGTGCAAGCCTTCAGCTCACTCAGCAGCTAATTCAAAGTCTGGAGGTTTCAGAGGTGCTCCAAAAGAAAGGTCTAGCAATCTGCTTCTAAGAAATCAGTCAATAAAAATTCTTAGGGAGCACAGTTCTACTCTGACATGGGTGGGGTCAACATGTGTCAGAATTGACTCCACAGCAACCGGTTTTAGTGTCGAAACTGTTAACTGAGTTTCTTGTTATTTGCAACACAAAGTATCCTAAAATGAGCTAGAGAGACAGTCTTCCTTAACGATCACATACTGGGCTTGCACAGCATACTTGTTTCAGCACTAAGGTTCTAGAGTCAAACTTCTGAATCTGAGGCCAGACTCGGCTACCTAGTTACTCAAACAAGTTACAGCCTCTGTTTCCTTATCTGTAAAAACAGGGGCAAAGGAAACCTACTTGATAAGGTTGCGTAAGATAATGTACATGAAATTCCACTGTTACCATATTGGTAAAGAATATTCTGGTTTTCCCCTAAGTAGGAGCTACGGCTAGTGTAGCGTACCAGCACTGATTTGCAGAGTGCTCTCCCACATTTTCAAGAAACCACAAATGCCACTTACTCCTGGCTTCCCTGTGTCTGAATTAGGCTGCTAAAGAAGAAAAGAGAACGTTTGTTTTGCTGCCAGGGAACTTTTTCAGCCCTGTCTTTGTTCCCAGTATTTCCGAGTTAAACAAGCATAGATGCCCTCTACAATTATACGGGTGGCACAGTTGGAATGTGTGATTTCTAGTGGCTCTGGTAACTGACGGAAAACAGGAGATGTCTGAACAGGGATGCTAAATTACTTTTAACATGGGAATAGATTGAATTGGCACTCCTGTTGCTATGTTTTTTTTAAATCACATAATCATTCTCGCCATCCTCCCGGCCCTGAGATTTGGCTGTGTCTATATTTATATAGTACAGTTATCCCTTTGTGGGCCACACTGTAGATTCAAGTCTATCAGTGATTTGTGATAAGATGGACGCAAAAGACAGCCGAAATCTAAGGGATGGCATGACATTCTCACAAATTATACTCTACCTAATCAATTAGCATTGTTGTTAGGTGTCGTCCAGTTGGTTCCAACTCATAGTGATCCTATTTGCAACAGAACAAAAACACTTCTTAGTCCTGCGCCATTCTCATAATCACCACTATGTTTAAGTGCCTTGTTGCAGCCCCTGGGTCGATCCATCTCATTCAGAGTCTTTCTCTTTTTCTCAAACACTTGGTTTTACCAAGCCATGATGCCCTTCTCCAGGCACTGGTCCCTTCTGAAAACATGTACAAATAACTAGATTGCTAAAATCACAAAGCATATTTTTATGAGGAAATTAACATGAATTCAAACCGAAATTGCCAATTTGTTCTGTGCAGTTCTCTGAGGCTATCTTGTATTGATTATGATAAGATTTTATTTCAATGAGCACTTCCAGACATGTTGCCATAGTTGGTCTCCTCCTGTGCGAGACTTACCAGCCCCATGCCCTAGCCCTATATCTAATACTGAAAATCACAAACCCAATTCCTGCCAGAACTATCATTTCAACAGCTACTTCTTTAAGCAGATGGGATACATTTGACAGGTTGTATGTGTATGTGCGTGTATGTGAGTGTACATGTGGTGGATAACTGTTTTCATTTAGAAAACACCTGGAGCACTATTTTGAATAAATTGTTTAATCTTCTTGACCGTTCTTTTTGTTCCCCCCCCCCCCGATTTATGGGGCTATCAACATCTTCATCATGAGTTAGAATTAACTGCATAAAGGAAATGAAGCTTGAACTGTCTGTTTTGTTATGCAACTATGTGTAACTCCCTGGGCATATTTTAGGCAAAGATGGAAGGTGTGTTCCAGAAGGGGGAACTCAATATATAAACTGCATGGAGTCTGAAAAATTCACTTTGAGGGCTTCTTAGAGGTCACATAAAAGGGACAGTTGTCTTTCAGAGGAGCTAAAATGAAAGTACAATAAGAGGCATGATCTAAACCCCAAACCAAACCTGTTGCCATCAATTCCAACTGATAGCAACCTATAAAGCAGATCCTGGTGAATGCAAGCTGCCAACCTTCAGATAAACAGCCATAACTCTCAACCACTATGCCACCAGGTCCTCAGAGTGGCATGGTAAATATATGTTAAAGGAGAACTGTTATCCTTTGTTAGGTGCCATCAAGTCACTTGACTCACAGTGGCCTTATATATAACAAAGAAGAGGGAAACAGGTGATTTCAAACAGGAGCCCACATTGCAAGTCTCAAAGGCAGATGCTTCACATCACATAGACTCGTTTACACACAGACAATTAGAATCATTGTACAGAAAGAGCAGTTGCAGGACAGCTCTTTTGTTGTGGGAAGTGCTGTTGTTGACAAAAGACTTGGGGAATGTCCCATTCCTGTCTCACGTACCTACAGTTCAGTTTCTTCATCTACAAAAAGAGAAGTGTGCCTGCCAAACAGGGTCTGTGATGATGTAACATCTGCTTTCTCCCCAGCTACTTTTAATTCATCTGTCACATCTCAATGTAGGTGACACCCTGACAAGGTTTTTCTGACCCCAGCCTCACCCTAGTTGAGCTTTATTTCCCTAATACGTTTTCTTAAAGCATCCTATATGTCTATTTGTATTGAATTGTTATTGCCAGTTGACTCATCTTTTTTCCTCGTAAGATTGTGAGTCTGTGAGGTCAAAGGCCTTCATCAGCTTCATTTGACTACTGTACCCCAGCTCAGGGCCTGACTCATAGCCTGCATCTGAAACAAGAATACTGATCGTGGTTATGCAGCTTGATTAATACACTTAACCTCAACTGTACACATGAAAGATGTTGAAATATCAAAGGTTGTGTTGTCTGTATTTTTACAATGATAAAAGAAAAAAAGAATACAGACATGGATGAATGTGTAATTGTCCTAACACACTGCAGTTCTATTTCTGAGACACACATTTACTTAAAAAAAATTACCATTAAGTATTTCAAACATACGCAAAAGGAAAGTATAATAAAACACCAAATACCTGTAATCCAGATTCAGTAGTTTTCAAGATCAAGATTTTGTTTCATTTTTTTCTTTTTTGTTGTAGATCCCAGACCTAGTGTTATTTTATCCCTCAATACTTTAGGATGCGTCTCTAAAGTGTTTGCTTACTTAACAATGCCCTGATGACACCTACTGTAATTAACACACCTAATATAATCAACAGCAGTTTCTTTGAATCATCTATTGTTAATCAAAACAAACAAGATTGCCTTGTTTGTCTCATTTATGACTTTTAAAAAATTGATTCATTCCAAGTAGTAATGAAAACATGCTGCACATCATTTGGTGGTAATAATTTTAAGTCCCTTCTGCCTTTTTTGTTTCATGCTGTTGTCTTGTTGAAGAACTGAACTTATTGTCTGGAGAATGTCCCATATTCTGATTTGTCTGTTTGCTTACAGTATCTTTTAATTTACTTTTCCAGCTTTGTATTTTCTATAAACTGGAAATAGCTCTAAGAGGTCAGTGAGATTGGGGTTCAACTGTTCCGGGCAAGAACGCTTCATACTGCACCGTGTCAGGAGGCACGTGATCACCGAATATCCCAGACCAATGCTTTGTGCACGTACAATGCCTCATTCAGCTTGGACTTTCGGATGGATGTTGGTACTTTTCCAGTTGTTTTGCTGTCACAAATAATGTTACAATGAATAATCTTGGGCATTATAACATTCTGACTGTGTGTTTTTAATAAAGTTTCTTAGGGATGAGATTATAGCTTTTTTAATGTTAATTCATAATTGTTTTTCAAAGCTGCTTTAAAAGTTGTCTTTCCGTCTTTGAGCTTCAGCAGTTTCATGATAATTTGTCTGTGTGCATTCTTCCTGCTTGTGTTTAGTGTGCTTGGGGTTAGAAGTACTTCTTAAATCTGTGATTTGGTGGTCTTCTGTCAGTTTAGAAAAATCTCAACATCACTTCTTCAAATATTGCCATACTTAATTTCTCTTTGGAAACCCTGGTGGCGTAGTGGTTAAATGCTATGTCTACTAGGCCAAAGGTCAGCAGTTCAAATCCGCCAGGTGCTCCTTGGAAACTATGAAGCAGTTCCACTCTGTCCTATAGGGTCACCATGAGACAGAATTGATGGTGGTCGGTTAGGCTTTTGGTTTTATATTGTCTTTTTATTCTTCATCTGAAACTTCAACTGTATTTCTGTTAGACCTCACTATATTCCTTATGTCCCCAGTAAGATGTCTAGATCTTATTTTATTATCTGTATAATCACTTATCTCTTTAGGTCCTGTTTTGGAATTTTACATCTGACCCATTTCTTGCTTTATTAATTCTCTATTCAGCTATGTGTAATATGCTTTTAAACCTATTAATCGTGTCCCTGATGTTGTTTGTTTATTGTTTTTCTTTTTTTTTAATTATTATTGTTGTTGTTCTAAAATTTCCACTTGCTTATTTTTTTTTTTATAATGCCTGGTTTGTTCTTATTGTTATTGGATGCCATCAAGTTGGACCCATAGCAACTTTATGAACAACAGAACACAAAAATTACCCAGACTTGTGCCACGCTTGCAATCCTTATGCTTCAGCCTCCTGTTGCAGCCACGTGTCAATCCACCTTGTTGAGGATCTTTCTCTTTTCTACTGACCCTGTACTACTCAAGCATGACTTCCTTCTCCAAGAACTGATACCTTCTGATAAGATGTCCAAGTGTGTAAGTTGTAGTCTCACCATCCTTGCTTCTAAGGAACACTTTGGTTGTACATCTTCTAAGACAGCGCTATTGTTTTTTTCTGACAGTTCATGATATATTCAATACAATTCTTCAACATGGCTATTCAAAGACATCAATGCTTCTGTCTTCCTTATTCATTGTCCAGCTTTCACATGTGTGTGATGTGATTGAAAATACAATGGCTTGTGGCAGGCACACCTTAGTCTTCAAAGTGACATCTTTACTTTCCAACACTTTAAAGAGGTCTTTTGCGGCAGATTTGTCCAATACAATGCATCTTTTGATTTCCCGACTGCAGTTTTCCATGGTTGTCAATTGTGGATCTAAGCAAAATGAAATCCTTGAAATATCTCTTTTGTTACCCTAATTTTCAGTTCTTCTTTTTTATTTCCTTGAATATATTAAGCACGGCTATTTTAAAAGTTGTAATAGTGCCAGTATTTGGCACCTCTGATATGTTTCTGCCATTTGTCATTTTGATAACTTTTCTTTATATCATCATATCTCTTTGTGTGGCTTCATTATACTTGATAAAACTGAAAAACCAAACCCACTGCTGCTGAGTTGATTCTGACTCATAGCAACGCTGTGGAACAGAGTAGAACTGCTCCACAGAGGTTCCAGGGAGTGCCTGGCAGATTCAAACTGCCAGCCTTTTGATTAGCAGCTATAGCGCTTAGCCACTACGCCACCATTACTTACATGTGAAATATTGAAGAAACAGTAAGGGTTCTGAACGATACTAGAGGGTTGCTATGAGTTGGCATTGACTGTGTGGTATTGGGTTTGGTTTTGGTTTATACAGGATTTGGAAACTCTGCTGATGTGGTGGTTAAGTGCTGTGGCTGCTAAACAAAAGGCTGACAGTTTTAATCCACCGTGCACTCCTTGGACACTCTATCGGACAGTTCTGCTTTGTCATATAGGGTTGCTATGAGTCAGAAGTGACTCACTGGCAGTGAGTTTGGTTTTGGTTTTATACAGGATTTAAAATTGTATGTTTAAAGTCAGGAAAGGTGTGCATCAGGGTTGTATACTTTCACCATACTTATTCCATCTGTACACCGAGAAAATAATATGAGAAGCTGGACTATATGAAGAAGAATAAGGCAACAAGTTTGGAGGAAGACTCATTAACAGCCTAAGTTATGCAGATGACACAATCTTGCTTGTTGAAAGCGGGGAGAACTTGGAACAACTAATGGATAAGGATCGAAGACCTCAGCCATCAGTAAGTATTAACCTCAACATCAGGAAAACAATCTTCACAACTGGACCAATAACAACATCATGATAAAGGAGAAAAGATTCAGGTTGTCAAGGATTGCATTTTACTTGGATTCCCAATCAACATCCAAGGAAGCAGCAGTCTAGACAGCAAAAGATACATTGCATCTCCAAGTATGCTGCAAAAGACCTCATTAAAGTACTGAAAAGCAAAGACGTCACTTTAAAGACTAAGATGCTCCTCACCCAAGCCATTATATTTTCACTTGCATCATATGTGTGTGAAAGCTGGACAGTGAATAAGGAAGATGGAAGAAGAGTTGATGTCTTTCAGTTGTGGCGATGGTAAAGAATGAATAGATCTGTCTTGGGAGAAGTACAACCTCAGTGCTCCTTGGAAGCAACGGTAGTGAGACTACATCTTACATACTTTGGACACATTGTCAGGTGAGATCAGATCCTGGGTCAGTTAAAACGATGAAAAGCTTCAACTAGATGAATTGACAAGGTCGCTGTAACAATGACCTTAAGCATAACAATGATTGTAGGCATGATGTAGGATTGGAGCGTATTGTGTTCTGTTGCACACAGGGTTGCTATGAGTCAAAACTAATTTGATGGCACCTAACAACAGCAACAGCGTAAGGATACACATTTGTTTTGGTTGGGTAATAGGGGGCAGATGTAAACTTGGGCCATCTGAATATAATTTCACAGGTTGTCTTGGTTCAAAACTGGGCTCAGTCACTAGCATTTATGGTTTACCCTTGTTCCTGGGTTGGGGCCCTTCTGGGTTTCAGTCTAAAGCCTGGGGATTTTCCGGGGTCCTTCCTTCCTGGTGATCATTGACTCCAATTTTTCCCAACACCTGTTCAATTCCTACAAGCATCGCTTAGTTTCTCAACCTCACAACCATTTCTTCTAGAATTGAAAAGTACCCCAATGGAAAAAGCAGCCCACATCACATAGCTCCTGTCTATTTTCTTTTTTTTCCTAATCTTGTCACTGCTGTTTTTTTCTGCTTGTTACTCTCAAAGTATCAAGAATTTCAAAATACTTTCTGCTGATTTTCTAGCTTTTCTTGGTAGAAAAGTTGGTATGAAGAATCTAATGTGTCATTACCTGGAACAAACATGCCCTTACTAACTTTTTAAAAAGAAAATTATTCTCATTTGTGGGATTCTATCTATAGTTCTATTTCTATTTCTTAAATTTGAAATTTTGATTGCATATAGCTGTGCCATCTCACTTCTCATAGATTGTCAGATCTTCCAGATGATTCCATGAATTAAAAAGGTAGATATTTCCCCAAGGAGATGCTGGTTAGAAGTACTTCTCAGTTCTTCCTATTAAAGAACTTCACAGGTAATATTGTCAAGCTGCACAGGTAGGATTTTCCAATCTGTGTACATGAAACTTTTCATAATTAACTGACTAAAAATTTCTCCTATCTTGAAAAAAATTGGATGAGCATGTCATTGTGACATTATATTTGATTTATAGCTTTGCAGAATTAAAAAAAAAGTCATACATACTAAAGTCACCCCAAAGGACATAACCCATTTCCATAGCTATATATCTATGAAGGAAACTGTGTCCTTTCTTCCTTTATCAGGTATTCTGTAATTGTCTAGGCAGTCTTTTTTTTTTTTTCCCCCTGTCTACTTTTTTGTTATGCCTAAATTAATTTACGGTTCTTGTTCTCAGGAAATACTGTTTGGGACCACGTTTTCATCCAATACGAGAGAATGAAATTGTTCAAAGTAAATGGCAGAGAAACGTCAACTCCCTCAAGCTATGTCATGTAGGGCTGTGTCTGGAATTGGCCTCCAAGGTCAATGATCCTTCTCATTTCTGTGCCTGGTGTTCTTATCTCCCTTTTACCTCCCTTAATGCTGAATGGAACAAGCTTCAGCTTTGGAGTTGGAACTGTGTGAGCTCCCACTGCCCCTCTAGCCAATAAATTGACATTGACCAAATCAGTTGTGAAGATTGAATTTCCCCTAAGACAACGTGGTATCTCACCAGTGGCTGACTTGCTTACTCATAAGCTGTGTTGGTATGTCTCTGTTCATACTGAGCCGAGGAAAACGTGAGCTGGAAAAAGCTGACAGAACAAGGAGGAAAGAGGGGTTGTCTGCTCACTTTCATGTGTATCCAGGATTCTTGAGTTTCTTATGGCTCATCATAGTCAGGATATTGCCATTTTGTCAATAACTCATATAAGTAAAGTAGCCTTGGGTGAGACCAAAGAAGTAAGAAGCTGTTGATTGCACTCCGTACTCCAAAGGTGGCAAGGGAGAGAATGAAGGAGACTAGAATAGATCAGGCTGGAGTTAAATTCTCCACTTGTTTCTCTATAACAGGAAGGTCAGTTAAATGGCCTATTCACTCCCTTCCCAGCCATGTCTTGAGAGAACTGGCATTTGAATGCCTGCCTCATAAAAAACCCAAAACCAACCCACTGCTGTTGAGTTGGGTCCAACACACAGCTACCCGAGAGGTCAGAATAGAACAGCCCCATAGAGTTTCCAAGGAGGGCCTGGCAGATGTGAACTGCTGACCGTTTGGTTAGCTGACGTAGCACTTAACCCACTACGCCACCAAGGCCTTCCTCACAGTAGGCAGTAATAACCAGCGAATGCCACTATAAGAAGCAGCCAGAGTGGAGAGGGCAGAACCAGTAGCCTTTTAAGTAGTGGACACTTGTCTTTGTTTTGTTCACCTTTAAAATTGTGTACAAGACTCAGGAAAACACCTGGTATCAATGTTTTTTAAAAGGGCCCCAATGATGGTAAGCAGCATCCAGGGCTAAGAACTTCTGTAATCATAAAGGAGGAAATGGAAGGAAGTGGGGAACCAACATTTCTCTTCCACCTCAAAAAAGTGGAATCAGAGGGCTCACCACACAACTGTCACCATTTTCAGTTCCTCAAATCACAAGCCTGACCAGGTAGGATAAAGTTTGAATTGCCAAGCCAGCCAGGTGCCGTCGAGTCAGATCCCCTGGCCCCTAGGGTTGCCATGAAAGTTTGAATTAGAGGAATTTTAAATTCAAAGTAAAACAACTTGGAAGTTAATGTTTTTTGCCTAGGGTTATCATTGGGAGATCTACTGGCAGGTCAGGAGGGAAGATTCAACTCAGCACTAGCAGAAGAACAATATTAGAGAAAAATAAACAGTTTCATGTTGGTCTGTACACCATAGATAACAAACCAGACCCAATAAAAGTATGCCCTGCTTGTTGAAAGTTCACTTTAGGTTACTTTGCTGTTATGAAAGACCTATGAACTTTTGCTAACTGAAAGAAACTCAAAGAGGATTTTTTGCTTTTATGAATAAAGGTGAAAAGCGGCAGTAGTGTTCAGCATTTGTTTGGCAGCAGGGCTTAAAGAGGCAGCATATACTCTGAAGCAGTGAGAATTCCTGCCCAGAAACTACACTCAGCATCTCAGCATCAAGCTACTGCAGCTAGGTTGCTGGGACTCCCCGCTGCCGTCACCGTCAGCACCCGTCTCATCCTCCCGGTGTGCTCACCGTCTCCTTGATTCTGCTGAGTGATCCTATACATTATTGCTCCTTTACACAGTCTGTGTATTTATATTGTTCCTGCTTTTAGTATATATGTTATTAGTATTTTACGTTTTAAGTGTTATTTGTATGATTTGGCAGATTATATTTGAGGGTCTAGAAGTGCTCAAAAATTTTTCTTTTTGAAAGATTAGTTCAAATGACTAACAGACCACATCTACAACAGCCTCTAGCTAACTGAAGTCCTTATAACTAGATGATGTCCTGCTACCAGCACCGACTGCTCTGATGGGGATCACAACAGAAGGTCTTGGACAGTGTTGAAGAAAAATACAGAACAAAGTTCTAAGTCGAAAATAAAAACCAGACTTGCTGACCTGAAAAAGACTAGAGAAACCGTGAGAGTATGATCCCTGGACACCCTTTCAGCTCAATGATGAAATCACTCCTGAGGTTCACCCTTCAGCCAAAGACTGGAAAGGCCAACAAAAGTCAAAAGAGACTAAATGGGCAAGGGACAGAAGGCACAGGAGACAGGAAAGCTGGTGATAGGGAGACCAAGGTTGAGATGGAAAAGTGTTTACCTGCTGTACGGTTGCTAATTAATGTCTTAAAACAATAAATATACAGAACATTTACTGAGAAATTAATTTGTTCTGTAAACCTTCATCTGAAGTACAACAAAAAAATAAATTAAAAATAAAATACAATAAAAAATAAATAGAAAAAAATGCCACATAAATTAATGGTATATATTTCTTTATACGATTTCAACTTATGCAAGATTTCATGGGAACACTCTACTCTCAGACAACAAGTGGAAACTTGTGGCAATAACTTTTAGCAAGAGAATACAAATGCATAATGCAATCCTGACATACTGTCAGACATACAACTCGGTGGACTGTACACGCTCTTCCCTCTGGACTTCCTTTCTCTATACCAAGATCCTGGAATTCTGAGCCAATGACTGAAGAACATGCTCCATTTCAGATAGAACTGGTGTAATGGGACTTAATACGATTTGATAAGGTCAGAGGCTTCCTAAGAATGTTGTTGCTATGTGTCTTCAACTCCAACTCATCCTGACCCAGCAGGACAGAGTAGACTGCCTCACAGAACATCCAAGGCAGTCATCTTTACAGAAGCAGATCACCAGGTCTTTTCTCCTATGAGGTGGAAGGCGGATTTGTACCCTTGAGCTTTAGGTTAGCAGCCAAGTGCTTACCAGCTACACCACCCCAAACCTGCTGCCATCGAGTTGATTCTGACTCCCAGCAACTCTACAGGACAGAGTAGAACTGCCCCAAAGTTTCCAAGCAGCACTTGGCAGATTCCAATTGCTGAACTTTTGGTTAGCAGCTGTTGCACGTAACCACTACACCTCCAGGGTTTTCGCTACAGGGTTCCTCATCTCTCAAAAGAACAAGGTTTTTTACAAGTCTCCCTTCGCCAATCAATGTCTTATTTTACGTTTTTAAATTTATACATCATCTCTTTCACCACCACCGTTTTCCTTTGCTTTTTTGCATTTCTGGTTAAATATTTATAATTCACAAGAGTTTTTCTCATGATAACATAAGAACAAAGTATTAGCCCCCAGAAAATCTCTTATCAGTGGAAAACGTGACATTCTTTGTCCAAGGGATACCTATCTTCCCAGTGAGGAATATTTAATTATCCTCATTCTAAATCCCTCACTCTTCTAAGATTCTGTCTTAAACCTCAGAGGTCTCAGCATGGCTATTCATATTCGTAACGGGCTCTCTAACCTCTTAGGAATTTAAATTTCCTCCTCTAAACTTCAGTTTCTGTAAGCAGATCCTCAGCTTTTACATCATTGCCAGTCTTTGACTTAGGGTAATACTTCATTTTAATAAACTTTAATTGCTACATTAATCCAGTTCATTATCCATGTGGATTGCCATTTACTGCATTTTTTAAATCTTTCCATCTGACTCTGTGTACATCGCCGTAAACAAAGGCAGCTGCTGAATTTGTTCAGACCATTAAGGGTTCGGATGTACCATCTACCTTTTGGTTTCCAAACTAATTAGGGCAGATGAAACAGCTTACTTCTACTACTGACAAAGTTGACATGTTTGGAATAAGTGTCATCCAGGAAGGGTAATATTTTATACTCGGATCAGCCTGTCTAACTCAATGTCATAACTGTGTTTTCCAGGTCACGTAGTGGTGGATTTTTCAGAGCTGATTGTTTCTGTGTGATGATGGAGTAACTCTGGATGGTACTGCTCACATTATAAATTCTCTTTCTCTTCTATGGAATAGCTTTCATCAGATACTGGGGATGGAAAATGCCAAGCCATTCTACCTGATTTGAAATACCCCAAGTGAAAGGAGCTAAACACATGCCCACTGAAGGGGACTGCAAATATGTCTGTTGAAGGTCACTAAGGACAATAAGCCTTCTTAAAGGGGATTGCAAATTATATTTTCAAGAATACAGGTTAGAGAGAGGAGAAGCATCTTGCTTAGGCTTAATGCTAAAACGGAAAGAAAGGAAAAATCTGTGTGTTAAAACTGTTCTTGCTGTAAGAACAAGAATAACAAATAAACAGACGTATCTGAAAGTGAATGGGTTTGTTGGTAATGCACAGTACCACACAGGAAAAGGAGATGGTATCGGATTAGAAGCAGAGCACATTTCTCATTGAACACTGTCCACACCAAGGTCATTTAAACTTGGATGGTGTCTTAAATTCCTGATGGCTTGTATGTATCACATCATCCTATCTTTTTTTTTTTTTTACAAAATGATAAGATGCTGAAAATCTCCAGTATTAAATAAATCTGATTTTGAAGGTTAACTTAAAATGAGTCTGTAGATTTATTTTCTTCTCTTACAGCACTTTCATACTCATATCTCTATAAGTATCTATCTGATGAGAAGACCATTGCAGAAAAAATGAAGCTGTTGAACCAAAATCAACGTTTGTATAAGGATTACTTGATAACTTTGCTCTAATGCCTGGAGGTGGCCATTGTATATCATACAATGCCTCCTGAATGGTATTTGTTCTGGTTATCACTGCTACTGTAACAAGCTTTTTGAAAACTTAGTGGCTTAAATCAAGGACAATGTATTTCACTCACACATCTGCAATTCATATAGTGTTCCTTCAGTGGGGACCGCTTGTCTCTGCTCCCCTCAGTTAACTGAGGTAGCTCAAAAGCGGCAGGCTGGAATCCCCTTGAGGCCTGCTCGTTCACGTTTTTGGCCATTGTTGCTGGTTGCTGACTGAGGTCCAAGAGTGGGCTGTGGCCAGAATACCCACCTGTGGTCTTTGCATGTGATGGTGTGGCTTCCTCACAGCCTGGCAGTTGGCTTCCAAAGGCGAGCTTCCAGCAGGACCAAGAAGTAGGTTGGAGAGAAATGAAGAACTATTTTACGACTTAGCCTTGGAAGTTTTGTGGGCTCACTTCTGCTGTAATTACACACCAACCAAATTCAAGGGGAAGAGATAAGATCTCGTCTCTCAGAGGAAGAACATCTGTGTCACGTCATAAGGAAGTCATGTGAGATAGGTTGTATAGGTGTCTCCACCTCTGGAAAACACAATGTTGTCATACTGATTATGTACCGCTTTTTGGAAATGCTAATTTTATTATGTCTGGAAAATATTTTATCAGTGATAGAATCTGACCCAGTGGAATATGAATTAGCATGAATTACCTTGTACTTTATAGCTAACAATAAATTCAATACCTCGGATCCGACTTGACGGCACTTGGCTTGGCCTGTAATATGTTAAGGTATAGGCTATTCTTTATATTTCAATATTAGGGAGAAGGATTTACAAGCACAAGTAGTACTTGATTTGCAATCTAGTCAAGTTACAACAAACTACTTACAACTATCTTTTTTTTTTTTTTAATGTTTTATAGTTAGTGGTGCTGTTGTTGTTTTTGGTGCTATTGAATTGAGTTTGACTCGTAGCAACCCTATGTACAACAGAAGGAAACATTGACCAGTTCTGTGCTGTACCCACAATAGCCTTTATGCTTGAACCATGTGGCAACCACTGTGTCAAACCATCTGGTTGAGACTCTTAGCACTCTGGGAGCTTGCCTTTAGGCACTATATCAATGTTCTGCTGCTAGTCATGAGGCTTGCACTGGCTAATTCTTTTCAGAAGTAGACTGCAGGGTCCTTCTTCCTAGTCTGTCTGAGTCTGGAAGCTCAGCTGAAACTTACCCACCACGGGTGACCCTGTTGGTATCTGAATACTGGTGGCACAGCTTCCAGCATCACAGCAACACACAAGTCCCCATAGTGTGACAGACTGACAGATAAATGTGGGTATTGCTAGCAGTACGTACTAATACATTGTTGTAGCATGTAATTTGCTGATGTTATTTGCAGATGTTTGCTCACAGATGTTCATTGTTATGATTTATAAAGATACTGATTCTAGAAGGCAAGCCAAGCCAAGAGCCGTCAAGTCTGATCTGACTCATGGCAACCCTAGGGCAAAGGTAACGAAAATTGAAAAATTAAGTATTCAGCTTATGTCAGAACAGACTGAAGATGAAAATGTCAGAGTGAAACCTGGTTATAAACCAGGAACTGCTTGTAACTGGAAACCTTGGTGGTGTAGTGGTTAAGTGCTGCAACTGCTAGCCAGAAGATCGGCAGTTCAAATCCAACAGATGCTCCTCGAAAGCTCTGTGGGGCAGTTCTCCTCTGTTTATTGAGTTGCTACGAGTCAGAATATACTCGATGGGCTTTAACCTACAATTAAAAAGCAAAACAAAACAAACTTTTCCATGCTTCCTCCTGGTGGCACAGTGGCTAAGGACTATGGTGAACTACAATTGCTAACCAAAAGAAAGTCAACAGTTCAAATCCACCAGCTGCATCTTGGAAACCCTACGTAGTAGTTCTCCTGTAAGGTTGCTGTGAGTCAAAGTCAACTTGACAACAATGAGTTTCGCTGTGGTATAATGAAATCTGCAGGACTGCATAACCAAAATGATACAGGTTGCTTTGTAGATACGGCATGAAAAATAATCACAGTGATGACACTAATAGTAGTTATTTTTTTATAGCATATTTGCACTGAGACAGATATTGTAGTAAGAGCTTTACAGATATGATCTAATTTAATTTTTTTCAGTGATCCTAATATACCTATTAGCCATAATTACACCTATTCAGAAATTTGCATTGTAAGTGACAGAACTAGTATTTGAATATAATCAGTTTGGCTCAAACTCTTACTATGCAATTACCTAAAATTCCCAGAAAGTCCTCATCTATTCAATAAGGACTTTATTCTCACCTGAAGAAGTATAAATATGATAATATATATGAAAATTTGTGACACATAAAACAGAAAATGAAAACCATTGCCTTCTAACTGATTCCAACTCCTAGTGACACTATAGGATAGAGTAGAACTGCCCCATAGAGTTTCCAAGAAATGTCTGGTGGATTTGATTTTTCTGTCCTTTGGGTTAACAACTTTAGCTCTCAGCCACTATGCTACCAGATTTTCCTGTACAACACAGTAGGCACTTGATAAGTGACAATTTTGCTTTCTGTTTGTGGATAAAGGATTCAGCATATCCCTGGATAGCCTAAGCACTAACTTAGATTGTTTTATTTAAGTGTCATCTGTCTTGCATACAGTTATAAACGGCCAAGGCTGAAAGGGGTTCGGATATCTCATCCCATCTCCATCCCCCGCCCACCATGATGCAGTAGAAGATACACGAGGTTTAAAAAGGTTAAATGACATCCCTAAAGTCATGGAGATAGTAAGTGGCAGAAATGGATGCTAACTCCAAGGCCAGTGTTCTTCCAGAACATTCTGCTGTCCTCTCATTTCTTTGATAAGGGGTTGCACTTTAAAGAACATGGGTTAAAAATAAGCTAGCAAGCAAACAGATAAAACATACTGATACCTGGTTTGATATTGACAGTTTTAGAATTAAACTTAGCTTTTATTAAATAATTGTTAGCAATACACATTTGTATGTATTTCTAAATGCCCCAAGCTGAAATTTCATGCCACCCTCAATGATTGTTAAGTTGCTAGTCAGTAACTCATCCCACTAGGGTTAATTATTACACCTAATAACACTCATGTTGGAAACTCCTGCTTAGACTAATTACTCTCATAAATCTCTTTAGAGAAGTGTAAAATTCTCATTACTTAAATGATAAAACAACTAATCTTTGCTCCTTGTCCCTTTGAGATAATAAGATTGCCAAGAATGCTACAGTTGAATGAAGTCTTAAGATAATTAATAATACTATAAGAACTAAGGCCCCAAAGTGTGCACAATGGTACCAGGAAAATGAGAAAAGGCAGAAATTTTAAAGATAACACAAGGAAATATGGAGGTCCACCTTTAAATTTCTAAGGAGATTGTTTTCCATTCTAGCCTGATATCTAAACTTTCATTGCACCGGACATCATGTTTGCTGCCATCTAAAATTCTACTAAGTATTTACTTTTTCATTCATACACTTATTTAACAAATACTATTAGCAATGGGATCGTAACTGTGAATGGGGGAACACCATCTCTACCCTCATAGAGCGTGCAGTTCAGAAAACAGATAAGTAAACAAGCAATCCAAATACTATATGATAGGGGGGGTTTATTGAAATTGCAGCAATGTACTGGAAGTTTTTGCCAGAGTAGTGAAGCAAAAAAAAAGAAATGAAAGACATCTGAATCATAAAAAAAGAAGGAAACTATCTCTGTTCACTGAAGACATGATCTACTGTATAGAAACCCCAAAGACTTCAAAAGAAAACTACTAGAGCCTACAAATAGAGCAGTGTCATAGGGTACAGGATTGTTACGTGAAAATCAGTCGGGACTTTCTACAGCAGCGTTGACTGGGCTGAAAAGTAAATGAAGAAGACACTTCCATGTATAACAATACCTAAAAAAAAAAAAAAAATTAGGAATAAACCAGGGAAGTGAGAGTTATATACTGCATATTGCAAAACATTGTTAAAAAAAAAAATTAAAGAAGACCTAAAAAAATGTGGAAAAACATCACATATTCATCATGGACTGGAAGACTTGATATTGTTATCAATACTGCTAAAAATGATCTATAGAAGTATGATGTTTTATGTTATGTATCAACTTCACTAAGGTATAATTATTCTCAGTGGTTTGGCAGTGCTATGAATCACCTCCCATTTTGTGATCACTGGATGTTAGCAGCCAATTGGAAGACAAATTTCCTTAGAGGTGTAGTTTGCATTCATTATATACACAGATGTTCTAGCGAAGTTCTCTCTGTCTCTTGCTCTCTCTTGATCCTTCATCCCACCATCCTCAGACTTCCAGTCTTGAGATGTGAGAAGATTGTGGTCTACTACCTAATATGCAGTTTAAAAAAAAAAAAAATTATTGTAGTTAAGGGAAAGATTACAATCCAAGTCGATTTTCCATATAAAATTCCAAGTACTCACATCTCTGCAACTCTATCTGTTCTCCTCACCCTGTGACAGCATACTCTTCTTTTCTACTCTTTAATTCCAACATTCACTGGACCAACACTTGTACCCTCTTCTCCACCCTTTAAAAAGAAACCAGTAAGACAGTCTCATATATATATATATATATTAAACCATAAAGTACACACACATCACACACTTCACTTTGTGTCCCCAAGTCCATTCCCTTCTTTGTCTGAAGTTTTGGCTTCAGTACTGGTTTTGGCTCTGGGCTAGCAGCAAGTCTAGGTGCCATGTTTTCAGAGAACACTCCAGATTGTCAGACCATCAGTTCTGGTCTTTTAATAGAGTTCTTGATCTGAATACCTCTTTTTATCACACTACATCAGGGACTTTGCATATTGTGTCCCCCATCTGGGCTGTCTTTAGTGGTGGAAGGGCATCATCTAGTTCTTCCGGTCTTGTGTAGATGCAGTCTCCCACTCACATGGGTCCTTCTGTCTGCTGGGCTCATTTTTCCTAATGACTTTAATGTTGTCAATTATCATCTGTTCCAATGTTCTCAGTTATCATCTTTTCCAAGTGAGTTGGGACCAATTAATATTCCTCAGATGGCAGCTTGCTGACTTTTAAGATCCCAGATACCACTCACCAATATGTGTGCAGAAGCCTCTCTTAGAAAAAGACTAGCTATGCCAGTTGACCATGATATCCCCTGTAATCATGGTCCCTCAGCCCGCATCCCTGCAACTCTGTCCTTTGAAATGTTGGGTTTAATTTATAAAACCTTATAGCTTATGGTATAGTCTAGTTATTCTGACCTGTCTTCTACTCTAATATGCATATTTTTGATTCACCAAGTCTCTCCAACTCCATGAGCCAATAGCCTGCCACTTGATCAGTAGCTTTTGTGTTCATCAGCCCTTGCAACCACAAGTCAAGATAAACTTCCCATCTTTCACCTGTTCCGTGAATTTGGAGCTTGACAGCCCCATAACTGCATGAGCTATTTCCTTGAAATGAATCTCTCTCTCTCTCTCTCTCTTTATCAGTTTTGCTTCTCTAGAGAACCCAACTTAAGACAAGACTCAACACAATTCTTATCAAAATTCCAACAGCCTTTTGTTTTTTACAGAAATAGAAAAGCCAGTCTTCAAATTTAAGTGGAATTTCAAGGGTCCCCAAATAGCCAAAACAGTCTTTAAAAGGAAGAACAAAGTAGAAGGACTCACACTGCCTGATTGCAAAACATAAAGTTACAGTTATCAAAATATGACAGCACTGGGTAAGGACAAGTATATACGTTAATGGAACAGAGCTGAAAGAAATGAACCCATACATCTATGGATACTTTATTAAAATGCCAAGAACATTTGGTGGGGAAAAACAGCCTCTTCAGCAAATGGTGCTAGGGCAACTGAATGTCCACACGTGAAAAAGTGAAATTGGATCTATACTTCACAATGTATTTAAAAATTAACACCTGTATGTTAGGGAAGGGATAAAAGAATACATAACCATGCTTCCACTTCTTTCGTAGGTCCAGCCAATTTAATGACAAGTTACTTCAGTTAATGCGAATGTTCTCATTTGAAAGGATCCTATTTGTTGTTGCTGTTAGTTGCTATCTTTAATTCTGATAAGTTTGGTTTTAAAATATTGATGGAAAGTATAACAGAAATGATCTAATGATGTGATTCTGTTATGGGCAGAATCACTGTTTAGAAATCTGATGATTGTACTAAATAATGACCACATACCAGCACTCAAGTTTGTTGAAGCATATCCATCACCTCTTATGCATGTGAAAGCTGGAAAATGAATACAGAAGATTAACAGAGTAAATGCTAGTTATATGTGGCTATTTATGTTTAATTAAAATACATTTCCTTGGCTGCACTAGCCTCATTTATAGAGCTCACTAGCAATATGTGGTTAGTGGCTACCAGATTGGACAACAGACAAAGAACATTCCATCATTGCAAAGAGTTGTACTGGACAACACTGGTCAACTATAACTACAATCGGAACCACCGTTCATCAAGAATTAGTGTTGGGTTTATTTCTTCAGTTCTTCTAACAGAAACCTGTTAACATTAAACTAAAGCAGAATAAGTGAAGAGGCAGAAATTGCTGATTTTTTTCCTTTCCCCATTGCAGCACTTCAAGGAGATAAATTCTGCAATAGTGTATTCACTTCTCATCATTGACCCCTAGAGTGCCTAGGGCCCAAGAAATCTCCCCAGAATCAAAGGATCCTATTAGAGGAGAATGAAACACAGCTTCAAAAAGGGGGATGGAGAGCAAGTTATAAAGATTTCCTAGGATTCATGACACATCTGTGTGTACCATCTACCTAAATGTACCCTAATTTTTTGGCAGGAGTTAAATGCTAATCATTAGTGTACAGTTATAGAGGCAAATCTTGTCTGTAGTCTAGCAGCACAATCTGACAGAGTAACAGAGTAAACAACTTTCCTGTCTCCTAGCAACATGGGAGATAGTTGACTTGCCCTAGCGTGGAAGCAGTTGATATTACAGAGCAGTTAGCAGCCACATCTTTTTCCATGTATACAACAGACTGTTTCCAGGATCTGCTTATTTGGTAGTGATGGGTGTCTAAGGTGGGAAGCAGGCAACAGTTATTTATTGAGTGCCTAGAGTTTAACAAGTTGGCACTTGGCTTGGCTAGAGTTTGACAAGACTTCATCTTAGTTTGAACAAGTCATCAGAAAAGATCAATTGCTAGAAAAAAAATCATGTTAAGTAGTGGATTTGTGAACCTGAGGAAAATCCACAACAAGATGTATAGCCACAAAAACCTCAACAAAGGGCTCAGACATATTAAAGATCATAGAGACCAAATGTTCATTCTGTTATACCAGGTCCGACAATTAAGTCCGTGAATCTAATAGTTCTAAGTGCTACTTACCTCATTGCTGAATTGAGACAGGAAAGCCTGAAGAATTGTAGCCTTTCCTAAAATACCAGAAGCCTGAGGGCTTCAAACTTGAAGAATTATACCCTTGTTACAACAAAAAGCACCAGGAGCCTGGAAGCCTGGCACAAGAGAAACCCCCACACAAGCGCTTCCTGAGAGCAATTCGACCCCAGAGAAAGGGGAGCCCCTCCCCCCAACTTAAGAATTTGCTTGTCTTTGTCTTTGTAACCATGTTAACACTAGTTGGAAAGCAAAATGATAATTTGTGCAACTGCTATGCCAATGAAATTGCAGTATGAAAATCTGTAAACCTGTAGTTGCCAATTGGGAGAGTGTATGAAAATTCCTTTGTTTGCTTCTTTGAGAAAATGTATAAATAGTTATGTTTGGTAACAGACCAGGGTGCGTGGCTATTTTTCGGACTTGAGTCTGACCGCCGCACCACCAGTAATAAATCCTCTTCCTCTTAAAAGACAAAATGGTGTTTAAGGTGTTTTCTGCTCTGCGGGCCAAACTTGTGTTTTTCCTGCAACAGAATAACAGTATGATCACCTTCGAAGTACTCCCCTTGGGAAGCTACACATTGACGCCAGCTCCTAGACCACCCTTCAAAGCAATTCTGGAGCTCTTTCAGGAATGGCCATTAGGACACGGTGGCATGGTGGCAAGTTCACCAATTTAATTGTATGGCTGTCTGGTGAGGGAGTTTTTAGCCAGTAAACAAAAACTGTATTAGAACACCCTCTCTACTCACCGGATCTGGACCCCAATGACTTTTTTTTTTTTTTTTTACCTGAAGATAAAGGAAATATGGAAAGACATTTGCATGACATTCAGGACATCAAAGGTGATAGGACCACATCTCTGATGGTCATCCCAGAAAAAGAGTTCCAAAATTGTGTTGAGGGGAGGACTAGGAGCTGGTGTTGGTGCACAGCTTCCCAAGGGGGGTACTTTGAAGGTGACTGGAGTGATATTCAGCAGTGAGGTATGTACCACTTCTAGGACAAGTTTGCAAACTTAATTGTCTGCCTTCGTACATAAGATCCCCTTGACATGGAGTCAGCTTGAAGACACCTAATAACAAAATGTCATAACAACCTGGACAAGTAAGTAAATCTTATTCTTGCTTTGCGGTTGAGGAAACTGACACTCATAAAGTTGAAGTATCTTTTCCAAGTTCTCATTGTTAGGAAGTGAATCAGAGAGAGAAATTTTCCTACTATAATAGACCCTCACTCAGACAAGGAGTAGGAATTTTTATTTCGAGGCATCTTGTGTCAACAGATGAGGATAAACAGCTTTCAAAAGAGCTCCTATTTGTAAGTGTCTTCCTGCACCACCCTACTTCCTGTCAATACTCAGCTCTAAGCAACAGGGAGGGCCAACAGAAGCAGCTGTACACCTGTTGTTTAATATGTTAATAGGGACCTGCACCAAAAAAAACCTGGAGAAAAATGATTGCTTCTCACTCCATCTGCCTTTCCTAATCCCCTTTTCTTTACTAGGGTACAAGTGAGTCCTTACAGGTCAATGCTCAGAGCTTTTCTTCTCTTTCCTGGAGACAGTGGAGTAACGGCTAACTAAATCAAAACCAAACCAGTGGCTCCACAGGTTTTGTAAGAGTGTAAACTTTCAGAAACAGTTTAGGTGGCTTTTCTTCCAAAATGCTTTTGAGTGAGTTTGAACTGCCAGCCTTTCAGGTAACCGCCAGGTGTTTAACAGATTGTACCAGCCTGGGATTGCTGTAGGCTAACTAGGGCTACAGAAACTCAGAGACATGTGACAAAGCAAGATCAACCCACTGACCCCACTGACGTGCTCACGGGTTCCACAGGTGCTCGCATAGGTCACCCCAGACAGCACACAGTGGAGGCTGCTTCCGCTTTCCGGCTTTTATTTGTGAGTCTGTTTGTGGGGAGGAGAGTCTGGCAGGCCCAACATCAAATACCAGCTCCTTTGTGTACTGTAGCACTGTAGCATGCCTTTGTAGCAGGCATCCTCATTCTAGATACTAAAATCATTTTTATGTGGAGCAGAGTGCTATGCTAAACAGCTTTCTCTTGGGCATAAGGCTGTCATAAATGCCAAAAAGAGTTAAACATTCTCAGAAAATTTTCTTACCAGTGTAAGGTTTATTTTTTTTTTTCTTTTTTCTCCTAGATTTTTGAACTCAGACCCCTATATCTATATTTCATAAAGCATGATTTTCCTTTCTGGCTTGCTTCTGGAAGTTTGCTTTTAATGAACTCCTGTAAAATTACACAATTCAGTAGTATCCATGCGGCATATGTCAGAGAAATTTCTACTGGGCTGTAACATGAGAATATGTTGTATTATTCGGCAGCATTTATTATCATTCAGGTGGCTTTGTAGAGTTAAAAAAAAGAGAGAAAAATAATGAGATGCGTAAGTAAAACAATAAATTATAATCTGCATGAAAGCTGATTTTCTAATTTGATATACAGTAAATGTAATGTGTTTTGATCTTAGTGAAGCATATTATGCAGTGCTTTGTGAAGTCTTATTTGCAAAATTAAATTGTCTTAGAAGGGAGCTGACTGAAAGACTGTAAACAAAGGTAGAAATAAACGGCACATGTGCAAGGAGCAGTGTCGGGTCAGCTGAGGACGAAGGCCTTCAGTTCTGGCGGGTTGGAGAAGGTTGGTTAAGGGAAGAGGAGGGAAGGGAGGGTTTGTGATTCAACCTAAAGTCACAAAGAAACTAATGGTGAAGTGGACTCTCAGCATTCCAGTTTCCCCTCACCCCTTTTTGCTTGTTTTCCACCCTTTCTCTGTCCGTCTTAGAGTCTTCCACGGATTGTTCCACGCAGTCTAGACAGTGGATCTCAGCCTTACCCAGGCGGAGTTTCAGAGCTGAGTATAACTCTTCCTTTGGTACCCCTGTGGCTCTGCCACAATTGTCACCCTTGGTTATGAAGTTTTTTCTTAAGCTTGGTGTTTACTGGAATACTGGCTTCACATTTCCTTTTGATACTATTCGTGAGTACTTTTTTTGTGTTATAAGGATCCCTGGTGTTATAGTGGTTAAGTACTTGACTGCTAACCAAAAGGTCAGTGGTTCTAACCCACTAAGCTCTCTGTGGAGCAAAGACATTGCAGTCTGCTTCAGTAAAGATCGGTAGTCTTAGAAAGCCTATGGGGCAGTTCTAGTCCTCTATGAGTCAACTCAAGGGCAATGGGTTTGGTTTTCTGGGGTTTATGCGCCATGCACTGTTCTGGCTCCTAGTTTTGCAACTGTATAAGGAAGACTGTCTGTCTCACACAAGACAGCTCTTGTCTCCCAGTGTAGTGAGGATACAGGACTATATGATATGCGCTGTTGGACTTAGACATGCCAATGATTATGAAGATAATGCAGAACCAGGCAATGTTTTGTTCTGTTATATATAAGGTTGCTACGAGTTGAATTGATTCTACAGCAACTAATAACAACATATTTGCTGTAGAAGTCTCTAGGTGGTACAATCAGCTAACACGCTTGGCTGCTTATCAAAAGTTCTGAGGTTCAAGTCCCACCAGAGGCACCCTGGAAGAAAGCCCTGGCAACCTATTTTGGAAAATCAACCACCAGAAAATCTATGGAGCACAGTTCTACAGTGATACACACAGGGCAGCCTTGAGTCAGAATTGACTCCCCAGCAACTGGTATTTGTGCTGGGATAGTGGGAAACCAGTTCAGTTTATTCCTCAAGACAATGACCTTTACTCTAGTCAGCCTTCTTGCAAAATCCTGCCTTTCCAATCAAAACAGTTTGAGGGCCCATCCTACACCTGCCTCAGAGGCCAACCCAGAACACAAGGATGTTCCCTTAGGTCACTACTATCCTTATAGGGAGACAAACCCAACCTCAGTATCACAGAGCTAAATGCTTTAGACACTCTCCACTTGCTGAGTGAAGATTTTGAAAGTTGAGTTTCTTCAAGGGTGTGAAAAATAATTAAAATATTCATTTTGTTTTCCAAGAGATCCACACTTCAAATCTCTACTCCTATCCTGAATACAGCAGTCACAATGTTACCATCTGTCCCTACTGTGCCTGCTATGGGACGGCTGTGGCCCATGCTAGTGCTCCTGGCAGGGAACACACCAGAAATTCCAGACATTTGAAAAGCATGGAAATTGAGAACACATTTTAATTAAATATTATTTAGCTTCCTTAGAGAATGACTGTGTTTTAGGAGCACTATACTCTAGTCAGGACTTTTGTGGCCTGAGTTCAGAGCCTTGTACATTGTCAAAACACAGCTCAAGAGACACATTCCTCCTCAGGCAATATTCTGAATTAAAGTACTAGAGGTCACACAGCTTTGATTCACTGTAAACTATATTCTTTCTGTGCAGGAATTTTATATTGTAGGAATTTTAGAGCACCACTTACAAAACATAATTATGGATATATATATATATATATATATATATACACACACACACATATATATATATTTTCCCAGCTGAAATATTTGGGCTCAGCTATATTTCAGTCTCAGTGGTTAAGAGCAGGCTGCTAAGCAAAAGTTCAGCAGTTTGAATCCACCAGCCACTCTGTAGAAACCCTATGCAGCAGTTCTACTCTGTCCGATAGGATCACTATGAGTCAGAATTGACTTGACAGCAGTGGATTTAGTTTCTGCTTTGGGTATATTTCAGTGAACATTTTAACTCTGTGATCAAGTCTGTTAAATAGTTTAAATACCCAAGGTTAGCTTCCGAACAACTGTTTAATAAATTACTAAATGCATTGTTTCTCTGTGAGTGTTTAAATGGCTGCTGGAAGAGGGGTGATGCATACAAAATGTAAAATATTAGGTAAATCTTCCTTCAAGGATCTGTCCAACTTGTAGAAACCCCTTTGCCATCAAATGGCTTTAGGCTTATAGCAATCCAGTAACAACCATGCAGGGCAGAGTAGAACTGCCTATCAGGGTTTCCAAAGCTGTAATCTTTACAGAAATCGATTCCTGCATCTTTTACCCATGGAGTAGCTGATAAGTTCAAACTGGTGATCTTTGCTTAACCAGCCAATACTTAGCCCTTGAGCAACCAGGAGTCCTTTCAATAGCATGATCTAGTTTTCTTGTTCTGGTTCTTCACTGTTGTCTTGGAAGGTAGAAAGTTGTCATTAAGTGTTTGTATAATGACTCATTCTCCAGCATCACCAAGAGAACTCATCTACTACTAAAGCTTTAACCCTGAAGACTAAGTTCTCCTGAAGGTAGGCTTGCATGGGTCAATGCCTTCCTCATTTTCACATCATTTTCTCAAATTGACTCACTACTTGGGACCACAGCTTGAGGAAATCTGCACAACCTGGCGAGCAGGCAACTGGAGAGGTAAAGTGTTGAGCTACTCTTCTGCTGTACAACCTCTGATGTGAGGTTGGAGCTCTTCTATTCCTGTTCAACCAATGGAAGAATACTTTGAGTAAGTTTATAAGAATTCTGTTGCACTTGTTCATGTGGTAAATGAAAAGACACAGTGATCAAATTACTTTTGCATCTATCTTCTACACCTCCAATTTTTGTTGCTGTAATTGTTACTGGAATTGAGAAGTAGAGGACATGAGAATAGAACTGTTACCTCATTAAATATAAATAAATCTTAAATATAAATAAATCTTCTTTAAAATGTAGTACAGTTTCTCTACCATTATTTCAATTTCACCCAATCTGTGTTTATTTAGCACCAATTTTAGTGTTGGAAACAACTGCAAATGTAGAATCCATACTAGAAATTTTTCATCCAGCAAATGTGATGCTTACTTTGAGGGGAAGCACAGACTTCCAATTTCAGCCCTAACACATTAAAACTTGGAAGTTGTTGATCTTATCCTTAAAATACTACAAAATCTATTGACTTCTTGTAGTAATCAACTATTTTTCTGTTGTTCTTGTATCCATGGATCAAGAACAACACAATCAGATCTCTGTAGTGAAGACACTCAACAAAGAAGACAAGACTGACTTGAGGTTGAGACAGCACAGCATATCCAACAATTAAATCTTTTTGGATGGTGAGCATAAGCATCACCCCAAAACACTGGTAGAGACATGACTGTAACAAAGGTAAAAAAAAAAAAAAAAAAAGATAAAGAGGTTCACTTTCAGTCCTGGTCCAGGGTCTTGAGTCAGCAATCTCCCTCAGACATCAGCTGCTGCTGGCAACAATACCAAAAACCAAACCAGTTGCCGTTGAATTGATTTTGACTCATAAAGATCCTATAGGAGTGAGTATAACTGCCCCATAGTTTCCAAGGAGCCACAGAGGAATTTACATATAGCCTTTAGTTCTCCAGTGCATTGACCAGTCCAAAGAGGAGTCTTATGCTTTTTTTAACAGTGACAAATGTATCCAAGATTTTATTCTCTCTAATTAGGGTGCACAAGGTTGGTGAGGAGGATTAAGTATATCTCCTTTCAACAAGTTTCTCATGTGTCTTTTATTCAGGGTCTCTTCCAATGTACATGTTCTCCAAGGATCATGTTAGGCAGAGTTGGGAGTCTAGGTGTTGTGCACCAAAGGCTTCTGTAACCTCTGAAAGATGTCCTTAAGAATATTGGATTAGCTCTCGGACACTGTCAGTATCGAAGTCACTCCTGAGGTTCACCCTTCAACCAAAGATTAAACAGGTTCCATAAAACAAATAATAATACATATAGCTTAACTCTCTATAGGGTTCTTGACTAGGGGCAAGGATAAGAAGACAGGATGGCACAGGGAAACTGGACAAATGGGAATGGTGAATCCAAGGTGGAGAATGGGAGGGTGTTGATGTGTCTTGGAGTTGGTAATCAGTATCACAAAATAACATGTGCATTAATTGTTTAATGAGATATTAATTTGTTCTGTAAACTGCCATCTACGGCAAAATTTTAAAAAAATGTTGGATTGAAAATTGGCAATGCTTCAGCAATTTGGGTTGAACAAGATTAGGGTTGGTACAGGCAACGTATGGAAGGACCATTATTTCATAGGAATTAAATTTGTGAGATCCACCTGGTGTGGACTCCAGATTCCAAAGAACTAAAGCAAGTATAAACCTATAATTTCACTGAGTTTTCCTATTTGGACCCTTATTATTCATTAGTTCTCTTTACTTGACCAGAAAACTGAGGATGATGGGACAACGTAGCTTTGGTAAACTTGATTATGGATTACTTGATTACTAAGAAGAGTTTTTGGTGCTCCCCAGGTAGGTATAATGTTTTCAAGAAGTTTCTTTGCTGCAAAGGCTTTAGTCACATGACAGAGAGGAAGGCTTCTACCCTGTGAGAAAAATCTATAAATCATCAGTAGTATAAACGTATTTAAAACAATTTGAAGGTGGAAGCTGAATAAAATTTAGCTTCTACTCAAGCAGAGGCCCAGATGACAGGGGGTATCGTACAGGTAGGAATTCAAGGCATTTTTCAGGGATTGCAATGAGGACAAATAGGCTAATCAGGGGTAACATGTTTGGCAACTTTGAAAAATTTTCCTTATCAATTTTTTTAAGGTCTCAATTATTTTTCTCAGCCCACTTGGAAATCTTCATGTTAGGCTCATGTTAGCTCATATCACAGGAACATTCGGGAAACTGAATAAGATGATTTTCTTATTAGGCCCAAAAGACAATTTAGTTGTAAGATTGGAAGCAGCCTGCCTTTTTCCATTCCTTAATTTCATTTGTTTGGGCTAATTACTGGTGTTTTAAAAGTTTTTCTAAAGTTGATTCACAAAGGTGAAAGTTATCAGTAGACAAATTTTGGGAGACATGTTATTTATCGTAAGAGCAGAAATAATTTGGGAGGCAGCTTGTTTGGCTGCCATAACAGCAAGGCTAATTTCTCTAATTTCTTCATTTTGGGATGATCCTTTTGTTTAATGAGCTTGAATTTTTTGTCACAGCAGTTTCAGAGGGGAGTAATAGTACATATAAAAGTTCATTTACTAAAGCTCCACTTTTTATGCCATTTCTGAAAGAGGTTAAAAATGCTTTTTGCTTCTAGAGCATGGCAAAAAATGCACAATTCCCAAACAATATCTATTGTTGATAAAAGTATTAACAGATTTTCCTGAAGTAATCCTACAAGCTCTATTGAGGACAATTAATTCAACTTGCTGGGCTGGAGTACTTTGAGGGAGACTGCAATTTTCAAAGACTTCAATAGACATTGTAACAGAGTACCCAGCTTGACAGTGAGGATTAGGTTGTAAATAGAAATCATTCTGGAACAAAACTAAATCAATATTAGTTAAAAAGATCTCTTGTAAGTCTTTCTGAGTGGTTAAAAGTTGCTCAGTCGAGTCTAGGCAGTCATGTATAGAATAGTTGTTCTCATTGGTTGTGGGAAGAACAGCTTAATTTAAATAGGTCATGCAGTGCAGTATAATGTTAGATGAATCCAGGAGAATGACATAGGAGGCAAGCCTGCTGGCTAAGAGGTATCGTTCAAGGCAGAAGTAAGGCAGACATAGCATAGAGCACACAGACATCTACAAAGGTTTCCAGAGCTGCATCTGCTGTGGTTTCTACTAGTCTGGCAGTAGCAGCCATAGCCCTAAGGCAGGGAGGGTAACCCCTGACTACTGGGTCAAATGGTAGACTATGAGAAATTACAAGTCTTTGTTGTCTTCCATAATTTTGAACTACTATGCCTAAAGTGTTTCCAGTGAGGCTATGGTAGAGGAATAGTCAGATGTTTCCTCTGACCTTTATAACAACAAAGACCCCAAAGAACAAATGAATCCATTACGCATGAAATCCTAGGAGCCCATTAAAGGGGAAGCTGAGAAATCAGACCGAAAAACAGGGAAGGGCAAGTATGATGAGCCAAGCCAGGCTCACTGGGAAACAGCTGAGGCCAGCATTCTGAGTTGAGTGTGTTGTTTGGGAACATCCTCTTCATGAGTAAAAACTGGCTGGAGAATCCACTCATGTCTCTGGAACCAGTAAAGAATAGCACGACATCATCAAAAGCTAAGTCTTTGCATGTATCCTATCATACACACAGGTCTAAATCTTTCCCTCAGGATATACCCCTCTCCCTTCTCCTAGTGCTCCATCCTCCTTTCTCTATGCTGTACTGGGCTCTAGAGTCTGATGCCATTAGCTGAGCTGGAAGTCCATCCTGAGTCATTCTTCAAGAGTCAGAGAGGGAACAATTTAACAGACAGGAAAGAGGGAAACAAAAAACATTCTAACTCCCCTGAGCTGGAAGTTCAGGGCAGAAAATGTTTTTCAAGTTTGATTCAGACATAAGGTACACACCATTCTCACAGACACTCAGGGATGGCTGGCATCCCCAAGCCTTTCTCAGATCATGCAGCCAGGTACCCATGCCTACACTAATCACCCCCAACCATCTATGCCAACAGAAAAGATCCTGCACCATGTATTTGGTGACTGATTACCCAGACATTTGAGATGAATCCATACAGAAAAGTAAAATGACTTTTGGGCTCCCATGTCTAGTAACCACTCTAACCACCTGGTGACAGGACTTTAGAGCTTCAAAAGTGACAATAACAAAACTAGCACTCACCACCAGCCTATTCGGACACTTCAAAACAAAGTAAAACAAGAAGCTAGAACCCAGTAAGCAAACGTAAAATAAATAAATTCATTATATTACTGATGGCATGGAAACAACAGTCCATATCATATCACTAAAACAGGTAGACTATGCGATGGCTTCAGAAAACTTTCAAATCAAAGATTCACATTTTCCAGAGGAAGAGAACTGCCTGGAATTATAGGAGGTAGAATACAAAAGATTAACTTTCAGAGCTTTTCAAGAGGTTAGGAAGGAGGTGAGGCAAAATGCAGCAAAGCATAATGACAAATTGAACAGGTTACCAAAAAACACAGAGCAAACAAATTCAGAGAAATTAATAAAATTAATAATAAAATCACAGAATTAGATGACTCAATAGAAAACCAAAGGAGTATAATTGAGATAATGGAAAGCAGCAGATAAAAGAATTTTAAAACATTAAGAAACACTAAGAATTATGTCTGACTCTAACAAGAGGAATAATATAATCTACAAGTGCTTGGAGTGCCAGAATGGAAGGATAACTGAAAATACACAGAGTTGTCAAGTCAAAGATTTGTTGACAGAAAACTTTCCTGATATGGAAGATGAGAAGATATCCATCCAAGATACTTACTGAACTCTACACAAGGTAGATTTCAAAAGGAAGGCACAAAGGTATAATCAAATGTGCTAAAGCTAAGGGGAGAATTTTAAAAGTGGCTACCCAAGTGACTAGGGATAAGGAAAAATCAGTAAGACTAAATTCAGACCACTCAGCAGAAACCACACAGGCAAGAAGGCAATGAGATAACGTATACAAAACTTTGAAGGAAAATAACTGCCAGCCAAGAATTATGTATTTATCCAAACTGTCCCTCAGATAGTATGGTGATGAGGATATTTCCAGATATGCAAAAATTGAGGAAATTTGTTAAAACCAACAGAGAATTTCAAGAACTACTAAAGGTTGTTCTTTGGTTAGAAAATCAACAACATCGGGTAACAATGCAATACTAGGATACAGAACAGTGCAATTAGATATGAACCTAAAAAGGCAAATTGTAAAAATAAATAGGGTAACAAAGATGTCATTAGGTAAACATCATAACAAGAAGAGGGGCCTAAAAGTCATAGATTGCTCATATGGAGAGGAAGTGAAGGCAATAAAAAGCAACTTTGGAATGGTTGAAATTGAGAAAAACAGGGTATATATTAAGGTAAACACAAAAGAAACTATCAGTTCTATGGAAAAAATCCCAGCAAACACAAAGCCACCAACACTGAAAAAGAGGAAAAAGAAAACACATAAAGAAAAAACAGTCAGCAAAGAAAATTAAATGGACCAAAGAATTGTCTACAATGTGCAAAACAAGACATTAACATAATAGCAGTAAATTCATACCTACCAATAACCACAGTGAAGGTAAATGAATTAAATGCACCAGTAAAGAGACAAGTAGTAGCAGACTGGATAAAACAACATGATCCATGCATATGCTGCTTATAGGAGACACACCTTAGACTCAGAGACACAAAATAAAACTTAAAAGATGGAAAAAAGTGTATCAGTAACATTCAAAAAAGAGCAGGAGTGGCAATATTAATCTCAATAAAATAGACTTTAAGTAAAATCTACCACATTGAATTATATATATACTATATGACTCAACAGCACTGGGGTATATAATGATTAAAAGATCAATACTTCAGGAGAACATAACCATATTAAATATCAACATAACCAGTAACAAAGCTTTTTCCAACACATGTGGAACATTCTCCAGATGATCACATACTGGGCCACAAAGCAATCCTTAACAAAATTCAAAGTATTGAAATATTACCGGGCATCTTTTCATGTCATAAAGTAGAAATCAGTAACAGAAAAAAGAAGGGAAAAGAAAATTAAAATTCTAAATACAAAATCTAAGACAATAAAGATCATGGAAAAAAATAGACACTGTGCTGGGAGCCATAATACATGGCATACAGGGACTACAAAATGCTACTAACAATGCAGAAATACCAGCAGGAGTAGTGAAATTAGTCAGTTATCTAAGAAAATAGATAACTGGGACTTCCTAAAAACAAAACACTTACTCAAAGACTTCACCAAAAGAATAAAAAGACTACCTACAGACTGGGAAAAAATTTTTGTCTACCATGAATCTGATCAGTGTCTAATCTTCATAACCCACAAGGTGCTGCAATACCTTAATAAGAAAAAGACAGATATTACCCAATTAAAAATGGGTAAAGGATATGGACACTTCACCAAAGAAGACATCCAGGCAGATAACAGATACAAGAGGAAATGCTCACAATTGTTAGTCATTAGAGAAATCCAAATCAAAACTGCAATGAGATGTCATCTCACCCCAACAAGGCTGACAATCCAAAAAACACAAAATAATGAATGTTGGCGAGGTTGTGGAGAGACCCATACTCTTCTACACTTCTGGTGGGAATGTAATATGGTACAACTGCTTTGGAAATGGGTTTGGCACTTTCATATCCTAGAGAAATAAGGGCTGTCACACAAACTGATACACGCATACCAATGTTTATTGCAACACTACCCACAATAGCAAAAAGATGGAATCAACCTAGTTGCCTAGCAACAGATGAATGGATAAACAAACTATGGTATATTCACACAATAGAATATCATGTAATGATAAAGAACAATGATGATCTTAGCAAACGTGATAACATGGAGTTATCTGGAAGACATTATACTAAGTGAAATTAGTTGGCTATAAAAGGACAAATATTATATGAGACTAGGATGTGACTCGATGGCCCTTGGCTTGGCAGTACTATAAAGACTCAAGAAAAGGTTTATACACAGAAGAAAATAATTTTTGAGTTACAAATGTGGGGGGAGGGAGAGGGATCTTCATAGACCAGACAGTAGACAGCGATTGGGTTAGGTGAAGTGAGTGACAGCGTTTAGTAGAATGGGCTACACCAAAAGCTAAAAGTTTTCCTAAATATAACCTGGCATTTTGAAGGACAGAATAGCAGGGACAGGGGTCTGCAGACCATGGTTTCAGGGGGTATCCAGCCTAACTGTCATAACTAAGTTTTTCTTTTTAAAGAAAATGTTCTGCTCTTTTTGCCGCATCTACTGCGAGAATGAAGATCATTCTGAGCAACCAGACTGTCGACATTCCAGAAAATGTCGACATCACTCTGAAGGGACGCACAGTTATTGTGAAAGGCCCCAGAGGAGCCTTGCGGAGGGACTTCAACTGCATCAATGTAGAACTCAGTCTGCTTGGAAAGAAAAAGAAGAGGCTTCGTGTAGACAAACGGTGGGGAAATAGAGAGGAACTGGCTACAGTTCGCTCTTTCTGTAGTCATGTACAGAACACAATCAAGGGTGTTACACTGGGCTTCCGTTACAAGATGAGGTCTGTGTATGCTCACTTCCCCATCAACGTGGTCGTTCCGGAAAATGGGTCATTTGTTGAAATCCGAAACTTCTTGGGTGAAAAATATATCCGCAGGGTTCGGATGAAGCCAAGTGTTGCTTGTTCAGTATCTCAAGCCCAGAAAGATGAATTAATTCATGAAGGAAATGACATTGAACTTGTATCAAATTCAGCTGCTTTAATTCAGCAAGCCACAACAGTTAAAAACAAGGATATTCGAAAATTTCTGGATAGTATCCATGTCTCTGAAAAAGGAACTGTTCAGCAGGGTAAAGTCTAAGTTGTCCAGCTACGGAAACAAGGCCGGAGGATTGCTGAGACTTGAGGGTGATATTTTAAGATGCAATAAAATTCCTTTTATTAAAAAAAAAAAAGAAAGTGTTCTGCATACCACTTTGGTGAGTGGCACTTTGGGTCTTAAAAGCTAGCAAGTGGCCTTCTAAGAAGCATCAGTTGGCCCGAATCCACCTGAAACCGAGGAGAATGAAGACATCAAAACAGGGGAAAATACGAGCCCAGGAGACAAAAGGGGCCATTTGATCCAGAGATCAAGCATGATACCACAAGAACTAGACGGTACCCTTCTACCACCATTAAATGCCCTGACAGGGAATGCACCATAAAAAAAAGAAAGAAAGAAAGAAACTCACTGTCAATGAGTCAGTTCCAACTCAGACCGACCCTACAGGTCAGATTAGAACTGCCCCATGGAGTTTCCAAGGAGCACCTGGCGGATTTGAACTGCTGACTTTTTGGTTAGCACACATAACACTTGACCCATTACATCAGCAGGGTTTCCATTAGCCGGAGAACAGTGGAGCTGCAGAAATAGAACTCTATTAAAAGACCAGACTTGGTGGTCTGACAGACTGGAGGATCCTCTGAGGACATGCCCTCTGGACTCTGTTAGCCCGGAGCTGAAACTAGTACCGAAGCCAACTCTGCAGACAAAGACTGGACTGAAGTGTAAGACACATAGTGAAAAGGCAAAGAGTGTGCTTCTTGGCTTACATACGTATGTTACAGTGTCTGAACATCTCCTGTACAGAGGTGAAATGAGAGGGTGGAGGGGGACAGGGGTTGGTTGAATGGGTGTAGGAAGTACAGGGTGAAAAACAGGAGTGTGCCTTCTGGAATAGAGAGCACAGCTAGGATTGCATAGCAGTGTGGGTGTAAGGTTTTACACAGCAAGTTGACTTGGATAGCAAACTTTCACTAAAAACACCATAAAATATGCAAAAAAAACCCAAAAACAAACTAGGTGATGATTAGGAGATAATAGCTCAGCTGCTAACCAAAAGATCGGCTGTTCAAATCCACTGGCATCTACTTAGAAAAGCTATGGAGAAGTTCTACTCCATCTATCAGGGTCACTATGATTTGGAATCCACTATGATTTTGGTTTAGAGTGGGCACATTTGTGAAAGCTCATTTTAATTGAACTGCAGCTTCTCTATCTTCTGGTACAACTGGAATGAATCTGACTCAAAAAACAAACAGTACAACCCAAACCCGCTGTTGTCAATTCTGACTATCGTGACCCAAGAGGTCACAGTAGAACTGCTCTATAGGATTTCGAACTGCCGATGTTCTGGTTAGCAGCTGATACCTGTTTAAGCCACCAGAGGTTCCAATTCTGGCTCAGATGCTTTTAAATGTTTGTGTAAAGGTTGAGCCAACAAAGAAAAATTGTGAAGCTAGGTCTGACACTTGCAGAAGAGTCCTAGAAACTCGCATAGTTATTTGTTTGTCTGGGATCTAAGAAAGACAACAATAGCTTATTTTTGTTTAGAATCAATAGCAACACCTTCTGCAGAAATTAGATAACCCAAATATTTAATGTAAGGCTGATCCAACTGTAATTTTTCTCTGGATAGCTTATGTTCACCAACAGCGATATGTTTTAATAAAGATATGAGTCAGAATTGACCCAAAGACAATGGGTTCAGGATTTTGGTATACCATCATCAAGGCAAGCTTGTTGGGAGTTTGAGCAAACTAGAAAATCATCCAGGTATTGTAGCAATGTGGATTGTTTGTTAACTATACACATTGCAAATCCACGTACAGAACCCGAGAAAAAAGTAGATGAGAGACTCAGTAAATCCTGAGGGCATTGCAGTCCAGGTAAATAGTTGGTTTTTCAAGGTAAAACCAAGCAAATATTGACTTCCAGAATGCACTGAGATAGTGAAAAAGATGGTCAAAGATCCACAACTATAAAATGAACTTGTTTGGTTTTTTTTTTTCTGAAAGGGTATTGGAAAGTAATAAATGAAGATTGGGAAGAATTGAGAACATGGGAATAACGTTATGATTCATTGTACTAAAATCTTGAACAAATCTCCAGCTCTTATTATTTGTTTTTTTTTCACCTGCGAGAATGGGAGTACCGCAAGGTGATATGAGAAACAATAAACTTTTAGAAAATAAATTTTACATAACTGAAGCAGGTCCTTCTTTTGCTTCTCATTTGAGTGGATGCTGAGGAAACTTTGGCAGAGGTTTAGATAAATCTACTTGAATTTTACCTTGAATTTTTCATCTTACCAAACCGGACTGGTATCTATAGATACAGAGACCTATAAGATTTACAAACCAGGAGAAAGATGTCAGAAGGGCAACGGCCAGGTTGAGTTAAATTTTGTAGCGATATGACAGGTGATTTCTTCTTTCTGAATATTGTCCAATTCAGAGTCTGTGTTTGTTGACTTATGGATATTTCTCCCTTTTCAGTAAACTGTAAGTGGAAATTCCTTTTGAATAAAATACCTCTTCCCAAAAGACTGACAAGGGTATCAGAATTGAGCAAAAAGTCAGCAAGCTTCCGTCTAAAGAACATCAGTTGGTCTCAATCCATCTGAACCAAGAAATATCAGGAAATTTGGAAATGATTCAACATTTGCGCCTGATTGGTGACCCACACTACTAGATTCCAGTGTCGTGGGACAGAGACTTTTGTAAACTGGTAAAGTTACCAGCATTTGATGTCATTCCAGCATCAGTTAAAAATTGACAAGATTCTCCATTAGTAAGTACTTTCTTCTTGCAGATTAAGAGCCACCACATGAAACATTCATGTTTTGTCCCAAGTCTTTTCATTCTGAATCAAGTTGTAGGTGTTTTTTTTGCTTTGTGATTAAGTGACAGCTTATAATCCAAATCAATTTGCCATACAAAACCACCAGCGCCTGCCTCTGTGCAGCTCTATCTGCTCTGCACCCTGTGACAGCACACTCACCCTCTCCACTTTTTACTTCTAGTATTCAACCAATACCTGTCCTTTCCTCTCCCACCTCTCCTCTCCACTCTAAAAAGAGACTAATTGGACAGCCTCATATATATATATATATATGTTAAACCATAAAGCACACATACCACCTATGTCCTTTAGTCCAGTCCAATCTCTGTCTGAAGTGTTGGCTTCAGTACTGGTCCCAGCTCTGGGCTAGCAGCAAGTCCAGGGGCCATGTAGTCGGGGGACCCTCTTAGGCTGTCAGACCATCAAGTCTGGTCTTTTTAACAGCGTTCTTGATCTGTACACTCGTTTTTCTCATGCCACGGCAGGAACTATGCGTTGTGTTCCCTGACAGAGCTGTTTTTGGTGGTGGCAAGGCACTATCTAGTTCTTCTGGTCTTATGCTGATGTAGTCTCCCGATCATATGGACTCTCTTTTTTCTAGGCTTATATATTTTTTTTTATTCTTTGATGCTCTTGGTTATCATCTGCTCCAGATTGACTGAGACCAACTGATGTTCTTTAGATGGAAGCTTGCTGACTTTTAAGACCACAGTCACCACTCACCCATATGGGATGCAGAACAATTTCTTAGGAGAAAAAACTAGATAGCCAGCTGACATCGACGTCCCCTGGAACCATGGTCCCCAGACCTCATCCCTGCTACTCTGTCCTTTAAAATGTTGGATTGTATTTAGAAAACCTTCTAGCTTATGATTGTAGGTGTTTTTTGTTTGCTTTTGCTTTTTAAGGGGATGGTCGTATCAATCTCTTCTTTATTTTCTTAACTTATAACATTAATTTTTCCAGTGGCCAAGTTTTTTACCATAATGATAAATGCTCATCTTTGTGCCACTGAAATGTTATTAGTATTTTTCTCTTGATTGGGAAATTGCAATTGTTGCAACTGAAGGCCAGTAGAAACCCATTTAACTTCAAGAGTTGGGGCAAGTTGGTCGGCTAAATTGGTTTACTCAATAGAAGGAACTGTATTCTAGTATAATTGATGCCACTTTACTAAGGCTGAGATCTCAGGATTAAGATCAGATACAAAAACAGCAGTGAAAGCTCCAACATCACTAGGCAAGATTCAAGTAAGACTAGAATGTGCAGAAAAATTTGGGAGCAGCAAAGTCTGATAATCATAAATACTTTAATCCTCATTTTGTTTACCAGAGTGAATTTTAGCTCAGTCAATTAATGTAGAAAAAGCATTTGGGATAGCTTCTAGCAGTTTTTCACTCAAGGCCTGAAAGTCTTCCAACAGCTTGGTGGCTGCTTTATCAATACTTACGGCTCAAGTGTCCTTAGGGCCTTTCCTCTCTGTCTCTTGTAGCCATAATTGGTCTTTCCCTGGGCTAAATCACTGAATAAGCTGGTGTAAGTTAGGTATCCCAGGCTGGTAGGCTTCAACAAGAATCTTAAATTCTTCAGAAAATTCATAAGGATCCTTATAGAGTGTCACAGATTAAATTGTGTCCCCCCCAAAATGTGTGTAGTCATTCGGCTAGGCCATGATTTCTGGTATTGTGTGATGTTTCTCTGTATTGTAAATCCTGCCTCTATAATGTTAATGAGGGTGGATGGTCAAGGTTGTGTTGGTTGGGCAGGACTCAGTGTATATGATTGTATTGTGCCTACTGAGAAATAAAAGAACGGATCTAGCACAGAGATTTGGGGACCTCATCTCATCAGGGAATAAGAGATGCTGGGTGCAGAGTGCATCTTCTAGGAAGTACCCAGGGTCCCTATCCCTCAGAAGCTCCTAGTCCAGGGGAAGATTGCCAGCAATCTTGCAGATTGTTCCTCCAGAGCCAACAGAGAGAGCTTTCCCCTGAAACTAATGCCCTGAATTTGGACTCTTAGTCTACTTTACTATGAGAAAATAAAATTTCTTTTTGTTAAAGCCATTTACTTGTGATATTTCTCTTGTGGCAGCATTAGATAACTAAGACACAGAATTTAATAAAATCTTTCACAATGCTATGTAATTCTGAGCATGTCTACGGGTCAAAAGTGATATGAAAATAATCTTCAACATCACTGCACCAGTGAATTCTAAAGGGCATTTCAGTCAGGTTTATTTGTAGGTTTTTAGCGAAAACGAGAACTTCAGATCAAGTTCTATCAGATGAGCAGGAAGACAAAGAGAAGTATAAAGAGGTAGCAGCTGGCCGGTGAGTAGCGTGGTAGGAGCTGCAGATTTACATTGGAATTCTTCATTTGGCTTAGTCAATCTAGAGACAGTATCCTGTAGGGGAGAAATTTTACTGTCTGCTGTCTTTTAGAGACCTCAGTATACAATCAAAATAGGCATCTCACTGGCTCTGCTTAACCTGGGAGCTGCAATTCTCTAATTTACTGCACAGAAAGGTTAACTAAGAGAGATTGAAAGAACTCCAATGTGGCCACTGATTTTTCTAACTATCTTGAGTGAGGTTATACCAGACAAACATGTAAAGGATCTCATTCCCTTTCTGTAAAGTCAATTCTGATTCATAGCAATCCTAAAAGACAGAGTAGAACAATTCCGCAGGGTTTCCAAAGCTGTAAATCTTCATAGAAACAGATTCCCACATCTTTCTCCTGAAGAGCAGCTGGTGGGTATAAACTGCCAATCTTTTCAGCTGGCAGCCAAGTGCTTAATGACGGCACCACCAGGGCTAACATACACAGCAGTGCTTGTGCACGGGGTGAGCATGAGCACCAGAGGGTGGCTCCAAGTCTCCTTTAGACACAGCGTTCCCTACCTAGTAAAGATAGCTACAACAAAACAAACTTTTATTTGCATAACCAAATAAATCCACCATAAAACTTGAAGAGCTATCAAAGCAAGGGAGTGGAGCTCAGATGTGAAAGGCTTTTAACCATAAATGATTCACAAGAATTCATGGAAATGGAGAGCGAAAAGTAACTCAGCCAGTGACCGTGACTGTATCTGGATGCCCTCGGGATTACCAAGGATACTGCACCTTCAAAATCCTACTTCTGACACCAGAAATGTCAAAGAATGGTATTTTGTATTCCATTAGAAGCGAAAGAAAGGAATTTTATTGAGGAACAAACCAAACCTACTTCTGTCAAGTCAGTTCGAACTCATAGCGACCCCATAGGACAGCAAGGAACTGCTCCAGAGAGTTTCAAAGGAGTGCAGATTTGAACTGCCAACCTTTTGGAGAGCAGCTATATCATTTAACCACTACACCACCACGGTTTTCTATTGGGAAATAATACCACTGAATCTGAACAGCACTAAGTAAAAATACAAGGGGCTCCAGTATTCAAGCATAAGGCTCTGTATACATTGTTAACAAAGGAAATATAGGACGAGGTTAATGATTGAGTTTAGATAAGATCAGCTTTATCTTGAAGTCCTTTGATTTTTTAATTTTTATGTATACATGTATGTATTCATTTATTATGATGATGATTCAGTGATAGTATATAGTGTAAGCCAATTTTGCACGCCTGCCTCTCTACACCTGTATCTGTTGTCTCCTCCCTAAGACAACACACTCCTCCTTTTCACTGTTTGCTACTAGTATCCTCCCAAAAAGCACCTGTCACCTCCTCTACACCCTGTCCTCTCCTCTCTAGAAAGAAGCCTTCTATAAATATATAAAACCAAAAAGTGCACACACTGCATGCTCACTCTGTTGCTGAGTCCAGCCGTTCCTAGTCTGAAGTGTTGACCTTAATACTGGTTTCAGCTCTGGGGCAGCAGCAAGTCTGTGCACAAGTCCTTTTCTAAGTCCTTGTAGCAGTCTCACACGATACTTGTCCTTTTGCAGCTGACTGATTTCACTCAGTATAATGTCTTCTAGCTGATGGCAGATTATGAGATGCTTCCTAAAATTGTCATTGTTCTTTATCATTACCTGGTGTTCCATTATTCCTTTGGTATTTTTAAAGTCAGCTGCTTGGCTAAGAGAAAGTTACCACCTGTTGGAGTGGTGCCATCAGTTCCCTTGTATATGGTTGCTGTCATGAACATGTTTTTCACAAAATTGTTTATATCTTGATGCACTCTTCACATTTACAAGTGGTTTACATTCTGACCTTTTGCTTCCTGAGAAGTTATGTTGACCCAGTCATTCTTACACCCCAACCCAAGCACATTCACTTTAAAACTTTTCTGTTGATACTTTTCTAACCTTTAATTTTTAAGTCCAAGTCATAATGTTGAAAAACACACAGTGTAGTTTCTATGATAGAAGACTGGAGAATTCATACAAAAATGAGGCAGCATAGTCTAGGGACTCGGAGGATTGTGGTTGGAGACACATAGGGCTTTATGACTTAGTAGTCTGTGACTTTGAACAAGTTTCTTGTGAATCAGTTTTCACATCTTTAAAATAAAGATAGTAATAATGTCTTTTTAAATAGGATTTGTTGATTTCTGACTCCATGAAAATATCACAAAAATAATCTGTTAATCAAGAATTGTCATGACTTTATTACCCACCTCAGTAAGAGAACACCGCCTGGACCAAGAGATATTATGTCTCAGGAGGAGAAGGCCAAGAATGGATATTTGTAAGAACCTGGAGTTTGTTGAAGGAAGTCTTTCAATAGCAGTATCTCACTGGGATTGGACAAATTTCATAATGTAATAGCTTCGAACTGACGAACATAGGGAGGAGAGAATCTTGAAATACATCTTGATGAGTAAACAGTTGTTTGACCCGTGAGTCATTTTGCCAGCTGAGCAAATTATTGTCCTGGAAAAGGGACTCTGGATCCTGGTAAACAGTCTATTGTCTAGCCAAGGGATTAGCTGAGCATTTTGTTGTTCAGATAAACAGATTTCTAGGAGGTTTCTGAAACAAACAATAGTATTATTTGCACTTTTAGCTTCCTGGGTGAGAATTTCCTAGAATAGTGTTGTTAAAACAGATTGTCCCAGTTCTTGATCATTTTAAGATGTGTGGTTAATGTAGTTAAGAGAGGCAAGCTTCCCCCCTGCCCACATTTCACTGGGCTTAATGAAGAAAATAAAAAAATTTTAATAAGAGCTAAGCATTCAGGAAATTAGCAATGTAAATGTATATAAGAGAAATGGAAAACAGTAGAACAATTATCTGATGAGTGTTACAACTGATGGGAAGGTTGGAACATCTCTGAATAAGGTTCACGGCAATGGGGACAGACAAGAAAGGTGTCTCTAGGTGATATTCAGATATAGAATTTAGAGAGTGAGGAAAGAGAGAGTGCAACTAGCCTAGCCAATTGGGTAGATGATGAAAATGTCGTTAGGTGCTGTCAAGTCAATTTTTAACTCATAGCAACTCAAACGTGCAGAGTAGAACTGCCCCATAGGACTTTCTCAACTGTAATCTTTATGGGAGCAAATCGTCCAGTCTTTCTCCCATAAAGCAGCTGGGTAGGTTTGGACAGCAGACGTCTGCACTGCTGCTTCAGCAAAGCTTGTTGGATGATGAAGCTAGTCACCAAGATACGCAAGACAGAAGTAATTCTGTGAAATAATGACCATTATCATCACCCTTTGGTAGAGGAAGAAAATGAGCATAGAGAAGATGGAGCAGATCTTAGTGATGTTAGTGTTATCTGGAAAGGCACTCTGCATTTTTGAATTAATTAACTGAATGAGGTCATTGTTGGGAAACATCCAGCTTAGAAGAGAATCAGAAATCTATGTTTACAGCTCAGGATTGTGGAAGAAGCTAGAGACCAAGACAGAAAATAGATCAACGTTATGGACTCGGTAGATTGTAGTATTTGTCCTTGTCCTGACATTGTGCAAGATTGTGCATGGTGGCTGGTGTTCAAGTTCCTAGAGCATGGAGAATTATTCATTTTATTATTTCCATGAAACTAATCAGGTACCACTATAGTAAACAACTTTCCTTGTAAACCCTGGCAAGGAATTTCCCAGTCCCAGGTGGAACACAATGGTCATAAATTTGCACCAGGACTTACAGAAAGATATAGAAATTCTGAACCAGCCCTTCACTGAGCAACCACAGGGGGCCTAATTGTTTAGGAGGCCCTTTTTACCTCCTGCTCAGGGTCTGGGAACTAATTTCAATTGCTGATTAAAATTGTCATTCTCTTTCCTCTTAGCCATTTGAAAGAACATTCTTAGAATTCCACAAAGTCCACAAAGTGTTAACAGAGCTGCATAATCATGAAATGTTTTCCACTCAGTACTAAAGGGGACAGAGCTCATAATGGGTAGGAAAGGATATGAGGATGGTTCTGAGAAGTTAAGAGGGTGGAGTGACCAAGTCAGTTTCATTATGATGTACTAACTAATACTCCTGTGTAGAGATACAGTTTTGTCCTTTCTTTACTACTGTCTATGTGGTAAAAACCAGGATGCTTCAAATATGTTTACGAGCGCTTGGGCAACAATTCAAAGACTGTCTCAAATATTTTAAAAGATCCTTGAGAATATGTGGTTGAGTACAGATGACTTAACTAGCTCAGAGACTAGAAAAAAGCAACTGTGGCAACCTCAAAAATTCAATCTCTTTCTAAGTATTCCTACAGGTCCACGGTCAAGGAAATTCAAAGGGCTTTAGTCTGAGTTTTTATTTCTTTGTGTCTGTGCATCTGGGTTTATCACCTATGATCAAACTTAAAGGTCTGGATGCCTTCTAGAAACACCTAAAGGACAGGATATCTTCTAGAAACATTGTCTGCAAGATTGCTATGTAACTTTTACAGTCATTAAAGTCGTAGAAAGACTGTTGGTTTCAAAGGCAGATAAATTCTAATGTTTGGCATTCATCAATTCATTTACCCACCCATCCATTCAAAATGCTCTGTAAATAGTAATCTGTGTGACACTGGATAAGTGTCTGTCTTGTTCCATCATGATTGACTGAGTTAGACTAGTGATGGCTATGTTCATTCTAATTCTAATATTCTTTCTAAAGTTAGAGATGAGTTCTACCAGAAAAAAAATTTAGTCCTACTGAATATTCTTCACTTATTAGAAAGCTAAATGCCATATAACCCACTGCCATCTAGTCAATTCTGACTCATACCAACCCTATAGGACAAAGTAGAACTGCTCCACGGATTTTTCATGGAGTGCCTGGTGGATTTGAACTGTGGCAAATGTCACATACATAAAGAAAAAAATGATATAGTAATGAAATATTAATAAGAATAGTAAGACAATGCTGTTTTTATATCTTAAATGATGACATAATTTGTACGTTTCTTAAAGTTGGAATTCTACTGGGGGCAATTGTTTAGTGTGTTTGTTTGTATAGATTCTCTATTGTTAGGTGCTGTTGAGTCTTTTTTTTTGACTCACGGTGAATCCCATGTGACAGCAAAGAAGAACTATCACATCAGGTTTCCTAGGCTTTAATCTTTACTGGAGAAGATCACAGGTCTTTCTCCTATGTAACTGTTGAGTAGGTTAGAACTATCAACCTTTTAGTCAACAGCTAAGAGCTTAACCATTTCTTTAGCAGTGGTCCTTATAGACTCCCTAATCTGTCCAAAGTCTTGATAATGAAGCAGGCAAAAAATTAAAACAGAGCCAAAGCTGAGATAAACACCAGAAATAATGTTTTTCTAAACTATGCATCTTATTCTCTTAACCACATTTCTGTTCCACTGCAAGTTGTATAGCTAGGTAGGTTATATCAACAATTTCAAACATTTATTGAGTATAATAACGTGCTAAATACAGTATAAAGTACTTTATACAATTTCTCCATTGAATCCTTGTAGTAATTTCATCAAATAATCACTATTTTCACCCCCAGTTTTGCAGAGGAAGAAACCGAAGCTTGTAGTGTAAATTGCTAAAGTACGTGGCTTGTTATCCCAATGACTGGAAGTTCAAGTCCACCCACGGGTACCTTGAAAGAAAGCTCTAGCAATCTACTTCCAAAAACAAGTCATTGAAAATCTTGTGGAACATAATTCTACTCTTTCACACATGCTGTTGTGTTGAGTCCTATTAAATACCGTGGTAAATAGTTGTCAGTGTAATTTCCTCAAGGATACATCATACAGCTACTAAGTGTGAGAGTTTTACAATTCGAACCCAGTTCTGTCTATACCCAAGGAGCCCTAGTGGCATAGTGGCTAACTGGTCAGCTGTTAACTGAAAGTTTGGTAATTCAAACCCACCACCTTCTCTGTGGAAGTCTGCTTCTCTAAAGTGTACAGACTAGAGAGTCTTCTGGTGAGGTTCTACGCTGTCCTATACGGTCATTATGAGTCAGAATCAATTTGATGGCGATGGGTTTGGTTTGGTTTATGTCACGGTATTTATTGCCTCTTCCTTATCTCTGTTTGTCATGGAGGTGATAATGATCAGTGACAGAACTCAAAGGAAGAGTGGAAGCAGTTCTAGGTATAGCTTACAAACACACAGAATTACTGAGGCAACTTTGTAGATGTTTATTGACTGACATGTCTAGATTGACTTTACTACAAAACAGTTAACAGAAAATTGTTGACTAACAGGAAAATAAAAAGGGGTGCACCTTGAGATCTCTACTAAAAGACTGCACTTGATGGTCTAGGGGCCTTGGGGCTCCCCTGGGAGCATGGCCCCTGGCCCTGATGCTGCCCCTGTCTGTAAATCATAAATGGAAGTCAACTTTTCAGGCAGAAATGGATTGGACTTGGTGGCCCAGAGCAACCATATCATGTGTGCACTTTATGGTTCTAAGCATCTATATGATGACATTCAGCTGACTTCTTACTGGACACAGGGGAGAGGGTGGAGAGGAGGGGATAGGACATTGTTAGGAGAATATGACGTCTACAGAACAGAGAAGAAGAGTGTGTTGTCGCTAGGCAGGGAGAGCAGTGGGAGCTGCTCATTGGTGGGTATGCAGATTTATATGGGGTTGTATATTCACACTCAATCATAATAATATATATATGTATAAAATAAAAGGAAAAAAGAAAAAGAAAATTGTTGACTAATTATTTAATCCAATATCAGGAATTTTTTTTTTTTTTTTCCTTTCACATAATGAGACAATGTGAACTTCATTCCTGGTCTGCTTAAATTTTTATGTGCTCATGCTATTCATCTTTTCTGAAGAACACATCTCACAGCTAAGCTAGTGAAGCACATTCCTCCTTATTGTAGATGCCTCACCTCTGTCCTATTGCTCAATCCTCTAGAACCTTATAAAATTTTAGTCTGCAATTTATTGCAGGTTGCATGCTTCTTCATACAGGTGGATCTGTATTCACTCTATGAAGTACCTCCGTACTTTGACAAATTTCCCTTGATGGCAGAATCACATTTTATCCACTGTATTTTCTGTATTCTCTAGCAATGATTTGATTTATATGAGGTGCTAAATAAATGTTTGATGGTCATAGTAATCTTGTAGAAACTAAGTACAGTCAACGCTTTCTACTGGGGTGTCTTGTAACAGAAAGGAAATTTTCTGGATAAGAAATCCTTTCTGACTTATCTGTAAATTAGGAAATAAAAAATAGCAGAAAAATAAAGCCCTAAGCACTGTTATTTGAAGATGTTCAAGACAAGAAGTTCTACATGGCCTCAGTCTACAAAAGAAAATACTTTTTCATGCCTGTCTTAGTTATCTAGTGCTACCGTAAGAGAAATACCACAAGTGGATAGCTTTAAGAAGCCAGCCATGTGTTGCTGAGAAGGTTATTTTCTCATAGTCTAGGAGGCCAAAAGTTCAAATTCAGGGTACCAGCTTTAGAGGAGGGCTTTATCTCTGTCAATTCTGGGGCAAGATCCTTGTCATCAGTCTTCCTCTGGTCTGCAACTTCTCAGCACAGGAACACCTGGCCTGAAGGACATGCTCTGCTCTAAGCACTGAAATCTTCGTGGTGTGGACATCCCCCTGTCTCTCTGCTTACCTGTGTTTTGCATCCCAAAAGAGATTATTTCAGCCAGCCAAGCCAAGTGCCGCTGAGTCGGATCTGACTCATGGCAACCCTAGGGGCCAGGGTGGAACTGATCCCCAGATTATTTCAAGATACAACTAAATTTTGTAGATTCAGTCCTGCCTCATTAACAAAACTGCCTGTATTCATCTCATTAATGTCATAGAGGCAGGATTTACAACACATAGAAAAATCATATAAGGTGGCAGAATGGTGGACAATCACACAGTGCTGGGAAGCATGGCCTACCCAAGTCAATACACATTTTTACGGGTCACAATTCAATGTATAAAAACACCCAAGCAAGTACTTTGTCTTTTCTCATTATTTCTGTAATTCCTTTAACCAATTCTGGAAGGTCTTAACAAAATTATACATTAAAAACTTAATCAACCTGCATGATCACCAGACTGTGTTAGGTGCTGTGAGGGATACAAGCCATTCATTCATTTATTTATTGATTTATACAAGTATTTAATGAGCAATTACCACATTCACATACCAGGCTAGGAGCTAGAATCACTGAGATGACAGTTTAATGTTCTATTTTAAGGAGCTCGTTATCCAAAGGCATGGAAGCACTGTAGCTCAGAAAGTGCTTGACAACCGTGAATAGATGAAGAAGGGTGTAATGGGAGAAGAGACAATGAGAAGAGAGCCAATAAGCTCAGCATTGACTGGAGCATCAGAGAGTTTTTGGTGGAGTTGCTAGAAGTGCAAATAAGAGGACAAAGAGTATTCTTAACAGGACAAGGCAAATAAAATAGACTCCAGTCTTCACAATTCCTCAAGTTGAATGAAGTGTATGGAGCCCTGGTGGGTGTAGTGATTAACAGCTCAGCTGCTAACCAAGAAGGTCAGCAGTTCAAACCTACCTACCAGCCACTCCTTGGAAACCCTATGGGGCAGTTCCCCCCTCTCCTGTGGAGTGGCTAATGAGTTGGAATTGACTTAATGTCTGTGGATTTTTTGTTTGTTTAGTGAACTGTGTTTTTAAATACCTGATATCAAATTGGGGATCCAGAAAAGAGGGATCTCTTACAGCGTTGAGACATTGAAAACTCTCTGAAGAGAGGTAGAAACTGAGTGCCAGAGAAGGTGAGTAGCCACTTGTTTCTTCCCTGTGAGTCGTTTGTACAGACAATGCAGAAATCTGATCCAGAACTTGCCACAAGGCCTTTTAGACCTATTGTTCTAGGAAAGTGGCAGGAGATTCATTTGTTACTGTAATTCTTGTAAGGGTGACACATAGATTTTTCGTGTAAATTAAGAGTGCCTTTAGGGTAGTAGAAACCTTGGCAGCTTAGTAGTAAGATCATTGGCTGCTAACCAAAAAGTGACAGTTCAAATCCAAGAGACACTCCTTAGAAACTCTATAGGGGCAGTTCTACTCTGAACTATATGGTTTCGATGAGTAGGAATTCTTGTGAAGGCAATAAATTTGGCTTTTGTTTTAAAGGGTGGTGGGGCAATAAGGGGAAAAAGAAGTGGAGTGGAAGGGGTGGAAAATAGATTGCTAAAATGTAACAGATTAAGAGCAACATAGAAAACATCAATGACACAAAACTAAATGCATCAAAATGACCCCACTGAACACATAGCTGTCAATAATTACACTGACTATATAAAGGGACTGAACACTCCAATAAAGTGTCAGTGACATCCTAGATGAAAAGATATGATCCATTTATGTGTTACTTATAAGAAACATACCTTAGACTTAAAGATATGAACAAAATGAAAATTAAAGGATGGAAAAATATATGCCAAGCCAATAACATACAAAGAAGAACAGAAGTGGCAATACTAATTTTAGATAAAATAGGCTTTAATGTAAAATCCACTATTGTGGACAATGATGGTCACTATTTACTGTTGAAAGATTCAATACATAAGCAGGACATAATATTAAATATTTATGCACCCAATACTGAAGCATCTAAATACATCAGACAGTGACAACATTAAAAACGAGATAGATTACTCTACAATAATAGTTGAAGAATTCAACACTCCACGTTCGGTAATGAACAGATCATCCACAAAAATTCTCAGTAAAAACAGAAGATCTTATTGTGACAGCTAACCAACTAGACCTCATTGACGTACACAGAACTTTTTACCCATCAACAGATACGAACACTTTCTTTTCCAGTTCCACATGGAACATTTTCCAGAGTAGACCAAGTACTAGGACATAAAGCAAATCTCAACAAATCCACACCATTCAATTATTGCAAAGCATCTTCTTGAACCATAAAGCCATAAAAGTTGAAATCAACAGCAGAAAAAAACACAGGTAGAAATTTGAACTCATCAAAACTGGACAACACTTTGCTCAAAAATCCATGGGTTATAGAAGAAATCAAGGATGAAATAAAGAAATTTATGGAATCAAATGAGAATGAAAATACATCCTATCAGCACCTATGGAATACAGGCAAAACAGTGTTCAGAGGTCAGTTTCTCTCTATAAATGCACACATTGGAAAGAAGAAAGGTCCCAAACCAAAGAATTAACTCTACAGTGTGAACAAGTAGAAAGAGCAGCACAGAAATAAAGATTAGAGCAGAACTAAGTGAATCAGAGAACAGAAGAACAGTTGAAAAAATTAACAAAACCAAAAGCTAGTTTTTTTAAAAGATCAACAAATTGATAAATCATTGGCTAAACTTATGAAAGAAAAACAAGAGAGGAAACCAGTAACCTGAATAAGAAATGATATGGGAGATGTCACAATAGACCTAACTGAAATCAAAAGTGTTGTAACAGAATACTGTGAAGACTGCACTCTAACAGATTTGAAAATCTAGAGGAAATGGACAAATTTCTAGATTCAAATCACCTACCAAAATTATCCCAAGGAGAAGTAGAACAACTTAGTAAATCCATCACAAAAGAAATGACTGAAAAAGTCATCCAAAACTACTAACCAAAAAAAGTCCTGGCCTGGATGGCTTCAGCAGAGAACTCTACCAAACTTTTACAGAAGAGTTAACTCCAATACTACTGATATTAATGCATAGCATAGAAATGGATGGCATACTCCCAAATTCATTCTAAGAAGTCAGCATAACCCTGATATCAAAGCCAGAGAAAGACTCCACAAACTAAATTACAGACCAACATTGCTCATGAATCTAGATGCAAAAATCTTCAACCAAATCCTAGCTAAGCGAATTCAACAACCTTTCCAAAAAAAAAAAAAAAAAAGAAAGAAAAGAAAAAAATAACCTCATCATGATCAAGTTGAATTCATACTAGGGATGCAAGTCTGGCTTGACATCAGAAAAACAACTAATGTGATCAACTGCGTAAGTAGCACAAAAGATAAGAATCACCTGATTTTGTCAACTGATGCATAAAAGGCATTTGACAAAATACAACACCTAATCATGCTAAAAAACTCTCAGCAAAATAGGAACAGAGGGAAAATTTCTCAACGTAATAAGAGGGATCTGTGAAAGCCAATGGCTTATGTCATCCTGAATGAAGAGAGACTGAAAGAATTCCCCTCGAGAATGAGAAATAGATGAGGATGCCAATTCACGCCAGTTCTCTTCGGCAACTATACAAGACAAAGAAATAAAGGGCATTCGCATCAGCAACAGAGAAGTAAAAATCTTCCTATGATATGTTTTCATGCAGAGAATCCTGAAGAATCCATAAGTAAACTACTCAAACTAATAGAAGTGTTCAGCGAAGTATCAGGACGTGAGATAATAATGGCAAATCAGTAGGACTCCTTTGTACCAAAAAAGAGATCATCAAAGAAGAAATCACCAAGTCAATACCATTTACTACAGCCTCCAAGAAGATAAAATACCTGGGAATAAATATAACTAGAGAAATAAGAGGCCTATACACAGAGAACTACAAGACCCTGTTGTAAGAAACCAACAGAGACTTACATAATTGGAGAAGCCTACCCTCATGGATAGAAAGACTTAACATTGTGAAAATGTCTATTTTACCCAAAGCATTCTACATATACAGCGCAATCTCAATACAAATTCCAGTGAAATTTGTTAATAAGGTGGAGAAACAAATCACCAACTTTGTTTGGAAAGGGAAGAAACCACAGATAAGCAAAGCACTACCCAAAAAGAGGAACACAGTGGGAGGCCTCAAACTACTCAATTTTAGAACCTTTACACTGCAACAGTAGTCGAAACAGCCTGGTACTTGTGCAAAAAGAAACATATAGACCATTGGAATAGGGTTGAGACCCCAGAGATGCCACTATCCTCTTATGAATAGTTGATAGTTGACTAAAGTTGTAAGATGGTAAACTGGGATCAAAACAGTCTCCTTAACAAACAATGTTGGCAAAATTGAATATCCATCTGCAAAAAACTGAAACAAGACCCGTATCTCTCACTTTACACAAAAACTAGCTCAAAATGCAACAAAGACCTATATATCAAACCTAAAATGATTAAGATCATGCAAGAAAAATTAGAGTCAACAATGGAAGTTTTAATATACAACTTAGACTTCAAAATGTAGCTAACAAAGCACAATCAACAGAAAATAGATAAATATGAACTACTAAAAAGAAAACACTTTTTTTTTCTCATTCAAAGACTTATCAAAAGCCTTAAAAGACCACCTACAGAATGTGAAAAATATATCTGGCAACTATATGTTGGACCAATATGTGATTTCCATAATCTACAAGGTACTGCAAAATATCAACAAGAAAAAGGTAAACAACCCAGCTAAGTGTTGGGCAAAGCAGATGGACATCTCCTCTAAAGAGGACATCCAGGCAGCCAAAAGACACATGAGGAAATGCTCACAATCATTAGCTATCAGAGAAACACAGATCAAAACTACAATGTGATACCATCTCACCCCAACAAGGTTGGCCATGATCCAAAAAAACACAAAACAACAAATGCCAGAGGCCGTGAAAAGAGGGGAACACTTCTAGACTGCTCGTGGAGTTGCAAAATGATGCAACCTCTTTGGAAAGCAATTTGACACCTCCTTAAAAAGCTGAAAGAAGATATACCATCTGATCCAGTAATCCCACTGTTCAAAATATATCCTACAGAGGAAAAAGCTGTCACATGACCGGATACATGCACACAAATGTTTATTGCACCATAAACTATTGTCCATAATAGCAAAAAGATGGAATCAGTCCAGATACCCATTGACAGATGAATGGATAAACAAGCTAAACATATACTCAATGGAACACTATGCAATGATAAAGAACAATGACAATTTTAGGAAGCATCTCATAGCCTGGTTTCAACTGGAAAAGATTATGCTGAGTGAAATCAGTCAGCAGCAGAAGGACAAATATTGTATGAGACTCCTACTATAAGGACTTAAAAACAGACTTACCTACAGAAAAAAAGACTCATTGAAGGCTACAAGGTGGGGAGGGAGGGCAAGGGTTGGTCATAGATTAAATAGTTGATAGAAATTTGGTTGGATAGTAGCAGTGACAGAACACAGTAGAAAGTAGATCTGCTTAACTGTACTTTACCATAAACTAAAAACTCTTCTAACCTTAGTATTGCAAGGACAGAGCAGCAGGAGTGGCGGTCTGGGGACCATGCTCTCTCAGGGGACATGGAGGCCAACTGGTATGAATAGCCTGTTGGTAAGACTCTTCCACACTGCATATTGAGGAGTGGCATCTGGGGTCTTAAAAGCTGCCAAGCTGCCATCTGAGGTACACCAAATAGCCCCAACTCATCCAGAACAGGTGATGACCAAGAACAAAAAAGAGCTCAGGAGACTGAGGGACTCATGTGAATGGATGACTGTATCAAAATGTGACCAGAAGAACCAGCTGGTGCCTGGCCACCACCAAACACAGCAATGATGGGGAACACAATGACGAGTGCCAGTGGCAATTTGAAAAAAAGAGGATCGCAGCTCAAGAACTCTATTAAAAGATCACATTTGATTGTCCTACGGCCTGGGGGTTCCCCTGGGAGCATAGACCTTGTGCTGCCCCTGCCCAGAAAGCACTACTGAGGTCAGCCCTCCGGACAAAACTGGACTGGACTCAGTGACACAATGTGACTACATGGTGTGTGTACTTTATGACTCTACGCATTTATAGGATGCTGTCCTACTGGTGTCTTTATAAATGGGAGAGGAGAAGATAGAGAGGAGGGAACAGGAAATTAAGAGGTTACGACAAGTATAGCATAAAAAGGAGGTGTATGCTGCCATCGGGCAAGGAGAGCAGAAGGAGCTGCAGATAGGTGGGCATGCATATTTAATCTGGATCATATACTTTCACTTAATCACAACAAAAAAATAAAGTAACAGATTGATTTTCCGTGTATCCCACATGTTAGTTGTGTCACCTGACCTTTGAGATTTGGATAAGTTTTCCACAAGTCACCATCTGAAAAGTTATTCCAACCTAATCCTCAAAAACTCTGAAAATTCCTGAGAGGCATATAGCCTATCCATCTCCTGTGGTCAGCTCTTCTGTTTCCAATGAGTTAAGATAATTTATGTGTTCCCAGGTACTACAAATGGTTACCATGCTTGGCTACTACCTGAAAGACTGGAGGTTCAAGTTTACTGAGAGATACCTCAGAAGAAAGGCCTAGTGATCTAATCTGCAAAAATCAGTCACTGAACACCCTGTGTAGCACAGTTTTATTCTGATGCACCTGAGATTACCAAGACTCAGACTGAACTTGAGGGCAAGCATTGTTTTTTCTTTCTTTTTTTACATGTTATCTCAACACCTTGCTTGTTCTGGCTTCATTTCTTGCTGCATTGAATCAAAACATAAAACTCAGGCCATTGTCCTGCTGACCTCGTATTGGAGGTGGCAGAGAGGGTGGAGAGGAGGGGATAAGAGACCACACGTATAGAACAGAGAGGAGGAGTGTGCTGTCACCTGGCAGGGAGAGCAGGGGGAGCTACACACAGGTGGCCATGCAAATTTATGTGGGACTGTACATTTTCACTCAATCATAATAAAAAAAATTAAAAATAAATAAATAATAATTGGGGGCATTGAGGGGAAAAAAACTCAGACCTTTCTTCAACTTTTATTAAGAAAATAGCAGTTCTATGCCCACAGGTTCTTTACATTCTGATCTTTATAATCTTTACAAAAGATTGATGCCTATTGAGAGCAACCCTTTAGGACAGAGTAGCACTATCCTACAGAGTTTCTGAAGAGCAACTGGTGGATTTGAAGGGCTAACCTTCTGGTTAGCACCTGATGGCTTAACCACTGTACTATCAGGGCTCCTTCATGTCAACAACCACAGATCGGACTTTAAACATCCCTATTCCTGAAATTCTATCTGCCACTTCACTGCTGGGGATGTTAATTTGCTGCTTCAAACTATGGGGAGCCCGGGTGGCACAGTGATTAAGTGCACGGCTGCTAACTAAAAGCTCATCTGTTCAAATCTGCCAGTTGTTCCCTAGGAAACTGGGCAGTTTGGCTGTGTTCTATAGGGTCACTCTGAGACTCAGCCACTGGGTTACATTTTAACAAGTAACTAGATTGTTTCTTCATTTCTCCTTTTCAGTGTTACTTCACTTCTGTGCTGAAATCTCCCTTCTTTTCTCTTGCAACGATGGTATCAGTGCAAACAGACCTGAATATAAAGTGGCTAGCATCTGTTATCTCTTTGGCTGAGGGTTCTTTTCTTTTCCTTTTTCTTTTTCGGGCCTGTAGAGCCTGCTCCACCTATGTTTCATGAATTTGTCAAGCTGGAAGTTTTGGGGGGAAATATTTCCCCCCAGACAGCCCTCAACTAATGACTGATAGATGCTTGCTTATAGATACTTCAGCTCCCTCCTCTCTTAGGTGGGTTAATTTTGAGCCTCTGCTGTACGCTGGCTCTTAAAGTTGCCAGTAGGTTTAAGCTCCAATTGATAGTACCTAGAGTCTCTGGCAGACATAAGCTGTTAATCGCTTAACTACTAACGAAAGAGATGGCAACTGAAACCTACCTAGAGATGCTTCTGAAAGGTCAGAACCTTGAAAACCTTACAGAGCATTGTTCTACTACGCAGTATACAAGGTTACCATGAATCAGAATCGACTCCACAGCAACTGGGTTGAAAACATGTATTTGATTGGTTTTTTCTTCTTAATTGACTCCCCTACAACTGCTTCGTGAGCTCACCTCCCAGATAAATTACTTCCTCTCAAATCTTTGTGTCAGGATCCACTTCTGAGAGAATTCAAAGTAAGAGATATTTACCCACAAGATTTACAAGTTATTTTCCAAAACGTAGTTCTCTCCCTAAAGGAAATTCTGATATAGTTAAGACAATGTTTTTTCCTGCTGTAGTTATCAGAAAGGTAACTACCAGAACTGCTTTGCAGTTTCGAGGGGGGACTAAAATGGCAACTGACTCTGAAACAGTTTTGGGTACCCAAGATGTGCTGGTTTTTCTGATCTGCCTAGAACAATTGCATTTCGTTTAGAGCCTCACTTCTCTTATGCTGTGGAGTTATGCCTGGCAAGAGAGAGGAAAACTAAAGTCAAGAATGACACTAGGAATAAACCCAAGGCTGTTGATTTTTGTCTGGATCTCTCCAATTTAGATAAAGACATGCCTCTTCGGTTCTCAGGTTTATCAGAGTTTAGGTTACTCAAGATCTGTTACATGCTCAACACCATAGAGGACCCACCCAAGACAGGGTCGAGAGAAGCCCGTTAGGTGCTCTGCCCATGCTCATATTCTAATGGAGCGGACAATCTTTAATTGGGTATCTTGATTCAGGGTGGCATGGGCTCTAATAGAAGATTCACTGGCACCATGAAAACAGGGAATTTGCTTTTTGAATAAATTGAATATCTACCCATGGTTAACTAGATGAATGAAAGAAGAAAATGAAAGCCTTCCACAGGAAGGATAGCATTTCTGAGATTGTCTCGGAAAACTTGTATCTCTACTCTCTGAGGGAAGAAATTTAAATTCAAGTGTCAACTCCTTAATCTAGCATGTTTTAGAATGTTAGAGCTGGGAGGGACTTAGAGATCATCTAATTCATTTAGTGTTTAGAGCCTCACATCTCCTATGCTGTGGAGTTATGCCTGGACTATTGCAAGGTCCTGTGGTAAAGTTAGCTAGATCAAGCTCGTTAGCTTTTGTCAATGAGTACCTCCCTATATATACTGTGAGTGCATACACTCATAATCATTCTCTTATATTCAATCGAAGAGGTGAAAAACTTGGGTTAGAAAAAGTGAAGCATCACATTTAGCGAAAGTTTCCTTCTAGAGAAAGGGGAAACTAATACAACTAAACCATTTAAAATATTATGAAACTAGAGTATGACACAACGAAATTGAATTTATAATAGTTGCCTAGATTGTTTACAAACATCCACAGATTACTCTTTGAAGAGGACAGCTGCAAAATTGCCTCTCTGTTGAACACGACACTGATTTATAACTCCAGTTTTTCAGGGAATTTATTATTTATCTCTGTGTTTCTCAGAGAAATTCCTATCGTAGGATCTCTAAAAGAGAAGAAGGAGTATTCTAGAGCTTTCTTTTGCAGTTTACTTAAAAGAGACAAAGCAGTAAAATTTTTAATTGGAACAATAGCATTGGAGGTATGGGGGCTAAGGTTGCATGGCATTCAGAGGGAGGTTCTTGGTTCAAGTTCAACTTTGGAAAAGGAGCAATAACAGCAGTACCAGGCTGCCATGGATCAAATTGTGTCCCCCCAAAAATATGTGTAGCCATGCAGCTGGGCCATGATTCCCAGTATTTTGTGATTGTCATCCATTTTGTGATTTTCCTATGCTGTATGTTAAAGGATTAGGGTGGGACTGTAAATCCTTTTATAAGGTCACATCCCTGCTTCACTGTAAAGGGAGTTTCCCTGGAGTATGGCTTAATCCTTTCAGCCTGCAAGAGATAAAAGGAAAGAGAAGCAAGCAGAGAATCGGTAACCTCATATCAAGAAAGCAGCACCGGGAGAAGAGCCTATCCTTCAGACCTGAGGTTCCTGCGCCAAGACGCTCCCTGGACAAAGACTGATACAATAGCAGACTTTCCTCCAGAGCGGACAAGGGGAAAGCCATCCCCTGGAGCGGACACCCTGAATATAAACTTGTAGCCAACTGGACTATGAAAGAATAAACCTTCCTTTGTTACAGACATCCGTTTTGTGGTATTTCTGTTAGAGTAGCCCTAGCTGACTAAAACACAGGCCCTTCTGAAAATGGAAACTGTAAGAGTTGCATGAGATCGTCCTGACATGGATTCTCACCTGCTTGAAGAACCAGCGTTTAAAATATGATGGTTGATCACAGGAGCGCAGGCAGAAATACAGGGGTTGAGGACAGGCCTACTAAGGCTTTCAGAAACAGAGATGTGGGAAAGATAGGTGTTTTCTTCACTTATGAAGTGAGAAGACAAGGGTTAGAGAGTCTCAGGGTAGCCCAAGAAGTTTTCTAATAAATCAGTTGAATGATATATGTAGGTCTGGAAAGGACTGTTTTCTCTGAAGGTTGAAGCACCAAATCAGATTGGAAGGGATGTGATTGACATGATGAGCAGTAAACAGAAGATGAGTGTGTTGCATGGCAGTTGGGAAATCAGGGGCTAACATACTAATGAAGTAACTGATTTTGTAAGGCACAAGAATGCATTTGTTTGTCTAGCAGTGACTGTGGATGATGGTTTAAAAAGTTTTTCTTGCAAATTTGAAGGGATAGCAAGTTTAAAAAATCACATCTCCAAAAATCAGAATTCTTTTGAAGAAGAAAATGGCAAATCCCAATCGTGAGTCTGAAATTTCATTATACCGAGTGGAGGCCAATAAAGAGAGACAGGATACAGACACCTGGAAGGTCAGGGTGGGTGGAGGCAGACCTTATTTATCCTTTTATTCTAACTAAACTGTTTGTGCCACAGAATCCAAAAGACTATACCCAACCCATTGCTGTTGAGTTAGTTCTGACTCATAGCTACCCTATAGTATGAGTGAAACTGCTCCATAGAGTTTCCAAAGAGCACCTGCTGGATTTAAATTGCTGACTTTTCGGTTAGCAGCCACAGCTCTGAGTCGCTACACCACCAGTGTTTCCAGTGCCTTGTAGTAAGTACGAGATAGTATTTTGCTGAATCTGTGTGGACTATCTTAAGTTCGACAGCAAAATTGAATGATTGTTACTGAGCGTCAGCTATGTGCTAGACTCTGTGCTGAGGTTGAGGCTATAGAAGAGTTAACACTCAGGTGAAGGGAACCATTTAAGGTGAACTAATGAATTTGCTAACCGAAAGTCTGGCAGCTCAAACTCACCCTGCAGCTTCATGGGAAAAAGAGCTGCTGATCTGCTCCCATAGAGACTACAGCCCAGAAAACCCAGTGGGGGCAGTTCTACTCTGTCACACAGGGTCACTATGAATTGAGATCAGCTGGATGGCACCTAACAGCAGTGACAACGATGATGAGAGGAAGTGCAATGTTCAAGGGCAGGGGACTGCTGTGCCTGATATAGCAAGGGAGGTGCTGGAGAAAGAAAGGTCAGAAATTTTCAGATTTTTGAAGGAGCACTTGGAATTCACCAGGTAGATGAGAGGTGTTGGGGTGTGTCAGGAAATGTACAGGTGGGTGAAGTAATGTCTCACATGTGCAGAATCACAAGTAATTCTGTATTTCCAGAGAGAAGGAGAAAAGGCCAGGCCAGGACATTGGTGAGGAGTGTTGGTAAGATATACAGGGAGAGGTAGGTTGGAATCGAATTAAGAAATTTCCTTGGTAGATGAAGATTATTACTGAAGTAAGCATCCAACTTCGCTTGTTGCACCATGAAAGTTTGTTACAAATACAATTTCCACAAGATGAAATCTGTGCACAAACTCATAAGCTTTATTGGCAGTTTATGAACCCAGGGGCATCTGGTCTGGAAGTTAGAGCAGAGCACAGAAAGACGGGTAGAAGGAACTGAAGTTCTATGGGCAAAGCAGCGTGAGAATAAGGAAGTAACACTAGGCAATTAGCTAACTCTAAGTTACTTTCCTTATACGGCAGTTGGGAACTTAATAGCCAGTTTGTATACTACAGTTGTGAAACCCTGGTTGCATAATGGTTAAGCACTACAGCCACTAACCAAAATGTTGGTAGTATGAATCTACTTCTTGGAGACTCTATCGGGCAGTTCTACTCTGTCCTATAGAGTTGCTGTGAGTTGGAATCTATTTGACAGCACTGCGTTTGGTTTGGTTTGATTTACACTGTAGTTGAAACAGCAAACAGGAATTCATTGACCTAGGTTTTGGCTCATGGGAAGGTCAGACAGTTGCAATAAACAGAAACTAGCTAAATTTTGAATAGCTGATGTAGGGCTTAGTGTAAGTGAACCCATCTTGAGCCTGTTATAGTCAGGTTAACAGTTTCAATACAATTTTTATGGTTTACTGGGCTCTGATGGGTCATTTTAAGAATCTGGAGTTGTCATGTTGCTTAGAAAATTGAATTCACAAGGTTGGAAGAGAGGTGTGATGCACTCTGGACTGCAGAACTCTAAGAGACCTTGGAAATACATAATAAACTCATCCTAAGCCAAAAAGGTGATGTTAGTGAACCATGTCTGACACCCTTCAAGACAGTGATAAGTGACATTAGGCTGGTAAGTGTGCTCTTGATGCAATATAAATTTGTTTTCCCAAATTAAATGGGACTTCCTATACAGGCAAAAGCTCAAAGTAGAGATACGTAATGTTCTAATAAGCTGAAAAACTTACTTAACCATCAGGTAATCTAGAAGATTTGACATTCAGTGAATTCAGCTTGGAATCTAATCACTGAGTTTTAACTATAGTTTAACTTTCAGATGCTGATGTGGGGAGATATGAGGCTTGGAAGATGCTTATAGCTTTAACTTGTAAAGAATGTAAAGTTTCTTGCTGTCTCTTTCCATTGTATCACAGTTTGATATGTTAAATGACAGACCCATATAACAACTAAAAGTCATGGGTTGGTTCTGACTCGTAGCAACCGTACATACAGCAGAATGAAACATGACGCTGTTCCGCGCCGTATTCACGACCATCATTCTTAATCCCATTGTTGCAGCCACCATTTCATTTCACCTTGTTGAGGGTCCCCCTTTTTTTGGCTGGCCATCTACTTACCCAAACATAATGTCTTCCTCCAGAAACTGATTCCTCCTGATAAATCTGTCCAAAGCATGTGAGACGTAGTCTTGCCATCCTTGCTAAGGTGCACTCTAGTTCTACTTCTTCCAAGACAGACTGGTTTGTTCTTTTGCTAGTCGATGGTATGTTCACTATTCTTTGCCGGTATCACAATTCAAAGATGTCAGTTCTTCATGTAATATTTAAAATATGCATTGATGAGTCAGTTAGACAGTAAAGAATTCTTAGATACTAAAGAAGAAAACAGTGGACCTAGCAAGCTAGTTAGGTAGTTCTGAAGTCAGTGTGTACCCTTGTTGTATCTGCTGAAACTTGGTGACCTTAGCTGTCTGTTTTGATGACTATGCAGGGACAGGGGGCAGGGGGCAGGGGACAAAATATACAGCCATTCAAGATGATGAGTCTAACATAAGACTCCTACATAAAGGTGGAACCCCAAAGACTACAGCTATTAAGTGAGGATGAAAAATAGATTACAGACGGAATCAGGAAAACTTGTCTTTTACCATCTTGGTAAGGAGCTTCAGGTGTGAAGGACACGCTACGCTTTTTGTGCTGCTTTCTTGATGGTTCAAGGTCCCTAACTCTCCCTTTCCTTTTATCTCTTGTAGGGTCACCATGAGTTGGATCTGACTCGATGGCTCTTGGCTGGCTAGGATGAAAAGATAAAAGGTGGTGCAAGCCACACGCCAAGGAAACTCAGTTTTTGTTAGAGCAGGGAGGTGGCTTTAGGAAGGGTGCTGCAGCCCCAGCCTAATCATCATACTCCAACCTGTTAATCACACGCAGAGATTATGGTCCATGGCATAGGAAAATTACAAAACGGAGGACAATTACAAAGCCCCGGGAATTAAGCCCAGCCAATGGCTATACACATTTTTTGGGGGGGCACAATTCAATCCATGACCCCCAGCTTTGAGAGAAATTTATAGTTAGAAACTCTTATATTGAGAAAAAGAGAAGGCTGAACATTAATGCGCTAACATCCATCTTGAGAAGTTGGAGAAAATCCCTTTATCCAATAGTGAGTGATGTCACTGATCTGAGAATCACCATAATTGCTTGGCAAAATGTCATTAAGGGTCAAAAGGGAAAATAACCCGAAAATACGATGTGGTAATCAGATCCTCTGAAAACAAAATCTCCCAGTGGAAAATGGTAGTTTAGCGCTATTTATTTATTCATTCCCCCAGTAGTGCAAATTGTAATAGGATTGGCTGCTAACCGAAAGACTGGAGACCTGAGTCTACTCAGAGGTGCCTCAGAAGAGAGGCTGGGCCATCAACTTCTGGAAAACCAGCCACTGAAAATCCTGTGGAATCTAACTCTACTCCAACAGACTCGGGACTGCCATGAGTCAGAACCGACTCTGCAGCAGCTTCTCTGGTATCTACTCGGGAGGCTGTGGAACATAAGGAACGCTGTACGAGCAGAGGCTAACCTCGTCCCAGTCCAGGGAAAAAGGCTTTTGGAAGAAATGGGAGTTAAACTAGTTTGTCAAAGGGGAGTAGAGCCTGTCTAGCTGAAGAGAAACATTGACCACACTCTCTGAGAGAGACAGTATCCAGTCTGCCGGGTTCATTTCCCTTTTTCTGGCATTATTAAAGTTGGGGCTAGATCTTGATGTAAATACTTCTCATTAGGAGCCGAGGAGAGCAGGACACCACTATACTCCTTTTCTCAGGAACAAACCTGTTTTTGCTTTTTACTGTTGTGGATTCATGAGTCAAAAACGTTTGTGTGGTTAAAGAATAAAAAAGGGCTGTACCCTGAGATCTCCACTAAAAGACCACAATTGGTGGTCCAGGGGCCTCGGAGATCCCCTGGGAGCATGGTCCTTGGCCCTGAAGCTGCCCCTGTCCATAAATCATAATGGAGGTCAATTCTTCGGACAGGAATGGATTGGGCTTGGTGACACAGAGTGACCATATCATGTGTGCACTTTATGGCCCTGTGCGTCTATAAGATGTCATCCTGCTGACCTCTTACTGGAGGTGGGGGAGTGGATGAAGAGGAGGGGATAGGAGACTGTTGGGAGGATAAGACATGTATGGAGTGGAGAGGAAGAGTGTGCTGTCACCAGGCAAGGAGAGCAGTGGGAGCTGCATATAGGTGAGTATGCAAATTTATATGAGAATGTACATTTTCATTCAATCATAATAAAGAAAAAATGTTTCTGTTATTAATTTCCATGTTAAGGAGAAAAATGATGAAAATGAGTTGACCAGTCTGAACTTTGCTTTGTAGCAGTTGATTGTACTCATTCAGACACATATGACTGGATTGAAATTGTTCGTAATTGAAGATTGGATAGGTGAAGCCTACTTTTATAGAAATTTAATCAAATATTTGATGGTGTGAGAAAACAGAAATAAGATGCTGGGGTCCCTGGTTTCTGTCTCCAATTCTTTCAAAACTGTGTGATTTTGACATTTCTTGTCATTTCAGTTTACTCATCTAAAAACAGAGGGAGGTGTGTTATGGATTGAAATGCTTACCCCAGACACGTGTGTTGTGAATCTTAGCACCTACACTTTTTGTTTGGAGCCTGGTGGCAAAGTGGTTAAGAGCTCAGGCTGCTAACTGGAAGGTTAACAGTTCAAATCTGCCAGACACTCCTTGGAAATCCCACTATGTCTTATGGAGTCACTATGAGTTAGAATTGACTCAACAGCAAGGGATTTTTTTTTTTTTTAATATCTATGATTATAATTGCATTTGGGAATGAGTTTTCTTTGCTATGTTAAGAGGTTACATCAGTGCATGATGTGTTTTAAGCGAATCATTTAAAAGGTAAAAAAGAGCAAATTAGGACAAGGAGCAAGGACAGATGGAAGGCGATAGATGTCATGTCAAATGAAGAACACAGTGAATCAAGAAACGATGACCTTCCTGCAGAGCCTACAGAGAACAAAAACCTTTCCCTAGAGTTGGTAGACTGAATTTGGACTTCCAGCCTCTTAAATTGAAAGAAAATAAATTTGTTGTTAAAACCTTCCAATTACAGTATTTTTGTTATAGCAGCACTATTAACTAAGGTGGCCTATTTAATCTATAGGGCTCCTTTGAGCTAACTAACATTTCCATTTCTAAAGGGTTATCAAGATATCCTTCCACTTTAGATATCTGGTGAATGGACAGTTAAGTTGAAGTTGTGATACCAGTAACAGTAAAAATAGTCAACATTCATTGAACTCTTCTGAGGGTCAGGTATTTGTCGAAACACTTCCCATTTATTACCTCTTTCAGATCTCACAACAACTCTGGGAGATAGCTGCTATTCTAGTCTTATTTTACAGGTCAGGAATCTGAGGCTAAAGGAAGTTTCTTGCCCAGGGTTACACATCTCATAAGGTGCGCAGCCAGCAGTAGACAGAGCAACCACACACGTATGTCAACCACACACAGATTGTCTTGCCATCTGAGGGGCTGCCAGAGGAGGGAGGTAGGGTAGAAGTGACAGAGGCCATCACCAAGTAAAAGTGGGAAGAAGAATAAAAGATAGAATGGACCTGTGATCAACTATTGGTTTCACAGTTTGGTGTAGGAAAGATCGTGGAGCTTGTTGCACAACGTCAAGAGGCTTTATCCACAGAGAGCTCAGTATGAATGGTATGCTATAGAGTTGTCCCACACGATGGCCCTGGGTCCTGGTAAAGTAAAGGGGGAGCTGTAGAGTCAAAGGAAGGGAGGAGTCCACCCTCCCAGAATCCACTTTCTCTTTCCCTTTAGCTGCTGAGATGAGTGAAGATGAATCTCTATTCCAAGTTCAGCTGAGCTGGAGGAAGTCAAAGATGGAAATTAGTATTCAAAGAATTTTTAATATACTTAACACAAGAGAGAGTACTCTAAATTTAAACTCATTCAAGAAAAGAGTTTTATGTGCATGCAAAAAGACAAGCAAGAGCCCAATAACTTCAGATCCACTGGCAGGAAGAAATTCTGATCTTTTCTTCTTTTCCGTACACAGGATATCTGAAAGTTGTACACATACTCTTGGTTCTTCTTTCCCCAAGAAAAAGTTGTTCTCACTTGCGAAGATGAACTCTTGGAAGACCACACACCTTGCCATCTGTAGTTTTCAGAGTTTGCAGTGGGCACACATTCTTTTTTTTTGTTTGTTTGTTTTGTTGTGATTAAGTGAAAGAGTACAATCCAGCTTAAATTTGCATGCCCGCCTATCTGCAGCTCCTTCTACTCTCCTTGCCCCCTGACAGCACACTCCTCCTTTCTGCTCTATGCATCTCATGTCCTCTTAACAATCTCCTGTCCCCTCCTCTCCACCCTCTCCACTCTCCTGTAGTATGAGGCCAGCAGAATGACATCCTCTAGATGCACGGAACCACAAGGTGCACACATGATATCATCACTCTGTGTCACTGAGTCCAATCCGTTCCTGTCCGAGGAGTTGACCTCGGTAATGATTTATGATCAGGAGCAACATCAGGTCTAGGAGCCAAGCTGCCAGGGGAACTCCGAGGCCTTCAGATCATCAATTGCAGTCTTTTAGTGACATTCTCAGGGTTCACCCCTTTTTATTCTCATGTTGCCACTGGGATTCAACTTTGTGAGCCCCATCACGACTGTCACTGGTGGTGGCCAGGCACCATCTGGTTCTTTTGGTCACATGTTGATGTTGTCACCCATTCGCGTGTGTCTTTCTGTCTTCTGAGTTCTCTTTCCCCTATGTCATTGTTGTCCTTGGTGATCATCTGTTCCAGCTGAGATGGGACCACTTGGTATATCTCAGATGGCAGCTTGCTAGCTTTTTTAAGACCCCCAGGTGCAATTCACCAATATGGGGTGCAGAAGACTCTCTTAGCAATCAGCTAATTATGCCAATTGGCCTCAGTGTCCCCTGAGAGCATGGTCCCTGAACCCCCACCCCTGCTACTCTGTCCTCACAATGTTGAGTTAAGATTGGAAGAGTTTTCAGGTTATGTTGAAGTCCAGTTAAGTTGTGAGGGCACATGTTCTTGACAGATGTGTTTGGGCCAGTTATTAGAAAAATGGCACAGAAATCCTCAATTAGTATACAAAAGGTGTTTGAGTTGAAACAAAGATGATGATTGATGACAAGAGGACACCTGGAGAGCTCAGTTGATTAGACTTGTCAAGAGAAGTATTTATAACCTCGATTCTGTGAAGAAATACAAATGGCCTCTTATCTAGGATCTTCCAGGCCTTTGGGAAACAGTGGTTTTCGCCTGGCTGTACTGGGTTAATTGGAATCATTTTTTTCTATGTTGTGTTAAGCGCATTGTCATTCCCACTGCGTCATGATCCTGTTGAAGTAGTAGTCCCCTAAGGGCAGCTGACTTTGTAATAGAAAAAGAGATATGATTTAAGTTCTTGTACTTTCAGAACAGCCGTGCCAGTCAAAAAAGAATGAATCGCGTCAGAATTACTCTTTCATTCACTTATTCATTCACTGATTGTACTACAGAAATCCTGGTGATGTAGTGGTTAAGTGCTGTGTCTGCTAACCAAAAGGTTGGCAGATCAAATCCACAGGCACTCCTTGAAAACTCTATGGGGCAGTTCTACTCTGATCCATCGGGTCAGTGTGAGTCCGAATCCACTTGACGGCAGTGGGTTTGATTTATTTGTGGAGTATAGTGATTAAAGATACTAGGTTTAGAATGAAACAGAGCTGCACTTAAATCCCAGTCTGGAACTTTTCTAGTTGTTTGATTTTGAATAAATTAGTGAATCTGTTGAGCCTAAGTTTCCCATGTACAGATGTGTAGCTTCTTGTGTAGTTACCTCATAGAGTCCTTATGAGGATTAATGAGATCATATACGTAAAATGCTCTGCAGTGTGGATCATACAGTAAAAATCCAGCAAGTGTGAGCTATTAGTACAAACATAAATATCTTTATAAGTACTAGAGAACAGAGCTTATTAAATAATGTAGTTCAAAAACCTCAGCTAAGGCTCATTTTTTCCTAGTTTAGAATTCTAACTAGCTTAGGACTTTGAACTTTAAAATCATATCTAATATGTATATATGTATGTGTATGTGTTTTTCAATGCTAATGTAATATTGTCGATTTCTACATAGAGGAATATTGAATAATCCACTTTCCTCTACAGAAGAAAAAATGAATACTTACCTCTCTTCCTCACTGTTAAATATTCTTCATGCTGTGCTATATGCTCATTTTCACATAGTGTGTAAAGAATATGGATGATAGCTTTGTCAGACCTCTTATTTGATTTTCTGTGCATGCTGAAGAAATGTACCAAAAGCAGCATCTCCCAAGGCTGTAGAGACAAGAGGGACTGGAGAAGTCTCTCATCATTTCATACATAGGTTTCCATGTTGGTTTATATTTTGAGCAATGTTTTTTTTTAGTCATCTAGTACTGCTGTAACAGAAATACCATGAGCAGATGGCTTTAAAAAGAGAAATTTTATTTGTCACAGTCCAGCAAGCTAAAAGTCCGAATTCAGGGTGTCAGCCCCTGGGGAAGGCTCTCTCTGCTGGCTCTGGAGGCAGGTTGCTGTCATCAGTCCTCCCCTGGACTAGAAGCTTCTGAGGTGCAGGGACTCCAGTCCTTTCCCAAGGACAAGCTCAGCTCCTGACACTGCCTTCCTTCTTGATGGTATGAGGTGCTCAAATGCCCCTGTTAGTTTCTCTCCTTTATATCTCAAGAGACCACCTCAAGGCACATGAGAAACTTGCACATTGAATCTTGCTCTACCAATACAACAGCCCCGGCCACCCTCGTTAACATCATAGAGGCAGGAATTCCAACATGGAGGAACATCACACAATACTAGGAATTATGGCTCAGCCAGATTATGACAGATTTTTTTAGGAACACAATTCTGTCCATGACAAGCAGTGATTTTGTAGTTCTTCACACTGAACTCTGTCTTGAACTTAAGCTTGAGAACTTGCATCATTAATAACAATAACTGCTAACTATGAGTTACTGAGCTCTTATGTTGTCTGCACTCTACCACTGTCTTTACAGGTATTTTCTTATTCTATCCCCAATTTAATTAAAAGTTCCCTATATACATATATACACACAACATTGCTTTCATGTTATTTCAGACTCACAGTGACTCTGTAGGACAGAATAGAGCTGCCCTATAGATTTCCCAAAGAGTGCCTATTGGATTTAAACTGTTAGCATTTTGGTTACCAGCCAAACTCATAACCACTACATTACCAAGCTTTCCATTGTGAGATCCAGGTCAGTAATAGTATCACCTCATTTAATCGATGAGGAAACGGGCTTGGCAGTGTTAATGTTTATTTAAATCACACTGCTTTATTTACCCATTCATCAGTTTCACTGGGTGTCTGTACCTGTCAAATGCTCTGAGGGAATAAGAAGCTATGAGAGGCAGAATTTTTGTCCCCTGAGAGCTTGTAGTCCCCAGGCAAAAGATGAGGCACATACAGAGGACTGTATATGTTTCTATATGATAGATGAATAGTGTGAAAAGAAATACTATTCTTTAGGAGATTTTCTGTCTAGATCTAGCAAGGAGTCCCTAGGTGGAGCAAAGAGTTAAGCACTCAACAACTAATTAAAAGATTGGCAGTTCAAACTCACCAAAAATGTCTTGGAAGACAAAACTAGCAATCTGCTTCCAAAATGCTATAGCCTTGAACACCGTATGGAGCAGTTTTATTCTGCATCTATGCGGCCTTTATGAGTTGGAAATGTCCTGGAGACAACTAACAATACCATGGTTTGCAATTTCCTCAATACACCATTATTAGTCATATCCGTGTGCCTTTATAAATTCATATGCCAATGATTCTGCCCAGAATATACATAAAACATGTCTTCCTCTAGTCCTCCCACCCCCGCCACTTCACTAATTTTTACATATGTTTTGACTCATCTCAGAGGCTGAGTCTTCCAAGGAGTTGCTCTCCACTGTGGATTAATGCTGCCCCTTTGCATTGTCATTACATCAGAGCATTTTAATCAAGCACCCATTGAGTAAATCTCTCGTCTTTAACATTTCTCTAACTCTTACTAGTTCTTCCACTAATCAAGGAGAGATCAGACCTCAGGATCCATGCCTCAGAGCCTTTGGCAGGTGAAATTTTCTATCCAGGATCTAGTAATGATGTGCAAATTTATTGTATTCATTTTTACTTCTTTATTTCTAGCAAATGGTTTGATTTTTTAATTTGTAATAGTGAAGTAGCAGCCCTGGTTGCACAGTGGTTAAGAGCTTGGCTGTTAAGCGGAAAGTTGGCAGTTCAAATCCACCAGCCACTCCTTGGAAACCATACGGGGCAGTTCTACACTGTCCTGTAAGGTAAGTGTGATTTGGAATCCACGTAATGTGTTGTTTTTTTAAGTAGAACTGAGAGTCTATTTAAAGAAAAATACTAACAAAATTATAATACAAGTGGTACATCCGCCATGTAAATATGACCAAAAACATTGTGAAAATAGCCAGTAACTGCCTCAAACTTGTAAAATGTGAATTAAACTCATTGCCTTCAGGCTGATTCCAATTCATAGTGTCCCTGTGCAAAACCCACACCATCGAGTTGATCCTGACTCTTAGCAACCCAATAGGGCAAAGTAGAATGGCCCTATAGAGTTTCCAAGGAGCAAGTGGTACACTTGAACAGCTGATCTTTCTGTTAGCAGCTTAGAACTTAAATCACTATGAACTGTCCTACAGGGTTTCCAATGCTGTCATCTTTATGTAAGCAAGCTGTCACATCTTTCCTCTGCAGAGTAGCTGGTGGATTCTAACAGACAGCTTTTGCTTAACAGCCTAGGGCTTAACTACTTGGCCACTGGGGATGAAAATATGGATTAGGTGGGGCTGAAGCCCCTTGCTTTGAGATTCTTCCAGGATGACAGAGATAGTGAAATCTTTTGGTTGGTTAGTAGATTGGTTGCATAGAATTTTGAGTGGCTTCTGGGGTGTGATACCCAGCATACACAACTGAGAGAAGGAATGTTAATCCCTGTTCCACCTCTAGAGCCAGGTTTGTTAGCTTGAACTAACCAGTTAAGTTCTTCGGTGTCTATAAAATAGGGTACAATGATGGTAGATGTCTATAGTCAGTCCATAAACCACTTGTGACTTTGCAAAGGGGAGAGTATTTAAATTGCTTATTTATGCGACTTTTTTTTTCTTTTATTTTAAAGGGTTGTATCATTTTACCATGACTTATACTTCCAGACACTAATTTAGGAGGGCAGAATCAGAATTATAAAGCTGGAATTGGCCTCAAATGAACAGAAGTTTAGTACTTTGCAAGATCCAGCACAGAATGCTTTGTGCACTTTTGTTTTAGATACGTCGGATGATAATTTCTCCATCACTTTAGTGTGTAGGCCATCTCAGGAATACATTAACTGCACCAGGAGAGGGAGTCACTGTTAGTCATATTTTTGTTTTATTGATAAACCTGCTGAAGCTGACAAAATCCTCCCTTTTTCCTCTTATGGATCTTTGAAGCAAACCATGTGGGAGGCAGGACTATTTTGGAGTCACAAAGGGAGAGTCTAAAATGTGTGATCATCTCTTGGTTCTCTGAGCAGACAGCTGAGTCAGGCATCTAGGTAAGAAGACATACCTGCACAAACATTATTTTTTCTCTGTCATTTGTCAATGCTGTTACTGACTTAGCTGGCATCCAACTCTTCTCTGTTGTTCATTGTATCATTTCCTTTGCAAGAGTTCCTAAATAAATGAAATGAAACCTCAGTGAGATTTCCAAATGACAGCAACATTGATGTTAATATTTTTTTCTATATTTCATATTACACGTGATTACTGTTGATTATATAACACAAGCAAGAAAAAAATCTGTTTATTCTGTCAAGCACTATCTGTATTGCTTACCAGACATGGCCACAGTTATTAAACATGAGATATTCATTGGGTAAATTCTCAAGTGTGGAATAGGCCGCTGTATTTAAAAATTTGGAGTGCTTTGGAAAATTCTACCAATAATCTTTGCTGGGCTATCTCTATGTGAATTATAATAATGTGCTGCATGGATATATTACATTTTACATTTTTTTCCTCCATAGTTTCCAGGGGGAGAATGAGTTTACCTTGAAGTTCTATGGTTAGCCAGAAAAAAAAAAAAAATGCAGTCCTGCCATGCACACACGTAAGGCCCATCTCAATGACATTTTTTTTTTTTTTCCCCAGAACACAGAATTAAAATGTATAAGAATGATATAAAAGCCTGGTTGCTGGTAACTTCTTTCTCCTGGGAAACTGCAGTGGTTTTCTCACATTTACAAGCTAACTTCTATGAAAAGACAGCATAAAATAGGTATCAATTCCCAGGGCCTAACAAAAGGAAGAAAACAAGTCTCATAAGGCTTGAAAAGAATATTCCAGTACAGGCATTCCCTGGATTACAAATGAGTTCTGTTCCCACGGCTGTCAGTAAGTCTAACTCATATATAAATTGGAAGAGTTAGGTATGGTTAGTATCTAAGGTCAGTCAAATGTTTGTCTTAGTACATAATGCGACTGTCTATGCATAAAAACGTTGCAGAAACACTTCCAGATACACTAAAGCATCTTTAACATAATAATACAGTAATAATAATGTTTTGATGTGTCGAAAAGTAGTGCCCATTTTCTATTACGAACCGTAAATACCTCTAATTGTTAGTATAATAGGCTTTATGGGGGTTGGCTCATAACCATGGTCTTATCTAGACCGGGTGTTTGCAACCCAGGGACTATCTGTAACTAACTGTGGAATTGAATTTAAGATATTGTGGATATGTCTTAGATCCTGTGCACAGGTATTACTTTTCCTGCTAATCTACTAAAATAATCTTTTTATAAGATAGTCTTAAGCACAGGGAGCCCTGGTAGTACAGTGGTTAAGATCTCAGCTGTTAACCCAAAGATTGGCAGTTCCAATCCATCAGCTACTTGCTAGAAACCCTATGGAGAGTTGTCTCTGTCTAGTAGGGTCACTGTGAATTGGAATTGACTCAGTGGGTTGGGTTTTTGGTCTTAAGCATAGAGCTCAAAGAGAACATTAAAGTTTGTATACATCAAGAAAGGGCTGTGGAAAAGATATTGTGATGGCTTTAAAGAAAAAGAACAAAAAATACAATTTCATCCTTGTCATCTTTTGCCAGATGAAGTCATATTTGTCATTCTTGTCTGCCCACACCCAAATAAAGAACCAATATGAAGTGCCAGTGAGATCCACAAAGAAATAAACAGTGCAGTTTCCTATCCAGTGCTGAAATGGTTGAATTTCAAATTATCTTCTTATAGTATGGAACAGTGACCTTGGGTACATTGTTCGCTCCATCTCGCCGGTCTTTTCTGAAATACAACATAACGCAAAGCAGGGATACTGAACGTAAACACCTCATCCTGTCCCTGTGGCCAGTCTCTATGCTCAGCCCTCACAGAAACTTGCACGTCTCTACGAAATTGACTGGAGTAGGTATGGGAGTTGGAGACTACTTGCTATCCCTGATGTAAAGAAAGGAAAATGAGTTTTGAAGATAATACAATCTTGAGTTCAAATTTCTACAATTTATAAGTTGTATAACCAAAGGCAATTTACCTGACTGTTTTGAGTCTCAGATGTTGATTTAAAAAAGTAATTGCTGTACTGCAGGGTTGTGGTGAGAATTTTTTTAAAAATGTCCATCAAATGTCATTGAGAGGGGTCATACAGTAGTTGTGTCTTAGTCATCTAGTGCTGCTGTAACAGGAATACCAAAAGGGGACAGCTTTACAAAAGAGATTTTATTCTGTCACAGTCCAGTAGGCTAAAAGTCTACATTCAGAGCATCAGCTCCAAGGAATGGCTTTCTCTGCTGGCTCTGGAGGAAGGTTTTTGCTGTCAGTCTTCCCCTGGACTGGGTGCTTCTGAGGTGCAGTGACCATGAGTCCTTTCCTAAGGATATACTCTGCTCCTATGACTGCTCTCTTGGTGGTGTGAGGTCTCCAACTCTCTGCTTCCCTCCCTTGTCTTTATATCCCAAAAGACTGCCTCAAGGCAAAATATAATCTTACATATTGAGTCCTGCCCCACCAACACAACGCAGAAAGACATCACATATGTGTACACCCAGAGCCCTGTTTTCCACCAATATCTCATCTGTTGGTGGTAGTATTTTGCATATGTGTATCATCACCTCACTGCACAGATTTACAGGACAGCCTTTATTGCTAGAAGCAGAGTCACCAATACCTTTAAGACTAGTCAGACTTCAGAACCACTTTAGAAGAGTCCTCCTTACAATTTTGCTTCCTTAGAATCACTCCTGGTACCAAATTCCTATCTAAGAAAATAATTTAAGCCAAACCAAACCTTCTGACTCATAGTGACCTCACAGGACAAGGTATATTTGCCCCACAGAGTTTCCAAGGAGTGCCTGGTGAATCTGAACTGCTGACCTTTGGGTAAACAGCCATAGCATTTAACCACTGTGCCACCAGGTTTTTCATTTAACAAATATTCATTGAGTGCCTACCTGTTTTATCAATTTGTCTGTTGTGGTGGCTTGCATGTTGCTATGATGCTGGAAGCTGTTCCACCAGAATTTCACTATTAGCAGTATCACCCATGGTATTCAGGTTTCAGCAAGGCTTCTAGACTGAGACAAACTACGAGGAAAAGCCTAGCTATTCTGAAAATAAGCCAAAGCAAATCTTATGGATCAGCAGTAGAATATCGCTTGACTCACTTCCTTTAGACACGTGAACAGAAGGGATCATTTGCTGGAGGAGAGCATCAAGTTAGGGAAATAAGAGAGCCAGTGAGGACGAAGGGGACTCTCAGTGAGATGGATCCGCACAACAGCCACAACGGGGGACTCAAACATGCCAGCGATCATGAGGATGACATTCTATTGTGCCTAATGTTGCTGTAAATGGAGTCTGCTCAGTGGTGGTTACCAACTGATCTGTCTATCGCACAGAAAGCCCTGGGTTAGGCATTGAATTTAGTAAGACTGGGGTAAAACATAATCCACACTGACAGCTCAGGCAAGAATATTTTCATGAAAAACACTTCCTCTTACCACATGGTACACACTTGAATGTTTTCTAAGCTATGTTGCCAGGCAAGTGCTGTTGAGTTGGATCCGACTCATGGCGGCCCTAGTTAACATTTGTTTTATATCATGACCCATTAAACTGTTTTTTGGAGCCTTGGTGGTGCAGTGGTTGACGTGTGTGGCCACTAACTACAAGCAGTTTGAAGCCGCTAACCACAAGCAGTTAGCCAGCCACTCCTTGGAAACCCTATGAGGAAGTTCTGCTTTGTCATTTGGAGTCACTAGAAGTTGGAATCTATGGCAGCAGGTCTCAAATGGTTTTATGATTTGTTAGTGGGTGTACTCAATTGATTTTATGATCTGTTAGTGGATATAAGCTGTAGTTTGAAGAAAAATAACTTTTGACCTAACTACTGAGAGTCTGCCCCCAGATTATGTTGCATTCAAAACTGAGTGCCATGAAAGATTGCTTTTATCCAGCTACAGTTGCTGATTTGTTGTTGTTGTTGGCTTGTAACTTTGTAGACCCTCATGTGTTATAAACTAGAACTGCTCCACAGGTTTTCTTGGCAGTACTCTTTATAGAAGCAGACCAGCAAGCCTGCTTCTTTTGAGATGCTGGGTGGGTTCAAACTGTGCACCTTTTGTTTAGGGACCAGAGGAAAACCATTTGTGCCAACCTTTCTTCCAACTACCTTTGGATGAAATCATTCAAGAAAAGAAAAACTGTATTAACATCCAATACATCCTGAAAACTCTTTTTATACTTTTTAAATAACTTCAATAATTATCAGAGACAATTGTTCCTTATTAAATATGAATAGACAAAGTTCAAAAATTATCACCCCAGTTTTATAAGTTGGCCATGCTGATATTGTAAATTGCATTTCCATAAAAACAGAAAATTTTCATTTTTCTTTCACTTCTAAAAATGAAACTTTGGAAGAAGTTTCTCCAATTTTCCTTCAAAAGTATTTGGTCACAGGAAATGTACAATAGGAAATGTACCTTTGCAAGAACAAAATGAGTCCTCCTGATGGCCGAAGTTGAAACAATTCTAGCAACAAAGTAACAAAGTAAACAATGCATACTGAAGTAAAGTTTAAAGTATAAAATAAATACTCATGAATCTGTGCTTATATAAACAAATCATTGACTAAATCCATAAATGGAAGAAAATAGAGTGATCTTGCTTATAGAAAAATTGCAAACTATTCAGGTAAGTATTCCTTGCTCCATTTCTCCCCACCACTTACCCAAGCCCCATCGAATGTGGGCTGCGCTAATGATTTCCTTTCAAAGAGAAGAGTACAGAGAGGACTGGGTTGGGCAGAAAACTAGCAAACACTGCCTCGTCTACATGACCAAGTTTAACACCATCAGCAGTGTCTTCTTGACAGCATGTACCCTTAGCATACTGTGACGAAAATATCTCTTGACTTCTACCTTCTTCTCCCAAACCCATGAACCTCTAGTCTAAGCACTAGAAAAGCACTAAACAAATACAAACTGAGGGACATTTAGCAAAAACTATGAACAATATTCCCTGAAACTGTCATGTCAACAAAGACAAGGACATTATGAGATACTGTTACAGATCAGAGAAAGCTAAGAAGATGCGATGACAAAATGGAACATGGTACCCTGGATGAGATGCTGGAATAGGGAAAGGAAATTAGGCAAACAGGTGGTGAAATTGGAACACAGTGTTGAATTCGGTTTCTAATACTGTGCTGTTGGTGGTGTCTTAGTTGTGACGCATAGGTGATATAGGATGATAATAATGGGAACAGCAGGGTGAAGGGTAGACATTCTCTGAACTAACTTCGCAACTTGTTCGTAAGTCTAATGTTATTCTAAAATAAAAAAAGGTTATTTAAGAAAACAAAAACGCAGGCACATGAGCCACAGAGAAATATAGAAAACGAAAATAAAATGATGTAATTTGCCAGCATTAGAAAGTAATGGTTGAATAGATCTGCATTGCTCTTGTTTTCCCAGTGCTTTGGGTTCTAGGAAAGCCATCTTTTGAGGTACAATTTCCCTTAAACACTTGTGACTCATGTTTCAAAGATGAGCACATATCAGATTTTACACAACACAGACATTTTATAGAGTGAGGTTGCTTTTTCCATTCATGATGTCAGCATCTTGACAAAATGGATCAAACTCAAATCATTTTATTGATGCTATCTCTTTGAGAAAAAAAGAAAGGTTCAATAAATAACAATGATGCGTTGTCCCCCAAAAATTACCAGTGATTTTTGACTCAAAGTAACAGGTGCTAATTTTCATCTTATTTTGCATTTTGTTTGAATATCACTCATCTGTTGTAAATCTGTGCTGCAGATTTATAATTCCTGCTATATTTTCTAGAAGAGGGAAAGCGAAGAGTTAGCAGCATGGTAGGAGAGCAGCACTGTTTCATAGCACATAGAAACTCTGTTTAATGGCATCCTAAAGAATCACCCAGATGGCTTGATAAGGATTACCAGAATTTGTGTCTTTGATTTAGCCACATTCGATACTGAATGCTCTTTTCCTTCTGAAGCACTGAGTCTAGATACTGCTTATAATTGGAAAAATCTCTATATACTTATTGCAGACTTGAATGGCTATAGACAGTATTTTTCTGAAGTTTCTTTTTTCAGTCTGGTTGCTAACTGACCGCATTAGCCCAAGTAGTTAACAGCTGTCATGGATTATCTGCAAACTTCTGTGACTAAATACAAAAATGGTTTATATCTCATTCAGGTTATAGCCAATACAGATCATGGAATGGAAGTGGGAGTGGTGATGTTCTGTTTCATGTAGTCATTCGAAGACCAAGCTGCCTTCCATCTAGGGGCTCTGTCCATGTTTCATTGGGCAGAAATAATTCATGTAGCTTCACTTAATTAAAGGTAAATCTGGGAAATGTAGGATAGCTGGGTGACCAGGAGAAAAACGACTGGATTTAGTGGACAGATAGCAATGCCTCTGTTACATGACTCAGGAGAAATGGATGAGATTCTTTCCTGGATTGCCTTAGTGGCCCATTTCAGGTTTCAAGGCAACTAGCTTTCAGAGAAGGACCTCCGCTAGTATAGTGGTTGGCAGTTAGAAGCCACCCAGTGGCTCCATGGAGAAAGACCTGACAATCTGCTGCTATAAAGATTATAAGTTATAAAACTCTGTGGACAAAATCTACTCAGTCACAGGGTGTTACTATGAGTCAAAATAGACTCAGTGGTACTTAGCAACAAGAGCTTGCTAGCTTCTCTCCTTCTAGAAGAGGTTTGCAAGGTCTCACCTCCCACATGCACTCAGGTGTTGGCAGCCTTCAGCTTTAAGATGTTTGTCTTCACTAGTAAGGCCGCTCCCATAGCTACAGGGTCCTGATACGCCCAGCATGGTTCTGTTGGGTACTTTGCAACAAGGGTTGGGGTCCCTCTTCTGGAGCACAACTCAAGAGTATCCAACCACACCCAGCCCAGTACATCTTGAAAAGGGATAGTGAGATCTGGGAAGACTGTGTGCCTCTTGATATGAATTCTCTCAGCCCGTGGGTATCAGCTGGTATCACGGTGTTGGCATCAGCTATTTGCTTTTGAAGTTTTGCTTGAAGTGAGCCCTTTTTTTTTTTCTCAAGACTAATCCAAAGGCCGATTTATCTGATTAAAAATTTTCAGTTCTTCTGGTAAGTACTGGCAAGACTCTAATGATTAGAAAGGAAAAGGATTTGTGTCTTCTTTATGGGGAGACTGTGAGTCAGAATAGACTTGACTGCAGTGTCTTTGTCTTCTTTGTTGTTACCTGCAGCTCTGCTCTCAGGTGCTGTGTTACCCACAAGGAGCCCTCGTGGAGCAGCTGTGACGCACTCGGCTGCTAACTTAGAGGGCAATGATCTGAATACATCGGCAGCTCCTCAGGAGAATTATGTAACCGTTTCCATGATGATTACAGGAAACCCCATGGGACAGTTATACTCTGTTCCACAGGGTCACTATGGGTCAGAGTCAACTTGACAGAAACTAGTTAGGTTTTTTGTTTTTAGAACATAGTGCGATGAAAACAAAGTTCAACCTGAATTTTTTGAAACGTAAACATTTTCTTATAAACTTGGTTGACTTTCTGCTGTTGGTCATTTTTGGCATTCTGATGAGCATGAGAGAACCATCCTAAGATAGACGGAGTGCTTTTATGACTGGCTTAGGCAGACTTGTATGTGAATTAGGAGACAGAGTCCACTCTAACTTGGTGAAGGGGACAAAAGGCTATTTGGAGTTCTTGATTTATGGTATTCATATAAAATTATTAGGTGGTTGTGATTGCTGTTTTTTTTTTGTTGTTGTTGTTTGTTTTATGTTTTTCATACAAAGCTGGGGGAGCCTTTTAAATTTTCTAACCAGTTGTCAAATACCACGGATTTCTCCAATATAATCTCTCCAATGCTGTTTAGATGAGACCTGACATGCTTGCAGTAACTTCTACAGTGTGGATTAGGGTTTTCCAAGTCCTCAGTCTGGAGTGTGAACTTCTAGCTAGGGTGCTTTAAATGTTAACTAACCATTCTTTGTTGCTTGTGTCTGGGTGCCATCTGTGACCCTGTGTGCAACAGAATACCACCCGGTCCTGCACCGTTCTCAGAATTTTTGCTGTTTGAGCTCGCTGTTGCAGCCACAGTGCCAGGCTCACTGAGCACCTTAGTCCCTTTTTGCTGACCCCTTACTAAGCACGACATCCTCCTCCAGGAGATGGTCTCTACTGATCACATGTCCAAAGTACTCAAGACTGACTCACAATCCTTGCTACTAAGGAGCACTCTGGCTGAATCTTTTAAGACAGATTTTTTTTTCAGTCCTCTCACGATCCATGATATACTCAGTATTCTTTTACAGCATCGTGATTCAAATACATCAATTCTTCTTTGGTCTACCTTATTCACTGCCCAGCCTCTGCATGCACGCGAAGTGACTGAAAATGTCATGATTTGGGTCAGGCACACTTTAGTCGTCAAGACGACATCTTTGCTTTTCAATACTTTAAAGAGATCTTTGCAGCAGATTTTCCCAGTGCAGTAGTACATCATTTGACCTCATGACTGCTGCTTCCATGGGCATTGATTGTGGATCCAAGTAAAACGAAATCTTCACCAACTTCAACCTCTTCTCCACTTACCAGATGTTGATTATTAGAACAGTTGTGATGTTTTATTTTTTTTTATACTGAGTTACAATCTATATGGAAGTCTGTAGTCACTGATCTTCATCAGTAAGTACATCAAGTCCTCTCCACTTTCAACAAGCAACACTGTGCCCTCTGTTTATCATAGGTTCTTAATAAGTCTTCCTCCAGTCCCGATGCTGTGTTCTTCACAGAGTCCAACTTCTTGGATTATTTCCTCAGCACAGAGACTGAATAAATATGGTGAAAAGATACAGTCTTGACACATACCTTTCCTGATTTTAAATTACACAGTATCCCCCTGTTCTGTTCTAACAACTATCTCTCAGCCTATGTACAGGTTCCTCATAAGAGCAATTACCTGTTCTGGTATTGCTGTTCTTTGCAATATTACCCAGGATTTGTTATGATCCACATGGGAAAATTTCTCTGTATAGTCAATAAAGCACAGATAAACATCCTTCTGGCATTCTTGGCTTTCAGCAGGATCTATCTGACGTGAGCAATGATATCCCTCTTTCCATGTCCTGATTTGAATTGGGTTGCATTTCTTGCTCTTCCCTGCCAGTGTACCACTGCAACTGTTTTTAAACTATCTTCAGCAGTTTTATCTTGTGTATGATGTTAATGGTATTGTTTTGCAAGTTGTGTTCTATCGTACCACTGTCTTTGGAATGGGGACAGATACGGGTCTCTTCCAGTCAGTTGGCCGTGTAGCTGGCTTCCAAATTTCTTGGCATAGACAAATGAGTGTTTCCAGTATTGCACCCATTTGTTGAAACACCTTAACCAGTATTTCATCAATTCCTGGGGCCTTGTTTACTAACATTGATTCTTGGTGATATGATACCTCCTGAAATAATTTAATGGTGACTAATTTTTTGATAAAGTAACTTTGTGTATTACTTCCATCTTCTTTTAATATTTCTTGCTTTGTTCAAAGTTTTGCCTATAGAACCTTTTGATACTATAAGTCAATGCTTGAATTTTTTCTTCAGTTATCTCAACTTCAGAAATACTGAAAGTGTTCTTCCCTTTTGATTTTCTAACTCTGGGTCTTTGTGCATTTCATTACAATATAGTATTTTCTCCTCTCTACCTGCCCTTTGACATACTCTGTTGAACTCTTTCACTTCCTTTTGCTTTAGCTATTCTATGTTCAGAAGCAAATTTCAGAGTCTTTTCTGACATCTTTTTTGGTCTTAATTTTTTTCCTGTCTTTTTAATGGCCTTTTACTTTCTTCTTATGCGGTGTCCTCCCACAGCTTGTGTGGTCTTTGGTCATTAGTATTCGAAGTGCCAAATCTGTTCTCAAGATGGTCTCTAAATACAAGTGAGGATTACAGTTACGTACATAGATCATAAATATCACATATTGTGTAATAAAGACTTTGGCCCGCTTTTCCCCTGGTTATTGGAGGGTAACTTCTAAATCCTTGGAATCTCCTGATTGATTGGAGTGTTGTTGTTATTCATGCCTGCTGCTACCACACATAAGATTTATACTAACAGGATGACTGAGGATGGGAGCTTGCCAAACCAGAATGACCAATTATGTGATTAAGTGTATGGAGCTTTGAGGTGATGATACCAGACTAACTTCTGGGTGAGGGCTAGAGGTTAAGTTCAATAACATGACAATGATTCCACCCATTGGATTTACATAATTAAATGTCTATTAGAAACTCTGACATTAAAGCTTGGGTTAGCTTCCACTGTTATCTGCTGTTGGGTCAGCTCATAAAAAAAATCTCCTTGCTGTGGACTTGATTCCAATTCACAATAACCTTATGGGACAGAGTAGAACTATCTCGTAGAGTTTCCAAGGCTATAAACCTCCACTGAACCAGAGTGCTGCATCTTTTTCTCTTCCGAGTCACTGGTGACTTTGAACAACCAACCTTTTGTTTAGTAGCCTAGCACTTAGCCACTGTGCATCGGAGCTCCTTGAAGTTGACCAACAGTGACCCTGTCTTGGGGCCACATGGACCAGGCCTCAGGCCAGCATCTGCACTGCAAGGGAAAGTGTTCCAAAGCTCTGTCGCTCCACTGATTCAAGTGCCCAGAGGCACCCCACTCAGTTGGGAAAACTCAGTGCACAGGCACTCAGCTCTCTGCTCTGTGAGTCAGCAAGGCTAGCTCCAATTCAAGGGCCCAGAGGCACCCGTTCTGCTAGGAAAACTCTGTGCAGAAGCACTTAGCTCTCTTGCTCCACGGGTCAGCTCCAGCGCTGCCTCTGGTTTCGTTGCTGCCTATGCTGCCGCCACCAGTCCTCTGCTGTTTCTTATCATCTGCGCCTTCTTTGTTCCTTCTGAATCTTCTATTCAGTCACAGTTTCAAAGTGGCTTCCACATTGTAAGTATTTGCTGGGCCACAGCCCGCTCTCACAGTACCAAGTTGTCTCACGCTGCATTTCCTAGGGAAGAAAAACCATTAGCACGTGTTATGTATGAGGAAAGATTTATATACATAAAGTACAAGTATATATATACACATATATATATATAGGAAACAGCTCACACAATTGCAGAAGCTGAACATTCCACATCCTGGCACAATCCTCAAGTGGCCATGGGAGCCAGTGAACGCCAGGTCAGCAGGTCAGAGACCATAGTTCTAGGTCACCGGTTGTGTAGGTCAGCAGATCCCAAGCTGGCGGGGAGACAGAGCTACGGAGGCTAGCGTATCCAGGATTGGCAGTTAAGGGAATAGGACTCTCAAGTGTCGGTTGATGAATCCAGCAGCTGCTAGTTCAAGTCCAGGAACCAGACGCTAGAAGAGAGCAAGAGCTGCTGGCTGTGTGAGCAGACTGGCAGTAGGTAGTGGAAGGCGGAGAGAAGAGAGCTGAGGGATGGGAAGCCACCACAGGCCCCACCTTGTCACTTAATATAGCAACCAAGCACGGAGTAGCCAAGCTGACATAATCCTGACCACCACAACCTGTTTCACAGAGTAGGAAACCATGTGATTAGTGCTACAGCAGCCAGCCAAGAGATCAGCGGTTTGAATCCACCTGGTGCTCCTTGGAAATGCTGTGGTGTAGTTCTCCTTTCTTACAGGGTCACTATGAATTGCAATTGACTCAGTGGCAACAGGTTGCTTGGTTGCTCTTCTGTGTCAGTGTACAACTGCAACTTTTAAAAATTATCTTCAGCAATGTTTTCTTGTGTATGATGTTAGTGGTGTTGTTTGGTAAGTTCTGCGTTCTGTTGTATCACTTTCTTTGGAATGAGGACAGATACGGATCTCTTCCAGTCAGTTGGCCATGTAGCTGTCTTCCAAATTTCTTGGCATAGACAAATGAGTGTTTCCAGCCTTGCATCCGTTTGTTGAAACATCTTTACCAGTATTTCTTCAGCTCCTGAAGCCTTATGACAGAGTCGAGCTGTCCCATAGGATTTCCTAGGGTGTAACCTTTAGGAGAGCAGATTGCCAGGACTTTTCTTCTGCACAGCAGTTTGTGGGTTGGAGCTACTTATTTTTCAGTAAGCCGCAGAGTCTGTAACCGCTGTACTGTGACGGCTTCTAGTTGGCAATGCTCTTCATGTTGTCACTCGCTGTGGCCAGGAGGCTGACACGCCCTGACCCCACAGGAAGAGGACGACAGGAGGAGGTTTCATGCTTGAGATTCGCCCAGATGTGGCCCTATGGGTCTCTCCTTTTGGCTGCCTCTGATTTGTTTCCATTTGCTGTGATAAAACTGTATTCATAAGAACCGAATTTTCCTGAGTTCTGTGAGTCATTCTAGTGACTTATTTAACCTTAAAGGTTAGTGGGAAGCTCTGACTATTTAGCTGGCTGATCAGAAATGACAGTGGCCTAAGAACTACCAAACTTGTAGCTGGTGCCTGAAACTGCAGCTGATGACAGCCTTGTGGAGGACTGTGACTTTAGCCTGTAAAGTTTGACCTAACTCCTGGTAGTTGATGCTGGAAGCCATAGCACATAATTTATACTGAAATATCCATGGGCAAATTACAGCTGCTAGAGAAAGTCTTATTTCAGTTATTTTTACCAAATACTGAAGGAAGTTTCTTTTTTGAAGTTTTGTAACTTTTGAAGTTCTCTACTTGTATGCGAAAGTAATTCTCTTTCAACTCCCACAGTACGTCAGTGCCTCTGGAGGTGCTAACCAAGGAGATTAGAGAAAGTACTGGAGGGTCACGCTGGAGAACAGAGTGCAGTTAGAACTCATATGGATTATTAGAGGCAAACTGAAAATCTGAACATTGGTGAAGTTCATAAATCCAGAGTATTTCTAGTAAAAGAGTTAAGGTGTGTCTATGCTAGGGCGTGAGAAGATCATTCTCTTTTATTTGCTTCCTTCCTTTCAAATGTTGCAGGGCCTTATACAGGTCCTATGAAATTTTGTGACAACTCTTCATCAAGCAAGCCTGTCAGCACCGCTTCTCCAACAGCACGTGCTCACTTCCTGTCTCTGTGTTGCATTTTGGTAATTTGGTCAGTATTTCAAAGCTTTTCATTATTATTACATATTTTATGGTGATTCGTGATCAGTGGTCTGTGATGTTACTGTTGTTAACTGTTTTGAGGACTCTCTAACAGTGCCCATGAAGAAGGCAAACTTAACCACTAAGTCTCGTGTGTGTTCTTACTGTTCTGCTGACCAGTCATCCTCCTGTCTCTCTTTCCTTGGGTGTCCCTGTTCTCTGAAACACAACAGTATTGAAATTAGGCAGTTAACAACCCTATGGTGTCTTCTAAGTGTTCCAGTAGAGGAGTCACTTACCTTTCACATAAATCAAAAGCTAGAAATGATCAAGGAAGGCATGCTGACAGCCACAATCAGCCAAAAGTTAGGCCTCTTGCACCAGACAGCTAGAAAAATTGTGAATGCAAAGGAAAAGTTCTCAGAGGAAATTGAAAATTCCACTCCAGTGAACACATGGATGATAACAAAACAAATTAGCATCATATTGCTGATTCTGAGAAAGCTTTAACGGTTTGGATAGAAGACTAAACCAGTCACTACATGCCCTTAAGGCAAAGTCCAATCCAGAGTAAATCTCTAGTTTTCTTCAATTCTTTGAAGGCTGACAATGGTGAGGAAGCTGAAGAAGAAAAATTTGAAGCTAGCAGAGGTTGATTCACCAGTTTTAAGGAAAGAAGCCATCTCCGTAACATGAAAGTGTAAGGTGAAGTAGCAATTGCTTGTAAAGAAGCTGCAGCAAACTATGCAGAAGATCTACCTAAGATAATTGATTCAGGTGGGTATATCAAACAACATACTTGCAATGTAAGTGAAATAGCCTTCCACTGGAAGAAGATGCCATCTAGGACTTTCATGGATGGAGAGAAGTCAACACCTGGTGGCAAAGTTTCAAAGGGCAGGCTGACTCTCCTGTTAGGGGCTAATACAGCTGGTGACGCTGAGCTGAATCCTATTCTCATTTATCATTCTAACACTGCTGGGGTTTTTAAGAATTATGCTAAATCTACTCTGTTTGTGCTCTATAAATGGAGCAACAAAACCTCCTGGATGACAGTACAGCATTTATGACATAGTTTATTAAATATTTTAAGTCCACTGTTGAAATCCACTACTCAAAAAAAATGATTCCTTTCAAAATATTACTGGTCATTAACAATGCATCTGGTCACCCAAGAACTCTGACGGAGATGAACAAGGTGATTAATGTTGTTTTCATGCCTATTAATACAACACCCATTCTTCAGCTTATGAATTGAGGAATAATTTCAATGTTCAAGTCTTATTATTTAAGAAATATATTCAGTAAGGTTGTGGCTTCATAGATAGTGATTACTCTGTTGGACCTGGACAAAGTAAAGTGAAAATTTTCTGGAAAGAATTCACCACTCTTCATTCAATTAAGGACATTTTTGATTCATCAGAAGAGGTCAAAACATCAGCACTAACAGGAGTACAGAAGAAGTTGATTCCAAATCTCCTGGTTGACTTTGTGGTGTTCAAAACTTCAGTGGACGATGTAACTGCAGAGATGATGGAAATAACAAGGGAAGTGGAATTAAAAGTGGAGCCTCAAGATGTGACTGAATTGCTGCAATGTAATGATAAAACCAAATGGATGAGAAGTTACTTCTTATGGATAAAAATGAGGTGTTTCTTGAGATAGAATCTACTCCTGGGGAAGATACTGTGAACACTGTCAAAACAACGGAGAGCTAAGTTTATAAAGCAGAGGCAAAGCAAACTACTGTTTGGTCTTAGGACTCTAGGGAATATTTTTAGTTTGAAGTTCAAAGATTATCACTGGACAATAGTTTCAGGGCTTTATCCAGTTTCCATGGCTCCAGAAAGTCTGGAATTCATAAGAATTTGAAATTTTCTTCAGCATTTTCTCCCTTTTGATCATGATTCTGCTATAGAATCTTAATCTTTGATTAAAATATTTAGTAACAGCAGCCAGACATCATCCAGTTCTTCTGATTTCATGTCAAAGGATGTTCATGAAAGCAATTAGCCGCATTCCATTCCCTTCTTCTAGTCCCGACTCTCCTTCTTGATTGTTCCAAGTGAACAGATCAGTTGATGTGCCTTTGCCGGTTGCTTGCAGGAAGCATGCAAGGACCTGGGTGGTAGAAAAGAAGTACTAAACACGTTGGTAGGCCAACTGACAGGAACGTACCATGAAATCATGACACTGAACCTCCAAACCATGGAACCAAATCCTATACAGTGTTTGTTTGCACAGCCTCAGCAGCTACTTTTTTGTTTTTGTATATATGTCTATCACACAACTCCGTATATCAAAATACCACTACCGTTGAGTCAATTCCAGCTCATGATAGAATAGAGCTGCCCCAGAGAGTTTCCAAGGAGCACCCGGGGGGCTTGAATTGACAACTTTTTGATTAGCAGCTGTAGTATTTAACCACTATGCTACCAAGTTTTCCACATGACTCCTCAGGAATTTCAAAATCTACCCTTAGATTGCATAATTTACTCCCTCTGAAGAGGCTTGCTATATTTAGTTATAAAGGTAGAGCTATACATGGGTTTGCACTACCCAGAGCCAAGTTTAGACTAGGGTATGATTAACATTATACTATGTGACTGACACCTGAGTGTGGCAGTCCTCATTCTTTCCAGTGTGGATGAATACTATTGGATCAAATACACGTGTCAAAAAAGTAAAAAGATAAAAATAAATAAAAACACCTGTATTTCTCCCATGAACTAATAGCATCTGAAAAATGTCACTCAAATGCAGATGATATTCTCTCAAATCTTGATGGCTGTTAATTTTATAGGTACTCAAATGCTCATTAAAGTACATTGCAATTCAGTCACTGCATAGAAATGCTCAATAAAAGTATCTATGGATCAACTCCAAAATCCAACTTATTTGCTTGCAAAACTGACTACTTCTTACAAATTATGCTCCAGCATTAGCTGCAAGTAAAGAATGTCTGTCTTTAAGGCTGTCCACAAGTTTATGACTCAATTGGCATACTAGGTAACACCATGTTTATAGATTAACTTCCCGGCAAGATTTTGTAGACTTTAGGATGACCTTGAGATTTACATGCTGATTAGGAAGTCATTGCACAGTATATGTTGCAGATAACAGTAAAATCAAACAAAAATCACAGATACAGCTTAGTTTAAGATAAGTTTAGAAGGCATTTTACTTTTTGCTCATATAAATTTAGCTAATGAGTTAATTGTTTACCTTAATAGTGAGAATGACTCTTGACATCTTGATAGACTTAGAGTTCCAAGTCCAGTTGTTTCAGGATAAATGGAATGAGGAATCAGTTGATTCATGCTTGACAGAAATAGTTGAGGACAAATTACCAAAAACAAAAACCAAACCCACTGCTGTCAAGTCAATTCTGACTCACAGTGATCCTATAAAACTGCCCCATACAGTTTCCAAGGAGCACCTGGTAGATTCAAACAATCTTTTGCTTAGCAGCTGCAGCACTTCATCACTAAGCCACATATTAGAAGCTAAACGTAATCCTTTGTTCCCAAGAATTCCTTGATTCTAAAAACTTTAGACACTACTAAAACAAATTAAAAGGTAAAAATTATTGCTATAATCCAGAGTGTCTTTCTGTGCAATTCATTACTGAATATGACCCTTGCAGCTGTAGACTTTGTGGCTCACACTACAGTGAGTGGGTTGGACTATGAGAATATCGTATATGGAACCTGCAGTAGTTGGGGATATGTGTCACCCTGGCTAGTCTGTGATTTACAGTATTGCATGGTTGTTCTCTATTTTGTAATGTGTTGTGAATTCTAGCCTCTATGCCTATGGTGATGCTAATGAGGCAGGATCAGGGATGTGTCTTGGTCAACCTCTACTAGGGGAATGGGACTGAAGTCACTACGTCACTATCCTTAATAAGGGGTGTGGCTCAAGTCACCTTCTCAAAGGGTGGGAATTTCCTTGAGAATGTGGTCTCCGAATACTGTCTGCAGCAGACGGATGTGACTGCATGGGGGAAGTTCTTTCTCTTTTACTCTGGATCCTACATCTGGTTCGTTATCATCTGACCTCTGGTTCTTGAAGCTTGAGTCAGCAGCTTGCTGTCTGACCAGCTGATTCTGAGATTTCATGGCTTCTGTAGCACCTTGAGCCAGCAGTGTAACATCCGACTGCCAGTTAGAGTTCATCAATTCTTGCAGGCAGAAGCCTCCAGCCTGACACCTGACTCATGGATCTGGGGCTATTCGACTGTGTGAGACAAATATATGTCTTTCTACCTGAAATCAACAAAGGACTTACCTACTCAGTCTTTCCCTCCCTTTCTGCTTGTCTTCTTCTTTCTCTTCCCTGTCTCCCTTCCTTCCTTTCTGTCTGCCTTAGAATCCCTTCTTCAGATGAAATATTTTACACAATTTGAACAAATGGTTCTACTGGGGGACTGGCTGAAGGACCCTGACCCTCTAGTACCTCCTCTAGCTGACTCTTGAGATGTTTCCTTGTGCCCCAGAAAGCTCGATTGAAAAACCACCTTCTCAGAGTTTTATTGGTACTTCCAATGTATTTTTCTTATTTGTGTTTTCACAATTCATGGCAACAATTTAAATGGCATTATTAATATTATATTTTACCTAATGCATTTTCAATATCCTCTTTAATTCTTCCAAGCCAATGAAAAAAGAAGATGAAAAGAGATTTATAAAATTGCTGTTTATCATATTGCCTCCTTATTGAGTGGTTTGTTTTCTTACTAAATGGTCCAACACTTATACTCAATTGTCATCAACAGACAACACATCACAAGTGAACTTCAATTTCACATTACAGAGGAGGTGATTCCAATTTGAATGTTGTTTATCACAGAGAATATGTTACTAAATCCAGTTGATGGAAAGATTATGACATTTAATTTACTTTTAGAGAGAGAAATATGCTTTCATTTGAAACTGCATTAGCTATTAGAAAAATAATGTAGCTGTTGGTCTGTGCAGTTTCCAGGAAGTATGGGTATGTTGGATTGAGAAAGTAAGCCAGATTTTTTTCCTAGTGTGATCTGGTAGAAACAGTGTCAGGCAGGTAATCAGGACTAGGTTTCAGGCCAGATTCTGATACTAACTAGCTGTGTAACTATAAGAAGGGAGTCACTTAATCTCTCAGTACCTCGGATATCTCCTTTGTAATATAAGGGATCCAGATAAAATCTGGGAGCCACAATACTACAAAACTTTACGATCAAGTTGAAGTACTTTCATTATCCTAACTGCTCTGACATCACCAGAGGAAATGAAAACAGCCACACTAAAATCACTGTCTGGAGAGGAGGAGGGAGCACTGCTGCTTTCTGGACCTGCCCCCAGAGGTGGTAGAGTATGTGCACATAAATCGTGTAAGGCTGGTGAGGGTGGGGGTGGGGAGTTAAGTCAGGTGCCAGATTGAAGTTCTCCGGGTGAGGCTTTATTCAGAGTGGGTGATAGCGAGAGCTAAATCAAAACTCACTTATGAAACACACATGAAAGTGTTTTATCATTTGGTTTACTTTTAGAGCAAGAATTATCTCTGCAGGAGAATTGTATGCTCCCAGGGGACAAGGACTGTGCTCTGATCACTCTGGCTTAGCGACCACACACGGCAGTACACAAGAATTTTGACTGACCTTGGGTGATAGATTATCCTGGACAGTCCCAGTTTTAACTAGCATTAGAAGAAATTGTACCAGGTATGCGTAGCATTGATGTGAAGAGAGGCCTTTAAGTTTGAACTATTTATACTGTTTGAATTTTCTCACCTGGACTGTGTAAACCTTTCTTTAGTGACTGCAGAGGTGTGATTATTTCATGTCTGGGTGGTAGGATTATCAGACATTTTAGCATTCTACTAATTATTTCTTTATATTACAAGCAATAGCTATTAATACAATATTATAAAAATTCTGTTTTGTTGCTAGGTCACAGGATTAAAACAAACTTTAGTTCTGAAACTCGTATTGCTACTTTAAGTTTTTTCCTAAACATAAAGTCATCTGCTGTGAATCTAAGTACATCAGAGGAACAGCAGTCACTGGCTCAGGCTTCTACCGCCGCCGTAAGGCATTGAATTGCTTCTGGGTGTTGTAGGGAAGGGAATGATGATTAGAAATGCTTAATTTTGGCCTAGAGGGAAATTTTTATTTTCACTCAGTAATCATTCATGAGCTTTTTTGTGCATGTTCACCGCGTGTCAGGCATTTTATCAGTCACTAGGGTTTCAGAAAAGACAACAAATGTAATCCAAAAGTCCATTCTCAGAAATGTCTGGATTCATCTTTTATTCTTTCTCTAAATTGTGAAGAGTCAGAGTTTGTGCCTTATCCTGACCTCTTCCCATTTTGAGTCCCAGGTATGTTTGGGGAATGGGCTTTTGGGTCCTTTCACACACTTTTGATTCATTTTCTGCACCCAGAGAACATCCCTTCAGGCCTACTATCTGATAATTTATTGACCTCTAAAGATCTCATTACCGTCCACAGCCACAGTGACCTGTTTCATGTCTCAGCCAATTAATAATCCCATTTTAATGGGCATCAGTAATGACAGTCGCTAAGGTTTAATGTGTTTCAAACAACATTTGTCTTAACTCAAAGAATAGCAGAAAAAACCATCCATAAGGAATAGGCTACTGGATGTGAGTTTGGAGCAAAAACCTTCCAGACATCCTTCAGGGCCATGTAGGCAGCTATCTACTAAGGCCATACACAGTCATATCTAGAGGTACCCATAGCTCAGTTCAAATCGATTAAGGGGGCAAATCTGACAAACCACTTGCATCATCCAAAACCAACTGAGAGCTGACCATATTCTTTACCTTTCTACTCCTTGTTTAGGTACCACATGGAGAAGTCATTAATCTTTGCTGAGATTCATCACTACTGCTCCTTGACACCACTCTCACAAGTAAAATTTCCTTCTCTATCCTTTTGTCTCTATAGGTGACTCTCTCTCTTTCAAATGCAAGAGTTACCTAGACTTGGGGGTTGGGTAGGTGGGTAAGGATGTGGGCAGGTGGCTAGCTGAAGTTTCTCCTGTAGGAGATGCAGCCTATCATTTGGATAGTGAGTTAGACATTCAAGTACTAAAGAGAAACTGCTGGTCGTGGCCCGTGGCAATTCTAGCGCCCTTTGAAAGACTCCTGGAGTGGCACAATTTAGAGATCACTTGGTCTACACCTTTCCTTTTGCAGGTGCTGAGTCTGAATCTTGAAGAAGTGAAGTGGCTTACCCAAAGCCTAATTGCTCTGGAAAGTTCCTCTTCTCCTCCTACCCTCCCTTCAGAATTCAGTGCCACTTCCTCTGTACTCCACACCTTCTGATACAGCTACTGGCCTGCAACTCTCTTTGCCCTACTAGTGCACTTATGACCCGGCTGTGGTCTCTCTGATCACAGAAGCCACATCTGAACATCTGTGCTTCCTCTGTATGTGAATCTCCATATTTCTATAGCCAAGAAAGGATATCTTCCCATTGTTTAGGACCTGTTCAGAAAGCCTAAAACAAATGCTATCTTAATTTGAGGGTTGCTTGGAAAAGTGGCTTAGGGAGTTGCCAAAGAAGGGGATGGTCTATAACACTTTACAAGGGAGGTGACTCCAGGACACCTTTACTCCACACTACCCATTTATTTTTGTTCTGCTTCTTCTCAAACTGAAGATTTTTTTCCCCTTCAAGAAAGTACACAGTAATGATGATGTGAATGCTACCATATAATGGAATAGATGTTTTTCATAAAGAAAGGAACAAAAACACTACAACATTTATTAAGAATAGGGTGAAATAAGCCACCGCATCACGTATGCTGCTTTACAATTTCAATAGCTCAGACAAAGGAAAGCCTTTGTTGTAATATAATAAAAATTGCAAACAAACTGCCATAGCACAGAAATTCCTACAATGTAAGAAACACTGATTCTCTCAGGGGAAAAAAAATTAGCCTCTTAAGGCCATTATTCTAAATGACAACCACAGTCTCTTTCCAAAATCTGACTCCAAATAAGACCCTAGTTATGGCAATCTTCATATTTGTATGTTTTCCATATCTCTGTTAAGTCCCAATGGAAATATCATTGAAATGATAAAATTTATAATTAAAATTAACAATGCTATTAATACATTATCGTATGGCAGGTGCACTTTACACATTTCTAGGCTAATTCACTTAATCTTCACACCACCACCATTACATAGGTGCTAATACCTGACACCACTTCACGGATTTGGAAGTGGAAGTAGGAAAAGATATAACAATGTTCCAAGTCACATCCCTAATGTGTGGTAAAATCAGGATTTGGAACTAAAGCCATTGATATCCAATAGAAATACATTATGAGCTATAGATGCCATTTAAAATTTTACAGTATCCACATTACAGAAATGGAAACAGAAGCCTAAAGTTAATTTCAATAATATTTTTTAAATTCAGCATACCCAAAGTACTAGCATTTCGACATACAATAATCAACATAAAATAAAACAAAAAAACAAACAAATCTGTTGCCATCTAATTGAATCTGACTTATAGTGACCCCATAGGACAGAGTAGAATTGCCCCACAGAGTTTCCAAGGACAAGCTGGTGGATTAGAACTGTTGACTTTTTGGTAGCAGAGTAGCTCTTAACCACTGTGCTGCCAGGGATAATAAACATTTAATATTGCTTTTCAGTAATAAATATTTGAAATCTGATACATATAGTTATTCTTTTAGAATATCTCTAAATTTTTATGTGTCATGGATTGAACTGTGCTTCCTTGCCTCTCTCAAATATGTGTCAGCTTGGTTAGGCCTTGATTCCCAGTATTGGTTGTCCCCCAGTTTGTGACTGTAATTTTATATTAAAGAGGATTAGGGTAGGATTATAATACCCTTATCAAGATCAGTATGAAGACAGTTTCCCTAGGGTATGACCTGTACCACCTTTTAACTTATAAGATAGAAAAGGAAAGAGAAGTAAGCAGAGAATGGGTGACCTCATACGACCAAGAAAGCAGTGTCAGGAACAGAGTTTGTCCTTTGACCCAGGTTCCCTGTGCTGAGAAGCTCCTAGTCCAGTTCAAGATTGATGGGAAGGCCTACAAAGAAAGCCTTCCTCTGGAGCTAATGACTTGAATTCAGACTTTTAGCATACTTTACTCTGAAGAAATATATTTCTCTTTGTTCAACCCATCCACTTGTGCTATTTCTGTTATAGCAGTACTAGTTGACTAAGACAATTGGAAATACTTGATCTGTGTTATGGACTGAATTGTGTTCATCAAAATTTTCCACAGTAAATCATAACTCCTATATCCATGGGTGAAGCCAGCTTTAATATTTGTGGTTGTAATCCCCCTTAGGAATAGGTTTCCTTGATTATGCTAATGAAGCAATATCAGTGTAGTGTGTGTCTTAAATCCATCTCTTTTAAGCTATAAAAAGGATGGATTAGACATAGAGACCTAAACTGAGATGGGAGAAGACAGATGACACATCACATGAAGATTACCAAGGAGCCAAGGAATAGAAGCTGAGGAGACAAGGACCTTCCCTCGAGCCAAGAGACACATGAATTTCCTTAGAGATGGTGCCAGAATTTGGACTTCTCGTCTCCCAACTGTAAGAAAATACTTTTTCTTATGGCAGCACCAGAAAACTGATACAACCAGTGTTTAAATTTTATAAAATTTATAATATTAAAGGTTGATTCAGATATCTAATTGTCCAAACATAATTGAACATGTCTGGACATATTCAAACTGAAAAAAATTCAGTTGCTCAGTTGCTCAGTCACACTAACCCTATTTTAAGTGCTCAGTGACTGTACTTGGCTAGTGGTTACCTCAAAGGCTAACACAGATCTAGGTAGTGTTTCTCAAGAGCCACTGCTTTTATCCAACAAATAAATAGATAAAGAGTTGTTGAATAAATATTGGACCACTGTACTTTGCTGTCTCAAATTTTACACAGTGGGAGGCACTTTTTCATTACAGTCAGTATTCATTTATCAACTATTTGTGAAGGTCATACTAATGTAAGTTGACATTAATGATTAAACTAATAAGTGTTAGAAAGTGCAGGTTCTGGAGTCAAACTGGCTGGGCTCAAATCGTGTTTATTTTACTATTATCTGTGTGGTCTTAGTTGAGATAAAAAATACGACACATCACATCTTAATAATCAACAGGGATAGTTAAATGGGAAGCCCAAAAGAAGGTCCATTCAAGGTCACTATTCTCTATAGTTATGAATAAAACTGCTAGCCTTTCCAAAGTAACATAATCTCTTTCTTAAAAAATCATGTCTGTATCATTTTGCATCCTACTGCCCTCGTAACACAATGGTTAAGCTTTCAGCTTCTAACAAGAAGATAGGTGGTTAGAATCTGCCAGCCTCTCAGCAGGAGACAAGACCTGGCAATCTGCAGTCCTGTTTTGTCCTATAGTGTTGCTATGAGCTGCAGTCTACTCTACAGTGTTACTGTAAAACATGGATTTGAGCCTCTTACCACAGGCAGACTGAGACAGGGATGCAGTGAGTACAAAGAGGTCTTTATTGTATACTACTGTATAAGAGACGGAAGGGCATGGGCTCCGCTGAAGGTCTGTTGGTCAGAGACTGATCAGAGGGCTTTATAGTGCTAGAGCTTAAGTTTGGTGCATTTGAAGAATGTCAGTTTCCTTGTCAAGTGAGCGGTTTGATCTTCTGCGAATATTCTTTCAGAGTCCATTGGTCCAATCCTGGTCTCAGTCACAAGACGGGCCCCATTATCCGGTTCTCTTGCTCCACATCTTACCAGCTGCTGTTCTGCTTCTTTAAGAGGAATATAAGTTAATTTTAAACTGTATAGAATGTGGAGAATAGGAGACGGAAGAAGGGCAACAAATCGCAAATCACCAGAGCATATGAAAGCTAACGGGGTAAGCCGTACTGAAACGACACTGCCGTACCCGGGATCCTAGGCCTTTACAGTCACTTTCTTATACTGTCCCTTTCAACAGCATGTAACAAAAATGTGTGTGTATCAGAGAGTCTGAAACAAACACACTTGGTGTTTTCATTTCTAATATTATTGTTGGCATGTGATCTTGCAGAAACATAATGAACCAAGAACAGGCAGAACCCATTTCTTGCTTAGCTCTCCTATTGGGATGCAAATTTTGTGCAGCTTCTCGAACCAAAAACACCAAACCAAACCCAGTGCCTCAGAGTTGATTCCAACTCATAACAACAGAGTAGAACTGTGCAATAGTTTCCAAGCAGCGCCTGGTGGATTCAAACTGCTGACCTTTTGGTTAGCAGATGTAGCACTTAACCACTATGCTGTGCTGATGTTTGAAGGTCAAGTCTCTTGGCTTGACTATCTGTACTTTAACAAGGATCATCATACCTTAATAATAAACACAAACTGCCCCAACAGCCCACAAGTAGTGAGAGAGAATCTGTCCGCATATAATGACTAACAGATAATTATATGTACCTATCCACTTAGAGGTTAAAGTACAGCAGCCTTTCCAGAGTGACCATATCTTGTGGGAATGTATGGTTCTGTGCATCTATAGGATGTCGTCCTGCTGACCTCTTGCTGGAGGAAGGGGAGTGGGTGGAGAGGAGGGGAAAGGAGACTGTTGGGAGGATAGGACATAAATGGAACAGAGAGGAAGGGTGTGCCGTCACTGGGCAGGGGGAGCAGTGGGAGTTGCTTATAGGTGAGCGTGTGAATTTATATGAGCATGTACGTTTTCTTTCAATCATCATAAAAAAATACAGTAGCCTTTTAACCAAAGGAATATGTGTAGGAATGTGTGCATGTGTATGTGCACGTGTGTGGTTCTGTGATGTGTGTGGTGATTCATCAGTAATAAACCCAAACCAAACTCACTTGCCGTGGAGTTGATTCTGACTCATGATGATCCCGTAAGACAGAGCAGAAATTCCTCACATGATTTCCAAGGAGTGGCTGCTGGACTTGAACTGCTGATTTTTTGGTCAGCAGCCATTGCTTTTGACCACTGCACTCCCCAGGAACCTTGGTGAACATAAGTAATTTGAATAGTTTCCACTGGTTGGTTTCCAAGTCAAGCAGTAAGATTATAAAAGTGTGCACTGTTAGCCTTTAGCCCTCCATAGTTGTGGTAACACCCCATCTGTGCCAGGCCACTTTTGTACTTGAGTGAAATGTGACCATTAGGCTCACCGTATATGGGCTCTGATTCCAGGGGCCCAGATGATACAACTCAGAAGCTTGGAGAGTTAGCTAACCAGGCAGAAAGTCTTAACCAATGAGAAAGAGAAAAAGAGAAGTGGTTAAGCACTTGGCTGTGAATTGAAAATGGACCAAGCTCGAAGACCCTCCGTGGTAGAATGATGTGGTGGTCAGCTTCTGTAAAGATTACAGCCTTGGAAATGACATGGGGCAGTTCTGTCCAACAGGGTTTCTGTGAGTCAGAATCGAGTCAACAGCAATGGATTTTTGGTCTGAGCAAATTTAACCCCTTTCTTTTCTCTCTGTGTTTTCTCACCTCACTGTGTTTTCTCACGCATGTCATGTGTGTACAAAGTAGCCAATTAAGTTTGCAAAGTTATCCTAGAAAAAGCACTACATACCTCATTGCTGAATATCACTATGCCTACCTTTGAAGCACACATCTTGGGAAGATATGCACTAATGTCAGTGCCTAGTCTACTCTTCAAAGCAATTTTGGAACTCTTTCTGGAATGGCCACAGAGCTGTCATGGTATTACCCTTGATGTCCTGAATGTCATCAAAGTGTCTTCCTTTCAGTATTTCCTTTAAAGAAAAAAGTCACTGGGGGCCAGATCAGGTGAGAAGGGAGCATGTTCTAATACAGACATCTGTTCACTGGCTAAAATCTCCCTGGCAGACAACCATACAATTAAGTTTGCAAACTTGTCAGCATGCCACCGTGTGCAATGACCATTCCCAAACAAGATCCAAAACTGCTTTGAAGGGTGGACTAGGTGTCAGCGTTTGTGCATAGCTTCCCGAGGGGAGTCCTTCAAATGTGATCTTAGTGATATTCAGTAATGAGGTATGTAGCACTTAGAACAACTCAGTTTGCAGACTTAATTGTCAGATCCTGTATGCCTGTTGGGCCCATGCAGCTGGCTCTAAAGCAGCCACCAATATGGTCGTGTCACACTGTACTGCTTTGCAGCCTACCTTTCTTCTCTTCCCATTTTTTCCTTTACCCTCACTGCCCTGGACTTGCACCTTCCAAATAAAGTGTCAGTGCCTTAATCCTTGACTCTTCTTAGAGAACCCTGATCGAAGACTTGAGGTGATACTTCAGTGCTAGGCATTCACTAAGTAGAGATGATATTTAGAGTTTTTTTCCCTCAGTACCAGGAGACACATGGAGCATCCCAAACATATTTTCATAGTCGTTATAAACTCTGGCCAGTGCTTAAGTATAGTTGTCTTAGATCATACGAAAGGTGGGGATGGATTCCTGTGTCTAACTCCTGGCTCATCTCAGGGTTATCTTTCTACAACCAGAGTGGAACATCCAGGTACTCTATATTCATAAACAAGGATAGTTTGCTTTTCCTCTAAGAGGAAATCTGTTTTTTACTTTTTCAGGACATGTGAAAAGATCCAAGTATAGGTAAATGATCAAATGTATAATTTGGTACAGAATTTTATTACTCAGAATTTTTTTTGTGAATACTCCTTGTAGAAAAGCAGCTACGGAAAGGGAAGAACTAGAACAGCTCTGGCTTCCCTGGGGGCCTCTGTTTGTGAGTAGTAACCGCCAAGTAATAGAGCTTCCTGATACATACAAGACGGCTGACAGATGAGGGTGGAATTCCAAGAGGTCACTTCCAATGAGGAAGGAAGAGAAACAGTGTTTTATGGGCAGAAAATCTAACACACTGAGAGAGGTAGAGTTTAGGGATCAAACTGGTATGTGAAAAAATTGATGTGAAGAGGTTTTATTTTTAGTAATGTCTCTGCGGGTCATGGATTAGATTCATTTTGATATTTTTCAAGTGGATATAGACTGGAATTATATTTAATTTCTTTTATTTGCTATATTATGTGTGTGTGTTAATGCAACACAGTCCTGAAACGAGATTTTCTAGGGATAAATGGTTTACTTAGTTTAAAAATAAGTAAAGGAAAATGGAAGCAGAAAATCTGCGTACAGCTCCAACATGTAACACTTATAGGACTCATACAAATCACCTATCCTCTCTGCCACCTCTGTAAAGCATGTTTTATGATGATGCCCACTTTCTAGGAAAATAAATGTGCAGGGTATAGGTTGCTAGACCATGCATCAGTGCTGAACAATCTAGGAGTAAACTATCTCCTCAGTTGCCCGGATTTCACAGGCTATATATATCTGTATCTGTATGTGTATGTGTATCTGTATCTGTATCTATCTGTATCTGTATCTGCACCTGCACCTGCATCTGCATCTGTATCTGTATCTGTATCTGTATCTGTATCTGTATCTGCATCTGTATCTGTATCTGTATCTATCTGTATCTGTATAACTTCACTAGGCCCCAGGTTCTGGTGCCAGACTCTGAAGATGCTGCCCGTTAATTGTGTCAGTGCTCTAGAGGGATTCTATCTCTCAAGGCAGCTCCTACAGTAATCCAGCTGACGAGAAATGGATATATAAATAAGAATGTCAATAATTAATTTTCCATGCCAGAGGTAGAGGATCTTACCTTTCTCTGACAATGGTATTGTCTTTTGCAGGCAAATTAATGTGGAGAGTTAATGATGGAAAAGTTATTCACTGGGCATGGAAGATGGATCAAATGCTTAATTATGTTAGGTTAAGAGAACTAACACTGGCCTCTACCAGAGGGCAATACCAGGCACCAGAACTGAGTGAATAAAGACCTTGGCCTCTTTCTGAAATAGACACTAATGCACACTCACTGACCCTCATTTTTCTGTGTTCCAGGTAGGTAAACCCTTGTTTGATGATCATAATCTTTTTTTTAGCTAAAACTATTTTCTAGATTTTAAATAGATTCTTATTCTTTCTTCTTCCGAAATTTGACAGTAAGTTGCTTTTATATTTATCTTATCAATTCTAAGTTCATTTCTAAGTCGGAAACAGAGGCATCTACACTATGCTGCCACATCAGTGGCAATGAAAGCGGCATAGGGTGGGCTGGATTTAAAAGATCTAAAACCTGGAATTTGGGGTTCTCTATAGGAAGAGCAGGAGCCTATGTGGTGGTGACAGTGTGGCCATGAGTTAGATAGGAGTGATGGTTTCCTGGATTAGGCAAGTGTTAAAGTTAAGAGATCAACCATTGGTTCCCTGATTTGATGCTGATGACTCTATAAACTAGTGGTCTTTATTTTGGGAGCTGCTGCTGTGACGGACACGTAAAGAGCAGGTATGGTCCTAAATACAAACCCTATCTTCTTCATGATGGAGCTAGGTAGGTTACAGGAAATTCAAAGTCAGGTTATTAAGGAACGTGTCTGATAAGCAGCCCTTACGCAGGTATGACAGGTGAGGAGTCTGCAAGTTCCATACATGCCCTTGTTCATACTTTGCATCAGCAGAAACTAAAATCTAGATGTATAGAGTGACAATACCATTGAAATATCTTTATGTTTAAATGGCTTTCATTGAAAACTATTAAGTATGTCATTAAACAACCTCTAGGGGAGTGGTTCTCAACACTTGGTGTGAGCAAACATGTTGTCTGGGTGCAGAAAGATTCCCAAGCCATACTCCATTTGCAAACTTAGTAGAAAGCCACTGTTTCTACATTTTTACTAAGACTGTCGTGGATTGAATTGCGTCCCCCTAAAAATGTGGGTTGCAATTTGGCTGGGCCATGATTCTCAGTATTTTGTGATTGTCTTCCATTTTGTGATTTTGCTGTGCTGTAAATCCTAATCTCTGCCAGGGGTTAATAGATAGGATTATGTTAAAAGAGAATTAGGGTAGGATTGTAACATCCTTCCTAAGGAGTTTCCCTGGAATGTGGCTTGTACCACCTTTTTTCCTACAAAAGATAAAGGAAAGAGAAGTAAGTAGACAGTTGGGGACCTCATACCATCAAGAAAGCAGTACCAAGAGCACAGCGTGTCCTTTGGACCTGAGACTCCTGTGTCAAGGTGCTCTCAGACCAAAGAAACGCTGATCCCATCCAAGGACCTTCCTCCAGAACTGAAAAAGAGTGAAAATGTTCCCCTGGAGCAGACATAATGAACTTTGATTTGTAGCCCACTGCATTATGTAAGAATAAACTTTTCTTTGTTACAGCCATCCACTTGTGGTATTTCTGTTAGAGAAGTACCAGATAATTGAGGCAAACACTTTGGACTTTGGACTTTGATGGAATAGGAGAAAACTTGGAACAGAATTCAAATTCTTAAAAAGTCCAGACATACCGGACTACTTGCGACTAGAAGGCTCGCTGAAACTAGCACCCTGAGCTACTCTTCAAGCCATGAATGAAAACTATCCTCTGAGGTCACTGTTTAGCAGTGGAACAATTTGGTACACAAAGTAAAGGATTTTATACGTGAATACGTGCTCCCTTCAAAAAAGTCTATATATGAGGCTAATAGACCAGTAACTACTTTAAAGCAAAGAAGAGAAAGCAAAGGGACGGGGAGAATAGAGTACTGAAAATAGACGGCCCAGAAAGCAAGTAAAGAGAACGTTGACACATTGTGAAAAACGTAAATCGTGTCACTGAACAATCGGTAGAAACTGTCAAATAAGAGCCTAATTTGCTGTGTTGACTTACACCAAAAACATGCTATTATTTAATAAAAGAAGAAGAAGAAGAAGACCTCATGGACTTGATGCAGTTGTGTGTCTAGATGGAAGGAAACCACGTTTTGAAAAACAATGCCATGGTGCCTTAGTGGCTATGAGGACTTCTATTTTTTGATGGAAAAATCTAGAGGTGATGCCTGGTGTCACACAGAAACCAATGGAGAATTTAAGATTTTGTTCAAAATGAATTTTTTTCTCAACAGATATTTACCAGATATTTATTTTACAAAATTAAAAAAAATGTGTGGGTATAACATGACAAATAATAGAATCTCTGCCCTTAAGAAATTCCCAATACACTTAAAAAGCAAGATTTGTACGCAAGTCCTTAAAGACAAAGTAAGAACTGGTGTATTTTAAGAGAGGGGATGATCCACTCATTCATTGTGACTAACACTTACTCGGTGGTTACTGTGTGTGTGACAGCTTGTCCCTGTGGGGTGCTAACTGCAAACTGAATGGTTGGAAGTTTCAGTCCACCCAGAGGTGCCTCGGAAGAGAGGCCCAGTGATCTACTTCAAAAAATCAGCCACCAAAATAACTCTATGTAATACAATTCTACTCTGATACACATAGAGTCACTGTGAGTTATAATTGACTAGACATGGCAGCTGGTTCCTATGCATCAAGGCCCTTCTGCCGAGGACACAGTAGTCCATAGATGCAGTCACGACCTTAAGTAACTCACAGTTTTGTGGAGAAAATAGACTACTAGAGGAGACATACTGTGTAACTCAGGGGTTAACACGTTAGATTAGGGAGCTACATACTCTTACAAAAGTCATCAGAACTGAATGGAAGAAAAAGAATTTTCCTTGGGCTTTGAAATATGAAAAGAATTTGGACATGGGAAGATGTTGATCAAGATTTCCTGTGAGAGACGGTAAGAAACTGATCATGTCATCATTAAATTCCAGACAAAATGAAGCACGTTCACCTCTGCTCTCTGAATGCTTTGTACATACACCCTGAGCAGCATATGTCATGGCACATTATTATTGTGTTTAACAACTTTTTTTCTCTTGCAGCTTTTTGTCCTGAAGAGATTCAGGACAAGGAATCACCAGGTATCTCCCACAGCAGAGGAGCAAGTGGAGCTGAAAATGGGATGCTTGGTTTAACATTTGTAAAAGTCTAACTAGAGATTCCAGTTTCCTCTCTCATTCTGCCGCTGTCTCATCCTGGGAGCAGTCAACTGAAAGTCATTCTAAGGACAGAGAACAAAAACTAAAGGCAAACAACAGAAAGGAAAAAAACCCTCACTGCCGTCAAATCTATGCCAAGTCACAGCGACTCTACAGGACAGACTAGAACTGCTCCATAGAGTTTCCAAGGAGCACCTGGCTGATGTGAATGGCTGATCTTTTGGTTAGCAGCTATAGCGCTTAACCACTAAGCCACCAGGGTTTCCAAAAGGAGAGAGAAATAAAGTTGAAGGAGACAAAGTCAATGGCATTCACAGAGTATGTGAAAAAGTCTTTTGAAAACCCCTACAATTAATATCTTCAGAAAAAAAGAGATTGTCTCCATGAAGTAAAAACACCATGCTGTAAAAAGAGACACCAGAGCAAAGGTTCCTGTAGTTACCTGTGTTCTTCTGCTTTAATCTCCCTCTTTATAGGGTCATTCCCAACAACATGCGAATATGCAATAATAATTTCTATCTTGAGTCCACTGTTTCCTCTAAATTACATCTACATATATTCTCCTTTATTCCCAAACTCCAAAGGAAAAAAAAAAGTTGTCTTTACTCATTTTTGCATCTCTCCCTGAATACTGCTACCCTGCCAATACGAGATCAATCGTGACTTTTTAAAAAATTTGCCGGCGGCATTTGACTCAGTTAATCTCTTGGTTAATTTCTTTGTTTGAAATACTTCCTTAACTTAGCTTCCAGCTATACTATTTTTGTACACCTCCTACCCCACTAGTCACCTTTTCTTGACCCGGGCACTACCTGCTCCCGTGGTGTCTGCGGGACGTAACTGGGACAAGATCTCCAAGGGATCCATGAGCATAAAAACAGAATTTGAAGAAACAGGTTTTCTATATGCTTCACATGCTCATTTCCATGAAATAAATGGCACCTTCCCTCCTCTCCCCCCAAACTCTGATCTCTCTTACTGTGCCCAGTACATAACAGGTACTTGAGAAACAGTGCTGACTGAATACATGTCTAAACCTTTCAAATAATTATATTCTTTCTGGCTTCGCTGGCTGGCTCTTTGTCCTTGTATCAAAAGACCAGAGAAAATTCTCCACTAGAAATTCCCATGGAACATTTATCACTCCTTTCCTGATTTGGAGATAACAATACTGAGTCATTTTGCTTTTTTGTTGATGCTATTGGAGCACTATTTGAAGTTTTGGGTCAGATGCTCCTTCTAAGTCACTCCAAACCTAGAAACCCTGCTGGTGTAGTGGTTAAGTGCCACCGCTGTTCACCAAAAGGTTAGCAGTTCAAATCTGCCAACATGCCTTGGAAACTCTGTGGGGCCATTCTACTGCTTGCAGGGTCACTATAACTCAGAACTGACTCAACAGCAATGGGTTTTAAACTCAAACCAAATGCATTGCCATCCAGTCAATTTCAACTCATATTATGCTTATAGGACAGTGTAGAACTGTCCTATGCAGTTTTACAGAAGTGGACTGTCCTACCTTTCTCCCACAGTGCACATGGTGGCTTAGAACTGTCATCCTTGTGGTTAGCAGACAAGTGCCTAACCTTTATGGCATCAGGGCTCCGCCTAAGCCAACCTAGTAATACACGTTTAATGTCAGATTAACTTGTCCTGACTTGCGGTAGTAATAGCAGAGGCCTCTCAGCTGCACTCTGCCTTCTGAATATGAATAAGGTGTCTGCACTTTTATTAACTTATAGAAGGGTTATGTTTAACCACAAGAGGAAGGAAACACAGTGATTATTCTCTTCTGCAATTTTAAGTAAGTGTCAGTAGAAAACAGATCTGTGGCATGAGTGACTTGAATGCCTGAATTGGTCTCTACATACCTCTGAAAGACAGTTACAACTGTGTAATCATTAGAGGGACTATCAAATTGCAGATTGTTAAATTTGCAACCAGCAGGCTTTGTCATTAGTGATGCAGGGTTTATTTTCTGCTAGTTCATAGATGCTGTTACTAATTGGGAAGCTTTTTGCTGAAAAAAAGAAACAGATTCCATTTCTAAATCTTGCAGTTACGAATTCTGCTAATGCTTTTACCCATCCAGATATTTATTTATACACATTACTCAGTGTGGCAATTTTCAGTTCTGCTTAAACTGCAAGGCTTATCCTTTGGTGACTCAGTTATTTTCTGCTGTGAATTTTTTGTTGATATCATATGTTTTTGTTAACGGAAACTGTCTGAATTTTTGGTAGGTAACAGATTTATTTTTCTTGCTCTCATTCACAAGCCTACCCTAAGTGTGCTGTGGTACATATGAAACCAAAACCAAACCCACTGCCGCTGAGTCATTTCCAACATACAGTGACTCTAGGAGTACCTGGCAGATTTGAGCCGCGGACTTTTTGGTTAGCAGCTATAGCACTTAATCATAATGCCGCAAGGGTTTTCCCACTAATTATACCCCAGAATCTACACCAGAGTCTATTGATACATATGTGTTATGAATAAAAATTTTCAAAATTTCTATTTTTCCTACCCTAAATTGGGATACCTCGTGTAAAAGCCCATTGCTGGCAAGTCAACTATGCCTCATAGCTAGCCTGTAGGACAGAGTTGAGCTACCACACAGGGTTTCCAAGAAGCAGCTGGTAGACTCAAGTTGCAGATCTTTTGGCTGGCAGCCATGATTCAGTGATTATATCACCAAGGCTTCTAAATTCATACACCTCATACAACACCCTGTAAAAACAGCAGCCCGTGGCACATGTCTGTTCCAACAGTCTTAGAGAGTCATAAAGCCCTGCCCATGGCAGCATATGCTGTCAGTAATAAAGCAGCTTCCCAATAGGCCTCAGAGGCTGGAAAAGTATGTGGTCTCTATATATACCACCAACCACAAAAGGTAAAATAACAGGGCTTATTCTTCACTGTTCAATCTTTTACGACCTCTCAAAACTAGCCAACCACAGGCCTATCTAACTGCTTTACATGCAATGAGACCTAGAGGAGTAGTCAGGAGTTCTGTGCTTTTTGGTTACACAGACATGACAATTAAATTTTTTTCGTTGAACTCCTGTTGGGTAGAAGATTCCTGGAACAGAAGATTAGAAGACACTTCATGTCATCAGTTAGTTTGAAGTGGTCTCAATGACCCATGAGTAGGTTCCCTGGGGCATTTGTAAACTAATGGCAGAGACCTAGGGGCACACTCTGAGGCCGCCACCTCTGTGGTGTCATCTTGTGGTCTGGCTCTGGAGCTGCTGCAACCCGAGGACAGAGATTATGTCTTCAGAACTTTTTGTTCTACTGGCCAAACTTTAGCACGTTGTAGACATTTAAACAAATACTGATATTAGTGAGATTTGTTTAGGTCCTAAATGTCTTTGTAATAGAGCACTTTAAATACTGCTTGAATAGCCACAGGCAGTTTCACATTACAGACTTTTGCTTAGTCTTAGCTTTTATTTTCCTGAAAAGGAACAGGACACCAGTGTTTACTTAGAAACAAGCATTAGGTCCTAGATTTTAAGGCTGCAGAAGAATGCCTCCATCATGAAGTTCCCTGATCTCGCCTTCCTGCTTTTGGATTCACTGGGTATGATAAACCCTCCAAGTTAGCTGAAAATAACCACTTTTTTTTTTTTTTTTTTTGGCAGACATTTATTGACAATTGTGCTTTCTCTATGAAAAAGCAAATACTGAGAAATGAACTTTGAGGCTTTCTTTTATTATTTACTTCTAGGTAAAAGATCAGTGAGGAAATTACAGTGATGTGAATAAAATACAGTTAAGCCATGATTCTTCTCTGACCAGGATACAGGCAGAAAGAGATTGTGCTTTTAAGACTGTTTTTACCGGGGGAAAAAAAAGATGGTATCATAGAACACTTTTTATAATGGAGGCAACACTGAATTCAGAGTTAGATGACCTGGAATTCTGAAATCTTGGTTCCTTTTGGACTTTGATTAAGTAACTTATTCTCTCTGAGTTTTAGTTTCCAGGATACAAGATTCGTGTGAGAATTACATTTAAAAATTTCATAAATATACTCTGTGAACTAGAGAATTCTGTTGCAGTACAGAGAAATGTGTATCCCAAACAAAACCAAATCCACTGTCCTTGATTTGATTCTGACTCACAGAGACCCTATAGGGCTTTTTAAGACTACAAATCTTCACTGAAGCAGATTGGCACATGTTTCTCCCACAGACTGGCTGGTGGATTCAAACTGCCAACACTTTGGTTTGCAGGCAAATGCTTTGACTAACATGGGTCTTTGAGTACTACATGAATTATTTAATGGATGTAAATACCTCAGTTTACCAGATGGAGGCCCTGGATGATACAGATGGTAATGTCTTTGGCTGCTAATGGAAAGGCTGGAGCTTTGAGTGTATCCAGAGGTGCCTTGGAAGAAAAGCCTGGTGAACTGCTTCCAAAAATTCAGCCATTGAAAACCCTCTCTGACACATGTCATTGTGAATCAGAATTGACTCTATGGCAACTTAAAAAACAAAAAGAAGAAACAACACACGCTGTTGCTGTTAGGGGCTGTCAAGTTATTTCTGACTCATAACAACCACATGCACGCTAGAATGAAACACTGCTGGCTCTTGTATCATGTCCACATCTTTTTTGTGCTTAAGCCCATTGTAGCGGCCATTGTGTCAACCCATCTCATGGAGGGTCTTCCTCCTTTTCACTGACCCTCCACTCTCCCAAGCATGATGTCCTTCTCCAGGGACTGATCCCGCCTGACTACATCCAGAGTATATAAGATACAGTCTTGCCAACTTTGCTTCCGAGGAGCACTCTGGTGGTACTTCTTCCAGAACAGATCTGTTTGTTCTTTTGGTGGCCCATCATACATTCAACATTCTTCTCCAACACCGCAATTCAAAGGCATCAATTCTTCTTCTGTCTTCATTGTTCATTGTCTAGCTTTCACATGTATATGATATGATTAAAAATATCATGGCTTGGGTCAGGCATGCCTTAGTCTTTCAAGGAAACATTTTTACTTTTCAAAACTTTAAAGACATCCCTTACAGCAGAATTTCCCAGTGCAAGTTGTCTTTTGATTTCTTGACTGCTGTTTCCACGGGTGGTGACTGTGGATCCAAGTAGGAAGAAATCCTTGACAACCTCAATCCTTTCTCCATTTATGACGATGTTGGTTACTGGTCCAGTTGTGAGGATTTTTGCTTTCTTAATGTTTAGGTACAATCCATGCTGAAGGCTGTAGTCTTTGAGCTTCATCAGTAAATGTCTCAAATCTTCTTCACTTTCAGCAAATAAGGCAGTGTCATCTGCATAACACAGGTTGTTAATGCTCGGATTACTTGCTCAGCAGCATACACATGGAAAAGATATGATGAAAGGATATAACCCTGACACACACCTTCTTTGACTTTCAACCATGCAGTGTCCCCTTGTTCTGTTTGCACGATTGCCCCTTGTTACACGTACAGATTCCTTAAGAACACAATTAAGTGTTCCCGAATTCCCATTCTCTTCAATGTCAGCCACATATTCTAATAGTATTCTTACAGTGTTATAACTGGTAAACAGCAAATCATACATATTTAGAGTATACCTTTTGCTCACTCTGCTATATGTGCACATCTCTGAAGCCATCCCTATGTATTCAATTACCCCTCGAAGTTTCCCCAGCCCCTTGACAATCAATCGTGAGCGAGACCTCACGACCTTGGGTTTGGAAGGAGTGCATTCTATTCTATCTCTGTGTCTTGATTTTCTAATGTATGTGAGTTTATCATGTTTTGTTTAATTTGTTACAAATAAAATAACAACAATTTCATTCACAGTGTCACAGTGATTCATCTCTTTCTGCTATAGATGTTCCACACAGTGAGTTTTATCCTTCCTTTTGGCGTTGACAGGGGTTATAACCATAACCGTGTAGGTGCCTTCTTTCAAAGGATATTTAATGGAAATTGTGAAGATGTTGAAACTATGAGGACGTAATTGTGGAGGTCTTAGTATAGTGCCACGGATAAGAGCTCAGCTGCTAACCAAAAAGCCAGTAGTTTGAATTCACCAACTGCTCCTTGGAAACCATTTGGGGCAGCTCTACTCTGCTATAGGGTTGCTGTGACTTGGAATTGACTTGATAGCAATGAGTTTGCTTGTTTTTAGGGTTATGTGGATGCTTTACTCTCTAGATATAAAGATGCAATCCTAAAGTTTATGCAAGGAGCAAACAATGATATTTTGACCACAATGCCTGAAGTTAACATTCTTGTTTTAAAGGTGAATGGTAATTATTGATCTGGAAAACTTTACTTTTTTGTTTTCTTGTCTGTTTAATGTCAGTTTAACTGCCATGAAAGCAAGGAGAAATTCATCAATAAGATAACTTCTTATTAAGTGACTAATCTCAGTGTTTACATAATAGTTTCCTTCATGTGTGGGCTAGTTATAGCAGGGGAGTTGGAAACATGGATTTTGGAGTCATACAGAAGTGGGCTAAACCTGGGCAAGCACTTTCACTTTTGTCAACCTCAGTTTGCTCATCTGTAAAACAGGGATACTAATAGCACCGATTTCATAAAATTGTTGTGATAGTTAAATTAGATAAGGTGGCGTACCCTGGTTGTATAGTGGTTAAGTGCTACAGCTGCTAATCAAAAGGTCAGCAGTTCAAATCCGTGAGGTGATCCTTGGAAACCCTACAGGGCAGTTCTACTCTTACCTATAGGGTTGCTATGAATCAGAACTAACTCAACGGCTGTTGGCTTGTTTGAAAACCCCGGTGATGCAGTGGGTTAAGTGCTACATATGCTAATCAAAGTGTGAGCAGTTCAAATCCACTGAGTGCTCCTTGGAAACTCTATGGAGCAGCTCTACTCTGGTCTATAGAATTGCTATGAGTCAGAATTGACTAGATGGCAGTGGATTGTGTGTGTGTATGTGTGAGTGTGTGAGTGTGTGAGTGTGTGTGTGTGTGTGTGTGTGTGTGTGTGTGTGTGTAAGCTAGTTAAGCCCTTTAGCTTCTAACCAAAAGGTTGGCAGTTCAAATACACCGGACGTTCCTTGGAAGCTCTCTGGATCAGTTCTACTCTGTCCTGTAGGGTCGCTATGAGTCAGAAATGACTCTATGGCAGTGGGTTTTTTGGATGCAGGCATAGCATTTTAGCAAAAGGCAAGCACATGTAAGATCCTAGCCTGAAGACTTTTCTGTTTTGTTCATTATTAACAATGTTTTTTTTAAAAAAGTCCTCTGTAATATGATTTTCTTTTTCAATTTTTGAAAATTTTATTTATTTTGTTGTTGAGAAATTAGACAGCATAACATACACAAGTTCAACAGCTTCCACATGCACAATTTAGTGACAGTGATTACATTCTTTGAGTTGTGCTACCAATCTCACTGTCCTTTCTGAGTTGTTCCTCCACCATTAACATAAACTCACTGCCCCCTAAACTTCTTATTTAGTCTTTAGAGTTACTAGTTTCAATTTAATCTCACACAGATAGTTCCTAAAAGAGCACAGTGCTCCAAGCAGAATTTTTTGTTTTTATTTTTTTAGCTAGTTAAGCTGAATTATTGTTCGGTTTTAAGAAGACTTCAAGGGATATTTTTTGCTTCAAGGTTTAAAGATTATCTCAGGACCATAGTTTCAGGAGGTCTTGCAGCCTCTATGGCTCCAAAAAACTGAAGTTCATAAGAATTTGAAATTCTGTTCCTTATTTTCCCACTTTTGATCGAAGATTCTTCTATCAAATCTTTGATCAAAATGTTCAGTAGTGGTAGCTGAGTACCATCCAGTTCTCCTGATCTCAAGGCAAAGGAGGCAGTTGTTTGCTGAAGCAATTAGCCACACATTCCATTACTCTTTGTATTCCCAGTTCCCCTTCTCCCTCTGTTGCTCCAGGTGAATACAGCGCAATTATTGTGCCTTGGATGGCCAGTTGCCAAGCTTTTAAGATCCCAGGCAAAACACAATGAACACAAAGTAGAACATAAACTCTAAACACGTGATTGGCCAATTAAGAGGGATGTTCCATGAAACCACGACCCTAAACCTTTAAACTGGGTAACCAAATCCCAAATGTTTTGTTGTACATAAACAGCCTCAGCAGCCACTCTTTTTTTTAGTCATTGTCGTAAATATATCTATCATACAACTTTTTTTCTTCCGTTGCATTTTAAGTGAAAGTTTACAATTTGAGTCAATTTCTCATACAAAAGCTTACACACACTCTGCCACGTGACCCTGGCTGCTCACCCACACCACGGGGATACCTTCTTTCCCTCTAACCTATGCTTCTCTTTTCCATTCCCCTCTGTCTTCTTACCTCGACTCCAGACAGGAGCTGCTCAGTCTCTTATACCTACTTAAGCCAAGAAATGCACTCTTCACCAGTATCATTTTATGTTTTATATACCAGTTCAATCTTTGTCTGAAGAGCTGGCTTTAGAAATGGCTACAGTTCAATCCTAACAGAGTATCTGGGGCCACTCCTGGGATCCCTAAGGTCTCAGTCAGACTATCAAAGTCTGGTCTTCTTACTGGGGTTAGAGTTCTAAATTCTGCATTTCTCCTACTCCATCAGGGATTGTTTGTTGAGTTCCCTGTAAGGGTAATCGTTGTCCTATCAGACAAATTCTTACAGGTGAACAACTTATTGACAGTACTTACAATAATTGGCTGTGCTGGTCTGAAGGCTTTTAATAATCCAGAAGGTATTTATTGTCACCCACTATGGTTCAGGTCCTTTTCTAGTCATAGTACAAAACAAGTCTGAACGAGACAGAAAAGGCTTTTGCCCTAAGATTTTTATCTTCCAATGTGTTACTCAGGTACCATTAAGGCCTCAATAGTCCCCTTTAATACCCACAATACCACAAAGGATTTGCTGTGGGAGGCCTTAGGATGATAGACTGACAACCTAAAGGAAACAGGGAGTCTTCATGCTTATGTCCGAATTTACTTTCCCTATCAACTCTTTGGCTTTGCAGCTTACACATTGTTTATTCCAAACCAGAGTTTTGGAAGTACCAACCATATTTTTTGGTAGTCAATTTTCAGATCCAAGCTGGGCCAGTTTGTAGGAATCAATGAATATGATTAAACATCTGAAATCCAAACTTACCTAAAATACCTGTTGAACAGGACTAAGTATCCTGGCTCTTTTGAATCCCTGTTGCTGGATAGTTAAAATCCACAAAATAAGAACAGAAAACAAAATCTCAAACCTTTTGCTATCAATTCAATTCCAACTAATATGACCCTGTAGGACAGAGTAGAATTACCTCATGGAATTTCCAAAGAGCAGCTGATGAATTTAAACTGCCAAATGCATAAACCTTATGGGCTCCCTGGATTGTTCACAAAAACAAACAAACAAACTACAAAAACATTGCCATCGACTTGGTTCCATTTCAGGGACGCAAAAGATAGCTCTGGCTGAGCACACAATCTGACTGTAGGGAAGAAGAAGAATGTCAGTCGTAATTAAAGGGATAGAAGTGGCATGACTATGAAAAGGGACTGAGAGGACCAAATCCACATGGTAGACAGCTCCAGTTTCACCCTACATCTTGAAGGTCAGCTGTCCCAGTACCAAGTTTCTGGGGAGCATTTGTAAATTTTAACAGCTCCAAAGCAAGGTGTTTTTTTTTCAGTTCTAACATACCAACTCTTGAGCCCAGCTGCTGCAGCATGAGAGGTCAGAAATAAGCAGACAGAAAGAGTGTTTGGGTCTAGACTATGGTATCATTTCAGTCTCTTGTCGCAGTGTCTAACCTTCTGCTTCACCACTCACTCAGAAGGATCCATTCAGTTGCAATAACTGATAAGTATTTACTGGCCATCTAATAGGTACTGGACACAAAAGGTACAGTAATAACAAAAGCTAGACGTGGTCTCTGCTCTCCCACAGAGCTGACATCCTAGAATGAGGAGACATCACGAAACTGTGATTCTAACTCTCAGTTTCAGATGATATAAAGGAAAGGCAGAGTCTGCTGAGAGTACACAATAAAGCAGACGCGACCTCAACCAGGGATCGGAAGAGGCTTCTGAGAGGAAAGGGCATAAGGAATAAGAGTTAATTGGTAACAGATAATAGTAGCTAACATCTATTCAGCCTTACCATGTGACAAATATCATTTTAAATGATTTGTAGTCATTGTCCTATAATCCTTGAAATACACCCCTTGAGGTAGTAATATGATAACATTTACAGATGAGGAAATAAAATAAAAAAACCAAACCCACCGCTGTCAAGTCAAGTTTGATTCATAGCAAACCTATAGAACAGAGGAGAACTGCTCCAGAGAGTTTCCAAAGAGTGCTTGGCAGATCTGAAGAGTCAACCTTTTGGTTAGCAACCATAGCACTTAACTGTTATGCCACAAGATTTTCCAGTTAGGAAATAGGCCCAGGGAATTTAAATAAATCACCCAAAGTATAAATAAGCAGAGCAGCAGGGTTGAAACAGGTTATCTGACTTGAAAATCTATTCTTAACTAAGAATAAACTACGTGAGGAGTATGGGATGGGGGGAGAAGACATTCTAGAGAGAACAACAGCATACGCAAGAGCCCTGTGGTGGGAGAGAACTTGGTATGTGAAGAATCAGAACAAGGCTGGTGTAGCTGGTGTGACAGAGAAGGGGAGCAAGAAGAAGCTCAAGATGTAGAGTAGGTTTCAGACCTCACAGGGGCGGTAGGACCAGTTAGGGAGTTAGACGTTTTGCCCTTCCTGCACTGTATGTGGGATGTGTACACTATACCTGCTGGTATAGCGGTTAAGTGCTATGGCTGGTAACCAAAAGTTCAGCGGTTCAAATGTACCACATTCTCCTTGGAAGCTCTATGGGGCACTTCTACTGTGTCTTGTTTAGAAACAGAAATAGCAGTAATGAAGAAAAACAGAAACCATCTTACAGTTCTGTTTAGTTAAGGGTGAAAACAGTCCAAGACATTTTACAATTAGTATGCTGATAATATCAGAAAACAATCATATTAATATCAGAAACAGACAAAGGAAATGAGAATTAAGACACAAGACCAGGATGGCAAGAACAAAAACAAACAAACAAAAAACCCATTGCTGGTGAATTGACTATGATTCATAGTGATCCTATTCGACAGAGTGCTACCAGTCCGGGTTCTCACTACCTGCCCTCTAAAGCCAATCTCTGAGATAGATATTTGGGGTGAGTGATCAAAAAGTTTGTTAACTATGTTCTGCCAGCAAGAACACAGGGAACAGATATGTTTGTATCTCCAGGGCTGTTCAAACTGGTCAGGCCAAACCCAGGGTTTATATAGGGGAAAGAAAGGGCATATGTACACAGAGGTCTCTGGAGAACACCGAGGACAGCTGGGAGGGACAATCTGGACAGAGAGCAGGTTGGTGGAATCTACCTAGCAAAGGTCAGGATCTGGACACTCCCAGCCTTCTCCTGGAGAAGCAGGGCCTCCCTATCTTCATTGTCTCTCTGTTTCTGTGACATAACTAAAGAAGTTGTAAAAAGCTACAAAGAGTGTTATCTCTTTGATTCCTGTCAGTTAATGGGTAACCTTTCCAGCCCAGCTCTAGACTGAAATGAGGAATATCAGGAATCTTTAAGACAGGAGAAAAGACAAGTAAAAAGGTTTAATCCTGGCTCTTTAATTTGCCGTCTTAAAATTGAGGAGTCTGAAGCTTCTCCCCTGTTTCAAGAGTAGAACTGCTCCATAGAGCTTCCAAGGAGCCCCTGGTGGATTTGAACTGCTAACTCTTTGGTTAGCAGCTATAGCACTTTAGTCAGCAAAATCATGGAATGTCCTCATCCTACTATTTTTCCAGGATATTGGAAATCCTGCTAGCAGTGGTTAAGTGCTATGGTTGCTAATCAAAAGGTCAGCAGTTCAAATCCACCAAGGTGCTCCTTGGAAACTCTATGGGACAGTTCTACTCTGTCCTATGGAGTTGCTATGAGTCAGAAGTGACTCAGTGGTAATTCTTTTTTAAGGCTACCTCCAATATTCAAGTGAAGGGAAATTCATGCCTAAAGTCAGACGCAAACTGGTAATAATTATCTACCTAAACCCATAATTCAGTGTATGGATGTATGATCTAATAGCTATAAACAACCTATAGTTTATTTTGTAAATGAGATTGCTTTCTTTTCAAAAATTTATTGTAAAAAAAAAAAAAAAATCCAGAGAAAATGAAATCATTTCAGCGTGAGAGTGGATGTCATTACATGGACTGTGGCCACCAGGCACTCTCGCCGGGGCATCCTGAGAGACCCTGTGCCCCTAGCCCCAGCCTGATGCACTCAGATTTTTCCTGTTCTGCACCTGGTATTGAATACTGCAGAACGGAGCACTTGAAATGCCTGTATCTTCAGACGGCCAAATCACAGGTGACCGACAGGGGAACGTTGCTACAGAGAAGGCTTGTCTTACAAGCCAGTGTTTTTCTGTTCCCTCACTACCAATTAGAGGATTTACGTGATGACGTAATACTTTGGATCTAACAATCACAGCAGTCTGAGTTGATCACTTCAGCTTTAGCTTTAACTGACTTGATTTTAAAGGAACGCCAAGGTCCGATGTTATTGTTATTCTGCAGACCCAACACCAGGGGGCGAGCAAGGCGCACCACACTGCCGCTAACCAGGCGCCTGGCGTCCCCTCACCTGGGACGCACCCACAGCAGGAAGCACAGAAGGAGCTGGGCTGCCAGAAAATGTTCGGTCAGCACAGCTCACATCTTGGAAAGGGCCTTTGTAACAGCACTGCACTGTGTAAGTACTCACTACGATTATTGCAACCTCAGTGGAGTTGCTGCTTAATGGCAGAACGCGACAGGAACAAATGGCATCTCTTAAACAATTGCGCAGCTAATAGAAGGCAGAGAATTGTCGTCTCTCGTGGCCCACAGTGCTGGGTAATTTACAGGTGCTGCTGAGGCTCGAAGTTCTTTCCCCAGTACTCCTCAGCCTCTCACACTGACTCATGTGTTCAGCAAATGTACTTGTGAAGTGCCAAGAAATCTTCACGCCAATAGTATTTGTAACTATTGTGCTGTTCCATTTCTTGGAAATGCTCACATGGCAAAGCACCTCTTGAAAAGAATGTGAGAGGGCGACTTTTAGTTGAGTTCTCCGGGAACTGCTCAGTGGCTGCGCAAGCCCTGAAATGCTGATTGCCTTTTAATGTTGGAGATGCAAGTGACTGCTCCTTCAGGGCTGTGGTTTTCTATTAGCAAACACCCGTCTCTCTTCTGCTCCTCTGAGAGTCTGAAACAAATGCTTTTTCGTAAATTTTCTGTTTCTCCTTTGTCTGCAAAACATTGAGAGCATTGCACCTTCTAGAATCACATATCTTATAGGAGTGTTTGTGGCAATGACATGTAGCCTTTACATCTTTAGTGAAAGTTGATGAGAGTTGATTTCTTCTCAACCCAGGTTATTGAAACCTCCAAGTAAATTTGATGCCTGCCTCCAGAAACTCTTTTCCAGGAGCTGTTTACATGGGATTGATCGCTACTGTTAGCTGCAGTCAATTTGGCCCGGACTCAGGGGACCCCGTGCACAGTGGATTGCAACTCCACCGCAGACCACTGTGGGGTTTTCATTGGCTGGTTTTTGGAAGTACATTGCCTGGCCTTTCTTCCTAATCTTAGCTTGGAGGCACTGCTGAAACCTGGTGCACACTACAGCAACACAGAACTTCCCAGGGGCAGACCAGTGGTGGCTGCACACAATGCATGTTACTGGGCGTCCGGCCAGGGTTTCCTGCACGGAAGGTGACAAATCGACCACTGAACCACCACTGCCCCTGGAGCTGTGTATGTATTATTTTCCTTTTAAAACTTTTTATTCAAATATGTTACATACTGAAATATACACAAATCATAAATGTAAGTCTCAGTTAAGTTTCATAAAGTGAATGTTGTTGTTTTTGTTAGGTGCCATAGAAATGGCTCTGACTCACAGAGAACCTATGTACAACAGAATGAAACACTGCCCAGTCCTGTGTCATCCTCGAAATTGTTGCTATCTGAGCCATTGTTGCAGCTGCTGTGTGAATCCAGCTCACTGTCTTCTTCTTCTTTTTTTTTCTGATCGTCTGCTTCACCAAGTAGGATGTCCTTCTCCGGAGGCTGATCCCTTCTGGTAACATGTCCAATGCTTCTAATCAGCATTCTGGCTGTACATCTTCCAAGACAGATTTGTTCATTCTTCTGGCAATCTGTAATATATTCAATATTTGCCAACACTAAAATTCAAAGGCATCAATTCTTCTTCAAGCTTATTCATTGCACAGCTTTTGCGTGCATATGAGGAGACTGTGGCTTGGGTCAGGTCCCCCTTAGCCCTTGAAGTGGCATCCTTGTGTTTTAATACTTTAAAGAGATCTTTTGCAGCAGATTTGCTGTGCAAAACATCATTTAATTTCCTGACTGCTGTTTTTATGGGTGTTGATAAATAAAATGACAACAATCATGTAACCGTTACTTACTTGAAGAAATAGCACCTTAGTAGCCACATTATGCTGCAAAATGTATTTTCAAATACAAGTAAGCATTTATTTGTTATTTATGTTCAAACAGCTTTCTGTAGTCTGTCTCATATCATGACTGGAATATGTCATGATTACATATTAGTAATTAATATGTTTTTCTGGAGCAGTGTTACTCAGATGAGGTTCTGGGAACATCAGCATCAGCATCATTTGAAAACTTAGCAGAACTGTGCATTCTTAGGCCTCACTTCTGACCTTTTGAATCAAAAACCTTGGAGGTAAGGGTCACTAATTTGTGTTTATGTGCTGAAGCTTCAGGAACTTTTTGGAGAGCCATGTCCATCTTTGGAATGCAGTTTTTGCCTCATAATCACACTATAACACCATTGTATGAATATTGGGTTACAATATGTTATATTTAGAATCATGATTGAGAGACTCAATTGCTTGTCTCCTTTTTCCCTTTTGTTCTTCAATATTTGGTAACTTTCTTTCGGTCAGCTGTATTGAGATATAATGTACATGCTGTAAAATTTATCAGTGTTTAATGTGTAGTTCAATGGGTTTGCACTTCCGTTTTGCAGGGTCTCCTCAGTCTGTATGTTGATTGCTGGTCTACTTGTGTCTTCCCTACTAACCTGTAAGAAGAGGTCTTTAAGGACAAACAAGTGGATGGCTTTGAAAATTAGAGATTTATTCGGTCACAGTCCTGCAGACTACAAGTCCAAACTGAGGACATCAGCCCTAGGGAATGCTTCATTGTTGGCTGTAGAGGAAGGTTTTGTTATCGGGCTTACCCTGGACTGGGAGCTTCTGGGTCACAGGGACCCCAGGTCCAAAGGACATGCTCCCAAAACTGCTTTCTTAGTGGTGTGAGGTCTCCAACTAACTCTCAGCTTGCTTTCCTTTCTTTTGTATCCCAAAAGATTGCCTCAAGGCACAGTCTTACATACTGGGTCCTACCTCACCAACACAGCCAGCGCCCATCCTTTCTCAGGAACATCGTAGAGGCAGGATTTACAATATATAGGAATATCACACAATACCAGGAATCATAGGCTAGTCAAATTGCTACACATATTTTTGGGAGGACACAATTCAGTGCCTAACACTAGTCATCACACCACTTCTATCCATGGACCAGACACAAATAAAGACTTCACAAATATTTACGGAAAACAAGAGTGAACCAGACTGAGTAAATGAAAATAACTCATCAAAAAGTCTAGCCGAGTTGCAGAATGTGGAGGTGAGGTGCGTCGAAGAATTCTGCATAAATCACCCCAAACTAGAGAAAATTGGACTTGTGGTATAGTGACATGTGGGCACCCTTGTTTCCTGGCAGAGCTACAAAAGTGAAGCAGACACTCACTGCCCTCAGTCTACCCTGGAGATCGCCTCTGGTCAGTTCCCTTTCAGACTGAAAAGCTTCCAGTGTCTTTCTGCTTCAGGGTATTTTCTGGCCACTTGAGTGTTACAGCCCACAAATGAAGCAGTGTGGGGAAGTGAAAATACCAGGAGCAACCTTTAACTAGTGAAAGATGTTGTTGGTGGATGAGTGTCCCAGCTTTCTCAACCTTGGTGGAACAGCTCTGAGGCACACCCCACAGCTTCTCAGCAGTTCCCCCAGAATGAAGCCCCAGCTGCCCCCAGAGTTGACTTGCTCATAAACCAAAAAGTTGTGGTAAGCTAATTCAGACTCATGGCAACGCTGTATGTGTCAGAGTGTAATTATACACCTTAGGATTTTCAGTGGCTGATCTTTTGGAAGTAGATCACGAAGCCATTCTTCCCAGGTGTCTCCGAGGGAATGTAAACCTCCCATCTTTTGGTTAGCAACTGAGCACATTTACTGGTTGCACTGTCCAAGGACACATCAATGACATCAGTAACATAGCCTTTGTTTCCTAGTCTTCCTTCAGAGCCTCTGCCCCCCACCTGCACCCAAATACTTGACTCAGGGACCAATTTTGAGGAAACTCAAGCTGAGAGAATCAGATACGTAAATTTGCTTCTTTCTCACTCTGTGACCTTGAGTAACTTATGTTTCTCATAATGTCTATTTCCTCATGTATAAGAGCGACATCGCTAACCAAACGGTCGGAATTTGAAATCCGCCAGGCGCTCTTTGGAAACTCTATGCGGCAGTTTTACTGTGACCTCTAGGGGTCACTGTGAGTTGGAATCGACTTGATGACACTGGGTTAAGGAATAACTATTTCTAAATACTACATTACATGGAGTAGACTAAGCTTCCTGCTATAGCTTCCAAAATGACATGCCACCACAGAGGTGACCAAACATGTATTAGATCACTCTTGAATTTAAGTAGGTGAAAGAATGCAAGAGCTGACTGTCTTCTGGACCATGCATGTTCTGCAAATCCTATTTCCTTTCTGAGAGGACCTAAGGTCCCACATACAGATAAAGGATGAGCTTTTTCAGTAAATACTCACCAAGTGGTCTTTGTAGGGGAGGCGCTCTTCCAGGTGCTGGAGAAACAACCGTGAGAGAAGCAAAGTACTTGCCCCCTGGAAACTTGCATTCTGTCATTGTTAGTTGTGTCATTAGGTGCCATTCAGTCAGTTCCAGCTCACAGTGACACTTTGTAAAACAGAACAAAACACTGCCCAGTCCTGCGCCATCCTCACATTGTGATGCTTCAGGCCATTGTTGCAGCCACTGTGTCAGTCCATCTCACTGACAGTCTCTCTTTTTTGCCAATCCTCTACTTTACCAAGTGTGATGTCCCTCTCCAGGACTGACCCCTCCTGACAACGTGTCTAAAGTAAGTGAGAAAGACTCTGAACGTGTTTGCTCCTAGAGAGCATTCTGACTGTACTGCTTCCAAGACAGTTTTGTTTGTCTTTTTGGCAGTGTCTATGGGACTGTCATGGATTGCATGGTGTCCCCCCAAAATATGTATATCAACTTGACTCAGCTGTGAGTCCCAGTGTGGTGTGATTTCTCCCCTGTGTTGTGAATGCTGCCTGTCTGATAGTAATGAGGGAGAAGAGACAGCAGCTGTAGAGGTAAGACAGAACTCAGGCTGTGAGTTTGGATTGTGTTGAAGTCATCTTTAGAGAGATAAAAGGAAAGGGAAGTGAGCAGTGTTGGGAACCTCATGCCACCAACTGAGCACAACCAAAAGCGGAGCATGTCGTTTGGGCCTGAGGTTCCTGCACCAAGATGCTCTTGTATTGAATTTGGATGGTGATAGTTTTTTGTACAAACAGATTTGTAGCTTATGAATGTACTTATAGCTTACTGGACTGTGAAAATAGATTTCTCTTTGTAAAGCCATCCACTCATGGTATTTTCTGTTAGATCAGCGTCAGATACCTGAGACAGGTATATTCAATATTCTTCTCCAGCACCACAATTCAAAGGTATCAATTCTTCTTCAGTCTTCATTATTCATCATCGAGCTTTCACTACATAAAAGGTGATTGAAATCACCATGGCTTGGGTCAGATGTGTCTTAGTCTTCAAAGTGACATATTTGCTTTTCAATTCTTTAAAAAAGTCTTCTGCAGCAGATTTGCCCAGTGCAATCTGTCTTCTGATTTCTTGACTGCTGCTTCCATAAGTGTTGATTGTAGATCCCAGTAAAATGAAACCCTTGACAATTTCAGTCTTTTCTCCATTTATCATGATGTCCATTGGCTCAGTTCTGAGGATTTTGTCTTCTTTTCACTGAGATGTAGTCCATACTGAAGGTTATAGTCTTTGATCTTTATCAGTAAGTGCATCAAGTCCTCTTCATTTTCAGCAAGCAAGGTTGTGACATCTATGTATCACAGGTTGTTAGTGAGTCTTCCTCAATCCTGATGACCTATTCTTCTTCACATAGTCCAGCTTCTTGGCTTGTTTTCTCGACATACAGATTGCAAAGGTGTCATGAAAGGACACAACCCTGAAACACACCTTTCCTGATTTTAAACCATGCAGTGTCCTCTTGTTCTCTTCACATGACTGTCTCTTTATGTACCGGTTCCTTATGAGAACAATTAAATGTTTTGGAATTCTCATTCCTAACATTGCTGTCTATAATTTGCTATGTTTCATACAATCAAATGCCTTTGCATAGCCAGTAAAACAGGTAAATGTCTTTCTGGCATTCTCTGTTTTTAGCCAGGACCACCTGACATCAGCAATTATATCCCTGGTTCTGCATTCTCTTCTGAATTCAGCTTGAATTTCTGATAGTACTCTGTTGAAATACTGCTGCAACTGCTTTTGAGTAATCTTCAGCAAAATTTTACTTTTGTGTGATACTAATGATATTGTTCAATAATCTTTGCATTCAGTAGAATTACTTTTCTTGGGAATAGGCATAAATATAGATCTCTTCCAGTTGGTTGGCCTGGTAGCTATCTAAATTTCTTGGCATAGATGAGTGAGCACTTCCAATGCTGCGTCTGTTTGTTGAAACATCTGAGTTGGTATTCAGACAATTCCTGGAGCCATGATTTTCACCAACGCCTAAATAATAGCTTGGAGTCCTACCTTTGGCAACTGGGTTCCTGCATATATATTACCTCCTGAAAGTTGTTCAGTTCTTTTGGATATAGTGTCTGTATTCCTTACATTCTAGGGGTGAGAATTCAGATCATTAAAAATAATGAAATAAACTTATGATACAGAAAATAAGCAAGATTAAACAACAAAATGGAAAATACAGGCTATAGGAAATAGAAAAGTAGAGATGGAGTGAGGGTAGAGTACTAATTTGTATAGGATATCAGAGAATCTTTTCTGCTGAAGGCATTTCTGAGTGAAGACTTACAGTTAGTAAGAGAGCCAGCCATGCTATACTCAAAGAGGAACTGTTCTGGCAAGAGGGAGCATGCTTCATGTGCTGCAGGGATAGAAAGGAGGCAGACAAGAATGGAGCAGGCAAGGTACAGAATGGGACTGTGTATGTTTCGTGTCTCTAAGGGGGCAGCTTGGAGAAGAACATTGAATGTACCGTGGACTGCCAAAAGATAAAATAGATCTGTTCTAAAAGAAGTATAACCGGAGTGTTCCTTGGAAGCAAAGATGGCAAGACTGCATCTTATATGCTTTGAACATGTTGTCAAAAGGGATCAGTCCCTGGAGAAGGACATCATGCTTGGTAGAGTGGAGGGTCAGTGAAAAAGAGGAAGACCCTCTATGAGATGGATTAACACAGTGGCCGCAAGGATGGGCTTAAGTGTAAAGACTATGGTGGGCTTGACACAAGACCAGGCAGTGTTTTGTTCCATTGTGCATAGGGTCGCTATGAATCAGAACTGACTCGATGACACCTAACAACAACCACAACCACCACAACAACAAGGTAACAGGGACCACATCGCCTTGGATTTTTTAGGCTTTGGATTTTACTTAGGAATTGAGAGTTCTGAGCAGAGGGGTAACGTGATCTGAGTTATACTTGAAAAGGGTAGTTCTTGCTCCTGTATAGAGTATAGGCTTCGGAAGCTGGTAACCAAGGTAGGAAGCTAGGGAGAGGTGACTGGACCAGAAAGATAGCAGCGGAGGTGGCGAGAAAAGCCTGGATTCTTTCAGAAAGATTTGCTAATGCGTTATGAGAAAAAGGCTCAAAGATTGCCCTATGTTTGGGGCCTGAATAATGGGAAGACGGAAGATGCTGTTTACTGACTTAGGGAAGACTGGGAGTAAAGCTGTTTTTAGGGATAAAGCAAGTATTGTGCTTTTATGTGTCATGTTTGCAATACCTATTGTTCATCCCAGCAGAGAGCAGCATAGTATATAGGTTAAGAGTATAGATTATAGAATCTGACTGCAGATTATATGGAAACTAATGCCTAAGACAATTAAGTTTAAATTGCTGAGTGATCTCTCACAGCTGGTAAAGGAAACTGTGATGGACAATAGAACCTGCTTATTAACACCTCCCCTCAGATGGTGTCCAGATACATGTCCTTCCTGCCACACTTTAGTGATGGCTCTGCCTGACTGATTCAAATCCCAGCTTTGCTACTTATTTATTGTATGACCTCAGGCTACTTACAAGGTCTGACAAGTTTGTGAAATTAATTGTTCGAAGTATTCCCTGTCTCCTTGCTGTGTATCACTAAGGTCACCTTCAAAGCACTCCCCTCGGGAAGCTATGCACCAATGCCAGTGCCTAGCCCACCCTTCAAAGCAATTTTGGAACTCTTTTTGGAGTGGCCATTGAGCACGGTGGCCAGGAGACAAGTTCTCGAACTTAGTTGTATAGTTGTCTGGGGGGCAGTTTTCAGCCAGTAAACAAATAACTGTATTGGAACACTCTCCTCACTCACGTGATCTGGCCCCCAGTGACTTTTTTATTTACCTGAAGATAAAGGAAATGTTGAAAGGAAGACATTTTGATGACATTCAGGACACTGAGGGTAATAGGATGACAGCTCTGATGGCCATTCCAAAAAAAGAACTCCAAAATTGCTTTGAAGGGTGGACTAGGTGCTGGCATCGGTGCATAGCTTCCCAAGGGGAGGACTTTGAAGGCCATAGTGATATACAACAATGAGGTATGTAGCACTTTTTTTTACAAACTCTATTTGCAGTCCTTGCACTTTGCCTTTCTGGCCTCAGTTTCTTCATCTGCAAAATGGAGTTAATAATACACCATTGTAAGGATTAAATGAGTTAAGGTACATAAAGTGCTCAGGACAGTGCATGGCACAAGGTAAACATTATGTAATTGGTATGTCAAATAAAATTTTGACTGGTCAGTTGGCTGTATGAGTTTGGTTCAGGACAAAGGTCTAGGCTGTAGATGAGAATCTGGAGTCATCAGAGCATAGATGCTATTTCAAACCACAGGGCTGGATGAGATCACCTAGGGAGTAGGTGCAGAAAAAGAAGGTAAACTCAGAGGAGACTGAGTGCTGAGGTACACTGCGATTTGGAGGTGAAAAACAGAAGGGATCCAGATCTACAGGTTGCTGATGCGTTTTTAAGAACTTCACATTCCTTGTGCTCTTTTATATTACTATTGAAAATTCAGCGGAGTCACAAAGAGCAGCATTCACTTGAAAATCTGTCTCCAGCAGGCCAGCGGTAGAGGCTGTCTTGAAATAACACTTGTCATTCTAGGAAGGCTGCTGGAGTGTCAGAAATGGCCGGCCATGCATCACGCATTTCATTCCTTGTATAAGGAGGAGTGAAGCAGGGAGACGTGATTATTTTTCAAGAAAATTTAGGTGTCAAAAAGAGAGTTAGCCTTCAAGACACTCCCATTGCGGTGCTTTCCACTTATTTGTGTGCACTGCTTTGTCATGCATTGCTTGGGGAATGGTTTTCAAAAGAACTAAGAATTGAGAAAGAAAATCCATTTCTGTCCTTTCTGAGTTTTTTGAAGTGAACCATGAATTAAGTAAGGTAACATGTTTTAAACTGTAGGAATAGGGTAACATAATAAAGAGGCAGTCTAGTATACATTTTAGGAGTGAGGGCTTAGGAGTCAGTCTGGATTCAAATCCAGATTCATTGCTAACTCGCTCTGTGACCTCACAAAGTTACTTAAACTCTCTAAGTTTTATTCTCTTTGTTTCTAAAATGGGAATCATAATAGTAATATCTACCTCATGAGATTGTTGTGATGATAAAACAATGATAGCATGTAGTAAGTGCTTATTAACTTTCAGTTATTATTATTATTTTTAAATGGATGGCACAATAATAATAATAAATCTATTTTCTCTACTAGATACGGTTGCAAATTACCACGGCCATTTCTAAAAATGAAGTCTATCTTCAATGGAAAAAACATTTGACATAATTGAGGACTTTCATAATATAGTTACAGCTCTACAGCACTTTCTGGGAAGAAGCTTCAAAACTACATTGAATACTTGTAAATTTGGGGGAAATAGAATATTGCTTACCAAAGAATCTACAGTGAAACCCGTGAGTCCTGGAAAGCTATGAGACTGCCTTATCTTTTTTCTGCCTTTGACAGGTGCAGTCTTACCACTTTTCTGTCACTGTCTATTAGTAGGAAATACTTTTTTTCCTCTGCTGAGAGCTTTCTGCTTTATAGAGGTTCTGGTTTTTGCAGGTTTTAATGTACTTGAAAGGGGCCAAACTGTCTCTTGAGTTTGGGCATGATTGTTTAGAAATCTACCATGTAACTTTAGAGTCAGAAACTATGAAAACTGAGATAACCTCATTGTTATTGTCATCTTCAAAAGCCTCAGGAAGACACCTCTGGGAGTAATGATTGGAATAACTGGATTTGTGAGCTCAAAAGGAAGAAATAACAAAAACAATTATTTTTCTTGTCTGTAATCTTTTTGGAAGCAGTTCATCAGGTTCCTGAAGAACCCCTGCCTGTCTTCAGAAACCTAACCTTTTGGTTATCAGGCAAGTTCTTAACCTTTGTACCATCAAGACCCTTGTGTTTCTACATTTGTCCCTTTCATGTTCTCTTTCTGACGGAAACCTGCATTCAGCAAGTAACATTTGTCAGCTATCTGGTCATGAGAGACCCTAAGGCATTTCACTTTCCAATGAAGCCCTCAACCATTGCCCTTTATTTGCACTTGTAGTCATCTAGCTCTTAGAAGGAAACCCTGGTTGTGTAGTGGTTAAGTGCTACATCTGCTAACCAAAAGGTCATCAGTTTGAATCCACCAGGCGCTCCTTCAAATCTCTATGGAGCAGTTCTGCTCTGACCTATAGGGTCTCTATGAGTCAGAATCAACTCAGTGGCAGCGGGCTCAGCTCTTAGAAGGTCTAGATTTCACCATTCCTGTTCCTTCTCCTGAGACTTCTTTTTAAAATCACTCTGCAGTGCTTGAGCACAAGGCTTCTCAGAGTAAGATGGAGCCACCACTCAACTGTTTAGCCACATAGTTAATCTTTCTGATATATTAAAAAGAAAACACAACAAACTGAAAACCCACCTACATGATACCAGCCTGGAAAAGAGGCATCCGACGTTGGTCTTCTGCATCGAAATGTAGTTTCCCAACTTTCCTTTAAAAGAGCGTTAGCTGTTCTTTTCCCTGGAAGTCTTAAGCAGACTCTTGAAGATGAAACACAGGGCAGCACAGCTGCTCGATTTGCAGCCGTCGTGAAGCGGATGGCGTGGGGGGCCTGGAGCTGTGCCCCGTGTCTTCTTCCCACATGCTGTCTCTCCATAAACGAGTAGTTCCCAGCTTTGGCTCTGTGTTAGGGTCCCCAAGGAATTTTAAAAACTCTTGTTTCCTCATTTCTTCCTTCCATCAGTTATGTTAGACTATCTGAAAATGGGACAGAAGGCTTAGTAGAATTGAAAATTTCCCAGGTGATTACAGTGTGCAACCGCGTTTCAAATCACTGCAAGAACTAGGAAGGAAGTTTCTTTTTTATTTAGCTGCAGTCGTGAGCTTTTGTGCACCATGCAGGGCAACCTATCACCAGGGGTGATAGGAATTAATATAATTCCCTTTGCTTTACTGTCATTTCACCAACAGCAGGGTTAGAACAGAGCATGAGATTTTTAGGCCATGAAAATATTAGGAAAACTTTTTTTAAAAAAAAAATAAATAAAACAGCCCATATGATTGAAGCTAAGCAATTTACTCCTTTGTAATGTAACTCCTGAGAAGAATGTTTTTCAGAGAACTATGCTAGAGGTCGAAAGGAAAAGAAAAAGAAAAATCAGCCGTTGTTCCCAACTTTGAAAAGTTAAATGATGAGAGAAAGACCTGCAGGGAATATCCCGTTTCTCTCATTATGTCTATTCTCCATTCTAACAGGAGAGGACAAACGGAATCAATTAAGAGATTCTCTGTAGCATCGTTAACACAGAACTCCTCTTTGTCTGATTATGATTCAAGGAGATAAAAATTGCTATATTTAAAGCGGAGAATTGTAAAGTTTCCTCCCCCCTTGAAACGACCTAATGGATTCAGGTATTAAAAAACCAAATGAAAAATCAAAACACTATAAAAGCTAAGAAGGCAAAAGATGATAATGGACACGTTTGGAAAGGAAAAGTTCAAAACTGGTGCAATAAAGTTTATCATGAGGGCATGTAGAGAATGACCAGACTAAGTAAAAAGAAAGATAGCAAGCTCTGAAAGAGACTTGGGCCATTCTGATTTTTAAGGTCACTTACATTTGCATCAGATGCGTTTAATTCCTGCACATCAGACCTTATAAGAAATTCTAGTCTGTCATTTTTTGCATGTTGAGAGCAGGCAGAGAATGGAATCCCTACCCAGTGAAGTCAAGTAGCCTGTGAATGTTTATTCCCCAGCTCCATCTCACACCAGAGAGACCTAGATGTGACCACATCACACACTGAACTAAAGTGCACAGAAAGAGTTGTAGACTAGCAGTGAATGTCACTTCCATGTGGCGTCAGCCAGAAGACATAGTTTCCTAGTGTTGCTATAACAGAAGTACCACAGGCAGATAGTTTTAAAGAGAAAGAATTTATTTTTCCAATGTTAGAGGCTAGAAGTATAAATCAGGACATCCTATTTCAGAGAGTCCTTCCTTGTAGGTAGCCCTGGAGTTTCTTAAAATTCTTTGGAATTCATGTAAGTGTCTTAGTCTCTCTTTTCTTTTTATAACACACCTCTCAGAAGTGACTGTAGTTCCTAGGTCGTGCAAATGGTTAACATGCTCAGCTGCTAAGTGAAAGGTTGGAGGTTCAAGGCCACCCAGAGGTGACTTGTAAGAAAGGACTGACAATCTACTCTGGAAAACTTGACCAGTGAAAATCTTATGGAGCACAGTTCTACTCTAACATACGTGAACTAACCATGAGTAGCGGTTGACTTGAGGGCAAATGGTTTGATTTTTGGTTTTCAGAAATGACTAAGTTTAGGACTCAACTCCTCATTAGCATATGACCACATTAACATAATATATAACAGCCTTATTCTCAAACAAGGTCATATTAAGAGGCATCAAAGTTATGACTGCCACACATATTTCTGGGGGGACACAATTTAAGACATGACATTATGTTTCTTTCATATCCCCCATTTCTAGCTTTTAGATGTCACGTTGCAAAAGTTAAGTTAGGATTTGCATTCTTTAGAGTGCTTTGTGTATTTCCTGTGATTCCGACTCTTTGCGTGATGACCATAGAAATATGCCCTCAGAAAGCTAGCACAACCAGGTAGAGAAGGGATTCACTGTGTCTATAAACAGAGCCAATGACGTTAGATTTTGGGTGCAAAGGAGCAAGGGTACTTTTTAACCAAGGCCACAGTTGTAAATTATAAGGAAAGAAGAGCGGTATTCAGGTGAAAGGGGAGGGGAAGAGGAAAGGAAAGAGAACTAACAATTAATCAAGCATTTTCTGTATCTGAGGTATGGCATAAAACCCAGTTAAAAACATACAGCTACCTACTCTGTTCTAACCACAGTGAAGGAAGTTTTATCATCAAATGAAGATCAGAGGCTCAGATAGGTGAGGTGACTTTCCTAAATCTGCTCTGCTAGACAGTGGGAAGTTTCAGTTAAATACTGCTTTCTAAGGATCCAGATTCCTTGTCTTTTGCATGGTGTCACAGAACAAATACAAACCAAATGAAGCAAATAAGCAAAACAAACAAACAAACAAAAAGCAAAATACCCAAAGACACTCTATTCACCCTAATCCTTCATTATAACCCTGTTCATTGCCCAGATAGGCTACAATGTAGAGTGGCTATAACTGATCAAAACATATGAACAGATGTGTCAACCCATTCCCCACCCCCTCACCGTAGCCTGCTGTGCTGGTCCAGGCCTTCTGCACACAGAGCCTTCCACTGTGGCTGATGTATTTTTGCCTTCGCACCTCTCTGATGGTGGAAACCGTCCTCTGAGATGTTGCAGGAGTTCCCAGATACTGCTGACTCTGCCCAATCTCCCTGAATCTCAGGGCTTAGAGGTGTTCAAACTTCTGGAGGTTCAGCATTGGATAGATCCAGACTTTCAGAGTGCAAAAGTTAAGGATACAGAAGAGGAAGGCATTCCAAGGTGGCAGAAGACCTGTTCCTTAGGGCTGCTTAGATAAAATATCCTAGACTCATTTCAACTCAAGAATTTTAGAACCATCTCTGGTGTTAGGATAACTATGAGGAATATTTTACTTACATGAAAATCATGGTGCACATGACTGCTTATTGAAGCTTTCTAGGATGGTGCAGGACTAGGCAGTGTTTCACTTTGTTGTACATAGGGCTGCCGTCTGAGGCTGAGCCCTCCAGATAAACAAAATCAGTAAAGTGTAGGTCTATAGACAGAGCTTTATGTCAAAGAAATGGATCATACAGTTGTAGAGACTGATATGTCCCCAAGTCTGTAGATCAGGATAGAGGCTTCTCCTGATTCACATAGTTGCTGGGGCTGGTGAACCCAAGATCAGCAGTTCAGATAGCAGGAGTCTTGCTCTCAGGCTGTGAAGATCAATGAATTCCAAGACTGCGCTACTAGCTGAAGTCACAAGAACCAGAAATCAGATGAACAGGAGGCAGAGCAGTATTCAGAGCAGACAAAAGCCGGAATGTCTGCTTATATTCTGATGTAGGCCACACGCCCATGGAAACTCCCTTTAAGCTGATAGGCTACTCATAGCAAATTGCATCACATGGGTGATCACAACACTGAGAATCATGGCCCAGCCACACTGACACACAGTCTTAATCACCACAGTCACTGTGAGTCGGAACTGACTTGACAGCACCTGACCACCACAACAAAGGTTTTATACATATGTAGCTCATTTTACCATGTCTGTCCTAAAATAGAATCGTATCTCCATTTTTCAGTGAAGAAATGAATACTCAGAGAAGTTTGGTAGCTTGCCCCAAAATCACAGTCAGTAAGCTGTAGAACAGGAATTCTCATCCAAATCTGTTTCCAGGATCAGTATTGTGTGACACTGCCATTCTAATTACGAGTAAACTCTGTATGTGTGGGCTAAGCTGGCAACTTACTAATCACTTAATGCTGTATTGTTTTTTATTTTTGTTTATTGTCTTTATTTAACTGAAATAAGATCATACTGCTGGGCACACCGTCTTGGTTTTCAACGTAATTATCTTGAAGATCTTTCTCGGTTCTATTTCACATTTTAATAATTGTGTAACTTTCCATTATATGGATGCATTTAACAGTCCCTATGCTGATGGATGTCTAAGTGCTATCCAATTTTTTTATTATAAACAATATTTCAGTGGGCCTTCCTGCACATGGTTTGCCGGCATATCTCTAGAGTGAATTTCTAGCAGTACCATTGCTGAGTCAAATAAAGCACTCACAATGCTGACAGACTTTGCCTAATTCTACTTCCCCTCAAAAGCCTTTAAATGTTCATAGGAGTAGTGTATGAAGGCATTGATTTCTCTCTTACCTTGTAAACACTGGGCATCACCAAACTGATCTGAGAGGTTAGTATATATATATATATATATATGTATATGAATATATATATGGAGTCTTTTTAAAATTATTGATATAAAATTCACATACAATAAAATCCCCCCTTTTAAGGTGTATGTGCAGTTCACTGCTTTTTTGGTGTGTCCATATTGCTGTACAGCCACCATTACTGTCTATTGCGGCTACAATATTATATAATTTGAGGGACAATATAGGTTCAGCCACTTCCAAACTCCTCTCATCAGCTTCAGAAAACTCCAAACCAAATTTTTTGCTGTTAAGGTGATTTCAACTCGTGGCAGCCCCATGTTTGGAGTAGAATTACCCTGTAAGGTTTTCTTGACTGTAATTTTTACATAACCAGATAGCCAGGCTGTTCTTCTACAGCATTGCGGATGGTTTCAAACTGCCAACCTTAAGATTCACAGTCACTTGAAAACCATTTGCAACATGGAGGCACCCTCTCACTAGCTTGCCCCCGTTGACTATCCTGCCTTTTGAGTCACTGAAAGATAACAACAAAGCTATGAAGTATGTGCAAAAATGGTCATTCTCTGTTAGATGAGGTTCACTGACATCATTGTCCCTGAGATGGTCAGACATCATACAAATGTCAAGATAGTGTATCTAAGTCTTGAATACTCCAAGAGGTAGCAAAGTGAGATGGAAAAATAGTAGATAAATCTTGCAGTCAAAAAACCTAGTCTCAAATCATGAAGAGCTTCAGCTCCAAATCAAAAGTTTGGTGGCTGGAATCCGCCAGCCACTCCTTGGAAACCCATGGAGTAGTTCTCTTCTGTTCTCTAGGTCACTGTGAGTCGGAATTGATTCCACAGCAGTGTGTTACCATTTGGTTTTGCAGTCTTAATTAAATTGCATGACTTTTGTAGCTTCATAGTCTTTATTGGTAAAATGTGTGAAATAACCATGGCCATGCAGAGTTGTTTGGAAGATGAAATGTACATGGAGTTGCCTCTGGCAGTGCCTGGCAGAGCAGGAATGCACCATTAGTGTTCGTTGGAACCGAAGATCTCGATCTGGTGAGAAAATAGGCCACAGTGGGTAGACTGAGAACAGAGGAGGCTTTGGGAATGAGGGCAGACTGAGTAGTCACTTTAAGTGGGATGCGAGCGCTGGGATGTGGTCTGTCTTGTTTACTGCTGAATCATACAGGGCCAGGTGGAGAATCACACCCGTAGGGCTCTGCGGAAACATTTGCCTATTTTTTTTTGTTTGTTTGTTTCTTAAACCTCCACATAGGAAGGTTCCACAGTTTCCCTTAGCCATCATTTAAGCTGCTGGTAAGTACAGAGTTTATGGCCTGCTTACGAGAAGCTCCTCAACTTCTTGCTTGCAGCTGGAAACCATTTCCTCTTCCTCAGTTCTCAGTGCAGTATTTTAGTTGTTGTTAGAGTTGAAAGGTGAGCTTCCCCTGGCTTAGTTCTTGTTAATTTGTAGTCCTTTTAATAATTAATATCAGATCTCACTCCAGCCAAGCTGACAGACAGGCTCCCATGCTTTTTAATTGGCACCTTTTGCTTTTTAATTGGCACCTTTTGAGCAGCAAATCGCACAGCGCAAATGAGTTAAATACTAGACTCTGGCTGACATTTCCTTGTTGAGGACGTTCAGCAAGCTAAGCTTCAGAAATATTCCAGGAAAAACTGTAGGATCAGCTCTGATTTAAGGGACAGCAGTGTTCCCACATTTTTCCCCCCCTCGGTGTTCTTTAAGGTTGCACCTTTGCAGGGGTGAAATGTTGGCTAGGGCAGGGGACGGTGATTCTGGGTGAAAAGACAGAAGTTTATTATTTGATTTGTAAATAGTCAAGGTTGTGCATTTATAACAGGTCTAACATAGTCCCCTCGGAGCTAGAGCAAACGATGATAAAATTAAAGTCTACAAGGTTCAGCCAAATGTTTATTTAACATTAAATCTGAGTACCTAGGCCAGTCACGCCACCTCATAGAAGCAACGTGTCAAGTGGAGATTGAGTGCGTTGTGGGAAATTCTGACAGTCATTTGTCAACAGTATGATGCTGCAGTTATAACTAAGAAGAATGTAAAGTATTAAGAGCAGAGAAAAAAAGGTCTGAAAGCAGTGTATGTGTATGTGTGAGTATAGCTGTTACACCTAAGTTTCTTCAACTGCCCGCTGAGAGAGAACTAGGTAGCTTCTGAGAAGATGGTCCAAGTTCAAAGTTGAGTACATATTTGAAATAATTTGTTGGAAAATCTGCTTAAATATAACCTGACTTTCAATATTTTAAAATTGCCTTTTAGTTGATTATCCTGGCAAACTAGGCTTTTCAAGATAAAAGGAAGTAGATTTTCATGTGGTCTCAATTAAAGTAAAATTCATGCAAACACTTAGGCTAACAATTTATGATTCACATCGAGCCTCTTGCATACAAAATATTCTAGTGAATAAATATATTTGATCAGTGAGACTGTGTATTACACAATATAGAAATTGATTGCTGTGATAATTGCCTATACATTGTTGAAAGGAATGTGCTGCATCTGCCCTTCTTCCCTCTCAAAAAAGAGATTTAATGATACTTTCACTTTAAAAGAGAATACCGATAGCCGTATATTGGAAACATTAGAAACAGAAAGTCCTGTAGTCCTTGTGAACTAGGAAAAATCTACTTTCATATTCATGTATATGCAAATATATATTCTTCTTGAAAGTGATTCTTAGCATCTGTCTTTGAGTTTTGCCATGGTAATAAATAAGCCTGAAATTTCAGTGGCTCACATTACATGTCAGCTGCAGGTTCGTGAATATCATACCAGGAATCTCAGCTGGAGGAGCAGTCCCTGTTTGGAATATGCTATGTTTTGGCTGAGGGAAATGATGAGAGAGCTGATAGAAACTCCTGGTGCCTATTAAGCTTCTGCCAACTTTCTGGATAGTAGCTGAGCAGGAAGACATTTGTGCCACTCAGGGACTCCAGGCAGCACCCATCATAGTCTTTTTTTCTCTCATTTCAGCTCCTGCTTGTTGACCGTCACTGTTTGGGGCTGCTCAAAGGAGCTTCACTCCTGCTTCTTGGTCGGTGTCTGGCTGCTGGGTCCCAGTGTTCCCACAACTTACTATGCCTCAGGGCACCAGATCAGGCTGGGTTCTAGAGAGAGTCAAGGGGACTGTCATCTTCTAGCTCTTTGTGATTGTAGCTGTGCCACCACCAGCTCTATAGAAGACTGAAATTGAACATGACCTGTCATGAGAACTATATTCAAGCTTCTGACCTTCCCCTTTCTGATTGCAGTGGCTTAAAATTTGTCCCAGGGACCTTAGGTTCAAATGTCTGCAGTGAAGCTATTGAGAATAAAATCCAGCTGGACTTTTTGCGTGGACATGCATGCTATGATATTCTCATTCTGCCTGTGTTCCGGCAGCTAGCATGATAATATATTACTTGTTTCTTTTGTTGTATACACGTTTTGAAAGTGTTTGCTTTTCCCATGCTGTCTTTTATGTCCAGGAGTTCAAAGATATTGATGTGTCTTTCTGGAATGTTCTATTCCACTCCCCATCTTATAGTGGACTTTTGTTGGTTCCGTGGTATTTATTCTATTTGTTCCTCCAGCAGTGTGGTAGGAAATTGACCTAAGGTTCATCCAATCTGTACTGCCAGAGATTGCTTCATATGGCACAATTCTAGGCAATGGGATCTGGGAACACACTGCTGGAAGCTGCTGGGAGAAAAAAAAAATCTATCTTGCTTTTAAGGAAGAATGACAAGAAGTTGTCATTTCTCTCTTTGCAGTTCAAACAAGCAAGCACATAGCAGTCAGTGGTAACCATCAGCATCCTACAGCCACATGGGGGAGCCAGAGATAGGATGAAGGCAACTTGGGGGTTAGTGAACAGAGGCAGGGCAAGAACCCGGGTTCTCAATGAGGTCACTTAACCTGTAGCTCGGTCTGCTTTGAGCCCGACCTGACTTCCAGGTTTCCCTGGTTAGCTGACAAGTGTCCTCATCGTTCACACTGGTTCATTTTTCGATTCCATATAGCTGAAGGCGTTCTGATTGATGTGCCCCTCCCCCGTGACTGCTCTGACTCCTCCTGCCTGCACTTTAGGATTGAGTTTGAGAGTCATTCGTTTTCTCCACATTGTCCTTGTCCAGGTTAGGTGCTCGGGACTTCTCCTGTTCCGGTCTTTACAGCACTTTGTCACTGTTTATGTAACTGTCTGCTTCAACTGCTAGCGTGTCACTCAAAAAGGGCAGTGACTCTGTCTGTCTTGTCGGCTAGTGTGCTCTGTCACAACTGTAACCACGAAGCAGATATTTATTCTCGGTGTGCTGAAAGCGCGGCCTCCAAAGCCTTTTTTATGATGGACCAGTATTGCCATCACTGTCCAGTTTCCTCATCTAGTCTGCCATGTCCATATTAAATCTTTGTGGTATAATAGTGTTTAAGTGCTACAGCTGCTAACCAAAAGGTTGGCAGTTCAGATCTGCTGGGCACTTCTTGGAAGCTCTATGGGGCAGTTCTACTCAGTTCTATAGGGTCACTGTGAGTTGGAGCTGACTCCACGGTGGTGGGTTTGGGATATTCTAAGGCATCAACCTCACCCTCCGTTCCATCCACTCAGCCTGTCCTTCATGGTTTCCAGCTACTGATGCTGTAGCTTCCCTGTGACGTCTGATCACCTTAGTGCCCCATGTACAGCTGCTAGCTCCCATGCTTCCTTGTCTTGTGTCAGCCTGCAGCTGTTTCCTTTCCTCGCCCCTCATAAAAGGGCCGAGAAAACTGTCTAGTTTCTTGCTTCTGAGGTTTGGCTCTAGCTGCAAACCTAACAAATGCACAGAAACACTAATGGAATCCAAAGGTTCAGATTCCAGGGGCTGAGGAATTCTCTGAATATTTTAGCATGTGTTTCATCAGTACCAGATAACAAAGTTGAAGATGTATTTAAAAAGCAAAACTAAATAAAATAAAAACGAGACTAAAGTTGTCCTGAATTGTTCTCTTACACGTGGAAATGAAAAGGTAGCTGTGCTGTGACAGACTGTCAGACAGGCTGTGGTGATACAAATGGTGTGAAGAACTGCTTTCTGTTTTTCTTGAGCTCACTGTCGAACAATCATAATAGGGTCATCAGAAAGCTATTGTGAGAACAAACATACTCTGAATTCCACTTCTGCACTTCCCTTTCAGGAAAATCATGTGAAAATAGTTGTACAAGTTCTGCAGAACATGGATTCCAAGTAATAAACAACTTCCAGAAGTTTAGTTTCAGGAGCAAAATGAGGGGGCTTTTATAATGTTTATTTAAGTCAATAATAATTCTTCCATTTTCTCAGTGGCTTCTATGTATCAAAAGCAAGGCTTAACTTACAATCTCAGATTTAGGTTTTTATTATTTAACTTTTCATTAGGTGATTGAAAAAGCATACACAAAAGCAGAAAGAATCTTACACTGAATTTCCACGTGTCTACTACTCAGCTTCAACAATTAGCAATTTATGGTCAATCTTCCTTTGTTGCTCTTGCTCTCCTACTCTATTGCTGATGGTCTTACACTTAATTTTCACACAGCGTTCTCTTTCGAATGGGGAAACTAGGCTTCAAGATGTGGAATGATTGTATGAGATGCAGGCTTGTAAAAGGCAGGATTTAAGTTAAGGTTCCCACCAGAATTCCTGCCTGCTTCTCAACCCAGGTACTAGCACAACTCATGTCAGTCCATGGACCAACTTACCAATGGCTTGATCGAATCAGTAAATCAATGGACAAGTGTTTGTTAAACTAGTAACAAGTGTTTTGTTAAACTAAAATAAAGGAACATTAAAAAAAGTTAATTCCTTGCTGTGGCAATATATTTTTTAACCACTTTACTGAGATGTAATTTAATAGCACAAAATTCATCCATTCTCAGTGTATAATTCAATGAATTTTAATATATTTACAGAAGTGTACAGCCATAGATGGTAGTAATTTTTGACTATTTAAAGCTGCTTTATCTCTAGTGCCTAAATATAATGCCTGGAATATCATGTGTTCAATAAATTATATTGAATAAATGAAAAGAAAATAAGATTTATATCTGCAAGGAGCTTATTATGTAGTTGGTTAGACAAGACATATACACATAAACAGAAAATAAGACAGTTTACAATTACGTGCCAAATTTATTCATTCAAAAAGCACTTATTGAATGCTTATTTTTTGACAAATGGAATTGCCTTTAAAAGCTTCATTCTCATTACAAGATAGTGTATTTTGTTATTAATGAATGTACTCAGTTTCTTAGTATCTATATAAGAGACATCGGTACTGTTTGACTTTATAAAAACATACCATTTTGGAGAAGAATCAAAAAATTAAAAAAAAAAAAACCACTGCTGTCGAGTTGGGTCTGACTCATAGTGACCCTAGAGACTCTAGAGGGCAGAGTAGAACGGCCCCATAGAGTTTCCAAGGAGCATCTGGCAATTTGAACTGCCTAACTTTTTTGTTAGCAGACATAGTGCTCAACCGGCTATGCTACCAGGGTTTCTAAATCAAAGAATATAGGGTACATAATTATAGTACACTGTCTTGAATCTTTATTCTAAAGTAAGTAAAGCTATTGAGATACTATTTGCATCAAAAAACGTTTTTCTATACTTTGGATCAACGTGGGGCAATGCTTCTAGCAATAGTAGTCATAATTTGAAATGTAGGGTGATGAAACATAAATTCTCAGTCATCCCCAGAGCCAGGGTTTTCAAATTATTGGTTTAAGTCAATAACAATTCTTATCTTTTGTCCAATGGTGTATATGTATGAAGCAAGGCTTAATTTACAGTATCATATATAAGTTTTAAAGGAAATAATGTAGAAATTTTTTTTTTGGCAAATAAATCTGGCAGAATTTGTTGAACTTCAAGAGTCAAGACAGTATGTTTCAAACAGTGTGATAATAACTTTAAGGACGCTAAGCTCAAGTTGGAAAACCTGGTGGTGTAGTGGCTAAGTGCTACATTTGCTAACCCGAAGGTTGACAGTTCAAATCCACAAGATGCTCCTTGGAAACTCTATGGAGCAGTTCTACTATGTCTTACAGGGTCGCTATGAGTCAGAATTGACTCAACTGCACTGGGTTTTTTGGGGTAAGCTCACATTAAAGTTAATTCTTTAAAATCACCTGAATTAGTGAAAGAGGGCAAAATACAGCTTAAATGTAATGACCCCTAACATCTGAAAAAGTCTGACCATCAACAGTCTGGAAGTGTCATGGAGGCTTTATAAATAAATGTGTATTAGACTCTTTTTTTGTGGAGTCAAAGTTTGCCATACACTTCATCTAAAAGCATCAGATAAACAAACAAAAAGAACTTTTCCATTTTAAATAGTTCAAAGTTCACTTAGATTAGACTTTGGGTGATGGTTTGGCCCCATGCCTACTGCTTCCCTGAAAAAATAAAGTAGACCCACATTCTCTGTCTAACTACAACCCTAGACCTCTCGGAATAGCCTCGTAATGATCAAAATTGTTCCTTCTGGACCTTCTAAATGGTTTTACTATAGAAACTATCACAACTAACAACTTCAGATCTCCTTTTTCCAAAAAAATACTAAGCATCTTTGTGCACTGTCTGTTTCCATCTGAGTACATTAGTTGTGAGTTGTCCAGGACCATATCCAAACTTGTTTCAGTTTTAGCATAAAACTCTGTCAGTAGCATAAAGCAAAGAAACAAGCTTTCCCTTGGTTGAAGGACTAACTCGATCTACTTATTGGATTAGATACTCTGAGGTGCCACGGCGGCGGTATGATAAGGAAACAGTGCTGTTGTTGATTGAATATCTAGGTTTCTGGATTACTGGTCATGGGACCAATGCTATCAGCCAAGAGAAATCAGGTCTCTAAGAAAGTTTTAGATGACACATTTTGATATTACCAGACTATGAACACCCAGTATTGACAACTAGTTACCTAGTTATTGTGTGAAGCATTGTAGTCATTGATGTAACTTTGAGGACTGGCCATTGTTTCATCCATCCCTCAAGCATCCCTACATGTCTGAGATAAAGCAATGACTTGGAGTCAGACAGATCTGGATTTGAAATTTAGATCCACAGCTTGCTAGCTTGGGCTTTTAGGGATGTTTCTCAACTGTGTTTAACAGGAATGCTACTAGTACCTCCAGCAGGGCTGCTGAATGCAAATTAGTGAGATGAGCGTAGGACCTGACATGTAGCAAACACCTACCGATGAGGGCTGTGATGGTATCACTATTACTTTAGTGTCCTTACAAAGATCAGTGATACAGTGGGATCCTTATTGACCCAGTCGGCATCCCAGGTGACATTAATGAATTTAATTCAATTCAGTCTTTTGTTAACTCATGATAAAGATCTTGACAAGTGAGTGAGACCAAACTTCTGATTTGAAAGAATTCAAAATTCTGTGTGGCAGACTAACATGCCTGTATTTAACTATAATCATAACATAACTTAAAGAGAGAAAAAAAGACACTGACACTGAGTCTGTTCTAACTCATAGCAATGCTATCGGACAGAGCAGAACTGCCCCTCAGGGTTTCCAAGAGGGCCCTGGGGGATTTGAACTACTGACATTTTCATTAGCAACTGAAATCTTAACCAGTGTGCCACCAAGGCTTCATAATACAACTGGGTGATTGATTGTTGCTAGTCACATGTGGTCAGTAGATCAGCACTGTCATCATTGTCACCAGGGAGGTTGTGAGAAATGAAGAATTTCAGATTCCACTCCAAGCCTACTGACAAAGTTAAATTTTACCAGAATCCTGTGTTCAAGAAATTCCCCCAAACTTTTATGTTCTGGCAAATGGCAGGGCTTATTGCAAGGAACTGATCAAGACTTAGTAATGAGTTTCCCCTTCCTTATCACTGTTTCCCTTTCCCACAAGGGAAAGGTTCCTAGGATCCAGGTACCTTTCATAAAAAGAAAAACATTATTCATAGCATAGTAACCCTAATTACAACTTCAGTTCATCGCTCACCAAGCTCTCCCTTAACTTTCCCTGGCAAGCCCACAGTCAAATGTCTCAGTGGAGTGGGATGCTGACACAGTTTCGGTGGCTCTCTCCCCTCTGTAAGTGTCCCCCTTCCCTCATTACAGTGCTTCTTTAATTTATTCTTTGCCCTCCCTTGCAATTTCCTTTTGAATAGAAGTCACTCTTGCCATCTTTTAAGATTGTCTATTGCAAGTTTTGTCTTCAACACTATGAAATCAGAATCTGCATTTTCACAAGATTTTTATTTGGTTCTAGGCACACAGAAGTTTGAGGAACACTGATCTAAAGTGTTATGAAGTTCTGTGGTCGTAATTAGCATGGATGGGAAGATTACAGAAACCATTACTGATGAGGCTTAGTTCATATTGGGTCTTGAAGGATAATCAGTACAGGCACTCTTTGTGTGATGAACTTCTGACTTAAGGACAACTTGCACCTGCCCATTAATGTTATGTACAATTACCCTTACTTTGAAATGATTGGATCACCCCCTACTCGCAAAGAACTCTTTATCACAATCACCTTGACTTGCTACACATGCAGCTTTTAAATCGCTGAAAAGTCCCTGAGTCTTTCCACATACTAAATTAAGGCTAAATAAGGACCATACACACCAGCTCCAACTTACAAATTTGACTTCAAGGCAGTTAGGAACAGATCTTGTTTGTAATGTGGGCACTGCTTGTATTTCAAGGTGCACAAAAAGTGCCTTCCAAGCTGAGCAAATAGAAACAATAAAGCCATAGAAGTAGGGATTTTGTTTCTCCCTAAATATCGTGTAATATTTGGGAAGAGACTGGAAAAGACCATTAATAGTTCACAACTGGATGACAGAGGACACAGAATGAAGCGGTAGACGATGACGTGGAGAAGTTTGTGAGGCAACATGTGTTGGCAGACCTTTAGTCCCAGCTTCAGGAGTATGGACTCCTGTGTAAACTGAGGGACACACAAATGTTTGGGGGCACAGACATGACCATTTCCTGAGCTGTCTTGTGAGGAGATACATGGGAGACTGATTGGAGTCTGGAGGACAGGCAGGACAGGCTGCCTAGGCTGCTGTTGTAAGAGTCCAAAGAGTGGCATACATTTAAAATACAAGGGCTAAAACGAAAGAAAAACGCAGAATTAACAAATGCTCATGAGGTAGAATCTCTGAGAGTGTGAGGCTGGTACTGGCAACTGAGTCTAGAATACTTTAGGTTTATAGCGGAGATGATGGGTTAGATGACCAAGTGAGCAACTGAGGCTGGCTCACAGGAAAAGGGGGAGGATTAGAAGGAAGACAACTAGTCTAGTTTTCAACATGTTAGATCTGAGGCATCCAAGTGCTGTCCTTCAGAGATGCACAAAAAGGCAGTTTGGTCTGAGGAAAGGTCAAGGCAGAGATGTGAATTTTGGAGGCATTTCCATGTAGATTGAGGTGCAATCAGGAGGATGGAGGAAGTCAATCAAACTGTGAATGGAGAAGGAGGAAGAGAAGAAGCCAGGTATAAAGCCATGGAGAGCACCTAAGGACAAGTGAAAAACGGAGAAGCTAATATTTAGGACAGTCTTTCTCATCACCTGCTCCAACTCTACAACGACCCTTTAAAGACTCATTTTTCTCTTTAGATTGCCCTAGATATCAATGGTAAACAGCTTCAAAACTTCCAGGGCATTGCCCCAGGCTCTAACCCTTGCTAGAGACAGTATAAGCCGGAGCCAGTCCAACCAGAACACGCAGAGGTGAAGTTTGCAGCACAGACAAAATAGCCATAATAGCTGTCTGTAACTTTCTGTGACAGGAAATCACTTCTTTTTTTTCAACAACAATAAACTACCAAGAATCTCCAAAACCAGTTGCTGTTGAATAACCTCCAACTCACGGTGACCCACTGTATACCCAGAATCTTGGTATTGATAATTTATTAACTTTTTTGCTTTTTGTGTGTATATGTGGTTGTGTGTAGATTCTCACACCCTATCCTATTTCCTGCAAACTAAAGCATGTAAGAAACTTGTGTTTTTAAAGTGCTTTTGTGTTCACATGATAGTTTCCCACTAATTATCTCCTTTATTTCTCCAAATAACTCTGTGAGGGACACCTTGTTTATATTCTCATAAGGCAACTGGGGCTAAGATGATTTTTGCAAGGTGTCATAGTTGCTTAGAGTGTGGTCCAACCTGTGTTGATTACTCTGGGCTCTTGCAGTTAAACTGCTAATAGATCACCCACATACGCAAGCTTAGTTAGCAGGTTTATTTCCTTCAGATCAAATGGAATGGTGTAGCCGTTTGGTCTGTTAGAACTAAGAAAAAAAAAAAGATTGTACTTCTCCCCTGGTTGGGAAGCAGGACTACACGTCTTCATTTAGATGCTGCCAGTGCTGTTAACTGCTGTCTTTGGCAGTCTCCGTTGATTAGCATATGACAACCTTGGAAGTAAGCGGTAGTTCACATACAGTTATCCTTATCCCCAAACTGTGCAATAGTAAAAAAAAAAATAAGTAAAAATTTTGCTTAGTCAGAATTTCAGGGCAAGGCTTGCATCTTATTGGAAGTAATGATTTTGTTGACTGTGTCCAGAAGCACTCTGAAGCCTCAGGTGTCTGAAGAACAATTGGATGGCATCCGGATACCTTTGGTGACACCAAGAATGTTCACATCCAGGGTAGTTTGGGCAAAAAATATTAAGAAAAGAAGAAGTGATACTTTAAGAGATTATTCTGAAGCATATTATTATCCACCCCCCCCCTTTTTTACTCAAATATGTTTCACATCTTACTTTTTGGTGATTGTACAAAAAGAAGTTACTATGTACAAAGCTGTATCTGTCTGTTAGTGCCCCCCACCTCACACACCTTACAGGAAGGTATATAACTTTATGTAAAATCTCAATGTAAATTTTTGTTGTTGTTTAACAAAGTGTTCTGTAAGTTTTAAACTTGCTATGAGGCCTCAAGGGACCGAAGGAAAAGCACAGGCTCTGACCAAATGCGATTTAATCCAGGCATTGGTATGTGCCGGTTGTGTCGCCTGTTCACTTAACTTTTCTCACATATAATGTAGAACTTGGTAAAATGCATCTCTGATTGCTATAACAAACCAATCAGATAATAAGCACCATTTACTGAGCATCTTCTTTATGTCAACTGCTGTAACAAAAAAACTAAACACATTGCTCTCAAGTTGGTTCTGATTCACAGTAACCCAACAGGACAGAGTAGAACTGCCCCATAAGATTTCTAAGAAGTAGCTGATGGATTTGAACTGCTAACCTTTTGTTTAGCAGCCAGTCTCTTAACCACTGTGCCACCAGGGCTCAGCTTTCATTTAGCCCTCAAGACATCAACATTAGGCAGCTATTATCATCCCTGTATTTCAGATGAAGAAATCAAGGCCATAAAGTTGATAAATGGTGAAATGTCATTAACATCCAGCCTCAGATACAGAAGTTTGTGTTCTTTCTTCTAAGATCCATGCCCTCCAGATGACATGGTTAGAGTGGAAAGTACCATAACAGGATGGAAATAGGCACTGAAGGAATTACATATATTTTTTTCCCACAGTAAGGAAGCCAAGGGTAAAATAATGCATGATGACCACTTGCGAAAAAAATTATGGCATGTGCATAATTTATCTATGCAGTTCTCTGACACTGGTTTAGAAGTAAATTGTAGGTATCTGAGATGAACCCACTACTTTGTAAAAAATTATATGAAGCTCAACCCATCATTAAAAATATTTTTTTATATTATTTGTAAAAAATATTTTATCAATGCATCATTTGCATCAAGATTTGCTTGAGACAACACGATCAAAGGATGACAGTGTCTGTCAGGGACCTGTATGACCTGCCATACAGAGTGTACGAGGAAAAGGAGCAGGGCTGCATAAGAGGCAACTAAGCCCTTAAGCAGCTATAGTTTAGTGATGGGAGTAAAACAGAACTGAGCAAACACATTTGAAGTAATCATATGGTTCAAGTGTTAGTTTCCATATTTTGTAAGACAAGAATACATCCCCCTTCATGGGAAAGTCCACATTACTATCATAATAAAAACCCAAACTGTCATTGTTAAGTCAATTCCAACTCATGGTGACCCCAAATTCATGGTGACCCCAAGTGTTGCAGAATAGACCTATGCTCCATAGGGTTTTTTTGTTTTGTTTTGTTTGGCTCTATTCCCATGGAAGCAGATGGCCAAGTCTTTCTTCACGGCACCACTAACCTGAACCCAAATCCACTGCTGTTGAGTCAATTCTGACTCATAGCAACCCTATAGAACAAAGTAGAACTGTTCCATAGAATTTCAAAGGAGCACCTGGGGGATTTGAACTGCTGACTTTTTGGTTACCAGATATAGCATTTAACCACTACACAAGGTAGGTTCAAACTGCAAAACTGTAAGTTAGTAGTTGAGTGCAGATACCTGGCATATGTTATTACATGTAATTATCACAGTAATTCTCTAAAGTAGGTATCATTGTCTCTGAATGTAGTTTCAGAGAGATTGAGTAACTCATCTAAGATCACACAGTAAGGAAGCAAGTGATAGGACCAGAATGCAAGTAACCAGACTCCTGAGTCCGCCCTGATAACCATTATTCCTGCTGTCTTGCTCAAGATTGCATTGTACTGGCTGGAACCAGAATCAGCAGCATTCATGTTTTCTAACTTCCTTTCCAGGGCTTGTCTCTCTCTCTCTCTCTCTCTCTCTCTCTCTCTCTCTCTCTCTCTCTCTCTCTCTCTCTCTCTCCTTTATTTTTATCTGATTTTTATATAAGTAAACTGAAACTTGAAGTTAGTATTAATTTAGATTCCAGATAAGCAATTCTTTCAAAGCTTCCTCTCACAGGTCTAAAAAATGGCATGTTGCTGTCCAGTCCATTCTGACTCCTAGTGACCCTGAAGGACGCAGAAGAGCTGCCTCACAGGGTTTCCAAGGAGCAGCTGGAAGATTCAAACCGCTGACCTTTTGCTTAGCAGCCCAGCTTTTAAACACTGCACCAAGTCCGCTGCTTCTAAAGATTCCCTCTGCATGTCTTTTGACAGCACAAAGGACTTCTCTTTCTAACTCCAAGCATCACTGGACTTCCAGAGTGATTACCTTGACAAAGGCAAGCTCAGGTGACTTTATGACTAATAGGACCGTGACAGAGATGCCTGAGGGTAACTGGACATACTTCAGTAAGTGAAAAAAAAAAAGAGAGAATACCAGGAGTACAGGTAAAACAAACACCTTCACAGAGACCTGTCCAGAGGACTAATGAACTAGCTTAATTCTTCTCAGTGTACTTTTATCATTAAGGTTGCAACAGCTGAAGCAAAGATACTGGAAAACACTGCTTGCCTCAAACCGCCAACATTAAAATCATTCCTGTAGCCCTGAGTTGGATCCGACTTGGCAGCACTTAGCTTTGGCATAACCAAACTCAGTTTGGTGTTTCACTGATTACCCAAAGGAAGAGAGTGCTGAACAGCCAGTCATGGGAAGTATGCATGTATAAACCACACACACACACACACACACACACACACACACACACGCACACACACACTCTTACTGTTTGTTTTAAATACAAGCCCTGACAATTAAGCTCACACACTCATCCTAGAAAAGTGCTATATACTTTACTGCTGAATATCACTATGGTCACCTTTGAAGTACTCCCCTTGAGAAGCTATGCACTGACACTGATGCCTAGTCCACCCTTCAAAGCAATTTTGGAACTCTTTTTCTACAAAGGCCATCAGAGCTCTCATCGTATTACCCTTGATGTCCTGAATGTCATCGGAATGTCTTCCTTTCAATATTTCCTTCATCTTTGGGTAAAGAAAAAAGACAGGTGAGTAGGGAGGGTATTCCAATAGTTATTTGTTTACTGGCTAAAAACTCTCTCACAGACAGTGCCATGTGAGCTGGTGCACCGTTGTGATGCAGGAGCCATGAACTTTTGCTAAGCAGTTCAGATTGTTTCATCTAACTTTTTCACACAGCCTTTTTAACACTTCCAAACAGTAAATTTGGTTAACTGTTTGTCGTATAAATTCGTAAGGAACAATCCCCCTGTTATCATAAAAAAGGTTAGCAACATCATTTTGACTCTTGATTTGGACTGGTGGAACATTTCTCATCACGGAGAATTGCCTGATTTCCACTGTGCACTTTGATGCTGTATTTCAAGGTTGTATTGGTACACTATGTTTCATCACCAGTGATAACATGGCCCCAAGCATCATCTTGCCTCACTAAAATGTCTTGGCAAACTTTGACTCTCCTTTGCTTCTGTTCATGGGTAAGCTCCTTCAGGACCTCTTTTGCACACGCCTGTCTCACGTCAAGATTTTCAGTTAATATTTTCCTGACTCTCTGATGACGTTTACTTGGTCTGCTATGCTTCTCACAGTCAGCTGATGACTTTGACACACAATTTGACGAATTTTTGCAATGGTTTCATCAGTTCTGCTTGTTACTGGCTGCCCTGACCTCTCTTCATCAGTGATGCTTTGTATCCCCTCAGAAAAAACATTTAATCCATTTGTACTCTCCTGTTTTCTTCACGGACATTATCCCCATAAACTCAGACTAATATGTCCCTGATTTCACTTCCACTCTTCCCAAGTTTAACAAGAAATTTACTGTTTGTTCATTGCCCTAATTGAAGCACCAACATTCTCGTGACAGCACAAAAAACATGCAACAACAATAATGAGTGTCACTGAGCAAGACACTGTCACACATCAACATGAACACAGTTGTGAGGCACCGATATAGCAAGATTATGAAACTGCACTGAGTTGTTTGTACAATGTTGCCAGTGTAAGCACACAGTGGCAAGTCTGCCAACTCAATTGTAGTCCTTGTACACTCACTTCTCACTTGTTGACATGGTGAAGTTCCAAAGATCAGGTTGTTATATGAAAATTGGCATTATTAAAAATTAGGGTAACCTAGGCCTTACCAAGACTATGTCTGAGAGTTTACTTTAGCTTACCATACTCAGTGTGCAATGGATGGTAATTACATCAGATTACAAAATGTAAGATGACAATATCAGATTACAAAATGTAAGCTGACAACATCAAATCACAAAATGGAGAATGACTACATCATTACACAACAGCCAAGCCACTGACTGTCATGGTCCATCTAAGTAGACACATAACCTTAGCTAATGTTACCCTCCCCCGCACAATGGCATTCATTACTGCCTGATGTATATTGTTAATGTGCAAAATAGTCAGATAGTATATGTTTTTACTGTTGTAAATGCAAAATGTTGACTAATGAGACACTCGGTAAACGATGAATAGATGTATGTATTTTTAATATGCTTTTCTGTTTTATAACTCTTTACGTAAAATATGCATTGCAAATACATACACACAAAAATCTACACACACACATAATTATACAGGCATGGAATGGAAGGAATATTAGAAATTAGACTGTTTCTCTCATTTTCCTCATGAACAAACTAGATCCCAGGTTGGATAACTAATTCATTAAGGTCACAGAGGTACATGTAGATACTGCTAGAATTACGTGAAGTTTCTTACATGTTCCCTTACATCTATATCTCGATATGTCTGAGTCTAGTCTGTGAAATCAGGCAAAGCCTAGAATAGAGTGCCAGCACCATCACTTATTAGCCATCTAACTTTGGGCTGCATTTTCTTCATCTGTTCAACAAGGCTGCATTTTCTTCATCTGTTCAATTCCCACTTTCAATAGGGTTACTGTGAATTGGAATTGATTTGAAGGCAATGGGTTTGCTTTTGTCTTTTTTCAATGGAATAGTCTAAAGATTAAGAGAGTTTCTGCCTATAAGGCATCTGTCACCATAACTGGTACACAGAGGCTGCTCACTTCTTCTCCCAACTTATCAAGTCAACTTATTCTCATAGTGACTCTGTGTGTGACTGAGTAGAACTACAGTCCATAGGATTTCTAATGGCTGATTTTCTGGAGGTAGGTTGTCAAGCTCTTCTTCCTAGGCACTTGTGAGTGGACTTGAACGTTCAACTTTTCAGTTGGTAAGTTGTGTTATAACCAGTGGCACCATCCAAAGACTCCAATTTGTCCATCCACAGGTATTGCTGTTGAGTCCATTCCATCTCAGAACAACCCTATTGGAAAGAGCAGAATTGTCGCATAGGATTTCCATGGAGCAGCTGAGGGATTTGAACATCTAGATTCAAACCTTTTGGTTAGCATCTGAGCTCTTAACCACTGTGTTACCAGAGGTCCAATTTATGCACATGTATGCAATGTACATTGTTATTCAAATTTATAGGTGAATTCATTCATTTGATTTAGTATTTATGCCCATCTCATTTACAAAAGAATTAGGACAACTGGATGGCTGGATAGATGAGCATACATTTATAGTAACACAGACGTGGACAGGCCTAACCTAGAATGAACCCATGATCTGGCTAACGGTTACATCACTGTCCATCTTACACAACGACATAAGGCAGTATTCTGTAGAAGGATCTTGTGTTATTCATGAATAAGCATTATTTTTCCTGGTTCAGTCATACAAAGATCAGTATTATAATGTGACAAACCTCAAAGAATGCAATTCTCATTTGTTTGAAATCTTGTTTTCAGAATTTTATCCCACTTAACTTAGACCTTGCAATCTGCCCAGATAATCGTCTCTACTTTTCAAAGACTATGAATCACAAATATTACCATCTATTGCACAACTCCAGAAGATTGCCTAAATTGAGGGAAGAGGGATGGATAGACCCTTTGTATGAATCTTTTTAAAAACAAACTTCCCTAATACTCATTTAAGGTATTTCAAACCGGATTAATCTATTGCCATTGAGTTTCTGACTCAGTGACACAGAGACCCTATAGGACAGAATAGAATTACCCCATAGAGCTTCTAAGGCTGTAATCTTTACGGAAGCTGACTGTTGTGTCTCTTTCCCATGGAGTAGGTAGTGGCAGATTTTCTTGTTAGCAGCTGAGTACTTTAATCATTGTGCCACTAAGGCTCCTTCAAATCAATTAGCTTTCTTGAAAATGATGTGTGTTGTTTCTTGTTGCTTATTCAAGTGTGAGAGAAGCAGCGGCAAATACGTGTGGCACTGATGGACACGAAGCACAAATAACTCCTCAGGATGAGGTTAAAAAAATTATTTCATCCTTGATTTCTTCTATAACCCATGGCTTTTTGAGCAAAGTGTTATTCTGTTTCCACGAGTTCCAATTTCTATCTATGTTTTTTCTGCTATTGATTTTGACTTTTGTGGCTTTATGGTCTGAAAAGATGCTTTGCAATAAACCAGTGGTTTGAATTTTGTTGAGATTTGCTTTATGTGCCAACACATGGTCTATTCTGGAAAATGTTCCATGGGCACTGGAGAAGAAGGTGTAGTTATCTATTGATGGATAAAAAGTCCTACATATGTTGATGAGGTCAACCTGGTTAATTGTGGCAATCAGATCTTCTGTGTCTTTACTGAGCTTTTCTCTAGAAGACCTGTCCAATACTGAAAGTGGAGTGCTGAAGTCCTCACTACTGTTGTGGAGTGATCTATCTCATTTTCCAGTGTAGTCAGTATTTCTTCGATGTATTTAGATGCTCTAGTATTGGATTCATTAATACTTAATATTGTTAAATCCTGCTTGTGTTCAAACTTTCAGCAGTAAATAGTAACCATCCTTGTCCACAATGGTGGATTTTACATTAAAATCTATTCTATCTGAGGTTAGTATTGCCACATCTGCTCTTCCTTGTATATTGTTAGCTTGGTATATATTATTTCATCCTTTAATTTTCAGTTTGTTCATATCTTTAAGTCTAAGGTGAGTTTCTTATCAGCAACATATAGACAAGTTGTGTCTTTTGATCCAAGAAGTCACTCATTGTCTCTTTACTGGAGCGTTTAGTCCTTTTACTTTCAATGTGATTATTGATAGGTGTGTGTTTAGTGCTGTCATTTTTATGTATTTATTTTTGTGTTGGTGTTTTCTCTGCTGCTCTTAATATTCTGTTCTGGATCATTCTTCTTTTTGGGTTGTTTTTTCATCCTTTTCAGTGTTGGTTTTGTCTTTGTGAGACTCCTGTGTTGTGTTTCTTGTTTTGAAATGCTGTATCTTTATTGAGATTTGCAGCTACCCTTGTGATCCCCCTTAATAATCTGAGTTTAAATCTGATTTTAACTTCTACATATCTTATTTCCTCTCCATCTGGAAGGACTATAACTAGTGTAGAATATCTTCTTTTTAATGTGATGGTATCATAGTTTTCATGATATAATCACTGGATCTCTTCTTTTAATATCATGACTTTGATGACTTTTATGTCTTTCCTAACTGAGTAGGTTTCTGGATGTTGTGTCCTGCATTGCCTCATTGAATATAGACTTAATGGTTTTGTTTTTCCAAGCAAATAGCTTCTTTCAGTATTTCTTGTAGCTTTGGTTTAATTTGGTTTTTACAAAGTCTCTAAATTTCTGTTTATCTGCAAATGTCTTAATTTCATCTTCATGTTTGAAAGACAGTTTTGCAGGATATATAATTCTTGGTTGGAAGTTTTTCTCCTTGAAGGCTTTGAATGCATCATCTCACTGGCTCCATGCCAACATCATTTCTGCTGAAAAGTCAGATGAAACCCTACAGGGCTTCCCTCTGAATGTTAGATTTGCTTTGAGTCTCTCTACCTTTAGGAGTTTCTGCTTATGTTTCATTGTAAAACTTGATTATAATGTCTTGAGGTCTTCCTTTTTGGGTCTATTTGTCTATTTTATGTGACATTCGATACACGTCGTGGATATATACATTCTCTTCTTCCATGATTTCAGGGAAGTTTTTTTCTTGTCAGCAACTCAACAACAATACTCTCTGTATTTTAAGGTATCCCTACCTGTTCAGGAACTCCAACTAATCATAGATTGTTTCTCTTGATAGAGTCCCACCTGTTTCTTAATGCTTCTTCATTTTTCTTATTTCTTTTCTCTGATTTCGCCTAATAAATTCCAGTGTCAGTAGCTCTAGCTTCAAGGTCAATAAGTGTAGTTTCCAGTTGTTCAGTTTTACTCTTTTGGCTTTGAATCAAATTGTCTAGTTCTGTAATTTTGTTATTGATTTGTCGGATTTTGGAATGCTGATGTTCCATCAGTTTGAACAGCTTGCTTAATTTTTCATTTTACTCTGCTGACTTTTGTATAATGTCTAGGAGGGCTCTCTATATAATTCTTTTGTACTCTACCTCTGACAGTTTCAGAAAGGCTTCTTCATCTGGGAAGTTCTTTGATTCTTTATTTCAAGAGTTTTCTGGAGCCATGGATGAATGTTGTTTAAATGTTTGGCGAGGGATTGTTGCTTACAGGACCTCTAGAGGCTGTTTTGTTTCTCTGGTGTTGCCTTAACAGGCTCTCAGTCACAGTCTGAGAAGGAATATGATCACCAGCCACCTCTATGTACTCCAGTGAGTAGGTCCAGTGGAATCTCTGGAGTAGCAGGCTCCACCTCCTGGATGGCAAAGACACGGTCCTACTTATGGAGTCACTGGGGGGGCCATCAGTTGCCCCTGTCATGTGATTTGGTAAAGGCTGGAAGAGATGCTGTCAGGCTGTACCACATTTATTTGTCTAGGCAATTTTATTTCAAAAGGTAAAGGCTACCTGACCGCTTCCAAAATCAGTCAGGCCATCAGGTGTGAGAAACCCCTCCTTCTGGCTGATAATGCATGCACCTCTTCAACTGTCCCCAGGTGCTGTGATAAAGTTCAAGGGACATGCTACTGCCCTGCTGGCATACCCTGCTGGGCCCCACTCGTAATGCTATACTGTGCTAAACACAGCTTTTCTGCTGGAAAGGTGCTCCCTGGGCTGGGACTGCCTCCCAGCCTGGGAATTATCTCCGGTTGAGACCTCTGGTTGGGTAATTCCACCTCCCAGTAGAATAAGAAGGCATCCTGGTCAAGCTGTCCTGTCCTAGGAAACAGCAGAATCTATGGTAGAGGTCCAAAAAGAGAGGGTGGAGGGGCTTGTGGTGTTCTTTGTCCAGAGCCAGGCTCTCAAAAGGTGGCCACTCAACCCGCTGATTACTTCAACACTGCAGCCCTGCATAGCTGCTGATTGAGCCCCTCTGTGGTGGTCAGGATTATGTCAACTTGGCTACTCCATGTTTGGCTGCTGTATTAAGTGGCAGCGTGGGGCTTTCTGCCCCTTTCTGCCCCTCAGCTCTCATCTCTCTGTCTTCCACCACCTACTGCCAGTCTGCTCACATAGCCAGCTCCTGTTCTCTTCTGATGTCTGGTTCCTGGACTTGAGCTAGCAGCTATTGGGTTCATTAACCCTTACAGCCAGCACTTAAGAGTCCAGTTCCCTGACCTGCCAACACCGGGTTTGCCAGCCTCTGCAGCTCTGCCTGGCTGCCAGCTTGAGATCTGCTGACATACACAACTGGTGATCTAGAACTCTGGTCTCTGACCTGCTGATCTTGTGTTCACCAGCTCCCATGGCCATTGCGAGGCTTGGGCCAAGACTTGGGATGTTCAGCTTCTGCAACTGCGTGAGCCATTTCCTATGTGTATATATGTCTTTCCTTGAACTTTATATATAAAAATCTTTCCTGGTACATACATGTGTTACTGGTTTTGCTTCCCTAGAAAATCCAGTCTAAGACACCCTCCCCTGCCTGCCGGCCAACGTAAAGAATAAAAAGTTAAAAATGTCAGTTACCTTTAGTCTGCGGGAGCCGGCCAATTCAACCAGAGCAGGAGGGGCTCAGCCAAAGACAAGAAGTTTCCTATTCAGTGGCATGTAGTCCAAACTGACAGCCCTATGCCATGTCCTTGGGCTCACTGGGTGTCCAGAAAGCTCCATTTAATTATCAATCCAGGCCTTAGTTTTCAGAAGGAATTAAGGAGAAGTGTGTCTAGTCAGCCGTCTTGACTCCGCCCCCAAGGTTAAAAAAAAAAATGAGTGATAGAAATTCCAGGTGGACTTTGGTTCAAACAAATTCTTATACTACAGTTCTCAGTAACTGAAAATTGAAAGTTCTACTGCTCCTACCCTTTGAATTTCTGAGAAAGAATGTCATTTTGTATGTTCCTCCCCTCTTTCTTCTCTCTTCCTTCCACGGATCTTCTTTAGATCTTTTCACATTCTTTCCCTTCTTTAATTTGTCCTATGTTTCTGCCTTTTAGGCAACACTTTTTTTTTTTTTTTTTTTTTTTTTTGGCCTTGGCTGTTTATATCAGGAGCCCTGGTGGCACAGTGGTTAAGAGCTACAGCTACTAACCAAAAGGTCAGCAATTCTAATCCATCAGCAGCTCCTTGGAAACTCCATGGGGCAATTCTACTCTGTCCTATAGAGTTGCTCTGAGTCAGAAGTGACTCAAAGGCAGCAGGTTTGTTTGATTGACCTAGATAGGAGATAGATGTCACAGTCCTCAAAATATCTATAGCCCAGTAAAGAAAACCCTGGTGGCGTAGTGGTTAAGCACTACAGCAGCTAACCTAAAAGTCAGCAACTCAAATCCATCAGGCTTGATGGCAGTGTTTCTTTCTTTCTTTCTTTCTTTTTTTATAGCCCTGTAAAAGAGAAAAACACATAACCATAAACCAAAGTGGCAAGTCCACAATTGTCTCATAGAGACAGCTGCTGATATAAATTTAGTCTCTCAGATAGAGTTTCTGGTGGGAAGGGACTATAATGACAGGTTGGCAAAAATGTTCTGGTTTCACTGGTATTATGTTTCTCATGTAAATGAATAAATTGACATGTTGATTCTAAGTAAGTCTCTTGGTGTTTGTCAAGTCATTTCTTAGGATCTATTGGCCACAGGGTGAAATGACAAAATTCTGCCCTGCTGAGAAAATGTTCTGAACCCTCAGGGTTCCAGTGGGATGGAGGCACTCACCAAGATCACATTTAAGGGGTCTACCACAAATATCACATTTTCTAACACTGGTAACAAAGAAGACAAAAAGTGTTTGGGGCTGTCAGGAGTTCTTTTAGGAAAGTCTCTTGTTGCAGTGTGATTTGGGCAGAGGAAACACAGCACACATTTGTTAAGCTCTTGCTGTGATTGGTTAATTTGTTCACATTCAGCTGCAAACTCAAAATTCAGAGGCTCTAGTCTACCTAGAGGTACCTCAAAAGAAAGGTCTGGAAGTCTACTTCCAAAAAAGCCACCATCAAAATCCCAATGGAGCTTAGTTCTATTCTGACGTACTTGGGATTGCCATGAGTCAGTGTTAATTTAACGGAAAGTGGTAAAAAGGAAAGGGTTATTTAAGCAATTATATTCTTCTGACATCAAAGCAAAAACCAATAAAATGTGAATTTGGGGGCAAGTGCTGTGCATTGTTTTTATTTTTTTCCTTCCCAATTTCCTCTGGAGCTGTACAGTGATACAGATTGTGACAAGTGGATTGCTACAAATGGAATCAGTCTGCTCAGGCATGTTGCTTTTGTGCAAAGCATGATAAGAATGTGAGAGGTGAGCTAGCCAGTGTATACCTGATAACACAGACCTCCAGACTCAAGGATCTGACTTTGGGGAAGGATTTGAGTAGATTATAAAGACGTAGCCAGACTTTCAAGGGTTATTTAATCCAGGCAAAACTAAAAGGAACAAAGAATGTCCCCTTACTTGCCTGGAGATGAGGGCAGCATCTGCTGATGCTCCCCTGCTGGCTAGAAGGAAATAGATTCTGCTCATTCTGCAAAGAAAGAGTTACACTCGCTGCACCTCCACTTTCCAGCTCAGAGATTTGTTTCGTGGAGCCAGCTGAGCTCTGTGGCCTTTAGCTCCTGTCAAAAGATAGTGCCTAGATCCTGACAAAGGGGCAAGAAAGCCAGGGGAAAAAAAGGCAACCACAAAGTGAATTGTCAAGAATAAGTTAAGATCTGTTGTCAGTCCCAGAACTAATCCCTGAGCATCCTTTATCGTTGAATGAATCATGAGCAATATTCATTTGTATTCTATGTAGCAATAGTCATAGTTCTATGATCAGAAGAATTTGAAACAGCTCCCTGAAATTTACCATTTTAATGTTAAAAAAGTTTTCATCTTTTCTTTTTCTGTCAGCAGCTTAAAATTCTATTTAGTAAAAACAGTTTGCACATTCCCCTACATGAAGGAAGCAGACAATAGCATTTATACTGGAGAAAGACAATATTTGAGCTTTTTTATTAACACATCCTATTTATGAAGAAAGGTACTGAGCAATATCTCTAGTTAGATGATTTGGGCTTTGATCAGATTAAGTTTGTTCAAGGATATTTGACCTCCTGGCAAATAGGTCTGACTTGTTTCATTTTCCTCCAAAAGAACTGAGGAATCAAATATGATTTCCTTGAATTTTCAATCCTAACTAGAAGGAAAGGTAGGAATATGAGCTATGCTGTTCGTGTTCCCAGTACACCCTATACTCTACCTATGACTACAAGTTGAAGCCACAATTTATCTTAAATTAATACAATACATGCATATTTACAGGATGGAGGAAGACCCGTTGATAACCTGAGATAATGCAGATGACACAACCTTCCTTGTGGAAAGCTAAGAGGACTTGAAGCACTTATTGATGAAGGCAAAAGACTATAGCTTTCAGTATGATGTACATCCTAACATAAAGAAATTAAAGCAGTCTCACTACTGAACCAATGTATGCCATAATAGTAAATTGAAACTGCAGTTGTCAACAATGTCATTCTACTTCAATCAATAATCAATGCCCGTGAAATTGGTAGTCAAGAAATCAAACCATGTGTTGGACTGGGCAAATCTACTTCAAAAGACCTCTTTAAAGTGTTAAAAAGCACAGATGTCGTGTTGATGACTAAGGTGCACCCTACCCAAGATGAGGTATTCTCAATCATCTCACATGCATGTGAAAGCTGGCAATGAAAAAAGATCTAAGAACTAGTATAATCACACTGTGGTATTTGCCAAGAACATGGACCATACCATGGTCTGCCAGGAGAACAAATAATTTGTCCTGGAAGACCAGAATGCTCCTTAGAAGCAAAGATGATGCGACTTGTATTTCACTTGCTTTGGTCATGCAATCAGGATGGACAAATTGCCAGAAAAGTAGATGTTTGGTGGAGCGAGTGAGTGAGTGAAAAAGAGGGAGACTCTCAGCGAGATGAACTGACACAGTGGCTGCAATAACACTGTTCGGTCTGCACTGTTTCAAACCGTGTTCCACTGCTATTCATACGGTTTTCACTGACTAATTCTTTTCAGAAGTAGTCCACAGTCCTTTCTTCCTAGTCTGTTTTAGTCTGGAAGTCCCTTGGGCATCTGTCCAACATAGGTGACCCTGCTAGTTTTTTAAATACTGGTGGCATAGCTTCCAGCATGGTAGTATCACATGTAGTATCACACAAGCCATCACAATACAACAAACTGACAAGTCAGCAGACTGAAATATAACAACACCTATGAGGATGGCACAGGGCTGGGTAACCTCTTGTTGTGTTATACATGCGGTCTCTATGAGTTGGAGTCAACTTCGAGATACTTAACAACTGTCTGCAGGGAGACAAGGCTCACTCAGCAGTGTTGGAAACGATCAGGGTAAGATAGTGTGGAGCAAACTATGTGCTTCATGAGAAGATAAATGAGAACAATCTCCAAGCAATATTATTACTGGCAATAAAAAACTTCTCGTGGATCACCAGTTTCCAAGTTTGCTGACATGCTAGAATCCCTTGGGGGAAAAATCCTAAAGCTCATACTGGACCCCGGATCAGTTAAATCTGAATCTCTGGGAGTTGACGTTGAAATACGTGTGGAACTGATTCCAATATGCAAGCAAGATTGAAAACAACTGCTGAGCACAGTTCTCACTACAGACTGTTTTTGTATCAGTCTGGCCTGCTGGAACTTCTCAAGTAGAAGCAATGGTAGACAGACAGACAGCTGAAACTAGAATGCTTCTCCAGCAAGCTTTTGTTTCTTACAGTTAGCCACATGACATAAAAGGTGGAAATTCATTTAGAATTATCTGGGTACCAAAAAAACCCAAACCTGCTGTCGAGTAGATTCTTACTTGTAGTAACAGACCAGAATTCCATAGAGTTTCCAAGGAGCACCTACTGTGTTCGAACTGCCAACTTTTTGGTGATTAGCTATAGCATTTAACGACTACACCATCAGGGTTTAAAGTTCACCCCAATCCTGAGATAAGGCAATTGGTCACTTAAGTATGAATTTTAATTTCTAACTACAGTTATAATACTACAAGATAGATATCTACTTTTTAATATAGGTACTTTATGGTTATTAAGAAGGTTCTGAAAACTTTTTTGAGGTAGCATCTTTTTTCAGAGAGGTTTCATGAGATTTGTTTATTCCATGATTATGTTGGTGAAGAATGTAGAATATACCCTGACCAAATGAATGAAAAAACCTGTCTTGGAAGAAGTACAACTGGAATGCTCCTTAGAAGCAAGGATGATGAAACCTCTTCTCATTTTCTTTGGACATGTTACGAGGAGGGATTATTTCCTGGACAAGAATAATGGGCTCAAGCTCTAGGATGGCATAGGACCAAGAGGTGTTTCATTCTGATGCAAATTTATGTAGGGTTGCTGTGAGATGGAACCTCTCAATGCATCTTAACGATATTATGTGCTAGTTCATGTTCTAGGCACTGTAGACGACACAGTGAGCAAGATGAAATGGTCAAACCCTTTGCCATCCAGTCAATTCTGACTCAATGACGCTGTAGGATAGATTAGAACTGTATCACAGAGTTTCCAAGGAGTACCTAGTGGATTCAAACTCTCATCTTTCAGTTAGCAGCTTGTAACTTCTGAGCCACCAGGAATCCAAACAAGACCAAGTCTACACTTAGGAAGTGTCATAGTTTCTTACGGCTACCATAACAAACTACCACAGACTGGGTAGCTTAAAACGGCAGACATAAATTTACATTCTCTCGCCGTACTGGAGGCTAGAAGCCAGAAATCAAAGGTGTCAGTAGGGTTACTTCCTTCTGAAAGTTGTAAGGCAGACTCTGTTCTAATCTTTTCTCCTAGATTTCAGTGGTGGCCAGCAAATCTTAGCATCTGTTGACTTGGAGATACATCATTCCAGTCTCTACCTTTCACTTCACAGGTCATCTCTGTGTCTTCATGTGGGGTTCTTTGTGTTTGTCTGAGTCTCCCCCTTCTTAGGAGGACATCAATTATATTGGGTTTAGGGACCATTCTAATCCAGTATGACCTAATCTTAACTTGATTCGATCTTTCCAACCTTTCCAAAGGTTGCCTTCGTAGGTCTGAATGGACACGGATTTGGGGAGAGGGCGCTACTGAACCAGTACACAGAGCCTGTGCAGCCCGGTTGGGAGAGAGCAAATAATTAGCATCCCTAGGCTGCCTGGGCAATTCCCATCTTCTTGCAAGAAGATTCTCAAAATTTATTTTACTTCAAAATCACCCAGAGTGCTTGTTGAATGTGACTTTGTAGGTTCTCCCTCCAGAGATTTAGAATCAGAAAGTCTAATCAGGGCATTTAACAAGCCCCATTCCACCCTGATAGTTCTGATGCAGCTGGTCCATTTATCACTTTGAGGAATATTTGTCTAGCACTCTTGTCTGTTCTGTTGATTTACAAGGAACACTACAGGATGGCAGGAGGATTAATCAGGGCTTATCCAGCAATCTACTTAGGTAGAAAGATGTGATCTTGAAAGGATAATGCTTGCCCATTACAGGTGGAATGGCAGATGCCAAGAATTCCTTTACTTTTGGAACAGAAAATACAGTAACTATAAGTGAACAGTCCTCGGGAAAAATTTGACCTACTACAAGTTAGCTTATATTTATCTTAAAAAGATATTTAATTTACTTAGGTTGCCTCAAAATGTGGCTATTCTGAGTGTAAGGGGATGTTCAATAAAATATAACTTGTTGCATGAGAGTTAAGTATAGCCCCAAAGCTCACTATGAGAAAGCAGCAAATTATGGGTCTGAAAATCAGGAGCCCAGGTATAGTTTTCATGAGACTTTGGCCAATCTACCTTGCTTTGGTAGGCTTCATTCAATCAAATTCCTTAGGTTCCATGCAATTCCTTAGGTTCCAGCTAATTCCTTAGGTTCCATGTAATTAGGAACTTAAGGGCCAACCTGAATCTGTGGGTGAAGTCTAACTACATTTTTGGCAGGAATGTACAGTCTTGCTAAATGCCATTGTGGTGCTAGGTACCTGTGTGTTGATCAGTCTGATTCTTGGAACCACATGCGTGGCTGGAGAAGAAAGCCGAGGGTGGTCACAGATATTGCCTATATACTTCACAGTCAACAACCAGTAGAACTTGTAAAACTGTTCAGTTAGTTACTATCAGGGTTACAAACTGTATTGGTTTGCCTGAGAATGAGAAGTTTCCTAGGATGTGAGACTTTTAAGTGCTAAAACCAGGAAGCATTGGCCACCATACCCGTCATCTACCAGGTATATTTATGTAGTGCAGTACTGGATGGTGCAATGGGCTAATGTGCTCAGCTGTTAACTGATCGCTTAGCAGTGCAGTGTTACCTAGAAGTGTCTTGGAAGAAAGGAAAAAAATAAAAATAAAAAAATCAGCTCTTGAAAATTCTGTAGAACATAGTTGTACTCTGACTCATCAGCCTGTTGCCGTAAATTGGAATTGTTCACTGGCAACTGGTATTTATTTTTGTAGCATCTGCTTTGTGAGTTTATAGTCCAGTTCAGGAGACAAAAGTAGCACACACACAGAAATACACACACACAAACAGCTGAAAAAGAATTCTGTGCTAAGCTGAATGATACTGCCTTCAAATATAATTGAAATTCTGAGAAAGAAGGTCAGTGTGGGCTGTAGGTATTGCAGGGTTTTATAAATGAAGTGGGACTGGATCCACATTTTCTGATTTCCAGGCCTGTTTTCTCCCTTACAAGAAATATTGTCATGATTTTTGTGCTCATGAAGTATAAGAATGGCTTAGAATATACATTTCAAACTGATCCAGAAAGGGCAAGGAATAAGATCAATCTGCAAATGAAGTTGATTTAAGAACTTTCCTTGTCTATTTACATGACAAATTAACATTTACTTGTTCTTACATTTATAAATGCTGAGGATACAAAATGAAAAACAATGCCGTTTCGGGCTTCAATGTGTTTACTCCTAGTGAGGTGATTAATATGTCAACAGGTATGTGCAACTCTATGTGAAGAAATATAAGATAGAAGTGTTCCCAAAAAGCGGACCAAAGAGAACACTTAAAGAAGAGTAATATGTGAGAGAAGAACTTAGGTTTCAGTCACCAACCTTATCTTCTCTGTACTTAAAATCCCCCCAGTCAGCTTGTCACACTGTGGGGGCGCTGTGATGCTGGAAGCTAGGCCACCAGTACTTAGATACCAGTAGGGTCACCAGTGGTAAACAGATTTCAGCTGAGCTTCCATACTAAGAAAGGCCCTGTGGTCTACTTCTGGAAAGAACCAGCCAGCTAAAACCTTATGAGTGGCAGCAGAATGTTGTCTGATACAGTGGCAGAAGATGAGCCTCCTAGGTTCAAAGGCACTTAAAAGAGAAACGGAAAGAGCTGCCTCCTCAAATTAGAGTTGACCTTAATGATACGAGTGGAGTCAAGCTTTTGGAACCTTCTTTTGCTGACGTGGTGTGACTCAAAGCGAGGAAACAGCTGCAATATCTATTAATAATTAAAATGTAGAATGTGTAAACTATGAGCTTAGAAAACTGGAAATCATCAAAAATGAAGTGGAACTGATAAACATCTATATCCTAGGCATCAGTGACCTGAAATGACCAGTACTGGCCATTTCAAATTGACAGTCATATGAACTACTATGCCGTGAATGACAAATTGAAGTGGGACATTGTTGCATTAACCATCAAAAAGAACATTTCAAGACTTATCTTGAAGTACAGTGCTGCCATTGGTAGGATAATATTCATGCACTTACAAAGAAGACCAGTTAATAGGACTATTACTCAAATTTATGCACCGACCACTAAGGCCAAAGATGAAGAGATTGAAGAATTTTAGCAGCTTCTGCAGTCCAAAATTGATTAAACATGCAATCAAGATGCATTGGAATACCAAAGTTGAAAAACAAAGGATTGTCAATAGGATAATAAGGCCTTGGTGATACAAATAATGCCAGAGATGGCATGATAGAATTTTACATGACCAGTGATATCTTCACTAAAAATACCATTTTTCACCAAGATCAACAGCGACTACTATACACATGGAACTGGCCAGATGGCTGGTCCAAAGAATCAGACTGGCTACATTTAGGGAAAGAGACAATGGAAAAACCCAATGTTATCAGTCAAAACAAGGCTGGATGCTGATTGCAGCACAGACCATCAACTGTGCTCATATGCAAGTTCAAATAGAAACTGAAAAAAATTTAGAAAAAATACACTACAGCTTTGAATATATTCCACCTGAGTTTACAGACCATCTCAAGAATAGATTTGATGCATTGAACACTAATGACTGAAGACCAGATAAGTTGTGGAATGACATCAAAGACATCACGCATGAAGAGAGCAAGAGGTCATGTAAAAGACAGGAAAGAAATAAAAGGCCAAATTGAGTGTCAGAAGAGACTCTGAAACTTGCTTTAAAATGTTCAGTAGTAAAAGCAGAAGAAAGAACTGAGGAAGTAAAAGAACTGAAGAGAAGATTTCAAAGGATGGCTTGAGATGACAAAGTATTATAATGACATGTGCAAAGACTTGGAGGTAGAAAAGCAAAAGGGATGAATGTGCTCTGCACTTCTCAAGCTGAAAGAACTGAAAGGGGAAAAAAATCAAACCTCAAGTAGCAATAGTGAAGGATTCTACAGAGAAAATATTATATGACACAAGAAGTATCAAAAGAAGATGGAAGGAGTGCACAGAGTGATTATACCAAAAATCATCAGTTGACTTTCAACCATTTCAAGAGGTAGCACATGATCAGGAATTGTTGTTACTGAAGGAAGAAGTCAAAGCTGCACTGAAGGCAGTGGCAGAAAACAAGCCTCCAGGAATTGATGGGCTATCAACTGAGGTATTTCAATAAACAGATGCAGTGCTGGAAGTGCTCACTTATGTCAAGAAATTTGGAGGACAACTATCTGGCCAGTTGCCTGGAAAAGATCAATATTTATGCCCATTCCCAAGAAATGTGATCCAACCAAATCCAGAAGTTACTGAAAACATATCTTTACTGTCACATGCAGGTAAGGTTTTGCTAACCATCATTCAAAAGCAACTGTGGCAGTAAATTGACAGGGAACTGCCGGAAATTCAGGCCAGATTCAGAAGAGAATGTGGAACTGGGGATATCATTGCTGCTGTCAGAAGGATCTTGGCTAAAAGTATAGAATACCACAGAGAGGTTTACTTGTATTTTGTTGACTCTGCAAAAGCATTTGACTGTGTGGATCATAACAGATTATGGATAACTTTGCAGAGAATAGGAATCCGAGAACATTTAATTGTGCTCAGGATCAAGAGGCATTTGTGTAAGGAGAACAAGGAGACGCTGCCTGGTTTAAAGTTAGGAAAGGTGTATGTCAGGCTTGTAATCTTTCACCATACCTATTCAGTCTATATGCCAAGAAAATAATCAAAGAAGGTGGAGTATATGAAGAACGGGACATCAAGATTGGAGGAAGACTCATTAATAACCTGCATTATGCATATAACACGATCTTGTTTGGCGAAAGTGAAGAGGACTTGAAACATTTAACAATGAAGATCTAATACCACAGTCTTCAGTATGGATTGCATCTCAACATCAAGAAAACAAAAAATCATCACGACTGGACCAACAAGCAACATCATGATAGAGGAAAGACTGAATTTGTCAAGGATTTCATTTTACTTGGATCTACAATCAACACCCATGGATGTAGCAGTCAAGAAATCAAAAGATGCAAAACTAACTCAAAATGGATCAAAGATTTAAATATAAAATCTAAATAAATAAAAATAATGGAAGAAAAAATAGGGATAACACTAGGAGCCCTAATACATTGCATGAACATGATGTAGACATTCAGGTGGCTAACAATGTAGAATACCAGAATAGAAAATAGACAACCAAGATAGCTGAAAAACTGAACACTTATGCTCGTTCAGAGACATCACCAAGGAGTAGAAAGAATTCTATAGACTGGGAAAAATATGTTGCCTGCAACAAAACCGACCAGTGTCTAATCTGTAAAATCTTTAGGGTACGGTAAAACTTCACCAACTAAAAGACAAGTAACTCAGCTAACAAAAGGGAAAACTGTATGAACAGGTGCTTCACCAAAGAAGACATTGAGGTGGCTAACAGATACATGAGGAAATACTCATGATCATTAGGCGTTAGAGAAATGAAAATTAAAACTACAGTGAGCTACCATCTCACTCCAACAAGGCTGACATTAACCCAAAATACACAAAATAATAAATGTTGGAGTGATTGGAACTCTTCTGCACTGCTGGTGGGAATGTAAAATGGTGTTGCCACTTTGAAAATTAATTTAGTGCTTTCTTAAAAAGCTAGAAACAGAAATATCATATGATCTAGTGATCTCACTTCTTGGAATACATCCTAGAGAAAGAAGAGCTGCCACACGAGTAGCTGCCACACCAAGGTTCATGGCAGCACTGTCCACCGTAACAAAAAGATGTAATCAACCTAGGTGACTAACAATGGATGAATGGCTAAAGAAACTGATTTATTCATACAGTGTAATATTACGCAAAGTAACAACAATGAATTTGGGAAATGTCTTACAACATGGAGGCATCTGAAAGGCATTATACTAAGTGAAATTAGTCAGTTGCAAAAGGTCAAATATCGTGTGAAACCAGAATCATAAGGACTCAAGAAAAGATTTAAACACAGAAGAAACAGTCTCTGACAGTTATGAGGGTAGAAAGGGAATAAGAGGGATACTTAACTTTAAAAAAGTATTAACTATAAAAATAAGCAAATAAATATGAAAATTTAGTAGTCACTCATCAATAAAGAAAGAAATCAAAGACACATTGCATTGGGAAAATTGGCAAAAGACCTGTTTCAAGTGCTGAAGGACAAAAATATCACCTTGAAGACTAGGGTGTGCCTGACTCAAGTATAGTATTTTCAGTCACATCTTATTCATGCAAAAACTGAACGATGAATAAAGAAGACAGAAGAAAAACTGACACCGTTGAATTGTGTTGGAGAATAACAAATATACCATGAACTACCAAAAGAACGAACAGATCTGTCTTGGAAGAAGTACAACCAGAACGATACTTAAAAATAAGGATGGAGAGATGATGTCTTTCACACTTTGGACATGTTATCAGGACAGATGTGCCTCTGGAGAAGGACGTCATGCTTGGTAGAGGGTCAACAAAAGAGTAAGAACCTCAACAACACGGATTGACACTGCGGCTGCAATAATAGGCTCAATCATAGCAACAATAGTGCGCATGGTGCAAGACTAGACAGTGTTTCATTCTGCTGTACATAGAGTTGCTATGAGTCAGAACCCACTCAAAGGCTCTTACCAACAACTTTGGTGTAAATTTCCAGTTTTAGGACAGCCGTTTAAAGTAGTTGAGTAAAGACAGTTTGCAGTAAAATGGCTTTTTAGTGAGAAAAAAAATGCTACATATTTTAAAGTTCTAATAATTTGGTTTTCAACTTATCATACTTATCTACTGTGTTTTCCCTGGGGCACATTTTAACAGAGAAAATATACAAGATGTATACTTGGTAGCCTCATTGTGGATCCAAAAATCTGAGCTTTGGAATTTCCTGACTTTGTGGAGCTTGAGGTACTTGGAAGGAAGTTAAATAGTAAACTGGATTTTGTGTTCACTACCAGGTTAAACTACAGAAAGAAACTCTGAAAATGAAGAATGGTCAGTCTTCATCAATGACGGCTGCTGTTGCATCAATTAGACAGACAGAGAGAAGTTTAGGTACTAGGAGTTGGAGCCTTATTAAAAATGAATAAGATCTGTTTTGGAAGAACTACAGCCAGAATGCTCCTTAAAAATGAGAATGGCAAGACTTCATTTTATGTACTTTGGACACGTTATCAGGAGGCCTCAGTCTCTGGAGAAGGCCATTGTGCTGGGTATAGTAGAGGGTCAGAAAAAAAGAGGAAGACCCTCAACTGGGTAGACTGACACAGTGACTGCAACAGGGTGCTTAGTATGACAACAGTAGTGAAGATGGTGCAGGACTGGGCAGGTTTTTTGATGTACACATAGGGTAGCTATGAGCTGGAACTGACTTGATGGTACCTAACATAACAAGATCTGTTTGTGTCCAACAAAGAAATTCACAGCCTGGTGTGATGGCCAGATGTATGCAACAAATACTGTACTTGTTGGGGGGAGAAAAAAAAAGAGCTAAGGATAGAAAAAGAGTGAAATGCTGAACATGGAATCTCATAATTCATAATCTCGTAGCATGGGCAATTGCGAATAGTGAACAAAGACTGTGGTAAATAGAAGGGCCGTGTTCCTGGGATGGACAGTCTTGTTAACAAGAAACTGTTGTCATGGTAACTTTAGTATCTCCAGATAGGTATACCAACAGACAAGCTCCAAAATATAAAACAAACACAAAAAACAGGTTAACACAAGGAAGACAAACATGTACCTAAGCAGTCATATCAATAAAGGACTGGACACTGTAAAGAGTGGAGATATTCAGCCATCGTATCTTGGAAAGATCCGTTGGAAAGATCCGTTGGAAAGATCCGTTTCCCTAGATTCCCATGACAGATCTAGGAAGTGTCTTGATTTTATCTCCAGTGTAGCCCACCACTTAGTATTCATGCACTGTGTTTGTCTTCCTGTTTGTAAGAGGTCTGGGCTGTTAGCATTCTGGGGGAAGAGCAAGACAGGGAGCAGTGATCATCTGCCAGGAACCTGTGAACTATGAATTTACCTACCTTTCTTTGAAGAAATTTGGAGATACGTGTCTTCCTTGGCTGAGTCGAGGTCTGTCCAACCTACCACCAACACAAGCCCCCAGGGGCTGGCTCTTGTGCAGCTGGTCACACCCACATCTGTACAGATGGTTTCCTAAAGTTGTCTGAAAATCACAAAGCAAGGCACTGTACTTTAATTAGCTGTGCATATGGGTTTTATGTTTACCTTTATTCTCCATGGAGAAAATTAAAATACTTTTTATTTTCTTGTTTTGCTTTCAATTTATGTTTTTGGCAGCCAACTCCAAAAAGAAAAAGTAACATTGTCAAACTTAATATGCTATTGTAACAAGCATTTAAAATACATTTCTTGGAAACTCGCTTTTTAGATCTGTCCTGTGTTGCCCAACAGCCTGCTGGTAAGTCATCATGATCTCACTAACGGTTATTTATACTTTGTTTCTACCTGGATGTACATGTCTCAGTGTGGTACCCTGTGCACTGTATTCTGGAAGTTCTAGGGTTGGACACCACAGGGTCAAATCTTGCTTCTGTACTTAGCAGCTCTGTCACTTTGGATAAATTATTTAACCGTTCTGTTTTCTTTTGGGGACGTTAACAAGAATATGTATCACAGAGGGCTAAAGCAAGGGTAGAAGAAATTTATGTACGGGAAGCACTTAGCACAGTGCATAAGCCACAGGCAGTACTCAAATACTACTTTCATAAGACCTCAACATGAGAAGTCCTGACTTACGAATATCTGGTTGGCTGTGCTCTCTATATGCCCACTGTGAAGGTACTTCCAGACCCTGCTGGCAAGCTCAGTAATCCTACTGTCTTAACTAAATGTCAACTGCTTCTATACCAATTACTCAGCAGACACACAATTCAGATATACTATAAATGTGCAACTGACAAGTCTTCTACCTGCCTGTCTCACTATCACACAGTTAAAGAACTAGAAATCTCTAGATTAGGGCTTCTGGGGTCTGTATTTGTGGCAATCTTTCTTAGAATGAGGCATCTGGTATAGATGCTAAATACCCTCACTGGGGAGAGCATTCATGGACGAGCTTGTAGCATAATTGCTCAGAGGACACTAAATGAATGGTCTCAACTGGTTGTAAGTGATGATTCAATTAAGTCCCAAGAAGTGCTTTCCAATCCCAAAGGGGAGCCCTGGTGGCCAGTGATTAAGAGCTCAGACTGCTAACCAAAATGTTGGCAGTTCAAATCCACCAGCTGCTCTTTGGAAACCCTGTGGGACACTTCTGCTCCATCTTAGATGGTCGCTACGAGTCAGAATCAACTCCAGAATACACAACAAAAACTCGAAGGATACTGTACTAGGCAACATGCCTTACCTTTAATTGGAGGCAAGCTCTTAGGACTGTTGTTTTATCAGCGTTTCCTCTAGGTTTTATATTTATTTGGAGAAAAAAAAAGAAAGAAACCGTAAAATCACTTCATCGGTTTTTTCCCCAGGCTTCTTGTATTTGCATAAACATGCCAATCAGTTCAAAATCCTCTGTTTCAACCTTGCATTTGGTCAGAAAGATACAAGATGTAAAGAAAAGCTTTCCTCCTGCCCCTCCCAGCCATCTCCCTAGGTCTGAGTCTCAAGCCAAGGAGCCTGACAATGGGGAATCTTATCTGTTCCAGTCATTTGCTCTTTGTAGATCTAAAACTGTTTAAGTTATAACAGCGTTCCCCAGGCCTTCTGCACAAACAATTCACATTTGCAACCAAACTGAAAGACAGCACAGTGCGGGTCACAGATACTTCAGTTCTATAAAACACTAAATTTAACATCAGCCAGCCAGGAACTAAAAGCCATGTAGCTCAGTCCTTTGCAGGGAGAAGGATTTAATTAAGATGTTTTAGACTTACTCTTTACATTTTTAAATGTAGGAATTTAAACATCTAAAATATTAAATAATACAGTCTTTGCCAAGCCAGCCAAGTGCCGTCGAGTCGGATCCGATATAGTCTTTAGAAGCATATTTTTTTTCCAAAAACAGACTGGCAGGTCTTCTTTTACACAAAATACTCCAGCATCAAGAGCTGTCTCCTTAGCTGGCAGGCTTCACTGTGTCTCAGTGCATTAGCAGAATGTAAATGAAGTAAGGTTTAGGAAAATTTCCCAATTGATTGTGTCTCCTTCTTTTGCCTGAAACCCTGGAGGGCTCAGATATTTTGAAACTAGCTTTCAACTCCTGCCTTGTTTGCATGAAAAGGACACAGCACTTTAAAAAAAAAAAAAAAGAACCACTAGAAATGCTCACAAGACATTTAACAAGTCAGAGACTAGTCTTTCTCAGGGACATTGCTTTGAAATGGTGAAACATAATTAGGCAACAATGTGCTTGAAGGTCCCTCGGTGACACAAAAATTCCCACCTGGGCTGCTAAAGGAAAGATTGGCAGTTCAAATCCACACAGCAGCTCTGTAGAAAAAGGCCTGGCAATCTGTTTCCACAAAATCAACCCATTGCTATAGTGTTATTCCACCTCATAGCAACACCATGTCAGAGGAGAACCTCCCACCGGGGTTTCTAAGACTACAAGTCTTCATGGAAGCTGACTGCTGCATCTTTCTCCCTTGGAGATGTTCCTGGATTCAAACTGCTGAGCATTTGGGTAGCAGCTGAGGGCTTAATGACTTGCTGCCACGGCTCCTTCTCCATGAAAAATCACAGCCACTGAAAGCCTGTGGAACAGTTGTGCTCAGACATAAAAGCATCATTACGCACTGGAATGGACTCAGTGACAACAAGTTTGTATTTGTGTGTGTATGTCGCGAGTGGGTGGGGCGGTGGGGAGGTGCTACTTAGGTAAGGCTGGCGTCTTAGCATCTATTGGCAGCCACTGGCAGTAACTACTGATGTCTTGGAAAGCTTTTCTGGCAGTGTGGCCAGAAATAATAGGTAGACTCATCTCGGGCTGTGGTCTTATCCTGCTGAAGTCAGATGTCTGGCCTTGACCCTAAAGGCACAGTTGAGACTAAAGAAAGGATAGCAGATGTCATGGAATTTAGGGGAACAAAAAGAAAGAAAAAAAAAGAAGAAGAAGAAGAAAGAAAGAAAAATCACCCACTACGAGAGAATTAAAACCTGGTTTTGACACTGTGTGACCTTGGCCAAGTCACTGTGTTATCTGTGAGAGCAATTTTCTTTGGACTATAGCACAGACAGATTTCATCTTATGAGCAATTCCTGGCACCAACTAGCCATAGCACAGTTCCTTGCACTTGTGTTCAAGAGGGTACATACAAAACACATGCAAGAGCTGTGCTCTTACATAGAGCACAGTGAACTCACTCAAATTTTTAAAAAGCAAATTATTTGCAGAATTCCAGGGTGGTGTAAATTGTTAAAGTGCCATTGAAAGGTTGCAGCTTTGAATTCCTCTTGAAGTGCCTCAGAAGGAAGACCTGGGAACCTACTTCCTAAAAGCCAGTCTTCGAACATCCTACAAACAGTTCTGCTCTCACAAATGAGGTCACCTTGAGTTGGAATTGGTTTGATAACTCAACAACAACTAGTTTGGTTTTTAGAAATGACCTGCCGACTTTGGTACTTTGTTATTACAGTAGACTAATGCCACATGGTTGCTGCAGATTTCGGTAAACCGGGGTACCATAACCTCACGGTTGAGCTTCCTAGGGTGAGCTTGCTTGGTAGCTAGGTTCCCCTGACTTCTTTTAGCTGCCTTCTTCAACCTGAGACTTTTCTAACTGATATTTGGATGAAGAGAGAGACTTTTTTAAAAAATACTTTGACGAAGCTTGATTAAAAAAGTAAGAAAGTTGCACAGGAATGGACTGGACTCGGCGACACAGAGTGACCATATTGTGTGTGCACTTTATGGTTCTATGCATCTATAGGATGTTGTCCTACTGACCTCTTACTAGAGGGGAGTGGAGAGGTTGGAGAGGAGGGGACAGGAGATTGTTAAGAGGATATGACGAAAATGATGAGTGTGCTGTCTCCAGGCAAGGAGAGGAGAAGGAGCTACACATAGGTGGGCATGAGAATTTAAACTGGAGTGTACACTTTCACTCAATCACAATAAATAAATAAAACATATTTAAAAAAATAAAAAGTGAGAAAGTTGAGTTTTCTTGTCTGTAAAGGAGAAAAGATCATAATGATAATGAGGCTCAGTACGAATCAGAATGGACTCTATGGCAACAGGTTTGGATTGGGATTTGATCCACCCTTGAGGGATGTTGTGAGGTGCAGTGACATTTCTACTACTGAACGTAAAGTGCATTGTATAAGCTGCAAGGAGGTATTCAGCTATAAAGCCACCCACCTTCATGTGAATGTCAGGAATAATCTGCCATGGGCTGGAGACATCACAGAGGGAGCACGAAGTTATGGATGTGGATGCCGTGAGGCAGGATGGGTTAGACTCTCATGGAGCTGCCCATGACCCACAGTTGATGACAGGACTCCAGCAAGGTGCTGCTGCGTAGTGAGTGAGCCATAAGCATTAGCTACATGAACAAATGACTGAACGACTGAAATAATAAATGAGTCAGTGGAACAGAGATACACGATAGCCTTCTGGATCATGAGATCCAAACCAATGGGGCTTCACTGAAATACCTACTTTGGTCCAGAGCTCTGGTGTGTGTACTAAGTTCAAGGGGGCACAATTCTAGTGACTGAGATGGTGATACCCACTGCCTGTCATAGGCATAGTACAGTGATTAGAAGAATGGACTCTTACACCAGATTTCCTGCATCAGATCCTACATCTGCCATGAACTATGTATGAGACCTTTCTCAGTTCTTGTAGTACTTTTGTGCTCTAGTTTCCCCATTTGTCATAAGAGGAGGAAGGTGATGAGGAGGTAGATGATGGTGGTGTTAACTATTTCACTATATTCTTGCAAGCTTAAATGGTCACTGAATGCGAATCACTTAGTGCTTATATCAAAGTAAATTTTCAAAACTGTTAGTTATTGCATTAAAAAAATGATGGATCATTGGACCTAATTGTTTGCAGGGTAAAACACCTTGCCTGTGACTCTCCCAAATTCAGGACCTTATATAGAAAGAACACCTTTCTCTTTGACTTTAATTGCTTGATTAAGACTACTCTGTCATAGTTAGAAATCTTCAAAATAGAAAGACAGCACTTCTACCATGTTGACTATCCACCAGATGGTAACCTTCTTTCTTAGCTAGTGCTGTTGTACACAAACCACAGCTAGATGGCTTTGAAGAACAGAAATGTAGTTTTCACAGTTCTCGAGGCTAAAAATCCAAAGCAGGGCTGTGGCCTTCTCGGCAGCACTGTGTGCTTCTCGGTTCTTCGGCTTGTGGATGCATCTGTCTCCGTCAGTTGTCCTTCTCTCCCCCTTCATGTGTGTCTCTGTATCTAATTGCTTTTTTTATAATTCAGAAATGATTAGGTTTAGGACCCACCCTACAGTGCTGTGGCCTCATTAACATAATAGAAGAAAAACACTGTATCTAAACAGAATCACATCCTAAACCAAACCCAATCCATTGTTGTCAAGTTGATTCTGACTCATAGCAACCCTACTGGTCAGAGTAGAACTGTCCCATAGAGTTCCCAAGGAGTGCCTGGTGGATTTAGCAGATGTAGCACTTAACCACTGGTACAGGAGCAGAGAATTCAACACATATTTTAAGAAGAGACATAATTGAAATCATAGCACTAACAATCTCCTTATATTCATTCTCTCAGCATCTTAACTCTTTAAGAATTGTTGCTAGATAAATGTATGTGGAATATCCAGTGTGTACAAAAATAATAAAAAAAAAGAAAAATAACCCAATCAAAAGTAACTCCATGGACTTGAGACTCCATATTCCAAGCGCCCATCAATAGCCTCCATCAGTGCCTAAGACCCTGGAATTTCTGTTCCTCAGACCATTCATGTCCCCAGAGTTCTAGGATGGAGCCGGTGTTAAAGAAATTTCATTATACGTAATTCTGTCTGGAGAAACTGTTCTAGTGATTGCCTCAAATAATGAACGTGTTCATTTATTCATTCTTTCTTATATTCAAACCAAAATCATTCCTATTTTAGTCATTGGCCTGTTATCGTGTATTATTAGTCCATGATTTGTGTGTGTGTGTGTGTGTGTCTGTCTGTCTGTCTGTGCATGCGTGCATATGCGTTTTAACCCAGACTGGTTCCCAGAAAGAAAGTGGATAGAATAATTAAATTTTTAACCTCCTGTGAGTGTGGATGAAAACCCTGGGGCACAGTGGGTTAAGTGCTATGTCTGCTAACAAAAGGGTCAGAAGTTCCAAGTGCTCCTTGGAAACTTTATGGGGCAGTTCTGCTCTGACCGCTAGGGTGTCTACGAGTTGGGCCTGATTTGACAGTGGTATGTTTTTTGGTTTGGTTTATGAGTGTGGACTGACTCAAGGGCAACAAGTTTGGTTTGGTTTTAATGTTTGTACTGGAGCCCTAGTGGTACAGTAGTTGAGCACTAGGCTGCTAACCCCAAAGTCAGCAGTTAGAATCCAGCAGACACTCCCTGGAAACCCCACAGGACAATTCTCCTCCTACATACAGGGTCACTGCGAGTCAGAATGGACTTAGTAACAGTGAGTTTAGTTGGGGTTTTTCGTTAGTACCTAAAGGCCATTCTCCATTACTCTCTAATTTTTCATCATGATTTGTTTGTCTCTGTTGGATTTATTGCTGCCAAACATTTATATATAGGAACCCTGGTGGCATGATGGTTAAGTGCTCCATCTGCTAACCAAAAGACTGGAAGTTCAAATCCACCAGGCGCTCCTTGGAAACTCTTTGGGGCAGTTATCCTCTGTCGTATAGGGTCATTGTAAGACAGAATCAGCTTGATGGCAAAAGGTTTGTGTTTTTTAATGTTTATTAAATATTCATTTGCTCATAAGGATTCTATTTTGTCACTACTATGCAAATACTATGAAAGCAGAGGTTTTTGTTTTATTCACTGCTGTATCTTCATCTAATCCTCACTCCCCAAAAAATGTACCTGATGCAGTAGGAACTCAATAACTCTGTTGAAGGAAGGATTGTGAGGTGACTGAGTCTTGTAGACCTATGCATGTCCTTGGCATCTGTCACCAAGAGTTTGCTGGTAGAGAAATCAGAACGTAGTTCATGGCTCAGTTTCTGCATGTGCCAAATGGACTCAATGCCTGCTTCCTTCTTGATTTACAAATGTTTTGAAGATGACCGATTAGTATCCTAATTCACTGATTAACAGTTCAAATATTCCCAGGGCACAGCTACGTTTTTAGTCTGTAAATTGTCCTGTGGTTACTTGCATTAAAAAAAAAGCCATATAATCAGAAGCCATTTTATTAAACTGTAACAGTGTGAAATGTGTCAGCTTAATTATCCCCTGCTACAGACACAACAAATTAACCTTCACCATTATCATTCCCCAGTGACCCCTCTGTGCATTAGTCCATCTAATCTTTTAGAAAACTGTGAGCCTGTGACACCACGGGGTGCCCCAAATTCAGCCATCACCACAAGTATTCATTTCCTTGTCTCTCTGTCCCCAGCGTATGGCATTATCACTCATCAGTTCTGAACCTCAAGCAGGGCAAGAACGGTGTGCTGCTGAGCAGCGTTATAGAGTGGGCCAGAAGTGCCATTTGCAGCATCTGTGGGATTCTGAACCCTCTAGGCCATTGCTTTCTGCAGACACAGCAGGCTGACCACATTGAAATAATTCCATTCAGGTATTTTATGTAAACTCCAACCAGCAGGGCTTAGTTTCTTATATGGAGCACTGGACTTTTTCCCATCAGCTCTCTGGTGACAGAAGGACCATAAGAAAAAACTGGGAAGCAGAGGAAATGAATTTTTGGAGGATTTTCTCCCCCTCTTTGTAGCCCCAAGCTCCTTTTCTTTCTCTGGTACCTCTTTACATCTGTTTTCCACACTCACCTGTTCATCTTTTTACATTCATTCCTTCCTTTACCATATGAGGTCTGACAATTAGTTTGTGACCTCATCCTAGAAGAAGTGCTGCATACCTAACTGCTGAATTTCAGTATGATCATCTTTGAAGTATTTCCCTTGGAAAGCTGTGCACTAATGTCAGCACCTAATCTACCCTTTAAAGCAATTTTGGAACTCTTTTCCTGGAATGGCCATCAGAGCTGTTTTTATTATTATTATTATTATTATTTTACTTTTATTGTGATTAAGTGAAAGGATGCAATCCAAATCAATTTTCCATGCCTGCCTATCTGCAGCTCCTTCTGCTCTTCTTGTTCGGTGATAACACATTCTTCACTTTTTATTCTATACTTGTTGTATCCTCTTTTTTTTATTATGATTGAATGAAAATGTACATTCCCGTATAAATTTGCATGCTGACCTATGTCAGCTTCGACTGCTCTCCCTGCATGGTGACAGCACATTCTTCCTTTTTGCTCCATACACGTCGAGGTGTTTCTATACCCTTGATGTGTGAGATCCTCCATACCAAAGAGCAGGACAATATAGGACCAACCCCCTCAGAGTTCCAGGAACTTACCCAAAAAGGCTGGTTTCGGGAATAACAAGAAGGAACTTACCCAAAAAAGGCTAGTTTCAGAAATACCAGGAAGTAAATGCACCCGAAATGTCCGCCCTAGCCCCGAGCTAATACAAACCACAAAAAAAAATTACCCCACGAGGAACCTTTCCCCAACCCCACCTCCCCTAGGAATGTAAGACCCCGCCTTTATATACTCTTTAATTCTCTTGTTCGGGGCTCATTCCCTCTACTCTGACAAGGGTATGGATTGAGCCCCAGCACGCTGGAATAAAACCTCTTGCTGTTTGCATCAAGAACCGTCTCTTGTGAGTGACTTGGGGTGGCGTTCGCACTCAGGACCTTACAGATGTCCCAAATGTCATCATGATGGCTTCCTTTCAACATTCCTTTTATCATCAGGTAAAGAAAAAAGTCAGTGGAGGGTAGATCAGGTGAATGTTCCAATACAGTTATTTGTTTACTGGCTAAAAACTGCCTCACAGACAACTATACAATTAAGTTCACAAACTTGCTGCCATGCCCCTGTGTGCAATGGCCATTCCAAAAAGAGTTCCCAAATTACTTTCAGGGGTGGACTATGTGCTGGCATCAGTGCATAGCTTTCCAAAGGGACTACTTTGAAGGTGACCACAGTGATATTCAGCAATGAGGTATGTATCACTTTTTCTAGGATGAGTTCAATAACCTGATTGTTGGACCTTCTGTGTTGACGTATGTTGACAATCATGCCAGGGACCACCAGGGATGATAACCTATAAAGAAGGATAAAAGAAACACAACCCCTATACTCAGAGTCCAAGGTATAAAAAAGAAGAGTTCTACAGGTTTTCATTTTCCAAAGGCCTTATTTCCAATCACTGTTAAGTAATTTAGTTTGTATCATGTGAACACACATGGTCTGATTTGAGTGCTACCTTGGTGCAGAGTAGAGCTGATGCAGGCTATATGGATGCACAGGAAGAAAAAAAGAAAAAAGTCTTGCTTTTCATGATCTGGGGGGAGCTAAACTCACTCTTGTTGAGTCACTTCTGCCTCACAGCAACCCTATATACAGAGTAGAATTGTCCCATGGAATTTCCAAGAAGTACCTAGTAGATTCAAACTGCTGACCTTCTGGTTGGCAGCCATAGCACTTAACCACTCTGAGGTTGGGGGAAAAGGGAAGAACACAGAGGCTGTGGGACAAAAACAAGTACAATATAATTGAAGAGAGAAGGAGCTTAAGTTCACCTAAAGAAATAAAGAGAAAGACTATAGACATCCAGAGTGAGGAGAATTTATATCTAGGGGATGCTTCTGGAAAGAGGGACTAGGACACCTGGAGATGGAAGGGTAGTTGGGATGTCTGCAGGCTGGCCAGGAGGAATCCCAGGCTTAGGTAGAAGTGTGACAGTGAGAAAGCACAGGGACTGCCTAACAAGGACGGCCTTAAGTGCCCCACTGAGATCAATGCTTCATTAACTCTCAGAGAGGAGTCCTTGAGTTCTTCCAACAGGAGGGTGACTGTTAAGAGCTGCCCTTAAAAAAGAGTAGTTTACAGTCCTGGTGGGAAGGGCAGCACCCAGATGGGTCTGCAGACCAGAGAGTAGAACACTGTGGGAGTACAGGGAGCAGTAATGAAATGGAGGTGATGGGACCCGTGGAAGAGACATCGCCCAAGGCATGCTTATGAAATTAGGATTGTCAGCTGAATGGATGTGTGGGTAGAGGAGGTGAGGAGTCAAAGACAGAGAGCTATAAAAAGGTTTTCCGGTCACATCCAAATGACTTGCCCTCACCCCACCTTGAATGACATCTGCAGCTTAAGAGAATCCTCTCTTCATCACCACGGGATTTGTAGATGAAGAAGACGTTCTTCTCCTGGCCTCTCTGAGGGGTGATCATAGGTCTCTATGACCGAAAATATTTCCCTTAGCAACAATTTTATATGACAATTGTCTGTGATTTATTCATTCATTTATCCATTAACAAATATTTATCTCTAGTACACAAAACCACCGATGTACAGTACCACCAGTGTATAACATACCACCACCACAGCTGTTAAAACATATACACACACTTCCTTACCGATTTACAAGCTGTCATTTCTGTGATTCCTTTGATTGTTCTCTCCCTTTCTCAACACACCCCCGCACACACACTGCCCCAAGGCCCAATAACTAAAGAATCTCTACCTGGCACAGCCCTGTGGGCAGCGTCTGTTCAGATTGATTGGTGGCCATATTATACCTGCTGTTAAATTCTTTGACTAACGTTTTGGATTTCATCTTCCACCAGATGCAAAGCATGATGTTAGAACTCTTGGAAGACCTAGACTAAGATTTTGCCTTCAAGTAGCTTCCAGCTTCTGTGAAAGATTTGAGCAAGTGAATGAGTGACTGGGAAGTGTATAGGGAAAGTAGGGTGGCCTCAAAAAATGGCCCCCCAAAATATGTCCATGTCCAGATCCTTGAAACCTGTGAATGTTAGTTTATATAGCAAAAAAAAAAAAAAAAAAAAAAATTCTTTAGAGATATGATTAAGTTAGGGATCTTCAGATGGGGCAGTTATCCTAGATTATGTAAGCCAAATGCTGTGGATGGCCTTAAGTGCAATCTCAAATATCTTTATAAGACAGAGACAAAGGGAGATTTGGTCTGGAGAGAAGCAGAGGAGGGAGTGCAATTCTAAAGGCAGAGGTTGGCGTGATATAGCTACAAGCCAAGGGATACCAGAAGCTGAAAGAGGCAAGGAGAGGATTCTTTCTCTGTAGAGGGCATGGCCCTGCAAAACCTTAATTTCATGTCAGTGATACTGATTTGGGACTTCTAGCTTCCTAAAGTGTAAGACAATAACTTTTGTTGTTTAAAGCCGGTTTGTGGTCATCTATTACAGCTAACATAAAAACCAAACCCATTGCTGTAATGTCAATTCTGACTCATAGTTACCCTACAGGACAGAGTAGAACTGCCCCATAGAGTTTCCAAGGAGCACCTGGAGGAGTTAAACTGCTGACCTTTGGGTCTGCAGATGTAGCATATAACCGCTATAGCACCAGCGCTTCCATAGCAAACATAGGCAACTGATACAGTGAAGGGTGAGGGGAGACTGCTCAGTGAGTGCTTGAAAGGGAAGGCTAAGTTCTCCTGGGAGTGTCCAGATGGGCTTCATCTTAGTTACTTAGGGCTGCTATAGTGTAAATACCAAGTCAGTGTCTCTAATAAAGAAGTTCACTGCTTCACAGTACAGCAGGCTGAAAGTCCAAATACAAGTGCTGACTGCAGGGGAAGGCTCTCTCTCTCCATCCACCTTCCCATCAGTCTTCCTGTGCACTGGGAGCTTCACCATGCAAGGACCTCGGGTCTAAACAATGAACTCTGCTTCAGGCACCGCTTTCTGGGTAGTTCGAAGTTCCCCCTTCTCTGCTCATTTCCTTTTCCTTTTATCTCTAGAGATGTAAAAGGTGGTACAGGCCACACCCCAGGGGTGTGACCTTGGTAATGGTGTTGCAATCTCACCCTAGTCCCGTTTAACTTAAAATTACAAACACAAAGCGGAGGACAACCCAAAACTATTGGGAATCAAGGCCCAGCCAAACTGAGACACACATTTTGGGGGGAGAGGCATAATTCAATACATGACAGGCTTCAAAAAGAAGGTTGCAGTTGAGCTGGGCCCTGAAGAGTGAGCACAGACTGGGTGCAGAGATGTGCAACAAAAGGGAACAAGAAATCGTTCCATCGCGGGAGAAAATGGGACAGTGTAAGACAACAGAGAATGACAGTACCACACTGAAAGAAGGGTGCATGCCCCATGGACCAAAATCAAAACCAAAGCCACTGCTGCTGAGTCAATTCCAACTCATAGTGACCCTACAGACAGAGTAGAACTGCCCTATAGAGTTTCCAAGGAGTGCCTGTCAGATTCAAACTGCCGACCATCTGGATGCAGATGTTAACACCTAACCCACGACACCAGCAAGGTTTTCAAGGGAGCGGGGTTAAAATCCAGTTAAAGACCACGGCACTAACACACTATGCCAACCAGGCGTGCAGTTCTGTAGGCTTGATGCAGCTTTTCTTTAGTTAGCTTTCAGTACGTAAAGAGGATAGGCAGGGACTTAAGCTGCATACAGGTTTGGAGGCAGAACATGGACAATCTCTGGTTGTATTTTGCCTGTAGAAAATGGGTGAAATTCGTCAGTCAGTTAATGAAATAAAAGCTGGGCTTCAGGGCAGTCCCTCCTTTGACCTAGACAAAGATAAGCGTGTGCTATCCTTAGAAGGTCATACCAGAAGTCTGTCTAGATAGTTAAGAGAAAGATCTGAGGTGAAGAAGTTTTTCATGTAAGCACAGATTCATTTAGTGATAGTGGAAATAAACAAAAACAACAGTCTAGTTGCCATCAGGTCAATGCAGACTCACGATGACCCCATGAGTGCGGAGTAGAACTGTGCTCCACAGGATTTTCAAGGTTGTGACCTTTTGGAAGGAGATTGCCAGAGTGTTCTTCCAAAGTAGCTCTGAGTGGGTTTAAACTGCCAACTTTTTGGTTAGTAGCTGAATATTTAACTGTTTGTACTACTCGAGGACTCTCAATTACCTTGAAAGTCTCAGAGGTTGGACCCAAGAGGGGGACAAGTACTAATGAAGTAGGAACAGGGACTTAGTAGAAACTTAGCTCTGTGCGAGGAGTCATAGTTATATTAACACTTGGGGTGGAAGAGAAACAGATAATAAGTGACTGTTGCTCAGCTTCACCAACAGCAGTGATTAGTGGAGGTACTTTGCACACCACACAAAGCCAAGTCTTGGGCCACATGAACTCTTTGTTATTATACTTATCTGAGCTAAGTCTTAGAAACTCTGTTCTTGGAATTGACCCCAGACCTATTTGTCCAAGGTCAAGAGAAGTTAATCTGAGTCAGAACATTATGTGTCTGTCTTTATTTTGCTAGATAGGAGAAGGGAAGGTGAGGCTGATGATATATGCAGATGGCAGTATGTTACTAGTCATTTGGATGAGTTATCTTAAGAATTACATCTTGGCCAAACACTTAAAATCAGCAGATGTGCTTGTCATGCTATTTCTCATCCACTTCAGGTTGCAATTATTATTAGCTGGATTTGAAAGCTCTTAGAACTCATAACTGACTTTTAATTAAGTGTCAGACTATTTCCAACTGTTTCACATACCTTAAGGATTTCTATAGCCCATCTAATTTGCTTCAGAAGGCCTGGTGGTACAGTGTAAATACTCCCCTGCTAACCCAAAAGTCAGTAGTTTGAACCTACCATGCTTCCTCAGGGAGAAAGATGTGGCAGTTTGCTTCTGTAAAGATTTGTAACCTTGGAAACCTTATAGGGCAGTTCTACTTTGTCCTGTACGGTTGCTATGAGTCAGACTTGACAGCAACAGGTTTGGTTTGTTTTTTTTGGTTTAATTTGCTTCAGATGCCTTCTGAGCACATGAAGAGATGCAGAAATGTACTTGACCATAAAGCTGCAAGGGAGATAAATTGTTATTCTTTTAACAGAATTGTGAAAGAAAACAAAAGCCACGTTAAAAAAAAGAAAAACTAAGATATGTCTGGGCCTGATGTGCATTATGTTTACAACAACGTGGGAATGTCAGGTAAAGTTCTGGCCCAAAAGTAAGCTGCAAAAGCAAAGTCATGTCTAGACAATGCTTGAAATTGTCCTGAGCAATATGTAATATTTGCAAGTAGATATAGTTATACATTATGTAGTACATAATCAAGTGTGCATACAGAAAATATCATTCTGTATTATTTTTATGGTGTAAAAGATAAATAATTCACACCTAGCTGAGCAAGACATTCCACTGCATGAACAGTACATTAGCACTAAGGCAACCGAGGAACCAAGGATTAGACTCTTCACTTCTTCAAAGATCCCACACATTCTGCCTTAGGGCCATTATGCGGAACCGCCTCATCTAGACTGCTCTCCCTCCTCTGTGGCTCTCTCCTGTTTGATCTTGCATGTTTCTGATCAAATGTCATCTTATCAGAGAGGCTTTCTCTGGCCACTTTAAGTGGAATCAAATGTTTCATTTTTCTTCACAGCGCTTTCCGCTGTCTGATGTTATTTTACACATTTCTTAGTGATCTGCCAACCACAATCAGGTTGGCAGCTCCATGGGGACAGAAACTTTGTTTTGTTCATTCCTGCATTCCCAGAGTCTAAAACAGCAGGGACTCAACACGTTCTTGTACAGTTATAAAACAAAAAAGTACAAGGGCTTGAGAGAGCCTCTAATTTGGTCTTAACAATGGCATGTTCATGGCGATGATTGGTAACTGCAGAGTTAAATGTTTATAGAATGAACAAAGGATCTTTTGTCAGGACTTAATTAAAATTAGCATGTATTAGAAAAAATAATAAAAAATTCTAAGGCTTAAATTCAAATTTAGTGTCCTTTTGGTTCTTATAACCACTCAACAAGCATTCACCAAAGCCTACTCTGCTGCAGGCCCTGTTCCTGGCCTAGGGCATTTAATGAAAAAACAGACAACAGTAACCAAAAACAAGGTCCCTGCCCTCCTGAAACAAACTTGCAGTGGGGAAGACAAAATAAATAAGAAAACTGACAAGCAAATTATATAATTTCAAGTAGTGATTTTATTAAGAAAAATAAAGCAGCAGCAGAAGGTAGAGAAATGATAGCTGTCTGTTGTGGTCAGACTGGAGTAAGGAATCTGGATGTGAACATTTGCTGGAGAAGAGCATTCCAGGAAGAAGAAATAGGAAATGCGAAGATCCTGAGGCAGAAACAGGCTTTAGATATGTTGAGGGAAGAAGGTGGCCGGTACGACCAGAGAAACGTGAAGATGAGGTTGTTTGGCGATTTGGGATTTTATTCCAAGAAAGATGGGAAACAACTGGGAGGCTCACAAGAGAAAGGTGTGATCTGATTTACATTTTAAAAGGATTTCTTAGGCTCAAAATAGAGCCTAGGCTGCTGGCAGAGCAACAGGGAGACCAGTTATGAGGTTACTATAGTAACTCAGAAGAGAACTTGGATAACAGGAATTATGATGCTGGAAATGACTGGGCGTGGGATACTGACTAGAGTTTAAGGTCATTTGCTATTGGATTGATTTGTGGAGTATAAGAGGAAAGAGAAAATAAAATTTAAAAAATGACCCCTAGATTTTGAGCTTGAGGAAATAAGTGAATGGTTTTCTAATTAATGGGTAGGGAAGACTTGAGAAAGAGCAGATGGGAGGCATGGAGGCAGAAATTAGTAGTTCCATTTTGAATATGCTATATCTAAGGTGTCAGTGGATGTCCAAATGACATACATAGTGAGTAGACAGCTGGGAATACAAACACAGACCATATATTAATCTTCCCCAAGTATGATTCTTCTTAAATTGTGTTTCTAAGTTGTGTGTATCACCTTGTGTCTGGTACTATAGATCCATTTAGTGGATTCCCAATGCCTACTGAATAAAATATAAGCTTACGTTAACATCCAGGGACATCTACAAGTATTATCTCTTCCTGGGCCCTGGTACGTGTCATATCATATATCCTGTAGTTCCTGTGTGCTTTTCTGTACTTTCCAGCTTTTTTGAATTAGTTTTTCCTTTTGACAGGAGTGCGGGGTGGCGTAGCAGTTCAGCTTTCCTCTGCTAACCAAAAGGTCCGTGGTTCCAATCTACCAGCCTTTCAAGGGCAGAGAGATAGGACAGTTGGCTTACAACCTTGGAAACCCTGTGGAACAGTTCTGCCATAACCTACAGGTCCATATTGGGTCAGTATGAGTTGAAATCAACTTGGTTATGGATTTTACAGATTGCTTTTAGAACTTTCTCCCTTAGCTGCACTTACTGAGACACCTACTATGAGCCAGGCAACCATGCATTATGTTTTCACTGACCTTCAGTTAATTCTAATAACACTAGTGCAAAATAACCACCATTTTTATGAGTGAAGCAATTTGCCATCTCACAGATTTGGAGTGATTTGTTTAAGGCCTTGTGACAAGCAAGCAGTGGGAACTGAAAAAGAACTACCAGGCCTATCAGACTCATTCCATTTCACAAGCGGCAGAAGAGGTCTCTTTCTTCAAATGATCTCCTACTTTTCTTGCTGGGACTAAGCATATTCTTTCTGAAAGGTTCTATACTTAATTGGCTTCATTGTTTAACTGACGTGTATTTTATTATTTGTTGTAGCTACCGAGTAAAGCATTATTCTTCCTCTTTCTAATTAAGCCTTTTCCTTAAGAGATCTTGAAATATATCTTGACACTTAAATTGTTAAGCCAGCAAGAAACTATTCATACTTGAGTGTTTCTCCTTTAAAGAGACAAAACAACAAGGAATGCTTAGACTGGTGGACTGCAACTAGAAACAAAGGAATTTGAAGATAATCTCCAAGTGAGCAGGAACCAAATTTCCACTGGTTTGAGCTTCTGGTTTGCAGTCCCTGTGGGAACCGGAGAGAGGTAAGTTGAGCTGAGCTGCTCCTGATTTTTCACAGCTGTATTGATTTTCCTTCAGGTAGCAATTATCCTTCAATCTCTCAGTTCATCCTATTTAAAATGATCCAATCACCTCCCTCTAGAAAACTCTACTAAATTAACCTTGCAGAGAGAACAGCACAGTATTCTCAAAGATTTAGGCATCTTGGACAGTGGGTGTCTTCCTGCTATATTTCTACTGTCTCTGAATGGGGCTCAGTGACTATATGCCAAAGAGTACTTGGCACATAGTAGGTTCACCATTAGTGTTAACTTTCATCAGTCTTTTCATCTGCAAATTCAGCACAGAGAAATGAGACAAGAGTTCCACGTCATCTGTCACAGCAATAGAACCAGAATTGGAATATCCACCAATATGCCTGTAATTATTAGGGGGAAGGCTGAGCTGCTCTATTAGAGACATCCCAGATACACTGGCTTTAAGAACATAGAAGTATCAGTTCTGAGGTGAAAAATCTAGTTGGTGGGGAACTTCTTTTCCTCGCCATCTTCCTGCAACCCAAGTTCCTTTCTACATGTTGTTCAACCAACTACTAGAACATTTTTGTCTTGCTCTGTTAGCCCCTAAGGCACAGCTGAAGGTGGAAGAGGTAGGGTGTAGGTAAAAGAGCAGCTGGAGAAGGCACACATAATGTCTTATATCCTTTAGCCCACAGCTCTTTATTGAGGATAAAGTTGATATCCAACTGCTAAGGAGGATAAGAAATGTCAGATAGCTGGACAGCTATGTGTCTGACCTCAGATGAAAAACACGATAGGTTTTTGTAGACAGCCCTGTAATCTTCAAAATACATTTACATTTCTAACAAATTATTCACTCTCTGGTATTAGGCATCAAGCTAAACCATGATACTAAAGCATATTGCTGTTGAGTCAATTCAAACTCATAGTGACCTTACAGGACAGAGTTGACATGCTCTAGAGGGTTCCCAAGGAGGTGGCTGAGGTACCTTTTGGTAAGCAGCTAAGTTCTTAACCATTGCACCACCAGGCCTCTAAACTATAATAGCAGATGGTTTTAAGGCTATCATAGGCTAGCCTGAGGAAAACCTACAGATGCTAACCAAAACACTGGCAAGTCAAATCCACCAGAAACTTCCTGGAAACCCCATGGGGTAGTTCTACTCTGCCCTTTACAGTTGCTGTAAGAATCGACTTTATAACAATGGATTTGGTTTGTTTTTTATAGGCAAACCTCCTGTTTAGTGACAGAGTCATTTCTACAACATCTCCTTTTTACTAAAGACAGCCGTGATAATTCTCCTATATGGCCAAATCTAATTTCAAAAACAGTCCTTTTTAGTTCGTATAGGCACACAGATAAGTGTAAAAAAAAACTCTAGGGCAATTACGTAGGAATCTGTAGGGGCCAGGAATGGCCTAGGGCTGCAGAACGTCTTTCCAGGAAACTCAAGGTACCAGTGGTACTTAGATAGATGTCACTCAACTTCCTCTGACCCCAAACACAATAACTGAGAAAAAGGGAGGTCCAAAAGGGCAACAGCAGCTGGTCGTTCAGGGTTCTGCTGTGTGCATCTATTGCCTCCTTCAAGTAGAGTCTCTGCCTATACTTTGGGTCTTGAGTGTGGGTGGCATCTTGTACTTGGCTTCATCAATCAAGGCTCTGGTAGCTACTGTTAGCCTTCCAGTAACTGGTGGATAGCTCTTGTTGGGATTATTCCTGTTTTGGTTATCTAGTGCTGCTGTAACAGACATACCACAAGTGGATGACTTAAAAAAAAATTCTCTCCGTTCAGGAGGCTAGAAGTCTGAATTCAGGGTGTGACTCTAGGGGAAAGTTCTTCCTTAGCCATTTCAGCTGCTAGCAGCAGCCTGGACTCCTTAGAGATTCTGAGACTTTAGATGTATTTGCCTCCACTGTCTGTACCCCTCTTTCCACTGTGTGTCTCTGGGTCTAATCTGCTGTTTTTACAACCGGAAAGTAATAGGTTTAGGACCCACCCTACTCTGGTATGACCTTGTTAACATAACAAAACAAAAACTCTGTTTCCAGACAGGATCACATCTATAGATGCAAGGGCCTATTCAATACATACGGGACAGGGCACAGTTCAGTGTAAAACAGCCTCCATCTCATTCCATTGATAATGGGAGGGCTTTTAGCTTTGTATTTTAATGAAGACATCCTTGGGAAAGAGGAATTATAAATACATCTGTTTAGCAAATTGTATCAGAAGACCTCAAATATTATCATCTTAGTAGCTAATAAGCAATGCTTATTTCTTCTTTATATCTTCTATTCACTAACACAGATACCAAAGTGGTAACCTGTTGCTGTCAAGTAGATTCAGACTCAAAGAGACCCTATAGGACAGAGTAGAACTGCCACATAGGATTTCCAAGAAACAGCTGGTGGATTTCAACTGCTGACCTTTTGATTAGATGCCCAACTCTTAATAATCACTGTGTCTTCAGAGCTCCCCTTAGCTAAGTGGTAAGAGATATGCATATGTTTACTATATATACATACACATGGGTATACATATATATGTTTTTATTATATATATATGCTTTATACATATATATGTTTTTATTTTCTTTTTGTAGGAATCAATAACTTTTAATTTCAATATGAATTTCTGAATTACACAATTCATAAATATTTTACTTTTTCTTAAATTAGCCATTGTGAATAAAAAAGTCATTCTTTGCTGTCATACACTTCATTGGGAGATAGTTCTAGTTGTCAGAAGTCCCTAATCTAAGTCAAAATATTGTTTCTTATAATTTCTATCCATTAGGTCTATGGTTGTCCTCTGAGATTAAAATAATTCTTCTATATCTGAGAACTAATTCTGTTGTGTACACTAGCTCTAGCTCTGGAAAGTCAGACAGAAATAAACCAAAAGGGTAGGCAAGGTATTGAACAAAGGAAACTAAGGCAGGTGTTCTATATATAAATAAGACCAAAATGCAAGATTATAGAATCTTGTTTTGCTGTCTGTAGCTGCCAGAATCTTATGGGAATCTTCCAGCTCGTGAGGCTTGTCTACAGATGTGCTGAATACCAGGTCTGGAGCAGCACAGCTCATTGCATTCATAGGTGAGGTGGAGTCTTGAAGTAGAGGTAAGAGTTCAATCAGGGATGGGTAGGTCTGAGCCAACTATGTTTTAAGGGACTTGGAGATGCTAAGCTAAGCTAACATGAGCAGGGGCTGACAGGTTCTGTTGTTTGTGTGCTGTGGAATCCATTCTGATTCACTGTGACTCTATAGGACAGAGTAGAGCTGCCCCATAGAGTTTCCAAGGCTGTAATCTTCACAGAAACAGACTCACACATCTTTCTCCCATCGATAAGCCAGTGGATTCAAATGTTCATTTAGCAGCTGAGAACCTAACCACTGTGCCACCAGTGCTTCTCTGACAGATCTTAGTGAGTGAATTTTGCAGTTTAAGAATTTAAGGATAGAGTAGTTCCATGGCATAAAAAGATACAAGTTCCAGTCTTGGTGGAATCCTTGCATGGTGCAAATGCTTAATGAATTCAGCTGCTAACCAAAAGATCAGAGATTCAAGTCTTCCCAAGACAAGAATGGGAGCAGATCACTGGCTGATCTCCAGTGGGGAAGAAGGATGAAGGCATGTGGAAGGATGAAGGCATGTGGAAGGATGAAGGTATGTGCAAGGAAAGCAATGACTTGGAAGTCACAATGAGATTCTAGGAGGACAGGGCGCAAGATACCAGGAGTGAATTATAGAATCTCTCTGAAAGGATCTGACTCGACAGCACTTGGCTTGGCTGAAAAGGTTACAGGGAAAGCACCATCAAGGGAAACCAGTGTCTTGGTGAGGCCAGGGATTGGCAGTCTTTGCAAAAATTAGGTATGTGAAGCATGAGAGTTCTTTGAAAAAGAAGGCTAGAAAGAATTCCAAGGGGGAAAGGGTAAGGAATGGGACATCTTCTGCACTTTGCATAGTGAGTGGTTAAGATCTGCATCTGCTAATCAAAAAGACTGGCAGTTTGAAACCACCAGGCACTCCTTGGAAACTCTAGGGGACCCTTCTGTTCTGTCCTATAGGATTGCTATGAGTTGGAATTGACTCCACAGGAATGGGGTGGGTGTTTTGCGTCACAGCTGTGGATATGTGAGTTAAGGGAGGAGAGTACCAGGGTAATAACCTTCTTCATTAAGTACACAGTTTATGATTCACATTTTTTTTATTGTGGGAAAAATACGTGTAACCCAACATTTGTACCTGTACAGTTCAGGGACTATGGTTATGTTAATTATGATGTGCAAGGGTACAGCCTGTGTCCATTGCTAAATTTTCTATCACATCACAGATACTCACTGCTTCCTAAATGATGAATCCCAGTTCCTCTCTCCACAGCCCTGGCAAATACTAATGAAATTTGGTGTCTACGCATTTGGTTAATATAGATATTCCACATCAGTGGGCTCATACAGTACACGTGACTGCACAGTCAACTCTTTTGTTATGAATCCCCATGTCTTATTCGGAATATTCCAGCAAATTTGTTCCAAGGCATGAAAGAGATGAGCACTGGTACTGCTGTCAAATCAAGCCTGTGTTCTGCTCCTAGACGCACCAAGTGGTTTAATACCTTCATGTTGAGAAGAAAAATAAAGGTTCATTACTCCTTAATACACTGTGCTTTACTTGATAAAGATTAAAGGGAGGTTAGAAAGCTTCATTAAAAGTAGACAAGCTTTGCCTGGGGTTATTTGTCTGGCAACCACCAAGGCCTTCTAAGGGAAGGACAGACTTCAGGCTCTAGGGAAATTCCTTGTTATCATAACAGCCTTCAAGCAACCTGATCCCTTGGCATTCTAGAAATGACTGAGACAGGAGAAACTACAAAAGTAAGCCAGAGGTTAATCAGATATCATCATTTCCCTCTTTTTTGGCAGCTACAGGGCTATTGTTACATGCTTTACCAGGATGAATCTGCTTTAATAACAGCATTAATGACATCTTTCTGTTTGATTCTTCAGTCTTCGCGTCTTTATTTTTATTGTGGAGTGATTGATAGATAAGTGAGATTTCTCCCCCCAGTAGCAATAGTGTCACATACTCCATGTTAATATCATGATTTGTAATTGATGTACCATGGATGGACAGTGGTTACAGGCATGAGTTTAGACTAGAGACACAAGCTTGCATTTGAGGTCTACCTTGTAGTAATGATCTTTGGATTAAGTCACTTGACCTCTCGGAGACTCTTTTCTCAGTTGTAATACAGAGGTACAATGGGTCTACTTTGTCTTTTTTAAAAATTTCCCTTTAAACAAGTAATGCACATATTGTTTTATGACATTAGAACAACCTCATGACACGTCAACACTTTCCTCAAACTTGGGTTTCTTATTACCAGCTTTCCTGTAAATGGGCTACTTTTTCATTGTTGTGAGGATTTAGTGATATGATGCTGGCAAAATGCTTAGCAGAGTACATTCAGGCCTGAAAGTAATAGCATACCTTAGTGTCATTATCTTATTTATCTATTATTTTATTATTACCCAAATTAGCCTTAAAATAACCCCAAGAGATAGGCTTGGTAGCTCCAATTCCTAGATCAATTATAGCAAAGGCAGGAGATCTATATCAAAAAGAGAGCACAGGAATAGATTAATGTACTTTTCAGCATGTTGTTTCCTATATTCAAGCCTGAGTAGGAGCTGTTATGAAAAAACAAGCCCTAGGTTAGAGAAGCAGTAGCAGTTTATTACGGTAGTGGGCGAGCGGGGATTAATGCTGTCCGAGGTGCTGGAGCCGTTTCAGGGGCTTGGGTGTTTTACCGGATAGGCAGTAGGCGGGGATGGAACAGCTTGGGAGTGGTCCGGAGGGTCGGGAGGCGGAGATGAAACAGCTGGAGGGAGCGGAGCATCGGGGGAAGGTTAGAGCAACTTGGAGGCGGAAGGTCGGACAGTGGAGATGAAACAGCTGGAAGAAGTGGAAGGTCGGGGATCTTATCGATCTGGCTTTGAAGTGAGGCCAGGCGGCTCAAGATAGGGGAATAGAGTTAGCTAATTTCCTCTTCAGAGGTGTGGATTAAGTTGGGAGCTCTGGTAATATCTCCAACATTAAAAAAAACAACAAAAACAAACAAACAAACAAAACTGGATGTGCTTAAACTGGCATGCTTTGTCCTGTAAGTCGGCATCCATCTACACCCTTACTGTAGGCCAAGACTTTGGCTCTCCTCACTAGTTCTTGCCTGAATCACTCTGCAAAGGTAAGCTCTACCTGTACCAGAAGATAAAGGTCCCCATTCCAGTTCTTGGAGTAGAGGCGTTTAATATTACACCCCTGGTTACAAGCATACACTTAGATAGGACTGGTTACACAATTTGTGAGGCCTAGTACAAAATGAAAACCTGAAGACCTTTGTTAAAGATTACTGAAAATTTCCAGACAGCGACATCCAAATATTAAGCCACACAGAATCCTAGGTGTCCCTGAGGCTCTACACAGGATACATGTTCACGAACATGACCGTGAGTTTAGGTAAAATTTTTTTAAGTAAATTCTTTGACTTGAAATAGCCCACTTGATTTCTTAATCCATTTATTCTTTTAATCAGTCATTTTTCGCCCTACTATGTGCTCGGTACAGTTTCAAGTCTACTGATGTAGCAGCAACTACAAGAAAACAAGGTCTCTGCCTCTCTGAGACTTAACATTCTAGAGAATGGATTAGGAAATAATAGCTTAAAGGTAAAATCTGGCTGTCTGCTGGTTCTGTACAGTCCTCAGACTAACAGAGTTTGACAAAATGGTTGACAAAAATCAAAATAGTATTTCATGACATGACTATTTTATAAAATGCAAACTTCTGTGTCCATATAAAACTTTTGTTGGAACACAACTGTGATCATATGTTTACGTATTGTCTGTGGCTGCTTTTATGATACAATGGGAGGGCTGAACAGTTTCAACAGACACCATATGGCCTGTAAAGCTGAAAACATGTACTATCTGGCCTTTACAGTAAAAGAATCCCAACCCTATTGTAGGGGCTGGCTAGATAATAAACAAGTAAGCATTTAAACAAGATAGTTGTGGGCTATGATAAAGATACCGACTATATTGGGTGATGAAATCTTATATACTCTGCATAGAGTGGGAAAGAAGAGTCTCTTCTCAGAAGGTGGTATTTAAATCGAGTACAGAAAGATGTGCTGTATGTAGAGAGTCAGATGACAAGAATTCCAAGTAGAGGCAATAGCAGTTTCCACGGCCTCAAGTAGAAATGGCCTGGTGTATTCAGTAACAGAAAGAAGCCAGTGTGGCTGGAGTATAATGGGGTGGGAAAGGGTATAGGTCAGAAGGGAAGGTAGCAAACTTGGATAAGAGGGTTGGGATTTCTGAGAACAACGAAAAGCTATTAAAGAATGTAAAAAAAAAAATTCATTACTTTTTTATTTGTTTATTGTGCTTAAGTGACAGTTTACAATCCATCGCAATTTGTCATGTCGAACCCTGAACCCACACCTCTCTGCAGATCTGTTTGCTCTCCTCACTTTGTGACAGCACCCTCCTCCTTTCCGCTCTGTACTTCTGGTATTCATTCAACCGGCACTTGTCCCCTCCTCTTCTCCCTCCGTTCTCACCTTAGAGAGGAGTTGGTCAGACAGGCTCATACATATATTTAAGCCAAGAAGTACACATACCACCTGCATCGCTCTATGTCTGATTGTCCAATCTAACTTTCATCTGAAGACTTTGGCTTCAGTACTGGTTTCAGCTCTGGGTCAGCAGCAAGTCCAGGGGCCATGTTCTCGGGGGACCCTCCTGGATGTCAGACCATCAGATCTGGTCTTTTAGTAGAGTTCTAGATCTGCACCCCCCTTTTTCTTGAGCTACTTCAGGGACTCTGTATTATATTCCCTATCAGGACAGTTTTTGTTGGTGGCTGGGCACCAGCTAGTACTTCTGGTCTCATGCCGATGTAGTATCTCAGTCATATGGGTCCTTCTGTCTCCTGGGGTCATATTTGCCTAATATCTTTGATGTTTTGGCTTTCACCTGCTCCAGGTGGGTTAGGAATGATTGATGTTCCTTAGATGACAGCTTGCTGGCTTTTAAGATCCCAGGCACCACTCACCAGTATAGGATGAAGGATATTTTCATCTTTTTGTTATTGTGAACTAGTGCAGCAATGAACATTTGTGTGCATGTGTGCGTTCGTGTGACAGTCTTTATTTCTCTAGGATGTATTCCAAGCAGTAGAATTGCTGGATCATATGGTATTTCAATTTCTAGCTTTATAAGACAGAGACAAATTGCTTTCCAAAGAGATTGTACCACTTTATGTTCTACCAGCAGTGTAGAAGAGTCTCCCCACACTCTCTCCAAATTTGCTATTTTGTGTGTTTTGGATTAATGCCAGCCTTCGTCAGGTGAGACAGCTTGTCACTGTAGTTTTGATTTGGATTTCCCTAACGGCTAATGATCAGGAGCATTTCTTCATGTGTCTTTTGTTTGCCTGGTTGTCTTCTTTGGTAAAGTGTCTGTCCAGATCCTTTGCCCATTATTTAATTGGGTCATTTGGCCTTTCCGGTTATTTTGTAATGCCTTGTAGTTTACAGATTAGTGGATGCTGATCACATTCCTGGTTGCCAAATATTTTCCCCAGTCTGTAGCTGGTTTTCCTACTCTTTTGATGAAGTCTTTGAATGAGCATAAGTTTTTGATGTTTAGTAGTTCCCATTTATCTATTACCTCCTCTGATCTTTGTACATGGTTACTACTACTTTGTAGTTTGTTTATGCTGTATCTTAGGGCTTCCAGTGTTGTCCCTGTTTTTTCATTCACAATCTTTATTACTTTAGATTTGATATTTAGGTCTTTGATCAATAAGGTATGAGGTATGAGTCTTGTTTCATTTTTTTGCAGATGGATATCCAGTTTTGCCAACACTATTTGTTAAAGATACTGTTTTCCCCCCAGTTCTTTGTGAAATATAAGCTGTTCATAGGTGGATGGTGTTATTTCTGGATTCTCTGTTCTGTTCCATTTGTCTGTATATCTGTTTTGTACCAGTACCAGGCTGTTTTGACTACAGTGGCAGGGTCATAGATTCTAAGGTCAGGTAGTGTGTAGCTTCCCACTTTGTTTTTATTCTTCAGTAAGGTTTACATATCTGGTGCTTCTCTCCTTTCTAAATGAATCTGTCATTAAGAAATGACATTAGAATTTGTATTGGGATTGCACTGTATGTGTAGATCACTTTGGGTAGAATTCACGTTTTTACAATGTTAAATCTTCCTATCCACAAGCAAGGTAGGTTTCTCCATTTATGTAAGTTTCTTTTGGTTTCTTGAAGTAGTCTTGTCTTTGTTCAGGTGTCTTATATCTCTTTAGATTTGTTCCTAGGTGTTTTATCTTCTTAGTGGCTATAATAAATGGTGTTGATTTGGTGATTTAGTCTTTGATAGTCTCTTTGTTGGTGTAAAGGAATTCAACTGATTTATTTATGTTTATCTTATACCCTGCTGAACTCGTCTATTAGTTCCAGTAGTTATTTTTGTGGCTTCTTTAGGGTTTTGTGTGTATAAGATCTTATCATCTGCAAATAGAGATATTTTTACTTCTTTACTGATGCAGATGCTGTTTATTTCTTTATCCTGTCTGACTGCTCTGGCTAGAACCTGTAGTACAATGTTAAATATAAGTGGTAATAACGGGCAGCCTTGTTTGGTTCTTGTTTTCAGGGGGATTTTTTTTAGTCTGTCTCCATTCAGGATGTGGTGGGGTTGTTGGCTTTGTGTAGATGCCCCTTATTATGTTGAGGAATTTCCCTTCTATTCCTATTTTGCAGAGAGCTATCAACATGAATGAGTGTTAAACTTTGTCAAATGCCTTTTCTGCATCAACTGAGAAAATGAAATGATTTTTATCTTTTATTGTATTTATGTGATTGATTATATTAATTGTTTTTTCTAATGTTGAACCATCCCTGCATCTCTGATATGAATACTACTTGGTTATGGTGTTTTATTTTTTTGATATGTTGTTGAATTCTATTGGCTAGAATTTTGTTGAGGATTTTTGCATTTAAGTTCATGAGAGATATTGGTCTGCAGTTCTTTTTATGTGTGTGTTGCCTTCACCTGATTTGGGTATCAGGGTTATGCTGACTTCATGGAATGAATTTGGGAGTGTTCCATCCTTTTCTATTGCCATGGATTGAATTGTGTTCCCTAAAAAAAATGTGTGGCAGTTTGGCTAGCGTAACTCCTGGTATTGTATGATGTTCTTCCATGTTGGAATTCCTGCCTCTATGATGTTAATGAGGGTGGATGGGCAATAGTTGTGTTGATAGAGCACGATTCAATCTGTAAGTTTGTTTTGTGCCTTGAGGTCATCTCTTGAGATATAAATAAAAGGAGCTAGTGGAGACATCTGGGGATCTCATACCATCAGAAAGAAGCAGTGCCAGGAGCTTAGCATGACCTTCGGAAAGGACCTAGGTCTCTGTTTCTTAGAAGCTTCCAGTCCAAGGGAAGATTGACAAGAAAGACCTTTCTCTGGTGCCAGCAGAGAAAACTTTCCCCTGAAGCTGATACCCTGAATTTGCACTTTTAGCTTACTGGACGAGTGACAAAATAAAATTCTTCTTTTTAAAGCCATCCACTTGTGGTATTTCTGTTATACCTGTACCAGATGACTAAAACACCTATGCTGTGAAATACTTTTACTAGTAGTGGTATTACTCCTCTTTAAAAGTTTGGTAGAGTTCAGCAGTGAAGCCATCTGCACCAGGCCTTTTTTGGCTGGTAGGTTTGTTTTTCTTCATGTTACAGAAATACGGTTTTATATTCATACCCTTACTGTTGGAACATCTTCATGGTTGGTAGTTTTTTGATTACTTTTTCAGTCTTTTCTTTTGTGATGGTTTATTAAGTTGTTCTGTTTGTGTTAATTTTGGTAGGTAATGTAGTTCTAGAAATTTGTTCATTTACTTTAGGTTTTCAAATCTATCAGAGTACAATTTTTCATAATATTCCATTATGATTCTTTTAATTTCAGTTGGGGCTGTTGTAAAATCACTGTTTTCTTTTGTGCATTTGGCCAATGGTTTATCGATTATGTTGATCCTTTCAAAAAAACAGCTTTTGGTTCTGCTAGTTCTTTCAATTGTTTTTCTACTCTCTAATTCATTTAGTTCTGCTCTAATTTTTATCATCTCTTTTCCTCTGGTGCCCAGGGATTTCTTTTGTTATCCTCTTTCTACTTGTTGAAGTGCTAGGGTTAGTTCTTTGGTTTGGGCTCTTTCTTCATTTTGGATGTGTGCATTTACTGAGATTAATTGAGCCCTGAGTGCTGCCTTTGCTGTATCCCATAGGTTCTGGTAAGACGCATTTTCATTCCCATTTGATTCCGTGAATTACTTTGTTCAGTCTTTGATTTCTTCTATAATTTAGAAGATTTTGAGCAAAGTGTTGATCAGTGTCCATGATTTTGGATTTCTACCCATGCTTTTGCTGCTGTTGATTTCAACTTTTATGGCTTTGTGGTCTGAAAAAAATGCTTTGCAATATTTCAATGCTGTGGATTTTGTTAAGACTTGCTTTATGGCCTAATATGTGGTCTCTTTGGGAGAATGCTCCATGAGCATTGGAAAAGAAGGTATACTTGTCTGTTGTTGTGTGGAGAGTTCTGTATATGTCTTTGAAGTTGAGTTGGTTGATTACCACAATAAAATCTTTTGTATTTTTATTGAGCTTCTTTCTGGATGTTCTGTCCATTACCGAAAGTGGCAAGTTGAAGTTTCCTACTACTATTGTGGAGCCATTTCCCTCACTTTTCAATGGTGTTAGCATTCATTCAATGTATTGGGTGAGTAAATATTTAATATTATTATATCCTCTTTGTGTATTGACACTTTAAGTAGTAAACAGTGACCATTCTTGTCCACCATGGTGGTAGATTTTACTCTAAAGTTGTTTTTTTCTTTTATTAATATTGCTACTCCTGCTCTTTTTCTACATGTTGTTAGCTTGGTGTATGTTTTTCTATACTTTGAGTTTCCCTTTGTTTATATCTTGGAGTCTAAGTTATGTTTCTTGTAAACTGCGTATTGATGGATTGGGTTTTCTTTTTCTTTTTCTTTTTTTTTAATCCAGCCTGCTACTCTTTGTCTTTTAACTGGTGCGTTTAACCCATTTGCATTCAGTATAATTATTGATAGGTATGAATTCAGTGCTGTCATTTTGGTGCCCATTTTGTGTATTGTCAACAATCTCCTTGTTCCACTTAATTTTCTATTCTGAGTCATTTTTGTTTATGAGTTTACTTTTCTTTTATATCAGTTGAGACTTTTATACTGTGTTTCTTGTTTTGACGTGTAGTATTGTTAGTTTGTTTGAGCCTACCCCAATATTCCCTGCTAATGATCTGTTTAAGTCAGTCTTTAAGCTCTTTGAATCATGTAGACTTCTTCTCCATCTCAAAGCTCTACGAATGTGTATTTGTCACTCTTAGCATAGCATTGTTAGAATTTACATACTGAGATCTCTGTCTCCCTATTTTTAATATTTTAGCTTTGATAGAGCTTTGTGGATTCCCTATCCAAGTTGGACTCTGGATGCTGTGTCCCAAATTGTATCATTTGAGTATATATCTGATTTTCTTGATTTTCTCAGCAAAGAACTTCCTTCAGTATTTCTTGTAATATTGGCTTGGTTTTTGCAAATTCTCTAAATTTCTGCTTATCTGGGAATGTCCTAATTTAAACCATATATTGAAAGACAGTTTTGCAAGAAATATAATTCTTGATTAGAAGTTTTTCTTTCAAGGCTTTGTATATGTCATCCCAGTGCCTTCTTGTCAACTTGTTTTAATTGGAGCTCAGTCTAATGACTATCTTTTTTAAGTCAGTTGTTGTTTGAGACTAGCTGTCTTTAAAAGAATCTTCTTTCCTTTCATTTTGTTAAATGTCATTATAAATGCCTTGGTGTCTTTCTTTTGTGATCTACCTTTTGTGGAGTTCAGTGAGTACCTTGAATAGATATCATCTCATCTTTCATGATGTCAGGGAAGTTTTCTTTCAGCAAATCTTCAACGATTCTTTCTGTATTTTCTGTTGTCCCTCCCTGTTGTGGTATTCCAATTGCTCATAAATTATTTCTCCTGATAGAATACTCCATAACTCTTATTGATTCTTTTTTTCTAAATTCTTTTATCTCATTTTTTTCTCATAAATGTTGGTGTCGGTTGCTTTATTTTCAGTCTCACTAATTCTGCATTCTATTGCCTCTGTCCTGCTCCTTTGACTTTCTATTAAATTGTCTAGCTGTGATTTTATTGTTAATTTTCTGAATTTCAGATCACTGTTATTCTAGCAATTCTTGTAGCTGATTTAATTTTTCATTTTGTTCTGCTGCACTTTGCCTAATCTCCTTCCTGATTTCTTGAAGGACTCTGTACATAAGTCTCTTGTATTCTGCTTCTGATAATTACAGGAAAATTTCTTCGTCTGGGAAAATTTTTTAATTGTTGTGGAAATTGTCTGCTTCTTTAAATGAATAGAATTTTATTCTTGTCTCTGAGCCATAAGAAACCTGTTGTGACATCTTTGTTAGGTTATTGCAATCAAATATATATAAATATATATTAATTCAATTTTGACTGCCCAAATAGTCTAGTTGTTTGAGCTAGAATGATTACTGGAACCCTAATAATTCTGATACCTTGTCATCAGATGGTTGGTGCTGTGACTGTACTGAGAAAGGTAGCAGGAATTGTTGGCTTAAGGGAGCTGAAACTCTTCGTCTGTCCTGCCTTTTGTTTTGCTCTCCAAATTCAGGGTAAAAGCTCAAGGCACATATATAAAATGTCCAGGTATTACAGTAGAATTTAGCATTTGATGTGGAGCAGAGAAGGGAGGTGGAGGAAAGGCTGGAGATAGGTAGAGATATCAGAGCATAGGAAAGGTTTGAGCCATGAGAGATCACAAGCAGTTAGCTTGTTTTGCTCCAGTGAAAGTCTCCTGTGGATGTGTTGGTGCAGCAAGCTGCAGCTCAGGGGAGTCAGTGGAATTTTTCTTCTACCCCTCCATTTGTTTCCCTCTCTGAATCTGGGAGACAAGCTCAGGGCACATGCACAAAATGACCCACTTCCAGCTCAGGTAGTACATCAGAATTTAACCTTTGGTGTAGATCAGAGAAGGGAGGGTGGAAGGGCTGAGGATAGGGAGAGAAATCAATGCATAGGAAAGGTTTGAGCCACAAGAGTTTCTGAGCATTTAGCTTGTAACATTCCAGTGAAAGTCCTCTGAGACTCTATAGGTGTGAGGATTCACAGCTTAGTTTCACCACTGAAAAAGATGCTCTCCTCTTGCTCACTGCTGCTGCACTCTGCTGCCAGCTGATGTTGTGTTCTATAGGTACGACCATGTTCAGTTCAACTTCCTGGCTGAGAAAGACATGCTCCAATCAGGCATTGTTGTCCTGCGTGGCTGCCAGTCCCAGCAGCACTCTCAGGCACAGTTGCTGTAGTTCTGCTTCCCTTCCAAGAAAGATGGATTGTACTCTTGTGCTACTGTTCCAGTTCCACATGAGCAGAAGTGGGCCCCTTGGCAGCTACTGATCTGCTTCTGACAAAGGTAGTTGTTCATCTTTCTGTCACTCAGTCTGATCTCTCAGCTTTCCACCTGATATTGGGGGTCCTAGAATGTCCTACAAAAATGCCAGGTGCTCCATGGAAATGCTATGGAACAGTTCTACTCTGTCATATAGGGTCACCATGAGTCAGAATCGACTCAATGTCACTGGGTAAAATGTCCTATTTATTCTGTCCAGTTGTTTTTCAAGTTCTGTGTTGTTATAGCTATCAGAGGAAATGTATGGCTAGTCTGCCAGCTTAGCCTGGTTCTATTGAAGAATTTTATTTTCTCTTCTGTTGATTGTGGTTTGTTTGACAGATTTTGAAATCTGTCTACGTTGTGTATTAAAACTTCCATTGTTGTTCCTGCCTTTTCTTGGATGAGCTTTATCATTTTAGATTTGGTAGTTAGGTCTTTTATCCAGTTGGAGTTAGTTTCTGTATAAGGTGTAAGACATGGATCTTGTTTCAATTTATTGCAGATGGCTCTCCAATTTTGCCAGCACCATTTGTTGAAGATACTGTTTTTACCCCAGTTTAATGTCTTAGGGCATTTGTCAAATATCAACTGTTCATAGGCTGATGATGTCATCTCTGGGTCTCAGTTCTGTTCCATTGATCGATCTGTCTGTTCTTGTACCAGTACCAGATTGTTATGACCACTGTGGCAGTGTGATATATTATAAGGTCAGGTAATGAGAGGCCTCCCAGTGTGTTCTTCTTCTTTAGTAGTACCTTACTTATCCGGGGCTTCTTCCCTTTCAAAACAAAAGTGGTGATTTGTTTCTCCATCTCCTTAAAAAATGACACTGGAACTTGTATTGGGATTGCATTATGTAAGTAGATTGCTTTGGGTAAAATAGACATTTTCACAGTGTTAAGTCTTCCTATCCATGAGCAGGGTAGGTTTTTCCATTTACCTAAGTCTCTCTTAGTTTCTTGTAGTAAGGACTTGTAGTTCTATTTGTAAAGGTCTGTTATTTCTCTGGTTAGATTAATTTCTAGGTACTTTATCTTTTAGGGGCTATAGTAAATGGTATTGATTTGATGATTTCTTCATTAACAGTCTCGTTGGTGGTATAAAGGAATCCTACTGATTTACTTACGGTTATCTTGTATCGAGACCTTGCTGAAGTCTTCTATCAATTTGAGTAGTTTACTTATAGATTCTTTGGGATTATCTGCATGTGCAATCATATCATCAGCAAATAGGGAGATTTTGACTTCTTCTTTGCTGATGCAGATGCCCTTTATTTCTTGCTCTGGCTAGAACTTCTAGTACAGTGTTGAATAGGAGAGGAGAGGTGAGAGTGGGCCTCCTTGTCTAGTTCCTGTTCTCAAGGGAAACTCCTTCGGTCTCTCTACATTCAGGATGACACAGACAATTGGCTTTGTATAAATGGCCCTTACTGTGTTGAGGAATTTTCCATCTATGCCTATTATGTTAAGAGTTTTTAGCATGAATGGGTGTTGGACTTTATCAAATGCCCTTTCTGCATCAATGGACAAAATCAGGTGATTCTTGTCTTTTGCGATATTTATGTGGTTAATCCCATTAATTGTTTTCCTGATGTTGAACCAGGCTTGCATCCCTGGTGTGAATCCAACTTAGTCTTGATGGATTGTTTGTCTGATATGTTGCCGTATTCTGCTGAGAAGAATTTTGTTGCAGATTTTTGCATCTCGATTCATGAGTGATATTGGTCTGTAGTTCTCCTTTGTTGGGTCTTTCCCTGGTTTTGGTATCAGGGCTATGCTGGCTTCATAGAATGAGTTTGGGAGTACTCCATCCCTTTCTTTATGGTGAAATAGTCTCAGTAGTATTGGAGATAACTCTTCTCCAAAAGCTTGGTAGAATTCTACAGTAAAACTATCTGGGCCCGGGCTTTTTTTGGTTGGTAGTTTTTTGATGACATTTTCAATCTCTTCCTTTATGACGGGTTTATTAAGTTGTTCTGCTTCAAGATGTGATAATTTGGGTAGGTGATATGAATCAAGGAATTTGTCCACTTCCTCTAGGTTTTCAGATTTGTTAAAGTACAGTCTTTCATAATATTCTGTTATGATATTTTTTATTTCTGTTCGATCTGTTGTGACAACTCCCCTCTCATTTCTAATTTGGGTTACTTGTTTCCTTTCCTGTTTTTCTTTAGTAAGTTTAGCCAGTGGTTTGTCAGTTTTGTTGATCTTTTCAAAAAAACAGCTTTTGGTCTTTTCAATTTTTTCAATTGTTTTTCTATTCTCTAACTCATTTAGTTCTGCTCTAATCTTTATGATCTATTTTTTCTGTTGCCTGAGGGGTTTGTCTTTTGTTCTCTCTCTACTTGTTCAAGCTGTAGGGTTAATTCCTTGATTTGGTTTCTTTCTTCCTTCTAGATGTATGCATTTGTGGAGATAAACAGACCTCTGAGCACTGCTTTGGCTGTATCCCATAGGTTCTGATAGGAAGTGTTTTCATTCTCATTGGAATCCATGAGTTTCTTTATTTCATCCTTGATTTCTTCTATAATCCATGGCTTTTTGAGCAAGGTGTTGTTCAGTTTCCAAGAGTTCCACTTTCTACCTATGTTTTTTTGCTATTGATTTCAACTTTGATGGCTTTATGATCTGAGAAGATGCTTTGCATTAATTCAGTGGTATGGATTTTGTTGAGAATTGCATTATGTCCTAACACATGGTCAATTCTAGAGAATGTTCCATGTGCACTGGAAAAGAAGGTGTAGTTGTCTGCTGATGGGTTGAAAGTTCTATACATATCAATGAGGTTTAGTTGGTTAATTGTGTCAATGAGGTCTTCTGTATCTTTACTGAGCTTTTTTCTAGATGATCTGTCCAGTATTGAGAGTGGAATGTTGAAGTCTCCCACTATTATTGTGGAGTCATCTAACTCTTTTTTGAGTGTAGTCAGTGTTTCTTCAATGTATTTAGGTGTTCTGATATTAGGTGCATAAATATTTAATATAGTTAAGTCTTGCTTGTGTACTGAGCCCTTCAGTAATAAATGGCATCCATCTTTGTCCATGATGGTGGATTTTACATTAAAATTGATTTTGTTTGAGATTAGAATTGCTACACCTGTTCTTTTTTGTTCATTGTTAGCTTGATATATATTCTTCCATCCTTTAATTTTCAGTTTGTTCCTATCTTTAAGTCTCAAGTGAGTTTCTTGTAGACAACATATGGAGAGGTCATGTCTTTTGATCCAATATGTCACTTGATGTCTCTTTACTGGAGCATTCAGTCCATTCACATTCAATGCAATTATTGATAGGTGTTTTGTGCTGCTATTGTGGTATGTTTATTTTTCTGTTGATGTTTTCTCTGTTCTTATTAGTCAGTTCTGGGACATTCTTTTTTGTAAGTTGATTTTTCATCTTTTTCAGAGCTGTTTTTGTAGTTGTTGAGACTCCTGTGTTACATTACTTGATATGGTATGTTACATTTTTGTTGTGCTTTATGGCTGTCTCTATGATCCCCCTTAATAAACTATATATAAACCCAATTTTAATTACTACCAGTCTTGTCAACTTCCTCTCCATCTGGAAGGACTGTAACAACTGTAGTATATCCCTCTTTTTATTATGATGGCACCATAGTTTTCATGATAATTGCTGGATTGTTTCTTTCAGTATTAAAGCTGTGATTGAGGTTGGAGCCTTCCCTAACTGAGTAGAGTTTTGAGTAGTGTGTCATTCTAAAATATAAAGTTAGTGGTTTTGTTCTTCTAAGCTAGAGCCAAGAACTTCTTTCAGTATTTCTTGTACTTTTGATTTGGTTTTTACAAAGTCTCTGAGTTCTGTTTATCTGTGAATATCTTCATTTTTGAAGGTTGTTCCTCTTAACAGAGTCCCACATGCTTCTTAATGCTTCTTCATTTTTCTTGTTTCTTTTTTTCTGATTTCTCCTCATAGATGCTGGCATCAGTAGCTCTGTCTTCATTTCATTTTCATATTTGAAAGATACTTTTACAGGACATATAATTCTTAGTTGGAAGTCCTTCTCCTTCAAGGCTTTGAATGTGTCATGCCACTGTATCCGTGCCAGCTTGATTTCTGCTGAGAAATCTGACGAAAGTCTACAGGGTTTCCCTCTGAATGTTAGCTTTGCTTTAAGTCTTGCTGCCTTTAAGAGTTTCTGCTTATGTTTCATTTTGTTAAGCTTGATTATAATATGTCTTGGAGTCTTTTTTTTGAGATCTATATTGGGTGGCATACAATATGCATCTGGAATATCTATATTCTCTTCCTTCATGATTTCTGGGAAGCTTTCTGTTGGCAACTCATCAACAATACTCTCTGTGTTCTCAGGTGTCTCATCCTGTTCAGGGACTCCAATTAATTGAAGGTTGTTCCTCTTAATAGAGTCCCACATGCTTCTTAATGCTTATTCATTTTTCTTGTTTCTTTCTTTCTGATTTCTCCTCATAGATGTTGGCATCAGTAGCTCTGTCTTCCAAGTCAGAAATTCTTTTTTCCATTTGTTCCATTCTGTTTTCTTATCTTTGAATGGAAGTTTCTGTGTCTTTGATTTTGTTCTTGATCTGTTGCATTTCAGAGTACTGGTGTTCCATCAGATCAAACAGCTTGATTAATTTTTCATTTTGTTCTGCTGCATTTTGTATGAGGTCTAGAAGGGCTCTGTATATAATTCTTTTGTATTCACCTTCTGATGATTTCAGAAAAGTATCTTTATCTGGAAAACTCCTTGGTTGTTTTGTTTGGGAGTCTTCTGAAGCCATGGGTGATTTCTTGTATGCCACAAGCATCTGTTACTTTTTGCGTTTCATGTAAGTAAGTAAAGGCTGGGAGAGATACTGTGAGGATGGACTGCAGATGTTTCTCTAGGCTGTCTTAAAATGTAAAGCAAAAGATATCTGACCACTTCCCAAGTCAGTCAAGTTTTCAGGTGTAGAGGTCACTCTTCCCAACTGGCAGAGTAAGCACCTCTATTTCCAACCCCAGGTGATATGAACTAGTAAAATACAGCAATGCTATTGCCCTGTTCGCCTTTGCTGACAGGGCCTAGCCTTAGGCAACACTGTAAACTACTGCTTTTCCGGTAGAAAAGCACACTCCTGTGGGCAGGATCTGGGTCTCAAGCTAAGAATTAGGTCCAGCTGTGGCCACTGTATATAAGACGGCACCCTCCACACAGTCTGTGGATAGAGGGGCTAGAGGTGCCGAGATGTAGTAAGTCCTCAGCCTCTGTTGCCGGGCCCCCACCATAGGCGACACTGTGTAAACTACTTCTTTTCTGCCAGAGAACCACTGACCTGTCTGCAGGTGCTGGCTCCCGGGCTAAGAATTAGGTCCTGCTTAAATCTCCATATCCAACATGGCGTCCTGCATACAGGAACTGAGGTTCCATACAAACCACACTGTGGCAGTGATAAAAAGGCAGGCCCAAAGTGGCTAGATGAACAGAGTGCTAAGCCTGGCTCTCAAAATATGGCAATTTCACCTGCCTATCCCACCAGCAGTGCGTCTGAAACTAGCTGCTAGGCAAGATGCAGCTCCGCCCACTAGCCAAGACAGAGCAAAAAAAAAGTCAAAATGGTGTGTTTCCTTCAGTACATGAAAGCCAGAGCTAGACAGGAGTGGGAGTCAACGAAAGAGAGGAGGTTTTTTGTTCAGTGGTATGAAGTCCAAATTAACAGCCCTGTGCCTTGTCCTGTGGCTCACTAGGTGACCAGAAGGCTCCGTTTGACTATCAGTTCAGGTCTTGGTTTCCAGAGGGATATAAGGAGATGTGTGTTTAGTCTGCCATCTTGACTCTGCCTCCCTGAAGAATTTTAAATAGGAGACTTGATGTGATCTTATCGATTGTTTTAAAATACTTCTTGGGCTGCTGTGTGGAGAATGAGTTTTAGGAAAATTTTAGGAGGCAGTTCTACTCTGTCTTATATGAGTTGGAATCAACTCAACAGCATCACGTTTTTTTAAAATTGATTTTTAAGTGTCAAAGGTAAAAAAAAAAAAAAACAAAAAAAAAACACTGATGTTTTCCAGGCAAGAAATGGTAGTGGTTTACATTAAAGTGGGAATAAAGTTTGAGAAAAGAAGAGGGTTTTGAGATATATTTTGAAGGTGACATCTTCTCAACTTATTGATGGATTGACCATGGAGCTGAAGGAATGAATTGCTTCCAAATTGCTTCTCAAATTTTTAACTTGATCAACTAGGGGGATGGTGGGTGGTGACATTAACTAAGATGAACTTGTTCTACAATTACTTATCGAGTGACCATTTTATGATAACTACTAAGCTGGACTATATGAAAGAACAATGAATACAATAAATTAGATCAGTAATCAAGTATACATGAACAACATAAAATGTCACATGGTGATAAATGCACTGAGAAACTTTAAACATGGTAGAGGGACAAAAAATTCAGGAGTAGGGATTGCTGTTGTTTTATTATTATTTTAAAATATATAAGTTGGCATTCATTGCTGAAATCGCATGTCAACAAGACTAGAAGAAAGTTGGGAGACTAACTGTACAAGAGAAGAAACCATGATGTCATAGTTGTTAAGTAATATGGCTGCTAACCAAAAGGTCAGCAGTTCAAATCTGCCTGATGCTTCTTGGAAAGTCTATGGGGCAGTCTTCCTCCGTCCTCTAGGGTCACTACGAGTCAGAATTGACTTGACAATTTTTTTTTTTTACATCTAGAGAGAAGGCATTGTAGACAAAGGGCACAGCATAGTCAAAGGCCCTGAGACAAGTACGTGCATACGTTGCTCTTATAGAAGACCAATGTGGGAAGAATGTTAAATAAATGTTTAATATCAGTGTTTCACTTTTTTGTACTCTGTCATCTAACTCAAAAAGGATAGCTGTGGATAGTGCTTCTGAGGCTCACTACTGAGAGGCGACCATGTTTACAATGTTTTCATGAGAACTGAAGGTAATATATATGAACTACCTTTGTGGTATGTCACTCACAGTGCTTCATAAATGGTAGCCAGGATCCTATGGAGCTGTATGGCAGAGGGAAAGAGTTTAACTCTTGGCTGTCAGTCAGATGTTGGTTTAAATCTCAACTTTACTACGGCTTGCCATGTGACCTTGGTCAGTTTAGTTAACATTTTTTCTGCCTTTTGTGAAAAATACTTAGCACACATATTAAAAAAAAAAAAAAAAAACCCAAAGAATACATTGCTGTCAAGTCAATTTCCATCATAATGACCCTATAGGACAGAGTAGAACTGCCCCCGATGAGTTTCCAGGGTGCACCTGGTGGGTTTGAACTGCCTACCTTTTGGTTAGCAGCTATGGCATTTAACCACTATGCCACCATGGTTTCTAGCATATATATAGGCACTGAGTAAATAATAGGTACTATTATTATGGAAACCCTGGTGGTGTAGTGAGACATAACTGCTCATATGTCTGCTAACTAAAAGGTCAGCAGATCAAATCAATCAGGCACTCCTTGGAAACTCTATAGAGAAGTTCTACTCTGTCCTATAGGATCAATATAAGTCAGAATTGACTTAACAACAGTAGATTTATTTGGTTTTATTATTATTATCATTGTTCTAGAATATGATGACTCCATTAACATTTATTTTAAAATCAAACATCAGATGCGGTTTCTCTACATGGGTGAGTGGGGAGGTGTTGGTGAATAAACTTCTGATGTCTGGTTGTACTATGAACAGAAATAGATCATGGAGAGAGAGAGACAGATAGATATACAAGCACACATAGAGAGAACTACTGCTTCTACTTAGCATTTCTTTTTCCCTAAAGGAAGATTTCAGTCATTCTTCAGAGAAGGTAATAGCTGGTTGAATTTGACTTAAGGAACAGGTCCCAGAAGAGGGAAAGAATAGATCAAGAAACAAACGTAATGGATCGAAAAGGGTAGATGCCAGTGAGTAGCAGTGTGCCTGTTTTCCCTTTCTGTTCACACTGAGACGGGGTTCTACTTCTTGATGAATCATACACCTTATTAATTCCCTAGTTCCATTTGGCAGAGGCAGCAGCAAGCAAAATTGGTTCATTTTGCATTTACAGACGTCATAAATCCTCTGATTCCTTTAATCTTTGCTGGGTAATGCAACTTTCCCTGCTATTTCTTATGGAACACTGAGAAAAAAGCAAACTAAATTACACCAACCCCTGGGAAGGAAAGGAGATATTTTACAGGCAGGATTTTAACACATTACTACTTGGCAACAATCCTTTTTAGGAGCAGATGTTTATTATATTTGTCTAATCAGGGAGATAGCATTATATTCAACCGGCTGATGTCTTAAACTACCTATTCTAGTAAAGTAGTTGCTGTTGAGGCAATTCCCTTTCATAGGGACCGTATGTGTGTCAGACTTGAAATGGGCTCTATGGGGTTTTCAACAGGTGATTTTCCAGAAGCAGATCACCAGGCCTTTCTTCCTAGGTGCTACTGGTTATATTCAGTCAATTTTTGGGTTAATAGTGCAGTGCTTAACCCTTTATGCTATCCAAAATTATCTATAATCTCTGCCTTTATCACAAAGCAACCTAACTTCTGAATTAAACCCGGTTAAGTGACAGTCTTTTCGAATCAGTTATGCTTTGCAGTGAGCAAAAACAAACAGCAACTCAGGCTTTAGCACTAAAAAGAGCAGTCTTTATTTCTATTTATCACTTACTAGCTTTTCAGTCTTGGGCAATCTAAAGCTCTGCTTCACATCTCCAAAATGGAGTGATATTTACAGTAACCCAAAATGCTTCTGTGAAAATTCAAGTTCACCATGTGCAACGTTTTTCCTCCTGTTCCATCTTAATGTGGAAGGTCTGCTGAAACCTGTCCATCATGGCTGACCCTGCTGACATTTGAGACACTGGCAGCACAGCTTTGCATCGTATCAACACATAAGTCACGACTATACATTGAGTTGACAGGTGGACCAGGAGTAAAGGCCTAGGAAACTACTGACAAGTATCCAGTGAAAACCCTGTGGGTCACAAGAGAATACTGTGCATCAGAGCACTGGAGGATGAGCCCCTAGATTAGAAGGCACTCAAAACCTACTGGCTGCAATCAGGGAGCATACCAACAATGCAAGGGAACTCTCTGTTGAACATGGAGACAAATCAATGGCAATAAATAAATGTTTATGTACAGCACTTAACACGGTGTCTGGAGCCTTATAGTCGCTCTGTAAATGTTAACTCCCCCTACTTCCTTCCTGGCGGTGATCTCTGTATACAAGGTACTTCAGCTGACAGACTGAGGAGCAACAACTTCAATATTTGCAGAGACAGCTTTACCCCATATGACCAGCATGGGCTTAGGTCAGATTGTCATTGCTTTCAATTTTTCCGGGTGTTTGTGTGTGTATATGCATGCTTACATATGTGTATGGGGGGAATGCCCATAGTGTCTAGCAAACGTAATTGGTGAGATGTCACTGCTACCAGGAACAAAAGAAGAATGAGAATGTGTGTTTTCAGTGGTGAAGACTTGCTTCCTGGAAGTTGTTGGATAATCGTCTAGGGATGGAGAAGTCACTGTCTTTGTTCTTATCACCTTTTACATTGCCTCATTGCAGTGGAAACTCTTTTGAGGGAAACATCCAACGACAAAAAATCTTCTTGGGCAGTAATTCTCAACCATGAGTGCATACTGGGATCACTGGAGTGCTTAAACAAAAATGCAACGGTGCGGGTCCCACTCTGTTTTAATTATACAGTGCTGCTTTAACAAAAATACCACAAGTGGATGGCTTTAAAAAGAGAAATTTTATTTGTTACAGCCCAGTAAGCTAAAAGCCCAAATTCAGGGTGCCACCTCCAGGGCAAGGCTTTTCCTGCTGGCACTGAGGGCTTAGGGTGGAGCTGCATATTCTAAATATCTAATAAGTTCCTGGGGGCTGGCAGTGTTGCTGGTCAGTGACATGGGTTTTTCAAGGGTTGGCAAATTAAAGGCCAAGAGTTTATTCTAGCCTGCTGCCTGTTTTTGGCATGGTCCAGAATCTAGGAATGGTTCTTACATTTTAAAATGATTTTTAAAAAATGAAAAGAAGAACAATATTTCTTGGCACAGGAAAATAATATTAAGTTCAATTTCAGTGTCCATAAATGAAGTTTTATAGGAATATAGTCACACGTTCATTTTAGTATTGTCTATGATTGCTTTTGTGTCACAATAGCAGAGTTGAGTCGTTGTGACAGAGACTGTGTAACCCAGAGAATTTAAAATTTTTACTATATGACCAACAAAGTCTAAAATACTTAATGCCTGACCATTTACAGAAGAAAATTGCCAACCCCTGGCTTAGACGAAGTTGAACTTTCAAGGGAGTACAAATTATTCTCCAGAATTATTTTTCATGGTCATAGGTACCCTGCCGTGCACGTGCACACACATGCACACATACACATGTGCATACGCATGCACACACATGCACCCCAGATTTCTGCCTACTGGCACTTTACAGCAGACTCAGAGATGTAGATCTTCTTTTCTTAGTGAGGCCCATCAGTATTGAAATGCTGTGTAAATCAACATTTCTGCAAAGGCAGCTGTAATGAAACCAGAGGCCTGAAAAATGGGGGATTGAAATAGGCAGTCAGGACTAATTCTTTACCTGTTTTTCAGGGACTAATTCTTGGCCTGTTTTTCTTAGAATTCTTGGCTTTTTAACATTACCTGGCTCATGCAGGAAATCACACATTAGTTTACAGAAGCCACTGAGATAAAGCCTTTGCAACATTTACAGCTTCTTCTTAAGAGCATCAAACAAGTGGAGGTGCCATTTCAATGACACCCCTGCCAAGGTGACAACCAAGAGCCTCTGGGCTCAGTTTTGATACATATTTTGCCTGGCCTGCTCCCAGACGAGTGCTCTCCTGCTTGATTGCCCACATGATTTATCTTTGACACCTGCCCCTCTACCTACACGTAGCCTTTCCTGTTAAAAACCCTGATCTTGCCTGACAACTTTGGACAGGCTTTGATGACAAGAATGTCACCTGTTCCCTGTATTGACTGCACACAGAAACAAAAAGCTTTGATTGCTTTACCCAAGCTCAGGTTTCAGAGATTGGCTTTGCAGCAGGTAGTGTGAATCTGGAGTTTTGTCCAGTAACACTTATAGGAGCTGTCGATCAGAATGTGTCATTCTCTCCTGCTCTTGTCCGACCTTACAGCGTCATACTACAAACATCTCATAAATATGGGTCTTGTCTAACATGCCGGAGACAACTTTGCTTTACAGGTTTGAAAAACAAAACGAATACTCCTATTTCATAACTGATGATCCTCTGAATATGAGCATTAAAATCTATATCTTTCTACCTGTAAACAAACTAAGCTAACTGGCTTAAACACAAAAAGAAAAAATGTGTACTTTTCCTCAGCCTGAGAGCTGTCTATTCCCAGAGGGAACTCTTAAATTCAATTTCTCCTTCAGTGTGAAGTTACCCTTCCTCTTAGTGTCTCATTTTTACCCCTTGCTGTGGAAACTCTGGTGGTGTACTGATTAAGTGCTATGTCTGCAAACCAAAAGATCCACAGTTCAAGTCTGCCAGGCACTCCTTGCAAACCCAATGGGGCAGTTTTGCTGTGTCCTACAGGATCACTATGAGTCAGAATCAACTCAACAGCAGTGGATTTTAGTTTGGTTTATGAGAGAAGATCATTTGAGGTCTCTACCCAACTCTTTCACTGTCTTAAGATCAAGTATTCAAGTCTGGAGAAATGACAAGCCTCAGGTCCTTGGGAACTGACTAAAGTAAATGAATAATTGAAGAAGAGCAAACAAACAAGCAAAACCCTGTGAACTGACAGCAACACAACTGCAAAGCATCTCCTTAAAGTCTGTGCCCCTGAGGTTACACATACCCAGTTGCAGGCACATGGACAATTTGTTTCTTCAAATTGTATTCAGGAAGATAACAGAAGCTATTTCTCAACAGAGTGGTTATCTGCACCTTCAAAATTCAGCTTATGAAAAGCACTAAATCACAGCTAAGTAAATAAACGTGTTCTTGTTATTCTTCCTAACAGCTCCAGCTTGAGATCAGTCACTGTGGTTTGGGGGATAGTCAGGAACCCACACTTGCCAGCTTAAATGGAGAGTTCTATATTATTTCTGGCTTCTCAACAGCCATAACTGGCTCAGATGTGTTGACCTAAGCTAGCCGTAATAGGGAAGCTTTCCACCAGCTCAGTCATTGCAGAAATTAATGTGTCAAGAAAGACTGAATAACCCATGTTTCTCTCTGAGACTGTGTTTTTGGAAGCTCTCAGTGCTGTTTTTGTTTTTGGCACTTGCACAGTCGATAAAAAAGAATAGCAAACATTCATTAAGTGCTCCAGGCACTCTGTTATTATAATGACTTCATGACATAAGTGTAATGATTCCATTTTACAGAGGAGAAAACAGAAATTTAGGAAGATTCAATGACTTGCCCAAAGTCATGGAGTAATTTCACAGAACATGCAAAATTCAAATTTAGGCTCAATGACTTCAGAACTGAAATCCTTCACTTGAATCTCTACTCTTTTTCACAGAGTAACTCTGAGATGCTACTGTTAGAATCTGTCATCAAAGAAACTTAGTAAATTTCACAGGCCATGTCCCTTTTTGAAGACTCATAATGTACATTAATCTAGTAATGGCTTCAGGCTTATTAAAAGCTTCTCTATATAAATCTGTTACATTTGTTGAACTCTATTTCTCTTAAACTTTTTTTGCCTATGGATACCTTTAAGCCCTTTTGCACTTTTCACATAACTACTATCAACAAAATGCACTTTGGAAAATGTTGCATTAACCATTTTAAGTCCTGATGTTAATGTTGTAGGCATTTTAAATCAATTAATATTCCAAGGCATAAAAGAAAAGAAAAGAAAGGAAGGATTGAAGGAAGGAGAGAGAAGAAAGAAGAAAGAAAATGATATATACTCAATAACTGAAATATGAGAAAAGGAAGGAAGGACACGCTATGGCCAAAAATGTTCTGCCAAATCATTCAAACATTTGGAAGCATCCTAAGTTTAACTGGGTATTGAATATGCCAATATTTTGAAGCCATCTGTAAAAGTTTTGGCAAGTAGGCAAAACACGTTTCAGCATGTTTTGAGTTCCTGATGGAAGGATGTAAAGATTCAGGAGACACTGACTGAGGAAACATGATGTATTAGGGTATAAAAGACCAGGATGGGAACAGTATCAATCACGTAGAGCACATAGCAAGTACCCCAGAAATGTACAAGGAATGACATCAGAGAAAACTTATTTGATCTGGCTCTGGCTTCTAGAAATTGCTGCCTAGAACTAGACTGTCAGTGTTCTATGCTGACCTCCATTACTTCTTAGCTGTGTGTCTTTAGGCAAGTTACTTAACACATCTGTGCTTCGTTTCCTTCTCTGTAACGTAGAAATAATAAGAGAACCCACTTTATAGATTGTTATAAAGATTAAAGTACTAAAAATGATCCTGGCCACAGCCTGCTTTATATGTGTTGGTTATTATATCTTATATTACTATTTTGAAAGGGATTATTGACAAAATGAAGATCTGAGAAACAGAGAAAAAATCTAGGAATACCACGAAAGACCAAGATACACAAAGCCAGGAGCGCATAACATCTAGGAGCAGGTCTCAGATGCTGGTCTTGTGCTGTGCACAAAAAGGAGTAGAAGCTGAGAGGAATACAAGGTTTCCAGGGTTGGAGAGGACCATCTCATTCTAGAATACGGATCTGACTGAGGATAAAAAATAATCAGGAAGATTAAGTATCCCAAGGAATAAAGCAGTTCGACCTGGAAGTGAAATGGATGGCAATCGACCACAAGGACACATCATGCCTGCAGTAGCCCAAGTTCAACTTGAAGTCACCTACCCTAGTATGTTCAGCTTTGCTCTGACCCTAGGTAACTGTACAAGTGTAAGGAGAGGCATGTGACGAATCTAGAGGCAAAAAGCCATTGTCAGGAGATGTGTCCTTGGAAAAGAATCCAAGGAACTCCTCTAAGGATAGGGAGAATTGGTCTTGACTTCATTTCAGAAAAAGGAGAACTCCACACAGCTAACAGGAAATTCTGTTTGTATCTCCTGTTGATGGGGCTGGCTCATCATTGTTTGCCCGACAGATGTGTTTGGAAATTGCCAAGCTATTAAAATGCACAAAGTTACCAAAATTGGTTAGTCATTTTCCCCCAAATGTATACTGAATGTGCTGTAAATGAGCATGCTTTCAAAAGTTCAGTGAAGTACGCAGATTCCAGTTACCGGTAATGACTTAAAATAAGGCAACAGAAACGCCACAGCCAAGTGTGGTTTTTCACTCTTTACTTTCAGCTCTTGATGTGGCTCACCGAAGACTGTAACCAAAATGACTAGTTGAGCTATAACTGCCAAGCTGTCTTGGTTAACACGGAAGCAAGAGAAGAGAAGTAGAGACTGGGGGAGGAGGGTCACGCTGCAGGGAGAAGAGGCTGCTATGGATGAGGAGGAAATTCACTTGTTTCTGGATTCCTCATCATAATTACTGGTGGGTAAATCCCTGGGGTTTCTTGAAGATCTGTTTCATGAAAACCGAGATTGCAGTCTCTCTAATATCTGCTAGTTCATACTGTAATTGCATTCCATTTTAAAATAGCTCCACTTGAGTAATGTTACCAAATGTTGCAACATAAAATTTACAATAATTACAAGAGAAATTTGACTATTCCTCTATTCGCATGGGCCCGTATACCCTGAGAAGAACAAATTAAAGAGGAATTCCTCCTTGGAGATTTTAAAATAAATTACTGAAGGAAACTGAAAAATACTGAAAATAAGGCAATAGAATACTCTAAAAAGTGACATTTAAAGAGAATAATTAAAAAAATAGCTAAGTGACAAAAAGTAATACATTCAAATGCTAATTCCTTTAAGTCGGTGTCTCAACCTGTTGTCACAAGTGCGAAGAAAGGATGCTTTTGGCGTCTGATGAATAGAAGCCAGAGGTCCTATAACGCACAAGGCAGTCCCCACAACAAAGAATTATCCAGCCCTGAAGGTCAGTAGTGCCAAGGCTGAGGACCTCTGCTTTAAGTTAAGCAGGATTTGTGGAAAAATGGAGGACCAAATTTCAAATTCTCACAGGTTCAAGATTTTTGGAGCCATGGATGGTAGATGAACCCCTAAAATTATTACTTTGAGGTAACCATTAAACCTTAAACTTTAAATCAACAGTATCTACTGATGTCTTCTTAAAACCAAACCCTAGCTTGGCCAGTAAAGAAATGTATGCCTTGAGCATCGTGTTCTTTTAAGATCCATCTATAAAGAAGAAGACCCCCAAGACAAGGGACTGATGCAGTGGCTGCAGCATTGGGCTTAAACATAATGATTGTGAGGATGTCCTAGGACTGGGCAGTTCTTCATTCTCTTGTACATAGAATTGCTGTGGGTCAGAACCAACTTGAAAGTACCTGACAACAACATTGGCAGTTTGAAACCACAAAATGTTCCTTGGAAATTCTACGGGGCAGTTCTACTCTGTATTACAGGGTTGCTATGAGCTAGAATCAACTTGATGGCAATGGGTTTGGTTTGTTTTTTGGGCTAACAATATATGAGATCAAGTTGACACCTGAACTTTAAAGGTAAGGTAGGAAGCATACGGGGCAGTGAGTTTATGTTAATGTGGGAGGAACAATTTGGGAAAAGGAGAGTGAGAGTGGTGGCGTAACTTGAAGAATGTGATCAGTGTCACTGAATTGTACATGGAGATGTTGAATTGGTGGATGTTCTGTTGTGCACATTTTCAACAGGAAAAATAAAATAAATTATTGGAAGAAAAAAAATTAAGTGGGATTTCCCCAAAATGTTATTCTAGATAAAGTGATTGCTGGTATATTGCTCAGGTTCTTCCCAGATACATATATATATATGTTTTCTTTTAAACAGTATTAGGTAACTTTATATAAAAATTGAAAAAAAAAAACCCATGAATTTACAAATTATTTACTATATAAAACCAAACCAAATCCACTGCCACTGAATCAATTCCAACTCATAGAAACACTATAGGTCAGAGTATAACTGTCCCATAGTGTTTCCAAGGAGCGCCTGGCAAATGTGAACTGCTGATCTTTTGGTTGGCAGATGTAGCACCTAACCACTATGCAACCAGGGTTTCTGTTTACTATATAGTGGATGGAAACTCTGGTGGTGGAGTGATTAAGAGCTACAGCTGCTAAATCAGAGGTCAGCAGTTGGGATGCAGTGGGCACATCTTGGAAACCCTGTGTGGCAGGTTTACTCTGTCTTATAGGGTCACTATGAGTCAGAATTGACTCTGTGGCTATGAGTTTAGTTTGGGTTTGTTTAGTGTATGAAGTCCCTGGTTGGTACAAACCAGTAACATGCTTGGCTGTTAACCAGAATGTTGGAGGTTCATGTTCACCTAGAGGTGACTTGGAAGAAAGAGCTAGGAATCTACTTCCAAAAATATCAGCCCTTGAAAACCTTGTGGAGCACTGAAACACATGAGTTAACCATGAGTTAGAGTCAACTGGACAGTAACGGGTGGTGGATATAGTAGACACATATGTAACCATCATCTATGCCAAGAACTAGAGCACTGCGGATAGTCCAGAACCCCATCCAGTGTCCTCAGTGCTCCTTGTCAATCACGACTCCTTCCCCACTCACTCTCCTACCTTGTTTCCTAGCTTTTCTTTATAAACTACCGCCTAACTATTCACCCCTACACACTTGAATTTTACCTACTTTAGTACTTTATACACATGGAACCACACAGTACGTATTTTTATGTATCCATCTTTGTTGTTGTTAGGTGCTGTTGAGTCAGTTCCAACTCACAGTGACCCTATGTGTAACAGAATGAGATGCTTCGCAGTCCTGGTTCATAGCCACAATCATTTTTATGCTTAAGACTATTGATACAGTCACTGTGAGAGTCCATCTTGTTGAAGGTCTTCCTTGTTTTTGCTGACCCTCTGCTTTACCAAACACGATGTCTTTCTCCAACGATTCATCCTTACTGTTAACATACCCAAGTACATTTAGACAGTCTTGCCATCCTTGCTTCCAAGGAGCAATCTAGTAGTACTTCCTCCAGACTGAATCTGTTTGTTCTTTTGGTACCCATGGTACATTCAACATTCTTTTGCAACATCACAATTCCAAGGTGGTTGATTCCTTGTCTATATTCCTGACTCATAGTCCAGGATTTCATGCATCCAGTGCAATTAAAAATACTGTAGATTGGGTTAGGCACACCTTAGTCTTCAAGGTAAAATCTTTACCTTTTAGCAGTTTAAAGAGGTCTTTTGCAGCAGATTTACCCAATGCAATATGTCTTGATTTGTTGACTGCTGCTTCAGTGGGCATTGATTGTAGAATCAAGTAAAATGAAATCCTTGTGTACATCAATCTGTTCTCCATCTATCATGATTTGCAGCTGTGAAAGATTTTTCTTTTCTTGATCTTGAGACACAATCCATACTCAAGGCTTTGGTTCTCAACAACTAATATTTCATATCCTCTTCATTTTTAGAAAGGAAGATTGTGCCACCTGCATAGCATAAGTTGTTCATGAGCCTTCCTCCAATCTTCATACAGTTCAGCTCCTTGGATTATTTGATTGGCATACAGATAGGAAAGGTATGATGAAGGGACACAACACTGATGCATACCCTTCCTAACTTTAAACCATGCACTGTGCCCTGTTCTCTTCACACAACCAGCTCTTGATACATGCACAGATTCCACATGAGCACAGTTAAGTGTTCTGGAATTCCCATTCTAAGCAATGCTATTTGATTTTTTTATGACCCACACAGGCAAAAACCTTTGCACAGTCAATGAGACAGGTAAAGATCTTTTTGGTATTCTCTGCTTTCAGCAAAGATCCATCTGACGTCAGCAGTGATAATTCTCTTACCATGTCCTCTTCTGAATCTGGCCTGAATTTCTGGCAATATCCTTTCAATTTACTGATATAGCCACTTTTGAGTGATTTTCAGCAAAATTTTCTTGCCTGTGATATTAATGATTTTATTCAGTAATTTTCACAGTCAGCTGGGTCACCTTTCTTGGGAATAGGCATAAATATTGACCTCTACCAGTTGGTTGGCCAAGTAGCTGTCCTCCAAATTTTTTGATATAGATGTGTGAATACTTCCAGTCAGCATTTGTTTGTTGAAACATTTCAGTTGATATTGCTTCAATTCCTGGAGCCTTTTTACCGATGCCTCAACTGCAGCTTGGACTCCTCTCTTCAGTACCATTTGTTCCTGATCATATGCTTTCTCTTGGAAAGGTTGAAAGTTGACCAGTTCTTTTTGGTATAATGACTATGTATTGCTTCCATCTTCTTTTGTTGTTTCTGAGTAGTCTAGTATTTTCTCTGCAGAATCATTCATTATTACAACTGGAACCTTGAACTATTCAGTTCTTTCAGCTTGTGAAATGTACAGAGTGTTCTTCACTTTTGATTTTCTATCTCCAGCTCTTTGAACATGTCATTACAATACTATATTTTGTGTTCTGTAGCTGTTCTTTTTAATCTTCTCTTCATTTCTTTGAGTTTATCATTTCTTCCTTTTGTTGTAGCTACTGGATATTCAAGAGTAAGTTTCAGAGTCTCCTGTGACATTCACTTTGATCTTTCCTGTCCTTTTAATGAACATTTAACTTTCTTCATGTATGGTGTCTTCAATGTCATTCCATAACTTGTACCATCTTTTGTGATTAGTGTTCAGTGCATCAAATCTGTTCTTGAGGTGGTCTCTAAACTCAGGTGGGATATAGTCAAGTTCCCACATTGGCTATTGTGGGCTTGTTCTAATTTTTTTCAGTTTCAAGTTGAACTTGCACATGGCTAGTTGATGTTCTGTGCAACTGTCAGTATCTGGTCTTGTTCTGACTGCTGGTATTGAACTTTTCCATCACCTCTTCCCACAGATGTAGTTGATTTGATTCCCATGTATTCCATCTGGTACGGTCCATGTGTATAGTCACTGTTGATGTTGGTGAAAAAAGATGTTCACAGTGAAGAAGTCATTGGTCTTGCAAAATTCTATCATGTGATCTCCAGCAGCATTTCTATCAGTGAAGCTGTATTTTCCAACTACTGAGCCTTCTTCTTTGTTTCCAACTTTGGCATTCTGGTCACCAGTAATTATCAATGCATCTTGATTGCATGCTTGATCATTTTGGACTGTAAAAGCTGGTTAAAATCCTTAATTTATTCATCTCTGGCTTTAGGGATTCGTGCACAACTTTGAATAATGGTCATATTAAATGGCCACTTTGTAGACATATGGATATTATCCTATCATTGACAGCATTGTGCTTCTGGACAGATCTTGAAGTGTTCTTTTTGACACTGAATGCAACACCATTCCTTTTGAAGTTGTCATTCTCAGCATAGTAGAACATATGACTATGCAATTCAAAATGCCCAATACCAGTCCATTTCAGCTTGGTAATGCCTAGGATATAGATGTTTATGCATTCCACTTCATTTTTGGTGATATTTTTGGCTACATTCATACTGTGTACATTTCATATTCTGATTATTAGCAGATCGTTTCAGCTGTTTTTTCTTATTTTGAGTCATGCCACATCAGCAAATGAAGGTCCTGAAAGCTTGACTGTATCTATGTTGTTAAGGGTCACTCTACTTTGAAGACATAGCTCTTCCCCAGTTGTCTTTTGAGTGGCTTCCAACCTGGGGGCTCATTTTCTGGCAGCATATCTGACAATTTTCTGCTGCTATTCATAAGGTTTTCATTGGCTAATTCTTTTCAGAAGTAGACTACTGGGCCCTTCTTCCTAGTCTGTCTAAGTTCAGAAGCTCAGCTGAGACCTGTCCACCAGGAGTGACCTTACTGGTATATGAATATTAGTGGCATCACAGTAACATGCAAGTCCCCGTAGCATGACAAGCTGAGTTGCATTCTGTGAGTTGCATTCATGCTCAAATCTCTTGTCCATTTTTCTGTCAGATTTTCCTTTTGTTAATGATTTGTTGTTCTTTACATATTCTGGACTTAAGCCCTTTGTTGATCACTAAAATCCAGATATTTTCTTTCTATATGTGACTTACTTGTTCACACTCATATTTGTATCCTCAGTGTATAGTTCGTAATTGTGATGTGGCCTGCTAGACACGTAAATCCTTTTCTATGCTATTTAAAACATCTTCTGTACCTTGTAATCTGTGTAGAGATTAATTTGTTACCTTACATAACATTTATTATTTTGTCTTTCATTCATTTTAGGACTATAACCCCTTTGGAGCTGATTTTGGTGCACTGTGTGATATAAAAGTCCTTTTTTCTGGTTTGTTTAATACATACTCGCAGTAAATATTTATTGAAGCAATTAGGCTTTCCTCAATAGTCTGCCGTGACACTGCTGTCATATATCAAATATTCATAAGTGCATTGGTATCTTTTATGACCTTCAGTAGTGTGACAGTTTTTGAGCCAATATTACATTGTCTTAATGACTACAACTCTGTAATGAACTCGATATCTGCAAAAGAAGTCCTGCCACATTTTCTTTTTTCAAGTATTTCATCTCTTCCTGTTTTTTTTTTTAAATTTTCTTTTGAATTTTTAAATCAGGTTTTTAATTCTATTTTTCTCTCTCCTTTACTGCTTCCCTATCTCTCTCTGCTTCTCCAGTCCTACTCTCTCTCTCTTTCACACACACATAATTTTAACGATTTTGATTGCATTGCATTGTATCTATAGATTTTATATATTATTTTCTGTCGGGAGCGAAAAGAAACTGCGCCATAAAGATGGCGCCTGTTATCAGGAGCTCCTCCCCGAGACACTCCCGGTCTGATGATTAGCCTGCTGACGCAGTTCCTTGCTGGCGCGTGAACAGCTCGTGATCAGCTTTCTGATTGCTGGCCTCTAGAGCCCATAGCCACTCAGCTTCTCTTTGCAATGCTATGTTCTGCTCATGCACTACACATGAATCAGCTGTGCCTTATGATTGGTGGGATTGGACTATATAATGGGTGAGGGACATTGTAGTGGGGATAGAGATAAAGGGATATAAAGGGGATAGGTGTGTAAAGGGGTATAAAGAAGTACAGAGAAGAACATAGGAAGTAGACTAGGTAGTAGAATAGGAAGAAGAATAAAGCAAGTAACTTGCAAGGTGGCTCATATCTGTGTGTCCTGTCTTCCTTCCGGGGGCGGATAGTTAGGCAGCGACAATTTTCAATCTAAAACTTGTCTTGTTCTATCTCTCCATTTAGGAATGCCTTCCTTAGTTTGTCTCTACGATGTTTTACAGTTTGTTGCATAAAGTTCTAAGATAACATAAAAGATGGAACTACAAATAATGCTTTAGTCATGGATATTATCCAATACAGTACATTACTAATAATTCAAAGGATACAGAATATTGCAAGACTCAGGTAAAGTAGTCTTCCTTTTGAGAAGCCTGAGGCTATTAACACCACTCCCCAAAATTCTTCCCCTTTTATATCACAGGGTATTTTGTTCAGAGATAACTTGAAATGTTAAAGCAATGGATATGAACATTCTCACAGAGCCAAGCAAGCCAAGTGCCAGAAAGAGTGCCATTTTAGGGAACATTCAAGAAATTACATAGCTTATTGGACATTCTCAGCCAGTCATGCTCTCAAAAAGCACTGTCTGACAATTAAGTCTGCAAACTTAATTGTTCTAAGAGCTACATAACTCATTGCTGAATATCACTGTGGTCACTTTCAAAGTACTACCCTTGGGAACTTATGCACCACTGCCAACTCCTAGTTCACCCTTCAAAGCAATTTTGGAACTCTTTCTGGAATGGCCATTGTATATGTTGACAAGGTGGCAAGTTTGTGAACTTAATGTCTACTTTGTCTTTGAGAGAGTTTTTAGCCCGTGAACAAATAACTGTATTGGAACACTCTCCCTATTCTTCCTATCTGGCCTCCAATGCCTTTTTTTTAACCCAAAGATAAAGGAAATGTTGAAAGGTAGACATTTTGATGACATTCAGGACATCAGGGATAATATGATGACAGCTCTGATGGCCATTTCAGGAAAAGAGTTCCAAAATTGTTTTGAAGGGTGGACTAGGTGCTGGTGCCAGTGAATAGCTTTTGGGGGGTAGTTCTAAGGTAACCATAGTGATGTTCAGCAATGAGGTATGTAGTACTTTTTCTAGGATGAGTTCCAAACTTAGCTGACAGTCTTGTATGTTCTAGTTTTATAATAGACACATCCTTTGGAAAGAACTAAAAAGCAGGGCCAGGAGCAGAGTATGTCCTTTGGAAATGGCCTGGGTTTCCTGCATCTCAGAAGCTCCTGGTCCAGGGGAAGTTTGACAACAAGGACCTCCCTCCAGAGCCAACAGAGAAAGACATCTGGAGCTGATGCCCTGACTTTGGACTTGTAGCCTACTGGACTGTGAGAAAATAAATTTCTCTTTGTTAAAGTCATCCATTTGTGGTATCTCTGTTACAACAGCACTAGGTGACTAAAACAAGGACCCTCATTTATCTCTTTTTTTGTTAGATACTGCTAGTAAGTTAACTAGGACTTTTGTTTACTAGCATATTTACACAAGAATGACTGTTTGCTAGCACATGTACAAGGTAGCTTGACCACAGCCATTCTTGTTTTCCACCCATCACTGGAAAAGAGAGGGAATTGTTGACAGGCCCGCCCACTAACGTTTCTTCCCCAAGTCTCACGCATCTTTTGTTACATATATTTCCAACTATTTTAAGGCACTGATTCTATTTTAAATAATATATTTCTTGTAAGTATTATTTTATGATTGTTATTGATATGTAGAAATACTATTTTTATATTGATATTGTTTCCAGTAACATTAAATACTCATTTGTTATTTCTAATAATTTATCTATAGATTATTTAGATTTTCTACTACCTGGTCATTTAATTTGCTTAATGAAAGTTTTTTTTTTCTCTTTAATTTTTAATCTTCCCCCCCTCCTTCTCTTCTTGTGTTATTTCCTTGGCTAGGGCCTACAGTGCAATGTTAAAACAAGTGGCAATAGCAGATATTCTTGCCTTCTTCTTCATGCATAGGCATATATTTTTGTGTTTCACTTTCAGGTATGACATTCTTTATAGATATTTTTTGCCCATATGTTTATCAGATTATGAAAATTCTGTTCTATTCTTAGTTTGCCAAAAGCTTGTATAGGGAATAGCTGTTGGATTTTATCAAATGCTCTTTTATCGCACTCAATAAAATCATCACATATTTTTTCATTCATTTTCTTTAAGTGGCAAATTATACTGATAGAGTTTTGAGTACTAAAACAACATTGTACTTATGGATAAATTCAACTTGATCATGCTATTTGTCTTGCTTGTCTGGTACTGTTCTAACAGAAATACCACAAGTGGATGTTTTAACAAAGCAAAGTTTATTCTTACACATTTCAGTAGACTACAAGTCTGAATTTGGGGTGTCTGCTTCAGAGAAAGGCTTTCCATCTTTATTGGCTCTGGAGGAAGTTCCTTGTGTTACATCAGTCTTTCTTTGGTGTGAGAGCATCTTGGTTCAGGAACCCCAGGTCTGAAGGATGCACTCTGCTCCACCACTTTCTTGGTGTTAAGAGGTCCCTAACACTCTGCTTGCTTTCATTTCTTTTTATCTCTTGTAGGATAAAACGTGACAGAAGCCACACTCCGGGGAAACTTCCTTAGTTAAGGTTGTTGTGGTCCCACACTAATCTTCTTTTAACATAATCATACCTATTAACCATATGCACAGATTAATATTCACAGTATAGGAAAATCACTAAATGGAGGATAGTCGCACAATAGTGGGAATTATGGCCCAGTCAATTTGCTAGCACATTTTTGGAGGCACACAGTTCAATCCATGACACTATTATTTCCTTTTTTATATTACTGGATTTAACTTGCTAATATTTTAATTTTCATTTCCACATCTATATGCATGAAAACTTGTAATTGTGTGTGTGTGTGTGTATGTGTGTGTGCACCTGCATGCACATACATGCTCACGCTATCCTTTACGAAGTTGTTGCAGCTTCACAAAATGAGTTGGGCAGTATTCATTCTGTTTTTAAATTTATAGAAGAATTGTGTAACAATGATATTATTTTTTTCCTTCAGTGTTGCTAGAATTCACTGGTGAACCACCTGGAATTCCTAAACTCTTTTTCTAGGCCTCCCAAACTCAAATGACTTCAGGCCTAAGTAGAAAATGTAAAATTCTAAAGAAGTAGGAAACGCAGTAGAAAATATTAAAAATAATGGTTTCTATAGATATCTGGAGAACCCCTCAATGCTTTTATGAGGAAGCAACTTTATGTGTACGCTTGTACATACATAAAGGAATCCTCAAGCAAACCACACTTGCTGCAGCATTCACTCTGGTAGTCAACACTTATTTAATCCCTACTTTAAGCTCTCAGAAACCCTGGTGACACAGTGGTTACGTGATACAGCTACTAACCAAACGGTCAGCAGTTCAAGTCAACCAAGTGCTCCTTGGAAACTCTGTGGGCAGCTCTATGCTGTCCTACAGGATTAGTATGAGTCGCAACCAACTTGGTGGCAATGGGTTTTGGTTTTTGTAAGCTCTCGGACCTGCCACTGACCACACAATGGTTGCTATAAAAAAACTAGTCTATCAACAACCTCCTGCTTACTCTCTGTAGCTTTAATCTAACCTATTCACAGATTGGCAGGTATCCAAAGAAGTTCCATTCTGATCAGTCCTAAGGAGATTGAAACTTACATGGGTGGGATCTTCTATGGTTTCTTTCACTTTTTATGCCCTCCTGCAAGAATATAACCACAGCTGTTCTCAGCCATGTCAGAAGGAGTTTTTTTTAGCTCAGTCTTTAAGACATGTCTCCTCAGTGGCCTTCAGTAAACCATGTTTAGATGTGGCAGCCTTGTGTCAGAGATATGTTTATTTTGTGGAGGATTGCCAATAGAAATGGCCTCAGAGAATGGCCTTATTCAGTAGCTAAAGCAGAGAGGGGGCAGTAGCAGAATTCTCACCTTCTCTGTGGGAGATTCAATTCAATTCCTGGCCAATGCACCTCATATATAGTCACCATCCATCTGCTGTGCGGGTTTGTAGGTTGCTATGATGCTAAGCATTTGTCAGTAGAAATTCAGAGTAAGAAGAAAAGACTAAAACAGAGTAAGAAGAAAAGCATAAGGATCTATTTCTGAAAATCAGCCCATGCAAATACTGCAGATCAGAATAGCTGGTTCCAATTTGATCACGAGGATGGTGCAGGACCATGCCTATTGGGCATGATGCCTCTACAAGTTGGGGACCAATTAGAAGGCAGGTAACATCCTAGGGAAAAATAACTTAGTAAAAAATAGACTATTTAACTCACTATCACTATTTCTACCTTCAGTGTAGAGTATACGTCAATATAAAGAAAACATAAATCCCCATAACTGTATCAATAAGCAACATCATGATAAGCAGAGACTATATTGAAATTCTCAAGGATTTCATTTTACCTGTATTCACAGTCAATGCCTATGGAAGCAACAGTCAAGAAATCGCATGGTGTACCACACTGGGAAAATCTGTTGCAAAAGACTTCTTTAAACTGTTAAAAAGTAAAGATGTCACTTTTCGGACTAAGGTGGGCCTAACACAAGCCACGATGTTTTCATTTGCTTCAAATGCATGCACAAACTGGACAATGAACAAAAAAGATCAAAGAAAAATTGATGGGTGTGAATTATGGTGTTGATAAAGACTACTGAATAAAGCATGGACTGCCAACCAACCAACCACCCACCCATCGACCCACCCACCCACCGACCCACCCACCCACCGACCCACCCACCAACCGACCAGCCAGCCAACCAACCAACCAACCAAAGACCCTCAACAAGATGGATTGATGCAGTGACTGCAACCATGGACTCAAGCATAGCTATGACTGTGAGCATGGTGCAAGACTGGGTAGTACGTCCTTCTGCTGTGCACTGGGTCACTGTGAGTGGGAACTGACTCAAGAGCACCTAACAACATCATTATTTGTTGACCACTTACTACTTTCTCTAAACCTTCCCCTTTTCTTGCCAAAATATTCTCACTGAATATTCATTTCCACATTTGTGATTTTTAAATTGCTCTGATCCTACAGATTCAACTATAATTCTGATTTCTTCATCAAGCCTTTCTAGCCCTGCAGCTCATGGTTTCTCCTTCCTGTAGTGCCTATACTGTTCATAATACTGTCCATACCACTGAGATACTCTCCATACTTCTGAGACAGCCTATACCAAAGAATAAGTGAATGGTGGATCTGGTAAGAAACTAACTCTTTTTACTCAGTCCAGTAGCCTTTCCCTTAATTGTCCTTGGCCTAATGGTGACTGTCCCTTAATTGTCCTTGGCCTAATGGGTGACTAAGCCGATTGCACCATGAGGATTGAAGAGAGAGGTATTCTTGAGTTTGTGCAAAAGGATTATGCTTTTGTGATACAAACAGAGAACTGGAGTAAAGAAACATTTCCTTTTTGAAACCTAAGGAATGCCTCTTCCTGTTTGCCGTGGAGAGGAAAGAGTTCATCACTTCCTCTCTAGCAGCAAGATTACAGGATCCAAATGAAGGTAATCACTTTTCAAATCGAAGACAATCCTTTTCCTTTTGATAAGCACCAGGTCTTTAGCTGCAGAATTCTGTTCTTAACCTCCTATTAAACAAATTTTAAATAAAACCATATTATACTAACATCTGGGTTTTTTTGACTTCCCATCTTAAGCTTGGTTCTTCAGCTTTTTCTTTTAATAGTCATGGTCACATTAGTGACTAGAAAATGAAGTAGGGGCTGCATGCCAAAACATCCACATAAATGGTGGAATAATCAAAATTTAATCACTAAACACCTATGATGAGGGTTTTAAAGAGCCTATTCATGAATCTGGATTTTTCCTCACAAGATTCTTACAAAATACTGCAGGAGGTACTAAAGAGGTGGTATTTATGGCTCATTAATAAAGATTGCTTTCTAAAAAGCATATCTTTTCGATTATTCTGAAGACTAGGGAATTTTTAACAGAACTCTATCACTGAAAAAGTAATTGATGTGCCTGATAGCAATGATCCCATTCTTAAGTGAGATTTTACATTTGAATAATTTCTGCAAGTATATCTTCTGTGCAAATACACTTTTGGTTAGTAATAAATGTTGCCATTTAGTTTTCAGAAGATCTGTTGCGATCATCCGTCTTTTATGTACAGCTCTGATTGGTATTTGGAAAACTTATGTTGGGAGACTGCACATGAAGTTACCTGACATACCACTTCAGGGGATAATGTGAAGACAGTGCAGACAGTGGATGAAACAGTCACTCTGGCAAATTATGACATGTGAGAAAAAGACACTTCTTTCTTGTGAAAGTAGGAGGAATTTCCCTTTTCTACGTTCTTTTTTTTATTATTTTTATTTAACATAACTGAGTAAAAATGTACATTCACATGTAAATTTACATGCCCCCCTATATGCAGCTTCCACTGCTCTCCCTGTCTGGTGACTGCACACTATTCCTCTCTGCTCCGTACATGTCTCATCCTCCCAACAGTCTCCTTTCCCCTCCTCTCCATCCACTCCCCTTCCTCCAGCCAGAGGTCAGCAAGATGATATCCTATAGATGTATAGAACCATAAAGTGCTTCCAATATATGGTTACTCTGCATTGCCAAGTCCAATCCATTCCTGTCCAAAGAGTGGACCTTTGTTATAATTTATGGGAACGGGCAGCATCAGGGCCGAGGGCCACTCTCTCAGAGGAACCCCAAAACCGCTGGACCATCAATTGAGGTCTTTTAGTGGAGATCTCATGATGCACCTCTTTTTATTCTTGTGTTGCCAGCGAGGCTCCTCTCTGTGAGCTCCGTCATGGCTATCACTGGTGGTGGCCGGGCACCATCCGGTTTTTCCGGTCCCAGGTCGATGTAGGCACCCACTCTTGTGGGTCTCTCTGTCTTCTCGGTTGTCTTTACCGCATGCCATTTTGGCCCTTGGTGAGCATCCGTTCCTGCTGAGTTGGGACCATTTGCTGTGTCCTTGGATGGCAGCTTTTAAGACCCCAGACGCCACTCACCAATGTGGGGTGCAGAGAGCTCTCTTAGCAAAACGCTAGTTGTGCCAATTGGCCTGGAATTCGCCTAAGAGCATGGTCCCCCGCCCCCCGCCCCAGCTACTCTATCCTTGCAGTATTGAGTTAAGATGGAAGGAGTACTCAAGTTATGCTGAAGTCCACTTAATGTTGTTTTTGTTCCTAATGTGTGCTGTCACTGCTTTCTCCCAACTAGATTTCTAGTAACTACCTAAACTAAACCCTCCCCCCCCTTGCCCTCCCTCCCTCCCTCACCTCCCTTGCAGCTGTCAAAGAGTCTTTTCTTCTATACACAAGTCTGTTTTTGAGATCTTATCGTAGAGGTCTCATACAGTATTTGTTCTTTTGTCGCTGACTACTTTCACTCAACATAATGTCTTCCAGTTGAAACCAGGTTAGGAGATGTTTCCTGGAATCATCGTTATTCTTTATCATTGCGTAGTGCTCCATTGAGTATATGTACCACAGTTTACCTATCCATTCTTCTATTGTTGGGCATCTGGGTTGATTCCACCTTTTTGCTATTGTGGACTGTGCCGCGATAAACATTCTGGTGCATGTGTCCGTTGGTGTGAAAGGCCTTGATTCTGTAGGATATATTCCAAGTAGTGGAATTACTGGGTCAAATGGTATATCAATATCCATTTTTTTAAGGAAGCACCAGATTGCCTTCCAAAGAGGCTGGACCATTTTGCAACCCCACCAACAGTGTAGGAGGGTTCCACTTTCTCCACAGCCTCTCCAGCATTTGTTGTTTTGTGTTTTCTGGATCATGGCCAATCTTGTTGGGGTGAGATGGTATCTCATTGTTGTCTTGATTTGAATTTCTTTAATAACTAAAGATCGTGAACATGTCCGCATGTGTTTTTTGGCTGCCTGGATCTCCTCTTTAGTGAAGTATCTGTCCATCTCCTTTGCCCATCGCTTAATTCGATGGTTTATCTTCTTCTTATTGATATTTTGTAGTATCTTATAGATTATGGAGATCAGGCGTCGATCTGACATAGAGTTGCCAAATATTTTTTCCCACTCTGTGGGTGTTCTTTTAATTCTATTAATAAAGTCTTTGGATGAGCAAAAGTGTTTGATTCTTAATAGTTCCCATTTATTTACTTTCTCTTCTGTTGATTGAGGTTTCTTTGACAGATTTTGGAGTCTGTCCTCATTGTGTATTAAAACTTCCATTGTTGTTCCTACCTTTTCTTGGATGAGCTTTATCATTTTAGGTTTGATATTTAGGTCTTTTATCCAGTTGGAGTTGGTTTTTGTATAAGGTGTAAGATATGGATCTTGATTCAGTTTATTGCAGATGGATAACCAATTTTGCCAGCACCACTTGTTGAAGATACTGTTTTTACCCCAGTTTAATGTCTTAGGGCCTTTGTCGAATATCAACTGTTCATAGGCAGATAGTGTCATCTCTGGGGTCTCAATTCTGTTCCATTGATCAATCTGTCTGTTCTTGTACCAGTACCAGGCTGTTTTGACCACTGTGGCAGTGTAGTATGTTCTAAGGTCGGGTAATGAAAGGCCTCCCAGTGTGTTCTTCTTCTTTAGTAGTACCTTACTTATCTGGGGCTTCTTCCCTTTCCAAACAAAATTGGTGATTTGTTTCTCCATCTCATTAAAAAATGATACTGGAACTTGTATTGGGATTGCATTATATAAATAAATTGCTTTGGGTAAAATAGACATTTTCACAATGTTAAGTCTTCCTATCCTTGAGCAGGGTAGGTTTTTCTATTTGTCTAAGTCTCTCTTAGTTTCTTGTAGTAAGGGCTTGTAGTTCTCTTTGTTAAGGTCTGTTGTTTCTCTGGTTAGATTAATTCCTAGGTACTTTATCTTCTTAGAGGCTATCACAAATGGTATAGATTTGATAATTTCCTCCTTAACAGTCTCGTTGTTGGTATAAAGGAATCCTACTGATTTACTTATGTTTATCTTGTATCCTGAGACTTTGCTGAACTCTTCTATCAGTTTGAGTAACTTACTTATAGATTCCTTGGGGTTCTCTGCATATACAATCATATCATCTGCAAACAGGGAGATTTTAACTTCCTCTTTGCCGATGCAGATGCCCTTTATTTCTTCGTCTTGTCTAATTCCTCTGGCTAGAACTTCTAGCACAATGTTGAATAGGAGAGGTGACAGTGGGCATCCTTGTCTAGTTCCTGATCTCAGGGGAAAGTCTTTCAATCTCTCTCCATTCAGGATGATGTGGGCAATTGGCTTTGTATAAATGGCCCTTATTGTGCTGAGGAATTTGCCGTCTATGCCCATTTTGCTAAGAGTTTTTAGCATGAATGGGTGTTGGACTTTATCAAATGCCTTTTCGGCATCAATGGACAAAATCAGGTAATCTTTGTCTTTTGTGTTGTTTATGTGGGTAATCACATTAATTGTTTTCCTGATGTTGAACCAGCCTTGCATCCCTGGTATGAATCCCACTTGGTCATGATGGATTATTTTCTTGATATGTTGTTGTATTCCGTTGGCAAGAATTTTGTTGAAGATTTTTGCATCTAAGTTCATGAGTGATATCGGTCTGTAGTTCTCTGTCTTTGTTGGATCTTTCCCTGGCTTAGGTATCAGGGTTATGCTGGCTTCATAGAATGAGTTTGGGAGTATTTCATCCCTTTCTATACTGTGAAATAGTTTCAATAGTATTGGGGATAACTCTTCTCTAAATGCTTGGTAGAATTCTGCTGTGAAGCCATCTGGGCCCGGACTTTTTTGGGTTGGCAGTGTTTTGATGACCTTTTCAATCTCTTCTTTTGTGATGGGTTTATTAAGTTGTTCTGCTTCACGTTGTGATAATTTGGGTAGGTGGTATGAGTCAAGGAATTTGTCCATTTCCCCTAGGTTTTCAAATTTGTTAGAGTACAGTCTTTCATAGTATTCTGTTACGATGTTTTTGATTTCTGTTGCATCTGTGATGACAACTCCCTTCTCATTTCTAATTTGGGTTATTTGTTTCCTTTCCTGCTTTTCTTTATTTCTACATTCTTTATCAAAATATGATCCAAGAATCTCCCCAAAAGCCCTATTTTCCAGTTTGTAAAATGGTACCATTGAAAAATCATTACAAATATTTCCAGAGCTGTATGAATTTATGAAGAATATTCATACTAGCTTAATCATTAATCGTTCATAATATTCCCTATATAATCATTACCTTAGTTGTGTAGTGTTGATAAAACAAAAATGACCACAACTGGGTGACTTTAACAAACAGAAACTCCTTTTTTCACAATTTAGGAGGCTAGAGGTCTGTGTTCAGGGTGCCAGCTCTGTGGGAAAGTTTTCTCTCTCTGTCAGCTCTGGGGGAAAGTCCTTGTTTCTTGCTTTCTTGGCTCTCTTTTCTTATCGTATAACATCTGTCTCCTCCCTTCTCTTGCTTAATCTGTTCTTTTTATATTTCAAACGATATTGATTTAAGAAACACCTCACATTAATCCTGTCTCTCTAACATAACAAAGATAACACATTCCTAAGTAGGGTTCCACATAAGATGTTGTGTGCTGACTGGATTCCAACTCATAGGGACCTCATGTCGGACAGTAGAAACACCCAACAGGGTTTTCTAGGTGAAATTTTTACAACAGCAGATCACTAGATCTTTTCCCCAGAGGAGCTGCTTGGTGGGTTCAAACTACTGACCTTTTAGTTAGCAGCTGAGTGCTTAATCATTGTGCAACCAGACTTACAGTGACAGGTGTAAAAAACCAATCCACTGCCATGGAGTACGGTCTTACTCATGGCAACCCTAGATGTCTGAGTAGAACTGCCCCATAGTTTCCAAGGAGTGCTTGGTGGACTTGAACTACTGATCTTTTGGTTAGCAGACTGTTTTAGTAAGCTAGGGCTGCTCTAACAGAGATACCACTAGTGGCTGGCTTTAACAAAGGAAAGTGTATTCTTACACAGTCACGTAGGCCACAAGTCCAAATTCAGGATGTCTGCTCCAGGGGAAGGCTTTCCCACTTGTCGGCTCTAGAGAAAAAAGTCTATGTGTTGCATCAGTGTTTGGTGAGGGAGCATGCTGGTGCAGGAACCTCAGGTCTGAAGGATGCACTCTTCTCCTGGTGCTGCTTTCTTGATGGTATGAGGTTCCTCATTCTCTCTGCCAGTTTTTTTTTCCTTTATAGCTCAGTAGACCACCTCAAGGCATAAAACAGCTCTACACATTGAATCTTGCTCTACCAACATAACTGCTGACCATCCATCCTCACTGACATCATAGAGGAACGAATTCCAACAGAGAGGAATATCATACAATACAAGGAGTTATGGCACAGCCAAATTATTATGGATTTTTTAAGGAACACGTTTAATCCATGACACAGATATAGCACTTAACCCGCTCTACCACCAAGGTTTAAGGGTTTAGGATTTATAAGACATAGTTTTGTGGACACATTTCAACCTGTAGCATTCACTGACGGTAACATTTGACTGCCAGGCTGTCAGTGACCACTGCTGCCTTTTTACAGGAAAAGCAGAGGGTCAGTGACAATGAAGATCTTCATTGAGATGGTTTGACACAGTGGCTACAACAATGGGCTGAAATAGTGCAGTGACTTTGCGAATGAGTCAAGATTGTACATACAATAGCTACGAGTTGGAACCAACTCGATGGCATCACTACTGGAGCCCTGGTGGCACAGTGGTTAAGAGCTTGGCTGCTAACCCAAAGACCGGCCATTTAGATCCACTAGTCACTCCTTGGAAACCCTGGGGGGCAGCTCTAGTCTAGACATGGTCACTGTGAGTCCGAATTCAGCTGATGGTAAAAGCTGCAGTTTCAGTTTTTTGGTTGTTACCGTGACTGCTGCAAGCACTCCCATGCCCAGTACTAGCTGGCATCACTGGGGCTCACCATGTATTAATGTGCTGCGTATGCATTATCTTACTTAATCTTCATGCGTGGGAAAGGTATGTCATGCCCTTTCATCTGTGATTAATGTAATGTAAAGTAATGTAACTTAACTGAAAAGTCTATGTACCAAGATTGGAACCAAGGCACTCGGATTTCAAAACCCAAGGTTTTTAATCACTGCAACATTCTGCTTCTAACCTGCTGTTGGGTTGAAAACCAAGGGGTCAATGTTATTCATACTGTATCTAAGTCCAATTTTATAAACTGAATTAGATTAACTAAATTCTCCTAAAATCAGCATCGTTGAGCTTTAGACCAGTGGTTTCTAACCAATGTTGAAGGGAAACACAATTATTAGGCCTATGAAACTATGTGTAAAATAGCTTGCAACACACAGGCTATTTTTCAAATGTACATATTTAAAATGACTAATTGATCTAGACATGCTAATGAATTTATAGCTTGATTAACTAATAGAGAGAGGACAGTATACTAGTATGGCTAAAAGCACAGGTAGCCTGGGTTCTAATCCCAGTGCTGTCATTCCAAATGACTAACTTTAGTTACCTTATCTCTCTGTGTCTCAGTTTCCCCTTGTGTAAAAGGACTTAAACAATAATATCTATCCACAGAGTTTTTGTGAGGATAAAATGAATTCAGATTTGTCTAGCACTTGTATATTAAGATTTTGTGTAATACTTATGACAATTCTTAGTTCCCATAGTAAGTATCATGTGGTTTCTGTGAGTGGCAAATGCCAAATACAAAATAAACTGTATTTAGGAGGTCTGCAAATGTTTATAGTATTTATAGTATTTGCCTGAAAATGCTGAGAACTAACACTCTTGCATAAATCAACTGAAATTTCTCATTTGGTTCTTTTACTGACCCTATTTGCATCCTTCCAGATTATTATTTGCTTTCTGGAGAGCTAAGAATGCTGGGTAAAGATTCTGTGGAAAGGTGAGATGTGATACTGCAGTGCATTAGGAATTCACGTGCACGTACTCGCACTTAAATACTGAATCAAAGTTTAAAAAAGATCCCAAGACTGGAGATTAACATTCAATGCAATGGCAACATGATAGACATAATCTGAACACAATGGACCAAAGAAAAGAAAAAGGTAAGAAAATTTGTTCTTCTTTTTTATGTTTGGAGAAGTAGACAATTATTCTCATTTCATTTTTGTTTCATGAACACAGTTTGTATAATGTACCTTCTCCCCCGGCCCGTACATACACGTAAGAAGATAATTATTCATCAAGTGAGTTTCGAACTGAGACTCTAATTGTTATTTTTCTTCTCAAATGGCAACTAGTCTATTCTCTGTATGCCACGTGCTCGGGCACTGTGTATTCAGAGATTCTGCCGCAGTCTGCTAGATGTCATTTCTTGGCAGTCTTGGGTAATTGCAGACGAAAAGACTGAGAGTGTAATTTTTCCTCTACAGAAAAGGAAGGAAGGATATTGCTGAAGCTGGGTACAAGGATCTCATCTCAGGCAAATAAGGAAATAATTAAAGGCAGGAGAAACAATTCGCTACATCACATCACATGCAAATTAGGGGCTCTAGTATTCTGTAAGAAAGCTTCTCTGTCTCTGTTTTCCTCTCTCTCTCTCACACACACACACAGACACAGACACACACACATGGCAGCCTACATTTGGAGCAGAAAATATCAAAGCAAGTTGTTCTGACATCAGCATCACAGAAAGCCTGAGAATGAAGGCACCTTTATTGTACAAGCCTCACTTGGGTGAACGGAGTCCTACGGGATTTGTTCACAGAGCTTGAACAGAAGTAGAAATTCTGTGAGGCGATGCAGAAACAATGCTAGAAATTTCCTGCTAACATTTCCTCTCACACAAAAGGCTGATACACTCATTTTGGTGTGAACCCAGAAAGCCGAACACAAGGCTGATGGAGATTCTAAAGCAATGTCCTGCCCGTGGATATTTGGCGCCAAAGGAGACACTACGAGCACCTCCTTTCATTCTTCTGCTGTTCTGTACAGTATGTTTCACCTAGAAGAAGGTGTATAGTCAGTGCCCAAGAACATTGCTTTCCCCACCTTTTGTATACTATGAGGCAATGAAAGAGGGACGACTCCTTCCAAACCATTGATTCAGCACCCTACCAAAAATTCCCCTTTCTTTAGAACACTAAGAATGTTGCTAGTGAGTAGATTCTGACTTGTAGCAACCCTGCAGGGCAGAGTAGAAGTGCCCCTTAGGATTTCCAACAAATGGCTGGTGGGTTGAAACTGCTGACCTTTTGTTTAGCAGCACAGCTCTTAACCACTCTGACACCAGGCCTCTTAACAATGATGGTTCTCAAAATCGAGTATGCATGAATCAGCTGGAGGTGCTGTGAAACACCAGCAGCTGCCTGGCTTTATCCTGAAGTTTCTAACTCTAGGTTTCTAGAGTGGAGTGTCAGAATTTGCAATTCTAAGACATTCCTATATATATTCTGATGCCACTGGTTGTAGGGCTGTATTTCAAGAATTGCTGGTCTAGAGCTGTATGTAAAGGGACCAGTAGTTTGTGAACTTGGCTGCCCTTTGGAGCACCTGACAATCTTTTAAACTATTAATACCTGGTTCCACCCACCCAAATATTTTGCATTAATTAATAATGGGTTTATTGTGAGCATTGTGCATTTACAAAACTCCCCAAGTGATTATAATGCGCAGCAAAGTTTAGGAACTACTGTATTAGGCTGTATTAGGATGTGAGAATCACTGGTGATTGTCTTAGGTTGAGTTCTCTAGCGGTGAAAAAATATATACATACACACATACATGTATGAAGACTGACAAGTACATGAATTCATCCTAGAAAAAAATGCCACATACTTCACTGCAGAATATCACTACAGTCGCCTTTGAAGTACTCTCCTTGGGAAGCTAGTTATGCACTGATACCAGCACCTAGTCCACTCTTTAAAGCAATTTTGGAACTGTCTCTGAAATGGCCATGACAGCTGTTGTCATATTATCTTTGATGTCCCAAATGTCATCAAAATGTCTTCCTTTCAATATTTTCTTTATCTTGGGGTAAAGAAAAAAGTCATTGAGGGCAGGTGAGTGGGGGGGGGGGTGTTCTAGTATAGTTATTTGTTTACTGGCTGAAAACTTCCTCACAGACAGCTGTACAATTATGTTTGTGAACTTGCCACCCTGCCACTGTGTGCAATGGCATTCCAGAAAGAGTTCCAAAATTGCACTGAGGGGTGAACTAAGCACTGGAATCAGTGCATAGCTTCCCAAGAGAAGTACTTCAAAGGTGATTGTAGTGATATTCAGCAATGAGGTATGTTAAGTTCCAACTTAATTGGAACAATTAAGTTCACAGACAATTGTTGGATCTCATGTGTATGTGTAGGGGGGCATGTATATAAAGGGAGAGAGGGAGAGATTTATCTCAAGGAAATGGCTCACATGGTTGTAGAGGCTGGTAAGTCCTAAGTCCGTGGGTCAGGTGTCAGACTGGAGGCTTCTCTTAACTCATGGAGCTACAGGGCCTAACAAACCCAAGACCAGCAGGTCAGAGAGCAGGCTGCTGGCTCACAGGCTGTGGAGGCTGACAAACCCAAGATGACCAAGTCAGACTATGTCATTACATAAATTCCAAATTATATTATTACATTACTACCAAACTGCATTGTTACATAACTGCCAAACTATATCATTGTATAATTAATGCCAAGTTCACTGAGAATCATGGCTCAGCCAAGCGGACATACAACCTTAACTATCAGAGTTGTTCAGTAGCAGAATTCTCAGCTTCAATATGAAAAACATGGGTTTAATTCTTGGGCAATGCATCTCACGCACAATCACCATCCTCTGTCAGTGAAGGGTTGTGCATTGTTATGATGTTAAATAGGTTTCAGCAGAGTTTTTACACTAAGATGGGCTAGGATGATACTCTTAAAAAAAAAAAAAAGACAATACTGAAGAGATGACAACTGTCAATCCAGGATCAGACAACATCTCGTTCTGTTGTGCATGGGTTGCCATGAATTGAGGGCTGACCCGACAGAAGCTAACAGCGGCAACATATGAGGCTATACCTGTCTCTACTTGCCTTTGTATCTAACGTCTAGTAATACCTTGATAAAAAATATTAATGGCATTGTTCCATCATTCTTTCATTTCACCTAGCTGGAATCTCAAGCCTGAATCAGTCAAATATCTGAATTCTTCACCTCTGTATCCACATTGTTGTACACTTCTGAGAAACTACTGTAGCTGAATACAATCATGCACTTGTACCACCATGAATTCAACATAATAGATCATCTAGGCCTCCATCTATCTCTAATTATTGTTATACGAATCCTGGTTATGTTCATTTGTTGTTATACTCACTTTGCCGCAAACTGGTTCTCTTTCTTGCTCCCTCAGTTTGATTGATGTTTGTTTTCAAACCTTTACATCTTAAAATCCATGTGAGTAATTCTCTACCAGTATAATTTTGCCTTCCCAGGATTCACTTGGCAGTGGATGGAGGCATTTCTGATTATCACGACCAGAATGGTGCTCTTACTGGCATCTAGTGGGTAGAAGCCAGGGATAATGATAAACACCCTAGGATACACAGGAGATACCCTTAAACAAAGAATTATCCAGATCAAAGTATCAATAGTGCCATGGTTGTGAAACCCTGAGAGTTTCACACCACCATCCCCTTAACCTCAGCAGATGGCCACCGCTTTATCTTCACAAAGAAAGCAGAACCTGTTTCCTCTCCATCTTCAAACTCACATATCCAAAACTGTCCTTAGCAGTCCACTTCAGGTTCTATGGAAAAATGAGTTCTGTATTGGAAAAATGACCCCTTTCTAATTGTTAATCCCTCCTGTCATTTCTAGAAGCTAAAAAATTAAAAAATGAGTACCTATTACATCAGCATTTATTGTTTGATTTACTTAGTAGATATTTACTACCTGCTGTGCGTCGTGTACATGACCCATTTGTTTGTTGTACCGTGGTAACTAATGTGTTGCTGTGACACTAGAAGCCATGCCACCAGCATTTAAAATGCCAGCAGGGTCACCCATGGTGGACGGCTCTCAGTAGAGCTCCCAGATGAGGACAGGCTAGAAAGAAAGGGCAGGTGGACTACTTCTGAAAATTAGCCAGTAAAAATCTTATGGAAACCTATTACATTAGTTTCTCAGAGGTGCATAGCAATGTGGATATAAGGCGAAGAATTCAGATATTGTAAGTTACTGACTCATTTTCTTTGAACAAGTCGCTGGAAGGAATTAAAGATAAGGTCATCATATATGGTGAAGTGGAGGGCCAGTGAGGGCAAGGAGACTCTGGGTGAGACAGACTGGCAGTATAGCCACAAAGACAGAATTGAACATACTAATAAGTGTAAGGCTATGCAGGACCAGGCGATGTTTTGTTCTGTTGTACATAAGGTGGCCATGAGGTGGAATCTCCTGGATGGTGGCTAACAGCAACGTATGTTAACTGTGCCAAGTGATAGGTATATAAAGATGAAAAGTTGGATATAGTGCCTGTTTTAATTAATCTCAATTTCCAGTAGATGAGCCACACATTATTCAAACGGTACCCCCCAAACAAATCTTATTAACAAAATGTGATTCATGATAGGCAAAATTCTAATTAAGGGACCTAACTTATTGTGATGGGTCAGAGAAAGATTCTCTGAGACAGTTTTGGCTGCAGATTGAGCTTGGTGACCTTGACAGCAGGAGTGGGAGTGGTTAGTTCTTTGAAAAAGCAAACAAAATTGAAAAATCTCTAGGGCAACTAAACAAAAGGAAAGAAAGCCAAATTACCCCATATCACGAGTGGAAGAAGAGATTTCACTACAGACCTTGCAGACATCAAAAGAATAATTATGAAACAATACAAGCAACTCTAGACATGGAAATTTGACAACTTACATGCAATGGACTAATTCCCTCAAAAGACATAAACTAATACAATGAACCCAATATCAGATAGATAATTTGATTAGCCCTGTAACTATTAAGGAAATTGGATTTGTAATTTAAAAGAACTCCCAGGAAAGGTATTTCCAGGTAAAGAACTAACACCAGTTCTGTGTAATCTCTCCCAGGAAATGGGAGAAGAGGGAGTAATTTCCATTTTATTTTATGAAACTATCATTATCCTGACACCAAAATCAATAGTAGTGTTAAAAATAAATAAATAAAAATGAAGAGCAAAAATCCAAAATTAAACAAGCCTACAGACCAATATCCTGCATGAATATAAACGTTAAAATTCTTTACAAAATATTAACAAAGAGAATTCAGCAATATATAAAAAAGTATGCATGACTAAGTGGGGTTTATACTAGGGATGCAAAGCTGGTTAAATATTTGAGAATTAGTTATTGTAATCTTAACAGGCTTAAGAAGAAAATCTCAGGATCGTATCATTTAATGCAAAAAAAAAAGCATTTGACAAAGTTCAAATCCGTTCATGATAAAGACTCTCAGAAAGCTAGGGATAAAGAGGAATAAAGGGAAACTTTGCATCAAAATTGACGTGATGGCAATGGATTTGGGCTGTTTTAGTTCTTCAACTTGATAAAGAGGAAAATAAAAGCAATCAGACCTACAGTTGGTATTATGCTTTCATGCTAAGACTGGAAACAAATCAAGGAATATCACTTCTATCCCCGTTACTCAACATTATGCTGGAAATTCCAGCAAGTACAATAAAATAAAAGGAAAACATGAAACCAGAGGCCTGAAAGGTACCAAGCTAGCTAAGATGGAAGCATGCAGTCACGACTAGTCCTTTACCTGTCTTTCAGGACTAATTCTTTGCCTGTTTTACTTAAAATTTCTGGCTTCCTAGCATTACCTAGCTCAGCGAGGAAATCTCACACTAACTTACAGGAGCCACTGAGATAAAACCTTTGCAGCCTACATAGCCTTCTTTCTAGGATCTTCAAACAAGTGGAGGCTCCAGTTAGACGAGTGATGATGACCCCATGCTCAGGTGACAACATGACCCCCTGCTAAGGTGACAACCAAGAGCCTCCTGGATCCTGGTTCTGATGCATATTTCACCTGGATCCCTAAGGCCTGCCCCAGACAGAAGCCCTGCCCCACAATTGCCCACATTGTTCCCTGACCCCTGCCCCTGCACCCGCATGTAGCTTGTCCCTTTAAAAACCTTGACCCTGCCTGAGAAATTCTGACAGGCTCTGAGGACGAGAATGCCCCCTGTCCTGTGTGTTGCCAGCCCACAGAAAGCTTCTGATTACTTTATTCAAGCTCCTTTCTCAGAGATTGGCTTCACGGTAGATGGTGTGAATCTGATTTTGTCCAGTAACAAACAGATCAGAAAAAAAGAAATAAAACTGTCCCTGATTGAAATGATGTATTGTCTTTTGTAGAAAATCACAAGGAATCTACCAAAGAGCTCACAGGATAGAAGGTCAGTATACAAAAATTAAATTATATTTTTATATGTTCACTGTAAACATGTGGATATCAAAATGAAAATACCATAATATTTATAATTACTCAAAAAAAGAAATACTTTGGTACATATCTATCAAACTATGCACATGACTCGTATTCTTAAAACTACAAAATGCTGATGCAAAGAAGACCTTAATAAATAGAGACAGACAGTGTTCATGGATTGGAAGACTAAATGTGGTGGAGACGTTGATTCTTCTCAAAGATTTAACTCCTATCTTGCCAAAGGCTTAGCAAGATTTTTTGTAGATATAGACCAGGTTATTTTAAAATTTATATAGAAATATGAAGGAATTAGGATAGTCAAAACACTTTTGATTACAAAAAAAAGTGAGATCATTCTACCCCATTTTAAAACTTATTATATATCTACAATAATCAAAACAGTGTGATATGAGGAGAAGGATAGACATGTAGATCAATGGAAAAGAACAGAAAACCCAAAAATAAGTCCTCTCAAATATTTCCCACTGATTGTCGGACAAATATGAGAAAGGAATTCACTGGAGGAAAAACAGTCTTTTTAACACATGAAACTGAAACGATTGGACTCTCAAAGGCAAACAAACAAGGAAACAAATGTTGGCTTAAAAGTGTACAAAAATTAGTCAAGATGGATTATGAATTAAATGTAAAACGTAGAACTGCAAAACTTTTAGAAGAAAGCATAGAATATCTTTGGAATCTAGGGCTTGACACCAAAAGTATAATCCATAGAAAGCAAATTTGCAAAACTGGACTTTGTCAAAATTTTAAAATTTACTTTATGAAAGATTCTGTTAAGAGGATAAAAAGACAAGCTACAGAGGGGAATAAAATATTTATGAAGTATGAGCCTAGCCAGCCAAGTGCCGTCGAGTATGTCTATATGCAAAAGGACTAGTAAGTAGAATATATAAAGAGCCTCAAAACCCAATAAAAAAACAAAATCTAATTATTAAACAGAAAAAAGTATGAAGAGACATTTTCTCCCCAATAATATTCAGGTGGCAAACCCAAACCCAAACCCAGTGCTGTGGAGTCGGATCTGACTCATGGTGACCCTAGAGGCCAGAGTAGAACTGCCCCCTAGAGTACTCAAGGAGTGCCTGGTGGATTTGAACTGTTGGCCTTTTGGGTAGTAGTGGTAGCACTTAACCCACTATACCACCAGGGCTTCCCAGATGGCAAACAGCAACACGAAAAGATGTTGGGTAGCGTTAGTCCTTAGACATGTATACATTAAAAGCGCAGTGAGAATAGTTGAAATACAAAATGACGACACTACCAAATACTGGCAAGAATGCAGAAACACTGATTCACTCACACGCTGATGATAACACAACGTGCAGCTTTCCAGATGACCTAGCACTTTTATACCTGCCATTTTTCACAGAGAATTTCATGCTCGTGTTCACACAAAGCCTGTGCATGAGTGTTTATAACAACTTTATTGCTAATAGTAGCCCTGGTGGTACAGTGGTTTGAAACCACCAGCAGCTTTGTGGGAGAAAGATGTGACAGTCTGCTTCTGTAGAGATTTACAGCCTTGGAAACTCTACGGGGCCACTATGAGTCAACATCAACTTGATGGCAGTGGGCTTGATGTTTTTTTTTTTTTTTTAGGTTCATAGTAGCCTATAGCCCTGAACTGGAGATGACCTAGATGTCACAGAATAGTTAAACCGGCTTTGCTATATCCATACGATGGGGTAGAGCACAACAGTAACGGGAAGAACTACTGACAAGCAACAGCCAGGGCGAATCGCCAGAGCTTTATGTGAAAAAAAAAACCAATCCTAATTATTGCATAATTCCTTTATATAGCATTCTATATGATGGCATAATTATACACATGGAAAACAGATTAGTGATTGTCAGGAGTTAAGAAGGTGAAAATAAGAAAAATGGATGTAGTTACCAGAGGAAAACATGAATCTCTGTGGCAATGAACATTCTGTATCTCGACTGTGTCAGTGTCAACATCCTGGTTGAGACACGACCCTGTGGTTTTGCAAGACACTACCACTGGGGAAACCAGACAAAGGATACTTGGCTTCTTTGTGTATTATTTTTCACATCTGCACATGAATCTATATTTATGTCAAAATAAAGAGTTCAATTAAAAAAGTTCTCAATCCTCTTATTAATATACAGATATGCTGGCACATCATCTGTGTTGCCCAAAGCTTAGATGAGCGTCCTGTCATCTCTTTCTTCCCTCCTCGCTTGCCTTCTCCCAGCAAAAGTAGAGGTTACTTGGAATGTGAAGCTGCTTCTCCATGTAGCTTCTGCATATGGTTCCCCCGTTCCCCAACTCATTGCTTTAACCTTAAAGGGTCACGCTAGTCACTGAGACGGAATTTTCCCCTGTATTATTATGATTGAAGTAGGTCAAAACCTCACTGAAACCAAAAATAAATAAATAAATAAAGCTACTAGTCATTCTTTTTATGAATTCTTTGCCTCATGTTTTTTCACCTTTTATGTTCAATATCATACTGTGAGAAAATTGACAGATTTTCTGAAAGAATGTTAAATAATAATGATATGATATTTAAACTTATCACGGAAATTGCCCATTAGAGACAGAGTACAGGCTGTGTTTTTAAAGAAAACAAATATAGTAGTTGTTTGGCTGGTAGCTGAATGTCTATGAAGATTGTGGGTTGTCCAGAGGATGGTACTAGAACTGGTTAAGGAAGTCAAGTGTGATAACTGGGAGTTTATTCCGGTTCATTCAGAAGCCACAGGTAAGATCCTTATCAAAGACATTTTGCAATGCTTTTCTAGTTTAGTCATCATTACCATCATTTTCATCATCAAATGCTTACAGAAAAGTTTAGAGCTTGTATGATTTTCACAGCAACACAAGATATCCTCACCAGGCCAAGCAACCCTATTCACAGGTGGAATTGTTATGTGAATTACCTTATTCACGAAATATCTGGTTAACCTATTAAAAGGACATAGTTAGAAATAGAAAATCATGTCAAATATGCCTGCTAGCTATTTCTAAAGGGTTTATAAGAAACCCTTACAGCCAAGAGATTTTTTTTCCATACCAAAAAAAAAATAAAGTTTTTAAAGTTCACATCATTAACTTGGTGATGAAATTAAAATTAATTAAAATTTAATTAAATTCTAGCAGCAATAAAAGCAGTATCTCAGTAGTAGTTAAGGGAACTACACAAGGCACATATATTTCACGTAACCGAGAGAAAAATAGTGTGGCCGGAGTTCCTAAAACACTGGATGTAGCCATAAGTTCTCTCTTGTTTGTGAATGAAAGTTGACCTTGAGAATTTTAGAACTGGGGCGGGGGGTGGGGGGGCGGGGAAGAAATAATAATAGGAATAAAATTCTGTTTCTCAAGTTTCGTTAGTTTGTAAAATGTACTTTACTTTTTCTCACCTGGGTATTCAGTCTTATGTCAAGCTGAGGAGCTATTAGAGAGAAGAAAGCAAAGAAATAGCTTCTCAAAAAGAGCAAGCTTTGCGTGTACATCTGAACACTGTCTTGTGTGTGCCAAATTACAACAACATCTATGACACACAAAGGTACACCTTTACAAAATATGAGCCTTTCCTAGCCCTCAGAACCTGGGAAAAGCTGATGTGTTGTCACATAAAGAGCACTGACCAAAAAAAAAAAAAAAAATTCCCCTCTTTCTCTCTTTCCCTCTTCTTCTCCATCTCTCTGTCTTGTTCAGTTGTTTCAGTCCCACTGCATCCTACAAGCTAACTCTTTCCTACTTGCTCAGAACCCAGAAAAAGGCCTTAGTCATCATTTTACATCTACAGAACACTCAATATTTCTTAAATACTTCGTAAATGTATTTTCACTTAGTGCTGATAGCTAGGTAAAACCCCAAACCTGTCAAGTTGACTCTGACTCATACTGACTCTATGGGACAGAGTAGAACTGCCCCATGGAATTTCCAAGGAGCGTCTGGAGGATTTCACCTGCCGACTTTCTGGTTAGCAGATGTAACACTTAACCACACTTAACCACTATGCCACCAGGGTTTCCAATAGGTAGCTGGGTACATAAAAAGAGAGCAGGCTGTCTTGTTGCTATTGCCTTGACTCTAACTTGTGGAAATCCTACACACAACAGAATGAGACGCTGCTCAGTTCTGTACCATCCTTCCGATTGCTAACACGTGCTGCCCCACGGCTGGAGCTGTTGTACCTGTTCAGTTCACCAAGTGTCTCCCTCCCTTGCCCTCGCTGGTTGTCTATTTCCCCTAACATGGTACCCTCCCTAGGGACTGATCCCTGCTGATGACACGTCCAAAGCAAGTGAGTTGGACAAGGTGAGCTATAAAGTTTTCGGTGGTTAATTTTTGGATGCAGATTACCAGGTTCTACTTCTTAGTCTGGAAGGCCCTGTCCAACCTGCCTATCATGGGTCACTGCAGCGCAGTGGATCACTTCTGTGCAGCCTTTCTAACCACAGTCTTGTAACTCCCACCTAAGTGCTTGGCCAGGACTGTGCAGTGGCGTAATTTTGGCCCACCAAGGCAATGGGTCAGTTTTTCCATCATGCCGGGCTTCATATGAGTCATCCTAGAACCAGGAAAGAGGGAATTCCACCCCTCAGCAAGAAAGAACAGCCAGGAGCTTATAGTGGGTCTTTTGGACCTAGGATCCTGGTGCTGAGAAGGTCCTGGAAATCAGGAGACTGAGAGAGAAAGTGAGCTACAATCTTGAAGGCAGCAAGAGGTGATGGCTCCTGGCCTATAGACTAAGAAAGATGCGTGCTTGTGATGTCTCTGGTGACTTACTGGCAGGAGCTTCAAGAAATTTGTAACTTTTGCCTGAGCATAACGCAGACCTAGGGCCAGAGAGAAGTATGCCTGTGAGCAGACTCAAAGACAGGATACCCTGGTAGAAAAGGAGACCTGGAGGTGTGGTGGTCAAGTGCTAAGGCTGCAAACCAAAAGGTCAGCAGTTCAAATACACCAGCTGCTCTTTGGAAACTCTGTGGTATAGTTCTACTCTGTCCTATAGGGTCTCTGTGAGTCAGAATTGACTCAAAACTGCTGTTTATGTATTTTTTTCCTGATGGAATAACTGTATCCTGAGCATTCCTGAACCTGAATTGTAGTATGTTACTTCCCTGATGAACTCCAAAATTGTGAGTAATGCCTGTGAGTTCTCTGTGGCCGTTGTAATAAATTATCAAATGCAGAGAAGCAGAGTGTAGTGAGAGGGATGCTTGGTGTCAGAATTGGTAAAGCTGGAGGGAAAGAGGAAGTATGCTTGACCTCCACCCCATAGGAATCAGCCTTGGGCTTTTGATCTTGATTCTCCTTTCCCTTTGTGAAGCTGAAGGGTGTCAGACACTGTACCTATGCTGTCTTTATAGTTGCAGTGCTGGAATTTGAAAATACCAATGGCATGCCTTCCAGCATCACAGCAAGAAACAAGCCCCTACAGTGTGGCAAACTGGCAGACAGGTGGTAGTACTGTAACAGTATATGTCTTATAAAAGGCTGCAGATGCTGACCTATTTCACAGATAGCAACAAAAGAGAAGCGAATTATGCCTTTCACAAAGTGTTGTTCTGGTTAGGTGTCATTGAATCAGTTTCTGTTCATAGCGACCTTATGCACAGCGGAACGAAACTCTGCTCAGTCCTGCACCATGCCCATGATCGTTTGTATGGTTAAGCCCATTGTTGTAGGCTCTACGTCAGTTCATCTTGTTGAGGGTCTTCCTCTTTTTCCCTGAATCTCCACGTTATGATGTCCTTCTCCAGGGATCCTTCCCTCCTGACAACACATCCAAAGTATGAAAGATGCAGACTCACCATATTTATTCTCAAGTAGCACTCTGGTTGTACTTCTTCCAGAACAGATTTCTGTTCTTTTGTTCAGTATTCTTCTATGACATCATAATTCAAAGGCATCAGTTCTTCTTCTGTCTTCCTTATTCATTGTCCAGATTTGCATGCATATGATGTGATTGAAAATTTCATGGCTCTGGTCAGGTGCACCTTAGTCTTCAAGGTGACATCTTTACTTTCAACACCTTAAACACATTTGCAGCAGATTTTCCCAATGCAATACATCTTTTGATTCTTGACTACTGCTTCCATGGACATTGATTGTGGAACGAACTAAAATGAAATCCTTGACAACCTCAATCATTTCTCCACTTATCATGATGCTACCTAGTGGTCCAGTCATAAGGGTTGTTTTTTTTTTTTTTTGATGTTGAGGTGCAATCCATACTGAAGGCTGTGATCTGTGATCTTCATCAGTAAGTATTTCAAATCCTCTTCACTTTCAGAAAGCAAGGTTGTGTCATATGTGTAGTGCAGGTTGTTAATGAGTCTTCCTCCAATCCTTATTCCTCATTCTTCATATAGTGCAGCTTCTCAGATTATCTTCTCAGCATACAGATTGAAAAGCTATGACAAAAGGATACACCTTGATGCACACTTTTCTTGACTTTAATGCATGCAGTGTCCCCTGTTCTGTTCAAATAACTGTCTCTTGATCCACGTACAGATTCCGTATGAGCACACTTGGGCATTCTGAAGTTCCCAGTCTCTGCCATATTATGCATACTTTGTACGATCCACACAGCTGAATGTCTTTGCATAGTCAATATAACACAGATAAACATCTTTCTGGTATTCTCTGCTTTCGATGAAAATCCATCTGGCATTAACAATGATAAACCTGGCTGCACGTCCCCTTCTGAATCTGGCTAGAATTTCTGGCAGTTCTCTGTCAATGTGCTGCTGCAGTCACTTTTGAATGAGTGGCCACGAAACAATTATATTCCCAAACCCATTGCTGTGAAATAGATTCTGACTTACAGTGACTGTCTTAGTTATCTGGCACAGCTCTGATAGAAACACCATTAGTGGATGGTTTTGACAAACAGAAATTTATTTTATCACAGGAGAGTAGGCAAAGTCCAACTTCAGGCCATCAGCTCCAGGGCAAGTCTTTCTCTTGGGGCTTTGGAGAAAGGTCCTTGTCAGTCTTCTACTGGTCTGGGAGCTTCTGAGGTGCAGGGACTCCAGGTTCTTTTTCAAAGGATATGTTCTAGTCCCAGTGCTGCTTCTTGATGGTACGAGGACTCCAACTCTCTGCATGCTTCCCTTTCCTTTATATACCACGAGATTGCCTCAAGGTACAATGTAGTCTTACACATTGAATCCTGCGCCACCAACAGAACTGCCGCAATCCTCCCTCATTAATATCAGAGAGGCAGGCTTTACAGCCTATAGAAACATCACACAGTACCAGGAATCATGGCCTAGCCAAATGGCTAAACACCTTTTTTGGGTGACACAAATCAATCCATGACAGTGACTCTATGCCAAGCCAAAGCCAAGCGCCGTTGAGTCAGATCTGACTCTATATGAGGGAGACTAAATCTGTCCCACGGAGTTTCCAAGGAATGCCTGGTGGATTCAAACTGCCAACCTTTTGGTTAGCAGCCACAGCACTTAACCGGTATGCCACCGGGGTTTCCGCAGATTGGAAAGCTGTACTTCAGGACATCACTTATGGTGATGACTCCTAGGTCTTGACCCAAACCTCCCCTGAGACTCAGTAGAGACTCATCTTTGGAAATGGGCCAGATAGCTCCATTTCCATGCTTCATGGGTCCTGAACATGCACTAAAACCATAATGATTATCTCTTTCTCTCTGGTTTCTACGTTGTATTAATTTGTGGTACTTTTCTCTCTAGGACCCAGTGGGGAACTTCAGACAATTCCTGGACTCCCGCTCTCTGTTCTTTTTTTGGCATTTTATTCAGTCAGTTCTTTAACCCGCAGTTTGCATTCTTTCCCTACAAAATATCTTGACTGGCTTTTCTCATTGTTATTTCTACTGCTACCTGCTATCACCCAGGCCTTTGTTGCTTCTCACACAGATTGCTGCAATCAGTCTCTTCTGCTTCTTTTCTCCTATTTCAAGACATCTGAGTGCTGGTCATCATTCTTTTAATCAATAACCTTCAGCATCTCTCCATTAACTACTGAGTTAAGTACTGATTCCTCAGCCTCACGTTCAGTATCCTGGTTTGTCTTTCTTTCAGCCTCGACCGCGTGTTCCCTAGCCTCCTGCCAGACTGCAGTCCTGACTTCTGAAAACAACGTCTGAAGTGGGTTCCTTGTCTCTTGGTACTCTTTCTCTATTTATAAATTCACAATGCCAAACCCCACTGAACCAACTCAATCTGCTGAAACCCACTCCAGCCTTGCAGATGAGCTTCAAATGCTACTTCTTATGTGAAGTGTCTTCTTGCCCTTCTTTAGCTCTCTGACGGGCTCTACCAGTCCTTCTCTTACTACGTTAGTGTTAGATGCTACTGAGTTCATTTTGACACACAGCAACCGGCTGTGACTGAGCAGCACGGCCCCACATGGTTTTTGACGCTGTGATCTTTAGGGAGTTGGTTGCCTGTTTTATCCCGGTTGAAGAGCTGGGTAAGTTTGAATCGCCGATCTTTCTGTTGCCAGCCAAGCACTTAACCACTGAGCCACCAGGACCTTCTGGCATGTTACAGTCATTTGCGTGGATATTTTTCTCTTCCGTATCAATTGTGAGCTTCTTGAGAACGGCAACTTTTATTTATTTATCAACGTAGTTTGTTAAACATCAGAACTGAGAATCCAATAGGGTGACAAGTTCCTATTTATGTAATTGAAATCCATGACATTAAAATAGAGGTAGAATTGAAGATTTTGACTTGACTTCATGGACTCACCTTTCTGTTATTCAGCTTTTAAGATTTGCTTTCTAGCTGCTTCAAAAACACATTTTTAATTTCCACAAATAATTATTATATCTGGGTATGTATATTTGGTTTTATACATATACAGGCAGAACCTGAATCATGAACAAGTCCCATTCATAAGTCTGCCTTTAAGTTAAATTTGTGTGTTAGAACAGTTAGGTAAAGTTCATCTAACATCAATTAGTCAAATATTTGTCTTAGTATATAGCATGTAGTATATAGTTATGAGAAATAATTTTCAGAATTTTCAGAATAAAGGAACAAAGAACAAAGCCTAGGCTACGCTGGCCCAGGGCACGACCTGTTAGTTGACACACACTGAAGGTCCCTAGATAAACAGGATATTTAAATTTCCCTCCACGTCTTTCCCGGTTACCGGACCTCATTAAAGACTGATGTCTGTCAGTAACGTCATTAGTGACCTTTGTGTTTCCGAGTGACAGTTTGTTTGCACAAGTGTAGCTAGTCAGGGGAGGAGTCACTCAGATGAGCCGAAACAGGGAAAGGAGGAGAAAGATTACCTTGTAAGAAATTTAGGCACCCGGGACGACTATTCATCCCATAGCAGTCAGCCAGCGAGGAACTGGGGTAGGACTCGCGAGGTGGGGAAATAAAAGCCTTGTAAAAAACTGCTCGGCGCACTGCTAGCCCACTTCTGCTTCTTGTGGTCTCTGGCGCCCGGCTTTTCAAAATCCATCAATAAAGCTTGCTCTCGCTAAGTGGATTTGGATTGGATTTTTCGAGTGTTCGTCAAGTAAAAGGCACTGATGGTAACCTATGGGTGACCTCGTAAGAGACAAGGCGGCACTCCTCAGCCACTGGGATAAGGTCCTGGTCAGGGGTTTATACAGACTCACCAGTTGCCAAGAGGAATTGAGATGGCATTCCGGGTATCGACAACATTTCTCACATGGTGTACTTTTCGAAGCGTAAAAGCATTAAGGAAACACTTGGATGTGAGGTGTACTAAAACATCTCTAGTCTCATAATACAATAATAGTAATAATGTTTTGATGTGCATTGCCAAGGAGCGAGCATTCTTTATTACCAATCATTGTATGTATTTTGAATCTTTAACAAAATATTCTTTATGGAGATTGGTTCATAACTATAGGTGGTGTAAACTGCCAAGTTTGTAACTCAGGGAGTGTCTTATGAAGTCGGTTAAAGCTGGGGTAGCAATAATGTCAATAAAGGGTGAAAGAACAATACTATTACACGCAGTTTTCTACTGATCGTCAATACCCATTTGTCAAAGCATTAATCCAAAAGATTATCTACTGTAAATTAATAATTGATTAGTAGCTAGAACTACAAAAAGAAATGAAGTGAAGCAATTTTAATTTTTTTTCTGTTACTGTTACACTTGCTGACATTTTAGTTCTTCCAATTTGTACTCTTAACACTACAGATCAATTTTGCAATTGTTGATATATCATTTGTTTATTCATTTTTCTTATTTTACAAACATTTATTAGCAAATTGGGCACAGGGGATCTCCACTTTTGCTCTTGAATGTACCGTGGTTTGGTGCAAAGAGAAACTTCAGGATAATAATAGCACATGTTAAATTCTCTGTGGACACATAGTACTCAAGAGATTGTAGTTTACAGAAGAATGAGAATGTGGAGTTTCCCTAGGAAAAATATAAACTCTTCCAGAAATGCTGAATCACTGAGGGGAGAATTGAGGAATTTCTGCTTTTTTACACAGACAAGTGAGATAAAGTCACATGCATAGGCATGAGGCAGCCATGTCATACTTCAAGACCACAGAAGACAGGCATCAGCTTGCTGAAGGGGCCAGCTCAGATCCTTTCTAAGAACTTTAAATAGTACCCAGTAGTCATCAATATTTTGGGAATATCTCAAGCACTGGTCTTCTCTTTGCAGACTTCACTGTAAATACAGCAGTCTATGATATTTGAATAACAGGGCAGAAGAGTGTGAATGAGCTGGCCTGCATCTTAGTGGCAAATCAATTAAAAATGTTGGGTTATTAGCAACAACAAATAACCCCTTACTTAGAATATAGGTATGAATTCTCCCCATTCCAAAGTCTAAAAAGATTCAAGGGCTTATCCCAGCTGAGCTATGAGCATTCGTCTCTGATGGGTAAATGCCTGTCTGTGTCCCAGACGAGGTCAGAGAGGAAATGCCACAACCACCCAGGTTTGAACTGTTACACAGGCCTTAGTCTGGGAGTCCCTTTGGTCTATCTAAATTTATTTCTTTGTGGTTTAAGCTCATTTCCTCCTTTATGTCCTTGGGGAGGGTAAGGAGCAGATGGTCATAAACCACCAGATAATGGTCCTTTATAGACTAGAGAAATGTATTAAATCATCTCTCAGCCTTCACTTTCCTGGACTAAACAACAGAAACGCCTTATCAGTTTTATTCTTAGACTTTCTGTTCTAAATCAGGATCTTTGTTTTCTTACAGTGACTGGGCAGCTCTGTCTCGTCCTGCTTAGATGTTCATCCAAGAATGAGACAAGAGTTTTCAACAAATAAACAATTATTCCCAAGTACATTGGAAGCATTTCTTTGGGGATTTTGATCTTGTATATATAGTGAAGTGCTAAGTTACATTTAAAATATATGTACATATAGACATACTGACTACCATTTATGTCCACCTAATTTTAGTAGGTTTTTCTGTACTGAGTTGCTCTTCCCATCTTATATTTATAAACTCTGATTTTTTTTTTTTTTTTTTTTTTGTAATGACAGTATTTTGCTTTACTTCTTTGATCTCTCCTCTACCTTCATTGGAAACCCTGGTGGCATAGTGGCTAGATGCTGTCTGCTAACCAAAAGGTCAGCTGTTCAAACACACCAACTGCTCCTTGGAAACTCTATGGGACAGGTCTACTCTGTCCTATAAGGTCATTATGAGTCAGAATTGACTCGATGGCAGTGGGTTTGGTTTGGTGGCTACCCTCATCACTGAGCTTAGTTTGCTCTTTTTTTAAAAGCCATTTTACTCCGTCTTTGGCATTATGCGACAATTATATTTTTTACCTTAAGCTACAGTGAAAAATAGTTCAAATTTTCTGCATGTCTATGTTTCTAAAGATCTTACAACTCCTTGCTCTTTTCAAAGTGTCATTGACTTCCCTTTGCTTTAGGCCTCTCCTGGCTGGACAGAGGCATCTGCTGAGTGGGATGCCCTTGCTCCACCCTACAGTCTCACTTCCAAGCTCCCTAAGAGAAACAGTCAGGTCCAAGTAAAGGCATTTAGTGATCGTTGACTATTAGGCAGACACTGGGGTGGGCAGAGAGATACCTGTAAATAATCTAAATCCTGCCCTGCCGGAGGTCAAGCCCTGGGCAGGAGTGGCTCATCCAGTCTGTTCTTTAGAGGGATCTGATGTTACAGGACATTTTGGAAACTTAAAGTCAAGGTAGTTCCTGGAATTAGGAGCAAAAGGAAGTTAGATTTACAACTATATCACTCCCCAAAAGGTTTACCTGCAAATCTTCTTAACTTGCCGTTGATTTGGGGTGCCATTGAGTTGATTCCAATGCACAATGGCCCCATATAACAGACAGCAAATGCCCCACAGGGCTTTCTCAGCTGTAATCTATAGGGGAACAGGTTGACAGGTCTATCTCCCCTTAAGCAGCTGCTTGGATATGAATTGCCAACATTTTGGTTAGCAGTCAAGTACTTAACTGTTTGTCCCACCAGTGCTCATTAGTGGTCTGTTAACAATTGTAATTTAAATTAAGTATTTAATAACATTCTAATGGGAAGACAGTTGGAGGAAAAGTTGAAATACATCAAGAAAAGTACTGTCTGCCTGCTAATAAGGCGTTAAGAAAAACACGAAACAATGACTCTACCATTCACTTTCCTTCTATCCTTTCAATCCCCACAATCTCTCAGAATTCTCCTGCATCAGCCTGTTGGAGGAGAGCATTTTCCCTGGTCTTTCACTAATATGACCATTATATCTAAGACGATAGTGAGATCCACAGCTTTCTTTTCCTGATCTTTTATGACGATACTAGGAAGTAAAACCCAAACCAAACCAGTTGCTTCAGTTCCCACTTACGGTGACCTCATATGTTTCAGAATAGAACTGCACTCCATAGGGTTTTCATGGCTATGACCTTTTGGAGGAAATTCTGATGGTGTAGTGGTTAAGCGTAATGACTGCTCACCAGAAGGTCAGCAGTTGAAATTCACCGAGGGCTCCTTGGAAACACTACGGGGTAGCTCTACTGCATGCGTTGGAGTTGACTCTACCCAATGAGTTTGTTTTTGCGGTTTAGAATCTTTTGGAAGCAGATTGCCAGGCCTTTGTTCCCCAGGCCCTCTGCATGGGTTCAAACCACCAATCTTTCAGTTAGTAGCTGAGTGTTTAACCATTTGTGCCATCCAAGGATTCTTTACTACAAAATAGGCAGGCACTATACTACAGACCAATCTGCATCTATAGCCAAGATCCTTGCTCAACAGAAGTCTCCTTAGGTGAGAGACTTTGTTATGCAAGAACTCATTCGAAGGGAAGTCAGAGTCAGGCACCAGAGTTTTGATCTGAGAGCCAAGTTTCAAGGTTGGAGGGAAAAATGATTGAAAACACCGACGAGTTAAAATACAGAGGAGTTGTCTTTAATCTGGAGCTGTTTCTAGTCTTAGCTGATGGAGTCGCATCTGGATTCCAAGAAAAAAGAGGACAATGAATAAACTTACAAAGAGTTTGATCAGTAGAGAACAGCATATGTGGCAAATTGGTAGTGATATCAGGTGTATATATCTGTTTACAAACACAAGTGAAATAGCCGTTTCCTGCATGTTTCCCGAAACACTTGGGATAGGAAAGAGACTTTTCAAAGCAACCAGAATCCCAAGTGCGTAGGTGAGGAAAGAGGTAATGAAACATACTGTAATCTTATCTGGGCTAGAAGTTAGCAAGTCCTGGAGAAACTGGATAATGCATATGTTATGTCATTGATCTGGACCACAAAATCTGAGGCAGGTATAGTCCCATTTTAAAGATGAAGTTTGGCCAATGTTGCACCACTCCAGGAGCCACTGTTGATTGTAGTCTGTGAGAATGGCGCCCCCTGGAGGACAACTCGGAATCTAGTTCTGGCTGATTTCACGTTTCTCACACTGCAAAGATCAGCGGATTTAAGCCATCTCATTCTTCTGGAGCTACTGGACTCAGAGAACCGAAAAGGCCTCATGAGTCATTAAGAGCTCTTAACCACTGCGCCACTAGGGCTTCTTAGGGAATTTATTTCCTCTGGTCTTGGTGAGGAGATTTTATCCTTTCTTAGAAATGAGTTGGACGCTGGGCTTTTTGTTGTTCTAGGATCCCCCCCTCCTTAAGCTCTGCTTGTTTATTTCCTCTCCCGCTTCCTTGTTTGGGTTCGCAGCCATCCTTTTACCCTCTGCTTATTTGTTTGAGAGCAATCTCTCGTGTCATTTCCTTTGTCTCTGGCATGTCCTTTGGCTCTCTTACGGCGTGGAACACTTTTGAGGCTTGCAGTGTGAGGATATGGAAGTCTGTGATCTGACAACCAGGACACTTGGCAGAAGAGGAGGCTGACAACGGGGTAGAGGGGGCGCCAGCTCTGTCCCCGAGCAAAAATAGGCCTGAGTTTGGAAGCAGCGGCTCACACGTCCTGTCCCAGGCGCTGCGTTGTGTCTTCAGCATCCTCCACGCAGTGCAGCTCTCTCCCATCCACGGCTTCTCGCCCACATTGCTGTTGCTGTTCTCTTTTCTTGTTTGTTTTCTAATAAAGGTCATGTTTTATTAAGGCAAGAATAACTTGAAGTATAAAGAAAAAAAGATCTCTAATTTCACTACTAGACATAATAATCACATTTATGTTTACATACTTCCCCTTTTTTAAGGTATGAACACATATAATTGTAAAAGGAAAAATTATGTCCCTACGGGCTAATTTTAGAAATGTACTTTTTTAAAAAAAGCTACTTTGTATATATTCATTGTATACAAATTGAAACAAAGTACATGTTTAATTGAAGTGTAATTTCCACACAATAAAATGTACCTACATGAAATGTACACCGGTGTAACCACTAACAGTGGTTTACCTTATACACTATGACAGGCATTTCTGTAACCATCCTCACAGATGAGACAAAAAGAATATTTCTACCACCTCAAAAAGTTCACTTGTGTCTCTTGCCAGTCACCTTCTGTCTCCTGCTCTGTTTCTAAGGCACCCACTAATCTGCTTTATGTGACTGTAGGTTAGATTTCTCATTTACACAAATAGAAACATATACTGTGTACCAGGGCTTCTAAGCAGTTCTTCTGATTCAAACCCCTGCTAAGAATGTGCATTTCCACCCCAGATATACTAAATCACAATCTGCATTTTAATAAGATGCCCAGGTGATTCTCACATATACTATGTTCTGAGAACCAGTGCTCTACCAGTGGTTCTCAGAATTGCTTCCTCACTGGTAGCAGAAACCCTGATGGTACAGTGGTTAACTGCTGAGGCTGCTAACCAAAAAAGTCAGCGATCATGCATTGAATTGTGTCCCCCCAAAAATGTGTGTAGTCATTTGGCTAGGCCTGATTCCTAGTACTTCAGGTGTTGTGTGGGGTTCATTTAGGTTATAAACTCTGTCTCTATTATGTTAGTGAGGGAGGACGGGTACCAGAGGACTCACTGTATGGGACTGTAGTATACCTTGGGGAAGCCTCTTGACATATAAAGGGAAGGAAGGCAAGTAGAGTTGGGGACCTCATGCCTCCAAGGAAGCAGTGCCAGGAGCTGAGCACATCTTTTGGGAAGGATCTGCAGGGACAGCACCCCTGTGCCTCAGAAGCTCCCAGTCCAGGAAGAGATTGACCAAAATGACCTTCTTCCAAAGCCAAGAGAGAAAGCCTTCTCTTGGAGCTGATACCCTGGATTTGGACTTCTAGCCTACTGGACTGTGACAAAATAAAATTTCCCGTTTTAAAGCCATCCACTTGTGGTATTTCTGTTAAAGCAGCACTATATGACCAAGACATCAGCTGTTTGAATCTACTAGACACTCCTTGGAAAGTGTATGAGGCAGTTCTGCTCTGTCCTGCAGGGTTGCTATGAGTTAGCGTTAACTCTAAGGCTGTGGTTGTTCTGTTTGTCTGTGAGTTTCTTAGAAATGCAAATTTTTAGTAAGCACTGCAACCAGAATTGCATGTTGTCATTTGAGTTTAGCTCAAATAAGCAAGCAAATTGGCTTAGTTTTAAAGCGAGATTCTTACACATTTGTAACCGTGTATGATTATACTTACATTTAAAAATCTACTTCTATTATTTTTACAAATAAATCATGAAAATTTTTCATGATATTAATTAGTCCTTAAATTTTAATTTTTGATAACTAGTGTTCTGTTTTATTTGTATACTGGATCTCATAAATAAGATGTTATTGTTAACCACTTTATATTGTTTCCACTGTTAGCTTTTATAATCAAGAATAATTACTCTTGAATGTATATGTTTGTGACCTAATTTCCTGAGAATTAGTTTCTAGAAAAGTAATTGCTAAAGTAAAGAACAGGCAAATTTTTAAGAATGTTAATGTATACTTTACCAATTTAATCTCCCACTAAGAGTCTATAAAAACAGATGAGGGGAAAATAGCATTGTGAAGCTGGACTGAAATCGGGAGATAAATTTGGTTCTGGACAGAATGGAGTGTCCTTTTAAAATGTACCTACCCACTGGCCCCACCACACCCACAAATATTCTAATTTTACATTGATGAGGCTTATGTCACTTTTTTTTTTTAAAGCTCTGCTGACAATTCTGCTGCAAATTTCATGTTAAGAATATTTTTATAGATAAAGAAACTGAAGCCAGGAGAGGCTAATAAAAGCCTTTTCCTTCTCTGCACACTTTCACCTCACTGGGTATATTGTATTCTATATTAATTGCCCGCTTGCTGGAAAGCAATGGCAATAATATCCACCACAGCTTTCCGTTCCCTCAGAAACCACCACCAACCATCTAGGTGTCTCCTGAAGATAAATTATCTGAGGATGACCAAGTGGGTAAAATGGTAAAGTCCGCCTCAGAGAAGTCTCCAAGCGTCAGGCATACCGAACAATATAGAAAAGGTATGCTTTAAAAATTCTAGAAGCTGTTGAGTCAGAAGCAACTGGACAGCGGCTAACAACAGGCAATCGTTGCAGGAATCCCCGGTGGTGCAGATGATTAAATGCTCACAGCTAGTGGAAAGGCTGGCAGTTGGAATCCACAGAGGGGTTCCTCAGGCGACAGACCAGGTGATCTGCTTCCCAAATAGCCTTGAAAACGCTGTGAGGAGGTTCGCCTTTGCACACATGGACCGCTGTGAATTAGATTCAGTTCAGTGGCAACTAGCAAACTGGACTTTCCCTCAGGGTAAGACTTTTCTCAGAATCCCCTGTGGTAGATAACCTTGTTTGTAAGCAAACAGTTGGTCCACCCACCCCAAGAGTTCACCAGGCACATCTGCCTCTTGGAGGGAACCCAGTGTAACTACCAGGTTGGGAATCCTATTTAAACCTACGTGAACATTCCAGGGAGTCCCTCGATAGTACAAACAACTAACACCCTCAGTAGCTAGTCCAAAGATTGGAGGTTTGAGTCCATCCAGAGGCACTTTAGGAGAAAGACCTGGTGATCTATGTATAAAAAAACAGCTATTGAAAGCCCTGTAGAGCACAGTTCTGCTCTGACACACATGAGGTTGCCATGAGTTGGAGTCAACTTGATGATAGCCAACTTTTGAAAAACTTGTAGGTGTTCTTGACATAGTCAGAAGCCCTGGTGTTGCTGTGGGTAAGAACTACAGCTGCTAACCAAAATGTAATCAAATTGAATCTACCAGACAGTCTTTGGAAATCCTATAGGGGCAAGTCTGCTCTATCCAGTTCCTATGAATCAGATCAAATTGACAGCAATAGGTTTGTGTTGTTGCTGTTGTTGTTTTGATAGGCATATTCAATATACCACCAGTTCCTGGATTGCAGCACTTCATTTGCAAAACATCAGGATTTCAGATGTGAATTTTTATAAGGCCAAAGAAAAATAGTTCTAGAGAGGGCCTTTAAACTCTAGCAAATAAGGACATACAAAAATGAAAAGCTCAAGTCAACCAGTGCGGGCTCCTAAAGCAGTTTGCAGCACCTGTCAATTCCTGCTCAGTGCACTTCCTGTGCAGCCACAACCTGGGAGTGGAAGCTTACGTGTTGCGATGAGACTAAAGAAGTTTCAGCAGAACTTCCAAACCAAGATGGACTGGGAAGAAAGGCCTGGCAATCTACCTTGAATATCAGTTAGCAGAAATCCTATAGATTACAACAGCCCTTGTGCTGCTGGGCATGAGGCTAGCGTGAGCTGGGGCAGATTTGAGGACTGCTAACAAACAACAATGTAATGCAGAAAGAGTGATTTTTCCAACATGAATTCCTAAAAATCAGTCTGTGGCAGGGTGACACCTTTGTAAGTCATAGAAGATAGAGCTACCTGCACCAACATCTTGGAATAATGACACTTTGATAATTCAGTTACCTCTTTGTCATCTGCCTCTTCACCCTACAACTTCTTCACCATAGATGATCCCTAGACCCCCAAGGGTTGATATCTTCATCTCATTTTATAAATTCATTGCCACCACTGGACAGTGTCAGCTTCATGTCTCCTAGCAAAATGCAGAGACTGTTGTAAGATTAAGACAAAGGCCAGGTAAAGTCCACATTTTCCTGACATTTCTGTTGTGTGTCATCTCACTATATGAGCCTGATCGAGGCTTGTGAAGGCACTTTGAGAATGGGTTAGTAGGACTGTAAGTAGTTGCCTCCCCAGAGCCCTGCTAGTCTTCTGATCCCCTGAGGAGGAGGCCGAGGCTTCTGTTAGATCTCTCAGAGGTTCTTAAGGATGCGCCAGTCTGTGGTCCACTGTTGCCAGCTTCCTCCAGGATCTCTAGCGCTTTCTCCAGCACAGTCCTGTATCAGAACTCCTCCTCCACTGCTCCCCCTACCGGTGTTCACGTAGACCAGGTTCCACTCATCCATTGTATCTGACCTCGGCCTTGCTCTGCTTTCTGCTTCATCAGCCCGGGATTCCCATTTATAATTGTGTGTTTCTAAATATTAATGCTATTTAATAAGGAGCCTTGGTGACACAATGGTTAAACATTCCACTGCTAACTGAAAGGTTTATGATTCAAAGCTACCTGAGCTGATCCACAAGAGAAAGACACGATGGTTTGCTCCTATAAAAAATTACAGCCTAGAAAACTCTATGGAGCAGTTCTACTCTGTCATAAGGGGTTGCTAATTGTCAAAAGTTGACTTGATGTCACCTAACAACAACAGCAGTTAACATTATTTGATAGTTCTCCATTCTATAACCCTTTTTATCTGATTTTTGATGCATGTAGCCATGTTTCCCACATTATTTCTTCTGGTTATGACCTTTCTGACAAAGAATATGGCCTTGGGACACAGCTAATTGCTGATGGATGTGTATTTCTCTTCCACTAGATACTGAGTGGAAACCCTGGTGGTATAGTGGGTTAAATGCTATGTCTGCTACCCAAAATATCACTGGTTGAAATCCACCAGGTGCTCCTTGGAAACTCTATGGAGCAGTTCTGCTCTGACCTCTAGGGTTGCTATGAGTTTGACCTGACTTGATGGCAGTGGATTTGGTTTTTTGGTTAGCTTCCGAGTTCTTTAAATGTCTTATTCATTTTTGAGATTCAGTACCGTGTGCACAACAGAACACATAGTAAGTACTCTATGCATACTCAGCAAATTATATAATAGTGCATCCTTTTTGCCAATCAGGAGTGTCAGATACCCTTTGTAAAACTTATCTGCTTATGGTGCGTATACCCAAGGTGAAAGCCAAAGGCAATCTGCAGTCATCTAAATAATTTATCACTAATTACTGATTTGCTATAAAAGGAGCTATTGTTTAATCTTCTTCCCAGCAATGATTCAAAGTCTGCAGAACAGGAGACTTTAGACTCCTACAGTAAGATAAGAGTCAGCATCTCGCTTGAGTCTGTCAAAAGCTACTGATTTATTAATATTGCAATAGAGTCACAACGACAATACAGTTGCCTAAGCTACATTTCTTTCCCCACCCTGTATTATCTGGAATTGAGCTACGTAACAGGTAACATAAACTAAATGCACTGCTTGCTGTGCTGTCTGTTATCATATATCACAGAAATCCAAAAGGAGAAAACAGCAGAACGTCACAAGCTCTTAGTTCTCTACCCAGTATTTATTTGCATTATGATTTTCTGAAAGGAATTCCAAGTACTTTCTGTGTATATAAATTCCTTTCAAATTCTTCACTGAGTTATGCTAAAGACTCAGCTGAAAGATGGTTAAACTAGCACTGGTTTGGGAAGGAATTTGGTCCAGGTTGTACCTGGTACGGAGTAGAGAGAGAAGTAGCACTTGGATTCTTTTATTTGTAATCTAGGATGCTCTCCCCTTGTGTGATTATGTAGTCTCTTGAAAGATGCTTTCACTGATAATGAAACACACAATGGTACTTAACAGAGTGAATTAAAAATAGAGTTAAGCCAAGGTTCAAAAACACTTCCCTTTAGAAGACAGAAGAGCAACTAGACACTTGCTCGCACTGCAACTGTAAAAACTGTGAGTGATTGCAAGTACTGTCAAGCCACATTCTTCATTATGTTTTTATTTTCACACTTAAATATTCACTGAATACTACTGGTTCACTCATCTGACTTCCTGAAATAACAAAGACACTGAGATGTAGCGCCAAACCAAAACAAATGTCAATATCGGCTGATGAAGTCTCGTTAAATAAGCTTAGCAAAATATTAGCCATATTTGAAATGTTAATAAATACCAACTGGCCTTTACTGGGATGCAGCATCAATTAATGATTTTCTTCTGATCATGAATAGAAGCCAGTTTTCACCAACTAAACTAACATTACTCAGAGCTGGAACTTTAGTTACAATGTTTAATTATTTCTGAGACTTTGTTAACCAAACAAAATAAGAACTATTGATATCTGTGTGGCTGTGAACGATTTTGAGGCTCTCCCAACAGTCAATCTCACAAAAATGCAACTCTTGTTATTCATAGTGTTTGACTTGACTGTTAGCTCTTGTCTAGTTTGACCGTGGCTCTGGAAAGGATATTCAGCCTTTCCTCTCAGAACTTCATAAGGCTTATGGATGCTGTGGAAGACAGGAGGTGAGGACCTGGGCTTTAATCCTAGCTTACCACTTTCTCATCTGTGTGGTCCTAAGCAAGTTGCTTAACCTCTCTGAGCCCTAGTTTCCTAACACGTCAAAAGGAGTGTTAAGAATCTCTGTTCTGCGGTGAGAATTTCATAAAACAATATAAATGATGTGCTTAGCATGAGAACAACTAGGGCTCAATAAACCACATTTAGCAGATACTTTTCAGTGAGCATAAATTCTCAGGATATGGCTCTTGCTTTCTCTAGAGCTTAGCAGGCAGTGTGAGAAACTAAGAGTGGGGTAAATGATTCACTTAACAGTGTGAGAATAGTCGTGGTTGAGTAGAGAAGGTCAATGTCAGCAGAAGGCTAACAGACATGGTAAGCTATGAGGGGAAGATGCCTTCCAGATATCTAAGGAGATATTAATCCAATTGTTTTTTAAGGAGACCATCTCATTGTGCCTTAGGAACTGATATGTATTGGGAACATTTACCCATACGGTCAAACACTCTAAGAGACAACATTTATTCAGTAAATAGTTATTGTGAGTCTACTGTGTACTATGCACTATTGTATGTTGGAATAAGAGTTGAATTCTCTGCCCTCAAGTAGTTTATATTCTAGTGCTAGAGTTAAAAAGATACTGTTCCTTTTCTCAAGATACCATTTCCATAAGGAGATTTGAGTCTTTACATAAAAGTGTCACAGAGCAATAACTTAACAACAGTTGCAACAAAGGATATAAGAAATGTCCCTAGAGAAAACCGCTGAAGCAGTAGAAGGAGCTGGTGGAGCACAGTGCCCATGAGACCTGAATTCAAATCCAGTTTCTCAAGCCCCCTTCGAGGTGAGTAAGGCACTTCATTAGGTTTCCATATTATGATCTACTTTGTCCTGACGATGGAATGAGATAATGCATGTAAACTGCTTCTCGGAGAGGCAAGGATGCACAAAGGTCTTCATTAAGGAGGGCTGTTTGAACTGTGCCTTGAAGGACAAGTAAGATTCAGTTAGAAAGAGAAGAGAAAACACATTCCTAGCCAAGCAAAAGGCTTCCTAAAATATATGAATTCAGAAAAATACAGAGAGTATTTGGGAGAGTGTGAGGTGTATAATTTGACTGGAATAGAGAACTTTTGCAGGTAGAGAAACAACTCAAAAGAAAAGCTAGGTCATGGATGACTCACAAAGGAATTTCTGAGAGTTAGAATCTCTCTCATACATACATAGAAACTGAAACACAGAATAGTTATGTGAATTACCCACCAGTGAAAGCAGGATACAGACATCCATCTGGCACTCTGCTTCCTTGATGGCACGGCTAGTGGCTAAGACAGTATCTTATGACCCTTTTGGTCAACCCATATTTGACCACTGGTATCTTCTTAGACATTTTTCATACAATATAGCAGGTACCCTACTGGACCTTCTGGCTTAAGCATTGCGTTTATGGCAAGAAAAGGCAGTTTGAAACTGACCGAAGGGAATGGAAAACAAGGGAAAAAATAAGATGGTGCTTTGCAAAAATGAACTGACTTTACGATGCCATCTGGAAAATGCTTTTGTATTTCGATACAGTGCACTGAGCATAACTTAAAGTTGACTAACTAGCTCTCAAATTCTCTCTTCTGCTTTCTCACACATGGACGTAGCCTACAGGAATGAATGTTATTAGTCCATGGACAGGACAGCTGGTGTGAGTCCTCGGCAATAAGGTGTACAGTTCTTGGGAGAATTTCAGCAGAGCACATCAGCTTCACTTTGGAAATATTTCAGGGCTAAGCCAGTCCTTCCTGTTTGACCTTGTTGAGAAAGAAACTGGTGCTTCCGAATCAAACTCTAATCAGGATGATTCTTTCCTCCTTTCATTCCTTCCTCATTCTCTTTTTTCCTTTCTTTCTGTTATCTGTCTCTCTCTTCCTTCTACTGTTCCTACTTCCCTCCCTTCCTCCCTCTAGTCTGTCTTCCTCCCTTCCAGCCTTTAATGAATATCTGCCATGTGTAATGCACAGTGGTATACTCAGACAATTAAGACTCTGGAATGAATTTGAACTTGAAGACATTATATCATCATCAGGCCCCTCACCTCTTAGGGCTGGCAGATGTTCTTCACATTTTCTTCCAAAATAACAACAGTCCTGTCAAAGAATTTATTGTAATTGAATATTTGGCATGATGGAGAAAAATAACTCTTCTTTCTTGAATTCAGTAATAGAACCTAATTTTAACACCAGTAAAAAAGATTTAGCATCTCATAAAAGAAAGAGACTTTCATTAATTTAGATAGGAATGAGACTGATGCTACTTTGTTTTTTATAAAAAGTTGCCAGTAAAATAGTCTAACATTTGGATAGAGGAACATTGAATTTGCTGAGGAGAACAAATTGCTTTCCAACAACAAAAAAACCCACTGATTTAGGGATAAGCTAAGTACAAATCATTTTTATTATTTATTAAAATAACTTCTCAACTCCTTTACCAGACAACACTTAATTAGCCAAATTGAATTGCTTTCTTTAATTGAAATTAATACAACTATGTTTATTTAAAAGTTTTCTTAAAATTATATGGAGATTGACTCCTGTGTTTGTCCTAAATTAATTAGAATTAATAGAATCTGCTTTTAAAAACTCTTATTATTTTCCCTGAAGTTTGTGACGATCTTGATCACATTGATGTTTACACAGGAGACTGAATGATTTGCCTCATGAATTAATGTGGGCTTTTCCTTTTTGCCTCATTTTAACTCAGGCTAACTTCTGGGTGAAAAACACATGCTGAAGCCACTCTACAGACAAGACAGAAAGTGAGTTTGGTGGATTTGACTAATACTTAGCATCTCTTCTAAAATGACTTGGTTGGAGAGAATAAAGGCTGAAAGGCATATCTAAAATGAAATACTTCGGTTTCCTTCTCTTTGGTACCATGGCTGATGAAAGCAGATGCCAGGCCAAGCCAAGCACCGTCAAGTTGGATCCGAATCCTGGTGACCCTAGGGGCCAGGGTAGAACTGGTTAGGTCATAAGTAGTTTGTGAACTGCTCAAAGAAAGGGAAAAGAGGGAGCTTTTGTGATCAGGGCTTTTTGAATCCAGGCTCCACCATGTACCGTCTTTGTGACTCTTGAGGACACAAATTTTTCTGAGCCTCATTTATTTGGGTGTGAGACGTAGGTGATAATAGTTATTTAGCAATTGCTGTATTATGTTTATTGGGTGCTTAACATGAGCCAAGTATTGTTCTAGGGGCTTTATACATATATGAATTTATTTAATTGAACCATCATGCCTATGAGGGAGATGTTTTTATGACTTTATATTACATCTGGAAACTGAGTCACAGATTAATTGACTTGCCCAGGGTCACACAGCTGGCAGGCGATGGAATCTGAGTTCTAAGAGAGTCAGCCTGATGACGGACTTTGCTTTTTAAATTTAATTGATTCTGGAGGTTGAGGGTAAAGATTAAACTGGTTAACGTATGTAAAAGATCACTGTGTGACCTCACATATGGTAACAGCTGATATAATGGATTTCTCCTGCATTTCTGACTCTTTCTCAGGCTCCTTTTCTGACTCCCATTCCTCTCCTAAGCTTCAAGATAATAGATAACAGAAGCCCTCAGGGGCCTCCCCTGGCTCCTTCTGTGCTCCACGTGCACTTTCCCCGGGCGTCCTCTTCCCCTGCTATGCCAGTAAGCCGCTGTCTCAGAGCCGATGACTCCCAGTTTGCCGTCTCTCACTTGGACCTCTCTCAGCACTTCAGCCTCATATACCCCCACTGCCTACATGTCGTCTTTATATCATGTCTAACATGCATCTCAAACTCACAGTCAAATCAGCATAGTTGATTTTTCTGTTTCAAACCTGCTTTCCCTTCAGTCTTCTCCATTCTCAGAAAACAACGCAACCATCAGACCTTTTACATAGATAAAAATTTAGATTTTTACCCTTTATATAAAATCTTTCTGAGGGTTCTGTAGATTCTACCTCTTTTTTTTTCTCCATTTGCATTTACCTTAATTCAAATCACTTTCCCTCTTGATAAATTACTCCTATAACCTCCTGATGTAGAGGGTCAGCAAAAAAGAGGAAGACCTTCAATGAGATGCAACAATGGGTTGAAGCATAACAATGATTGTAGGCACGGTGCAGGCAGTGTTCCTTTCTGCTGTACACAGGGGTCGCTGTGAGTTCGAACTAGCTCTGGCATCTAGCAGCAACGGCAACAACAAGATAGCCTCCGAGAAGATCTCCTGGCTGTCTCTCTGGCTTTCTGTATGAATCCACTGTCTACCCAGGACCAGTGTGTTCACTTATTATATAACTCAGATCAATCACACTGCTCCCCTCCTTAAAATCCTCAAGTGTCTTCTTGTTGTATTTTGATTAAATTCAAACTCTTTACCCTGGTTCATAAAGTCACACGTGACCCGGTTTCCACCAGTGTCACTTCTCTAGCCACTCCAGCCCCTGCCTGTGTCTCAGATCCTCACCTTCTTCCCTGTCTTAGGTTTGCCCATTTTCTGCCTGTCTGGAAAGCTGTTCTCTCCGACCACCAAGCAACTGGCTCTTTTAAATTGTCAGTTTACATTTCTGTGTCGACTCCACAGAGGGGCTTAACTGCTCACTTTATCCCCTTAAAATGATCTACACTGGACTGGTAACTGGTTTTTTATTCTCTTCTCCTCCATACCACAACCATAACACACACTTGAAAACGTAAGGTCCATGAGAGAGAGGAAATCTTTTGTCTTATGTTTTGTTGTTGCTCTGATTTTTAGTGTGCCGTGGCCACTAAAAAAAAATTCTTTGAATTAATGATTGTGTTCAAGGTAGTTTCTGTTCTTAACGCCTTCTTGTAGTCAAAGATACCTTATATCTCTTATTCCTCTTAGCAGAATTGATTTGGTCCAGTTAACTACACCTGTCTGGGCAGACTGAAAAAGACAAGAGATAAAAGCAACCCGTTAGCAGAAGCTGAGCAGCCATCTATACCACTGTGCAGAATTTAGCGTCTCATGGGGTGGCCCTAAATCATGAACAAGAGTAGATAAACAATAAGCATTTGCATTCCAACTTGAAGCAATGATAGTCTCAAAACATGTGGAAAGAACCTAATGCTGGACAATTAACAACAAGAGAGACTGGGAAATACATGTAGGCAGGCACGCACGACAGTTTTTGAGCCGGGGCCCTGTCTGGGGTTCAGAGGGCAGACGGGAAATCAGAAGGGCAGACACCAAGGGCAGAACCTTGTTTCTAGAGGCAACAGACATTCAGCATCCACAAGACAACACCCAAGCTCAAAGAACATGGCAAGTTCCATGTGACAGGATAAGGCAGAGTGAGTACCTGGTCTCAAGAGTCAGGCAGACACTCACCCTAAGAATGAGAAACAAGGTCAAGGTTGTACTGGCTGCCGGTGATTTCTGGCTGAGTCTCAGTCTGAAGGTATACTTGAACGTGAAGCCAGCCAGCCAAGTGCCGTCAAGTCGGATCCGACTCATGGCGACCCTAGGACGTGAAGGAGGTCACAATACAAGGCAGAGATGCAAGCAGTGGGCAGTGTAGGCAGATGGGAAAGCTCTATCGATTGCCTTCCACTGCATCATAACATTGTCAGACATGAGACCTGAAAGCCCATCTTTCTGCCTGCTGCTCTCGATCAATATGATAGATCTTTCCCTCTGAGGCCTGTCTGAATCCTATTATCCCGGCTGCACGCGTGTGGAGCTAAATTAATGATGATGACTCATGGACGTCACAGCATCTGTAAACTGTTATTAGCACCATCCACACCGGCACTTTATTGATCTCCTCTATTAGGCACTGACTCAGCTTATGACCATTCTGTTTCAGGAAGCCAATAGGTTAACCTCCTCTTTCCTCTCTATCAGTGGTGAAGGTAAATGCGGACTGAATCAAGGCTGGTCTGCTCCTGCCTAAGCACTAGACTAGTGACAATAATTATTAGAGCTGTGTGGATTTAGGTGTATTTAGTAGAACCAATATACCCAAACAAACAATTGTCATCAAGTAGATTCCAACTCACGGCAACATCTTGTGTGTCAGAGTAGAATAGTGCTCTGTAGGGTTTTCAGTGGCTAAGTTTTCAGAAGTAGAATGCCAGACCTTTCTTGCAAGGTACTTCTGGGTAGACTTAAACCTCCAACCTCTCTGTTAACAGTGGAATTCCTTTGTACCATCCAGGGCTTATACCACCCTCTTGATACTCTTCCCTGAGGCTCAGGACAAAAAAAGAGTTTGTTTCACTATACCTTCATTATACTGGTATGCGAATTCAACTTACCAAACAGTTAAATAGAGTATTACGACAAAGTATAAATAAACAACAACAATTTAGGTTCGACCACCATCTCCCTTCAGGAACAAATTGCTTAATGTTACCTAAGCAAGGATGAGTAGAGAAATATTTCAGTCCTGCTACTCTCATCAGCTATAGCCTTTAATTTTACTGTTTCCTTGTAGCTTTGTAAGGGTGCTTACTGAGTCCTGTAGTGACTCAAAGCTTCATGATTGTCATTCTTATCATTTCACTCAGGTATGGATGTCCTCTCTGCAACCCCTTCCTTGAGGCCCGTTGAGGGCGTTGATCAGTACCTGGCACACAGTGATTGAAACTGGAGGCCAGAAAAGTACTGTTTTCAAACAACAGTAGGGATTGAAGTACGCAGTCAGGACTAATTCCATTTCTTTACCTGTTTTTCTTAAAATTCCTGATTTCCTAGCACCACCTGGCTCAGCAAATCACACATTAACTTACAGGAGCCACCGAGATAAAACTTTTGCAGTCTTTACAGCCTTCTGCTTAGGATCACCAAACAAGTGGAGGCCTGGTCTGACGACGCCCTGCTCAGGTGACAGCTGAGAGCCTCTGGACCCCTGTTCCTGATACGTATTTCCCTTGGACCCCTGAGGTCTTCCCCTGGATAGACGCCCCTCGCAACTGCCCACACTGTTCCTGCCCTCACACCTACCCCTGCACCGGCAGGTAGCCTCTGACTTTAAAAACACCTGCTTGTGGACAGTAGATGGGACATTGCAGAGGGACATTTCCCTTCGTCCCTTACGTGCTGGCATGTAATAAAACTTTGATTATTTTACCCAGCCTCCTGTCTCAGAGATTGGCTTCACAGCAGGTGTTGTGAAACTAGAGTTTGTCTGGTGACATGAACACTCAGGAAGTAATCATAGAAAGACTGTAGGAATGTTCTTCTCTTGGAAGGTATAATCCTCTGCATACATACCACCACTATACGTCAGTTGGTCATACTACAGTGGCTTGTGTGCTGTTGTGATGCCGGGAGAAGTGCCACTAAGCCAAGCCAAGTGCCGTCGAGTCGGATATTTCAAATATTTGCAAGGTCAGTGGGCAGGTTTCCGAAGATGTTCCAGACTAAGACAGACTAGGAAGAAAAGCCTGGTCATCTGCTACTGAAAATTAGTCAATGAAAACTCTGTGGATCACCAAACAATATTGCCTGACTTTCTTGCTGGAGATACACTGTCAGGATGGATGGATCACTGGAGGAGAACATCATGGTTGGTGAGGTAGCAAGCCAGTAGGGGCATCTGGGACATATAGTGAGCTGGACTGGCACAATAGCAGCAGGGATGGACTTGAACAAACCAGCAAATGTGAGGATGTTGCAGAACCAGACAGTGCTTTGTTCTGTTGTATATAAGGTCACTATGAATCAGAGTCAACTCCATAGCAGCCAGTTACCTATCTGTCTACAGACATATCTTGGGAATATTGAAGGTTTAGTTCCAGGCTACTACAATAAAGTTAGTATCACAATAATGTGAGTCACATGAGTTTTTTGGTATCCCAGTGTATAAAAAGTTGTGTTTACACTATTCTGTATTTTACTAGGAAACTCCGGTGGTATTATAGTTAAGTACTCCATCTGCTAACCATAAGGCTGGCAGTTCAAATCCACCAGGATCTCCTTTGAAACTCTACGGGGAAGTTCTGCTCTGTCCTACAAGGCTTCAGTGACCTGGAATGGACTTGATGGCAGCAGGTTATGGAGTTGTAGTGTTCTGTTAAGTGTGCAATAATACTATGTCTAAGAAATGTGTATACAGTAGTTGAAAAAAAATACTGCTAAAAAATGCTAACCATCATTTGAATCTTCAGTGATTTCGTTGTAGCATGCAATGCTGTTTAATAGTATTTGACCCAGAGTAGAACTTTCAATTCTCTCAAAATCTGCTGCTGTTTTGTCAACTGAGTTTATATAATATTATAAATCATTTGTTGTCATTTTAACAGTGTTTACACCATCCTCATCAGGAGTAGTTTCCATCTCAAGAAACCACCTTTTCTGCTCATCCTTAAGAAGTAACTCCTCATTCATTCAAATCTTTTTGTAAGATTGCAACAGTTCAGTCACATCTGGATCTACTTCTAGTTCTCTTGCTATTTCCATCACGTCTGGAATTATTTCCTTCACTGAAGCCTTTAACCCCTCCAAGTCATCCCCGAGGGCTGACATGAACCCCTTCAGGCTCCTGTTAATGTTGATATTTTGACCTCCTTCCATGAATCATAGATATTCTTAGTGGTATCAAGAAGGGTTAATCCTTTCCAGAAGGTTGTCGGTTCTCTTTGCCCAGAGCTATCAGAGAAGTCGCTATCTATATGGTAGCTCTGGTCTTAAGAGTTGTATTTCTTAAATAATAAGACTTGAAAGTCAAAATTACTCCTTAATCCATGGGCTGCAAATGAATGTTGTGTCAGCAGGCATGAAAACAATATTAATCTCCTTCAACATCTCCATCAGAGCTCTTGGGTGACCAGGTGTCTCGTGAATGAGCAGCAATATTTTGAAAGGAATCCTTTCTGAGCAGTAGGTCACAACAGTAGGCTTAATATTCAGTAAACCATGTTCTAAACAGATGTTATGTCATGCAGGCTTTGTTCTTCCATTTTAGAGTACAAGCAGAGTTCATTTAGTGTAATTCTTAATGATCTCAGGATTTGGGGCATGATAAATGAGCATGACTTCAACTTAAAGTTACCAGCTGCACTATGCCCCAGCAGGAGAGTCAGCGTCTCCTTTGAAGCCAGACATTGACTTCTCCTTTCTAGCTATGAAATTCCTAGATGGCATCTTCTTCTTATGTAACGGGGTTTCGTCTGCATGGAAAATCTGTTGTTTAGTGCAGCTGGCTTCGTCAATGATCTTAGCCAGATCTTCTGGATAACTTGCTGAGGTTTCTGCACCAGCACTTGCTGCTTCGCCTTGTGCTTTTAGGTTAGGGAGAGACATTCTTTCCTTAAATCTCATGAGCCGACCTCAGCTAGCTTCAAAAAGATCTTCTGCATCTTCTTCACCTCTCTCAGCCTTCACAGGATTGAAGCGAGTCAGGGCCTTGGTCTGGGTTAGCCTCTTGCTTAAGGGAATGTTGTAGCTGATTTGATTTGCTAACTAGAATAACAGAAACTTTCTTAGCATCAGCGGAAAGGCTGTTGTGCTTTCTTACCATTCATGTCTTCACTGCAGTAGTGTTTTTAATGTCTTTTAAGGACATTGCCTTTGTATTCACAGTTTGGCTAACTGGAGTCAAACGCCTAGCCTTCAGACTATGTCAGTTTTCCACTGGTCTTTCTCACTAAGCTTAATCATTTCTAGATTTTGATTTGAAGTAAAAGGCTTGCAACTTTTCCTTTCACTTGAACATTTAGAGGCCACTGTTGCCATGAGTCGGATCCGACTCGACGGCACTTGGCGTAGCGTTATTAACTGGCCTCACTTCAGTATTGTTGTGGAGGAGGCAGGGAGGCCTGAGGAAAAGAAGCGAGTCGGGAGAACAGCCGTGCGGTGGAGCAGTCAGAACACACATGACATTTATGAAGTTAGCTGTCGTATGGGCACAGTTCATGGGACCTCAAAACAATTACGACAGTAACGTCAAAGATCACAGATCAAAGATTACTATAATAAATATAATAATAGTGAAAAACTTTGAAATATTGTGAGAGTTACCTCACGTGACACAGAGACGGAAAGTGAGGACATGCTATTGGAAAAATGGTGCTGGCAGGGTTGCCACAGATCTTTAATTTGTGAAGGAAGCAACGTCCGTGAAGTGTGATAAAGTGAGGACGCTCTATTTGTCTGTCTGCCAGCCTGTCACCGTCTGTATCTATGTGGTCGTGCAGTCACACATGGAACTTCTCTAAGAACAGCCCTGGCCTTGGGTTTTCTGAGCATTAGGGAATATGAGAAGGCTTGGTTGCTTCAGTGTGTCAGGAAAGATGGAGAAACAAATTTTTGATAGCCACTGAATAAAACATGAGTTTATCAATTCTTTGAGGTGCATGTGGAAACACATACATGTATAAACGCACAGACAGACTTAAAAGCATGAGGATCTAGGTTATGTGGATCGCGTAGTGCGTGAACTACATGGCTCACGAGCTAAATAGAGGAGTAGGTCTACACGGTGCTCGCTCTTTCTGTTAGCGTGTCCCCTTCTCCACGCAGTTAAAAGTATTTTGCTATAGTGTGCAGTGTTCTAGGGAAGACAAAATAATTTTAAAGGTGCTATTCTTTTCATCTCTATCTCACGTCTTTATTTTTTCTAACACCAGAATTCTGATCATTTTTGATATTCAATATTTGCACAACCTTTTTTTGAAGGACAATAAACCATAGAATTAAAATATTTGGATGCGAGAAAACATTGAGAGTGTTTCCTCATTAGGGTCAAAAGCAGGATTTTAAATAGATGAATGCCCTCTTTTGGGGGGTCGAGGAGTGACTGGAGTGGACAATGTCACTAGCTAATAAAAGGATGCAGATAGGGGAAGCTCTGTAAGCGGCTTTCAATCTAGAATTGACATATAATCGTCCTGTAGCCCGTGGACTACTTCATTAGAATATACAGGTCACCGGAATATTTTTCACTTTTTAAGGAAGTTCCACTTTGTATTTTAAATGTAGAGATTATAGCATTCCAAAAAGCTATTTTTGTCTGGGATACGTCTTTCATGTTGTTAAATTTGAGTTGTGAGTGATAAGTGAGGACCTTCAGATGCTACATTCTGTTTAAGCATCTGCTCACCCAATGTGTGATTTCATATCATAATTTACCTTAACTGCATTTGATTCAGTCTGAATCAAAAACCAGAAATTTTTCCTTGAACAATAGCTTTTTCAATGTTCTTTCCACAGTCTGAGTTTAAGAACAGTTTACTTAAATGATTATTGGATGTTAAACCCTTATGAAAGTTTCTGCTTTGAAATGCTGAGATTATGGATTCATATGATTAAAAGTGTTCATCATTACAAAGGTAATCTGTAAAATAAAATTAATAGTAATTTATGTAACCATTCTTAACCTCTAGCTTGTTCAATATACCAAAAAGACGAGGTCTGACAATTAAGTCCACGAACTTAATTGTTCTAAGTGCTGCTTATTTCATTGCTGAATATCACTACCACTGTCTTCTAAGTACTCCCTTTGGGAAGCTATGCACCAATGCCAGTAGCTAGCCTACCCTTCAAAGAAATTTTAGAACTCTTTCTGGAATACCCATTGTACATAGTGGCATGGTGGCAAGGTCATGAACTTAATTGTATAGCTGTCTGTGAGGGAACTTTAACCCAGTAAACAAATAACTGTGTTGGAATACCCTCCCTATTCCCCTGATCTGGCCTCCAATGACTTTTGTCTTTACCTGAAGATAAAGGAAATATTAAAAGTAAGACATTTTGATGAATTCAGGACATCAAGTGTAATACGACGACAGTTGTGATGGACATTCTAGGTAGAGTTCCAAAATTGCTTTGAAGGGTGAACTAGGTACTGGAGTCAGTACATAAACTCCAAAAGGGCAGTATTTCAAAGGTGACTGTACTGATATTTAGCAATGAGTTATGTAGCACTTTTTTTAGGATGAGTTTGTGAGCTTAATTGGCAGTCTTTCTAAAGTTCTGTCAGGTGAATACGTAGAATACATTAAATGTTATCTCTTTTTTTCTGTTTTTTTTTTTTTCTTTTTAATAACATAGTGGTTGGGAAGCATTTTCCTTGAATCCCTTCACTTTTAAAGGTTTTGTTTCTCTTCTGTTTTCTATTGAAGAAAGTGAATCAACAGTATCTTAGTCTATAGGATTTGGTGACCTTGTTTACTAGTCAACACTGACCTCAGCAGGGCTTCACAGATAAATCCAAATGAAAGCCTTCAGTTTGAGGAACTATCAGCCTTTATCAAGCGTCAATTCCAAGATTCATCAAAAAAGTGTGTGTGTGTTGAGTGAACATTTCTCCTATCATTTAGGCCTTCCTCTTTAATCAGTTTCTACAGAAAAAATTCAGACCAGTCTTGTGATTCCCTAAACAACAGATTTTCTAGTTTCTTCTTGCAGAACAGGAGAATAATTTTATGTTGGAGTTCTCCGAGCATTCACAGAAAGTGTGACAGGAAAATGGAAGTGACAGAAGCCTGTTCCAGTGAGAGATAATTTTATGTAGATATCTGATGTGAAAAGGGAATCGAAGCTCCTTAACAAAACAAAGAACCCCAAGAGAATCCTACATGACAAATCCTACAACTGAAAATCAAACCTAAACATAAACACTTTATCCAACCTGAATTAAAGAAAAGTGTTGTTTGCACATTCATTCACAGCACATTTTTAGAATCAAAGAAACCATGGATTTTATTTCTACTGAAGATAATTGAGGATTCTGAGTAAATCCTTTCTTCTCTGTCCTACCTGTAAAAGAAAAGATAGTGCTTATTTGTCATGAAAGATTTCAATACTTATTAGCTTTATGAGGTTTCTTCAGTTACAGTTCAGATTATTCAGCATTTATTTTCAACCAGATCTCTATTTATTTTCCTGTTTAAGCAATCATCTTCTCCTAAGTGGAAAATAGATTGCATATAACATTAGTAAATAGTGCTCTTCTCCCAAACTATTCCTACTTGCCTAAGGACTGCATAATTACTCAAGCATGATTTATGATTTTGAACTGAATAATTCCCACTCACATCAAAGAGAAAAGTAAGGAAAATTATATATACACACACATCACCCTTTGGTTACAAATACTAATGAAGCAAGGATATTTTGGTGTGTATATATAACCCACTTACTTGATAATCAAAACTTGTTTGAATGAAAGCAGAAAGCAACTTTTTTATTATTTTTATAGTGTCCTCAATCACTAACTGCTTCTGCCACTGCAAAAGTTGGAGAGGAGATGTAAGGGGCAGAGAAGATCTTATCTGAGTGAAATAGTGATATCTGATTCTGGAACCTTCTGTGTATCACAGAGGTCCACCTACCTACTCTTATCCTCTGAATGCTTTTGGTAGATTTTTAAGAACTATGATAATTGTAGTGGCTTAAGTGCTACGTCTGCTAAACAAAAGATTGGCAGTTCAAATACCCTAGGTGCTCCTTGGAAACTCCATGGGCAGTTCTACTCTGACCTCTATGGTCACTGTGAGTTAGACCTGCCACAATGGCAGTGGATTGTTTTGGATGATGACTGGGGATCCCACACCTAAAGTTCTCTGAGAAAGATACCTTTTCAGCTGGATTCTCACAACTTGCCCCTCAGCCCCTAGCTTCTGCCAGCCTACCCTACTCAGAAATTAGCACTTGTCTTAGGCTGCATCCTCTAGAGAAGCAGGACCACTGAAGTATATATAAATGCATAAACATGTATGTATGACGGCACTTGGCTTGGCAATAAATGTATACATATATTAACGTATGTGTCCGACTCGACGGCACTTGGCTTGGCTCATATATTTATACACATACATACATGTGACCAACATATATACGAGGTCCAACAATTAAGTCTGTGACCTTAATCATCCTAAGTGCTACATACCTCATTGCTGAATATCACTATGGTCACCTGTGAAATATTTCCCTTGGGAAGCCAGGCACTGATTCCAGTGCCTAGCTTACCCTTCAAAGCAGCTTTAGAACTCTTTCTAGAATGACCACTGCACATGGTGGCAAGGTGACAAGTTCATGAACTTAATTGTCTAGCTGTCTCTGAGGGAGTTTTTAGGCAGTAAACAAATAACTGCATTGGAACACCCACCTACTTACCTGATTTGCCCCCAATGATTTTTTCTTTACCTGAAGAAAAAGGAAATATTGGAAGGAAGACATTTTGATGCTATTCAACACGTCAAGGGTAATACAGTGACTGCTCTGATGGCCATGCCAAAAAAAAGAGTTTCAAAATTGGTTTGAAGGGTGGACGAGGTGGTGGCATCAGTACATAGCTTTGCAAGTGGAGTACTTCGAAGGTCACTGTAGCGATATTCAGCAGTGAGGTACGTAGCACTTATTCTAGCACTTATTGTTCACAAGCATTTGCCAGACCTCATATGCATATATGTACACACACACACACACACACACACACACACACACGCGCACACAGACATACACACACACACGTATCAAGAAAATGGCTCATGCAGCTGTAGAGACTGGCAGGTCCCAAGCCCATCTGTCAGGTGTCAGGTTGGAGGTTTCTCCTGACTCACCTAGCTGCGGGGGTTTATAAACACAAGATCAGCAAGTCAGATCACAGGCTGCTGGCTCTGGACTGCAGAGGTTGATGAATCCAAAACTGGCAGGTAAACTGCTAGGTGAAATCCCAAGAACTGGAAGTCAGATGATGAGAAGCTAGATTCAAGACCCAGAGGGAGACCCTTGCTGGACCACCCATTTACGTACTGGAAATAGGCCACACCCCAAGGGAACTTCCTTACAGCTGGTTGGCTGCTTATACCAGATTTCGTCAGGGAGCTAGTTACACGATTACATATATAAACTGCCAAATGAAAGCATCACACAACTGTCAAACTACATTATAACTGCTCAACCACTGAGAATCATGGCCTAGCCAGTTGACACACAATTAACTATCATAGAATCTCTTAACTGGAACTGTCATTTCCTGTTTAAGTGAGGTCTTTTGGGGAAGAAACCCAGTTCAGTTTTTCTTCTGCCAGTGGCAGTGTAACTCTGTTCCTCTATATCCCATTCTCTCCCCTGCCAGTGTTAGGTAGCCGCTTACTTTTAAACGTTTTGGACACAACCTGAAAATCTTGACATTTTTAACTTCTAGGGAACATATTTGAGCTTTAAGTAAGGGGTTCTCTGCAGTATCACTTTCTTGACTTGGAGTTAAAAAGAAAGCACCTTTTTCCCTGAAGTAGATGAGAGAAAGTACTCCAACATTCCAACAACTGTTCCTCTAAAAAAACTCTCACCCAGTCTTCTGCAACAACCAAATCAATGTCTACGTTTTCATTCTCTCTCAGAGGTGAGTGATGGACTAGTATTAGAGAACCTGTCGTGGGCTTTCTCATTTGGAATCTCATGCATGGTAAGAACAAGTTAAGGAACAGGCCTCCAGTTTCATGGTGGGTTCAGGGAGGTATTTCTGTGAAAGAAAGGTTACCCAGTTGACCGATCTCCTGACAAACAATTATTTTCTTTTAGGACAGTCTTTATCTATGGAAGGCTTTTAGCAGGATATATCTGATCTCTGTAGCATTACTTATGAAAAACAAAATCTGGAATCCTTGGGTTTATCATGACATGGTTCCCTGGAAAATGTCCTTTAAGCTAAATAACTCTGTATAAAATGGAGATATTTCAAGGACTGAAACCTTTCTGTGTAAGTAACAAGGTCTGTATATATGACTTTGAGAACTCATAAATTAATCTCAGCCAACGTGCATTTTTATATGGTAGGAAAGGACCAGATGTTGTCATGGTTCACTGAGAGACTTCTTGCTCCCAAAAGAGAGACCTTTCCAGCCACTCCACCTGTCAGTGGAGCGTCTAAGTTTCTATGATGCTGAACAGATTTCAGCAGAGCTTCCAGATTAAAGCAGTTTGGGAAGAAAGGCATGGCTGTCTTACTTCCGAAGATCGGCCAATCAAATTCTATGGATCACAGAGGTCTGCGGTTCATCAAGAGGCTAGGGTAGGACCTGGCAGCATCTTTTTCTGTTGTGCACGCGGGTCCCCATGAGTTGGGAGTCAACCCATGGCTGCTAACAAGAAGCAGAAAAGGTCTGGGGAATTGTCTTGGCAATCCTGGACTTTTCTCCACTTTGCTTCTGTCTTGTGATTTCATATATTGTTGGAATTACTATTAAAATTTGAAACTGCATAAGATCTCTGATTCCTGAGGATCTGAACTGACAATCCAATTTGCTGTATTCCCTTCTGACTTGAAACCTGCATTTGTTTCAGGTGTAGGGCCCTCAAACGAATTCTTTTCTACTGCATATGCTTGGAGTCCTAGTGGCATAATAGTTAAGACCTATGACTGTTAACAAAAAGGTTAGCAATTCAAATCCATCAACTGTTCCTTAGAAACCCTGTGGGATAATTCTACTCTGTCCTATTAGGTTTCTATGAGTCAGAATTGACTTGACAGCAGCAGGTTTGGCTTGGTTTTGGGTGTTTTATAGGTAATAAAAGGGCAAAGAAATTTTCTTTGGATTTGTTCAGGGCCACAAATCTGACAGTACTTCCTGGGCATTTTCTTAATCCTAATGTGTGTTAAAGAGATGCTGGTGGTGTAGTGGTTGAGAGCTACAGCTGCTAACCAAAAGGTGGGCAGTTCAAATCTACCAGGTGCTCCTTGGAAACAATATGGAGCAGTTCTATTCTATCCTATGGTCGCTATGAATCAAAACTGACTCTATTCCAATGGGTTTGGTTTTGGTTAACGTATATTATGGCACCCCTTGCAGAGGGCTGCTATAGTTGATCTTTACTAGATGATGCATGGAGACTTGGTAGCAAAGTAGTTAAGTGCTCAGCTACTAACTGAAATGTTTGGTTACTAACCAGCTCCTCTGCAAAAGAAAAATGTGGTTGCCTGCTTCTGTAAATATTTACAGCCTTGGAAACCATGTAGGACAGTTATAATTTTATCTTACAGGATTGCTAGGAGTTGGAATCAACAAATGGCAATGGGTTGATGGGACAGATAATGACTTCCTTTAGGATAGAGCCCTGTGGTATTCACCCTTGGGATCACCAGCATCTAGCAAGTAGCAGCTACTGAAATAAAGAAATAGTAGTGATTTTAGATGGAGTTTAGGGTTTGTTCTTTGCTGAGTATATGGAGTAGGTATGGGCCTGAGATAACATTTAATTTTACCGTAAAGGTTCTATATAGGTTGCAAGACAAGGTTGTGGCACAAGCTTGAGGATAGAGAAGGTGGAGAGCTCAGACAATATAAGAAAAACAAACCAAGCTACCACTGATTCTGACTCCTGGAGAGTGTGCCTGTATCTGAATAGAACTGTGCTTGATAGCATTTTCAATGGCTTATTTGGGGGGAAGTAGACTGCCAGGTCTTTCTTCTGAGACAACTCAGAGTAAACTTGAAGTACTAATCTTTCAGTAAGCAACTGAGCACATTAACCATTTGCACCACCTGTGGACTTTCATCAGAGAAAAGATATGTTATCTCCTTGTCAGTTTTCATTCTTCAATTTCAGCCTTGTACAAAGAAGGGCCACAGAAAGGAGCTATTTCAGAGGATTATTGTGCCTTATGAGATACAAATTATTTTGATTTGGAACCTTAGTCACAGATTCAGGAAGAGCATTCTCCTGTTTCTTCTTGAAAAAATGTTGACTAGACAGTGTGAGTCCTAAAGGGAACACAGAACTGCAGTCACTTTAAGGGTTTGGATACTCTGGAAGCACAAGGGACCCTCTGCTTTGGCAGGACTCAGTGTTCTCACGTGGATTCCAAAGAAACAAAACCAAAAAAGTTGTTTCCGTCAGGTCAGTTCTAAGGATCTGAGGATCCCATGTGGTACAGACTAGGGTTGCTCCCTAGGGTTTTCTTGGACGCGATCCTTACAGAAACCAAGTGGTACTGGTAGGTTTAAACCACCAACTTGTAGGCTAACAGTCAAATGCAAACCATATGCAATGCCTAGAGGGTAGTGGTTGCATGCAAGCTACTGTCTTGAGGTGGCATAGAGGTCAGAAAATGTGAATACAAAGGAGCTTATTGGAGGAACACAAGAGAATCGTTCATGACTACATGGAAGGAACACCTGAGGATTCCCAGGAGGAAAAAAAAAAAGAAAAACAAAACAAAACTAATGGCACTTTTGGTGGGGGAAGGTGTCCAAAGTCTTGCATTGAACTAGAAAGAACAATGTCATAATAAATGGTAAATATTTATGTACAAATGTCCATATGGGTACACAAAGACTGTCATAGTTTGGGGTAATATCAATTATAAATGTTGGCTGAATGGAATGAACAGAAAGATTAAATTGTTTATTTTTCTAAGCCAAAAATAATAATAAAACACTTCAGTCAGCTCTTCATGCAGCTGTCATATAAGAAAAATACAGCGAATGGGGAAGTTGTAGTGAAAGAGGTCATAAACTTTAACGGGTATGCTACAGTAAAGTTGCAGGCAATGTAAACCATCTACAGCTTGTGCAAAAAGAGATTTATCATCATACATTGATTGCTTTGAGGAGTTCTCGTGCTGCAGTGGTTAAGCGTTTGGCTGCGCTCTGAAAGGCCGGCAGTTTGAACCCACCAGCTGCTCCATGGTTGAAAGATGGGGCAGTCTGCTTCTATAAAGACTAGAGCCTTAGAAAATCTATGGGGCAGTTCTACTCTAGCCTATGTGGCCACTAGTAGTTGGAATTGACTCAACGGTGATGAGTTTATTGACTGACTTACATAGTCTTTGGAAAGGCTGTAGGAGCAGGCTCTAGTCTAGAAACTCCTCGGAGTGCTGGGGAAGCTGCCACCTAGGCAAGCGGTTAAGTTACGGTTTGGCTAATCACACTTTCACATCAGCAAAACAAATGCCTCACACCCTGCCTCATTCCTGACTTAACCTTGTTTCAAATTCAAATCTCACATGAGTTTGGGGAGGTGCGATTTAGGGCTGGGAGTGCCTTTTTAAGAGGCACTTTTGTCTGTACAGAAGGAAGATGGGCTGGGAGCAGCATGGAACAGGAGGCTAAGGGCTGGTGTCCACAGGGAGCAGGATGACAGAGACCATGATCCTGCAGCATTTTCCAGCTCTGTGCTCATGCTATGGAGTAGAAGGGATTTGGACACAAATACTGCCCAGGATAGAATTTATTTGCTGTAACATCCCTTTGTTTTCTTTCTCTCTCTTTTAATTGTGATTGAGTGAAAGTTTACAATACAATTTAAATTTGCCTGCCTGCCTGTCTGCAGCTCTTTCTGCTCTCCTTACCCGGTGACAGCGCACTCCTCCTTTCCTTTCTGTATATGTCATTTGCTCTTGACAATTGCCTGTCCCCACCTCTCTACCCTCCCCACTCCACGCTAGTAAGAGGCCAGTAAGATGACATTCTATAGATGCATAGAGCCATCAAGTGCACACATGATAAGTTCACTCTGTGTCCCCGAGTCCAAACCATTCCTTATCTGAAGAGTTTACCTCAGTGAGGATCTACGATCAGGGACAGCATCAGGTCCAGGGGCCATGCCCACAGGGGAGCTCCCAGGCCTTGAGACCACTATTGTGGTCTTTTAGTGGAGCATAGCATCCCTTTCACCTCATCTCACAAACTCGGTCTGACCATAGTACCTAAAGGGAGAAACTGGAATACTCAAGAAGAAATACAAAAGCGAAACTGTAGGTATCAGGGTGCATAACTGCAGCAAACGTGCATAACTGCAGCAAACGTGCATAACTGCAGCAAATGTACAGTAACGGCAGGGAGGGCCATGGAACTGAGAAATGTAGACGCGACTGTGAGTAAAAGACGCCCTCAGACACAAATGGGTTCAAAGGACAAAATGAAGCCAAGTATTTCTTAAGTTTCTTTCCATAAATGTTTCGCTTCACTAATTACTGACTGGATTGGGAATGCCGTAGAGACAACTAGACTCCATATTCTTCAGTAATATGTAGAGAAGAAAAAGAAACCATCAAAGCTTGATAGTCTCAACAGTTTTCAAAATCCTTTTAAAGTTTATGCAAACTATCCATTAATATTTAATGTGAATTTTTATTTGTTGCCTCATTCTTAAAGAATTTTGTTGAATAGAACTTTTCAAAATGTCAACATTGAATCATTCAAGCTCATTTAGACATGCACTTATCTCTTTTGTGAGATAAGTGAAAGACATCTCATTTGTCCCCATTTTGCTGACTGGGGAAACTGCAGAGAGGTAGAGATTCAGTGACGCATCTAATGTCACAGAATAACTGCCACCTTTTATAAAGGGGCTGCCGTAATGGAGACATTGGAAGTCCTTTATTTTGTGGTAGCTAATCCTCTTAACACTGCTATGATAGATAAGTCTGGCCCCGTTTTACAGATTGGGCAACTAAGACTGAACAGGGTTAAAACAACACTCACTGCTGTAATTTCAGTAAGTCCTACAACTAGGATTTGAACCTAGGCTCACGTGATTTCAAAGTCCTTGGTTTTCTTGGTACGCCAGGTGGCCACCACCAGGATACCACACAGCTCTCATCAGAATTGCCAGTAGAATTAAGGTCTCTGGTACAATAGTCAGCACTTGACCATAAGTTAATGTATTAGTCAATGAACACTTCTTTCAGCACTCCCTTGATACTGTCTATATCTTGTATTCTTCTCTCCTTATAGCTTCTCCCTTTCCATGTTCTTTTCCCTGTTTCTCTCAATCACAAAATCAGCTGTGAGGCTATTCTTTACTTTACAAAAAAACACTGCAGGCATTTAGATGGTATCCGTGAGAATTTTCTCAGAAGATCAAGCTTGCCTGTTGTCCATTAATATTTATGCAATATCTTTATTCGTATAGCCTCTGCTGACCAGCAGTTAGGCATGGACCATGAACTATGATATCCTAGCAAGGAACAGGATAGGCTGAATGACCTAACAGACAAAAGCAACATTCTGCTTGTTGCTAGAGGATGCCTCCTTAGTCTTAAGAGTTTGGAGTCAGTAGTTCATTTTGAAATTCTGTAGATGCAATTCAAGAATCGTTGCTTTGCCCTAAACTGATATTTAAGTGCTTCCGATGGTCAAGAGCTGGTCTGGGGAAAGAAAACAAGCAGCTCTTGACAGGGCAGAGGAATCATTGAATGCCACAGCCAAGCGTTCCTTTGGTGGAGTTCCCCAGGTAGACAATTTCCTGCCATTGTTTCCTTCATTTGAGTGACTGGTGCAATGGGGACAATGACCCGATTTATCCACTGAATTTTCCACAGGCAATTTCCACAAGCCATAACTTATGCATACAAAGGCCTTTTCTTTTTTATTTAAGATATGAAAAAGTGTGATATTGCAAATATTTTTAGATTTAGATCAGGAGATTTCACTTAGCGTGTAGATATGGACTTTTCAAGGGATTGACCAGTCAGTCCCATGAAACTGAAAGAAAAGCAGCGCAATTTGTTTGAACTTGCATTTTTGAGTGGGTAGTGAAGACAACTTACAGGAAAAGCCTGACTTAGAAGAAGGAATAAACAAACCACTGGTGTCGAGTCAATTCCAACTGATAGACCCTGTAGGAGTGAGCAGAATTGCCCCATGGAGTTTCCAAGGAGAGCCTGGTAGATTCAAAGTGCCAGCCTTTTGGTTAACAGCCATAGCACTTAACCACTATACCACCAGGCTTTCCAAAAGAAGAAATAGAGAGCTTTAAAATGATAGCCATGTGGGTCAATCTACTTACATACTAATCTTAAAACCAATCATCATAATATTTGCTCTACAGGTAAGAAAAAAAGAAACTAATATATTGCTTAACAGTAACATCTAAGTTGGGAGGGAACTTACAGAAGTCAAACAATTGAAAGCTATTTTTTTAGAGTTCAAGAGGAAGATACGAATACGAATTACTTTTAGATCTTTAAAGTAAAACGGGCATCAAAATATATCATGATAAATGCAGAAAGAATAGAGAAAGAGTGTTTAACATTTGAACTATATGAACTTAAGGTAGGAAAGAAAACATAGCTCAATCACTCCAAAAGAAGTAAGACAGAAAAAAAAAAATTAAAAATAGGCTGAAAAAGCACAAATAAGACAAGATCTATTATTTCAAAAATATCGATGATCACAAAAAATAAAATGAATAATAAGATAAAAATAAAATAAATTCAAATGTTTTATATCTTTTTCAAAATCAGAAAATTTCAAGAAAGAAATGGAATAAACTTTTCAGGTAAAAAGAGAAAACTAGTCAGTTTGAACAAGAGAAAGAAAGGCAAACTATTTTAAAGAGACATATCTAGATCATAAAGGCACAGAAAGGTTGAAAGAATGAGAAAGGATTCCCCTTGACATTTCTTGAAGGACTGATCTAGAATACTGTACTGGAAGTTCTAGACAGAACAATTAAGGATTATTCTTAGAAGTCTAACTTTGAACATGAAGAGAAAATAAAGTCCCTAACGATCATAGTAAAAGCATTTTTATAAAGAGCAAAAGAGGCAAAACTAAACCACCCATTATTCATCAATAAGTGTATGTCAAGCCATAAGTGTATATACAAGGTCTAACAATTATGTTAACAAACTTGCCACTGTTTGCTTATATTGGCAGCGTTGTACAAACAACCTGGTAGTTTCATAATCTTGAGATACCAGTTTCCCAGCTGTGTTCTTGTCAACATACGGCGATGTCTTGCTGGGTGGCATTCATTACTGTTGTTGCATGTTTTTGCATGTTGTCACGAGAATGTTGGAGCTTGAATTAGAGCAATGAACAAACATTAAATTTCTTGTTAAACTTGGCAAGAGTGGAAATGAAATCAGAGACACGTTAGTCCAAGCTAATGGGGACAATGCCATGAAAACAATGGTAGCATACAAATGGAATAAACATTTTTCCGAGGGGAGAGAAAATGTCGCTGATGAAGAAAGGTCAGGGAGGTCAGGAACAAGAAGAACTGACAAAAACATTGCAAAAATTTGTTGCATTGTGTGTCAAAATCATCAGTTGACTGTGAGAAGCATAGCAGACCAGGTAAATATTGGTAGAGTGACAGGAAAATCTTGGCATGAGAAAGGTATGCCCAAAAATGGTCCCAAAGGAACTCACCAATGAACAAAAGCAAAGGAGAACTGAAGTTTGTCAAGACCTTTTGGAGAGGCAAAGTGATGTTTAGGGCCACGTTGTCATTGGTGATGCAACATGGATTTACCGATACAACCCTGAAGCAAAGCATCAAAGTGCACAATGGCAGTCAGCCAATTCCCCACAACCAAGAAGTTCTATCAGTCCAAATCGACAATCACAACAATGCTGCTTACCATTTTTGCTGTCAGAGGGATTGTTCATTATGAATTTGTACCAGTTGGACAAACAGGTAACCAAGTTTACTATTTGCAAGTGCTGAAAATTCTGTATGAAAAAGTTAGACAAATGACAGGAACTTTTCAACAGCAACTCATGGCTTTTGCACCACAACCATGCACAAGCTCCCATGGCACTGTGAGGGAGTTTTTAGCCAGTAAACAAGTAACTGTATTGGAACACCCTCCCTACTCACCTGAGCTGGGCCTCAGTGGCTTTTTTCTTTACCCAAAGATAAAAGGAATATCAAAAGTAAGACATTTTGATGATATTCAGGACATCAACGGGAACATGATGACAGGTCTGATGGCCATTGGAGAAAATGGTTCCAAAATTGCTTTGAAGGGTGGCATCAGTGTATAGCTTCCCGAGGGAAGTCCTTCAAAGGTGACAGTAGTGATATTCATGAATGAGTTATGTAGCACTTCCCTTAGGATCAGTTTATATTCTTAATTGTCAGATCTCACAGGATTAAACATTTTTAAATTAATCACAAAATCACTATAATCAAAATGTAGGATGATGGTGACCTCTAGAAGACTTTGCAGGCTGCATCTGGCTATAGAAACCATCAAGAAAACTTTTAATGTCCTTTTCCTTTTGTTGGTTGTTGAGTACATGCTTGTTTTAATAATATTCTCCAAACTATACATGTGCTTATATATATACATGTATATATATATATTCTTTTTCAGTAAGATACACTTCCAAATAAGTGAAGAAAGTAATCTCCTAACAGAAACTAGACAGATTAAATGTAGCTCATTTTCATACTAATGAACATATTTCTAGGATAATGAACTATATTATGTGTTAGGAAAATTCTGTCTCCGTTGTCTCATTTGCTTTGTTTCATTAAAATATTCTGACTTATTTTTTAAGTTAAAAAAAATCTGTTTCTGAAATTCATCAACCCTGTCATGCTCTGATGGCCCTTGAATGATGCAAATACTTTATGCTTAATTAATAACCTAAAGATTGGAGGTTCAAAGCTACCCAGCAGCACTGTGAAAGAAAAGTCTGCTCTATCTACTTCTGCTCTGTAACACAGAGGTTGTCTTAAGACAGAACTGACTTGATGGCAATGCTTTCTTAAATTTTTAATAATGCTCTGGCCCTCATAATTTTTAATATTGTTGGCAAATTACACAGCACAAGAGATTCCCATTCAACAATTTTTACACATATTGTTCAGTGACAGTGTTTATATTCTGCACAGTGTGTCATCATTGTCATTTTTTCTAGACTGGTTCCATTCCCAATAGCCCAATCTCTTGTGTCCCTACCTTTGTTGGTCATTTGGTCTCCCATAGATGATTTTTTTACAAGAGTACGGGACTCAAGTGTGATATGAACTAGGTTCTACTTAGCTAAAAGGTGACTTGTAGGCATACTTTTGGTTCAGCCTTTAAAGAATATCTCAGGTCAATAGTCTCAGGGATTTTTTTCAGTCTCAATAAGTCCACTAAGTCTGGGGTTTTTGAGTCTGGAGTTCTGTTGGAAATGCTGGTGGAAAAGCAGTTAATTGCTAAGGCTGTTAACCAAAAGGTCAGTGGCTGAAATCTGCCAGGTACTCCTTGTAGACTCTGGGGGGATAGTTTTACTCTGTCTTACAGGGTCGCTATGAGTCAGAATTGACTTGATAGTGGTGGGTTTGGTTTGGTTGGAGATCCATTACACACTTTTCTACCAGGATTCATCTATTATGACCCCGACAAGGGCATTGAGTAGTGGTAGCCTGACTATGTCTAGTTCTTCTGGCCTCAGGGTAGAGGAGACCATGGTTCATGCACGCAGTTGGTCCTGTAGACCAGTTCCTTTTTTAAATCCTGGGTCTCCTTCTTTTTGTTTTGCTCCAGATGAATAGAGACCAGTTATATGTTATATGGCCATTCACAAGGTTTTAAGATTCTAGAAGGTACTCACCAAAGTAAGATATAGAATATAAACTTTATGCCAAATGACTGAGTTGTCTTAAGAGGCTATGACCCTAAGTAGCCTAAGATACATTTAGTTAACAAATAAGTATTCTCTGAAATACAAATATATGTGCAAATCATCTTTCAAATTATTTTTGGGATACTTTCCATTATCTGGTCTATAATTTTGAGACCATCATTATTTAGATGTCTTAAGTCAAATACAGTTATTTGATGAAGACTTTCATAACAAAAAAAAAATAGATCTGTCAACAAGAAGTATCATAAGGATCCAAGGCTTAAAGACATAACCAAAGCTCAAAGACATTAGTCTTAAAAATATGATTGTTTGGCCTCCCAATTAACAATATGCTTCACACATGAAATAATGGATGGCTCCCTGAACACTATTTCCAAATCTTGCCTACATTACAGGAGTTACTCTTTTAGTAAGAAAGATATATGATAAAATATTGAAGTCGTGTGGATCCATTTGCTTATTACTGACTAGAACAGATACACACTAGAACAGATACACACATAGAAAGGAATTTTTTTTTTCTAAAATGATACCGGGGGTCTCATTATGATGTTTCTCTAATGACCACAGAAAGAGGATATTCTAGAGGTGTTGTCTGAAGGATGGTCACTGGGAGTCTCTGTGGCTCACCGACACCTGCTTGGGTGACAATGATTCAAGTTGCTCACTGACCCTCTAATTGGAAACAGATGCTGAGCTTGCAGGAGGCAGGCACCACATATATTCACTGTTACTCTCAGGTTTTCTGAAAGAGCAGAACTCAGACATGTGCCTCCCTCTGAGTGTTAGTCTTGTTTTCTGTATAGCTGTTTGGAAAGATTATTACTCTAAAGCTATTTAGCAAAATCATTTGGTAACTGATATCCTAATGCTTGAGTACTCAGGGGCAATAATCCAGGGAAACTAAGCTTCACAGAATAAACACAGTATTTCACCCAGGAGCTTGAACGTCATCCAAAATTTGGAGGTGAAAATCTAGATAATTTTGTTGTTGTTGTTATTAGGTTCCATCAAGTCAAATTGAACGCACAGTAACCTGTAAAAAATGGCTGCCCAGTGGCATCCAATCTCCTTGTCTAACTTTACAAGGCAATGGAGAGAATCCAGGTAATTAACATCAGCCCAAAGCTGATTGCTATGAGGTGAAGGTCAGACACACCTCACTCTCCAAACTTTCCACTAGTTCTGACAGCAGCTGTCTCTCCCACTGTACTCTTTACTTCTCTGCTGGATTCATTAATTTCTTGCAATGGCCATCCAGGAGTCACAGACCGTACTCGCAACTATGGAGTTTGTTAGGGGAATAACAGGTTACAATTCAGAGTCTGGAATGACTCAGGATTCAGCTCTTCAGTCAGGACAGATTTTAAGCTCTACCTGCAGGCAGGCCACTCTCTCTCCTGGCTCCTCGGTCATTTTGGCCCCTTGGCCCAGCCTCTGCACTGCTGGGGTGTTATAAAACTCTGGCTCTGCTAGTACGTGCCTGGAGGCATCCAAATTCACCTTGCTCAAGTAAACTCCATGCTCAAAGACCCTCCGCTGTCTAGCTCTGTACACTGGTGAGCCTACATCCACCAACAAGTGCCTGGAGACAGCCAGCTATGCCAGAAAACCTCTTGCCTGAATGTACTCAGCCTTCCCCCTCTGCGGGTCAAGCAAGCCTAGCTCTGCCAACAAGTGCCTGAAGGTATCCCACTCGCTAGAAAACATCTAACTAAAGGCTCTTAGCTCTCTAGCTCTGTGGGTTGGCAAACTCACCATGCCTGCCCTACTGAGTGGGTTGGGAAGCCCATAACTCCATCTTGCATTAGACTTAGTGGTTCTGCTGTTGCTATTTCTTTGCTACTAGATTCTGCTATGCTGGCTACCACTTCTCACAGTCTCCAGTGTGACAGCTCTTTCTGTCTCCTAAGTGTTAGACCTAGGTGGTTCTCAATGCAAGAACCATGGGTCCAAAGGCATGCTCCACTCCTGGTTCTTCTTTCTTTCTGGATGGCAGTGAAGCCTCTTCTGGCTTCGGGGATTGGCTCCCTTTAAGCCTAGCAGGATGACAAAGCTGACCAATCCCCTTGTTAGGGTTTTATATACCTTATTTGGATAGGCCCATACCTGCAGGAGTCCGTGCACATTATCCTTTGTGGACCATGGCCACTTTATTTGCATAGCTCCATCCAATCATTTTATGGGAATCACAGAGCCCATGGCTACAAGGGCTTTATTAAGTAATTCACTACCCCTCAGATCCTATGTGAGAGAATAACACTGCCTGTAAGATTTTCTTGGCTCTGATCTTTATGGGAGATGATATCCAGTCTTCTGTCACAGAGCTTTTGGGTGGGTTAGAACCGTGAACATTTGGTTAGCAGGTAAGCTCTTAACTGTTGGGCCACCGGAGCACCTAGGTAATCTGGTGAGAATTTTAGATCATTTTTATGTAAAACATACAGTTCAAGTTTTAGATTGTATACCGTATTTTTTACAGAAATAACATGTGCCTTCTATTTTTGCTTGCTAACTATGCCCTTCACCCATGAGATATTTTTATAAGCACATCCTCCCCAGAGGGAGGTCATGGTTGGCAAACAAATATACAAGGCATGTGTTATTTGCATAAAAATATGGTAACCTTGTTTTACTTTGGGATGCTTTTTCGAGGTACTCTTTCTCAGTAACCACACACTGCACTCACAGCAGAGACATCCTAAACTCTGCCAAGACCTCAGTGACATTGCTCCAGCTACTCTAACCTCCCTCTAGTCTTGGGCTGAATCAGTAGAGCGGATAAATGCTAAGACTATATGGTGCACTCAGAAAAATGCAGGTGAGAAGGTGCTGGAGTTGAAACTGAGCCCCTGTCTTCCAGGAATACAATTCTGTCTGTTTAGACAGTTCTGAGTTTTGAATGATATAGAATTAGGTTTAAATTTCACATATGTGAATAAATAAGTCACTTAATACCTCAGCTTTTTTACTTGTAAAATGAGGTAATATATCCTTTCAGGGCTAGATGATTTAAACACATAGTACAAGTCATCTGGGACCAGTGGACATTCAATACGGCAGCAAGTGTTTACTTGCGTGACACTTCTGTAGAATTCTATGTGGCAAAATAAACCTAAGTGTTTATTGATCCCTGGAGAACAAAATGTAGAAACTGCCACCATGGAGTAAAACATCAGCTGTGAGCCTCCAGGAGTCCTCTGGATGGTGTAAATTGTCACCATACTCAGCTACCAACATGAAGTTGGGCAGTGTAAGCCACCCAGAGAAGCCTTGGATGAAAGACCTAGATCTACTTCCAGAAGATTCACCACTGAAAACCCTATGAGCCCAGTTCTACTCTGACACAAATAGGATCTCAGGAGGGCTCTGCAAAATCATGGGCATAGAGAGCAGTCTATGGCCCAATCATTAGCTGCAAATCAGCCAGATGTTTTCTTCTTTCTTCTTCTCATCTGCTTAGTCCTCAGGTGATTTCCAGCCCTCACCTCCACTGAGCCCTGATGATATAGATGCTCTTGCTTAGAATTCCACAAAATTGAAGAACAATTTTATCTACAACAAAGTCACTGTTTTATCTGAGGCTCCTTACTCATCAGCTGTAAAACTCCCATAGTCTCCTTGTAGCTGAGCAGACTACTGATGTCAAGTTGATTCCAGTGGATAGAAACCTCATAGGGTTTACAAGTCTATAAATCTCTGTGGAGCGAAACTGCTACATCTTTTTCCCATGGAGCTACTGGTGGTTTCAAAACAGTGATCTTTCTGTGCAAGCGTTCTATCACTTTAACCACTGTGCCACCCAGGCTACTTGCTGAACAGAAAGACTACTAAATTTTTCATGGGTCACACCTGTTTTGCATTTGTTTTTCAGTTACAGGACATTATACCACTCTTTTGATATTTCCTGCTAGTCACATGGGTGTATGAAGGCCTAGGGCTGTTGGCACAGCATTCTTTAGACCAATATCTCTCAAGCAGAGTGCATAAAAGAGCCATCTGGGATACAGTTAAAATACAGATGTCAACACACAGTCTAGGGTGGGATCTGGGAGTCTGTAATTCTAGCTAACTCCCAAGTGGATGTCTATGCTGCTGGTTTGCGGATCACACTCTGAAGAACTAGAAGGGAAAGGCTCTGGACTAGAACAAGGCAGGATGCACCATGCGGCAGGCTTCTCAAATGCTTACTCACTTCTTGAATATTACATACTCGGTGAGCAACTCTGCAAAGCTCCTACATTGCGCCCAAGAGAGTCCTACATAGTGTGTAATGTTTAAAGTGTAAAGACCAAAAAGTACCCGCTAGTTCATGCAGTAGGAATTTCAGAATGCACTCTGGATCAGTTAAGCTGGTGAGTACGAGGATTTGGTAATTGGTGAGATCTGCTCTTATACCTGTTTACAGGGAAAAGAGCATGCATATTTTATGAAAGTGAATTGAATTATGTATCTGTGATTACAAAAGACTAAGAAAAAAAATCAACTCCATGGAAAATACCACTTGTTAGCCATGGAGAATTTAGCTGATTCATTTCTTTCTTCTTCATCTCATCCATCTTTTGGAATAACTTGGTCTACCAGTCCCAAAATGGTCCTGGGATGCTCACCTCCCAGAAAGGCAGCAAGATGAACATTCTTCTCTTAACAAAAATGCCCTTTCTTTAAAAGGTATTTATTTGAAGTCTCTTTGTTGCTTCATATCAACCCTGAATGTATCTTCCAGCAGAGTGTATACACATTTTAATTAGCATTATCTCAAGAGGAAGTGCTAGTTTCTAATTAATAGCTCAAGCAACTGTGCTAAATATAACAATTACCTGATAGGCATAGTTTTTGTTAACTCTATGATGGCTGTTTCTGCTTGCTTTGTGGAAAAGTAATGTTATGATAATCTCTAGGTAATCAGCATTTATTTCCAGCTTTCAGAGCAGAACTGAGGCAACACCATGAATGCCTGTGATTTGGGGTACAGTGCTGCAGTGTGGTACCTCAGCCCTGGATGCAGGGAGGTCTGGGTCGTGGCTCCTGGGCATCAGCCTGAGTCATAGAGATGAAGATGATGAAAGGCTGTATTTTGTGATGCTTTGGGGAAATGTAACAAACTAAAGGAAAATCATGGCATGTTCAATATATTCTACAAGATGTAATACTTGCCTGACTCTGTTCTTATTCTTTCTATATTTCAGCATCACATGAGAGAAAATAAACCTCTAGCTTGTACTGAATATTACATGTCGAAACAATATTGAAGCATAAAGTAACAGAAGGCAATAGAATTTACCAGATTTGTGCTGAGTCATACTGAAGCCTGAGGGAAAAAATAAAAAGATGATACCCAATTTGTCTTAATTTAACATCTTGACATTTTGTTCACCATGGATTTTTTGGCATTGATTTGGATCTTTAAAAATATCACATTAAAAATCTTATTTACATTGACTACCGTACTTTTTCATCTTTGAGAGTTTTCCTCTTTTTCGCTGATCCTCTACCAAGCATGCTATTCTTCTCCAGGGACTGATCCCCCCTGACACTGTGTCCAAAGTTTGTGAGACATAGTCTCGCTGTCCTTGTTTCTAAGGAGCAAGCTGGTTGTACTTCTTCTGAGACAGACTTATTTTTTCTTGTGGCTGTTGATGGTGTTCTCAGTATTCTTCACTAACAATGTAATTAAAAAAGTATCAGTTCTTTTTTAGTCCTTATTTCTTACCTGACTTTCACATGCATAGCAGGCAGTCGGAAACACCACGGCTCCTGTCAGGCACTTTTGAGACCCTCAGCATGATGAGAAAGACTCAACAAGATGAATTGACATAGTGGCTGCAGAGTGGACTCAAGCTCAGCAACAACTGTGAGGGCAACACAAGATCGGCAGTGTTTCGTTCTATTACTCACAGGGTTGCTCTGAGTCAGAACCAACTTCACTGCACACAACTACAATTGTGTTTTTTGGCATTCCTTTAAATCTTGTGTTCAAAATAAGGGTCCTCCTTAGGTTCAAACCTGCCATTTACTTTGTAGGGGTGCAAAGGAGATAGTATATATAAAGACAAGAAAAAAGAAAGGATTTAAAAAAGAAAGACTGAGTTTAGAAAGAAGAAAACAGTAATGTGTTCGAGTTTTATGAATTGGAAATCTTATCTAATAAAATGGGGATGTTTGTGCAGAATCTTGAGCCTGCAAAGTTGCAGTGAGCAGAGGAAATGCTTCAAGTACTTTTTCAAATGGCTCTTCTATTAACATAAAATCATCTTGCAGAAGCAAAGCCTTTGTTGTGATCGGACTTTGTAAAGCTTTTTTATTTGATCTCCATCTTAATAGCCTTCTACATAATAATTTGCAACTCTCATCACAGCTGAACTTTTAATGCACATGACACAAGTGCTGAAAACTAACTTTTATGGTTACAGGAACTGGGCATCCTTTCCACGTGCTGGGCTATAGGACTATATTATACTGTCATTCAGATTCCCTGGGTGGTACAAATGGTTAACTTGCTTAGCTACTAACTGAAAAGTTGGAAGTTCAAGTCCACCCACTGGTACCTTGGAAGAAAGTCTTGTTATACTGCTGAAAATCAGCTGATGAAAAGCTTATGTTCTACTCTAACATATGTGGGGACTCTGTAAGTCAGAGTTGACGAGACAGCATTGGGTGTTATACTTATGTCCAAACCAAAGCCTTTGTGCTGGCCACAGTAGATTCCGGTTTTCTTTTTCATCTTCAGATGTCCCTTGCTGCTAGGATATTGGGCTCAGTGGAAGCACCACAGGCTTCAGACTCACAGTTGCCATGATGCTGTACAAGTTCACCTCTAAGTTCACTGCAACACAGTTTTTTCTTATGTTAAATAGCAGGAGTAATATCTGCCACAAGTCTCTTACTGAGTTATTCACAAAATAATGCATGAGAAGACGCTTTAGATATTCATCACTATATTAATTCCTCACCAACTGGACCCATAAGCAACGTTGTCATCAATGGAGGAAGGATTGAGGCTGTCAAGGATTTCATTTTACTTGGGTCCACGATCAGTGCCCATGGAAGCAGCAGTCAAGAAATCAAAAGATGCATTGCACTGGGAAACTCTGCTGCAAAAGAACTTCTTAAAGAATTCAGAAGTAAAGCTATCTCCTTCAAAACTAAAATACATCTGACCTGAGCCGTGGCGTTTCCAATCACATCATATGCTTGTGAAAGCTGGACAGTAAACAAAGAAGACAGAAGAAGAATTGGTGCCTTTGAATTGTGGTGTTGGAGAAGAATGTTGAATGTAACATGGACTGTCAAAGAACAAACAGATCTGCTCTGGAAGAAATACAACCAGAATGCCCCTCAGAAGTGCCTTGGAGGCAAAGATGGCAAAACTGCATCTTACATACTTTGGACATGTTGTCAGAAAGGGTCAGTCCCTGGAGAAGGACGTCATGCTGGGTAGAGTACAGGGTCAGTGAAAAAGAGGATTAACACAGTGGCTGCAACAATGTGCATAAAAACTATTGTGAACATGGTGCAAGACTGGGCAGTGTTTTGTTCTGTCATACATAGGCTCACTGTGAGTCAGAACCAAGCTGAAAGCATGTGACAGCAACAACAACACATTCCTGACTGAGCTCACAGCAACCCTATGTGCTGTGAGTTGGAATTGGCTTAATGGTAATGAGTTTCATTTTTGAAGGAGTCCTGGTGGCGCAGTGATTAAACACCGTGCAGGAGAAAAAACCGGGCAGTCTGTTCCTGTAAAGATTTACAGCCTAGGAAACTGTTTGAGGCAGTTCTACTCTGTCCTATTAAGTTGCTGTAAGTCTAAATTGACTTGCTAGGACATAACACACACGTGTTCACGGTTGTGGATTAACTGTGAATTTGTTAAGATCTGCAGAGAGAACATTCATCCTGGTTTATCGCTATGTGTGTGTGGTAAACTGTAATTCAGAGGTACATGTCGTTGCTATTGTTAGGTGTCATCAAGTTGGCTCTTAGTGACCCATGTGTACATTAGAATGAAACACTATCTGGCTCTGTGCCATCCTCACTATCATTGTTATGTTTCAGATAATTAGTGCAGCCACTATGTCAATCTATCTCATCAAGAATCTTCTTCTTTCTCTCTGACCCTCTACCTTATCAAGCAGGATGTCCTTCTCCAGAGACTAGTCACTCCTTATAACACGTCCAAAGTACATGGGACAAAGTCTCACTATCCTAGCTTATATGGAACATTCTAGCATTCTAGCTGGTACTCCTTCCAGAACCGATTTGTTTGGTCTTTTGACAGTTTGTGATAGAGTCAATGTTCTTTGCCAACACTGTAATTCAACTGCATCAACACTTTTTCTTCAGTCTTTCTAATTCCTTGTCTAGCTTTCACATGCAAATGAGGCATTTGAAAAGACCATGCCTTGGGTCAGGTGTACCTTAGTCATTAAAGTGATATCTTTGCTTCTTGGGGCAAACTTGTCCAATGCAATACATTGTTTGATTTCCTTTTTTTTTGCCTGGAAGTCTATGATTAAGTTTATTTTCCCCTCAAGACTTGTCTACAATGAGAAAAAGCAAAAATTAAAATTGCTAGAGGAACTACAATCTAGGCAAAAACAGATAAAACGTCTTTAATAGCAGCAAACCCATTTGCCGTGTGCTCAGTTTACGTATAAGGAACAGCCTTGGATTACTCAGAAAGCAGTGACCACCAGAAGCAGCCATCGCAGCCACATGTTGTTGCCCCAGCGTGCTCTTCCCTGACAACTCAGAACCCAGTTCCCTCCGGCTGGGCACACTTTCTTCTCCCATTCCTCTCCCTACATCTCCTGTACTGTTACTGCTTCTCATATAATCCAAAGACTAGGCAGATAGCAGAACAGAGAAGGGGCAGACCTTCCCTGCCCATCAGTTTCCCCACCAGACCTGAAGATGTGGTACTGTTTCTGTTGTGTCTTTTACCACAAAAGCCTCCATGTATGCTTCTAACAGCCTACCACAGTGAGTTCGCTGTGGCTCAGACACAGGGACAGTTCGGATACTAATCCTTCCTGTTGTTACGGAAACCCTGGTGGTGTAGTGGGTTAAGTGCTACATCTGCTAACCTAAAGATCGACGGTTCAGATCAGCCAGGCACTCCTTGGAAACTCTATGGGGCAGTTTTACTGAGACCTCTAGGGTCACTAAGAGTCAGACTCCACTTGATGGCAGTGTTTTTTATTATTATTATTATTGTTGTTATTGTTCTTAAGCTCCTTTAAGTCGGTTCCAACTCATAGCAGCCCTGTGTACAACAGAAAGAAACTCTGCTTGGCCCTGTGCCATCCTCACAATGGTTATGTTTGAGCCCATTGTTCCAGTCGCTGTCAATCAATTTCATTGAGGGCCTTTCTCTTTCTTATTGACCGTCTATTGTATCAAGCGTGATGGGCTTCTCCATGGACTGGTCACTCCTGATGACATGTCCAAAATACGTGAGACAAAATCTTACCATTCTCCTTTTCAAGGAGCATTCTGGCTGTACATCTTCCAAGACAGATTTGTTCTGTCTTCTGGTAGACCACCATATATTCAGTATACTTCATGACCAATGTAATTCAAAGGCATCAATTCTTCTTTGTCTTCCTTCTTCATTGCCCAGCTTTTGAAAGCATATGAAGTAATTCAAAATAGCATGTTTTGGGTTGGGTACACATTAGTTATCGAAGTGATATTGTTACTTTTTAGCACTTTAAAGAGATCTTTTGCAGCAGATTTACACAGTGCAAGGCATAGTTTGATTTCTTTTCACATTAAAAGATTATTTTTTAGTGTGCTCTAGGTGAAAGTTTACAGTGCCGATTAGTTTCTCATTCAAAAACACAAACATAAATTGTCTTGTGACGCTGACTGTAATCCCTGCCGTGTGTTAGCACTTTCCCTTTACACTCCAGGTTTCCAGTTTTCCTGTCCCTTTCTGCTTTCTTGGCTTTGTTTTTGGGCAGGTGTTTCCCTTTGGTCTCATATACTTGATTGAACTGAACAGCACATTCCTTATGTATGTTATTTTTGTTTTATAAGTTTACCTAATCTTTGGCTGAAAGACTTAGGGAGTGGCTTCAGCTGTAATTTAGCAGATTTCCTGGGGGTCATAGACTCAGACATTCCTCTAGCCTGTGTTAAATCAGTAAGTCTGGTCTTTTTTTTTTTTTTAGTTCAAATTCTGTTGTACATTTTTCCACTTTCTTTGTTTGGGACCCTCCATGGTGATCCTAGCTAGAACTGTCTTTGATGGTAGTTGGGTATCATCTAGTTCTTCTGGGCTCCGACTGCTGAAAACTGGCTCGTGTGGATGTCTTTCAATTGATTGGCCACGTAGCTGTCTTCCAAATTCCTTGGCATAGATAAGTGATCATTTCCAGCCTTGTATGTGTTTGTTGAAATATCTCAATTGGTGTTTCATCAAATTCCTGGAGGCTTGTTTTTTGGCAATACCTTCAATGCAGTTTAGACTTCTTCCTTCAGTAACATCTGTTCTTAATCATATACTACCTCCCGGAATGGTTGAAAGTTGACCAGTTTTTTTTTTTTTTTTTTTTTGGTACAGTATCTCTAAGTATGTCTTCTGTCTTCTTTTGATGATTCCTGTATCATTCAATATTTTGTCCACAGAATCCTTCAATACTGCAATTTGAGTCTTGAGCTTTTTTCTTCTGTTCTTTCAGCTTGAGAAATGCTGAATGTGTTCTTCCCTCTTGTTTTTCTGTCTGCAGGTCTTTACAGCTGTCATTATGATACTTTACTTTCCGTTCCAGAGCTGCCCTTTAATATCCTCTTTTTGGCACTTCTACGTCATCACTTCTTCCGTTCAATTTGACTACTATAAGTTGAAAAGAAAGTTTCAAAGTTTCCTTGGGAATCCCTTTTGGTCTTCTCTTTCCTTCCTGTCTTTTTAATGATGTCTTTCTTTTTTCATAAATGATGTCCTGATGTCATTCCGCAGCTTCTTTGGTCTTCAGTCACTAATGTTTAACTGACACAAGTCTGTTCTTGAGATAATCTCTAAATTCAGGGGGGATACACTCAGTGTCACACTTTTGCTCTTGTGAAATTGTTCTAATTTTCTTCAGCTTCAATTTGTGGTTATGTTGTATGTATTCACTGTTTTCTCTGAATTTACTTTTCTTTAGCCTTTGTTTAGAGAAAGTTGTTTTATGTTTTAATTCTATTTTTTTAATACTCTTTTGTGTCCTTTTCCTCCACTTGAGTTCAATGTCAGTTTCCATTCTGCCCTCAAATTCATAATCCCCTTTTTTCCCTAAACCTGGCACACTTCTTCTATTTCCTCTCGTCTCTTCTTTCCATGATTTTCACTATTTCTTCTTTGCTCTCACACATGGGGGCAGTAGCATTTTTATGTAACCTCTCCAGTAACATTATGTTTTGGTGGGAAAAGTCTGCCTTTTTGACAATGCTAAAAATAATTTCTTGAAGGAAAGGGTGATACAGTTAAATTAAAGAAAATAAAACCAAATTCACTGCCATTGATTCTAATGCATAGTGACCCCATAGGACACAGTAGAACTGCTTCGAATGGTTTCCAAGGAGGAAATCGATTCATTGCCACTGAATTGATTGCAACCCATAGCAATCTATAGGACAGAGTAGCACTGCCCCACAGAGTTTCCAGGGAGGAACTGGTAGATTTGAACTGTCGGTCTTTTTGTTAGTGGCTGTAGCTACACTGTACTACCAGGGTTTACAAAGTTCGATTAAAAAAAAAAAAAACACACACAAAAAACAAAACCGTTGCCACAGAGTCAGGTCCTACTCATGGCCACCCTAGAGATCAGAGTAGACCTGCCACCCAAGAGTTTCCACGGAGTGCCTGGAAGATTTGAACTGCTGACCTTTTGGTTAGCAGAGGTAGCACTTAACCCAATACACCACCAGGGTTTCCAAAGTTAGATAATAATCCAATAAACAGAAGATAGATACAAGGCAGAGACAAGGAGAACGTAGACTCATTTCATCCAGTGTTTTGGGTGAGACTAGGTGCAATAGTAAGGCTGACTTGATTTGGAGCTCTACACCCCAGATCCATCAGCAGTGCAGCACCCTAGCAGTGGATAGGCAGGTATGGGTAAGGTTAGCAAAGCTGGAAGGCACAAGCAGGGAGCTGTGTGCTGGCACATGCACTCATTATACTGCTCAGCTTTTAAATAGGGAAAACAGAGCTATCTTACTCAATTTGTATTTTTTGTCAGAGTTTAAGATTAATGGTTTTAATGTATTTGATTTTTCAAAAGCATAATTAAATGGAAAATTGCCCTCTGAGCAGCTCACAACTGCAAGAAGTCAAATGGTTTGGATCACAAGACTATCACCAAGGCAACAGCATCATCTTGTACCACTAAGAAGACAGGCAAAGAAATTTGGAGGGAAGAGCATCATTTGGGGATAAGTCTTACAAATAAAGTAATAATGAAATGCACAATATTTAAGGAGCCAATCTTTGTTGCTATAGGTTCATTGAACCCAAACAAATAAATTAACAAGCGAACAAACAAATTTATTGGCATTGAATCTATTCCAACCCATAGCAAACCTATAGGACAGAGTGGGACTGCTGCATAGAGTTTCCAAGGAGTAACTGCTGAATCTGAACTGTCACAGTTCTGTTTAGCAAACACTTAACCACTGAGCCACCAAACTTCAGTTTTCTTGTTTCAAGTAGACACATAATGAAAAACTCAAAGATTGCTGTAGGAATTAGATGAGATGATACAATGAATACATTTACCACAGTGTCCTATGTATGGAAGTGTGCTTGTTTTAATTTTCTTTTGCTGTGTAAGAAATTACCATAATCTTAGCAGCAAATACGTATTACCTCACAGTCTCTTGGGCAGGAGCCTGGGCCTGCATTGCTGAATTCTCTGCTGAGGGTCTCACATGACTGAAATCAAGGTTTTAGTTAACTACATTCCTATTTAGAGGCTTATCTTAGGAAAAATCCATTTCCAGGCTCATTGAAGTCATTGACAGAATTCAGTTCTTTACTACCGTTAGCTTGAGGTTATTGTCAGCAACTAGAGGGCACTCTTACATCCCTGCTCCATGGTCTTCTACACATTCAAAACCAGCAATAGAGAACCTCTCTTGTGTCCTCTCAAATTTTCAATGTTTCTACTTCAGTAGGATTCACCTGATTAGGTCAGGCCCACCAGGACAAACTGTGTTTCGATTAACTTAATTTTAACTGGTTGGTAACCTGATCATGGAAATGGTATTTCATCATATTCACAGATTCTGTCTGAACTCAAGGGGAAGGGATTGTACAAGGCACATACATTGCGATGTAGGACTCTTCACAGCCATCTCACATTTCTGTCTGTTACAGAGGCTGTTAAATATTGTCCTCGTTATTTTTGTTGTTGTTGATTTCTTTGCCATTGAGTCAGTTCCAATTCACAGTCACCGCACAGGATAGAGTAGAACTGTCCCAAGTAGAACTGTCCAAGGCTGTAATCTTTACCAAAGCAGACTGGCATACCCTTCTCCGATGAGAGGCTGGTGAGTTCGAATTATCTACCTTTTGGTTAGCAGCCTGTGCTTAAAAATTGCACCACCAGGGAATAAATATAATAAAATCTTTAGAGAAAATCATAACTTCTAGTCAACAAGGATTTCACTTTGTATGGTGAGATATTCCACAGAAATATGACATGTTATGTATAACACTTGGATAGATAAGAACATTTGGAAAGCTGAGGGAAATAGGATAGTAACTTAGAGATCTGAAAGGTAACTTAATGGTGATTTCACCATGTGTGAAAGCAGGTTTGTCTTCAAATCTGCTGTGGGCAGAAAATGAAAACATTTTAACTATAACACACATTATGGAATTATGTAGAGGAAACACCAAACTAAGTACAAAGATTATTAAAATTAGAATAAGTTGCCTAAGGGCTGTTCAGCGTCTGTTTCTGAAAGTCTTCTGAACAAGAGTAAATTATTATATTTGAGATGGCTTGAGCCTGGTCCCATCTGAAGCCTGGGAGAAATGAAGTGGTGTATTCATTCTTTCTAGTCTTGTGGTTCAGTGCCAAAGGAGGTGATATTCCTATGGAATCTGTGCTCCAGACAGAGTTTGTAGTAACTTGGAACTGTGTCTATGAGAAAGAATAAGGTTAAGTCAGAATTCCTGATTAAGACTAGTTAACATAAACGATGAAAAGCCATATGCTGCCAGAATAGCATTTGACAGCTGTAACAGAAAGAAGTTAGAACTGTAATAGCAAAACAAAATGTCTACTGGTCCTTGCCCACCCCAAATTCCACTTGGAGATAAGAGGACCTGAATTGCACAGTACTTACTTGGATGCCCGGCTCCGTCATGTCATTGTTGAGTTGAACCTTTCCAGACTGGTGCAGAGCTCACTGCTTAGGAGATTAACTTTCTAAAGCCAAAATGCTCGGCCAACTTGAAATCTATTTTTGGAATTTGTTATTTTCATCACTGAGCTGTGAAAAATAACTCTAAGGAGTAGAATCCTAACACTACTGCTACACATCATGAAACCTAACTTTTTGATGTGTCTAAGAGGAGGGGATGCTGGAGCCCTAGCACTGTAGAGGTTCAGAGCTTGGCTGGTAAATCAAATGGTCAGCTGTTCAAACCCACCAGCTGCTCCTTGGAAACTCTAGGGGACAGTTTATTCTCCATTTGATGGCAATGAGTTGGAGTAGGGATGGTGAAGGGTGGGGAATGGGCTGCTTTATTTTATTTGCATATATTCATTCTTCTTTTTCAGCACCTGAGATTTGTAACTTGAAGAAGAGAAAGTGTTGCTCTGATTACTGTCAGTTTCTCTGGCTGATGCTGACTGATATTGTTTTCTCACTGAAAGCCTTGAACTCTTTTTTTTTAACTTGATTGTAAAAAGAAATCATTATAGCTTTCTTTGCCATCACTTAGACAAACAACTAACAAAAAAATAAAAGCTAGTAGAACAAAAAACACTGAGTATAAGGAACAAAACAACTTTGTTCTTAATTCTAATGTGGTACGTGATTTTCTTATACAAGTTCAAATATTAATTTTGAATTTCAACAAGCAGTTTTGGGTTTCTAATGGAGCTCTGGTGGTACCGTGGTTAAGCACTTGGCTGTGATTCAGGAAATAAAATTGGAGCCATTATCCTCTGTCCTTGAACATACAGAATGGGACCCATCCGGAGCTAGACTCACAAGGACGAACACACTGAGCCCTGAGGTGCAAAGACAATAGCTAGGACAATCTTAGAAACATGTTTTAAGGAAACTTTCACATAAACAAATCACAAAAGATTTTCCACTCTTAGCTTCTGTTTATTAAGTTTTAGTAAATAGCAACGAAGACCCTTCTAACTGTCATTCCTGAAACTTGTACAAAGCCTTATCGAGAAAAGCAGTTCAAAATGTAGAATCACAGTGACTTAGCAGTTTTTTAGCCAACTTGGGAAAAGGCGAAGCTTTTGATGATTTAATTCATTTGTGAAGTTAATATATACTGAAGATTCTGTAACATTCCTTGAACTTGGACAGGCATGACTCTGGCAGCAGGTTTTTCCACAGTGGTTAGGAGTCTACCTCTGCTAATCAAAAGTTTGGTATTTTGACTCCAACAGGAGATCTTTGGAAACAGTCCTGCTCTATCCTATTAGGTTGCTATGAGTCAGAAACAACTTGATAGCAATTGATTTGGCATTTTGGTTTATAATAGTCCTTGGATTAGTGCAGACATGGCTCTGGTAGCTCGTCTGTTTCTCACTTTTGCTTCTTTGAGCATGTGCAGAATAACATCTTTCCTTTTGCTTTACTATAACTTTGTGGTGATTTTACCCTAGAACAGCTGCTCACTAAAAGGTCAATGGTTTAAATCTTCTACAAGGATTTACAGTCCCAGAAACCTTCTGGGGCAGCTCTACTGTGTCCTGTGCTGTTGGTATGACTCAAAATTGATTTGATGACAATGAGTAATGGGTAATCTGCTTAAGGAGCTAAAAGATTATTCTAGCAAGTATTGTCCCTCCTTTTAGACAATTCATGTTAAGGAAAATAGAATATTAATGTCAACATGGCAGTCATAAAGATTTTATGGAAACTGAGGGAAAAGCTCAAAGTTCTGGATGAATGAACTCACACAAAAAAGAAGGGTTATGAGTATGTCTCAGATTAACAGTTAATTGAACACTTTAAACCCCTGGTGGCTAGGTGCTACGGTGGCTAACCAAAAGGTCAGCAGTTTGAATCTAGCAGGCATTCCTTAAAAACTCTATGGGGCAGTTCTTCTCTGTTCTCTAGGGTCAATATGAGTCAGAGTCAACTTGATGATGTCAGGGTTTTTTGTTGTTGTTGTTGTTAGTGGTAAGTTTTTGAACAATGGATCTGAATAGAAAAATCACTAAGATTTTAATTCAGCTTAACCAACATATCTGTAGCTGCCAGGTTAATTCTGACTCCTGACAACTCCATATGTGTCAGAGTAGGATTTCAGTGGCCAATTTTTCAGAAATAAACCAGTCTTTTTCTTCAAGACAGTTAGACTTTAAAAAGTGTATAATGTCCCTTTTACTTAGATTTTCTTATTTAATGGGTGGAAGGTAAGGAGAAGGTATATTTACTCAGAGTCAGTGATGTTAAGGTGCACTGCGAAGTGTATTTCAGGTACCCCTTCTCACAAACATCCTCTGTGTATACGAGAGTGATGTTACCTCAGTTTTAATAGATCATATCTCAGGACCTCAAAGTCTATAAATCAACTTATTCTGATTAATGTTGCTGTATAGCAAATTGCCCCACCATTTCAGAGTCAAGAATAATTTTTTTTCTCAAGATTTTGTGAATGAGAAATTTGGAAAGCTTTTGGATCCCCATTTTTCACTTAAAGTCGTGTATCAGCTCTGGCTTGAGTTCCCTGAAGGCTAGAATGTGCTGGAATTCCAAGATGGCTCACTTGCACAGCTGAAAGATGTTCCTGGATGTCATCTGGCTTCGGAGGGTTCTGGGTACAACATGATCTACGTATGGTATCTACAGCGTGTGATCTCAGGCAAGTCAACATATCACACGATGAGTAGCTTCTCTCTGAGTAAGACTTCCAACAGAACTAGGTAGGAACTACATGACCTCTTTTGATCTAGCCTCAGGAGTCTTACAGCGTTACTCCTGCTGTACACTGACGGGTTGAAGCAATTGCAAGGCCACCATTCTTTCAAGAAAGGGGACATAAACCTCACCTTTTGTCAAGAACAATGACAGAATATTTGGGGTTCATGCTTTAAAATTACCACACATACTCAAAATTAAAAAGCTGTTAACAGCCAGCTTAATTTTATTATAAACAATCAGAATTTCCAATTACAACACAGAGTACAGCTGAATGATTTATTTGCTTGTTTGTTCATTTGTAAGTGGTAAAAACTTCATGCAGATGAGGATAAGCACCGAAGAATTTATTGGTTTGTGAATCAGATCATAGAAGAGACAGGAGAAATCTGCTGTTAGTCAAGAATGGTCCCAGGGCCCACTGTGGAGAGTTTTTCTTATTCTGCATTGGCTTCTTTTGGCTTGTTTGTCATCTGCTGCGGAACGTTACCTTTACAACACCTGCCAATGACACCCCCAGAAAGGATCCCCTGACTCTTAGTTCAAATTTGACATGTTGCAAGGAAAATTCCTAATTTTCCCAGTTTTTGATATATAAGCCCCCACTGTGGACTCTATAAGAAGACATCAGATCACATTTGAGTTATGTAATTAAAACAGTGGTTAGGAGAAAAGTGAAAGGTCGGGGGAATAAGAGGAAAAATAGTGTAAAAATAAAAGATTTATTATGTAGGAACCAAGGGAGTTTACAAGGTCTTTCGTGAGAGTTAGTTACCACCTCTTTTGCAGAGAACGGTTTTGGGAGACTTGTGTAAACTTTGCACAGGAAAGAACTGGTCTTAGCTCTTTTGCTGTCTGGGGAATCTGTGGAAAACTCAGGAGCTATTTGACCTAGTGAACAGAAGTCAGAGGTCAGAGCTGTCTTTGTCTGTATATATCTATATATCTATATATATATAGTCTATTGCCAGTAAGTTGATTCTGACTCAAAGTGACTGTATAAGACAGAGTAGAACTGTTCCATATGGTTTCTGAGAAGTGCCTGGTATATTCTAACTGTTGACCTTTTGATTAGCAACTGTATCTCTTAACCACTAAACCACTTGGGTTTTCGTACATATACAGACACACAGACACTCAGGTACACACAGACACACAGACATATTTCTCTCTTTGACCACATGTGCATGCCTGCACATATACACACACCCATAAACACACATGCAGAACTTCATCTATATATATTGCTTATAAAATATTTTCACCAAATTATCTCATTTATTCACACAACAGCTAAGTATGATAGGACAGGTTGTTACCTTCATTTTAAAAAGAGGACACTTGAGACCCAGGAAGTCTGAGTGACTGACTCATAGTTACACAGTGAATAAACGGCAGAGCTAAGACTTAAACTCCAAACCCCTTTTAGCCCAGTATGCTTTCTGTCAAGCCTCCAAATCTCCTGATGTAAAACTCCAGTTTTTATTGCTTTGTTTTTCACAACATAATAGATGTGAAAAGTCTCCTTCACAGGGAGTTCTGCCACTCAACTATTTAAAGTGGGAACAGGTGCCAGTTGAAACACTTGGGATTCTACACACTAATCAAGCTTGACTTTTGCATGCACGGACTCTATAAAAGTAAGTTTGTGTTGCCAAGTAAATTTTGGTTACCCTTCTCAAGCCTGTCATTCTCTTTCATAGACAATGCGGATGGTCTCATCATATCTTTAGTGAAATTTACAAAGCCCCTCATTATTTCACTACAACCTGTTTCAAAGTTGATTTCTTTATATCTGCTTCAGTAGGCCAACCACACTGTCTAACATCGCAGAGAAAGTCAAGAGTTCCTCTGAATACCCTGACGACCTTATCAACTCTGCCACCTAGCAAAAATGCCTGTACACAGGTCAAGAATGGAATGGACGTTCTGGAAAAAACACTGGACTCTTGTGTTCTGGAAGAAGTCTGTTAAAAAGGAGGAATAAGGATTTTATTATTAGGACTGAGGACAATGCTTTATTACTTTCTTGGATTGTTTTTACCTACCTGTCTATTTTTGTTGACCTTTGACTGAAGCAGCACCCTGGTGTGGAACTTGGCTGCTAACCAAAAAGTAGGCAGTTGGATTCTACTAGCTGCAACTTGGAAAACCTATGAGTGAGTTCCATTGTTTTCTACTGGGTGGCTATGAGTCTGAGTCAACTCAAGAACAATAGATTTGGGTATTTACCTATCATCCATCCATCCATCCATCCACCCGCCCATCCGCCCATCCTCCCACCCGCCCACCCACCGATCAATCGATCTATCGATCTATCTATCATCTATCTATTTATCTATCATCTATCATCTATCTATCTATCATCTGTCTATCTATCTATCATCTATCATCTATCTATCTATCTATCTGTCATCTATCTATCACCTATCTATCTATCATCTATCTATCTCTATCATCTATCTATCTATCAGTCTATCTATCGATCTATCTATCATCTGTCTATTGATCTATCTATCACGTATTTATCATCTATCTATCTATTTTTACAGAGGTTGTAGACCTGCCCTGGATGCTCTCAGTTTAGAAGACACATCTCCCACCACATCACTCACTGCCACAGAGTCCATTCCAACTCAGAGCAACCCTGTAGGACAGAGTAGAACTGCTCCTTAGAGTCTCCGAGGAGCATCTGGTGGATTTCCACTGCTGGCCTTCTGGTTAGCAGACACAGCACTTAACCAGCATGCCACCAGGGTTTTGAAAGACACCCCTGGACCATCTCGTCAGAACAGGGTAAGATCTAGAAGAGAAAGGCCTAGAGAGGACAACTGAGGCCAGCTTTTCTCTAGGTCTACCCAAAAATAAAATAAAAGAGATACACTTTCTTCTCTGTTACTTTGCCTTTTTTTTTGTCTCCTCAAAGAGTGATTCAAGTCCATGGATCCAGATCAGGGTGCAATCCTGAAGGAGAGAACCCATGGTCAGGTCACTCAGTGGCCTCTGGTCAGAACTTGTGCTCAAAGGGCAAAAGGAGGCCGTGTGGGTCACTTACAAACAGAAAAACTCACCAGGTTTGGGAAAGACAAGGCTTTAAATGTCACTTAGAGCTAGAAATTAACCATGTCGCTTTATTTTTTAGTGTGTTCTGTGCATATGTGTTGCTCAGGAACCCATGAAAGCAACTGGATCTGGAGAAGGAAAAATACAGCCAAGAAGGATGCAGCATTGTTGATTTTCAGGGTATTTATGAATGTAGATATAAAATATTTCAGTACAGAGTTCAGAATATGTCTCAAAACTGGTTAAAGTCACTTCTACACATGATGGCCCATAAAAATTATTAAGTAAATGAGTAAACAAATATCAGATAAATAGAATGCACTAGCATTTGCCTGGTTCTTGACAGTACGAGACGAGGTCTGTTGGGTCAGATTTTCTTTTGGTGTTCCAGATCCCCCATTTCTGTACTCACAGCGGCTTCTTTTCATTTCCTTTTCCGATTAACACAGATCTACCTGTCGGCTGGGAAGAACCTGTTTCAGTATAACTCATGCACGGAAGTGATAGTGAGGAGGATCGTGGTAACGCTGCTGATAACAACGATAGTGTGGATGATGACGATGACCCAAAACCAGACCAAGTTCCGTTTAGTCAGTTTGACTCATAGTGACCCCATAGAACAGAGCAGAACTGTAAGAAGTGGCTGGTGGATTCCAACAGCCAACCTTAGGGTTAGCAGTCAAGCTCTTAACTACTCTATGACTGGGGCTCTGATAATGATTATAGCACATTAGAGAGTAGTCAGAAGTATATTAAATAATGTGCATGACGTCTGACTTAGGCCAGAGTAGACACTGAGCACATAATATGTTAATGGAAGGCGTTCAATAAATAGTAGATAATGCTGATAATGCCAGCGACAGAGTGCTTGCCATTGGCATGTTCTGAACTCCGTGTCTGTCTACTCCGGCCTAAGTTGGACTTTACGTACGTTATTTAATTTAATTCTGCCTACTCTCTGAGACGGTATTCTATTCTTTTCCGTGAGGTTTCCATATTCATAGGGTTTCTAAAGTGCTTCTTAAGAGCAAGAATGACAAAACGTCAACTCAGTTACTTGAAATACATCATTAGGAAAGCTCGAGCACTGGAAAAGGAGGTCATGCCTGGTCAAATACAAGGTCATTGAAAATTCTCAATGAGATGCAACAATAGCTGCAACAATGGACTTAAACATACTAACAACCCTGAAGATGGCACAGGACAGAACAACATTTTGTTCTGTTATACAGCAGGTCACCATGAGTCAGAGCTGACTTAGTAATTGCCAGCAACAGTCTTATGACATAGATACTGCTGTTTATCCCATTACAGATAAATAATGGAACTGACACAGATGAAGAAAACTTGTTAAAAATCCCACAGCTGAACGTTAGAGCAGAAATTCAGTGTCTTATTTATTCTACTGCGTTCCCTTTCCATGCCAATGTGCTACTAAATGAGTCTATTATCTTTCTTGAAGTGCTTTCATTTTAAAAGAAAACCAGTGGTAGAAAGCAATGTTAAGTAGAGAGTTAAGGACTAGAGTTGGTGTGATTTCTAGCATGAGCAATAGGCTAGTGCAGAAAATATATTGAAGTTGCAGAGAAAGGGCTTTCCAGAATCTCCCAAGTCACAAATCACACCATGGAAAGAACTTCTGTGCACTTGCTTTGACTGAAATGGGAAAAGGGGGATCTAAATGATAACACCAATTCTTCTATTAGCTAGCTCTAGGTCTCGAATTTTTCACCCCTAAAATGAGGAACAGGGACTAGACTATCCATAGGGATTGTTGCAGCCTGACATCCCATTTTTCGAGAACCAGTTGTATAAGTGTGTACTGTGAACTGCTTATAGGGCTGTTTGGTAATCCTTACATCCTAATTTCTCTCCTTTCACAGCATCAATTTTTCGGGTCTTATGTGAGTCTTCTCTGAAATGAAAGATATCCTGGAAAACACAGGGAAAGCAATTCCTCAGTGAATGTCATTACAACGTAACAGCTCTGAAACTAATTCATCTCCTAACCTACTTTCTCAAGGATTGATAGTAAAGATTTACTGGTGTTTCCAGCTCCTTTCATCTTCAAAGCTCTTACTATGGTATTTAATTAACCTTCAAAATGTCACTAAGTTAGCTACAACCCAAATGCTGTCCTTCCTCTTGTCTTCTCTTCATCTTTTCTTGTCTATCAACTCCTTTGAATTATAGAGCATCAGGGCAGAGTTTTAGAAAACATACTGGGCATTTGATTTCCACAAACACTCTTGATATTGTTCATCTAGCATAGGGAATACATTGGTGGTGTCTTTCCAGCACAAGGGCCGGAACTGCCTCCTTTGTCTGGAAAATGTTATCCTACTTAAGGAACGACCCGAACAGTTAATGTGACTCTGCACCTGACTGTCATTGCTTGGGTAACATTAGGTAGTATCATCATTCTTGTGCAAGCTGGGCCAATCAGAGCACCCTCTTCTGGAAGACAGAACTGGACTGACACCTCTTTGGCCTCAGTCTGGACTGTTTTCTTGAATGGAATTGATCACCTCCTTTCCTCTGTGTTAGCCAACTGGAAAAAAATGGAAATATAGGAACAGAGATGCAATACACAGAGAGAGTATTATCAGGATTTGCTATCACTTTTCATTCACTGATTCCAACTCTGCGTGGATTATCTACTTTTTTTTTTTTTTTTCAAATTAGCATGCTCACTAATATCTGTAGCCAATACTTAAACTACTCTATACCATACCTAGTTGCCAACAAGTCTATTCCAACTTATGGAACCTCATGTGTGTCAGAGTAGACTGTGCTCTATCAGGCTTTCAGTGGCCGAATTTCTGGAAGTAGACTGTCAGACCTTTCTTTTGAGGTGCCTCTGGGTGGACCGAAATGTCTAACCTTTCGGTTAGTAGCCAAGCACCTTAATTGTTTGCTCCACCCAGGGACTGAACAGCTGTGGTGACTGATAATACACTAGCTTTTTTCCACCATCTCTTACTACTCTCTCTTATTTCCTTTCACACTGACACCCTGGATCTGAAGAAAACCTAGACTGAGAAAAATCTTCCCTTCCTCCAGCTGAAGTGGGACAAAAGAATAGACAAGGAGATAAGAATGAAATACTTTTCTCTATTATTGCTACCTTCTTTTGAATTCATGTCTTGCTGCTTCTTGCCTCCTTTCCCACATGCCTGTTACAGAATTGTGTCCATCTCCTGCAGTACTGTAATGGCAAAAGTAACTACATACATTCCCATACTTGATGTACAGGTGGTCATGTAAGTAGAAAGAAGGGAAATTCTAAAATAGCAATGTATGCTAATATTTCCTCAGATTTATAAATTTATGCTCAAGTCTTTCTGCTTAATTGAATCAACTCTTCAAGTTTCCAGGTTGTGCCAGACAATGTTTTAAAATCATAAACTGCCAGGCTAAATCAAAACAATGACATTATTTAAAATATACATGACTGTAAACAACCCCATCCTGAGTCACCTGTCTGATGCAATTTGGCAATGGTTGTTAATACAGGCTGAACAACGGGTTCTCAAGGGGTAGCAGTGACACCTTAATGGAGTCCGAAAATTTAGTGCTTAACCCTGGGATTTTGTTTTGAAACGTCCTTTGGCCTTACCTCAGATGCGCTGTCTCCAGCACACCTGCTCCATGTAATCGACTCCGACCGGATCTCTGGCCTAGGAGGAAGGTGTCTTAGTTATCTATGCTGCTGTAACAGAGAAATCCTGATGGTGTGGTGGTGAAGAGCTTAGCTGCAAAACCAAAAGTCAGCAGTTTGAATCTACCAGCTATGCCATGGAAGATCTGCAGAGCAGTTCTACACTGTTCTACAGCATTGGTAAGAGGTGGAATCAACTCTACACAACAGTTGTACAAGTTGTAACTGAAGTACCACAAGTGGATGACTTTAACACAGATAAATTGATTCTCACATAGTCTGGAGGCTAGAAGTCCAAATTCAACATGTTAGTTCCAGGGAGAAGACTTTCTCTGTCAGCTCTGGTTAGGAAGCTTCCCTGGTTGAGGAGACTTAGTGCAGGCCCCTAGGTCAAAAGGATGAGCTACTCTGGCTCTTGTTTCTTGGTGGTGTGAGGTCCTTGTATTTGCTTGCCTCTCTCTTTCATATCTCAAAAGATATTGACTTAAAACACAATCTAATCTCATAAAGTGAGTCCTGATTTATTAACATAACTGCCTCTAACCTTGTCTCAGTAATGTGGATTTATAACATACTGGAAACTCACATATGACACCAGAATGGTGGACAGTAACACAATACTGGGAACCACGGCCCACCCAAGTTGACACATATTTTTGGGGAATACAGCCCAATCCTTAACACACGGGCCTGAGTGAAATATTGTAGGAAGTGGCTAGGTAGAATGAGGGTGAATTATCTAACGAAAGGGAATGAGAAGTACTCTAACAAACAGAACTTTTGGTTAGCAGCTGAACTCTTAACTGCTACGCTACTAGGATTTCTAGCTAAAAATACAAAGGAGAATAAAGTCATCCTCAGTGTTCTCAAAACACTCTTGCTAGCTGATTTTGGCATTATGACATTTTATCCATTCAGTCAGCTATTCAAAAAAAAATGACAGCTTCTATTATCAGCAAGGCAGTATGGTTGACACTAAAAATCCAAACCAAACCCATGGCCAGTGAGTCAATTCTGACTCATAGAAACCCTATACAACAGAGCAGAACTGTCCCATTGGGTTCCCAAGCAGTGCCTGAGAGATTCAAACTGTCAGCCTTTTGATTGTAGCACTTAACCACTATGCCACCAGGGTTTCCATGCTTAACATTTATTGGCTTATTATTTACGTATCTGTCTCTATGGTGGTGATGAAAGTTCAAAGTGCAGTCCTTAGATCAGCAACAGTCCTATTACCTGGGAACTTATGGATCTTGATTCAAGAAAATTCTTAGAATTTCTAGGTTTATGGCTCAGCAGTCTATGTTTTACCAAACTCTCCGATGATTCCGATTCGGACAAAAGATGGAGATCTGATGTTGTAAACAACAAAACTTCCTGCAGGAAGACTAATCCAATCCTTTGAAATTATACACTTCTCCTTAATAGTGCTATGCTGAGCCACTCAGGAACTTGGAGTAGTGTTAAAATTTATAATACTGATCTATCTGTACTTCAAATTTTGTCCACCATGGATTTTCATGTGTGTGTGCGTAATTTTGATTTAAAAAGTTATTTGCCTTGGTTACTAAGATTTTGGTGTCCCACTCACGTTGCTGTCATCACAGCCAAGTGCATTTTACATCAGGGAGAAAATACAGACTTTTGGAGCACTCAGTTTGGTGCCACCCTGGTTTAGGAAGGACAAGCAGTGCAGTCTTTCTGGAAGTGGTCTGGGAGGACTCATACCTCTGCAGCATGACATAGCACCTTGTGCAGACAAACCTCAGCCACACATCAGCTTAGGTAGCCAGGGTGGAACATCTGTGGATTTGCAAGGTCAGGGATTTTGTTTTTCACATGTAGGGATTAAACAGTATTTCCAACGTGGTCATAATTTCCTTCAGACCTCCCTTCCCCTAAGCATAGTTTTAGCCACAGATGATTACTAATTCATTTGTTTTGGAGTGAAGACATGTTAGTCAAAATAAACTGACTTGATTTAATGCCTGTCACGTGTGCCTGCCTTTACTTTTCTCCTACAGTTGTGACTGGAGAATCACTGAACTGTGACAAGAGGGAGCTGATTCATGCTGCGGGCCTGGAACTTGTCTCCGCCATTTGTTTGATATACAAAAGGACAGAGTTGCCAATAATCCAGCCTGACACCTAAGCGGTTAATACACCTATCACATTCTTTCCTTTCTTTAATTCCTCTGTCCTTTTTCCTTCCAAACTATGAGAACGAAAAGAAAACTACAAAAGTCATGTCTATAAAAACTGCACTTGAATGAACTAAAGACTCTTTCCCAGTAAATTTTCAAGCTGGAATAGATGCAAAGCTGTCAGTCTCAGCTTTACCAGTTCAGTGCCTCTTCAGCCACTCAGGAGCCTATTGTCTTTTGTAGAACATCCAGTTTGACAGCACGTTAGTAAACTCGGATTCATCAGCAATGGTGTAGTAAATACTGTGGTGCTCCTCCCAGATACTCTCTTTAGATCCCCTTCACACAATCTCTGACTTCTGAGACCATCACCTGTCAGTGGTGCACAGCTGCATCTCTCAATGGGAGATGCCCTAAGCCTCAGAATTAGTCTTGTTCAAATTTCATGTCACCTCCTGGAAGGTTGCTCCCATTGAGAGATATAGCAATGCATGGAAACAAATACCCAGTCACCTTGGGACACTATGAAAAGCTATCCCAGCTCCAAAATTCCTCATAGGAGGAGTTGAGACCTCAGCTGGAAACCAGCTGCTTCTTCTGCCCAATCCTGTCTTCCTAAAGACCTACTATTAGTGAAGGGGCAAAGAATGGAAAGAGATCCTTAGGAAAGTGGTGTGCAATTTCAAAACTCTCGGTGGTGAACTGAGATAGGATTTTAGTGGAAGAGCATGCGCTGGTTGCTATAGTATTTGTGGGTTTGGGGGAATATGAAAGAAATGACAGGTATAAGAACTATGGAACTGAACGGTTGATGTTGAGCACTAATGATCCATTGACAAGAACTAATAAAATGCTAAATGTAATAAATCATCAATTCGAGGCAAAGTGTGAAAGCGAGAGATGGTGACTCGTTGGATGAATTTCTGAAATCTCCTGTGGCTGGAGGGTTGACTAAATGAAGGACTAACTCAAAGATCAGGAGTTGGCTATAAGAGTGCCTGAGCTTCAGAGAACAGTCTTGACCACACCAGGTTTTCTATGCCAACATGAGGACTCTAACGGAGAAGAAGCAGGACTCTGAGAGTCAGGACAACTTACAGACTTGTTAGAAGTTAGCGGCCTCTCCTTTCTTAAATCTAATGCAGAGGCTTCACATGAGGCTGGTGCCTTACAAGTTTAGGGTCACTTTTCTCAAGATCTAGCTTTTCTTTCAATTAGACAAATAGAGGTCCTGTCTCAGAACAGTCCAACTGAAGATATGCTGGGCCTGTGAGTGATGGGAGAGATTATATCATAAAGGAACTGCAGAATTAGGTTAATTAGTTCTGTAAAGAACTAGCAGAAATGTACGGAACCGGATCTTGATCAACTTGGAGTTGGAGGATGCTAGTACAAGAGGAACTTCTTGGATAAGGTTGGATAATGGAGTGTTTATTGATACGGGTGAATTTTTACATCATGTAAGATTTAACACCCTAGAAAGGATCCTAGGTTATGGTGCTAGCTTGTGGCTTAGAATGGCTTTTGAAAGCTTGGAATAAGTTATGGCATGCACTAAGTAGTGACACCAGAGCTGATAAAGATGACTATAGAAGTGGTCAAAGAGCTCTCAGAGGAATTAACACACTAAAATATGTATGCTATGTAAATCTGGAAAATCCACCACCCAGAAGACCCCAAAGAATACTGCATTTTTCTAACTGACAAGAAGTGTACTGAGTTGGGACATCAGAAGTCCACTTGCCAGTATGGTCTCACAGATGTGACATACTAACATGATCACAATCTCTTTAGCCTGTATTATGGCTTAGAGTGGGAGAACTGACAAAGCTTTAATGCTGGATTGTGAAAGTATACTACCAGGTAAAATTAAACTTCATTTTATGTTCCTTGCAAAATCGTAGCAAATGAAATCACCATCTGATGAGGTTTACAATAATTTCTGGTCACTTTCGAAGATCCACTTGACTTCTTAATGGGCCTAACTGGTTAACTGAATGAGGCCGCAATAGTTACGGCACTACCACTTCATTCAAAGCTTGATGGTGACATTACAATTTCCCCATTATATTACATTGCAATTTCTCTAGGTATGAAGTATTGCTTGTAGTTTACTGTCTTGGCAGGAAAGGGATGTTCTAGGGGCTCTCAGTCATTGCTGCCATAAACAAGAAGATATGGTTTCATTGCACTAGACGGAGAAGAAATTCCTTGAGTTGTCTTTGTATCAGACAAGAAGTAGACAATCCTCTGAGCTGCAGCAGTCTGAAGCTGGTGGTTAGGCACAGAGGGATTCATGGGTTTGGATCCCACATAACTGCAGGGCATTATGAGGCCTGAGGACACGAGGTTTACATTAGGAAGATTATATGAAGTGTTGACCTGGCTAGGGTGAGGATGGGTATGTTGAACTTGCCAAGGATTTGAGCACTCTACGAAAATGGCTGGAGAAGACCACCTGTCACAGGCCTTTCCTGTCATTGTTTGTAGCCCTGTAGTAGGAGAAGGAAGAAGCGAAACAGCAACCCCTACAAATAAGAAATCCCTTCTTCACTCAATACCTTGCCCACCCAGGACGCTCTACTGTTTTATTTTGTGCTATCTGCAAAGAACAGTGCTTAAGGGTCAAGTTCCATTATCACAGAAGCAGTTAATGAATGGTGAACTTGGAGCTCAGAGGGAATAAATTGATAACAGGCACAGATCCTTGTCTTTGAGTCCTCTTTCTCCTTTGAAATTGACTTTTAGGGCCTTCTCTTCCTGCCTTTCTTCTCCTCTCCACTCTGCTAAGACTCTGGTCTAGAAAAACCAAACCAAACCCAGTGCCATCGAGTCAACGACGACTCGTAGACACTCTATGCACCTCGGTTATTCACCTTTACTGCTCTAGTTTTCTGAGCCCAATGACCCAGTCATCTGAAAGGGGAGGTTAGAAAGGAAATGGAGGGAGGCTTTTTATATTATGTTAATTTTATTAAATGACACTGAAACTAAACTTCTGGTAAAAAATACATTATGATTTTAATTTGTTTCTTCTATTCCTGTGCTGTAGCAAAGACAATACGATTCTTTAAAAAACAGAAGATGGTTTTTCTTATCCTTTCTTTTTGGCAGCAATAATGATTACAATTCAGGCTAGAAATATCGTTATGATGAGGTGGTTCTCTGATAGCCTGTGGAACTACTATCAGTTTAACAAGAGGAATTCTCATTGTACCGGCTGCCTGTTTATTTAGGTCTCCAAGGACTTAGAATGGAAACCCTGGTGGCGCAGTGGTGCTACATCTGCTAACAAAAAGGTTAGCAGTTGAAATCTGCCAGCTGCTCCTTGGAAACTCTATGGAGAAGTTCTGCTGTGTCCTATGGGGTTGCTACAAGTTGGAATCAACTGAATAGCAGTGGTTTTTTGGTAAGGACCTACAATGTGTGTCCATGTGAAATTTATATTTGAACTTGTCCCACTGCATATCATTTCCTAAATTTTACAGTAATTGTGCACAGGAAGTCATCACTGAGGAGAGTTTGCATCAGATTTTTGTGACAAGTCTTTTCTGTTCCATTGTGTTCTAGTTTCAACTAAAAATATACATTTACAATTTTTGAGTCAAAAAGCAATTTGATTTTCAATAATGAAAATTTTGTTCTTGGATTTCCCAAACAGAAGCCGTATGTTTTTATGAGAGTAAATTGTACAGAGTTTTCAGAGCTGTGTTTATTTTAGCAGATGGTGTCCAGCAAAGTTACTGTAGAGGATTAAACACACACACACACACACACACACACACACACATACACACATTGAACTCTTAGGTTCTATGTGTGACTTTTCTGTCATTGGTCCTAGTGAGAGTTAAATACATAGCCATTTTCTTTCCCTGCTCACGCCCTTCAAGCGGCTCAGACAATTTGTATCATTCAGAGTTCTTGATTGCAATCTACAGAAAGTGACTCGCAATATGAAAGCAAAAGGGGAGATATTGACAGGGAAGTGGGACTCAAAGAACTAAGAAGAGCAGACGACAAAATGAGAAGAAACTAATGAACAGAGGTTGGCAGCAGCTGCTACAGCAAAAATTATGAAGTATCCCCAAGTTGCTCTGCTGCTGTTGAGAATAAGATGACCTCCAGCGAGTCTCCAGACCCCATGTCACTCACTTCAGATACTCAGACACATGAGAATGAGTGTGATTAGCTGGACTTTAAGACACATACTTGCCCTGACATGGCAGAGGAGAGAGGGCAAAGAGGCTCTTTGGCTTTCTTTAGAAAGAAAAGTGCTTTTTTGCACCACTACTGTGCATAATGTGGGATTAGTAAGGCATTTCAGGTGTTAGTGAGCTGAAATGGACCGGTGTTGGACGTACTGAATTAGAAAATCATATGGTCTTCTATGTCAGGGATGACAACTTGAAAAGGAATGGTGTTGCGTTCAGGTCAAAAAAGAACATTTCAAAATCTGTCCTGAAGTACAATGCTGTCAGTAATAGGATAATATGCATACACTTACAAGGAATGCTAGTAACTGTGACTATTTTCAAATTTCTGCACTGATTACCAAGGCCAACAATGAAGAAATTGAAAATTTTTACTGGCTTCTGTAGCCTGAAATTGATTGAACATGCAATCAGGATGTACTGATAACTACTGATGATTGGAATGCAAAAGTTGGAAACAAAGAAGAAGAATCAGTAGTTGGAAAATATGGCTTTGGTGGTAGGAATAATGCCAGAGATTATGTGATAGAATTTTGCAAGACCAACAACTTCTTGACTGCAAACACTTCTTTTTAACCAACATAAATGGTGACGATGCATGGACCTTGACAGATAGAACACATAAGAATCAAATAGACTATCTCTGTGGAAAGTGATGATGGAAAAGCTCAGTATCATCAGTCAGGACAATATCAGGTGTTTACTGTGGCAAACACCATCAACTGGCCATATGCAAGTTCACACTAAAGCTGAGAAAATTAGAACAAGTCCATGAGATCCAAAGTATGACCTTGAATGTATCCTACTTGAGTTCAGAAACCATCTCAAGAATAGATTTTATGCACTGAACAATAAAGACCAAAGATCAGATGAGCAGTGCAATGACACCAAAGACAGTATACATGAGGAAAGCAAGACATCATTAGAAAGACAGGAAGGGGGAAAAAAAGGGCCAAATTGAGTGTCAAAAGAAAGAGATGATGTAGTAAAACAACTGAATGGATGATTTCAAAGGGCTGCTCTAGAAGACAAAGCAAAGCTTGAAAAATGATGTGTGCCAACACCTAGAAATAGCAAACCAAAAGCGAAGAATATGCTGTACATTTCTCAAGCTGAAAGAACTGAAGAAAACTTCAAGCCTTGAGTTGCAGTAGTGAAGGATTCTACAGAAAAAAATAACAAACGACACAGGAAGCATCACAAGATGATGAAAGGAATATGCAGAGTGATCATACCAAAAAGAATTCATTGACGTTCAGTCATTTTAAGAGGTAGCATATGATCATGAACTGATGGTACTGAAAGAAGTCAACACTGCATTGAAGGCATTGGCAAAAAACAAGGTACCAGGAATTGATGGAATATCAATTGACATATTTCAACAAACAGATGTAGTGCTGGAATTGCTCACTTGTCTAAGCCAAGAAACTTGGAGGACAGTTACTTGGCCAATTGACTGGAAGAGATCCATCTTTATGCCCATTCCCAAGAGAGGTGATATAACCAAATGTGGAAACTATTGAACAATATCATTAATATCACATGCAAGTAAATTTTGCTAAAGATCATTCAAGTGACTGCAACAGTACATTGATGGGGAATTGTCAGAAGTCTCAGCTGGATTTAGAAGAGGACATGGAACCAGGCACATCATTGCTGATGTCAGATGGATCTTGTGTGAAAGCAGAGAATACCAGAGGATGTTTACTTGTGTTTCGTTGACTAGGCAAAGGCATTTGACTGTGTGGACCATAACAAATTATGGATAACACTGTAAAGAATGCAAATTCCAAAACACTTAATCGTGCACATGAGGAATCTGTATATGGATCAAAAGGCAATTGTTCTAAAAGAACATGGGGACATCGCATGATTTAAAGTCTGGGTGTATTTCAGGGTTGTATCCTTTCACCATACCATTTCAATCTCCATATCGAGTAAATAATCTGAGAAGCTGGACTCTAAGAACAAGAACATGGCATCAGGATGGAACAAAGATTCATAACCAACCTGTATTAGGTAGATCATGCAATCTTGTTTGCCGAAAGTAAAGAGTATTTGATACACTTACTGATGAAGATCCAAGACCACAGCCTTCAGCACAGGTTGCGCCTTAACATCAAAGAAATAAAAATCCTCACAAATAGACCAGTAACCAATATCATGACAAATGGAGAAAAGATTGAGGTTGTAAAGGATTTCATTTTACTTGGTTCCATAATCAATTACCATGGAAGTAGTAGTCAAGAAATCAAAAGATAAGTTGCATTGGGAAAATCTGCTGCAGAAGACCTTTTTAAAGTACTGAAGAATGAAGATGTCACCTTGAAGATTAAGACGTGCCTCATCCAAGATGTACCTGACTCAGTCCATGACATTTTCAATTGCATCATATGCATGTGAAAGCTGGATAATGAATAACGAAGACAGAAGAAAAATCGATGCCTTTGAATTGTGGTATTGGAGAAGAATATTGAATATAGCATGGACCGTTAAAAGAACAAACAGATCTGTTCTGGAAGAAGCACAGCCAGAGTGCTCCTTGGAAGCAAGGATGGAGAGACTGTGTCCTCCATACTTTGGACATGTTGTCAGGAGGGATCAATCCATGGAGAAGGACATCACACTTGGTAAAGTAGTGGGTCAGTGGAAAAGAGAAAGACCCATGACGAGATGGATTGACACAGTGGCTGCAGCAATGGACTGAAGCGAAACAATGATTGTGGGTATACTGAAGGACTGGACAGTGTTTCAGTCTGTTGTGCACAGGGTTGCAATGAGTTGGAACTGACCTGATGGCACCTAATAGCATAACAGCAATCAGGTGTTAATGAGAAAGAAGGATTGAATGCTAGACAACAAAAGACAAGGATCCTTTACAAAGTGCTTGGTCATCTTACATCCCTTCAGAGGACTGGGAGATGTAGGCTTTGGGAATTTAATTTAGTATATGATATAAAAATTCATTTCAGGTAAAGCGACTTCTGATCCTTTCTTCATTCATTCATTTATTCAACAAGTATGTAGTTAAGTGTATACCATACGGAATCCTGTTTTGGATCAACTGATCTCCATTGAGATACATCTATACACTCAATGTCCCTCTCTTGGCATGCCTAGAAGTTTTAAAATTTACATATTTGAATCAATACACTTTAAATTATTCAGGCTGTATATGTGGATATTATCAGAGGTCATTTTGCCTCAGCACTCTTCCATCTATCTTCTTCCCTGTTGTGTAACCTTGGTCATTTGGGAACTAGTTTGAATCTGTTTCAGGCAGTTCAGGGAAAGGAAACAAGGTAAACTTAGATGCATCTTCAATACTATCTTAAACAGATCGGGCAGGAGATTTTAATACTGAGTATTGCCCAAAACATGGCCTACAAATTATTTTTGGATTTTGGTGACTTGTGTTCACCCTGGCTCCAATCATCAGATATAATTGAAAACTGGTATTGATCCCGAAAGCCTATTGGTTAAAGTGACAGCCACAAGCACTCAGGGACATAGTCTTGATATAAGGAGGAGTATGGGATCTTAACTTCTGGCTACATCTCTTACTAATGGTGTGAGCTGTCTTGTAGCTTTTGGGGGCACAGTAAGATTATGTGTGCACATAAAACATTTGCATATGTGCACACATGGCATATATAGGTAGGTACAAAAGCAGTGGAATGTCACAGTTTAGCAAGTGTGCTCTGGATTCAGATGGACCTGTAGTTGAAATGTGGCTCCACCATTCATTAGCTTTGCAATTCTGAGCCAGTTATCCTATTTAAGCACTGATTTCTACAGATGTAAAAGAGGACTAATTATAGACACTATTTCATACAGTTGTTGCAAGAGACAAAAGATATAATAAATAATTCATGCAAAGCTCCCAGTGTTTGGCACATAACAAGCAGTCAACAATAAACAATTGTTTGTGTGTATGTCCACATACATGTATGTATACACATATACATATAGGCTTACATATATATGTGTGGGTGTATATATATATACACCCACACATAATGTAATGACTTGCTTTATCATTTCTGAGCTGACCTTACACTTTGATATTAATAACCACATTTCAGGTTTGTTGTCAGGATTAAAACAAGAGAGATGCTAACATTTATTGAGCCCTTATTACTGCATCTGAAAGAAGTACTATTATATATACTATTGTGCACAGCAGTTTGTTAGAGAATTCTCTACAGAAAAATGAAATTCACATTCATATCACAATCCTCTCTGATTAAAATGCCACTTGAGAAGTAGAGACCTTTCATTCCAAAATGATCCACATTTCAAATAAAAGGTTAAATAGCAAGTCACCACTCTGACTTCACAATCAAAGGTAAGTTCAATCTGTCAGCCTGTATTTATGGGCAAGAGAGGGAGCAACGGTGATAGTCTGAAATGAAGTTCACCTTGTTCAAGAGACACTTTTCTGTGGATCATTGAAAACCAATACTGTGAAGCCTCTGGCTCAGCTGAACTCTCCCTCCAGGTGAAAAGGGTACAAATCTAGTCAAGGACAATGCAAGGGACTGGGTGAGACCCTAGGGAAAGGGCCTCAGAGGAAAAGTCTTCCAGTTGTTAAAATTCAAAGAACAATTCCTAAACACCCTTTTATGCCAGGTCATGGAACTGGGCTCTGGAGTGCAGTGGATCAGCATAAGAAAAATGAGATACATTTGTTCCTCACAGACTCTCATAGCTTAGAAGGGCAATTAAAAGTGCTGAACAATAATTGAAGTCCCTGCTGGTGGTACAAATGGTTGATGTGTTCAGCTACTGACTGAAATAAAGGAAGTTTGAGCCTACCAAAAGCCACCTTGGACGAAAGACCTAGCTTCTAAAAAGCAGTCACTGAAAATCCTATGTGACACACGTGGAGTTGCCATGAGCCGGCATTAAGTTGATGACAACTAATTTTAAGTGGTAACTGTGCAGGGTCCCCGACAGACAGCGCTAAGAGAAGTGCTAAAGGAAACCTGAAGGGATTTCTTGTGCTTGTAGAGAAAACAATTCTGTTTCTTAACCTAGACGTGTTTGAGAATGGCATTAGGCAGGAGAGCACCAGCCTCTTGCACACCGAGATTCTTCCTGCTGCCTCCACCCTGGGGAACAGAGTACCGGCACTGGGCACTGGTCACCTGCTGTTCGCTCCAGGCACAAAGCAGACACTCTCACTAGCTCTGTGTCCTTTCTGTCCTCTGAGTTGTCCGTCATTTTAACTCTAAGCTAAACAAACTGTGTGGTGTGGAAGGGTAATGACTACTTTTGCTTGAAGTAGCTGAAAAAATTCACTGAGAGGGTAACAGACAAGTTGTAGTCTGTAAGAAGAGCAGGCGTTGTCTAAGAAAACAAGGAAGGCGAGACATTCCTGTCAGAAGGAGCCACAAACCCACAGAGGCGTGACAGGGAGTGTGTTCTCCGAGAACACCCGATTTCTCAGTGTGGCTAGACACAGCAGCCCAGGAGGCAGAGTACAAAGGGGCTGCAGGGACTGTCCTGTGATCCCAGTTGTCAAGAAAAACAGAGGCCATTTTAATGGAATAAATTTACGTTGCAGACAATTGGAAGTCATTTGAAGTAGTTAAGCACGAGAATGACACGGTAAAATCCAAGTTTTAGAATTTTTTTCTTGTTACCTGCCATTAAGCTGGTCCCTGACTTATAACGACCGCACGCACAGTGGAATGAAAGGCTGCCCAGTCCTGTGCAATCCCCATGATTGGTCAAGGATCAAACTGCTGTGATCCATAGGGTTTTCTGTGGCTGTTACGGAAATAGATCACCAGACTTTTTTCCTAGTCTGCCTCAGTCTGGAAGCTTCTCTGAGCCCTGTTGAGCATCATAATGACACAGCAGTCTCCAGTGATGAATGGATGACAAGCTGCACGTGAATGCACCAGTTAAGCACTGATCCCAAATCTCTGGTACGGAAGACAAGAATTTTACCACTGAACCACCACTGTCAAGTTCTATAATAATGGTTCTCAAACCCAAATGAATACAAGAATCACGTAACTAGCTGATTAAAATGTCAGTTTTGAAAATGCTTGCCTGGATTTTACTATTTAATTGGCCCTTTTTGATGCCCAGCTATTAAGCAGATCTTTACCTGGTTCTGAGGCAAGCTCTGTGGATACCATATACTGAGAGGCACGATTCTAGAAGGAAAACCCTGGCTGCGGAGTTGAAATCATTGAAGGAGAGCAAAACAGGAGGCTGTGCTCCTAGTCAAGGTCTCTGCTGCTAGGCTTGGCCACTGTTCATGTGCCAGGGTTCTATGGAGGCCAAGCAGTGGCTGCATCCCCTGGCGACAAAGCTCGTGTACTGTCTCGTATACTGTCTCCACTTGGAAACTCTTTTATTGCAGTGATATAAATTGATGTGTCATTTCTAAGACAGCAAGTCTTAACAGAATGTTCGGTAAAATCTTTCTTTGCCTTTTACAGAATCTACCCCTCTTCTTTCAAAGGACACATGTATCAATAGTTAGAAGGAAAATTCTGATTGACAGAAAGAATGTTAAAAGCAGAATCACTACCCCCAACTGCCAACTCTACTGGAGGCTTTGTTAACGAATGGAACTGAATGCCTCTCTCTCTCTCTCTCCCTCTTAGATTGAGTTTGCTCTGATAAGGCTTCTTGCTTCCTGATACAAATAAATTCTTGGTAAATCTAATCAACTAGTTCATCAAAAATGCCCAGACATTTTTAAATTCCAGTGGAGAATATGATTTATGCTCTGGTAGGAAAATCGAGCCAACACAAATAACAGTAGTTCTGTGTAGGTAGTGATAAATGGGTGTTCTCCTGTCTTTCAGCCTGCACTCTTGTCCCACATATTTCCAGAGCTAATCTACTCCAGGTACAAACAGGAAACTTCAAACCCACCATCAAAGTTAGTCTTGCTGTCCACATCCTGGACTGAGCCCTCAGTACAAGTTTGCTGTTCCCTCTCATACAAGTTGAGCTCTACTCCAAGCTAAGGAGGTGAGGAGTTTCCATGTTTCCGTCTGCCTAACTGTACATGTTATATATTTGGTAACACAGGAAATTACTCTTGATGGTGGTGTTGGCCTGTGTTAAGTCACTTGTTTATTTTATTTCTCTGGACATTATAATTTGCATTTCCAGTTATTTCATTCCTCAGCATGTTGGTATCCAGTCAGAGGTCTGTTCTTTTTCCCAGCTCCATTCTTTCTAAGTCAATGGAGAAAGAGCTATCACATCTTACAGCTAAGTGCAAACACTATGTGGTGTCACAGACACTATCAAAATACAATCATAAATTCAATTGTCTTTGAACTAACAAAGATATTGAATTTATGATCATATTTTAAGTAAGCTTCCTGATCACATCATTATTCAAACTCACATAAAATCTCATTAGATGTCTTTGATTAAATGAAAGTATACGATCACTATATTTCTTAAAGAAAATTTAAACTCATACATAGCTTTTCTAGGAAAACTCAGACTTCCTCTATTCCTCCTTCTCTCTTTGGAACTGAGCAGGAAAGTCAGAGAAGAATCAGCAATGCAAAAGCAGCTATCTTAAATTCAGGGAGGGAAGAATGAGAAGTCCAGCTTCAGACTTCCAGGTCTAGATTATGTACTCCAGGTAGATGTTGTTAATGAAATGGTATTTTGTTCTCCCTTTGGCCATTGTCTGTTGGGCATCCAGATCTTTGAGTTGGGATGCTAGGGAAAGAAAGGGCCAGTGGCAGGATTTGAGAACCAAAACTCTGCACTGAACCCTGCAATGTTATATCAGAATAGTTTGTGAGCTCCAGTGCACTCTTCAAATCAGAATCTTCACAACATTTTCAGTCTGGACATAAACGTGCAAAGAATGGTCAGTCTGTCCTTGGTAATACAAACTACTCATTGTCTCTCTAAGAAGTTCTTGGACATGCCATTTAACTCAAACCTCAGACAAGAGAGAACATCACTTCTTATAAGATCCTAGAGAAGGTATGGAGCTTAATAAATGCTGTGAACTCTCTGGCGGTAATCTACCATACGAATACCGAGTCTCGTTATTACTTTACAATGAGAACATAGGGAACACCTCTGCACTGTCACCTGGGGTCAAGGAATAAGCAACCCTTTCATCAACACCAGTGATGCTCTGTCACAGCCTCCTTGTCTAGAAAAGTTGCTGCATGTTGATAGATCATCAATTTCAATTCTTGGACAGTTGGTTTCCACCTATGTTGATGTGGAAAATCAATCCTGATTCCCAGAAGGCAGAGCAATTGTTATCAAGGGTCACAAAACAATTGCGGGTGCTTTTCTTCGGTGGCCAGTGTGAAAGGACTTCTACCAGTCCTGGATGAAGGTATTTCTCTTCTCTGCCTTGAGGTCCTCTCCCGGTAAGTTTAGGAGACAGAATGATGGAGTTCAACTTACCAATGATGAAAAAGTCAAACAAAAGGGCTGTCATTATTATTCATTTTTTAAATAACAGAGGTTAAAGAGAAGTTAGTAATACAGAAAATTATGGCATTTCAAGTTCCTACTTGTATTTCCCAGGAATTTAGCCTAAAGCCAAATTCAGTGTGCTTGAACACCCTAATTTCTGACAATAAATAACATTGTTCCAACAGAGCCATTATAATCAACAGAGTTTCGTCCCCATACTTCTTTATCCAAATCACATAGACTGCCAAATTTTGTCATTCTTTTCTTTCCAGAACAGCTCTCCAATCAATTGCTGCTTTTTTCTTTCTCTATGAATGAAATAATAATTCAGAATTACACAAAGATTATTAAAATAGCTTGCTTTGTAATTCAGTATTTCAAGAATCACTCTCTCCGGTCCACTCATTCAACTCACTTTACAAATTTGCCTTGTGTCAGGTATTTCTTTTCACAGTACCAAGAGGTAAGCACTGTGTCCCCACTTAACTGAAAAAAATATTAGTGTTCAAAACAGTTAACTATATAGAACTCATAGCATTGCACATCTAATACAAGATAGGTTGGATCTGCTAATGTGAAGTTTAGCTGCTTTTCATTCTGTTACCCATTAGATTTTCCAGAGAAACAGAACTAATACACACACACGAACACACACACACACATTTATAGAAAGAAGGAGGGATTTTAAGAAATTGGCTTCCATGGTTGAGGGTACTGATAAGTCTAAAGTCTGTAGGTCAAGTGGCTTGCTGGACACTCCAGCAGTCTTGACTCCAAAATCTATAGGTGAAATAGCAGATTGAAAATTCTGACAGGATGTCTGTTGTAATCTTGAAGCAGAACTCCTGCTCTCTAGGAAACTTCAGTTTTTGCTCTTACAGCCTTCAATTTATAGGATGAAGTCCACTGACATTGTTGAAGACAATATCCTTTAGAGTCATCTGATTGTAATTGTTAATTTTATCTATAGATCAACTTCATAGTAACATCTAGATGAGTGTGTGACTAAACAACTAGGCACCACACGTAGCCTAGCCAAGCTGACATATAAAATTAATCATCACACACCACAACAATGTCGCTTCTCATGACTTCCTGATTGATTTTCTTCAGCAAAGCATTCAGTATTGGACACCTCACTCAAAAATCTGCAACGGCTTACGCATTGCCAAAGTCCTGTCTTCCAATAAGTACCCTTGTGAGAAAGTATCCCCAAGTCTGTATGCCTCTCCTTCTTCACAGACTCACCCACCTGAAAATTTGGTCTGCAAATTGCCACCTTGTATAGTCCATGTATTGTTCTTACCATTCTTCCTTAACTTGAAATCACTTAAAACTTCTTCACTTTATTGAAATCATACTCATCCTTCAAGATCCAGCTTAATCCCACAATTTCCAAGAAGATTTAATTGTTTTCCTGATCCCTAATGACTTCTTCTGATTCAGGGCTCCAGAAACACTCACCACCTGAACAGGTTGATTGGTAAGGACAATACAGGCTTAATCTCTCTGTAGATCCCTCCTGTAAACAGTCTCTTGTCAACTGTTCCTCACTGTTTATAGGGCATTTTAACGTTACTTGAGATCATGTGGACTAATGACATCTAAGGCAGGATCTTGGGCCTTTCTCCAAATTTCTTCTCGTCTCCTGGAATGTCCTGCACTAATTTCTGTGAAGCTGACCCATGCTGAGTCTCTCGGGACTTTCCTCCTCCTCTCTTCCCATTTCCAGTTTATCCTTAAATCCTTTTTGTTGTTATGGTTGTTTATCTTTGTTCTTATGTTATATTCAGTGTGCTTGTACTTTCTCTCCTTTCCACAGCCACCTTCTTAATTTCTGGCCTTGTTACCTCACTTGGATACAGCACCTGGCATCTAATCTCTCTTTAATTTATTTCCCAGGTACCAATTGTACTAGTATTCCTCTATGATGTCTTATTTTATTATGGCTCTTAACGCATGATTCAGCTCTTTATTTCATATTGCACAGTTCATGAGTTTGGGTGTGTGTGGAAGGTGATTCAGTATCACTGGATTATAAATTCCTTTTGACCCTCTCATGCTTTGTGTCACTTGGTTCACAGCTCCATAGAAGCTTGTTGCTTGGTTAAATGATCGTACAGGTACCATAATACTCACATTCTCATATTAGTGTCATATTTTAACCAGTCTGTCAAAACTGAAAATCAATTCTCTGTCTCTATGTCTTTGCTCTCATGCTTTGCTAAACTTCTTCCCAGTATTTTTTTTATCGCTTTCACTGCACCAAATGAGTGAGTCTGTATATTCTTATTTCTTACTGTTTTGTGCCTTTCTAGCTCATAATGACCCCATGTGAGAAAGCAGAATTTCCCCATAGGATTTTCTTGGCTATAATCGTTATGGAAGCAGATTGCCAGGCCTTTTTCCCTCAGGGCTGCTGGGTGAGCTTGAACCACCAACCTTATGGTTAGCAGCCAAGTGCTTAGCAAGTACGCCACCAGGGCTCTCTACACGCTTACTTACCTTTTCCCTATCCCTTACCTAAGGGATTCCACATTGCCCTCTAACTTGGATGTTTGACTGCTGATTTTCCAGTATGGCTGGCAGTAGGGGTATACTTGTCACATACAACACAATGACAACAAATAAAAATGATTGCATACTATGGTGACATCACGAACCTTGACAATGCAATGTAAACACACAAAAACAAAAAGCTACAGAATTTCACTTTCGTGTGTTTTTCCTGTGAACTCAATTAAGAAACTGCTGAACTGAGATTTGGTTCATGAATCTAATCTTCAAACCAGGCAGGGCAGAGTCACATTTTACACAGAAGTTAGGTTTTAATGACAGTGTGCAATGTGGAAACTATTCAGAACAGTCCTTAGAAAATGTTGGACTGACCCACAGTCCTCTGACACATGATCCCTCAACAGGTTTATCGTAGCCGTTTTTCCTGCTTTGTTTTTTTTCCTGTTTTTTTTTTTATTTAATATTACTGAGTGAAAATGTACATTAATGTATAAATTTACATGCCCACCTATATGCAGCTTCCACTGCTCTCCCCGCTTTGTTTTTTTGAAATTGGAAACCACATGAGGTAATTGGCTTGAGTTTAGGACCTACATTGTACAAAACACACACATACACACACACACTCAAGAATTATAACTTGAAATATCAAGCATCACTAAGCTAAATAAAATGCTTGCATGATGAAGACATAAAGACTGATAAAGCCTTAGGAACAGCAGACTCGCCTTTATTTCAGAGTACAAGTTCTTTCTTGGCAATAATGAGCTTTTCCCATTTATCACACCACACAGAGACTTACCTGCTTCTTTTCAAGTGCCCAGTATAGGCCACATAATAAATTCTCAACAAACATTTGTGATTAGTTATCATTAGTGTCACTTTTGCTGCTGAAAAATCACACCCCCCCAATCTCTCCCTCCTTTTCCCACCTCCTCCCTTTTGCACCATCCGGCAGCTGACTCTGCAGTGAAGACCCCCAAATTGCCACCTCCTGCAATGAACTGCAGAGCACTTCATGGTCACGCCGGGCAAGAGTACTTCTTGTGTTGTCTGGGGCGATGAGCTACTTTCCCTTACTGTCTTCACTGAAAGCCAGGGAAAAGAACTGACGGCCCCCTAGTCATGCTTCCTGAGAAAGTGTTTGTTAAGCAGAGATAGTTTATGGTAGTGTTATCTGTGATAAAGCTTTTTAATATTGCTATTTCACTGGTCTTGGAGAAAGCACATTAACCTCATGTGAGTGATAAAAGCCCGTAGAATCTTTAAATTTCTGAACTCTGAGCTGTGTTCATGTACTGATCATCCCCTTGAATTTTCATTAAGGTAGAAAGAAGTGATTTCTATGGGTCATATTTATACAGGATATTCCAAATTTATGAATGATGGGATCTTTATAAACTGCTTATAAGCCACTTTTTCAGAATTTCAGGCTACTTGCCCGTAGAAACAGTATAACTTTATTAGTTCGGGTACCACACCTGCCAATAGTGGCCTTTTAAATTCACAGTGTAGGCGAAATTAGACAAAAAAAAAAAAAAAAACCACAAAAAACATACAGAGTCCAGAGTATCACTAGTCTCAGCCTCAGCTTTCTGTGGCAGAGACTTGACACCCAGGTTCCACACCTCTCTTCCTGAACCTTGAATCCTGACGGGGATGAAATGAGAGACTGATCACAGAGGCCAACAGTTAGATCTCTGCAGGAGAAAGAGCTGACAAAGAAGCAAGAGAGCTGAGGAAATAGCCTGAGAGCAAATGGCTCAACATAAGTGAGTTTTCTGGCATATAACAAGTGTTTAAAAGTACATTGCGAATGAATCTCCCATTCTTTCACTCTTCCTCTCGTTCTATGTATTCTTCTTTCTTTGAAACACTAGGAACTTTGAAAGTTTCTCTTTCTAGCTGGGTGATATTAGCTACATTTTTTTGGTGCTACGTGCCCCCCTCATATGTCAAATTGAGATAACACTAACTTGCAGGTTGTTGTTGTTAGGTGCCATCAAGTTGGTTCTAACTCATAGCGACCCTATAAACAACAGAACGAAACACTGCTCAGTCTTGCACCGTGTGCACAATCGTTTTTACACTTAAGCCCATTGTTGCGGCCACTGTGTCATTCCATCTCGTCGAGGGTCTTCCTCTGTTTTGCTGACCCTCTGCTCTACCGAGCATGATGTACTTCTCCAGGGACTGATCCTTCTCAACAATATGTCCAAAGTATGTAAGATGCAGTCTTGTCATCTTAGTTTCCGGAACATTCTAGTTATACTTCTTCCAGGACAGATCTGTTTTTTCTTTTGGAGACCCATGTTACATTCAACCTTCTTCTCCAACACCACAATTTAAAGGCATCAATTCTACCTTCTTTGTTCATTGTCCAGCTTTTACATAAATATGACATGACTGAAAATACCAGTCAGGTGCAATTTAATCTTCAAGGTGAAATCCTTACTTTTCAGTACTTGAAAGAAGTCCTTGGCAGCAGATTTTCCCAATGCAATGCATCTTTTGACTTCTTGACTGCTGCTTCCATCGGTGTTGATTGTAGACCCAAGTAGAATGAAATCCTTGACAACCTCAGTCCTTTCTCCATTTATGACAATGTTGCTACTGGTCCAGTTATGTGGATTTTTGCTTTCTTGATGTTGAGGTACAGTTCATTCTGAAGGCTGTGGTCCTTGGTCTTCATCAGTAAGTGTTTGAAATCTTCTTCACTTCCAGCAAGTAAGGTGGTGTTGTCAGCGTTATGCAGGTTGTTAATAAGGCAGCCTCCAATGCTGATGCCTTGTTCTTCTGCACAGAATCCAGCCTCTCAGATTATTTGCTCAGCATACAGCTTAAAAAGACAGGTGAAAGGATGCAACCCTGGGGCACACTTTTCCTGAATTGAAACCATGCGGTGTCCCCTTGTTCCGTTCTCATGACTGCCTCTTGATCCATATACAGATTCCTTAAGAGCACAGTTAAGTGTTCTGTAATTCCCATTCTCTGCCATGTTAGCTATAATTTATTCTGACCCATACAGTCGAATGCCTTTGCATAGTCTATGAAACACAAGTGAACATCTTTCTGGTATTCTGTGCTCTCAGCCAAGATCCATCTGACATCAGCAGTGACATCCCTGGTTCCTCATCCTGGTCTGAATCCAGCTTGAATTTCTGGCAGTTCCTTGTCAACATACTGTTGCAGTCCCTTTTGAATGATCTTGAGCAAAATTTTACTTGTGTGTGACACTAATGATATTGTTTGGTAATTTTTGCATTTGGTTGGATCATGTTTCTTTGGAATGGGCACAAATATGGATCTCTTCCAGTCAGTTGGCCAGGTAGCTGTCCTCCAAATTTCTTGGCATAGATGACTGAGCACTGTCCCCACTGCATCTGTTTGTTGAAATATCTCAGTTGGTATTCCATCAGTTCCTGGAGCCTTGTTTTTTGCCAATGCCTTCAGTGCAGCTTCAACCTCTTCCTTCAATACTGCTGCCTCCTGACCATATGCTGCCTCTTCAAACAGCAGAACATCAACCAGTCTTCCTGGTATAATGGCCCTGTGTATTCCTTCCATCTTCTTTTGATGTTCGCGTTGTTTAATAGTTTCCCTGTAGAATCCTTCACTACTGCAGCTTGAGGCTTGAATTTTTTCCTTCAGTTGTTTCAGCTTGAAAAAAGCAGAATGTGTTCTTCCCTTCTGGTTTTCCATTTCAAGCCCTTTGCATGTGTTTTTGTAATACTTCAGTTTTGTCTTCTCGAGTTTCTCTTTGAAATCTTCAGTTTAGGTCTTTTACTTCACCATTCCTTTCTTTAGCTTTAGCTGTTTGATGTTTGAGAGCAAGTTTCAGAGCCTCTTCTGACATCCAATTTGGTCTTTTCTTTCTTTCCTCACTTTTTAATGACCTCTTGCTCTCTTCATGGATGATGTCTTTGATGTCATTCCACAGTTCATCTGGTCTTCAGTCACTGGTGGTCAACACATCAAATCTGTTCTTGAGATGGTCTTTAAACTCAGGAGGGATATACTCAAGATCATACCTCGGCCCTCGTGGACTTGTTCTAATTTTTGACAGTTTAAGTCCACCAAGTACTCCTTGAAAACTCGGTGGGGCAGTTCTACTCTGCTCCTCAGTGTCACTATGAGTCAGAATCAACTCAGTGGCAATGTTGTGCTTTATTAAACCTACACACAGTCAGCCTTGGAGAAGAAGGAACAGAAAGGGTCGCTTGGAATATAAAATAGGTGCCATACTGCATCTTTCCTCTGAGGACAGCTCTGCTGACTTGGCAGATGATGTGCAACCTTTTCAGATGAAGGAGTCTGCCTTGGTCCAAACACAGGCTCTGAGTTCCTCCTCCTTTAGGGATCTAGGCTTGTCCAGAACCTGATAACCTTGTGAGATGATCTACCATTAAGATCACTTATGAAATGACGGTATTGAATCCATGACTTTCATCTCACTCCACCCAGCTACTGGAAGCACTACCCAGCCTCTACCTTTTACACGCTAAATCTAACCTCCTGGAAAGTTCAGCTTAGACTCTTTGTCTTACAGGTTTTCGCTAAGACTCTTGTATAAATTTCTGATTGTCCTATATGGAAAGTCTTGGAAACTACAACTACATAATCTCACAACATGTCTGCTGCTCAGAGTTCTTCACTAAGTCTGGATTCTCAATTGTCTATCGAATGGTCCATTTCTACTAACCTCAGGGACCAGGCTATTGCAAGAACAGCTTGGCAGAAAAACTGAGGCATGCTGGTGAATTCACCTCTCTCTAAGCCCTTTTTGTTGATGACTGAGAGTTCCACTTGGCCGTGTATGACAGAAAGAGATGGAAGGCCTCAGTGAAAAGTAGGATGCCTAGTGATAGATAGCCTACTGCTCTAGGGAAAAGGGCAATGAGCCCCTAATTATAACAACCAGGCTCAAATTCTGCCACTATTTGAGTAAATACCTGGAGTACGTATTTAGTCCCCACTGGATCAGAATTACATTATCAGAAAAATAGAAATCATAATATTAGTTCCAGCCTTGCTTCCTATGTCAAATTAAAACAATGAGTGAGACTATATTTTGGAAAACATACAGTATACTAAGCAAACACAAGGAATTATGATGTAAATCATCATCATCATTATAAACTGGTTCCATAGCCTTTTTAACTTGCTCTGAAGACAAATGTCATGCTGACCTCCACAGTATGCCAGCTTCCTTCCCAAAGGGTACACTGACCTTTTTGGTACAGTTTTCTATTTCTTGGTCTACTGCACTCTCTGTTTATTGGTCCATGCCCCGCTTTGTCAGCACTAATCAGTTTTCAGCTTTGTTTCCAAACTTCTAATTGCACTTCTTTTCTGAATCACTGACTTCACTCTGTTGGTATCACTTTAAAAATGTTCATGGAGGCCTTACTGCGTGTATCAGACACTGTGCTAGTTTCTGGGAATGCAGAGATGAATAAAGCATGGTCCTTCAGCTTAAGGGATTTACAGTCTTTCTCAGGTTGCTACAGTGCAGTGAGAAAGACAAGGAGATACATGAGGAATAGTCTTAAGGGTAGGTCTGGAAATATTCCTACTATTCTGTTTATACTGCATTGGCTAGAAGCTGTACACAACCCTGAGATAGCAGTGAAGGAGGCTAGGGAACATACTTTTCCTGTGTGTTCAGGAACAGAAAGGTGAAGCAGGATGTACTGACCACTTAGCATTGTCTCTGCCAAGTGACCCTTTAATAAAATATGATATGGATTCGGTGTGTGTATGGTATTAAGGGAGCAGAGAGGATACAGTCACTACTTCTGCTAAAGCGTTGGGGAAATTGACATTAAACTGGAGTCTTGAAAGATGAGTACGCTTTGCTCCATGAAGAAACTGGAGGAAGGCTATTTTTCACAGAGAAATAGTGTGGGGCAGTAGTCGAAGCATTGACGTGTACCTGTTGTATGGGAGAGCAGTGCTGTACAAATGAAGTTGAATTCCACAGCAAAATGTAAGATTGAAAAACTAAGCTGGGGACACATTTGTAAGGTCTTTGAATGCCAGGTTAGAATTTAAATTCATTCCACCAGGCAATAGGAAGCCACTAGAAATTTTTAACGAGAAACTTTGACATGATTTGACGAGAAAGATCCTTCCTATGGCAGACCAGAGAGGAAATTGTACAGTGGGAGGCTAATTAAGAGAGGAACTGTACCAGTGATTTTCAAACCTAGCAGCACACTACAAGTTTCTTGGGAGCTCTTAAAAATACAAATGCATGGGCACTTCAGCGGACCAATTGAACTGGATTTTCTGGTGTGAGCACTGCATTTTTTAAATCCTTAAGTGATTTAGAAACCCTTGTGGAGGAGTGGTTAAGTGCTATGTCTGCTAACCAAATGGTTGGCAGTTCAAATCCACCAGGTGCTCCTTGGAAACCCCATGGGGCAGTTCTACTCTGACTTACAGGGTTGCTATGAGTCGGAATCAATTCGATGGCAGATTTTTTTTTTTTGGTTTTTGTGATTTTTTGGTTTAGGTGATTTTCACATAGGAGGCAAGACTGGGAGTAACTGATTTATATCAACTAAAATGCTTAAAAGACAGGCTTGTTTATTAGGCATTTTCAAGTTTTTAATTTGGCAAATAATGAGACTAGAAATTTTTAATTTGTTGATTGATGCATACTTCAAGTAGAGTTTTCCCGGTGTAGCCTGAAGTAAAACCTTGGTTTGAGGCTCCACTCACAGCGATCAATTATTTTGGACAGAAGTTTGCACTGGGTGGGAGGAGTACCTACTACATACCAGACATTGTGTTTTACATTTTCATGTACTACATGTCATAGATTAAATTGCATTCTCAATAAATGTATCTAGTAATTTGACTGGGCCATAATTCTTGGTATTGTGTAGTTGTCCTCCCTTTTGTGATTTTCCTATATTGTAGATCCTAATCTCTGCCTGTGGTTAACAGGGCAAGATTGGATAATGCCAAAGAGGATTAGGGTGACTGTAACACCCTTACTAAGGTCACCTCCGTGATGCAATGTAAAAAGAGTTTCCCTGGGGTGTGGCTTGCTCTACTTAATATCTTTTCATCCTACAAGAGATAAAAGGAAAGGGAAGGAAGCAGAGAGCAGGGACCACACATCACCAAGAAAGCACTGCTGGGAAGCAGAGTATGTCCTTCAGACCTGAGGTTCCTGCGTGCAGATGCTCCCCGACCAAAGGAAAACTGACGACAAGCATCTTCCTCCAGAATCAACGGACAGCGAGAATTCATCTGGAACTGAGGTCCTGAGTTTGGACTTCTAGACTATTGGACAGTGAGAGAAAGGACTTCCCTTTGTTAAAGTCACCCATGTGTGATATTTCTCTTACAGTGGCACTAGATGATTTAGACACTACAGATGTCATCCTCAGTGTTCTCTGTGGATGCATTCTTTATTATATGTTATTGGGTATAGGACCATCAACAATATTCCAACACTTTCTGAAGTCTCGTTTGTTTCAAGACATTTGTCTCAATAACACTGAAAAGGTCTCAGCAAACCACTTCCAAGTGAATTCTGACATTTCATAGACTTCTTTACATCCTCTACCAGGAATTTTATGGAGCAAGTTGCAGTTTAAGCCTTCTGCAACTTTGCCCAGTTCTTGAATCCCCAGCTCCCCTGATCACCACCTTTCTTTCCCTGATGGCACAACCACTACCCCCTTTTCTCTTACCCACCACAGGGCGTTTATAATCAAGAAGGGATGACACACATATTACTCTTAAGATAATGTCCTGTGAGTCTGGAAAATTCTTAAGCAAATGTGATCTGGATACTCTTGCCTTTTCTTGTTATATACCTCCCAGAGTCTTGAACTTGTCTCTTCGTGTATTTGCGCCCACTCTGTTTGGCTGGCTGTGCCATCCCAACTCCCAAGCTTAGTTACATTTCTAAATAGTTGCACATTTACCATCTGGTTATGGAATGACTCCTCTTAGCAACTAGATCCATCTGTGGTTAGATTGCAGGCTTATTGTCTCCACAGCAACATCTCTGAGGAATTCTCTGGGGAGAGTCACAGAGCTGCACAGCATTTTAACAATGATTTTTTTTCCTAAGCTTTCATCATTTCACCAGGGGATGCAGCCTGTGTGGTACTGTACAGACTTACACTCAGGGCTGCCCCCTCGAGTGCTGGAATGCTGCACATAGATGTGGTAGCAAGCTTCCTTTGCCTTTTCAGCACCTACTGAAGCCAGACAGCAAAGTGCCAAATTCCTCTTCATCTGTACCCCACGGGTCTCAAGAAACGTGCACGCATTGGTTGTCTGGTACAAGAATAGGCATCTCAAGGCTCCCACTGTAAACAGGTAAATTAAAATTAAGTAACATTCCTAGTTACAGCTATGTTTCCCTTAATAACACACAGACTTTTTTTTTTTTTCCAAGGCTGTTGCATATTTACACGTATTTACACACAGTGTAAGGACGTAATGAAGGTGCTTGAGATGAAGCATGGTCACTAGATTTCTTACCTACATTTTTGTCAATGGTTCCTAGGGGATTGCATTTGCTTTGTAAATGTAACAGTCTCTTTACAAAAGATGCTGCCAGATGTTGCCTAGGCTGCAAAATTTGCAGCTGTTGCGCTAGTGTTCAATAGCTTGTGGCTGATTTGCTACTTTTCTTTGGCTTTTTTTTTCCATCCTGGGAGTGTGAGACAGAGGCTAGAACTGCAGCCGTTATACCCCCACAGCTCCGGGGAGGTAACTCAGTGACTGCTGCCGTGTTCAGAGGATGCATATCAGCTGCAGAGCTGAGCAGATGGAAATGAAACTGCTGGAAATTTCGATTGTGGTTATTCAACATGATACTGGTCTTTAAGTCTTAGGTCTTTTGAGAGAACATGAGAGGAATACAAATAGTTGACATCACACTTAACAATTCTTACAATCTTTCAACAGTGCTTTCAAAGCAAAAAATTCCACTTCACAGGAACATGAAGCTGCCAAGTGTAAAGCCTAGTGTTCTCATTTGCATATCACTCCCAGAATGCTTTTCTCACCCTCAGCTCATCCAAGCTTGTGCTTTTAGGCAGAATAAATAAAAGGTTAAGGTGTCTTTATGCTTTTCCAGTTTCAAATAATCAGTATCTATGACATACAGATCAGAGAACTAGGATTTTTCCCACCATCCTATGCTTTCACTTTCTTAAAAAGTGAGTTAGGAACAACCAGAAATGGAATTCTGTTTGCACACCATTCCTTTGAGTGCTTAGATCATGGTTGCCTCCAATCCTTTTTTAATCTCCCATTTTAGTGTAAGAAAACTGTATATATCATAAATTCATAGGTGGAAAAACTGGAAAGGCCTTTACAAGTCTCCTAATCTAGGACATCCCTGTCAATGGGCCACCATCATCACCACACACCCTAAATCAATTACTGCTCTGGTTCTGGTCCCTATTAAGTTCTGTTGTTGACATTTGTCTTCAGTGACAGCTGAAACAGAAGTACAGTCAGCAGCAGTCAGTGGCTCAGTGACCAGTACGTACCGTTGCCTGCCACTGCACATCCCATGAACATGTAGCTCTAGAAACATGAAATGTCTATGTTTTTGGCAGAATGAAAACATACTCTTTCCTTGGCCTTGTTATTTTAAAAGGATCAAAACTGGTGTCAGTACATATAAGGCCTCCCCAAGGTTGGATGGAAAGTTGGCAGCATAAACTCAGATCTATGACTCCTATTCAAAGCTCATGCTGTTCCCCACATGAAGTGATTATAAGTACCTACCGCGTGTCAACCACAGCCAATGAAGTGGGAATATAGTGGTGACCAACAGACTCCCGCATCCAGAAAGCTTACATTCCAGCAACTAGTACAGTTTTAGTGCTTGTGATTATAATCAATAATAATGAATGTTATGATTCTGGATCTAACTGATTTTTTTCCTTTAACTTTCATGTGTTCTCATGAGGAATCTGTACGTAGATCAAGAGGCATTTGTTTAAATAAACAAAGGAACACCATATAGTTTAAAAGGAAAAGTATGCTTCAGGGCTACGTCCTTTCACCATACTTACTCAATCTGTATGCTGAACAAACAGTCTAAGAAGCTGGACTCTTTGAAGAAGAATGGGGCATTGAGACTGAAGGAAGACTCATTAACAACCTGAGATATGCAGATGACATAACCTTGCTTGTTGAGTGTATAAAGGACTTGGAGCACTTACTGATCAAAGACCACAGTCTTCAGTATGGGTTACAATTTAACATAAAGAAAACAAAAGTCCTCCCAACTGGACCGATAAGCAACATCATGATTAATGGGGAAAAGACTGAAGTTGTCCAGGGTTTCACTTTACTTGGATCCACAGGCAACACCTACCAACACACCAGTCAAGAAACCAAAAGATGGATTTCACTGGAAAAAAAATCTGCTGCAAAAGACTTCTTTGAAATGTTAAAAAGCGAATGTGACAACTCAAGGACTAAGGTGCACCTAGCTCAAACCATGGTATTTTTAATCACCTCTTATGCATTCTAAAGCCGAACAATGAATAAGGAATATGGAAATAGAATTGATGCCTTGGAATTACTGTGGTGGTGAAGAATGTTGAATATACCAGGGCCTGTTGAAAAAGAACAAATCTGTCTTGGGAGAAGTGCAGCCTAAATACTCCTTAGAGTATGTTTCAGCTTACTGTTGCAGCCACAGTGTTAGTCCAACTCACTGAGGATCTTCCTCTTCTTCTCTGACCCTCCACTTTACCAAGAGACATCAGGCAAGGTCTGAGGTAGTTGCTGGCACAAGGCTTCTGCTGTCCCCAGGTACATGCCACTTTCTCCTGTGTTCAGATAGTCTCACAAATCTAGCAAAACTCTCAAGAGAAAGTGTCAATGTACAGTCCCTTGGTCATAGGACCACAACATGTGTGTATTATTTAGTAACTATACATAACTGGAAAACCCTGGTGGCAGAGTGGTTAAATGCTGCAGCTGCTAACCAAAAGGTCACCAGTTCAAATCTGCAAGATGCTCCTTGGAAACACTATGGAGCAGTTCCACTCTGGCTATAAAGTCGCTATGAGTCAGATGTGACTCTATGGCATGACTGACTGTATCGCGCCCCCTCCCCTCCTGAGCTTAGTTTTCAGGTGATCAGCTCAGAGATTCCACCTCTTTTGCACATGTTTAAGTGGCACCTGGCTGTTTTAGAAAAAAAAAAGACACTCTGATGGCCCAATGCTGTTTTCAGGAACTGAAGACAAATGTCCTAATTGAGTTATTTGTCCCAGACATAGGCATTAAAGATTCGGAAAAAAAAAGTATGACAGCACAAATCAAAAAATCACACTGGGAGAAGAGATGGGGTAGGAGTGGCGAAGAGGACTGCAGTCAGCTACATTCAACTGCATCTTGGACCACGTGAAATGACTCATCAAGTGAAGCAGCGATCGTGTGTGTGAGCAAGACTTGAAACTGAAAGAAACAGCATAATCAAACTATACCTTAACGAGAAATGTCCGTGGCCAATTTCCTGTTTCTAATTCTAGTGTGCATTCTATGTGTTAAAGCAAGCTGTGAGTGTTCCCCAAGTAAGAAATGGAGACCACAGGAACGGCCCTTTCTCATGGTGTGCTGTGACAGTTCTGCGTAATATAGTACGGTGTTTAAGATGCTGAATTTCAGTTCTGGCTTTAAACTGAGTTAACTTTATGACTCATTTTCTGGTTTGTCAATTGTCTTATCTTTGAAAGTGGCATATTAAAATAAAGGGATTTTAATATGGATTAAATGAATTAATGACATGAAACACTTAGAATATTTCCTAGTGCATACTCAACTGTCTTATGAGGTCTGACAATTAAGTCCATGGACTTAATTGTTCTAAGTGCTATACCTCATTGCTGAATATCACTACAGTCATCTTCAAGGTACTCCACTTGGGAAGCTCGTCACTGATGGCAGCACCTAGTCCACCCTTCAAAGCAGTTTTGGAATTCTTTCTATAATGACCATTGGGCATGGTGGCACGGTGGCAAGTTCGCAAACTTAATTGCATAGTTGCTCACGAGGGAGTTTTTAGCCAGTAAACAAATAACTGTATTGGAACACCTTTCCTACTCCCCTGATCTGCCCCCTAATAACTTTATTCTTTACCCAAAGATAAAGGAAATATTGAAAGGAAGACATTTTGATGATGTTTAGGACATCAAGGAAAATAGAATGAAAACTCTGATGGCCATTGGAGAAAAACAGTTCCAAAATTGCTTTGAAGGCTAGACTAGACAATGTCATTGGTGCAAAGCTGCCCAAGGGGAGTACTTTGAAGGTTACCATAGTCACATTTAGCAATGAGGTATGTAGAATTTTTTTCTAGGATGAGTTTGTGAACTTAATCATCAGATCGCCTACGTTAGCTATTACTACCCGGACTATGGTGAGAATTACTAGTGTTAAATGCTTTTTGGCTCTTGTTCTCAAAGGTATATACTGTAGTTTATTCTCACAGGAACCTTGGAGGAAAAAGAATTATTCTGGAGGTTATGAGTTAGTCAGTCCACTTTGTGGATGAAACGGGAGAAACTTTCCTTGTTGCTTGAAAACTGTACGATGGAGGGGGTTTAATGTTTTCCTCACCTCTCATGTATATGGGAATGCTGGTGGCACAGTGGTTAAGAGCTATAGCTGTGAACCAAAAGGTCAGTGGGGCAGCTCTGCTCTGTCCTCCCTGGTTGCTCCAAGTTGAAATTGTCTTGCTGGGAGTGGATTTGGTTTGGTCCATGTACATTTTAGTTCACTGCTCTCACTAACATCTATTTACAATGTACAAAATAGCTGATTCAGACTTGCTGGTAGCTCAGAGGACCCACCTGAGGGAAATTTGGTAAATGACAGGTCTCACGTGGTTGTTAGCTTTGCTCAGCTGAAGGTGTTCGGTGGGCTGATCTGCTCCTTACCTGCCATTCCCAAACAGGGCTAAGTTACCCAGTGAGCAAGGTATGTGTGGGCTTACTTGTGCTTACTAACTAATCATTTCATTCCCTTTTCTGAGATCTTATGTCTTCCCTCCCATAAACTCTTCAGCTCTTGAGGTTTTTCAGACTACTTCCCCCACCATCAGTATCCAATTTCAGCTGTTTTTCACCACATCACAGGTTTGGTGAAACCCGTGTAAAATTGTGTGCTACAGACTAGTAAGTAAACATAAGCCTGTGGTACCTTGTTTACCATAAACTGGTGCACACGATGCTTACTGGTTAATCTGCCCTTGTCCTCCACATTTCTGCAGTAAGTCTTTTGTTTTTGTTGTTTACATATTTGTTTGTTCTGCTTTTGATCTGTAGTACTCTTGACCCATCTTATCTCTTTGCTCCATAAAAAGAAATGTGTTTTCCGTCAGAGCCTTTGATTCCTACTTGATTCCTAAACAAAGCTGTTCTCCTCAGAGTCCAAAACCTGATGTGTGAAACTCTTCCTTGACATGCTGCTTTTTCTATCTGGGCAAAGAGTTCATCACTTACGTGATTTGGGATATAATATTGGAATCATTGTTCCCTGGCCATAGGCATAGAAAATGTGACCCAGCTGGAGCTAGACTCAAAAGGATTCACAGGACACATCAACTGGGCCCTGCGATGGAAAGACAATAGCCAGAGAAATCTTGGAAAATGTCTTTTAGGGCATCTTTCATATAAAACAGTCAAACAGAACACAAATGACTTCCCACTTTTATCTCTTTCTGTTAGCATTTAATGAATAGAAAATTCGTTGGGTCAGTGAAGACACTCCTGACTGTTGTTACTGAAACCTGTACCAGTAATTATTAACAAAGACAATTCAAAACGTCAGTCATAGTTGCTAGTCAGTCTGTGAAAAGGTGAAATTTTTAATGGTTTGTCCACTTGTAATGTTAATATGTATTGGTCAGTCTTTAAGATTTCTGGTACTCAAGCCGACATGGCTGTGGTAGCCTGCTTGTCTATTTTCCTATTTTTGCCTAGTCTGTAATATTCTTTGGACTTGGACAGACACGGCTCTGGCAGCATGCTTGTCCATTTCCCCGTTTGGTTTATTCTCTAATTTTCCTGACCTTGGGCAGACGCGGCTCTGGCAGCGTGCTCGTCTGCTTCCCACTTTTGCCTTTTTGAATACGTACCAAGTGAAACTTCCTTTTTGTTTTACTAAACTTTGTGGTATGTTTTTCCCCCCTACAACACATACCCATTTCATTCCCTTTTCTGAGATCTTATGTCTTCCCTCCCATAATCTCTTCAGCTCTCGAGGTTTTTCAGACTACTTCCCCCACCATCAGTATCCAAGATACAACCCACATTTTCACCTGACCAAAACCAAACCTTTGACAAAAATTATACTGACAATAATCTATGTTGAATCTTATTATTTACATTAGAAGTAGCTCCTTTTTTAAAGTCAATTTTTAGTTTTTAATGAACTGGTGTTTCATAACAACAAAAACCCAAAATCCACTGCTGTCAATTCTGACTCATACCAACCATACAGCACAGAGTTGAACTGCCCTATAAGATTTCCAAGGAGCACCTGGTGGATTTGAACTGTCGATCTTTTAGTTAGTAGCCATAGCACTTAACCCCTATTCCACCAAGTTTTCCTTTGTAACAAAAGGGGTACAAATTATTTTTTTAAAGTAACAAATTCACTTTTTTTTTTTTTTTCAGCCCACAGTCATTTCCTTTACAGGACAGGACTCCAGAAAACCTGTAACTCAATTTCCCTTGCTGAGTTGCTAGTTCGCCTACACTCTTGGCCACTAGTCACAGGCTCTCCTTGGGTAAATATTAACACAGTCTTCAGCTTCTCTGCAAATTAACAGCTGAGTCTTGGCCAAAGTGAGTAAGATTCCAAATCAATACATAATTTGGGAGAGATGAGCATTTTTCCTTCACAAGGCTTTTAAGCTATGCTTGTATAAGAAAGATTGGTTGGTTATGAAAATACCAACATTTTAATACAGCTACATTTCTCCATCAGTACAGAAATACTGTATTCCTATGGATACAGCCTATCTGTAGAGATAATCTTGCTTTGTGCTTTACAGAAAGCCGACCAGTTTATTTTCCTTAAAATGGCAAGTACTATCTCACAGAGAAATTGCCACTGTTCACACAAGATGAGTTTTGAAGAGGCTGCTTCTTTGAAACAGTGATGAATCAAACAGACGGGTAGGAAAAATGATTAAATAACACAAAAACAACTTGAAAAAAACTCCTTAAGCCTAGCAGCTCTAAAGAGAGATTTGGAACCAGCTTTTGTTGAACAAATAGACAACTTCAGCATTCAGCAGTGTTCTTCAATTTTCTAAAGTTGACTTTGAACGTTTACCTTAATAGCTTTCCCAAGCACACAATGAACCTCACTATTAGTTTGAGAAGTCAGATCTCTCTCTCTCTCTCTCTCTCTGACACACACATACACGCAAACATCAGGTGAACACTACAGCACAAACTCAGTGGAATATACATCTTTCCCAAACCACCAGATTCCTGAGCCTTGACTTTTCCTGTCCACTTTATTCTTATGACTTGGGAGTCTCATTTCCTCACCTTCAGATACATATCTTCTTGAGGTTTCTGGCTCAGAACTTTTCAGAAGACCTCTTCAGGCTCTTGTGCTTCCCAGTCTTGATGAAGAATTACAGTCAAAGCACATGTTCAGGCAATGACGTAACCTTAGGAATTAAAAAAACAAAAGCCCATAGTCTAAGGATATACAACAGCCATGTGGTAAGGGCTAGAGCTCAGATCTCCTGAGCCTCTACTCCCATTCCTATTCTCATTTCTTTTGGTTTAAGTTTATCCATTCTGTTAAATCTTTTTTTAATGTAAAGGAAATAAAAATTCAAGGTTCTGAATCTCCAAGACCAGTTCCACTGTGAAGTGACCGCAAACAAGTTTCTGAGCACTTCCAGCACTGCATCCATTTGTTGAAACATCTCAGCTGATATTCCATCTATCCCCGGAGCTTTGTTTTTCACCAGTGAAAATCCTAAAAGCCAAGGCTTCAAGTAGATTCTGACTCATACTGATACTAGAGGTCAGAATAGAAACACCACATAGAGTTTCCACGGAGCGCTTGGCAGATTTTAACTGCCAATCTTTTGGTTAGCAGATGAAGTACTTAACCACTATACAACCAGGGTTTGCATTCTCATCTATGGCAAGAAATTTGGTGGACAGCTACCTGGTCAACTGACTGGAAAAGACCCCTATGTATGCTTATTCCCAAGAAAAGGAATCTACACAAATGTGGAAATTATCGAACAATGTCATTAATATCACATGCAAGTAAAATTTTGTTAAAGATCATTCAAAAGTTACTGTAACAGTATATTGACAGGGAACTCCCAGAAATTCTAGCCAGATGCAGAAGAGGATGTGAAACGGAGGGTGTCATTGTTGATGTTAGATAGATCTTGGCTGAAAGCAGGGAATACCAGACAGTTGTTTACCTGTCTTTCACTGACTATGCAAAGGCATTCAACTGTGTGAATCATAACAAATTATGGCTAACATTGCAGAGACTGGGAATTCCAGAATAGTTAATTGTGCTCATGAGGAATCCGTACATGGATCAAGAGGCAGATGTGCAAACACAAGGGGACATTGCATGGTTTACAGTAAAAAAAAAAAAATGTGTGCTTTGGTGTTGTGCCCTCTCACCATATCTTTTCAGTCTGTACATCAAGCAAGTAATCTGAGAAGATGGATTACACGAAGAAGAAAGAGGCATCAGGATTGGAAGAAGACCCATTAACAACCTGCATTATGCTGATGACACAACCTTGCTTGCTGGATGTGAAGAGAATCTGAAACTCTTACTGATGACAAAGACCACTGCCTTCAGTATGGATTGCACCTCAACATCAAGGAAACAAAAGTCCTCCTGACTGGACCAGTCAGCAACATCATGATAAATGGAAAGGATTAAGGTTGTAGAGGATTTCATTTTACATGGTTCCACAATCAACACCCATGGAAGTAACTGTTGAGAAATCAAGACACATTACATTGGAAAAATCTGCTGCAAAGGACCTCTTTAAAGGGTTGAAAAGCTAAGCTGTCATCTTGAAAACTAATGTGTACCTGACCCAAGCCATGGAATTTTCAGTTGCATCATATGTATGAGAAAACTGGACACTGAATAAAGAAGACAGAAGAATTGATGCCTTTGAATTGTGGTGTTAGAATATTGAATGTACCAGGGGCTGCCAAAAGAACAAACATCTGTTCTAGAAGAAGTACAACCAGAGTGTTCTTTGGAAGCAAAAATAATAAGACTGCATCTCACATACTTTAGACACGTTGTCAGAAGCGACTGATCCCTGGAGAATGACATCATGCCTGGTAGAGTGCAGGGTCGGTGAAAACAAGGAAGACCCTCAACAAGATGGATTGACACAGCAGCTGTAACGATGACTGAAGCATAACACTGCTGCAGCCACGACACAGGACTAGACAATGTTTCCTTTTGTTGTTCATACGGTAGCTATGAGTCAGAACCTATTTGATGGCACCTAACAGCAACAACAACACAATCCTAAATCTGTAAGTTCTTAAGAACTGCAATAGTGCTGTCATTTTGTTGGGACACAGTTTGTATATACTTAGATAAAATTAGGACTATTTGGCTTAGTTTATAAACTTCAGATATATGGTTAAAAACTTGATGTCTTTAATCTCAAAAAGAATGTTTATAACATCAAAAGAAAAAAAAAAGTAATCTTATCAGAATTTCCTTTCCAGTTTTCATTGCCACTGAGTTGATTCCAACTCATAGTGACCCTGTAGGACAGGGAAGAACTGTCCCATAGAGTTTCTCAGGAGCTGCTGGTGGATATGAACAGCTAACATTTTGGTCAGCCGTCAAGCTCTTAATGACTATGCCACCAGGGGTCCTTTTATGTGTTTAGCCAAATTTAATTCTAAATGCAACATATCTATGTTAATTTCAAATGGCACATTATTGAGCATTTCCAAAGTCTGAGTGAGTAAGCTGGGTTCGTCTATTCCTTTTTAATTGTGACTTCTTTTGTGACATTATCTCACTGAAAAATCAGTTAACCTGGGAATATATTATTATGATTCATTGATTTTTCTGGTTAATTGTAGGCTCACTAGAAAATGGGTTTTTGCTTCAAGCCTTATTGAAAATTTTAATAAAACACTCACGTCAATTATTGTCCAACAAACAGTGATGAGGGACTTTCTATCCTATGGATCAGGCACAGGGCTGGGCACTAGGGACACAGCCCTGAAAGACCCGTCCATTTGGTAGCTAGATGTGAAGACCCATGATTGTCATCGGTGGTCTTCATGGTCTGGGATCTGTGATATTCAGTGCATGCTAGAGGATCCCAGAGAAGAGCTGTCTGATCAGTCTGGCAATTGGATGGTGTAAGACTCTCAGGAAACAAGAACTTTGAAGAGACAGAAGCATGTTAAGTTTAAGGCTTGATTATACTCAGGAAGCTGTGAATGATTCATCATGTGAATGAGGAGTGAGGGTAGGGTGTTATGTTAAGGAGTCTGCTGTTCATGCTGAAGACCATGGACATCAGTATCTGGGTTTCAAGCCAAGGAGAAGGAACATCATAACCGAATTTGTTTCTTACAAAGATCTCTGAGGCATCTTTGTAGGGGACTGATAGAGGGGGCAAATCTAGGAGTAACAAGATGAGTTTGAAAGGTGTGGTGGTAATTCGGGCAAATATGGTGAGGGTCTGAACTGGGGGATGGCAGGAGAAGTAAGGATAGAACAAATCCACAGATCGGTGATTTCTAAGGTGTGGTTCCATGATTAGCAATGTTAGCATCACTTGGGAACTTGTTAGAAATGTGTATCTTTAAGCCTCACCCAAGAATGATTGAATAAAAAGACATGAGGGGTAGGACAAAAAAACCCTTTCCAATAATTTTGATGCACACTAAAGACTGAGAACTACTTCTCTAGTTTTATTCTTCTCCCTAATCTCCTTTTAGGGCTTCCTAGTGGTCAAACCCAACTATTTAGCTCACACTGTTGGGATAGAGAGCCAGGTGAAGACTGTTGAAGACAGCATTTGGAGAGGCTAATGTAAGACACTTAGCATGACCCAGTAACAGCCAGTTTTCTGCCCTTCTCACTGGCCACTTCTGCTAGTTTTTCCTTGTTCCTTGACCTAGTCATCAAGAATGCCCAAGGGCTCAATCCTCAAGCCTGTTCTTTTAACCTATTTGCAACCGCTTTGTGACTTCACCCAATCTCATGGTTTTAAATGCAATCTCTATCTAAGCGTCCACAACTATCAAATCACATCTCCAGCCCAGAATCTTCTCCTGGACCCCAGACTGGTAAATCCAACTATTTACTTGACTTTTCCAGAGATGGCTAAAAGGCAACCCAAGCTTAATGTGTCCAGAACTAAACTCTAGAGCTCCTCTCTACTAGATGTCCATTCTTCTCAAAATATCTGCCATCTCAATTAATGGTGAACACATTGGACCTTTTGTTCAGCTTCAAAGTAAATACATAAAAAGACAAAATCAAATCTTGGAGTCATCATGATTTCATCCTTTATCTCATACTTCACATTCTATTCATAAGCAAATCTTGCTGCCTATATTTTCAAAATATATCCTAGATCAGATTACTTTTTTTCTTCCCCACTACAGCTGTAAGCCACTGTCATCTCTTGTTCATATTATTGTTACAATACCACCTTTTAGTTTGTCTCCTAACCTCTGCCCCATCCCCTTCAGATTATACTCTACAAGAGTAGCATTGTTAAAGATCGTGTCATTCCTTACCTTAAAATGCTGTAGAAACTTCCTGTAATAGCCAAACTAGGTTATGATGCAGCTGCAGAAACAACAATCTCAGCCAGCACCACAGGCTGGTATTTCTGTCTCAGACTATACATCCAGTGAGGGTCTTTGGGGGATTTGCACAACACAGTCTCTCCGGGAACCAAGGTTATAGAAACCCTACTTTGACACATAACTTCTCTCATCATTGTAGCTGTAGGAAGGCTGTAGGGAAAAGATCAGTGGCTTCTAAAGATTCCATTCCTGCCCGAACTGATGTGTTCTACTTCTGCTCTCGTCTCATTGACACAGCAAAATAAATCTCAGTGGCCTACAACAAAAAGCATTTATTTTTGGTCACACATCTGCAGATTGATTGGGGCTTAGCTGATCTAGCCTGGGCTAGGCTGGATCATCTCCACGTTTTTCATCCTCCTCTTAGAACCAGTGGGAGAGCCAGGGTGTGTCTCTGTTATGGTGATGGCTCAAGTTCAAGAGGGCACACGCCATTGGAGAAGCACATGCCAAGCTCTTGCTCACATGATGTCTACTTAACACTTCATCGCCCAAAGTAGTCATGTGGCCAGAACCACAGCCAAGAGGTGGAGAGGTACACTGCTAACAAACAGACTGTGGCATGGGGGTGAGTGCAGAGAGACAATTAAGAATCGAGACAAAGAATTCAATCTGTCATATGTAGCCACATCAAGTTTTAAGGGGGCAGAGAAAGGTAATCCTTCTGTGTGCCTGGAAGGACAACTGGAAATGTTTACTGGTAAAAGCTAATGTCCTTGCAATGAAAAGAGAAAGCCAATAAAATGCAGCTCCCACCAGCTGTGTGATATCACCTTCGACCCATTCTACCCTCACTCCATTCCAGTCACACTAACCAAGATTCCACCTCAGGGCTTTTATAATTACTGTTCCTTCTGCATAGAATACTATCTTATTGTTTATTCATGTGATTTGTTCTCTTATCTCCTTTGAGCCTTTACTTTAGATAGTTGCCTCATTTCAAATTGATTTTTCTTCCCCAATGTAGCTATACTCATAATATTTATTTCGTTTTCGCATACTATACACATTTTACTTCTTTATGTGTCTTCTTCCTCATTCCAAACTCTGCAAGGATAGGGAGTCTGGTCTGTCTTGTTCATGACTCTGTTCCCAGCACTCACAATTCTGTTTGGCACATAGAAGAAAAACAAACCAAAGCCACTGCTATCAAGTCGATTCCAACTCATAGTGACTGACAGATAGAGTAGAACTACCCTGTAGAGTTTCCAAGGAGCACTTGGTGGATTTGAACTTTTCATTAGCAGAAGTAGCACTTAATCACTATACCACCATGGTTTCCTCACGTAGCGGGAACACAGAAAAGTGAGCATTAAATAACTTTTTGCTGAACAATTAGCGACTGTATTTCCAAAGTTGCCTAAGGGATTCTATTGCCTTCTAAACCTAATTCATCCCATTCTGACTGGATGCCCCCTGTACATTAACATCATTCTCATTTCCAGGCAATATCTTCCAGCAAAATCATGTTTACAGAGTAAGTTGAGGCAAACCAAGAAGTGTAAAGGTTTTCTTGCTCATAGTGTCCTTTATGCCATTGATTCTCAGCTGACGAGTAAGACTGAAAACCCTGCCCCCAACCCTTCCCCATCCGGAAACATTTCACAATGTCTGAAGATAATTTTTTATCGTCACTATTGAGGAAGAGATGCTATTGGTATCAGTAGGTAAATGCCAGGAATGCTGATAAATATCCTATAATGCACAGGACAGCTCCCCACAAGAAAGAATTCTCTAGTTCAAAATGTCAAGAGCTCTGAGATTGAGAAACTTTGCTCTAAGGGGAGAACAGAGGCTTTAGTCAACAGAGATTCTGAGTTGCTTCAGAAAATTGACTCTTTACAGCCAACTATCAATGTTAGACTATAAATAATACAGGGGCAAGAATTGCGATGTTATTATTCATTTGGGTATAACTAGCACCTTGCACAGTGCCAGAAACATAGTAGGTTCTCAATACATACTGGTTGAATGAATTAATGTAAAAGGATATATTAAACAACTGAGACACAATACTACACCAATGATTAAACTCTACTTCACTGCCTTTAATTTAAAATTAGATTTAAACCTATGATCTTCACAGCTCTGTGGTTTTCAGACTATTTCTACAGAACAAGAAAGGCAAGTCATATTAGTACCAGCTTTACACAAAGATTCATATATCTCATTAAAATGTCTGCTGATGAAATATGTTTCCTCCTCTGGATAAAATAAGAAACAGTACTAATTCCTGTAGAACTTAATGTGGTGAGCTTAAGGTACTGGAATTCAGATAACTATTTTTAGTATGTTTCTGAATTCATTTGTGAGTAAATCATTTACCAAAATATTGCCTCTTTTTAAAAATAATAACAATAATAATAATACACTTTCTAATTGGGCCCAGGCTCTTTTCCTCTGCAGGTTTCAGATGAATGACTCTAGGCTGTAACTCTCAGCACAGCTAATTTGTTTACCATTTCTTGTCAGAACTTTATATTATACTCAAGTGTCTTCATTTAGGCATGTGGGTATACAGGGAAAAGTAATCTGTCACACAAAGTTGTTTTTATTTATGTGATAACTAACATTAGATCTGATGTTCAGATAAGGTTTAACTGGGGAAAAATCAGCTTTTTATAAAATGAGAGTTTCAGTGAATAGCCAGGGTCACATATTTCTATGTATTGTGGGAAGACATTCCCAGGGGACCCAAAAATTGACTTTCTTTCTCTTCTCTTTGCTCCCCCTGAATCTCTTCCTCTTCCTCTGTGCTCTGTCTCAATAAATGCCACCTCTGTCTGCCCAGTTTGTTATGCCAAATGCCTTACAGAATGCATTGATACCTTTCTTGGCTCTATTCTCAATACTCAGTCCATCACCCACTTTGTCAATTTAATGTTCATACCATTTCTTTTATCTCCTCATATTTTCCCCCACTTATAATGTCACCATCTTAATGTCACACTTTCTGTATCTTCTCCAATATCATTTTCTCAAGAAATTCCTTCCTTCCCCTGATCTCAATTCTGCCTGTGTTAATTTATATTGCACTTTTGCTGTTTCACAACTGTAACGAATTATTTACGTAATTATTTATTTAACATGTACCCCCATTGTCTAGATTGTTAATGGTAAGAATGAAATATACTCATCTCTGAATCTGTTGTGTCTGGATAGTGCTGGAAAGTTCATTAGCTTTCAGTAAGGCTGGAGCACATGAGGTTTCCACGAGTCAGAATCTACTCAGGTACAACCGGTAAACATTACAAAAATTTGGGAACACGTTTTTCACATTCTCCACGAGCTCTTTCCTTTTTGCTATTGGTATGGATGTTCTGTGGGCTTTTTAGCTCCTCATGCTTTCAGCTTCATCACTGTAAGGATGATCCCCAGGCATCATTACAGGCTCGAGTTCCTCTTACGAGACATGCTCTCTGCTCTCAGAATTGGCTTCTCCTTCCTGCTTTCTTCTTTTCCCCAGGAGAATTTCCCGTGAAATCATAACTCAGGGACTCCTTCCTCTAGTATAACCCCCATCTTGCCTGCGGACCCTTCCCATTTAATTACTGACTTGCTGCTGTTAGGTGCTACGCATTCAGTCCTGACCCGTAATGACACTATAAAAGACAAAATGAAATGCTACCTTGGTCCTACACAATTCTCCCAGTTTTTTCTGTTTGAGCCTGTCGTTGCCACTACATCATTCCAGGTCACTAAGGGTCTTCCTCTCTTTTGCTTACCCTCTGCTTTACCAAGCATGATATCCTTTTTCAGAGACTGGTCCCTACAATGACTAAGATCTTTGAATTCTCTTAACCTCTCTGGCAGTCTGAGTTCCTGGGCATGGCATCCCCTAGAGCTGCCAGAGCACAGCTTGCACAACCTCGGAGGGAACACACCTTTTCTCTGAACTCTCACTTGCATTCTTACTGTCTCGCCCTTAGAACTTTGGGGAGTCTAATAATTCATATTCCTACCCCATCCTTCCTGTAGATTGCTATTTCCCAAAACCTGTAATCTGCTGAGAGAGATCTATAGAACATTTTACTAACTCCATTTTGTCAGTGAAGAAACATAAGTGCAGAGAGTGGCAGACTGGTCATTATACCCAGGCCTTGTCACTTTCTGTCTGGAGCTCCTTGATCCTCTGCAGCCTCTGCTATGCTCAGAAACCAGCCATGCCTTCCTCTCCTGGATGTGAAAGACTAAACTCCTTCGCTGGCCATCCGCTTGAGACTTTGTGCAATCAAGCCCTAGCCTAATTTTTCAAACTTGATATCAACTGTTCCTCTTTAGAACTCTCTCCTTTCTGTCATTCAACTGTTTTATTCTTTGACTGCCCCACAACCATCCTGTGGATTTTTTGCTGGGGATCTTTGTCCTGTCTGTTTATTCCACTTGGAATATCTTTCTCCAATTTTATTCCATGTTGTGTGCTTATTTGTATTTTGAACCCAGTGCATGCTCAGTACAAGAGTGGGTTTTAATAAATTTTCTTGTAGAATGAATGAAAAATTTAATTTAGTCACAGCTTCTCCATATTACCAGTGGCTAAACTGCCTTTGAAAGAAACCAGTATCTACTGCCTTATTCATCTCACTGCAAACTTTGCACTATAATGGAAAATATTCATTTTATGTGGTCAACTCCCAAGAGACTATGATTTCTTAAAAGAGTTGACCATGTTACTTTGTTAAAATGCTAACTTGGGAAACTAGACTTCTGGTCTCCTCAAATGACCCTCACCTCCTGTGCCTTCCTGACTCCTGACTTGAAGACGTGTTAAGTACAGGCTGGTGAGAAAAGGCAGGAGTATGGGGAGTCTAGAAGAAAATGAATTTATAAGATGAACACAACCAAAGAGGTTGGTGGGAGAAGGTAATCCTGTGACTTTGACTTATAAAAGAAAAAATGCGCATGTGCAGTTATTATTTGAAATATGAATTGAATCCAAGATTTTTTTTTTTTTTTAATATTTGGTTCCCGGCCACTAAAGCTGGCAACCAGTGTCCAACAGTTGTACCATAATTAGAATGTCAAATGATTCTGTTAGAAAATGAAGATTTCTTGGCCCATAACTTCCTGTACTGGGTACATTGACCTTTATTGTAGACTTAGCCCTGCTCTCTTCTAATGTGATTTGCTAAGGGATTTTTAGAGATCTCTATAGAAATTATATTTACTTTAAAAACATGGAAATTAATTTGCAAAATTCAGGATTATAACTTGAATAGCAAGGATAAAAGTCCAGCTGAAGACCTTTGTTGCTCTCCATTGTTTACGGCTTACTATATTATTTAGGGGATATCCCAGTGTACTATGCTATGTGACGTTTTCAAGGCATGTGCAGTCTTTAACTTGATCTCTGAAAACATCAGAGTTTAAGTGTCAATAAAAACCACTGAATTATAAATATTCTATCTTCCAGCATATTTGATCAGGACAGTCAATAAACAGAACTGTATTTTGGGAGATTACAGGCATGAATACTAAGTTATGAATTTTAACTTAATGTTCTGCCAAGGACCCTAGAAAAATATGAACTATTTGGACATCTGTTGAGTTATTCTTAGAGTAAAAATGGACACATACACGTTTCAGGAAAGGAAATAAAATGTTGTGATGTATATGTATTTATACATATGGCTATTATGATTTTTTTACATAAAAAACAAATTATCTGAATTAACCATTACACATAGAATTATTGGGTCCTTTCCCTATTCCCTTCTCTTCACTTTGACACACATTGGCCAGTATTTCTGATGGCACAGTTAACTCTTGACACAGAATGCATACATCTGTACGTACATTCCCCAAACAACCTAAAACTATTACACTGAATGAAGTGGCAGTTTCATGCAAAACTGTACAGCTACTGTTCTGTCTCTGGGAGGATGACAATAACGATGGAATGACAGCACGAATTCCTGCAGCTAAAAATCTTTCTTTATAGTCTGGGCCCTCTTTGCAAATCTTAAAATCAAATATTCTAGGAATGTAGCATCTAAATAGGTGTCCCTAAACTGATAACATTGAGTCACTTAAGCTAGGGTGTGTGTCTGGGTGGGACAAGGTGCAAAGGTGGACCAGACAAAGAGAAATGTCTGTGATGCTGATCTCTGCCCCCCAAGGGGGAGAGAGAAGGTATATTTTCTTGAATGGGGAATGCCACAAGAGAATAAATCAAGTTGCCTTCAAGTTGATTCCAACTCCTAATGACACCATGTCAGAGTAGAATTGTCCTGGGTAGAGTTTTCAATAGTTGTTTTTTACAGAATCTCCAAACCTTTCTTCAGGATGGGCATGAACCTACAATCTTTCAATGAGCAGTTGAGTGTGCTAACCATTGGAATGACTCATGGACTCCCAGAGGAAAAGACATTTCAGTCAAAGGCCTGTGACGAAATAATACAAGCAACAACGGCAGCAATGAAACCCAAGCTCTGTCTCACTACGTAATTAAAGGAAATGGATGGAGCATGAGACTGCAGTTTTGTGCTCTTCCAGACTTATAAAATGAAACTCTCAGAAATCACCCAATCTAGGAGTTTTCCCAGAAGACATGGCCTCTGGCCTTTCTCTTAGCCTAGAGCTGAAACCATTCCCTAAGCCAACTCTTCAGACAAAGTTTGGACAGGACTATTAGATGTGAAATGGTACTGGCAAAGAGTGTGCTTCTTGGCTTAAGCAGATAAATGAGACTAACTGGGCAACTCCTGTCCAGAGGTGAGATGACAGGGTGGGGAGGGACAGGAGCTAGTTGAATGGACATGGAAAATTCAGAGCGGAAGGGAGGAGTGTGCTGTCACATTGCAGAGATAGCAGCGGGAGTTACATAGCAGTATGTGTGCAAGTTTTTGTATGACAAATTAGCTTGGATAACAGACTTTCACTTAAGGCACAGTAAAATATTTTTCAAAAAGAAAGAAAATAAATGAAAAATAGGAAGAAAAGAAAAAATCACCCAGTCTTGTCTTGTCAAACAGTTGGACATATTTGTGAAAGTAAATGTGCAACATTATATAGCTTTTAAGACTGCAGTTTAGTACTAAATAATGGAGTAGTTCTGTTCAAAAGCAGTATTTATTTTCATGATAAGAAGAGGCATATTACATTTGCTATGGAAAATGCTATGGGAGAAAAATATGACACACACACAAAAATAAAATTCCATTTATGAAAATGTTCTTTTCTATAAGAACATAATGAGTGTAAGTCATTATTCCAGGTGGGTGAGCAATGCAGAACTGGGGATTTATTAGGCTTTGTTTTGAAATGTAATCTATATGGCAAGCTTTTTATTCCTTCAATGGCAATGAAACAGATTTATTGGCTACATGTTGGAAGTGCAATAGATACCAGATAACCAAGAGAGAAGTTTTAATAAAGTACTCAAGAAAGAATAAGAAGAGTCAATGAATATGCCTGGTTACATTTCAGCTAATAAATAAAAAGTACAGACAGGATTTTAACTGAAAACCATCCAGGTTATTGCAGCCTGGAAGGCCTTCCGAAAAATGGGGTAGAACACTCTAAGTTTTCCTATTTTTAGCTATGATGTGAGCTGTAGAAGCAAGAGGGATGGAGCCCATGTTTTGATTGTGGTACAGGAAGCCAGTGTTTTCAGAAGAAACTTGTTACACAGCTGTGAAAATGAGGAATGGTTTCTGATTATTAGAATATCTACTTGGGCTTTTTCTGATTTTTGAGTATGTGACCTGCTCTGGGATTCTGGAGAGTATTTAACTTTACCATTTACCCCTTGAGGTAAAAACAATGGAGATCTACTTGCATGGAGATTTCAATAAGTACTGGCCTTTCCCCTCAAAAATTTGAGAAGAAATGGTTACTAAGGATAGTTCAGAACTGGGTCCTCAGTACACCAGACTTACTAATCCAACTAAAGTCATTCATCTGACAATGGAACTTAAGCAGTCCCTGCTACATACCCCTCACTCAGACAGGTTGCTGTCAATATGGACCTAGACTCACAGGAGAAATGGACTGTCCTTTTTTCTTTCACGGCAGGAAGAGAAATGCATTTCTCTTTCAGGAGCCCTGAGCAATCTGGATTTCAGTGCTGCTCTCTTAAGAACCTTGCTCTGAAGAATGATGAATCACTTCCTACCCCCGGAGTCCGTCTCCTTTAAAATAGACATTTGGGAGCCAGGGAGGAAAAACTCACCATAAATACCAATAACAACCACTGCAAAAACAGTTTTCTCATTGAAGTGGGGCTGAAATTGTGCCCCAACAACTTACATTGTTGCTTTTAGAACACTCTCTACAGATTTGGAAAGAGCCAGTGACTTCAGATGTGATTTCATTTGGGTTAGAAACAGGAATTCAGAATGATCAATGAATAAATGATTAGGGATTTAAAGTTCTGAAAGTTGGTTCTTTTATTAATACACAAAAGTTTTTCAGCTATAAATAATTCACAACAGCATGCCATGCATAAAATGTCATTGTAAATCCATGTCCGTGTGTTGAAGAGACAGGAAGACAAAAGCAAGATACCTCCAAGGAACCAGCACAGCTTGGAGAGTTTGAACACATGATTAACTATGGGCCCTATGAAACATCCAGTCCAATTTCCAGTTATATTAACACTTCATTGCTCACTGTCGTGACTTTCCACTGCCCAAAGCTTCCAATGAACACTATTTGGGAAGGCTAATGCTGTGTCTCACATCACTCTTCAAAGAGTTTGTTCTTGTGGAGGGATTTTGGGAAGGAAAAAAGGTTTCAAAATTCTATTACAGCTTATAAATTGCCTCTGGTAGGATTATAATGTTAAATCTTTTAAGTAACTTTTTTGGAACGTGTATTAAATGAATTAGCATGCCTCAACAAAATGCATATAAAGAAGACAATGGCTAAATTACTAAAGCATCTACATTATTACTGAATGGTTTGGGAGAAAAGTAATTATTGTATACATAGATAACTATGTAGTGCACCTCATGGGAAAAAAAAAGGTTAGGTATTTGACTTTTTTCCAGAAACCAGGTTTTTCCTCTTTTATGATCAATTAAGATGTATACAAAAGAAAACTCATCTTTTGTTTTGAACACACAAGTTTCTTTCTCTAAGAAAGCAAAGACCAAAACTGTTTATGTCATTCAAAAATAAAATATAAGCAAATTAAATATATCTTTGAAACTTTTAAAAGAAATGTTTTATGTCCTTAAGACATACTTTACTTTGCCAAAGGATTTGAAGGACCTAAGTAACCACATATAAGTTCTGGTGTAACTAGGTATATATATTGGATAAACCATTCGATGTATCTATTTACACATAGACATGAATATGTATATATTTATATATATCCTTTGACACTATTAGTAAATGCAATCCTATATTCTTGAATGAAGAAGTTGATAGTTGATGATACACCTTTCTACTTTACATGACACTAACAAAGCTGGGTTGAATCTCAGCAACCACTTGCATTCATTGCATTGCAGGCTAGTAGTTAAGTTCGGTTGCTGGTGGAAAAAAGGTACTTTACCATACCCTCCTTAAACTAAAGGTTCTTTCAGCTTAACGTAAGTACATGCACTTTCTTTTATCGTGGCGGTCTTGAGTTGCAGATGCAATCACACCGCTCATGGTGGTCCAACTGGATGTCCACGAGAGCCATGTTCTTGGCTCTGCCCCTCCGCTTGAAACGGCCAGGCTCAAACTTTAATACCTAGGACAAGAAGCATACTTCCTGTTAGAAAGCTCTTAGAGTTTAGCTTAACCACATGCCAATCACTCATTCCCAACTGGTTCTTAACCTTTGAGAATCTGACACCAACTGTGGGCTCTCTCTCTATTAGCAAGCACAATCATTGATTCCTTGAAGTGGTGATGGCCACAAAGGTAATGTTATCTGCTCCAGGATAACCTCAGAAATCTCAGCAGGCTTTGATGATAGATTTCTAAGTGCCTTTTTTGAACCAGGTACTATGAAGCAAAAACCTCCCTCAAAGAAACTTCCCCTTATCTTATCCAGCCTGTTCTGGCCACAACTCCATCCCCTTATCTGGCCCGTTCTGCTCACAACCCCATTCCCTTATCGGTCCATTCTGCCCACAACCCCCCGCTTTGCACACCATCTCTATAAAAGCCTGCTCCACTTCCTCACTGGGGCCAGTCATTGGAGGTCTGTAAGCCCCTGCTGGCCCACTAGCATTACTTCAATAAACAGCTGCTGCTTCTCTCTTTGGGTGTTGGTTGATTTCCTGTAACAGTACTGCCCCAAATACCATCGTAAAGATTATTCTCACCAAAGCTTGTGTTATATATCAATACATTACTGAGTATATCTTTATTACCACTGTAGAGAGGATAACGAATAAAACTGGATGTAATGGTTAGCTGAAGTAAAAAGTTTTGCCCACATAAAAGTTACTAGTGGCCATTAAGAAATGGAAACTTATGTTCTTACATATTAAAATACAACAGAATTTATAACTCAAAACAGATTCGAGTGCCACAAAAAATTGTAAACTGACACTAATAGAAATTTCTTAAGTTATTAAGAACCCCCCCCCCCCAAAAAATGCTGTTGAGTCAGTTCTGACACTAGAACAGAACAGAGCTGTCTCATAGGGTTTCCAAGCAGCGGTTGGTGGATTCGCACTGCTGACCCTTTGGTATACAACCAAGCTCCTAACAACTGTACCAGCAGACTCCCCATCCGCTCCCCCAAAGTCCCCCCAAATACAGCTCCATTGCTGTGGAGTTAACTCCAGGACTTCTAAATTATTAAGAATATTTATAATTTCTTAAATTAATATATATAAACAGAAACTCTTCAAAAATAAGTTTAAACAAAAGTTAACTGTTCTCTTTTGCTGTGACCATCATTGTAAGAGTCAAACATTAATCATCCCATGGACAAATACTTGGTAAAACTATACATTCGCTTCCACATACACCGAAAGTCCTGTTGGCATAGTGGTTAAGTGCTGCCTGCTAAAATGTCAGCAGTTTGAACCCACCAGGCACGCTTTGGAAACTCCATGGGGCATTTCTACTCCGTCCTATAGGGTCAGTGTGAGTCAGAAGTGACTTGTCGGCAGTGGGTTTGATTTGGGTTTTCCACATGCACTGGAAATACACTTCTTTTCTTTATGCTTGTAGGAACCTATTACTTTTTTGTTTTTATCCTATTTCTCCATTCAGATTGTCCACTCCACCATGGCACCACCAAGCAATACTGGAGCACTTTTGATTACCCTCAGAAAAACCTTGTCACATAGTAGAGAAGGCATCATTGTTCCTGTTGCATAGAATAGAGAACTGAGATTCTAAAAGATGCTGCATGCCTTATTTAGGATCTTCCAATAAGTTTGATTGAGAAACAGGACTTTGTCCTCTAACACTCTGGGACCTGATGGCTCTCTAATGTGCCCATTATTTCAATTTGTTAAGAAGCTCTGGAGGCATGAACGGTTAAGTGTTCAGCTGCCAACTGAAAATTGGGTAGTATGAACTTCCTCTGCTGTTCCACAGTCAAGGAAACCCTCATGGGGCCATTTTACTCTGTCACAGGGGCTTACTGTGAGTTGAGATTGACTCAGTTTGACGGTGTCTAACAATGACACTTCCTTTCATGTCTCAAAGGCATATGTGAGCTGGATTGGAGCCTGATAAGCTTTCCTCGGTATCCTGTGGCCCCAGATGATTTAGATACAAGCAAATCTTGCTTTAGCTTCAGCATGTCTTTGCATGTCGTCCCCACACTTCTTTGTTCTAGACTGGATTCGCAGTAATTTTCTAATCTTCTCACTGCCTGTGACATCTGTAAGCAAGCCAAACGTCTACCAGGAGAATCATCCTTAGAGTCCTCAGCACTCATCCATCATAATCTGTGGACTCCCTTACTTGACCACTTCGGCACATTTGCTCAGTGTTCAGTCAAGCTAGGGAGCCTGGGCTCCATGGACAGAGAGTTCTAGCACTGAACACGCAAGCCCCACTTTCCAGCAGGACTTCCAAAACGTAATTGTGAGTAGAGTACAAAATCAAGGAGAAAAAAAAGAAAACCCTAAGAGAGTTTATATGAAAAAAAGACTCCCCAAATATTTGATATCAGTAAAATGAGACCAAGTATCAGTTTTATGTTTATGTTCACCTATTATGCTTCTCTTTTAAATTTCTACTGGATTTACAGTCTGCATTTTACAATTTCACGTGATTTTCTATACATTATACCTATTATTTGGATTACAAGCACTTTGAGAACAAGGATAATGAAGATAAAACTAAAACCAAACCCACTGTTACATAACCAGTTCCAACTCATAGCGACCCTATAGGGCTGAGTAGAACCGTCCCACAGTGTTTCCAAGAAGTGCCCAGTGGAGCTGAACTTTTGCTTAGCAGGCACAGCATTTAATCACTACACCACATAACCACTAATATTGGTTGAGTGCTTCCTAGATGGCAGGCACCGTGGTAAGTGGCTTTACAGGTATCAAAGCATTCAGAGCTGACAGCGACAAGCTGAGAGATCCATTTTTTTTTAATCTTTCTTTTGTTGTTAGCTGCTAAGAAGTAGGTTTCTCTCTTCTGGTGGACCCATGTATAACAAAATGAAATGCCACCCAGTCCTGTACCATTTCCACGACTCATCGCAGGTTAGGCCATCGTGATCTATAGGGTTTTTATTTCTTCCTGATTCATCTTAGTCGGGGAGCTCTTCTAAAATCTGTTCAGCATCATAGCAACATGCAAGCAATCCTCCACTGAGAGATGGGTGGTAGCTGCGTATGAGATGCTTTGGCAAGGAATGAGACCCAAGTCAGCCACACAGAAGATAAGAATTCTATCACTGCCTTTAGTCTTTCCTTTATAGATAAGGAAAGAGACAGACGAAGTTACTGGTCAAAGGTCACAAAGCTAGGTAATGGTGGAATCAGAATTTGACTATACATGGCCTGGCTCGTTCCCTTCCATGAAATCTTCCATTTTTACAGCTTAGCAGCATGCTGGGGACATTGCAGGTGCTAAAGAAGTGTAACCGCATGAACACTGTGGGTGATGCTACAGATATAAAAATGAAGGAACGAGAACAGTTACCTCTGCTCTGTTTCTTCCCTTCCCCAGGGTCCTCTCTACTCCAATCGCCAAAAATTACAGGGAGCAAATTCCCCAGGGTCCTCTCTATTCCAATCCCCAACAACTACAGGGAGCAAAACAAAACAAACAAGGAAATAAATGAGGGGCCAGAACAAGGTGATCCTGACTTTGGCCAGTTTTTGTGCTTCACAATTTTGAAATAAAATTTGAAATACTAAGGGCATAGGTGCAATGGCATTTGCCTTTCCCTGCACCCACTGAACCACTATTGTCCTCAACCCTTCCTTTACAGATGAGGACAGAGAGTCAGTTCTTTCTTTTGAAGTAGCTATAGAGATCACTGTTTCATGGAAAAACAATAGCCCAAACAATGGATAGTGAGCTACATTTCAGTGTATGAAACAGTCCTGCTGTACCATCTTTGATCAGAGTGTCTTGTAAGGTATGGGGGATCTAGATCCCTGTAACTTTTGCCAAGAATTGTCCCAATACGAATTGGTTACTATTGTCTCAGATGACTAGCATATTAGCTAGACTTTGACTAGAGGGAACCAGGGTGAGAAGTGATTCCTAAGAAGCTGAATATATGATAAGTATTCTCTGTTTGAAGAAGACCATTATCAAAGCCTAATAATTTGCAATGACTGGCACCTGTAAAATCAATGCTCTTTCGATTTGTTTTTCATTTGATGGCAAACTACAGTGTGTGCTTTGGGATGAGAGCAAAAATGTGGGCAGTTTTCCCAACTGGTCTCCTGATTGTTCAGGGATTTTCCCTGTGTTTTATATTAACCAACATGAGCACAGTGTATATGTGTTTTGCTGATAAGAAGAGAAAACGAATTGGTAGACACTTTCCCAGACAAGACAGGAAAGCTGTATTTGAATCAAGTGGAAATTGGACTGCTTTACCAGCAGATCACAGCACTGATGTTCAAAGCTTCCAGACCATGTAATAATCTGAGGTTCAGGTACACAACACTGAAGGGAGGAAGAAAGCAAGGCTGATGTGCAGGTGCACAGAAAGTTAAAAAAAATAAAAAATGAAAATGAAAACCTTTATCTGAGAAAGCAAATTGGCTGGTTATGGGTTATCTGGTCACCTTTAAAGGTAAAGAACCACTGAATTAATTACAGCAGCAGAAGAGCACTTGCTAATAAGTATCATCACAAAGTGATTTCCTATTTTTGCAGCTATGATTCACAGCTGCAAGCACTCACTCTAAAATAATCCACTAAACCCCAGTGGCGTAGTGGTTAAGTGCCACAGCTGCTAACCAGAATGCCAGTTGTTCAAATCTCCCAGGTGCTCCTTGGAGACTCTAGGGGGCCATTCTACTCTGTCTATAGGGTCACTATGAGTTGGAATCGACTTGAAGGCAATGGGTTTGGTTTGATTTTAAGGGTTAGCCAGCCATTTCTTATCACTGATGGGTAAAAATGGTAGTCTTGACACTTCTCATCACCTCAAAAACCACACAAAGCCATGGAAAGTCAACTTCTACTGTGTGGAGAATAACCAGTTGGTGGCCTTTCTACCACTACACAAAATCCAAGATGCTCAGCTTTGCAAATTACTACATCATGAAAAATATTTAATTACTGTAACTCACCTTGTTGCCAATAAACCACAGAATGAATCATTGCCATAAAGCTATTACACTAATAAAACAATACCAGGCAGAAAAATCTATCTGCTGAGTTGGGCTCTTGTTTATTGGGAATATAAAAAAATGTTGTTAAGGCTTGTAACAGTTCTGAAATTAATGGCTGACATAGGAATACAAATACATATTTCAGGACAAGTGCATTGTATAAACCTGAATCATTAAGAGTTTATTTAATATTCTACCCAACTTCAAAGCAGGCAGGATACACACATTTTCTTATTGTCAAAAAAAAAAAAAAAAAACCTTTCTGAAAACAACAACAAAAAGCTTTCTATTTTTGCTTCCTTTTTGAGTTCTTTCTCATGCTGATAGACTCTATGAAAAATGTGCATAGAATCAAGATTTTTAAGGGACAGCAGTGAATGAGTGTTAAATCTATGTGGCTATAAGCTGAAATATTTTGGAGAAGGGATAACATTATTTTCCACATGGTGAATCACTCAGCCTCCAGGCAGTGTTGCAGCAATGGCTGAGGGTTTTAACAGAAGGACTGAAATCAAGTCATGAGACACGGTACTCAACAAGAAAGTTACAAATGACAAACAGTTCAGAAGTACTATGCTGAGAAGCTAACTTTGAAGATAACAAAAGACTGGTGTTTATAAAACTCTCACAAACTCTGAAACTGCAAACCTCACATCCATGGATAATTATTTCTAGTTAAAATTGTCTGTGAGTACTCAGGACTCATGAAGGGTTATATTTAGCTACAGTTCTACTTTTTAAGAGCTAAATAGTTAAATAATTTTGATTGCTCTTTGGAGGGTCAATGAATACATGTTCTGCCTGCCAACTGTAGAAAATATATAATGGAAGCTTAGCTGGGCATCAAATTTCTGATCATAGTATTAGTATTGGATATCATTCATGACACAAGAGTCCCTGGATGCCCAAAATGGTTACACACTTAGCTGCTAATTGAAAGACTGTGACTTGAGTCCATCCAAAGGCACCCTGGAAGAAAGGCCTGGCAATCTACATCTGAAAAATCAGACACTGAAAATTCTTCAGAGCACTACTACTCTGACACATATGGGGTCACTATGAGTTGAAATCGACTTGCAGTAAGTGGTTGTTTGGTTGTCTGTCATGATGAAGATGCCTTTTCCCCGCCTTAGGAGAATAAAGCTCAAAGCAGGTTTGTTAAAAGCCTTGGCAGGAAGGTCTGATGTGCAGCTAAATACAAAGAGAAAAGACATGCACATTTTACAGTATTTAAATGAAGAACCCACTCGCTTGATAAAAGTATCATTAGGGTCGTAAGGAGGTCAGAAATGAGAAAGCCACACTATGATCTATAATATTTCTACCTGCATCTGTCTTGTACTTTTAAGTCTTGAGATGTCATCATTTATCCCATATTCCCATGAGGTAAGATGCATTAGTATGATCCCATTATAAAGATAGGCAGAGTAACTATTTTACAAGCAGTTTATAAGCACTAGCCTTTTACATCATATCTTCTTTCACATTTACCTAGCACTGTAACCACCAATCTGTTTTCAATCTTTAGACAATTTCATTAAGACTCAGGGGGAAACATAGCATGTACCGGTTTAAGGATACCATGTAATTTCTGTCTGCCTAGAAACTCAAAATCGTAGGCCATTATGGGGATTAAATAAGGAAAACTGAAGCCCTAAGAAGTTTTATGTGGTGGGTCTTTGGTTGCCTCTCCAGGTGGCAAGAGCTGGTACCAGAACCATATATGCTTTCTTCTAGTGGTCTGATTTTCCCACTCTATTACCTTCTCTCTAAGAGGGAAAGCACAGGACAGGCCTGGAAGCACGGTGATTTACAGTGTTATTCAAAGAGGAGGAAGTCAAAGAAGCAGGGAGTCTCTCTCCAAATTCTAGAAACGTTGTTTCCAGAAAAGGAACAGTATATATGTGTGTGTATGTATATGTATATATGTGTGTATATATACATATGTATATATGTACATATATACATATATGTGTACATATATGTATACATATATGTGTACATATATGTGTACATGTATATATGTACATGTATACATATGTATATATACATACACATACACACACATATATACTGTTCCTTTTCTGCAAACAACATTTCTACATACACATATATACATAAATATACATGTGTATATATGCGTGTACGTATATATGTATATACATATATACACATATACACATGTACATATATAATATACACACATTGTATGCATGTATTTATGCATATATATACACAATAAACACACACTTTTGATGGTTAAGTAAAATCGGAATCTCCTTGAAAATTACTGTTTTTTGTCTCTTTTGTCTCAATTTGCAATTTTAGCTAGATTTGTTTCAATGGCAGCTGCTTAAAACACGTAAAAATGTGTTTTATCTGAAGTAAAAATCTAATATTTTATTACTTCCTTCATTTCCAAACTCTTAGACTATAAAAAGCTATTTTTGTAACATGAAGTTCTCTATTAAAATAGAATTCTGCAAAGTCAATTCTGAGCCCTTAGAGTTTTTCAGTTTTGCTTGAGACAGGAACGATGCTAGATGCTACCAATGTGCGAGAAACAAAGATGGGTCTAGGCCTGCTGTACAAACTGGTAGTCACTAGCCATGTGTGACCATTTCCATTTCAATTAATAATAAAACAAAATAAAACATTCAGTTCTTCATTTGGACTACTCACATTTCAAGTGCTCAGTATCCATATGTGGCTACCCTATTGGACAGTGCAGATAGGAACACACTCATCACTGCAGAAAGTGCAACTGGATCGTGCTGGTAGCTATTTAGCATCCTGGCAAAAGCAACTACACCCCAATCACTCCATATGAAAGAAGGGAAAGAAAAAATTAACTTCTGTCTTTTCCTTTCAGCTTCTTCCTGTGTTTTACGCTGTTAACCAAATGCATATAACCTGGAGCTCAAATAATGAAAATCAGTATCTATTAATTAAATAATTTAATATCTATTAATTTTATAGCTGCAAATATCCACTAATAATCAGAACAAAGAATGTATGAACCATGAATGTAGGAAAATGGGAAGTCATCAAAAATGAAGTGAAACACAGAACGATCAATAGTCTATGCATTAATGAGCTGAAGTGGACTGGTATTGGCTATTCTGAATCAGATAATCATATAATCTACTATGCTGACAATAACAAATTGAAGACCAATGGTGGCTCATTCATCATTAAACATAATATTTCAAGATCTTTCCTGAAGAACAGAGCTGTCAGTAATAGTCTAACATCTGTACTTCTACCAGAAAGTCCAGTTAATACAAGTATTATTCAAATTTATTCACCAAATATTATGGCCAAAGATAAATAAATTGAAGATTTACTAAAATCTGGGAAACCCTGATGGTGCAGTGGATTTTTGCTCTGGTTACTAACCCAAAGGTAGGCATTTCAAATCCACTAGGCACTGCTTGAAAACTCTATGGGGCAGTACTACTCTGTCCTACAGAGTTGCTAAGAGTCAGAGTCGACTTGACAACGGTGGAAAGTGGGATTAAAATCTGAAACTGATTATACATACAATCAAGATCCATTGATAACAACTGGTTATTGGAAAGGGAAAGTTAGAAATAAAGAAATAACAGCAATTGGTAAATATAGCCTTGGTGATAGAAAGGACACCAGAGATTTCACGACAAAATTTTGCAAGATCAAGGACTTCTTCATTGCAAATACTTCTATTCAACAACATCAACTGCAACTGTACACTTACATCTCAATGGCTGGAATACTTTGGAATAAAATAGACTACATCTGTGGAAAGACTGATAGAGAAGCTCAATATCATCAGTCAGAACAAGGCCAGGGGCTGACTGTACAGCACACCATTGATCGCTCATATGCAAGCTCAAGATGAAGCTGAAGAAATTAAAAAAAGCCTGTAAGAGTCGCAGTATGAGTATATTCCATCTGAATTTAGAGCGGATCCCAACAAGAGAGCTGACACACTGCAAACTAATCACCAAAGACCAAGACAGTGATGGATGGCATCAAAGACATTATACATAAGGAAACAAAAGGTCACTAAAAAGGCAGGAAAGAAAGAAAAGATCAAGAAGCATGTCAGAAGAGACTCTCAGACTGGCTCTTGAACGTAGAGTAGCTAAAGCAAGAGGAAGAAACGATGAGGCTCTAGAGCAAAACAGAAAATTTCAAAGGATGGCTTGAGAAGATAAACTAAGATACTATAGTGAAATGTGCAAAGACCTGGAATTGGAAACCAAAAAGGAAGAACTCACCAGGCATTTCTCAAACTGAAAAACTGAAGAAAAAATTTATGACTAGAGTTACAATATTGAAGGATGCTGTGGACAAAACATTGAATGATGTAGGAAATATCAAAAGAAGATGAAAGGAATACACAGTGAATGTACCCAAAATAAGTGGTGGACATCCAGCCGTTTGGGGAGTAGCATACGATCGAGAACCGACGGCACTAAAGGAAAAATTCCAAGTTGCACTGCAGCAACTGACAAAAACAAGACTCTAGGAACTGAGGAAATGCCAACTCAAAGGTTTCAACAAACAAATGCAACACGGGAAACACTATGCCAAGCTTCCATGCCATGAAATTTAGAAGACAGCCACTTGGCCAACTGACTGAATAAGAATCATTTCTGTGTCCATTTCCAAGGAACATGATCCAAGAAAATGCAGAAATTATTGAATAATGTCATTCATATCACATAGGAGTAAAATTGTGCTGAAAATAACTCGAAAATGCTTGTAGCAGGACATTGACAGGGAACTGCCAGAAGTTCACGCTGTATTCAGAAGAGGATGTAGAATGAGGGATATCATTGCTGATGTTCCATAGATCTTGGTTGAAAGCAAGCACACCAGAAAGATGTTGGTTTGTGTTTTACTGACCATGCAAAGGCATCTGACTGTGTGCCTCATGACAAACTATAATAGCACTGCAAAGAATGGGAGTTCCAGAACACCTAACTATACTCCAGTAGGCAGTCATTCAAACCGAACAGTAGGGTACTGTGTGGTTAAGTCAGGAAATGCATGTGTCTGGATTGTATCCTTTCACCATACTTATTCAACCTGCATGCTGAGCAAATCATCTGAGACCCTGGACAATAATAGAAGACCTTGGCATTAGGATTCAAGGAAAACTCATTAACAACTTGCCATATGCAGGTGATACAACGTTACTTGTTGAAAGTGAAGAAATTTAAAGCATTTACTGAAAAAAAATCAAGATCATAGCTTTTAGTATGGATTACACCTCAACATAAAAAAGCTATAATCCTCATTCATAACTGGAACAATAGGGAACATCTTAAAAGGAGAAAAGATTGAAGTTGTCAGGAATTCCATTTTACTTGGATGCACAGTCAGCCATGGAAGCAGCTCAAGAAATTAAGGACAATTGCACTGGAGAAATGCGATGCATAAGACTTCTTTGAAGTGTTAAAATCTAAAGATGTCACGTTGGGAATTAAGCTGGCCTGACAGAGACCAAGGTATTTTCAATCACCTCATATGCATGTGAAAGCTGGACAATGAATAAAGAAGACCAAAGGAGAATTGACGCCTTTGAATTATGGTGCTGGCAAAGGATATTGAACATACCATGGACTGCTCAGAGAATGAATAAATCTGTCTTGGAAGAATGAGAGCTAGAACACTTCTTGGAAGCATGGAAGACAAGACTTCATTTCACGTACTTTGGACATGTTGGGAAGGACCAGTCCCTGGAGAAAGACATCCTGTTTGATGAAAGAGGGCCAGTAAAGAAAGGAGGAAGAGGCTCAGCCCATGAACTGACACATTGGCTGCAACAAAGTACTCCAAGTATAGCAATAAATGTGAAGACGGCACAGAACTGGGGAGTACCTTGCTCCGTTACACATAGGGACACTATGCATTAAAACTGACTAAAAAAAATCTAATAATTTTCAAGAGAATATAGGTCACCTGAAAGCTGTTTTATTTTTCATGTATTTTAAATCACTATTAAAAAAAATGTCGGGTACATTCTATTTATTTCAAAGGCACAGAATGGTTATAAGGAAAAAGGAAAGAAAAAACGAAGAAGAAAGAAAAATAAAACTTTACCACAGTACCTAGAAACTTCTGAGGACAGGAAATTGTAAAAATGGAATAATTTATTACACAGCTGAGAATGTTCAAATCCCTGTAGGCGAAGTAGCCTGGCCTGTGAAAAGAGCAGTGATACTAGTTTCATCAGGGGATCTGTAATCTCCTGGATTTTACTCCCTAAATGTTGAGCACTGAAGTATTTGTGGCCATACACACACTCTTGTTGAATGTGACGAGTTCTAGTTACTCCCTAAAGGGTGCTCGTCTCTCACAGAAACTCATTTCACATCTCATCAGTTACAACCAGGAGCTGGGGAAACTGGCCCCTCGCTTCCCCGAGGTAAGACAGACAGACAGACAGACAGAATAAAGGCCTGTGATTTTCCCTAAAGGGCCTGAGCTCAAGCAACCCCGGTTTCTGGAAATGGAACGAATTTTCTGCAATTTTCCACACGGCACTCGGCATAGCGATGGCTGTGACAGATGTCACAGGCACTGTAGGAGTCTAGAGGACATATGAGAAGAGTCTTTGTTCCAGGTATGTCGTTACTGACGGAGTGATTGATGTTGTTTTGTCCTTTTGTCCAGCACTTGGCAGAGTGACTCTGTATAGAGCTCCGCCGAGTCCCTAAATTGAAAATATTATGACACGTGTTTTAAGGAGATGCTTTAAAGCACAGTTTCAAAAGATGCCAACACTTTAGACTCACTCATGTGACACAAACAAAAAAAGCCAGGGCTTTCCGTTCTAGATATTGACTGTGAACAGAAATTTATAGGTGGCAGCCATTGTGCACAGACAAGAGACAGAAACTAAGACAAGCAGAACGGCTGGGCCCTTCTGAGTTCTTCAGTGCTAACTGCCAGGGACTAACAGAGCCTTCCGGGTGTGGGGTTCACTCTGCTGTTTCCGCAATAAGCAGTTAAAAAATCCACCTGAAATAAAACACTTTAGAACTGCAACAAAGGCCTGGATTTAAATATTCTTCCTCAGTTCCTACTAACAGAGATGTTGGCATTTCCTACATCTTCCTAAGCCACTATAATTGCAACCTTATTACTGCATTCTACATTTTTCTTTAGAGTATGTCTAAACATGACCTAATTCAGGTTTTTAGAAGGATAATACCCAATTAGAGTTCTCCAGGTCATACAAAAATGAAACACAATGAACACAGATGATGGCACTCTCTGGATATGAGAATATATATACATTTTTTCCTTTAAAAACTGTGGGGTGGAATAAGCAATTCTTATGACTAAAACATAGGTCTAAAATAGTATGTTTCCTAATCCTAAAGCAAGCATGGTCATTGTGGCCTATGACTTCCTCCATTTCCCAGGTTAAAATAAAAATACCAGTTATGTACGACTTATCTCTTTTATTTTGGGCCCCAAAGTTGCCTCCTAACATTATTATTACTGTTTTTAAGCTAAAAAAGAAAACACACTTCTACAAAGCTGGTGATTTATTTAGGGAGAACTAGTTATTCCTTCCATCACCAGCTGGCAGTTTGTCATACTCTGGTGGCTTGCATGTTGCTATGATACTGCAAACCATGTCACTGGTACTTCAAATACCAGCAGAGTCACCCACCGTGGAGCTTCAGAGGAGCTTAGAGACTAGAAAGGCCTGGTGATCTATTTCCAAGAAGTAGCCAACGAGAGCCCTGGGGATCACAATGGTCCAGTGTTACCGTGCACAGGATCACTCTGTGTGGGAGTCAAGTGGCATCAACTAATGACAAATCTTTTCCTTTGTTTTAGTGGATGCTGATAGAGAGCAACTCAAACAAGAATTCCTGTTTATTTCCTATCATGGTATCTACTTCTAACTGTATTTTTGTGTCATCTTTCATAGTTTACAAAAGGCATTTCATATGCAGTCTTATTTGATCCTCAGAACAGCTTGAACCAAAACCAAACCAAACCCACTGCCGTTGAGTCCATTCCAACTCACAGGGACCCTACAGGTCACAGTAAAAATGCCTCATAGAGTTTCTAAGGAGCGCCTGGAGGACATGAACTGTCGACCCTTTGGATAGCAGACATAGCACTCACCCACTGCAACACCGGGGTTTCCCAGAACAACACAATAAGGGGCTATTTGACATAAGTTCCGAGACTCTACCCTTCAGTGACCTGCATATGCTTCCACAAGCATAAGTAATATAGCCGCAGTCAATGTGAGACCTGCTAAGTCCTCTCAAATCTACTCTTCATTTACATTCAGTAAAGAATTAGATATTTAAAAAGGAAAGAGCATAGCACTAGAGCAGGGAGACCTGGTGTCGCAGTGGTTAAGGAACTACTTGGCTGCTAACCAAAAGGTCGGTAGTTTGAATCCACCAGCTGCTCCACAGGAGAAAGATGTGGCAGTCTCCTTCAGAAAGATCACAGCCTGGGAAACTCTGTCCTACAGGGTTGGAATCAACTCAATGGCAACGAAGTTTTTTTTTGTGTGTGTTTGTTTGTTTTAAACAGTACTAGTAGTGATAAGAACACAGACTCCAGAACCAGCTCAGAGGATTCAAGTCCTGATTCTGAGATTTATTGGCCCCAATGTCACTCTTGACAACTTAATGATCCTTTCAGGCTTCAGTTTTCTTATTTATAAGAAGAGAATGAAGCCAGCACCTCCCTTACAGGGAGCCAAGAAGTCAAAGAGTGAGCTCAGGAATACTTGCAGTAGTACTTAGAATAGCACATATAGTGAATGTTCACGAGTGTTGGCTATTATTAGTACTAAAGACGGGGGTAGATTACCCAATAAGCAAGGAAGACATGGGCTTACTTGTGCTTGCTTCCTAATCTGTAGTGAACAATTTCATATGTTTATCATTGCAAAAAATATGCACTTGTCAACTACTAATTAGGAAGTAAGCACAAGCAAGCATGTGCTTACCTTACTCTCTGGATAACCCATCCCTATCAGGAATTGTACATTTAAAAAGAGGGATTGATTCTGTAGAAAAGAGTTATGGGGTTGGCAGCGAGACAGATGCCAGTCATACCTAAAAGCAGAATCTCTGATGCTATGAAAAAATATGAAATGCCTGTTGGATATGACTCTCTCCCCTGTTCATTAAAGTTTACTGATCTCTGTAAATTATTGGTGCTCCTCTATATCTCCTTTTATTTGTTTTTACACAATTCAAGAGCTGATTCCTAAGACAGCATTCAGTAGTATACAGGAAAAATTAGCATTTCTACAGGAAAAATACATTCACATCCAGAGGAAAAGTCTCTGACAATTTATACTTTCTGACAATATATATTTGCTGTGTTTGATTTTTTAATACCGTCCTAAATTTAATTAAAGTTTGACTCTTAGCATTTTCTCAAAGCAACCTAGATTTTGCTGTCATATCCTGTAAAAAAGTAACATCATATTTCTAGAAGGAAGCTAAATTGGCTTGGAAATCACTGTATCATACATTGGATTATATATTCCAGCCAGACTGTTGTACAGCCATGTGGTGTATTGTGAGAATTAGAATGGTTGTCCTTTCTGTGGGGTGAATTTAAGGCAGTAAGTTCTGTGAGCCTGCCTAGTGCAGGTAGGACTTCAGGTCCCGGTCATCCCTTTGGCTGCGGGCCCTTTTTTAGTGAACAAGCTGAACAACTACACACGCTGGCTCTGTATTCTACAGATTACATGACTGGTAGAGCCAAAACAGGCTAACTGTAGCATGGCAACAAAGACATTGCAGAATGACATACCTCGTGATACTTTTTCACAGTTTTTCCTGAGTTGCACTTGCAGGACTTCCAGTTGACCGTGCCGCAGCCACAATTTCCTCCACAGCGCTGCACGAGGAGGCAACGTGGAAAGAAGACTACGTTGGTCAGCTTCAGTTCCTCTCTCAAACTGACCGAGTAATTCCTGGGAGTGCAACTGTACCGCTTGACATCATCATTGAGCCTGTCCAGGTCAACTGTAAACAAACCGTGGGGATGTGCTTTTAGGAATGGGCTGGGAATATTCCATGTGGACAACCTTAGCCTACAGATTGACTCTGTCCTTGAGATCTCAACCACTACCCCTAAAGACGTCAAGTGGAAGATCTAGTTTCTTCTTTGTCTTACAAACAAACAAACACACACCTTGTCTCAAGTCTAAATATTGGCTCAAATTTCCTTGTACCTGTTTCCCAAATGTAAGAAAAAACGTTATGAGGACAGAAAAGCAATAATTTAAAATAATTGCTTTTTAATCTTTTTCAGCCTTTTGTTCCTAAATAAATCTTTCATTTTAAGCTATTTTCATAATATGATTTGAATTACAGTGGGATACATTAGAGATAATCAATCTATTTACCCCACAATGAAATTTTACAAGCAAATGTGGGGAAGAAAGACGTTCTAGCTTCATTTTAACTCAAAGGTCAACCAAAACATTAAAGAAAATGGCATGTTCCAATGGTTGCAACTGTGTTGCATGTGTGTGCCTTGGGTCCTAGGTGGCAGTAGAGCACAGTGGTTAAGTGCTCTGCAGTTAAAGCTATAGCTGCCTTCACATCATGCCTGCAGCTCATTTTAGTTGGAATGTTACTTAACTGCTCTTAAGCTCTGCTTTTTCATCTATAAACTGTGAATAATATAACTTTACCCATTTCATAGCAATGCTTGAAAGACTGATTGCACTGTGAAACTTAATTGGTGCTGGCAATTATTATTCACCTAGATTCATTTTAATTATTTTTCCATTTTTTTACTCTCAAAGCCAGATAGTCCAAAACAAACTTCCAGATATCAGGTTTGACAACTAAGGTCACAGACTCATCCTAGAAAAAGTGCTCCATACTTCATTGCTGAATATCACTATGGTCACCTTTGAAGTACTCCACTTAGGAAGCTGTGCAACAATGCCAGCACCTAGTCTACCCTTTAAAGCAATTCTGGAACTCTTTTTTCTGGAATGACCATCAGAGCTGTTATCATATTGTCCTGGATGTCCCGAACATCATCAAAATGTCTTCTTTTCAACATTTCCTTTTATCTTTGAGTAAAGAAAAAAAGTCACTGGGGGCCAGATCAGGTGAACACGGAGAGTGTTCCAATACACGTATTTGCTTACTGGTTAAAAACTTCCTCCTAGACAACTACACAATTAAGTTCACAAACCTCCTACCTTTCCGCCATGTGCAAAGGCTGTTCCAGAAGGAGTTCCAAAACCGCTTTGAAGGATGGACTAGGTGCCAGCGTCAGTATGTGGCTTCCTAAAGGAAGTACTTGGAAAGTGACCATAGTGATATTCAGCAATGAGGTATATAGTATTTAGAACAATGAAGTCTGCAGACCTCATATTTCTCCTTTTTTAGTCACTCAGCCAAATAACAACAACAAACCCATTGCCACTGAGTTAATTCTAACTCACAGTGACCCTAGAAGACAGAAGCTTTTCAACAGGGTTTCCAAGGTGTGGCTGGTGGGTTCGAACTGCCAACCTTTCAGTTAGCAGCCAAAAACTTAACCACTTAATCAACAGGACTCCTATTTTATGTAAATAATTGTCAAAAGTGTATGGTTAGTGGGACCTCTATGAATTAAGAACATCACTCTAAATATTCAACTCTAGGTCATGCTTATTTGAATAAAACTTGTATTATTGTTTTATATAATTTATTTTTAAACTACTGTCCTTAAAAAGTCATCTAAAATCCATATATCTGGCATTCAAATCTCATGGCTGTTGAGTGCACACATGAGTATCTTCTCACAAAAATGCAGTTAAGAGAAAATCACTTTATCTGCACAAGTTCCAACCACCATCTCTTAGTGCACTCCCCTTGTGTGCTAGCTAGGTCACCACAGAATCTATCCCATTAGTGACTTAGTAGCAAAACAGAACTCCTTAAGGAACAGTCAGAAATGGTCTTTTGGGATAGAGATCAAAGGCCAAAGACTCTGTCAGTAGAATACATCTGAGGGAAACTAAAAACCAAACAAGCAAACCAAAAAGGCACACAGCTGAGTCAGGAGTCCATTTGACCCCAGGAAGCGAGCAAATTTCATTGAGGCAAGGTTAAAAAAAAACAACAACCCCCCAAACTAGTCATATGGCTAGATGGTCCCTTGAGTAAGGAATTAAACGGCAATTAGACTGATGTCCCACATGACTATACATGTAGGTAAGTGCCCTTGGATATACAAAATAAAGCCTCGATTCTCAAGGTCAGGGGTTTATCCTCAACTGTTATATGCTGAGCCTGGGACACTGTGGGGGTTGAATAAAGCTAAACAATCACTGTGCATAACTTGCTGTTTCCCCCTCCTCTTCCTTTGTAAAGACATGTCATAAGTTTAGCTACAATCAATCCAGATTTAAATTGAATGAACTCTGTCTTGTGAAAGGAACCATTTTATTGCTGTGAAAACCCTGAAAATAACTGCAAGCAAAGCAGGAAGGATTATATAAACGGATTAAGAAGTGCAGCAATCATCCATTACAAGTGTCACCTTGAGAGAAATACTGATGCTGGCCTGTGCCTTGCTGGGCTGTGGACGGGGCGGATGCAGAGGGCTAAATCTGCTGCCTATGATAAAGGGGATATATTTGTCTAACACCAAGGAATACAGAGGTGTTAATAGCAGGAAACGGTTGAGAGGTGTGGGAAGGCAGAAAGGGGGTAAGAACACTGAGTCTCCACTTGGGTTCAGTTCTCCGCGAGGCACATATTGCTTCACTGTTCCCCACACTTTCTGGGATAGGGTCAGGAAAAAAGAGGAAGCCTTTCAATTAGATGGTTTGACACAGTTGCTGCAACAAGCATGATGATGACTGCCAGCATGCCACAGGACCAGGTCGGCTTTCCTTCTGATGTACATAAGATCACTGAGTTGGCACCTACTGGATGACATCTAACAACTACCACCCTTTTTAGGTAGATACTATTTACCTAAGATGCATAAACTCCCCCCAAAACCTACTCCCCCCAAAACCTACTATCAATTTCAACTCATAGTGACCCTGCAGATGAATAAAAAACCCACTGCTGTCGAGTTGGGCCTGACTCATAGTGACCCTAGAGGTCAGAGTAGAACTGCCCATGGACTTTCCAAGGACTGCTTGCTGGATTTGAACTGCCAAACTTTTGGTTGGCAGACATAGCACTTAACTCACCATGCCACCACGGTTTCCTACAGATGAATAGTAAGTGGTAAATTGGAGTAGAAGCCCTTCCCCTTTTGCTCCATAGCTTTTGCCATTATCAACCAGAAAATGAGGATGATGGGTAATTCAGCAGCTGAAGGCAGAGGACCATTCTCCCAGGTGCTAACATCAGGCTTCCCTGTTATACTGGGGAGGGCTGATGACTGGCCACATTCTTATTTCCAGGTCATATTTCATGACAGCATACCCACTCTATGAAATTTAGCTAAATCCTCAAGTACCCTCAGCAATGATAAGGCACGCATGACTTACTGCACTTCAAATTAAACTCCTTCTATTATATAACCATTTTAGTGATTAGTGCTGGTGACTTCTGTTTCTTACCAGCCATGAAGAAATTTGCCCTGCTGTCAGTTTTATGCATCAATTCACTGATGTGACTCAAAACTGTGGCCCAGTATGACTCCTATAGAATCCAGCTGCCCTACTTACCAGGGGATTGAAACCACTGAGGCACTCAATTTAGAACTAGAACTAAAAGGTTCTTCTAACTGGATGCAAATAACTTCAAAGCATGATTGCAGACTCTCTGCAGGGGATGTTCCCTCAAAGAAGACTGATTAGGCACCTTGGCAGAGCAGGAGCCATGCACATGAGCTTGAGCGCCAATTAAGGCTCCTGTTGCTCAGTTTGAAAGGGGGAACGGGTGACAAGCTTTCTGGGAGGGAGGCAGGCCAGCCAAGCCGTGCAAATCCAGGAAGAGGGGCTGCCCCTTTCCCTTCCAGCTTTAGTCTCTGCAGCAGAACATTCCAGAGTAGCAAAGATGCTCCCAATTTAATTCTAAGGTCCATTAATCTCATGTAATTTCTCTTATTTCACTCAGGTGTACATAATGTTATAATCCTTTTTTTGCTGTCCCTCTAAATTTGAATCTTGCTTTTTCATGGATCTTCAACATCAGTTAAGCTTTCTGTGTTGCCTGCTGCCAAGCTTGCTGAAGAGCCTGAGAAGGGTCCACTGCCCCAAATAGCTTCCCCTGGACATTAATCTAGTGTGAGGCATTGCAGAGTGCAATAAGGCCCCTTCCTTCCACAGCCCCAGTCTCAAAAAGCACTGGGATGAGAGTAGGTAAAGCAATGGTACACTAACCTCTTGCTTTGAGTTGACTCTGATTCATGGTATCCCTACAGGACAGAGTAAAACTGCTCCTGAGTTTACAAAGAGTGGCTGGTGGATTTAAACTGCTGACTTTTTGGTTAGCAGCTATAGCACTTAACCATTACACCACCAGTGTTTCCAATGGTATACTGGTGAATACAAAACACCAAAAATCCAAACCTGTTGCTGTTGAGTCGATTCTGAATCATAGCACCCCATGTTGTTAAAAGAGTAGAATTGCTCCATTGGATTTTCTAGGCTACAATCTTCAGTGGAAACGGGTCACCAGAGTTTTCTTCCACAGTACCACTGGCTAGGTTATAACTGCCATACTTTAGGTTAGCAGTTGACTGCCGAGGTTGTGCCATCTAAGGACTTTGTTCAGTTTCTGATTAGAGCTTAGGTGTGGAAGGGAGAGTCAGCCTGGTCTTTTTGATCTTGGCTTTGTGTGACTAAGTGTCAGGAAGTGTGGACAGTTCTTCATACATGTGACTGCATTAAGTCTTCATATCATCCTGGAAACTCTGGTAACATAGTGGTTAAGAGCTACAGCTGCTAACCCAAAAGTCAGCAGTTCAAATCCACTAGCCACTCCTTGGAAATTCTATGAGGAAGTTCTACTTTGTCCTACAGGGTAACTATGAGTTGGAATCAATTTGATTGCAATGAATTTCACATACCATTGTCATTCTTCCTTTTGTGGATAAGGATACCGAGCCTTCAAAAAATTAACAAAAAACTGTATCCATAGACATACGCCTAATGAGTGGCATAGCCTAGTTTTGAATCTAGGTTTTGTAGTGCCTCTTGTCCTTACGAGCCCCAGTCTGAAGACCTGAAAGATGACACAAAGGGCAGTTTCCCCAGCCCTGTTACAGCCTCCTCACTGCAGGACAACTTGCCACCTAAATGTCCTGACTACCCTGAGCTATCATTTTCACGATGCCATCAATTCCATCTAATTTAGCATGAGTCTGTGCACATACATCTACCATGTTCACCCTCATAAACCAGGCAACTGCACAGAACTCATTTTTTCTGTTACTGTGCAATGTAAACAGTTCCACCCTTTCTCATCAGGACTGAGAGGATATTTGCTGATGCACACTCTTCATGTCACCTTCATTTCTGTTTGAACCTCTTCTTGTCCTCATCTAAAAGTAGTCTGTGACATAAAAACCAATCAGAGGTCCAGGTGAAGAGCCAGAAGGCTTGATAGTAATGATCATCCTTAGCAGGAACAAATGCCAGAATCCTAGATTCTTCCTTTATGACAGATAAAGCCAATGGCATGCAAAAGAGCCGTAGCAGCACAGTGATTAAAGCATGGGACTGCTAACTGAAAGGTCTGTGGTTTGAAACCCCCAGGGGCTCCATGGGAGCAAGCTGCGGCAGCCTGTGCCTGTAGCCTCTGAAGCCCTGTTGGGTTACCGTCAGTTGGAATCAACCCAACGGCTCTGGGTTTTTTGGTTTGGTGCACAACATATGAGTGGTAAATAACTTAAGGAAAGATTCTGAGTCTTTTCTAATTTGGTAATTTCGATTGTTGTGACTACAAAAATTCACTGTGGAGCAAATATTCCCTTAAGTTAAAATTATGTCTTTCCTATGCGTGTTTAATTCACTGTTTTTGTTTTGTTCCACAGGAAGGTAGCTTCTTTGGCTCAGTCTCTGTCAAGTTAATGGCTGGCTTTCAGCGTGCTGTTCATTCACCAGTTTTTATTGCATGGGTCACTAGACTTTGTCGTCTTCATCTTCCCGAGTCTCTAGAGTATCGAATGAAACTGCTGCATGTTATTAGAGTTAGCCAGTAATCACAGTAAAACAACCTAGCCTCGCCTTTACAGCACTGAAGTCCTTTATAAATCGTTCAGCTCCAAGTGCAGCAGCACGTATTGGGCATGTGAAGCTGAGCACTTGAAGCCAGGATGTCATCTTTTTTAACACCATGCTTTTGTCACTTTATTTTCCCTTCTCTACAATCTGTCTGCTACACCTTTTTAATCTTTTATAGCCCAAGTCAAAAGACACATTCACACACATTCACCCATACCTCCTCTCATCTCTTCACTGTATCCTCAATACACTTTCTCTGCTTTTGGTTACAGGATGGACATCGTAGAATTTTCCTTATGGATTGCTTTATTTAGGATACTTCTTTTGTACTGAATTGTAAAGTTTATGGAAGCAGGAAGTGACTCATCTTTTTATCCTTCCTTTTGTAGTGTTTTGACCCTAGAAGATGGACTGAATGGAGGCCATTGATGTCCACCTTCTCCAAAATCATTTGGTTTCAAGTGTTAGAAGCAGAAGATGGTTGAAAGAAACACATAGTCTTTGTCATCTAAGAATATGTACCATTTCAGGATATTTAAAATCTTGAACTGAATCCAATAAAACAGCTAATTTCATTGCGGCACCCCTAGGCAAACATGAAGAAGCCCTGGTGGCAGAGTGGTTAAGTTCTTGGCTGCTAACCAAAAGGTCAGCTGTTTGAACCTACCAGCTGCTCCACTATGGCGGTTAGCTTTCATAAAGATTACAGCCTTGGAAATCCTATGGAGCAGTTCTACTCTGTCCTATAGAGTCACTGTAAATTGGAATTAACTAGATGGCAAAGGGTGTGCAGAGTTAAGCATCTATGATCTTCTTTTATGACTCTGAATGGATACTTATAAACTTTAAGATAGGAAATGCGTGGTCATTTATAGCCCTACCACACAATCCTGATTTTTCTTGCAAACAAGTACTCAGTAGCTACTACCTGGATGCATCAATTAAGCTACTGTTTCTTTATTTTAAATTTAATTTTTCTTCTCATAAGAAAGGTAGAAAGTTTCAACTACCTTTCAGAGATGAAAGACAGTCATGTCTTGCAATGATTGTCTCTGATCTCATGACAGTACTGGCGTGTGTGGTGAAGTGAAAAGGTGTTAGGCTAGAATTGAGAAACCAGAATTGTAGGACTAACTCCACCAGGGATGGGCCAGGATGCACAAAGATTATCGGTGTTAAGACTCACAGAAATTAGAAACAGTCCTATGCATAGCATAGGAAGGCATCAAAAAAGCCAGTTCTCGGATACATATCTCAAGGCATTAAGGAACATATCTTTGCCAGACAGGAAACAGTACCACAATCTGTTATGCAAACAGCTAAAAATTTGACTTTGATGTTCAAACACTAAATTTACCGCACTTCAGGGGTGGTCAGTGAGGGAGATAAGTTACTGATTTTAGTAGTTTCACTCTAAGCAACCACTGCCTCTCAGCCTCTTTCAAGGTCCATGAATTCCCCAGGAGGAACCTGCTCATCTTTGTGGACACTACAAGCTCACTGTGATTTGCAGATTCCTTCTTCTATAAATCAGCACATAATTGTTTTCACATTTCAACCCCAATTTGGAAGTACAACTATATGTGGAAAGCAAAACTATTTTATAGCTTTTAATGAAGAAATATCGAGATATCTAAACAATCATGAAATACACTGAATATCATGATTTAACTTGTTGATTTAATTTCAAAGGAATGGAAACATTTACCACTTGTACTGCCAAAAAGATAAAGTGATCAGCTGATTTTCTGAGAGTGACAGAACAGAGAGAAATTAAGTCAAATCCCAGTAAAAGTTTCCTGATCAGACAGTTTCTGATTTTCAGGGTTTAAAACATCAGGAAGCAATGAGTGAATGGAAATGTATCTAGCACCTACTACGTGCCTGGCACTGTATAAGATGCTTCCACAAACCCAAGTCCATTGAATCCCCATCACAAACCCTCAGGTTAGAGATTACAATTCCCATCTGATAGCTGTGGAAACTGAGATATGGAGGAGTTGAGTGACTTGCTTAAAGTCAGCAATAAATACATGCTGGAAAATGAATGGATGAACGAATGAAAACCTGCACAAGCCTGTCCAAGGCAATGCACAAGCTAAATAACACCTGGAACACGTGACTCAGGAACATGCACGGAGCACAACTGTAACCCTGAAAAGAAGAAAACTAGTGAAGAGAGAAGCATCAGGGAGGCCTTTAGACATTTCTCTCTCATACTTGACCACGAGTCTCTGAGCTTTAAACATCTTTGTGTCTCCCACAGCATGTCCAGGGTTACAAATCCAGGTTCATGTCATGACTCTATTTCCTATCTGCTAAGGAATATTTCTGATTTTTATTTTTTTTCCTACATACTTTCCTGCCAAGAAATACATTAAGAGTGAAGGAGTGAAGAGTATGTGAAACACACCTGGTTCCTGGCTCACAGTGGGAGGGCCCTACATTACTGTTGAAATGAAGGAAACAGTTAAGTGAGGCATGCTTCAGAATAGACTCACCCCAAATCAGAAGTCATGGAGATTCTTCATTTGGGGACCTCTAAATCCTGGTGGCATAGTGGTTAAGTGCTCTGGCTGCTAACCATACGTTTGACAGTTCAAATCTGCCAAGTACTCCTTTGGAAACTCCATGGGGCAGTTCTACTCTGAACTACAGGGTTGCTATGAGTTGGAATTGACTGACAGCAGTGGCTTTGCTTTTTAAGGAAATGAAGGTCATATCTACTTTTATCTAAATGTCAGAAGTGAGGGATTATATGTACTCAGTTTAATTTTGTGGGATTTGGCACAGTCACTTGCAAGTAAAGACTCTTACTTAGTTGGATTCTCCAGCAGGAGGGCAGCTCCTGCTTGAGCCTGTGCTTCAGGAAGGGTGTGCTGTCTCTTTAAGTCTTCTGGGCATGAAGCAAAGGATGCTGAAAGGGGTCCTAAGGCTTCACAGAAATAAACAGGCATGAAAAACACAAGGCATGCACAGTTGTCTTGAACAAGAGTCATGGCTGTGGGTAATGTACACTGGCACATCCAAACACCAAAAGTTACTTGTAGCTTTCCATTGCCAAATGGATTTTTTCCCATTGATCTATATTTGAATTATACACCTAGACAGAAGAAATAACTTTGATTTTGGGAGTAGAGTAAAGATACCCACACAGATGGATAATTTCGTTTAGGAGAAAAGCAGAAAAAAAACAGTGGCAGTGGAAGAAAAAAACAACCAAAAGTGTCCTTGTCCTTGTACTGAGGGTTTTCTTCAAACACTTTATATGTGTGCTCTTGTGGACACATGTGACACGGTAAACAACAATATGGCTTTTATTAACTGCTTGCTGGCAAACTAAGTGATGTAGAGTCAAATACTTATAAATCATATGACTCATAAATACTGGCTTAGGTTTAAAAAAAAATAAAAAGCTTAGTGAGAAACATCCAAGAAACAAAATGGTAAATGATGCCAGAAAATTTCTGGGTAAATAGTATTGTAAAGAAGGATAGTACTTGGCAATTATTTTGTAAACTTTTAATGAGTGTACTGATTAAACAGATACTTGAATACAACAATATTTAGATACTACGTATGAGGCTCTCCAGGTTACTGATGATTATCTCAGAGCCACACAAGGTACAGGGTACAAGAGTTCACAGAAATATCTTGGACTGTACGTAGACTGTTAAGCAATTAAAGTAAAAATAGTAGCTTTGAGGACTCACAATAAACTGAATGGTTTAAAAGATTAAAAACTCAGCTACTAACTGAAAGATCTGGCGGTTTGAATCCACCCAAACGTGCCTGGGAAGAAAAGCCTGATGACCTACTTATGAAAAATCAGCAGTTGAAAATTTATAGAGCACAGTCCTATTCTGACATACTTGTTGAGTGGCAGATGTCTGACAGTGACTAGTTTGGTTTTTTGTACATGTTAGATATTTGGCATATTATCTAATGCTAACGCAATTTTGCAAAGTTATTATAATTAACAATCTTTCATCCACTGCCGGTGAGTCAATTCTGACTCATAGTGACCCTATAAACAGAGCAGAACTGCTCCACAGAGTTTCCAAGGAGCACCTGCTGGATTTGAACTGCTGATCTTTGAGTTAGCAGCCATAACACTCAACCACTATACCACCAGGGTTTCCTGCACACTTAACCCACTGCCACTGAGTCAATTCTGATTCACAGCAACCCTACAGGACAGAGTAGAACTTCCCCACAGAGTTTTCAAGGAGCACCTGGTATATGTAAACTGCTAACCTTTTGGTTAGCAGCCACAGGACTTAACCATTATGCCACCAGGTTTCCTCACCCTTTACAGTAGTGTGGCAAATAGAGGCTCAGATTTGCAAGGGACTGCCACAAGATCTTAGAATCTGAGTTAGAGTTTCATCAAAAATCTGTTTGAAAGCAATGCTTATGTTCTTTCCACAATATCCTTTCTTTTGTTATATTTCTATTACAATTTATGGTAAACAGTATTAATATCGACAACGAAAAACTTTTACTTGGACCACATGACATGGTTCAGAAAAAACAAAAAAAAAAAATCAGTAAAGTCAATCCTTTTTCAAGGATAGAAATTAGAAAAATAAAATAAATCCATTTTGATTTGATGTTCCCAGTACCTATGCCTGTTTACTTTACAGAGATGTAGCTACAGAGAGATATTCTCTCAAGACTGGTTTATTTAATTCATCCCGGTGTCAGCCAAAGACTTTTTGCAAATTCTCACCCAGATATCAAAATAAGCAAATGGAGAAAGTTCTAAGTCTTCAGTTTGTGGTAACTTCAGCTTACTTCTAAAATATGCTAATATCTTAATACACTGAAATGATTTCCCAGACTCCAAATTACTTTTGGAGGAGAGAAACTTCACAGAGGGAGGAAGAAGGAAACTTAAATAGCAGCTAGTTAGCATGGAATTGCATGACAAAGAGACAGTGTAAGTAACTAATAAAAGATAAAAAGTTTCAGAATCAATACAAAATGAAATGAAGCATTTATTTCATTTAGTCTTAAATTCCTTATGCTAGTTATCCCTCTACAAAAAGTTTGTGAAATAAGGAAGTCAAGTTGTTTTAGATCTTACAACAAAATAATATCATGTAGGAAACTCCAGAATTAGTATTTGATCCATGGAAATGGATTAGTAACTGCCTCAAAGTTATAATATCAAACCATTCAGAGTTTGTAAAAAGCAAGTATTCCAAACTCTATCATTTGGAATCAATTTAATATATTTGTTCCACTCAATATTAAAATGCTGATTTTGTTTTCTTTTTTCTAAGAAAAGTCCATGCCAACTTTCACTCTACGGCAACTCTAAAAAAAGGCAACTCTAAGGGGAAGGATTTATTTTTATTAAGCATGATTACGGCTCAGAGCTTTTATTTTAGCATGCCTCAATAATTATATCCATATTTTAATCACACCAGAGCCCTGGTGGGTCAGTGGTTAACAGCTCAGGTGCTGTTAACCAAAGGTGGGCTGTTCCAATCCACCAGCCACTCCTGGGAAGCCTTATATGGCAGTTTTTACTCTGTCTTATAGGGTTGCCTTAAGTTGACATTGAGTCAACAGCAACAGGTTTAATCACAACACTTAGACTGCGAAAATAAGCTACCCTCCTTGCCATGATGTGCTGGGTTTTTCTATGCCAAGTGCCGTCGAGTCGGATCCGACTCATGGCGACACACTATCACTGCAGGAAACTAAGTTCTCATATAATGAACAAAAAGAATGGCTCTGAGGCTGTTAATGTCCATAAATCAACTCTTATTTAATGTTCAGTCGAGGAGACTTCAAGGTCAACCATTTTTAAATCTAGAATTGTTAACTTTCATGCTCTGATTCTGAATATGCTCTGATTCTAAGTTTATAAGTTGTATTTTAAATGAATCATAGTATAGTTTCAGTTAAACTACACAGGTTAATGCAGTGATTCAGATGGTGATTGGGTAGCTTCAAGAGCATCAATATAATTTTACTTAATTTGGGGGCAAATTTTCTATATTTATGATGCATGTGCATCAGAATAAGTACATGAAACTTGAAGTAATGTATCCTTTTTTGTTTTTTTAAGTTCTGGGCAGTTTTGAGGTTAAAACATGAGGTTCAAATTCTTGGCAAAAATTGGGTATCCATAGATTTCAATTATTCATGCTACTCTCCTCTATTACTCCCTAGGAAACTGAATGTTAGATACATCAAGTTGTTATATTATCTTCAGTCCAGAAGCATTTACAGACAAGTTCATGTTTATCTATTACTTGTGATTTTTTTTTTTTAAAAAGAAGATCTTCTGCACTGAAGCTATGCCTTCAATACTTGGCAGTGTTACCTATCTCTTTCTTTTCTCTCTTCTGCCCAAACTTACTGTTTTCTTGCATCCCATTTTCAACTCCTTTTTTGGAGAAAAATAAAAACTTTGTCAGCTAACCCCTTTTTGGCCAAATAAACAGAAGAAGAAAAGCAAAATTTAATATCAAAATATTAACTGAACATAAGTTCTTCACCCAGTGTATTTGTGCTTTATTGTAGGATTTATAAAACTCTTCATTTTGTGTATTGACATTCATAGTTCATCTTAGATTCCTGCTCTTTGGAACCATAAGAAGTGCTACTTTTGATCGGTCTGGGCAAATAAGAAGAAGAGATACTGAATAGATAGTCATAAATGGCAAGTTTATTTCTGTACATCATTAAGAAATCATAATCTAGATGCTAGGAAACTTTTTTAGAGGTCCTCTAAAGTTCACTTTCTATTTGACATCTAGCAGACCCTCATCCCAAACTCAACTCAGTGCTGTCTAGATGAGTCTGACTCTCAGAGAACCTGCAGGAGAGTAAAACTGCTCCATATTTTCCAAGGGCCACCTAGCAGATTCACACTGCTGACCTTTTTCATTAGTAAATATATCACCTAAACACCATGCCACCAGGGTTTCTGGACTGCCAACATCCAGAGCTATTTTACTTTTTCCATTGTCTTCTTTTTCATTGAGCCCTTCCTCAAACACCAGGTGACAAGCACAGATTTGTATTTTTATTTTCTAAAAGCAGAAAATAATAACCAAAATATTAAACCTGTCTTCCCTTGCAATACATGTAGGTAGTTCAGCATGCAAGGAATGATAAACAATTAAATCAGCACATTTATACAAGTGCAGAGATAGTGGTGACTTGCCAGGGTTAAACGAAATGGCACAAATCTGCCTTAAGGCCATTTTAAACACAAGATTAAGACAGAATTTAAGCCAAGAGGAGAAAGGGATGATGTTTACTCTGTCACAAATAAGTAGCCTGTCACCTCCAGTGCTCTTACAAGGTTATTCTACTACCAAGAAGCATGCTTAATGGAGCTATGCTTCTAAGTCTAGGGGAAGGTTTCTGTAAATCTTAGAAATATACGAATGTTGAGTTATTGTTCTCAATTACACAAACATTAATTGAATACCTACAGTGTGTCAGAGACCATGCCAAGTGCTAGAGAAACCAGACGAACAACCTCTGACACAGTGGCTGTCAGTCCCAGCTGCCTCTTAGGACTGATTTCCTGGGAGCAAGAGCCAGGAAAAAAAACATCAGTACTCTAGCCTGGCCCCCAGAGATTCTGGGTCAGTTTGGCTAGGGTGGGACATACATGTTTATATATTTTTTAAAAGTTTCCAAGTGATTCTAATATTCAGCTGCAGTAGAGATCCATATGAAGTTCTAGAATCTCACATAATCTTACAGAAAACAGAAAGATACAATAATCACATAGTGACAGTATAAAGTGCTATGGAGTCCCTGGGACTCCTAAATCTTCCCGAGGTGGTGGGCATCCCAAAGAAGAAGACAAGAAAGACTTTACAAGGAAGTGTTACAAAACACAGTTAAGGATTCCAAGTAGCTATATTAGGTCTGGTACACCTGGTGGTGCATCAGTTAAAGACTCAGCTGCTGACTGAAAGGCAGAACATAAGAATCCATGCAGTGGTTCCTTTGGAGATAGACCTGGTAATCCATTCTCATAAGGACTACAGCCTAGGAAACTCTATAGGCAGTTCTGCTGTATCACATGGGATTACTACGGTTCAGAAGCAACCTGGCAACCAGTAACTATAGCTAGCAGCATTTCTTGAACCAGTGATATATTTCAGAAGCTCTTGGTTGATCCCTCCCCAATTCCCTGAAAAGGGTATTATTATATATATTTTGCAGATGAGTAAATTGAGTCTCAGAAAAAGTCAGTGATTTACAGAACAATCACAAAACTTGTAAGTGTCAAGGTTGAGATTTGAACCCAGGTCCCCTAACTTCAAGAAAATATGATTTCTAGGGGTGGGAGGTAGATGCAGGTAGGATTAGGGAATGCCTAAAGGATTTAGTTTAAATAAGTGCCAAGAAGGGCTGTCTGTCAAATAGCTATGGTGTTTAATATGCTGGAAGACATAGTCAGATTTGTTTGTTTACTCAATAGCATTTTTAATGTTTGGGAGGAAGGGATTTCAAACATAAGAATATTTTATTTTCCTTCCAAGTTGGCCAGTGCTGGCAATGTCTTACAGAAAAGCAGCTTCTGACCTCTGGCAAGGTTCAGTGTGAGAGCCCCAGTGATCAGTACCTAGTGCAGCCCCTTAGCCATGCATTTTAAGTATATAAAATATGACCAGACTCATAAGCAAAAGGCCCCAGCAGGAACTAACTAATTAGTCATTTCAGCCCAAATATTTTTATCAGTTGTGCTCAACAACACAAACTTACCTGCTAAGGCATCCCACCATGCAGTTCTTAAAAGTGCCTCCAGTATTACAAAGTGTAGGGAACAAGCTATATTTTAACTAAATGTCTCCACATCTATGATGCAAATAAGCCTTACGAGACTTTTTTTTAGAGACAATTTTAATGATGACAAATTTTAGCAAATAAAGTAAGAATGTAACAGACTAGACATTATAGTTTTCCTCCATAAGAGGTGATTACATGTTATTTCTCCATTAGTTTGAGCAAAACATTCAAATAAACACTCTCATCCAAGATCATATCACGCAGGTATATGATTATGATATTTATTGCTGAGGGTGCCTTACAATTTTAACCTGTAATGTTGTCTCTGCCTGAGTGTTCCTCTCTTATAACCTCATTACAGTTTCCCAAAACTTCCAGATGAATGCATGCTTTCACATATTGTGAAGGTACCCCAGAACTTTTTTTTTTTTTTTAACTTCTCCCTTGGGATTTTTATATTTTTGAAACCACCCAGGACATTTAGCACATACAAACAGTTAGGTGTCATTTAATCAACTCCAACTCATAGCAACCCACGTGCATGAGAGTGGAACTGTGCTCACAGGGTTTTCAAAGTTATATTTTTGGGAGGTAGACTGTCTGAGGCACTTCTGGTTGGATGTGAGCTGTCAAGCTTCCAGTTAGCAGCTAAGCACACTGATCATTTATTTATACAACCCAAGGACTCCACTAAACACACAGTAGGTCTTTATAAAGGATTTGTAGAATGGACATTGAATAGGTGGATCATTGCTTTCATGTGACTTTCTCCTGACGACATTGTCACGAGCAAAATCAACCTTTATGTCTATCAGGGAGTCACAGTAGTTTATTTTTCCTTAAGTACTGTCACTGGAGGCAAGACAGCACAGCCCTCATTTCCTCTCCACTGCTAACCAGACAGGCAGTCTTTGGCAAGTCACTTACCTCTCCTGATTTTGGTTACCTCCACTGTGAAATTAAGGCTAGCAATACTTTTTTTTTCCTGGAAGCAAGAAACTTCTAGCTCCAAACTATGACAGATCTTTGACAGAACCAAATCTTCTTTCCTCTCACACAATCAACATGGTTTGAATAAAACACAGAACTTCATCTGAGACGACGTGACAAATATATGTGATAATGGACTGGCAGTAATCACTTGATTTCCGTGAATTAAATATATCGTACTGTTAGTCCTTACCCATCACCACTATTAACAGTCTTAGCCTGCAAGGCTTTCAGCTGCTAAATGAAAGCGGAGTGGTTTGGATCCACCTGGTGCTTCTGGCAAACTGCTCCCACAAAGGCTACAACCTAGGAAACCCTATATGGCAGTTCTGCTTGTCATATAGGGTTGCTATGAGTCAGAACTGACTTGACGACACCTAACAGCAACAGCTATTCACAAGGGGACACCAAGCCGTTGTTTCTTACCTTTTGACTTCCGCTCATGGTAGGACCTGCCTCGATTATGAGGGGTGTCCAAATACAGATTCTCAAGATCTTCTTGCCATGTTTCTGGATTGAGGTGCTTGAGCAGATCCTCCACAGTGTCAAATTCTGCAATCGTTTTGTCCAGAGCATCCGCAGTAAGAGTGGGATCCGTTACTGATTGAGAGTGATAGGACACCCCCTAAGAGTGACACACAGCTCAGTGCACTCAGAATAAGTCCATTGCTATCAAAAACAACAGTCATGTAACTACATGGAAGGAACATACACAGGTGTCTGACTATAAGACACTGTATTTCCAAATACTGTGAAAAAGTACTACTCTGTAAATAGTCTCACCATATTCCTAAACGAAAGCAATTAATTTTTAAAAGATAGCAATCAGTCTTTTGTAAACCAAGCGTCAGCAGATCATAAGTTTTCTGGTGTATCTGAACTATAATCATTAAAAAAGATATAGCCTAGGTGGAAATATCAACATTAAGTCAATCAGTTTCTTAGTTCGAGGTCCTAAATCACCCATATCTATATAACGACAATTTAAATTTTTAAGTCCTTTATCGCCAGTTTTGCATAATTCTTCCCAGTCTCCAGCATTTCCTCTTCATGTCCTTCCTTCACAGGTCCCCTGGAACTGCAGGTGCGGTAAGAGTAATGTGTGGAATCTATTCTAGGGACATCTGGATAAAATATGGCACCCTAACCAGTTTATTTGGAAGCCCTGATGGCATAGCAGTTAAGTGCTACAGTTGTTAACCAAGAGGTTGGCGGTACGAATCTACTAGCCTCTCCTCAGAAGCTTTATGGGGCAGCTCTGCTCTGTCCTATAGGGCTGCTATGAGTTGGAAATCGACTCAACAGCAGTGAGTTTGGCTTGGTTTTGGTGTAACCAGATTATTTACTGTCAACAAGGATAACTGGCCATGAAACTGACTCTCTTGACTTAAGAGTGAAAGATTCACACAGGAAACATATGACCAAAAAAAAAGAAAGAATGAATGAAAGGAAAAAAATGTTGTGGCTTGCGACTGAAGCCAGTTGCCATTAAAACAATTCTCAAGAATACTCTTCAAATAAACAAAACATCACAGAAAGCCTGGAAGGGATTACCTGCTTTGCTGTGGATCACATCCCCACATAGGTTTCAAGCACTTCCTTCACTAACTCTTGTACAATCTAGAGGTAAATGAGCCATGATTCAAACATCTCTGTAAAAATTCATGACCCATTAACAAGGAAACATGAAGCACACTGCCTCAAATGATTTCTAAATGTTTTTAAAGACACTACCAAACAAATAAGATCCCCCAAGGACAAATATCTCTTCTCACTAAGGGAAAATGAAAATTAATGAAAACTTGCTGCCGGGAAACTTTACTGCCGTACCCTACTGAGAAATGCCACGTGCTACTACAAAGTGGTGGCCAGCAAAGCCCACAGTTAACACAGTCTCATTCACAGGCAGTGTTTTCTCTTGTAACCAGTCAAGGCCCAAAGATCATAAGCAATTCAGTGATCACCACTGTCAGAATAAAGGCTCTTTTAAGCAAAACTGAAGAGGCACAAAAGTATTACCCTACCCTTAGGGCACAGTCCCTGGTGGTACAAATAGTTCACGGGCTGCGATGCTAAACAAAAGAAGAGAGTTTCAAGCCTGCTCATAAAGGCTCTGTAGAAAGACCTGGCCATCGATGGAAAAGCCAACCACTGAAAATCCGATGAAATACAGTTCTACTCTGACACACATGTGCCTGTCATGGAGTCAAAAGTGACTCCATGGCAGCTGGCTTTGATCACTTGTGCAGTAGGGTATCTTAGGAGCACCTTCAGATACGCTCTGTAAGGAACAGGGAGTGAGGTGAAGAAAAGCGTAGGAGGAGGCATGGGGTAGACTGGTTAGGCCTCTGGCCAGCTCTTTAATCTACTGGTTTGTGTGTGTGTGAAAGGAGCATAAGACCGAAATGTACTGAAGTACCTCATTTCTTCCTTTCATGTTTCTCTTTGCATCACATGATAGAGGTGAGTAGTACTTGTAATTAAGTCCCATAGATGCCAGACCCCATTCAACTGCTATAGTGTGGATAATCTACAGCTCATTGTTGTTTTGTTGTTAGTTGCCACTGCATAGGTTCCACCTCTTGATGACCTTAGATATAATAGAAGGAAATTGCCAAATCTACAGTCTACCCCTGACTTCTATTCACCAGATGATTTACAGTAGCCTGTAAATCTACTACATCACAGTAGCCTGGGTGTAAGGTGCAAAAAAGGTTAGGGGCACAGCAGCATATAAAATCTTTGAAATTAAAATGCTCCACTCTTTTTTCTTTCTTTTTTATTTAACTAAAGGAAGCTATCACTCAAGCTGGTGCCACACATATACACACACACACAAGCAAAAGCTCTCTGCAGCTGTTCTGTACAAAGCAGTTGCAAGCAGTTTTTTGGGGGGGTTGCCCCTAAAAGTGCCCAGATTGTAGCATGTGCCCATATCTATCCCCAAGAAAAAGCAGTGGAGGGAACTTACTCTCTGAGGGGTTGGCCAACTGTGATCTCTTCTAACAGGGTAAGGGACAAATCCAAAGTGTAAGTAAAATATAAAACTGTCCTTAAGTATGAGCTTTACTGATATTTCAAGTTTGGACTTTGGGTGGTTGACAGAAACAACAGTGACTATTATTTATGAGGTATTAGGTGACCTAAGAAGCCCACAAGAACATTTTTGTTTCTGAGGTAAACATGTTCCAGTTGTTTTTGAGAGAAAGAACTAACTGGGTGTGCCTCTCTAACTGCTTTGTAATTTTGACCTCATTCAGTTTTTGTCACACATTTGCAAAAATACATTTTCAAGTTAAGTGAATTTCTTTAAAATAATAACAATGTATAAAAAGTACTTTGAAAACTACACACTGCCTTCAGCAAAAACAACAGGCAAGGTTTTTACGGAAAGGAATGGCAGGTCCAACGCCCCTTGCTCCTACCCCAGAAGGTTCTTGAACAACAGAATGTGAAGAAAGAAGTATGATCCCCCTGGTTGTTCCAGAGGACTCAGCAGTGCCCTCACTTGGAACTCCACTTAGTAGTGTTTCTAGTAGATACGGACCCACAGCTCAGCTTCCCAGACACTCAGAGTGGATATGACAATCCATCTCTTTTATAGGAACCAGATTAGCCTTAATTAGCTATGTGTCCTATAAAGATAGTAATTCCTACCCTCGGGGCAGAACTGTCAAGTACCAGATGCTTGAGAAGGCTTTCTTTACCTGTCAGCTCCAGGAGAAGGTCCTTGTCATCCTTGACAGAATGACACTGTAGTTCTGAGTGGCAAAACTTGTGGCTGGACTCTATATTTTAAGGGCTAGCCAATTGCCTGAGGCTACTGCTGAGTCTACACAGCTATTACTTGCATTATATTAATTTTCACCAGCCTAATATGGGGGTCGGGTGGGGGGCACTGGCGCTTCAGTGGTAGGATTCTATTGTGAACTGAACTGTGTTTTCCAAAAATGTGTGCCAACTTGGCTAGGCTAGGATTCCTAATATTATGTGATTGTCCGCTATTTTGTCATCTGATGTGCTTTTCCTATGTGTTGCAAATCCCACCTCTATGCTGTCAGTGAGGTAAGTATTTAATAAGGCAGAATCCAATCTATAAGATTAGGTTGTTTCTTAAATCAGTCTCCTTTGAGATTTGTAAGAGAGAAGCTAGGAGAGAGGAGCAGTACCCTATGCTACCAAGAAAAAACAGCCAGGAGCAAAATGTGCCCATTAGATCTGGGCTTCCTGTGTGGAGAATCTTCTAGACCAGGGCAATGCTGAAGATAAGGACCTCCCCTCTAGAGCCGACAGAGAAAGGAAGCTACCCCCTGGAGCTTGCGCACTGAACTTGAACATCTAGCTTTCTAGACTGTAAGAAAATTCATTTGTTTGTAAAGGCATCTACCTGCAAAATTTCTGTTATAGTAGACGAGATAACTAAAACAGATTCTCACCTCACATGTGGAAGACTTGGGCTTGATTCCCAGCCAGTTACCTCATATACAGCACCCATCTGTCTGTCATTGGATGCTTGTGTTTGTTATGATGCGGAATAGGTTTTAGCAGTTTCTAGACTAAGAAGAACTAGGAAGAAAGGCCTGGTAATCTATTTCCAAAAGCCAGCCAGCCAGGTGCCATCAAGTTGGATCAGACTCATGGCAAGCAACCAATAAAAACTATGAATTACAATGGTCTGATCAACATCCTATCATTAAAACGGTGCAGGATCAAGCAGTTGATTTTTTTCTGTTGTGAAAGGATCACCATGAGTTAGTGACAAACTCAACATCAGCTAACAATAGCAATTTACTTAGCTTTGTTCACAAAACACATTCTGGACTGTCAGAAACAAACACTCATATCACTGGAAGAACTTTCACTGGCCAACTGTTCAGACCATGCCATTACATTCAGCAGCCAGAACAAATTAAATAAAACCACAGACTCTACGGTGGAAGAAATTATGACATAGGAAAGGATTTTTTAAAAATTTCCCCCAAAGAGTCAAATACAGCATAGAACTTTTGGGGAAAAAAGTCAACTCTAACTTAGCTAGAGGAGCTCACGTTAGAACCGTGGACAGGCCTTCTCTTAAGTTCTTGACCTTTTTATGAACAAACACCTTTATTATATTTCATTTTATTGCCATATAAATGCTGCATAGAAGACTGGTGTAAACAAGGTCTGTCTTTCTGTGCACAGTAGATAAGGAGACAGAATAATGAGAAATGAGTATTTCTGATAAGAAAAATGGGGCATGAACCATTTCACAGCTTCAGGGTGTTTATGTTTTATTTCCAAATCAAATAGGCTACATGCTTGATACACAATTTATCTTAATATAAACATTGGGATTTTTCAAGTCTGAAAAGATCCTTGAACATGCAAAGGTTAATAGCTTCCTCTGGAATATTAAAAAACAATTTCAAAATTTTCCAGTTGAGTTTGGGCCATGGACAAGTTGGACAAGACTGCAACGTTTGGACAGTCCTTTAGTTGGAAGGTTGGTCTTGGGAATCAACAATTACTTAAGGCCGTGGCTATCCTGGTACTCCTACAGACGTCTGGCATTTTCTAGAAACCTTTCTGAAAGAGTTAAAAAAGGGCATTCTGATATAATCCACTGTAACCTGAGTGAACCAGAAGAAAACATCTTGCTTGAATTTGGCTACTGATCAAGTCATAGGTCCTTAAAGCAGCTGAGGTAATAACTAGGGTTAACTTAAGTTAGCCCATCAATTCCTCCCCCCATCCCCTGGCAACAGAGTAATAAATTACTTACGGAGATAGAACTTGTGACTGACTCCCAGTTAGTCTCTGAGGCTGCAGCAGGTTGGAAATCTTCCTAGAAGGCAAACAAACATCCAAGCAAGTCTGTCAAACTTCAGTTCAATGCAGGTTCAGCTATCTCAATCTTCTTCCAACTAAGCGTCAACAGAAGTAGGGGCTACCTTCCTACTTAAATGTCAACATTTGTCTCATGTACCTCTCCTCAAGAACCCTTATTAATTCAAGACACAGACAGCCACATCACTTGGAAGCAATGTCAAAATGGAAAACAGGCAGACCGAGGTTCAAATTTTAATTCAGCCAGCTATGGGCTGTGTGGCTTCAGGGAATCTATTTCAGTTGTCCATTATCTGTAGGGGTTAGTATGGAATGCTAAAATTATAGGGTACTCTAGAAGAATAAGTGAGAATTATGGACATATTTTTAACTAGCACTTAAGTGCTTAACAAAAAGTAGTAACAGTTACTATCATTATTGATGTTCATTTGATTTGAACTATGATCTGCTTCATGCCCAACTCTGCCTGCTGAGCTAGTCCACATCCCAGTGATCTTTTCAATAACAAATTAACTGATAATTTCCTGACTCTATTAAGAAATGTTAGGAAGAATGGCAAGGTGAGGAAAATGACTGTGGGAATGTCAAAGTAACACGCACTGGAGGAAAGAAAGTAAGGGATAGACCTGAGAATGTTATCCCAGAGAAGCCACGAAGGATTTGTGATAGCAATGGATCTCAGGGAGAGATATTTGTCTTTAAGGGCAAATTTCACTAAAATTTATATGCAATGTCCATGTTAACTACTCTAGTACCATTAAGTGTTAAGAAAAACCTGCAAAGAAAGAAAGCTGATTCTGCCATTTTTATATGTTGGCTTAGTTACCTGCACTCCTTGGAAACTCTATGGGGCAGTTCTACACTGACCTCTAGGGTTGCTATGAGTTGGACTCAACTTGATGGCAGTGGGGCTTAGTTATCTAGTGCTACTGTAACAGAAATACCACAGATCAATGACTTGAACAAACTGAAATTTATTCTCCCACAGTCTAAGAGGATGAAAGCCGAACTGGAGTGTCAGCTCCAGGGGAAGGTTTTCTCTTTTAGTCGCTCTGAGGGAAGGTGCTTGTCAATCTTCTTCTGGTCTAGGAGTTTCCCAGCACAGGGACTCCAGGTCCAAAGTACACATACTGCTCTGACGCTACTTTTTTGGTAGCACAAAGTCTCTCTCTCTCTTATCTCAAAAGAGACTGACTCAAGCTACAGCCAGATCTTATAGATTGTGTGCTACCTCAGTAATGTAACTATTGCTGACCCTGTCTCATTAACGGAATTAAAAAAAAAAGTTTGTTCTTCAGTGGATTCTGCTTCATAGCCATCCTACAGGGCTGAGTCGAACTATTCCACAGAGTTTCCAAGGAGTGACTGGTGGATTCAAGATACTGACCATTTGATTTGCAGCCAGACTCTTAACCACTGTAACACCATGGCTCTCATTAACATTATGGAGGTTGAGATTTATAATACATAACTAACTATATCAGATCGCAAAATGGAGAAAAACCATACAATACTGGGAATCATGGCTTACTCAAGTTGATACACTTTTGTAGAAACACAACTCAATTCATAACTTTACGTCAAACATGATTTCTTGACTCTGCTAAAATAAATCACCTTGGTGAATTCCTCCCACCCAGGTCAGGAAGTAGGAGGTATTTAGGGATGATGCTGAAAACAATTTAGCCATGTCAGTCTGACAAGTTTATTTACGTAAGTATATTTACTGAAGGAGAGCTAAGTATCAATTCTAAATTTCACTAACATTTTGAGAAGCTAGAAGTGCATTTGTTAATTGCTCATGATGAAACTGGTTTACACATAAATTTCTATGCTGACTTCAGTTGCTTGCCAAAAGAAAAGGGAAAACTAAATCACATGTGAAGTTTAAGGAATGATGAATATCGCTGTGAAAAACTGACTATATATTATGGTTGCTCTCTCAACTTCTGTGAAGCACAGGAAACACAGTCACTGTACTCTGCAAGATCATGTAGATGTGAAAAAGACAAGCTTTCCCATAGCAGAAGGATGTGTACAAACAGAGACAGAGGTTTATACAAATCTTAAAAGCTGGTGATGAGATGAGACTGAAGAAGTGAGACAGCCAATGGCTTCCCTATGTCTTGGAGAGAATATTGGTAGGAGGGCATATGCCAAGTGACATAATGATGTTAGCAATCCTCAGATCCCAGAATGTTAATTTTCACTCATTCATTCAATATCCATTAATTACGCATTGTCTGATACCGGTCTAATCAGAGTAGCATGAAAGGCAGTAGGCAATTCTGCTCAGAGAAGTAGACCAGAAAACATTTCACATAAGGAAGTTATTTTTGAGCTGAGTCTAGAAAGATAAGTAAATGGTTACCACCAAAATAGGTGGAGCAGAAGATTCAGTCAAAGGGACATGAAATGCAAGGAAAGTATAACAAGAAAGCATCAAGTTCCCAGGGAAAGTTATTGAGTCATTCTAAACATCATGTGTTTGACAAGCGTATGCAGTATCTAGAAACCCTGGTAGTACAGTGGTTAAGAGATACAGCTGCTAACCAAAAGGCTGCCAGTCTGAATTCACCAGGCACTCCCTGGAAACACTGTGGTGCAGAGTCGCTATGAGCTGGAATTGACTCCACAGCAACTTTTTTTTTTTTTTTAAATGCAATATCCAGGTAGAGATGTTTATGAAGCAACTTGCTCTCTGGGATGAACCTCACGAGAGAGAGCTGAACTTGAGATTTAGATGTGGGAATCATCAGCACAAAAAGGCAATAAAAGCAAATGATGAGTTACACTGACCAAGCATAAATTCAAAGGAGGGACAATCTTTCAATCTGGAAAGGATTTTAGGATTATTCAGTCCAGTCCCTTTATTTCAATGACATGAAAACCAATTGTCAGAAAGATTAAACAGTGTCCTCTACATCATGTAGCTGTCTACTGGTGAAGCTAAGGCCATCAAAGCTCATTCCTAAGTATGAACTGTTTGGTGGTCTTTCACATCATTAAAGTCGGCTTGGGTAGCTGTATGTCTGGAAAAAGATGGAGCAATACACAAAAACAGAGGTAAAAGAAAACAGACAGTATAAAGTAGGATAGTGGGGGATGGTTCTGTAAGTGTATCCTTAGAAGTGTTCTTAGTTGTCTGGATTTGCTATCTGTATTTACCAAATTCTGTGAATTAATTATGTTTCATTTTCTTGCATAGACACATGATAAAAAAATATTATATTGAGCATTTTTAGGTATAAAAGTCCTTTCATATGCATCAGCCTAAACATACGCTCCACAAAGAAACTTTAGCTTCTGTACTATCTGGGTTACAGTTAGAAGCTTCAGTGCAAAGAAAGAATAGTTTTATTTAATCAAGGTGAAATAGAAATTTGTCTTCTTTTAATATCATGAATACTAGACATATAAAGGAAACCAATGCTTTTTATCTTACTTCAAAAGTATGTCATTGTTTGTAAATGATATATTTAAAATGAGCTTATAAAAGTGAACAGTGTCTTTCATAAAAATAAAATATGGAATTTTCAACATTTTATCCTAGAAGGAGAATCTTTATGTTTAGAAGCACACAGAGATTTTTATCTTATAAATATGACAACTGCCAATGAAATCCTCAAACTCATCCTGGAAAAAGTGCTACAGACCTCACTGCCGAATATCACTACAGTCACCATCGAATTGTCCCCCTTGGGAAGCTCTGTACTGACACCACAGCCTAGTCCACCCTTCAAAGCAATGTTGGAACTCTTTCTCTGGAATGGCCATCAGAGCTGTTGTCGTATTATCCTTGGTGTCCTGAATGTCATCAAAATGTCTTCCTTCCAATATTTCCTTTATCTTTGGGGAAACAGAAAAGTCATTGGGGGCCAGATCAGGTAAGTAGGGAGGGTGTTCCAATACAGTTATTTGTTTACTGGCTAAAAACTCCCTCATAGACAACTGTACAGTTAAGTTTGTGAACTTGTCACCTTGTCACCATGCACAATGGCCATTCCAGAAAGAGTTTCAAAATAGGTTTGAAGGGTAGACTAGGTACTGGCCTTGGTACATAGCTTCCTAAGGGGAGTACTTTGAAGGTGATCATACTGATATTCAGCAAAGAGGTACCCAGCACCTAGAACAACTGAGTTTGCAGACTTAATTGTTAGAACTGGTACATCTTCCACCGTAGTCCTCCCAATCCAAGAGACCAGTAAGTCTCCTAATGGACTATAAATTTTATTCATGCTTTCACTTTTACCCTAAAATCCATGTGGTAGCCAGATAATTTTTAACTTTAAATCAATTCATTTCTGTTCTATGGTTAAAACATTCAAATAGCTTTCCATTGCCCTTAGGATCTGGCCCTATAAAATCTGACCAGTGCCTACTGTGACTTCATCTTCTGTTGTCCCTCTCTGAGTTGACATCCAACACTTCCCATTTACCACACTCCTGTTACACTGGCCTTTATACAGTCTTTGAGGAAACACTTCAAGCTTCTTCTCTGAGTCTTAATCTGTTGTTGTTTTCTCTGCCTGGGATGCACTGCCTCCACATGTTCCAACGACTGGCTCTTCATCTGCTAATTCTCTGCTCAAAGATCAAATTTTTAGAGAACTTTCTTTAAGCACTCCTTTTAAAATGCCCCCACCTTTGGTCACTCTGTCTACTTAATTTTCTTTAAGGCATTTACGGCTATCTCCAATCATCTTCTTTGTTTCCTTGTTGACTAGCTCTCTTTCCAACTAGAATGTATGTTCCAGAATGGCGGAGACTTTATTTTGCTCTCTAATTTGTTCCAAGGTCCCAGCAGAGCTTTTGGTAAACACGACAGTGGACATTCAGGGGTGATATTCAGCTGCTATGTACCAAAAAACGAAACCAAACCAAAGCACTGCCATCAAGTCAATTCTGACTCATAGGACAGAGTAGAACTGTGCCATAGGGTTTCCAAGGTTGTAAGCTTTATTGAAGCAGACTTCTACACCTATGTCCCATACTGGGTTTGAACTGCTGACCTTTTGGTTAACAGCAATATACTTAACCACTGAACCATGGGGGATCCTATATACCAGTATAAGAAAACTTGCAAATTACAGCCAGAGTCCACTCTGATTGGTTGGTGTCTACCTCACACTCCTTGTTACTGCTATCCTGGGTAGATCATATGTTTTTTTCAAGCTTCAGAACAATGGAAGACAAACTCCCTTTAATTGGGTGCTCTTAGCAGAACAGTGTGATTGTGATTGTTAAAAAAAAAAAAAAATCACAGTGAATAACTATTTAAATTGGATCAAAACAGTCTAGCTTACAAGTAACACATTTCTGTTCTTTGTTACAGAAAACTCATACAGGTGCCTTAAAAATCACATCCTATTCTTCCAGCGGGCTAATGGTTTGCTAGCTCCATGAAATTGATACAAATTCAGCCCTTGATTTCCTTACCTCCAGCTCCCAAGGGACAGTCTGTTACATTCTAAAATAATGGAGCTACAATCCATGTAAGACAATTTTAGCACTTCAGTGCTGCATGCACCTTACTGAGGTCAGCTAGGATCCAGTGCTCCCCTTTGAGAGATGAGCAAACTGGAATTGTGAGTCAAAAGAATTGTCTAGCATCTCAATGAGTTATTGTGTATCTGATAGTCACACTCTCCTAATGCACCAAAACAGTCATGTAATAAATCATTGTGCAATTAAAGACATCTTAATTTGTAAGGCCTTAATCTAATAAGAATTAATTTATATCATTTAAAACTAAACATTTATTCTCAGCTTATGTCCCCACATTAAAATACTTCATAAGTATATTTTGGCAGTAAAACTCATTATCTGTGACATTCTGAAATGAAACTCAGTCTTTCATTCTCGGAACTTTCTTATTTGAAGTCATTTTGAAAACACAGATATAAATCTCAGATTTTCACTTTCTAAATAGATTAATTAATATACATAGTTTGGTTTGAATGTAATTATTATGAACTGGAAAGCTGGGAGGTACGAAGAAATAAAATGATTTTAAAAAAACTATACAAAATACAGAAAATGTTTATGCAGTCATACTGTGGAAATGATATTTCTATGCCAAAGTCAGAAAACATAAAAATTAATAAATCTCATGTAAAAACACCATATAAACTTACAAAAAAATGCTGAAACCAAAGCTGAATTGACAATAGCAAACTAGATAATAAACTTTCAAAAGATATAACAGATAAATAATTAACATCCTTAAAATATAAGAAACATTTGAAAATCAAAAGACTATAAAAGTATATTTCATATCATACAATTTTGCTACAAAAATGTTCAGATATCTGATAGATGCGTGACTGAAAACAAATTCACAAAAATATTGATATTGCTTATGTCTAGATGATGGATGATTTTTATTTTTCTCTGTTGGTTGTGCGTTTCATAATAAATATCTAAGTTTAAAGAGAAAATGGTAAGTTTCTAAAACAGCAATTGAGAAGAATAAATGGTTTGGGAATATATACGATTATGTAGACCTAAAGTCTTACATGTTATAGCCTTCTTGCAGAAATGCTTCTGTCTACTAAATAGAGAATTGTTAAAGAATGGAACGTAGAAAATTCTAGAATTATCACGTACCACTTAAAAAATGGCCAACGCAGCACAAATTTTTGATGTTTTCGAAAACAGTCATGAGAATATGCAGTAAGTCATTAGCTCAGGGTCAGACAGATGCTTGTCTGGCTCTGTTAGAGGACAGTTTACAGATGGACTGCAAGCAAATACAGCTCGGGATAACAGAATACTACAGGTAATGCATGTTCTCAATGGTGATGTCTTTATAAGAGACTATAACCTGAATGGCAATTTCCATTTTCAAAAAGGATATCTCCAGATAATCCTTCTTTGTCATCAGTCACTGAGCCCACTGCAGAGAGGGCTGATGATATATTACAAGGGAACAAATGAATAATCCACTCATTCCTTCACCAGGGCAAATTGTCACTCAGTTCAGTGAATGATTGCAACAGATGTCTAAACAATTGCTTCCTCTGTCCCTTGATGGTTGCTATGGATTGAATTATGTCCCACAAAATGTATTGCAAATTCTAACCTCTATGCCTGTGGCTATAATTCCATTTGAAAACGGGTTGTGGCCTGCTATGTTAATGAGGAAGAACTGTTTTAGGGTGTTTCTTGAGTCAGTCCCTTTTGAGGTATAATGCAGATAGATTAAACAAGGCAGCAGAGCAGCAGATGCTGTTTTAGTCACTTGGTACCGCTCTAACAGAAATACCATAAGTGGATGGCTTTAACATAGCCAAGTTTATTCTTACACAGTCCAGTAGCCTACAAGTCTGAATTCAGGGTGTCTGCTTCAAGAAGAAGCCTTTCCCTCTTTGTTGGCTCTGGAGGAAGATCCTTGTGTTGCACCATTCTTTCTTTGGTCTGAAAGCATCTCAGTGTGGAAGCTTGGGTCTGAATGACATGCTCTGCTCTCAGTGCTGCTTTCTGGATGGTATGAGGTCTGTAACTCTCTGCTTGCTTTCCGTTCCTTTCATCTCATAGGATAAAAAGTAGTGCAAGTCACACTCCAGGGAACCTTTCTTTACACTGGAACAGGGAGGTAACCTTAGGGAGGGTACTAACACCCAAAACCAAACCCACTGCTGAAGAGTTGATGTTAGCTTGTAGGGACCCTATAGAACAGAGTAGAACTGCCCCATCAAGTTTCCAAGGAGCATCTGGCAGACTTGAACTGCTGAACTTTTGGTTAGGAGCCGTAGCACTTAACCACTATGCCACCAAGGTTTCCAACCCTAATCCTCTGTAACATAATCCAGTCTATTAACCACAAATAGAGATTAGGATTTACAGCATAGGAAAACAAAACAAAACACAAATGGAAGACAGTCCCAAAATAGGCCATCTCAAGAGATGTAAGGACCTTTCTCCAGAGCCAACAGAGAGGACAAGACTTCCTAGAGCTGGGATTCCTGAATTCAGCCTCTTAAACTGTAAGAAAAATAAATTGCTGCTTTTTAAAGACACCCACAATGTGGTATTTCTGTCATGGCAGCACTAGATAGCTAAGACAATGGTGATGCTGGAAAACCTTGTCTTTTGAGTCTTGGGAAGCAGCTGTTGCCTGGCCAATCTTCCAGACAGTTGGGGTGATTAGTTGTACCACCTGTTCCTGGATGTTACAAAGGATGGCTTGTTCATTTTTATCCTCAGTGATTATGCTGTGTGTGAGTAGACAAGCTATAAACTGTTCAGTGCTCAAGGGATGCATTCCACCGTCACTTAAGACAAAACATATCCAATTACTTGAAGTTTTAAAAAGCTTTTGACCCCAAACCATTTTTAACTTACCAAGAATGACTTACTTTGGCAAAGTTCTAAAGGACCTTTTTCTTTCCAAGTATTTACCCTAATTTCATTTTTTTTTCTGTTTGCTGTTTTATATTCATTTTTCAGAGAGATGAACTAAAGATCTCTCTTCTAATTCTATCTGTGCTTCTCTATTGAGCTAATTCTTAGAGGTGTTTCTTTTGAAATGTGAAAGATACACAGAACAATAACAAGCAGATACACTATCAGCACTTATATCTTCAGCAAATTCTTCATTTGTTCATGACATTCTGCTCTATTCATGACGCCAGCCAAGCCATAGTCATGACACACTGAGTGTAATTCAAATAAAACTTAATGTGGAGCCCTGTGCCCTGGAATCAGTCTTTAGGGAGACCTTTTAGAACAAAGATCTTTGATACTTTAGCACATGAATTACTAGCATGCAGTCCACACAATATACCAAATATATACCAATATAAAATAAATATACCAAAATAAACCCAATATATACCAATATAAACCAATATATACCAAATAAACACCAAATAATGATATACCAAAGTCCCGATATCTGTGTGAATAGCGTAAAGCAAAAATTGAAAACCTGATAGGTCAATCAAACTCTGTGATCCAGACAAATCTTTACAAGTATACTTTGCTTGCTCATCATCAAACTATCTTTTTTACAAATAATATGGGAAAGGCCTTGGCAGGAAGCCAGCTTCACTGGCAAGAACAGTTAATACAACAATATCAAGAGTGCAAGAATCAATAATTAACAAGAATCAAAGAACATCTTTCAAAGCTATAGGATTTGCCTGTGAAATTGAATACTGCATGATTCTTAGAGCCATAAGAAGCTCTGGACATGAGTCTCCCGTTATGAGAAATCTATCTTTAATAAAATAGGCATTGTCTTTACTAACAAATATTCTTCATATTAAGACATCCTTAAGGGTTCATATTGAATTTAAGAGCTACATTTACAACTTTTTTATTTGTCACTAAATACAATAAAGAACAATGTTTAAAGCTTTCAGGATCCATTAGGAGTCTCTACACAAATACCTGAAAACCCTGGTGGCATACTATGTTAAGTGCTACGTCTGCTAACTCAAACGCTGGTAGTTCAAATCTACCAGGCACTCCTTGGGAACTCTGTGGGGCAGTTGTACTCTGTCCTATAACATTGCTATGCATCAGATCTGACTCAATGGCAGTAGGTACACAAATAGCTAAGCATTCAACTACTAGCTAAAGTGGTGGAAGTCCAAATCCACTCAGAGGCACCTCAGATGAAAGGCATGGTAATCAAAAGATTAAAACTCAAAAAAACCAAACCCACTGCTGTCAAGTCAATTCTGGGTCACAGCGACTCTGTATGACAGAGTAGAACTGCCCCATAGAGTTTCCAAGGAACACCTGGTGGATCTGAACTGCTGTTCTTTTGGTCAGCAGCTGTAGCACTTAACCATATGCTACCAGGGATTCCTCCAAAAGATTACAACCACTCAAAGCACTATAGAGTGTAGTTCTACTCTGTAACACATGGGGTGGCCATGACTCATATAGACTCAACAGCAACTGTTCTCTTTTTACTTTTTAGGCCCCATTAATAGCCCTACATGCGTTGATAATAATATCTAGAAAGCAAAAGGAAAAACAAACAAACAAAAAAATGACTTCTTACATTATAAGACAAGGAACTTTTCATCTTTGTTAGTTTTTGATTTCTTAGGACCCAACAGTCTGAGAAGTCATTCCTGGTACAGTAAGAAAAGAGCAGAGCAAATACCTGTCCAATGGGCAAAGAAAAGAAACAAGGATGACTGACTCTCATCATCTCAGAAACAGTTATGGGAGGATACCCAAGAGCTAGAGAAGGACCAAGATGTGATAGCAGATACAGAGATAGGTCTACTCAAAATACAAAAGGATGAACAACCTGCTAGTATTGTCTGTGTACCATGACTTGAGGAAAACGAAGTGATTCTGCAGAGAAGAGATAGGTGACCAAAAAGATTGATAAAAATGTATGTTTTCCAATTAGGAAAGTCTTAGCAAAAAGTTTCAGAGAAAACTGTAAATTGCAAAATACAACCTTGTAAAAGCTTTCACTATGTGAGATATAAACCAATGGTTGTTTAATTTACGTCCAGAAAAATCTTACCAAAAGTTTCTGGACAATGTGTTGCCAAAAAACGAGGTACAGGTTTAAATGCTGTGAATAGCTCTTGTAAACAGACTAATGCAGTTTAGTATTAAGAAAACTCTTTTATGATAAACAGCTGCCATTTATGGAGCATAGATTATGTGCTAGCACTATACGGAACCATTTCTAGACATTATCGCATTCATCATTTTTACAGGCTTAAGGGATGAAGCTGCAGAGAAATCTCATGTTAGGGCATTTGTTCTCCAAGGAAGAGAGCCCAGTTACTAAGAAGCTCTGCAGCTATCTGAACTTGGTGGAGCCTGACTGTCTGTGCACCTTCTTCTTTGCTGAGCTGTTTCTCTTTTCATTTACAAAGAATCTTCTTACAATATAAACAAATATCCTTGATTTGTGCTAAGTACAAGTTTTCATAAATTCCTTAAATGTATTTTTAAAAAGAACACTTGGCTCAGTTTCACCAGTAGCCTGAAAATTATTTAAGATTATACTTTTTATATTGCTGATAATAAAGACTACTCACGCTACCAAAGTAAAATAGATGACTGAGGAAATTATTCTGCCCACTTAGGAAAATTACAACTTTGAAACAAAAAAGAGAAGTACTGTCCTGAACTACTCATATTTTCATTGCTTTGCACTTAACACAATTCCTGGTCCATACTGAGCACTCTTGTTTGTCTGTTCTGTTGCAGTTGTTAAGGGAGATGAAATGAGCATGCATGTGTGTGTGTATTAAAACAGAATATATAGTAAAGTGGAGTCTCGTCAAACATTAGTTAAGAATTGGCTAAGTTATAAATTTGCTAAACTATTAAAGCACAAAATGGCTGTGCTTGAGCTAACGTGGCTAGAAAAAAGAACGTCATGGTGAAGAAGTGATAGCGAGAAAAACCACTGTCAGGGAGACATGATAGCAGATGGTCAGAGGGACAATAAAGACAACAGCCAATCAGAAAGAAGTCAACAGCTGAAGGTACTAGAAAATAAGACTTACGGACTAACTGATAACGACTAGAACCAACTGAACAACTTGGACAAAAATTCAGCACTCTGGATTCGAGGTGCACACTTCCCTTCTGCAGGCTGTGCCCACGGGTCTACTGGGGCATGCAGTACCCTCCATGGGTCTGCGAGGAGTCCCCTCTGGGGCTCTGTGCCTGCAGTCTGCTGCTGTGCCTCATGCTTGAAGACCTGAGACATAGCCTCCTCCTGAGAGTCTGTGCCCGTCTGCTGCTGTGTTGATCCGATCCTGAGACCACATCTGCTTCACCCTCAAAGGTTGGTTCGAGTGGCTGTGCCTGTTTTCCCTTTGGTGCCTGAGATTCCTGTGCTGTCCCTGCTGGCAGATTTACTTCCAAGACACCTGTCACTCTCCTAACCTCTAAGCAGCCTGCTTACAGTGACAGCAACAGTCAAGCACTCTCTGTGGGACCCTGGTTGAACCTATATAAATCTTAACTAATGCAAATGAGAGTTTTTAACTACTTTAACACAGAGTTCTTAAGTAATGAAAGTAAGAGTGCTTTTGTGTCCCAGTGTTAGCACCTTCTTTCCTCCCTGCTTAATTGTGAATAGGGTCGCCATGAGTTGGCTTGGCTTGGTTCGATTAAATAAAGCTTATTACTGACCCTAAGCCTTATAGTTATGTATTTTCCTCTCACATCCCTAGATATTTTCTGGGTGCTCATGACAGGAGGAAATACTGTTTCATACCCAAAATCCTACAAATAATTTTACTTTGATTGGATCACCCTGTGCTGAAAGTCACACTCAACAGAACCGTGAAATTTCTCTGTATTTCAATGGCATTATATAGATGAATTATTCTCATCATGCCCAAAAGCTAGTTATACTATTAAAACAAATATTAGAGGAAATAGGAAGTACAAACTGTATGAAGATGAAGGCCCTGTAATCACCAAAATCCTTTAATGAATATCATTACCTTTAATAATTCCAGTTATTCCATTGCTAATTAAAAACTCGTAAGATCTGACTTTAGGGACAAAATGTCTTTTGAAGTCCAAAAGACAAAGCTAGAGTCAACACAGCTTGCAAGCTACCAGGAAAAATGCACTCGTGAAACATTTTTCGGTAAAGGGTGAAAATTCTGTAAAAGAATCAAGGGCAGGCAAGTCAGTCATAAAGGAATCAAAAAGCTGTTAACTTTTAGAAAACATGAATATTGCCTCAGGAGTTTACTATGAGTTGTTTGTGACACATTTTTTCTCTATGCACGCGCTCATATTTATCTTTACATTCTGATCAGAAATATACACCAGTTAGAGGTACTACCTGTCACTATTATTATTTGACATTCCAGCATATACTGATATAAAATATTTAGTAAAACTTCCGCCCCCAAACCAAACCTACTGCTGTTGAGTTCCTTCTGACTCATTGTCACCCTATAGGACAGAGTAGAACTGCTCCATAGAGTTTCCAGCGAGTGCCTGGTAGATTCCAACTCCAGACTTTCTGGTTAGCAGCTGTAGCACTTAACCACTATGTCCTCAGGGTTTCCAAAAACATTTAATAGAGAAGCTAATTATCACACTGTTGTTGTTAAGTGCCACTGAGTCAGCTCCAATCAACTCATAGCAACCCTACTCATAGCAACCCTATAGGACAGAATAGAACTGCCCCATAGGGTTTCCAAGAAGTGGCTGGTAAATTCAAACTGCCAACCTTCTAGCTAGCTGCTCAGCTCTTAACCATCGGACCACCAGAGTTCTGATACCCCTCCAAATCACTCCTCCAACAAAATGTGAGATTAGAATATTCTTGACCTCTTTGCCCCTTCCCACTCTACTAGGGACAGCAGGAGTAGTTCACAGGCTTGCTGTCTAGGCCCATTAGCTCAGCTTGTTTGGGCTGAGTACCAAACACGTGAGATCATGGGCTTCACTGTGATAAGGGCTCCTAAAGCTTTGCACAGAGAAAAACTCAAAGCAGTGGCCAAACTCCACCATTTACTAGGGTGCCAGTCAGGGAGATAGCCTGGGAATAAATGGGTGACTCAATCAATTTAACTTCATCACCACTCCTGAGTAAACAACTTAACGTCATCTCTTACTGACTAGGGGAATCACTTCTGAGTGAGATGAATGGTGTTTAAATGACAGAGCCTGAAATCTGAATCCGATTAGCTCATGTTTACGTGATCTTAAAATTCCGTTTGGTTAGCATAGTTAATGGTAACATCCTTTACTTTTGCCTGTCAGTACATCAGCAATAATCATCAGCAGGTTTATTGAACAAAAACACTTGGTTGTACACAGTAAAATTTTAACCTGAGGCTGGCTTTCCTCTGCCTCTTGCTAAGCTTTTTTTGTATATCACATGGTGTGTACTTAGGGAATGCAAATTCATTGCTGTATTCATCTAAGCCAAATATAATCTGGAAGGTAATTTTTGCTGGGGAAAAAAAAAATTAAAGAGTACAACGCATTCCAAAGTCAAAGAGACTCCAGAAATTCAGAGGTGACGGTGTTGTTGCCAGTGTTATAAATTGAACTGTGACTTTTCCCACCCTCCTGGTAAATGTGTGTTGAATTCCTGGCCCTTGTAATTGTGCACATTATCCTATTTGGAAACAGGGTTTCTTTTTGGTCTAGTTAATGAGTTTATACCATTACAAGGTAGATTCTACTCCTAATCACTTCTGAATTGTAAAAAGACTAGAATACACAAAGGAAACAGATGCATCTACAAGTGTGGTGATGCTAAGGATTGCTGTTCCCTAGAAGTTGAAATGGACAAGGAAAGGTCTGCCTCCAGCTTACTTCTAGAATTGTGAGAAAATGCGTATCTGTTCTTTAAAGGCATCCACTTGCGGTACTTCCATTAGGGCGACACTAGGTAACTAAGACACTCAAAACCAAACTCCATGCCATCAAATCAGTTCTGACTCACAGTGAACCTAGAGGATAGAGCAGAATTGCCCATAGTTTCCAAGGAGCACCTGGTAGATTTCAACTACTGACCTTTGGGTTAGCGGCTGGAGCTCTAAATCATAATACCATCAGGGTTTCCACTAAGATATCCAGGTGTTAAGAATTAGCTAAAATATTCTCTGAAAATCTGGATATTTTTAAGGCAGGGCTTGTGTTTTTCACTGATATCCAGCATTATACCTATTACCCTCTGAAGCAGTTTAGGAGCTGGAAGGATTCTTTGTGGTTGTTAAGTGCCACTGAGCTGGTTCAGTCTCACAGTAACTCTATGAGACAGAGTAGAACCGCCCCCCGCAGAGAGTTCTAAGGAGTGACTGACAGATTTGAAAAGATGCCCTTTGTTGGAAGCCAAGTTCTTAACCAGTAGACCACCAGAGCTCCAGAAGGAACCTTGTTGTTGTTGGTGTTAGGTGCCGTTGAGTCGGTTTGGACTCAAAGCCATGTTATGCACAACACAATGAAACACCGCATAGTCCTGCACCATGCCCACAATTGGTTTTATGACTGAGCGCATCGTTGCAGCCACTGTGTCAGTCCACCTTGTTGAGGATTTTCCTCTTTTTTGCTGATCTTCCACTCTACAAAGCATCATGTCCTTCTCTAGGGATTGATACTGTGAAGGAAAAACCCCAAAAGAAACATCGCCAGACTGCACCGTGCACCTCCGCCCTGGCTGCACTCGGCACAGCCCTCTCCTTCCCCTGCCCAGCTCTGCCCACGACCCCTGCCTTGCACCTTCCCTTCCGGTTTTCTTATCCTGTCTCACACACCATTCTCTCCTTGGGTGTCGGCTGATTTCCGTAACAATACCTCCTGACAACATGTTCAAAATAGGTGAGAGAGAGTCTAGCTACCTTTGCCTCCAAGAAGCACTCAGGAAGGAACTGTAAAGGTCACCAAATTTAAAGCTCTCTTCACCATTTGCTTAAGATTTTGGATCGGCCCAATACACTGTGCTAAATTCTGGGGTAATTCTAATCCCCTACCCTTATCACTTCCTATCACGTCAGCAACTTTTATTTATTAATGGCTTATTATTACCTGAAATCATCTTATTGTTTTGGTACTCCTTTCCAAGCCTCTACCACAATGTCAGACCCTTGAAGGTGGAATCCTAGTTTTTCCACTGCTGGTACCTCACACCTAGAATAGGGTCTATTGTCTAACACGCAATCAGCAAGTGCCGGTTAAATGAGGTAATGACTACCCCTAGAGGTGCTGGGAGAACGTCACGTAATGCCCTAGGTCACCGGCTGGTCCATGGTGAGTGCTCAGTAAGTATCTGTAAAAGAAATAAATGAGTAATTCATGACCTACAAAAATAAGTACTCTAACAGGCCTTAAATAAAGTCCTTTAGGGTTATAGGAGATTGGTTTAATTCCAGTTAGGAGGGTTGGAAAAAGATCTCAGAAGAATCTCCCTTGGAGTTGACTTTTAAATAATAATCAGCAGACAGAAAGGTGGCAAAGAGAGCTAACACAGCCAGCTGAGTGCCGTCGAGCTAACACAGGGAGGCAGAAAATGCATGGCATGATCTTCCACCTGAAAGATGCTCAATGTGCCTTCTGCACCAGGAAGAAATGAGGCTGAAAAGGAAGGAGCAGGATGAATCACACAAAAAACCCTCCAAACCTCCCCAAACAAACCTGCTACCGCTGAGTCAATTCCAACTCATACAGACTCTAGAGGCCACAGTAGAGCTGCCCTGTAGAGCCTCTAAAGAGCACCTGGAGGATCTGAATTGCCGACCTTTTGCTTAGCAGCAGTAACATTAACCACTATGGCACCAGGTTTCCGGACAAATCAAAGGATCTCAAATGCCAGGCTTCTCATTTTTTCCCCCTTATAGAGCATTTAATCATTCATTCAACAGTTACTTATTCATGTCGCATTGTTACTGACTGTATGTTTCAGGGTGCTGGCAATACAGAAATGACAAAATGATAAAGGTCATTGCTCTCAGGGAGCTTTCATTTGATGGTCATTTGCCTGCATGTCACGAAAGCAAGCCCCAAAAGGTTAGGTGTCAGCATCGGGGGCAGATGTGGCGACGGCAGCCAAGGTTTTGGGCATCCTATATTTCACTGCATTAACTTGTAGGGAGCAGGTTTTCAGTAGTCACATTCCCCCTCCCCTGCTGACATGCCTTCCTTTCTATATACATGAAAAAGAAAAAAAAAAAAAAAGGAGAAGAAGAATATTATTTTGAATTCAACCATTTTATAATAAGTTAATGGGGTTCCTGGAAAACAAATATTAAATGATGGATAGCTATTTTGAGAGCTGAGGGCAGTGGGAAAGTCTAAAAAGAAGAAATTCAAAGCAGTTGGTTTGGAAAAACTTTTTGAAATGTCTGTTATCTTCTCAGGCAATCTTAGAATTACAAGTTGTTCTTTATTTTGGTAATCAAGTCCCTAAAAATGATAATAGCATTTTCCACACAAATACAATTTATTTCTAGTCTATCCCTCAGCAGGGTACAAAATTACCTTTCTTCTTCCAAGAACAGTTAGAATGTTTGCCTGATCAGAAGATTCAATAGATGAGAATGCTTTAAGGACTTTATAGTGACCCCTGAGGCTGGTCAGCAGGAATTGATTTGGCAGGATTACTACAACCCAGTAGGGATTATAAAAATGCTTGAATACAAATGGCCCTGAATGGCTTGCTTCAGAGCAAATCTAAGTACAAACAAAATAAAGGCAAACCCAAAGCTTTTAAATGAAGAGCAGAAAAGCTGAGAAACTCTTTTGCTACTCACCTTGCTGAATAAGGATTGCAGCACTTTCAGCTGATAGAAGACATGTGATAGTCAGTGTGTTACAGCATTTTTAAAACGTGGCTTTGGAGACTGAACACTTGTGATCACATTCCATCTGGAGTATTAGATGTGTGACCTTGGACAAGGTGAATCCTCTACGATGAGGTTTTTGAGTTGTAAAATGGGAAATACCCTTTTTTTACTCCCCACATAGTTAGTTTACGGATTAATTGGGTAACTCGGGTGAAAGCCAATAGCCCCATGACGACATTCATTGCAAACTTTTCAAATCTAGTGCTGTGTCTTCTTCCTATTATATCACCTTTATACTTTAAAAATGGGCATCATGGTAGAACTACAAAGGTGGGAACCACCTGTTAAAAATTCTGAAATCGGACTGATTGAAGTTGCAGCTGATGTTCTCGTAATTATTTGATTTCTTTGTGCCTCAGTTTTCCATCTGTTAATACAGAAATAATAATACCATCTATCTCAAACGGCACTTGGCTGGCTTGGCATCTCAAAATAGAGACTGAGGATTAAATGAAACACTACATGAAAACCTATCAGAAAACTGCCTGATGCATAGTGAGTGGTATGTATTTAGGATTCCTGGCACTTCAGTGGTTAAGTGCTCTGCAACTAACTAAAAAGTTGACAGTTTGAATCCACCAGCCAACCCATGAGAGAAAGAGGTGGCAGTCTATCTTCAAAGATTTACAGTCTTGAAAACCCTATGGAACAATTCCATTCTCTCCTATAGGGTTGCTCTCTGTCAGAACAGACTTGAGGGCAATGGTTTTTTATGTTTGCTGTCATGATCCTCAGCCTTGGCACATTTTCACATTTCTTTCCTTGGAAAAATGTTGACTGGTCCTTCTAACCTATACTGGCCTACCTAACATTAAAATGAGCAGCAAACTACAAAGAACAAATAAACAAAAAACAGTTGTTGCAAGTTGATTCTGACTCGTGACTACCTCATGTGCATCACAGTAGAACTGTTTTTTTGTGTTCCATAGAGTCTTTATCAGCTGATGTTTCAGAAGTAGATTGCATTCCTCCAAGGCACCTGTGGGTGGATTTGAACCTCCCACCTTTCCATTAGCCGTAAAGCATGTTAACTGTCTGTAACACACAGGGATTCTGGTCTTTGACCTGAAATTGCATTTACATCTTGAAACTTGCAAAAAGCTTCAATATCTCCCTTCTCATTTCACCCTCCCCACTGCCATGTGAGCTGAGTACAAGCACCGATCCATCCATTCAACAGGTCAACTCAGAGAGGAGACTTTTCTGATTTTGTGACTGGTCATTTCTGAAACCATTACGTAGAAGGATGGATAATCCCTTCTTGGGCTTTAGCCTTGGGAATGGACTGTGATTTCTCAGCCTCATAACTGTCCCAGTGCCCTCTAAATAGTTCTTCTCCATACTCTAGGTCCTCATAGTAGATTATTCAGTGCCTACCACTTGCCAGGTAATGTGCTAGGCATTGGAAATACAGGATAAAGAAACACAGTCAGTGTTGTCATGCAAAAGACAAATGAGACAGAAACATGTATGGAAAAGAACTTTGCCGGTTGCAAATAACCATACCCGGGTAGGCCAAAACCAAACTGGTTGCCATCACATTGACTTTGACTCATAGCAACCCTAAGGGATAGAATAGAATGACCCCATGGAGTTTCCAAGGAATGCCTGGTAGATTTGAACTGCAGACCTTTTGTTTTGGTTAGCAGCCATGGCACTTAACCACTGCGCCATCAGGGGTTTCTAAAGTCGCACTGCTTTTATGTATTGTTCAAAATATTAAAGTTGCAAAATGTTGAAAAGACAAGAACTGGTTTTTAGAAATAGCTGAGGACATTTAAGTATGAAAAGTATGTATGCATAAGCAAACTCTTAATTCATGCAAAAGTTCAGTCCCTTTTTCAACCGGGTCATCTCTGATCTGATCTCTCATCTCAGTAAAACATTTCCACTTCCAAACAACTATGGTTTCTTTTAACTCATGAATGAAGATGTGTAATTCGGGGGCAGAATATCTGAGTGGTTCAAACAAGTCAACTCACTAACAAACAAAAGGTTAGAGGTTTGAGTCCACTGAGAGGTGCCTTGGAAGAAAGGTCTGGTGATTGGCTTCTGAAAAACCAGCCACTGAAAGCACTATGCAAAGCAGTTCTACTCTGACACACAGGAGGTCTCCATGAGTCACAATTGACTTGAAAGTGATGTTACTATTATTTTGAAGTTTTGGATCTAGGAGAGATTTCACATAGCTTTACCCGTTTTTTTCACCTTACATCTGTGCTATCTTACTGCGCTACCCTGCTTACCTAGCCTGTCCCTCCAAAGCCTCTCCTGTGGGAGGAGTGTACTTCCAGCTCCTTGGATGGCAAGCCCCACCAATGGACTTCGTTGACCAAAGCGATGTCAGAAGTGATAAAGGTCACATCTGAGCAGAGGCTTTAAAAGCCATTGTGTGGTTCTACCACTGTTCTTTTTCCTCTTCTGCAAGAATATCAAACCCTAAATAGGAAGAGATCCTTCAGCCTAGATCCCAAATGAAGAACACATAAGGAACACAGCTGTAGGTGATTAACAGGTACATGAATGATATCGTAAACCTTTTACTTTTGTAAGGCTACAAAAGTTGAGGGTGGTTTGTTACCACAGCATAATTCAGCAACCCCTGACTAACTCGGTGACAGTGTCCAGAGCCATTACTTCCCACTCCAGATGCACCTAACTCAGGCAAGAGCCTGGGACTATTTCTGATCTCCAGCCTCCTTTTCCCAGTTTTTTCCACTGTAGCTTTTGCTTTAGGAAAAGAAGTCCTCCTCTGTAATTTTTGAGACCTCTAGAATGATTTCTAGTTGTACGTTTTTTTTTCCCACCCCATATCTAACAGTGGCAGGCTACGAACACTGGTCCACTTTGTAGTACTCTCTCCCTAGCTCTACCTGACCCTACCCAAAGTCCATAAATATGGAAGAAGGTACAGGACAAACATGTTGGTTCCAGAAACAGCGGACAACATTAGAGGGGTCAGCTGCTGTCCTCTCTGACATACGCAAGCAGCAGATCAAAGGCCCTTTGGAGGACAGTGGGAAGCAGAAGTAGTTAGTCCACAGCTGGAGTGAGATGTACACTGGACTGGAGTTTAAGTACTAATTAGCTCAATCTTCGTGCTTTGAGCTAATGGAGAGTTGTGGTACAGTGTAAACATCTTATAACACTTCAATCAATATTATCTCAGGTAATATGCATAATTATACTTGAAAAGGGAGAAACAGATGTGTTTATGGGGGCAATCTTGTACTGGATGTACTAAAAGAAGAACACTGTTTCTTCTAATATTAGATCAAAAACATGAGCATAAATCCTTTCGAGGAAAAATGACTGGCATTTAAACTAAATTCTCTGCAAAGGAAACCTTTATTTTATACAAAATGATACACTGGCCTGGAAACATGGCGCTCAGTTCTATTCACTCTTTTCTATCAGCATTTAACATGTGAGAAGGCTTTGGAAACCATGTGTTTCTGTAAGACAACTCTATAACAGCATGTTTGAAAGTAATCTTTTGAAGATAAGGTAAACACATAGTATATAACTTCGTTATCCTTCCTTTAATCAAAATCCTAAATTAGGGAGGACCTTAGGGGTCTTGTAGTTCATACTTCTAACAATGCAAGAATTTTTCTAACCTAGCATCAAAAGAAGTTATCCAGCTACTGTTCCTTTTCTTTTTTCCTCCAGCTACAGAAGCTCTATTTTACAATAAATCCAACAGTTGTATAAATTTCACTTGACTGTATTTGAATTAGATGCAGTTTTGTACAATGTTGTGCAGCCTGCTTTGCTAGTTGGATGCTTCTAGGTAGAAATAGTACAATGGAAATTCAAATCTCTTGTCTCCGTGCAGAAAAGAGCCAGGTACGGTTGGTAAAATGCGGGGAGACAGGTGGAATGTGGGTTAGGTCGAACGACAGCCCCAGCTCATACCACTGACTGAGCTCAAATGCTGACCGTGGTAGTCTCAATCTTAATGTGAAGTTCATTGCCCCTGAGAGGTCTTGGTGAACTCCTGTCATTCTTACTGACAGGCTTAGAGGAGGCCACCTCAGGGGTAAGTACATTTAGCAAAATGGAAAACTTGGACACTTCAACATTGCCATGATAACCAGGCTGGAGGAAAGAAAAGGCTTTGCCCTCTCCCCCACCCTCTAGGCTGGACAGAAAAAACAGTAAGAGCACATGAGACTGCTCTCAGGTTTCTTTCTCTCAGAACCTGATTCAACCAGTTAGTAGTAGTGAGTGTTTCTGCCTTTGTTATTAGGTGGTTAGGTGCCATGTGCCACAGCAGCCAGTCCCCTAGGATTTTGTAGGCTGCAGTATTTATAGGAGCACATTGCCAGAGGGATGGATTCAGACTGCCGACCTCTTGTTTAGCAGCCGAGAGTGTAACCAGTATGCCACCAGAGTTCTTTGCTTCCACCTTTAGTGCTTATTTACTTTGACAGAGAGCAAGAAAACGGAGGAGAATCTTTCACATACTCCCTTATAATGAGAGAACTATGTAATACCATTTAATACATAAAAGCAAAGAAAAAGAAAGGTATTTATTATTTTATTGTTGATGTTGTCAGGTACCGTTGAATTGGTTTTGACTCATTGTAACCCTATGTTCAACAGAATGAAATAGTGGCAGCTCCCGTGCCATCCTCGTAATTGTTCCTATGTTTCAAAGTGTCACCATCCTCACTTCTGAGGAGCATTCTGGTCTTAAGTCTTCCGAGTCAAATTTGTTTATTCCTTCAGACATCCATTGTATATTCAGCATTCTTCGCCAACACCTTCATTCAAAGTCATCAATTCTTCCTCAGTTTTTTTATTCATTGTCCAGCTTTTGCATGCAGATGAAGTGACTGGGTCAGGTGCACCATAGTCCTCAAAGTGACATCTTTGCTTTTTAACACTTTCAAGAGCTCTTTTACAGCAGAGTTACCCAGTGCGATAGATTGTTTGATTTCTTGACTGCTGCTTTCATGTGCATTGACTGCAGATCCAAATAAAATGAAATCCTTGACAACTTCAATATTTTCTCCATCTATCATGATGTTGCTTACTGGTCCAGTTGCGAGGATTTTTGCTTTCTTTACGTTGTGGTTAAAATCCTTACTGAAGGCGACAGTCTTTCATCTTAATCAGTAAGTGCTTCAAGTCCTCTTCACTTTTAGTAAGCAAGGTTGTGTCATCTACAGATTGCAGGTTGTCAAGGAGAACTAGTTTATACTCAGAAATATTTAGGATGCTTCCTGCTGACTTATGAAGGATAGAATGGGAAGTACGAGAGACAGGGAAGGGAAGAGCTTTCAAGGCAAAATAACATCATTTTTAAATGCAGTAGCAACTGATCATGGGTTAGGAAAGCCAGGCATTTGCTTTATTGATTCTTTGCATACACTCCATTCATTGTTGCTCATCCTCAGCGGCTCCAGGTAACTTCTACTGTCACTACACAGCACAAGCATACATTAGGTTTCATAAAGATAAATCAAAGGAAAATATCTTCAATTCTCCTGTGTTATGCAAAAGAGTATATCCTTTTAAGAGCAATAATGACAAAAAAAATTACAGACAATAAGAATATAGAGGTAATAAAAATCCTTGCTCTCTGGAGAACACTGTATTATCTTCTGCCAACTTCTTAGTTTGCTGATGGGCTCCAAAGCTACTGAGTTATTATAAGCAGTAAAGAATTTTGCTTTGGGGAGCTGTTTTAGCCTGGCCTCCAGATTATCCTCAAAAACAAAAAGGAAACGTTAAATTGGATTTCTGACATTGGTTGAGTATTTTCTTTCAGTGTATATTATGTATATATATAAAAAAATGCTATTGAGTCAATTTTGACTGATACTGAAGACATGTAAAAATAAACTCATAAAAAACAAACACAACAGTTACTGACATTGACTACAAATCATGGTGACCACATTGTGTCAAAGTAGAATTGTGCTCCATAGAGTTTTCAATGGTTGAGTTTTTAGAAGCCAATCGCCAGGCCTTTCTTCCAAAGCACCTGCAGGTGAACTCAAAATTCTTGCTGTTTAGCTGGCATTTAAGTGTGTTAAGAGTTTACACGAGCTAGGTACTCCTAAACTTAATTGTAGTCTCCATTATAGTTACTCTTTGGAAACTCACTCCCCTCAGCTATTATTCCCTATCTCCTCCTCTATATTACTGCTTCTGCTGGAAGTCCTGGCCACTTCCTCATATTCCCAGGGCCAGAACATCCGAGTGTATTTCTCTCTACCTCCTGTTAACATCATCCTGTATGATGCCAGTGTCTCTGCAGATAGCACAGAAAACGCCTTGGCTTGGAGCTGTTTGGCTGTAGTGACCCTTCTTACATACCCCACTTCCTGCCCAACCCCCTCATCATCTGAAAATGCAGAGCACACTCTTGACCATGTCCTCATGTGGCTTCCGTGTTAGTTACCAAGTGCTGCTATCACAGAAATACAAGTGGATGGCTGTAACAAACTGTAATTTATTTTTGCACAGTTAGGAGGCTAAAAGTCTGAAATCAGGGCTCCAGGGGAAGTCTTTGTCTCTCTGTTGGCTCTGTGGGGAGGTCTTTGTCTCTCCAGTTTTTATTCTTTGGCTCCTTGGTGATCTTCATGTGGTGCAGCGGCTGTCTTCCCCATCTCAGCTTGCTTCTCTGCCTAACCTACTGTTTTTATATCTTAATAGAGATTGACTTAAGGCACACTTACACTAACATCGCCTCCTTAATATAACAAAGAAAATCCTTTCCCAAATGGAATTATAACTACAGCTACAGGGGTTAGGATTTACAACACATCTTTCGGGTGGAATCCATGTCAATCCATAACACTCTCTAACTTCTTTGTTGTTACTCCTCTCTCTCCTGTCTCACTAAGACCTCCAGACCTTTAGTCTCTGTATGTTCTAATAAGCTATATTAGTTTTCTAGAGTTGTCATAACAACGTACCACAAATTGGGCAAGTTATAAGAAAAGACCACAACTCATCTGTCAGTTTGTAATATTGTGGTGGCTTCCATGTTGCTACGATGCTGAAAGCTATGTCACTGGTATTTCAAGTACCAAGGGAGTGACCCATAGTGGGTAGGTTTCAGCAGAGCTTCTAGACTAAGACACAGTAGGAAGAAAGGGCTGGTAATCTACTTCTGAAAACTACCCAATGAAACTCCGTGGATTGCAAAAGAATATTGCCCTGCATAGTGCTGAAAGGCAAGCCCCCCTGCTCTGCCCTCATTTGGAAGACACTCAAAATACACAGTGGTACAACAAGGACTCAAGTGTGCCACCCGTCTTGAAGATGGTACAGGAATGAGCGCTGATTTGTTCTGTTGTAAATGGGTCTCTGTGAGTCACAGTGAACTCATGGCAACAAGTAGGAACAGAAATTTATTGTCTCACTGTTCGGGAGCATAGGAGTCAGAATCCAGGTCACTGACAGAGGCACACACCTCTGTCTTCTCTAGAGGAAGCCCCCTCTTGTCCCGCTGGTTCTGGTAACCTCAGGAATTCTTGGTGAGTGATATTCGTGGTCACAAGGCTTTCTTCAGTCGATTTCTCCGTGTCTCTTCTAAGGACACTACTTGGATGGGATTACGATCCTTTGTACTTCAGTGTAATGTCATGTTAACTCAACTGATCTTAACATGTTCAAAGGCCCTGTTCACAGGTATAGGAGTGAGGACTTCAATATACCTTTTTCAGGGACACAATTCAATCCATAACTGCCGAGGCCTGTCACCCACAAAAGCCTCTGGGAACAAAGTTACAAGCCTATGTGATGGTGGGCGGAGGCATCTCACCCGTGACATATTTCTGGCCATACCCTCTTATCTCCCAGCACGAGGATCAAAGAAGAAGGGTTTTACAACCCCCTCGACTTAATGAATTCCGACACAGCACGCCCAGCCCGGGAATACTGAGGCTGGCCCAGCTCCGCTGGCTTCCCTCATCTCCACTTCCCCCTCAACAAGTGAAATGCAACATTGCAGAAAAGCCCTGGGGAGCTCCCCAGGAACAACACCACACACAGCCTTTCCACTCCCTACATCAGGAAGACAGATAGGCTTCCAAGTTTATTATATTTGGTATGGCAAATAGACAAATACTAAAGAAATACCCTTCTTAGAACAGTTTAAGAGAGGCTTAGAGTGGGGGATGGTGGGCACTTACTGTCCCCACAGGAAGAGATAAAACGAACAAAGAAGGAACAAATAGAGACAGTCAGAGTATAACTTTTTAAGATGAGTCTATTCCCTCTTCCTGTACCTTTGACCTCGAAGTATAGATAGAGTTAACTGAGCTCAAGGATTAGCCTTGTTCTGACTGTTGATTATAATCACAAATATACTTGTCTCAGACCATTATTTAGAAGGCCCTAATGATTAACATAAAAAAAGACCACAATGTATCGTTTCTTTACTAGCTAACAGAGAGGACTCTAATAATTAACAAGAAAAGAGACCACGAGGTACCAACATCTTACTAGCCAATAGCTTACGTGGTCAAGGAGCAGTCACCTCATTGATTATAAAAATAAAGAAAGACAGACCTTAGTGAGTTGCCATTCTTCAGACTTCTAGTTGTCTCAGTCTCATTTCTTTCTTTCTCTGATGCCGCTCCCTCCCTTCGTGGTCCCAAAACCCTGCTAGGACTAGCTCCCAGCACAGAACACAAGTTGTCAGCCTTCTGCTGATCTTAAACTTCATACTCCACTCTTTTTAGCCCTCTCTTATCAATACACCTTTATTACCTGCCCTCTCTGTGCCAATCACCCAGCAAAACTCATACTCCGGAGCAAAGCAACTATTCTTCAACATCTAGACTCCTTCATCTTCCATGGGGGTGAAAATGGCAAACCCAGCATACTGTGTGCCTGTCTTCCTCTTGTGTCTTTACCCCTCACTCCAACTGTTTGTGTCTTGCAAGCTCTAAAACACTATTTAAGTACCTAGCATCTTAAAAACTATTTCCTTGATTCTAACCCCATTTCTAGGTATTATTTCTTTCAATTTACTTCCTATTACACTCAAGCACTTGTTTTCTGCAGCTCTTCAACACTTTGCAGCCTGCTTTTTGTTCCACCATTCTGATTAAAAGACTCGTATTAATAATTTTATCATCTTATAAATTGCAAAAGCCAATGGATCCTTTGTAGCTGTTGTTTCATGTAATCTCTTCCTTTCTTTTAATATTGTTTATGATCTCTTTGTGTGCCCTTGGATTCTGTGATACTGTTCAACCATAGTTCTGTCTCTACATCTCTAGTTATTTCTTCTCAGGAATCTCTCAATTTAATATCTTCTTAAATATCAGTGTTCCGTAGGATTCTGACACTTGATACTCAGTACCTGTATAACACCAAACCCATTGCCATCGAGTTGATTCTGACTCATAGTGTCAATATAGACAGAGTAGAACTGCCCCATAGACTTTCCAAGGAGTGCCTGGCAGATTTGAATTGCTGACCTTCTGGATAGTAGCCATAGCACTTAACCACTACGCCACTAAGGTTTCCAAAATAAGCTCACTGAATTCCCTGGCTTGGGCAATAATTTACATACGATTGAGGCCTGAGTGCACATTCCAGGCCAGGAAATCTTGAGAACCAGATCATTTTGCAAAGTTCCTCTTGCTACCTCCTGTTGGATATCCCATAACCCGCCCCCCTGCCCCCCCAAAATCACAAACCAACCAACCAATCTACAGCTGTCAAGTCGATTCCAACTCAAGAAACTTTGGTGGTATAGTGGTTGAATGTTATGACTGCTAACCAAAAGGTCGGCAGTTTGAATCCACCAGGCTCTCCTTAGAAACTCTACAGGGCACTTCTACTATGTCTTATAGGGTCATTAGGAGTTACACGTCCAATAAGGTCCTCAAATTCAACATGTCCAAAATGGAGCTCATCAATTTCCTCACAGAGCCTGCTCATTTTCCTAATTTCCTTTTCCCAGACAAATATCACCAACTTCAACCTAACAGCACATAGCAGATACCTAAGAGTCATGCCATAATGTTCCCAAATCAGTTACAAAATTCTTCAGATTATGCTTTCTTAATCCTTCAAAACCATGCTTTCTACCCTATGCTCTAATTAGTTTGTCATCTTTCCGCTTGACTACTAGAATAGCCTCCTTACTAGTCTTATTTCACTTATGTCCAACAGAAATCTTTTACTGATCTGCCACACTGGTATTCAGAAACAAAATCAAAATAACAGGGCAACATTTACCTAACTCCCACCTCCTACATCTTTCAGAGGTGCTGAATATCACACAGAAACCCTGCTGGCATAGTGGTTACATGATACGTCTGCTAACCAAAAGGTTAGCAGGTCGAATCCACCAGGTGCTACTTGGAAACCCTATGGAGCTGTTCTACTCTGTCCTGTAGTGTCACTCTGAGTCGGCATCAACTCGATGGCAGTAGGTTTGGGTTTTGGGAAGATCACACAGTCCTTTGAGGAGCACAGTGAAATCTTCATGATCTGGTTCTTGATTTCTTCTCTACTGCTATTTCTAACCAGTCATCTACATTTCCTCAGGCTTCATAACTCTTTCTTGTTTCATCAGCCCTCTCGAATTTGCATAAGTTATTCCTTTTGCTTTGAAAGCTCTCCAATCGTTTCCCATTTAGCTAACACTTAGAACACAAATGAAACTACTTCCCTTTAAGAAACATCATTAGGTCTGCTATAGATGCTCTCTCCCCTGTACTCCCCCAAGTATACAAAGACATTTACAGTGAATGCTTTCACTGGCTTTCTGACTACCACAGAAGCCAGTATAGTGCCTGCGACATAACAGACTCTCAATAAATGTTTGAAGAACAAACTCCCAGGCAATGATGTGACACTTTCCTTTCTGAAACTCTTAATGAAGTGTCATTATTTATTACCTGGTAATTTAATTAAAAAGTTTAAACCATATTTCCAGGTGGCCAATTTATTTTTCAGCTATCTTTATCAAGTTGGCCGAAAGTGAGAGGCTGGCTTCAGAGTTGACAGTTACTTCTTTTCTTAAACATCTCTTAATGTGTGATAACGAAGGGATCTATAAGGCCACCTTTCTGGCAGCAAGAAAGTAGTTTGACATTTAGCTTTATCTCTAAAGGTATTTCTCTTCTTGAAAAGCTGTTAAGGTACTGCCCTTAACAAGAATGCCAGCAAGGTCAGCTAGCAGGTGACTAATTCAATAATTTTCAGCTTGCGTGAAAAGGATATTTTTTCTATATTTCTGTTATTAATATATTAGAGCTACATATTGCAATGATTTTCAGATTCCACTTTGCTAAATAAGGTAAAAAATCTATTAAACATTTTTTTCGCTACTGCTATTTAGTGTATTCAGATCCGACTTGACGGCACTCGGCTTGGCTTATTTAGTGTATTTTAAGAACAAAACACATATGTTTTAGTAGCAGTAAAATCGTCAGATGAAATCAATGGAGAAAAAAGGTGACTTTTTTAATAATGTTAATTCTGGGCATGGAAAATGCTAAAAACTGAACAGCATGAAAAGACCATGTTAGAAGACAGGAAACATTAAAAAGCAAAAGCTTAGGTATTAAAAAGTTTTCATGATCTCTGTGACCCTGCCTAGTCAAGTCAAAAGAAAGAGGAAGATGGACATGTTAATTACACACAGTATACATTCTAGAGGACATAGGGTCAGTGAAAAAGAGGAAGACCCTCAATGAGACGGACTGATAGAATGGCTGCCAACTACAGGCTCAAATGGAGCAGACTGTGAAGACGGTACCAAACTGGGCAGTATTTTGTTCTACTCTACACAGGCTCTTTGAGTCAGAACCGATTTAACTGCACCTAACAGAAACCACAATCATTCTAGAAGAGCTAAAATATTTTACTGAGAAACATCTCTCGGTAACTGTCAACAACTTCACAAAGTACATGTACACTGTACTTCTGGGGCCAGATTTAGTGGGATATTTTAGTCATCCTCTATAGGGTCACTCTGAGTCAGAATTGACTCAGTAGCAAGAGAGTTTTTTTTTTCTTTTTTGCATGGAAATGTAGATAGATATTACATGACAAGGTGTGACAAGTTCATGAACTCATGCTAGAAAAAGTGCTACATACCCCACTGCTGAATATCACGATGGTCATCACTGAAGCACTCCCCTTGGGAAGCTATGCAGTGATGCCAGTGCCTAGTCCACCTTTCAAAGCAGTTTTGGAACTCTTTCTGGAATGGTCATCAGAGCTCTCATCGTATTACCATTGATGCACTGAATGTCATCAAAATGTCTTCCTTTCAATATTTCCCTACTTTTGGGGTAAAGAAAGAAGTTATTGGGGGCCAGATCAGGTGAGTAGGGAGGGTGTTCCAATAGTTATTTGTTTACTGGCTAAAAACCCCCTTACAGACAACTATACAATTAAGTTTGTAAACTTGCCACGGTATCACCATACGCAATGGCCATTCCATAAAGAGTTCTAAAATTGCTCTGAAGGGTGGACTAAGTCCTGGCCTCAATGCATAGCTCCCCAAGGTGAGGACTGCGAAGGTGACTGTAATGACATTCAGCAATGAGGTTGGTAGCACTTTTTCTAGGATGAGTTCACAAACTTGTCAGGCCTCGTATGACTTATTTGGTACCACTGAATCCGAAATTTTAAAGAAGAAAGCTCTACTATGGACACCGCAAGAGATGAAATGTTAAGGTAGGGACTGTTAGGGTGTCTCAAAGGTGCCAGGATATACACAGTAATCTGAAACTAGGAATCAACTGTTAATCTGTGAAGTGCATTGATAAGATGGATATCAGATTACTAAATCATTTCTTGAGTACTATAATAGAAGGTACTGACAAACTTGAGGGAACTTGGAGAAGTGATTGATTAACAGACTGGGGGAAAATGCCTTGTAAGACAAGATTATAAAAACTAAATACACTGTTCATTGACTAAGGAATTAAATACTTGATGTACAGTATTTTTCAAAGAGTGACTTAGGGGGATATGATAAGAACCTTCAAGAATTCCAAATGTATCACCATCAAGGGAAAAAATTATTTATGATGCTCCCTAGGGGCACAACTAGAAGTCAGGGCGTGAAATTGAATAAGAGAAAATGTAGGCTCCATATCTACAAAGTTTTCCCAATAGTGATATCTATTAAATTGTGCAATGGCCTCACAATGAAAGCAGTGGAACAGCCATCATGTAAGTCATTTCACACAAGAGTGGACAAAGTATTCAAAGATATACCTTTGGAAAAAAAGTCTACTCTTGTGATGTGATGGAGAGTGTAATGAATTACTCACTCGAGCTTTCTATTTCTCATTTTAAGACTGTTATGCATTTTAACTGAGCATCTGTCTTCTATTCATATCACAGCTTTGATTTCATTTTTATTGTTATAATATCTCTTTGCTGCTTTTTTCACTAAAAGTTTTTAGTTTGTAAATTTTTTGGTTTTGCCTGGAACATGTTTTGTGACAATCACACTTTTAGTTAATATCCTAAGCTCTCTATAGGGAACTGCTGTGGGAAAAAAGCAATAAAAGCAATAAACACTGTTTAAATCCATTTGACAATGTATCTACAAATGTATGCATCAATCCCCAAACTAGTTACCCTTGAAAGGCAATGAGAAATCAGAAATTTTATATTTCATTTTTGCTGTAAGTCCCACATTATACATAGCCTTTTAACCATTCACAAATTTGTAATTTTTCCATATTTTTTGAACCCCAATTCTTTTGCTTATAAATATTTATTTTATCTTGCATGATAATTTATGAGGACTGGACTAGAAGCAATGAATATAAAGAATAAATATATATAGATAGAGATCTATAAACACATATATATGTATACAGATATCTGTATACACACATACATATATATACAAACCAAACCAAACCAAACTCTCTGCTGTTGAGTCATTTCCAACTCATAGTGACCCAACAGGACAGAGTAAAACTGCCTCATTGAGTTTCCAAGGAGCACTTGGTAGATTCAAACTGCCAAACTCTTGGTTAGCAGCCGAGTGCTTAACCGCTTATACCATCAGGTTTTCCCATATATATATAAATATGTATATATATATAAACACAGAAATTTATATATGTGTATGTATACATATGTATCTATTTAGCTATCTCTATATATACATACACTCATGCATATATATATATATATACATATGTATATTGGGATTTGGAGATATATATACATATATGTATATACACACACTCACACACACATACATAGGTCCCTAGGTAATACAAATGCAACCTAAAGATTGACATTTCAAATCCATCCTTAAGTCCCACAGAAGACAGACCTGGTGATCTACTTAGATTAAGATTACAGCTAAGAAAACCTTATATGCAGTTCACCTCTGTTATGGTTTTGCCACCAGTCAGAATTGACTTGATGGCTACTAACAGTGACAATACATATATATGTATTGTTCGTAAAACATGTAGGTAGATAAGAATTTAAAATTTAAAACAAATTTCAAACAACTGCTAAACAAGAACTAAGACATTATCTTTGGGGAAATGTTAACACTCCGTATGTAAGACCCATTTAAACCTAACAGGAAATGCGTCCACTGTAAAGTTATCTCTACTTCACAACTAGAGTACCAAAGAACATTTTACTTGTAATATTCATCACATCTTCACGTACTCTGTTAATTATATCAATGCCAATGGCATACTCTGGGGATGCTCCCAGCATGATTATAAAGCATGAAGCATGTGTATGGTGAATCCTAAAAAGTCATCAGAGTGAACACATGGTAACCGTTGGTTGTGGTATCTGTAAATTTCTCACAGCTTTCTCCTTTTGTTTGAAGTCCTAATAGGTCCTCTGTTGCTTCTTATTTCTCCTTAAATCCTTATGTCGAAAACACTCAGGAAATCACAAGGGTAGCTTTGGGTGGAAAAATTTAAACTGATGGCCTAGAGCAGAGTTTCTCCAATTGGGCTCTAATGACATTTTAGGTTGGCTAATTCCTTGTTGGGGTGGGGCTATGGATCCCATTAACCAGCATCTGTGAATTCAACCTTCTAGATCCCTAAAGAACCATTTCCTTCATCCCTAATTGTGACAATCAAAAATGTTTGCAGATATTGTCAAATATCTACTGTGGTAGGACAAATTCAGTCCCAGTTGAGAACTGCTGGCCTACAGCAGGGTGGCTGAGGGCAGGGAATCCACTTCGTGACTCACTCACCTTTGTACCCTCTTTTGTCAGTATCTCCAGGTTCTAGTGGAGAAGGCAGTAGCAGGAAGACAGCTGCACTAGAATTTCTGAGCACATGGTATCAGGGAAAAAGATGCTGAAGCTCAGTTCTCTGAGAACTCACAGGAGGTACAGATAGGCTAATACACAGTCCTTCCGAGAGGAGACACACAACACTCGCTTACTGAGAATGGGCTGATGGGAAGTTCACACTAATTCCATAAACCAGCGATGTGAGGCGGATTGAGATGACACGTGTGTTAACGCAAGCATACTGAGTGGGAACATTTATTTAGAAGTCCTCCACCTAATAGCATAACTATGGGCACAGAACTTCTTCCACTTCATGGACCACAGTGTTCTTACCTACAACACAAGGATCCTGGATGGAGAACTCCAAAGACTACTTCCAGTTTTAAAAGTCTGTTCATCTGTCTAGCTTCAGTAAACTGACCAGTACCAAAGGATGTTTCTATAAAAATCTAGCAATAATAATTAACTCTTTTGAATACATATGCATACACATACACATATATTTATATACTCATATATATATTGTTATATACATATAGTATACACAAATAATATATTGTTAGGTGACTTTGAGTTGGTTCCGACTCAGCGACCCTATTTACAACAGAATGAAACTGTACTCACAGTCCTTGGCATGTCTGAGCCCACTGCTGTAGCCATTGTGTCTATCTCATTGAAGGTCTTTTTCTGCTGACTCTCTACTTAACCAAGCATGGTGTTCTTCTCTAGGGACTGGTTCTTCCTGATAACATGTCCAGAGTATATGAGACAACAACTCTCCATTCTCTTTTCCAAAGAACATTCTGGCTATCCTGCTTTCAAGACATATTTGTTATTTCAGCAGTTCGTAGTATATTCAATATTCTTCTCCAACACAAGAATTCAAAGTCATCAACTCTTTGGTTTTCTTTACTCAATTGTTCAGCTATAACATGGATGTGAGGCAACTGAAAACACCATGGCTTGGGTCATGTACACCTCTGTCCTCAAAGTGACATATTTTCTTTTAAGCAATTTAAAGAAGGCTTTTGCAGTAGATTTGCCCAGTTCAGTACATTGTTTGATTTCTTCACTGGTGCTTCCATGGGTGTCAATTGTGAATCCTCTCAGCTGCTGACTAAAAGGTTGGCAGTTTGAATTCACCAGCCACTCCTTGGAAAACCTATGGGGCAGTTCTACCCTGTCCTGTAGGGTTGCTATGACTCAGAATTCACTTAATGGCCCTGAGCCTAGGAAGACACAGTGAGTCATACAGGACCCTTATCTTTGCAGAATTTTAGGGTTAGATTACAATGCAAAGTAAGTTTCATAAACTGTCATAGGTATACAGTAGATGAACAAGTAGGTATATGCAGGAGGAAGTCATCAATTCCAACTAGGCATTAGAAAAGGCCCAAATCAAGGGGTGATGTGTGGAAAGGAATTTTGAAATATCAGAAGGTAGGTGACAATCTTATACACCTATAATGTGTTGGTTGCTCTATCAGGATATACTACATCTGCTCTTAACAAGGACACTGCAATTCATTCTTTATTTGTGGTTTAACTATGAGAAAACTCAAGTTTAGAAAGCTTAAAAGTCTCACTGAAGATCCCACTATGAGTGAGAAGTAGAGCCTAGATTCACAGGCTAGGGTCTTTACAGAGCTCTAGCAAATCAGCTGCCTTTGAGTCATCTCTTATGCGTGGCGATCACAAGTGTGTCAGAATAGAAGCAGACCTCTGGGTCTTTCTTACCAGATGCTACTGGGTGGACTCAAACCTCCAAGCTTCCACTTTTCAGCCAGGCACATTAGCCATTTGCGCTACCCAGGACACCCATCTAAGGCACAGGAAGCATACCCTTGCAGAGCTGGTGAGAAGGCTCTATTCATTCTTGCAAGCACAGCAAAAGGTCCTGTTTTAGCTCTCTAGTGCTGCCATAATGGAAAATACCACAAATGTATGACTTTAACAAAGAGCAATTTATTTCCTCACAGTATAGTAGGTTAAAAGTCCCAGTTCAGGGAATTAGCTCCAGGTGAAGTCTTTTTCTTTGTGAAAGCGAGAACATGTCTAAAACAGAAACCTGTCTGAGAAGGACAATTGAAATATTTCCCACTAAACAGAGAGCTACAGAAAAGTGGTGACTGTACCCCATCGAAGGCAGAAACGTTCTGAGACCTGGAAACACAAGTCAGTGCTGTCAAGGTCTGGATATCACAGGTTTCATTGTATCATGCTCCATATCCCATTACAGTTGATAATTACGCACTGGTTTTAACATGTCTTCAAAAGCCAGATAGATCCTCTTAATCCTGAAATACCAACCCAAATACAAACCATAAATACAGCCAGTTCTCTATAATTACTTGATAAGTTAACTGCTTTAAATCTTCTTGTAAGTTACTGCATATGAGTATAAATAGACGATTCAAGGAACATATGTCTACTTTATTCTATTTTGAATAAACTGTATCAGATGTGTGAAGAATGATCCTTAATAATGGACCTTCTTAGCTATAAAAGCAGGAGAGGACACAGATGGCCACTTGCTTTTGTTGCTCTTGTTAGCTGCTGCTGAGCTGATTCCAGCTCATGACAATGCCATGTGTACAGAGCAGAACTGCTCAACAGAGTTGTCATGGCTGTGGCCTTTCAGAAGCAGACTGCCAGGCCTGCCCTCCTAGAAGTCTCTGGGGGATGGGGAGTGGGGGTTCAAATTGCTGGTCTTTCAGCTAGTACATGAGTGCTTAACCATTTGTACTTCTCAAGGACTCTGAAACAAACACTTCCAACTAACTATGTATTCTAGGGAAATGTGATATATTGTATATGGAGACTTTACTTTAAAAATATGCTTGTCAAAGCCACTAGTCTAAATAATGAGATGAGGCAGAAGTCACACAAACTAAAATATGCTAGAAGCCATTAAGATCAACAGGCTATAGGAGTATTATCAATTGCTGTCCAGTCCATTCTGACTTATAATGATCACATGTGTTTCAGAGTAGAACTGGGCTCCATATGGTTCTCAATGGCTGATTATTTGGAAATAGATCACCACGCTTTTTTACCAAGATGCCTTGGGTGGGCTAAAATCTTAACCTTTCTGATTAGCAGCTTGAGTGCATTAGCCATTTGTACCACCCAGGGACTCCTGAGGATTATTAGAACAGGTGAAAACAAGGCTCATGAAAAGACTGTAGTTGTGAAAGTTTTCAAACTACTTGAATCCGCAATTAACACCCACGGAAGTAGCAGTCAGGAAATCAGAGGATGCATTGCATTGGGCAAATCTGCTGCAAAAGATCTCTTTGAAGTGTTAAAAAAGCCAAGATGTCACCTTAAAGATTAAGGTGTGATTGACTCAAGAAATCATATTCTTAATCACCTCTTATGCATGTGAAAGTTGGATGACTAAGGAAGACACAACACAAATTTATTTATGTCTTTGAATTAATGATGTTGGTGAAGAATGTCACAGATACCACAGACTGCCAGAAGAATGAACTAATCTGTCTCGGAAGAAGAACAACCAGGGCGATCTTTAGAAGCAAGGATGGAGGGACCATGTGTTGTATACTTTGGACATGTTGTCAGAAGGGACGAATCCCTGAAGAAGGACATCCTGCTCGGTGAAGAAAGAAGAGACAGACCCCCAACAAGGTGGGGAAACCCAGTGGCAGCCACAATGAGCTCCAGCATAACAATGATCGCAAGCATTGCGCAGGACTGGGCAGTGTTTCATTCTGTTGTACACGGGGTCACTGTGAGTCAGAACCCATTTGATGGCACTGAGTAACAACAAGACATGACAAGTGAGCAAAAAACAAACCTCCATAGCACAGAGACCTTGGGACGCGTGACTGCTGCTCCACTTGATTCAGCCATCATAGCAAGTGTCATTCTCTCATCTAATAGCTGAAAACATCAGGCACTGTTTTGTGTCTCTTCTCAGTCTAAGCCAACTTTTTCTTTCTTTCTTTTTTTTTTTTTAATAGGGAAATTGAAGGAACTTTCACTTAGTTGAAAATAGGAACAGCAGTGTCTTCCAAATGGAACCTGGCTTACTGGGAGAAGAAAACAGACAAAATCTGAGGATAAAGGCCTACAAAGTATTGAGATTACTTTCTTTTCTTTTTTTTTTTCACGATTATCTCAAACATGAATATTGCCTTTCAAAGGGACTGCCCTGAGTACTCCCTCTCTTAACATCTCCCACAAGAAATTAACTAATGGAACATGTGAACTAGAATGCTGTTTGATTTGAAAGTAGTGTGGAATTAAAAGAACTATTTAATTAAGTGGTGTCTTTCCACGTGACTTAAGTGTGTTTGCACTGAGTGAACTCAGTGACAGACACACCAGTCTCCAGAGATTTTAATGGGGTTTAGAATTACACCCAGTGATTCGTTCCAGGATCTCCAAACTACATAGGACACTGACATTTCAAAGTACCTGCCTATATCTTTTTCAGTCTTATCACACATTTTATATTTAGTAGAAGTTTTAGAAATGTTCACAGATGGTATTCCAGAAGTTTACTGAAAAAAAAAAATCATTACTCAATTTAGGAACATTTGCTGGGTAACTGTTGTGTACCACAGTAGTAAGTGATGGAGTCTGGCAGCAAATACAATAGTGGAGGCTTGCCATTATCTTTGCAGAGTTCCACATTCCTTGTTGTCAAGTACCATCAAGTCACTTCTGACTCAGAGTAACACTATGCAACAGAATAGAACCACCCTAGAGGGATTCCAAAGAGCAGACGGTGGATTTGAACTACTGACTTTTTGGTTACCTGCTGAGCTCTAACCACTGTGCACTCAGGAATTTCACATTCCATGTCTGTTGCTTTTAGGTGCCATTGAGTCACTTCTGACATATATGCACAACAGAACAAAACACTGCCTGGGCCGGTGGCATGCCCATAATTATGCTTGAGACCACTGTTACAGCTGCTGTGTAAATCCATCCTGTTGAGGGTCTTCCTCTTTTTCAATGACCCTCTGCTTTACCACACACGATGTCCTTCAGGGATTGATCCCTCCAGACATGTCTAAAGTAGGTAAGACACAGTCTCTCCATCCTTGCTTCTAAGCAACTCTCTGGTTGTACTTCTTCCAAGACAGATCTGTTTGCTCTTTTGGCAGTCCATAGTATATTTAATATTCTTCAACAACATCACAATTCAAAGGTATCAATTCTTTTTTAGTCTTTTTACTCATTGTCTAGCTTTTGCATGGGTAGGATATGACCGAAAATAATATGGCTTGGGTCAGTTGTACCTTAGTCTTCAAGAAGACATGTTTGCTTTTCAACACTTTAAAGAGCTTTTTTGCAGCAGATTTGCCCAATGCAACACGTCTTTTGATTTCTTGACTGCTGCTTCCACCGGGTGACTGTGGATACGTTCCTAGTGACACCTAAACAAGAAGGGCTAACACAAAACATAAGGTATGGTGGATTCAGTGCTACTAAAGTGGTGAAGTGAGCAGCAGAGCTGAGGCAGCTGGAGTGATATCCACAGAGAATGCAATGAATTCTGTGGTTCTGCTTTACAAATTTAAGAATTCTTCTGAAGCCAGCCAAGTGCCGTCGAGTCTGAAGAGAGATATTTTTTAACAGGGCAGTACATCAGAATCAGCTGAGGAGTTTTCATAATAAACCTTTGCTGGCCCCACCCCCAAGAGAAGATTTAGTAACTCAGGAATAAGTTCTGGACATACATATTAAAAACAAAAAAATTCCTTGGTGGTTAAGAATTGTTTTCCTGGAATTGTGATGGTTCTTGCAGCCTAAATCATCCTCTAAAGCTTACATCTGAAACAGGCTTTCTTCCCTTCAGCTTTAGGCTTTATTGCTTTTTAAATGCAAATACTTTGGGATCCTAAGGTTTTAAACTGTTATCAGTCACGGACTCATTCTGTTCCTTCTGATAGGGCTGTTTCTCTGCCTGTTCCTTGACTCACCTACTGTTTCCTATGGTAACCATTTGTCAGCTACATTCCTTTTCCCTCAGGAACACCCAGTTTCTCTCTTCTCCCCTCCCACGATCTCCTATGTAAGCCCGCTTTGTATTTCAGCCACTGCTTATCAAATCATCCTGTTGGCCTCCCTTACTATATTGAGGGTCTGGTTCATGTCTTGTTTATTTGCCCAGTAGTGTCCAGACCTGTGTGGAACCTGGCGTATAGACAGAGATTCCAAAAACGTATGCAGAATGAATGGGCAGCCCAATGGGTTCAAGAATTAATTCACAGCCTGATCTTGTAGATCTTCTAGTCAGTGTGATAGGCTGATTTTAGGAAAGAATCTGTGAACATTTGATGAGGCTGGTGGAGTGGGGAGTGAGACAGTGTTGTAGATAATCAAAAGAGGAAACTGGAAGCATAAAAATAAGATCTGTTTTTACCATTCCAGCTGCAGTAGACCTTGGGAGTAGCCATTTTATTTTCATATTGATATATAACAAGCACTTTTGCTGTGTTGTTACACAACGGAGGCTCTTGCAAAAGGTTCAGAAGAAAATGGAGTAATTTATGGTGGTTTATTCTAATTTGCTACCATTAAATCAAAATTAGATACTTTTCTAAAATTTTAATTTGGAGGCCTACTTTATAACTTTGACTTCTCTTCAGAAATAATTTCTTCGTCAAGACTGTATTCATATTTATATTCTTTGAAAAAAGTTTAATAATACTAATAATAACAACAGCAATAATAAAAAACTGCCTAGGTTACTTTCCTTGGCTAAATAAGTAATTTTCTATTAGTCATTCACATTTCTTTTCTGTTGTAGAATTTTTTTTTTTTTTTTAGTAGAAATTAAAATACTAGGGGAGTTAGATGTCATTTCCTCCATCAAAAATAGCTGGTTTTAACATTTCAGGAAAAAAGATGCCAGAAGATTACATTGCACACTGCTGGCCTTTGAACAACTTACTCACTTCAGAGACCTGGTTGTCTTTGAGTCAAAGGAATATTTTAAGGGCTGCTTACACATTATTATGAAGAATTAGATGGGGAAATGATAGCCTTTCTACAGCAGTGACATCAAAGAACCTTTCAAATCCCATCTTATTACTAATACTGAACTCAGTCTTAAAGTGAACTCGATATTAAAGGTATATAGTTCAAGATATTTTCATGAACAGTTCAGGAAGTGTCATGGAAGGGTACATCTAAATGCAGCATAGCTGCATAGGACTGGTTGTAGTTTTTGGCTTCTGGTTCTCCCCAAACTGCCTTAAGGTTGTGGGTTTCCTGTTGAGAATTTAGACTCCTAGCTGTGTCCTCTTAGTCTAAGATGATTCCAAGACCCCTTAGAGACAGACAGCTGCCAAGACGTCAAATCAGACTCATGAAGGCCTTATGTACAATAAAAAGAAACCTTGCCTAGTTCTTCTAAATTGTCCTCATAACAAAAATTTATAGTTGTGGCTACACTGTCAATCTATCTCACTGAGGGGTCTCTCTCCCCCTTGTTGACTCTCTACTTTGCCAAACATGAGGTCTTCCTCCAGAGATTGGTCCCTCCTGATGCCATGCCAAAACAAAGCAAGCTTTACAATGTTCTGTTATGATCCATAAGGTCTGCAACGGCTAATTTTTAGAAGTAGATTTCCAGGCCTTTTTTCTTAGTCTTAATCTAGACATACTGTTGAGCTATTAGCTGTGCACCATGGGTTATCTCATTGGTGTTTGACATACCAATGGCATAGTTTCCACTCTCATAGCAGTACACAAGCCACCACAACACAACAAAATGATAGATGGGTAGTGGTCCAGACTCCTTAAAGGACAGTAAGCCAGTTGCTGTGAAGTCTATTCCATCTCAGGTTGTTGCTGTTGTTAGGTGCTGCTGAGTTGGTTCTGAGTCATAGTTACCCTATACACAGCCGAATGGAGCACTGCCTCGTCCAGGGTCATCCTCACAATCGCGTCTATGCTTGAGCTCGTTGTTGCAGTCACTGTGTCAGTTCATCTTGTTGAGGGTCTTCTTTTTCAGTGGCCTGTATTTTACCAAGCAGGATGTCTTTCTTGACTGGTCCCTCCTGATTCCACATCCAAAGTATGTGAGACAAAGTCTCAGCATCTTCATTTCTGAGGAACATTCTGGCTGTACTTCTTCCAAGGCAATTTGCTTGTTCTTCTGGCAGTATACAATACATCGACTATTTTTTGCCAACACTAAAATTAAAATGTGTCAGTTCTTTTTGGTCTTCTTTATTCACTGTCCAATTTTTGCGTACATATAAGAGGACTGAAAATAACATATGAGAGGATTGAAAATATCATGGCTTCTGCTGTCATCTTAGTCCTCCAAGTCACATCTTTACTTTTTAACATTTTAAAGAGATCTTTTACAGCACATTTGCCCAGTGTGATGTACTGTTTGATTTCCTGACTGCTGCTTCCATAGACGTTAATTGTAGATCCAAGTAAAATGAAATTCTTGACAACTTCAGTATTTTCTCCATTTATCACAATGTTGCTTACTGGGCCACTTGTGAGGATTTTGCTTTCTTTATGTTGAGGCATAATCCAAAGACTGTGGCCATTGATCTTCACCAGTAAGTACTCCTCAAGTCCTCTTCACTTTTAGCAAGCAAGGTTGATGTAGGTTGTTAATGAGTCTTCCTCCAATCTGATGCCACATTCTTCTTCACATAGTCCAGCTTCTGGGAATATTTTCTCAGCATACAGACTAATAAGTATGGTTAAAGGATACAGCCTTGATGCATACCTTTCCTGACTTTAAACCACAAAGTATCCCATTGTTCTGTTCAAGTGATTGTCTATGCACTGGTTCCTCATCAGCACAACTAAGTGTTCTGGAATTCCCATTCTTCACAGTGCTATGTACAATTTGTTCTGCTCCACAGAGTCAAAGGACTTTTCACAGTCAATAAAACACAGGTAAATATTTTATATACACGAAATTTCTGAGGGCTACCTATTACCCATTACGCATTGCTGCCACTTGATTCTTACTTATGGGGAACTGGTATGTAAGGTTTTCTTGGGTATAAGCTTTACGGAAGATTATTGCCAGGTTTTTGCTGGGCAGGTGTGAACTGCCAACTTTTAGGTTCACAGTCAAGTGGAAATCATGTGTGCTACCAAGGATCTTTCTAGGGAGAAAAAGTAGGAAATCATAAGACAGTTGGGTGATGAGAGGACCCCATTGCTTGTTTGGACTGCAGAATATGCATAAGGGAGAAAGGAGAATTGAAGGGAGAAGTTTAGGTGAGGCTCAGAACATGGAAAGCTCTCAGTGTCACAGGCAGGTATCAGGGTATCATCTGAAATGAAACTGGGAGTCAGTTTTTGATTTGGAAAATGATATGATCATAGCTCGATTTTAACTAGCAACCATACATAGGACAGACCAAAGGTAGGGAGACCAATCAGGAAATGGTTAGCAGGACCTCGCCAGGAAGCAACGACTACTTCGTTATTTATTCATATATCTCTCTCTTCCAGAGGTGACTCTATCCTTTTGCAATTTCTCTTTCTGATTTTTGGCCTGTCTGGCTCCTATTTTCAATTGCAAAGTGAAGCAACAGTCACCTTAAATCTGTAGCTCCATTTTCTCACAGGTGAAAGAAGCAATCTTGAATGGAGGTCAGCCTTAATCTGTCACATTTCCACTGATAACGGAAACATTAAAGAGCAATTGTTTTCAAGGCTGAATGAATCCTGTCTGCATGATTGATTCCTAATTCCTTTGTTCACTTGGGTGAGGAGGCTGGGGTCTCCCCGAAGTTCCTGGAGTTGTTTAGCTTCCCAGTCAGTAGGTGAGGCTGATCCATACAGAGAAGGGAGCAGGTTTAGAATCATGCATAGGTACTGGGTTACCAAAGATGACAGACTGAAATACAGAAAAACCTAAAAATCACTGTGAGTCTGGTTGGGGCCTTCACGGGCACACAGTTCTTTTTCCTTCAGTGAGCTTAAACTCTCGTCTCTCTAAATTCTTGCCTCAGCCTACAGATGGGGGACATCTGCCAATACTGTTGGTCTCTCTCGTCGTGTATCCCTCCCTGTCATCCCTTCTTCCACAATCCCTCCTCACACATTCCCATTTCTCCCTTTGGCTTCCTGCTTCTAGTATTACTCACTGGGAATGACTATGGCTCTCCTCCACCTTCTGGGGCCACATGCTAAACACAGTTGGGCCCATTTGTGACTAGTTTGTGAATAGAATTGTGAGCCTTCACTCAGTGGGTGCAAGTATATCCAGTATCCATTTTAGGAACCTCAGGCCTCTTACGCCTTGTTTCTCTTTTCTGGGTCTGAGTGTGCAGCACTGTTGTTAGCGGCAGTTGAGTTGTCTCTGACTCACAGTGCGCCCATGCACAAATGGACAAGATGCCTCCTGGTTCTGCACTATTACTATTCATTCTTTGAGAATCAGGTTATTGTGACTCATACAATTTCCACTGGCTAATTTTGAAGTAGGTCATCAGGCTTCTCTCTCCAGTCTTAGTGTGGAAGCTCTACTGAAACCTGTTCCATATCATAGCTACACATAAACCTCCACTGACAGATGGTTAGTAGCTGCCAATGAGGTGCACTGGCTGGGAACTGAACTTGGGTCTCTAGCATGGAAGGTGAGAATTCTACCAGTGAACCAACATTCCACCTCTGCTTTGGCTTCTGGTCTAGCCGAGTTCTCTATTTTACTTTTACAAGAGAATCCTGAACTTCAGCATTTCTTGGACCACCAGTGATGAAGCTGCCACTTTGATGACCTCTTGTTTGATGACCTCTTGGCTTCCTGTATCTCTTTTCTAGTGGTTAGCCTGCAACACTTTCAATGACGTGTGTAGGACACAACTGTATTCTTGCTTTTCCTTACCCTTGTGTCTTTGATTGGGTACTGCCCTCTTCTGGGGTTGCTGTCCTTCAGAAACTCAGCCTAGCAGTCCCTGTCTTTGAGAGGTGAAGGGCCCTTTTTCCTTGCATGAGAGAAATACTCCATATGCATTTTATCACTGGAATTCACACTGTTTTGTAATTGTGTGCCTTTCTCCCCCACAGGACTATCATTTTCTTCTCATTATCCAAGTAAGCCCTCAGAAGTATTTGTTGGATGTATAATGGAACATTAGGTGGAGATACATTTTTACTGAGGTTCACTTCTTTTCTAGCTTTTTAAGTACGAAATACTGCTCTGTCTTTGGAATATCTTACATATGCAAGCCATTTTCTAATACAGATGACTAGCTTTTTTATGCTTCTTCACTTTTCTCATTTTCTTCATTTACCAAAAATATTAGCACATCAAAGAGCACAGTTAGAGAGAAAAGGTTACATGTATATAAAAAAGGCACTGACATCTAAAGTCGTTACTTTTTGTTGTTGTTTGTTTTGGCTTTCAAAGATAAAAGTTTACTTGTAGCATGTTCATACAATTAAACATTAGATAAACAGGGTGCTGGATTGTCCAAGAGTCATTAAACACTGCCCCTCTCAAAGCTGGAAATGTGTTTATTCAGCATACGGGGAGTCATCCGCTCATGTGATTAACACACAGGATTTACGAGCACAATTAATTACAGCAGTGAAGTATTATTCTAAACACTGCTTGTGGTGGAAAGAACTTAGTCAGCATGGAAGAAAACATCCTAAAAGCCAGATAGCATGGTCAGGCAACATGTGTAGGACGGTTAACTGGCATCTGTGGACCTACAGGGTATCACGGGTCAAATCAACGGGTCTGTTAACTGCCTAGAATTTTATCCATAATTTGAGATATATTTATGTTTTCTTTCTTTCTGTTCGTGTTTTATGTCTCTTGTGGGTAGCAAATATGGTGAACTTTGTTACCACATGCAAATTCTAACTGTCTTGTATTCACTGCTTGCTATACGTCACCTTACTTGTAAGGACAGGGGGTCGCATGAGACACCAGTTATCTCGGATGTTGCAGTTCTAAATTCTGTCTCTTTCCTAAACCAGTCTTCATGCAGATGCTTCAACGCTTGAATTAGTAGCAGCAGATTATTCAAAACATGTCAGATGCTGCATTCGCACTTCACATACATAGCCTCATAGTTTTAATCCTTATAGCAACCCCAAAGGTTACATCTTATTATTAATACTATTATTATTATCAGGACAATACCCACCAAAACAGTAAGTCCTGTAAGGGCAACAACTTTGTTTCCTTCACTTCTCTATATCCAGTATTTAGTGTAGTGCACGGCACATAATTAAGTGTTCAATTAAAAAAATAAATCTGTTGATTAAATTAATGCATGACTAGTTAAAAATGACCTGACTCAGAGACAAATAATAAATCATGGATTTCATTTACTCTCATTTTCTTTGCCTCCTAGCCCCTCCCCCAAACCACACCCCTTACTGTAAAGTTGATTCTGACTCATGGTGACTCTATGTGCATCTCAGAACTGTGCTCCCTAGGGATTTAGGTAGCTGACTTTTCAGAAGTAGATAACCAGTCCTTTCTTCCGAGGTGCTTCTGGGTGGACTAAAAGCAACAGACAATCCTTTGCACTATCCAGGGACTAGTCTGTCTCCTTCTACTCTTTTAACCTTTTCTTTTTAACCTTCCACCTTCCTCCTCTCTGACTTCCCCTCTAGGCAGCCAATCTTCACCATTTGGTTCCAGACCTACCTATACCCTTTGCTAAATTACCCTTTGCTTCAAGATGATAATGAATCTTGCTTTTCCCTCTTCAGTGAAATCTATTAAAGTTCTCACTATGTCTTCAGGTTCTAGGAAAGCAATCTGATTAAAATGACTGATTCATTTAACTTTCCCAGAGAGAATATTCGTTTCTCAAAACAACAGTCAGTGAAATTTTAGACCATTTGTGACATATTAAGTGAGGACACTTATTTAATAATAAGCGCCTATAACATGCTGTGATGAGACTGTCCGGAAGAACGCCCATTTCAACCAATACCCATCAAAGCGCGGAGGCTTGCCAGTTTGATAGCTTACTGTAGAAACATTTCCTTAGGTGCACTGGTGCTTACACTGCCCCTTCCTGTTCTGCTAACCTCCTGTATGACCCTGACCATGCCTCTAGTTTTCTGCCCTGAATTTTGTCGAATGTTCTGTTGACAGTGGTGTCTAGCTGCAGGCTGATCCACCGAGTTTAGTTACCTTACCCCACTTAAAAAAACTGAAAGAATTGATGGACTAGGATGGAGTGAGAAGAGCATAAGAAACCTTCTTCTTGGCTTCTTTCCCACAGAAAGGCTGGCTGCTACTCTGCTACCTACCCTCTTGTATGTTAGCTTCCTTCCAGCAGCCTGAATCCCAAGACAGCAAGAGAATGTTTATTGTCAGGGTCTTAGCCTTGATGTTCTCTTTGTGAAAAACATTCTTCTACCATAACTTTGCATGACTGCCTCTTATACTTAATGTCTCCACTCATATTTTACATGCTTATATCTTCCCTGACTCCTTCTTATACCAAGCCTTTTCCAACACACTCTCTAGCACAATTTGATCTCCTTTATAGCTTTTATTGAACCTCAAATGATTTATATTTCTATGCATGCATTTACTTATCTGCTTACTGATATATTTATTGTCTGTTTCCTCCCACTACCAAGTGACCTCCCTGAGGGGAGACACTGCTTGTCTTTCCCTCTGCTGTATGTTCAGGACCTAGAGTTATGTCTGAGCTGGGTCACAATAGGCATCTGATAAGCAATATTTCACTTCTGATACCTCCCAAATATCCTGGGGACATGAACTTGAGGTAAAGATACTGAAGTAAGCAGAATCTGCAGTGAGGATCCCCACCTTTACTTTCATAAATTTTGGATCTATATGCCATTCTGGTTGGAGTGGTCAGAATATCGGTGAGTGTTTGGAACATCCAACAATTTATATCTGACTATGGAAACTCTGATGATGTAGTGGTTAAGTGCTACATCTGCTAACTAAAAGGTCCACAATTCAAATTTGCCTGGCATTCCTTGGAAACTCTATGAAGCAGTTCTACTCTGTTGTATAGGGTCACTATGAATCGGAACCGACTTAAAGGCAGAGGGTTTTGTTTTGTCTTTTTTTTAATGCAAATAAGAGGTGGGTAGTGACAGCTCATGGTAGCATCCTTGCCTTCCATGCAGAAGACATGGGTTTGATTCCCAGCCAATTCATTTCATGCCTAACCATCACCTGTCTGTCAGTGGGCTTGTGTGTTGCCTTGATGTTGAACGGGCTTCAGTTGAGCTCCCAGGCCAAGACAAACTGGGAAGACATGCCTGCCAATCTACTTCTGAAAATCACCCAGTGAAAGCCCCATGGATCAGACTATCTGATCCACAACTAATCGAGGCCGTGGCACAAGACTGAAGAGTGCTTCTTTCAGTTGTGTGTGGGGCCACCAGGACTAAGGAGCCAATTCAGTGGCAGCTACTAACAACCATGCATTTCACAGAGAAATACAGCAGAGTCCTTTACACCTTAGCTTTGTGGTGGAGCTGAGGATGGATTGCCATTGTTTATTTTGTTACTAATGATTTTATTTTGGGTTTACTAACTGATAAGTTTTAGGTGAGCAAAATTTAGAACCTGCAGAAGTGGGTAAAATAAAGAATTTTATCTTCGGTCAATTACTTTGTTCTCCTTTTTTGTCATCTGCCTCCTCCTCTTCTTTATCTTCTTCCCTTCTATTTTAAGTAACTATTTGTCAGGCAAAAGCATGATTCATGTAGAGTTTTAACCTCAATGGAAGTCTTAGCTGCACCATTTGAAGTTAACTCCAACTGTAGAGATACACAGTTAACCAACTGGTCTGATAAAATTGCCTTTTTGTCTTAAAGTTTGTAAGGTGATTAGCAAACTTCAGTTTATAAAATAAAATAGGCTTTATTAACAAAACAAGGAAAAATCTGAATAGCTTTTAGATGACATAAGTTTTTAGTTTTGAATTTTAAAAAATAAAACATATCCTCCATTAAACACATATACACACCACATTAATTAAAGACAATTTCTTATTATTTGTTACAATGTACAGCTGAATGCTTCTGGCCATAACAGTTATAGCTAGAGGTGTGTGTGCATACACACACACACAGACAACTGGCTGTTTGTACAGTACTGACAAACTCAGTTATTCTACCTAGTATGTTAACAGTAATGCCAGTGATACCAATAACCGTAACGGCAGCAGACATTTGAATAATCAGTACATTTCAGGCAAAGTTGTTTACAAAAGTTATCTAATTGTTACAAGCAACTAAAGGAAGGCAGTATTATTATCATTTTACAGATGAGGAAACCGAGGTGTTAGCCAGTAAGCAGCAAGCTGAGAGTCATGTCCGTACCTGTTCATTTCTCCGCATACCATCCTTTGGGAGTCTTATAATTGGGGACCTTTCCAATAATCTATGAGTAGTAGTCAAACAAAATATTTCTAACCATCTATCCATTTATTTCCTAGACAAATATAAGGTGGGAAATAACTAATTTATTTAGACAATCACCTCTTGCTGCTAGGTGTTTAATAATGTTATCCATTCTACCTAATCACACACCCTAAAGGTGTCTATGTTCCTCAGTGGAATGAAATGAGGAAAGAGGGCCAAGCACCAGAGCACGAAAAGGAAATTAGGCAGTTTATCTCATGAATTTTATTTTCTCAGGAAAAAGTCAATTTAACCAACCACTATATAGCCATGGATAGGGTGCCATGTATAACACATATAGGAATAAAATTCTGTTCCTGTCCTCACAAAGCTCATGCCGATGTACCCAGAAAAGACAGAAAAATACTCAGAGATAGTAAAGGGTTCCCACGTTTTATTGTGCTTAGCACTGTGCTAAGTATTCCTTATTTTCCCGAAATCTGCTACCAATTTAGAGCACTATCTCCATTTTCCAGATGTGAAACAAAAGGGTAAGAAACTCATCCAATATCACATGATTAGAAATAGCGAGACCTGGCTTCAATCTGAAGTCTCTTTTGCAGAAAAACTCTGGTCCTAAACATAAGACCACCTTGCTTTACCCTTGGAGGAGATGGTGATCGGTGCTATAAAACAGATGCAGGCTTGAATTTGAATGACATCTAACAAAATTGTGACATAAGAATCATCTAAACCCAAACTAGTGATTGTAATGGTATTCATTACTTTCTTAAACTTCACTGGAATTAAGAAAAAAAAGGACCAAGAATGTACGTTGGGCTTAGTATTTCAAAAAAAACTAAGAACATGAGGCGTATAGATTTGATCTCATATAGTAGACTGTAGTCCTGGACACCTACTGCTTACAGCCTCAGGGGAAGTTCCTGTTCACCTGGAAAGTAACTGAGTTAGAAGAGCAGGGATGTTTGCAGGGAGACATGGAAGAAGAGAAGCAAATAGAGAACGAGGGTGGTCTAGAGCTAGCCACCTACTTGACATTTTTCCAAGAGCACTTTGACACTTTGGAATGATTCTAAGGCTCAAGTTTTCTTGGCACCAACCTTTCTTTAAAGGAAGACTTACGGAACAGCTACCTCCAGGCTGCAAAGCATTTTAAAAATCCTCAGTTACATATACTGAAACAAGACCTTAAATAAGCTTAAACAAGAAACGCTGATGACATAATGGTTAAGTGCCTGCTAACCATAAGGTCTACAGTTCAAACCTACCAGGTGCCCCTTGGAACCTCTATGGGGCAGTTCTGTCTACTCTGTCCTATACGGTTGCTCTGAGTTGGAATCAACTTGACAGCAGTGGGTTCGTTTTTTAAACAGGCTTTGCCATTTTTAATCCTCCTACCCCCCTGTTATCTCACACCTGGCCCCCTTTCGGTTATATGCCTGGTCCCCGGACCATCTGCATTCATAAACCCTGCCTTGAAGTCTCTCCAAGAAAAACTTAAACATGAATAAAATGATAGTCTCAATATATTGGTCAAGTCATATACTACCTTCTAGCCTTGTTGAGTAATAATCAGATTGAAGACAGTTTTGTCAAAAAGCCACAAAAGTCTAAAGTCTCCACATACCTGGAAGTTAAGCTCCTTCTCCTTCTTGGATGTCATCCACCAAAGCACTCTGCCCTAGTTGACCATATCTAGTGCTAGAAACCTATTAGTCAGGAAAAGAGAACCTGGAGCTGCTCTTGATGTATGCAGGCCAAGGGGCTGACTGGCAAATATATGAAAAAGATAAAATATCGTTTCCAATTGAAGGCACTGGTGGAGACGAATAAGGAGTCAGGGAGCCAGTGCATGGAGTGATCCCACACAGTCTACCTTCCAAACTACAGACAGTCCACTTAACATTGGCTAGGGAAGGAGACGTAAGGCAGCACCATCACCTAAAGCATCTCAAGCAGATTTGGTCTCTTTAACCCACAGTTCATCAAAATTGACTTGACACCAACAAGTTTGGGTTTTGGAACCAGTAGTTGTCCTGCCCTCTGCAAAAGGAGCTCTTTTGCCTTAAAGATATTGTGCCTCAGTGCATCTCACTGACTTATGGACACTTTAACTTAGTTGTGATCCAAGCTTCACAGAGCATACATGTACCGGGCCGAACAGTGCTAGACATTTTAAGGGAAAAATAGATTCTTCACTAAGCCTATCCATCACCATTTTCATACGCCAAGCTTGCTTTGTCCAGAAACAATTGGGAGCAGATGCATCACTGAACACGTTAAAAGGTGAAGAAATGTGAAAACTGAAGGCTCACACTTTCATTCCAACGCTAAGCAGCACTGCATGAGTTTACAAAAATATCAGTCACGATTGATGGATTATTTTCAAATTAAAACTGGAACTGGTGTCACTGCTTGCTACTTTTTTCATTTACAGTGTTCTGATGAGGAACCTCCTTAGTGTTTAATAACTCATCATAATTCCAGGAAAGAAAGCACGTTTTTTCCATTCTAAATTTAACTCTAACCAAATAAAAGAAAACAAAACTCTAAACAATACCATTTAGTCTATTGGGTTCCCTTTCTATGTCCACACTTTGAAAAGAAACACAGATAGACTGAGCAAGTGTAAAATGTTCCCAGCAGAACAATAAGCAGTATCCTATGAATGGCTAAAGGATTCAGGTATATTTAAGTTGAATTTATGGGCAAAATTATACCAGTGTCTTCCTTGGTTTCCCTTATAGCACCTAGTACTTCTCTGTTTTTATCACTCATCATTCTCAGTTGTTACGTCATTTCAATATGTGTCGCGTTCACCAAGTATGAGGTTCAAGGGCCCTGCCTGTCTGTACGTTTGTACCTGCTGTATCTATTAAAGCATCTGATAAACAGCAAGAACTTAGTATTGTTTTACTAATGGACAAATGAGAAAAAAAAAAAAAAAGCATGACCGTGTGTGTGACTCAACATCTAGAATTCACTACACAATAGATTTTGTCTCAGTACGAATCCAACTCGACGGCACTTGGCTGGCATGACACTGAAGCTTTTCTAACAGAACCATCTCAAGTTGGAAGAGGCTGCACCGGGGTTTAAACTGTGATGAGGCCACAGATACGCATGAGTGTATTATACAAGATTCCACCTCTGGTCCTGAGTTTGACCTGATGATCTTTAAGATGCTTGCCAACTCTGAGGCTATACAACATAGATCCTTCCCCTGTTTGGGTCATAACTGAAACTACATTCATCAGGTCTCTTTTCTGTGATGGAATTTCATTTTGAAACCAAAGAAGGAAATTTTTTCATCAACTTCAAAACTCGTCAAAGTAATGTTCTAGAAAATCTCTTCAACTTTCACTTACTTTCTATTTGGCTGATACATTTACTGTGTCGCAGATAAATCAAAGGTGACTTGGTGTCTGCCTTCCTATAAGCACTCTTTCAAAATGTGTGGGCTCAATGAATGAGTTAATAAATTCAAAATGGTATTCCTTACAAAAGAAGGCTTTACAATTTTGACCTCAAGGTAGGAAACCAAGCCATAAGGAACTAATTAAGGTTCACTTACCCTTACACCACTGAGTTTAATCACAGAAAATGATCACTATACTTCATCAAACCAATGTCTGCTTTTAATCATAGGGTAGTTAGCTACTTACCACAAAAGAATAATAAATCTTGAATCCAGGTTTAGCCACAAAGTAATCGTCAGACTTGAATGTTATCTTAATTTGATTTGTTCTTGATGTTATCCTTGGAGGAACTTCCTTGTGTCCACACCATCGCCCTCTAACAACAGTACTAGTTTCAGATATATCTTCAATTTCCACAAAATCATACCTAGAATCAATTTCACATAAATGAACATGTTTTTTTAAATTTTGGCATCCATACTGTCACCAAAAAATTCAAACATATGCAATTTCTCATGACCTATTGTCTGAAATGAAAATTATAACCTACACAAACATTAAAAGGAAAGAAAAGGAAAGCTGGGTCTTCCAAACTCAAACTTATTTGAATAGACAAAATCCTTTTAGTCATTTAGCAGTGATTATTTTCAAATCATCAACAACTGAAATGGGCTACTTCCTGGGTAATTCTTAAAATATTTTCCTGGAAAAAGCAATAACCATAATCTGTTGTCATATTTGAGGAGATGGAGCTCTAGTTACATGCACAGATATTTCCATACCAAGTTTTTTCAACAAATTTTCACTTGGAATTAATTAATTTACCATATGCAGGTGTTCCACTGAGAAAGGAAATGATTGATTTTTATATCCTCATACCACATAAAGTCAGAATTGTCATTATAGAAAATAAATGGATACGGATATGATGAGCCATTTTCTTGTTTTGGGACACTGTATATTCCGGAAGGATCACATAAGAAAACATGACATTTATCAAGCTGGAAACTGCATATATTTGGGGATGGATGAATAATAACCAATACTAGAAATGTCGGGACTATTTAAAACAAGATGTGAATGAGCTTAAGACCATAGGTTCACTTTAAACGTTAGTGAAAGAAACACAGAATCCTATGTTGAAGACATGGGAACCCTCCTTAGTTACAGAGAGCACTTGACACTGAAGCCCTTCCATAGCATCCCATCGTTCTATCACAGAGGAGAACATCTTCACTGACAGAATACACATCTTCTAGGGAGCTTTGCTGAAAGCAGAGGATACCAGAAAAAATTTTACCTGGTTTTACTGACTATGAAAAGACATATACAAACTCTGCAGATCATGATAAATTATGGGAAACATTGCAAAGAACAGGGCTTCTACACAATTTAATTCTGCTCATAGGGAACCTGTATACAGATCAAGAGGCAGTCATTCAAACAAAACAAGGGGGACACTGTGGTTTCAAATCAGAAAGGTGTGTTTCAGGGTTGCATCCTTTCACCATACTTATTCAATATTTACACTCAGAAAATAACACAAGAAGATGAACTATAATGAAGAACTCAGAATCAGGACTGAAGGAAGCCTCACGAACAATCTGTGACATACAGATGACACAACATTGTTTGCTGAAAGTGAAGAGCAATTGAAACACTTACTGATAAAAATCAAAGACCAGAGCCTCCAGTATGGGTTTCACTTTAACATAAAGGAAACAAAAATCCTTACAATGGGACCAATGAGCAACATCATAATAAATGGAGAAAATATTGAAACTGTCGAAGATTTCATTTGATTTGAATTCACAATCAACATCCATGGAAGCAGCAGTCAAGAAATCAAATTCTGAACTGTACTGGGCAAATCCATTGCAAAAGATCTCTTTCAAGTGCTAAAAAACAAAGGTGTCACTTTGAGGACTAAGGAGTGCATGACCCAAGCCATGATACCTTCAATCTTCTCACACGAGTGCAAAGAAGAACTGATGCCTTTGAATTAAAGGGTTGGTGAGAAATACTACACATACCATGGCCTATCAGAAGAATGAACAAATCCATCTTGGAAGAAGTACAGCCAGAAGGCTTCTTAGAAATGAGGATGGAAAGACTTTGTGCTGCGGACATGTTATTAGGAGGGACCTGTTCCTGGAGAAGGACAGCATTCTTGGTAAAGTAGAAGAAGGTAAGCACAAAAAATAAAGACCCGTAATGAGATGGACTTACACAGTGGCTGCAAAAATGGGCTCAAGCATAGCAGTGTTCATCAGGGTGGCGCAGGACTGTGCACTGTTTTGTACTGTCGTACACAGGGTTGCTAGGAGTTGGAACTGACTTCACAGCACTTAACAACAACACTACTTATTTCACTTTCAGACCCCCAAGACCTTGGAACATTACATTCAGTGTGTGGAACCATCTCCCTTCCATTTCTGGCCTGCGTCTCACTCTTCCGCTCTACCTTACTCAAAAGAACTTCAGATGTTAAAGTCACAACACAGACAACAGGCAGAACAAAAAGTGGCAGAAGTCTGTTCATATCCATCTTATTTCTTTCTCTCACAGTTACCAAAAGGAATTAGTATGAGAAACATTGCCTCTGAAAATGAAGTAAAATCAATATGGTTTTAGTGGTCCTAACCACATGTCCCTCAGGGCTCTTATTGGATTGGGCAGGGTAACGTAAGGAACAGGTGAAAAATAATGAAACTGTGATTAAATTTCTCTGACAATGATTTAGGAGGCCCTGGTGACCTTTGCCTCAGTTTCCTGATGGGCAAAATAAGGTTTATGTAATTTTACGGCTAGATCGCTCTTGGGTGCTCTGTAAATTAATTACTTAATGTTTATATGGTACTTGGAAGGTGAAAAGCACTAGCAAAGAATCATTATTTAAGCAATAAAGTATTACAATGTAAACATCACGGAGGCTTTGGAACAGATGGTAGGAAATCAACTGCATTTCATTTACACATAATATGTGTAAATCATATTTACTGCACAAAGCATGAATATACTTGAAACAATAGGTCACCGTTGTTCAAAACTACACACAGTCCGTGTAATTTTAACTCTGGATCTCAAGTCTAGAGAGCACCATTTTGTTTCTCAAGGACAGTTCTGAGGCATGTCGTTGATTTATCTTTTTCGCTTCTACTCCTCTCTCATATCTTAATCCTTTCTCTTCCTCTCTTGATTCTGAGGATCACCTAGACTGGATAAAGTCTCCAGAAAGGAAACTATCAAACACTTCTCTACCACTTTCCAGTCTAGGATGCCCAAAGAGCTCACCGAACCAAAAAAAAAAAAAACAAAAAAAGTTAACACAAGGTTGATGCCAACGCGTGGTGACACCATGTTTTTCAGAGTGAAAAAATGGCTGTGACTTCTCGGAAGGAGTTCACCAACCTTTCTTCTGAAGTCCCTCCAGGTAGATGTGAAGCACCAGCTTTTCAGTTAGTAGTTGAGTGCCTAGCCATTTGGCTACGAGTCAGAATCCACTCAGCAGTTTCACACAGCAACAAAAAACAGGATGCCAGCAGGGCTCACCTCCGGGGTCAAAATCCCAGCTCAGTAACAGAGCCCTAGCCTCCCTTTCAGGTCATCGCCCTTAATGATCATATGATACAGTACTTTTTCACAATCTCATTCCCTCCATGTTTTTTCTCAGCACAGAAAATTAGTTCTACCTTTCAAGGTTGGAAAGGCACAACATCAGCTCTAGTTTATCCTCTTTGTAAATATTAATAGGCTCTTCCTGCATGTATTATGCTCTGCTTTCTGGCATACATTACCCTCTGTGGTCCTGGAAAGTAATAGTCACTGCTGTTATTTTCAGAAAAATAGCAACATAATAAAAGCTGTCAGCATAATAAACATGCAACAAAGGACAGCCAAATTTGAGGCACCCTCTTTTTTATTTTTTAAAGGAAAATAAACCTGCTGAAAGGAATTTAGCAGTTCAGTAGTTCATTGGTAATGCAGAACAAGTATGTTCAGTAAAGCACAAAAAGGGGAAAAAGAATTCTCCGTAAGTCTCATACATGCTAATTAAGTGAATGAGATGCTGTGAGCGGACAATTCAAAGAACAACAGCCCAGGTTTCCTCTAATAACTATGCTAAAGAGGAAGAAGATTATCAGGCACAGCTTTCATCTTCTGCTGGCCCCAATACTATGCAGAAACAGACCTTCTGCGAGCACACAAATGCTGGAGTTGTCTTCTCTTCTTTCTTGGACATCTCTGAGGCCCTAAAGGTGTGATTTGGAGGCAAAGCCCTGACACAGTCCTTGGCCATCTTCCATTCCTAGCGCTGGAGGGCACCATCACTGCGGATCTGTTACTGTGTGGCCCGGATCAGCCCCAGGAGCTGAGCAGGGATTTACGTTCCTTAAGTCTAACCATCTTGTGTTGTTAAGGTGCTGAATAGGTTTCAGTGGAATTTCCTGAAACAAGGTTTGGCAATCTGCTCTGGAAAACCAGTCAATGAAAACCCCATAGATTATGACGGTCCAACATGCCACTGATCCTGTGGTTGGCATAGGACTGGGTTAGCGTCTTATTTGCTGGTGCCTTACCATGAGTTGGGGGCTGAGTTGAGCATCTGAACAACAAGACCAGACATATGTGACCTAAGCCACATGACAACTGGAGACGACATGAGATATCGGATGCATCTAGTTGTTAAAAAAAGCTGCTGTGCACGTGACAAAGATGGGAGTTGGAGAGTACTCCAGACACCCTTCTTTGAAGTCATGTGGCCTGGGAGTGAGTTTCTGTGAGTCACAACAATTTCGTGGCTGTCTTCAGCGGCATTCTATGCCCAATTTAATTAGGACGTCATTAGAGGCTAGCGTTGAAATGAAGGTTCTTTGAAGAAGCAGTGGTACATTTTGGGTAGGACCACAGGGCCCCAAAGGGAAGTTTAATGGGATGTTTTCAAGTCATCTTTTTTTATATCTTGGAAGAGTACCCTAAGGATGGATTTTCTTTTTCCCACTTACCTACAGATATCATTTTCTGCTTCCTCCAATCCAAACTGATTGTCAAATGCTAGCTGTATCCTTGTTTTCTCCTGGGAGCGGAGCCTCCACGTCAGAAGCAGGTTCCGAGGGTAGGTGTTCGGGAAGCGAGGACTCTGCACGTGGCCATTTCCTGTCACCTGGATGGTTTCTTCTCTTCGGTACAAGTCTGTGAGGTGATTGCTCTCTGTTAGTAGTCACAACTTGTAGAAATTAGTATGTTGCTCCAATTACAGGAAAGCAAAAAAAGAACAGTTTATAACACATCACAGTTAAAGCACTTCTTGATTTTGTTTGAAAAAACATAAGGCCAAATGGTCAGTTTCTGGTTAAACAAACAGCAGTTATTTCTTCCATTATCTCCCCACCCCCTCAGATTCTTCACAAAGCTAGGTTTGATGTCTAATAAGGAACTTTCTTCCTACCATTCTTGATAAGCAGAAATCAACAATCATCTCAAAACTCAGGCTTACTTTAGACTGAAATCAGTATAACCAGGCACTTTCAAATCCTTGCTCTTTATATGATATATAAAATAAACATTGTTTACACTGATAGTTTACCAGTACTACCAGATTGGCATCAGAGGTACTCAATATATATTGTTGAATGAATGAATGAGTGAGCAAATAATAGGAAAAGGAATCTAAGAGTATTTAGTGCCATATATTTTATACTCAAGTAACATTTTCTAGCAAGTTTCTCTACCATTAAAAACAAAACAAAGACATTCCCTTTGCTTCTCTGTGGCTTCCAAAAGGCTCCGTTTCATTTCATTTTTCACAGACCCATTTTTCACATTATGTGGTAGGTAGAGTGCTCTGTGTTTCAAAGTCTGACTTTTCATACCCTACCGGTAAGCAGACTCCTGAAGCCAGCCAAGTGCCAAGCAGACTCCTAGCTGCTGTCTATTTGTGCTTCTTCAGAGAAGGTTTACTTGGGTGTCTACACCTCAGTGAGCCTGGGTGGGGAGCTTCCCTTGCCTATGGGAAAGCACCGTAAGACAGGGCTGCTGAATGAAGGCAGCTTTAAAAGTTTTTTTTTTTTTTTTTAATTTTCTTTTTTATTTAACACGACTGAGTGAAAATGTACATTCCCGTATAAATTTACATGCCCACCTATATGCAGCTTCCACTACTCTCCCTGTCTGGTGACAGCACACTATTCCTCTCTGCTCCATACATGTCTCATCCTCCCAACAGCCTCCTTTCTGTTCCTCTCCACCCACTCTCCTTCCTCCAGCCAGAGGTCAGCAGAATGATATCCTCTAGATGTATAGAACCATAAAGTGCAACCAATATATGGTCACTCTGCATTGCCACGTCCATAAAAGTTTTTTTTTTTTAATATACATATATATTTTTAAAAAAAGATGTGAATGAGGAATCAGCATTGAAGTGCAAAAGCCTCAATCTTTTATAAATGTTTTTGTACATACGGGCATTTAAATATTTTCATGAACTCTTCAGTGTTTAATGTTCCACAGATTGCCCAGTTAGGCTTGCTCCTCATTACAAACCCATTGCCATCAAGTCCATTTTGACTCACATTGACCCTACAGGACAGAGTAGAACTCCCCCTTAGGGTTTCCAGGGAGCAGCTGGTGGATTTGAACTGCCAAACTTTTGGTTAGGATTTGAACTACCAACCTTTTGGTTAGCAGCTGAGCTCTTAACCACCATGCCATCAGGGCTTGGGGACTGCTAAGCAGGGCACTGGGTTGCCGAGGGAGCTGAAGGCAACACTCAGTCTCTGCACTATCACCATCACTTCTAGGGAGCCAAGCAATAAGATCTCGTGCTGGAAAACATTTGTTTCTTCCTTTTTCAGTTGACTCTTTACTTGATTTTATGCCAAAGAGATGTTGATCTGTGAAAATTAAATGTCTACTAGTTTTGTCATAAGTGACTTTCAGGAAATGAGTCTGAAAAACTATTTTGTAGGGGTATGGGTGTGCCCTATCAAGTAGTCAATCAACAATCTTTATCAAGTGCCAGACTCTAAACACAATATACTGCAGTATTTTCAACACTTCAGTAACTGGAGCACTGCTTTCACATTTTCCCTCCATATTTGCTTACCCTCAGTACTATTATTTACTTAACATTTATCTTTAAATTAATATCTCTAATTAAAAGCAAATTTATTTGAATATAAGGTGATTACCAATATTTAAACGGAAACTAAATACCACTTGCCATGCAAACAATGGTAACCATAAATACAATCTGTAACTACTAAAATTTAAGATTTGCATCTCAGGTGTTTAGGTTCCTCACTTATAAAATAGGGTTGTAAATTTTCTCGTTGGTATCTTCCAGGGCTAACCTACAGTGGCTTTAAGCATTTTGTTTCTTCTTTTCTACATACTCTGGTAGAGCTGGATACAATTCAAGAAAGTTTAAAGAATGGTTCCTGCCTTCCTACCCAGGGAAAACACGGTTGATGCATGTGGCTCAAGTATAAGCAAAGCACGAATATTTATTAAACACTGAACATTGACATAGCGGTTGATCAGAGGGAAGGCATGCTGCAAGGGCTCATGTGGCAAACACGGGGGATCATGGTCATATTACGAGGCCTGTCAAGAGTAAGTCCAAGCGGACCAAGGGGGACATGAGAGGGTGTTACAGATCCCTATACCTAATGGTTGCAGTCCCACTAGTCAATGGGTTTTCTCTGTTACGTTAAAGAGGTCATATCAGTTGGGTGTGTTTTGCATCAATCAGCTTTGAGATATAAAAGCAGATTAGGACAGAGGAGCAAGGAGAGGTGCCATGCCACATGGTAACAGCAAGGATCCAATGACTGTGGACCTTTCCTCGGAGCTGACAGAGAAAGGCTTCCCCTAGAGCTGGCACCTTCAATTCCGACCTCTAGTCTCCTAAGCGGTGAGAATTAAATTTGTTTGTTACAGCCACTCACCTGTGGAATTTTTTATACAGCAGCACTGGATAACTAAGACAGGAAGTTACAGGTTTTCGTAGAAAACTATGGAAATACTAGAAAGTCAGGTAGAGGTTGGCCAGAAATAAATAAAAATGGGCAACTATTTGATATGGATGGGAGGAAACAGGAAAACCTTGGAAAGTGTAAATTGCTCACTGAAGGGAAGAGGAGCCTGTTAGTATTAGGAAGGTGAGCTGGAGAAAGAGCCCCCAGTGCTATGCCTCCTGGGAGGTCGCTGCTAGGATGACATGGTTCTGATGTAGAAAGGCAAGTAACAGTCAGTCTGCAGGAGGGGGGAAAGAAAAAAATCAACAGGATCTTTCAGCTAAGAAAGGGATTCAGAGGAATGAGTCAGAGGTAACAGCAACATGCTAAGCCTGGCCCACTGTGATAATACTGATGGGAGGGGGGTGAGAAGGAGGAAATGGTTTTGAAGAAATGCTAAGCTTATACTCGAGGTGGTGTTGAGGAATTCAAGTGGGATGCTTCCCAATAGGCTTTTGGTGATAGGGACTAGGCCTGAGATGCCAGAATAGAACCTGCCTGGGTTGGTGTCATAGATTAAATGGTGTCCCCCTCAAAATGTGTGTAGTCATTTGGTGAGCCATGATTCCCAATAATTTATGACTGTCCTCTCCATTTTGTGATCTTCCTATGTTGTATGTTAAAGATGACTGGGGTCAGACTATAAACCCTTTCCTAAGTTCCCTTGCCTCCTCCACTGTAAAGGGAAATTTCCCTGGAGTGTGGCTTGCAAAACCCTTTATCCTTTTATCTTACAAGAGATAAAAAGACAGGGAAGCAAGCAGAGAGTTGGGAACCTCACACCATCAAGAAAGCAGCACCAAGGATACAGCACATTCTTCAGACCTGAGGTTCCTGTGCCAAGATTCTCCCAGTCCAAAGACTGATGCAATACAAGGACTTTCCTCCAGAGCTGACAGAGGGAAAGCCTTCCACTGGAGCCAAAAGAAATGCACTGCCACTGAGTTGGATCTGACTCATGGTGACCCTAGAGGTCAGAGTAGAATTACTCCAGAGATTTTCCAAGGAGCTTCTGGCAGATTTGAACTGCTGACCTTTCAGTTAGCAGATACAGTGCTTAGTCCAGTGCCTTACCAGGGTTTCTTCCTCTGGAGCAGACATCCTAAATTCAGACGTGTATGTAGCCGACGACTGGACTGTGTAAGAATAAATGTTCCCTTGTTAAAGCCACCCACCTGTGGTATTTCTGCTAGAGCAGTACCAGATGACTCAAGCAGTTGGAGATTAGTTTACAGAGGGGAGAGAAAGTCTTAGGAATTGCTGAGCCTTTTAAGGAAGAGTGTCATGAGAAGTGACACTATGATGGATAGAACTGTGTGCTTCCCCAAAAGAAACGTCGAAATGTTAACCCCTGGTATCCATGAACAAGACCTTGTTTAGAAGCAGGGTCTTTGCAGAGGTTGTAAGTTAATATGAGGACAAACCAGAGTGGGTGGGTTCTAATCCAATCTGAGTGATGTCCTTACAAAAGAGGAGATGAGACACCGGGAGACGGAGGGAGGAGGGAATGTAAAAACTGAGCTACACTGCAGCTGTAAGCAAGCCAAGGGGTGTCTGGGGCTATCAGAAGTAGAGATGAGAGTCATCCTCTTGAGTATTCAGACAGAGCAAAGCCATCTCAACATCTGGAATCCAGATTACCAGCCAGTGCATTTCTGTTGTTTACAACCACCTCCAAGCCAAAAAAGCCCTCCTTGCTACTGAGTTGATTTCAACTCCTTGCAACCCAATAGGACAGAGAAGAACCTGTCCCATAGAGTTTCAACCAACTCTAGTTGTGGCATTTTAAGACTTAGGACAGTAGACAGAAGTCAGCTGCGGGGAACAGACAAACACGAACAGGCAGACATTGGAGTTGCCAGGGAAGTCAGAGAAGTAACTCTAGAGGAAGCAGGGGACCCATGTCTGCAATGGGCAGCTCAGGAAAGAGGGGATTTCAAGGATACAGTGGTCAATAATGTCAAATGCAGAGGCCAGGGGAATGCAGTCAGAGAAGGGACCAGAGAGCTGAGCAATAGCAAAGTCAGAGACATTATGTTAAGGTGTACTTCCAGAGATTTCTGAAAGCAAGAAGGAGACTTCTTGGTTTCCCAGTCACAACTAATGGTAGACTGTCTTAAAGGTTATAGCATTTTTATTATTAATAATTACACTAATAATAAAAATACAATGAAATGTAAATTATACTTCTAAGAAAGCTGTGGCAGTGTTGGAGGGAGAAGCTTTCTTTTTTATGTAGTTGAATTAACATGAGACGTCTTTCCAATTTTATAAGTTTGACAGACTTGTGTTGCACCATCTTGAACTAGACGCAAAAAAGACCATCACAAGTTTTCTGATTGATTTTCTCTTAAAAAAATATATATCGCCAACACATATTTATGCATAGAATAAATATAAATGACACACAACGTGGAGTGTTTATTTTGTGCCAGGCACTGAACTAAGAACTTTGCATGTTACAAATCGTTATAGGGTCAGAACAATTTACATATAAGATTTTGTGTGTGTGTGTGTGTACACGCTGTGTGTAACTGCATACTTACAAAAGCTTGATAAGCTACATATTATTATTTGACAGATAAAGCTTTTTAGGTCTAGAGAGGTTAATTACTTGCCTAAGGTCCCAGAGCTAGGGAACACTGGTGTCAGAATATAAACCCAGGCCATCTGGTTTCAGAGTTGAGGTTCTTAACCATTGTGCTTACACCAGTTGTTTCTTGCTCTTACTCTGAAATTCACTAGAGGTGATTTGACATTCTTTGCTATCTGTAATTCACTTTAACTTTTGAATCACGTTGTTTACATATAAATTTGTAACTGCATGCCAACTCAGTGCTATTCTTAGCAGAAGAGTTATAGTGAATTGTAAATACAGAGAACAACCCACGAGGTTAAACCTGAGATAAGTATTAAAGTATGATACGCAAAGTCAAAGTATGATATACAAAGTCACATTCTTTTATAAAGATATTTAATTTGGTATTCCAATAATAGCTAACATTTAGGGAGCAATTACTGTGTGCCAGGCACGCTGATAAGTGGTTAAATGCATTATTTCATTTAATCCTTGCAACACCTCTATGCCCCTGATGCTGTCCCCCTTTACATAGGCAGCTAACAGACAGTTTAAGAACTCATGACCACAGGGCACAAAGCTAATGGGAGAATCAAGATCTGAACACAGATCCTCTACCTTCAGAGCACACACTCTTAATCAGAATACTCTACTAGCTGTTAAACTATGCAAATAGGAAGCAAATCACCTCTCATAGACAGGGGATCATTTCTATGTATTTTTATAAAGCAGCTATCCTGGTGGCCAGTGATTAAAACCCCAGTTGCTAACCTAAATGTCTACAATTCAAATCTACCACCCACTCCTTAGAAACCCTATGAGACAGTTCCACTGTGTCTTATTGGTTTGCCAGGAGTTGGAATCAACTCAATGGCAATGGGATTTTCTTTTTAGTATGGCAAGAATGTAAATTTCTATTCTGCACTTTAAAACAGAAGAAGGCTCACATTATTATAAACTCTAAGACAGGTACACCTTTGATTTAAACAAAAAAAAGCCAATTAATTTTTTTTAAAAAAATGAAGCTAAAATTTTATCTTTTTATATTCTTTCTTTAACTCTTTAAACAAACTCAAGCATTGAAATGTCCCAGTAGCTCTTGAAAAGTCAGTATACACACGTTCAGTTCTGTCTGGAATTCACCTAGACCTGTGGTTCTCAGTGTTCTTCCCTGGGCCAGCAGTATTAGCACCAGCAAGGAACTTGTTACAAAGGCAAATTCTTGGGCTCCACAGAAGGTAGGATCCAATAGTACCGTTTGAAGAAGCCTGTCATATGTACCCGAAAGTTTGAATACTACTGAGAGTACCAGTTGTACTCTCTAATGCCTTATTTCTTATTCTTGACTTCTTTGGTTCTTCCACCTCCTTCCTGTAACTCTGCATCTCAAGCCCAGTTTTTTCTTTGGTTTCCTTGATTAGTTACCTGCCTTGGCCTCCCTTTCTCACCTTTGGTCTTAGAACCTCTTCCAGAGCACCATCTCCAGGACACAAGCAGCCTAGAGTAAGAGGCGATTTACCTCAGGGTCTTCTGACACTGGGCAGCTCCATGCCATCTCTTACCTGGCTTTCCCAATTCACTGAAAAACTCAGCCCTAATTTCCGTAGATGTATTTAAGTCATTCAAGGAGGACTGGTGATGCAACAGTTAAGCGCTAGGCTGCTAAATGACAGCCTGGTGACTCAGATCCACCACGGACTCCAGGGGAGAACCACCTGAACATTGGCTCCTGCAAATGTTAACAAAAGAAGCAAACAAACCGCCAAACAAGCCACTGAACAAACGTCACCAGGGTTTCTTCTGTAAAGGTTACAGCCTAGAACAGCACCAACACCTGCATTTACATTTTGCGTGCAGCCCCACTCCCTTACAAACATAACCCAACCATCCAATGATTTTTGAACAGGTTCTTGATGGAGAAAATCCTCCCTGCTCCCTGTGTCTGCGAGCAGACAGTAATAAACTTCTTTCTGATCACTCACTCTGATACCTGTCTCAGAGCCTGGCTTTTTGGGGCAGTTACCAAGAATCTGAAGTTTTTTCCAGTAACATCCACAGATGTATGTCGGGGGCAAAAAGAAACTGCGCCATAAAGATGGCGCCTGTTATCAGGAGTTCCTCCCCGAGACACTCCCGGTCTGATGATTAGCCTGCTGACGCAGTTCCTTGCTGGCGTGTGAACAGCTCGTGATCAGCTTTCTGATTGCTTGCCTCTAGAGCCCGTAGCCACTCAGCTTCTCTTTGCAATGCTATGTTCTGCTCATGCACTACACATGAATCAGCTATGCCTTATGATTGGTGGGATTGGACTATATAATGGGTGAGAGACATTGTAGCAGGGGTACAAAGAAGAACATAGGAAGTAGAATAGGTAGTAGAATAGAAAGTAGAATAGGAAGAAGAATAAAGCAAGCAACTTGCAAGGTGGCTCATATCTGTGTGTCCTGTCTTCTTTCCGCGGGCGGATAGTTAGGCAGCGACAGATGTAGTTAACACTTAAGGAGAAATGAAACTATGAGTAACGATGATACTTTCTTCTCAGATATTATTTTCTATGATAATATAAGGCACAAAGTGCAAATGCTGAGCTATTCAAGTAAGCATTAAAATACTTGATTACTGATAGGTGCAAACAATGATGTAAGTGTACATTGTGTCATCTTACATGAAATTTAGTGGAATAGTGCAATCACACAAGGTCTGACAATTAAGTCTGCAAACTTAATTGTTCTAAGCATTACATCATTGCTGAATATCACTATGGTCACCTTCGAAGTACTCCCCTTGGAAAGCTATGTGCCAATGCCAGCACCTAGTCGACCTTTCGATTCCGGAATGGTCATTGAGCATGGTGGCAAGTTCACAAACTTAAGGATCTAGTTCTCTGTGAGGGAGTTTTTAGCCAGTAAACAAATAACTATTGGAACACCCTACCTATTCACCTGATCTGGCCCCCAGTAACTTTTTTCTGTATCTGAAGAGAAAGGAAATACTGAATGGAAGACATTTTGAAGACATTCATGACATCAAGGATAATATGACAACAGTTTTGACAGCCATTCCAGAAAAGGAGTTCCAAAATTGCTTTGAAGGGTGTACTAGGCACTGGTTTCAGTGAATAGCTTCCCAAGAGGAGTACTTGGACAGTGACTACTGTGATATTCAACAATGAGGTATGGAGCACTTTTTCTAGGATGAGTTTGCAAACTTAATTGGCAATCCTCTCGACAGCACTTGGCTGGTTGACTGGCATACAGATCTGCTCCACAAGACAGCTAGGAACTAGCAGCATGAATAAGAGCCCCAAACCCCATATTCTGCAGCTACTAACCCCAAACAAAAGAGACTCACAGCCAAGAAATTCCCAACTTACAAAGGTATTTATTCTAAAGTTTCACTTGTACATGGTTACACAACAAATGATGCTTGCCAAGAATGTATCTAAATGACATATAAGCCACACAATTCCCTTCTTCTGCAAATAACCACACTACAACTATATTATACTTGAAGGTGCATTATAGCTTACACACATTGGTTTTCTAAGTCCATCATAGAAATAAGTTAAAAAAAAAGTAGGCAGTAAATATCATTGCTTTCAATCAATCTTTTAATTTAATTTGTTATTTCAGTGGGAAGCAAAACCAATGCAGAGATAGTAAAGTGATTTGTTCCAGGCCTTATGTAAGAACTAAGTCTTTAATTTAGTTCTATTGTGTTCTTGTTGTCATTTATTGTTAGGTGTGATTGAGTTGTTTCTGACTCATGGTGTCCCCTGCACAACAGAACAAAACACTGCCTTGTCTTCCACCGTCTTCATGATCATTAGTAGCCTACAGTCCATTGTTGTGGCTGCTACATTTTTTGAGTGCCTTTCAACCCAGGGAGCTCATTTTCCAGCAATATTTCAGACAATATCCATGATTCACAGGGTTTTGATTGGCTGATTTTCAAAAGTAGATCACCAAGCCTTTCTTCTTGGTCTATTAATAGTCTGGACGCTCTGCTGAAACCTGTCCACCATGAGTTATCCTACTGGTATTGGAAACACTGTTAGAATAGCTTCCAGCCTTGTAGTAACACGCAAGTTACTACAGTACAACAAACTGACAGGTGGCGTTGTGTTGTTGTCAGCTGTCATTTTAGTCAGCTAGTGCTGCTCTAACAGCAATACCACAGGGTGGATGGCCTCAACAAAGGAAAGTTTATTCTGACACAGTTTAGCAGGCTATGAGTCCAAACTGGAGACGTTTGCTCCAGCGGAGGCTTTCCCCTTGTCAGCTCTGGAGGAAAGTCCGGTATTGTATCAGTCTTTGTCCAGGGAGCATCTTGTCCCAGGAACTGCAAGTCTGAAGGATGTGCTCTTCTCTCAGTGCTGCTTTCTGAATGGTATGAGGTTCCCAATTCTTTGCTTGCTTCCTTCCCTTTTATCTCTCATAGGATGAAAAGCTTAAGGGTGGGGCAAGCCATACTCCAGGGGAACTCCCATTGCAGCAAAGCAAGGAGGTAATCCTATGGAGGGACTTATAGTCCCACCCTAATCTTTTAACATACAGCACAAGAAAATCACAGAATGGAGGACAGTCACAAACATTGGGAATCGTGGCCCAGCCACATGGCTACACGTATTTTGGGGGGACACAATTCAATCCGTGACAGTTGTCACCCAGTTCATTCTGACTCACAGTGACCTCACCAGTGTGGAGTAGAAGCGTTTCAAAGAGTTTTCAAGGCTGTAACCTTTTGGATGCAGATTGCCAGCCTTACCTTTGAAGGCATCTCTGGGTAAGTTTCAAATTGGCAGCCCTCTGCTTAGCAGTCAAGTGCTTTATTCTTTGCATCACCCATTAACTTTTCCTCGCAATCAAACAGCAATATTAGACACAACAGGCCATATTTCTGGGTTCTCTTAAACTCTGTTTAGTGGGTTGGACGATAAGATACTTAACATTCATCTCAGATCCCAAATGACAGGGTACCTCAACAATTTTCTTGCAAATCTCTACCATGGTTTTGCCATGGTGACAGACTAGGGTGAAGCAATGATAGAACAGATACAATCTGAAATACAAACTGTTCAGTGGGATAAGTAGATACATTTGCCATTTAAAAATGATACTATATAGAGTCCTATGCTGAGTACAAACATGATTTTAACAAGTTGTTCAAACACAATTTAGGAAAATTCTTACTTATCTATAAGCAGAAAAGTGACCCAGGCACATAACTAGTCACTTAGCCTGTCAATTTGTGCTGAACACATTACAGAGAAATTAAAGCAAGCCTTTAAAAGTACAATGTGTTCTGTTCCTGAGATATTTTTTGAAGCCAAGCAGAGGCTTTGTCTGTGGAGTTGGCTAGGTACAAGAGCTAAAAACTGAAGCAACTCAAATGTGTTTCAGGAAATTAAAAAGAAACAATATTGCCAAATACTATATTCTTTGCAGTAAAGGATTATTGTCTTGTTCAGAGTGTAACCCCAGTGCCTTCCCAGTTGCCAGTCTAGGCATATGGAGACACTCAAAATATATCTTGGGGGAAAAAAAAGGAAATGGATGGATGATTATTGCAAAACATGGATATTTGGAATTCTTAATAACTGAACAACTTTTTGAAGTAAGTCAGCAAATAAACAACAGTTTCACTAGAAGTGACGTTGCAAAATGCCTCAAGTATACGAATTCTAATAAACTATTTTCATTGTAGAACATGGGCCTGATGCGTAAGAACACATGTGGTGTGAGCACTAGTGGATGAGGTTTTGGAGCATTACTTTGAAATGATCTTTTTGGCCTTACCACATGGGCAGTGACTCTGCAATGATTACCTTTGATTATGTCCCTTTTCTTTTGAACAACCTAGCAGTTTTGTCACAGCCAGGCGCTGTGGTTGTTAACTGCTGTCATGTCAGATACGACTCATGGTGACTCTGTGCACAGTGGGACTACATGCTGTTCTGTCCTGCACCATCCCCATGAACAACTGAGGTTCAGAGTGCTGGGATGCACAGGGTTTTTACTGACCAGTTTTCCCAGGGAGGTTGATAGGTTTTTCTTCCCTGTCTATTTTTGTTTGGAAATTCTGCTGAAAACCTGTCCAGCAGGGTGGTGGCTGTACAGAAGGCACATTTGCCAAGAACTGAACATGGGTCTCCTGCAAGGAACACAAGAATTTTATCACTGCGGCACTAACGTCCCTTACTACACTTTAAAGGCCTGTGACTAAGAAAGAAAAGGAGAACAGTGCTGGAATGAAAGTAGGTGAGTTCATTGTAACGTTAGGGGATTGCTCTCACATATACTGAGCAATACCTGAAATCAGATCATTGGCTAGACCCCATAGATTTTCATCCAATACAACCATCTAATTTAGAGTAACAGTTTCAGTAAGACAAACCAAGATGTAGGGCTGTGCATCGACTAAGGTATCTTTATTACTACTACTAAAGTAACTACCTCAAATAATACCATTTCCGTTCTCTCCATCAACAAATAACAACATAGTATAGAAAAGGGCCCTAGAAGGCAAAATAACACCTTAGTTGGTGAGACACAGTGTAATATATTCTTGGAGCCAGAAAGAAACAAGGGAGCAATGGAAAATATAAAACAGAGTAGGGTAGGAAGTCCCTCATTTTAAAATAAATTTGGGTAATAGGTAGACTGACCCTAAAATACACAACTGGGATGAAATTGAATTTATTTAGATAATTTTCCATAAATTATCCCCCAATTTACAAACCACAGGGATGGAGTTGTACTACGCAAAATTCAAATTAGACTTTTGTTAACTACGATAGTTTAAAAGTCAGTGTGAAAACTTTTTCAACATTTTCTTCCCCCCTCAGTGTTTCCTAAGGCACTGAAATTTAGGGTCCATGAGCTAAATTCTACCTGGGATTAGGTGGTATAATAGTCACTGAGAGAATTTTTGGTTGGCATATAATACATGTTCTTAGTGACAACCCGTCTTCCAGTAGCTCATATACACAATAGCTTTCAAGTCAGCTCCAAATCACAGCAATATCATGTTTGTCAGAGTAGGACTGGGCTCCATGGATTTTCAAAGCCTGAATTTGTTTGGAAGTAGGTCACTGGGCTCTTGTTCTGGTGTGTCTCCAGGTGAGTGTGAACCTCTGCCTTTAGGTTAGTAGCCAAGTGTGTTCACCATCTGTACCCGCTCAGAGACGTCACAGCCCCTATAAAAATCCAGCAGCAACCCACTGCTGTCTGGTCAGTTCTGATTCACAGTGACCATAAAAGACAGAGCAGAACTGCCCTATTGAGTTTCTAAGGAGCAGCTGATGGATTGGATCTGCCAGTCTTTTATTTCGTTAGCAGCCAAGCTCTTAACCACTGCGCCACCATGGCTCCGTAGACTCCCTAAAACCAACAATGAGCTGTGCTCCTCTACCGTCTGCTTTTAAACAACTCAAGAACACAGCTGATTAAACATCAGGCATTTATTTGGAATTCTCCAGCAAAGTCTTTTTCTTTTTTCCTTTCCTCGAAGAACTCAGTAGTAATACAGAAGCTTTTTGTTATGAAGACTTACGGAGGATAAAGTTAGTTGTTTGCCAGACATGTGTCTTTTTTCTTTAATTAAGTTCCTTTTGGCACAAACCAAGGTGTTAATGTTTTACAAACAACCTTCTTCTCAGTAGCAATCTAGAGACAGTGTTTTTGGAGAGTAATCACTTGATGATTCTATGACCTCAAAATTATTCTTCTCTAAGAACCTGAAACCATCACAACAGGAAAAAAAAATCATAAAGTCCTTTTGAACATTTACAAGAAATGGTCATCAGGAGTGTAGTAATGCCCAAAGTACTACACTGATCACTATTGCTTCTCACTAGGCTTTTCTTAATGTACAAGGATGTATTTTGTTATTATGCATCAGTGAGCAACCAAACTCTTTCCTTCAATTGATAGCATGTGTTTTATAGGTAGACTGCAGATGTGGTTCTAAATTATACTAAAATGGAAATGCTTTACCTTCCTGAAATGGTTTTTAGTCCAGTTTTTAGAAAATTTAAGGCAGTAAAATAAAAATTGCCCTCAAATAGACACACTATATTTCTATTGTCTCCTATTATAGCCCTTTGGTGTTGTGATAGTGCAGTTTACATGTAAAGAATGTGGGGGAGATAAAAACATTACACTATAAAATTAAAAACTCTGGCAGATAGAGAAGAGAAATGTTGAATGACATCATATAAAGTATTTCAGAATCAAAGGCTTCAAAATAGAAAGGTCTTTTCAATCAAACTACAAAACCCAGAATGTAACACAACCATAGTGACAAAAAAACCCACCCCACTTCCAGTCTAGGTCAGAGATACAGAAAAATAACAGGTAAAATAGATCATACTCAGAAATTTGAATTTTATTTTCTAGAGAACCACAGGCAAATCAACACTCATATTTTCTAGGAAGACTATGTATTGAAAGTATGAATGTTATGCATTCACAGGGAATGATAATTTCCTGAAATTATTTTAAAAGAGAAGTTTCAGGAGGAAGTGATCAGTCCAACAATGAGAAGCAGAAGAGATGAGCATGGAATTCTCTAGTAATTAAAAAATAGCTCTATGAGAGCAAAATAAAAACATTTTCTTAGTCACATTGAACTAAAGGGCTCAAAATTACTAGGAGAAAAGCAACTGGGAATCAATACAGGAACCACACAGATATTAACTGTTAGTTTATATACCTATGTCTATGAGCAGTCCCTGGGTGGTGCAAATGGTCCACGCACTCTGATAACTGACAGGTAGTGGTTCAAATCCACCCAAGAGGCTCTTTGAAAGAAAAACTTGGTGATCTCCTTCTGAAAAATCAGTCACTGAAAATCATTTGGAGCACAGTTGTCCTCTGACACACATGGAGTTGCCGTGAGTTAGAATTGACTCAGTCACATCTGATTTTTAAATAATCCTTTAGAAATTATTCACCATGACTTCAAAGACCCTTGGCCTGCAAAATATAGCAATACAAATCAAACTTGCTCTTTTTTTTTTTTTAACGACTCCTGTGGTAATCTATAATTATTGTCTTCAGATGAATTAAAAACAATTTATTTGATCTTTAATATAGAACAATAATATTAGTGTTTAATCAAAAGTGAGAAAAATGTGATTGTTATTAAAAGAAACCTATTTGTGAACCCTAACAGCTATCTTCTCATAAGAATCCCTTAGGACGGAATAGAGTTGCTCACAAGGTTTCCAAGGAGTGGCTGGTTGGTGGACTTGAACTGCCGACCTTTTGGTTAACAGCCAAAAGTTTAGCTGTTGTGCCACTATATGGTCACTGTCAATTAGAATCAACTTGACAGGAATGGTGTTTTTTTTTTGGTTTAATAGGCATCTTCAGACGCCACTGGTAGATCTTCACGGAAAGCATGATTGATAATATGCTACCATCTATCTGGCTTCTACAGAAGCCCATATATTAACAATAATCAGACAATCTCTTACATGACTAGGAAAAAAAAGAACCCATGAAATCACTTTTGGAGACATGCCACAAAGTTACCTCTCACTCCATCAGTACTTACTGAGATCTTAACATGCCTGATGGGAATCAGGAGTTGCATTTAGATAGTGGAATAGGTTCTTGTTTTCTTAGGAAAATAGGCTGAATAAGCAGCCTTTAGTTTCTTTTGTTCCTACGACTTTGCAAAGGAAAAGATAAAACTTTGTATTATCATCCATAGGCTATATGAAGATACAGACAGTGTATCTGTTACTTCAGGCTTCATTATTAAGCTCTTTTTGAATTAACTTATCAACCATGAGTATTTGTTTTTAACCCTTACCAGCTTTTATTCTGAAATGTGCTGAATAAAATTCTAACTTTTAAATTGAGCTACGGTTACTAACAATCTGTGAGATTGCTACAAATGCCATGCTATGAGAAGCCAGCCACTGAAACAAGCTTCTGTTTTCTTCTTAGATTGAGATGGCTATTACTTGAAAAAGAAATGCAGATTTTGTTTATTCTCAGGAGGTCTCCGGTATGAACGAAAGTACATTTTAAGCAAATCTGAAAAAGGCCAATTTCGGAGGCAAGAAGAGATAACTGCAGGTCATTTCTTTTGGTATGTCAAAAGAAAAAGAAAATAAGAGGAGTACTGTCTTGGTTTGCAGTATTTAAAAAAAAAAAATCTTGTCAGTTGAGAGCACCTGTTTTACCTTAAGTACAACAATATATTACAAAGTATAGTTCCCTAGCTAGTATATGTTTCTTCCTTAGACCTAGCAATATATACAGAACAATAACAACAAAAATAAAAATTTGAAAAAGAGGGAGACTGACAAATCTGAAAACTGAATAAATTAAAAAGTACCACAGAATTTGAAAGCACTGAATTAATCAGAATGGCATATTCCCCCAAATCATGACATTGTATAAGAGTGCCACATGGTTGTCCAATTTAGATATCTACATATTATCCATTTCTATTTTTTTTATTATGACTGAGTGAAAATGTACGTTCACGTATAAATTTACATACCCACCTATATGCAGCTTCCACTGCTCTCCCTGCCTGGTGACAACACACTATTCCTCTCTGCTCCATGCATGTCTCATCCTCCCAACAGTCCCCTTTCCCCTCCTCTTCCACCCACTCTCCTTCTTCCAGCCAAAGGTCAGAAGGATGATATCCTATAGACGCTTAGAACCTTAAAATGCATCCAATATATGGTCACTATGCATCACCAAGTCCAATCCATTCGCGTCCGAAGAGTGGACCTTCGTTATGACTTATGGGCAAGGGCAGCATCAGGGCCAGGGGCCATGCTCCCAGGGGAGCCCCGAAGCCGCTGGACCATCAACTGTAGTCTTTTAGTGGAGATCGCAGGGTGCACCCCTTTTTATTCTTGTGTTGCCAGTGAGACTCAGCTTAGTGAGTTCCATCGCAGCTATCACTGGTGGTGGCCGGGCACCATCCGGTTCTTCTGGTCCCAAGTCGATGTAGGCACCCACTCACGTGGGTCTCTCTATCTTCTGGGTTGTTTTTACCCCATGTTATTTTGGTCCTCGGTGAGCATCCATTCCTGCTGAGTTGGGACCATTTGCTGTGCTCCCGGATGGCAGCTTGGCAGCTTTTAAGACCCCAGACGCCACTCACCAATGTGGGGTGCAGAGAGCCCTCTTAGCAAAACACTAGTTGTGCCAATTGGCCTTGATTTCGACTAAGAGCATAGTCTCCTGCCCCCTGCACCAGCTACTCTGTCCTTGCAATACTGGGTTAAGATGGAAGGAGTAGTCAAGTTATGTTGAAGTCCACTTAATATTGTTCTTGTTTCTAATGTGTGCTATCACCGATTTCACCCAACCAAATTTCTATCAGCTATCTAGTCTAAACCCTGCCCCCATTTCTATTTTCATTTTTGGTTAAAAACATAGACACAAAGGCAATTCTGTTACGAATACAAAAAGCTCACTTGGAAACTGAGCCAAATGGCAGCTGGTTTTTACTGTCAATTTCATGTCTGTGCCCTAGAGTTCAAAACCTCAACAGAAACATATTCCCTCTCAATGTATCAATTTTCAAAAAGAAGTAATCTCTCAAGAAATACTTGTTGAATCAATTTGAAACCTTGCACATAGATAGAGGCCTTTTACTTTATTTGTATAGTGCTACATATTTAATCAGAAACCCTGGTAGTGTAGGGGTTTAAGTGCTACATCTGCCAACCAAAAGGTGCTCCTTGGAAACTCTGTCCCATAAGGCAGTGAGTTTGGTTTTTTGGCTTTTACACGTTTAACTAGGCCACTGATCTCTCGGGCTGCATTAGGCTGCAAGTAACATGACCAAACTAAAAGTGACTTAATAAGGAAAGTGTATCATCTCACATTTGAAGTATGGAGGTAGAGTATTTTCAGGATGGGTTAATTCAGGGCTTTCAGATGTTGTCCTGTACGTTTCCGTCTTTCTGTTCTTGTTATGTTGACTGCTGTCCACAAAAGGTGACACTGTTGGATTCAGAAGCCAAAGAAAGGGTTTTTCTCCACATGAATTCTTCTTAAATTAAGAAAACAGAAGCAGTTCTAGAACACGCACACCCATCCCAAGCAGGTTTCCCTCTACCTCACTGGGCAGAATCTGGGCATGTGCCCAGGTCTACTCCAGTGCAGAGAGAGAATGGGGTTACTAAGATGAAAACAGGCTCAGGCAACACATTCTTTGAGGCTGGGAGCAGACGTGTCTCCTCTGAATCCCAAGTCCTAGCCATCAAAGACAGGATAGCACTTGAAATAGCCAATACTGGTAGTGATTTCACAACTGCTGAGTTTATGTTTGTGACTTTATCCAGGTTTAAAAGGTTACCTGAAATACATATTTAGCTAACATTGCCCATGTACATACTACTTCAACATGGACAGGGCACCCTGAAAGGTTAATTTGGCATAGTTCTTGTCTTTTGGTATGCCGTCTGTTTGGTATGTTTGGTATGCAGTGGGGTTGCTGGAACTATTTTTCCTTTTACTCTTAGAGTACGACACCATTTAAGAATTGCTGGTCATATCTAGTAATTTAGTGATCTCCCTGACTTCTTCCATCTCAGAAAACTCTTCCTCTTTAGAGCTATGTGCTAATTTTCCTTGAGTGTTTTTATCCCTATGTTATTATCCAACATACAAAAACAAGTAACATGATTTGATCTCTGTCCATCGTAGGCTGAGTCTGTGCCCACTTTAGTCAGACTTTAGCCCCCATCAGTTACTTTCTGCAGTCCAAATCTCCTGCTACCATTCAATATATTCTCAATAGCTGTCCTGTCGTAATTTCTCACCCCTCCATTCAACAAACAGTTCATTCAAGGGAGGGACTATCACTTAGCAAACTTCACAAGCCCCAAATGCTTAAGCTGGAAAATGTTCAATAAATGGTAACTGGGGTATGGAGGTCTTTATCTTTTCCTCCACCTGTGGGTGGTTCTGTGGGTGCTGGCATACACCTTAGAAAGCCATACTCTGCTGACACTGCCTACATTTTTATCTTATCACATATAGTAGGAATTCATGAGAAGTCTCACTAAAAGTAAATGTTCAATATTTAATCATTTAAAAAAGTAAGTAATCTAGATAAGATCCTTGGCTTCTGTTAGTGAGGCCCTTTCGTAAAGGTGTCTCGCTGCCATGGATACCTCTAGATAGATCTGCAAACGAGTCCAGTGTTTGTTGCTGTTCTCAGTGGCCAGTAATCTTGGGACAGAGGATTTTCAGCTTTTCAAAGATGAACAGAGTCTCTTAAGGCATGGTAGATGTGGAAGCGGGGAGGGAAATCCCATTGTAACAGCAAGTGCCGTGTGTTACTTCATTAACTCTGCTGGAAACACTCTTACCCTCTTCTTGCTCCCCATTTCCTAAACTGAAAGCTTCTGGAAAATATAGCCTGGGTCCCATTTATTGTTGCATTGGGATTGATAGGAGACAATAGGAGGTTTTCAACAAACATTTCTTGAATAAATAAATGAAAGAAAACCAAAAATGTCTTTGAAGTAAGGTATTACATCCATTTGTCCACTTTATCTGTAAGCCAACAATTAGGCGCATGACCTTAATTGTTCTAAGTGTTACATACCTTACTGTCACCATGGTAACCTTTGAAATACACCCTTTGGGAAGCTGTGCACCAGTGCCCATGCCTAGTCCACCCTTTAAAGCAGTTTTGGAACTCCTTCTAGGATGATCGATGAACACTGTGGCATGGTGGCAAGTTTGCCAACTTAATTGTATTATTGTCTGTGAGGGAGTTCTCAGCCAGTAAACAAGAACTGTATTGGAACACCGTCCCTATCACTTGATCTGGCCCCCACTGATTTTTTCTTTACCTGAAGATAAAGGAAATATTGAAAGGAAGACATTTCAATGGCATACAGGACATCAAGGGTAATATGACAATAGTTCTCATGGCCATTCCAGAAAGAGTTCAAAAACTGCTTTGAAGGGTGGACTAGATGCCGGTGTTAGTGGACAGCTTCCCAAGGGGACTGCTTCGAAGGTGATTGTGGTGATATTCAGCAATGAAGTATGTAGCACTTTTTCTAGGATGAGTTCACGAACTTTGTCAGTCTTTGTATAGGGAAACAGTATAGAAATTAAGCAATCAGTCCACTTGTTCACTCCATAGACTCATCTGCAGGTAAAAGCCTGTGACCTGTGCTCCAGATGGACTGCTTCTGTAAACTAAAATAGGTTTTGTGGGCATTTCCCAACTCACATGATATCCCTTTCTCTGTGAATTACAATTAGGGTGTGCCCAGGTGGCTCCCATTCCTCAGGCGTGAGCTCCTGTCAACCGCATTAGCGTAACATTGAGTTCCAGGCCTTGCATATTCTGCCTGTATGAGCAAGCATGTCCCTTGCTGCCTCCCTTTCAACCCCATGAGGGTGGTCTACTGAATGATTCTTGTTTACCACTGAAGCACTTTCAACTGTGCTTCTCCTTCCCAGATATTGTGTTGACTCTTTTCTTCATTTAATGTGTTAAATCAAATATGCTAAATATATATTGCTGTTAGATATACATTAAATACATAGTAGTGTCTTAATGAGTTTCTTTCCCTCACTGAATTTTGGGATCTTTGAGGTAAAGGGCTACGGCTCCCCCCTCACTCCCTGCTCTCCAGCCTGACATGCACTCACTGCTCCGAGCTCTTCCCCATCTCAGGACTACCTCACACGTCACCTCACTTGCAAAGCATGCTTACTCTCTAGCTCCTCGCCAGACAAGTACTTCTCCTCATGTGCGAATTATCATTCTCGTTCATTGCATCCTAATCTTCTCCTTAATAACACACATTGTACTTCGTATTATACGTGCGTGGATTTCACTGTTTAATATCTGGCTTTTCCAGTAGACCCTAAGCTCCATGAAATGAGAATTTCTGTTTGTCTTATTCAATATTACATATTTAGCACACTAAGCACAGAGTTAGCCTGCGGTAAATGTTCAATAAATGTTTGCCGAATAAATCCATCTTTGAAAATGCACAACACAATGCCTGCTACAAGCTGAGGCTCAATAATATCTGAGAAGCTCATTATTAAATGATGGTACTGAGTAAATTCTTCCAAATCCCAGCCAAGTAGGACACTTGCCTGTTTATCCATAAACAATTCATATATTTATTTATTGTTTTTTTTGCAAAACACCATGGTCATGCTACCTGACATGGATAATAACAGGCATGAATCCTAAGAAAGCAAGATACAGAAAAGGGAAATTGAGCACATCTAATCCTGAATGCCAACTCCTGCAAATAAGTGACTCTTGGAGTCACGTGTCGAGGTTTCTGACACTGCAGTCATGCTTTGGTGTAAAGAATACCATGAGTGATTTTTCATTACTGCCTCGGATGTGGAAAGGAGAGAAGCTACTGCACATTTCTATTATATTTCCATACCTGGTGTACAATGTCTAATATGAACAAGCTTTTAAAAAAGGTGTTTAAGTGGAATGCTCTCTACTGCTTTGCAGCTGTGTCTCTTTGGAGACGACCATCATATTTAGGCATCAGATTCTTTACCTGCAAAATTACAATAGTATTAACTTCTCCAAAGCATTTTCATGATAGGAAAAAAAAAAAAAAGAATAAAAACAACAAAAAAACAGGAACATATGCAAGCGTCTTACAAAATGCCAAGACAGTCTAAAGATATTACTTAAAGAGAATAGACATTCAAAAATATAACAAAGACATAAATAAATATCAAATGAGTTTCTAGGCAGCAAATGTTTTAGAATTTCAGAGGATGCAGAGGCAGTTTCTTAGCCCAACTTACTGCTCCAAACAGCAGAAGTAACACAAGCAATAACAAGCAGAAATGGAGATATATACTTAATATTTTAAATTTGGGTTTCCTTAACATTACTACTAGAAATGTTAGGCCCTGGACCTATTTCATTATTTTTTTTCTAATAAGTTTGAGGTGACTGTCACTGCTGGCATATTGCTGAAAATATAAACTCCACAAAAATATAACTCTTTCTATCCATTTAATCTCTCCCATAGATATTACAAATACCTCACTGATGGTTCTAAATGAAAATTAAGAAAGAAGACTATTTCAATAGAACAAGAAGGGGATAATATGCATAACAAAGCATTCAGATAATGGCAATACTTTTATATCATAGCTGTAATTTTATCAGGTACCTATGCACACAATAAATGTTTCTAGAAAATGTCAGGGGAAGCAATTGGAGGCATACTTTGTTCTTTTTTTTAGATCTTAAGGCTATCATTATATTTTAAGAGTGCTGGGCTTAAGAGAAGGTCAGATTCTCTACTACATTCTTCTTATGCCTTGAAATGATGGCCAAATTTCACACATATCCCAATATCATACTATTCCCTGAATGAACTTGTAACTCTAATGAAATGGCTTCAAAGAGAAGTATTAATGTCAATATCGAGACACTGATTTATCGTGTCTTAACTTTAGTACTGGGACTTGTGTATAACCTATACAGAAGTCAAAATTCTGGATTAGGAATCCATTTTTCTAGATAAACTGTAGGAAAATGCTACCAAAGTATCTGCCTACTATATTATAAACTAGAATGAACTAGAATGAAAGTCGACATTCAGCTTCCTTTACCAAAGTTTTCTTATTACAACAACAACAAAATCAGCAAACTAAACAGCCTACTAAGAGTTACTATTTATATACATTTGGTACAACTTCCTTATCTCATTGTGGACTACTAAAGGGTTCATAGGATAGCAGCCAGCCCATGGATCACACTGGAGTCTCCCTGGTCTAGGGAAAACTAGAAATAGACTGATTCTCTCCACTCTGACCTATGGATCAATAACTGTTAGTTGGAGAATCTATAGCTACCTTGCACAGTACTATCTTGAGATAGTAAAGGCTGCCAAAGCTAATTCTTAGGAGCGCATTGTGATAGATTTCTAGTTCTTCATCCTTTCATAATCTCCCATGTGATTCTGCAGTGTTCCTTCTAGAGTCAGTTAATTTATTTTTCTTCCCCTGTGGATCTGGATTAGGGTATGTGACTTCACTGAAACAACAGAATGCAAACAGAAGGGCTGGTCTCTCAGTTCTCAGTCTAGGATTTAGGAGTGATTTTATGTTTCTGCTCAACTCTCTGGTGCTTCTGCTCTTCCCATGAAAATCACAACTGTGGGGTAGCCTGTTAGTTCAAGGATAAGACACATGGCACTGATTTTGATTTATCCTGCAGCTAGAAGTTAAAAAGTCATCTAAACTTAGTCTAGGTCTCTCAAACCCCAGCTGATACCAAACACATGAGCCAAATGTGTTTTAAAACAGTGAGTTTTGGGGTGGTTGTTATGTGGCTTCCTGTGCTAATCAGCCAATCAATGCACATACGAACAGTACCTCCCAAGATTCAAGGTGGAGGAAGCATGGTTGATGGCATACTCACATCTTAGCCACAGGCATGGTGCGGGTGGCATTAATGATTAGGTTTATGAGCAGCACTTATGAGGCAGGAGTGTTAAAAGTGCCTGTTTTTACAAGTTTTGAGGGTCTTCATCAGGCCTGCGACACATACAAAGAGCTATCTTTCCTTACTTCTTTCACCAGTTATAGCAGCAAGAAACAAGAACAAAATGTAATGCACCAAGAACAAAACTTTGCTATTGAAATAAGAATGTGTCAAACAAGAATCTAACAAACTTTAGTTATTTACTAAAGAAGAAGAATTTGAAGTTGCTAATAGAATGCATGCAAGCTGAAATATATGAAATTATGGTCTTTATTTTGTTTTGTTAAAATATTTATGCTGACATAAAAGTTCTTGTTCCAGTGTGGCCTCAACTGATCTCTTACTATTCTTTATGTTTCCCTCTCAAGTCTCAATTTAAAGAATCTCATCAGAATATTGTTCAAGATTGACATATGGACCTAAAAGCCTAAAAGAAACAACTGAAATAATTCACATACACTCCGAGCAGAACAGACAAACAGGACATCTTACCAAGTAATTTGTCTATACTTCATATTTAGAAGTGTGAGATTACAATAACATATTTCCTGGAATCTTAATACAGAAAAGACTTTTGCTCTCCAATTTCACAAGGTCAAAATTCCAAAAATATCTGGTGTAAGCCACATTATGAGGAAGGAAAAAATCTAACATTAAAATTTACATAAAATAAGCACCATAATGGTTTCACTGTTTTTACAATGTTAAGCCAAATATCAATGCATATATCTGAATTTTAACAAATATTTGGTTAAATTTAAGTACGTATACACACACTAATACACAGGGCATTTTTGTTACTGTTATTAAAGTTCCCCAAATATTGTGTGGGTAATAACTTCATAAAAAGTAAATGCTTTTCCTCAAATGTTTATTGGTTTATACTTCGGTTAGTAAAAAATTAAAACTATGGAACAACTACTGCCTGAAGGAACAATATATATACACAACCTTTGATTTAGCAATGGTAGCCAAACTCTGCAGCACTCCCTTAATAAATTGGCTACAGCCATTTAGGGGTTCCTCAGGGTGCAGTGTTCCACTTTTTATAGCTTTGTATATAATTAAAGTGTGCTGCAGCTGTGACCTTGAATATCTTTTGGAATAAGATATAATTAAATAACCTGAATTTCTAGTAAATAACAGCTGCATGATAAGCAACAAATATGTCTCTGAGTAGTGATTTTATTTTTCTGAATTATGAATATCTTTGCTCTAATACATCTGAATTAGAATGTCAGTCAGCCTATCTTTTTAGGCAGGTCTTGCTTTAAAAAGATTAAATCTTCCTTTTCTGAGTAGCTGAAGTTTCCTTCATCCTATGTAATTCACTAAAGTCAAATTTATATAAACATCGTAGAAACACTCCTTCCCACTGGGTAGCATTTAAGAAGTGTTGATATGAGCATCTGGGAAAAAAGCTGGTGTTCACTTACATCAATAGATCTGATTTTAACATAAAGAGTTCAATATTGATTCATTTTTAGTAAATCGTATAGTTTCTTCTAATGTCCAGTCTTAATATAACTGAAAGCAATGAAGAATGAAGAAATGTCACGTATATTTGTCATGAAACACTCGATGGAGCCATGGAATAAAGACTAAGTAGATATCATTTGGAGATGTACCACACAGATGTTTGGCATTTCTCTTTTGACAGTGAGCCAGTATTATAGCCTCCACAAACTGTCACATTTGGATTTTACAGGTTGGGTAAATCCCCATCACAGCTTCTGCTGTCCCCCTAATTACATCAAAAAATAAGTTCAGAATGAAATGGCCATAATATGCTTCTCTGATATTCCCCATTATACTTTAATATACAAATATTGCTAAACTAAGCAAAAAAGGTGTACATGTGAGAGGAGCTGACTAATTTTAACATAATCTCAACACTTCTTCAACATTTTGCTTTTGATATCTTCTTATATAAATATATCTCATATATGGAACATTAACTGAACCTGAGAAGAAGAAAGAACACAGGAGTAAAAGATACTTTCTTTAGAACACTAGTGAACAAAAAGGGCCCACAAAACACATAAGATGGCAGGGAGTATCAAAACAAATTTTCATTTTAGAGCTGTAAATTAAGATGAGAAAACAAGTCAACAAAAGGATTCACATCTTCAAGTATATTTTTCAAAAACAAATCTTAAAAAGATACAGAAAACTGGAACGATGTTTTCATTCATTAGTGATTATGCTGCTATTCTAGTGAGATCTCACATGCAAAACAAATGGTCAGAGCCCATGAATTTTCTTCAGAGTCACAATGAGTTCACTGAATTGCACATAAATAACCGATACTTAAGTCAGTGTCTCTAATATTTGCTGATGAAACAATGAAATAGACACATAAGGCCTCTGTCAAAAATGTGCATACAAATTACCTATTTGCACATATAAGTGTCAAATCTGTATAATCTTTACTGAAGAACTGATCTCAGTAGATTGTGGGCAGAATATGGAACATTTCCTTAGCCAAGTTATACTGCTCAATGTAACTATGATTAACTGGTATGTGTGAAATAGAATGCTTTACACAAAGCTTCCAAATCAATGCCAGAAGGACTTCTCAGTGGCTGACAAGATATCAAGGCTGAAATCCTTCTTTAAAATGTAAGGAAATTTATGCAAAGAATAAGATCAAAGGAGGGAATTGAGCCACAGTATATCCAAAGTTGATGCCTTTAATATTTATGCCAAACTCTCTGCCCAATACACTTTTTTTTACTTACCAAAACTACAAAGTACAGAAAACTGTGAGATCTACTGACATTGCTTGAAATACAAAAGAACACATAGAATAAACAAAAGTACACACCCACCATGAACCCTGATCCAGGCACCAAGATTTTGACCAGATGGTATAAAGTGTAAATCTATTGCCTATGTCCATCATATCTATGTGAACTGTTTGAGACTCTAGAAGAAATTATTTGAACAAATCAAACACAACATAGCAGGTAAAGCATACACTATTTCCCTGCCCCCAGATTCATTTATGGTTTATTCTTCTTTATAAGCTGGCTCAGTATCAAGGACTTTGGTTCAGGTCATTTTATTTGGTGAAGTCCATGAATGGTGCAAATGGCTAATGAGCTCGGCTGCTAACCAAAAGTTTGGAGGTTATAATTCACCCAGAGCTGCCTTTAAAGAGAGGCCTGACAATCTACTTCCAGAAAGTCAGCCACTGAAAACCTTATGGAGCCTAGTTCTGCACACATAGAGCCATATGAGTTGGAACTGACTCCCTGGCAACTGGTATGTTTTATTTGAGAGGTTATCCCAGGTAGCACACATGAGAAAGTAGGTAAACTGAGACATGGAAAGAAAAAACGACAAGCAGTATGTTGTTGCTATGGTATGCAGAGCTTAACTCTCCAGGGAACCAGACAGAACCTATTTCAGAACTGTCCCACTGAGAGACAGAGAAACTGGGATACTGATCCGCTGAATTCCATTCTTCACTACTTCAGAGTTGCCACTGAGAATATTAAAGGCTCCAAACTCTGATTCTAAAGATGTCGAAACAAACTCCCCAGGCTGCAGAAAAAGCCCTCAGACAGGGAAATCAAGACACACGGGTGCCGGAACAGAGAAGCTGGCAGAGTTCACACAAACATAGAAAGCAGGCTCAAGAATAAGAGGTGAGCAGCTAGTGTCTGCATCAGAAAGCCATGATTTGTTTATTTACCAGTGCTGTCGTGTTAAGGAACCCGTGAAGTTGACCAGCCATTGGAAACCAGAGGTAAAAGTACTCCTCAGTCTGCTTCCTCTTTTCCCTCTTGTCTTTTGGACCGGCCCACATCATCTGACTTGTTGGGCTGAGAGGAAAGAGAGGGAGAGACCAAAGGTGGGAGCAACAGAGGGAGGGCAGAAGGAGAGGCAGAGGGAGGGCAGAGGGAGGGCAGAAGGAGAGGCAGAAGGAGAGGCAGAGGGAGGGCAGAAGGAGAGGCAGAAGGAGAGGCAGAAGGAGAGGCAGAGGGAGGGCAGAAGGAGAGGCAGAGGGAGGGCAGAAGGAGAGGCAGAGGGAGGGAGGAAGGACGGAAGCAAGGACGGAAAGATACAAGGAAAGAAGGGACCGTGCAAGGAAGGAAGCAAGGAACACAGGAGGGACACAAGAAAACGCCTTTGAGGACAGTATCTCTTGGAAAGAGATGTTCTCCTTATCCATATTCCATCCAACATAAGCCAAGGCCAAGTGCCGTCGAGTCGGATCCGACTCATAGCTGTCCAAATCATACTTTACAGAAAAGATACTTTCTTTTCGGCCATTCACTTCAATAGTTTGGTTGCACACATCTAAGCAATTATTGCTTAACATGTTACAATTTTCACCCTTAATTATGGTAAACGAAATTTTTGTCTTTTCACTCTGTCCGATCTTCTTGACAATTCTTGACAATATGAGCAGGGACCATGTTGTCTACTGTTTTTAAACCTCCAAGAACACTTGTAGACTGCTATGGTTAAAGATAACCTTCGATGACATGCTGAACTAGTGTACTGGTAAGGAGCCTCACTATTCAGCTTTTCAAGGACACTTCCTATTTTGAAATAGATTTGGTGACCCAGTCTTGCTGTTAGCCTGGGTAGTACTGGATGCAAAGTTAATGGAATTAGTGACAGCTTTGAAAGCAAAAGAGCACCTGAACAATAAGTTAAAAGCGAGTCTACATATTTCCTTCAAGGTTTATAAATTCCATTCTATCATCTTACTCTTCCAGATTATTATTATTTTACTCATATGAGAAAAAAAATTCTTAACTTTGGTATAGTACTTTACCGTTTGCAAGACAAATTCAAATTATCCACATTTCATGCCAAACTACTATGGAAAATAGATCATTCTCTTAATCCCCATTTTTCACAGGAGGATAAGGAGCCTCAGAGAAATTAATGCTTTATTCAAGGACACTCAGACAATAGCAACACAAGTCAGGAAACTTGAACCTGTTTTCTTTCTCCAAAGCAGTGTCTCTATTTCATTGAACTGTATGTTTTTTTTGATTTCTAGTTTGTGTGTATGTGTGTGTGTAATTTGTTTCCGCAACTGAGAATACTGTTGTTTTATACAAAGGTAGAACAACATAATTAGTTTAAATTTTTGACACTAATCTTTGGTAAGTTTTACATTTCTTAGACTTAGTCACAGAGGCAGAAAGTACAGACATCATCAAAAAACAGATGTCAGTCTTCTTTACAAGAAGTGATGAATTTAGAGCCTGTTATTTTAAAAGTATAGCATGAACTCCTTTTCTTTAATAGAAATATCTTGTACAGTATGAGACAATATTTTAGTATCAACTAGGATAAAAAGTTCCAGTTATTTTAGATGAAAAATTCAGTATCATATAGGAATGATGTTACTTAAGACTACAGCAGAGAAGGTAGATATTTGAGATTGCTTGCTAGACAACTTTAGCCATATATTTATCCCTACAAATATAAACTACATATTCTAGTTAAAGAGTTAAAATTTCTATCACTTCTTTTCTGTTTTTTCTTTTTTTTTAAAATGCTGACTAGCTGGCAAATTCAAGAGGTAATGATCCTATATGCTTTAAAATTTTCTATAAAGAAACAGGCTCCGATTCCAATTTTTAGCACCAGAAGCCGTGAGACAAATGGGGTTTCAGCCCTGTATCTCTGTCTACCACCAGTGCAGTCCATGTCATGTGAGCAGCAGTTTATGACTTGTCCTTAGAACATTCAGTCCAAGGTCTCTTAGCCACAGCCATGAAGGCCCACCACAACTCCACATTCCAGAACAAAAACACTGCAAAGAGAACATGAAAGAAAACCAAGTCTTTGTTCAAAATTACTAGTGTTTTAACTTGTTTCTAAGGAAAAAGAAATGCAGATAAAAGACTTAAACACAATTTTGTTAGTGTTGCCTGAGACATTTAGATTCCATTTCATTTACTGTTTGTAAATGAAAAAAAAAAAAATCAATCATTCTCTCTTGTTCCTCTATAACATCAGACGCAGGGCCCTGACATTGAAAGCCAGGGCACGTGGCACCTCTGATTAGTTCATGTCCTCAGGAGGCCTCCGGAGAGCGACTGTTTACGGTCTGGAGTAAGGAACTCTGAAAGATTTTACCAGTACAAGAGTAAACAAGAGCATATTGGTGGCTAAGTATGTTTTTACGAGTTCAATAAAAGAGAATGTTCAAAAGCACTGTAGAACTGATACCAGAACAGAGGATGGACATGGAAGGTGCAGACCTCTCAGATCAGAGAGACAGCCGGTGGAGGCATTAACATCCTCAAACCATTCTAACCAGTAAAAGGAAAATACATGGGCTCTAATCTCAATTAGATGGCCTAAGACAGAATTTTCTTGCATCCAGGCTGTGAGATTTATTTACCTATTTTCTGAGAAAAAAATAGGTGAGTTGCTTTATCTTTTACTTTTTTTTTCAGTGAAGCTTTTGTTTATCTTGCTTTGTTTTTCGTTTTCATGGTTGGGATATAATTAAATTCTATAGACGGATGGGCTTTAGCCAAGCTAATTACCATGGTGATCAATTAAGTCAGCTGCTGTTTAGAATGGAGAAAGTTACATAAACAACAATCTAGGGATTTTGTCTTTTAGAAGACAGTTGTAGAAACATCACCTATCATGCATTTAATTCGTATAAATATTGAAATGACTGTGTTGTTGTGGTACAATGGGCTTTTTTATGTAGGCTCTTCTCAGTATAACTCTGTCTTGGGAAACAAGAATACATCATTCTACAAACAAGGTGGACCCAAAGTGTCACCATAAATAAAGTGATCTGCTATATAACTATATTTTAATGTAGCATAGCTGGTCCAAAGAACATTCTTCCCATTTGGACAGATTGCATGCTACTACCCAGCACTCTATGGCCCTAAGTCCCATGTGTCAGAGATGAATTGTTGCTAGGTGCTGTTGAGCTAGTCCTAACTTACAGTGACCCTATATACAACAGAATGAAACACCGTCTGGTCTTGTGTTATCCTCACAATTATCCTCACAATGGTTGTCATGCTGGAGCCCACTGTTGCAGTCATTGCAACATTCTTCTTTTTCACTGACCTTCTACTTTAACAAACAGAATGTCCTTCTCCGAGGATGGCCTACCCCCTGTATGTCTAAAATACGTGAGATGCAATCTTGTCATTTTGGCTTCTAAGAAGCATCCTGGCTGTCCTACCTTCATGACAGATTTGTTTCTTTCTTGGCAAAGGTGAATACATATAGATAATATCATAAAAACTGGCTATTTTCAGAAAGTTTTGAAACGTATCATACATAAGCATGGACTTGAATCCCGAACTTTTCTGTTAGTGGCCAAGAGCTTCAATCACCGTGCAACCAAGTCTCCTGTTGTGCACCACACAGGGACTCCAAATGTCAGGACAGCTGTGATGGGAAACCCTGCTGGCCGAGTGGTTAAGTGTTATGGTTTTAAGCAAAATATTTGCAGTTTGAATTCATCAAGTAGACCTTGGAAACTCTAGGGGGCCAGTTCTACTCCAGCCCATTGGGTCGCTATGAACCAGAATCGACTCATGAGTCAGAATTGATTCAACAGTAACTTTTTTTTTTTTTTTGGCAATCAAATCCTTCTTTGTGGCCAGCTCTGTGGCTCTTCCTTTGGTGAACATTTTGGATAGTCTCATTCATTCCCTATTCCCCAACTCCACCCCATAGAAGTAGCTTTTATGTCCTTTGAGCAACCATGTACCATTTACACATCTATCGTGACTCTTATTTCTACTACATAATGTAATTGAAAGTGCAGGTTCTCTCTTAGCAAATATCTTGCTTTTGAAGAAGGAAGCTGATTCCTGTGCATCCGTTCATTCATACTTGGAGCCCCTAGGACAGTGTCTTGCTCACAGGAAGTAGTTGTAAAATAATGCAATATTGACTATAATACAGTATTAACCTGTTCTTGGGCTCATCCTCAAATGGTAGAAAACTTAATTATATGAATACTAAGAAAGTTTACAACTTTCATAATACAACATAGTTCTTTTGAGCAATGAATGGGACTAATAGGCTTCAAAATAACTATGTTGCCCTCAGCTGATTTCCCACTAGGCCTGATGATATGGATAAGGACACAGTGTACAAGAGCATAACAACCACAAAGAAATTAGAACCAAATAGGAAACATATACAGATAAATGGTTTCAAATTTCAGTAGCATCCTCCTGGCAGCAGTGAGGATGACTCCTGAAGATACAGATTTTTAGTACAGCTGTTTCCTGGTGACTCTTGTCCACTGAGGAGTCCCTGGGAAGTGCAAATGGATAAGTGCCTGACTACTAACCAAAAGGCTGGAGAATCAAATTTACCCAGTGGAGACTCAGAAGACAGGCCCAGCAATATCTCTCCAAAAGGTCACAAATTTGAAATCTCTATGAGGCAGTTCTACTGTGTATGCATGGGGCTGCCATGAATTGGTGACTCAACAACAATAAATTGTCCACTGTGTAAGTCTGTGGCTATTTTGCTTTTCAACCAAACATGTATCTATCATGTTCAAAGGAGTCCATGAATGGTATAACTAGTTAGTTCACTTGGCTGCTAATCAAAAGATTGGAGGTTTGTCTCTACCCAGAGGCACCTTGGAAAAATTCCTGGCAGTGTACTTGCCAAAAAAAAATCGTCCATTGAAACTGTTCAGAGCACAGTTCTATTCTGACACATATGATCCGTCCATGAGTTGGAACTGACTGGAGAACAACTGCTGGTCATCACGATTGTTTTAGTCACCTAGAGCTGCTGTCTCAGAAATACCACAAGTGGGTATCTTCGCCATAGGTAAGTGTATTCTCTCTCAGTCTTGTGGGCTACAAATCCAAATTTGGGGCATCAGTTCCAGGGTAAGGCTTTCTCTGTTGGCTCTGGAGGAAGGTTGCTGTCATCAGTCTTCCCCTGGACTGGAAGCTTCTCCACACAGGAACCCTAGGTCAGAACGATGTGCTCCTAGTGCTGCTTTCTCAGTAGTACAAGAGCCCCTGCTCTCTGCTCATTTTATGTTCCTTTCATTTCTTGTAAAAAGGTGGTACAGGCCACATCCCAAGGAAATTCCCTTTACGTCATGTCAGGGATGTCGCTTTTAGTGAGGGTGTTAAAATCCCACTCTCATCCTCTTTAACGCAATCTGATCTTGCCTAGTTAACCATAGGTTATGGTTTACAACACAATAGGAAAATGACAAACACAAATAAGGGAATCATGGCCTAACCAAACTCACACGTATTTTGAGAGGACACAACTCAATCTGGTTGTCATGATCAAGATCTTCAGTTACGGGCTTCAGAGCTTTCTAGGTTCAATAAGGCATCTGATAATAAAAACTGATGGAGAAAACATCCCATACAGTTTAAATGAAAGAAAAAGACTTAAGTTATAAAAGTGTAATAAAGATTTAATAAAGGCACTGATTTATAAATCCTTTGGCATTTTTCTTTCATTGATGATTGAGTCTTATACGCAAGATTATGCTTGGAGGTTAAGGACTATGCTCAGAATTATGTCTTTTGTTATTAACCAGGCTAGATGAGATGGAAACCCTGGTGGTATAGTGGGTTGAGTCTTACATCTGCTAACAAAAAGATCAGCAGTTCAAATCCGTCAGGTGCTCCTTGGAAACTCTATGTGGCAGTTCTACTCTGACCGCTAGGGTGGCTCTAAGTTGGACTCAACTCTACGGCAGTGTGTGTATTTGTTTTTTTTTTTTTTTTTTATGCTAGGTGAGATAGGCACTGAGAAGGTGTTTAAGATGTAACACTTTGTTGATGGAATGTTGACAGCACACAACAAGGGTCAGGTAATTTAAGGATTTTCAGGTCTCCTTCTCTTAGGCATGTGTTTTCTTATAATAAAGACAAATACCCGCCAACTGAGTTTCTAGCATGTTGGTAGAGACTAAATTCTCAAGTCCATGAGTTTTTTCAAGTACATATCTGCTTATTGGTATATTTACTTAACAGCTTTTATCATGATGTTTAAGCTTCAAAGATGGGCAAAACTAAATCTTTTCATACGGGTAAACTTCCTTACACACTAAAACAAGTTAAGGATGTAAGAACAAACCTTTACTATAGTATTTACAGCATTTTCATTATACTATTTAATGAACCTATTAAATAATTATTGTAGAAATACATGTTATCCACTCATGAAAATACTGGCATAATGGACTGCATTATTATGAAGCAAATAAATGAACAAGGAGAAAATTATTTGTTTAACCTAAGGACACACATTAATTTTTTGCCTGTTTTCTAAGTTACATTTAAAATCTCAAGTGTTGATTTAACTATTTTCATAAATTTTGACTACATTTTATTTTAAAAGAAATACAGGGTCTATATTTAAAGGAATCCAAACCTAGAGAGTTACTATATTTGCTTAACATAGTTTAAACTACAGTATCTGTTACATAAAGGCATTTATTGACTTCTCCAATTTTTAACAGAAAAATCTCATTTTGCTTTGTAAGGCAAGAGACAGCACTTTAGCTGACTGCACTAAGTAGACCCATCAATTATCTGGAGTTTTTGCTGCATTAAGCTTTACAAAGGAGGCAAACTATAAAAGGTATTATTGTGGATTAATTCCCCAAAATAAGTTTCAGGTTATTTACTTGGCCAGCATGAGATCAGAATCATCTCTTCTATTTTCTGGGTGTTTATGCTATACAATGAGAATCGATTTCCTGAAAGATAGCTCCAAGACCTTGCAGCAGTCTCAGTTTTCAAAGAAGGATTCAATTATGTTTTTATATTGTACTTACCAATGAAGGAAAGTAAGGATACATACCTCACAAACTGAAGAAAAGTAGCAATAATCTTGAGTTTCTTAGAGGAATATACTGGATAATACAGATCACTCATTTCTCAGTTATTGGTGCAATAGGGATTTGTGGTATCACATTTTATATTCAAGAGTACTTCTATATAGAAAACCTACAGAAGCTAGACTCTGTGTAAAGCAAACCTGTCAGAGGAGGAAAATGCAAATATTTCCACTGAAACAATTAGTGGCAACCTGTTAAAGGTGAAAAACTTGCAAGACCAGGAAAAACAAGGTGACCTGCCAGTTCCAGCTCTCACAGGTTTCCAGGTATATGGTCTAATAGTCCCGAGATGTTTAAAAACAGACTCAGAGAGATGTTGTATTAAAATCTGAGGTACAAGAATTACGCCTATAGTATTCGACTCACCATTGTTGTTAGGTGCCATCAAGTTGCTTTTTGACTCATGTAGACCTCATGTGGATAAATGAAAGAGTAAAACGATGTACAGAGGGAAGTTCCAAACAGGCCTAGGAAGCTGTCTTTATCTTTTCGAATTCCAGGCTCTTTTGCAACCAGTGGCTTAAGCACGGGATGGGTGGCAAGACTTAAGGATGCAAAAGATCCCTCCGGCTCCTCACACCCTATGATCCGTGGAATAAAACAGCTCAAACCTGCTATTGTCAAGTCTATTATGACTCATAGAGACCCCATAGGACAGAGTTCCCAAGGACAGCCTTGTGTGATGACAGCTAATTGGTCATACAGGCTTTTCTTCATTCCATGTTGTGCTTTGACTCAAGCACATAGATGTAAAATACCATCAAAAGTGAATTATCATTACGAGACAATAAAAACAATGCAGTAACAAGGCAGTGCTAACATCAATGGAAGAAGATGCTACTTACCTTTGATGTGAACCTTGAATTCTTGTTTTGCCCACAAATTATTCTACAAAACTAATTGTAGCCACTACCTAAAAATAAGTAAACAACACACACACAAATATCACCCTGTGTTATCTCCTAACTATGAAGCTTTTAAGAACAAATTGTTCAAAACTACTAGGGGGGAAAAAGTAGCATTAAATCCAAGTATTGCTGGCATCTTGTCTATTCTCTCGCTCAGTGACTTGCAAGTGACACCACTCACATTAAAGATGCTTCCAAACTTGGAAGAAACTTTCACTGTTCTCTTATGAACTTAACAGAATGCCAAGAAGTTTAATAACTATAATTAGTGGAGAGTAAATAATACACAAGTTTTTTCAGGAAAAATTACAATTACAAGGCTAGATTTTTTTCCCTCATTGTCAGTAATCTAGTGTTGCTGTAACAGAAATACTGCAAGTGGACAGCTTTAACAAAGAGAAATTTATTTTTTCACAAAAAGGTAGGCTAAAATTCCAAATTCAGGCCATCAGCTCCAGGGAAAGTCTTGCTCTGTTGGTTCTGGAGGAAGGTCCTTGTCATCAATCTTCCCCTGCACTAGGAGCTTTTGAGGTGTAGGGACACTGTATTGAAAGCACATGCTCTGCTCTCAGCACTGCTTCCTTCCTGATGCTATGAGGTCCCCAACTCTGTGCTAGCTTTCCCTTCCTTTATATTCCAAAGATCGCCTCAAGGCAAATACAATCTTAGAGACTGAGTCCTGCCTCACTAAGACAACTACCACCCATCTGCCCTCTTTAACGTCACAGACACAGAATTTACAACACATAGGAAAACCACACAGTAGCAGGAATCATGGCCCAGTCAAAATGATACACATTTTTCTAGGGGACACAACTCAATTCATGACACTGCCTTCCAGTTAAAAGGTCAAAGTCAGGTCATACTTTTCTTGGAAGGTTTCCTGAATTTCTCCACCCAACTCTGATCTGCTTGGCTACTGGTCATCCTTCTAAGCTCAGCTTTTCCAGGAAGGGTTCCCTGTTCACCAGCTCTCAGCACCTCATTCAATTGCTCTCCAGATATTATAAATTTCTCCATCGCAATACAGGTATCTACTGTGGTTTTTGTATCTCCCACTTTTTTTGTGTGTGTATGTATGTTTGTCTGTAAGTGTGATTTCCCACCTTACACAGTGAGCTCCTTAGAGGACAGAGTCTGTGCTTACATCATTCATTTCCATGTACTTAGTCCATGCCTCCCAGAAGCTGAGTACTCTGTCTACATTTGTAATATAAATAAATATGAATATGAATATGGAAGCATTACGACAAATAGAACAATGAGTGAGACACCTTCTTCCATCTAAAATACCACACACCTGAGAAACAGAAGCAAAAAAAAAAAAAAAAAAAAATCCTTAAGCGGACACAGTGTTCTCTTCTATAGGATGATGGGAGTCTTTCTGCCAAAACTTGGAAAAGGAAGCAGGCATAGGGTGTTGACCGGCTTGTGTTCTGTAAGTGTTCTACTAAGGAAGCCGAGTTAGGGAAAATTACTTGAGGAAATGTACAGAAATTAAGTGACAGGGAATTCTACCCAATCATTCATTATTTGCTCTGGGTCTACTCTGGTAGGGATATAAAGGGCACCCTGTGCCCCGGGGTCAAAGAGAGAACCACATCTGGTTTCTGGTGTGACCCTCTGTTTCAGTCAGCTAGGGCTGCTCTAACAGAAATATCATAGAGTGGACGGCTTTAATAAAGGAAGATTTATTCTTATACAGTCTGGTAGGCTACGAGTCCATATTCAGGGTGTCCGCTCCGGGGAAAGTTGGCTCTGGAGGAAAGTCAAGTATTATATCAGTCTTTGTCCAGGGAGCGTCTTGGCACAGGAACCTCAGGTCTGAAGGACGCGCTCTTCTCCCGGTGCTGCCTGCTTGCTGGCGTGAGCCTGCTCTCCTTCCTTTTATCTCTTGCAGGATGAAAGGATTAACAGTGGGGCAAGCCATACTCCAGGGAAACTCCCTTTACAGTGGAGCAGGGAGGTAATCCTATGAAGGGATTTACAACCCCACCATAATCCTTTAACATGCAGCATAAGAAAACCACAAAAGGGAGGGCAATCACAAGATACTATGAATAACAGCCCAGCCACATGGCTACACATATTTGGGGGGGGGGCACAATTCAATCCATGACACCCTCACAATTCATTTTACTTCAGAATCAATGTTAAACTGGTCACCAAAAAGTTCATTTCACTTGCCCATTCAAGACCACATCTATTTCTAACCCAAACTCAAATCAGTTGCTGTTGGGTCAGTTCTGACTCAACGGGACTCCATGTGTGTCAGAGTAGACTTGCTCTCCATAGGGCTTCCAAGGGCTGATATTTTGGAAGTAGACTGCCAGGCCTTTTGCAGAACAGTCTCTGGATGGACTGCAACTATTGGCCTTTTGATTAGTAGCCAAGTGCATTAACTCTTGTTACCACCTAGTGACTGCATTTCTAACCTGGGGATGTGAGATCCTCATGGGCAGGCACCAAGTCTGGCTTCTCTTTCAGATTAAGCATGTAACGTAACATTTATCATGTAGGAAACAATGTGAGAATAAGTGAAAGCCCACAGAATAAAGCTTTAAAGTGAACAAAATGAATGTTAACATGATTTTGAAGAGGTGAACTTATCTTTTCCATAGCATATCTTCAACTGGCCTTTAAGGGCTGATCTTGAAACACAATGTACTTGAGCAAACTGTTTCTATGGGAACAGGCATTCTAAGTTCCAAAGAGCACACCTACTAATCAACTGTGGAACTCAACAAGCTACCTCAAGCCTCCATGGGCCTGAAGAGCAGGCACTGAAGGTGGGCTGGGGTCCCCAGGCTGGTGAGTGACTGTGCCTCTCGGAGAGGTGAACGAGCCTAAGCAACAGTGCCAAGCTGTGAGAGGCAGTGGCTCATCAACGGACACCATCTCCAGCCGGCCAGTGAACAATCCAATGCCATCTGCCCACCTGGCCCTTCTGGGCCTGTGCCATGCTGCTCACCGTGTACTGCGTGCGGAAGGACCTCTCTGAGGTAACTTTCTCTCTCCAGGTCAGCCCTGATTTTGAGCTTCACAACTTCCGGGTACTCTGTGAGCTTGAGTCTGGCATCCCTACTCAAGATTTCCAGATAATCCACATGGAGCGACTCCTTGCTGATGACCGCTGTTCCCTAGGTTCATACGGCCTAAAAGACGGGGACGTTGTAGTCCTGCTTGAGAAGGAGAATGTGGGATCCCAGCCTCCGGGACCAACACCCAACAAGCCTCGAGCAGATTTCAGTGGGACAGCTGTGCCTGGAACATCCAGCTCCCGCCAGCAGCATTGCCTACAACAGCAGCAACAGCGATGTGTGCAGGTAGCCCAGAAGGCCCGTGGCTTGGTCTCCAGGGAGAGGAAGGCATCTTCTCAAGGTCTGGACAGCCCAACCTTGATCCGAAGCATGCTGCTGTCCAATGCCCATGATCTGTCCCTGCTGAAAGAGCGCAACCCTCGCCTGGCAGAAGCTCTGCTCAGCGGAAACCTTGAGACCTTTTCTCAGGTCCTGATGGAGCAGCAAAGAGAGAGGGACCTAAGAGAGCAAGAGAGACTTCGCCTCTCTTCTGCTGACCCATTTGATCTGGAAGCTCAGGCTCAAATAGAAGAAGAAATTCGGCAGCAGAACATCGAAGAAAACATGAATATAGCCATAGAAGAAGCTCCTGAGAGTTTTGGTCAAGTGGTAATGCTTTATATTAACTGCAAAGTGAACGGACATCCTTTGAAGGCTTTTGTTGACTCGGGTGCACAGATGACCATTATGAGCCAAGCTTGCGCTGAGAAATGTAACATAGCAAGGCTGGTGGACCAACGATGGGCTGGGATTGCGAAAGGTGTGGGCACACAGAGAATTATCGGCCGTATTCATCTAGCTCAGATTCAGATTGAAGGTGATTTTTTACAATGCTCTTTCTGTATACTCGAGGAGCAGCCCATGGACATACTTCTAGGACTAGATATGCTCAAAAGACATCAGTGTTCCATTGACTTGAAGAAAAACATGCTAGTGATTGGTACCACCGGGACACAGACTTTCTTTCTCCCCGAGGGAGAGTTACCACCATGTGCTAAACTGGTAAGTGGTGTTGAGCATGAAGAGTCTTCAGACAAGAAAGTAGCAAGTCCTATTAAGAAGTCAGTCATGGCTTCAGGGCGGAAGAGGCACTGAAGCCAGTTGTAAATGTATTCACCACCCTGAAGCTGTCTCAGGGCCTGGCCAACCACATGAAACAAGCTCACTGGCAACTCCATCATTCAAAACATCAGTAACAACTAAACCTGGCCTTTGTACTAAGTTTTGAGACCTCTAACTGTGTAAATTGTCCTTGCTTGATCATGGCTCCTCTTTATTTCCTTTACCCAGAGGTCACTGAACCCTATACTGGGAAGGCTCTGGAGGTTCCAGCAAATTCCAGATAATCTAAAAAAGGAAAACCAGTGTCCTCCTTTAAAGACACTATCACAGCAGATTAAAAGGTGGCTTGTCCCAACCAGTTGCCATTTTGTAGAGTTCCCTGGAAAAAAGCCATTGCTGCAATCCCTACAATGTGCCTAAGCATGACAATTTCGTGTCCTCTCTAATGACTGTTTATATTCAGAGAAACATGACTATTTTCCAAGAGTTTGTTTTATACGTAACAACCAAATCTAAATACCAAACCCACTGCCATCAAATCAATTCCAACTCATAGTGAACCCATAGAACAGAGCAGAACTGCCCCACAGAGTTTCCAAGGAGTGTCTGGCAAACTTGAACTGCTGACCTTTTGGTTAGCAGGCAAAGCACTTAACCACTACACCACCAGGGTTTCTTTCTTCTTAGAAGGTATTAGAAATGGTGAGGCAGGTATAGGTCTTAGTGGCAAATATTTGTAATTCTGATTTGGACAGCATCAAGACCCATTTCTTCCTATTTCACACCTTTTCCCTGAAGTCAGTCATGACTATAGTACACTCACTGCAACACACCTTCCAACCCAGATTTTCTGTAGACAAGATTCTTCTGCTGGGATGTCCTAAAATAATTTTCTCTTTCTGTTATATACAAAGAAATCCCAGCTGTAATACGAGGACACTGAATTAGGGTTTTTTTTCTTCTTGTTTTCAAATGATGGTGCTTTTCAGGAATCGGTTGGTTGCATGGTACCAGGAACGGGTTGAAGGAGGCAGGCAGTGGTCCAGGTGCCTCAACACTCATGCTAGATCAATATTAGACCTTGCTTTAAAAAATATTATTTATACATTAAATTGTTACATAAGAGGTTTGAATAGAGCTTTTCTGTTAAAGCAACATTTGAAAACTTCTGAACAAGAAGATCTCTAATGTGTCATGCACCTCCATGATCCATTCTAACAAAGCTACTCTCCATCACAGCTGGTGGTAGAAAATGGAAGATTCTAGAGTCGATTACAAGCCATGGTTAATACACGTAAGAAAAAAGGTTCAGATGCCCAAGGACTTTAGACTCAGGACAAATGTACCAGGGCCATAATTCTTCAAGACTGGTGTTAGCAGAAACAGTAAATTCCAAGTAAAGAAGTATAGGTTCTGATAAACAAAACCCTTTGCTACTGAGTTTATTTCCACTCATGGCAATGCTACCTGACAGAGTAGAACTGCCCCATATCATTTCCAAGGCTGTAATCTATAGAGAAACAGACTGCCACACCTTTCTCCAACAGAGCCTGCTGGTTTCAAATTGCTGACTTTTAAGTTAGCAGGTGAGTGCTTAAGCACTGAATCATCAGGGCTCCTTATATGTTCTGATAGACCTGAAACTCTGTTGCCATTGAGTCAGTTCTGATGCATAGCTGCCCGATATGATGGAGTAGAGCTGACCCACAGGTTTCCAAGGTGTGGATGGTGAGTTTGAGTTACCAGCTTTTTGAGAAGCGGCTGAGCCCATAACTACTGGATCACCAGGGCTCCAATACTGTCTCGGTATCACTTAGGCACATTACTTCATATATTTTAGAACTCAGGTTCTTTACCTGTAAATTGGGAAAGAAAGTCAAATTCTACTACTTAGACTATTTTAACATCTTGAATATCTTTTAAGTCATTCCAGGTATTTTCTGAAGAAAATCTAAGCTCTTTGGAAGCATTCCCGGTGGTATTGAAAAAAAAACAGTCTTGCCCTATAGTCAGTATCTTTCTCTTGGTCAGCTTCTTTCTGAGGTGAATCACTTTCTTTCTAGAGAGTCACCTGTCCCCTCTTGCCTTCATCAGTTCATGTCCCAATTTTCCCCCTGAGAGGTGCAACCTATGATCACATTCCCTAACCTGGTATACCCTTACATCACCCAGTACAACTGCTAACAGTGACCAAATGGACAGGCTTCCTTCCTACTTTTATTTCTAATGAAGTACTCAAGACAAATGTAATTAACAATATAAAAAAAAAATCAGAGTAAAGTCAGAGATAAGCAAAATGCCTATGAATTCATAAGAAAAACCCTGGTAGAGCAGTGGTTAGATGCTATGACTGACAACCAAAAGGCAGTTTGAATCTGCCGGGCACTCCTTGAAACGTGATGGAGCCATTGATGGTTGTCACAGATCAAATTGTGTCCCCCCAAAAATGTGTGTAGTAATTTGGCTGCACTGACGATACCCAGCATTGTGAGATTGCTCTCCTTTTTGTCATTTTTCCAATGCTGTAATGTCTGCCTGTGGTTACTAGACTGGATTATGTTAAACAGTATTAGGGTTGGGCTGTAAAATCCTTTCTAAGGTCACCACCCTGCTGCAATGTAAAGAGAGTTTTCCTGGAGTGTGGCTTGCACCATCTTTTATCCTTTCATTCTACAAGAAATAAAAGGAAAGGGAGGCAAGCAGAGTTGGGAACCTCATACCATCAAGAAAGCAGTACCAGGAGTGAAGTGCATCCTTCACACCTGAGGTTCTTGCACAGAGGTGCTCCTTGACCAAAGACTATTGCAACAGAAGGACCCTCATCCAGAGCCAACAAAGAGGGAAAGCCATCCCTTGGAGTGGACACCCTGAATTCAGACCTGTAGCCTCCTGGACTGCGTAAGAATAAACTTTCTCTCTTTAAAGTCATCCACTTGTGGTATTCGTATTAGAGCAGTAGCAGATGATTAAAGCAATGGCAATGAGATTTTTTTGTCATTTTTGATCTGATAAACGCATGGATCTCTTTATAATTAAAAATATCTGTAACCATTGATATCTTCTTCTGGACTCAGTTTTAAGTTCCATATGAACAAAACAGCATATCCAAATCATATGTCATATGAGACTGCCCAGTATCAAATAGAAGCTTAGCATATAGCTATCAGGACGTCTGGTCCATGAGTCAGTTCAAAAATCACAGTCTTCAAAGTAAAAGACAGTTCAAATTCTATTCAGTCCAACCACACTTACCCTGCCTTCATCTCCATCCCATAACTGCATTCCCTGACAACAATAGTCTCATATTATCATGAAACATCTGTAAAAACCACTCTAGTGAGGAGGACTGCCCTGTCTGAGTTACCCGTAATGTTTAGGGATAAGCTGTAGGTCAAAAACTTTGTTTCTTATTTTGAGCCCAAATCTATTGTCTTCATTCTTCCTTCTGCCAAGAGCACATTTAATCTCTCTGGAATAAGTCAATTCTTTTAAAATATGATATCAGTGTCATCTTAAATACACTCTCTTGTGGGCTTTCACCAGATTCTTTCATTGTTCTTCACAGAACAAGCTTGAAATCTACTAAAAATTTCTATCATGATCCCTTGGACGTATTCCAGGTTCTAAAAATATTACTTTAGTGAATAGATTTGTAAATTAAAAATGCTTTCACTGAATTGAAAAGCAGTGACCTGAAAGAAAAATCATTAAACAAAGTAAACTAAGTGAGCATTGTCCTTACTGATTAATTTTTCAAAAAATCATTGACTCTCAATTCAGAAAGTATTTCAAAAATTAGTTTCATGGATTTAAAGTCTTTTCTCAGTCCTGTATATACTTAAACAGGTCCTAATCAACTAAATTTTAAATGGCTTGGCTTTATGTAATGTACTGTCTGTATGTCTATTGTATAGATCAAGTGCTATGCAAAGTACTGTGCATATATTATTGCTGTTAATCTTCAGATTTCAAGGCTCAGAATTATTTAGAAACTTTCAAATATTCTAAGCTTCATTTTCTTTCCAACTTCTTTTGAGAACCTACAGTTAGAAGTATGTTTATGCTTTGACCTAGTTTTAAACACACATGAACATACACATTTATGTGTGTGTGTGTTTTTAAGAAACAAAAGATCCTTGAAATCGTGTGAAATATTTCAGTCTTTCTTAAGTTATTAGTAGTTGAGTCCTGTTCTATCTTTAGAATACGTTCAGCAAACCAAAAACCAAACCCACTTCCACAGAGTCAATTCCAACTCATAGTGACCCTATAAGACAGAATAGAATTGTCCCATATAGTTTCCAAGGTGTGCCTGGGGAGGCTGGTGGTGGTGATATTCAAACTGCTGACTTTCTGGTTAGTGATCATAGCACTTAACCACTAGGCCACTAAATTTGTCCAATCAAAGTGTCCTGATCCATCATTTGAAAACCACTGTTTAAGCTATCTAATTGCTTGACATAAGTCATCTAGTTTGAAGTACCAAGCTGCTTCCATTATAAAAACCTGCTTTAGCACACACATTTAACCCTAAATACTGGTATAAAAGTATTGTAAAATTCCATTTGTGAAAGTTGCCAAAACATTATCAGTAAAAAATACTACTGACAAGAGGATAACAGTAATCAGAATATATTCAACAATTCTCTATCGAACACTCATAAAATAAACACTCTCCAGGGCTTTTACAAATATGGAAATGAGTAAGTCAGTTCCAGACCTCAAAGTAATTGCAACTCGATAAGGTTAGGAGAGAAGCCCTTGTAGCACAGTGGTTAACAGCTCAGCTGCTAACCGAGAGGTCAGCAGTTCAAATCCACCAGCTGCTCCTTGAAAACCCTATGGGCAGTTCTACTCTGTACTGGATGGTTGCTCTGGGTTGAAATCAACTTGAGAGCACCTAGCAACAACAGCAGCAGGGGTAAGAGGAGTCATCGGTGGCGCAAATGGTTAAGCTCTCAATGACTCTACCTGAAAGGGTAGCAATTCAAACCCAGAAGTCCCTAGAAAGACAGTCCTAGCAATCTGGTTCTAAAAGGTCATGACCTTGAAAATCTATGGAGCAGTTCTAATCTCTACACATGGCGTCTCCGTAAATCTGAACTGACTCAACCACAACTAATAACAGGAAGAGCAGCAAGGTGTAGTAGAGGTCCTTGGGTGGCACAAATGGTGTGTGCTCAATCACAAACCAAAACCCAGAGTGGTTAAGAGCTCAGCTGTTAACAGAAAGGTTAGCAGTTCCAATTCACCAGCTACTCCTTGAGAAGTCCTATGGGGCAGTTCTACTCTGTCCTATAGGGTTGCTATGAGTCAGAATCAACCCAATGGCAACAGGTTTGGTTTTTAAGTCTGATTTACCAATAAAAAGTTTGGACCAAAGTCCAAATCCATTTAGCACCATCGTGGAAGCCACACAGCAGCATTACTGAGACACAAAATTTCTCTTTTTTCTAAAGGTAAATTCACAAATCGACTCCTCTAAGTGTAAAGAAAAATGGATGCTTGCGTATGTGAATGTAGCTTCATTACAGGCACTAAACACCGCCTTTTCACTTAAAAGAAGCTATGCTTCCTTTTAACTATCTAATTCTACCTTAATTTAACTAGTGCAGGTACCTTATTTTCATATGTGTGTGGTGACGCAGGGCTCAGCTTTATGGGTAAGCTACCATCCTTTGACACTATTCATCACTGGTAAGTTATTTACAAATAAAATATTTTCACAAAACAGCCTGTGTCAAACATGCTTTTCAGCCCTCCCTTGTTTCCCCGTCTGGTCTAACTGTTAGAATCTTAGAATTTCTAGGATTCTGTCATAAGGAAAAAATGGACCTTGCAGTCCAGCTCTACTTCCTGTACCTTTCTTGCAGGATCCATTTAACAGGCTGCTGAGATGGACACACCTGGGGCAGATTTGTCTCACATTCCACCACTGAATGTTTCCTGATGACTGCATCTTCATTTTCTCAGAAGGAATTCTGTAAATCCAGTTTTTCTGTATTTCTAATCAGTGAGGTTTATTTTAAGACCACTGTAAAAAATGAGAAGATACTTTTCATCTGCTTTAAACTCCATAGGAGTCTATGTGTGCTATGTTCCAGATGAGGATGAAGAGAGCATATAATACATAGCAGATTTAAAAAAAATAAAACATGTCTCATCCTCCCAACAGTCTCCTTTCCCCTCCTCTCCACCCACTCTCCTTCCTCCAACCAGAGGTCAGCAGGATGATATCCTATAGATGTATAGAACCATAAAGTGCATCCAATATATGGTCACTCTGCCACTGAACAGGGAGAGCAGTGGAAGCTGCGTATAGGTGGGCATGTAAATTTATACGGGAATGTACATTTTCACTCAGTCATATTAAATAAAAAAAAAAACAGTGCCGTCAAGTCAATGCTGACTCATAGTGACTCTATAGGACATAGTAGAACTGCCTCATAGAGTTTCCAAAGAGCACCTGGTGGATTTGAACTGCTGACCTTTTGATTAGCAGATGTAGCACTTAACCACTATGCAACCGGAGTTTCTGATATAGCAGATAAAAAACAAAAAACAAACCCACTGCCGTCAAGTCAGGTGCTTCCAAGGAGTGCCTGGCGGATTTGAACTGCCAACCTTTCAGTTAGCAGAAGTAGTACTTAACCCACTATGCCACCAGGGTTTCTAATATAGCAGATAGGTAATATATATTATGGAGTATGTAGTATATATACATACAGATCACTGTTAATTGATGCATTGATGTTATATCTAAATAAAATAGATAATTACCAACAGAAGCCAACTCCAGGTAAAAAAAATAAAATCATTTAGATCCATCAACTTTTCACCCTGTAGCATCAGTCACCATTTTGAATTCTTATTCTTCTAGGGTTTTACAACAAGGACTACTTGAGGTGAACAGAAATATTAATTAAAAATTATACTGATTCACATGTTCTCCTTTCCAAACCCATGTAATAGTGAGGAATTCAATTAGTCTATTAGTCAGAAAGTATTAGTGTTTTGCATGTATTGATGTCACTAAAAATTCAATATACATTTTCAAGAGTGCTGTCATTGTCCTAGGTCACGTAGTCTTACAACAAATATAAGTTACAGTCTTAGCCTTTAAAAAACCTAAAAATACAGTTAGAGGAATTAGAAAAAAAAAGTACAACAAAAAGGATCCAAAAATAACCCTTGATTCAGTGTTGATTCATGAAATACAAATATGGAGTTCGGGGAAATAGACTCCTGTCCACTGTGTGAGAAGCTAACTACAACACACCATGATTTATTTGATGAAATTGCATGTAACACCTACTATATGCCAGACACTGCTTCAGGGGCTAGATTTTTTCACTGTTAGTGCAGCAACTGATTTCTACAGCTCAAATGGGTTGTGCGTTGCAGTCAGGTATGCAGTAGAATTAGTCACCTCCTCAAAGCTAAGTCATCAGTGTCTCCTGGAGGTGACCAAGCTTTCTGACTCAGAGTTAGCAAATAGCCAACAGTCAGGCTAAACTTCAAGGTGAAATTTCCAGTCTATCTCTGCCTTGACCCACAGTGGCACTAAGCTGAACCTACTTCCTATTAATGATCCAGCAATAACAGAGAACTATTTTTCTCACAAAGCTAATGGAAAGAGATCGAGGTTTACATGATAGATGAATAATTAGAATTCAGAAGGCAGGAGAAATTAACTAGACAACAAATCAACTTAAAGAAGCCTTTGTCAAATGCTGTAACACCAGAGAATCAAAAAGACAGGGGCTCTCAAGGACAATGAGATACTAAACAGATACCAATTACATCGGTGTTTGGGCACTTAGAAAATCTAGGTTGGGGCCTCAAATTATTAACAAATATTGAAGAAGTGCTAGGATTTTCTGGAGTGATGGTTTGTTGAACTTAGGTGAGACAAATACAATAAATGTTTAACAACTATATAAAATATTAATAAATATATAGACAAAGTCCAAAGTATTATTAATAAACTGATGTAGACAAAACATGGCTTTGTTTTTGACTTTAACTTGGTTGTCATACAAAAATTAATTAGAATAAATATATCCCAGCTTTTGACATAACTGACATATACACTTACCCTCATTTAACACACACATACACACATACACACACACGCATGCATGCACGCACTCATGCACTCATGCACTCTCTCATGGGGTCTAGCAATTAAGTCTGTTAACTTGACACTGTGCACTTAACACTGGCAGCACTGTACAAACAACTTGGCAGGGTTTCATAACTTTAGTATATCAATGTCTCACAGCTGTGTTCATGCTGACACGTGGCAGTGTCTTTCTGAGTAGCATTTATTATTGCTGTTACATGTTTTTGAGTATTATCATGAGAATGCCAGAGCTTGAATTAGAGCAATGAACAAATATTAAATTTCAGGTTAAACTCAGCAACAGTGGAAGTGAAATCTTAGACATGTTAATCCAAGTTTATGGGGATAATGCCATGAAGAAAATGCCAGTGTACAACTGGATTAAATGTTTTTCTGGGGGAGAGAATGTGTTACTGATGAAGAGAAGTCAGGGCAGCCAGTAACAAGTAGAATTGACGAAAACATTGCAAAAATTTGTAGGATTGTGTGTCAAAATCATCGGCTGACTGTGAAAAGCATAATGCACCGAGTAAATATCAATAGAGAAACAGAGAAACCTTGACTGAAAATCTTGACATGAGAAAGATGTGTGTAAAAATGGTCCCAAATGAGCTCACTGATGAACAAAAACAAAGGAGAGTTGAAGTTTGCCAAGAAATTTTGGAGAGGCAAGGTGATGTTTCAAGCTGTGTTATCACTGGTGATGACACATGGGTTTACTAATATGAACCTGAAACATGTCAAAGTGTACAATGGAAGTCAGCCAATTCTCTATGACTAAAAAATTTCCATCGGTCTAAATCAAGAATCAAAACAATGTTACTAACCTTTTGTGATATTGGAGGGATTGTTCCTTACGCATTTGTACCAAATAGACAAACATTTAATCAAATTTACTACTTGGAAGTGCTGAAAAGGCTGCATGAAAAAGTTAAGATGAAAATGACCTGAACTTTTCATCAACAACTTATGACTCGTGCATCATGACAATACATCAGCTCTCACGGCACTGTCTGTGAGGGAATTTCTAGCTAGTAACTCACCAGATCTGCCCCTCAGAGACTTTTTTTCTTTACTTGATGATAAAGGAAATATTGAAAAGAAGACATTTTGATGACATTTAAGACATCAAGGGTAATACAATGACAGCTCTGATGTTCATTCCAGAAAAAGAGTTCCAAAATTGCTTTGAAGGGTGGACTAGATGTTGGCATTGGTGCATGGTTTCCCTAGGGGAGTACCTTGAAGGTGATCATAGTGATATTCAGCAGTGAGGTATGTAGCACTTTCTTTGAGATGAGCTCATGAACTTAACTGTCACACTTTCTAACTATATATCTTGTTTCACTTGTTTTCTTTATTGTGCTTCACAGATACTATGTTCTTTACAGATTGTAGGTTTATGGCAAACCTGCATCAACAAGTCTATCAAAACCATTTTTCAAATACCATGTGACTACTTCATGTGTCTGTGTCAAATTTTGGAAATCTTTACTTGGCTGGTATAATATTTCAAACATTTTCATTATTATTATATCTGTTATGGTAATCAGTGATATTTGGTGTTACAGTTGTAATTGCTTTGGGATGCTGCAAATCACACTCGTATAAGACAGTGAATTTAACTGGTACATACTGATGTGTTCTGACTTTTCCATCGATCAGCCATTCCCCAGTCTCTCTTCTATTCCTTGGGCTTCCCCATTTGTTGAGAAATGGAAATACTGAAATTACGACAATTAATAATCCTATGATGTCTCTAAGTATTCAAGCAAAAGAAGAGTCCTTCAACTCTCACTTTAAATCAAAAGCTAGAAAAGATAAGCTTAGTGAGGAAAGCATGTCAAAGCCCTAGGTAGGATAAAAGATAGATGTATTCCACCAATCAAGTAGCCACGTTGAAATGCAAAGGAAAAGTACTTGAAGGAAATTAAAAGTGCTGCTCCAATAAATACACAAATGATAAGAAAGAGAAACAGCCTTATTGCTGATATGGAGCAAGTTTTATTGTTCTGGATAAAAGAACAAACTAGCCACCACCTTTCAGCCAAAGCCTATTCCAGAGAAAGGCTCTAACTCTCTTTAATTCCGTGAAGGCTGAGACAGATTGTGAAGAAGTAGAGGGAACGTCTGAAGCTAGCAGAGGTTGATTCATGAAGTTTAAAGAAGGGACTGTCTCCATAACAAAATTGCAAAGTGACACAGCCACTTCCTGTGTAGAAGCTGTGCTGAGTTATTCAGAAGATCTACCTAAGATAGTCAAGCTGTCTACACCAAGCAATAGGTTTTCAATGTACTTGAAACACCCTTATACTAGAAGAAGAAGCCATCAAGGACTTTTACAGCTAGAGAGAAGTCAATGCCTGGCTTTGAGTCTTCAAAGGACAGCTGACTCTCTTGTTAGGGACGAACAAAGCCGTTTACTTTAAGTTGAAGCCAATGCTCATTTACCATTCCAAAGGCTGTCAGGTCCTTAAGAATTATGATAGGTCTGCTCTGCTTCCACTCTCTAAATGGCACAATAAACCCTTGATGACAGCACATTGGTTTACTGAATATTTTAAGCCCACTGTTGAGACATACTGCTCATAAAACAAGACTCCTTTCAAAATATTCTGCTCACTAACAATACGCCTGGTCACCCCAGAGCTCTGGAGGAGAGGCACAAAGAAATTAATTTTGTTTACATGCCTGCTACCATAGCATGCAGTCTGCAGCCCATGGATCATGGAGCAATTTTGACTTGTAAGTCTTATTATTTAAGAAATGCATTTAACAAGGCAATAGCTGCCATAGATAGTGATTCCAGTGATGAATCTGTGCAAAATAAACAGAAAACTTTCTGGAAAGAATTCACTATTCTAGATATCACTAAAAATATTTGTGATTCATGAGGGAGGTCAAAATACCAACATTTAGAGGAGTCTGGAAGAAGTTGATTCCAACCCTTGCGGACGACGCTGAGGAGTTCAAGATTTCAGTAGAGGAAGTAACTGCGGATAGAGCAGAAATAGCAAGAAAACTAGAATTAGAAACAGAGTCAGAAGATGTGACTGAATTGCTGCAATTCACGGTAAAACGTGAAGAGATGAGGGATTGCTTTCCATGGATGAGCAAAGAAAGTGGTTACTTGAGATGGAAACTACTCCTGGCGAAGCTGTTGTGCACGTGGCTGAAATAACAGCAAAGCATTTAGAATATTACATAACCTGAGCTAACAAACCAGCAGTAGGTTTGGAAAGGATAGACTCAAATTTGGAAAGTTCTACTGTGAGTCAAAAGCTATCATAAAGCATTGCACGCTACAGGGAACTCTTTTGTGAAAGGAAGAATCAGCTGATGTCACAACTCTTACTGTTGTGTTATTTTAAGAAATTGTCACAGCCACCCTAACCTTCAGCAACCACCATTCTGACTAGTCAGTAGCCATCAACACTGAGGCAAAACCCTCCACCAGCAAGAGATCACAGCTAGCTGAAGGTTCAGAAGATGGTTAGCAATAAAACAGTTTCTGGTTAAGGTATGTACGTACATTGCTTTTTCATATACGATGCTATTGCACATTTAGTAGACCATAGTACAGTGTAAACATCACTTTTATGTGCACCATGAAACCAAAAAATTCATGTGACTTGCTTTACTGACATGGTCTGGAAGTGAACCCACAAGGTCTCTGAAGTATATCTGCGCAGATTTAAATGTGACTGATTTAAGAAGTAAGCCCTTAAAGTGCTTTTAGTCTGGTAAATTTGCTCGCAGTTTCACTTTTAGCACAATTTTAGAGTTTATGGTAACTGACTCATCCCTGTTTGCTCAGAACTGTGCAAGTTTTAAAACTGCTAGTCTTCCTGTTCCCCCACCCCACCTCCTACCCCAACAACCACCGCAGGGTAGCAAACCAGAATGGTTAGTCACTCTAGTCATGTTGAAATGGATTTTTAATTTAACCACACGGCATCTTATGCACCTCTAAATGAGGTGCAAATTAATAATTCTGAAAGGTTCATTTTATCAGTGTATGTTTCAATGCTGAAAATAGAATGTCCTAACATATTCGCATGGAGCCCTGGTACCACAGTAGTTAAGAGTCGGGCTGTTAATCAGAAAGTCTCTATTTGTGTAGGACAAAATTCTTTAAATTCATTAATCACCTATTTTTGGACTGGAAATTTAAATATTTTTAAAGACAAGAAAACTTTCAAAAAGACATAGTTAAAGATCTTAATGAAAGAATTCAAGTTCTATGAATTCCTTAAGAAAATAAATTATCCGTTGAAGTTGGATTCATTAATGGAATTGCTTTAATTTTTAAGTCTCCTTCTAAGTAGTATATCTTACGTGACTAAAACAAAAAAACTAAATGAGTAGAAATGGAAGTAAGAGATACTCAAAATCAGTATTTACATTACCTAGACTTTTCTGAAAACTACTGATAAATAAATTATATAATTTATACTAATAGTAAAGGTAGTGATTTAGTGAACTTGAATCTCAAAGTAAATCTGGGTTTTGATATTTAAAGAAATACTTGAAGAAAAAAGGAGAAGAAGTTTCAGAAGAAGCACAAATAAAGCTACGTCACATTTATTTTGTTATGATGGTGTTATTGAGTTTTAATATACAATGAACAGAACATAAGTTACCAAAATAAAGCCAAACCCACTGCTCTAGTGTCAGTTCTCACAGTCATCCTACAGGGCAGAGCAGAATGCCCCATCAGGTTTCCAAAGAGTACTTGGCTCATTTAAACTTCTGACCTTTCTGGTTAGCACTCATAGCACTTAACTAGTATGCCACCCAAAGGGGGCAAGTAAAAGATGAGCTGATTTTTATTAAAAAGATGTGCATACAGGGCACAGACGATCTGCAGAAGATTTGCTGAGAGACTGAGGACAAGAAGAAACATAGAAGCTCCATGATTCTGTGGTGGAAGTTGTAAAGAGTCCGGGAACATCGGAAAAGGAGAGGAAGTCATGACAAACTTGATAAGTGATGGTGTCATAAAAACAGAGACTTAAGAAATTTCTAAACAGAACAACATTAGCCACTAACATTTAGTACACCATATACTAAACATAAAAACAAAATGATGAAGTGAGGCCTTTAACTGTGCCACTGAAAGTGTAGTAAGATTACGACAAGGGTAGCTCATAGAAGTGAGGGGGCCAATCAGACCAAACCCATTGCCATCAAGATGATTCCCACTCATAGCAATCCTATCGGATGGAGGAGAAGTGCACCAGGGGTCTGCAAAAAACGACTTGATGACATCAACAGAGCATCAGAAATCATATACGAGTTAACTTTTGTTATCTGTGGAGCCAGTTCTTTAAGTCACTGTTTCAAGACTTCACTTCTGGCTTGTCTGGTCAAGGGTTTAGAATTAAATGGTATTAAGGCCCTTTTTATAAATATACTAGAGCCATCACCATAGGCCTCATTCTGACAGAAATAACTGCAAAAAGTTAAAGCAACAGATGTTCAGTTAGAGTAAAACAGAAACAAGATATTCTCTGTTCAAACACTGCCAACTGCCATTTCTTGGTTTCCAAATCAGTAATTGACAGAAAAGCTTCAGTGGTATTTTATAAGCTGTAGGAGTTTGTGTCCCCATATGGCAAGGTTTCCACTGTCAAATCCTTGCCATACAATGACCCGAGTATAGTCTGAAAGTGCCTTTATTAACATGAGAAATACAACAGTGTCTGTTCTTTTCTGTAAGTGTCCAAAAATGACCTGTTTAAGTTTTACAAAAAATGCAAAAACATTCCCATGCTATCCCACAGTTGTGATTTTTATCCAATTAAAAAAAGTAAATATTCCAAAGTAGAAACTGTAAGAGTATACTTTTAAATTATTTCTCCTATTAAAACATATTCTAAACATATGTCATCAAAAAAAAAAAAAAAAAGGCCTAACAATCTACTTCTGAAAATCAATCAGGGATAACTCCATGGATCACAGTGGCTGAAGCCTTGTGCATGGTGTTAACATGAGTTGGTGGCCGACTGGCCCAACGACAGTTAACAACAACAAACATATTTCAGGTTATGGCTAAACACTGTGAAGGCAAAGGTGGATATTTCAAAATTCCATTTGCATTATAACTTCTGCAGTTTTGTGAAGGTCTAAAAACCTTGGCAGCCAATGACATGCATGTGTTCAAGTCCCACAGGAAGTTTCCAGCATAGAGATTTAGCACTTTTCAGCTAAGATACTACTGAGAATGGGTAAAGGTCATTGGTCAGATTAAATGTATTGTACTGCTTTATAGTTGGCCAAAATGATTCTAGCAGAGAGCTAAAGTAAATCTACTATATTTTTACAGTAATTAAGCAGCTCTTAATTTATTTCAGCCTACCCAGATACAAATGAATAATCTAGTTCAATTTTTGAGAGAACTAGAGAGATTTCTGGACTCCAAATGTAATATCTCACTAGTGACAGCCTGTGTTTCTCTTGGCTGTATTTTAGCAACTTTACATGACATTCCAAAAAGCACAGGAAGTCAAAAGCTCTATCCCTAGGAGATACGGTCTTTACCTTAGGGTAAGTTATTGAGCCAAAGGAATCTGGCCAACTAGGCATAAATAAAAATTCAATACCAAATAGAAAATGGTATGGGAAAATTTGACCCAAGAGCATTTAAAAAATTTTAACTCAGTTCTATCATTCTTGTCTTGCTTCCCGCTTCCTTAAAAGAAGCTCCTTCAAAGTTAGTTCTTGCAACTGATCCCTCTTCTGTCTCTTAACTCACCTCAAGCATTCTTGACTTTTTTTTTCTCTCCTCAGTGTCCATGTGAATTGAAAAGTCTTAAGACAAACCAGCCTAATTGGAAACTTGCCCAAATCTTACTGATTTCTAGAACAGATGTCTATGTCTTATTTGACAAGTATTCAAAGCTACTTTTAGCTCCCGGCAGACTGATCTTTGCCACTGTTACAGGTCAAACTTAAATCCCTCAGAGTTACCTTGTTTTCAGGCTATGCAAATATAATCTGAGAGTATGTCAAGACATAAATGCAATTAGACACAAGTCACTCATTTGCCCATTTAAAAACTAGATTACTGAGAGCTGAAACAGCAGCAGGTGCTGCTTGAGGGGTTAGACACAGTGGTGCTCAAGAATGACAGTCTTTGTTCTCATGAAGCTTATTTTCCAATGGAAGATTCAGATAATATTAAAAACAATAATACCATCGTTTACATAATGCTAGGTGATTCATTGTTCCAAGCATGTGACACATTTTAATTTATTTTATCCTCAAAATAAGGATTAAACAATATCTCCTTTTTAAAGATAACAGCATGGAAGAACAGAAAAGGTAAGTAACTTTTCCAAGGTTAGTAACTAGCTCAATCCAGGAGCTCTGGCACCAGACTCCATATGTCTAATCATTCTACCATACTGCCTCTTGATAACAGACAATAATGTCAGGTAAAGATAAGTCCCATGAATAAGAAGAGTAGAGCACCACAAAAGAGTGGGGAGCAATGGAAGAGAAGTGGGGAGGACTCCACTTTACATAACGTACTCAGGGAAGGCGTCTCTAAGGATGTATTATTTGAGGAGACACCTGTATGATACGAGAGAACACTTAAGGAAATCTGGATGAAGAGCACTGAAGAAAGAATGAATAGCAAGTGCAGATTCTAATACAGGAACAAGCTAGGAGTATTCAAGGAAGAGCACGAAGGCCAGTGGTCAGACTGGAGTAAGAGAGAAGGTACACAATACAAGGTCAGAGTTAGTAACAAACTGTACTAAAGGTCCAACTGTAAGACTCTAATTGTAGCCTTAAGTATCTATGTCAGGGGAAGCTAGCTTACACTGATGGCTAAGAGAACTATCCATTTAATTCAATATTATCAATCTCACTCTTGACTCCCAGAGCATTTTTTAAGAGTGCAAATTGGCTGCTAAAGAAACCACTGCTGTCAAGTCGGATCTGACTCATAGTGACCCTATACGTCAAATTAGAACTGCCTTGTAGAGTTTCCAAGGAGCACCTGGTGGATTTGAACTGCCAACCTTTTGGTTAGCAAATGTAGCACTTAGCCCACTACATCACCAGGATTTCCAAAACAGGCTGCTAGTCAGGCAAAATGAACAGAAGTTGAATTTGCCCTTCCCATTTCCTCAGGTCTTAGAGGTACTAATGAGCAGTGAAACAATCTGCAGATTACAGCCGGGAGCAGGAAGAGCCAGTGCACAGGGTGATGCAGGTATGAAAAATCATCCCTCAATTATTATTGAAGCCATTTTCATTAACATAATAATAAAAGACAGGCACCAGCACTGACACTGAACAATGTTAAGGGAAGCTAGGTACTAAAGTATTCCCAGGTAGTTAGATAACATTTCACTACCATAAAAAGAGAGAAATGAATTTTAATTGTATTGACCATCAGGTCCCCAATATGAACTGAGAATTAGCTGACAAGGACATGTCAATTATTAAAGGCAATATATCAAACTCTATACAAGTGATCAGTGGGGTGCCGTAGGCATTGCTGTTAGAGACAGGCATTGCTGTTAGAGACCTTTCTGGCTGACACCTTCACTAATGATGTGTAGGGAAGACCAGAAAGAGAATGGATTTCCAAAAAACAATTCTGCAGTGAGAATTATTCCAAGTGCAAGCTTCTGAGATCACAGTGATAATAAAGAAGAAAGAAATACAAAGTTTCCTGGGAAATTTTAAAGTCCAAGGCACACAATTATAAGAGATGACACAGGTGAGGGAAATTCTGGGTGAAAATCTTAAATAGTAGTAGGATGGTGGTTCCTGTGGGAAGCAATCAGTGCTTACACAATCCTTAGATAGTTTTATTACTGACTTTTATTGAATAAAATGTCTTCTAGATATAAATACATCACGTATAGACTCTAGTCCCCCAGATATAAACACATTATCTATAGAGTAATGAAACATAGTAAAATTATTCAAACATTGAATGTACTTTACAGTTGCATGTTTATTTTAAAGTGCAACACTATGAATACAATATCACCAAGCTGCTTGCTATGTGGGCAGTGTAAAAGCAAGGAGAATGCACAGTTTGCAGAGTTTCTGAGGGATGCTACAAAAATACGGTGAGAGGAGATAATAAAGCCTGTACACATTCATCCACTGTTTTTCTAACACAACTGTCATGAGATGAACACATTTGCAAGTTGAATGGATGACCACTGCCAGGTATTTCCAAACTTGCTGTTGAATAGATTCTATTTTAAATGAAAAGCTCTGAAATGTGAAAATATCTGTCTTGGTTATTCGCTGCTGCTATAACTGAAATACCACAAGTGGAAACTTCAAAAACACAATTTTAGTCTTGCACAGTCTACAGACGAGAAGTCAAAATTCAGGGTGTTGAGGTCCAGGGAAAGGATTTCTGTCTCCGCAGACTATGGCAGAAGGCCCTTGTCTTCAGTCCAAAGGACATTCTCTTTCTCCAGCACAATTTTTTGGTAGTATGAGGTCCTCATGACCCTCTATTTGCTTCCCTCTTTTATATCAAAAAAGAGATTGATTTAAGATACAATCTTACCTTATAGATTGAGTTCTGCCTCTTTAAACTGCCATTAATCCCGCCTCACCAACATAATTCAGGTAGGATTTATAACATACAGGAAAATTATATCAGATACAAGATGGTGGGCAATCACATAGTACTGGGAATCACTGACTAACCAAGTTGACACCACATATTTTGGGGAGGGCACAATTTAATCCATAACAATATCCATCAGTAAAAAATGTTCAGGATGTTGGAAGGAGTGATAATTTCAGAAGTAATGATATAATTGAATCTGGAAGACTAATGGACAGACACTCAAGAAATGTTCCTGGAACTAGATAGCAATTTTGACTGTTGCTAATAGGAGCCCTGTGGCACCGTGGTTAAAGAGGCTGGCTGCTAATCGAAAGGCTGGCAGTTTAAATCCACCAGCCGCTCCTCAGAAACACTGTGGGACAGTTCTGCTCTGTGACTAGAACTGCCGTGAGTCAGGAATGGTTCCATGGCAACAGGTTTAACAGGTTAACTGTGAGTAAACTAAGTAAATAACGAAGAGAAGGTTATTTAATACTTGAGACAGTGAATGGTTTCAAGAAATCATGGTGTTTCTGAAGACTAATGGGCACAGAGAATGCTGTTAACAGGAGGTCTGGAAACAGATGTGGACCAAGTTTTCAGTATCTGCAGCTCTTGCTGCTCAAGTTTGGTGTTTCGAATGCCAGTGGCTAATTCTTGCTTGTAAGGTATTTTGCAAATAATTTGTTACTAATATTACTTAAGACATTATTATAAGGAAAATCATTTGATTTTTAATAAATGTTTCACCTTTACAAATATATTTTAATATAAATTGTAGTGGATTCAAAAGTATTCTATTAATTTATGCTACATATGAACAATGAGGGCTTATTATGTGGTAGGCACCATTCTCAGCCTTGGAGACAACAGTAGTAACCACGGCAGCATGATGCACTCATGTTTGATTCTAACGCCACTCTCCCAACTGGAGAGAAAAGAGGGTGGAGTTTTAGTTAGTGGACCAAGAACATACGTGGGAGTGTGTCTGACATTTGAGTTACATATCATATGTGTCATAGAGGAAAGACATTTGAGAACTGCTGATCTTGGATAATTTTAATGATTGCCACTAAGAATAGTAATTATTCTCAGCTCTGCTTCTTCCAGGTGTACTGTTGAAGCGCATTTCCTGGAACTTCTGAAGGTAAAGGTCACTGTGTGATTGGACTTGGACTATGATTGTATACAAAACGTGGAATGAGTAATTCCTAGAGGAAGCTTTACAAGCTATGACATTTCCTTTCTCCTGTCACAGCAATTACAGTTATGTGGGTCAAAATGGGATCTCCAGGTTTGGAATGACAGCAATAAGGAGAATTCAGTAGGAATCCAGCAAAATCTAGCTTATCCTGTTTTACACAATTCTTAAAAAGAGATGAGAAAACACTTATTTTATTGATTTTACTACATGAAACCATTCATCAAGCTGAAGATGCTGGTGCTGGAAAACCCTTTCTTTACTTATTAAGTCATATTTAGATCTTTGTTATGGAGAAGATAATAAATATTCATTGATTATTGATGAGTTAGAAGTTTGAAGTTCCCTGGCACACCAAACAGAATACAGAAGAGAGTCCACGAATATCTACGAGTTACAGAAGAAATCACAGAGGCTATGTCTAGTGCAACGTGGTTGACATGACACGGTTGTTGTTTCTGCTTCAGGTGTTAATTGCTTTGATCCTCAGAGTTATCACGATCCTCCTGGCTGGCTACTACCTGAAAGTACGGAAGTTCAAATCCACCTAGAGACACCTCAGAAGAAGGCCTGGCCATTCTCTTCTAAAAGATGACAGTCAATGAAAAATGCTGTGGCACACACATAGTTGTACTCTGACACGCATAGCGTTGATATGAGTTGGAGTGAACTTGAGTCTAACCGCAGTTTGCAGTTGGTGGTTTTCTAAATTGACAGATCCAGCCACCCGAGAGCTCGAAGAAAACTTTCCTTTTATATGAAATACTCTGCATAGGCTGTAGAAAAAAAAATCACTAATGATCTTAACTCTTCCATTTTAATTACATCTCTACAACATTTCTTCTTTATGTCCCCGATATCTCACCAGAAAGACCCTGTACGATCTTTATTCTAATTAGGTCTAGCATAGAATTTTTATATTTTGATTCACTATCAGAGACACAGTGAAATAGTTTAAGAGGTACAGTATTGGCCTTAACTTAGACTTTTATGCCTAAGATTTTAAGTCATTGTGTTAGTATTTACCTGGTTTATAAGCTTATGATTTACCTGAGTTATTCTTTTTCTTTTTTTATTATGATTTAATGAACATGTACATTCCCATACAAATTAGCATGCTCACCTATATGCAGCTCCCACTGGTCTCCCTGTCCGGTGACAGCACATCCCTCTTCTCTGCTCCATACATATCCCATCCTCCAGCAAAAGGTCAGCAGGATGACATCCTATAGACACAAAGAATCACAAAATTCCCGCAAGATAGGGTCACTCTGCATCATCAAGTCCAATTCATTGCTGTCCGAAAAGTTGATCTTCAATATGATTTATGGACAGAGGCAGGATCAGGGCCAGGGCCCATGCTCCCAGGGGAACCCTGAGGCCCCTGGACCATCAGTTGCAGTCTTTTATTGGAGATCTCAGGGTGCACCTCTATTTATTCTCTTGTTGCTAGTGAGACTTAAATTTGTGAGCTCCATCGTGCTACCACTGGTGGTGGCTGGGCACCATCTGGTTCTTCTGGTCACCAGTTGATGTAGAGACCCACTCACGTGGGTTTCTCTGTCTTCTGGATTCTCTTTTCCCCATGTCATTCTTGTCCTCCGTGCTCATCTCTTTCTGTTGAGTTGGGACCATTTGCTGTATCCTCAGATGGCAGCTTGGCAGCTTTTAAGACCCCAGACGCCACTCACCAATGAGGGGTGCATAGATTCCTCATTCGCAAAACATTAGCTGTGCCAACTGGCCTCCATTTCACCGGAGAGCATGGTCCCTGGCCTGCCGGCTCCAGCTACTCTATCCTTGCAATGCTGGGTTGAGATGGCAGGCGTACTCAAATTGTGTTGAAGTCCAGTTATTATTAATCTTCTTTCTAATGTGTACTGTCACCGATTTTGCCCAACCAAATTTCTATTAACTATTTAATCTAAACCCTTCTCCCTTCACCGTCCCTCCCTCCTGTCAAAGACTGTTCTTCTATGAGTGAATCTGTTTTTAAGGGGTCTCATACAATTTGTCCTTTTGTCGCTGACTGCTTTCACCCAGCATAATGTCCTTCACTTGAAACCAGGTTTAGAGATGTTTCCTGCTATTATTGTTGTTCTTTATCATTGCATAGTGTTCCATTGAGTATATGTACCATTGCTTACCTCTCTGTTCCTCTGTTGTTGGGCATCTGGGTTGATTCCATCTTTTCGCTACTGTGGACTGTGCTGTGATGAACATTCATGTGCATGTATCCATTGGTGTGAATGGCCTTGATTCTGTAGGACATATTCCAAGCAGTGGAATTACTGGGTCAAATAGTATATCTATACCCATTTTTTTAAGGGAGCACAAGATTCCTTTCCAAAGAGGTTGCACCATTTTGCAATCCCACCAACAGTACAGGAGAGTTCTTACCTCCCCGAAGCCTCTCCTGCATTCGTTATTTTGCATTTTTTGGATCATGGCCAACCTTGTTGGGGTGAGATGGTATCTCATTGTAATTTTGATTTGAATTTCTTTAATAACTAATGATTGTGAGCATGTACACATGTGTTTTTTTGACTGCCTGGATCTCCTCTTTAGAGAAGTGTCTGTCCATTGCCTTTGCCCATGGCTTAATTGGATGATTTATCTTTTTCTTATTGGTATTTTGTAGTACCTTGTAGATTACTGAGATGAGACATTATTCTGACATACAGTTGCCACGTATTTTTTCCCATTCTGTAGGTGGCCTTTTAATTCTATTAATAAAGTCTTTGGATGACCAAAAGTGATTGATTCTTACTAGTTCCACTTATCTATTTTCTCTTCTGATGATTGTGGTTTGTTTTACAGATTATGAAGTCTGTCTACATTGTGTATTAAGTCTTCCATTGTTGTTCCTACTTTTTCTTGGATGAGCTTTCTCATTTTAGATTTGATATTGAGGTCTTTTATCCAGTTTGAGTTGGCTTTTATACAAGGTGTAAGATATGGGTCCTGTTTTAATTTAGTGCAGATGGATATTCAATTTTGGCAGCATCATTTGTTGAAGGGATTGTCTTTACCCCAGTTTAATGTCTTAGGGCCTTTGTCAAATATCAACTGTTCATAGACAGATGGTGTCATCTCAGGGGTCTCGATTCTGTTCCACTGATCTGCCTTTCTTTTTTTTTTTTGCCAATACCAGGCTGTTTTGACTACTGTGGCAGTGTAATAGGTTCTAAGCTTGGGTAATGAGAGGCCTCCCAACATGTTCTGCTTCTTTAGTAATGCTTTGCTTATCAGGGGCTTCTTATCTTTCCAGACAAAGTTGGTAATTTGTTCCTCCATCTCATTAAAAAATGTCATTGGAACTTGTATTGGGATTGTGTTATGTAAGTAGATTGCTTTGGGTAAAATCGACATTTTCACAATGTTAAGTCTTCCTGTCCACTAGCAGGGTAGCTTTCTCCATTTATGTAAGTCTCACTTAGTTTCTTGTAGTAAGGGTTTGTAGTCCTCTTTGTAAAGGTCTGCTATTTCTCTGGTTAAATTTATTCCTAGGTATTTTATCTTGTTAGGGACTATAGTGAATGGCATTGATTTGATGGTTTCTTCCTTAATAATCTTGTTGTTGGTATAAAGGTATCCTACTGATTTATTTATGTTTATTTTGTATCCTGATACTTTGCTGAACTGTTATCAGTTTGAGTAGTTTCCCTATGGATTCCTTAGGATTCTTTGCATATACAATCATATCATCTGCAAATAGGGAGATTTTTAGTTCTTCTTTGCCAATGCAGATGCCCTTTATTCCTTGGCCTTGTCTAATTGCTGTGGCTAGAACTTCTAGTACAATGTTAAATAGGAGAGGTGAGAGTGGGCATCCTTGTCTAGCTCCTGTTCTCAAGGGAAACTGTTTCAGTTTCTTTCCATTCAGGATGACGTAGGCAGCTTGCTTTGAATAAATGGGCCTTATTGCATTGAGGAATTTGCCGTCTATTCTATTTTGCTGAGAGTTTTTAGCATGAATGGTGTTGGACTTTATCAAATGCCTTTTCTGCATCAATAGACAAGATCAGGTGATTCTTGTCTTTTCTGGTATTTATGTGGTTGATCACATTAATTGCTTTTTTGATGTTGAACCAGCTTTGCATCCCTGGTATGAATCTAACACGGTCATGATGGATTATTTTTTTGATAATGCTGTTGTATTCTATTGGCAAGAATTTTGTTGAAGATTTTTGCTTCTAGATTCATGAGTGATATCAGTCTGTAGCTTTCCTTTTTGGTTGGGTCTTTCCCTAGCTTTGGTAACAGGGCTATGCTGGCTTCATAGAATGAATTTGGGAGTATTCCATCCCTTTCAACACTATGAAATAGTCTTAGTAGCATTGGAGATAACTCGTCTCTAAATGCTTGGTAGAATTCTGCAGTGAAGCCATCTGGGCCTGGGCTTTTTTTGATTGGCAGTTTTTTGATGACTTTTTCAGTCTCTTCTTTTGTGATGAGTTTATTAAGTTGTTCTGCTTCACCTTGTGATAATTTGGGTAGGTGATATGAATTAAGGAATTTGTCCATTTCCTCTAGGTTTTCAAATTTGTTAGAATACAGTCTTTCATAGTATTTAGCTTGATATTTTTGATTTCTGTTGGATCTGTTGTGATAACTCCCCTCTCATTTCTTATTTAGGTTATTTGTTTCCTTTCTTGTTTTTCTTTAGTAAGTTTAGCCAATGGTTTGTCAATTTTGTTGACCTTTTCAAAATACCAGCTTTTGGTCTTTTCAGGTTTTTCAGTTGTTCTTCTATTCTCTGATTTGTTTAGTTCTGCTCTAGTCTTTATGATCTATTTTCTTCTGGTGCCTACAGGGTTCCTCTGTTGTTCTTTCTCTACTTGTTCAAGCTGTAGGGTCAGTTCTTTGATTTGGTTTCTTTCTCCCTTCCAGATGTGTGCATTTATGGAGATAAACTGATCTCTGAGCACTGCTTTGGCTGTATCCCAAAGGTTCTGGTAGGAAGTGTTTTTGTTCTTGTTGGAATCCATAAATTTCTTGATTTCATCCTTGATTTCTTCTATAACCCACGGTTTTTTGAGCAAGGTATTGTTCAGTTTCCATGAGTTCCACTTTCTGTGTTTTTTTTTTTTTCTGCCATTGATTTCAACTTTTATGGCTTTATGATCTCAGAAGATGCTTTGCATTAATTCAGTGGCATGGATTTTGTTGAGAATTGCTTTATATTCTAACACACGGTCTATTCTGGAGAATGTTCCATGTGCACTAGAGAAGAAGGTGTAGTTGTCTGCTTATGGATAGTTCTGTATATGTCGATGAGGTCTAGTTGGTTAATTGTGGCAATAAGGTCTTCTGAGTCGTTACTGAGCTTTTTTCTAGATGATCTGTCCAGTATTCAGAGTGGAGTGTTGAAGTTTCCTACTAATATTGTTGTTTTAGTCAGCTACGGCTGCTCTAACAGAAATACCACAGAGTGGATGGCTTTAACAAAGGAAGGTTTATTTGTATATAGTTCGATAGGTTGCAAGTCCATATTCAGGCTGTCTGCTCCAGGGGAAGGCTTTCCCCTTGTCAGCTGAGGAGGAAAGTCCGGTATTGCATCAGTCTTTGTCCGGGAAGAGTCTTGGCGCAGAAACCTCAGGTCTGAAGGACACGCTCTTCTTCCGGAGCTGCTTTCTTGATGGTAACAAGGTTCCCAATTCTCCCCTTGCTTCTCTTTCCTTTCATCTCTTGCAGGCTGAAAAGATTAAGGAAGGGGCAAGCCATACTCCAGGGAAACTCCCTTTTCAGCAGAGCAGGGAAGTAATCTTATGAAGGAATTTACAGCACCACCCTAATTCTTTAACATACAGTTTAGGGAAACCACAAAATGGAGGACAGCCACAAGATACTGGGAATCATGTCCCAGCCACATGGCTACACATATTTTTGGAGGGACACAATTCAACCCATGACAATTGTCAAGTGATCTGTCTCCTTTTTCCGTGTAGTCAGTGTTTCTTTGATGTATTTAGGTGCTCTAATATTAGGTGCATAAATATTTAATATTAAGTCCTGCTTGTGTATTGAACCTTTCAGCAGTAGTGTCCATCCTTGTCCATGATGGTGTATTTTACATTAAAATTGATTTATCTGAGATTAGAGTTGCCACACCTTCTTTTCTTTGTTAACTGTTAGTTTGATACATCATCTTCTATCCTTTAATTTTGAGTCTGTTTGTATCTTTAAGTCTAAGGTGAGTTTCTTGTAGGCAACATATAGCGGGGTCATGTCTATTGATCCAAGATGTCACTCGATGTCTCTTTACTGGAACATTCAGTCCATTCACATTCAGTGTAATTATTGATAGGTAAGTGTTCATTGCTGCCATTGTGATATGTTTATTGTTCAGTTGATGTTTTCTCTGTTGTTCTTATTAATCTGCACTGTGACCTTCTTCTTTGTGAGTTGATTTTTCACTTTTTTCAGGGTTGGTTTTGTGGCTGTTGAGACTCCTGTATTAGATTTCCTGATACAGTATGTTGCTTTTTTATTATACTTTGCGGCTGCCCCTATGATCCCGCTTAATACAGTACATATAAACCCAATTTTGATTGCTACCAGTCTTGTCAACTTCCTCTCCATCTAGAAGGACTATAACAACTGTACTGCATCCCTCTTTTTAATACGATAAAGTCATACTTAACATGATATGATCACTAGATCTTTTTTTCACTATTGATTGTGTTTGGAGCCTTCCCTAACTGAATAGGATTCTGGATAATGTGTCTTTCTAAAATACAAAGTTAGCAGTTTTGTTCTTCCAAGCCAAGAGATTCTTTCAGTATTTCTTGTAGCTTTGGTTTGGTTTTTATGAAGACTCTGAGTTTCTGTTCATCTGTGAATGTCTTAATTTCATTTTCATATTTGAAAGATAGTTTTGCAGGATATATAATTCTTGGTTGGAAGTTCTTCTCCTTCAAGGCTTTGAATATGTCATGCCACTGTCTCTGTGCCAGCACCGTTTCTGCTGAGAAATCCAATGAAAGCCTACAAAGTTTCCCTCTGAATGTTAGCTTTGCTTTGAGTCTCAGTGCCTTTAAAAGTTTCTGCTTATGTTTCATTTTGTTGAGTACGATTATAATATGTCTTAGAGTCTTTCTATTGAGATCTATATTGAGTGGTGTTCGGTATGCATCTAGGATATCTATATTCTTTCATAATTTCTGGAAAGTTTTCTGTTAGCAGCTTAGCAACAATACTCTCTGTGTTCTCAGCTGTCTAGCCCTGTTCTGGAACTCCAGTTAATTGCAAATTGTTCTTCTTAATAGAGTCCCACATGCTTCTTAATTCTTCTTTGTTTTTTCTTGTTTCTCTTTTCTGATTTCCTCATAGATGCTGGAGTCAGTGGCTCTGTCTTCCAAATCAGAAATTCTCACCTCTGGCTGGAGGAAGGAGAGTGGATGGAGAGGAGGGTAAAGGAGACTGTTGGGAGGATGAGACATGTATGAAGCAGAGAGGAATAGTGTGCTGTTACCGGGCAGGGAGAGCAGTGGAAGCTGCATATAGGTGGGCATGTAAATTTATACGAGAATGTACATTTTCACTCAGTCATAAAAAAAAGAAAAAGAAAAAGAATTCTCTTTTCCATTTGTTCCATTCTGTTTTCTTGGCTTTGAACTGAAGTTTCTATGTCTTTGGTTTTGTTCTTGATCTGTTGGATTTCAGAGTACTGATATGCCATCAGATCAAAGAGCTTTCTTAATTTTTTGTTTTGCTCTGCTACACTTTCTATAAGGTCTAGGAAGGCTCTGTATGTAACCCTTTGGTATTCACCTTCTGATAGTTTCAGAAAAGCTTCTTTGTCTGGAAAGTTCTGAGGTGGTTTCTACTGGGGGCCTTCTGATGCCATGCGTGATTGCTGGGTTACTGTCTTCTACAGTTTTTGTTGATTTGTGGGCTTCATGTGGGTCAATAGAGGCTGGGAGAGATGCTGTCAAGATGGAGCACTGTTGTTTCTCTAGGCCATCTTAAAATGAGAAGTAAAAAGTATTTCACAACTTCCAAAGTAAGTCAGGTTTTCAGGTATATACATCCCTCTTCCCAGCTGGTAAACTAAGCACCTCTATATTGAAGCCCAGATGTTATAAACTAGTTCTAAATCCAGAAAGGCCACTGGCCTGTCGGCCTCTGCTTTTGTGCCCCAGCTGTAGGTCATACTGTTTAGAATTCTGCTTTTCTGCTGGAAGAGTGGTCTCTTCCGGGTAGGTACCACCTCCCAGCCCAGGAAGTAGGTCCAGCTGAGGCTTCCGTATGGATGATTCCACCTCCCAGAAAAACAAGATGGTGTCCCGCACAAGCTTGCCAGCTGGCCGGGACCAGGTTCCCAGCAGAAAGACAGGCCAAGAGTGCCGAAATGCCCAGAGTCCACAGCCTCCACTGCTGGGCCCCAGCCCCAAGCAACATTGTGCAAAACACTGCCTCCCTGCTGGAAAAGCACTCACCTCCAGAGGGTGCCACCTCCCAGCTTAGGAACAAAGTCCGGCTGGGGCCTCTGCCTTGGCTTCTCTGTTTCCCAATGGATCAAGATTATGTCCCACACAAGGGCATCTGTATGGCTACCACACGGCAGAGGAAGAAAGATAAGCCAGGGAAGCCGAGGTATGTAGAGACCAAAGCCAGGCTCTCAGAACCTGGTAATTACGCTTGCCGGTCCTACCAGCACTGCATTCGAGACAAGCAGCCCATCAAGTCCCAGCTCTGCCCACAGGCCAAGACAGGAAAAAAAAAAATCAAAGTGGTGAGTTACCTTTGGTCTGTGTAAGCCTTTGCTCATTGAGAGTGGGATCAGTGAAAAAGAGGAGGTTTTGCATTCAGTGGTATGAAGTCCAAATTAATGGCCCTATGCCACATTCCAGGTCTCTCTAGGGGTCCAGAAGTCTTCTTTTAATTATCATTTCAGGTCTTGGTTTCCAGAGAGATTTAGGGAGATGTGCATTTAGTCCGTCATCTTGACTCTGTCCCCCAGATTATTCTTAATAACGTCAGTCCATTGAGCTAAAGTGGGATAGCAATTTAACTCGATGTCCTAATAATACTTTTGAGAAAAATGAAAAATAAAAGGTCCTTTGAACATTGCAAGAGCCATCAGAGAGAATACTAAGAAGCTCAGAGTATATTTACAATGTGTAAAAATTTCCTCCAAAGAGGTATCATTTTGTTTTCTTTTGTATTTCAGATACTTGGGCAAAATCACTACACAAAATGATAGAAATTAAATGCTTTGCTTACATTTGTTCATAAATATATATATTAAGAATGGCCATTTTACTTGTTCGCTTACTTCAGGTCTGATAGCAATTGATCCCTGCATAAATTAGTAGCTTTCCAAAACATAATTAGCTTATTACTAAAATGCTTCAGTTCAGCATACTATTCTTATAAAAGTGTGTTATATAACCATAATAAATTATTTATATCCTTAATGTAATTGCAGTTATCTGTAAAATCAAATCACACCCCCATAGAAGAGAATGAACTTTTCAGGCCAAATCAGTTTGGGGAACACAGTTTGCAAAAGGAGACAGAAGAACAAGAAGGGCATATATGCAACACAGCAGGATTTTACGAACACTTGCATAATCCAGAAGAATCAACTAAGAAATAAAGCCAAGACACAAACCAGCACATGCTCATTATAAAATGCGATGCATGTATAAAACTGGGTGGAACAAAGCCCCCAAACTCCTTAAGCTGCCAAACTGTAACACCCTCTTGATTATGGTAGTACTTTGCCACATTCCGTAGCAGCGATAAAAGAGATTTGCAGAGTAGCAGGAGGCACAACAGAGACATTAATGAAAGTAGAAGATTCATGAATTACAGAAGAACAAAAGAGGCCAGCAAGAGATGAGATATGATGCTTGTCACAAGTTAAGTTTGAAGACAGCCTACAGCTTCAATCATTCTAACCCAACACCACGAGACACATTAAACCTGCGTCCAAAGAGCTGCTGCAGCAAATACTGACATATCACAAATTACATGTTTATTTCATAATTATAGTTTAACTATTGGGAAATAATTCTTGGAATTAAGGAAGAAAATTTTGTGTTCCTGGAATAAAGCTTTGGTAAAATGACAGCTGCATACTTGCTCAACATCTTTCATAGTTTAGTTGTTTGATGTTCTGTCATCAACAAACACACACCCTGTTGACCCTCCCCAGTGAGCATGTTGTATTTATTTCCTTATTGTATTGGATGCTCGTCAAAGAATAATGAAATCATCTATTTATTTTCCCTCTCAAATACATGATAATGGAAGTACACAACATGAAAAAAGACAAAAACTTGAGTAAGTATTGTAAACATATGAGTAATATGAACTACTATATTTTTCACAAACAATACACACCATATATATTTATTCATATAAGCTTTATATATACACATATACATATAGCCAACCATACAACTTCCCTCCCCCCAATTTTTATAAGTGCACTATGCTTCGCATTGTAAGTGTGGAGACGTTATTTACATGGGTGTTATTTGCAATATATATGTATATATGTATACACACATACACAGTAATGTTCTATTATGTCATAAATAAAATGAACAAATGCATGGCCAATATGATATCTTTTTTACTTTGGCAAAAATATACATGACTATGAACCGTTCCACCAATTTTTACATGTAAAACTCAGTGACATTGATTATATTCTTCAAGTTGTGCAGCCGTTGTCACCATCCTTCTCCAAATTATCCCACCTTCATTCACTTAAAACTCACTGCCTCCTAAGATTCTCATTTGAACTTCCAGGCTGTTATCAATTTGATCTCACGTAGATAACTCTATTAACGTATTGTTTTTACCATCAGTGCAGCAAAGTCTTTGGAAAAGACAATTCAGGTAGAAAGGGTGAAAAGGCTAAGACAGTGAGGAATAAATAAGAGATAAGAAAGTAGTGGGAAGAGTATAGAGAATGTTTCCAAACTGTTCAGTTTCAGAGGAGGAGAAACAGCCGTAGCTGGAGAGAACTATAGGGGTAAAGGCAGAATATTTATTTGTTTATAGAGGTGAGATACTTGAGCAGGTGGAAATGTTCAAAAGAAGCAAAGAGAGACGGTAAAGTGAGGACGGTTAGAACTAGGCTACATAGTGGTGACAGGATGATTTTCCTGAGAGAAAATGGGAAGACACACAGAGCTCAAGCGGAACAATGACTGTGTCTCAGGTAAGGTGAGGGAGGACATCAGATGGAGCAACTACTTTAATACATCTAAGGCCTTGAGCAAGCAACTTAGCATTTCTAAACCCAATTTCTTACCTATAAACTAACAACAGAAGTACTTATCACATTACAAAATGTCATGCACACAAACAGCTGGCATAATAAAGTGTTTTACATTGTTGATTTTAGTTTGTATACATTTTTATACCACCATACCTGTTACTACATGTGGCTTTTAAGCAAAGGTCATATATGTCCGAAAGCAGATTCCCTGAAAGGGCAAAATACACGCTATCGTGCAGTGCCGCACAACAGCAAGTTATCTTAAAAGAATCCAATTATAAAGAATTAAGGAAGACATAATTTTCAACAGTCTGGCAAACAATCAAATTCAGGAGCAGTAATTCACTGGAAGGAGGTATGAGTTTGAATTTGACCCTTTCCGTTTTCAGTTGTTTTATTCCTTGCTGTAAGTTGACACTTAGGATACTGCCTGGCTCAATGTATATTGGTTGAATGGCTAAATAAGTTATTTAAGTTCTTGAGTTTTAGCTCCCTTACTGCATCAGGTGTGTTACAAGAATAGAAATGACATACTGAAGCAGTTACATGGTGCAGGGCACTTAGTGGGACTTACATGGTAAATGTCCTTCTTTAATAGTGATAGTAAAATTTTAAAGATTATAATAATTTGAAGACAAGTTATGGTTTTAATAAATCAGAATTTTATTATTCTTAACAATCTGACACACTATTGACGGTTTCAGTGTGTTATACATACTATATCTAGATCTACAGCTATATCTATCTATCTATATCTTTACTTGGAGAATTTGCTAACATGCCATAGTAGATACCAATGTGCTATTTCCCCAGTTTGAGTTTCGTTGGAGGTGTCAACAACAGTGATCCAATGTGCTATAGAAATTACTACTGAAGCACAAGCCCAATGGAACTGTTGTCATAGAAATGATATTTCTCCACTCTGCTCTCATTTGGCTGTGCGTCCTTCATTCAAGTGGAAAAAAAAAATGGATACACAAAAATATAAATACTGTGACTACTTTCTATTCCTCATTTAAATTTTTCCTCTTTTTTTTTTTTTTTTTGCCTTTCAAAGTAACATGCCAAATAAAAAGCAAAAATCAACAAGCAGAACTGGAACATATATCCCTCCTCAAAGGTAAAACATTGATCTACAATATAATATAAAATTGCTAAAATCTTGTTACCCCTGAACTAACAGCTCTTTCCACCTAAGATGTAAGAACTATAGAAATGGGAGAGACAGATAGAGTAATCCATATAAATGTTAGATTATCTATAAATATAAATTTATTGTCCAAAGTTGTGTCTTTTCTATACTCTCGGCCTATGCTGTCCAATGACAGAATCCTTAATAGTGAGCAGCGCTCTTACTGACATAGCTAATAGTTGCCTGTGCATTTACCAAAGGAAAGGAAATAAAGAAGATTGAACTTTGCTGATTACTGACTATGCACCTGTAGCCACACTGAGTGCTTGATCTGCATCGCCCCATTTAATTTCACAAAACCCTGAAGAGGAAATATCATTACTCCCTTTACAAAGGATGTAGTGGTTAAGTGCTACGTCTGCTAACTAGAAGGCTGGCACTTCAAATAAATCCAACAGGTGCTCCTTGGAAATTCTATGGGGCAGTTCTACTTCATCCTATAGGGTAGCTATGAGTCAGAATCAACTCCATGGCAGTGGCTTTGGCTTTTTACAGAGGGATAACTTAAGTCTCAGAGAAAATACTTAAGTTTCCTAAGGCTACCCAGTCATGTGAGTGCCAGTCAAGATTTGCCTTCTGAGTTTAGTTTCCTCTGTTCTCAAACCTGACCATTCCAAGGCCGACTTGGTTTTAACCAGAGATTTTTCACCTCAAATTTTCTGATGGAGAGAAGACCAGGAATGGTGATCAGAGGAAGTTATCAGAAGAAAAATATGTTGTGTGTTATGCTTATGATCTAGAAGTTTAAAGTAAAAAGGAAATTCTCTACTATCACTGCTTTTAGAAGCTAAAAGAACACTCATTCTAGTTAATTATGTATTAACATGAAAAACATTTTTGTTTGAATGGTATAGTAATTGGTGTCATGGTGGTTAAGTCCTTGGCTACTAACCAAAAGGTCAGAGGTTTGAATCCACCAGGCTTCTCAGCAGGAGAAAGATGTGGCGAGCTGCTTCTATAAAGCTGTAGTTCCTTGGAGATCCTGCGGTGCAGTTCTACTCTGTTCTGTACTGTCACTACGAGTCAGAACTGACTCAATGACAGCGGGCATATAATTGCTGTATTGCTAGGAGCCATTGAGTCGATTCTGACCATAATGACCCTGTACACAACAGAAGGAAGCACTGCCTCATCCTGCGCCATGTCTACTATCATCTTTAAACAGCCACTATACCAATCCATCTTGTTGAGGGTTTTCCCTTTTTGTGGACCTTCTACTCTACCAAGTGGGTATATAATTATGACATGCTTTATTAAACGTCCTTCCTAATAAAGTAGAATCATTGTTTCGAAGAAAATCTATGTTATCAAAAACTGGATTTTATTTTCTTATAATTGTTTTAAGGTCTCAAGGTTAAAACTCCTTTTTCTGATTTCAGTTACTACTACGCCCTCTCTGTTTGTTTGAAAGTATAATTACGGGTTTGCTATTTTGTTGATTAAAAAAATGGTATTACTTATTCTCTCATATCTTCTCATTATTTTATTTCTCTCTGCTCTTTTCTTAATTATTTTATTCTTTCTTGTTGCTTTGGCATGAATAGACACAGTAAGATATATAGATGTCCAAAAAACGTAAGATACACAACATCATTAGTCATCAGTGAAATGCAGCTTAAAATCACAGTGAGCTATCACTGTATGGTCACTAATAATAATTATTATAAAAGAAAAATCAAAAAGGGAAAAACATCAGCGTTGACGTGGATGTGGAGAAATCACACCACTGGTACACTACTGGTGGAAGGTAAAATGGAGCATCCATCATGGAAAACAGTTTGGTGGTTTCTAAAAAAAGTTAAACATAGAAATACCATAAAGCCAAACCCAAACCCACTGCCATTGAGTCAATTCTGACTCACAGCAACTCTATGAACCATCAATTCTATTCCTAGGTATGTACTGAAGAAATTTAAAGCAGCAATTCAAAAAAGCACACATACACCTGTGTTCATTGCTGCTTTGTTCACAATAGCTAAAAAGTAGAAACAGCCCATGTCCATCTCAAGATAAATGGACAAACAAATTACGGGGTGTTTGTGTGTGTGTAAAATTGAGTGCTATTCAGAAATAAAGAAAAAAAGTGAAACATGCCACCTTACAGATGAACTTTTAATAATATGCTAAAACAATAAGCCAAACAGAATTTAAATGACAAATATTGCATGTTCCCATACATATGAAACATCTGGAATCAGTAAATTCATTTAAGATTGGTGGTTACCAGGGCACACAGGCAGAGAGAAATGGAAGTAGGAAAAAAAAAAAGTCATCATAGTGTCTACTAAAAATGGTTGAATTGAATTGTATGCTAATTATTCCACAATAAAGTTTTTTTTAAAAAAGGAACACAAAATAGAATTTTAAAACAACTACTTGTTTCCAATTTACATTGCAATAACAAGTTTAAAATTGTAATTTCATATGAAAATCAACTGCATTTTTCTGTTCCAGAAATGAAAACAAGAATTAGCTTTTAAAGCTTCATTATCATAAAGAAACACAAAATTCTCATGGATGAATCTAACAAAAAATGTGCAAGATTTGTATGCATAAAACTATGCAACACTGAGAAGAAAACTTGAAAAATGCTGGGTTTCTAGACCCAATATTACTCAAATGCCATAACCAAAGCAACAAAATAATCTTGATCAAAACCAGAGCTCTGTTATTTTTGGTAAAAATTAATCACTTAATTCTTTTATTTAAAAATAAAATCAAAGAACTTAGGGTAGTAAAAATGATTTTATAAAAGCCAAACAAAGTTGAGAGTCTTACAATATCTGATTTCTAGACTTATTACAAAGCTACAGTAATCAAGATAAATTGACGTTAACATAAATATAACCATGTTCATCTGTGGAACACAACAGAAAAAATCCAGAAATAGACCCACACATTTGGCTCAATTGATGTTCAACAAAGAATAAGTAATTCAGTGCAGGGAAACTCTATGGGGCAGTTATACTCTGTCCTATAGAGTTGTTATGAATTAGTATTGAGGTGACTACAGTGGGTGTTCTTTGGGTGGTGCAGTGGTTCAGTGCTACTGCTGCTAATCACAAGGTCAACAGTTCAAATCCACCAGGCGCTCCTTAGAAACTTTATGGAGCAGTTCTACTCTGTCCTATAGCATTGCTACGAGCTGGTATGAACTCAGTGGCAGTGAGTTTCATTTTGGTTTACTCAAATATATAATAAAACAATTTTTAAGATTCCATAAGAAAGACTACACACTAAAAGATGGACAAAAGCTTTGAAGAGACTGTACAACTAGGATATAAGGACATGAAAAAATGCTCATTATCATTAGCCATTAACCCATTGCCATCAAGTTGATTCTGATTCACAGTAATGGTATAGGACAGGGTAGACCTTCCCTGTAGAGTTTCTAAGGAGAAACTGATGAATTCAAATGCTGGCATTTTGGTTAGCAGCCAGCCTCTTAAACATCGTGCCATTAGGACTCCACAACCAAACATGTTGCCATCCAGTCAATCTGACTCATAATTAACACCACTAGAATATACCTTTCATATGATAAAGACGCAGCTACTAGAATGGCTAAAATTAAACAACAGCCTCAACGCTTAACAATACCAATTGCTGGCAAAGATGTGGAACTTCTGGAATGTTCATATAATGTTTATGGGAATGCACAAGGAAACACCAAGTCTGGAAAACACTCTTAAAGTTTTATGTAAAGTTAAACATACATTTACCACACGCCAAGGGAATGGCAACACAGACTTGTACACAAATGTTCACAGCAACTTTATTTATAATAACTAAAATCTGGGAAAATCCACATACCCATGGCATTCGAATGGAGAAACAAATTATAGAATCTCCATGTAATGGTGATAAAAATGAATTGCCTGTTAATAAATGCAACAACATGGATGACTCTGCAAAGACCTATACTGAGAGCAGCCAGACACAAAAGGCTACCTAGCGCATGATTCCATGGATATGACCTCATGACAAGGCAAAACTATAGAGACAGAAAACTTATTAGTGATTGCAAGAGCAAAGGGAAATGTGAAAATAATTGATTACAGAGGAGAACCAGGGTACATTCTCAGGTCATGAAAATACTCTGTATCTTGATTGCATTGGTGGCTACACAAAATTGTCTACATCTGTTGAAACTCATTGACATGCAGAACCTCAAAATGGTGACCTACACTACATATAAATTATATCTCAAAAAATCTGCCTTAACAGCATTTCAATAGCAAAAAGGAGGCTTTGGAGCTGAGTAGCTGTAAAATAATTTGCCCTTCTGAAATTTTATTAATGTGTTCTTCAAATACCCTTACATTCTGAGCAAACACAAACCCTAAACTTTCCTAAACAAATGCAGTGTTTCGGTAAGTCCATCTTTTACTGAAAAACAAAGACTTTATTTTTTCTTATAACTGTCAGCACTACCGTTAGCATATGATTCACAAGTGTCCTTTATACATTATTTTACATTGTTTTGATAAACTAGGTACAAAAGACTGCTTTATAAGATAAAACATGCCTTCCCCCAGGTGAACATTTCCCATAATACTTTTGCTCTAGATTGCTCAAAACCTGTTCTTATTTCAGGACTGGTTAATTCAACTCCAGTTCTTAATTAATTGATATTTTCTAATTTACATCATAATTACTCCCACTTTATAGCAGTTTCCCATATGTTCTGCTTTGTTTTTCTTTTTTAATCTTTCTGAAATTTTGTCTGCACAAGCAGCTACCACTAATCCTTCAAGACTCTGCTTGAGGAAACTTCCTCCCTGAATACTCATGTACTGTATCATTTTAATTCACCAATTTCCCCCTGTGCTCTAGGGCACTTAATCCCCTTCCAAACAGCACCTCTTTGACATGTATTTGTCTCTTCTACTAAAATTGGAGCAGGGATGTTAGCTTATATATCTTTATTTTCCTTACCCTTAGCAAAGTGGCTAACACCTAGAAAGTGCTAAATATGAGTTTGGTGTGACCATAAATCATTTTGAATACCAGTTGTCATGTCACTGTAGGGGAGACTGAGTCCATGGAATAAAGAATAGACTGGCCTAAACGAGTGTAAGCTCAAGGAGAGATTTCAGAAGGAAACAGCATTTGAAGGACAGTAGGCTAAATCTTAATTTGAGCTTGTCTGTTTGCCTTTTTTGCCATAAAGGCATTGCTCATCTCCAAATACTGACTAATGGGGGCTGGCATCAGTCATACAGTATGAGAGCTTCAAGAGACTATACACATCCAATATATTAATAACTCAAGTGTTGACTGAATCTCAACAGCTTCTCTTCTAGATCTGAGTTTTCCCAAGATCAGTAAACTAGGGAGGCTTCAGGTATCCAAACACACTTAGGCTTTCAGAACTTAAAACTGAGGGAAGATTGTATTCAGATCCACTGGCTTTCTCCTCCCTCCTTTCTGATCCAGTTTTAAGCCAGTAAACTGTGTCTATAAATTTTCAGTGTCTGAATTTTTGGAAGTAGTTCCCTAGTCTTCTCTTCTGAGGTTCCTCAAACCTTGAAATTTCCCTTTAGCAGTTGAGTGCATAAACAGCTTGAACCACTCAGAGCTGGGTTTTGCTACCTTATAAAGATCAGGTAAAAACCCTTGTGGAGTAATGGCTAAACACTTAGCTCTAACTGAAAGGTTGGTGGTTTGAAACCACCAACGTATCCTTGGGAGAAAGATGTAACAGTCTGCCTCTTTAGAGATTTACAGACGTGGAAATCATATGGTGTCACTGTGAGTCACAACTGAATTGTTGCCAGTGGATTTTGGTTAAAGATTGGGTAGGAGTCCTGGGGATATAACAGTTAAACACTAGGCTGCCAGCCAAGAGGTTGGAGGTTTGAATTCACCCAATGGTGCTACGGGAGAAACACCTGGCAATCTGCTTCTGTAAAGATTACAACCAAGAAACCCATGAGGTAGTTGTATTACTGTCACATGGGGTCACTGTGGATCTAAATCACCTTGACAAAACTCAAAAACAAAGAACAGGTGACATTAAATCAACAGCAACTGGTTTAAAAGATGAGACGAGCATGGTGTCTGGTTCAGAGGCTTGGAGAACAGTCCTGTTTCTACTAACTTGGACCTGGATGCCCACCTAAGTGGGGTGACAGAGAAGAGATATGACTGTTATTTCCCAGTGCTGAGGTAGAAGGGGCTGATGTGATTCTGGGTTGCTAATTCAGACACAATCCCACTGCCTATGGCTAAATTCTGCAGAGATGGGCCTCTACAAAACAGTAGCAACAAACACACACAGAAGTGTCCTGTAGGGTTGCCAAGGCTGTAAATCTTTAGGGCAGCAGACTGCCAAATCTTTTCCAGGTGTTGTGAGTGGCTAGGGAGTTCCAACCACTGATCTTTCAGTAAACAGCCAAGCACTTCAGCCCCGTGCTACCAGGGCTTCCACAGAGACCAGCAGCTGAGGGGACTTCTGATTAGCTCGTTACTGGACATTCATATATGCACTTAAGCACTTTCAGCATATCAGGTGAACGATAAATGTTTAATACCTATTTGCTAGAAGGATGAGCAAGACCACTATGTGCCAAGCCTGTTCCAGGGACCATATTTCCCACATGGTGTATTTATGTGCCTATTTTCAAATGCCATTTTAACTTAAAATTTTCTGGTGTTTCTGTTGAAACTACTGACACACCATGCTAAAGTTCAAGTAACTACTGGCCTCTCCTAGCATAAATTAAACCAAAAAAACTTGTTGCCATCAAGTGGCTGCTAAATCATTGTGATACTATGGGACACGGTGGAATTGCTCCGCTCCTACAGGGTTTCCAAGGAGCGGCTGGTGGATTCAAACTGCTGAACTTTGGTTAGCTAAGCTCTTAACCACTGTACCACCAATGCTGTCTATATCTCTTTCTTCTGTTTCATGTTTTAGTATGTTTCATAGAGTTTTTCTTTTCATAATTCTGATTAAAACCTCTAATTAAAGCTAAGCATTTGAAAGAAAGAAAAAAAAACCATAAATCAATAAAAACTGTCCAACAAAGTTTTGATTGGAATTGAGAATAAAGAGTAGTAATTCTGACCTCATCCCAGCAGTGAACATTGTCATGTTCCCAAACAGCACCTAGTACGCCTCTCTGTCACATGGAAACGAGTATCTCAATATAGAATTTAAACTAGAACCTTGGGCCAATGATTCCCGCGAGGTTTCTCACCTCTGTTGTTCTTCACGGCCACAGGAAAGGCAAGGTCCTCCATCTGTTCTGTTATGTTCTGTCATCTGATCTGGCTCTGTGCAACCCACCCCCCCACCTGACTGAAATAGAACAATCTTTCCAGATTCAAATCAAGTATATGAAATATATAACAGTGTTATCTACTTGTTATGAAGCAGCCTATTTCAGTTTTGAATTAAATTATGCTTTGCGGTTAGACTGCAAAAACATCCAGGTGGCACCTCAATACCTCCGAATATCAGCATTATAAATAACAAGCTATATTAATTAAATATGCTTATCCACCCAATACTCAATTTACTGTAGCACCAACCAATAGAGAACTCATATACAAGAGAATAGATTACTATGTTACTATAAACATCCTCTAAATGGCTGCAATAAAAGAAAAATAAATCCTGGGGACAAGCGGGCATTTTTTAAAACCCATGTGACCGGAAGAAAACAAAAATACCTTGATTAATCAACATTATCCACACAGATATGTTAATGAATTTGTTGACCAAACACGCTTTCCCCAGAAGTACAAATACAGAATAACCATCACCACTCTTAATCTTATCTGCCACATGTTCTGACTCAGCTTAGTGAACACACTTCTTTCCAAACAATGAGAAAAAAAAAAATTGCAATTTTAAATCTCCATTTTTTGGAGTTACGTACTTACTTTCAGAAATCCTGGTGGCATATTAGTTCAGAACTACAGCTACTAACCAAAAGGTTTGCAGTTTGAATCTACTAGATGCTTCTGGAAAACTTCACGGGGCAGTTCTACTCTGTCCTATATAAGGGTCACTGTGAGCTGGAACTGACTGGGTGGAAATCTTTTCTTTTTATTTATAAATATATACTTTATGAAAAGCCTCTCTAAGATCCAGCTAATGAAAGCAACTGCCCCAGGCTTCAAATTTTGAAAAGGATTAATAAGTATCCATTCAATTATGCTGGTAAGTCTTATAGAATGAGAGTGCTGGACAGGCTGTTGGACCATGGAACATGGATTTCTTCTAGCTAAAAATCTTGAGACGTTTTCATACATAGACATACTCAGGTACTAAACTTCAACAACATTACAGTAAAAAATGATACCTCTCAGAAAGTCCTCTAACGACTCCATCTTCCCACCTGTGCAGTTGCAGATGTGTGCGTGTGTGCAACAGAGAGATAGGGAGATGCTAGCTTGATAAAGTAGTAAAGGAGAAAGAGTAATACACGGAGGTTCTGCAATAATTAATAATTAGCTGTGATCCCAGGAACACTACCAAGTCAGTTTTCTCATCCTTAAAACTAGAGGATTTTCTTTTTCCTGTTATTAACCCCAGCCTCATCAGAGATCCCATATTGCTTCAAAAGCCAAAAATCACATGAGAAGATGCTCATCTCATAATCACTACCCATTAGAAAGATGCAAATCAAAACTATAATGAGATATCATCTCATCCTCACTAACAAGGCATTGGTTAAAAAAAAAAAAGATGTAACAACAACAAATGTTGGAGAGGATGTTGGAGATGGGAACCTTTATTATTGCTGGTGAAATGGTAAATGGCATAAACACTGTATAAAATGATATAGTACTTACTCAGAAACCTAGAAATAAAACTACTCAATGCCCGCATTCCCAGACCTAGGGATGTACTCCAGAGACCTAAAAGTTGTGATGTAAACAAATAAATATATAAACTTCTATGTTCCCTGCAGCTTGACTCACATTAGCAAAAAAAAAAAAAAAAAAAAAAAGGAAATAACTGAAATGCCCATGAACAGACGAATGGATAGGCAAAATGTGGTGAATGCCGACAATGGAACACTGCCCAGTCAGAAACAGCAATCCTCAGTTTCTAGAACATGATGTGGATGGAACTTGAGGGCATAACGGTAAGTGAAATAAATACTTAGGGGCAAATATTGTATGCTCTTTCTTGTATAAGAAGACAAGAATAGACATGTATAAAGTAACCAGCTTCCAATGGTGTTCATGAGATGGAGGAGGGAAAATAGGGGAAAATACACTACAGACTGTAAATATTTGCTTTTTCTTTGGTGATGGGAGAAGTGACACAGCGTGAATACAGTGAGCACAGGATGACCAAAATAAATGAGGTCGCTAAGAAATGCTCAACAGAAAAAGATGCTTGTACTAAAGAAACTGGCGTATACAATTCAGCAACAATACCAACAATGACCAAAAACAAGTATATGGTCACATACATGTGTGTATAGGCACATAGGTATATGGCTAGTAGAAGTGTATACATAAGTGTGCACAGATATAAGTATCTGTAGGTTTAAGTACAAATGTGTTTGTGTAGTCACCTGTATTCACAGAAGATACAACTAGAGATAATCCTCAGATATAACCCAACACTTTACGAGATTGGTTTTCTGGGTTTGTAGGCTTATGGCCTTAGTCTCATAGGATAACTCACTCAACTGGCATAACGTCGTTCACAAAGTTGACGTTTTGCATGCTAGTGAAGTGAGTATCATCTGGGGTCTTAATAGTTTGTGAATGGCCATCTAAGATACAGCTATTAATCTCTATTTGTCCGAAGCAAAAGAGTAAGATGGTAACCAAAGTCACAGTGAAGAAACAAGTCTATAAGGCTGACAGCCTACAAGATCCATGACCTCAACCACCCAGAGCCCAGAACTAGGTGGTGCTGGGCTTCCCCCAGTGGCCAATCTGACCAGGACCACAAGATGATTTTCCTTAGAGTAGAAAGGAAATGCAGAACAAAACTCAAATTCATAAAAATGGCCAGATTAACTGAAACACTAAGACCGGAGGACTCCCTAAACCTGCTGTCTCAAGACACTCTTCAAATTTTAAATCAAAACTATCCCCTAAGATTTTCTTTTAACAGAAAAACAGAGTGACGCACAAAAGTTATTACCCACTAGTTTAGTGCTCTACTAAAACAAAACAAAACAATCTGTAGGAGTACAAAAAGGTCAACATTTAATCCAATAGAAATATGAGAAGGTAAGGTGGCATAGAATCTAGAATACTAGAAATGGAACAATCAGAACACAATTAATAAGAATGTTGACAAAATGTGAAAGTGTAATTAATGTCATTGATTAATTTGCATGGAAATTGTCAAACGGGAACCTAACTTGCTAAATAAGCCTCCACCAAAACCACAGTAAAATATTATTTCCAAAAAAAAAGGCAGTAGAAGAGGGGAGTGGAGAACTGATGAAAGGAGGAAGAGGTAAAATTGAAACTAAGATGTAGGCAAGATCAGAAAATATCAGTAACTTGCTCCGGGTTTTACGGTAAGCAGTGAGGCCTGGATTTGGGCCCCAGCCAGCGTGGATTCAAAGCCTTCACTGTGGACCTATCCCATGCCAGTCATGACTCTGTGATCTTCAGCATGAAGTGATGCAGGTGCAAACACATTCATAGCATCCAAAATATGTCCTTCATGATCAGTTTTACAATGTGTTTATCAGAGAAAATGGAACAATGCTCCTTTTACAATGTGTCCCTTCTCATTCAGCTCAAAACACTTCATAGACATCACCTGAAACTAACTGTGATAGTTTACGTTGGGTTTATTTATTAAGTCACCATGTGACAAACATCTTGACTAGGGTTACAAGGCAAGCCACAGTAAGTATTGTTCAGCAAACTACATGAATTATAAGTCTGTGTTCTTTAGACAGGTCTAATGTGCCTCAAGAGCACATGGGAACAAGTGCTCAACTATCCTTTCCACAGGCAAGTAGATGGATTCATAACACTGCCTCACAGGCAGAGACACAGGTTCAGGTGAGATGTTCGAAAGGTCAACAGAGTTCATAATAATAAACATTTTCTGTAATTGGTGCTAGTTTTAGGTTGTAAGGAATTTAGAATATTGTGGTTATGAAGGAAAAGAGGCACACTGAGTGGTGAACTGGGGCGACGGAGGGAAATAGTGAGAAAGGGAGATGACCTCACTCTACATGGAGGTACCACTCTCGACCAAGTGCCATGTACAGGTGACAATCTAGTTTCATACTTAATCCTGTAAATGTTGTACACGTGCATAATCTGATTTTGACTTTACACTGAGCAATATACAATTGTTCACTCTCTAACTGAACCTGGGGAGAAAAAAATGACATTGTCGTTGATTCCAACTCATAGTTGATTCTACAGGACACAGGAGAACGGCCCCATACAGTTTCCAAGGACCACCTGGTGGATTCAAACTGCTGACGTTTTGGTTAGCAGCCACAGTTCTTAAACATTAAGCCACCAGAGTTCCCACCAAACCAAACCCACTGCCATGAAATTAATTCTGACTCACACCAACCCTACAGGACAGAGTAGAATTGCCCCATAGAGTTTCCAAGGGGCACCTGGTGGATTTAAAATGCCAGCCCCTTGGTTAGCAGCTGTAGCACTGAATCCCTACACCACCAGGGTTTCCAACAGCATCTGAAGCTAGTGAAATATGTAACCTCTGGAGCATTATTTCTATTCTAGACTTCATATAAATATTTCTTTAATTTACTCAGCTTTAGTAAACTATCCCTGTAACCTCGTGCCTTAGCAGGCATTTTGATTCACAGGAAAAGTTTAACATTATAACAAATCTTTGAAGTTCCTGTGTGGCACAAACAGTTAAGCACCCAACTACTACCTGAAAGGTTGGCAGTCTGAACCCTGCCAGAGGCAGCCCGGAGGGCACCGTGATGTGCTTCTGAGACCTCACAGCCTTAAAGACCTTCAGGAGCAGGTCTGCTCTGCACTCACGGGGCCATTGTGAGTTAAACTCAATAGAAACTAACAACAACACAGAGGAGTGGAAAAAAAAATGCCATTATGAAGCGAGAGATTTTAAACTATTTACATTTTACTTTTTATGAAGAACTTCCCTGGGGACTCCAAGTGAGAACAGAAGACTTCTTAACACAGAATTGGCTTCTAAAATTTTGTCATACAACAAACTTGCAATGGAAGATTCCTAATTATTAGGCACTATCTAATTTCAATATAGTAGAGGATACTGAAAATCCAACCTCTAGGTAAAATAATTTTTAATGACTTTTAAATAATTCTTGACTCCATTCTTTTCATAAAAAGGTATTGTGAAAAACTATGCTCAAGTCACTTGAAAATATAAGCTATCTCCTCTACATATTATGGCTTGTACATTTGATGGAACAAAATCACATTCAAGTACCAGTGACTTTTTATTTTATCCCAAAGAATCTACAGCAGACATTTAAGAAATCCTGAAGAGATCAGAAAAATCCTTCATTTACTTGTATAAGTAAATGACAAATTGTTTTGGTCGGCTGCTTTCTATACGTGGTGACTTCCTGTGCTGCAGAGCAGAACTGCTCCATGGAGTCTCCCTGGCTATAGTGTTTACGGAAGCAGTTCACCAGGCCTTTCTTCCTTGGGGCTGCTGGACAGGTTTAAACTGTCAACATTTAGGTACATAGGTAGGTGGCCCAACGAAGACTAGTTGCACCACCTAGGCTCCTTGAAAGGCAGAAACATAAATATCTGCGTTTGACCAAAACTTCTATATAAAATACCAGACTGAGTAAGCAAGGGGAGGAGAAGACAAACAACATACATTCCTCATCTTCTGGTTGCTGATATACACTGACATGAATTATTAGCCATGTTTGTTAAGAACATCAAACTTCCTTTCTCTAGGCCTATGACAAAAATATAAAAAAGCAATAAAGAAGTCCCACACTGAATTGCATAGAATGTTCTGTCATGTACACTCAATCACAGAGGTTAGAAATCATCAGATGCTTCAGTGGATAAAGAAGTGTTAACAACAAATTTCTTTTAGAGATCTACAACGGGACAGGTATTGTAAACCTGAAAAAGGAGCACTCAGTAAAATCTCTAAGTGAAATGATGACAGCTTTTGGACAAGTAAAAAGAAACATCCCTTCACACAGCAGAGAACTCCTTGAAATAACACCCAAAGACGAAGGAAGCATCTGGATAAGATAAAGCTTACTATATTCTGAAGGGAAACCCTGGTGGCTTAGTGGTTAAGTGCTATGGCTGCTAACCAAGAGATCAGCAGTTCAAATCCATCAGGCTCTCCTTCAAAACTCTATGAGGCAGTTCTACTCTGTCTAGAAGGTCGCTGAGTTGGAATTAACTTGACAGCAACGGGATATTCTGAAGAGTTTATAAAGAATGCTGAAGACGTTCTGAAATATTCTGAAGCATGTCTCAGAGGGTATACTATAAACAACAACAATAAAAATTCCCTTGCTGTTAAGTGTATAAAATGCTGGGCTCAGTCAACACCACTGATTGATCCTAGGTGGAATTTGCATGGTTCATAGGATCAAACCCCACTGGTTCCAATATTTCTCTTTTCTGAAGCAAAGAATTATACCACCAAATTCCAAAAACTTGTGTTTGCACTTTTTTAAATATCCTTCTACCCTGAGTTGTATATTTCAATTCTTTCCATGGTTACTGAGGATCCTATACAGGTCAGGTATCATGCCAAGTGCTAAGAAGCAGGGCTGAGGAGGGTACAAAGATACATCTCATGTCAAGATGTGAAAGGCAAGGATTCTGCCATTTAGTTTATTTTGTCCACAGGTATATGCTGAATCAATAGGTATATTGTAACTGAAATGAAATGTGTGTTACTGCATGTCAACTCCTATGATTACATGCCTAGTTTCAAACATTTATCTAGAGACAACATGCCTTGAACTGAAGAAAATATTTCTGTATATGGACATTCTGTGGAATGTGACAGATTTGTTTGAAGCATGAAGAAATAAAGCCTTTTGAAGTTTCTCAGTTATGTTTGACATGTTTCCTTTCATGTAGAAGATATCTGCTGAATGTTTATCAGTGGGTTGAATTATTGTTCAGACCATTTTAAAACACCCAGTTGAAAAGTATGCTGATCAGTTTTTCCTGTTTTCATATATATTCGAAAAGAAGCAAGGGTACACCAACTTTGAATATCATTTTATTGGAATTTAATTACACACACACACAAGTATACATGCACATGCTTAAATTCTACTCAAATTATTACTGAATGTATCACATGAAATCTCCTCACTTTCACTAGAAAGATATGAAACAGGAAGAAAACAAGGGGGTCAGCTAGGTACATTGTCTCCTTTTGCAATCTAAGATAATGCTAAAGAGTATTAAAATAAAATAAAAAAAAAATCACAGGTAGTTTGAAGCATAAATGGCTTCTGCTAACGTCCACGACCTAACTAAAACTCAATGAATTTCTAATCTTGAATTTCCTGAAGACTCCTTTCTTTGATCAACTGAAAGATTTGGAATACAGAGAGCTGTTATGCTCATCTGGAATTTGCAACAATGGTAGATAAGGAAAACATATTAAACCTGATTTAATTAAAGTGCCCTTGCTTTAATTCTTCGGCTGTTTCACAGGAATAATGTTAATAAGATTTCATGGGAGAGAAAAGCATATGTGTGAAAATGGTGAGGAAATGTGAATCAAATGAAAGGGAAGCATATGTTTATCACCCATTTAAATGTTAGCACATTAAAGAGTAAGCTTATTTTTCAATGTTATTGTTTTCACTTTATGAGATCAGGAAGCAATTATTCCGGCTGTATCACTTCTTGATTTAGGAAGATGATATAATACCAGTAACAGTGACACTGAACATTTTTTAGGTGGCATAGTGATGAAATACTACAGCTGCTAAGCAAAAGGTCAGCAGTTTGAATCCACCAGGCACTCTTTGGAAACTCCATGGCGGCAGTTTTACTCTGTCCTATCGGGTCTATAAGAGTCAGAATCAACTCAGTGGCCCTGTTTTTTTTTTTTTTTGGTTTAATAATGATTAATTCATCAAAGATACTAACTGAGCAATGAGACAAATACATATGTATATATTTGCAGGTCTATCACTTCTAAAAATATTTGGACATGATTAAAAAACGCTGCACATTCTCCTATACTTAATATTTTATAACATCATTTGTTTTATCCTTCCGTCTCTCTCTCTCTTTCTTGTGTGTATGCGCAGGTGCATCTGTGTAGATACACAGATATGTAAGATACTGGACCATTTCAGTAAGTTGTAGACACAATGTCCCTTTACCCATATATATTTCAGAGTGTATTTTCTAAAAGCAAGGGATTCTCTTACATAACCATAGTGCAGTTGTTAACATTGTCATGATACCGGTTGCATTTAATACACATATTCTAGAGAATTTATTCTATTTCTGAATTGTCCCAATAATGTCCCTTACAATATATAAAAATGCAACATCATGCAATGCATTCAGTTATCATGGCTCTTTAGCCTCTTTTAATTGGAAGCAATTCCTGATTCTTTTTTTTTTTTTTTCATGTCACTGACATCTTTACAGAGAACAGGAAAAGAGTCCAATTATTTTGTAGAATAACCATCTCTTTGAGTTTGTCCAATGTTTCCTCGTTTATGCGTTTTTGGCAGGAATATCCCAGAAGTGATGATTTGTCTACCTTAGTACGTCATTATCAGGAAACTCATGCTGTCAAGTAGATAGACGACTGGTCAATTCCTCTTTGATCATTTCATTAAGATGGTACTTGGCATATTTTTCCACTGTAAAGTTACTCTTTTAATCTTTGTAGTTGATAAACAAAACCCCACAAAAATGAGGATGGTGAGCCTTCACCTCACATACTTTGACATGTTATCATGAGGGACCAGTCCCTGGAGAAGGAGAGAGTTAGTGACAAAGAGGAAGAGCTTTGACGAAACGAATTGACACAGTGGCTGTAACAACAGGCTCAAGCATTACAATTGTGACAACGATACAGGACCAGACAGTGTTTCATTATTCACACTCATCTTGAACTTCCCCGCACCAACCCTAGAATCAGCCATTTCACCAAGAAGTTCTGGTTCCTTTTAGTGGGAAAGGTGATTATAAACAAATTTATCTAGGCACTGGAGTCCCTGAGTGGCAAATATGGTCAGAACACTTCGCTGTTAAATTGAAAGTTTGGCAGTTTAATGTCATGCAGAGGCAACTTGGAAGAAAGGCCTGGTGATCTACCTCTGAAAAATTAGCCATTGAATATCCTGCAAAGCACAGTTCTAATCTAATACAGTCATCATGAGTCACACTCCACAGTAACTGTTGGACACTAAAACCCAAAACCAAGCCTACTGCCATCGAGCTGGGTCTGATTCATTGTGACCCTAGAGGTCAGAGCAGAACTGCCCCATAGAGTTTCCAAGGAGCACCTGCTGGATTTGGAATGCAGACCTTTTGGTTAGCAGCCGTAGTACTTAACCCACTACGCCACCAAGGTTTCCATTAGACACCAGGTATGCTTATTCCCATTGTATTACCACGGTCTCTAGGCCTTTCTAGAGAACAGTGCTAGGAGACAGATGTATCTGACGATCTCTCTCTCTTACAATTCATTAGTTCTCACACCTCAAATTCCAATCCAACACCACGGGGCTTATTCTACTCTTCCCTCTTTGTATATCTGCAGCTCCCTCATCCCACAGTGAGCAACCTGGCTCTCATTATCCACATGCTTTGTTCAATGAATCACAGGATGATTAGGAATTAGCTTCAAAACTGATGACCAGTGGCTCTGAGAAAAGAAGATACTATATCGCTGTGAGTCGGACCCAATTCCACTGGGAATGGGTTTAGTTTTAGAGTTCAATATATGTTTACTGTTCTGTTTAGATTGAGATGAAATACTGGGTTCAAAATTGCTAAGGTTAGGTCTTTTTCATCCTTCCTTAGTGCGGTCATGTTATTCATTCGTAGTATGATTCCACTCATTTGTTTCTGCATATATTCAATTGACTTGTTTCCCTTTATATTTATTCTTATTTTTTTTAAGGATATAAAATGATAACATGGTTCCAAACGTGAGAACTGTATACAAAAGTGTATATAAAGAGAAGACTTTTCCATCCCCGCCCCCATTCCCTTAAACTTTCAATCCCAATTTTACTCACAATGCAGAGATGATCTACCTTATTAATCTCTCATAGTTCCACTTTATATTTTATTTCACTCAAATGAGGACACACATGTATATTTCCTTATCCTTTATTCTTTACACAAAAGATAGTACACATGTTCTTTTGCACCTGGCTTTTTTATATAACAATATATTCTGAAAGTAGGAAACCCTGGTGGTGTAGTGGGTTAAGTGCTATGTCTGCTAACCCAAAGGTCAGCAGTTCAAATCCACCAGGTGCTCCTTGGAAACTCTATGGGGGCAGTTCTACTCTGACCTCTAGGGTCGCTATGAGTCAGACCTGACTCGACAGCACTGGGTTTTTATTCTGAAAGTCATTATTCTGAGTTTATAGAGACCTTGTTGTTGTTAGGTGTTGTTGTTGAGTCGGCTGCTGCTCACAGAGACCCTGTGCTCAACTAAATGTCCATTTCTGCGCCAGGCCCACAATTGTTCTGCTTTCTTAAACAGGTACACAGAACTAAACCATATGGATGTGCCATAATTTATTCAACCCGTCTCCTACACATGGACATAACTGACGTTTTCTTTATTACGGAATTACAGTGCTACAATGGATACCAGGTACAAACATACGCTCCTTATTATTGAAAGTATATGTTCAGGGTAAATCAGCATAGCAAAGACTGCTATGAGGGATGGTAAATGTATAAGCAGTTTTGCTAGATGTTGGCAAGTTGCTCTTCCTGAAAGCAGTATCAATTTGTATATCCATCCGCAGTGCATGAGACTGTATGTCTCTTCATTGCTCGCTGAGTGTGTGATTCTTCTTTTTAGTTTTTGCTAAACTGGTATGTAAAAATGCTATGTCAGTGCGCTTTTAAGTTGCATTTCTATTTTCATGAGTTCAATATCTTTACATCTGTTTAAAAGATATATGCAGATATTATGAATCTATTTATATTCATATATGTGAATATGTATCCTGTAAGGTATACAACTTGTAAATATAAGTTGATCATGTCTACCCACTATTCTCTGAGTTTCTAATTTATTTGCTTCACTTTTAAAGCATGTTTTATATGTTAATAATAGTAGCCCTTTACCTGAATGGTTCAAATGGTTAAGCACTTGGCTGCTAATCAAGGGTGATAGTTTGAATCCAAGCACACGTACCTGAGAAGAAAGGCCTGGTGATCTACTTCCAAAAGATGACAGTCACTGAAAATCCTACAGAACACACCCACTCTGAATCACATGAGGTCACTGTGAGTTGAAATCAGCTAGACGGAGATTGGTTTGAGTTTGGTTGTTTTATTTTTGGATCTGTGACATGTTACAAATATATTCTTTCAGTTTTCCAGCTGCTTTTCAACCATATTTAAAATGTTGTTTTGAAATAAAGAAAGAAAAAAAGAAAACATTTAGTGAACCCAAATTGTTAATCATTTCCTCTATTAAATCTAGATTTTCAGTCACAGTTGTAAAACTTTTCCCTACATTCCAAGGCTAAGGAGGAATTTGCCTGATTTTTCTTTCCCAGTATTGCTTTTTTTTTGTCTCAGTATTCTCTTAACAACTTATTAAAAAGCGTCATCTTCACCTGTGTCATCACAACAGTGATCTTTAACAAATACTAGAGTTCCGTATGTATTTGAGCCCATTTATGCACTTCCTATTCTATTATACTGGTCCATGTCACAGTTACGGATTTGCACCATACTGTTTTAATTGTGGATACTCTTGTAGCACAATGGTTAAGCGCCAAGACTAACTAAAAGGTTAGCAGTTTGAATCTTCTAGGTGTTCCTTGGAAACTCTAGAGAGCAGTTCTACTCTGTCACATAAGGTTGTTATGAGTTGGAATATACTTGATGGCAGTGGCTTTGGCTTTTGTTTTAAATATGAAAGACTTAAATAGATTTTAATGTCTGGTGGGGCTCTTCTTAGATTTTTCTACTGGAAATTTCTTTCTTTTTTTTTTTTTTTGCTATCCTTCAATTCTTATTTTTCCATATGAAGTTTTTGATAGTAACTGGGTTAGTTCCATTTAAAAATTATTTGCATTAATTTTAGAGCTGCACTGAGTTTATAAATTATATTAAATGTATAAATTAACTTAGAGTGAACTGACATCTGGTACTGAGGAATCTTATAGAAAAAGCAAAGCATACTGAGGAATGTTATCCAAAAAACAAGGTGCTATTCATTTATTCATATGTACTTCTATGTGTCAGCAGTGTTTTCTTTATATGAATTTTGTTGAATTCCTTTAAAATTTAACATTAGGCATTTCAGTTTCTTTTTTGTTATTTTAAAAAGGATTTTGCATACAAGTAAATTTTCTAATAGATATAACTTGCATATATTTGAGCTACAGTTAACCTGTATGCTAATTCTATTACCTGTTTTTAAACTGAATTATTTATTGTTTGTGTTACTTATCACTGATTCTCTAAGCTCTTCTAAGTACACAATCCTATCACCTACAGACAGGGGTAGTGTTGCTTTTTTTCAAATTCCTTTGCCTCTAGATTGATTTTCCTTGTCAATTGGTATCAAAGGATATCTCTAATACAAAGTTGAAGAGTGGCAGAAATAGCGGGCAATCATTTCTGGTTTCTAATCTTAGTGGACATGCCTTGTAGTGCTTTTTTATTAGTAAAATTCTAGCATTAGGACTAATGCAGTCTGTGTGCATGTATATATATGTACAAGTGTGTATGTATACATATTATATATTCTACCAACAGAATATCCATTAATTTTTATTTTGAGTATTGTTTTCTGGGAAAAGGTGTTAATTTTTGTCAAAGACTTTTTTAGTACCTGTAGACATTAATAATATATATTTGCTCTTTGAGAAATGTGGAAGTATGGATGATACATAAACGTTCAATACAGAAAAATTGCTGAAATTTACCTGATGTTCTGTTCACAAGTTACAGAATACAAGAAAATTTCAAACCAGATTCATTTTTCTAACTTTTTCTTTAAAGCTACAACCTTCATGCTTCCATGTCAAAGAATAAATTTGTATAGAGGAATTTCAGTAAAACACTGGATTTTACAATATTTGTAGATTATGTAAGACATTATTTGGAGGAAAGCATAACTCAATGAAGGTGATTATTCTTTAATCTAGCATTAGTTTTATCCTCAAAAATTAGCATAAGAAGGGATTCTACCACATAAGCCTCAGCTGAAAACAGTCACGCTGTTAACTTTCCAGCTATCAGGAGTAGAGCAATTTTAAAAACAAACAATGAAAGTGTCTGTACATAGGAAATCATTGTAATTAACTGCCATTTAAGAACACTGAATGAATGAAAAGGATTCTAGTTAACTCTAGTTCAAAATAAAAAAAAAAAAACAGCAAAAGGGCATTACAGTATTATTTCATATTGTATTTAAAGGTTAAAACAACAGCCCTTTCTCGGAATACAGTAAGTACCATTTTCAGTTCTCTAAGACAGAAATGGAAACCATAGTGATGTGGTGGTTACATGCTATGTATGCTAACCAAAAAGCCAGTAGTTCAAATCTGCCAGGTGCTCCTTGGAAATTCTATGGCACAGTGTTACTCTGCCCTACAGGGTTGCCATGAGTCAGAATTGAGTTGATAGCAATGGGTTTGTGTTTGTTTTATGACAGAAATGTCAACTCCTAGACTAGTTTGGAACTCCTTAATCTCTATTCTAAGGAGGAATGAAGGCACAGAATATTGTAAACTCAAAAGAAAAGCAAGTTTCAGTGTGTCCATAGATTTTGAGCCGACATATTTTCCTGAGGTATTATAACATAATTGGTGTTATACATTATTGAATTTACTTATGGTTTCACACCACTTGACTAGGAAATAAAGAATATGCCTCTAAATTGGGCTTTGTTTTAGGGCCCTTAAGTCTATGGCATCATCACACTGATCCTTATGTAAAGGTAGTACCTGACTTACTACGAGGTTCCATCCTGGGGACTCTGTCATAAGCAATTTCTGACTCAAGTCCAATACCTCTTTTTTTCAATTGCCATTATTTTTGCCTTTTATTATCAATACCTCTCTAATTCTGATCTTTATTTGTCTCTGGGGGTTGAAAACATTACATCAGAACTTACAGGTATATTTTAACACACTGACAAACCAAAGAAATAAAAAGGGGAAGCTTGTAAGTGGAGTTCTTCGTGGTAATTTGAGTATGTCATAAGTCGGGGATGATCTGTACTGTTCTCTGAAGTGTAAATTCTAGATGAATCAAAACATCACTGTTCACATTGGCTAGTTTACAGCTGCATTGCTAGGGATGTATATATTCTGGTTTTGCTCATCTCTAGAACCTAAGTCAACTTTGTTAGAAAACATCACAACAAAATATTTATTTCTAAAACCCTTAGGAGAAATTAGTTTTAACTGTCATGTGCATAAGTTAAATGGGAACTAATACACGATAAAATATACAGTAGATTGTTACACTAATGATCTCAATTTGTTAAACCTTTCTGTATCTACACCTTTGATAAGTATACCTCTCCCCTACTGGCTCTTGTTTCGGTCAGTGGATAATAATAACCAACTATACACGAGAGGTGTGAAAAAGTAATAAATTCCCACTGACCCTTTAGGATCCTTGACACCTCCATGAAAAGCATTCTAAACTTGTCCTACTTGAGGTTGAGATTAGTAGTTGAGTTCATCCTAGTCCAACTAGCTCCAGCCAATTAGTTAGTCACAGACATGTGATGAAACTTCGCTAGGAATAGTAAAGCCTAGCCCCAATCAGCATGACCATCGAGATGTCCCACGAACTGATGAGAACAATAAACGGTTCTTGTCTTAAATTTTGAGGTAGATTGACTTACCTTATTATTGTCGCAATGGACAACTGATATTAAGTGCCTAAAATTTCTTTAGGGAAACAAATTTTAAGTGTTTCTTGGCCCAAGATCTCTAACTGCTATTTCCAATATAGTTTTTTTAAATCAGTTTTGATGGTAAGAAACTTTAAATATCAGTAAGAAAGTAAAATTCCTCTGAAGACCTGATACCAAGCCTCATCACGGAACAGCGAGGCACCGTCTCAGAGACAGACAGTCTAGAAAGAGTGAAATAGGCACTACAGCAACAGGCCACAATCTGAACGAGTCTTGGCAAAATAACACAATGTGAAAAAGGAAAGCCTGAAAGGATATGTGCAGTGTGACACTTGTCGCATATTACAACGTTAATATAAAGCAACACTGAACATGAGATTCACATTATTGATTCTTGGGAAAGGGTTGGAGAAAGCAGTTAAGGTATTACACAGTTAAATGTAAGTTATTGTCAAAGTTCTAACTCTTGTGTGGTGGAGTCAAAAATGCTTAAGGAACTACTACAAAAACTAATAAAATAACTAATTTAAAATATCTAAACATACTAAGAAAAACAGTCCATCTGTAGACTAAAAAATAACACATGTTACAATATACAGCATTCACTGGCATTTATTAGTCAGCGGTGCAGGGTCATAATGTGGTTGCAGGACAAGACAGTTATGATAGTTATGATTAGGATAAGAAGCTGTCACTGGTCACAGGCGTGTTCTGCAATCTTCTAGCTTAAAAGGGTACCTGTATATTGGGCACTACTTTCCCACATACAAATAGTGAAGTACGTTATTGATGAATTTGCAAATCTCACTGCCCAATTAAATAGTTAGCTGTACTTGCCTTTATAAACAAAAGCCCTGGCAAAACATGTCAAGTCTACTGGAATGCACCATTTAAACTTTTCAGTTTCTTTTTTTAAACTGTATCAAGTTTAGAAACACTTTTTCTTCTCAGCCTTTACCAAACATGAGCCTGTGCTTATATAGTAAATTAATTTCCCTAATTTGAAGTCCTTGGCAGGTCTCCCAAGTAAAACTGTCTATCACTGATGCCTCTCGTCTGCGCACCCATGCCTCTCCTCTGTGCACCCATGCCTCTCCTCTGTGCACCCATGCCTCTCCTTTGTGCAATCAATACAGCTTGAATGTATCTTTTCCATACTGATTGTACTGTACTGTGATTCTCTCTCTTCTAAAGGATTTCTCCATGCTCTACTTATCTTTATATCAATAACATCTGACACCTAGATTACTGCAAAAGCCTCTTAGCAGAGCTTCCTTTTGACAGTTCTGTCAATGTAATCACTATTAAAACTGTCCCAAGTTATTTTATCATTATCATTATTATTAATATTAGAATGACCACACCTCAGCTTACAAACCTTAAAATGTTTCCCACGAGGGGACAAAGTAACAGTTTTCCAGCTAGAGTCTATATACTTCTTGTAAGTGTAGAACGCAGGAGTCTGCAAGTACTATATGACATGGTTTGAATTTTGTGTTTTCACTTCAGATTCTACCTTTTAAAAAACTAATATAAACTTATCCTGGATAAAAAAGATCAATTTTTCTTATCCTGCAAAATACTGGAACTTCCAAAAAGCACTGAAAGTATATCAGTCCCTAAAACTCACATCTAAATATTCTGACATATCCACTGTAGAAAGTCCACTGTTATCACTTAAGACACTTGGACTGTATTCTCCTGGCAATGGTAGTTGTAGAATAATTGTTAAGGAAGGAAAGGAGAAGAGAGATCTACATCTGAACCAGCACTCATGTGACTCTGCAGGAAGTATGTTACTTGGCGGGAAGTATGGCAGTTTGTTCTTGCTGCGTGCCTTTGAGTCAAGTCCAATTCACAGTGACCCCATAGGAAGAGTAGAGCTGCCCCATATGATTTCCTAGGGTGTAATCTATGGAAACAGGTCACCAGGTCTTTTCTTCTGTGGAGTGGCTGGTGGGACTCCAGCCTTCAGAACTGTGAGACAGTAACTGCCTGTTGTTTTAAAGTGTCCCGGTTTGTGGCTATTTGTTACTGTAGCCTTAGCAAACTAATTCAGGAAATCAAAATTGAAAAATATCTTTATCATCCACACAATAACTCTATACAGCAAGTACTGAAACTTCTTACAGATGGGGAAAGCGAGACTCGACATGTATAAGGAATGATCCATGTTCACAGACCTGTAGCCTGAAATGAAACCAAAAATAGAATATTTCAAAGGTGATTTATTTCCAAACTGCCTGATGCTCTGCTCAGTGGGCCACTGAAGTAGGACATGGCCAGCTGTGTTGTCCTAGTTTCACCAGTGACCCTACCACACACAGGAGGAGATGTCACAACTTCAATACTTAATTTTATTATACCATGTCCCTGGTCCTTCTCACTCACGCACACATTGCCACTACACATGGTAAAGATGTTCCACGCCTTCATGGCCTTAACATGTTAGTGCAGTCAGCTGCCAGTCTCTTTGGTCTGTGACTCTCTACCTTGAAAGCAGCTATTTCTTTCTGCCTCCCCCTACCCCCACCGGGTAATTTATTATGTATTCCACATGGTTTAGCTCTTCAACCTGAAAGTAAAGTAAACTGTCACCCCAAATGTCCTTGAATGTGTTCATATGGGATACTCTATATACAATCCATGTTGATTTTGGAAGTACTTTGTCAAAACATTAATTCATTTTAATAGGCTGATTTTTTTTCCCACAAATTATATCCGCACTAAAAAGTGTGTAATGTTTAGACTTTTTGCCAATAAGAGTATGAGTATGACTACAAGTGATATTATTTGTTCACTTTATAGACACTAAATGAATGTGAAGTGTAACATTTTCTAGGCCTACTTATATTTAAAGAAAGGTTAAAGTCAGCAAAATGTCAGGTTAAGAAATGTGATGTTTTTCCATGTAGTACTCCATAAGAGCTATTTGAATATTGCTGAAAATGTAATTGATTCAATTGCTATTTTCACTTTAGCAAAAATTAAATTAGATCCCATAATTTAATTTTTCTTAATTCTGGTAATATCAAATATAGACATAAAATCTGGGGAAAAATGTCATTCAGTGAATTCAAATCAATGTAGATAACTTTGCTGAATAATTCATTTTCCATTACCTAGGAAGGAGTCTGTCTTAGTTCTTTTTCTCTTTAGTCACCTTAGTACAATGTGTGGAAGTTAGTATTTACTAAAGAAGGACTGATGGAATTGTAAGGAGCCTCCACTTACCTCAACTTCCTACAAGTATCAGAACTGGTACCCTGAATTATTTGAACAGATAGGCTAATTCTAAGCTAACAGCGATTTTCAATCTCAACTCTTTAAAAAACACTGTGTCCAGCTTTCCCGACAGATGGAGAGTGAGAGAGTAGGTGTAATCTGAAAAATGAATCTTAGTGTAAATACCAATATATTACCACATCCATGAATGAATTAGAAATGACTAGGTTGAAGGTTGAAAATATGACTTAATAGTATTTATGCACACTATAAACACATTTCTGAGCTGAGCAACGAAGCTCTATAAATTTATATGTTTTGTACCATGCTCTAAAGTATATGTCATACTCTTTGAACTACAAGATAACGGTGCTGACGGTGTTACTGCCTGTGCACACAAATGTGGCTGAAAAGCTCACTGAGTTACTCTTCATCTTGCCCTCTAATTCCACAGAAACTACGACTAAATAAATGAAACGAAGTTAGGGATAACTGTCTTCACGAGGAGCCCTGGTGGTACAGTGGTTAAACGCTCAGCTGCTAACTGAAAGGTAGGCAGTTTTGAACCCACCAACTGCTCCATGGGAAAAAGACAGAGCAGTCTTCTTCTGTCAAGATTTACAATCTTGGAAACCCTATGAGGCAGTTCCACACGGTCCTATAGGTTTGCTGTGAGTCAGAATTGACTTAAAGGCAAAGAGTTTGCTTGATTTTTGGTACAGGTATAGTATACAAAGAGAAAAAAAAAGGGAGCCTTTTAATGTCTAAATGACTCAAATTTTTGGTTAGTGCTGTCCAAGTTCCTAACCTGAAGGATTTTCACTGGCTCTTTGGTTGGTTATTTAACATTGCAGTCTTTTGAGGCTATCATCAAGAAAATAAGCAATGATATCTGTGCTTAATAATAGGAAACAAATGATGCTTAAGCCCAATAAAGAATTCTAAGTTTTTATGCTCAAGAAATACTATCACCAGATTTGAACTAGAAGCCAGAAAGCCAAAAATTTTGAAACCACACATCATTCAGTAATTCAGTTAATATGCATGGTCCATCTAATTCATTAATTTACTGACCAAATCTTTTTAAGCATCTGTTCTGCTCAGGCATTATATTCTACATATCGGGAATATAATATCAACATATGTACAACAGTACTATTCTAAAAAAGCTTATGGGCTAGTGGGAAAAACACAAGTTTTTAAAACTGAAGCAAGTTATGCGCCAGCAAGGGCCACTAATGACCCTAAATTGCAGGAAAGGGAAAGGAGAGAGGGCAGGGAAAGAGAGGTTGGTTTGAAAAAAACTGTTTAAATAAAAGAAAAACAAGTCTGTAACAGAAGTAAAGTATTATGGCTGTTTAATTGTTTGCATAATCAGACCAATAATAATAATAATAATAAAGTACTATCTTAGTGCTATAGATAGTCTAAAGAATAATCTTGTCTTAAAATATTTGATCGTCTAATTAGGAAACCAAGAACCACTTAAGGCAGTACACAATCTAATTGTTAAACTGGTAGTAAAAGCTGAAAGTATTATAGGAAATAATAGAGGGAGTGATTACTGGAGTCCTTTCTTCATACTAACTATAATGGTATGACTAACATGTCTGTCAATGAAAGCAATAATGCTGAGGATTATAAGAGAATGAAAAACCAAAGTAGCAAATCTTCAATGTATTAAAACCAATTACAAGGTAAACTATGGTATATATACTCAATGGAGCACTACGCAATGATAAAGAACAACGATGATTCCAGGAAACATCTCCTAACCTGGTTTCAACTGGAAGACATTATGTTGAGTGAAAGCAGTCAGCGACAAAAGGACAAATACTGTATGAGACCTCTATGATAAGATCTCAAAAACAGACTTGTGTATAGAAGAAAAGACTCTTTGAGAGCTGCAAGGGAGGGAAGGTGGGGAGGGTTTAGATTAGATAGTTGCTAGGTATCTGGTTGGGTGAAATCGGTGATAGCACACATTAGAAACAAGAACAGTATTAAGCGGACTTAAACATAACATGAGTACTCATTCCATCTTAACCCAATATTGCAAGGATAGAGTAGCTGGGGCGGGGGGCAGGGGACCATGCTCTTAGGTGAAAGTGAGGCCAATTGGCACAACTAGCATTTTGCTAAGAGGGCTCTCTGCACCCCACATTGGTGAGTGGTGTCTGGGGTCTTAAAAGCTGCCAAGCTGCCATCCGAGGGCACAGCAAATGGTCCCAACTCAGCAGGAATGGATGCTCACTGAGGACCAAAATGACATGGGGGAAAGACAACCCAGAAAACAGAGACCCACATCAGTGGGTGCCTACATCGACTTGGGACTGGAAGAACCAGATGGTGCCCAGCCACCACCAGTGATAGCGGCGATGGAGCTCACTAAGTTGAGTCTCACTGGCAACACAAGAATAAAAAGGGGTGCACCCTGAGATCCGCACTAAAAGACCTCAATTGATGGTCCAGTGGTTTCGGGGTTTCTCTGGGAGCATGGCCCCTTGCCCTGATGCTGCCCTTGACCATAAATCATAACGAAGGTCCACGCTTCGTACAGGAATGGATTGGACTTAGCAATGCAGTGACCATACATTGGATGCACTTTATGGTTCTATACACCTATAGGATGTCATCCTGCTGACCTCTGGCTGGAGGAAGGAGAGTGGTGGAGAGGAGGGAAAACAGAGACTGTTGGGAGAATGAGACATGTACGGAGCAGAGAGGAATAGTGTGCTGTCGCCGGGCAGAGAGAGCAGTGGAAGCTGCATATGGGTGGGTATGTAAATTTATACGGGAATGTACATTTTCACTCAGTTATATTGAATAAAAAATTAAAAAAAAAAAACAAAAATAAAACCAACCACACACTAACCCAAGATTAATGAATGACAAATTGTTGAGCTGAACCTTTAACTTGTGAGTTTTCTCTTACCTCAAAGAAAACACAACAATGCATGGAGATGAAATGCCTGACTTTCATATCATGATAGCAGAGCACAGCAAGATAACAATTAACAGTAAGTTGTCGAGTACAAATTTCTTTATATTCTTTCCACATATCATCATTGAATCTTCTGCGTGATTGTACAGTCACAAGATTGAGATTAGGAACTGTTATCAAAGGGGCAGAGACAATGTTTCAAAAGGACTTTTAGATAAGACTTCTGTCACAGGAGAACTGATGCCTTTGAATTGTGGTGTTGGAGAAGACTGCTGAACTTACCACAGAGTGCCCAAACAACACACAGGTTTGTTCTACAAGAAGGACAACCAAAGCGCTCCTTGGAAGCAAAGATGACAAGACTGTGCCATATATACTTTGGACATGTTGTCAGGAATAATCAGTCCCTGGAAAAGGACATCATGCTTGGTAGAGTGGAGGGTCAGCTAAAAACAGGAAGACCCTCAACAAGACAGATTAACACAGTGTGTGCAACAATGGGCTTAAGCATAAAAATGACTGTGGACAATCATTTTGAAAGCAGATTGTGGACAAGACCAGGCAGTGTTTCATTGTATTGTGCATAGGGTCGCTATGAGTCAGAGCTGACTCATGGGCACCTAACAACAACAACAACAACAACACTGTTACTTCTAACACAATGTCAACCTCCAAACTTCCCCTCTCTTCACACCACCATTCTTTCCTTGCCACCCACCTCCTTCCCCCCCTCACACCCAAGGTGAACAGAAATCATCAAAAGAGGGCTAGAGAAACCATACAAAAAGACTTTGTGAAAAACAAAGCACTTAACTGTGGTTCTGAAATATGGAAAGATGTAGGCATATGGAAATTGGTAGTTCAGTGGTAAAATTCTCATTTTCCACTGAATTTTCAGACCCAGGTTTGATTCCCAGACAACACCTCTCATACCTAGCCACCACCTATATGTCACTGGGAGTTTGTGTGCTGCTATGCGCTTGAACAGGTTTCATCCAAACTTCCAGGGTAACATGGGCTAGGAGGAAATGTGTGGAGATCTACTTCCAAAAACTGGCCAATGAAAACCCTATGGATCATAATAGTTTGATCTGCAACCTATCATGTAGGGCAGCATGCTGATCTGTTGTGCTTGGGGCACCAGAATCCGGGGCTGACTCCACAGCAGTTAATAAAACCAACAAGATGGGAGGAATATCAGGTGGGTGGAAAAAAAAAAAAATTGGGCTAAGACTAAAGACTTACATGGTACAGATATAAGACTAACATACCAAGAAGGAGTTGTCTGACTTGCTTAGTAATATATTCAGAATGACATCTGGGTTAGTGCTAGGGCTGCTAATCAAAAAGTCAACAGTTCAAATCCACTAGTTAGTCCTTGGCAACTGTATGGGACAGCTCTATTCTGTCCTGTAGGGTCTCTACAAATCAGAATTGACTCAAAGGCAACAGATTTGGTTTTTGTTTTTTAGTTACACAGTCATATTTTCTAAAGGAAACCACTTTCAAATTTTCCCACCAGTTAGAGGAGGGTAAACGCCCAGACATTTGCTATAGTAATCTAACATGAGTACGATTTCTATAGCTTTCATTGAAAATTTAAACTTAACTATAATTTATGCATGATATTTTAGCATTAAAACAACAGCTTTTAATATCTTCAGGAGACTGAACAGAAATTTGTATCACTTTTGTTAATCTATTGTTATTTCTATCAAATCTAAAAGGATTGTAAGTTGGATTAATTTGAAGAGAGTTGACATTTATCGCATACCAGCTTCAGCATCTGGACATTTTCTGGTCTCCAAACTTTATCACAATGTTTCATGAAAAAGCTCTGATGTATATTGTTGCAGCCAGCCTCCAAATCACTCCCTCATGATTCCTGGTTATTGTATTTTTATGCAACTAATGCATGCACTATACTTTTTTTTTTTTTGCCAGCTGCACAATCCGAGACACACTATGCATGTTATACATTAGGCATGCTACTCATGTGGACACGCTATTTGCAAAATTACGGTATTCCTCTTGTGTGGTACACTTACATATTAAATAGGTGGTGATCCATAGGAACAACACAATATTGAGAAAGTGATGATTTGTGACTTCTGAGAATATGTCGTAAAAGATATATTCTTTGACTAATTTCATTTTGGCCTGCTGGATAGCTTATTTTGGAAGAAGCCAGTTGCCATGTTACGAGGACACTCAAGCAGCCCTGATACGAAGCCCACATGGGGAAAAGATTCAAGCCTCCAGCCAATGACCGGTATGATCTCTCTAATGACTGGAGTGAGCCACTTTGAAAGTAGATCCTCCAGTCTCAGGTAAGTCTTCAGATGACTGCTGCTCTAGAGGAAACCTTGACTGCAACTTCCTAAAACAAGCAGATTGTGAAATTCTCAGCTATGCCAGTTCTAAATTTCATATCCACAGCAACTGTGAGAGATAATGAATGTCTGTTGTTATCCTAACAACAAACTTCAATCACCATGTTTTAGGTTATTTCATTGCATGTAAAAGATAAATAACACATAAATGGATCCAGATGACAAATTATTTTTCACTTCTTTATGAACCATGTCAAGGCAATACTTGAAAACAGTTATGTATAATTCTGACAATGAGTTGGTGGAGTAACAGTTTCAGGTTGTGTCTGACAGAAAATTCATCGAGTTAAATTTCTTCTTGTTTTATGTGACAGATTGCATTATTGTCAGAAACAAGAAGTTTTCTTTTCCGTTCTTTTTAATGTCTTGGAAAAAATAAATCACCAAAAGTTATTTTTCTTTAATCAGGAAAGCCGTAATTTTTAACAAACTTAAATAAAGTACCTCCCTTCCCCCCAAATACACAATCCCTATGATCAACGCTCTTCAAACAATCACAAAATTTCATTTTTATTGTAGGTATGTTGAGACCAACAGTAGAAACAGTTTAGCTTTGCAAATGCAGCTGTTGAAAGCATACTCATCTACAAAACATCTGCAAAATAAACCAAGTTTATGAAAACAATGAGTGAACCATTTATCCAGGTCTTTGCCTTTTGTCACAATCTTTCATATTTCCCTCACAAGGAAAATCTACAATTCATATCCAAGTTTGAGCATATTCAAGTTATTACCTCAACATATATTCACAGAACAAACTTTTTAACTCATTTTGAAGTTCATCACAAATTTGTCTACAATGATGAGTATCTGTAGCACTTCATTTAATTATATAATATAGATATACAATTTATATAACCCTTTTGATGTAGTGGTTAAGTGCTATATCTGCTAAACAGGTTCGCCATCCAAATCCATCGGGTGCTCCTTGGAAACTCTATGGAGCAGTTCTACTCTGTCTATAAGGTCACTATGTGTTGGAATCAACTCAACGGCTCTGCACATATATATGTGTGTGTGTGTATATAATTTACACACACACACACACACACACACACACACACACCCAAGCAAAAATGTCACTTGAAGAACTAAGGTGCTTCTGACCCATGCCATGGCATTTTCAATGGCCTCATATGAGTGTGAAAGCTGGACAGTGAAGAATTGCCATTTTTAAGTTATGGTGCTGGAAAATAATGCTGACTACACCATGGACTACCAGAAGAACAAACAAATCTGTCCTGGGGGACGTACAGCCAGAATGCTCCTTAGAAGTTAGGATGGTGTGACTTTGACTTTGTCTCACATACTTTGGACATGTTACCAGAAGGGACCAATACCTGGAGAAGGACATCACGCTTGGTCAAGTACAAGTCAGTAAAAAAGGAAGATTGCTGGGAAGATGTGTTGACACAGTGGCTGCAACAATGGGCTAAATAAAGCATAACAATGATCATGAGGATGGTGCAGGACCTGGTGGAGTTTTGTTCTGTTGCACACATCATCGCTATGAGTTGGAACTGACTCAACAGCACACAATAACATACAAATATATGTACATCACTTAGAGAGCCATGGGGGCATTCCTTAAGGCAAGTAGCAATGACCTGAATGCAATCTACTGAACTACCTGAGGTTTATCTGTCTTAGAGCTGACAGTCACTGCCAAATTTTTTTCAGTTGATAACTTGCATGTCAATATGAAGATGAGCACTGCCTTTACTGATGTCACCAGGTGTCAGAGAAATAAAGTACAATACAATGTTGATTTAACATCCTAAGTTATATAGAGGAAACTCTGGTGAGATAGTGGTTAAGAGCTATGGCTGCTAATCAAAAGATCAGCAATTCGAACCCACCAGCTGCTCCTTAGAAATCCTATTGGCCAGTTCTGTTCCATCCTACGGTGTGACTATTCAGAATCAACTTGACAAAATGTTCTTTTCTTTTCTTTTTTTTTTAAGTCATATAGAGGAAACCTTCGTCATGTAATGGTTAAGTGCTGTGGATGCTAAGCAAAAGGTTGGCAGTTCAAACCCACGAGGTGCTCTTTGGAAATTCTATGGGGCAGTTCTACTCTATCCTATAGGATTGCTATGACTCAGAATTGACTCAACTGTAACAGTTTTTCTATTTTTATTGTTTGTTTTGAAGTCATATATATATGTATAGGCAATACATCTCTACTAGTTCTCAGCTCATTTTTATAGATATATATTCTGAGATGGCATTTCGGAAAGATACTTCTCTTCCTGAGTGGCTTACTCATTTTTAAACCATAAGAATTTCAACCTCGTCCACAGTGAGGTTTAACTAAATCTTCTCCCATTATGTGAACTTCACTTTCAAAGAGCATTCTGAAATGAACCATGAAGGCAGAGCCAGGAGAAATACTACTTTCTGCACTTGGGTGTATTTTTCACCATACAGATTATAGTCTAGATTTTTTAAATTTAGCTAGGCAAAAATCCAATCACTTTTGCTCCAGATTTGCACGCTTTTTGCATGTTTGGATTTGGGGATCATAAGTTTCGAAGTTCAAGATTTCACACATAATACCAAGGTTTACATTTCTTCATATCATTATACCTAACTGAAATGACTACTGTAACTAAGTGGTGAAGAACATCTGTCACTGTCATTAACTAGCAATGTACCAGTTGTGGTCAAATTCAGGTCACTGTCTTCCTTCACGTCAGTTTACTTTAAAGATCTCCTGGTCCCACTTGTGTTGCTTACAATCCTATGTATTTTAGGTTGCTATAAATTGTGCGCACAGTATGCTGGTTCCATAACACACTGGTTTGCTATTTATGCTGCCAGTACAAGATAAAATTTTAATTCATTAAGTTTTTAAAAGTTAGATGACAGTGATACAAAATTTTCAAAATTATCTCAGAAAACTTGGTCAATTTTTAAGTAACTGTAGGGAGAAGTGAAACCAATAAGAGACGGTGGTTTGTGAACAAAATATTTAATCTGACTGAATACGGGGAAAAGCTGAAATAATGTGTAAGAACCACATTTTTAAGTACCTTATTTAAGGTACAAAAGCATTATTCAAAAACCTTCTGTAAGGTTTCTAAGACTGTCCTAGAAAATGGTACATTTTAGAACAGACAGAAGTTCTCTCCTTTTCCTTTTTCTTCCTGAGCTCTACTCATTTTCCCCTTAGGCTGTTGTACTTGTTAGCTTCAAAACTACCCCTTGCAAGACATCTAAACTGCTGCGTGCAAAAATAGTTTGCTCCTTTTTATTGCTGAGAACTAACGAGGCATGGATGGCAACGTATTTCTTTATTCATTCACCTATTAAAGGACATTTGTGTTATCTTTACATAAAGAAATGCTCATGTGCAGTGGTGAAGTGCTACAGCTGCTAACCAAAAGGTTGGCAGTTCAAATCTGCCAGGCAGTCCTTGGAAATTCTATGGAGCCATTCTACTCTGCCCTATAGGGTTGCTTGAGTTAGCACTGACTCAATGGCACTGGATTTGGTTTTGTGGTTACATTCCTAACAGTTACTGAGATCACCAAACACCACTTATTCATGAGTTAAATTTATTGATACTTATCCCATTATAAATTAAAACTGAGATATTTAAACATATTTATTATTTTAAATCAGCAATAAAAAACTACATTCTAACATGGTTAATATATTTTATGAAGAATAAATATAATTTCCAAAACAAGAAGAATACTGGAAACAGTGGGACTGTTTTGTGTTTTTGTAAATCCAATGTGTGCTTTCATAGAAGACTGCTAGATTCTCTGTCTGCTTATGTCTTCACTCTGATGTGATATCATATGTCATACAGCCTCTGGAAAACTCTTCTTAACACTCATGAGAGAATAAGGAAGAAAAAGTAAATAATCTTGGTACAATTAGGAAAATAGTTTTGATCTTGTGGACCCATCAAAAGTCTTGAGGACTCACAGGGTTTTACAGTTCACACTTTGAGTTAGGGTAGATGAGAAGGGGGTTATTTTTAATGGCAAAGGAAGTTGACAGAAGGATCTTAACTAGTGAGTAGTAAGTATCATCTGATTTACCCTTTTGAGCTTTTACTCCTCTGGCTTCTATATGCATAATGAATGTCTGCACGGAAGCAACAGACATAGCATGGTCTTAACAGCACCGGAGATTGACTAGGAGACTACTGACGCCTTCCGAGCAGCAGACTGTTGTCGTTTCCACTAAAGAGACGACAGTGGACTAACACAAATGTAGTGTGTCTTTGAGTCTTTTTGATGAAGCAGATATGGGAAGTGAGGAATGGAAGAAATAGGTATCAGTCCTATATTCTGATCTTTAGCAAGGTATATGGAGGGAGCCTGGAGAAACTGAAGATTTGAGGGAAAATTAGGCCGAAGAAAAAAGAGAAGAAGAATATATATGCATTTAATAGGGGCATACCTTTTTCGTTTTTACACAGCTGTGATTAAAACGCTGGTGTATCTTATAACCACATCACATCTTATATTCAAGGGATTATATGGTTCTTCTTTATTCCAATATAGTATAAAAAACAGATTGGAACTAAGTATAGGATTTAAAGGCAGTTTTGTAACTAGGAATCGCACAAATGTTTAATGATTCCATTTTTTCTTCCCATGTTGTTGGTACCTTAGTGAGAAATAAACAGAGACTCAATATTGCAGAGTTCAGACCAAAGGATATTAAATTCAGGTAAACATATCACCCAAACACTGTAATAATACCCTTTCCCCCCCAGATACTCATCTTGCTCACTTCCCTTAGACAGCAGTACATAAACAAAATTACTTTATTAAAGTGAAAACTGAGGCATATGTTTAAACTGAGACGTAAACAGAGAAGACTTCGCAACAGAAACAGTAATTAGAATGTCCCCTGTGTACCAAGTAACATTCTTATGACAGATTCCAAGTCATGGGAGAAGTAATATCAGATTCCTTGAAGAATGAATTATAAACACAGAGGTAGAGTTAGTGGCCTGCAGCTTATAATTTAAGGCCTATCAGTTGATTTAGAAAAAGAAAGTACACAAGAAGAAAGAGGAAACAGTCCCCTCAATATTTAGGCTCTAAGGTCTGTTAACATTTTTTCAGCTTACTTAGCAAGAGGTCTTACTAACACAAAATGTATTCCTAAATGACCTTGTGATGATCCCACAAAATCCAAAATCGAGCCCTTTCCACACAGGTGTGCTTATTATTTCCTCATCCTCTCCTAAATATCTATCTAGTATGATCTTAGGTCCAAGATGCTCATGGACAATTCTTAAAATATTTTTCTCCAACACAAATTGAGTTTCTTTTGTAGCATCTTAAGGAACCCCAGTGGCACAACAGTGCTACTAGCTGAAAGACTGGTGGTTTGAACTATGACAGCATCAATGACATTTAGGAGTTTGGTTCACACTTTCATACTATGACCCAAGTAGGTAGCCATTAACTGGCAATCCAGACTCTAGTGCTGTCGAGACGATTCTGACTCATAGTGACCCTATAGGACAGAGTAGAACTGCACTGCCCCTTAGAATTTCTAAGGAGGATTTGAACCGGTAGATTTGAACTGCCAACCTTTTCGTTAGCAGCCATAACACTTAACCACTATGCTACCAGGGTTTCATTAATTGTCAAGGAGGACTGAAGTAACTGAAAATTTCCAAGATCTCCTTTGTTAATACACTCAATGGTTCAAACATGCTCAACAATTAATCATTTTCTGGACACATTGCAATCGTCCATATCTTGTACATGCTTAGTGAAATTCTACTTAATTTATATAAAGGAAGTTGAAACTTCACATTATTTGTGAACTCTTCTCTGACCTCCAGTTGATTAATCCACTTTTTCTAGGCTTCTATGAGGTATCATGTTAATAACTGCTTCTCAGCTATACTTAAACGACTTTTGTACACGTCTGTCTCTCCTACTAAGCTGTTAAGTTCCTTTGTGTCGGGTCCATGACTGGTTTTCTCTGTGCCCTTTGCAGCTCATATATGCATTTGTGCATGGTATGTGCTCAGTGCATTTTTAGTTAAAACAAAATAACATATAAGCAATTTCACAGTCATAATCAATGTTAAACAAGAAATCATTTATAAGTTTATCTGTTTTGCTTACAGTGAAAGTTCTTCAAAGGTAAGAATTAAATAAGACAAACATCTCTACATATCCTGTGGTGGCTCAATACATGACTTTTCTATTGACTGTTTAACAATTTGCTTATAAGCATGCAATTCATCTCTTCATACTGACAGCCTATATTGCCTAGAGCAAGATATAAATATATGGATATGTATACATGTTACATAAGTGCTTTCTGAAATAAAAAGGATACCATATAAACAATGCATATATGTGTGTGAGTGTACATATATATATACATACACATATATTTTTTCTTTTTAATAATACATTCCTTTTTTTTTCTTTTTAGTTTGGACTTCTTGTCTAGATATTACAATTTGGGAGGAGCTATTCAGTTTGAACCTGCCAGGCACTCTTTGGAAACTGTGGAGCAGCTCTACTTTGTACTAAAGGGCCGCTATGAGTCAGAATTGACTCAATAGCAGTGGCGTTGGCTTGGGTTTGGTGTTCCTATATAAGAGACGCTTTCTCTCTTGAAAGGCAGTGTACTCCAACAAGACAAGAAGCTGTGGGAAAGACTCACAGGGAACAGCTACGGAGAAAGGTCATATCTTCTTGGACTGTCAACTAGGTTAGCCATGTCAATCTTGATAATGAATAAAACTTAAGAGATACCATAACTGTAGACTACTCTCTCAGCTGGGTAAGCACCCTACAAACTCTCTGATCTAAACTTATTTCTTTGACATCCAGGGAAGTTCTAAGGGTGCATCTGTCCATTGTCTCCTTCAAAGAAGCATGAAGATCAAAGTAGAAATAAGAACCACAAGAAAAATTCTTCAAGAGAGGGAACAAAAGAATTACAAAGCATTACTTACATCTTTAAGGAATTTTAAAAGCTCAAGTTAAAGGGACAAAGTAATTACACAGTAATAAACATAAACCAAAAACTAAACCCACTGTCATTCAGTTGGTCCCAGTTCAAAACATAGGAATCCATAAATGATAAACTGGAAAACTGTGACTCAAGGACTGTCTTGAAACACAAAGCATGCAATAGGCTTGTGGAATTCTGAAATACAGAAACAATCTGAACCGGAAATAAACATATGGTAGTCATGGGAGTGAAGGAATGAATTTACCCTAGATTTGGAACCCAGAGAAATCAGAAAAAGGATCTAAGAATCTAGAGAATATCTTTTCTTTGAGGAGCACCCAGAAACTTCCCCCTAGGAGTTAGTCACTGAACCGCCATAGTCAGAATCATTACAAACAAGACTGTTAATTAATAATTAACAGTTGACTACAACGTTCTTTTTTTTTTTTCTTTCCTGGTTCTTTTCATGTGAGTTTGATATTGGAAATCCTAGGTTTATACAAATTACAGATTTGGCTGTAAGAATAAAACCACATCATCTGGGTTTTAATCATCTCTGTTCAGACTTTAGAGTTTACCAACTGCTAATCTTTACTAGTCTTCATGAGAGGTTTTCATTTCTACTTTATAGGTGAGGAAACAGGTCTCGGGAAGGTTAAGAGGCTTGTCTGTGGTTGACCAACCAATGACAGCACTTGGACTTTAAATTGTATGCATTTTCTATCACAAGCTGGTGCTGTCCTGACTTTAAGAAAGAATTCACCAAAAGACTACTTTAAACTAAAAGCCCTCCAGTGCATGTGAAACCTAATCCATTCATCATAACTAAATTAACACAACTTATCAATAACATACCCACACCCATGACAGACTCAATTGAGACTGACTACTGTTCCTTAGACACAAAGAAATTTAAAAGCCAGCTTGCCTGCCTTGGATGCAGAAGTAGAAAGTAGAACAAATAACTTTACCCTCAAATTAATGAGGCTCAAGCAACAATAAAACTCTGTTAATGCCCCTATCAATCAAATCCATAATATAATTTTTGAAAGACTGATCAGTATATAATCTCTTCCTGGGAAGGCAGCTATCAGAAAATACAAAAAAGACATACTCACTGTATTTCCTCTTCTCTCCTCAAAACACTTTCCTTGGAACCATTTTATGACACTAAGAATGACAACAACAAAAATCTATGATTCTTGCATAGAATAACTTTTCCACTTTTAATAGCTGAGTGAGTATACAAAATTTTCAACTCAGAGTTCAGCATTTGGGAGACCACCTTTAGTGCTCAATAAGTGTTTAAACCAAGGTATAAGAAAACAAGGCCCTGTGGAGAAGTACTGGCCATTAACTAAAAATAATATGCAACACTAGTCAAATGAAAAATATCATTTTTCAAAAAAGACTTGTGGGGCGCTGAGTCAAGATGGTGTACTAAACACACATCTCCCTAAATCCCTCTGGAGACCAAGACCTGAATGATAATTAAATGTAGCTTTCTTGACACCTAGTAAGCCCTAGAACATGGCATAGGGCTGTTAATTTGGACTTCATATCACTGAATAGAAAACCTCCTCTCTTTCCCTGACCCCACGCTTGGTGAGCACTGGCTTTCATGGACCAAGGGTAACTCACCATTTTGACGTTCTTTCTCTGTCTTAGCCAGCGGGCAGAACTCGGACTTTATTAGCAGCTAATCTCAGATGCACTGCTGGTGGGATTGGAGGGCGAAACTGCCATATTTTGAAAGCATGGCTTTGGACTCTGTGCGTCTCGGCATCTTTGGCCTCTCTTTCTGTCTCTGCCATAGAATAGCTGGTACTAAGGCAGGTGGTGAGCATGTGCAGGACACCATCTTGATCCACTGGGAGGTGGAGACACCCATATGTCGGCCCCAGTGGGACTTAGTTCCTAGGCTAGGAGGTGGCGCTTGCACGGAGGAGAGCGCTTTTTGTCCATAAATCATAATGGAGGTCAACTCTTCAGACAAGAATGGATTGGACTTGGTGACAGAGAGTGAACATAATGTGTGCACTTTATGGCTCTATGCGTCTATAGGATGTTGTCCTCCTGACCTCTTACTGGAGACAGGAGAGTGAGCAGAGAGGTGGGGATAGGAGATTGTTGGGAGGATAAGACCTACATGGAGCAGAGAGGAAGAGTGTGCTGTCACCAGCCAGGGAGAGCAGTGTAAGCTGTATACAGGTGGGCATGCAAAGTTATATGGGGATGTACATTTTCATTCAATCATCATCATCATCATCATCATAAAGATGTGCTTGCAATAGAGAAAGACTGAAATAGAAGAAATGACTACATTTTTTCCTATGTGCCCCAGCAGCTGACAGAGTGCCTTCCCCCATTTCTGCCTGGAATATGCCAAATTATTGATCTGCTGGGTGCCTCCAGCAGTAGTATGCACAATGCTGCAGCAGTCACTGTGCCTCCATGAGGCAGTTTGTGTCATGGCTCTGAAACAGATGCAATAACTTAGCCTGCAACTAGTCTCTCAGAAGCCCCTCAAGCAAACTACCTAGCTTGGTGTTGAAATCCTGAAGAATTCCCCAAGGTCTCTAAGCCAGCCAAAGCTGTGTAATTTACCCAGCTCCTCAGCTGAAGCTTTAATTGTGAAAAGAAAGAAGTACTGCAAAACTAACACAAAGGCTCTGATAGTCTCTGGCCAATGCCATGTTTGCTTATGTTTACATAAGAGCATGACAGTAACAGTGTTATAGAAGGCCTTTTCAGTTTAACATACTTAAAAATTAAAATTATGGTGATAATTAGGTTTGCTTGATTAACAAGATATATTTAAGACTGCAGAATCAGCTATGCAATGTTTTATTTCATGGGATAGATAACAGAAGCTCCCTAGTTTGTATCTAAGAAAGAGAAAACCCTTGCATTCAATCAACTTCCATAATTTTGGCCCTCTGGGCTTGCACAATACCCAGACAGAGCTACTAGCCCAGGAGACACTTTACCCAGTGTGACTGAGCTAACAGCCTCTGGAGTATAGATTTCAAAACTGATTCACATTTTATTCACTCCAGCAGAACTCCTCTGAGATATGGCACTATGCAGGCAAAAGGCTGACAAGCTGTCTTTAATGAATCCATTTTCACAGTTTGCTGAAAAAGCTTCCCTCACTATGCCCTTCAATGAGAAGTAACTAAGACTTAACTCCTTAGGAGTCACGTTTTATAATTTAGAGCAAAGCCTACACTGTTAATAGAACAGTCATAACAACCATTATGTATCTTATGACTTCATAATCTTAATTTTGTATCAAATAGTTGATCACACTGTGGAACATTGTAATAAGATCAAAGTTACCCACTAACAATGCAATCTGCCTTAAATTATCAATAAAGTTGTTTTCCTGAAAATCCAGTTTGACCCAAATTCAGAGACACATGCATATAAGACATAGGTGACCGCTAAGTCCTTTGAACCAGGGCACCAGAGAGCTACAGTCAGGACCAGGAAATTCAACCAAGGGAGGAAGAAGCTGCAGAGATCCAACACCCCGTAATAAGTCACGTTACAGTCTTCAATGTGGAGACCATCTTAAAGTCTGTGCAACATCTAATTTCCCTAACTCTGCTCCACTTCCAAAATGAATCAAACATGAGGTCTCCCCTTCCCAAAATCCTTTATAAGCTTTGACAAAACTTGTGCTCAGGGAGACAAAATCAGCGTTGCCTAGCCCTCCTGTCTCCTTTTGCAAGTCTCTTTAATAAAGTTTCACTCACAGGAAAAGATTCTCTGTGCCTTACTTGTTCATTCTTGGTCAGTGAGGGCCGAGAACCTCAGTGGGTCCATGTTTGAGACACTGCCCTGCAATAGTTTTTGGCAAGTCAGCCAGGAGAAGAGCAGGAACCCTTTCCATCCCATCCTCAGTCCCAAGGTAACTCCTTCTTAAATCACCACTGTACATGGTGGAACAGTGGCAAGTTTACAAACTTAACTGTATACTTGTCTGTGTGGAAGTTTTTAGTCAGTAAACCAATATCTGTATTAGAACACCCTTCCTACTCACCTGACCTGGCCCTCGATGACGTTTTTCTTTACCCAGAGATAAAGGAAATATTGAAAGGAAGACATTTTGACGGCATTTGGGACATCAAAGGAAAAATGGTGACAGCTCTGAAGGCCAATCCAGAAAGATTTCCAAAATTGCTTCGAAGGGTGGACAGGAATCTGGCATTGGTGCATAGCTTCCCAACAGGAGGACTTCAAAGGTGACTGCTGTGATATTCGGCAATGAGGTATGTAGCACTTTAGTTTGCACATATAATTGTCAGACCCTGTATGTTTTTGTGTAACAGATCTAACTATACTAATTTGGATAATCTCTTTTCAAACTGACAGTGAACCTATGTGGACCATCTCTAGTTTAGATTCCTGATAAGTGTGTGGACAGTGTACTTGGAAAACTAAAGAGTGCTTTTAGCTATTCATACTGGTGATGCTGGTAGGTGCTAGAGAGGTAGCGTTTGTTGCACATTGTGGAATGAGAATCAGAGGAGGTCTTGTTGGTTCATCACTCAGAGTGGGGTTAGTAGAGCTTTGATTGCTATTTATACTACAGCTGAATTAGAAAAGTCTTCAAGAAGTTGGTCAGTCACTGTGAGACAATGGCAGATTGAGCTGCTGGCAAGATCGAGGCATACCAACGATCTCTGACCTCATAAACCATGCTGACACGAGACAACAAGTCCAAGAAGACAAAATCAAAGGAAACAAACAAACAAGCAAAAAAACACTGCCACTGAGTTGATTCTGATTCATAGCAACCTTATAGGACAGAGTAGAACTGCTCCCTAGAGTTTCCAAGGAGCATCTGGTGGCTTTGAACTGCCACCCTTTCGGTTAGCATAAGAGCACTTCACCCCAGGGTTTCTAGTCCAAGAAGACAGGCTGTGCTATAAAGTTAGACAACGAGCCACTTAGTTACACATCATATATCTAAAAAACAAAAGCAGTTACTGGGCTCAAATGCTGTATACATTGAGTCTGCTCAGTCAGGCAATACAATTGGTGAAAATTCTGTTACTGTTTGACAACCTGGTGAAGAACGGGGTGGTATCCAGTGGAAAACCAGAACCGTGAGCCTGCAATGGCTATCATCTAGGAATACACTCAGTCCAGGTACTGATCATCAGTGTGTTATCCCTAATCCCAAAGGAGCAAATGATTTGAAAAATGATGTTGCAGTCATTGTTCCTTGTCCTTGAGCATGGGAAGCTGTGACCCAGTTGAAGCTGGACTCACAAGGACACAGCAACTGGGCCCTGAGATGTAAAGACAATAACTAGCATAGTCTTTATACATATATATATATACATACATATATATATATATATATATATTTTAGGGAAATTTTCACATAAGCCATTCAAACAGAACACAGAAGATTTCCACTCTCAACTTTTTCTCTTAACATTTAATTAACAGAAATTTAGACCAATGAAGAACCTCCTAGCTATCATTACTGAAACCTGTACCAGGGATTAAGAAAGCCATTCCTAACAGTTAGGTATTGCTACCTTTTATTCACTTAGATATCTCCCATCAGTTACTTGGATTTTGCCTTTGTCAGGACTTTTAGTTACAATTCTTTTGTTGCTTATTTTTGGACCTTGCCTCTTTATCCTCCTTGTTAAGTCTGTCTCCTCCAGGTTACAATTACAGGTCAAGCTTACAGTTACGCAAGGTTTCTAACCTGTCCACTGGACTCAGTCCTCAAAGGCAAACAGAAATTTCAAAGAGAGAGCAAACGATTTCTACTTGGCCAGGCAGCAGCAATGCCCAGATTCAGCATGAAGACATTACAGAAGATGATGGAACCTTCCTCTATGTCCTCATAAGGAAAAATACCTTTACTTCATGGTGCAAATGTTTTTTGCCAAACAGTTGACTGCACCCTGAAACACTGCAATGAGGTAAGTAAGGTACCCACTAAGTAAAGTAATAAGGTCAGTAAGGTACCAGATAAGTAAGGTACCCACCAACAATGCAAACTTCCTTAAATTATCCTTAAGGTTGTCTTTTTCAAAAAAGACAATTTAGATCAAATTCAGACATGCAAAGATGAGGTAACCACTATACGCCTTCCAGGGCCAGAAAATCACACCAAGGGAGCAAGAAACTGTGCAAGTGAAACACCCCATAATAAGTCTTGCTATAAGTCCCAGAAGCCTTCCCTATGGAAACCATCTTGAAGTCTGCTTGCATCTGCATCTAATTGCCCTAGCTCCTCTGTTTCCTGGAAATATCTGCGTCCAAAATGAATAAAACATGAGGGATCTCCTTTGCAAAATCCTTTTACAAGTCCTGACAAAACCTTTGTTTAGGGGGAGTTGCTTAGGCCTTTCCATCTCTGCTTGCAAGACTCTTTGATATAGGTTTGCTTGTTGGAAAAGATTCTCTGTGCTTTATCTATTCATTCTTGATCAATGAGGGATAAGAAGTTCAAAGGGTCTTTGGCTTCAGAAGTGCTGCCTGGTAATGGTCTAATATTCCAGGGCTTGTAGGTGCTATGAGTCAGAATTGTCCGGAAGACAACGAGTTTGGCTTGGTTTCATAGGTACATCAGACCATGGTGATTTGGTAAACTGTCAGAAAGAACTGCAGTCACGTATACCAGGATGGAAACAATTCAGTTGTCAGGACAGAGGAGGCTGACATTGCATAAGCACCTCCAGAAGCTATTAAACAAACTTAAATATGATGCCTTTCCATTTTTTACACATTGCCCCACATAATAACCATGCTAGCCATAGAAAGTAAACATGGCTATGACAGTTTAAAGATTAAGAAATTAAAGCAAAAGAGGAAGATCCTCACTGAGATAGATTAGCACAGTGGCTGCAAAGATGGGCTCAATCATAGCAATAACTGTGATTCTGGCACAGGACCAGGCAGTATTTCATTCTGTTGTACACAGGATCTCTGTCATTTGGAAGTGAGTTGAAGGTATCTGATATTTTCAGTCAAAACAAGGCCAGGTGCTGATTGTGGCACAGATCATCAATTGCTCATATACAAAGTCAAATTGAAACTGAAGAAAATTAGAACACATCCACAAGAGCTGAAGTAGGATCTTGAATATATCCCATCTGAGTTTGGAAACTATCTCAAAAACAGATTTGAACACTAATGACCAAAGACCAGATGAGCCACGGAAATGACATCAAAAACATCGTAATGAAAAATGCAAGAAGTTATTAAAAAAGCAGAAAAGAAAGAAAAGACCAGTCGGATATCAGCAGAGATTCTGTAACTTGCTCTGGAACACCAGGTAGCTAAAGCAAAAGGAAACAATCATGAAGTAAAAGAAGCATAAAAGAAAGAACAAAGGACAGCTAAAGAAGACCAAGTATTATAACGACATGCGCAAAGAGCTAGAGATAGAAAACTAAAGAGAAAGAACATGCCCTGGATCTCTAGAACCAAAAGAAGTGAAAAAATCGAAGCCTCAAGTTGCAATTGAAGCCTCAAGTTGCAATTGAGAACAATTCTATAGGGAAAATATTAAACAACTTATGAAGCATCAAAAGAAGACGGATGGAATACACTGAGTCATTATACCGAAAAGAATTGGTCAGTGTTCAGTAATTTCAAGAGGTTATGTGTAGTCAGGAACTAATGGTAATGAAGGGAGAAGTCTAAGCTGCACTGCAGACACTGGTGAAAAACTAGACTCCAAGAGTTAGTGGAATATCAACTGAGATGTTTCAACAAACAGATCCAGCACTTAAAGTGCTCACTCCTCTATGGCAAGAAATTTATGTCAGATGGATCTTGGCTGAAAGCAGAGAATACCAGTAACAGTTCACCTATGTTTTATTGATTACACAAAGGAATTTGACTGTGTGGATCATAACAAATTACAGATAAGGTTTCCAAGAACAAGAATTCCAGAACGCTTAATTATGTCCATGGATCAAGAGGCAGTCACACGAATAGAACAACGGACACTTTTAACATGGTTAGAAGTCAGGAAAGGTGTGTTAGAGTTACATCCTTTTACCTTACCTTTTAAATCTGTATCTGAGCAAATCATGTAAGATACTTGACTATGAAAAAGAATTGAGCATCATGGTTAGAGGAAGACTCATTAACAACAGGTGTTAAGACATAACATTGCTTGCTGAAAGCAAAGAGGATTTGAAACACGTACTGATGAAGATCAAAGACTACAGTCTTCAATACGCATTATACCTCAACATCAAGAAGAAACAAATACTGACAACTGGACCAGTAAGCAACATTATGCTGGATGGAGAAAAGACTGAGATTTTCAAGGATGTCATTTTACTTGGATCCACGATCAAATCCCCTGGAAAGAGCAAGTCAAGAAAATTTTCCCATTGCTGTAAAAGACCTCTTTAAAGTATTGCAAAGTAAAGTTTTCCGCTTGAAGACGAAGGTGCACCTCACTCAAACCATGCTATTTTCAGTTGCAGCACATGTATGCAAAAGCTGGACAATGAACAAGTAAAACACTTTTCAACTGTGTTGTTGAAGAAGAATATTGAATAGACTATGGACTGCCAAAAGAACAGATTTGTTCCAGAAGTACAACGCAAGTGCTCCTTGGTAGCAAGGATGGTGAAACTATGTCTTACAATTTTTGGACATGTTTTCAGGAGAGAGGAGAAGGACATGCCCTGGAGAAGGACATCAGGCTTGGTAAAGTAGAGGGTCAGCACAAAAAAGGAAGACCCTCAACAGACGGAGTGACACGGTGGATCCCACAGTGAGCTTAAATATAAAAACAATTTTCAGCATGGCAAGGTTTCATTCTGTTTTACATACGGTGGCTAGGAGCGGTAACAGACTCAGTGGCACCTAGCAACAACAACAAAGCAACATATATTTATGTATATGTTGCAATAGTTTGGTCCCTCTGAAGAAACCAGCTTTAAGATAACACCTATCTTCTCTTTTTTCCTTCTTACAAAGGTGTATCTCCCATATGCCTTGGAATTCCGTTGTTTAAATATTTCTTGCAAGGCGTTTGCCGTTCAGGATATCTTCTCTCTTCCTGGTCTAGTATGTCCCACCTTTACGAAAACATATTCCTCTTAATCTCACAACCTAGGCCCAATATTGCCCAATTCCTCCACTCGTTTCCACTGGAAAAAAAATACTTAAAATTTGTCTACCCATGCCCTCTAGATGCTCTCTCCCCCAACTCATTCTTCATTCATCTGCAGTGATTGCTTCAGCCCCCACCATTCTGCCAACCTTTCTTATCTTAAACACCAAATGCCCTTCATGTTATTAAACTTGATCAGAAGGGCTTTGGTCCCTAAATTTCCAGCCTGCACAGCATTAGCACCCCTCCACCTTAAAACTTTTTCTTTTTTTTAATTGTGATTTAGGTGAAAGTTTACAGAGTAAATTAGTTTCTCATTAAACAGTTAACACCCAAATTGTTTTGTGACATTGCCAACTTCATGATGAGTCCATACCAGGTTCCCTGTCTTCATTCCTTCCATTTTCCAGCAACCTACCTTCTTGTCTGTACTTTCCAGCTGGTGTGCCTGTCAGTCTGCTATACATGACTGAACTAAATATACCCATGATGTTCTGTATGATCTGGCTCCTGCCTTGGTCACTAAGTCTCCTCCCAGCCCACATAGCACACCAACCAAACTGGTTGCCTTCCAGTCCCTCAAATGCATCAAGTTCTGTCCTATCTTATCTGCCACTTTCTTGCAGTTTCCTTTGCCTGAAAATGTCTCCCTGCCTTCTTTTAAACTGGCTTCTCTCTCTTTACCCATCAGATATCAGTTCAAATATTACCTCCTTAGATGACTGCTCTGGCCACTTAACCTAAATTACAATCCCTAGTATCCTCTTATTACACATTGTAGTTGTAGACATACTTCTATTTTATGTTACCCAACTATAATTTTCATGGTGGCAATAATGGAATCTTTATCTGCTCACTACTGTGTTTCCAGCACTTAGCTAAGTGCACACAGTAAGTACTCAAGGGTTAAGTATACAATAAGCAACAAAAAAATAGCTGTTTTACAATTTCATCACTGTAACTGGCAGCCTTCTCAACCCAAGTGTTTGGAGAGAGATTTATAAGTTCCTTCTTTCAGTCACAGTAAGACCCTAAAATTTGTACCTAAAATTCCCCTTGTAACATCTGTTTCCTGTAGTGGCTGAGTGCATAAAAGACAACAAAACAAAACAAAAAACAGAGAGAGAGGAGAAGAAGGTAGAGGAGGAGAAAGATTGAAACTTTACAACTGAAGTACATTTGATATGTAAGAAATATTCTCACCATTTTCCTTTAAGACCTGGTCTATAAAACATGCTTCATAGCAAACCCTATCATCTCTGTAATGAATACTTGCACACACAATCTCCATTACTGTTAACATTCAGTAAGACCAAATATACAGCTCCAATCTTCAAAAAGACACATCCAACAAACTCTAGTGTCATATTTATTTCTTCATATATTTCACACTGGAAGTGAAATCCCTCTGACTGATATATGTGGAGATAAAAATGTGAGTTAGCTCTATTAGTTCTGGAGCCAGATTATTCCACAGCCCATAGTTTGAAACGGTAACTCATTCAATACTCCCCCAGTAGCATGAAAGAATTAATAGAATCTGCAGATGCGTCTCAGCGTGTTCCTCAGGGAATTACTTAGGCACTCAGAGAATCTGGCATTAAGTTCTAAACATCCTGCTATCATTGCAGTTTTCTGCAAATGTACTCTTTGAAAATGCAAGAATTTCAATCTAAAAATACTACCTGAAGTTTATAAAATGAGCTACAGTTTGAGATTTCTCTAAGCAATTGTCAAAGAATGCAATTGTTCAATAGTGTTTCCGTTTTCCTGCAAATAAAGGAAACATGGTTAGTTGCAAAGTCGGAGGACAGGAGCTTTCTTATCTACAGCTACCATAAAGTGGGTAGTACTTGGGCATTTGTCAAAATAGCAGGAATGCTAGAAAAACTGCAAATGAAGATTACATTTATTGCAGAAGTTGAATTCATGTGTTAATGCAAAATAAAAGAAAAATACAGCATATTTAGTCAACTCTTGATTTCATCCCAGAATGAGGATAAAGAAGTAATGGAAAAGTTAAAGTTAACAATAATTCTAAATTACATTTATTTATTCAGCAAACATTTTAGACTAAACACAAGGCACCAAGCTTGAGGTTAGAAAAGATACAAAGAAGGTACACATGTCCTTGTACTCATATGAGTTATGTGTGCAGTCATTCCATGAATGTCCTTGTTCAACTTGTTTTATTCTGTAGAAATTTTTGAGGTCTCTGATTCAGTTGTCTCACTGATAAGTAATCAACAGTTAATAAACTGAACAATAATTCAAGCTCTGATTTATAACTAGCCATATAACCATAATATGGAAAAATTGTAGGATGTAAATGTGGGAGAAGATATCATTGTTACTATTTTATTCAGTGGTCTAAAGCTGCTTTCCCACAGGATGCGAAATTTGAATCTGTGCTCAGCAGTAGTGATATGCCCGGACTGGTTGAAAAAAGATGAATTATATAGTTCAGAAGAAACAAGTAAGTTGCCATAGAGTCAGTACTGATACATAGTGATCCTGTAAGGCAGAGCAGAATTGCCTTAAGGGGTTTCCAAGGAGTATTCAAGTTTCCAAGGTGGATTCAAATCGCTGACCATTGGTTACCAGCTGAGCTCTTCATCACTGTACCACCAAGACTCCATTACGTGGTCAGGACTTGAAAAATCACAAGTTGATTTAAGTGAGATCACTATTTATTTCCCTTTATCTTACAGCATTTCATAATAAAAAGCTTTGTTCTTCAACAAGTCAGGCCTTACAGTACTTCTGGAAATCATCACTCCTCTGCTCTTGAAAAAGAGGGTAAATGAGGTCAACAGGTTTGTCCCAGTTCTCAGCCACATCCACATACTCAACAGAAATCCTGATTCTTTGTGCAGTGCTTAGATGATAAACTCAGATAGTTTCAAAATAAAGTCATAATCAGGTCATGTACCTTTATATCTAACATTCTTTGTCTATTGAGGCATTATAATGTTGGTGTATGAGACGTTTCAATACCACAGCAATGAAAAAGAAAACTGTATTATTTCAATAAATATGATTTGTTGCTTATACAGTCATTTCCAATCTTTTAAAATGAAGTAGTAACTAAGCTGAAACTGAGTCTGCATTACTCTGTTCTTAGGGGCCATCTGTATCAAGAAGATAGTAACAGTTACCTGTTAGGACTGTTAGAAAAAGAACAAGAGTCACCTAGAACAATTCCTGCAACATAATCAGTAAATGGTTAGGAACCAGCCCCAAACAGGTCATAGGTGATACTATCACACAGAAACTACTTTTGATGTTTCAGTAACAATAATAACAAAGGTAATATGTTTATTGTTCTAATAATGCATACTCTAACTACATGGAAAATGTACTGTTCTCATCTTCACTTCACAACTGAAGAATCTGAGAGCTGATACAGCTAAGCAACGTGTCCAAATAGCCAGCAACTGAGCATGGACTTTTACCAGTTCTGTCAGAATCCCCTATTTTTTCCTTAAAACATAGCTATGCTGCCTGCATCAAGCACAAGCCATCCTCAAGTGGGAAAAGTGGGAAATACTTGAAACAAGCCCATCCCTTATCCAGAGCAAGTGTATACAAATAGAGGTCTACACACAATATGTGAAAATATTTATAAATTATAAATCAAATGTACATTACGTCTAATGATACATATTTCACCTTGATAAAAAATACTTTTTTTTTTACTTAACATTCTAAAATTTTAATGACATTGGTTACACCTTTTTAAAATACTATGAAGAAAAACCTTTGAAATTCCACTATGTCACATCCATTAGTCACTCATGCACATCTCATGCCCCTGTCTGCTAGGTCTGGACACACACACACACTTTTAAGAAAAAACATGGAATGTTTCATATTGAAAATGTTAATTAATATATTTTGAATACCATACTACTTCATGAACTTACAAATTAGACACAAAGAGAGGAAAACACAATGCTCACCATTAATGAAAGATCATATATTTTTCAACAAAAAGCCTACAGAGAAGAAGGTTTGGTGAGTTAATTCATTTCTTTTTCCTTATTTAAAGATTTCTGATTCTTGAGTACTCCAAAGCAATGTCTTCTAACACTGACAGTCCACATACTTTGCAGGCATTTAGACACAGAAGTCCTGCTGAGGACTCAGGACCATACATATGGGAACTATCTCCCACTGCCTGAGCAGACCCTGAAGGACCAAGGTGCGCACATGCTCGTATGTATAGTATGTAACTAGTGAATCCACTAAAGCATAAAGAGTCTCACCTGTTTGCATCTAAGAGAGGTATTCTTTGGAAACATATGATATGACCTTTTTAGAAGGGAAGGTTTATTTGGTATTCATGTGCTTGGAATAGCATACTGGTTACAAGCAAAGTTTCTGGGTCACACTAAAACCAAAACCAATCCCATTGCCATTAAGTCATTTCAACTTATAGGAATACTATAGGACAGAGTAGAACTGCCTACAGAGTTTCTAAGGAGTACCGGCCTACATTTTAGTTAGCAGCTGTGGTATTTAACTACAATGCCACCAGAGTCATACTACCAGGCTTCAAATCCTTGTTCCCTTAATTATTGGTTGTGTGACTACATGCTGGTCACCAATCTTTTCAGTGCCTTCGTTTCGCCATTTGTAAAATGGCAGTATGGACAGTGTCTACCTCACGGGCTTGTTACGAGGATTAAATGAATGAATACATGTGGAAGGCTTAGCACAGTGCTGGCATGTTGTAAGGGTTACACAAATGGTACGTTTTATTTTATAACTGGAACTTCTTGTTTTTCTTTTTGCCTGCTTTGTAGTGCTGTTAAAACCCCATTTGTAAGTATCTTTTTCTACCTATATCTTTCATTCACCTTAAGACTGTTTCCTCTTACTCACTGATCAAAATACTCAAATAATAGACATTTCTATGTATGTATGTATGTATGTATAAGTATGCCACGTATCACATACATATATATGTATATGTGAAATAAAGTACCCAATATTGTGAAAATATTCCATTAGTGGGTTACCACATACACACACAGAAACTTCCTCAAAGAAGTGCTCTAAGTGTCTAAGTCCTATGCATCACTGGAAACAGGTGGTAATATTCAAAAGTACCTTGTAAAACAGCTGTATACTACTTTAAACACTGATACCACGTGCAAATTTACATATACCTACAGAAAAGTTACATAGGAAAACTTCTGTCTTGCTGCTCACCATACTACCAATACCATAAAAGAGAAAAGTCAATAACAGTTAACATCTAAATGAAACACGCTATGTTCGGGTCACTGTGTGAAGTACTTTACACATATTATCCATATAAGCCATATGAAGGTTACATTATTATTATTTTATACAAAGAGAAAACAGACAGCAAGGTCACTCAGATGGCAGCTTCACTAGGTCTCACAGAATTAACAGTTGGACTGTTATTTGAACCCAGGTCTCTGATTTGAAGCCTTTATCCCCTATACCTTCAATATGAAGCTGCATTGAGGAGGAGAGAGCGAAAGTAAAATCTACTTCTTAATCTGATCCTCTGATCATTATGTTATGTTTGGTTAATGCTAGTGTCCTTGTATTAGCCCTTTAACAAATAACAGGTCCTTATCAAATGCCTTGGAAACTCGAGTGGTACAGTGATTATATGCTACATTTGTTAAACAAAATGTTGGCAGTTCAAATCTACCAGTCATTCCTTGGAAACTCTCTCAGGCAGTTCTACTCTGACCTACAGGGTCACTATGAGCAGGAACTGACTCAGTAGCAGTAGCTTTTCCTTTTAACCAAATGCCTGCTGTATAGTCTGTTACCTGACCTAGACAAAGGGGAGAAAGCTCAGAACAAAACCATGTCTACAAGCATAAAGCAAAGCATTTGGTCATTTGTCTATCTAATTGACATAAGACTTTCTGTAAAACAAACAAAAAAGATGTTTATGTCCTCAAACATCCAAACTATCTGCTTATGAAGGTCTTCTTATCTTTCTGTTTACATGTCATTTTACCCATGTGGAGCCAGTAGTATTACATAGAGAGGTGATGGCTCATATAGTTTAGTTGTACAAGCCCACAGTTTTTCAAAATGAAACTCGGGAAACAAGATACCAAAAAGTTAAAGCAGAGGGACAATAAAGTGAAAAAAGTACACAACTACCATGTAAAAGAATTCCTGCAAATTCTTCTCAGGTTCTCCTAGAGAAGATTTCATACTTTTTAAAAGAAAAAATAAGTTAATTCATAATATGTAAAAAGATTATATTATTAACAAGAATTAGAAAGAAAGACTTAAATTTGTAAAAGAACTACAAAAGAAATCCAGGATAATACACGTGGTACTCAAGAATCCCTGATATAACGATTTTAACCAAAATAATAATGAAAGTGTGATGTTTACAGAAGAGTAATTTTAGAAGTATTGTTAAAATGTCACTTAAAAAATTAAACCAGTACCATGTGACCTTTAAGTGATACGCATATCAGAAACATATGTTTTTGTATCAGCCAGCCAGCCAAGTGCTGTCTCCAATCAAGGAGCAGTAAAAACCATTGACAAATGGCTAAAAACAATCTGGCAATGTACCATAGTAAACTGTGTGATGTCAGGCCTCCATGCAGGCCAGGTGTAAACAAGATGAGGTAATTCTAATTTTTTAACACATTGGCACTGTTTGTTTGCAAAGTTCCTCATAAGCCCACTAATTGATAGCATATGCATACATTTCCAAGCTCTGAAGAATGTTAACATACCACCAAGAAACATGGTCAAACATATCATAACACATGTCTCCTTCTCCCCAACCTCACACACAAAAATACTTTGCATTAGTGTACCTTACAAACAATGAAAGCAAAGACCTCTATTTCTAGAAATAGACACAATTTATTGTATCAATACAGGCCACATGCCACTAAGAACTCTGACATTCTGGAATTTGTACACAAATGATAAAGATTCTCCACTCATTTAGTCATTCAATAATGACTGCTTATTTTATGAAAGGAAACTCTGGTGATGCAGTGAAGTGCTACAGCTGCTAACCAAAAGGTAAGCAGTTTGAATCCACCAAGCACTCCTTGGAAACTCTGGAGTAGTTCAACCCTGTTCTACAGGATTGCTGTGAGTGAGAATTGACTGGAATGCAAGGGATTTTGTTTGGAATTCTGTGAAAGTCACTTTGTTGTATCTAGTAGGTGAAACAAAAGCTGTCAGTCTTGGCCTTTCACATGTGTCTTGATCATCTAGTGCTGCTATAACATAAATATCACACGCAGATGGTTTCAACAAAGAGACGTTTACTCTCACATAGTCTAGCAGGCCAGAAGTCCAAACTCAGGCTGCTGGGTTCAGAGCAAAACTCTGCTGGCTCTGGAGGAAGCTCTTTGTGAACTGTCTGCCTTACCTTGGACAGGAAACGTCTCCATGCAGGAACCTCAGGTCCAATGGACATGTTCTGCTCCCAACAATAGTTTCTCAGTGATACGGGGTCCCCATGTCTCTCTGCTCATTTTTTTTTTTTTCCTTTTGCATCTCAAAAGAGACTGGCTTAAGAGACTATCTAATCTTGTAGACCTCATCAATATAACTGCCACTAATTCATTTTAACAACCTGAATTATACTGATGACACCATACTTCTAAAATTACTCTTCTAAAATTGCTTGCTGAAAGTGAAGAGAACTTTAACCACTTATGATGAAGATTAAAGACCATAGCCTTCAGTACAGAATTTAACTCAACATAAAGAAAACAAAAATCTTCACAACTGGATCCATAAACAATAGCATGATAAATGGAGAAAAGATTGAGGTTGTCAAGGATTTCATTTCACTTGGATCCACAATTAACACCCACAGAAGCAGCATCAAGCAATCCAAAGGGGGCCAAACACAGCAGACTGGACAGACATCTTCTCAATTCTGTCTGAGAACTAAGGCCTGGAATGATAACTGAATGGAGTAGCGGACATCCGCGGAGGCCTAGGATCTGACATACTGTTGTCAGATTTAATTAGGCACCACTAAAGGACTAAACTACTCCTCTCAAAGGTGAACCAATGACCACTGAGTCCCACTCCTGCTTTCTCACCATTTTGGAGGACTGCAGATACTGAGGCCTTCTTTGTTATCTGGGAGGTGGGGAGTGGGCATGAGCCATCAAATATACTGACCTGTGCCACTTCAGTAAATAGCGTATCATGCAGCAGAAAGACAGTATGTGAGATAGCCATGTATTGAGAGCCTAGCTGCTGACTAAGGGCACCACTACCCCTCCACCCTCTTTTTTCTGAACTGCACAAACTCTGATGTTTCACAGCAGCTCAGTAGGGACACAATCTTGGTGAGCTAAGAGACGGAGTCACCCAGACAGAGGCCTTGGCTGTGGCCAATTCTCAAGCAGAGCAGCAGCCCATCCTGCAAGTGTTTCTCCAGCGGAAGAGTGGTGTCTGAGACAATGTGTCTAGATTTATGGGTGCATTCTGGCAGAGGATAGCAGGAAGGCCCTAACTTCTCCCTACTTTGAACCATAGCATAGCATCTAGGGATGGCCTATGAGGTACTTTTATTGTCAGTGGGAAGGCAAGGCCTGCTACAACTGAGGGTGAGACTTTGTTCAGCAGCTGTTGGATAGCTCCCTGCTCAGAAGTAAAGTACCCTTTTAAATAAGACCACCTGGAGAACTGACTACTGAGAGGCCCAGCAGCATCTCCTCCATGTTTCACTGATCCACATCATAGGGTCAACTGATGGCCCATCAGTGACTCCGTAAGTAGGCCTTCATCTTTGTGAGCCAGGAAGCAGTGACTGCCACCCCAGAGAATTCACCTGGGGCCAGTCACTGCGGTACACAGAGATGGCTAATGACCAATTCCCCTCTTAGAACTATGCCTCAGCTCTCGTTGAAGCACAAGAGAAACTGAACAGCTTCTAGATGGCACGCAGACAACAATCCAACCACATACAGAAGGAGACTACCATGGCTCTGGAAAATTCCCAAAATAACAAATCAAAAAACTTCCAAGATGAAGAAGTCTTTCTGAAACTATCAGAGGTTGAGTACGAAAGAATTATACAGACATCCCTCCTGGAAATTGAACAAAATGCAGCAGAACAAAATGAAAAATTAAGTTCGCTATTTGAATTGATGAGATATCAATGATCTGAAATCCAGCAGCAGAGAATTCAATTCAAAGCCAAAAGAGCAGAATTGAGGAGATGGAAGTTAAACTTAGTGACCCTGAGGCTAGAAGAACTGACATCAGCATTTATGAGGAGAAATCAGAGAAAAGAAATAAGAAAAATGAAGCATTAAGAAACATGTAGGATTCTATTAAGAGGAATCTACAAATAACTGGAGTTTCTGAACAAGGTGGGATAGATGAAAATATAGAGGGCATTGCGGTAGAGTTGCTGACAAAAACTTCCCTGAAGTTATGAAAGAAGAAAACACAGATATCCAAGATATGCATAAAAAACCACAAAAACTAGACCCCAAAAGAAAGACAAGAAGATGTATTATAATCAAGCTTAATAAAATGAAACATAAACAGATTCTCTTAAAGGCAGTGAAACTCAAAGCAAAGCTAACATTCAGAGGGAAACCCTGTAGTCTTTTGTCTGACTTCTCCATGGAAATGATGCTAGCAAGAAAGCAGTGGGATGACACATTCAAAGTAACTGAAGGAGAAAAACTTCCAACCAAGAATTATATATCTGGTAAAATTATCTCTTGATTATAATGGTAAAGTTAAGACATTTGAAGACAAAGAGAAGCTTAGAGACTTTGTAAAAACCAAAGCCAAACTACAAGAAATACTGAAAGAAGATCTTTGCTTAGAAAAACAAAAACATTAAGTGTATATTTATGGAGGCATCAGAGAATACAGCATCCATAATCCTACTGACTTAGGGAAATCAATAAGCTCAATCAAAACTACATTATTAAAAGAAGGGAGTCAATGATCATAACACCAAAATTATGACATCACCACACTAAAAAGAAGGACATAATATAGCAAGTATAACTCTTTCAGATGGAGAGGAAATTAAAAAGATATGCAGAAGTTAAAGTCTGGTTTAAACTTAGAATAGCAAGGGGGATCATAAGGGTAGCCACAAAGCAAAATAACAATGCAGTCTCGACGGTACTTGGCTTGGCTTGGCTTGGCATATCAAAACAAGAAGCATAATACAGAAGTCTTAACAAAAACAAAACCAACACTAAAAAAGATGAAAAGTAAACCCACAAAGAAGAATGACCCAGGACAGAATTTAAGAAAAACATAGAAAACATCAACAACATAAAAATAAATGCATCAAAATGAAAGCACTAAACACATGCCTATCAATAATTACACTGAATGTAAATGGACGGAACACTACAATAAAGAGACATTGAATGACATCGTGGATCAAAAGACACTATCTGTCTATATGTAGCTTACAAGAAACACATCAAAGACTCAAAGATATATGCCAAGCCAGCCAAGTGCTGTAGAGTCAGAGCCGATAAGCAAAGTGAAAATCAAAGATGGAGAAATATATACTAAGCCAACAACATACAAAGAAGAGCAGGAGTATGAATACTAATCTCAGATAAAACAGACTTTAATGTAAGATCCACCATTGTGGACAAAGATGGTCACTACTTATTGCTGAAAGGTTCAATATGTAAGTAGGATATAATAACATTGAATATTCATACACCCAATACCAGAGCATGTAAATACATCAAACACTGACAACACTGAAAAATGACATAGATCATTCCTCAGTAATAGTTGGAGACTTCAACAGTGTACTTTCAGTAACAGAGAGATCATCTAGAAAAGAGCTCAGTAAAGATACATACACACACATGCACACACTGTCATCAAGTTGGGTCCAACTCATAGCAACACTAGAGGTCAGAGGAGAACTGCCCAAAGAGTTTCCAAAGGGTGCCCGGCAGATTTGAACTGCTTACCTTTTGGTTAGCAGACGTAGTACTTAACCCACTATACCACCAGGGTTTCCTTGGTAAAGCTACAAGAGATCTTATTGTGACAGTTAACGAACTAGAATGTATCGCCATACAGAGAACTTTTTACCAATCAACATATAAGTACATCTTCTTTTCCAGTGCACATGGAACATTTTCTAGAATAGATCATGTGTTAGCACATAAAGCAACCCTCAACAAAATTCAAACCACTGAATTATTGCAAAGCATCATTTTGGAGCATAAAGCCATAAAAGTTGAAATCCTAACAGAAAACTCATAGGTAGAAATTCAAAATCATGGAAATCCAAAAACACCTTGTTCAGAAAATCCACAAGTTATAGAAAAAATCAGGACGAATAAAGAAATGTATGGAATCAAATGAGAATGAAAACACATTCTACCAGAACGTATGGGATACAGCCAAAGTAGTGCTCAGGGGTCAATTTATCTCTATAAATGCACACATTCAGAATGAAGAAATGACTCAAACCAAAGAAGTAACCCTACAGCTTGAACAAGTAGAAAGAGAGCAACAGAGGAACCCCTTAGGCACCAAAAGAAAACAGATAATAAAGATTAGAGCAGAACTAAATGAATTAAAGAACAGAAGAACAATTGAAAAAAATTAACAAAACCAAAAGCTTATTCCTCGAAAGATCAACAAAATTGATAAACCATTGGGTAAACTTACAAAACAAAAGCAGGAGAAGAAACAAATAACCCAAATAAGTAATGAGGTGGGAGACATCACAATAGATCCAACTGAAATCAAAAGTATCATAACAGAATACTATGAAACACTGTACTCTTAACAGATTTGAAAATCTACAGGAAATGCAAGTTTCTAGATTCATATTACCTACCAAAATTATCACAAGGAGAACTAGAATAACTTAATAAAGCCATCACAAAAGAAGCAATGGAAAAAGTCATCAAAAAGCTACCAAACAAAAAATATCCCAGCCCAGATGGCTTCACTGGAGAATCCTACCAAACATAGAGAAGACTTAATTCCAATACTACTGATATTATTTTACAGCATGGAAAGGGATAGAAAATTACCAAATTCATTCCATGAAGCCACCATAAACCTGATGCCAAAGCCATGGAAAGATTTTACTAAAAAAAAAAAATTATAGACCACTAACACTCTTGAACGTAGGTGCAAATATCTTCAACAAAATCCTAACCAACAGAATTCAACAACATATCAAAAAAATAATTCATCATGATCAAGTTGGATTCATACCAGGGATGCAGGGTGGCTGGTTCAGCATCAGCAAAACAATTAATGTGATCAGCCACAGAAATAATGAAGGATAAAAATCACCTGATTTTGTTAATTGATGCAGAAAATGTATTTGACAAAGCCCAATACCAATTCATGCTAAAAACTCTCAGTAAATTAGGAATAGAAGGCAAATTCTTCAATCCAATAGGGGCCATCTACACAAAGCTAATCACCTGCATCATCTTGAATGGAGAGAGACTGAAAGAATTCCTCTTGAGAACAGGAACTAGACAAGGATGCTCACTCTCACCTCTCCTATTCAAAACTGTACCAGAAGTTCCAGCCAGAGCAATTACACAAGACAAGGAAATAAAGGGCATCTGCACTGGCAAATAGGAAGTAAAAAATTCCCTATTTGGAAATCATATGATTGCATACACAGAGAACCCTAAAGAATCCATAAGTAAACTACTGAAACTAATAGAAAAATTCAGCAAAGTATCAGCATACAAGATAAACATAAATCAGTAAGGATTCCTTTATACCAACAATGAGATCATTAAAGAAGAAAAATCAAATCAATACCATTTATTATAGGCTGTAAGAAGATAAAAAATCTAGGAATATATATAACTAGAGAAATAAAAGATTTATACTAGAGAACTACAAGACCCTTGTTTTAGTCAGCTAGGGCTGCTCTAACAGAAATACCAGAGTGGATGGCTTTAACAAAGGAAGGTTTATTCTTACACAGTCCGGTAGGTTGCAAGTCCATATTCAGGGTGACCGCTCCAGGGGAAAGCTTTCCCCTTGTCAGCTCTGGAGGAAAGTCCGGTATTGCATCAGTCTTTGTCCAGGGAGCGTCTCGGAGCAGGAACCTCAGGTCTGAAGGACGCGCTCTTCTCCCTATGCAGATTTCTTGATGGTAACGAGGTTCCCAATTCTCTTTGTTTCTCTTTCCTTTTATCTCCTGCAGGCTGAAAAGGATCAAGGGTGGGGCAAGCCATACTCCAGGGAAACTCCCCCTACAGAAGAGAAGGGAAGTAATCCTATGCAGGAGTTTACAGCCCCACCCAAATTCTTTAACATAGAGTTTAGCGAAACCACAAAATGGAGAACAGTCACAAGATACTGGGAATCATGTCCCAGCCACATGGCTGCACATATTTTTTGGGGGACACAATTCAACACATGACAACCCTATTGCAAGGAACTAAGAGAGACTTACATAAAAGGAGAAACCTACCCTGCTCACGGATAGGAAGACTTAACATTGTGATAATGGCTATTTTATCCAAAGTGATCTACATATACAATGCAATCCTCATATAAATTCCAGTGACTTTTTTTAATGAGATGAAGAAACAAATCATCAACTTTGCTTGGAAGGTGAAGAAACCCCAGATAAGCAAAGCACTATGAAGAAAAAGAACACAATAGGAGGCCTCTCACTATCCTACTTTAGAACCTATGACACTGCCACAGTAGTCAAAATAGCCTGGTAATGGTACAAAAAGGCCAATGGAACTAAGTGAGGCCCCAGAGATACTATCATCCTCTTATGAACAATTGATATTCTACAAAGGCCTAAGATTGCAAACTGGGGTAAAAACAGTCCCTTTAACAAATGGTGCTGGCAAAACTGGATATCCATCTGCAAAACATTGAAACAAGACCCATGTCTCATACCTTACATAAAAACTAACTCAAAATGAATCAAATACCTAAATATCAAACCCAAAACACTAAAGATCATCCAAGAAAAAATAGGATCAACAATGGAAGTTTTAATACACAATGTAGACAGACTTCAAAATTTGACAGACAAAGCACAATCAACAGAAGAGAAAATAGATAAATGGAAACTACTAAGAATCAAACACTTTTGTTCATCCAAAGACTTCATCAAAAGAATTAAAAGACTACCTACAGAATGGGAAAAAATATTTGGCAACTATATGTCATACTGACACCTGATTTCCATAATCTAGAAGGTACTGCAAAATATCAATGAGAAAAGGATAAATAACCCAATTAAGTGTTGGACAAAGGAGATGGACAGACACTTCTCTAAAGGGGATATCCAGGCAGCCAAAAGACACATGAGGAAATGTCATGATCAGTAGCTATTAAAGATATCCAAATCAAAACGATCATGAGATACCATCTCACCCCAACAAGGTTGGCCATGATTCAAAACAACAAATGTTGGAGAGGCTGTGGAGAAATTGGAACTCTCCTCCACTGCTGGTTGGATTGCAAAATGGTGTAACCTCTCTGGAAAGCAATCTGAAGCCTCCTGAAAAAGCTGGAAATAGATATATCATTTGATCCAGTAATCTCACAGCTGGGAATATATCCTACAAAACCAAAGGCATTCACCTGAACAGACACATGCACACAAGTAGTTAGTGAAGCACAGTCTACAATAGCAAAAAGATGAATCAACCCAGATGCCCAACAACAGATGAATGGATAAATAAACTATGGTATAAATACTTAATACAACACTATACAATGATAAAGAACAATGATGATTTTAGGAAGCATCTCATAACCTGGCTTCAACTGAAAGACACTATGTTGAGTGAAATGAGTCAGCAGCAGAAAGACAAATATTGTATGAGACCCCTGTTACAAGAACTAAGAAACAGATTCATGTAGAGAAGCCTCTTTGAGGGCTGCAATGGAGGAGACAAAGGAAGCTTGGAGGGAGGAAGGGGAAAGAGGAAGGGAGGGAGGGAGGGAGGGAGAGGGTTGCTTACAGATTAGATAGTTGATAGAAACTTGGTTGGGTGAAATCAGTGACAGCATACATTAGAAAGGAGATCAATTTAACTGGACTTCAACTTAACTTGAAAACTCTTCCAATCTTAACCCAATACTGCAAGGACAGAGTATCAGTGGTAGGTGTTTGGGTACCATGCTCTCGGGGACACTGAAGCCAACTGGCATAACTAGCCTGTTGCTAAGAGAGTCTTGTCCACCTCATATTGGTGAGTGGTGTCTAGGGTCTTAAAAACTAGCAACCTGCCATCTGAAGTACACCAAATGGTCACAACTCAGCTGCAACAGATGATCACTAAAGACAATGACATGAGGGAAGTAGAATCCAGCAGACAGAAAGACCCATGTGAATGTATGACTACATCAACATGTGACCAGAAGAACCAGATGGTGCCCGGCCACCAACAATGACAGCTGTGATGGGGAACACAATGTCAAGTCCCAGTGGAAATACAAGACAAAGAGGGGTACATGCTGAGAACTCCAATAAAAGACTCCAATTGATGGTCCAAAGGCCTGGGTGCTTCCCTGGGAGAGTGCCCCCTAGACCAATGCTTTCCCTGATTATAAATCATTACTGAGGTCAACTCTTCAGACAGAAATGGATTGGAGGCAGGGACACAGAGTGACGATGTCATGTGTGCACTTTATGGTTCTATGCATCTATAGGGTGTCATCCTACTGGCCTCTTACTAGTGGGGAGTGTAAAGGGTGGGAGGGGACAAGAGAGTGTTAGGAGAATATGACACGTATAGAATGGAAAGACGAGAGTGCTGTCACCGAGGAAAGAACAGCAGAAGGATCTGCAGAGCTGCAGATAGGCTGGTAGGAAAATTTAAACGGATTGTACATTTTCACTGAATCACCATAAAAAAAAGAAAAACAATTAATGTGATCAACCACATATATAACACAAAGGATATGAATCACCTGATTTTGTCAATTGATGCAGAAAAGGCATTTGACAAAGTCCAACACCTCTTCATGCTACAAACCCTGAGCAAAGTAGGAATAGAAGGCAACTTCCTTAATGCAATAAGAGCCATCTACGCAAAGTCAACTGCCTACATCATCCTGAATGGTAAGAGATTGAACGAAACCCCCTTGAGAATGGGAACTAGACAAGGATGCCTACTCTCACCACTTCTATTCAACATTGTACTAAATGTTCTAGCCAGAGCCATTAGATAAGACAAAGAAATAAAGGGTAGCTGCATTGGCAAAGAAGTAAAAATCTCCCTATTTGCAGATGACATGACTGTACATAGAGAATGCTAAAGAATCCATTAGTAAACTACTGAAACTAATACAACAGTTTAGCAAAGTACCAGGATATAAGATAAATATAAGAAAATCAGTAGGATTCCTTTACACCAACAGAGATCATCCAAAGAGAAATCACCAAATTAATACCATTTACTAGAGCCCCCAAGAAGATAATATACTTAGGAAGAAATCTAACTAGAGAAATAAGAGACCTAACAGAGAGAACTACAAGATCTTACTGCAAGAAACTAAGAGAGACTTATATCAACGGAGAAACCTACCCTGCTCATGGATAGGAAGACTTAACATTGTGATAATGGCTATTTTCCCAAAGTGATCTACATATCAATGCAATCCCCATACAAATTCCAGCATCGTTTTTTTAATGAGATGGAGAAATAAATCACCAGCTTTGGAAAAGGAAGAAACTCCAGATAAGTAAAGCACTACTGAAGATGAGGAACTCAGTAGGAGGCCTCACACTATATGATCTTAGAACCTATTACAATGCCACAGTAGTCAAAATAGCCCGGTACCAGTACAAAAAAGAGACATATAGACCAATGGAACAGATTTGAGACCCCAGAGATGAATGATTAATATTCCACAAGCCCCTAAGATTTGTAAAATGGGGTGAAAACACTCTCTTTAACAAATGGTGCTGGTGAAACTGGACATCCATCTGCAAAAAAATTGAAACAAGATCCATATATCACACCTTACACAAAAACTGACTCAGAATGAATTAAAGATCTAGATATCAAATCTAAGATGATAAAGATCATGCAAGGAAAAATAAGGTCAACAATGGAAGTTCTAATATACACCCTAGACAGACTTCAAAATCTGACAAAGCACAATCAACAGAACAGAAAATAGGTAAGTGGGAATTACCAAGAATCAAACACTTTTGGTCATCCAAAGACTTCATGGAAAGAGTTAAAAGACAACCTACAGAATGGGAAAAAGTATGTGTCAAATACATGTTGGACCAACGTTTGATCTCTGTAATCTACAAGGTACTGCAAAATAGCAACAAGAAATAAGGTAAATAATCCAATTAAACAATGGACAAAGGAGATAGGCAGACTCTTCACTGGAGAAGACATTCAGTCAGCCAAAAGACACATAAGGAAATGCTCACGATCCCAAATCCAAACTACAAGGAGATACTTTCTCACTTAAAACAGGTCGGACACAATCTAAAAAACACAAAACAACAAATGTTGGAGAGGCTGTGGAAAGATAGGAATGGTCCTACACTGCTGGTTGAATTACAAACCTCTTTGGTTTGAATTACCTCTTTGGAAAGCAATCTGGTGCTCCCTTAAATGCTGGAAACAAATACACAATTTGATCCAGTAATCCCACTGCTTGGAATTTATCCTACAGAAACAAAGGCTATCACTTGAGCAGACACACTCACACGAATGTTTATTGCAGCACAGTCCACAATAACAAAAAGACAGAATCAACCTAGAGGTGCCCATCAACAGATGAATGGGTAAACAAACTATGGTACATATACTCAATGGAACACTATGCAGTGATAAAAAATGATGATTTCAGGAAACATCTCATAACCTGATTTAAATTGGAAGACATGCTGAGTGAAATCAGTCAGTGGCAAAAGGACAAATATTGTATGAGACCTCTGCTATAAGGACTTAAAAGTAGACTTATGTACCTAAGAATAGACTCTTTGATGGCTACAAGGGTGGTAGTAGTGTAGGGTGCGAGGGTTGGTCATAGATTAGATAATTGATAAAAAAAATTGCTTAGGTAAAAGCAGTGACAGCACACAATAGAAGCAGACCAATGTAATTGGACTTCACCATAAACTGAAAGCTCTTGTAATTTTAACCCAGTATTGCAAGAATAGAATAGCAGGGGTGGGGTCTAGAGACCATGCTCTTGGGGGAAAATGAGATCATTTGGCATAGTTAGCCTACTGTTAAGGGAGTCTTCTGCACCCCATATTCGTGAGTGGCATCCAGGGTCTTAAAAGCTAGCATGCTTCCATCTGAGGTGCACCAAATGGTACCAACTCATCCGGAACAGATGATCACCAAGAACATCAAAGACATGAGGGAAAAAGAGCTCAACAGACAGAAGATCCCACGTAAACAGGAGACTGCATCAACACGTGACAAGTAGAATTAGATGGTGCCCAGCCACCACCAAAGTCAGTAGTGATGGGCCACACAATGTTGAGTCCCTGTGACTACATGAGAAATAGGGGGGTGCAACTCACGAATTCAACTTACAAGACCACAACTGATGGTCCAGCAGCCTGGGGGATGCCCTGGGAGTATGGCTCCTAGACTTGCTGCCATCCATCTAGAAAACACGACTGAAGTCAGACAAAAATGTACTAGACTTGGGGACACAATGTACCTATATGGTAGAGTGCACTTTATAGTTCTATGCATTATAGGAGGCTGTCCTTACTGGTCTCTTTACAGATGGGAGAGAAGAGTGTAGAGTGGTAGGGGCAAGAGTTTGTTGAGAGGATATGCCAAGTATAAAATGACAAGGAGGACTGTGCTGTCGTGCGGCAAGGAGAACAGGGGAAATGTAGACAGGCAGGCAAGCAAAACTGATTTGGATTCTATATTTCCATTTAATCACAATAAAAAAAAGTCATAAAAACAAAGGAAAAAAAATCCAAAGGTGCATTGCTTTGGGAAAAATCTGCTGTAAAAGATCTCTTTAAAAATTGTTAAAAAGTAAGATGTCACCTTGAAGTCAGAAGTGAGCCGGACCCAACCCGTGGTATTTTCAATGGTTTTGCATGTGTGTGGAAGCTGGACAATGAATAAGGAAGACAAAAGAATTGACACCTTTGAATTCTAGTGTTGGAGAAGAATACTGAACATACTATGGACTGCCAAAAGAACAGATAGATCTATGCGGGAAGAACTACAATCGGAGTGCACCCTGGAAGCAAGGATGGTGAGACTACATCTTAAATACTTTGAACATGTTACCAAGAGAGATCAATTCCTATAGAAGGACATCATGCTTGGTAAAGTAGAGGGTCAGCAAAAAAAAGAAAGACTCTCAATGAGATGGACTGACACAGTTGCTCCAACAATGAGCTCAAGCATAAAAACAACTGTGATCTAGGAGGAGGGCAGGGAAGTGTTTTGTTGTGTTGTATACAGCATCGCTATGAGTGAGAAACAACTTGATGGTAACTAACAACAACAACAACAATGGATCTTATTAAATCACAGTGATAAAATTTACAGCACATAGGGAAATCTCATCAGGTAAACAATCACACAATACTGGGACTTACGGTCCAGCCAAATTGTTCCATAAATTTTTTTTTTTTTTTTTTTTGCAGGAAATAATCCATGACAACATGCTTCAGGTAGAGTAGTAGAGATGAAGCCATCTTTTCTCATGATATGCTTTGTTAGCTAGAATTCTAAAATGACTTCCAATGACTCATAGCTTTATATTATCCCCTCTCCCTGAAAGTGAGCAAAACCTGAGATGAAAGATTATCTACTCCACAATTAGCATATATTACATTGGAAAGATAAAAAGAGTTTCCAGACATAACTAAGGTCAACTGACTTTGATTTTACCAAAAGAAAATTATCTCCTGAAAGAAAATAATCAGGTTAGCTCTTTGAAGAGGGTCTAGAAGTAAGAATAATAAGGCCTTTTTTTTCTAGAGTCTGAAAACTCTAATCAAACTTTCTCTCCATGGGTTCAGTGGGACAACAAACTTTGAGATAGCAGTAGCCTAATTTCTAGCATCATCAACAGCAAGCCACCACAGTACAATAAAAGTCAGTTTTCTGTCTTTGAAATCAACAATCAATGCATGAGGAAGCAACAGGCAAGAAATTAAATGATGTACTGCACTGGGCAAATCCTCTTACAAAAGACATTTTCAATGGGTTAAAAAAACACAGATGTTATTTTGGTGACTAAGATGTGTCTAATCCAAGCCATGGTATTCTGAATCACCTCATAAGTATGCAAATTTAGACAATAAAAAGAGAAAATCAAAGAAGAATTGAGGCATTCAAATTGAAGACTACTGAATATAGCAATGACTGCCAGGAGAAGAACCAACCCTCTGCCTTGGAGGAAGTACAGACAAATCGTTCCTTAGAAGCAAGTATTGTCAATCTTTGTCTTGCTAACTTTGGAAATGTCATCAGCAAGACCACTCACTGGAGAGGGCCATCCTGCTTGGTAAAACAGAAGGCAAGCAAAAAGTGAGAAACTTTCTCTTTTTTTAAAAATTTTTATTTAACATGACTGAGTGAAAATGTACATTCACATATAAATTTACGTGCCCACCTATACGCAGCTTCCACTGCTCTTCCTGTCCGGTGACTGCACACTATTCCTCTCTGCTCCATACATGTCAAAAGTGAGAAACTTTTAACGAGATGTACTGACATCGTGACTGCAACAACAGACTTTCACAGTGATGATTATGAAGATGCAGCAAGACTGGGCAACATTTTATTGTGTTGTATATAAGGATGCTGTGAGTTGGAGTCAACTCAGTGGTACCTAACAAGAGGTAAGAAACAAGCAGTAGTATAGACACGCTCCTGTTGGCCTCGAGGTAGCAAATTTCCAAGCTGAAGGGATGGCCACAGGGTCAGGGAATGGAATGCAGGCAGCTCCTGGAAGCTGAGAATCTCTGTCCTACAATCACAACCAACAAATTTTGCCAGTAACTGGTAAGCCTAGAAAAGATCCTTGACCTTCAGAAGAGACTTGAAACGCTGACAGGCACCATGATCTGCATGAGAGCAGAGGACCCAGCTAAATCTTCTAGTGTAATAGTAAGTAACCACATGATAGTAGCTGTGAAACAGTAGAACAGAACAAAACCAAAAAACTGTAAGACAGTAACTCTGTTGTCTTGAGACATTAGGTTTGTATGAACTTTATAAAGTAGCAATAGTAAAGTAACATATAAGTCAAAGCACACTACAAATGCCGAAGAAATCCTGTGGATTTCACAGGGGTTAATGAGATACTTCCCTGTGTCCCCCGCCCCCCCCCCCCCGGGTCACAAAAGTCACTGCTGTACTAAGAAAAAGAAGAAAAAAGCTGAGATCAAACTTAAACTAGCTATGTGCTCTTAGGCAAGTTACTCAATTTCTCTGTATCTCAGTTTCTTCATTGATGAAATGGAGAAAATAACTGAGTATGTAAAAGTTCAAAGGGAAAACAAATTTCTAATGATAAGCCTAACTCCTGTTACATAGTAAGTACTTTTAAAAGTTATTAATGTTAGTGTTGCTATCACTATGAATATTACCATTATTATCACCATGATTATTAACTTAAAGGAAATATGTGTGTAACATCTTCTATAGATATAATTCCTAACCCAGGCTAAAAATGAGTGAATGAATGAATGAATAAGAATTCTGGAATAAGTGCATTGAGACTGGGTGACTGCGATTTTGACAGTCAGCATTCTTTTTTAATCATTCCTTCATGGAATATATATGTGTCAGAAGACAGAGCAAGGTAGTCCTTCAGAATGCTTTTCTTCACATGCCCAGAATAGGCGCCACCAAGGAAGGGGTGCTGACACTTGTGATGAAATGTAAATACAGCTCCAAAACTCAAGACTAGGCTGAGACCGAAAACCTAGAGAAGTCTCAGATGATTTCTGAAGATCCCAGAGCAGTACAGCTGGTGTTTTATGCCTGGGAAACCATGAAACCAATGTTCCGTCCTATGATTTTTCTCAAACCTTTACTTGCTACTTTCAAAAATTCACTGCAGTTATATCATGGAGCTCTGATCAGGGCTTACTGATGTCAGCATCTCTGAGGTTAATTGTTTGGTCTATTTGCATTCTTGTCTCCCTTCTCAAAGGTAAGGAGCACATGGGAGTTTCGGAAAGATTCCAAGAATAACTTGAATCCAAGAATATAATATTGTGAAAGGAACTGGAATGGAAGAAGTTATAAAATCCAAAAAATTCTCTTTAACCCATTACATATGCTACCAAGAATGCTTTTTAAATCTTAATGGGAACAGTCTGAACTCAAGAAATATATTATTTCTGTTTAATGGGTAAAAATCTACTGGAAAAAAAATGTTCCTAGAGTGGTTATTATTTAAAAGTTGAGAATTTTAGGTATTTATTAATATAACAAAAACAGACCCACAATTTGGAGTAAATGAAATAGGTTGAAAGTAAAAAGACAGGACATATAGATCATGTAAACAATAACCATAAGTGAGCTGAAATGGCTGTATATGTTGTTTATTTATTGTGACTGTGTGTAAGTGTACAATCCAGTTTAAATTTGCATGCACACCTATGTGCAGCTCCTACTGCTCTCCTTGCTCAGTGACAATACACTCCTCCATTCTGTTCTATACATGTCATATCCTCTTAACAATCTCCCGTCCCCTCTTCTACACTCTCCACTCCCCTCTAGTAAGAGGCCAGTAGGATAACATCCTATCAATGCATAGAACCATAAAGTGCACACATGATATGGTCACTCGGTGTCACAGAGTCCAATCCATTCCTGTTTGACGAGTTGACCTCAGTAATGATTCATGAACAGGGGCAGCATCAAGCCTACAGGCCCCACTAAAAGGAGAACCCTCAGGCCTTTGGACCATCAACTGTGGTCTTTTAGTTGAGTTCTCAGTGTTCGTCTCTATTTAACCTCGGGTTGTCACTGGGACTCAACTTTGTGAGTCTCGTCACGGCTGTCAGTGGTGGTGGCCAGGTACCATCTGGTTCTTCTGATCACATATTGATGTAGTCACCAATCCACGTGGGTATTTCTGTCCTCTGAGTTCTCTTTCCCCCATGTCATTTTTGTCCTTGGTGATCATCTGGTCCAGCTGAGTTGGGACTATTTGGTGTACCTCAGATGACAACTTGCTAGCTTTTAAGACCTCAGATGCAACTCACCAATATGGGATAGAGAAGACTCTTACCAATAGGCTAGTTATGCCAATCGACCTCAATGTCCCCTGAGAGCATGGTCCCCAGACCCCCGCCCCTGCTACTCTGTCCTTGCAATATTGGATTAAGATTGGAAAAGTTTTCAGGTTATGTTGAAGTTCAGTTGAAATGATCTTCTTTCTGATGCGTGCTGTCACTGATTTCACTCAACGAAATTTCTGTCAACTAATCTATAACCAGCCCTCTCCCTCCCTTGCAGCCATCAGAGTCTTTTCTTCTGTACATGAGTCTGTTTTTAAGTCCTTAGAGTAGGGGTCTCATACAATAGTTGTCCTGCTGCTGCTGACTAATTTTCACTCAATGTAATGTCTTCCAATTGACACCAGGTTATGAGATGCTTCCTAAAATCATCATTGTTCTTTACCACTGCATAGTGTTCCATTGAGTATATGTACCATAGTTTACCTATCCATTCTTCTGTTGTGGGCACCTGGATTGATTCTATCTTTTTGCTGTTGTGGACTGTGCTGCAATAAACATTCATGTGCATGTGTCTGTTCATGTGACCACCCTTATTTCTGCAGGATATGTTCCGAGTAGTGACATTACTGGATCAAGTGGTATGTCTATTTCCAGCTTTTTAAGGAAGCACCAGATTGCTTTCCAAAGAGGTTGCACAATTTTGCAATCCCATCAACAGTGTAGGAGAGTTACAATTTTTCCACAGCTTCTCCAGCATTTGTGTTTTTTGGTTCATGGCCAACCTAGTGGGGGTGAGATGATATCTCACTGTAGTTTTGATTTCAATTTCTTTAATAGTTAATGATCATGAGCAATTTCCACATGTCTTTTGGCTGCCTGGAAGTCTTCTTTAGAGAAGCGTCTGTCCATTTACTTTGCCCATCACTTAACTGGGTTATTTTCCTTTACTTGTTGATGTTTTGTAGTACCTTGTAGATTACTGAGATGAGACATTGGTCTGACATACAGTTGCCACACATTTTTTCCCATTCTGTAGGTGGTCTTTTAATTCTTTTCATAAAGTCTTTGGATGAGCAAAAGTATTTGATTCTTAGCAGTTCCCATTTATCTATTTTCTCTTCTGTTGATTGTGCTTTGTTAGATTTTGAAGTCTGTCTAGGCTGTGTAATCAAACTTCCATTGTTGGTTGTATTTTTTCTTGGATGAGCTTTATCATTTCAGATTTGATATTTAGGTCTTTTATCCAATCTGAGTTGGTTTTTGTATAAGGTGTGAGATAGGGGTCTTGTTTCAACATTTTGCAGATGGATATCCAATTTTGCCACACCATTTGTTAAAGAAACTCTTTTACTCCAGTTTAAAATCTTTGGGTCTTTGTCGAATATCAACTGCTCATAGGAGGATGGTGGCATCTCTGGGGTCTCAACTCTGTTCCATTGATCTGTATGTCCCTTTTTGTACCAGTACCAGGTTGTTTTGACTACGGCGGCAGTGTAATAGCTTCTACAGTCAGGTAGTAAGAGGCCTCCTAGTGTGTTCTTCTTCAGTAGTGCTTTCCTTATACAGGGTTGCTTCCCTTTCCAAACAAAGTTAGTGATTTGTTTCTCCATCTCATTGAAAAATGTCACTGGTATTTGTATTGCGATTGCATTGTATATGCAATGAAGTGGCTATATTTTTAATGTATTTTCTTTTCTTTTAGAATACTGCCAGGTTTATAAAGAATTGCACAGAAAGCAGAGTTCTGATATTCTCCCTCTCCTCCTTGGCCACAGTCCTTTCTGTTATTAACATCTTGAATTACTATGGAACATTTGTTACAACTGAAAACCCAGTACTGATATAGCATTATTAGTTAATGTTCAAAGTTTACATTACAGTTCACTCATTGTGTTATATGGTTCTGAATCCCGGCAAATGTGTAATGTGGTGTGTCTACCATTCCTGTATCATATAGAATGGTTTCACTGTCCTTAAAATGATCTATTTACCACCAAATAGTCTTTTAAGTGACATCATCATCAAATTCACACAATTCTACCTGCCAAGGATTAAAAACTCTTATCAGTTAACTTTTTGGATATACTATCAACAGATAAATGTATGAAAACTTGTAAAAATATCTGAATACTTATAAAAATGTTGAAGGAGCCCTCATAGTACAAGCAGTTGGTGATTCAAACCCATCCAGCAGGAGAAAAACACGGCAGCTTGCTTCTGCCAAGAGGAGAGTCAAGAAAACGCTAACCGGGCACTTCCATTCTGTCACATGGGGTTGCTGGGAGTCTGAAGCCATGCTATAGCACACAACAACAACTTAATCAAAAATGATGAAACATTTTCTTTCTTAAAACTTCATCATCTTTACCAGCAAAATACAGAAATACTGCCTTCTGTTCATTACAGCTAAATGAGTCACCAGTTCTGCGAAACTTTCCACGATCACTAAACGACACTTCTTCATTCCTACTTCTTGCATTAGAAATCTTGTTGCATCATTTTTCCCTCATTCTAGGTAACACTGTTTGCTACTTTTCCTTCATATTTGAAAAACTTCTGATTTGCAAATTTAGCTTAATGGCAAATGAGTGGGGGTTTTCAAAATGACCTACTATAAGTCAAACCACAGGTGAAATAAAAATTAGTGAACAAAAATAAACAAAGGAAGATATCTGTCTTCATTGTAGCTTTAAGGATGTCTTAGATGAATAGAGAAAAAGTGCATTTAAAATATACATATTTTAAAATACATACATTTATATATGTATATATAAAGTTGAGGGTTTCAAGGATGAGGTGTGAGCCTATGAGAACAAATAAGAATAAAAGTTTTGACCAAGGGGCATCATCTACGTTCCTCAGTTACTTGTGTATTCGGAGTTTCAGAACACTGGATGGGAAAACTTCAAAAATAAAAAAATTATCAAAGACTGCCAGCACGCAGAATTATGCTGTCAGAAGTCCTTTTATAAAACAGCCCGCAAAACTTAAGCTGTGGGACCCTTCACCTCTATGCGTTTATGGAAAAGCCTCAGGTAAGGGACAAGGAAGTAAAGGGTAAGAGCTGGAGGACAGAGGCTAATCATGTGTTTAGTTAGCCACAGATTTCAGTAAAATTTGCAAAAGTAAGATACAGTCAACGTAATCAGTTTAGATGGCTGTCTATTTCTATTATTATGAACCTGCCATCACACTCTCCCCCATACTAGGAAATGATGGAGTGGGTGGAAGTGTTGTGTGATTTAGGGAAAGGAAAGTGATCATGGAGATACATTTAGTTTGGGTTTAATGGGCTGGATTCATGCATTCCACAATCACTTATTATCTGTGTAATAAAGTCTCCAGTAGCTGTCCTGTTGATGGAATGCCTTCCAGAAATACATCCACCACTCACTGTACTTACTCATCACACACCTAATTTTAGTACTCAGAGTTGCAGAGCTACAGGTTCTATGGACGTATGGAAGTATTCTACCCATGGTAACTGGTACTGGATGAAAACGGGTGGTAGAGCAGAAACGAGGTTTGAAATGTGTCAAGTTAGCAGCTGGACTGTAGAAAGTTCTTCTAAAACTTACAGCTTACATATAAAAGACACTGGATATGGGTTTAATGCAATCTTCATTACTTATGTGGCATTGCTAAAAACTAGTTGTGAGACTAAAATATTCTCAAATATTAATAAATGACAAAGAAAAATAGATAGTGATGGGCTACTTTAGAAGAAAGATTGAATTATCTTTCTATTCACTCTACAGAAAGTCATATTGCAAAGTCATGGTCATACGAAGAAACAACCAAAGACGATGCAGCCAAAAAACAGAGGGGAAAAAAAAGTTTTACAGAGGCATGCCAGGCACTTAATTAGTTTAAAAGGTTATTTTTCTAGGTACTTTTTATGTTAGTGTACTTACTAGTAATTTTAAAAGTTTGTAATATTTTTTGTTATTTGCTTTCTCCTAAATACCTATCGAATTTACTGTAATATCTATTTTATCTGTAATGTCTATTTTATCTCTTAAACAAAATCCCTAAATTTTGATAGTTTTCTATCCCATAAAACCTGGATTAGTTTTCATCTTTAGGTCTAATTTTTGGTTAAAATTTTCTTTAATGGTGTCATGTAAGAGAATATGATGAATAATTTTAAAACCATTCTGAATCTACATTTGAATGGTTCAGAGGTGCAGGCAAAAGGGGAGAGAGCAGTGCATTCTTTTGTTGCTCTCTATTCACAGCCAAGCCAAGTGCCCTCGAGTCGTATCCAACAGGATTAATAAAAAACACTTTGGAAACAGTGCATTATTCCTAAATCCAGGTGGTATATCCCCCTTCTGGCTGGGTTGGGCTCTGATAGTAGCCAGCAAGGAGAAAACAACGGTGCTATCTCTGTGATTAATCATCTACGACTGCCATAACAATAAAATTTTACAATTCCAGAGGTCAGAAGTTCAACATGGGTATCACTGGGTTAAAATCAAGGTGCCACCAGGGCTGGTTTCTTTCTGTTGGCTTTAGGGAAGAATGCATTCCTGGCCTTTTCTGTATTTTAGAAGCTGACCACATTCTTAGGCTACTGACCCTAGTCTTTCATCTTCAAAGCCAGCAGCATTCCTCTGAGTCCTCACACTGACATCTCTCTGGCTCTCAATATTTTGCCTCCCTCTTCCATTTGCACAGTGGTTAAGAACTTGGCAGCTAATGGTATGGTTGGCAGTTTGACTCTACCAGCTGCTCCTTGCAATCCCTATGGGACAGTTCTACTCTGTCCTATAAGGCTAATGTAAGTCAGGATCAACTTCAAGGCAAGAGATTTGGGGTGTTTTGTTGTGGTGGCAGCTGTCATTTCATTTAAAAGGATTTTTATGATTACATTGGGCACTTGTAAATAATGCAGGATAATCTTTCTCTACCTCAGGATGAGCTGATTACCAATCTTAATTCCATATGGAATCTCAATTTCTTTTTGCTATATAAACTAACAGCAACATTTTTGGAGTTCTGAGATCATGGATTTGGACACCGTTTGGAGGCCATTATTCTACCTACCACACTCTCCAAGGCTCAAGTACTTTGACCACCTGGGAAAGAGGTAACACCTTCCAAGTTACAAGGTGGACAGAAATTTCTAGACAGAAGATTGAAAGAAAAATGTTATTTCCAATGCTACTAAGAAAACTCAGTGTACACTCCCACTAATCAAAATTAAAAAACAAAACAAAAAACAAAAACAAAAAAACATTGCCAAGGAGTTACTTCTGACTGACAGCAATCCTAAAGGACAGGGTAGGACATGCCCCACTGCATTTGCCAAAGTTTCAATTCCCTGTCTTTTGTTTTAAAAAAATAATATGTGTCGGATCTGACTCGACGGCACTTGGCTTGGCATATCGAGAAAATGTGTTACTAAAAAGTCCTTTTGCACTACTGTCTCAATTATTTTTTTCTATAATTCCTTCCCTCATCCAATTTCTCCTGATCTTATTCTCGAAATTGGTCCAATAAACACCATCATGACAAATGAAGGAGAATTTGAAGTTATCAATGATGTTATTTTACTTGGATCAACAATCTTTGCCCATGGAAGCAGCAGCCAAGAATTCTGAAGGACAGCACAGGACCGGGCAGTGTTTCCTTCTGTTGTACACAGGGTGACTATGAGTTGGAAGCGATGCCATCTAACAACGTAAGCACAGCACTGCACAAATCTGCTGTGAAGCAGCTCTTTCAAGTTCTAGGAAGCAAATGTTCCACTTTGATAACTGTTATGGATTAAATTGCTTTCCCCCAAAACACCTGTTGTAAACCCTAACCCTTATACCTGTGGTTATAATTTCATTTGTGAATGGGTTTTCTTTGTTATGTTGATAAGGTAGTATTGATGTAGGCTGTGTTTTAGGTTAAACTCTTTTGAAATACGAACATGATTAAACACACCAGCTAGTAAGCAGAGATGGAGGAAGATAGAATACCATGTGTGAAGGGCACCAAACAGCCAAGGTATAGATGCTGGAAAGACAAGGACTTTCCCCATAGTCTCAATAGAAAGAACGTCTGCATCTAGAACTGGCACCCTGATTTTAGACTTCTAGCCTCTTAAACTGTCAGGAAAAGAATTTCTGTTTGTTAAAGTCAGTGTAGTATTTCTGCTATAGCAGCACTAGATAGAGCAGCCCTAGTGTCACAGTGGTTTGGAGCATAGCTGCTAACAGAAAGACTGGCAGTCTAAATCCACCAACCATTCTAAGGGAGAAAGATGTGCCAGGCTGCAGGCTGCTTCTGCATAGATTTACAATCTGTCCTACAGGGTTGCCACAGGTCAAAATTGACTGGAAGACAGCAGGTTTGGGGAATTTTTTTTGCCCCTTAAGCACTAGTTTAGTAAGACAATGATTAAAGTCAGCCTGACTCTAGCCATGGTCTTTTTAATTACCTGTCATGCATGCAAAAGCTAGGCAATAAAAAAGGAGGACAGAAAAAGAACTGATGCATTTGAACTGTGCTGTTGGCAAAGAATATCGAATAGACCATGAACTGCCAGAAGAAACAAATCAACTTTAGAAGAAGTACGAGGAGAATGCCCCTTAGAAGCAACGATGGTGAGATCTTAGCTTGCCTACTTTTGACACACCTTCGGGAAGCAGCAATAACTAGAAAAGGATATCATGTTTGCTAAAATGGAAGGTCAGAAAAAATAAGGTGACCACTCAGTGAGGTAGACTGGGTGGCACAAATGGTTAAGCACTCACCTACTTGCCAAATCGTTGGTGGGGAAAGCCCACCTAGAGGAGCCTCTAGAGACTGGCTAGATAATCTGCTTCCAAATGGTCACAACCTGGCAAATTGTCTGAAGCAGTTCCAGTCCGTGTGCATGAGGCTGTCATCAGCTGCGTGAGTTGGAATACACTGGAGAGCGACTAAGGATGACTGTCTGCAGCTTGGCACTGCTCTTCTCTCCATCTAGCATGCTGTCTTCCATTCTTCTTCATTAGCAATCCCACCGTCCTTAAGAGTCACCCCTTCCAAAGACCCTCCATTCCTCTTGAAATGGTGTCTATTTCTTTCGAACTCCTTTGGCTTTTACTACTGTCTTCTCATTGTCAAGCCAAACCAAGTGCTATCAAGTCAGATCCAACTCATGGAGACCCCCAGCCAGAGTAGAACTGCCCTCCAGAGTATTCAAGGAGCTCCTGGTGGATCTGAACTGCCAACCTCGTGGTTGTCTTCTCATTAGCGGCCAGTTATTGTGAACCATCTTTTCTTGTGTACTTGCCTTAGTCACCAGACATATCAGATGTCCCCTAACAGCAAGTGTAATATCTGTTCTCCTCCACAGATCAACAAAAAACGCAAAATACAAAATACAGCTTTGCCAAAGCCAAGTGCCGTCGAGTCGGATCTTTACACGTAGTTAAATTTCATTGACTAACTTGATCACCCCACAACAGGACATAAAAACTGTGAGAAAGGCTCTTGAGAAGTGAAAGATTTCCATTTTAATCTGACAAAAAACAAATGAAGACACAAAGTGACAGCTTGTCCCCACCATTTTGTAGTCTCCTGCTGCTTTTCATTAAAAACAGATCTTTGAATCCAAACAGATTAGATTTTTAAAAGCAAATTGAAAGTTTAATTCGATTGTCAACAATGCTGACACATCTTTCTTTCCTCAGGCACCTACAATGTCGTTTTTAATCCAGGTGACAATGTGAATAAATATTAAGGGGTACATACCTGGAATTTTAATTTAGTGAAGTGACTTTCACTCAAAAGCTTTTGTATTTGTCATGAGTAAATTTGACAGAGCTCTTTAAAAAAATGTGTTGTTTATCAAGAACTACAGAATTTCCGAACCAGAAAGAACACCCCAGAGCTCATCATCTAGTTTAGGAACATTCTAACTTTCTCTAATAAAGGCCCAACCTTTTAAAAAATTTTTCAATATGCCATAGACACATAATTCCAGAGTAATTTTCAAAGTAATTTTGGAAAGCATAATAAAATTAATTGCCAGAAAGCTAAATAATAAACAAGAAAAACCTACAATAATTAAATCTGACTCTTTTGCCTGTCAATGTGACCTTATTTAGAAAAAGCATGGCTCATCACTGTTCATAATTAATTAGCTGGAGGTCATAGTGGAGTAGGACAGACTCTTCCCTAATATGACTGGTGTCCTTGTACAAAAGGAAAAGAGACAAAGAAACAAGAACACAAGTTCTAATTTTTTTTTTAATTAGATAAAATAGACATAAAATTACTCTGGCACAATTGCTACAAAGGTATGTAAATACTCTCAGTTTCAGTATTTACTTCATCATGTACCAGTTAGTTCTTGTTCCAGTTCTGGCTTATAAACACTACTTGGAGTGCCAAACAAACCAAACCAGTTGCCAGTGAGTTGATTCTTACTCAGAGTGACACATAGGACACAGCAGAACTGGCCCACAGGGCTTCCAAGGAGCAGCTGGTAGATTAGAACAGCCAGCCTTATGATGAGCAGTGGAGCTCACAGCCACTACACTGCTAGCTCTCCACCACGGACATGGTCCCCTTACTTTGTAAACAAATAAAGTGACACTTGTAGTAGTTTTTAGTAATTTTTGAGCACTGACCATGTGTCAAGCATTGCTCTAGATTCTTCATGTATTATGCCAATCTTCAAAAATCCTTTTATATAAATACTATTGTCCCTTTACAGTTGAAGAAACTGATGTCCATAAAATATGGCATGCCTAATAACACAGCTGGCAACAAATTCAATGTTATGGACTGAATTGTGCCCCTCAGAAGAGATATAATGAAATTCTTACATCCATCAACTGAGAATGTTACTTGGAAACAGGGTTATTGTTGGTAATCAGTTAACATGAAGTCATACTAGAAAGATTAGGCTTTATTCCAATATGACTGGTATTCTACCAGAAAGAGGAGGACATACAGAGAGACAGAGAGAGAGAACCAGAAGACAGACATGTGATTGGAGTGATGCATCTATAAGCCAAGGAATGCCAAGGATTGCTAGCAACCACCAGAAGCTAGAGAGAAACAAGAAAGTATCTTTCCTTAGAACTTTTAGAGAGATCACAGCCCTGGTAGCATGATAATTTTGTACTTCTAGCCTCCAGAAGTTAAAAAATTAAATTTATGTTGTTTTAAACCACATAATTTGTGTGTTGCTTTGTTATGGAAGACACTAATAAACTAATATATCTGAGAATATTCAGGTATTTTTATTCTGGTTCACGTGATATTTAAAATATAACTCTCAATAAATACAATTTGGGTAATCAAAAAGTCATTAAAGAGAACAACAAAAGAACTCTTTGGGCATCAGAAAACACAAAAAAACAGAAACATATATTAAAAATTAGACCAGAATTAAATGAACTAGTGAATAGAATGACAAGCGAAAGAATTGGCAAAAACAAAGCTGAGTTTTTGAAAAGATTGACAAAATTACCTAAACTAAATTTAAGAAAGAAAAACAGGAGAGGAAATAAGTAACTCAAATAAATGAGATGGGAAATGACACAACAGACCCAATCAAAAGCATCATAACAGAATACTAAGAATAACTGTGCTCTAACAGATTGGAAAACTTACAGAAAAATAAAAAAATCCTAGATTCACATCACCTACCAAAATTATCACAAGGGGAAGTAGAACAACATAATAAACCCATCACAAAAGAAAAGATTGATAAAGTTATAAAAAAAACTGCCAACCAAAAGAAGTCCTGGCCCAGACAGCTTCACTGCAGAATTCTACCAAACTTTAAGAGAGTAGTTAATTCCAGTACTACTGAAGCTATTTCACAATACAGAAAGGGATGGGACATTCCCAAATTCATTCTATGAAGCCAGCAAAACCCTGATACCAAAGCCAGGGAAAGATCTCACAAAGAAATTATAGACCAATACCACTCACAAATGTAGATGCAAAAATCTGCAACAAAATCCTAGCCAACAGAATTCTACAACATGTCGAAACAATAATTCTTCACAACCAAGTTGGATTCATACCAGAGACGAAAGGCTGATTCAATATCAGAAAAGCAATTAATGTCATCGACCACATAAATAACACAGAGGATACAAATCACCTGATTTTGTCAACTGATGCAAAAAAAGGCATTTGACAAAGTCCAATGCTTGTTCATGCTAAAAACTCTCAGGAAATAGGAATTGAAGGGAAATTTCTCAGCACAATAAGGGATATCTACACAAAGCCAACTGCCAGCATCATCCTGAATGGAGAGAGACTCAAAGAATATCCCCTGAGAAAGCAAACTAGACAAGAAGGAATCCTTGTCACCACTTCTATTCAACATTGTGCTAGAAGTCCTAGCCAGAGCAATCAGACAAGACAGATGGCATCTGCATAGGTAAAGAAGAAGTAAAAATATCCCTATTTGCAGATGATATGATCATATACACAGAGAACTCTAAAGAATCCATAAATAAACTACTGGAACTAATAGACGAGTTCAGCGAAGTATCAGGATATAAGATAAACATAAACAAATCTGTAGGATTCCTTTATACCAACAGAGAGATTATTAAAGAGGAAATCATCAAATCAATATCATTTACTATAACCCCCAAGAAGGTAAAATAAAGAGGAATAAATCAAACCAGAGAAGAGATGTATAGAGAGAAAACTACAAGACCCTATTGTAAGAAACCAAGAGACTTATATAAGTGGGGAAATCTACCTTGCTCATGGATAGACTTACCATTGTGAAAATCTCTGTTCTAAGCAAAGTGATCTACACATACAATCTCATCCCAATGCAAAATCCAGTGTCATTTTTAAAGGAGACGTATAAAAAAATCACCAACTTTGTTCAGAAAGGGAAGAAACCACAGATACGTAATGTACTTCTTAAGAAGAGGAATACAGTAGGAGGTCTCATGCTACCTGAACTTAGAACCTACTACACTGTCACAGTAGTCAAAACAGCCACGTACTGGTACAAAAAGAGACACACAGACGAACGGAACAGAGTTGAGACCCCAGAAATATCACCATCCTCCTGTGAACAGCTGATAACTCGACAAAGACCCAAAGGTTGTAAACTGTGATAAAAACAGTCTTGCTAACAAATGGTGTCAGTAAAACTGGATATCCATCTGCAAACTGAAACAAGACTCATATCTCATACCTTACACAAAAACTAACTAAAAATGGATCAAAGACCTAAACATCAAATCTAAAACAACAAAGATCATGTAAGAAAAAATAGGGACAACAATGAAGTTCTAATACATGGCTTAAAATACACAAACTACAAAATCTGACCAACAATACACAAATAACAGAAAAGAAAATAGATAAATGGTAACTACTAAAAATCAATCACTTATGCTCAGCCAAAAACTATCAAGAGAGTTAAAAGATTACCTACAGAATGCAAAAAAAAAAAATGGCAACTACATGTTGGACTGATGTCTGATTTCCACAATCTACCAGTTACTGCAAAATATCAACAAGAAACAGGTAAATTACCCAATTAAGCAATGAGAAAAGGATATGCACCAACACATCACCAAAGAAGACATCCAGGCAGCCAAAAGACACATGAGGCACTGCCCACGATTATTCGCTATTAGAGAAATACAAATCAAAACTACAATGGGATGCCATCTCACGCCAATGAGTTTGGTAATAATCCAAAAGACACAAACAACAAATGCTGGAGAGGCTGTGGAGAGATTAGAAGTCTCTTACACTGCTGGTGGGCATGGAAATTGGTACAACCTCTTTAGAAAGCAATTGGCTCTTTCTTAAAATGCTAGAAAGGGAAATAACCATACGATCCAGCAATCCCATTGCTTGGAATATATCCTACAGAAATAATGGTGGTCACATGAACAGAGACACACATACAAATGTTTATTGCAGCATTATTCACAATAGCAAAAAAATGGAACCAATCTAGGTGCCCATCAACAGATCAATGGATAAACAAACTATGGTACACATACAGAATGGCACACTATACAACAATAAAAAATAAAACTGATGATTTTAGGAAGCGTCTCATAACCTGGTTTCAACTACAAGACATTATACTGAGTGAAATCAGTCAGCTGCAAAAGGACAAGTATTGTACGAGACCTCTACTATAAGAACTTAAAAATGGACTTGTGTACAGAAGAAAAGACTCTTTGATGGCTACAATGATGGGGAGGGACGAAGAGTGATGTTCATAGATTAGTAGACAGGAATTTGGTTAGGTGAAGGGAGTGACAGCATGCAGTAGAGGGCAGATCAGTACAACTGGACTACACCATAAACTGAAAGCTTTTCTAAACTCAACCCAATATTTCATACAATAGAACAGCAGGGATAGGGGTATGGGTACCATATTTTCAGAGGACATCAAGGCCAACTGTAATGACTAGTCTTTTGCTAAGGGAGTCTATGCACCCCACACTGGTAAGTGGCATCAGGGGTCTTAAAAGCTAGCAAGGAACACCAAATGGTCCAAACTCATCTAGAACAGATGGCGACTGATAACATCAAATGCATAAGGAAAAATGAGTCTAGGAGATAGAAGGACCTATATCAATGGCAGACTGCATCAGCATGAGACCAGAAGAACCAGATGGCACCCAACTACCACTAAAGGCAGCCATGAGGGGGGACACAATGTACAGTTTCTGAGGTATCACAAGAAAAAGAGATATGCAGCTCAAAAACTCTACTAAAAGACCAGAATTGATGGTCCAACAGCATGGGGGGGTCCCCTGGGAACATGACCCCTAGACTTGCTGCTGGCCCTGACCTGAAACTAGTACTGAGGTCAACTCTTCATACAAGAATGGACTGGACTCGGGGACACAGTGTGAGCATGTGGAGTGTGTACTTTATGGTTTTATACATTTATAGGAGGCTGCCCCACTGGTTTCTTTCTAGAGGAGAGAGGAGAAAGAGGAGAGGAGACAGTGGAGAGGACGGGACAGGTGATCATCAAGTGGATACTAGAAGACTTAAAAGGAGGAGTGTGCTGTCACAGGGCTAGGAGAGCAGATGGAGTTGCAGATGGGGAGCATGTAAAATTGATTTGGATTTTATACTTTCTATCATAAAGAATTTATTAAAGGAAAAATAATCTTGCTCATTATGTGGGAAAAAATCAAATCTACTTCTCTGACACAAAATATATGATGAATCTAAACCAATTTATCAGTTCCATTCCCCCTGCTCTACTTCTAGTCCAACACCAGCTGCACAGGGCAGCATTTCTTCCTCTGACCCTAGCCACCTAGAGTTAAGTCAGACCTCACAAGTCTGCCCACGACCTCAGATACCAACTATAAGCTTAAGAGTCTCCACGACACCTGCACATGAGATCTGTTGGCTCTTAATCAGGGGTTTTCCTATTAGCCCTTCAGGATGCCAAGCAAAAAGCTCAGGGATCCTATGTGCTCCCTTCATTCCTGATGTGCTGCCTACAAATTTGGGTTACCCTGTACCCTACCTTTTGGGATACCATTCACAAGCTTGGGAGTCCCCAGTTTCCCTTCACTTCTGTGCTCCCACACATATTGATTCCTACCACCACCCAGGAAGCCCACGGAGCTTCAGTATCCAGAGTTTATATCAGGGGTCTCATCACATAATTCTCACTCTGAAATCTCTCTTCTGAGGTAGTTAATATTAGCAAGTTGATAATAAGAAGAGTGTCTTTCTGGTCTGGCCAACCCCGACCCAAAAGTCACTTCACTAGCATAACCTGTAAGGTTAGGTGTAGTTCAGACTCTTCATCAAAGACACTAATGATTACAGAAGAAATTCCAAAGTTTAGAGGTTACCTTTCAGGAATTAAGGACAAAGACCAAAATACTTGGGTAAATTAACCCCATGCCTTAATTTCAAGTTTTATACTATTACTCTTGGAATTCGTATGTTACTGTGATTTCGGAAATCCTGGTAACATGGTAGTTAAGGGCTACATCTGCTAACCAAAAGCTTGGTAGTTCAAATCTACCAGGGACTTCTGGAAAACTCTGTGGAGCAGTTCTATTCTGACCTATAGAGTCACTTTGAGTCAGAATAGGCACTGGGTTTGGTTTTCGGTACCCTGATTCTGATAATTTTGAATTTATAAGAGGAACATAGAACAAAAGAATAGATGAAGAGGAGGCTGCAAGGAGAAGGAAAATTACCATCTAACTCAGGCCCATAATGACATTCGCTGTTAGGGGACTCTGGCTCTCCTACACACTGCACACAGCTGTGCTTACATTTCATTACTAATGTTAATCCCAACAATTTTGAACCACTGGAAGTTTTGTTACCTTCTCTTTTTAAAAAAAAAAAAAAATCTGGGAGCTTGATAGTGGCGAATGTTAAGTAGAATGTATTGAGAAAAAAGAAACTTCAGTTAAAAAAATTAAAAAACAAAACAAAATAAGATATTTCCTTAAAATAAGGAAAAATTGTAGTGTAAAACCTCTTCCCTTAAACAGTGATTATTTGATACCTGAGAATTAATGTTTGAATCCTAGGAACACGCTTCTGAACAATGATGGCCCACTGAAATCTCTCCTGTCTCATCATAAAATGGCCTTTGAAAAAGAAAGAAAACTTTACATTCTACCTGTTCATCTGCATATGCAAAACAAACAGGGCACCAGGTCAATTATCTAGACAATTCATGTAAGAAGTTCGTGATATTTCTAGTTAACTTTCTCAAAACACTGCTTCATTTTTCTATGGAGACAAAAACTACAGCTGCTTAGTGAATACTAAATAATGAATACATACATCTATTATTAATAAATATCCTATTAATTTTTAAACCTAGTAAAGGATGAGTCAATAATGTCCTGAAGCCATGAGTTGAACTAATCAAATACGTTTAAAGTGCTATTCATTGGTCTTTATTCTAAAGTGGAATAAAAGAAAAACAAACAAATTGCTAGCAAAGCCTACAATTTCAATGCAGAGAGTGAAAAATTTGTTGCATGTCCTTCCTTTAGTACATACCTGCAATTCTACACGTTTTACTGTTTTGGGGATTTTGTATTTCTCTAAATTCACTTTTCTCTGCTTTACTATCTGCTGTGCTCATTGGATGCTGACTCAACATATTTGAGAAAACCAACCAACTAACCAGCTATCTCACTGCTGTCAAGTGGATTCTGACTCACAGTGACTCTACAGGACAGCATAGAGCTGACAAGTGATAAAACAATGTGCGACCACCATAGTGATCACACTGTGTGATCTTCTTTCCTTTTTGCTTGGGAAAAGACAAACCAATTCGTCAAGCCTCAGTTCAGTGATTGATCATTCAGTTATTCAACAAAGAGCCACTGACTGGCATATATCAGAGTCTCAGCTAGGCAAGTGATGGTAAAAGTTGTCCTTCACTCAAGAAGCTGAAAGTTTGTGTGAGGAGGCAGTCACTGTATTACAACTGCAAACATAATACAGGGGTTAGAAATAAGGAACTTCAACTTACCTGTGAGGGCATAGAAGACATCATTTAAGTATAGCTAAGTCAGGACAGAGTATTTCCCAGAGAAGAAAGTGTGCATAGAGACTTAAGTGAGAAAGAAAAGAAAGAGTTGTCATCAAGTCCTGGTGACTCCATGTGTACAGAATAGAACTGCTCCATAGTTTTCATGGGTGAGACCTTTCGGAAACAGATTGCCAGGCATTTCTCTCAAAGCACCTCTGTGTGAGTTCCAACTTCCATCCTTTTGATAGGTATCTGTATACCTAACTGTTTGTGCCACCCAGGGACTCCTAAGTTAAGAAGGAGCAAGAGATAACCAAGGAACTAAAAGGTCCCATTTGAAGCCTGTAGAAGAGGGAGAGAGAGGGGAACAGTGCAGACTGAGCTCGGGAAGGAGGCAGGGGAGCCAGATCACACTCTCTGCAGTGATGCAAGTGGAAGGTGACAGGAAGGTAGCCCAGGATGGTGTGGTAGGGACTGTAAAGAGAAGTATAGGATTTGTAAGCTATTGAGAAGCTGAACTACAGTTTATTGATGGATTATATACAGAGGGTGAGGGAGATGGAAGAGCTAATCAAGCTTCTCAAATATCTGGTTCAAGTGGTTGAGTGAACAGAAGAGGGGCTCAATAAGATGTTAAACAAAAGGAGAAGCATGTAGGAAGAAATGATGAATTTCTGTCACGCTGAATGTATGATATTGGCAAAACATGCAAGTACAGATATTATCTAAGAAGTTAGATGTAGAAGTCTAGGCTAATGGGGAATACCAAGAAATCAGTAATGTACAAAATTATCCCTTAAGAGAGTGTATTGAATGCTGAGAAGAGGGCCTAGAGAGAATTTTGGAGAACAGTGACCTTTAGTTTACGAAGCTTTTTCATACTTTATTTTTACTAATGCTTTCTGGTGGATGGTGCCAGTCTCCAAGTACTAAGTTTTCCAATGTATTTTTGTTTGCAGCCTGAAGCCAACTAAATGTCTTTACCTTCTTCCTCCCCTTCCACCACAGAGTAACAGAGAACTTCTGTGCCAGGGTTCTCCAACACAAATACGAGTATAAAGGACACAGAACAAAATAAATACTAATAGTCTATCTTAAGAGTGGTCAGGTAGGAGAAGGAGGAAAGAGTCATTTTGCAGGCACAATTTGCTGGCACTCTTTGGAAGCAGATTTCATTTTGAGCAATGAAAAGATTTTCTTTTTATTGCACCAGTAACTCTGACTGGATTGTATAATATGGCAGTGGTTATGCCTGGATGAGAAGTCCTGTATCAGTATCCAACAGAGGGATCACAAAGGAGAGTTTTATGAGAAAAAGAGTAGTAGATACTCTTTAGGTTACGCATCTTCACTAAATGTAAACACTATGAATGGTCATTCTCATTACATCACTTGTGTTCACATTTACATGTTCCTTATGATTCAAAATAAGTTCATGAAATTTCAATTTATTTATCAAAGCAGCTTGAAAAAGCTTAGATTCTTTTTACTATTTTATAGTGAAGCCAAGTATTATTGGACAAACACAACTTGCTTTTAAGAATTTAATGAACTTTGTTCAGTATTGGTTCTAGCCCAGACTAAACTCTTTCTTGAAGGCTATATACAATTAAGAGTTCCCTTTTCCAGAAAAGCTGCCCTCTACATGCAGGCTTTCCTACTTATATCAGCAGCTTAAAGACCTGGGTAACAGGGTCCTAATGAATCCAGACAAGTCAGTAAAACAACTTTTTCTACACATTCAAGTAGAATGCAATAAAAATGGTCATTACACTATATTCTACATCAGGAAAGAGTCAGAAACATTGATTTTCATATTTGTAATGAACTTTTACTATTAAAATTGCTACTATAAAGGAAGTATTCTGATAACTCTCATTTATACTACCAGACTTTCTATATTAACTAAAGAATCCTTCAGACTTAAAGTGATAAAGATCATCCAAGTAAACACAGCATCAAGAATGGAAATTTTAAAATATAACAGAGACAAACTTCAAAATCTGACAAACAAAGCACGATCAGCAGAATAGAGAATAGATAAATGGGAACTACTAAGAATCAAACACTTTTGCTCATCCAAAGACCTTATCAAAAGAATTAAAAGACCACCTACAGAATGGAAACAAAATATTTGTCAGCTATATGTCAAATCAACACTTGATCTCCATAATCTACAAAGTACTGCAAAATATCAACAAGAAAAGGATAAATAACCCAATTAAGTGTTGGACAAAGGAGGTGGACAGGGCAGAGTCAAGATATGGATTAAACACACATCTCCTTAAATCCCTCTAGAAACCAAGGCCTGAACTGATAATTAAGCAGAGCCTTCTGGACACCTAGTGAGCCCTAGGACATGACATAGGGCTGTCTATTTGGTCTACATACCACTCAACAGGAAACTTCTTCTCTTTAGCAGACCCCCACCCCTGTTGAGTTCCAGCTTTCGTGGACTAAAGGTAAATCGTCATTTTTACATTTTCCTTGTCTGTCTTAGATGGTGGGAGGGGCTGAGGTGACTGGCAGCAATGCTCAAACACACCGCTGATGAGATGGGTGAGCAGAGTCTCTACATTATGAGAGTATGGCCTTGGAATCTGTGCAACTCGGCACCTCTGACTTCTCTCTCTCGGGATCTCCAAATCTCCGCTATTGAATAGCCTCTTCCAAAGAGGTGGGGCAGGGAGCTTGTATGGGATGCCATCTTGATTCACTGGGAGGTGGAGTTTCCTATATGGAGGCCTCAGATGGACCTAATTCTCAGGCTGGGAGGGACTGCCCACTCAGAGAGTGCTTTTCTGGCAATAAAGCAGTCTTTGATATAGAGGTGCTTACTTTGCCAGCTGGGAAGAGGGACTTTCACATCTGAAAGCCTGACTAATTTTGGAAGCTGTCAGATACCTTTTACCTTTCAATAGAGAAATAACTGTAGTGCACCTGGACGGCATCTCTTCCAGCCTTTACTGTCTCCCATCCTGGGGTCAGATGACAGCTCCCCAGTGACTCTATAAGTGGGGCTGTGTCTTTGCCAATCAGGATGTGGAGCCTGCTATCCTAGAGATTCCACTGAGCCAAGTCACTGGAGTACACAGAGGTGTCTGATGAACGACTTTATTTTCAGACTGAGCTTTAGATCCCAGTAAAGTAACATGGGAGAAACAAAACAACCTACAGATGCCCAAAAAGCAACAAACTTTAGACAGGAACATTAGGCAAAATTTACCTATGGCTTCAGAAGGCCCACCAAAGAGAGATCTAAAGAACTTACCAGATGAAGAAGCCTCTATAAGAGGGTGAGTACAAAAGGATTATATAGAGAGCCCTTCTAGAACTTATACAAAATGCAGCAGAGCAAAATGAAAAATTAAGCAAGCTGCTTGCTCTGATGGAACACCAGTACTCTGAAACTCAACAGATCAATAACAAAATCAATGAGATAGAAAATTCAGTTCAAAGGCAAGAAAACACAACTGAACAAATGGAAAATAGCCTTTCTGACTTGGAAGACAGAGATACTGACTCCAGCATCTATGAGGAGAAATCAGAAAAAAAAAAAAAAAAAAAAACAAGAAAAATGAAGAAGCATTAAGAAGCATGTGGGACTCTATTAAGAGGAACCAACTACGATTAACTGGAGTTCCTGAACAGGTAGGACACCTGAGAACACAGAGAGTACTGCAGCTGAGGTGTTGACAGAAAACTTGCCAGAAATTATGAAAGAAGCCAGTATAGATATCCAAGATGCATATAAACACCAATCAATATAGATCCCAAAAGAAAGACTCCAAGACATAAAATGAAACACAAGCAGAAAATCTTAAAAGTAGTAAGATTCAAAGCAAAGCTAACATTCAGAGGGAAACCCCATAGGCTTTTGTCAGATTTCTCAGCAGAAACCATGCTTGCATGGAGACAGTGGCATGAGACAAAATTCTTGCCAATAGAACACAACAACATATCCAAAAAATAATTTATCATGACCAAGTTGGATTCATATCAGGGACGCAAGGCTGGTTCAACATCAGAAAAACTGTGTGATCAACCACATAAATAACACAAAAGACAAGAATCACCTGATTTTGTCTATCGATGCAGAAAAGGCATTTTGATAAAGTCCAATATCCACTCATGATAAAAACTCTCAGCAAAATAGGGACAGCAAATTTCTCAATGCAATAAGGGCATTTATACGAAGCCAATTGCCTATGGCACCCTGAATAGAGAGAGATTGAAACAATTTCCACTGAGAATGGGAACTAGACAAGGATGCCCACTTTCACCTCTCCTATTCAACATTGTACTAGAAGTTCTAGGCAGAGGAACTAGACAAGACCAAGAAATAAAGGGCATCTGCATCAGCAAAGAACAAGGAGATGGACAGACACTTCTCTAAAGAGGATATCCAGGAAGCCAAAAGCCACATGTGGAAATGTTCATGATCATTAGTTATTAAAGAAATCCAAATCAAAATGATGATGAGATACCATCTCACCCCAGCAAGGTTGGCCATGATCCAAATAACACAAAACAACAAATGGTGGACAGGCTGTGGAGAAATTGGAACTCTCTTCCACTGACGGTGGGATTGCAAAATGGTACAACCTCTTCTGTAAAAAGCTGGAAATAGATACACCATTTGACCCAGTATTCTCACTGCTTGAAGTATATCCTACAGAATCAAGTGCAGTCATATGAACAGATACATTCACACTAATGTTTACTGCAGCAAAGTCCACAACAGCAAAAAGATGGAATCAACCCAGATGCCCAACAACAGAGGAATCGATAGGTAAACTATGGTATATGTACTCAGTGGAACACTACGTAATGATAAAGAACAATGCTGATTTTTAGAAAGCATCTCATAACCTCATTTCAGTTGGAAGACATTTTGTTGAGTGGAATAAGTCAGTGACACAAGGACAAATATTGTATGAGACCCCTACTCTCAGGACTTAAAAACAGACTCATGTACAGAAGAAAAGATTCTTTGATGGATGCAAGGGAGGGGAAGAAGACAGACAGGGAGATGGCTAGTTATAGATTAGATAAGATAGTTGGGTGAAATCAGTGACAGCACATGTCAGAAAGAAGATCAACTTAAGTGAACTTCAATATAACCTGAAAACTCTTCCAATCTTAACCCAATATTGCAAGAACAGAGCAGCAGGGACAAGTGTTCAGGGACCATGCTCTCAGGGGACATTGGGGCCAACTGGCACAAGTAGCTTATTGCTAAGAGAGTCTTCTGCACACCACATTGGCGAGTGGCATCTGGGGTCTTAAAAGCTAGCAAGTTGCCATCCGAGGTACACCAAATGGTCCCAACTCATCTGGAGCAGATGATCATCAAGGACAACAATGACACGGGGGAAAGGGAACCCAGAACACAGAAAGATCCTTGTGAATGGGTGACCACATCAACATGTAACCAGGAGAACCAGATGGTACCCGGCCCACACCAGTGATAGGCATGATGAGGCTCGCAGTGTTGATTCCCAGTGGCAACACGAGTAAAACAATGTGTGTACTCTGAGAACTCCACTAAAAGACCCCAACTGATGGTCCAAAGGTCTGGGGGCTCCCCTGGGAGCACGGCCCCTACACATAATGCTGCCCCTGATCATTCGTTACTGAGGTCAACTTTTCAGACAGGAATGGATTGGACTCGGGGACACAAGAGTGACCATGTCATATGTGCACTTGATGGTTCTTTGCATTTATAGATGTCGTCCTACTAGCCTCCTACTAGGGGGCAGTGGAGAGGGTAGAGAGGAGGGGACAGGAGATTGTTAAGAGGATATGACATGTACAGAATGGAAAGGAGGAGTGTGCTGTCACCGGGCAAGGAGAGCAGAAGGAGCTGCAGATGGGCAGGCATGTCAATTTAAACTGGATTGTACTCTTTCACTAAATCACAATTGGAAGGAAGGGAGGAAGGAAGGAAGGGAGGGAGGGAGGAAGGGAGGAAGGAAGAAGAGAGGGAGGGAGGGAGGGAGGGAGGGAGGGAGGGAGGGAGGGAGGGAGGGAGGGAGGGAGGGAGGGAGGGAGGGAGGGAGGGAGGGAAGGAAGGAGGGAGGGAAGGAAGGAGGGAGGGAAGGAAGGAGGGAGAGAGGAAGGGAAGAAGGAAGGAAGGAACCTAGATTTATCCTTGGGTAATCCTGAAAAGCTTCCACGATTAGTGAACATTTTTGCAGCAGTAATGGAAAACCCTGGTAACATAGTGGTTAAGTGCTGTGTCTGCTAACCAAAAAGGTTGGCAGTTGAAATCCAACAGGTGCTCCTTAGAAACTCTATGGGACACTTTCACTCTGTCTTACAGGGTGGCTATCAGTCAGCTTTGACTTGACAGCAGAGGGTTTGGCTTGGTTTTGGTTTAATGGGAAAGAATGTGAATGTGAAGATAATCTGATGGTTACCAGCCTTAGGAATCGATAAAAAACATAACTTCTTCACAGAACAGCTTAAATGTCAAGAAGCAAGAACTTTGGTGTTTGCATTTATTGTGTATCAGCTATTTGGTGTTCAATAAGTTACTTAACCTCTCAATTTCAGCATCTTCCTACTTCTGAAAAATCAGCCACAGAAAACCCTATGAAGCACAGCTCTATACTGACACACATATAGTGTTGTCATCATCAGAATCCAGTATATAACCACTGGTTACCTCATAATAAAAACCAAATTGAATCCAGTGCTGTCAAGTCAATTCTGACTCATAAGGACCCTATAGGACAGAGCAGAACTGCTGCATAGTGTTTCCAAGCAGCTTTTGGTGGATTCAAAACTGCTGACCTTTTCTGGTTAGAAGTTAAATCTTTAACTACTGTGTCACCAGGGCCCAGGACTACATAGATCTCACATAGTTGTTCTCAGGTCAGTCCAAATGGAAAAATACATATAAAGAAAGTACCTAGTACACACTCTACGTTATTTAAAGTTATCCACATGGAAACTGTCAGCAACTGATCTATTTTAAATATAGGCATTGGTGGTGCTTTGGTAGAATTCTCACCTTCCATGTGAGAGCCTTGGGTTTGATTCCCAGCTAATGTACCTCATGTGCAGCGGTCACGTATCTGTCAGCCGTGGATTGTGTGTTGCTGTGATGTTGAACATGCTTCAGGGGAACTTCCAGGCAAAGACAGACTAGAAAGAAAGGCTTGGTAATCTATTTCTAAAAATAAACCAATGAAAACACTATGAATCACAACCAACGCAGTTTCATCTGCAACCACTCCTTGGGATGACCCAGAACTGGGGACTATTTTGTTCTGTAGTGCATGAGGTTGCCATGAGATGAGGTCAGAGATGATAGCACCTTCTGATTTTTCAGAAATAGGAAGATTCTGATGTTAACTTTCCTTCCTTATTCATTTCCAGATAGAGAAGTGTAATATGGTTTAATCAGAGAGTTTGGAAGGAAGAGCTGGACAGGCACAATCCACACTGTCCTTCCTGCAGGGAGGGACCAGCCTGCAAGTACGGACCACTCGCACTGCTCTTTTCTCTGTGGCTGATGCCCACTGCCACAGGCAGCAAGGAAGAAGACCTCCTTGACCTCAACAACACGAGGATCAAATACTGGATTTCATTAAGCAGCAGAAAATCTCACACCTAAGAGACATTCTCCAGTACCAGTTTGACCAGCATTTTCTGCCTTGTTCCTTTGTTTATTTCTCAGTGGTTTCAAAATCCAGGCATGGAAAATAAGTATTATTCATTAGCAAACTAAATCCATTGTCATCAATTCAACTTAGACTCATAGTGACCTTCCAGGACAAAGCAGAACTACCCAAAAAGTGTTTCCAAGGAGTGGCTGATAGATTTGAACTCTCAAACTTTCGGTTAGCAGCCAAATTTTCCATCACTGCACCACCAGTTTATTACCAAATTAAAACCAAACCCAGTGCCATCAAGTCAATTTCAACTTATAGTGACCCTACAAGACAGATTAGAACTGTCACACAGTTTTGAAGGAGTGCCTGGTGGATTTGAACTGCCAACCTTTTGGTTAGCAGACATAGCACTTAACCACTATGTCACCAGGGTTTGCACCAGGTTACTGGGCTCCTTAAATTCAAATAAATTTGATAACAGTCCAGTTGATTATTTTAAGCTTTATCACTGCTCAAAATTACTAATTACAACAGTGCATCCATAAGTAAATTATCTACATGCTAAATGTTGACCCAACAATGCAAAGTCCATACATTCAGCAATTCAGCAGTTTTCAAAAGAATTTCATAGATGCTAGTCTTATGAAATCACTGAAAATATTCTGTAGATGTAGCTTAATGGTGTTTGAATAAACTAGAACCCTGTAAAGATTTAAAAAAAAATGCAAAACACAGAATCCTGCAAGGACCCTGGCAGAGCACATGTAGAGTGTTGCTTTCCCATTTGAACTCTCTATTTTTCCAACAATGGAGGACCCGTTCTGTCATGATTATCTTCCTTTTTTTCCTTCTCCTTTGGGCAACTTTCAAAAATTTGTTTCTTTCTAAGTAGCATTGTGTGGCACCTATTTAGGCACCCTAGAGACTGGTTTTAATGATGATGAGGCCCTGACACATTTACTTTCCATCTCCTAAAAATAACACAGTGTTTAAAGATTTTATACTACTTCTTATCAACTTCCGTCTTAACCTGCAATGTTTCCTCCTATCACCATCTAGAATCATGAGCTGACACACAAAAATAAACACATGCCTTTTTAGTTGTGCCTCCAGGAGTATTTTTTTGTTTGTTTTGCTTATACAGGAGAAGGAAGTAAGAGAAGAATAAAACTTTGCTCTAATTGTTGCAGGGAGCATTCAGCATCAACACCAGAAGCTTTCTTGAAGCAGCAGGGTGGAAAATTACCATTTATAAGCTGGTAATGTATTTCCTCTTAAAGAAGAAACTTGGAGTTAAATATTTTGTTCTCGGGGGTAGAAGGTAAGACATGAAGGCAAGAGTCAAAAGCAGATAATAAAAGGGAGAAATAACTAAAACACTCAGTACATGAAATTAATGGGCAGGTGGGGAGCCCTGGTAGCCCTGTGCTTAACAGTTTTGCTGCTCATCAAATGTTAGCAGTTCAAATCCACCACTGGATCCTTGGAAACCCTGTGGTACAGTTCTACTCCATCCTATAGAGTCTTTTTGAGTTGGAATTGACCAGACGGCAACGAGTTTGTTTTTTTGTTTGCTTTATTTTTGTTCACTTGTTTGGTTGATTGGTTGGTTTCGTGGCTGTGGCAGCAAAACATGGAAAATAGGAAATGGGAAAGATAGGTAGGAGCTGAGCAGCACCACAAGAAGCTGGAGTCTGCCGAGATTCACGCTGAAGAAGGCTTCCCAGGTATACAAGATGAGGCAAAATAACCCTCAGTTCTAAGTTCTTTTTCAATTCCCCTTTATCTGCCAAAACTCAAGGGAAGTCTGATGCAGCTATACACTCTGTGAGACAGGGCTTGAAAGGGAGACACAGGTGAGAAAGGCAGCTGAGTGGGTCTCCTGGTGGTGACCTCCTGCAACGTGTGAAAGAATGAAGCAGTAGCTCAGCTCAAAGATGAGAATGTGATTAGCTCACTTTTTCTCTAGATCCCCAGAAAGGTAATTTTAACTAGGGAAAGGACTACATCTTGGTTACACACTTTAACATCTCTGGTTGTTTCAAAACAAAACAAAAGATAAAAATATCCTTTCAACAATGAGTCTTTTGATTTCTTGACTGCTGCTTCAATGGATTTTGATTGTGGATCCAAGTAAAATGAACCTACGTTCATTCCATCCTTCATAATGTGGGTGGGTACAGGTTGTGTTTCTCTAGAGAACACTAAGATATCACTCCTGGCTCTAGTCCCATTCTGTGACATCATCCTGCCTTATTCTTTTTCACAGACTTACAGCCACCTAGTATTTTTCTATTCATTAGTCGTAATTCATTGAAACTAAGAGAGCATCAATTATAAGAGACATCATTATTTTGCACTTTACTAAGAAAACTACCAAAGCCAAAAAACATGATTAAATATAATATAATGTTTTCTCATCATTTTGGTAGTGTATGCTTGATTGGAAAAGCTCTTTTAGACTCATCTCTGATTTATACCACAGATTACTCTTGAATATACATAAACGTTGTTAGGTGCCACAGAGTTAGTTCTGACTAATAGCGACCCTATGTACAACAGAAGGAAACACTGCCCTATCCTGCACCATGCTCACAATTATTGTTATGCTTGAGCCTATTGTTACAGTTACTATGCCTATACTGCTCCTTGAAGTTTTATGCTGCCCCTCTACTTTACCAAGCATGATGTCCTTCTCTAGGTACTGATTCCTCCTAAGAACATGTCCAAAGTATGTAAGACACAGTCTCACCATCCTTGTTTCTGAGGAGCATTCTGACTGTACTTCTTTCAAGACAGATTTGCTCATTCTTTTGGTAGTCCATGATACATTCAGTACTCTTCATCACACTACAATGTAAAGGTATCAGTGGTGTGGGTCAGGCTCACCATAGTCTTCAGTGTAACACCTTTGCTTTTCAACACTACAGAAGTGACAAAATAGTGGATAATCACACAGTACTGGGAATCATGAACTGGCCAAATTGACACACATTCTTGGAAGACACAGTTCAATCTGTAACAGCCATTTTGCCCAGTGCAATGCGTCTTTTGATTTCTTGACTGCTGCTTCAATGGATTTTGATTGCGGATCCAGGTAAAATGAAATCCTTGACATCAATCTTTTCTCCCTTTATCATAATGTTGCTTATTGGCCTAGTTGTGAGGATTTTTGTTTTCTTCATGCTGAAGCATAACTGACACTGATGGCTATACAGTAGTCTCTGAGCTTCACCTGGAAGTGCTTCAAGTCCTGTTCACTTTCAGGAAGCAAGGTAGTGCTATCTACATAATGCAGACTATTAATGAGTCTTCTTCCAACCTTGATGCCCTATTCTCCACATAGTACAGCTTCTAAGATTTTTTCAGCATTCAGGTTGAAGAGGCATGGTTAAAGGATATAACCCTGATGCACACCTTTCCCGACTTTAAACCGTGTAATATCCCCCTTGTTCTGTCCAAATAACTGCTCTTGATCTATCCGTCTGTCCACCTGTGTGTCTGTCTCTAGGAAAACATAAATGGCATTAAGAATTTTATTGCTTTACAGTGAAATATGAAGTTGTAGGCACTCTTTCAAAGATGTACATTAGCTTTACTAATGTTATAGATTCAACTGTGTCTTCTAAAAGTGTGCGTCAAATTGGCTAGTACATGATTCCCTGTACTGTGTGATTATTCAACCATTATGTCACCTGATATGATTTTCCTATGTGATGTAAATCCTAACTCTATGATGTTAACAGTATGGGATTAGCAGCAGTTATGTTAATGAGGCAAGACTCAAACTACAAGACAGATTGTGCTTTAAGTCAATCTCTTTGAAATATAAGAGAGAGAAGTGAGCAGAGAGATGTAGGGACTTCATACCATCAAGAAACAAGAGCCAGGAGAATAGTTCATCCTCTGGAAATGGGATCCCTGTATCGAGAGGTTCCTAGACCAAGGAAGACTGATGACAAGGACCTTCCTCCAGAGCTAACAGAGGCAGAAAGCTTTCCCTTGCAGTCAGAATCCTGAAATCAGACTCCAGCCTCCTACTCTGAGAGAGGAAAAAAATGAATGTTTGTTAAAGACATTCACTTGGAGTTTTTCTGTTATAGCGGTATTACATAACTAAGACAACTAGTATCAAATTTAGGTACCACTGCTCTGTTTCTAGCCTTCCTGTGTGCATAATAACTTTTTATTTTAATGTTAAATTATAATGCAATCATTTGGAAGACATTTTAAATGGCAATTAAACTCAACATGTGTCCTTAACAAAACAGATGACAATATATACATCTTTGAACAAGTAAGAAATGACAATTATAACACAACCATTTCCCCAGTGGTGAGGAAGACACTTTCAACTGTGAGTTGCATCTGATTTCAGAATTGCTAAAATAGGGGTAGAAGGGAAGCATGTGTTTCAATTGATGCAATAAACTAGCTGATTGTTTGTTCACCTTCTCCCCTATAGCTCCTCCACCCAAAGCATATAAAATCTGTGAGGGGGGTAGGATCAAGACGGTGGACTAAACACATGTCTCGCTAAATCCCTCTGGAAACCAAGTCCTGAACTGATGATTAAATAGAGCCTTCTGGACACCTAGTGAACCCTAGAACACAGCATAGGGCTGTCTATTCAGATTACATACCACTGAGTGGGAAATTTCTTCTCTTTCACTGACCCTCACCCTTGGTGAGTGCCCGGCTCTCACAGACTGAAGGTAACTCGCCATTTTACCCAGGTAGGGCTGGGTCTTCACTGACAGTGGGACTCGGATGCACTACTGATAGGATCGGCAAGTGGAGTCACCACATTTTCAGAGCCTGGCCTTGGAAACTGTGCACCTCAGCACTTTGGGCTTCTCTCCCCAAATCTCTGCCATTGAATAGCCTATCCCCAGGCGGGTGGGAAAGCTTGTGCGGGACTCCAGCTTGATTGCCTGGGAGGTGGAGTTACTCACACGGAGGCCTCAGCTAAACCTAATTCCCACACTGGGAGACAGTGCCTGCTCAGAGAGTGCGTTTACAACAGAAAAGCGGTATTTTGCACAGTGGGAACAACAGATGACAGCAAGGCAGTAGCCTTTCTGTATTTTGAACTAGTTTACAGCATCTGGAGTTGGATATAGAGCTGCTTACTTTTCCAGCTCTCACATTATACTGTCAGTTGGTGGCTTCCCAGTGACTCTGTAAGTAGAGCCACGTCTCTGCCAGTCAGGAGGTAGATGCCGCAATCTCAAAGATTCCACTGACTCCAGTCACTGGAGTACATAGAGGTGTCTGGTGATCAACCACCATCATAGACTGACTTTTAGATTAAGGTAAGGTAACATTGGGGAAACAAAACAACTTCCAGATGCCTAAAAAGCTACAAGTTCTGTTCAAAAACATTAAGAAGAATTCACCGACGGCTTCAGAAGGCCCCCAAAAGAAAGAACTAAAGAACTTCCCAGATGAAGAAACCTTTCTGAAACTATCAGAGAGCGAATAGAACAGGATTATACAGAGAGCTCTCCTAGACGTGATACAAAATGCAGCAGAGCAAAATGAAAAATTAAGCAAGCTGTTCAAGCTGATGGAACACCAGTACTCTGAAATCCAACAGATCAATAAAAAAATCAAACAGACAGAAATTTCACTTCAAAGCCAAGAATACAGAATTGAACAAATGGAAAATAGACTTTCTGACTTGGAAGACAGAGCTACTGACTCCAGAATCTATAAGGAGAAATCAGAAAAAATAAATAAAAAAATGAAGAAGCAATTAAAAACATGTGGGACTCTATAAAGAGGAACAATCTATGATTAATCGGAGTTTCTGAACAAGGTGGGACTCCTGAGAACACAGAGTATTGTGGGTGAGCTGCTGACAGAAAACTTCCCAGAAATTATGAAAGAAGAGAATATAGATCTCTAAGATGCATATTGAATGCCACTCAGTATAGATCTCAAAAGAAAGATTCCAAGACATATTATAATAAAGCTTAACAAAATGAAACATAAGCAGAAACTCTTAAAGGCAGTGAGACTCAAAGCAAAGCTGACATTCAGAGGGAAACCCTTAGGCTTTTGTCTGATTTCTTAGCAGAAACAATACTGGCACAGAGACAATGGGATGACAAATTCAAAGCCTTGAAGGAGAAGAACTTTCAACCAAGAATTACATATCCTGCCAAAAAGATGATCTATCACAATGCAGATATTATTGAATAATATCATTAATATCAAAAGTAATATCTTGCCGAAGTTCATTCAAAAGATGCTGCCCCAGTATATCAACAGGGATCTGCCAGAAATTTAAACGAGATTCAGAAGAGTATGTACATGAGGAGTGTCTTCACTAATGTCAGATGGTTAATGGCTGAAAGCAAAGAAGACCAGAAATATGTCTACCTGAGATTTATTAGTTACGCAAAGGCATCAGACTCTGTGGATCATAATAAATTGTAAACAACTTTGAGAAGAATGGGTATCCCAGAACACTTAACTGTGCTCATGAGGAACCTCTACACAGACCAAGAGGCAGTCATTCAAATAACATAAGGGGATACTGTGTGGTTTAGTTCAGGAAAGGTGTATTTAATCTGTATGCTGAGCAAATAATCTGAGAAGTTTCATTATGAAAAGAAGAATGTGGCATCAGGATTGGAGGAAGACTCATTAACAACTTGCAATATGTAGATAACATACTCTTGCTTGCTGATAGTGAAGAGGAATTGAAGCATTTACTGAGAAAGATCAAAGATCATAGTCTAAATTTCTTTTTGCCTATTTTTTAACTCATGACAAATGAAGATTTGAAGTTTTCATTATACTACTAGCTTCTATGTTGAGCACAATACAGCAAAGATGTCTAGACATACAGGCACACTTGGAATTCTCTAGTGTTGGTCATGAATACACTCCTGCAAATCAAGTGAGATGGCATTGCCTGTGACAAGTGTTCCAGGTCTCTTCATATGTTACCCTATTTAAGTTCTTACTGACATATTTCATTATATGCATCCAACTTTTAAAAATAACATTTCATTGTTTTTAGTAACAGTTACACAGGAAGTTTAACAATTTCTACACATATTAGGTTGTTGTGAGTCACAATTGATAGGTAGCAACACGTTTTCTTTTGTTTTCATACATTTTGTTCAGTGACATCAGTTGTACTTTTCACAACATTCTCATTATTACCATTCAGATCATTCCATTCCAATAATCTAGCTTCTCTGTCTCCATGTCTTTTCATCTTTGCTTTGGGGTAGATGTTGACCATTTAGTTTCATAGAGAAGATTTTTCAAAAGACCTCAGTACTCACGGCTGATATTATTTTATCAGTTAATCTGTTATTTAGCTGAGAAGTGATCTCCTGAGTGGTTCCAGTCTCAAGTTTAAGCAACATCACAGAGAGACAATCTAGTGACATCTACAACTGATGTCACTGAACAATATGTACAAAAACAAAAGAAAACCTGTTGCTATCTATCTCGTCTAATTCCAGACCAGTAACTGCAGCATTTTTTTTTTTTTTCCAGAAATTTGAGTTTTGTTCTGCATTCTTCTCCTGTTCTATCCAGGACTACTCATTGTGTTCTTGGTCAGACAGTCAATAGTGGTAGCTGGGCACATTTAGTTCTGTTCTCAAGCTAGATGAGCACATGGTTCATGTGGGCTATTAGTACCATAGAGTACTTTCCTTGAGTCTTTAGTTTCTTTTTTTCTGTTTTGCTCCAGAGGAGTGGAGACTAATTTATATGGCCACTCACAAACCTTTAAGTCCCCAGATGATACTGAACTAACTAGAATGTAGAACATAAACTATATAAACTATGTTACGCCACCTGACTGAACTGTCTCATGAGACTATAGTCCTAAGCCTTCAAACCCAATAACCAATCCCATGAGGTTTTTGATTATGTCTAAGGAGTACCGGTAATAGTGCCCTCATGCTTTACTTTATTTATCAATATATATGCAGCATACACAAACATAGGTATAAAATAACATGCCTACACCCACACCTAAGCATGCACACATATCAACTTACAGATGCCTTCTTATACACATATTGTACATCCAATTTTTAACTTATAATAACTAAAAATTTCTCCTTGAGGTAATCAACAATTATACTCACTAACATTTATTCAGTGGCACAGTGGTTACAAATTCAGCTGTTAACCAAAAGGCTGGCAGTTTGGAACCACCAGCCCTCTCTTGGAAATCCTATGGGGTGGTTTTACTCTGTCCTATAGGGTTTCTGTGAGTCAGAATCAACTTGACAGCACATGAAATTAACAACATGTATCATATAATACCTGTGTAGTGCAGACAGTTAATACTCCTGGAGAGTAACTAAAAGGTTAGTGGTTCAGATTTACACAGAGGAACCTCAGAAGAAAGTCCAGTGATTCACTTTTGGGGGAAAAAAAATCAACCATTGCAATCCTTACGTAGCACAGATCTGCTCTGACAAAGTTGGAATAGACTCAAGGTCAATGGCGGTGGACGTATCATATAATGTACTAGACAAGGCCCATGTATTCACATTCAGCGTTGTAAGTTCCACTATATAAGACTAAAAAGCAACAGAAAAACTGAGGCCCAAACAGGCTCTCTAACCTGCTGTTACGTGGCAGAGCCCTGAGCCTTATCATAATTTGCATCCAGGTCTAGGCACAGCACCTACCAGGATCATAACCTACAAAACTGAAGATTCCTTAGCAGCCTACAGAAATGTACCTCCTAACTGCTGATATAGATCCATGCCAGCATGGGCACCTCTGTGGATTACACCTATGCTTACTCATTATTTCCCTTAATGAATCACTGACAACTGCATGAACTGCTATAGCATTAATCATCCTATCAATCACTAGGAGGACTTGTAGCACAGTGGTTTTAAGTATTTGGCTGCTAGCCAAAGGTTCAGCAGTTCAAATCCACTAGTAAGTCCTTGAAATCCTTACAGGGCAGTTCTCTGTCCCATAAGGTCACTGTAAGTCAGAATTGACTCAGTGGTCATGGGTCTCAGTTACTAATGAAATACAGAAGAAACACAAAAGGTAGTAATTAAATATTAGAGAAGGTTTGTTTCAATTACCCTTTGTAAGTATAAACCCAACTGAATGTATATTATTGGCTACTAATAGGTTACATGGAATATCCTGAAATAAATAAATAAAAACCCACTGACATTGAGATAATTCTGACTCACAGCAACCCTAAAGGACAGAGGAAACTGCCCCATAGGGTTTCCAGGGGTGCAAATCTTTACAGAAGTAGAGTACCATATTTTTCTCCCATGCCACAGCTAGTGGGTTTGAAACACCAACCATCTGATTAGCAGCCAAGAATCTACTCACTGCACCACCAGGAGTCCTAGAAAATCGTACGTATATTACTGAAATTACCATATGTACTGTGCTAGCTTAGAAAATCTGTCACACATACAAAACAGAATTCTAAACTAAAATATCAGTCTCAAAAAAAAAAAAAAAATCCCAATTAATACAAGCACTACATCTCCAGGAACAACACGGAGTCACATAGAATATGGCTTTGTACATCCAAAGGTACCTAGTACAATGGATTCATTCATAAATTTATACATTCAGTATATGCACCAGAACATATTCTAAGCGCTAAGATTTCATACCCTATATCCTCAAGAAACACATAGTCCTTAGAATAAACCGAGTATCTTACTTAGGGATAATTTGGATTCAAGCACTATAACTCACTTGTAAGTAACAGGATGGAAATGGGAGACACAGAGGAGTCTCCTAAACTCAAGGCATTAAGTCCATTGAGGCCTCATGCTGTGTGTAAACCCATGCCTCAAAGTCAGAAGCTACGTCTGCTTCCCTAGGCCCTGTAGGCTGCAGATTTCAAGTCTCTTTTATCTTTTCAGACTGGCTTTCTTTACTTCTGTAGTCACTGAATGGAAGATAGTCGTTTCTCCCTACTGAGGTTCACTAACTGGAGACTCTGAGCCCTGGTTAGAGCAAACTGAATCAAGTGTCTTTCCTTATCCAATGACTTGAGATCATGAAGTAGGAGGAGGGGGTTCACTACCATCTTGGCAGAAGTTGTTGTTAGTTTCTTGAGAAGCATCATGAATAAAGCAGGTAAAATGACCACTATTTTTCTGTTATATCATAGGTGACATAATATCCACCCAACACTTAGCACTGTACCTGTACAAAATATGTTACTAATAAATGGCTGGAAACCTATGTGGTGTACTGGTTAAGTACTATGGTTGCTAAACAAAAAGTCAGCAGTTCAAATCTACCACGTGTCCCTTGGAAACTCTATGGGGCAGCTCTACTCTGTCCTATAGCATTGCTATGAGTCAGAATCAACTCAACAGCAGTGGGTTTGGTTTGGTTTGGTTTGGAAGCCTACTGGCATTGGTAGTTGGGGATAGAATCTCACTTTCCATTCCGAAGCCCTAGGCTGGATTCCCAGCCAATGCATTTCATGCACAGCCACCATCCATACATTACGGAGCACAACAGTCTGATCCACAAAGAATCATGGGGATGGCACAAGACAGCGCAGTGTTTTGTTCTGTTGGTCATGGACTCACCATGAGTTGAGGGTTGACTCAATGGCAGCCAACAAGAAGAACAGTCTTTGTTGGTGACCAAAAAGCCAAGCCAAGTGCCACCGAGTCAGATCCAACTCATTCATGGCAACCCTAGTTGTTGGTGACAGTTATACCAAAATGTGTTAGGTGCTTTGGGCCAAAGTAAGTCCTAAGACCTGGGACAGCACAGTGCAAGGACACCTATCTCAGTTTAGCAGGAAAGGCTTATTAGATGAGCTGCAGAAGTATGAAAAAGGGAAGTAAGTTCATGTAATGATAGGTGCTTATGTGGGAGACAGAGAGAAAGGATGATAATCCAAAATGGTGCAGTATATATGAAATTCTAAAGATGAGAATGAATTATAACATTTTCCAGAAATTCTAAGTGGCTGAATACAGCAGAAGTTCAAGATACATGTTTGTGTAAACACTCAGAGAGATGAGGTTTGAGAGGTTAGCAAAAGTCAGACTAAGGACCTTATTTAGAAGGCTGTTTGATGCCTTTGAAGAATTTAAGACAGAGAATGATTTGATTCCATTTCCACCTGCTTGTTGCAGTACGGAGACAGCGGATTGGAAGATGTCAGAGGAAGAGGTACTAGATCTCAGTTAATGGGAATGCCATTCATCAAGATGCAGAGTACCAAAGGAAAAGCTAGTTTAGAAGAAGCTAGGACGAGTTTAGTTCTCGGTTAGCTGCTTAAAAAACAGGTGTGAAATATCTGCAAAGAACTGAATGTAAGGAACTGAGGTCAAGACAGAGGCCGAGGAAAGAGAAGGAAAGCTAAGGAGAAAACAGATGAAACACACATACCAAGGACTATGGGAACACCAGTTGGAGCCATCAACCCCTTCGCTGGCTGGAGAAGGGTATCACAGGAAGTAACGTTGGATTGCCACACAGAAGGAGAAGGAGGGGACCTCCCAGGCAGAGAGGTGAAGTGAGAAGGAAAGGATGAAAGGGAAAAACCCATCAGGAGGATTACACAGGCAGATGCCACTCTGCAAACCTTGCCTTTCAAATCTGTAAAATCAAGATGCCCATACCACTCAGCAACCTTGCACACTTGAAAAGACCTATAATTCAGTCCTGAGAGCCCAGGCTTCCCCAACAGTGTAAGACTTAATGATCTAGTTCCCGTCCTATAAAACTGCTATAGAAACAAAAATAAAACAACCCTAAAATCATCTTTGGAGGCCTCTAGTTAATGATAACAGGTTGACCAAGTATGTTTTCCTTTTCTTACAAAACCCACGAGTCATACTGCCAGCATAAAAATACAGTAAATAATGCCTAAAGTTGACAATCTAGAGATAGTAGTACATGTAAAGAAACAATGAAAAAAAAAATGCCCATTTAAAAAAAAAAAAAATGCCAAAAGCAACAGAGTTGAATGTGGCTACCTCTAGGTATCGAGAATTAAGCATAAGAAAGGCTAAAAGAATTACCTGTCCATTTTTATAAACCTTGAAGGACTTATACTTTGATTTTTTAACTGTGTTTATGTACTGCTCTGACAAAAGTCAAAATCTTATGAATTACAACATGAATGATGAGAGAATGAGATTCAATTTACACAAATTCATCTTGTATCTAACTTTTCACAAATATGTCTTTTCCAATGATAAATAACACAAAAAGCATGATTATGCCATAGTAAATCTGTGTCAACACTCGCTCTGTCAGGAGAGTTCACCGTGCACCAACTCTAATCTGTCATCACTTTTATGCTTTATTGCAAATAAAATATAAAGAATCATCCTTCCTGTCAGACTAAGTACTTTTAAGAAACACTGAAACATCAGGGCCAACTCCCTAAAACATTTTACAGTCAAATTTTACCAATCACCCATCACAGAATTTACAGCTAGAAGGGATGTTAGAGTGCAGTTAGTTCAATGTCCTAATGCTGCATGTGGGGGGAAAAAAAAGCTAAGTACCACACCTGAGAGTTTGCTAGAGATCAAATAGGTTGTAAGTAGCTGCACTCAGACAACAACTCACAGCTTCTCTTTCCTGGCCCATTGTTTGTTCTGTCCAGCTAGCATTTCTCTAGCTCTGGTCTGTTGAACACAAGGTCGATTATACCAAATAGCTCTACATAAAATATTAAAACTATTGTCAATATCAAGTGCATTTCTTTATTTGTGTGTTGTCTGCAGTTGCAGTAATAAGAGCTTTAAATACTGGACTAATACAGAACTGAGCCCTCAGTGAATAAAATCCTCCAGAGCCTTCCTGAGGACAAGAGGGACCCAAGCTTTGATTTCCTATAGCTTGTCAACATGATTTTAGCAAGAGGAAGTGGGAATAAAACAAACAAACAAAAGAATGTCATAAAGTGTGACGACTGAGAACCAAATTAAAAAACTTCATGGGAACTGGTGTACATTGCAAAAATCCCAAATCACAAATGTGTATAGGGTTTTTTTTTTAAAAAAAAAAAAAAAAGTAGAGGGTTGTTTCTAGAAAAGTAAAGCACATCTGGTACCACTCTTCAGTTAAAAAAAAAAAAAAAAAAGCCCTAGTGCCATTGAGTCTATTCTGACTCACAGTGACCCTACAGGTCAGAGTAGAACTGCAGTATAAGGGACACATACGGTACACTTACTCCACAAAAGTCCTGAGCCATTGTCAGTACTTTGGACTTTATAAAGTTACAAAAGATTTGATAAATCTCATTTGTGTTGCCACAGACTATCTCATTGACCTGATCACTGATATACGGTCCTGTCTGTCACATAATATTCTGTAATAGTACATTATAAGCCTCCATTGTACCTAAAAGCATTCTGCTGGTGACATAGATCAATGTTTTGAGCCTTCGTACCTACTATTGGTTTGTTTGGAATTTTCTTCACTACTCCTGTCCTTCCCAAAAGGCTCAAGTCTCAACTCAAGGACTGCTTTTTGCAGCCTTTGCTGCCATGTGCCCCCACCAGTCACCCTTGACTCACTCTGGCCCTAATCACAGAGCTTTCCCTCATCAGAGAGATCCCTAGGCTGGTACACATGCCTGTCTCCACAGCAAACAATGAATCAGGAGCAGAAATCATGCCCTTGGGTTCATCCTGTATCCTCTGCACTCAGCCACCTCCTGACAGAGAGCAGGCATTCCACAGCTTGGCTTATGTGGTAGAGATGAACATTTTCCAAATATTTTCTTATTAAGAACAAAATGATGTAAGTCCATAGGATTTTTACAGCTAATTTACTGCAATAATTCTACTGTTAAGAAAGAAATGACATACATTTCACAAAATTACCATACTTATTGAATATGGAAAAAAAAGGACAACTGTTTTTAATTTACACACTATCACTTCTTCCATTAGAAAACAAGCAAATAAGACCTCCACTTTAAAGAAAACCCAATGAGAAAACCCACATATACAAAACAGTTATTTTAGGCATAAATTTGCATTAGTAAAGTTTTTGCTATGTAACTCATTTGAACAGCAAACTCCCTAGTTAAGTTAATTTGTTTTCCTGTTTTTGAAATACTCAGATTCTCCATTTGGGTGGAATAAATTTTTGTACTTTCTCCCAGCTCTTCATCTATTACTAAGAACGTATCTAAGTCCAAACACAATAGCAGCTCTACAGGACAGAGTAGAACTGTCCTATAGAGTTTCCAAGGAGTGCCTGGTTGATTTGAACTGATGACTTTTTGGTAGTAATGAAGGAACTATACCACCAGGGTTTCCAAGTGCAATACTAGCACATACAATTCGAGTAAACTACTTACACATTTAAATTTTACCATATTTGATTAAGGAGAAGCCTCTGCTAGTACTGGGATGAAACACTGTCTGGTCCTGGGCAATCCCCATGATCAGCTGTGAATCAGATCATTGTGCTCCATTGGGTATTCACTGGTCGATTTTCAGAAAGGGGTCATCAGGCCTTTCTACCTAGTCTTTGTCTAGAAGCTCTGCTGATACCCATTCAGCATCATAGCAACATGTAAGCCTCCACTGAGAGACAGGTGGTGGCTGCCTATGGGTTGCATTAGCTGGAAATCAAACCAGGTCTCCAACATGGGAGGTGGGAATTCTACCCCTGACCACTACAGAGTCTACAAATTCTTCAGTTCCTTGATACCAAAAGTGGTCTACAAAGGAGCAGCATGGGCACCACCTGGGACCTCGCTAGACACAGACATTTGTGAGACACTGACAGTGGTTAATTAAAGCACTGGGCTGCTAACTGAAAGGTATGCTGTTGGTCTGCAGGAGAAAGATGTGGTAGTCCACTTCTGTACAAAATTTATAGCCTGGGAAACTTTACGGGACAGTTCTACTCTGTCCTACCGGGTGGCTGTGAGTTGGAATCCACACAGTGGTAGTGGCTTTGGTGTTGGTTTTATTAACAGTATTGAGTATGTGATACAACTCTATCTACATTTTATGGTGTTTTGAATGTTAGAGTGTGTTTTATATACATATTGTCCCATTTGATTCTGTCACCTGTTCTAATAATACTACAGAATCATATTCCTTACAGTTTACCAATGACTCAGAGGGGTAATGTAGTTAGTAAGAAGAAGTTGATTCCTAATCCAGGAAACTAATCCACAACATTGCATCTTCAGAGTATAGTATGTCACGAGGAAAACAGAAAAAATAATTTCCAATGGAAATAGTTGAAAAAAATTAAAAATAGACAATAAATGGGAAAAGTGAGCACTGGCTGCCCTGAGAAAACTTACTATCTGATAAATCATAAAAGAAGGTGCCTTTTTTGCAAGATGGTTATGTGTTTGGCTGTTAACTGAATGGTCAGTAGTTGGAATCTACCAGTTTGTTCCTTGAAAGAAAGATGTGGTAGTTGGGTTCCAAAAGAATTACAGCCTTGGAACCCTGTGTGACAGTTCTGTTCTGTCCTATATGGTCTCTGTGAGGTGGAATCAACTTTATGGCATTGGGTTTGGTTTTGTTTTTCATGTGGGGCAAGAACAAGTTACAGAGATTCAACCTAAACTAGAAACAATCTCAAACACTAAAGACTGAAGAGTTATACAAAAGTTGCATATAGAAGCCATTATCTTCAAAGGCATGTAGGATAACCCAGTGATCTTTTTTCTCCACCTTAAATAACACAAAACTTGAGACATAATGACATAACTGGAATCAGCCATGTATTTTCACAGTTAATAAATAAAATTCTCTTCCCTGAAAACCCACTGTGTAACACTGCACAGAAAAAGCTCTGGGCACTTGCCATGCCTTAATAAATAACTTTCAGTGATGAAAAAAAAGAAAAGGAAATGTCAGGAAAGGGAACTACTTCAGCTGGTGTACAAATTAAGTCCTAATTAAACCATTTGAATATTGGAACAAATATAGCACAAAATTGTAATGCCAATTAGCATTTTATTTATGAGTCATTACCATAAAAAAGAGCAAATATAACCATGTTACTTTAATAAGGTCATAATTAGAGTAAATTGCTTAAGCACAAAATAAAAAGAATCATCACAAGATTCATATAGCTCTATTCCTGCAGAGACTGGACATAGACTGAGCTCACTTGAAATCATTCAGTATATGACAAGCCAGCCAGCCAAGTGCCGTCGAGTATATGACAAAATAGATTGTAAATTCAGCAGTCCTCTATGGCTATCAATAATCGTCTGTGTCAAAAAGTGCAGTTTTTGAAACATCAGAGTGTTAGCTGTCCCTCTCTTTCTTGTAACCTTCAGAGAAGGGAGTCCCTGAGACTATTTACTCCTCTGATCAGCCTTTACTGAGGAAGGGAATTGTCACATCTAACAACAAACAGAAAGCCTTTCTGTCTTTGAGAGCATAACTCTTCAGTGTCAGTAACTTCAATAGCAAGTTCTCTCTGGAGATCAGCCCTACATCTCCTCCTGGATATCACATTTCCAGCTAGAGCAACATGTCCTAACCCAACAATCATGTCTATCTTCCAGTCTTCCTACAACTTAATGTTCTGACTTTCTCCCAGTTACCCAAGCCTTTGTAATGTTTGTTGGTGGACTCCTCAGTCATTACAAATCCTTTTCACAGATTTTACTACTGTAATCTCTCCTTCCTTTCTATCCTCCTGGTTTACAGCTATATGTAAGCTTTGGTGATCTCTCAGCTGACCTATGCTAGTACATTCCTACTGGATTCTCTCTGGTTTCCCAATCATTTTAACATGTCTGCAGGGAGCAAAGGATCTCCATGGCTTGGCACCCCCTTACCTTTGCTAATTTCTTTCTCTTCACACATGCTTTATATGCTGCTCTCTGATAGCACGTTTCCTTGTTATTCTCCTTTTGTTTTTTCTGTCCTTATACCTCTGCTTAATCTAGTTTCTCAGTCTGTAATGCTCCTCCGAAATGGATCTTTTAAGATGCTTCTTGTCTTACAGACAGGTTCAAATATCACCTTCAATACTGTAAAACGATTCCTGACCCTGTGGGGATGGTGACTCTCCCTGATTAGACTAGAACCGTTCCAGCATCATCTAACCAGCAATGCCACATTCATGATTAAAAAAACACAAACTGAACTCATTGCTGTCCAGTTGATTCCTACCCACGACAACCCTATAGGACAGAGTAGAACTGCCCCATGGGTTTCCACGGTGTGGCTGGTGGATTCAAACTACTGACTTTTGGGTTAGCACCCAAGTTCTTAACCAATACTGCACACATTTATATTATGCAAGGATGTATATGTATAATGTACTCAACATGGTACATATGGACTTATAAATAAGTATGTATGTGTGTGTGCCTATATATAAATGTAAAATACTATCATGCTTCTCGGCATATATATACATATATATATGGATATAGCTTGCTAATATATATATACATATATATATAAAACATATACCAAAACCAAACCCACTGCTGTCAAGTTGATTCTGACTTCTAGTGACTCTACAAGACACAGTAGAACTGCCCCACAGGGTTTCCAAGAAGTACCTGGTGGATTTAAAATGCTGACCTTATGGTTAGCAGCCGTAGCACTTAACCAGTATGCCATTAGGGTATCCATATAACATATAACTGGAGATTATTTAATTAAATTTTAAAGTGAAGTACATTTTATCTACCCGCACAAGCTGTTCCTAACAACAGATACTCAGTAAATATTTGTCTGATAAAGAAATGGGTTTTTGAGTCTCCTGTGAGTTCTCCTATCACCAAGTTTCTAAGTTCTTGATGTAACTAAGTGAAAAATTTGAGATGGGATTGATCACAATTTAGAAAGGTCTAAAACATCAAGAACTTCTTGATGACTAGATCAGGAAAGACGGTTTCATGAAAGTGAGGGCTGTTCCTCTAAAATTCTCTAGAAAATGCAGACTGGGAAGAAGTCATGTCTGCATAATGAAGCTTCCTATGAGATCCAACATTCTGATGCAACAAAGGGCAAGGCTGTGGGCCTCGGTCACACTGTATCAGGGCTTCAACACCACCTGCACTCAAGTTATTCCAGTGAGAGCAGGAAAACCACTCCTGAAACCACAGAGGATGCTCCAGGGAAGACAGCATTCTATGAAAGCAACACCCTTCGGAGATCTCCTCCAGGGTACTGAGGTCACATTGCTCACATAGTTCACACAAAGAGGATGGATGATGGCCTGCTTATTTTTAGGGAGATATAGAGGTATACCTCTAGTCTGTATTTCCAGGGAATACAAAAAATAGGATGCTATTGTCCTTAATATTTTATAAGAAAAAAATGAATCCTTTTCACTTTTAAATAAGATATTTTAAAGGGCCAGTGGTATTATTATATGAGATTATTCTTTTTTATTTTGACGTAAAACTATCATTTCGTCTTTGGTAACAGCTCAGAATTTATTATCTGGTACTGTTTTGGAAAACCATTGATTAGATATTGACATTTATAGTAAAACCAGTATCTTCATCTAGCCCACTTATTTTCTGAACATGCTAGCAGGAAACAAACCTCAATTAGAAAGCGTTCTTCAGTTAGTGTTCACGTAACAAAGCAGAGACTCTGCCCTTCCTCGAAGTTCATCATCATTTGGGCCTCCATGCTAACACAAAATCTAGCAGCCAATCAGACTTTAAAGGTCAGGTTTAACAGACATGTTTCTGTCATTGGAGGCATTATTTCTTTACATTTTATGGCAACTGAAGATCTTTTGGAAAGCTTTAAGCCTTCCCCTGTTTTAGGATGGAGACCCTTCTTTTGCTATTTGGCCTTATTCTTCTCATAGCACTTCCTCTGTGTGGTGCAAACAATATACCTGCCTTGAGGGTCTCCCCCGCAAACAGGTTAATGAGGAAGAGAATCACCACCGGCTCTGCAAAAGCTCAAGTCTTGGCATCTAAGAGGTATTCAGTAAAGGACTGAAATTAGACTAAACTCACTTCTGAATCACTGCTTGGAAAGAAGCAAAAGAATGACATCTTTCCTTGACTACATGATCAAACTTATTTGTCTACTTTTCAAATCTAGTTAAAATTATTTAAGGCAGCTTTCATTTCTGTCCTATTTCTTCTTAAAACTGGTTTGGATTTGTATATGTACTGTTTTTGGACATTCAAGAGAGCTTTGATCGGCAACTCAGAAATAGATGCTGCCCTGACTTTCCACTTTATTTAGATCCATCCTTTTATTTATGGAGAGGAAATTGCTGAAAAGCCAAGTCTTTCATGAACAGACTTCGAACTAGCTTGATCAGCAACTGTGGCTTGAATAGATTCCAGTAAGTGAAACACTGGAGGTTAAGATTATAATTAAGACAAAAAAGTTAAAAACAACAACAAAAAACAAAAACAAAAACAGGAAAACCCACAAATTCTCAAGTCTTAAAGCTACACTTTAGTTCAAAATGCTGTGTGTGTGTGTGTGTGTGTGTATTTACGTTTGCAGAGTCACTATGAGTCAGAACCAATTCAGTGGCAATGGATATGTGCTCTGTCTCTGTGTGTGTGTGTGTGTGTTTGCGTTTGTAGCGTCACTATGAGCCAGAACCAATTCAATGGCCATGGGGTATGGATTTTGGTATATATGTACATAATTCTGTGTAAGCACACTTTAAATGGTATGATATATATCTTAATTCTAGGAAACAATCTAGATTTTATGGGATCTGATGCTTAGACAATCTTGGATGCCCTCTTTAAGAAAAATAAGACTGAATTTTGCATGTAAAAACAGGTAACAGGGCCTTGGGTGGGGTTGAGAATTTCAGTGGTCCTGAAGTTGAACCTGTATCAGCTTCAAAGTTAGTCCACTTCTGCTACCCACACTCCTCTAGCCACAAGTTTGAGCTTCCCCTTAACTGCACTGTGAAACATGATTCATTTGGTCATTCAGAAAATATTTACGGGGCACCTATGAAACACAGAGCATTATTTCAGGGGTCAGGGATACACTGGGGTTAAGAAGACAGCATACGCTTACAGAGCTTATATTCTTCAGAATGGTAGAACATCAACAAATAATAAAAAGAAAAGATATATTTCAGATGGAGATAACTGAGAATAATAATACTCACCAGGAATACTAAAAAAAACAATTGTTTTTAAAATCACTTCTTGACTGAGAAATGAAAAGTTCTTTCAGAATAAAAGGCCTTTTTAACAACACTGCAGTCATGCTGTGTTCTGACACATAGAGAGCTGTTAGAGAGATACTGAGCTCGTGAAACAGTTACTTAGAACAAGCCTTTCTGATCTTGGGCGCTTGTTCTGAAAACCAGATACAGTGTTCTATGATCTTTTTACGATAAGACATCAAAACAGGCAACTCAAAATAGGCAATAGGTTGAGTCTTCCACCAAGAGAACAAAGTTGGTAGCAATGAAATTTTCGTGGAGCCTCATTACATATCATCCTCTGGTGAGACTACAACGCAGTGAGTTATCTTCAAAGACAGTGAAGGAAAAGCAGCATAGCCTTAGCAGCTGTTTTGTTTGATAGAAGGCTTTTACTTGCTCAAATTACAAGCACGTTAATAAGCTATGTGGACAAAGACTCAATCAAAAGTCCAGCAGAGATGAGGGACTCAGTAAAGTAGGATTGACTTATATTTATGTAATATTTTTTATGAATCACGTTTAAATTCTAGGCCACACAGTAAATGGCAGGTTTGAAATCTTAAAATGCAGAATAATAATTTTCATAACATTTTATTTTCCTAAAAATTTCATGTTCCAAATGTATACTGTCCAAGGGAGTATAAGTTGCTTGGTGAAAATTCACATAAGAAATAAAACCAAAACCAAACCCGTTGGCATCAAGTTAATTTCGACTAATAGCAACCCTACAGGACAGAGCAGAACTGTCCCATAGCGTTTTCAAGGAGTGCCTGCTTCATTTGAACTGCCAATCTTTTAGTTAGCAGACACAGCACTTAACCACTATGCCACCAGGGTTTCCTATATCAAAAACGTAATAGGTTAAATTCCCTAAATAGACAGCAGGGTTTTGTTTTTCATAAATGTTTTACAGATCAGCCAGAAAGATTACTTATTCTTTTTAATACTCATGTGATAAAAAACATCATCGCCTCAGTGAAATTAAGTTGTAAATGAAAAGGAATAGCAGTGCTGGTTAAACATGGTTTTTCTTACTGATGGTACAGAAATGAAGTGCCAGCTGGTGTTTTCATAGGAAGCTTCTCAAATATCTGAAAGTTTGCACCTGGCATAAAAGCTGCATAGTCTGGATGGCTGCAAGTTTATTAGTTAACTGCAAGTGGTTGTCTTTTTTTTTTTTTTTCTTTTTTTTTTAGAAGAATGGTAAATATAACCAGAACCATCAACTATATCAATGTTAATATAATAACAAAATGAAATATAAACCACATAAGTCTTGCCCATGCTGGGTATAAATCAACCTAAAAACTGACTCAGTCTATTAAAACACATCAAAGCAAAGAAATAAGAGAACTATTTCTCACAAATTGTTTTAATGCTGGCAACAGATCAGTAATAATTTACATTGGTCTAAATAGATTATTGTTAATAGCTTAGCACTGTCCAGTCCAAACTGGTAACAGCTACTTACATTTGGCTTTTGAGCATCTGAAATGTGGCCAGTCTGAAATAAGATGTAAAATAAGTACAAAATGCATACCAATTTTTTAAAATATTCCTTAATCTCAATTTTTTAATATTCATTAAGCAGTGAAATGATAATATCTAGATACATTACATTAAATCAAACATAACTAAAATTAATTGCTTTTTCGTGTGGCTATTAAAAAATTTAAAATCACATAGTGGTTTGTGCTTTAGTTTCTTGGTGCTGCTACAACAAAGATTAACACAAGTGAGTAGCTTTAATGAACAGAAATTTATTTTCTCACACTTCAGAAAACACGGTTGCCACTGAGTAGATTTCAACGCATAGTGACTCTATAGGCCAGAGTTGAACTACTGGATTCAAAAACTGTTGACCTTTTGTTTAGCAGCTATAGCGCTTAACCAATAGTTCTTCCTCTTACAGTTTAATAGGCTTGTTATAGTTAGGCACCATCCAGTTGACTTCTCTTACCATTACATGTAATGCAGTAGAACGGACAAAAATCGTTTTCTGGCTGTTCTCTTTATGGAGGCAGATTTTCCGGTCTTTGTCCCATAAAGCAGCTGGTTGGGACCCAACAGCCAGCATTTTAGTTAGGAACCAAGTGCTCCTAACTTGAGTCCCCAAATAATTCACAGCACCAGCTCTAGGAGAAGATGTTGTCTCTGGAGGCTCCGTGGGAAGTTTCTTGTCTCCTTTCACTCCTGTTCCTAGTTGATCTCCACATGGCATCAACTGTCTCCATTTCTGCTTCTCTCTTGTGTCTAAGTGGCTGGTTTTATATCTCAAAAGTGATTAGTTTAAGGTACCCCTTACACCGATATGCCCTCATTAGCATACAGAGAAAACCTTATTCCCAAATGGGATTCTCTCTACAAATATAGGGATTAGGATTTACACCACATATTTTGGGAGAACATAATTCAATCCATAATAGCTTGCATTATATTTCTGTTGGACATTATGTTTCTAAGGTGGTAAGTTTTGTATTCAAACTCAGCTGAGTACCCTGGTCTTAGAAAGTCAATTACAATTATCTGATTTTGTCCTAAACTTCAAATTTCCAATAATCTTAATATCTGCAAGTATCTCATCCAGATATATCTCTTCTGCGATCCCATTACATTATATGTACTACTATCGTTGAATTTACACATACCATATTATATCAGCATATGCTATACATTAATACTCTGTGGATGGTAGATCTTGTCACCTAATTATCACATAGTTAACTGATAAAATAATTTCTTTTTATCATTAAACTTTCCAAATTTTAGCTATGGAACCTAGCACAGAAGTTGACACATAGTAGACTCAACTAAATTTGTGGAATAAGCAAAATGAATAAATGTATGTGCCAATAAACAAATAAATGATACTCTGAGTTAAGAAAAGAAAATTAAGGGTCAGCTAAAATTTAATACAGCAGGACCACTGCTCTTTTCAGTATGTAAGGGTTTAATTTTATCTGGAAACAGACAGTATTTGGAGCTCCGATGTACAAAACTTTCTGGTACAGGAGTATGGCAGAAGTGAGTCTTTTTTTACCAGGAAGTTATCAGAGGCAAAGATCTCAGTGAAACATTAAACTATTAATACAAAGTAACCGGGCAATGATTTGTTTTTTTTTTTTTTTTAAGATGAAGTGAAAGTCAATTTTGCATACCTGCCTCTCTACAAGGCTACCTGTTCTCCGCACCTTGTGACAGCACACTCCTTTTCACTCTTCTAGTAGCCTCCCAACAAGCACCAGTCCCCTCCTCTCCACTCTCTTCACTCCGCTCTCAAACAAAACCAGTAGGACAGCCTTGTATAAATGTATAAAATCATAAAGCACACACTACATGCCTTCTCTGTGTCCCCTAGTCCAGACAACTCTTTTCTAAAGTGTTGACCTCAGTACTGGTTTCAGGTCTAGGGCAGCAGCAAGTCTAGCGGCCATGTTCCCAGGGGACCCTCCAGGTCACTGGGTCATCAATTCTGGTCTTTTAGTAGAATTCTTGGTCTGCACACCTCTTTTTCTTATGTTACATCAGGGACTCTGCATTGTGTCTACTATCAAGGCTGTCTTTGTTGGTGGCTGGGCACCATTTGGTTCTTCTGGGCACCATTTGGTTCTTCTGGGCACCATTTGGTTCTTCCGGTCTCACGCTGATGTAGTCTCCAGTCGCATGGGTCCTCCTGTCTCCTGGGCTCAATTTTCTTCACGTCTTTGGTGTTCTCAGTCATCATCTGTTCCAGGTGGATTGGGACCAACTGATGTTCCTCACATGGCAGCTTGCTGGCTTTTAAGTCCCCAGATGCCCCTCACTGACATGGGTACAGAAGACTCTCTTGGCAAAAGGCTAGTCATGCCAATTGACCTCTGCGTTCCCTGAAAACAGTCCCCAGACCCCTGTTCCTGCTAGTCTATTGTTCGAAATGTTAGGTTGAACTTAGAAAACCTTTTAGTTTATGTTGCAGTCCAGTTATGCTGACCTGCTTTCCACTGAATGCCGTCACATCCTTCACCTAACCGAATTCCTATCAGCTATCTAATCTATGAACAATCTTTTCCCTCCTTCCCACCCTTGTAGCTACCAAACAATCTTTTCCTCTGTGTGTAAGTCCTTTTTTAGGTGCTTATAGCAGAGGTCTTATACAATACTTGTCCTTTTGCCACTGACTGATCTCACTCAGCATGTCTTCTAGTTGAAACCAAGTTATGGGATGCTTCCTAAAAATCATTGTTCTTTATCACTGTGCAGTGTTCCATTGTGTATATATACCATAGTTCATCCATTCATCTGTTGATGGGCATCTAGGTTGACTTCACCTTTTTGCTATTGTGGACTGTGCTGCAATAAACATTCATGTGCACGTATCTGTTTGTGTGACAGCCCTTATTTCAGTAAGACATATTATTCTAAGCAATGCGATTGCTCGATCATATGGTATTTCTATTTCTAGCTTTTCAAGAAAGTGCCAAATTGCTTTCTAAAAAGCTTGTACCATTTTGCATTCCCACTAGCAGTGCAGGAGAGTTCCAATCTCTCCAAAGCCTTTCCAACATTTGTTGTTTGGGATTTTCTGGATTATTGCCAACCTCATGGGGCTAAGATGGTAGCTCATTGTAGTATTGATTTGAATTTCTCTAATAAATAATGATCGTGAGCATTTCCTCATATGTCTTTGGCTGCCTGGATGTCGTCTTTGATAAAGTGTGTGTCCATTTCCTTTGCCCATTGTTTGGGAAATTGCCTTTTCCTGTTGCTATTTTGTAATACTTTGTAGGTTATAGAAATTAGATGTTGATCTGATACATAGCTGTCATTTTTTTTTCCCAATCTGCAGGCACTCTTTTAACTCTCTTGATAAAGTCTTTGTATGAGCACAAGTGTTTGATTTTTTGTAGTTTCCATTTATCTATTTTCTTTTCTGTTGTTTGAGCACTGTTAGTAAGATTTTGCAGCCTGTCTAAGCCATGTATTAGGACTTCTATTGTTGTCCCTATATTTTCTTCCATAATTTTTACTGTTTTAGGCTTGATATTTGGGTCTTGACGCATTTTGACTTATTTTTTTTGTAAGGTGTGAGACATGGGTCGTGTTTCAGTTTTCTGCAGATGGATGTCCGATTTGGCCAATACCATTTGTCAAAGACACTGTTTTTACCCCAGTTTATGACCTTTGGCCTTTTGTCAAATATCATCTGTTCATAGGAGGATGGTGATATTTCCGGATTCTCTATTCTGTTCTATTATTCTATATTTCTGTTTTTCTACCAGTAGCAGGCTGTTTTGACTACTGTGGTAGTGTAACAGGTTCTAAGGTTCAGTAGTGTGAGGCTTCCCACTATGTTCTTCTTCTTCAGTAGTGTTTTACTTATCCGGAGTTTTTTCCCTTTCCAAACAAAGTTAGGGATTTATTTCTCCATCTCATTTAAAAACGACATTTGGAATTAGTATTGGGCAATGAAATTTTTAAAAGATTGGAGGACTGGACTCATTGACTGGCTATCGATTAGTCATTTTCTATATGAAAGACATCATATTGGTTTTCTACGGATGCTTGTCATGAATTGAATTAAAAAACCCACTGCTGTTGAGTTGATGCCAACTCACAACAACCCTACAGGACGGAGAAGTACTATCTCATAGGGTTTCCAAGGAGATCCTGGTGAATTCAAACTGCTAGCCTTTTTTGGTTAGCAGCTGTAGCTGTTAACCACTACATCCCCAGGGTTTCCAGGGACTGACAAATGTCCTCCTAAATTATGGGCTGGGCTATGATTCTCAATATTGTGTGTCCATTTTGTGTTCTGATGTAATTTTCCTGAATGTTGTAAATCCTAATCTCTGGCTAACGATTAATGGAGCAAGATTAAGTTATGTTACAGAGAACTAGGGTGGGATGTAAAATTCTTATTCAGGTCAAAGCCTTGATCCAATGTAAGGGGAGCTCCCTGTATCATCCCTTACCTTACAAGAAGTAAAATGAGAGAGAAGTAAGCACAGACATAGGGACTTCATTCCCACAAAGCAAGAAGAACCAAAAGTGGAGCACCTTTTGGTCCCTGTGCTGAGAAGATCCTAGGCTTAGGGGGCGGGGAAACTGATGACAAGTACTTTCCCCTTGAGCTGAGAGAAACAGCATGGCTTCTCCTTAAGTCACCACCCTGAATTTGTACTTCTAGCCTCCTAAACTCTGAGAGAAAATACATCTCTATTTGCTGCAGCCATCCGCTTGTGGTGTCTCTGTTACAGCAGAACTAGATAATTAAAAAACTGTTATAATACATTACTAGAAATTACACGGCTTAAAATAACACACATTTAATCTCTTACATTACTGGATACCAGAAGTCTGAAATTAGTGTCTGTGGACCATAATCTAAGTATCGGCAGGGCTACGCTTCCTCCGGAGGCTCTAGAGGAGGCTCTGCTTCCTGCCTCTTCCAGCTTTGGGTCGCTGCCAGCCTTTCTTCAGCCGCAGCTGCCTCACTCCACTCTGCCTCTCTCCTCACCTGGGTTTCTCCTCTTCTGTGTGTGCCAGACCTTCCTTCCACTTCCCTCTTAGAAAGACATTTCTGATTGTATTTGGGGTCTACCTGGATAATCCAGGACAACTTATCTGTCTCGTGATCCTTAATTTAATCACAGCTGCAAAGTCTTGGCTATTTAGGGTAACATTGACAGTTTCCAGAGACCGGGACCTTATATCTTCAGTGGCCATTATTCAGCATACTATATATCCCAACACATAATTTTCTAATTTGCTCTAAGACATTCCTTAAAAATGATTATTTCTGTATTTGTTGTGTGACAGTGAGTCAATTCCTACTCCTCCAAACCTATGAGACAGGTTTTTCTCTAAGCTGAAATCTTTACAAGGGCAGATTTCTCCCACAGAGCAGCTAGTGGGCTTGAATCAATGAAATTTCAGCTAGCAGCTGAGTGTTTAACCATTGTGATACCAAGGTGCCTTGGTCTGCCCTTCGTTCCTTCCGTCCTTCCTACCTTTTTCCCTCTTTTCCTCTCTCTTCTTCCCTTCCTTCCTTTCTTCCTTTCTCGTTCCCTCCCTCCCTCTCTTTCAGTCTCCCTTCTTTCCCCTTTTTTTGTATGCCACTTTGCAACTGTTATTAAAGTCAGATGAAAACCAAATTTCTTACATGATTATGATTGATTATATGCATTCATTATTGATTATGATTCAGCAGCTTTGCAGTGAGCTGCAGATTTGGGGTTCACACGCTTTAACATGTTCGCCACTCTGCCCTATGTCTCCTTAGGACCTCAACATTTTGAGATGATGCATTTTCACTTTTGATAGCATTAGTGTTTCTGTCTTAAGAAGTAACTTACCTCTGATAAGTTTATTCACTTGGCAAGTATAGTCTCAAGGACTTCCTAAGTCTAGAGTGGCGAACTAGATGTCACATGTTCAAAGGAAGTCTGTCAGCAACCCTCCAAAGTTTATGCACACGCAACCACTGGTCAGAAGTTGATTTTCAATGTTTCTACATTGAAGTTGATAATTAAGGTTTCTACAAGAATTTTTCATAAAATTTACACAGGCATACAAACTGGATGTGTAAAGAGTATAAAGTAGTAAAACAGTCATCTAAATTGTTTCAACATGTTTTAATTATACCCAAATGTACTAAGATCATACAGAATACAATACTTCCATAGTTAAAGGCAGACTACCACAATTCTTCATTTTTTTCCAATGCATTTAGAAAACATGAAATGTCTGTCTCTAGTTCACTTTCCCAACTAAGGAGTGAAAAAATTATAATGTGCCTAGCTGTCTTTTCCTACTGCCCTCCAGTGGTCAAATAATCTTATTACAGAACACATATAAAAGTCAAGTGTCAATGGATTGGTTAGCTGAGGCTCGTATCTGCTTTCATGGTTCAGGAACATTTCGCTTAACATCTAAACATAAAGAAGAGGGAATCAACAAGGTGCTACTCCCAGATCTACAATTAAAAGTTCCTTTTCTGCTTAAGTTTCAATTAATAGAATATTAATAACAGCAATAACTTGAGATTTGTCTTTCAATCTTCAAATATAATTATGCCCAACAGTAGCTCATCCAAGGTATTTTTCTTTTCTGAATCACATATTAAGTTAAGTGATTCATGATTACAGTTTGATCAAGAGGACACAATCTTGAAATTGGGATTCTTAAAAGGCAAAAGAAAAAGTTCAGTTCATAAAATGATGACACACATAGGCAATGCCTTACACACATGATATCTTCTTAGTCAATGCATTAGCTTTACCAGCAAATGGACAATGCCTTCAGCTTCACTGTACATCCTGGACAGTGTTTCATCCAGGGCTTTCCATGCAGTCAGCATTCAATAAATATTTGTTGAATGTGGAGCACTTGTTGCAAACAGGTTAGATGTAAAGTAGTAAAGAATCTACTCAGTACAAATGTCATGCTGACTCCTCTAGGGCATTGAAATCTACTCTTCTATACATTGTACTTAAACTAAATTTCACAGAAGTCTCACCCCACTGTTGTTTGTTTTTCAATTAAGAAATGTTTAGAAATTCTTGAATTCCATACTTAGCAAATCTATTGATTTTTTTATTATTATTAAATGTATAATTTCTATTCTATTCAATAGCAGCCCTCTTGTTTTATCATATAGGGTAAACATGTTCTCTCTACATAGATAAATCTATAAACAGAGGGAAGGTGCATTAATCTTTCCATAGTCTACCATCTATAATAAACTATAAAGCTTTTCCTTAGGCTTTATTTTCATCTTTTCTTTCTTTTGAATCCTTTTCTGAAGTAGCAAGAATTTCATGTCAAAGTGTTCAAACAACAATACTAGAAATGCCTGCCAAAAACAATTCAACTCTGGTCACTATGCATGTTCATTGTCTCTGATAATTATTTATTATTTTTTCAAGACAGTTGAAAATTTTCCACATGCCACTGATACTGTCATACTTATTTCCCAAGCAGCAGTTTAAATTTACAACCTTAGCATTTCCAACAAAGTCTTTTATAAAAATCTAACTATTCTTTACACCAAGCCACTATCTTCAACAGATATGACAGCATCTGCCAAGTCAAAAGTACCTGAAAAACATCAGGTATTATTATACACCCAAGTCATGTATAGTACTTTAAAAACATGGTAACACGTCACTGATTACATCGGTTCACTGTGTATCTATTTTGTTACTAAGCGGTTACTCCTCTCTGGATTCCCTGCTTCTAGGCTTCCCCACATGGGTGTCCCCATATTGGACACCTAAAGTTTAAAGTGTCCCCAAATCAATTTTCTGTTTCTGTGGCCTTTGCTTATCTGCTTTTTGTCTTATGTATTCCTTTTTCTTTCCAGGATAAAAACCAACTAGGGCAAAACCCTGGCAACCATCCTAGACTCAGAGCTTAAATACTCATTCTCTCAACTGCTTATCTTCTGATATTGAGAGAGATCACAGGGTACAAATACCAGTTATGAAAAGAATATACTGATTGGTTAGTTTCCTGATTCTTCAGAACTTAACTGTGCTTCTTTTCCATGTCAAACAATGAAATGGAGAGAAAGGATACTCAGGTGTACCCGTATAGTTACTACTCTTAGCAGATGTCAAATATATAAATAAGTATTCTGTTTAATAGCAATCCTCTTGTTTTAGTTAGTGAAGTACATAATGTAAACATGTTCTCTCTATAGAGATGAATCTACAGACTAAATGAAAGTCCATTAAACCTTCCTTACCCTTTCATAGTCTACCATCTACAATGAGCCTTAAGGCATTTCCTTAGGCCTGAATTTATTTTTTTTACCTTTTTACTTTGAGCTCTGCAACTTAAACTTATTACAGATACATGTGATAAAGAAACCTACTGCTAGCAAGTTGATTCTAATTTACAGTGACCCTACAGGGTAGAGTAGAACTGCTCCTTACAGTTTCCAAGAAACTGTTTACCAGTAGCACCTGTACTTTCTAAAAGCAAAAAAAATGTCAAGGGAAAAAAAAATGAGGAATGCATCTGTGGTTTTAACCTCTTAAGCAAGAAGTACCATCTAGTTAGATTCAAAATAAGTAAATAAGATTGTCGCTTAATTGCCACCTTTATACTTCTTGATCCACATTCTGAGCAGCACCAGTTGTAGACCATTTATTATTACAAAAGTGCCTATTGCACAGGTACTGAAATAGAAAAGCTGAACTTGAACTGCTGACCTATTGGTTAGCAGCCGTGATAAATAAAGGAGTGGCCAGTTCTACCGGGGAGGGTGTAAGGCGTTACAAAAAGTTTCATAGAGTGGTGCAATTTCCCTATCTAAATTTGATTTCTTGGTCTGTACATTCACTCAACATTTCATTCAAAAACAATTATGATATGTTGAAAAGAAAAAAAAAATGATTCACACTGTCATGGAATTCAACTTATACTGTATCAATAATCTCATACTAAAAAGAAAAAGAAAAAAAATTTTACTCCTAGGTTTACTGACTTGCAGAGTTTCCTTGAAGTACCAGGGGATCACCCACTACAGGCCTAAGTAGTGAAAAGACAAAATCCACTGTTGTTGTGTCGATTCCTACTGCTAACAACCCTATAGACTGAACAGAACTGCCTCAGGGCATTTCCAAGGAGCACTTGGCAGATCTGAACTTCCAACCTTCTAGTTAGCAGCTGCAGCACTTAGCTAACATACCACCAGGGTTTCCAGTGAAAAGACAGGTTTAAAGCTGAATAAGGAGGCATAGACAGCAAAGGAAGATTTAGATGTCACTAGCACATAAGTAGTAGTTGAAGCTTTGGATAAAAGTAAGAAGTTCCAGAGAAGAATAGTGAGAAAACAGAGAAGATGAGGCTAAGGCTGAGTCATAAATACATACCAGCATTTATAGGCCAGACAGGAAGATGAAGACCCAGCCAATGAGACCAAAAGAAAAAGAAGGAGAGATAGGAGAGAGTACTACATAATATAAAGGCACGGGAAATTAGTATGTATGTTCAACATCATATTACTACAGTGACAAGTATCTTAGCCTTTAGTAAAATATACGTATCTCAAAAGAATTTTCCAGTTTTACAACATAACATGTTATAACATGGCATCATTTTTTATCTTTGAATGTTCTTTCTTGGTATCATCAGGATATTAGAACAGGGTTTCTATTACAGTTTAAAATCATCTTTAATGATTCATGAATAATTCTGGGGAAAGAATAAAACAAAACACCTTCTTTAATGCTTTCTCTAAATCTCCCTTCTCCAGATAACCTAAAAGAAGTACAGCTTTAGTTGTGGCTTTATTTCCATCACCACTTCAAATTTGTCATTTAGAAAAAGTTAAGAAAAGGCCATGTCCAGAAGTTTCAAGAAGAGAATGGCTGATCCCAGAGGAGGCTACAAATCAGAGTGACCTCACCTGGAGGAGTTTCATTGAGCCATGGAGACAATTTCCAATCAAAGGAATGGAGACCATGAACTCTGGTGAGACTGCAGAAGTTTATACGGTGATAAAAAGAGAAAAAAAAAAACAGTAAAAAGCTTGTCTGTGCTGTGGGAGAGCAACAAGAAACTTGAACATACTTGTTGTCTGAGTGGATAGAGCCAATAAAAAGACAAATCTTAAAGACAGCTAAGTAGTAAACTCTGTTGATTCAGGTCACGGGACTAAAAAAGTCAGAAAATGGTGAAATTCTACACAGAAGTGAGGTACACAGAAGCTAGGCCAAAGCACAGCCCACTTAGACATGGGCTGACCCGGACAGTCTCACGCAAGAGCATGGCTGTCTCCCTGGGTCTGTCACGGTATCAGAGCTAATATCACTTTGACATTTCTAATGCCACTGTGGTTGACATCTTTGTTGTTGCTGTTCTTTGCTTTTTAGCAACTGCAACATTTATTGGAAGCCATGGTGGAGCAGCGGTTAAAAGCCACATCTGCTAACCAAAAGGTCAGCAGTTTGAATCCACCAGGCCCTCCTTGGAAACTCTAAGGAGCCCTTCTATTCTGTCATATAGGGTCTCTATGAGTTGGAATCGACTCAACAGCAGTGGGTTTTTGTTGAAACACAAGTTGTCTTCATCTCAGCTGGTTAGGAGATATGGATACGGAGACAGATAGAGACATTACAATACTCTTTTCCAAACCTGTTGCCATTAGGTCAATTGAGACGGTAAAACTACAGGACAGAATAGAGCTGTCCCACAGAGTTCAAGGTTATAAATCTTTATGAAGTGGTTCTCCACTTTTGCTGGATTCCCTCTCCTCTTCTATTTTATAAGATAAAAACGTATGACGTACAAGTAGAGAGCAGATCAGAATAACTGGACCACACCATAAACTGAAAAGTTTTCTAAACTCAACTCAGTATTTCAAAGGACAGAGTAGCAGGGACGGAGGTCTGGGGATCAAGTTTTCAGGGGACATCGAGGTCAATGGGCATATCTAGTCTTTACCTAAGAGAGTCTCCCGCACCCCATGTTGGTGAGTGGCTGCTGCGGTCTTAAAAGCTAGCAAGCTGCTATCTGAGGTAGACCAAATGGTCTTGACCCTCTTCTGGAGCAGATGACAATTAAGAATATCAAAGAAATGAGGGAAAAGGAGCCCAGGAGACAGAAGAACCCTTATGAATGCATCCGCATGAGACCAGAAGAACCAGATGGTGCCCAGCCACCACCAAAGGTAGCTGTGATGGGGGACAAAATGTGGAGTCCCTGAGGCCAAACAAGAATAAAAGGTGTGCGGTTCAAGATCTCTACAAAAAGACCAGAACTGATGATCTGACGGCCTGTAGGGTCCCCTGGAACCATAGCCCCTAGACCTGCTGCTGGCCCTGACCTGAAACCAGTATTGAGGTCAACTCTTCAGACAAGAATGGACTGGACTCAGGGAAACAGTATGAGCATATGGTGCGTGTACTTTATGGTTTTATATATTTATGGGAGGCTGTCCTACTGGTTTCTTTCTAGAGGAGAGAAAAGAGTGTAGAGAAGGTGGTAGAAGATGGAAAAGGTGCTCTTTAAGAGTATATTACAAGCACAGAGTGAAAATGAGAAATGTGCTGTCTGTCACAGGGTGAGGAGAGGGGAAGGAGCTGCAGACAGGCGGGCGTGCAAAATTGACTCGGATTGTATACTTCAAGTTACTCATTAAAAAAAAAAGGTGCTTCAGACCACACTCCAGGGAAACTTTCTTTACATTGGGTCAGACATGTGACCTGAGTAAGAGTGTTACAGCCCACCCCAATCCTCTTTAACATAAGCTAATCTTGCCTCACTAACCACAGGCAGAGGTTAGGATTTTCAACACAGAAGAAAATTACATTAATCAGAAAATGGAGGACAATCATACATATTTGAATCACAGCCTAAACAAGTTGACATGTAGTTTTGGAGGACAAAATTCTGTCCAGAATAGATTATATCATGAACCAATATTTTTTGTGATAAAAAAGAGAGAGAGAGAGATATGAGCAGATAGCAAAGGAACTTGAAGAAAGAGGTACTGGGAGCAGAGCACCTCCTTTAGACCTGGAGTTGCCAGGCTGAGGAACTTATAGACTTGAGGAAAGATTGATGAAACAGACCTCCCTGCAGAGCTGACAGAAAGAGAAAGCCTTTCCCTGGAGCTTGCTCCCCTGAATCTGGACTTCTAGCCTTCTAAACTATGACAGAATGAGTATTTTTTGGTTAATGCCATTCACTTGTGTTTTTTCCATTATAGCAGTACTATTTAAGTAATATCCTAGTCATGAGTCAAAGTCAATTCAGTTGCAACTACCTACAAGACTCTGTCTCTATTGATCTCTCTCTCTAGCACGACATGATGTGACGTGGTCAACTTATCCCATCCTATAATTATGTAGTTACTTTAATTTTCTAGCTAAAATGCTAGACTTTGTCTTTATCACAGTTGAATTTCTTCTTGATAAGACCAGCCCATCATTTCAACTTAAGAATGTCCAGCTCCTACAGTTTAGCAGGTGGCAACCTACAGCCTCCTGCCCTACCATCTCTCTCTCTTTTTTTTTTTTAATAAATTAAGTTGTACTGGAACACAGCCCTGCTCATTCACTTACATGTATTTTCTACAGCTGCTTTTATGCTACAAATGTAGGGTTAAGTAGTTGCATCCAAGACCTCATATCCAGCAAAGCCTGTAATATTTACTATCTGGCTCTTTGAAGAAAAAGTCAATTGACATTTGCATCTAATCCAGCCTATTAACTCTCCTTTCCAGATTTATTATGCAAGCAGGGCAATTATGTCTTCAATGTTTTCATTCAAGTTATTAAGAATTCTGAATCCAAAGCACTGATAAATCCCCGTCTACTTCCATTTTGACTAACACAAATCTACTAGTTACATTCTTAGTTTCTTAGCGCTAATATAACAGAAATACCACAAGTCAGTCACTTTAACAACCAGAAACTCATTTTCTCTATCAGGAGGCTAGAAGTTAGAATTCAGGACACCAGCCCTAAGGGAAAGCATTATCTCTCAGTCCACTCTGGAGGACTGCCCTTGTCGCTTTTCAATTTCTGTTTCTTGGTTCTTTGGTGATGTTTAGGTAGGATGGTATCTATCTTCCATCATCTGTGACTCCTTGCTTCCATGCCTAAACTGCTCCTTTCATATGCCCGCAGTGATTGGCTTAAGAAACACTCTACACTGATAAAAGCTCCTTAATATGACAAAGAAAACCTTATTTCCTGATAAAAGTATATTCATATGTATTAAAAAAAAAAGTTTGTTGTTGACTCAATTCCAACTCACAGTGACTCTGTAAAACAGAGTAAGAACTGCCTCACAGGGTTTCCAAGGTTGTAATCATCACAGAAGCAGACCACCACATCTTTCTCCTGCAGAGCTGCTGGTGGTTCCAAACCACTGATCTTTCAGTTAGTGGCCCCATGTTTTAGTCATCTAGTGCTGCTATAACAGAAATACTGTAAGTGGATGGCTTTAAAAAGAGGAATTTTATTTTGTCACAGTTCAGTAAGCTAAAAGTCCAAATTCAGGATGTCAGCTGCAACGGAAAGCTTTCTCTGCTGGATCTGGAGGAAGGTCCTTGTCATCAATCTTCCCCTGGCTTGGAAGCTTCTGAGGCGCAGGGGCGTGAGTCCTTTCCAAAGCATGTGTCAAGCTCACAGCACTTCTTGGTACCAAAACCAAATCCACTGCTGTCGAGTTGTCAGATTTGTAGTGAGCCTAGAGGTCAGGGTAAAACTGCCCCATAGTTTCCAGGGAGTGCCTGCTGGATGTGAACTGTCAACCTTTTGGTTAGCAGATGTAGCACTTAATCCACTATGCCACTAGGGTTTCCTTCTTGGTGGTAAGAGGTCCCCAAATCTCAATGCTAGCTTCTTTGCCTTTATAGCTCAAGAGACTGCCTCAAGGCATAAAGCAATCTTACACATCGAGTCCTGCCCCACCAACAGAATTGCCCTCCACCCGCCCTCATTAACATCACAGAGGCAGGATTTACAACAAGGAGGAACATCACACATTACCAGGAATCATGGCTTAGTTCAATTGTTACACAGATTTTGGGGGGAACACAATTCAATCCATGACATCCAGTGTTCAACCATCGTACCACCAGGGCTCATATCCACAAGTATTAAAAAAAAAAATTCAGAAGTGTGGCCACTGGGTCCATCCCAGCTCACTGTGACACTACAAGGCCGAGGAGAACTTCCCTAGAGAATTTCCAAGGAACAACTGGTGTATTTCAACTACTGACCTTCAGATTAGCAGCCAAGCTGTTAACCACCACACCACGAGGACATCTCCACCTGTATAGGGGTTAGGATTGACAATATGTATTTTAAGGGGACACAATTCAATCCACAAGTTACCATTAGACTGATGATAACCACAGATACATTTTGATCCGGGTTGCAACTGCTCTTTCCCACAAGGTTGCCTTGATTAACTTTGTCAATATTCTGGTTCAAAACCACTGTTATGACTTACAAATCTGGTAAGTCTATCAAACATACCATCTTAGCTTTCCTTTATGACTCATGGTCATCATTTTGAAAACATCAGCAGCTTTATTGGGCTGTAACATGGTAATTCCCTAGTGGCATACTGAAGTAGGTTGGACCTTTTTTCACTGTATTCAGTAAGAAATCGAAGCCAGCTGTGCTTGCTTAGGTCTTATGAAGGCTTTTCCTGGCCTGACAACATAAGAGGAGGCAGGAAAACTACTGGTTGTCATGTCCCGACGGTAACACCATGAATAAACTGAACAAGTCCTCTTCTCTGTTCTAGTACCCTGCTACTCTTCTGCTGTGGAAGCAGAAATCACATAAACAAATACAAAGGAATTACGAGGCCTGCCTGTTAGGCTCACAAACTCATCCTAGAAAAGCGCTACATACCTCATTGCTGAGTATCCCTATGGTCACCTGTGAAGTCCTCCCCTTGGGAAGCTGTGCACAGACACCAGTGCCTACTCCACCCTTCAAAGCAATGTTGGAACTCTGTGGAATGGCCATCAGAGCTGTTGTCATATTATCCTTGATGACCTAAATGGCATAAAAATGTCTTCCTTTCAATATTTCCTGTATCTTTGGGTAAAGAAAAACTCACTGGATGTCAGACCAGGTGAGTAGGCAGGAGTTCCAATATTGTTATTTGTTTACTGGCTAACAACTCCTTCACAATTAACTACACAATTAAGTTTTAGAACTTTCCATTGTGCCTTCATGTGCAATGCTCACTCCAGAAAGAGTCCCCAGATTGCTTTGAAGTGTGAACTAGGGGCTGGCATTGGTCCATAACTTCCCAAGGGGAGTCCTTGGAAGGTGACCACGGTGATATTCAGCAACAAGGTATGCAGCACTTACAACAATTAAGTTTGTGGACTTAATTGTCAGACTTCATATATGACAAACTTTCTTTTAGTATCTGCCATATGAGCCTTATGAAATCTTTTATACACTTCATAACACTTATGTTGGCTTTGAAGTGGTATTTATACACACTTGTTAGTTTATTCAGTTGTATTTTACATATCTGAGGTTGCTGAATAATTCAATACTGTAAAAATTAGGTTGTTGTTCTAGTGCTTATGAAATCTTCCAGTGAAATGACAAACTTGTCAACACCTTACCACATCGGATCTGAAACGACGTGTGCAGAACAAATACAGAACATTCTAACCATGCTTACCAGGAATTCTCACAGAGTACAAAGAAGGCACGCTGGATTTCAAAATTCAAGAATCCTAATATACAAGGTGACCTGTTGGCACTATGGTTAAGAGCTTGGCTGTTGACCAAAAGTTCAGCAGTTCAAATCCATCAGCTCCAATTTAGAAACCCTATGGGGCAACTATACTCTGTACTATAGGGTTGCTATAAGTCAGAACTGACATGACGACAACAGGCTTGATGCTTTTTGTTTGTTTGTTTTTAGTTTAATATAGAAGGTACCATGTTTGGCTTGCTTTTATAGGCAAGACATTGTATGGAACACTGCATAAATATTCTCTAAAAAAAATAAATAAAAACCTAAAATCTGAGAAAAGATCACCTCTCATTCTCATAATGAAAGATCATATGGTGTTTCCACAGAATTCCCTGCCTCAGAAGTGCATAAAAACCACTAAAGCGCATACAGCACACATCACAAAAATAATCAGTATTAATCTATTAATGTCAAAGTTAATAGAGAACATTATACCAGACTACAAACAAGAGAAAATATATATCATTATATGCATCATTAATGTTTGTAAGAAATAAGGTATGCTTCATCTTCATCCTGTGGAAAAAAAAAATCCCTAGAAGAAGATATTTCTTCCCGTTTGTTCACTTGTGCACTTTACTGTCTTGTGGGCTTATTCTTTTATTTATGGCTTACATTTAGTCCAGAAATACTGCATGGGGAGGCAGAACATTTTTTCTGCAGCATCTATCTTGAATTCTTTCCTTTTTGCTATGAAATATTATCCACCAGTACCTATTGGTTGAAATAGTTCCTCATATAAAAATGTTCCCAAGTTGTATTAATTCTGAAACTCAGAAATTTTAAATAACATAAAACATTGTCAAACACTTCACAGATTACATCTACCATTTACATTATCTTACTGAGACCTGGGAAACTCTGGTGGTGTAGTGGTTAAGAACTACATCTGCCAACAAAGGTAGGCAGTTCAAATCTACCGGGTGCTCCTTGGAAACAGTATGGAGCAGTTCTACTCTGTCCTATAGGGCCGTTATGAGTTGGAATTGACTCAATGACTTTTTTTTTTTTTTTGGTACTGAGACCTCAGATAAAAATTAACAAAATACAATCTGTAGTGTGCTAAGCCACACTGAGGCATGCAGAGTGAGGGAACCTCAAGGATGTCATGGGGCAATGGCATTAGTAATTGCAGGTTTTGAACTAGAAAAGTCAGCCACGAAATAATTCATTCTGTATCTATGTCTTAGAGGTAGTGCCGGTACACAGTGAATAGCCCCCATCATAGCAGTGATCCAGGCGACTTCTCAGAAACACCAGAACACACTATTCAAACACAGAAAGAACTCTGTCTCTCTCCAGTTTATATCTTTGAATGGCTTAAAACAATGTCCAAACTCCTTAGGATGACATCCATGCTTTTAATAAATGAATACTTGCATATCTATGTCCTCACATTCCTCCAAACTTTGGCAAGTGCTGGTCCCTGCCTTGGGAAATTCTGCCCACTTTCCTGTCTTTAGCTGAACTTGTACAAATCCTTCATTCCCCATTTGAGACATCACTTCCTCCAGGAAGCCTTCTTCAATCTCTCAAGTCCATATAAGGTGGTCTTTGTGAATTTCCATACATCCTGTGCATTTCCTACATTAAAGTACCTATTGTGCAACACAGTCCTTTCATAGTTTTTAAAACAGCAGCATACTTTCTTTTTTAATAAAAATTTGAAATATATGAACCAGGAATGTGGAGTCACAAGTGGAGTTTTCTGCTGAAGAGATGGAGAACCTGAAGTTATACCTGGTCACCCTCCCAATGCCCCTGCACGTGTCTATAAGGTACTTCTACAGAAACCTGGAGGTCTCTAGAATGCATCTGAAAGACAACTGCTATACAATGGAATTGACTATTCGTCTATATTGCCCACTGCTCTAGAAAGAAAGAAGACATGTATGCTTCACTTACAGTGTGTTAGAGAACCCAGGATCTAGTGTAAGATTTGGCAGATATTTGGAATGCAATAAACAACTGAATAAATGAATAACAGCTACAGTGCAGACTATCAGCAGAGTGCAGGAAAAAGAACCATTTGCAAATTATTTTTCACCCACTTCTCTTCAGAACACAATTCTGATCAACTAAAGAGTGCCTGAAAACAAATGACCCTAAAAGAGAAGACACAGCTCAGACACAGCAGCGCTGGTGATATAGCAATTAAGTGCTTGACTACAGACCAAAATGTTGGTGGTTCAAATCCACTCATTGACTCTGTGGAAAAAAGACCTAGGGATCTGTTCCAGTAAATACTAATGCCCAAACTGGTTGTTTTTAGCCTAAGAAATCATATGAAGCAGCCCTGCTCTATTACATGGGGTCACTATGAGTCAGAATCTACTCAAGAAAACCCAGCAACAACAGCTCAGACATTAAGTTCCACCCTACAGCCAGCTGAACCTTCATTAAAGATCAATTCATTATCTAAATGACATGACATAAATGAGTTAGAAACAATCTACTCCTAGTTCATCTACAAGATTGTCCTATTTTAACAAAAGAATTCTATTAAAGTGTCCAGGAACTGCTTTTGTACACTAATCAGATCACTTCAACAAAGAAACTTCAAGAGCAGATCTCTAAAGAAAGACAATGTGCATTATGACTCAGCTCCCAAGGACAGACAGAAAAACACATATCTTCTCAGTTTCTTAAAATGACAGAGCTGACACCACATATGTCCAGGGTCATGCCTGAAAACACTCTCGCCGGTGGTCCTTGAGATCAGTGACTGTGGGCTTTACTCTGTCATTTGACCCTCTTGTTCTGAAGCAATAAAATTTTCTTTCATTTTGATGAGAGGCAACATTCTGTAGACAACATCACTGTTAATCAATGAATTAGAAAGTATTCAGGCACCTGGCTGAGCCGGTCTCTTTAAAAGAATCTCAATTAAGCAATATAACTCACTGTGACAAGTTAAAGTCATGCGCCTTTAAAATATGTAATCATCATTATGCTCTATAAGATTATGAGGCTTTAATAGCCTTAGAGTTGTACAGAAAATATAAATGCAGAATATAAAATTTAGATACTAATCTGATTCTTAGTTTTCAGACTCTTTAAAAAACATTTGTTTATGTTGTGCTCCATCCTGTTGCCCTCCCTTTAAGGTCGGATCTTTGCACTAGTCAGCGTCCTGCCATCAATGACGACAAGAGAAAGCTCCATTATGTAAGAAATGAGCTGGACCACTTTAAAATCTAGGAGTTCACAATTACAAAAACTAAATGCCTGTTACCAGATAATGAGAATGTAATAGATGATTCAAGTGCTAGCATATAAAACAATCACAGAACTAAATTCAGAATTGTTTACCAGTGGCACCTGTACTTTCTAAAAACAACAAAGTGTCAAAAAAAAAAAAAAATACTGAGGACCACATCTGTGTTCTTAACCCCCTGAGCAGGAAGTTCTATCTAGTTAGATTTAAAAATAAGTAAATGAGACTGGCACTTAATTGCTACCTTTATACTTCCTGATCCACATTCTGAGCAGTGCCAGCTGTAGCCAGTTAGTATTTTGCAAAAGTGACCATGGCACAGGCACTGAAATAGAGTCTCTGGATGTGAAGGTGACACTAAAACTATCTGTGTGTCAAGAGTCAGACTGGGGGGAGTACCAAGAACAAATCAGTGTGACAATAATAAACAATAAACATGATATAAAGTAGGGTAAATTTTCTGCTAAGCACTATAAACTATTGTATGTATTTGTCATGGACTGAACTGTATGCCCCCAGAATGTGTGCAACAAGGTGACTGGGCCGTGGTGACGAGTACTGCATCGCTGTCCCCCACTTTGTGATTCACCTTTGTTGTGAATCCTAATGCCTGTTTGTGGTTTCCCTGGGGTGTGGCTTGCACCATCTTTTCTCCTTTTGTCCTACAAGAGACAAGAGGAAAGGGAAGTGAGCCGAGAAACAGGGACCTCATACCATAAAGAAAACAGTGCTGGGAGCAAAGCATGTCCTGTGACGAGAAGCACCCAGATGAAAGAAAGACTGAGTCATCACAAAGAATTTCCTGGAGAGCGAACAGAGGTACCTTCCCTGGGGCCAGCTCCTTGAATTCAGGCTTATGGCCTACTGGACTGAGAGAGAATAAATTTCTCTTTGTTGAAGCCATCAACTTGTGGTATTTCTGTTATAGCAGCACTGGACAACTAAGACAGAATTTTAATCCTTGTTAGCCACAGCCTAGGTTATTCCTGGAGAGAGAGACCAAATTCAACCCCTTTTCACCACTAAGCCACCTTTAACCATACCACAGGTGCTGGGAAAGGCTCTGCAGACATCTGTTTAGATCAAGAATGCCTGGTATTTGAGAGTTCTGGAAGGTCAAGAGACAGCAGCAAATCAGTCTCTTGCAATGAGTAGACACAGATTTCCTTTAGCAAATGTAACATTATTTGTCTCCTCATTTCTTAGCTACTCCAGCTGTCTGGAACAATCACTGTCAGATTTAAAACAGGGCTTTGCATCAGGTTGGAAAGGCTCTTGGGTGGTACAAATGGTTTGCGCATTCCTACTCAGAGAAAGTTTGGTAGTTCCAATCTACCCAGCAGTGCCACAGGAGAAAGCCCTGGCAGTCTGCTTTCACAAAATTACCACCAGTGAAGACATTATGGAGCTCAGTTCTACTTTGAAGCACGTGGGGTCTGAATCGACTCGATGGCAATGGGTTTTACGTTTCTCGTGGACTCAGCCTACCTCATGGTCTGGACAACAAACCTGCCTGTGTGGTTTATATACTGACATTGGGCAGATGCGTCTCATCAACTAACAGGGCCCCTACCAACAAACTGAACACATACAAGTGTAAAGATAATTCCATCATCAGATACAGGTTCCTAAAATGCCTATCCAAGGATTATGTCTCATTCTGTTTTGTTTTGTTTTTGTGATTACCTACTGTTCATAATCTGAGGGCCAGATCTTCTAAAGGCCTTAAATTAATGTTTGTAAACTCTTATCTTCTATTTTACCTGATTACATCCTCAAGTCCGTATCGTCCCCAAGCTTATGTACTATCTTAATCTGATAGTCAGAAGAGCAAAATTTTGTCTTGGTCAACGTACTACTAGGGGAATTTGTGAGAACAAGTTGAGAGCTTCTGGGTCAGAACAAAGGTTTAATTGAGCAAGTTATTAATTTCTCTCTGTCAGCTCAGCTATTGCCATCAAAATTTTCCAGACCACACTTTGGCTTTTTCAAAGACTCCTTTATTCTTACATTCTTACCAAATCTTGGAGGCAATATTTCTCAATCTTTTCTTTTTTCATTATGAGTCTCCTTCTTAAGGAGACTATTTACACATTTTCTTTTTCTTTTTTTTTCCTTGTAACCACCTCTCCCATACCCCCATTAAATGTTAATACCACAGATACATTGTATGTTCAATTTATATGCCATGATCCTTTGGAGAATTGAAAGTTATTGTCATATCTAAGTTTATTCACCCCCACCCTCCCACCACCATCCCCAAGAACCAATCCCCATTAAATGTTTACACTACAGATACACTGTATATTCAATTTATATTCTATGATCCTTTGGAGCACTGTAAATTATTGTAATTTATAAGTTTATTTACCCCCACCCTCCCACCACTATCCCCAAGAACCAATTTTTATTCCCTTGGAGGCAACATTACCCACTTCAAGAATGCATGCTCTATATACCCACTAACCCACTGCCATCAAGTCGATTCCGACTCATAGCGACCCTACAGAACAGGGCAGAACTGCTCTATAGAGTTTCCAAAGAGTACCCGGTGGATCTCAACTGCTAACTATTTGGTTAGCAGCAGTAGGGCTTAACTACTACGCCACCAGAGTTCCCACGCTCCATATAGGACTTAGGAGAGATGTGCCATTTGAAAAATCCCCAATATAAAAATTAATTATGAGTGTTAATTTTCCTTTTTTAGTTCTATATATAACTTTTCTAATTTTGTAATATATACCTTGTGTCTCTTTACTGTCTTGTTTGTAAAATCTGATTGACATTGAGGAATGTACCGACCAATCTGACCTAAGCAAGATCGTGCGTGTATGTGCGTGCACGTACATGCGCGCGCATGCTGTACACAAAGCTATAAAACAGCTTTAGCTAAAAGTTGAAGAGTCAGATATCCAGGAGAGTTTTTAAAAGTTTGATAAACTAACACATTCTCACATACTAGACTGATGTACAGAATGTTAATAATGAAAACTAGAAATGATAACATGTCTTTCCAAGCAAAACTACCACCTTAAGAGCTGCATAAATAGCTTTCAGTGAGAGTCTTAGGTTAATGGGCAGTGGTTTAACCAAAACCAAACCCAGCGCCACTGAGTCAGTGGTTACACACTTTTATTTTCTGTCCCTATCGGATCCGACTAGATGGCACTTGGCTGGCTTGGCTAATTTGTTAAAACTGATACTTGGGGGACTACTGCCAAATTAAGATATGAAACCATGTAAATTACAGATTGCATTTTATTCTATGCAGCTAAAATAGTAAACAAAGTGCAAACATGAACAAATCTAAAAACCTATAGAAGATTGATCTTTGGTGGAAGCATTAAAGAGAAAAAGCAACTCTAACAAAAGTTTGGTCTAGATCCTAAACCCTTTATTCAAGTTTAGCAAGGGGGAAACATATATATATATGTATATATACATATATATATGTGTGTGATCTAACTAAGGTGGAGGGTTATTAAAAATACACAGTTGGGATATTTTACATTAAAGTCTTGTGCAAAAGTTATATAAATAGAGGGGTTCTTGGCCAAGAAGGTGGCTCTGTTGCTTCCTTTTATCCTCTCCACACCCTGGCACCACCTCAGATGACAAGTGTGCACTGAAAATCTATAAATCTGTCATCAGAAAACTTGAACAATATTGTTTTCTGTCAGAGTCCAAAGTTTTTCAGTGAAGTCCAAGTTAAAGACCTATCAAGGGAGAAATCAATAAAGGGATACAAGGGCTACTACACGAGTTTTGCAAATAAGACAGTCAACTATTGACCCAAAGAGCCAAGCCATTAAGAGTGGCTTGGCATTCTCCTTGAAAGGATGTGTCAAAACTTTTAGGAAGTAGATGGAGACAAAGATATTGATGGGGGAAAAAAGGCAACAACAAAAACACATGAATCAATTTAGGCAGGAGGCAGAAACAGCTGTAAACTCTGGTAACATAAGCTGTAGGTAGTAATTAAAATATAAATCAACTTCAGGACCTGGTGGAGGCCCCAGAACACAAATAAACTCCAGTACATCTCTGGAACCCAGTGACCCAGGTGTCCTCCAGAGTGAGGGAAAATAAACACCCCAGCTTGGGATCTGGTTTAGCTATTTCAGGAGTTTTGCTTTTTGAAAACAGTTGGAAACTCTTCTGTGCAAGGAAGCTTAACAGCTGAAGTCTGGTTCCCCTGAGGCACAGAGGAAACCCCAGAAGCCTAGTCTCAGAGATTCCGAATTTCTGATTCAAGTTGAATACCAATGGGAAAGTCACTATTGGGAAGGAAAGAGAGAAATGTTGCACCCTATCACCTCCTAAAAATCAATAATACCCAAATAAATTGTTCCTCTGTCCCTAACGCAGCTGTGGGGTTTACTTCCTCCCTACTCCCCACCAAAAAATAAATAAATCACCCGGAGAAAATCACTTTGAGTCCTTCCAAATGGCCTGTCTCTCCTGGAGGTGCAAGTACAGGACGTTAAGAGTCTGACCGAGGGGCGGCGCAGCATGCACTTTCTGCAATCCTGGGATGAAACACCTCATGCCTGGTCTCAGAGACTGCTGGGCACCAACACGACTTTCTCTAAGATGCAACAACATTAACCACTTGACCCATTATATTGCCACAGCACAAGTCCCACACCCCTCAGTCCCGTTCCAGAGGAAGGGACTCGCAGGACAGGGGACAAGCATGAGAACCTTCAGACAGTGAATTCAGGCAGGGTCCATATGAAAAGGGGGGAAAAAACCTAAATAATAATAATAACAATAACAATAACAAAAGCGTGTTTTAAAAATAAAATCTGAACCTCTTACCATCTCGTCTGATGTTGGCGTTGCGCAAAGCTTTGATGGATGCGCTCTGCTGAGTTGCAGAAGTGTCCCGATAGCTGCAAAAGTTTACGCAGACTAGAATGTAGACAAGGATAAGCCGGTGCATTGGGATCAGCTACCTAGGGACCCGGTCGCTCCAAGAAAAAGCCGGATTCCGCTCCCGGGACGGAAGCCGCGCCGCGCTCTCGTCGCCCGCGCTCGCCCAGCGATGGCCCGGGACTTCGAGCTGATAGCCGCGCTCTCCTCAAACTTCCTGCATGCTGAACTTTCTAAGCGTGTGTGAGTGCTGCACTTCCTTGTGGTGCTGAGAGTTCATAAATGGGGACGGGACAGACAAACAACAGGTTGACGTTTTTTCGCCCCCTCCGGTGGCCGGCAGCTGCAGCACAGGCGGCAGGGGGCGGCCTGCGCGGCGGCCGGTGGCGCAGGCTGGCGGAGCAGTCGCGTCCTGCTGCCCCGGCGGCCCGGGAGCTGCGCACACTCGGGCTCTCAGCAGTGGCGCGAGCTCACAAGCTTCCCTGGCCCAGCTAAAGCCTGCCCAGCCACTGGGCATGCCCAGTTGGACGGTCGTCCAGGACTGTTGTCTACCTCCCTCGTTTTCACACTGGCTGATGGAACCCACAAGGGAGCAGAGAATGAAGTGGCCAGGAGGACTTGGGAGAAGGGAGGACTTCAGTGTTTCCCAGCTGGACTAGTGTGCCCACCTAGAAGCCTTAGCCCATGCCTTAGTGATGGGTAGGCTTGGGGAGGAGGACTGGAGTTGGCAATGTTTATTTTATAACCACCAGAAGTAGAGGGAAGATTTCACTGTGTTGACAGTGGGAAAGCCAAGGAAAAGAACTCAGTTGGGAGCACCCCTTTGGGCTCCAGCTGTTTTCTTAGTTGAATCAATGTTAATTCCTCAGAGGGCTCTACAAAAAAGAAGAAAGAAAGAAAAAAAAAATGGCTCCCTCCCTTCTCTATGTACGGTCCCCCATGAGTCAGACTGTTCTATGGCAACCAGTTCTGACCTGTTTCATAGGGCTGTTGTGACGGGCTCAAGGTGTGCAGTGTATCCAAGCGCTTGCAACCCCAAATAGAGGGTGTTTCATATGCTCCAGCTCCACCCCATTCACAGTAGAAGAAGCTAGAAAAGGAAATGGGGTTCAGCAGGGGTAGACTAGGCAAAGGGAGTAAGTCAAGTCTTTTACACTTTTGACTTTACAGTCCGTAAGAAGAAGCCAGGAACATCTTGTTTTGGGGGGATACTCCTTGCTTTCAGTGTTTGAAAGCTCAGCAGTCCAGAGGGACTGCCTCTGGATACAAGACTTTGAACATCTATCTTCCCAAGCTGGGGGACTGTATCTGTAACAGGAGTGAATCTCGACTCTGCTGCTTGCTAGTTTTGTCAGTTAGGTCAAACCATTTGGGTTTCTTTACTTGCAAAATAGAGGTAGTAATTCTTTTATATGGTTGTGATGAAGGTTATGTAAAGTAATTTTAGCATATTGCCTTTTTCATGGCTGAATCCTGATCCAAATTTACATGGCGCTTCAACTTCTCACAAATGATATCTAGAAGATAAATTTTCTAGTGTCTTTGAAGCCTTTCCAGCTCCAGAAATGTTGTATGAACAATAAGGGAAGCTGGAAGCTACCAAGAAGAATACTTCAGGAAACAAAGACTTGACAAGTCAGTATACTCTCCAAGCAATGACAGAGATGCATATACTCCTTGAACATATCCCCAAAGCAAATCTGGTTCATCTCTACTGGCATTTTTGACTAAAATAGTGTTTTATAACCTGCACATCTGTGGATCATGAAATCAATTTCAAGAGCAGCATTATTCTTTAAATAAATAGAATGAGATGGAATGGAATAGAAATTTAATTTTATCAGGGTTCATCTCATACAATAACATTAAATATTGTTTCACTGTTATTTTGTTTCAGATACATAAACACTTGTAAAGACATAAGTAATATTTATGTGGGGCGTGAGCATAAAAGTTTGAAAGACACTGAAATAAGAGGTCTAATTATGTTGTCTCAAAACATAATCAACTCCAAAGAGAGGCATAAAATCTAGGTTTTCACTAAAACATTTAGCCACTCAATATGCTTTTACTAAGCATTAGATTTTCTCTTTGTGCCACAAACTGGTCTAGAGACTCTGGGGATAAAATAGTGGACAAGAGAGACAAGGCCTCTCATCCCTTGGAGTTTACCAGCTGATGGAGGACAAAGACCCTAAAAGTAAATGCATGTCCACATCAATAAGAAAAGAGAGTGGAGAATGATGGGATGGGAGTGGAAGATAATTCAAATATATCGCATTATGAAAGCTACTTCTATTTTTTTAGAAGAAAGAAAACTATAACATTAATTTACATATAATGACATTTATCCCAAAGAAATTTTTGAAGTAGCAATTTGATAAAAGAGTAAGTTGGGGTGTGATTTTTTTTTTTTAGCATATACCCTTTTCCTCAATATAAATAAGACACAAGAGTTGCGTTTCTATTACATTTGCAACGTGCTCAGATTCTTTCAGTTGTCATAGAAGCCACAGTGGCAGTAATAATAATAATAATAAATAAAATAAAAAAATAAATGTAGCAGGCTTTCCTTCTGAGAAGGCTCTGAGTGGACTGGAATCACCAACTTACCAGTTAGCAGCAAACCACCTTACCATGTGCCAGCCAAAGCCAAGTACCATGTGCACCCCTCAGTAATTTCTGATGGGCTCAAAGGGAGACCTGTTTCTACCTCTGGATCCTAACTGGAAGAAAATCATAGTGCATGTTGATACAATCATGATCCCAGGTGTTTTCAGTTTATACTACACATTACTGCTTACTCTACAGAAAATGTATGTATATACAGCCACTGTATATTGTTTAGAATTCTGCATGGCAATGCCAAATAAAATTTGTCAACGCTGATGCTTTGAGCACTGGCATCCAGATTTTATCATTCAAAATCAGTTGTAAGTGAGAGAACGACTCGACCTTTCTGACAACCAACAATTAGTCCACCAGGTCATCTGTTCTGTCCTGTACTCCTTTTCCTTTACTTCTCTGACTTAGCCAGTGACTCAGTTTAACAGAATGAGTCACTATTAGCTATCATGTAAAATCGGCCCCACGTGGATAATTTTTCTTCACTTAGTTATAACTATTGTTTCCATTCACTCATTTTTCAGCTGCTTCATCTAAGTGAGAGGTTTCCAAAGATGCACATTGCTGCCTAGACTGCAGGGTTTCTTCCTTAATTGATCCCGGATGTCTGCCAGTCTCCTTGAGAATTCTGTACTTTAATCCTTACAAGATTGGCTTATATCCAGTTATGGCCATTTTCTGAGTTCTCCTTTTATCTTGCCAATTTTTTGAGCAAGAAACTGATATCTGAGTCTTTAAATGTTCTTTCCCTGAGTAAGCGTTTTTGATTTGATAAACAAAAATTTTTCTTACATTTAATGTCCCTTGGAATTCTGTATTACACATTTATCCTCTTTCTCAGTTGAGCCAAATTTAATGTATTAATGGGAAAATATTTAAAACTTGAGAGAATATCTATCCTGTATTAATTACCAGATCCTTTTTCTGTCTTCACTTAATTAAATTCCTCTGACATGTTGAGTTGATTTTAAAAGGGTTGGAATTGAGGCCATCATATACATTCTAAAATTTCAGTTAACATTCCAAATTTCCCTCCTTATGTTTTGTCTTTTAAATAAAATAAAATTGCACTGTGGAAGAGATAGAAGTATTGAAGATGTAGTGTAAAATGAATAATATAGCTTACTTCTAGTAGGATAAACTGTGGTTAAAATAAATTACATTCTTAGATATTGACTGATTTTTCTTAGATTTTTTTTCTTTGATAGGCATAAAAAAATTTTTAGACTATCACAGAAAGATGATTTTGATCAAGGGTAGGCAATAGTCATTAGTACCATTAACATGACATTAGGAGTGTTTTTATCTTAGGATTCACTGATTAGAGAGTCTTCAAGTGACTCTATAGTATAACAACATACAGTATTTTTGAAAGGTCTTGATATAGGTATTATAATTGTATTCTTCATATTTGTGCACAGACCATTTTCAAAGCTATGAAGAGCCACCTCTTGTTCAAAGTGCTCACTATACTTGTTTTAGGGTAGGCTGGAGGGAAATGCTAAACTCATCAGGAAGCCTGTAATGAAAAACAAGGTTATTGACTTTATACAGAACAATTAATGAAATACAGCTGCAAGAATGGACTGGACAAAGTAGAGGACAACAAAAAAAGAAACAAAGAAAGGATGTGAGAAGCTATAGGCAGGAAATCATTTCAACATAGCAAAGGCAAAAATTCTCCAAATTGTTCCTCAAGTGACTTGACTTTAAAATCTGCCTGTGTTCCATGACATGTATATATGTGTGTATATATACGCATATATACATATATACATGTATATATGATATAGGAACATTCATGTGCATAAAGCCACAAAAACATTGAAGTGTCTGTGTAGAAACCATTTTAAAAAATACGATGACAAAGGTATGAAATGAGTGAGAGTGGAGGAAGACTGGGGGATGGGTGAGAGAAGTATAGACAGGAAAATGTTTTTAAGTATTTGAAGAAGTGAAGATCTAGCCTACGGAAGAGTAAATAAACTGTTTATCACAGTTGTAGTGTATATGGAACCAAGGGATGAAATTTATTAGTTGGCATATATCTAACACTTTCAAAAAATAATTTGAATTATTTAACATGTCATAAAATTGTGCCTTACGTATGATTCTCTGTGTTATTTTTCCAGTGAGTATAGATCTTTAAAATATCCATATTGACATCAAGTTTCTCAAAGGAATTCAATAAATCTATCACTTTTTTTCTTTCTGACAGATAGATATATGTGTTGAAGCTATTCATTTCCAGGCTGATCTCAGAGAATTGATCAAAGTGAAAGATGTCTGTCTAGTGGCTAAAATGATAACAGTTTATCTAAACTATTTGTAATCTGAGTTTTTTTTTTTTAGTATATTAGTTAGGACTTGCTAGTAGTGATGACAGAAATACAGTTGAAAGAAAATGTATTGAAGGATTGTTGTCATATTAATCTTCAATTGTCTGATAAGTTCTTGACTGAAAATATGATGCTTGAGCTTCCCTTCTGAAATACATGATGAGATTCTTGTTCACGTTGGAGCATTGGATAACTGAAACTGCTTCCAGATTTTTCATTTTTGCCTTCTTGCACATCGCAGACTCTTAGTTGTGTTACAGTTTAGTAGATTTGACATTCAGTAGAAGAAAAAATATGATCTCAAGAATATATACATTATTTTATCTTTACTATGTATTTTTCTCTTTTATAAATCAGAGACTTCAACCTTTTTCATCTTCACAAGGAGTTATTAAAAAATGAAAATCCTACCATATATTAGAAAGTTATGCTTTAGTACAATATGGCCATAAAATCCATCTTCATCTCTAGGGAAGGTAGTGAATTAATATAAGTGCCATCGTAATCCAGTCTTACACCCTCCCCTCTTTTCTAATAAAAATGCAAAGAGAACATTCTGATGTTCCAGCTGCCTCTAAAGAAAGTAAGGCTTTACAGAATGTAATCTCACCAGATTGCTGGTGAATTATGGAGGAAGAGAGACATTTATTTTAAGAACCAGGAGCATTAAAATATTTATTGAGGACTAGAATCTTGTTCTGTGGAGATGCTACTGTTTCTCCATCATCAGTGTCTGAATTCAGACAAAGCTCAGCAAGAAGAATATGATTCATTTATAAATCATCAAATTATCATGAGTTTTTCACTTTTTCTGGCAGCTTCTTCATTAGTGCCAGGTAGTCTTCAGTGTTTATGATTAAACCAGAGTAAAACTATCAATGTAAATGCAGATTTTAGTGACTTTTAAAATTGCTATCACTTTAAAGTTTTGTTTTATATCTATGAGTAAATTTACCCAACAAAAACTTCAGGGGAAAATTTGGTACAAAAACTTAGTGCCTTTAGACTATGCAAATAACCTTGGCAGATTAATAAGCCAAAGATTCCATTCTGAAGCAACAAGTTATCCAACTTTTCTGTTTATATTGGCTATAGATATTAACACAGGCTTGCATGCCATATATTGAAAACGAGGGTGGAATTTGAGACTTGTTGAACTACTGAGAGACCTAGGGAAGAGAATTAAGTCCAAAAAGACTGAGAGTGAGAGATGTTTAAAGTCAAATGATGTAAAAACCACATACATATCAGGACATCATCCAGAGATGTGCAAATATAAGATGAGACTTAAGATATAACTGTTAGATGAAAGAACGAAGGTGGAAGAACAGAAAGTAAAACTTGCAAAGGTAGTGCTTCGTGATTAGGATCTGGGAGTGTTTCTCGGATGGTGCAATTGCCTGAGAAGCAGCATGGCATGGATGTGAGGGCACAGAGTGCGATGATGGCAAAGTCCGTCTTCATGGCCGACTGAAGCATACTGTTGGGTGGCTACTGAACGCATTCTGAATAGCTCACTCAAAGAATATTCTTCTCATCCATAAAGTGGAAACTAGTACCATCTTGAAGATCAGTTGTGTTAGTGTTTGTCACACGGGAGACACTATAAAAGTAAAGACTATCATTTTAGCAATAAAACAGTAAAATCAATATCAATGTAGTGAATAGAGTACTTTATCTAGGTACATGAAGGTATTTGGCTTATACTCTATGCTTCTTAGAGAGAGAAGAGGTTGGTAATGTGTCTACTAGAGAACTGGTGGAAATAGGAGAAAATTAAATGGAATTCAAGGATTAGAAAGTAAAAAAGGTTCTTTAAATCATTCAGTTAGTATTTATTATCTGCTGTATTCCAGGCACTGTTCTAGGTGCTAAGGATGTAGTCATTAGGAAAAACAAAAAATAAAAATAAAAATAAACAGAAAAACAAAAAACTGATGGACGTAGCATTCCAATATGGAAGACCCAGGTAAAATATTTCACAGATTAAAATAATAGCTAAGTATAGAAAATAAATCAAGTACTACAGGCTAAGGGTGGGAGTGACAGTGTTGACATTTTAGACAGGTTTTCAAGGGAAGGTTTCTCAGGGAAAGTAACTTTTAAATAAAGAGCTGGAGGAAGTGAGGGATAAAGCCATGCACATATCTGAAGGAAGCACAGCTCAGACAGAGGAAACAGCAACTTCAAAAACCCTGTGAAGGGAGTGTGCTGATATTTCTCAAAAGCAGTGAGGAGACCAGTGTGGCTGCAGCAGAAGGAATAAGTGGGAAAGCACTAAATTAAGGAGTCTATGAGGTAACCGTGGGTCAGATTATTGAAGGGTCATCCTAGACATAGAAAATCCCAGAGTACATGAGGAAGTTACTGGACCTAATAAATTAGTTTAGAAAATTTGTGGGATACAGGATTGACATGTAAAATCAGTTTTGTTTCTTTATACTGGCAATAAACAACCTGAAGAGGAAACTAAGAAAACAATTCCATTATAACAGCATCTAAGAAAATAACAGACTAGGAATAAATTTCATCAGGAAGGTGAAAGACTTGTACACTGAAGACTATAAACCATTGCTGAAGAAATAGAGAGACTTAAATAAATGGAAATATATCTCATGTTCTTGAGTTATAAGACTTGATATTGTCAAGATGCCAATGCTATGTGAAAGAAGCTATGATTTTCAAGCAATCACTATCAAAATTCTAATAGCCTTTATTGTTGTGGTAGAAAAGCTGATTTTCAAATTTACACGGAATTTCAAGGAACCTAGCCAAAGCATGGAACCTTGATGGCACAGAGGTTAAGAGCTCAGTTGTTAACCAAAAAAATCAGCTGTTGGAATCCACTAGCCACTATTTAGAAACTTTAGGAGAAGATCTACTCATAGCGATTCTATCCTAGAGAGTCATCATGAGTCGGAATCAAGTTGATGGCAATTGGTTTGAGATTTTTATGATTTTAACCAAAACAGCAGCAGTAGCTGACTTTGTTCCCACTGATGGTTTGAGTGTCTCCATGGTACCCCTCCGCAGATGTAGTTAATTTAATTCCTGTGTATTCCATCTGGCAAGGTTCATATATATAGCTCCCATTTATGTTATTGGAAAAAGGTGTTTGCAGTGAAGAGGTTGTTAGTCTTGGAAAAATCTTTCCTGTGATTTCTGGTATTGTTTCTATCACTGTTACCATAAAACACAGATTTGAGCCACTTGTTGCAAAGCCAGTATTGAGACAGGGGTAAGGTGAGTGTTAAGAATGTTTTATTGTGTGCTGAAATACAAGAGAGAGAGAGATGAGCGCCTCTAAAAATGTGTCTGCCTGTTGCAGACTGACCAGAGGGTTTTATAGGGACAGGCTTAAGCTTGATTGGAAGAATATCGATTCTTGAACTAATGAAAGGCAGTTCTCCTAGCAGAGTTGACCTCTTAAGAGTACTCTGTCAAGGTCTGTTAGCATCACACTGGTTTCAGTTATAAGATGGGCCCCTACTGTCTGGTTGTCTCACTCCAGGTCTATTGGTTGCAGCTTGACTTCTCTAAGAAGCTCGATGGTTGCTGTGTGCCTTCTCAAAGAGAAATATAAGTTCATTTAAAATTCCATAGAATGTGAACAGTAGGAGGTGAAAGAACTGAAGCAAATTATAAATCACAAAAGTCATCAAAGTATATGAAAGTTAACTGTGTAAGCTACAGAAACAATGCCAGAGTTATCCAGGAAACTGGAACTCTACACTTCCTTTTTCATATTGCCTCTACTGTCTCTGTCCCTACAATTTGTTTCTCAGGCTACCCGTTTCATCACCAGTGTCATATTTTCAAACTACCCATCTGTCTTCATTTTCAGCTTCCACATTCCATTCACCAGCAATTACAAGTTTATCTTGCTTGCATGTTCAATTTCAGACTGCAGAAGTTATTAAAAAAATCTTCAGTTTCCTCCTAGAGAAATAAGAGCCACCACCTAGATAAATATTCATGGTCATTATAGCACTGTTCACAATAGCAAAAGATACAAACAACCTATGTGGCCTATCAACAGACTAACAGATGAACACACTATAAATGGTACATACAGACAATGGAATACTTTGCAATGAAAAAGAGCAATGATGAATACTGTATAAATCTGAGAATGTGGATGCATCTAGATGAAATCAGCCAGGTACAAAAGGATAAATATTGTATGAATCCACTATTATAAGACCTCAAGAAAGGGTTTAAACACAAAAGAAAACATTTATTGATCATTACAAGGGTGAGGAGGGAGAGAGAGTGGAATTCACTAACTAAGTAGTAGACAAAGATCAACTTCCATGAAGGGAAGGAGAACACACAACACAGGGAAAGTCAGCACAACTGGGCTGAAGCAGAAACTCGGAAGTTTCCTGAGCATAATCAAATACTTTGAGACAGAGAGTTGGGCTGGGTCCTGGAGACCATGGTTTCAAGGGCCATGTAGGTCAACAGGTATAACAAAGTTTATTAAGAAAATATTCCAGTGAGACTTAACTTGGTGAGCTCCATTGTGGCTATCACTGGTGGTGGCCGGGTACCATCCAGTTCTTCCAGTCCCAAGTCCATGTAGATATCCACTCATGTGGGTCTCTCTGTCTTCTGAGTTGTCTTTACCGCATGTCATTTTGGTCCTTGGTGAGCATCCGTTCCTGCTGAGTTGGGACCATTTGCTTTGTGCTCAGGTGGCAACTTGGCGGCTTTTAAGACCCCAGACACCACTCACCAATTGGGGATGCAGAAGACTCTGTTAGCAAAATGCTATTTGTGCCAGTTGGCCTCAATTACACCTAAGAGCATGGTCTCCTGCCCCCTGCCCCAGCTACTCTGTCCTTGCAATATTAGGTTAAGATGGAAGGAGTATTGAAGTTATGCTGAAGTCCACTTAATATTGTTCTTGTTTCTAATGTGTGCTATTACCGATTTCACCCAACTAGATTTCTAGCAACCATCTAATCTAAACCATCCCCCCTGCCCTGCCCTGTCAAAGAGTCTCGTCTTCTAAACATAAGTCTGTTTTTGAGGTCTTATCATAGGGGTCTCATACAATATTTGTCCTTTTGTCGCTGACTACTTTCACTCAACATAACTGGCAACACAAGAATAAAAAGGGGTGCACCTTCAGATCTCCACTAAAAGACCGCAACTGATGGTCCAGCAGCTTTGGGGGCCCCTTGGGATCATGGCCTCTGGCCCCGATGCTTCCCTTGCCCATAAATCATAACGAAGGTCCACTCTTCAGACATGAACGGATTGGACTTGGCAATGCAGAGTGATCATATATGGGATGCACTTTATGGTTCTGTGCATCTATAGGATATCATCCTGCTGACCTCTGGCTGGAGGAAGGAGAGTGGGTGGAGAGGAGGGATAAAAGAGACTGTTGGGAGGATGAGACATGTATTGAGCAGAGAGGAATAGTGTGCTGTCACCGGGCGGGGAGAGCAGTGGAAGCTGCATACAGGTGGGCATGTAGATTTATATGGGAATGTACATTTTCACTCAGTCATAATAAAAAAATATAATAAGTTTTTAAAAAAAAAGAAAGAAAATATTCCACATCTCACTGTGGTTTGTGGTGTCTGAGGTCTCAAAAGCTTGCAGGTGGCCATCTAAGATTCATCAATTAGTCCCAACTCACTTGGAACAAAGGAGAATAAGAACACCAAAGACAAGGAAAATGTTAGCCCAAGAGGCGAAAAGTCCCCGTAAACCTGAGACTTCATTAGCTGAGACCAGAATTAGATGTTGCTCAGCTACCGCCAATGACTGCTCTGATGAGAAATACAACAGATATTCCCAAACAGAGGGGGAGGAAAATAGGAGTAAAATTTAAATTCTCCTAAAAAGACCGGACTTAACAGTCTGGCAGAGGTTAGAGGAATCCCCCAAAACTATGGCCCCCAGACACTCTGCTAGCCCAGAACTCAAACCATTGCTAAAGCCCACTCTTCAGGCAAAGACGAGACAAGACTAGAAAACAAAAAAAAACAATCCTTGTGAAAAGTCTGCCTCTTAGTTCAGTCAGGTACTGGAGACCAAACTGGCAGCTCCTGTCCAGAGGCAAGATGAGAAGGCAGGAACGGACAAGGTCTGGTTGAATGGCCACAAAAACCCCGGAGTGGAAAAGGGGAGGCATGCTGTCGCATTGTAGGATTACAACGAGTGTCACATAACAATGTGTTTGTATATTTTTGTGTGAAAGATTGACTTGAGCTGTAAACTTTCACCTAAATCATAATTCAAAAAGCAAAAAATAGATTTCTAACATATCTTTCAGATGCGTAACAATTTCTGTTTTGCAGGTGCCTTTATATATGTTGTACTAGTTGCTTCTCATATCAGCCACAATAAAATTTTGTCAACATTTATCTTATCCACCACTGTTGCATTTCATCTCCAGACTACAGTCATTTCTACCTTTTTCCTGTGGGAATCCATTCTGATACATTCAGGTGTGTAAAAAAATAAATCCTGTTTGTTGTTTATGTGTCTAAGTAAGCCGATTTATACTGTACCAAAAAAAAAATCAATTTCTTTACTTTTGACATTAGTTATTTGTGTGTAAATTTTAACAACAGTCATATTAACTAGTCTTCCTTTTAGGCAATATGGATATATTCTGTCACTGACAGTGATGTACTTCAGGACAGATTTTGAGATATTGCTTTTGAAAATAAATATAACACTATTCCTCTTCAATTTTCTGTTCCTGCGTGGAATCATACGATTGTCCAAATCATTATGGCCAATACCAGTCCATTTTAGCTCACTAATACCTAGCATATTGATCTTTATGGGGCCCATTTTGTTTGTGATGACTTCCAGTTTTCCTAGATTCATGCTTTACACATTTCATTTTCTTAATATTAATGAATTTTTGCAGCTGTTTCATCTTATTTGGAGTCATGCCACATCAGCAAATAAAGATCGTGAAGATTTGACTACATCCTTGTCGTTAAGGTCAACCCTACTTTGAGGAGGCAGCCTTCCCCAATCATATTTTGAGTTCCTTCCAACCTGAGGGGCTTAGTCTTTCATCACCACATCAGATGATGTTCCACTGTTATTGATAAGGTTTACTGGCCATTTTTCTTTTTCCAGAAATAGGCTGCTAAGTTCTTTTTCATAGTCTGACTTAGTCTGAAAGCTCCACTGGAACCTGTCCATAATGAGTGACCCTGCTGGTATTTGAAGTACCAGTGGTGTGGCTTCCAGCATCATGGCAACACATAAGTCACCACAGTGTGTTAAACTGGGAGACACGTGGGGGAAAAACACTATAAAGCTACAGTAGTCAAAGTAATGTGGTATTGATGTATACACCTACGGAATAGAATTGAGAGTACAGACATAACCTCATACATTGATGGCGAATTGATTTTTGTGTGTGTGTGTGTGTGGCCTTTCATTATGTCTGATATTTGCTTTATGTAGATGGGGTAATTGTGGGTTTAACTTTAGAGCAGTACATTAGAAAACTCCAGGTAGAATGAGCACTTACTTTTGAATCAATCGCCTTATCTAAGTGCTCACCATTCAAATCACTGTGTCTAAAATTTACTATGCATTTTATGTTATTTTCAATACAATCAGAATCCAAATCTATTTGATATATGGTGATATTTCAGAGTTGTAATGATCATTATAAAAAAGGTGATTGAATAAAGAAGGGAGTAGGATTTATGTTAAAGGATATTTTTTAATTTATGGATGTTGAAAGAATGCTGGTATATGTACATCTTGGGGTGATGATATTTACTGAGAAAAGCAGTGTTTTATATTGGTAACAGGAATATAATAGCAATGTTTAATATTTTAATATTACCAATTGCTGTTGTTGTTAGGTACTTGTTTTAGTCAGCTAGGCTGCTCTAACAGAAATACCACAGAGTGGATGGCTTTAACAAAGAAAGATTTATTCTTACACAGTCCGGTAGATTGCAAGTCCATATTCAGGGTGTCCACTCCAGGGAAAGACTTTCCCCTTGTCGGCTCTGGAGGAAAGTCCGGTATTGCATCAGTCTTTGTCCAGGGAGCATCCTCACGCAAGAACCTCTGGTCTGAAGGACGCGCTCTGCTCCCGGTGCTGCTTGCTTGATGGTAGCGAGGTTCTCAAATTGTCCTTTGTTTCTTCCTTTTATTCCTTGCAAGCTAAAAGCATTAAGGGTGGGGCAAGCCATACTCCAGGGAAACTCCCCCCACAGCAGGAATTCACAGCCCCACCCTAATCCTTTAACATACAGGTTAGCAAAACCACACAATGGAGGACAGTCCCAAGATACTGGGAACCATATCCGAGCCACATGGCTGCACACATTTTTGGGGGGACACAATTCAAACCATGACAGTACTGTTGAGTTAGTTCTAACTTGTAGCAATCCTATGCACAACAGAGCAAAACACTGCCTGGTCCTGAACCATGCCCATAGTAGTTTTTATGCTCAAGCCCATCATTGCAGCCACTGTGTCAGTCCATCTCATTGAGGGTCTTTCTCTTTTTCACTGACCCTCCACTCTACCAAGCATGATGTCTTTTTTCAAAGATCGAGCCATCCTGACAACATGTCCAAATATGTGAGAAGCAGTTTCCAAGTCTTGGCTTCCAAGGAACACTCTGGTTGTACTTCTTCTGAAACAGATTTGTTTGTTCTTTTGGCAGTCCTTGGTGCATTCAATATTCTTTGCCAACACTATAGTTCAAATGCATCAATTCTTCTGTCATCTCCCTTATTCATTGTCCAGCTTTTGCACGCATATGATGCAAATGAAACTATCATGGCTTGAGTCAGACACATTTTAGTCTTCAAGGTGACATCTTTACTTTCAACCCTTTCTTCCATGGGCGTTGATTGTGGAATCAAGTAAAATGAAATTCTTGACAACCTCAGTGCTTTCTCCATTTATCATGGTGTTGCTTACTGGACCAATTTTGAGGATTTTTGTTTTCTTCATGTTGAGGTGCAACCCTTACTGAAGGCTGTGGTCTTCAGTAGGTTTTCACCGGTTAGTTATTTTCAGAAATAGACTGCTGGTCCTACTTCCTAGTCTGTCTTAGTCTGGAAGCTCAGCTGAAATTTGTCTGTCATGGTTAACCCTGCTGGTATCCAAATACTGGTGACATAGCTTTCAGCATCACAGCGACACACAATCCCCCAGTAGGACAAACTCACAGACAAGGGGAAGTACCAACTGTTAGACTTATAAATAGATGCTTGTAAAAATGAATGCAAGGCCTTCTCGCACAATGAAGTAGATTGAATCGCATGTTAAGGTCTGTTTCTTCTCAAAAATGCCAGTGGAAAAAATGACAGTGAAAAAGATGATGCATCAGTATACAAACAAAAGGTAAACAGTGGCACAGGAGAAGGCCCGAAATGAGAGATGTCAGTAAAGTTATGAACAGAGGAAAGAAAACAAGTGTAAGGTTGGTGATGGACTAGCAGAGCAGAAAAACTGAAATGTACCTGCCTAAAGGAGGAGAGGCAATGAGAAACAATTCAGTACTTGTCATAAAACCTGAGACAAATCTCAGAATTTGAAGGTGCAGTGTATTTTTTTTATTATGACTGAGTGAAAATGTACATTCCCATATAAATTTACATGCCCACCTATATGCAGCTTCCACTGCTCTCCCTGTCCGGTGACAGCACACTGTTCCTCTTTGCTCCATACATGTCTCATCCTCCCAACAGTCTCCTTTCCCCTCCTCTCCACTCACTCTCCTTCCTCCAGCCAGAGGCCAGCAGGATGATATCCTATAGATGCATAGAACCATACAGACAGTAGAGAGAGAGAGAGAGAAGACTGAGTTAGGAAGACTTTCGGGAAAACTGTTTAAGACACAGTTACTGCTCCTAATCCACATCCTGACCTTGAGCAGAGATTCTCCACTATTCCTCACACTCTAGTGACTACCCTTTGCTTATCCTTAGAAGCTAAAAAGTTCAGTTCCCTTACTGGGGAAATTCTAGAGTACAACTTTCTGTTACACTTATTTGCCACAGGATGTTTTCATGGTTGCTGATTTTAATACTATATCGATGAAAAAATGTGAAAAGTTATCGCTGAGTCCACTCAGACCCATGATGACCTCATCTGTGTTGCAGTAGAACAGGGCTCCATAGCTTTTTTGATGGTTAATTTTTGAAAAGTAGATCACCAAGCGCTTCTTTCATGCCACTTCTGGGTGGGTTCACACTAATCACAATTTTTCGGTCAGCAATAAAGCACATTCACTGTTTGTACCACCCAAAGACTCCAATTTAGTATGAGGGGCAGGTTTTCTCCAAAGCAGTTATGAGATGCCTCTTCCTTTCTTCAGCTTTCCCCAACATAAGCGTCTGTCTGTTGGGCTACCTCGAGTATGAAATGCATGCATCCACATAACCAAAAAACCAAACCCACTGCTCTTGAGTCATTTTAGACTCTGGGAACCTGCAGGACACAGTAGAACTAGCCCACAGAGTTTTCAAGGAGCAACTGGTGGTTTTGAACTGCTGACTTTTTGGTTAGCAGATGTAGCACTTAGCCACTGCACTACCAAGGTTTGTGTTCAAGCAAAGTACACAGTGAATGCTACATAATTACTGTCTCCATTCTTCTTTTTTCCAAACCTGTCTTCTCTCTACTTATTTCTCAATCATCAGGGTTTGGACAGAGCTGACCTCACTCTGCTACCTCCTAGACGAAGATGAGATCTGTATCTAGCTACCTCATTTCTATGGCCACAGTATATGCTTACTGACCTTTCCAAACCACAAACCACACTACGCAGAGTTAATGCATGCAACTTACAGGAATTATTGAGAAAGAAAAGCTCATTACACAAAGATTGTCAGTAAGAGGTATTCCTAGAGTTTGCTTGAAATTCTAGCCCACATAGAAGGCAACTGAATGAGGGAGATGGAGCTTAGTGAGTTCACACAATGGCATGGGGCACATGGACTCAGGGAAGCCTAAATATTCTGGTATGTTAGCCAATAAATATCCCTCTCTCTTTTTTAACTTCTCTAGAAGTTTGGTTGAATTTGGGTATCTGCACTTCCCAATAAGAAATCATGACCCCATCAGTTTCTTTTATCCATTGCATTCTTCCAAGATGTGTTCCTTGTTGAAATCTCTCTTCTTTGTCTCTTTAATATTTCTTTGCAATTTTATTAAATATCTTTTCATTTTTTTTAATTGTATATTTTATTCAGGAAGTTTTCGTCACTTAAAACATTTCCCATTCTCACACTGATAAGAGGTAATCAATAAAGTTAATCATAAAAATCAGTTGCAGTCCTTTCAATTCTGACTCATGGTTACCCTCTTTGTGACAGAGAGAACTGTACCCCCATGGAGTTTTAATGGATGAAGTAAATCACCAAGCTTTTCTTTTGGGACACTTCTGGATTGACTGCCACTGTCAAACCTTTGGTTGACAGCTGAGTATACTAACTGTTTCTGCCACCTGGGAACTTCAAGGAAATGCTATTTGATAAATCTTAGTTATGTGATTTGGGAAACATCCTTAGCCGTTTTTATTTTGGTGATGTTACCTGCCACCTTTGAGTTGGCCTGATTTGTTATAACTGTAAACACAATAAAATAAAATGCTTTCAATATTGTATTATCGTGGTCAAATAGAGATAACTGGAATTCATACAGTTTTCTAATTTAATTAATTACTTATTTTTTTAGTGTCTTAAACTAGCCTCTCTCTTTTTAAATTGTTCTTTCGACAAAGGTTTACAGAACAAGCTAGTTTCTAATTAAATGGTACACATGTTATTTTATGACATTGGTTAGCAACCTCAAATAATGTCAACACTCATAGGCTAATTGAATTTTGAAGAGAATGCCAAGTCCATTCAATGGAGAAAGAATAGTCTTATCAACAAGTGATGCTGAGACAATAAGCAAACTAATGAAAAAACTGCATTTGAATCCATACTTCATATCATACATAATAACTAAACCAAAATAGGTAAATAACTTAAACATAGAGACCAAAACCAAAATTCTTAGAAGAAAATAAAGGGATAAAACAACAGAGCCTTATGGCAATAAATCCTTTGATAAGACACCAACAGTGTGAGCAACAAAAGGAAAATACATTAGACTTTATCAAAATTAAAAGCTTGAATACATCAAGGGACTTTATCAACAAAGTAAAGAGACAACCTACAGAACAGGGAAAAATATTAAGGAACTATGTATCTAATAAGGGTTTAGTATCCATAATGCATATAAAGAACATACAACTCATATAACTTACCTTGATAATATACAGCAAAAAAAAGACAAATAATTTAAGAGAAAAAAGACAAATATCTTGATGAAAAATGAACAAAGAACTTGGATACTTCACCAAAGAATATACATAAGTAGTCAATAAAAATCAACCAAACTTGTTGCTGTCGAGTTGACTCTGAGTCATAGCAACCCTATAAGACAGAGTAGAACTGTCCATAGAGTTTCCAGGGAGTACCACATGAATTTGAACTGCTGACCTTTTGGTTAGCAGCTGTAGCTCTTAACCACCAGGCCACGGGAATTTTCAAATGTTCAATAAGCACATGAAAAGATACTCAACGTTCTTAGACATTAAACCACTGCTGTTGAGTCAAAGTCACAGAGACCTTATATGACAGAGTAGAACTACCCCAAAGGGTTCCAACTATTGCTTGGTGAATTCAAACTGCCAGCATTTCGCTTAGCACACAAACACTTAACCACTGAGCAACCAGAGATCCTCATCCCCACTAGGACCGCTATTAATAAAACAAACAAAATCCTGAAAGTAACAGGTCTAAGTAAGGATATGGGGAAAATGAGATTCTTGATCATTCCTTGTGCTAATGTAAAATAATGCAGCCTCTGTGAAACATGTTTTGGCTGTGTTCCTCAAAATGTTAAACTAGAATTACCATGTGAACCAGTAATTACTCTTTTCATGACTCTAGCAGATACTTGTACACCAATGTTAATTACAGCATTAGTCACAATAACCGGAAAGTAGAAATAAATGAACTGCTTACCAACAGAAGAATGGATAAAGAAAATGTGGTTCATCCATGTAGTGGAATATTATTTAGCTATAAAGAGAAATGAAGTCCTGATATGTGCTACAACATTGATAAACTTTGGGAACATTCTGCTAAAATTTCTAAGACAAAAAACGACAAATACTGTATGACCCCACTTAGACAAAATATCTAGAATAGGGAAATCCATAGAGATAAAAGCAAATTAGTAGTTACCAGGAACAGAGATGGGGGGAAGACAGAGAGGAGAGCTACTGGGGGAAAAAAAGTCAAACACATTATAAGTTATTGAGAATAATGGAACATCTTTCTGCATCTTAACAGAATGTAGATTCCTTGGTCAGAGTTTCTTTCATATTGAACAGAGGCATTTTGATTTTTAGAAAGATCTACAGATGATTCTTATGCACACTAAAATTAAATTTGAAATATTGTAAAATGACTGGAATAGATCCTCAGAGTTAGTTAACAGGGCGTGCAAACGTTGGTCATCTATTGGAGGTAGGGTCACCATCTCATGGCTCTCACGCTCATGATGTGTATTTTCATCAGAGAATACAATTAGAGTATCAATGCAGAGAAGGAATGCCTTTCTTAACTTCCAAATTTAATGTCCCTTTCCTCCAAATACATTAAGTAGCTCAAATTGACAACATTTGTTTTTTCCAATTCACTTGCCTACTCTGTGGGAGAAGAATAAAAATCCGAGATTTGCAAAGCCTCTGGTGGGCTTGCGTTTGCCTCTAGGGCATACTTAGTCATCAAGTGCAGTAGAACTCATCATTACAGCGCTCATTATTCCACTGATTTACTGATTTGGCACGACAAAAAGGCCCCCCTTCTTCTGCATAACTATAGTGCTTGGAAACACACACACACACACACACACACACACACACACACACACCTATTTGATTCTGAGATGATTCTCCACAAAATAAAACTGGGGTCGTATTTTTGTATACTGTTTTTTGCCCCTTAACATTTTATTCTATTTCGTGTTTCATCAAATAATCTTTGAAAAACCCTCTTATTTTTGTATATCATGTGAAATACTAACACAATTACCTCCCAGGGTTGAATATCTAGATTATTTTCAGTACCCCATCACTATGAAACGACACATGAGCATCTACATACAGATATGTGTTTACTCAACTGTGTTACTAACAGAAGTTTCTAGAATTGAAATTACTGGGTGAAAAATTGCAAATACATATTAAGCCTCAGATACAATTATAAAATTGCTTTCCGGTAAGGTAGTACACATTTTCACCCCAGGAAATTTGAGATAATCTATCCTCACTGTTCCTTCCAACATGCATAATCATTAAATCGTTGCCAATTTGATGTATAACATGCTTTCTCACTGCCTTTTAATATGCATGTATAACATTATTACTGAGGTTCTTTTTGCAATATACATGTCGGCAATGTGAACCTTTCTCCAGTTCCTTCAAGGCCCCACACAATGTGCTTCTTCTTCCTATTTTATGTACTGAGCATTATCTTTCCTATAATATATATTACTGTATATTATTTTATTTTGTATAACTATATTACATTATATACTAACATTATACAATATGTACTAATGCTTTATACTAATAGATGACATTGGTAATCTATTACACTACTATATATGATTATATATTACTCTCTTATCTTACATATCATCTTACTTTCCCATCTTGTATACCATTTCAATAGATTAGGTATTACAGCCTTCCAGCCACATGAACCTTGCTGTTCTTGTTATGTGCCATGGAGTCCATTTCGCTTTATGACAGGGTATAACTGCCACATAGAGTTTCCCAGGTCTCTCTCTTCTCCTGTGGATCTGCTGGGGGGTTCTAATTCTCCACTTTTTGTTTAGCAGTGGAAAGCTTAACTGTTGCCATACCAGGGCTTGCTGTGCTTCAGTTATGCCAAGTATGTTAGCCACTCAGACAGCTTGACCTTGCCTTTGGTTTCCTCTACCTGCAGTGTACCCTGCTGTCAATCTTTGTAAAGCTCACTCATTGCCTTCTGTTCAGTTCAGATACAGCCTTCTCAGAGAAATTTTTGACATGCTCCAAGTTAGCTTCTTATGCCATTTTCTGTCACAAGCTTCCCTAGCTCATTATGTGTTATAAGATTGACTTACTCACCAAAATTATTTTTCATTTATGTAATTGCTTGCTGTGCATTTTTTTCTTTTTGTTTTCTGTCTGTCTCCTCATTAGATTAGAAGCTTCCTAAGCACAAAAAACAAAACAAGAAAACAACAAAACCCCAAACCTATTGCAATCAAGTCAGTTCTAAACATTTGAGGAATGGATTATCCAAACTTTACTTTTCTACCTATCTTTGACTATTTCCTTTTTCATTACTGAAAATATTAGAATAAGACATAAGACTGCAAAGGAATAATCCTTTGAGAGAGATATGTATGTATGTATATATGTCACCCACTTTTTTCTATTTGGTTTGGTGTATGTGTGACTCTTTTGGTGTGCTGGGGTTTCAATATCTGTGTAAAAGCTTAAAATTTTTTAGAAATTATATTTGTCCTAGTTTCATCTTATGGGTTCTTTCTATATGTGCTCAAAAAGTCTTCCTGTAACCCAAATAACAGGAAAATATTCACGACGGCACTTGGCTTGGCTATGTTAACCCTGGTGGTGTAGTGGGTTAAGTCTTACCACTGCTAACCACAGGAGCAGTAGTTCAGATCCACCAGGCACTCCTTGAATACTCTGGGGGTCAGTTCTACTCTGGCCCCTAGGGTTGCCATGAGTTGGATCTGACTTGATGGCACCTGGCTGGCTATTTCTTGCAGTTGCTTTATTTTTTTTTTATTACTTAATTCTAAAATTCTCCTGAAATCTATTTTGTTATGTTACTTTCCTTATTTTCTTTAAATTGGACACAGTGAAATCCAGAAAGAATTTTAACGGACATTTTACAGATCTATAGTTTATTACTGTGCACATGTCCCTAGATAAATTAGGAAAGTATTGCAGTGTAAATTATCTTTTCCTCCAGCTTAGCTTGCCTGCTACTGATTACAGACATTATCCTTTCTCACTTTTAACCTCTGGAATGATTCTGATAAGTATATAAGATCAATAGTTATAGACATGGTGTAACTTGAAAATCACAGAAAACTTACTTTTGAAAATTAAGCTGCCTTCTTGGGTAACTGAGTATCATTCTACATAACTGTTTATGTTATTATCATTGCATATACTACTGCCTGTGGTGCTCCCAGGGACAATGACAATAAGTATTAACTAAAGTCTATAGATGAAGAAGCTGATGCTTTGAAAGACTAAATAACATTCCTAACATTATAGAGATAGTAACTAGCAGAATCCAGGTATGTCCACACTAAAGTCAAGGATAAAAATCACAGGTAAATGTTTGAGTAATACACGGTATCAGTACTGGTCTAAGTACTATATAACTTGAATTTTTGAATACTCTTAGAAATATATGAGGAAGCTACTGTTATCATACCCATTTGACAGATAAGGTAATTAAGATTTAGACACTTACTCAAGGCCACAGAACTACTAATGAACTACTAACTACTAACTACTACTAACTACTACTAACTACTGCATCAAAATACTCTAATCCTTTGGGTGGAAAAGATTTCAGTTAAATATCTATATAAATTACAGCTGGTTAACTTGTTGTAACACTGAGACCTCAAAATATATTATGGTTCAGATTTAATAAAGATGCATCTATGAAAACTCAATGTATACTTTTTAAGGTTGCACATTGAAAGTTATAGGATTTATGGGAAAATAGAATTGGAGCAGACTTCTTGAAACCTATAGAACTTTGTAACTAGATCCTAATTAGCAATAAAATACAGTGCATTTAGAAAAAATTCCTAATAAGAAAATATTTGAATGCTATCTTAAAAAGTAGGCAAACAACCTTGAAAAAACAGAGATTAAGAATTAATTGAGCTGCAGAGTTTGGGGAAAAAGAGAAAGCACCACTCAGAGTGGGATCCAGAACAACTGACCAAATTCAGAACAAATGTAGAGTAAACGGAGAATTGCATTTTATTTCTCCGTGAAAACTTATAGACAACATTTTGAAGAATGCGAATTCTAAAACACTCAACTGGGCTCCTGAGGAACACAAAGGTCAAGGGTCAGTGTTTCTAAAGGAACAGTGAATACTGCGTGGTTTCAAGTCCGGAAAGGTGCTTGTCAGGATTGCGTTATTTCACTCTATTAAATCTGAGTGCTGAGCAAATAACCTGAGAAGCTGGACTATGTGGTGAAGGAAACATCAGAGCTGGAGAAAGACTCATTAACAACCTGCTTTATGCACATGCCACAACCTTGCTTACTGAAAGAGAAGAGGACTTGAAGCAAATAATGACAAAAACCAAAGACCACAGTCTCAACATAAAGGAAAATCAAAGACCACACCTCAACAGAAAGAAAACCGAAATCCTCACAATTGGACCAATAAGCTGCATCATGATAAACTTAGAAAACATTAACATCATCAAGGATTTCATTTTACTTGGATCCACAATCAATATCCATGGGAGCAGCAGCCAGGAAGTCAAACGATGCATTGCATTGAGCAACTCTGTTGTGAAAGACCTCTTTGACGTGTTGAAAAGCAAAGCCGTTGCACTGAAGACTACAGTGTGCCTGACTCAAGCCGTGTTGCTATCAATCACCTCATATGGGTTTGAAAGTTGGATAATGAATAAAGAAGCCTGAAGGAGTATTGACACCTTTGAATTATGATACTGGTAAAGAATATTGAGAATACCGTGGACTGTCAAAAGAACAAACAAATATGTCTTTGAAGAGATACCAACAGAATGTTCCTTAGAAGCAAAGATGGCTAAGACTATGTAGATGTATTGGTTATGTTATCAGGGGGTATCGGTGCCTGGAGAAGGACATCATGCTAGGTAAAATAGAGGGTCAACAAAAAAGAGGAAGAACTCCAATGTGATGGACTGACACAGTGACTGCAACAAAGATCTTAAGCATAACAATGATTGTGAGGATGCTTCAGGATCAGACAATGTTTTGTTCTGTTATACATGAGATTGCCAAGAGTCAAAATCAACTTGATGGCACATAACAGCATTTCTCCATGACGCTCGATAAATAGACCAATGCCTTCTTTACTGCTGAAAAGAGAGTCGTCAGTGCTTTTGAATCTAACCACATTTGAACTCCAAATCCCAAAACCACAAAATCAATTCAGAAAACTCATCCTAAAGACTCCTTTTCTTGAACAGGACCCTGGGCTCTCTGTTAGCCCAGAGCTGAAACCAGTACTGAAGTCAACTCTTCGGACAAATATTAGGCTGGACTATAAGGCATTGAGTGATGCTGGCAAAGAGTGTGCTTCTTGGCTTAAATATGTACATGAGGCTGACTGAGCAGCACCTGTCCAGAGGGGAGATAAGAGGGCAGAGGGGGACAGGAGTTGGCTGAATGGATACAGGAAGTACAGGGTGGAAAGTAGGGATGTGCTGTCAGAGGGTGGGGAGAGCAGCTAGAATTGTACGGCAGTGAGAATGCACGGTGTTATATGGTAAATTGAGTTAGATTGTAAACTTTCACTTAAAGCACAATAAAATATTTTTAAAAAATTCCTTTTCCCTGGGACAATTCTTGATACCAAACTCTGACTTCATGTTCTTTAGAGAACTAGAACCAGGTTCTCCAGAGAAACAGAAGAAGAATCTGTCTTTCTGTTTAATTATGGAGAGACAGGTTTATTTTAAGGAATTAGCTCATGTAATTAGTGGAGTGCTGATAGCCTTGTCAAGGTGACACATAAAATGAACTACTATAAGCCATATTCTTATGAGCTTGTGCTCTGCTGATGTTAGTTCATGACACAAAACATTAACACACTGGGGAAAATCACATACAAATCTACACAATCTCCCCATTATTCTAAATATTATCCTATTTAGCAATCTTGTATTAGTTAATTGCGTCAATTCCAGAAGAACAGACTTCAGCGATCTATTATTGTTACTTTTAGGCACCACTGAGTCTTTTTAGACTGATAGTGATCCTGTGCACATCAGAGTGAAATGGTAGGGACCCCTGCATCATTCTAACAATTGTCATACTTGAGCCCATCGCTGCAGCCATGGCGTCAATCCATGTCATTGAAGGTCTATCTCTTTGTCACTAACCTTGTACTTTACCAAGTATGATGTCCTTTCCCAAGGACTGATTCCTCCTGATAATATGTCCAAACTATGTGAGACACAGTCTTGACATCCTTGCTTCTCAAGTGCATTCTGGCCGAAAATCGTGGCCTATTTCTCGCTAATATAATTAGGCTGTTCTGGTGAACAATTTGGTAACGCGTCCTACTCCACACAGCGTTTCAGGAATCCAGGTCTACAGAAGCTTCCAAGATGGTCCTGGCACTGGTTTGCATTTCAACCAGTCAGAAGAGGAAACAGCTTCTGAGACCTCTTCCTAAAGTATTTTCCTTGATTACTTCTTGAAAAGGGAGTCATCACTTCTTCTCACACCTTGTTGTCTGGAATTCAGCCTCATGCCCATAAATAATGAAATGGAGACCAGCAAATATGGTCAGGCTAGCCATGTTTCCAGGAAGAAGAGGACAACATGAATTTTGACCAGTGGCAATAGTCTGCACCACAAAATTCTTATCAAATGATGATGTTATTGCAAAACCCAGTTCTGGTTACTACTACCAAACAGGTAACTAGACTTTTGCTTTCACAGAAATGGGTTGTCCATAACTGGGTCTGTTATACCACCAGTTAGTAAAGGGTGTTGGTGAGGTTAAAGGCTCGTATTCTTAGTAAGGTCAATTTTCAATATTTCCACCACAGAGTGAAGGCTGTATTTAATGCCTAAAGTAAATGTATTTAAATAAATATTTATATGATGTCCATACCTGTGAAATCTTTCCCTCCAGAAAGCTTGTATTCTAACATCCCAGTTTCAGTACTTCTACTTAGAGAAATGAGGTGACGTGATCATGGAATAAACACGAGCTTATATCAAAGCAAGTGGGAGTCACAGTCTGACTCCTACCAGTTCCACTTGTGTGATTTGGAGCCAAAAGACGGACTATCCTGAGCCTAAGCTTCCTAATGTATGAAATGGTGATAACAGTGCCTACCCCATGAGACTGTTATGCCAAGTAAATGAAGCTGTCTTCACGCATTAAGAATTTATTAGAAGGACCAATGACTTTAACAGAACAAATAAAGATTTTAACTCTGGATGTGTCATTGATTATTCTTGTAATGTTGTATAAATGCTTCAGTTTCCTCTCCTACCAAACAGGAATAATGACAGTATGGCATATAGATTCCTAAAGTGGATGCGTATCACCTAATAATCTGCCTAGCACCTTTACCCACTTGACAAATATTCTTTGGTTGACTAATGAAGTAACTACCACACTGAGTGATTGAAATACACCCCCGAAAAGAACAGGTAAAGATCACCACTTCCATGGAGTTTATCTGCTACTCTGGATCTGGGTGAGGGGAAAAACAATAAGAAAGCAAATAAATAAGTAGGTAAGAATGTTTCTGGTAGACACTGTCAGTAAAAAGGTAACAATCTGAGTAACACATGAAAGATGACTTGTGGTCAGGTGGGGACTGCTTTCCAAAAGATGATCATGGAAATCTTCAAGGAAGCCAAAGTCTCAGCTGAGATCTGAGTGATGTGAAGGAATACAGCAAGTGGAAATCCAGAGGAAGGGTTTTCCAGGCAGGGGAAATAGTCAATGTAAAGGCTCTGAGGTTGGAATGGAAAGGCCAAGGTGGCAGAAATATATTTATAAGTATTGAGACAGAGAGGTGAGAAAGGGAACTGTTCTGATAGTATAAGTCAGAGTAAGTGGTAGTGGACAGGGACAGTGATAGCAGAGACTTGAAAGACTGAACAGACACAGGGAAATGTTTTAGAGGTGTTGTTGTTGGATTGTATGTGTAAAGTGAAAGAAAGAGACCAATCAAGCATGAATACTTGATTTTTGCCCTAAATGATGTGAAATAATAGTCAATTGAATGTGTAAGCAAGTTATAAGTCGTAGTTGCCGTACTCCAGTCATACATAAAAATGACATTTGTAAATGAAGAGCTAATCAAGGAGATGAGTACTGTGCTTTTCTAAATATTCCCCTCCCTTTCTCTATCTTCCTTCTCACCTTTATCTATTAAGATTCCTTGGGAGTTGGTGGGGTCAAATGTTTATTTTTTCTTTTCATGTTATTTTCTGTGGTGAGTTAGAGGTATTATAGAGTAGATGTAATGAAGTTAGAAGATACAAAAAAAGAAAAAGAAAAAAAAAACAACCACTAAAAGAAAGACCTTCTAAAGATGGCAGCAGTATGGATTTCTAAATTCTCTGCACTTAAAATTATAAATAATGAACACAAAACTATATTGGTTCTTGGTGAAGATAGGAAACACTGATGAAAACACATGCTGGTGAGGATGGGAAGCAATACTAGAGACTCTCATCCATTGCTCAGAGGATGCACAACAGTACAACTGCTTTAGAAGACAACAGTGCTGTTTCTTAGAAAGGTGAATATAGTTTTACCATTTGTCATTGTTAGGTGCCATCTAGTTGATTATGGCTCATAGAGGTGCTATGTACAATAGAATGAAATGTTGCCTGATCCTGCACCATCCTCACAATCATTGCTGTGTTTGAGCCCTTTGTTGCAGCCATGGTGTCAATTCATTATTGAGGGTCTTCCTCTTTTTCAATGACCTTCTGCCTTACCAAGCATGCTGTTCTTCTCTAAGGGCTCATCCCTCCTGATCACAGACGCAAAGCAGATGAGGTGAAGTCTTACTATCCTCGCTTCCAAGGAACACTCTGGCTGTACCTCTTTCCAGATAGACCTGCTTCTTCCGATATTTCATGGTATAGTCAACGTTCTTTACTAACACCATAATTCAAAGGCATCAATTCTTCAGTCTTCCTTATTCATTGTCCAGCTTTTGCATGCATATGAGGTGACTGAAAATATTATAGCTTGGGCCAGGAAAACAGTCTTTACTGTATGAGACAGCAAACGCACTTCTAGGTACTTATCCAAATGACTTGAAAACATGCCACACATATACATGGACACACAAAAAATCCTGCACAGGAATGTCTGTAAAATATTTAAGCATAATTACTACAAAATTGAAGTGACCAAAATGTCCTTCCATAGGTGAAAGAATAGATAAACAGAAGTACATGTATTCAATAAATTATTATTCAGTGATAAAAAAAGAAGCTACAAGGTACAAAAAGACATGAAAATACTTTAAAGGCACATTGCTAAGTGAAAGACACCAGTCTGAGAAAGCTATATTCTATATGATTACAACTATATGACATTCTGGAAAAATCGAAATTATAGAAATGGTACCAAGACTAGCAGCTTCCAAGGTTTCAGGGGGAGCTGGAGAAGGATAAATAGGTGAAGAACATGACCTTTTCAGGACATCTCTATGACGATGGATATGTAAGATTATGTATTTGTCAAAACCAATAGACCTGTACATAAAGAGTAAACCCTAATGTAAACTGAGGATTTTATTTAATAATAACGTCAATATCAATGCATCAGCTATAACAAACGCAAGGAATGCAAGATATTAACAAGAGGAAAAACTATCTGCAGGGCAAAAAGGAGACACGTGGGAACTCTCTGTATCATCTACACAATTTTTCCTAAGCCAAAATTACTCTAAAAATAAAGGATATCAAATTGCAAAAAGAAATAAAAAATAGTGGCTCTCAGGTTACGTGTAAGTGCCTTAAAAATTATGCCTCAGCTGTGCAGTCTAGTAGAGTCAAAGCCTTGGAAACTATGTTATTCTAGCAAAATTCTTCCCCCAAGCCCATTTTGATAATTGCAGGTTATTGAAGGAAACAAAAAAAAATTACTCCAAATTTAAGGCTAAGAAATGTCGGGGGAGGGGCGGAGGGGGAGAACAACTTGGCAGCTTCAATGATTTTCCTTTATGTAAATTTTTCATAGTATTCCGTGTTTGCTAAAAGTAGCTCCAATTCAAGAATAATAGAAAGTAGCTTATAAGTCTCACAAAAATTTAACTTGAAAAACAGAATATTTGTTTTTGCTGTGTATCTATTGGCAAGCTACTTCCTTCGAAACCACTTCATTATGCTAAGATTTGTTCCTCTCGAAAGCAGTGTTCTAGTGCTCATATAAACACAATTATAGTTAAATACAAGGATGGCAAAAGGAAACAAAAGCTACCTAACCGTGCAAAATAGAATTTCCTTATGACCTAAAGTCACTTCCTATAGTCTACTAAGGATAAAACACAGTAACATAATTTAATATGATCTTTCAGGATATTAGTTTCATTATAGAAAAGCATTAAACTAACTTCTTTTTAGAAACTTTAAATAGAAAATAAGCAAGCCTAGCATAAGCGATCATATAGAAATGTTCACAGATACAAGCACCCGTGTCTGATCTTGGTTACTGTAGCCTTTAACTTGCCAGTCAGCTTTCAATTTAAATGAATGTAAACTATGTATACCTAAGTCAGAGTCTCCATGCCAGAAGCATCCACTTGTCACTACGTGTTCTGTCTGATCTCTATCCTGATCTCTTCAAGAGTTCTAAATATTAATCTTCTGTATTCTACCTCTGTTAATTCCGGGAAGTTCTCTTCAACTGGAAATTTCTTGATTCGTTATTTCAGGAGCTTTCTGAAGCCACTGTGGTCTGTCTTTTCAAGTGATTTGTTACTGACTATTATCTCCTGAGCTACCTGTAAGTTGCTAAATTTATTTGTTTCGTTTACTGTGTTCTAGCTTCGTGTTTTATTTTAGAATGCCAAAATAAGCTGGTTGTGTGAGGTAGTCTGATTATTGGGACTTTTGAGGCCCTAATGTTCTGTCACCATGCAGGTGAACCCAGGCATCTGTCAGCATTTCTTACAGTATTCAACTCAGGTGCTCGGGTAGTTGGTCACCAAGTGTGTGTTGCAGGCTTTCCTTGTATAGTCCTAGATAGATGGGGGTAATGGGTGTAAGCATAGGTGCCTGGATGTGCTGAGACCAGGGGGTTGACAGCTGTTAGTGAGTATCTATTAGGAAGGTATATACCCTTATACCTGAGTTCTTATCTTAGGTGACCCATAAGATCATTTTATTTATTTTCTCGTTTTTTTTTGTTGTTGTTGTTAAATCATTTCATCTCTGATTCTAGAAAAATGACTTAGGGTGTATGTTTAAGGAATCCACTTCCAGCCCAGGTAATAACATCAGACTCCAGCACGGGGCACAGTGCAGAGAATGGAGGAAGAAAGTGCTGGATAAAGGGAAGATGTTTATCCTGAAGGAAAGGTTTAGACCCTCACAAGGCAGGTTAGACATAGTCTACTTAGCTTTTGAGGATGGATTGCTGTCTTTCATTGACTCTTGAGCCACTGGTAGTTCCTCCACTGCTCGGTTCTTCCACTGAGGAAGATGTCCTCTGAAAGCCAAAGTCACCAATCTGCCACTGGGTCAGGTCTGGCCAGTCCAAGGTACTTCTGGATCTACTCTCCCTTTCTTGATGCTCAGTCTGATCCCTCAACTTCCCCTTTGATGTTCAGGCCTCCTAGAATGTTGTGTACAACTGATTCATTTATTTTATTTATTTCTCTAAAGAGCAATCACAGGAAGCAGCCCAATACCGTGCTATCTTAGCCACCTCCTGCTATAAGCATCCATGTGAAATTGTAGTTTCTTAACGGGGAAAAAATATATTGGCCTTAAAACTATGCACCACAGATTGCTTCTAGTATACATCTGTGTCTGCAATTTGCATAAATAATTATCACTATTTTATCCCAGGGTGATTCTGTGATCTTCCAAGTAACTTGGCATGAAGCTTATCAATCGTCATTTATTTCAGAGACATTTATTCTTCCACAACAAGTCATACAGACAAATGCATCTTTTAGGGGTAGTCATACAAGTAAGAACCATGCTTTTTTTTTTTTTTTTTAACATAACTGAGTGAAAATGTACATTCACATATAAATTTACATGCCCACCTATATGCAGCTTCCACTGCTCTCCCTGTCCGGTGACTGCACACTATTCCTCTCTGCTCCATACATGTCTTATCCTGACCCAACAGCTTCCTTTCCCCTCCTCTCCATCCACTCCCCTTCCTCCAGCCAGAGGTCAGCAAGATGATATCCTATAGATGTATAGAACCATAAAGTGCTTTCAATATATGGTCACTCTGCATTGCCAAGTCCAATCCATCCCTGTCCAAAGAGTGGACCTTTGTTATAATTTATGGGAAAGGGCAGCATCAGGGCAGGGGACCATGCTCTCAGAGGAACCCCCAAACTGCTGGGCCATCAATTGAGGTCTTTTAGTGGAGATCTTATGATGCACCCCTTTTTATTCTTGTGTTGCCAGTGAGACTCCTCTCTATGAGCTCCATCGTGGCTATCACTGGTGGTGGTCGGGCACCATCCGAGAACCATGCTTTTGATAAGTGCAGAACTCATCACAGGTTACAATAAAAGAGAAATTAAGTCCTTAAACTATTCATGCCCATGTAAACCCAAGAATGTTGCTGTCAAGTTGATTCTGACTTCTAGCAATCCTATAGGAGGGAATAAAACTGTCCCGTATGGCTTCCAAAGAATAGCTGGCAGATTTAAACTACAACCTTTAGTTTAGAAGGAGAGCTTTTAATCACCACACCACCAGCGATTCAAAAACATCTATATTGACCATCAAAGGATATTATAAAAATATCTTGGTAGCCTTTTATCTGTGATTTTACTCTAAGGTTTAAAGCTTCTTTAAAATCAGAGAAAAATCAAGTGAATGGTTCCTGTGTTGCAGAATCAAGAAATGTCCAATAAAAGTTTTGTAACAGTCTTTTTTTTTTTCTTTCTTTCTTTTCTTTTTTTTTATGAGGAGCCAGTCACTGGGAAGTGTAAGAAGTAGTTTTTACATTTAACAAGATACCAGTAAACAAACAGTTTCAGTTGCTTTTCACAGTCAGTACATTTTTTACAGATTAGTTTCTTAACAATGGAAGAGTTCTAGGAAGGTTATCTCATTCTACATTGATATAACACAGAAAACTTTGGTAAAGCCTGCGTTGCATTAAGTGAGCTAAGTGACTGGTGACAATTGTAAAGTTGAAAAGTGGAAGTGATAGTCCTACAGGTGCCTAAAGTGAAGAAGTCTGCAGTTTATGCCATGATTCCTGGTATAAATGCAAAGGTTTATCTCAGAGCAACTTTTGGCAGACCTACAAGTAGTTTTATAAAAATATAACATCAGAATTTCCTGATTTGAAATGCAAAATTTATGTTGCCAGGTTTCTTACGCATGTTGATACTATTTTTCTGTCACCAATACTGCTGTAATTCCTATATGGTGCATCTTTCTATGTATCCTGAAGCTCAGCAGGAATATTAACAATAGCACGCAGTGTCCTTTTTTTTTTTTTATTTCAAGTATGAATTGTTTGAATGGAATTAGCTTTAAATAATTCTTAACATTTTAGGGCACAGACTACTAGTGGAACAGGAGTTAAGTGCTCAACTGCTAACAGCAAGGTTGGTGATGTGAACTCACCAGCTGCTCTGTGGAAGAAAAGCCTAGGCTATCTGCTCTGCTTAAGATTACAGACCAGGAAAGCCCATGGTGCAGTTCTATACTTTCCTATAGGGTCACTATGAGTCAGAATCAGCTGGACAGCACCCAACAGCAAAAACAAGGTGCTTATCCATGGCTGACTACATTGAAGGTATAATTATGTTTATTTTTATTTGTTTTTAAAATGGAAACTTGGGTGTAGTGGTTAATTGCTACCAGCTGCTAACAGACTGGCAATTTGAGTCCACCAAGTGCTCCTTGGAAACAATCTGGAGCCGTTCTACTCTGTCTTGTGGAATTGCTATGAGTCTGAATCAACTAGATGGCAAAGAGTTTGGTTTGGTTTTTACAAATAAACTGCTGAACATTTTATCTGTTTAGGTTATAAAGAAACTCTCCTGCTTCTTCCTTTCCCAGTATCTCCCAATCTTTTGAAATTTTGATTCAATTTTCATGAAAAACAGAATTCTTGCCTTGTTCTCCCCCCCCCCCCAATGTCAGTGATCATCTGTGGACACCCTCCCAATGTATTCCTTGACCAGAGTCTCAAAGCTGAGGATATTCAGCCTGTTGTTTATTCAGGTGAGACAGTAAGGCAAGGTTAGAACTGGTAATAAGTGACATTTCTAATTTAAAGTTTTTAAACCAATGTGAAAATTTCCACTAAATAATATAGATCTAGGGGTGGAGCCAAGATGGTGGCCGACACAAATGTCTCCTCAATTCCCTCTGAAAACTAAGTCCTGGCTTTGTAATTGATTGGAACACTCTGGACACCCAGGGGGCTCTAGGATACTCCATAGGGTTGTCAGATTGGACTACATGCCACTAAACGGGAAACTACCTCTCTCTGACGAGGCAGAGTGCACAATGAGCCACGCTCTTCCTGACTAGCTACTTGGGTGGACTGCAAGTACTGATGCTTTCCTTCCTTTCTTTCTTTATTTTTTTGAATATCTAGGAGGCTGGGGGATGGCATGAGCTCATAAACAAGCTGAACTCCAGTGCTAAGTAACGTATAGCACAACAGAGAAAGAGTGCGTGGAATAGTCACCTTTTGAGAGCCTAGCTCCTGACTGAGGGTACCACTACTCCCACACTGTCTCTTTTCTGAGCTGCACCATAGAGTCTGTTGTTTCATGGCATGAAGGGCAGCTTAGCCAGGATGCCTTCTTGGTCATCTGGGAGGAGGATCCGCCCAACTGGAGACCTCAGCAGGAGATAACTCCCAAGCTGAGAAGTAGTGTCAGCCCAGAAAGTGCTTTTCCAGCAGAAAGGCTGTGTTTAGCAGGGTGTTACCTTACAGGTAGGGCCTGGCTAAGGATGGAATCAAGGCCATAACCCCTCCCTACTTTAAACTAGGTCATAGCATCCGGGGACAGCTGAAGAGGTACTTCCATTGTCAGCCAGAAGGCAGGGCATGCCACAGGAGATTGTTAAGAGGATATGACATACACAGAATGAAAAGGAAGAGTGTACTGTCATTGGGCAAGGAGAGCAGAAGGAACTGGAAATATGCAGGCCTGCAAATTTAATTTGGACAATACACTTCCACCTAACCACAATTAAAAAAAGAAATACAATGCTCAACAAAATTCATACCATTGAATTATTGCAAAGCATCTTCTCAGATCATAAAGCCATCAAAGTTGAAATCAATAGCAGAAAAAACAGAGATAGAAAGTGGAACTCTTGGAAACTGAACAACATCTTGCTCAAAAAAAATGGGTTATAGAGGAAATCAGGGATCAATTAAAGAAATTCATGGATTCCAATGAGAACGAAAACACTTCCTACCAGAACCTATGGGATACAGCCAAAGCAGTGCTCAGAGGTCTGTTTATCTCCATAAATGCACACATCGGGAAGGAAGAAAGAAACCAAATCAAGGAACTAACTCTTCAGCTTGAACAAGTAGAAAGAGAACAACAGAGAAACCCCTCGGGCACTGGAAGAAAGGAGATCATAAAGATTAGAGCAGAGCTAAATGAATTAGAGAATAGAAAAACAATTGAAAAAATTGAAAAGACCAAAAGCTGGTTTTTTGAAAAGATCAACAAAATTGATAAACCACTGGCTAAACTTACTAAAGAAAAGCAGGAAAGGAAACAAATAACCCAAATTAGAAATGAGAAAGGAGTTGTCACCACAGATGCAACAGAAAGCAAAAACATCATAACAGAATACTATGAAAGACTGTACAAATTTGAAAACCTAGGGGAAATGGACCAATTCCTTGACTCATACCACCTACCCAAATTATCACAACGTGAAGCAGAACAACTTAATAAACCCATCACAAAGGAAGAGATTGAAAAGGTCATCAAAACACTGCCAACCCAAAAAAGTCCAGGCCCAGATGGCTTCACGGCAGAATTCTACCAAGCATTTAGAGAAGAGTTATCCCCAATACTATTGAAACTGTTTCACAGTATAGAAAGGGATGAAGTACTCCCAAACTCATTCTACGAAGCCAGCATAACCCTGATACCTAAGCCCGGGAAAGATCCAACAAAGACAGAGAACTGCAGATCGATTATCACTGATGAACTTAGATGCAAAAATCTTCAACAAAATTCTTGCCAAGAGAATACAACAACATATCAAGAAAATAATCCATCATGACCAAGTGGGATTCATACCAGGGACGCAAGGCTGGTTCAACATCAGGAAAACAATTAATGTGATTAACCACATAAATAACACAAAAGACAAAGATCACCTGATTTTGTCCATTGATGCCGAAAAGGCATTTGATAAAGTCCAACACCCATTCATGCTAAAAACTCTTAGCAAAATGGCCACAGACGGCAAATTCCTCAACAAAATAAGGGCCATTTATACAAAGCCAATTGCCCACATCATTCTGAATGGAGAGAGACTGAAAGACATTCCCCTGAGATCAGGAACTAGACAAGGATGCCCACTGTCACCTCTCCTATTCAACATTGTGCTAGAAGTTCTAGCCAGAGCAATTAGACAAGACGAACAAATAAAGGGCATCTGCATCGGCAAAGAAGAAGTTAAAATCTCCCTGTTCGCAGATGATGTGATTGTATATGCAGAGAACCCCAAGGAATCTATAAGTAAGTTACTCAAACTGATAGAAGAGTTCAGCAAAGTTTCAGGATACAAGATAAACATAAGTAAATCAGTAGGATTCCTTTATACCAACAACGAGACTTTTAAGGAGGAAATTATCAAATCTATACCATTTGTGATAGCCCCTAAGAAGATAAAGTACCTAGGCATTAATCTAACCAGAGAAACAACAGACCTTTACAAAGAGAACTACAAGCCCTTACTACAAGAAACTAAGAGAGACTTAGATAAATGGAAAAACCTACCCTGCTCATGGATAGGAAGACTTAACATTGTGAAAATGTCTATTTTACCAAAAGCAATTTATTTATATAATGCAATCCCAATACAAGTTCCAGCATCATTTTTTAATGAGATGGAGAAACAAATCACCAATTTTGTTTGGAAAGGGAAGAAGCCCTGGAGAAGTAAGGTACTACTAAAGAAGAAGAACACACTGGGAAGCCTTTCATTACCCGACCTTAGAACATACTACACTGCCACAGTGGTCAAAACAGCCTGGTACTGGTACAAGAACAGACAGATTGATCAATGGAACAGAATTGAGACCCCAGAGATGACACCATCTGCCTATGAACAGTTGATATTCGACAAAGGCCCTGAGACATTAAACTGGGGTAAAAACAGTATCTTTAACAAATGGTGCTGGCAAAATCGTTATCCATCTGCAATAAACTGAATCAAGATCCATACCTTACGCCTTATACAAAAACCAACTCCAACTGGATAAAAGACCTAAATATCAAACCTAAAACGATAAAGCTCATCCAAGAAAAGGTAAGAACAACAATGGAAGTTTTAATACACAATGAGGACAGACTCCAAAATCTGTCAAAGAAACCTCAATCAACAGAAGAGAAAGTAGATAAATGGGAACTATTAAGAATCAAACACTTTTGCTCATCCAAAGACTTTATTAATAGAATTAAAAGAACACCCACAGAGTGGGAAAAAATATTTGGCAACTCTATGTCAGATCGACGCCTGATCTCCATAATCTATAAGATACTACAAAATATCAATAAGGAGAAGATAAACCATCCAATTAAGCGATGAGTGAAGGAGATGGACAGATACTTCACTAAAGAGGAGATCCAGGCAGCCAAAAAACACATGCGGACATGTTCACGATCTTTAGTTATTAAAGAAATTCAAATCAAGACAACAATGAGATACCATCTCACCCCAACAAGATTGGCCATGATCCAGAAAGCACAAAACAACAAATGCTGGAGAGGCTGTGGAGAAAGTGGAACCCTCCTACACTGCTGGTGGGGTTGCAAAATGGTCCAGCCTCTTTGGAAGGCAATCTGGCGCTTCCTTAAAAAAATGGATATTGATATACCATTTGACCCAGTAATTCCACTACTTGGAATATATCCTACAGATTCAAGGACTTTCACACCAAGGGACACATGCACCAGAATGTTTATCGCGGCACAGTCCACAATAGCAAAAAGGTGAAATCAACCCAGATGCCCAACAATAGAAGAATGGATAGGTAAACTGTGGTACATATACTCAATGGAGCACTACGCAATGATAAAGAATAACGATGATTCCAGGAAACATCTCCTAACCTGGTTTCAACTGGAAGACATTATGTTGAGTGAGAGTAGTCAGCGACAAAAGGACAAATACTGTATGAGACCTCTACGATAAGATCTCAAAAACAGACTTGTGTATAGAAGAAAAGACTCTTTGACAGCTGCAAGGGAGGGGAGGGAGGGAGGGAGGGCGAGGGGGGAGGGTTTAGTTTAGGTAGTTACTAGAAATCTAGTTGGGAGAAAGCGGTGACAGCACACATTAGGAACAAGAACAACATTAAGTGGACTTCAGCATAACTTGAGTACTCCTTCCATCTTAACTCAATACTGCAAGGATAGAGTAGCTGGGGCGGGGGGCAGGGGACCATGCTCTTAGGCGAATTCCAGGCCAATTGGCACAACTAGCGTTTTGCTTAGAGAGCTCTCTGCACCCCACATTGGTGAGTGGTGTCTGGGGTCTTAAAAGTTGCCAAGCTGCCATCGAGGACACAGCAAATGGTCCCAACTCAGCAGGAATGGATGCTCACCGAGGGCCAGAATGGCATGCGGTAAAGACAACCGAGAAGTTAGAGAGACCCACAAGAGTGGGTGCCTACATCGACCTGGGACCGGAAGAACCGGATGGTGCCCGGCCACCACCAGTGATAGCCGTGACGGAGCTCACAGAGAGGAACCTCACTGGCAACACAAGAATAAAAAGAGGTGCATCATGAGATCTCCACTAAAAGACCTCAATTGATGGTCCAGCGGTTTTGGGGTTCCTCTGAGAGTATGGCCCCCTTCCCTGATGCTGCCCGTTCCCATAAATTATAACAAAGGTCCACTCTTTGGACAGGAATGGAATGGACTTGGCAATGCAGAGTAACCATATATTGGAAGCACTTTATGGTTCTATACATCTATAGGATATCATCTTGCTGACCTCTGGCTGGAGGAAGGGGAGTGGACAAAGAGGAGGGGAAAGGAGGCTGTTGGGAGGATGAGACATGTATGGAGCAGAGAGGAATAGTGTGCAGTTGCCGGACAGGGAGAGCAGTGGAAGCTGCATATAGGGGGGCACGCAAATTTAAATGTGAATGTACATTTTCACTCAGTTATGTTAAATAAAAATTAAAAAAAAATACACCTGTGACTTATGGCCAACATGCTGCCATAGACAGAAGCACTCATACAATTCCTCCACAGCCAAGACCTCAAAAAATCAAGTAAGGCAGAGACAAATACTGATCATTCAAATGAAGGAATAAAGATCTTGGCCAAACACTGAATGGAATAAGAAACTGACAGAGAATAGAGAGTAAGAAGAGATATGAGTGGAGTCCCCTGTCAGCTAATATAGCATAGATTCACCAACTTGTACTCATGCCATGGAGACTGGTAGACAGGGAGCACGGGAAAGCAGCTTCACAGAAGTCACAGTGGAAGACAAAGCACTGTGATCAGCAATACAGACTTTCCCACCCCTCATCTTTTCCCTGCTGCTCGGCATCCAGAGTGCTGTCTGGCTAGCTGTAGTGGCTTGGTTGACTTGGTTGGCTGGGAAGTGTGACTTTTGGATTCACTGCACTCACAGTGGAGGTCAGTTGACCAGAGTATATGAAAGCACCTTCAGGAGCTCCCTGTAAGACAGCTCCCAGGACACACATTACCCAGCAACCAGAGATACACACTTTCTTTACTTCACTTTTTCCCACTCGCTGTTGGGTGCCTCTGCTTCCTGCCATCTGCAGTCTCTTGTCCTGAAGGAAACTCTTTCAACCCCTACAACTCGGATTTTCCCCTCCCACAGTGGTTGACTCCCTGAATGCCTTTTGTCCACAGGTAGTGTTGCTTTTTCCTGAGTCTCTTGGTTTCTTCCACGCCTCCCACCACTTCTTCTTTCTTTCTCTAGAATACCTGTGTGTGCCATCTTTGCCTCTTCTTGAAAGTCTGTGAAAGCCTCTTCAACTGGGAAAACTGTTCAAGTGCCCAGGCTCTAACAGCCAGTTGGTATCAACAGTACTTCTTCTTCTTTTCTTTTTTTTTTTGTTTTATGCTTTGCTGTGTTGTTTTGTCTGTTTGTTTTCTTCTTCTTTTCACAGCTTGAGATTACTTTCCAGCTAGACTGCTCTGCACAGTTAAAAACTCACATCCCCAGTCTTGTATGCTTGTCTGTGATATTCCTAGGGACGTTTCTTTCTTTATCCTCGTTTCTAAGTTATTGTCTTTCCAGAGTTAACATCTTTTCCTATCTCTGGAATACCTGACACTATGTGACTTCTATAACCTTTCTAGCTAGGCTATATCATGAAGCATGGGAGACACTTCATTGATCTTTACAGCAATACTGTTGGGACCCCTGGTGGCTTTCTTTTCTTTCTTCTCTTTTTTATTTCTTTCCAAAACTTTTATTTAGCTCTTCTTTCTTTTTGTTTTTAAATATTATCAGTTTCTCATCTCTCCACTCGAATGATTAGCTTTCTTAGTGCTCTTTGTTTGTTAGTTCATCTTTGGCTCTTGTTTCTTTCTCTCTCTTCTCTTCTTTCCCATACGCATCTTAGCTCCACACAGTAAAGTGTTCCTGCTCCTTCCTGCTAACCTGCACTGTGCACTAAACTTCATATTCTCAGTCAGCACAAGCCTACAGGAACTTGTCCAGCATTGATTTTTGGCCTTCCCTACAAGCCCTAGTACGTGCCACAAACAATCCAACCCAGTCCCTCCCTTGAGCTTGACCTGCCCTACTAAACCATAGCTGAGAGTCTAGCCTTATCCATTGGACAAGGAAGTGAAAAATATTGTGACCACAGATGAGAGAACAATAAAGAATGTAAAACCTATATGCTCTGACATAACCAAATAAAGCAAAAAAGCAAGATGAAACAAACTGGTATACGACCGATAAACAAAGACAGTAACTACTGAATGTCCCAAAGACAGTGGACTTATTGAACATATGTATATATGTTCAATGAGATGGGATGTTTCTAATAGGCATCTGAAATAAAGCACCAGATGTCTTCCCAATAGAAGAGAAGACATTAGAATTACCTGACAGGGAATTCAGATCTCTAATATTAAGGTATCACAAAGAGAGAGTAAAAAGCAGACAAAACCCAGGAAAAAATAGACAAATTTATGGAATAATTCATGAACACCATACAGGAACAAAATGTCAGAGTAAATTCAAAACTACAAGTTATACAAATCCAACAATTAGAAATCCAAAAGACAAATAACAAGATTTCATAAACAGACCGTATCACAGAGGGGCTGAGGAACAAGTTTGAAACAGTGGGCTACGGGCTTAGCAAAGCAAAGACAAACACTTAGGTACAACTGTGAGGAAAAATAAGAAGAAAGAACAGCAACAACAAAAAGAAAAGAAAAATAATTGAGAATGATGTGGGATACAATCAGAAACAAACATGTGAGAGTTATTGGAGTACCAGAAAAGGGGTAGAAAATGGGAAACACAGAGTGTCATTAAACAATTGCTTCTACAAAAACTTGTTTAACATCACAAAAAATGAAAAGCTGATCTCCTAGGGGAAAATTACCAAGGCATACCGTAGTTACACTCATAATCAAAGACAGAGGAAAAAGTTCTAAAAGCAGCTTGAGAAAAACAAAAAGTCACATCTGGAGGGGAAACAATAAGACTAAGTGTTGCTTATCAGCAGAAACCATGCAGGCAAGAAGGGATAACATATATAAAACCTTGAAAGAAAAAATTTGCCAAGCAAGAATAACATATCAAGCAAAACTGTCATTCAAATATTATGATGAAATCAGGATATTTCCAGATAAACAGAAATAAAGGGAATATGTAAAAACCAAACCAAAGTTACAACAAGTGTTAAAAGGAGTTCCTTTGGTTTAAGAACAACCAAAATTAGACCACAGCATGCATCTAGGAGGTAACATTGTACCTGCTAGATAACAGCCTAGTAAATTTACTCTCGAGGACTATCCAAAATCTAAAGAATTACCACAAAGAACCAGAGAGGTTAATCGGTAAATGACAACAAAATCAGAACAGTGAAAGAAAGAATGGATGGCATAGAACTTTCCAATAAAGTGCAAGGCAAGGTGATACCTAGTAATAATAGATTGGTTTTAACCTAGGTAGGTAATTTTCAAGGTAACCAAAAGGAAAGTTAAGAAAGTTAACAAACTTACTCATGAAAATAAAGAAGAAACACAATGTTGCAATAAGAAATTTATAATAGCAAAAGAGAGAGAGAGAAAGAAAGAAAGAAAAAGAAATCCACAAGCGAAAGATACTCACCACAAGAGAGCTAGAGGAACAAAGAAAATGTCAACACTACAAAAAAGGCAGTATAAAATGACAGCAGTAAACTTAGACTTACCAGTAATTATGATGAATATAAATGGCCTAAATGCACTGATGAAGAGAAATGACAGAATGGATACAAAACAAGATCCATCAGTTGATGATTGTAAGTGACACTCCTTAGAAACAAAGATGCAAATTTATTAAAAAATTTCAAAGGATAGAAAAAATGTATCATGCGCATGAATGTTTATTGCAGCATTGTCCACAACACCAAAAAGATGGAATCAACTGAGATGCCCTCTGACAGATGATTGGACAAACCATGGTACCTGTATGCAACCGAACACTATGCAATGGTAAGGAACAGTGATGATTTTTAGAAGGCATCTCACAGCCTGGTTTCAACTAGAAGACATTATGCTGAGTGAAATCAGTCCGGTGGAAAAGGACAAGTATTGTATGAGACCTCTGCTATAAGGACTGAAAAATAGACTTATGTACAGAAGAAAAGACTCTTTGATGGGTACAAGGGTGTGGAGGGAGGGGGTGATGGTCACAGATTAGATAGTAGACAGGAATTTGGTTAAGTGAGAGCAGTGACAGCATGCAGTAGAGAGCAGATCAACATAACTGGGCTACATCATAAATTGAAAGGCTTTCTGAACTCAACCCAGTATTTCAAACAATAGAGCATCAGGGACGGGGGTCTGGGGGCCATGTTTTCAGGAGACATCAAGGCCAATTGGCATATCTAGTCTTTTGCTAAGAGAGCCTTCTGCACTCCATGTTGGTAACTGGTGTTTCGTGTCTTAAAAGCTAGCGAGTTGTCATCTGAGGTGTGCCAAGTGGTACCAACTCATCTGAAACAGACAATGACCAAGAACAACAAAGACATGAGGGAAAAAAGCTCAGGAGAGAGAAGGACTCATGTGAGTTGGTGGCTATATCAACATGAGGCCAGAAGATCCAGATGGTACCTGGCCACCATCAAAGGCAGCCACGATGAGGGGCGCAATGTAGAGTCCCCGAGACAACATAAGTAAAAGAGGGGTGTGGTTCAAGAACTCTACTAAAAGACCAGAATGATGGTCCAACAACTTGGAGGGTACTCTGGGAACATGGCCCCTAAGCCTGCTGCTGACCTTGACTGGAAAGAGTACTGAGGTCAACTCTTCAGACAAGAATGGACTTGACTTGAGGACACAGTGTGACCATATGGTGTATGCACTTTATGGTTCTGTACATTTATAGGAGGCTGTCCTGCTGATTTCTTTCTAGATGTGAGAGAAGAGTATGGAGAGGAGGGGACAGATGCTCATTAAGAGGACACTAGAAATACAGAGTGAAAAGGAGGAATATGCTGTCACTGGGTGAGGAGAGCAGACTGAACTACAGATAGATAGGCATGCAAAATTGATTTTGATTGTATGCTTTCACTTAGCCACAATAAAAAAGGAAAGAAAATAACAGGTACTGCTAAAAGAAACTGAAAGAGACCTACAGAAATGGCTATACATACTACACTTATGCGTAGGAATATTTAACAGTGTGAAAACATCAATATTACCTAAAGAGATCTACAGAGATAATGTAATCCCAATGCAAATTCTAATAGCATTCTTTAATAAGATGGAAAAACTAATCACAAATGTATATGGAAACCCAAGTATCACAAAGTAATTCAACAGGCATTATTGAAGAGGAACAAAATAGGAGACCACACTACCTGATCTCAGAAACTGTTATACAGCCACAGTATTCAAAACAGGATGGAAGTGGTATAATGGAACACATGGATCAACAAAAAGAATCAAGAATTCAGACACAAATTCGTCTACCCATGAACAATTGATCTTTCACAAAGGCGCAAAATCCATTAAATGGGGGAAAAGACAGTCTCTTTCAAAAGCAGTACTGGCAAAACTGAGTGCCTATCTGTAGAAAATTGAAATTGGATTCATACCTTACACTATACACAAAACTGTAACAAAGTGGATCAAAGACCTAATTATAAAATCTAAAACTATAAAGATCATGGAAGGAAAAATAGGCACAATGTTAGCAGCAGTGAATCAGATATAAATGACAATTTTGAAACCCTGAACATCAAAGGCAAGGTTGAAAAATTGAACTGAGTGCCAAAAAAAACCCTAAAGACTGTACAAAAATATGAGTCATGAAGAATTATGGATCACCAGCACTCTGACAGTGAACTGCCAGAAATTCACGATGGCTTCAGGAAAGGACGTAAGGCCAGAGATATTGTTGCTGATGTCAGATGGATCTTGACTGAAGGCAGAGAATACCAGAAAGATGTTTTCCTGTGTTTCATTGACTATCTAAGAGAAGTCAACTGGGTAGATAACAAATTATGGTCATTGAGGAGAGTGAGAATTCCAGAACAGTTAGCTGTGCTCAAGATGCAGTCATATAAACAGAGCAAGGGGACATTGCATGGTTTGAAGTCAGGAAAGATGTGTGTCTGTGTTGTGTCTTGTCACTGTACATTTTCAGTCTTTATGCTGAGCAGATAACCTGAGAAGCTGGATTACATGAAGAAGAATAAGGCATCAGGATTGGAGGAAGTGTCATTAACAATGTGCTTGATGCAGGTGACACAACACTGCTTACTGGAAGTAAAGAAGATTTGAAACACTTACTGATGAAGATCAAAGAACATAGCCTTCAGTACGGATTGCACCTCAGCAACAAGAAAACAAACTCCCCCACAACTGGAACAGTTAGCAACACCATGATGAACACAGAAAATATTGAGGTAGTCAAGGACTTCATTTTACTTGGATTGACAATCAACTGTCATGGAAGCAGCAGTCAAGAAATCAGAAGATGCATTTCATTGGGAAAAGATACTACAAAAGACCTCTTTAAAGCAATGATAAGTAAAGTTGTCACATCGAAGACTAAGGTGCACCTGTCCCAAGCCATGTCATTTTCAATCACATCACATGCATGTGACAGTTGGACAATGAATATGGAAGTAACATTGATGCCTTTGAATCGCAGCATTGAACAAGAACATTGAATGTATCGTGGACTTCCAAAAGAACAAACAGATCTATTCTGGAAGAACTACAATGAGAGTGCTTCTTAGAAACAAAGGATGCCAAACTGTCTCTTACATACTTTGGACGTATTGTCAAGAGGATCAGTCCTTGGAGAAGGACATCATGCCTCGTAGAGTGGAGAATCACTGAAAAAGAGGAAGACCCTCAACAAGATGTATTGACATAGTGTTTGCAATGATGAGTTTAAGCATAAAAATGATTATAGGCACAGCACAGGACCAGGCAGAATTTCGTTCTGTTGTGCACAGGGTAGCTATGAGTCGGAATTGAGTGATGGCACCTAGCAGCAATAACAACAACAGCACCCTGCCTGCAAAATATGCCTAAAGTTTATACCTAGTATATGGTACAAATAGAATATAAAACATAGCTAACAATGCACAAACAGCAGAAGATGAACTAGATAAACTCTTACAAATTAAATGCGTATTTAAGGACTTCTCCAAAGGATTAAGAAAAAAAAAAACAACCTATAGTCTGAGAAAAATATGTTCACTACGGACATTCAGGTGGCTAACAGACACATGAGGAAATGCTTAGGATCATTTGTCAATCGAGGGATATAAAACTGACGTGAGATACCATCTCAACCCAATAAAAGCTGCATTAATTAAAAAAATCCAGAAAACAGCAAATGTTGGAGAGGCTGCAGGGTGACTGGAACTCTGATGCAGTGCTACTAGCAATGTAAAATAGTACAATCACTAGGGGGAACAATATAGAATTTTTTAAGGCTATAAAAAGAAATATCATCTGATCCAGCAATCCCACTCCCAGTTTAAAACCTTAAGAAATAAGAATCATGGCATGAATGGACATACACACACCATATTCACTGCAGCATTATTCACACTACCATAAAGACAGAAACAACCTAAGTGCCCACCAACAGATGAATGGATAAATTAGCTGGGTATAGACACAATAGAATACTACACAGAAATAAAAAAACAATGAAAAATCCACGAAACATCTCGTAACGTGGCTGAATTTGAAGGGCATTATGTTGAGTGAAATAAACCATCATAAAGGGTAAACACTGCATGAGACCACTATTATATATATATATATAAAGTTTTGCACAAGAAAAAAATTATTTAATGGATGGTGATCAGGGTAGAAGAGAAAATTACTAACTAGATAGAAGGTAAGTGTTAGTATTGGTGAAGGGAAAAACAATATACAGTAAGAGAGAAATCAGAACAACCAAGGTAAAGACATTGAGAGGAATACAAGAATAAAGGGAAACTGTGGTAATTACTATAATGTAGACAATTCTGCAACAGTAGTATTAACAAACAATAATCTATTACTGGAGAATGTAAGAGAGCACATCCACCTGCTGATAGATGTTTGGTTGTGGATTATTTTCACACGTGTAACTGTAAGTGATGCATGTGTATTGATGTAGACAGCAGAGCACACTTGGAGTTTCCATGGAAACATCTTAGCCAAGCCATGGGGGATGTCTGTCTATGCCAACGGAAACCCTGGTGGTGTAGTTGTTAAGTGTTATAACTACTAACCAAAAGGTCAGTAGTTCAAATCTGCTAGATGCGCTGTGGGGCAGCTCTACTCTGCTCTGTAGGGTTACTATGAGTCAGAATTGACTCACTGGCAGTGGGTTTTGTTTGTTTCATCTAATTGGCATAGCGCAGTTCATAAAGACAATGTTTTCCATCCTGGTATGGGGAGTAGCATATGGGGTCTTAAAACACGGCAAACCACTTTGTTTTCTGGTCTTTGAAAAACAGAAATTTATGCTCTCATACATTAGGAAAATAGAAGTCTGAATTCAGGGTACTGGCTCTAGTGCAAGGCTTTGTCTATCCGTCCATCTGAGGAAAGTTTCTTGCCTTTTCAGCTTTCCAGGTTTCTTGGAGATCTTTCCTCCACCACCTCTGCTCTGCTGGCTTGTCTAATTTTTTGGGGGGCGGGGGGCTTTAACAAAGAGAAATTGATTCTCTGTTTAGCAGGCTACAAGTCTAAATTCAAGGAGCCAGCTCCAGGGGAAGATTTCCTCTCTGTCAACTTCTGAAGAAAGGTCATTGTGGTTGATACAGCAGTCTTCCCTTGGCCTGAGAGCATCTCAGCAGTGCAGGAACTTCAGGTCTGAAAGATATGCTCTGCTCCTGGTGCTGTTTTCTTGGTATGAGGTTCCCAACTCTCTGTTTGCTACTCTTGCCTTTTTAATTTTTTTTTATTGTGATTCACTGAAAGTTTACAGTCCAAGTCAATTTGCCATGTAAAACCCCAAACACCTGCATCTCTGAAACTGTTTTCTCTCCTCACCTGGTGACAGCACATACTTCTTTTTACATACTTTACTTCCAGTATCCTCTCAATCAATGCTTGTCCCCTCCTCTCCTCTCTAAAAAGAAACAGTAGGGCAGCCTCATATATATATATTAAACCGTAATGTACACACACTATGTGCATCACTCTGTGTGCCCAGGTCCAGTCCATTCTTTGTCTGAAGTGTTGGCTTCAGTATCGGTTTCAGCTCTGGGCTTGCAGCAAGTCTAGGGCTCATGGTCTCAGGGAATGTTAACGTTGTCAAACCACTGGTTCTGGTCTTTTAATAGAATTCTGGATCTGCACACACCTTTTTCTCTTGTTACATCAGGGACGCTATATTGTGTCTCTTATGAGGGCTGTCTTTGGTGATGGCCAGGCACCATCTACTTCTGTTCCAATCATATGAATCTTTCTGTCTCCCGGGTTAATTTTTTCTCATGTCCTTGATATTCTCATTTTCTCCTGTTCCAGGTGGTTTGGAGACAATTGACGTTCCTTAGATGGCAGCTTACTGGCTTTTGAGACACCAGATGCTACTCACCAATATGCGACATAGAACACTCTCTTAGGAAAAGACTAGTTATGTCAATTGACCCCCATGTGTCCTAAAACCGTGGTCCCCAGGCCCCCCATCCTTGCTATTGTGTCCTATGAAATGTTGGGTTGAATTTAGGAAACTTTTCAGCTTATGGAGTAGTCACAAGCCACTTTTAAGATATAGCTGTTAGTCTTTTCCTGTTGTAAAGGAGACGTGAGAAAATCAAAGACTCAAAACCAAAGACACACAAAGTGATGCCTGGCTACCACTACCAACTGCTCTGACTGGGATAACAACACAGAGGCACAGACAGAGTGGGAGAAAAAACATAGAACAAAAAGTGAAATTCCCAGAAAAGACCAGACTTATTTCTCTTGTAGATGCTGGAGAAATCCTTAAGACTATGGTCTGAAAATGGATCTCTGACGGGCAACTGAAGTCATTCTCATAGACCACTGTTCAGCCAATCAATAGCCTCATAAAATAAACACTAATATGGAAGGGAAATGTGTATATCAGAACAATCAATTACACAAGATCAAAAGAACAATTTTCTCCCAAAAGCAAAGATGAGAAGTCAAGAAGGAATAGAAAATCTAGACAAAAGGAAACGGAAAACTGTGGGCAGAAGTGGGGAGAGTGCTGACACACTGAGGGAATGCAACTAACAAAATGAGACACTTTATGTTCAAACTATGAAATGAGAAACCAATTTTCTCTGTAACTTTTGCCTTAAAAATACGAAAGAAAAAAGAAATGAAAATTACTCTTACATTCAAAATGATAAAATCTTTTAGTTTGAAGACAATGGTGATACACAAGTGCTGTTGGATAGACTGTATGAGAGCTGTCCAAGCAGTATGAGGTCCAAATGTTTGTTTGATGATGTGTATAAAATTTGCTCCGAGAGAAAATTAGGGCACTGTGCTCGCTAAAAAACTCTCATGGCACACTCCGGTTTCAAACTATAATACACAATTCTTTATACATTTAACTGAAGACACACAAACAGGAATGTGGACAGACTCCCTCCACTTAGTTAACCATTTCGGGCCTCAGTTTCTATGTTTATATGGTGTTGCGCAAAATAATTTGATATGCAGAAGCACTTTGTAAACTACAAATTACTACCCAGGTATTGAATGCATCTTTTCCCTTTCTGAATGCAGACAGTGGAACCATGGTTAAACAAATTATTTCAGTCGGTCCAGGTCTAATATTCTTGCATCATGCTTAATGAGTAAGCAGTTGTCTTAAAATCATTGGAATGACTCAATACTATAATTATACCTATGATTTGCTACAAATCCATTTACTGAATCATTTAACTTTGTTCCGTTTCAACAGAAGAAAATTAAGGTGTGTAGCTTATGCTAATTTTCCAAAGCTGATGCCATTGTTGTATAAAAAACGTTGTTCTATAAAAAAACAGAATAACTAAGAGAATAATAAAAAGTATCATTTCCTCTAGTTTAATTCTTTGTGCTTTCAAAAGCAAATGAGCACATTGCCAAGTCCGTGAGGTCAGGTAAGTGATAAATACTTGCTTAACCAAACCAAAGCCGGATCTGCTGCTGTGAAGTAGGTTCTAAGGCACAGTGACCACAGATTTAATCTCTTGTCAAGGAAATCCAGAATGTTCAAATATCTGGTTTCAGTTTCTAATTTTTTTTACATATTTTCCATTCAAGCATTATTTATGAAGCAATTATGAGAATAATTTCAAGTAGAAATATTTCTAGCTGGTTCTAGAGACAGAGCCATCTGATACTTACGTTATTTCTTCCCCTATATTTCATTGAGTTTAGTTAAAAAACAATTGTTATTTTTAAGCGTGTAATTCACGATATGGGTCTAGTCTAATGCTAGTGCTAATTCAGATTTAAAGCTCTTACTGACCTTTCTAATATGTCAGTTTCATAAACAATAGAACACATCATGCCAGGTATGAGGAATTCACTGATTCTCATTTAACTGAATATGAGTCACTATGGTTCGCATTGCTTGCAGCTGTCCAACAAAAGTGGACCTCAGTGGAAAAGTCCTAGACGTTGTAGTGAAGGCTCAGATCAGGAAGAACGTCAACACAACATAGAGTTTAATTAAATGATCTAGACTTCACCTGTGGTGAAAAGTTAAGACTTGCCAAATTATAGATATACGACTACAGATCTGAAAAGTTGTTTCTGGTGCTAATGTGACCTGGAGGTGTAGAGAGCAGAGTCTGTGCCTCTGTGTGCCTTTGGTAAGGTGGGTGTTCACTCTGTGGTGGTTGCCATGACTCCTGAGTTTGTGGTGCTTGTCTATAATGTACAAGAAAGGCAACTGGGATTCCATTCTTCCCTCTTATCAATGTTTCACTCCTTCTCTTTTCATAACTAAGTAACTATCTTGAGAGTAAACCTTTAACTGAATCCAGGTTGTTATTTCTGTCCTCCTTGATCTTGGACCCAGACTCTAGTTTTGTCTCATGCGTTACTCAAGGTTTATTCTTCTAATGAAAGCACAGAAAGAATTTCTGGAAATACTCCCCGTTTGTTCCACCCCCGTCCTGCTTTCAACAGTTTTAAATGTCAGAGGTGAATCAATTTTGCTTTTGCTCTAATATACAATTCCTGCTGGAGACAGATTACTGAAGAAACACATTTTTTTTTTCCCCACAAGGTATATTTATCTTCAAGGCAGAAATAATTCTTTTCTGTAAAACTAGAGCAGGGAATCTATGGGCTGTAAAAAAAAAAAAAAGTCCTAGATAATTCTTTTATTTTGTTTAGGCTGGAGAGTCCTAAAAATAGGAACTCGTGATTGACCTTTTTATTTAATAGCGTCATTGCTGGCTATTTATTAAAATATGTGGATGGTAGTGTGTGGGTGGTAGGATAATATCTTTTTGGCGTGAAAACTGACAAAGCTCTGAAATATGTTTAGTTCTACATTATTGCTTATTTTGTCTATGTGGCCTGTGTCGTTCTCCCACTCCCTCACCTCCTCCCCATGGGTCTAGGATCTGGAACAATGAAGAAGCAAACAAGTCACAAATGCCTTCCCTATCACTAATGTTTAAAATAGCCAGACTATCTGACCTCTAATGTTTATTAAGAATCTAACATGTGTTCCTACTAACTTGAAACACACTGAAGAGAAGATACAAAGGGCATGGAAACCATGGTCTCAGCTTAAACTGCTTCAGGGACTTCCCTTTGCACTTAACAATGAAATTGAAATTTCTTAATGTGGCCCATGGCACTACACCATCTGAACCCTACCTTTCTCTCCAGTAATATCTCATCTCATTCTTGTCCTTGCTGTCAGTATTCTAATTACACTTGTCTCCTTTCCTTTGCATGAACTTCTCAGACTCTTACACACCTAGGCCTTCCCCCCCTGCTACAGCCACTACGTGAATATTATTCTTTACACTCTTAAATTGGCTAGGTTTAAGTTTTCAGACTTAACATTGTTGCAATACAGAGAAGTTCTCTGACTACCATACACATAGGTTCCAATCTTTCTTTTTGCTGTCATCTTTTGAATAACAAAAAAAATTACTTTCATTCTATTTTTCCTCATAGCATTGTCAGTATGTCTATTTTATTACATGCTTGTCTACTTTCTTCTGTGTTTCTGGTCTCTGAGAGGTACTACAATGTAGTAGTTAAGAGGGAAGCTTATGTACAAGTTGCTGTTTCACCACTTATTAGCCATGAAATCTTGGACAAAACATCTAATGTTTCTGTGCCTCGATTTTCCTCATCTGTAAAATGGACATCTGAATCTCTTACTTAAGGAACATCATTTAACGGATGCCAATTTCCGAAGACAGGCAGAACAAGAGCACCTGTTAGTGTTGAGTTTAAACCTACTCTACATACTCATTCTTCACATTACTTTAGCTATTTCGTCCCTTTGAGATGGTTCTTGGGCCTCATATCAGATTTTCTATGTCAGAATTATAGAAATGAAACTCCAAGAAATATTCTTTCAATAGGCAGTTTAGAGGGTTGTTATACATTATAATTTAAGATTCATTAATCTTATCTGTTTCTTCTTTTATTTTCCTCTATACCGCAGCCCTTGTCACCAGACTGACTCAGTTACCTTATATACTGAGCCTTGAAACATGCTTCACTGTTTTAAAAATCTCTTTCCACTACGTGCATTCCGTGTTCAGTCTTTTCTCCTTTGTTGTATCCTCTTATCAATTCTGAGTCAACCAACCAGACTTGTAGTGTTCCTGTTCCTCATTTTAGGGACACAGTTTGGGAATCACCAGTCAAGAGGATGCTATGTTCTCCAATTCACTTGATGTCTCAAAAATTCTTTTATTCACCTTTATCTTTTCTTTTCATTGTCTGTGTCTTTTTAAAGCCAAAATGCTATCATTCTTTGTGAGCCAGCTCTACCTTTGCCGCCCTCTTCTTTCTCAGAAAGTGCTGTGCTTGTTCATAACTCTTAAATTTGGTCCATAATACTCCCTCTGCCTGAAGTATACAACCTTGCCTGGCTTTCCAGGCTCATAGCTATTTAAATTTCACTTTCACTTTGCATGCTACTTCTGTATGAAATCTTTCCGGACCTCTTAAACACTCTATTCTTCAAGACACCATTAAGATTTCCATCATTGTACTGGTATTCATTATCCAATCTGGGGCTAGTTAGAAGGAGAAATGATGCTAGTAAAGACTACATTTGTTCTGTAAGTTTAAATGGGAAATGTTCTGAGTAAATTGGTATGTGTGATTTGTCTATCTATACCTCGTATTTGTGTGTTACGTGCTTGCCTTCTTCCGTTAATGTTGTAATTGGCAGATAATGCCATCTTATCTTTTGTCATGAACTAACAGCATGTTGCTGCTGTTGTTATTCAGTACTGGCAAGTCAGTTCTGTCTCATAGAAATCTTATGTACAATGGAACGAGAAGCTTCCCAGTTGTGCATCACCTTCACAATTGTTGCTATTGTTTGAGACCATTGTTGAAGCCATTGTGTCAATCCATCTCTTATAGATTCAATTGTATCCTACCAAAATGTGTGTCAAATTGGCTAGGCTATATCCCCAGTAATGAGTTGTCTTCCATTTTTTGATCTTACATATTTGCCCTATGTGTTACATACAAATCCTAATGTCCATGATGTTACAGTGTTTCTATGAGCTAGAATTGACTTGATGGCAATTGTTTTTGTAAAGTTAATAAAGCAGGATTAGAGTCAGTTTTGTCAGAGACAAGATACAATCTACCAGCATCTTCTGAGATATAAAAAAGAGAGAAATAAGCAGAGAGGAGAGGGCGACTGTAGCACCAAGAAGGAAACGCCCAAAGTGGAGTAAATCCTTTGGACACAGGATCCTTCAGTGTCAAGCTTCTCGATTAAGGGATGATTGATGATAAGGACCTTCTCCCTGGAACTGACAGAGAGAGAAAGATTGCCTAGGAGAGCTGGTATCCTGCATTTGGACTGATAGCTTCCTAGATTGCAAGAGAATAAATTTTTGTTTGTGAAAGTCATCCACTTATGGCATTTGTATCACAGCAGTACTAGATAACTAATATGGCAAGTCATCGGGGGTCTTCTTTTATGCTTCCTGTACTTTACCAAGCATGATGTCCTTTTCCAAGGACTAGTTTCTCCTGATAACTTGTCAATAGTAAGTGAGATGAAATTTCACTATCTTTGTTTCTAAGGAGTGTTCTCACTGTAATTTTTCCAAGAACAACCATCGATTACTCACATGCAAATTCAAGTTGAAGCTGAAGCTGAAGAAAATTAAAACAAGTCGAAGGCATTTAATGTATAACCTTGAGGTATATTCCACCTGCGTTTAAAGACCATCTTAAGAGTAGATTTTATGCATTGAGCACTAATGACTGAAGACCAAATGCATTTTCGTATGACATTATACATGAAGAAAGCAATGAGTCAAATGCCTCGTACAGTCCCTGGTAAACAGTCTCTGCTTTGCTGAATGAATACAAGGACTGACAAGTCCACAATTTCAACCTAGAAAAAGGGCTACATATCTCATTGCTGAATCTCACTATGGTCACCTTCAAACTACTCCCCTTGGGAAGCTAGGCACTGACACTAGCTCCTAGTCCACCTTTCATAGCAATTTTGGGACTCTGTCTAGAATGGCCACCAGAGCTGTTGGCTGTCATCATATTACACTTGATATCCTGAATGTCATCAAAATGTCTCCCTTTCAGTATTTTTTAATCTTCAGGTAAGGAAAGAAGTTATTGGGGCCAGATCAGGTGAGTAGGGAAAGTGTTCCAGTATTTATGTTTACTGGCTAAAAACTCCCTCATAGACAGCTATACAATTAAGTTTGTGAACTTTCCACCTTCCTGCAGCAGATGACAGCCATTCCAGCAAGAGTTTGAAAATTGCCTTGATGGGTGGTTGAGGTGCTGGAATCCATGCATAGCTTCCCAAGGGGAATACTTTGGAGGTGACCATAGTGATATTTAGTGATGAGGCATGTGGCACTTAGAAAAATTAAGTTTGCGGACTTAATTATGGGACCTTGTAAAGAAATACACACTAAGCTTGAAAAGTGCATCAGTATTGAGGAGAAGTAAGCACAGGACCTGGGCTTCCTGCACATCAGCCCGATGAGTTTTTTTTGTTTCTGTCCATCCATCTCCGTCTTCCTCCTCCGTCTGCTTTGTTGCTTTACTTATTGTGTTCATTTACATCATTTTCTTTTTGTTATTTGTTCTCAACCAGGATATCAAGAGTAAAAAAAGATACAACCAGTGATAGCTCTTAAATGCCAAAGGGGCAGGGAGGTGGAAGGGAGACTTTCTTTTCCTGAGGGTTTTCATAACATTGAATATTTTCTCACTTATGTTCTTATTTGTCAAATATTATCAAAGATGAAAGATGTTTTATCTGGATGTTTATTTGCTTGCTTGTTTTGGAGCAAATTTTTCCAAAATATAAATTTGATTTTGGCCTTCTAATTCATTATTAGTCATACCAAGTTCAAAGCATGGCTGAAATAACCTAAATTTCTTTTCCCCCTTTCTTTTTTCAGTCTGCCGTACCATCATCTACTGATGTAGATCCAGGAGCACAGCCTTCAGTACGGATTGCATCTCAACATCAAGAAAACAAAAATCCTCACAACAGGACCAGTAAAAAACATTGTCATAAATGGAGAAAGGATAGAAGTTGCCAGCGATTTCATTTTACTTGGGTCCACAATCAACACCCATGGAAACAACTGTCAAGATTCATTGCATTGGAAAAATCTACTGCGAAGGACCTCTTTCAAGTATTGAAAAGTAAAGATGTCACTTTGAAGACTAAGTTGTGCCTGACTGAAGCCATGGTATTTTCAGTCCCATCATGTGGATGCAAAAGCTGGGCAATGAACAAAGAAGGCAGAAAAAGAATTGATGTCTTTGATCTGTGGTGCTGGAGAAGAGTACTGAATGTACCATGGGCCGCCAAAAGAACAAACATCTGTTCTGGAAGAAGTACAACTGGAGTGGTCCTTGAAAGTAAAGATGGCAAGACTACGTCTTACATACTTTGGACATGTTGTCAGGAAGGATCAGTCCCTGGAGAAGGACTTCATGTCTGGTAGAGTGGAGGGTCAGTGAAAAAGAGGAAGACCCTCAAAGAGATGAATTGATACAGTGGCTGCAACAATGGGCTTAGGCATAAAAACTGTTGTGGACATGGCACAAGACTGGGCAATGTTTCATTCTGATGTTCATAGGGTTGTTATGATGTGGAACTGACTAGACAGGACCTAACAACAACAACATACCATCATCTGTCACCCATGTAAAGTGCCCTGAATGTCAACTGTAGAGAAAACACTGTTGTAGTTCAGAGATGAAGGAAACACAGATCTTGCCCTCAAAGAGCTACTAAGCAGTCACTCCCATGGCTTCAGGCACTTGTCCCCAGATGCTACTTTATTCTATGCAGTGCCTTACATTTTCAATATTCCCTTCCCCTCCCTCACATTAAAACACACTCATCAGCCAGAGAGCTATTCCTCCAAAACTGCTACAAGTCACCGACAAAACTCACGGTAACAGACAAATAATGTCTACATTATTTTAGGTAAAGGATAAGGTAAGCTGACAAAAAGACTATGACATATAGTGGTTGCCTGGCTGTGGTTGGCATATGAAGAAGGGTTGGAGGAGAGATTAGAAAAGAACGAAAGACAATGTTGAGAATGATGAATGTGTTCATTATTGTGAGTGTGGTAATGATTTCATGTACGTACACAAATAAGTCAAGTGTATTGAACTGTACTCTTTAAATATGTGTAGTTTATGGCATTTTAACTTTACATCAATAAAAGTGTTAGAAATATTGTACCTTAAATAATATTAATTTCTCACTCACTGCAAGTTTGTTAAGTTTTTCAAGGAAGTTCTACTTTTCAGATAATTCGTGGAACCAGGTTTTTTTCTTTTCGTTTTTTGCTTTCGTGTCCCTAGTGTGTTGTAAGTCATTGTATATCCTGGGTTGGTTTTTCTGCTGTCCTTCTGACACTCCATGCAAAGAGAAAAAGCTAACTCGGGAAAAGGTGAATGTTTCTTATACAGGAGTTGATGTGGAAGTTGTGTTGTTATCTTCTGCTCGTAATTCTTTGCCCCAAATTAGTGATACAGCCACATCTATCTGTAAAGGAGTTTTGTAAATACAAACCACCAGGCTTTGTGCCCACCTAAAACTCTATTAGGAGGAAAGTAACAACGGGATTTTGGGAGACACATTACAATCTGTCACAATAACTGTATTCACTGAGTGCATACTATGTCTTAGGCTCTGTGCTAATTGCTTTGTTATATAACATAATTTCCTCTTCAGAACTCTTACAATGAGAAGGATTCCATTATTAGCCCTATTTAACAGATGAGTAAACCAAGTCAGATCACAAAGTTTATATGTACACTGCACAGTTCTATAATCACTTACTTAGATTCTGGGGTGATGGTGCCTTTTGAACTTGTACAATAAATGGTCTTTACTAACTGAGCACTGTGTCCCTGTCTGTGTTACTAACACAGCTGGTAAGCAACAGAGCTAGGATTTAAATACAGATACGGTGGTATCAGAGCCTGTGTTCTTACTCAGTTGCGGAGATAAGCGGTAGCATATTATCCCTTTTATCTAATGATACTTCATTTTAATTAGTCTTTATAGAGAAAAAAGTTCTTATTCTTACGTTAGACGACTAGCTTTCTTTTTTTTCAATAAAACACTCAAAAAAAAAAGATATTTTAAGTTGACAGCTCGCATAGTCTCTGTCACGACTGTTCATTTTTACCGTGGTCACATGACAGCAGCCATAGACAATACATAATCCAATGAGCATAGCTGTGTTCTAATAAAAATATATTTTTACAGTCCAGCACTGGGCTAAATTTGGCTCACTATTAATAGTTTGCCAATATTGAGATTAAATAGGAAGTTTAGGCCAATGCTGGATATTTTAGAACAAGCTGACGTTTTGGCCATTTCTCACGTACAAAGTGAATGGATTTATCTCCATGTGTTGCCATTTGGATTCATTGCTAATCCACAGAAAAACAAGACCTCTATTCATCACTGCCCTGGGTCCTTCTACTTTGGACCCAAAAGGCTCAATTTTCAAATTTTATATATGATTGCAAGATTTTAAACATTATCATGAAAAAGCTGTTAAGTTTCTTCCTCTAAATATTAAGAACTTACTGTGACAAATTAAGGCACTTAAGAGATAGAGATAAAATGAACTGCTTTTCTATTTGTATCATACTCTATTCGTCTCAGCAAACCCTACACGCTATCACCCCCATTGCTTGTTGTGTCTTTAATAGACCATACACGTCTGTGCTTTCTCCAAGCTTGAGCCATTTCTGTGAAAGTTGTATTGTAGTGTTTCAGATTAGAATGTTCTTTATCACTTCTTTCTTGGTAAATCCTCATCCATCTTTCAAAGTCTGGGACAGGTATCACTTTTACCACAAAGATTCTATTATTTTATTACTTAAAATCAAAACTAAATCTACTCCTGTCGAGTTGATTTCAAGTCATAAGGACCCTATAGTTCAAAGTAGAACTGCCCCAAAGTGTTTCCAAGGAGTGACTGGGGGATTCAAACCGCTGACCTTTTGGTTAACAGACACAGAACTTAATCACTATACCACCAGGGTTTACCACTGCCTAATTCTCAATGACTGATTATTCTCCCCTTAGCTTTTCTGCCATAGCATCTTTTATTCTATCAAAGAGTTAGTTCTGTATTTGTCTGCTGATGGGGAGTAAATGTCCTGACAAGCTAAATTGTGATCGCTCGTTTTTGTGTCTCATGCATCTAGGATAGTGCCTGGCACACAGTGGACACACAACGCACACTGCTGAATGAATGGCTGGATGGTTTATACTTAGTGCTGCTGTCTTAGCGCCAGAGATGCAGTGGGGAGTAGTAATGTTTGTTAAACAGCTTCATTAATCCAGTGAATTGAACATGAGTTATTCCTCTTTGTTAAAAGAGGTTAAAAATCTCAAGGATTGATAAAGATGTGGTAGACTTGTACTTTCAAAATTTAAAATAAAATTCTGATAATGTTACTTTACTCTTGCAGGGTGGCAGGGGTCCTTGTGTCACAGTGGTTAAACTGCTCAATGGTTTTAATTTACCAGTTGCTCCATAGGAGAAAGATGTGGCTGTCTGCTTCTGTAAAAGATTTACAGGCTTGGAAATCATATAGAGCAGTTCTAGTCTGTATTACAGGGTTGCTGCAAGTTGGAAATGGGTTTAAAATCTAGCAACAGTTGACCATTCCTTCTCAGAACAAAAGTCAAACTCTTTGGCTCAGTGCTTTTTGACTGCAAGAGCATCACTTCAAAAACTTAAAAACCAAACTCACTGCTGTCTGGCTGATTCCAACTCATTGTGGAAGCTATTAGAATGCCTGTGCTTGGCGTCCCAAACCAGACCAATTAAATCAAGATCTATGGAGTAGAGGCTAAAGCATCAGAATGTCTTCATCTTTGTGTTCCTCAGGTGGTTCTGGTACACACTGGGGGCTGAGAACCTCTTAGACTGATCTACAGTTCAAGTTCTCAGTCCTGCTCATTTCCCAGGGCAAACTGTATTTTAACTCTACTTGTAATGGAAAACAAAATGATCTGCCTATAACTCCAAAGGATCACTGGCTACTGTGGGCAATGTAGGCTGCAAAGGGACTTGAGGCTTAGTCAACCAGTTAGAAAGCTACTGATACATTCCAAGAGAGAGATGACGGCAGGTTAGACAACAGTATTAAGACCTGAAGTGGTAGGAAATGGTCACATTTGGAACTATCTTTCTTTTCTTTTTAATTTTTTTTTTGGCTTTAAAGATAAGAGTTATTTTAAAAGGCAGGTAAAGTGCATAACTTAATTCACTCAGATGACTGGTCAGATTAGGTATGAAAGCAGGATTCCCTGTCCTAAGGACAAATATCCACAGTTTTAAAGTTCACAGGAAGCACCAAACACTTGATAGTGTTGTGTGACTGGGAAACTGATTCTTTCAGGCAGGTTATAGTGAAAATCTCAAGAGCTTATATGAACATAGAGAAAGTTCAAAGAACATTCCCTCCAACATTTCTGATGCCTTCATTCAGGCACTGCTAACTGCGTGTGCCTGGGTTGTTCTCGGACAACTTAAAACATACTGCTGTGTAAATATAGATATCAAAAATATGCACAGTGTATCTTTGAAATCTTCCATCACATACGTTTGAAATTAACTTGAACAACTAACAAGACCTCTCAATAACCTAGCAGATTGCAAGTTCTTCATGTGATGAGAGATTATTTATAAGAAATCCCAGTGTATGTTTTGCAGTTAGTACGTGCTTAGTTTAAGAATCCTTGGTGGCACAATGTTTAGGCACATGGGCTGCTAACTGATAGTCTGAGAGTTCAAACCCACCAGAAACTCTGCAGGAAGAATGACCTGACTATCCCCTCCTGTAAAGATTATGGCTTCGAAGTTCTGTGGGGTAATACTACTCTGCCATACAAGCTTGCAATGAGTCAAGTTGAAATTGATTCAACAACACCTAATAAAAACATGTTTAATCTCTAGATTAGGCAACTCTTTGTCCTAGTCAACATATAACATATAAGACTTGACATAGGTATTTTTCTCAGACTCAAGGGCAGCACACACCCATAGGAACTCAAATCTTTTTCTTCAAGGACTCATCACTAGCACCATCTTTGATAATCTTTAGTTCTGTTTTTTATTATTATTGGACTTTAGATGATAGTTTACAAGCAAACTAGCTTCTCATTGAACAGTTAATATACATGTTGTTTTGTGACTTGGTTGCCACCCTATGACATGTCAACACCTTCCCCTTTTAGACTAGGTTCCCCATTACCAACTTTCCTGTCCCCTCCTACCTTTTGATTCTAGCCCTGGGGTTGTGTCCTCTTAGTCTCATTTGGTTTTACAGGCCTGTCTAAACTTTAACTGGAGGGTGAACCTCAGGAACGGCTTCATGACTGAGTTAAAGGGGTATCTGGGGGCCGTGTTCTCAGGGTTTCTCCAGTCCCTGCCAGACCAGTAAGTGTGTGTGTGTGTGCGTGTGTGTGTGTGTGTGAGAGAGAGAGAGAGAGAGAGAGAGAGAGGGAGAGAGAGAGAGTTAAAATTTTGTCGTGTTTTCTTTCAGCTCTGTCCAGGACCCTTTACTGTGATCCCTATGAGAGCAACTGTTGGTGGTAGCTAGGGACCGTCTGGTTGTGCTGGACTCAGTCTGGCGGAGTCTGTGGCACTTGTGGTCTGTTAGTCCTTTGAATTAATCTTCCCCCTCTGTCTTTGGTCCACTTCATTCTCCCTTGCTCCAGATGTGGTGAGATCAACTGAGTATTTTAAATAGCCACTGACAGGCTTGTAAGACTCTGGACCCTAGTAACCAAAGTAGAAAGTAAAACATTTTCTTTATCATCTATGTTATACCAAGTGGGCTAAGGTTTCTGTGACACCATGGTTTCCACAGCCCCAGCCTGTTAATTCGATCCTTCCGTGAGTTCAGATATTCCATGGCACTTCTACAACCTCTCCTTTGGCACGTTACGCTTGCTTCCCGGTACTGTGCGCTGTATCACCCTTCACCAAAGTTACTACTTACCATGTGCTTAGTGATTTTTCCTCCCTGACCAAAAATTGTTTATTTTTGTGCGTAAATCTTTTCACGAGTTTTTATAGTAGTGATCTCATACAATATTTGCCCTTATGTGACTGGCTTATTTCACTCATTAGGAAGTCCTCCAGATCCATCCCTGTTGTGAGATGCTTTGCAGATTCCCCACTGTTATTTATTGCTGTAGAGTATTCCATTGTGTGTATGTCCCACAGTTTGCTTACCCATTGATGATGTTAGTTCTTGAAGTTAGGAGCTGTCTCTTCTTTTAAATAGTTAGAAAACACTTCCGTACACACATTTAAACTCATTTTTAAAATTGTCATAATTATGACTATGAGGCATTGTGACAGTCTCAGTTGGCCAAATAAAACGTGATCCACTCTTCATATATTTGTTCCTATGTCTCAGACACCATGGTAGGTCCGGAAGAGCACTGATGGCATACAAGACAAAAGTGACCCTTGCCCTCACTGGCTTAACAGAGCAGATGCATTCATTCAGTACATTTTACTTTGTAAAATATTAACACTAAATGAATCCAATTAATCAAGATAGCCTGTGTCAGAAAGAGCATCAGATATGTGCTTGGAATGCATTGGCTGAAGTTGGCTTTATTTAACTTTAAAACTTTGAGCAGAATATGGTTTCCTCATCTATAGGATTGAGTACTTTGATTAGACTAGCAGCCACTTACGTTTCACAGAGCACTATTTTCATAAGCTATTAATGTTTTACAAAATATCTTAAAGTCATCTGTTTCAGAAACAATGGGTCACATAATGTTTAACTCAAGTTTAGTCCCTTCAGGGTTTCCAGAAAAATGTTAATGTGTGTGTAAAATGTTAATGTTAATTGTGACTTTAGAAAGAGGAGTATATAAAATGTGCCATTTCCCAAACTTATTTGACCATCGAACTTCTTTTCTTGGAGCATTTTAGTTGGAGAATTAGTGTTCTGAGACATACGCTGTAGAAATACTAACCTTAAAGATCTTTAATGTCAGTTATAACATTCACTGCTTCCAGAAGGGGGAAAAAAAGCTTTCCACTTAATTCTCAGCTATCCATGTAGTTTACCTAGTGAGCAAACTATCCTTTGCAGAGCACTACAGCAAATTGCAATCCTATTGTGCATGTATATCACATTTGTCATGAAATATATTCCTTTTTAATTACTGAGGGATCACATGCAAACTAAACACCAAAAATTTAATGTCGTTAATGTCGTTATGTCTGACTTGCAAACGTCTCACGTGTGTAATCTGAGCTAGCATTTGCCTTATAAACTTTTATGATGCATTTAAAAGCATGTAAAATTTAATATGACTTTAAATAATCACTTTCACTTAACATTTCAGTAGTTAATATGCACACAAATTAAAGTTTATTGAGAAAGTAAATACCTAATGAGCAGAAGGGCAAAATAAAATGTTGCTGAATTGATAGCAGTACTTTTATGACACATTTCATTATGTTCCAGTGCTGTCGTATGTGGCTTCTACACATTGATGCTTGCTGCCCGCCCTCCTTGTTCTTAAAGGCCTGCCAACATGTGTCAAGTAGCTGCTTGTCAGTCTCTCCATATCTAAACTAGACTTCCTCTACTTGAAATATCTCCATGGCACATGCGTTTGTACCACCCAGTTATTCTCTAAACAAATACCATCAAGCACCTGCTTTGAAGGCTGCATTGTACCACTGCCGGGCACTGAAAAGATTAGCATAATCTGTACACTAAAGGGAGTTAGATTCCAGAGGACTTGTTGTTGTTGCTAGATTCTCTCAAGTAGATTCCAGCTCAGAGCAACTCCATTCGGCGGTAGAACTGCACTTTTCTTGGCTGTAATCTTCATAGCAGCAGACTGACAGGTTTTTCTCCCTTGGGGCCACTAGGTGGATTCAAACCACCAACCCTCGGGTGAGCAGACAAGCCCTTAACCATGCGAGTGTCCAGGACTCCTAACAGTCCGGTAATTCATGTATTCATTCAATTAATTTCTTTTTTGAGATTTTACAAAGTTCAAAGCACTTCTGTAAGAGGGAGGTTGAAGCCTCAAAAAAATGAAATTCCTCAAATAACATATAATAAAGGAGTCAGAGAATGTGACTTGCCAAAGTATAAAGCCAAAAGTGCTGATTATTAGTAAGGCATGTACAGATGAAGATCACAGAAGTGTGGAGGAGGGAGAGCTGACATTAACTGGAGGATTGGAGGAGGTGAGGAGGACTTCATTAAGTTGAAGGCCTTGGCTATGTGCTCTGAAGATGACAGGGTTTGTGCACCTAGAAATAAGTGTGGCTACCTTCCTTCCAGAGCGCTTACACTGCCAGAGTCAGGAGTAGGAAAACATAAAATTAAAGGGAAAGTGTGCATAGTTCTAGTAAGAATGTGTGACTCAACATGCATTGTATGTCATCACAAGCATCATGCCTTTGCTTGAGACAACCCTCCATTACCCACTGGCAAATCTAGTTTTGCTTAACATGTAGCTATTAATTAAACCAAACCAACCACCATCAAGTTGACCCTGACTCATAGCAACCCTAAAGAGTCAGAACTACTTTATAGTTTCCAAGGAGTACCTGGTGGATTTGAACTGCCAACTTATTGATTATAGCCTAATAATTCTAATTTATTGAAGGCTATTTTTTGTTCTTGAATAGTGTTGTTTCTTTTTCTTTTGGACTAACCTTGACAACTATATTTTTTCTTTGCAATATTGGGTTAAGATGGGAGGAGTACACAAGTTGTGCTGAAGTCCCATTAATATTGATCTTCTTACTAATGTGTGCTGTCACCAGTTTCACCCAACTAAATTTCTGACAACTATCTAATCTAAACCCTCGCCCCTTGCCCTCCTGCCCTCCTGCCCTCCCCACCCTTGCAGCCATCAAAGAGTCTTTTCTGTTGTGCATTATGTTGAGTGAAAATAGTCAGCGACAGAAGGACAAATATTGTATGAGACCCCTACGATAAAAACTTAAAAGCAGGCTCATACATTTTTTCCTTAAGGTGATGGCGTTTTGCAATTGTTTTTCTGTTATACAGTTAGCCCTATCAGAGGCAGAAAATTGGAAAGATACATTCCTGTCAACTACCCCTTCTAAAGATCGGAGCTGAAGGCTGAACATGCTGCCCTCTGAGTAATCATGATTGTTACGTTTTGTGCACTGCTTTCTATGCACCAGGCACTGTACTGAGGACTTTACATCCATGACTTAAATCAATCTTCACTTCACTGTATGAAATAAATACTGTTGCTTCTTGATTTTTGCAAATGAGAACATTGAAGCTTAGGTAGATTAAATGTCTTCTTCACCAAGCTCACACAATTGGAATAACTGTTAATTAAACCCAGATCCACCCAACTAAAAATACAGTGGTCGTGTCCACTATGTTGTGTATTTTCTCAGGAGTTAAAACACTATTCAACTCGCCAGCCATTTCCCACAGTGCATCATCGAGTTGGAGTGACAACATTTCTCAGCTGTCTCCATGGTTACAGTGCCATCATTAACCAGTCATTCTACCTGGATCCAACATTCCTTGAGTACCAGACCTAAGACATAAGGCAGAAGCTAAAACTCATTAAACACAAGAGGCCCAAAATTCGATGGACTAGATGAGTGCAGAGCATAACATTCCAACAAAATTTTACAGAAGCAGTTGCATGGAGCACTAGAATAGAGTCATTTTAGCAAGATGAATCAGCGCTCTATGGGAGGAGCACAATGTACATGCCTGGCAATATGGCCACAATGGAACACTGGACAATTGGTACCTGAAGTAGTCCATAGATTTGTTTAGAAAGAGCCTTTCTGTTTCTGGTGCTTTGCTTTTCTAGGCATGAAATAGAATTTTTCAAAGAGTAGAATAGGTCAGTTCTTACAGGAACACTAATAAGGAAAGGCTAGAGGACAGAAAACTAAGTCATCATGGGCATTCTGAGGCAAGAACCAGAGCTTAGGTGGAACTGAGTGAGAAGGATAGAATCACAGGGAGAAACTGTCAACAAATAACAGCCAGCATTCTGTCTGTCTGGATGCTCATATTACTGAGTCATGGCATCTCAGTCTCATGCACAAAGAAAGGACATTTGGTGAGCAACTCTTCTCTTCCACTTCCTCAGCCTCTGCTTGGTTGGAAATCATGTAGTATGATTGCTCTCTGTGACAACCCAATCTAAAACAGCCCAGTCAGAATTCCACCATTTCTGAATCATTTCTAAAGAAGCTTAAGGGGTTTTAAAATCAACAAGGAATAATGAAAGAGAATTTATAGGCTGGATGGGCAGATGGATGGATAAGAACTTGTTATAAAGAAAATATTTGGAAGTCTGAGGTCAGTTTGGCAGTGAATCAAGATTATCAGCATAGCCACGTCAAAGAGGAACTCAGAGTTAATGAAGACAATGTTGCCACATTTCTGCATTGTAGCTTTTTATTTATTTATTTCTTTAAACTGAGCTAAATAACTGTTTATGACTTCAGGGAGGTCAATCCTAAATTTATGTGAGACACACTGAAGAAGTCTGAATAAAAATAAAGAAGTAGTAAAAAACATTTTTTTTGTATTTCTGAAAATACTAGTCTAAACCTAAAATTAGTTTCAATAAAATATTATGAACATACAGTAGCAATATGTACATATATAATACTTATATAGAAACTCCAAACCCATTGCCATGCAGTGGATTCCAACTTATAGTGACTCTACAGGACAGAGTAGAACTGTCCTATAGGTTTACAAAGATTGGAGGCTGGTGGATCCAAACTGCCAGCCTTTTGTTTGGCAGCTGGGCTCTTAACCACTGTACTACCAGGGCTGCTACCTAAATGTAGGAGGCCAAAGTAAGTATCTTGTTCATTATTGTGTGGCACAATGCCTAAGGTCACTGAAGTTCCATGTTACTGTGCTTTTAAAATGAAGTGAATGGGCATTTAAGATATCCTGTGTGTTAGTACAGAGGAAAAAAAGAGTGACAGAATTCTACTGCATAAAGACTTAATAATCTGTGAGATCATGCTAGAAATAATGAAGATGTTATTAAGGGATGATAGTTTTATTTTAAAAGTAATGTCACTATAATTGTGGTCATAGAAAAGAAGCAGAATGCTTTCAGAGTATTGTAAGTCATCATCCAACATGTTTACCTACTTTTTTTCAAGGTGAACTTCAATTTAAATTGTTCTCTAGTTGTCTTATTAGGAAGCAAAGACATTTTTGTGCTTTTGCAGAGGTCTATTTAGATCCTTAACCTGATGCCTCTCCATGCCCTCAGATGGTCCTGAAGACATGCCCTGGGTAGCTTTAGACTGTCATGGTGGTGAGAAATAAGCTAATGGAAAAATGCTAACCTACTTCTTCCCCTTCTGTTCCTTCATCTGTGTTTTCTCCTAAGTTATATAATTTCATTTAAATTTTTATGGTAAATTACTAATGTAGGACATATCAGGGTTATAGAAACTCTCAAAACTGATAGCATAAACATCAGTGAACCACTATTTTACACAGAACTTGGTTCGTATTTTTCCTATATACTTTACCTGTGGAGGATTATTTATACACTGAAAAGTGTACTAGATGTCACCTGTTTGATTATTATCATACGTGACAATCAACGCATATTGGAGGAATGTGTTCTACTTTCTGTTTAAAAGTTATTTCTTGATCTTAGAAGCAGTAAACCAAAATAGCAAATGTATGAGCAACAACAAACTGCATGAAAGCAACACTACTGTTGGTTCCAATCAAGTTACTTATAATAATGATGAGAAATACCAGACACCGATATTGCAGGCATAGCTGTTTTTCTTTTACTCCCCAACTATTTTTAGTGCTGCATAGCTCATTAATAATGGACAACTGATATAAAACAACTCTGCCATTGTTTATATCTGAATCATGAGCTCTAACAATCTTTGTCTTGTGATGAAAACTTCGGAAATTTATTTCTAAATGGTGTTCCTTAAAAAATAATCCAAGGACATACATGTGAAGTAGGTCTGTGTAAGTATGGGGCAGTCAAAACAAATTTTTCCAGGAGATATGCAAATATATAAATGATTTGCTTGGATAGAAATATAAAAGTTAAAAAGTTATTGTAATTCAAAGCTAAAGAAACCATGTAAAATTCAAAACCAGAGAAGAGCACTTCAATTAATTCAGATTGCATATTAAATATGTATTGCTTGGCTTGGCTATGTGTTTAGCACTAAGTTCATACCAGCACCTCTCTGTCTTTTATTTAGATAGTCTGGTTTAAGAATTTCTAGTTCTTCACAGCCTTACAAAAACAGGAGGGACATTGAGAAGGTGGATTTACTATACAAGGTCACAGGGAAACTCAAAATAATGGCAGACAACTGCATTTAATAACAAAAATATAATAATGCTAATAGAAAAATTAGAACTTTTGTCATAGACACAGCATTTTACTGTTGTGAAATACTATGGATTAGATAAGCTGCTGGTATTTCAGTACCAGCAGGGTCAACTATGGTCTAGACAAATTTCAGCAGAGCTTCCAGACTAAGACAGACTAGGTAGAAGGACTCGGTTGTCTACTTCTGAAAGGAATTAGCCACGGAAAACCTCTTGAATAGAACTGAACATTGTCAGATATGGAGCTGGAAAGTGGGTTCCCCAGGTTGGAAGGTTATCGGAACACAACTGGGGAAGTGCTGCCTCCTCAAAGCAGAGTCAACCTTAATAAAGTGGATGTAAGGACTCCTGGATCTTTGTTCACTGATGTAGCATGACTCAAAATTAGGAGAAACAGCTGCAAACATCCACTAATAGTTGGGATATAGAATGCATGAAGTATGAGTCTAGGAAAATTGGGAATTGTCAAAAATGAAAAGGAACACATAGATATTGACATCTTAGGCATCAGTGAGCCGAAATGGACTAGTTTGAGCCATTTTTAGTCTGACAGTCTTATAGTCCGCCATGCTGGGAACAAAAACTTGAAGAGGAACAGTGCTGCGTTCATTGTTAGAAAGAACATTTCAAGATCTGTCCTGAAGCACAATGCTGTCAGTGATAAAATAATATCTATACACCTACCAGGAAGGCCAGTTAACGTGACTGTTACTCAAATTTACACGTCAACCACTAAGGCCAAAGATCAAAAGGTGAAGTTTTTTACCAGCTTCTGCAGTCTGAAATTGGTTGAACATGCATTCCAAATGCATTGATAATTAGCGATGACTGGAATGCAAAAGGTGGAAACAAAGAAGAAGGATCAGTGGTTGGAAAACATGGCTTTGGTGATAAAAATAACGACAGAGATCACATGATAGAATTTTGCAAGACTAACGACATTTTCACTGCAAATACCTTTCTTAACCAACACAAATGGCAACTACACACATGGACCTCACCAGATGGAATACACAGGAACCAAACTGACCACATCTGTGGAAAAAGACAATGGAAAAGCTCTGTTATCAGTAGTCTGAACAAGACCAGGTGCTGACTGTGGCACAGATCATCAATTGCCCATGTGCAAATTCTGAAACCAAAGAAAATTAGAACAAGTCCATGAAAGCCAAAGTATGACCTTGAGTATATCCTTCCTGACTTTAAAGACTGTGTCAAGAACAGATTTGATGTGTTATTCACTAACGATTGAAGACCAGACGTATTGCGGAATGACATCAAAGACATCATCCATGAAGAGAGCAAGAAGTCATGGAAAAGACAAGAAAGAAAGAAAAGACCAAACTGGATGTCAGAAGAGACTCTGAAACTTTCTCTTGAATGCTGAGCACCTAAATCAAAAGGAAAGAATGGCGAAGCAAAAGACCTAAACAGAAGATTTTGGAGAACAGCTCGAGAAGACAAAAGAAAGTATCGCGATGACGCGCACAAGGGGCGGGAAATGGAAAGTCAGCAGGGAAGAACATGCTCTGCATTTCTGAAGGTAACAGAGCTAAAGAAAAAATTCAAGCCTAGAGTTACAATAGTGAACCATTCTACAGGGAAACTATTAAACGACTCAGGGAGCATCAAAACAAGATGCGAGGCATACGCAGTCATTATATTAGAAAGAACTAGTCGATGTTCAGCCATTTGAAGAGGTAGCTTCTGATCAGGAACCAACAGTACTGAAAGGAAGAAGTCAAAGCTGCATTGAAGGCATTGGCAAAAAGCAAGGCTCCAGGAACTGATGGAATATCCACTGAGATATTTAAACAAACAGATGTAGCACTGGAAGTGCACACTCATTCGTGTTAGGAAATTTGGGGGACATACAAAGAAAGGTGACCTAGTCAAAAGCAGAAATTACAGAACAATATCATTGATATCACATGCAAGTCAAATTTTTCACAAGATCTTTCAAAAGCAACTGCAACAGTATATTGACAATGAACTGCCAGAAATTCAACCTGGATTCAGAAGAGGATGTGGAATCAGGGATATCATCGCTAATGTCAGATGGATCTTGGCTGACTGTGCAAAAGCATTTGACTGTGTGGATCATACTAAATTACGGTTAATGCTCTGGAGAATGGGAATTGCAGAACACATAATTATGCTCTTAAGGAATCTGTATATGGATCAAGAGGCAGTCATGCAAACAGAACAAGGGGACACTGCATGGTTTAAAGTCAGGAAAGATGTGTGTCAGGGTTGTATCCTTTCACCATACCTTTTCTATCTGTATGCTGAGCAAAAAATCCAAGAAGCTGGATTCTATGAAGAAGAATGAGGCATCAGGATTGGAGGATGACTCATCTACAACTTGTGTTATGCAGATGATACCTTACTTGCTGGAAATGAAGAAAATTTCAGACACTGTGTCTCAAATTCATCAGACACTTAATGATGACGATCAAGGACCACAGACTTCAATATAGATTGCACCTCAACATCAGGAAAACAAAAATCCTCACAACTGAACCAGAAAGCAACATTGTCACAAATGGAGAAAAGATAGAAGTTGTCAAGGATTTAATTTTACTGGGGTCCACAATCAATGGCCATGGAAGCACCAGCGAAGAAATCAAAAGATGCATTGCACTGGGAAAATCTGCTGCAAAGGACCTCTTTAAAGTATTCAAAAATAAAGATGTCACTTTAAAGATTAAAATGCACCTGACACAAGCCATGGTATTTTCAACCATGCCATGTGCTTGTGAAACCTGGACAATGAACAAAGAAGACAGAAAAAGAACTGATGTCTTTGAATGGTGGTGTTGGACAAGAATGTTGAATGTACCATGGACCACCAAAAGACCAAAAAGATCTGTCCTGGAAGAAGTACAACCAGAGTGCTCACTGGAAGCAAAGATGGCAAGACCGTGTCTTACATATTTTGGACATGTTGTTAAGAAGGATCAGTTCCTAGGAAGGGCGTCAACCTTGGTGAGTGGAGGGTCAGTGTAAAAGAGGAAGACCCTCAATGAGACCGGTTGATACAGTGGCCACATCAATGGGCTTAAGCATAAAAACAATTGTGGAAATGGTGCAAGACTGGGCAGTATTTTGTTCTATTGTTCATAGGCTCACCATGAGTCAGAGGAACTGACTCTACAGCACCTAACAACGACAGATAAGTCCATCTGAATATCACAGCCATCAAGGAAACACAAGAACTTAAACAACTCAAGTGCGTATCACAGAAGCAAACAATGCTCTGACATGGATCAATTTTTTTTTTTCATTAGTTAATACAATCTCTTTAATTAGAATGTCATGTTTTCTGGTTTAGGTTTTTTTATTATTGCTATTTTTTGGTGAAAACACATATTCATTTAACAATTCTACACTTACAGTTCACTCAATCTTAGCACACTTCACATCATTTCACCATTCTCCCTATCTTTGCCCATGTTAACTTACTGTTAATATTAACTTAAAGTCTCTTCCTCTTAAAGTTTTTGTCTGTGCTTTAAAATTAATGTGGTTCATTTGACCTCATAGAGGTAATACTTTAAAATGCAGTACAATGCCCAAGGCAAACACTATTCACTAAATGTTCTAAATTGTTTAATTTAAAGGTGGCTCCATGAGACAGCTTCAGCTCAAGGCTCGATAGTTGTTTCCAGTCAATAAATTAGAAGTTCCTCCAACTTTTTCCTCTTTTGTATCAAGATCCAACTATTGAGTCTTTGATCAAAATGTTCAGTAGTCATAGCTGGATGCCATCGACTTCTTCCTGGTTTCATGGCTATGGAGATAGTAATTCAAGGAGACAATTAGATCTGCATACATTACTTTCTCTGATTATTATGTTTCCTACTTCTATTGCTCCGGGAGAATAGAGACCAATTGATGTATCTCGAGTGACTGTTAGACAGCTTTAAAGACCCTAGGCACTACTTGGCAAGCAGGGGGTAGAGAAGAAACTCTGGAAACAAATATTAGGCCAACTGTCTACAGAAGCGTGAAAGAATTATACCCTGAAAACTTTGACATTTCAATCAAGAAAAGTATTGACATGAGATATTTGTTTGTAGTAGTGTACTATAAACTACTGTAGCTTTTTTTCTGGCTGCTTCTTTTGCTTTTTTTAAATAATGTATAACATTCTATTTGCCATTTCATTAGGGTGCATTTTATTGCATTACTGAGTACTGACTATTCAAGTTCAATTCATTCTAGAGACTAGTTAGACAACTCAAGAAGTATCAGACTGGAATGGAATCGGGAGCAAAGAATAATGACAGGATAAAGAAAATGGTTTGAGGAAATCGCTGTGGGACTCCAGTTGAATTTTATTGAAAATTTTTCTTTTATTAGTAGATGAGCTAGATAGGCCTTGTTTTAAGGCTGTGGTTGATTTGACCATTAAGTCACTTATTGCTGCTTTTTCTGATGATGTTCTTTTGCTAAAATCAATATAAACATTTTCTCTTCTTCAAAAAGAGAGACATTTTACCTACAAGACTTTATGAGAAATAAAACATTGGTAGGCCGACGAAGAACGAGCTTCCTCCCTGAGCTTCTGGTTTACTGCATGTGACTTTGAAAAGAGTCTTCTAAAACATGCATTTTATCCTCAATACATTAATTAGCTCAAATATTTCAGCATCCACTTTGGGCAAGGCACTGATTAGGCCTTGGGAATCCAGTTGTGAGCAAGGCACTCATGTCCTTTCTCTCATGGAGCTTGAGTCAGCTACTGCATGTTGATGACATGTTCTTGTCCAGGATTATATACAGGTTTATACTTTGGATTTTTTTCTCCTCACCAGTCACCTTATTTCACCACTATTTCATGTTGATATCAGTCCGCCCAGTTGCTTCAAGGCAAAAAAAAAAAGTTTCTTTGGTAAAACATGCATGCTACTCATGAAAAGAAATTAACAGGTCGTGATTGAATTTCATAAATCTTAGAGGAAAATTTGACTGAATATATTTTGAATTCTACACCTGAGTTTATTTTTCAGGCTGATCTATAAACTCTGCTGAAAGGCAGAATTACTTACTTGTGGATCAATGAAAAAATTCAAGAAAAATGGATGCTAATGAAGCGGCTTAATATAAAATGCTCTAGAAACCTCAATAATGCTAGCAATGCTAACAAAAATATCCTATTTTGTGGTAAAGTGTATATGTGAAAGAAATTGATACAGGGTACATTTTTAGATGATCGTTGTAAGCCCCAGGTGTTGTAAGATAGCACTCAAGGTCAGCTACTTCTTATAAATATGCTTCAAGCACATTTTATTACCATTACAAAATAGAACATATACCTAGCACCACAAGAGCAGTAATACTCTTGCCTCTTGATGGATACTCTTATGGAACCCTCTCGTGGATTAGACAAATGCTTCTGAATGTACTCAAAACATTAAACGGACCTTATATAAAAGAAGATGCTTCAACTGAGGCTGATAAAGCAACGATGATAAAACAACACATCCAGACGAGGGGTGGTGGAGTGGTATACGCCCATTAACACTAATTTGTGGTTTGTGTGTGGCCTAAGTTCACTATCTCAAAATCCTCTTATAGAGCTAATAGAATAAAAGTTCCAGAGATCACTAATGGAAACTTTCTTTAGTTCTGTCCCTTGAAAGCTGACCCTGAGACACTGATTTGGGTTTAAATAGTTTCTTTGGGAGTGATTTTCTTAGAAGCATCTGGAAGGGAGTGGGCAAGTGAATTAGGGAAGGGTAGGAAGTTAGTGAAGTGCATATTATCTGGTAAGTTGCCCTTGTGGAGTAAACCATTTGTTATTTAGAGGTGAACACTGAGGGTACATGGGCACGCACACCACAGCTTCTGCGAGGCAGGCCCAGCAGTCAAGATATCTTTGTCTGGTGTGAAAGATAATGGAAACAGGATGGATTAGAGATGGACAGACCAGGATGTGAATCTTCATTTGGTTTCTTACCAATTATTTCACTTTGGTAAAAGTCCTTGAATTTCTGTACTTAGTTTCTTCATTTACAGACAGAGAGTGTCTGCTTTAAAGGGCCATTACAAAGATGAAGTGAAATTATGGCTATATAGAATAACAGAGTCTGATACTGGTTAGGGCATTGAGTAGAAGTTTCTTGTTTTTTCACTCAGCAAGTCTTTCTTAAGTGCCTAATATATGCCAGCACTGTGGCAGATGTGAAGTCACAAGCAGAAACAAAGGTGTATTCTTGAGTGGATCCTGGCTCCCAGTAATAACTATAAGACACAGTGGAACTACTCAAGGGGTTTTGAAGGTTGTAATCTTGATGGGGAGCCCTAGTGGTTCAGTGGTTAAGAGTTCAGCTGCTAACCAGGAGGTCAGCAGTTTGAATCCACCAGCCACTCCTCGGAAACCCCACGGGCCAGTCCTACTCTGTCCTATAGCCTGTGGAACTGCCTTGATGGCGATGGCTGGTTTTGTTGCTTCTCTGTATGGGAGCAGCTCTGGTAAAGTGGTTAAAACGCTTTACTACTAACCCCAAATTTGGCAGTTCCAACCCACCCGCCTGCAGCAAGATAAACCTGCGGCAATCTGCTTCTGTAAATGTTGCAGCCTTCGAAAGCTTATGGCCAATTCTGCTCTGTTCTATAGAGTCACTATGAATGGGAATCAACTCCACTGCAATAGGTTTGGTTTGGATGAATCTTTAGGGGCACAAACTGCCACAGCTTACTTCCTTGGAATACTAGTGGTTTTGAACTATCACCCAAGTGCTTAAGTACTGTGTCACCAGGGTTCCTGCTTGGAACATACAGGTGAATAAAACAAAGTTTTTCATTTAGCTTAAATTCCACTTGCAGAGATACGCAATAAACAAGCACATGCAGACATTTAACCTGCTGTTATTCTTAAGACTTCTTTCTTGTGCTATCACTTAGCAGGCCAAGTGCTGGCAGATACTTCTAATTTCCTTTTAGAGTACTTTCCCTTTGCTAAACCCTGCTGGCGTTGTAGTTCAGAGTTCTGCCGGGTGCTCATTGGAAACTCTATGGAGCCGTTCCACGCTGTTCTGTAGGGTTGCTGTGGGGTAGAATTGACTGGGTTGTTTGTTTTGGTGTCTCCTTTTCCTAGACCCTCCCCACACCTGTCCCTGGGGATTGTATGGCTTGTTTACTTCTCAGAGCACCTTCAAGTGTCCATGTGACACACAAAGCAGCCTTTCTTGGGCAGTTCCCCTAAAGCAAAACTCTTTCTACCTTTCCTTCTATCTAAGTGTGTATGAGTCTTGTTTTGCAGGAAAAGTACTTTCAGCATGGAGTCCCTGAGTGGTGTGAATACTTAACATACTTGGCTGCTAAGCAACAGGTTGGAGGTTCAAGTTTGCCTAGAGGTGACTGGAAAGAAAGTCCTACTGGTCTACTTCCGAAAACTAGGAAATGAACACACCGTGGAGCACAGTTCTATTCTGACACAGGTTACCATGCTTGCCATGACTTGGAATCAACTCAGTGGCCTTGGTGGTATATTCAGCTTATTGTTGTTTCAGAAAATGTGGAAAATACTGATTTTAAGTAAGGATTCAGTATATTATACTGCTTAATACATCACCTTCCCACAGAATCATCTGTCTTTCTAATTTTAGGTTTCTGGTTCCGGTTAGTAGAAAAGCTGAAGGGGCTTTGACTTGCCCAGAGTCACAGTCGTGAATTTTGAACATCAGTATTCAAAATCAGTTACCTTTGTAAAACTTACATGGTTTTCTAAGGCATGGTATCAACAGCCCAACAGTACCCAATAAAAGCTTCCAGTTTTACTTATCTGCTCAAGCAAGATGATAAACAGGCATGTCATAATAGGAGAGAATCTGGAAAAAATGAGCTTCCTGGACTAACTAGAGTGCTTATGGTTTTCAGGGAAGGGAGCACATGTTTTCATTTTTTTATGCCACTGCGATACTTGAGAAAGCAAACCTCTGGAAAGAGGAGTGATTGTCTAACAGAAATGCATCAATCTGAGTTGATTAAAAAAACAAACAAATAAAAACTTTAGATGACATGTATCTTTGTAGCTGGTAATTGCTGTGTAATTGAGTTAAAGTTTGGGAGAAGTAAAACTGTTTTCAGACAATATGCAAAGTTAAAGAAGAGATGCTGGTTCCTGTTAAGCCTCAGATATGTCATCTGGGTGTGATTTCCAGACACCATTCCATGAAAATATTAGATATGCAAGTCGCTGAAAAGACCACAGTCAGCCTTCACAGTTCACCCTGCTGGAAAAGGCTGAGCTGGCTTAGCAGTGAATGAGTTGAAGGGCATTTTCAAAGAAGTAGAGTTTTTATTTTCTCCACATACGTTGGCTAGCAGTACTAACAGGAGAACAGATGAAAGAATGTGAGAGCTGGAGAAAGACAAAATTCTGCCTAAACCCATGCTCTTACTGTACTAGCTTTATGACCTTGGGTGTGTTTCTTAATTTTGATCCTCAGTTTCCAGTAGACTTAGGACTATCTTAACTGCTTCAGAGCACTGTTACAGAGACTTAAGTTAATAGCATGCGTATTACTTAGATTTTCACCAGCTTTGGTTAAAAATACACTCACATAAGCATTTAAAAGCACTTTCCCTAATTCCTTATTTCCTTTGCAGTTATTTTCTGGGATTCTCCAAGTGAAGTTTTTCACATGATCATGAATTGGTTAAAGCTGTCACTTGCGTTTGGCTTCAGCCTCTGTACCCTGGCTCTGCAGAACTCTGCATTTGGTAGTCTTCCCAGAGCGATCAGGAGATGACAGTCTCTAGAAAGAGCAAGAGAATATTTCCCTCCCTAAACTGGTTTGGTTAGAGGAGGTCTGATGCCAGGATGACATGGGCCCCAAATGTTAAATAATTAACAATTACTGTCCAGTGCCTCCACCCATTTAGTCCTCCCAAGTGACATGTTGTCCGCTAGGTTATCTACGTAGTGAAAGATTCACGCAATAGCTGCCGTATTTTACCTCAACCCAATGCTTCCAGAGGTTTCAACTAGTATTGCTAAAATTTGGATTCCTTTATGGTAAATTTTCTCTCAGGGGTTTGAATAATAATTTTTCTGAATTGCTGCCACCATCAGGACAATTCTTCTATTCCACTTACTCACCTCAGTATGCTAAACAAATTTCTGTATGTGTAAATTATAATGTTAAGGAAAATTTGAGAATTAAAATCCCTCGCTTCCTCACTTACCCCTAAAAATGTTCTTCAGCTGTCACAAATACTAGCTTATGTAAATAGATTTCTCTGGAAGGAACTTAGACTACCAATTATTCTTCTTTCCTTTAAAAAAAAATTTTTGTTGTTCTTTAGGTGAAAGTTTACAAATCCAAATCAATTTGTGTACACAAACTCGCAAACATACTGCTATGTAACTCCAGCTGCTCTTTCCACTCTGTGACAGCCCGTTTGTCCCTTCCACCCTGCATTTCCTGGGTCCACTCAACGAGCTCTTGTACCCCTTCACCCTCTCATCTCTGTTGCGACAGGAGCCGTCCATTGAGCTTCACTACATACTTAAGTGAAGAAACACCTCTTTGCTAGTATTATTTCATGTCTTACAGTCTGGTCCAATCTTTGTCTGAAGAATTGCTTCAGGAACGGTTTCAGCTCCAGACTAGCAGACGGTCCCGGGGCCACGTCTTTCGGGGACCCTCCGGTCTGTCAGACTGTCAAGTCTCATCTTTTTATTAGCGCTCTAGTACTGTGCACCCATTTTTTTCTCTTTATGGCAGGGATTGTATGTTGTATTGCCTGTCAGTGCTATCGTTGGTGGTGGCCAATCTCCATGTGGTTCTTCCAGTCTCATATTAAGGTAGTCTCTAACTCATATGACCCTTTGTGTCCCTTGGGCTTATATTTTCGTCATGTCTTTCATTTTCCTCTGCTGATTCAGGTAGGTTGGAACCAATCGATGCTGTTACTTAGATGGCTGCTAACTAGCTTTTAAGATCCTGATGCCACTTGCCAAAGTGGGATGCAGAACATTTTCTTAAAAAACTTGGCCGTGCCAGTTGACTTAGATGTCCCCAAAAACTGTGGTTACCAGACCTCTGCCCCCCTTTGAACTGTTGGATTCTATTTTGGAAACCCCTTAGCTTTTGGTTTAGTCCAGCTGTGCTGATCCTCCCTTGTACTGTATGTAGTCCATCACTTCACCTAATGCAATTCTATCTACTAGCTGGTAGTGCAGTGGTTAAGCGCTAAGGCTGCTAACCAAAAGGCCAGCAGTTTGAATCTAGCAGCCACTCCTTGGAAACTCTATGGGGCAGCTCTCTTCTTCCCTATAGGGTATCTGTGAGTCAGAATCAAATTGACAGCAGTGGGTTTTTACCTAATAAATAAATCTTAGTAATCATCAAAGAATATTTTCTTCTGTTTTTAAACGTTTTCTTGAATCCTCCATGTAAGAGTAGTCTCATGTGTATTTGGCTTTTTGCAATGGCTGATTTCACTCAGCATGATGTACTCCAGATGACTCCATGCTATGAGACTTTTTCCAGGATCATCATTGTTCTTTATCACCACATAGTATTTTGTTGCATGAATATACCATAGTTTGTTTATCCATTCATCTGTTGATAGGCATCTAGGTTGATTCTGTCTTTTAGCTATTGTGAACAGTGCTACAATAAACATTGGTGTGCATGTATCTATTAGTGTGACAGCTCTTTTTCTCTACTACATATTCTAAGAAGTAAAATTGCTGGATCATATAGTATTTATTTCTATTTCTAAGCTTTTAAGAAAGCACCAAATAGAATTTCAAAGTTGTTGCACCATTTTTCATTCCCACCAACAGTTGTAGAAGTGTTCCAGTGTCTCTTCAGCATCTTCAACACTTATTATTTTGTGTTTTTTTTGGATTAATGACAGCCCTTATTTGGGTAAGATAGTATCTCATTGTAGTTTTGATTTGGATTTCTCTAATGGGTAGTGATCACAAGCGTCTCTGCATGTATCTGTTAGTATCTCGGATATCTCCTTTGGTGAAGTGCCTGTTCATATCCTTTGCCCATTTTTTTTAATTCGGTTATTTGTCTCTTTCTTGTTGAAGTTTTGTAGTATCTTATAGGTTATGAAGATGAGATACTGATCAGATTTGTCATAGACAACAATTTCTTCCTATTCTGTAGGTAGTCTTTTCACTCATTTGGTGAAGTCTTTGGATGAGCATAAATGTTTAATTTGTAGGAGTTTCTAGTTCTCTACTTTTTGTTCTTGTGTTTGCGCATTGTTAGTAATGTTTCAAAGTGTGTTTATGCCATGTTTTAGGGCTCCCAGTGTTGTCCCTACTTTTTCTTTTCTGATTTTTATCATGTTAGTTTTGATATTTAGGTCTTTGAACCATTTTGAGTTTTTGTGCATGGTGTAAAATAAGGGTCTTGTTTCTTTTTTTTTGTAAATGGATATCCAGTTATACCAACAGTATTTGTTAGAGACTCTCTCTCTTCCCCAGTTTACAGACTTTGAAACTTTGTTGGAAATTAGGTATTCATAAATTGATGATTTTATGTTTAGATTCTTATTTCTGTTCCATCGGTCTATGTATCTGTTTTTGTACCAGTACCAGGCTGTTTTGACTACCGTGGCAGTGTACTAGGTTCTAAAGTCAGGTAGTGTGGGCTCTTCCACATTGTTGCTCTTCTTTTTTTTTTTTTTTTTCAGTAATCCTTTACTTATCCAGGGCTTCTTCCCTTTCAATATGAAGTTAATGATTTGTTTCTCACTAAAAAAAAAAAAAAAAAAAAAAAAAAAAAGCCATTGGGATTTGTATTGGGATTGAATTATATCTATAGCTCTCTGTAGTAGACATTTTCACAAAGTTGAGTCTTACTATTCATGAGCAAGGTATGTTTCTCCACTTTTATAAGTCTCTGTTGGTTCCTTTTAGTAGAGTCTTGTAATTGTCTTCATATCAGTCTTTTACATCTCTGGTTAGATTTATTTCTAAGTATTTTATCTTCTTGGGAGTATTGTAAATGGTATTGACTCAGTGGTTTCCTGTTTGTTGGTGTAAAGGAATCTGGCTGATCTTTGTATATTTATCTTGTATCCTGATCCTTTTCTGAACTCTTTTATTAGTTCTGGTAGTTTTTTTGTGTGTGTATTTTTTAGGGTTTTCTCTCTATAAGGTCATGTCATCTGCAAATAGAGATCCTTTGACTCCTCCCTTACCATTTTAGATGCTCTTTATTTCTTTTTCTTGCATAATTGTTCTATCTAAAATTTCCAGTACTATTTTGAATAAAAGTGGTGACAAATGACATTCTTATCTGGTTCCCATTCTCAAGGGAAATGCTTTCAGGCTCTCTACATTTAAGATGATGTTGGCTGTTACCTTTGCATAGCTGTCCTTACTATATTGAAGAATTTCCCTTCTATTCCCATTTTTCTGAGACTGTTTTTAAAACAAATGGATTTTGGACTTTGTCAAATGCCTTTTCTATGACAATTGTTAAAATCCAATCGTTCTTGTCTTTTATCTATGTGGTTGATTACAGTTATTGTTTTTCCAATTTTAAACCATTTTTATGAACTTGATTTTTGTTCTTCATTTTTCTTTTGTTCTACCTAGGCCCGTCGAGTGTAAGCTTTGTCAGAGCAGTTGGTAGTCTAGGCCAGCAATTCTGCAAACATCCAAATCCTGAAAAGTAGTCTGGCCTTGTCCTGGGAACCCTTATATATGCTCAGTTTCAGGTAGTAATTTCTCAGTAGTTAAAACAACAACAGCAAAAAATTATTGCTTACCTTTGTATCAGACTGAGTGAAAGTGTTTCAGTTCTTTGTCTAAAAATCCATCTAGTCCTCTGGTCTATGGTCCTAGCTAGGGACCTTGAGTACCTTGAAGGTTCTTAGCAGTTTGTGAATTTTCAGATTCTTCACTGAGAGTCCGGGGAGTAGACTAACTCAGAAGAATCACCTTTGTACACATTCAGCTATTAGGGGCTACAGCTTGTTGTTACAGAAAATTGCCAAGGCTTGAAATAGAGAGCTAACTCTCTGAAAACACTTAAATATTTCCTTCATTATGGTCATTCAATGATTTAACAGCCCTCTCCAACCTACTTTTAACAGACCTTGCAAGATGAACTCTAGTACAGAATTTGATCCACTTATAATGTGAATCAACATCCATCTTTGGTAAAGCTTCCTTGCAATTTTCACCTATGCTAGGCTTCAAGGATGTGAAAGTGCCCTTATAGTCACATTTTATATACCCCATTTAAAAAATATCTTTACTAGGTCATCTATTCAGCCTCCTTCCCTTTTCTTGGTTTTGTCCCACTCATCCAAGTATTTTGAGGGTGCTTAAGACAGTCACTGCCTACAATAGGAGTAAAAGCAACCTGGGGTTATAGAGACAGAAGATGCAACAATGGAAACAAAACTCATATTGACCAAACAACAAAAGCCCTAACTTATTTAGTGCTTACTGAGCTCTGGTAGTACAAATGGTTAAGCCAAAAAGTTGGTGATCCAAACCCACTGAGATGTTCCCTTGGAGAAAGAGTTGAATGTCTGCTTCTGTAAAGACTGAAGCCAAGCAAACCCTATGGAGTAGTTGTACTCTGTCACCTGGGGTTTTCATGAGCCTAATCAATTTCAGGGCATCTACTAACAACAAAGTGTGCCATGGGCTGTGTTCAAGATGTGCTTGTTTTACAGAAGGAATCCGTGAGATGAAAATCATTTTATTTTCAGATGAGGATAATGAGGCCTAGATAGTTTAATAAATTAACAAGTTAATAAGGGAAATAACTTATTTTGTGTCACGTACTTAACGGGTGGCAAATCCAGACTTCAAAGTTCACTGAGTCAGAGCTCTTAAACACTCAGCAATTCTGTGTGACAACTGCAATGGCCTGTTAGCACACAGACCCCGAGACAGCCAAGCCAGCCAAGTGCCACAGCCCCACACACAAGCAGATAAAAATACGGTCCTGCCAGTACTGGCTGCAGCCCTTGGCTCAGACTTGCCTCTAGTACTGTGAGTGGAGCCTGGAATTGATGCCTCCTTTATTTGCTCTCTATCTCCAGTATCAGAAACTTTGTGATACAGTGGTTAAGGCACTTGACTGGTAGCCTTGGAAGCCCTATGAGGCACTTCTAGTCTGTCCTATAGGGTTGCTGGCAATGGGTTTAGTCTTTCAGTTTCATCTCTAGTTTCTGCTGATCACTGCTGGGACTCCAAATCTCAATTCAAATAATTTATTTTGATGTGTTCTTACTCTTTCCAGTAATATATCTCCTCCTGGCAATCCCCAAACTAGAGTGATAGCTTACCTCTCTATTGTTTTTATGTCTGCTCTCTGTTCCTTCTAAAGCTAGGATTTTTGCCTTTTTAATGTCACACTTTGGGAATCACAGTTCTCAAAGTATGAGATTAAAAGCAAAACTTGACCCAGTACTTTGTCAAGTGGTCTTCTCTGAAGACATCGGAGATTCCTAGGATAAGCGGTTAGTGACTAAGGTAAGGTTCACACACAATGCTCATTTGTGTTTTAAGATGAATTCTCTAGCTATACAAGTTATATTCTGGGTAAACTTTGCTGGAAGGAGTTAATCTTAGATACATACGTCATCTCTTAACAGCTGACATCACACATACTACATAATAAAACCAAATCAGCTATATTCAAGTCACCTTGGAATAACCCTCTAGGCTGTGTTTCTCTCATTCAGCTTTGAAGCACTAGTCCTAATTCTTGCTTGATTCCCTCTGCTGAAAGAAGTTTCAACAAAACATGAATTTTTGTTTGAACTCATTGGTTTTATTTAACAATTTATGAACTGGGCAGCCTCTAGATTGAAAGTCATACTAGTTCTCCAAAGCAAAGTAGAAACCAGAAGGGTTTTATAGGCACACAGGATCAAAGAAGATATACTGAGCAAAAGTAGCTAGTTCTATGTTACTTTCCTTACATAGCAAGTTAGGAACTTTTGTAGCCCAATTACATAATACAGCTGAGGCAGCAAATGCAGACTGGGTGACGTAGGCTTTGGGCTTCTGGGAAGATCAGGTAATTACAGGAAATAGAGACTTAGTTAGAGTCTGGGTTGCTGTTGTGGGGCTTTGTACATTCTTTCATCCTGGGCCTAGTATAACCAGGTTAGCACCTCTGTGCAGTCCCTTTCACTATATATCCCAAAGGGTTACATACTAATAGCTTGTTTGACTCATTGCTTGAATGTTTGAGTTACATCTTTTCAAAGACAGTGCTACTCTGAGTGATCTTCTAGATCTCGGTTTCTGAGTGGATCGAGGCTACCAGGAAAAGTAAGGACTGTTAGTGTTGTTGCTGTTGTTATCTAGCCTCATGTGCCATGAACTCGTGTAACTTTCACTCCACTCTCCTTCTCCACTCACATGGGCACTCTTCACTCAGCAACTCTCCTGATTCTTTTCTCATATTTGTTTTCTTCCCTTGGCTCCTACTTTTCAGCATAAACCACTGGCTTTGTTAACCCTGTGTCTGATTCTCTTGCCAAGGAGTACACAAAACTTTAAACAGAGATTCGTGTCCTAACAAAGGTGATTGATGGCTACTGCAGCCCAAACTCCATTCTGAGTTCAAATGTGGCTTGTCCTAAGGGCTCTTTTCTGACTTTCTAAGGACAGAGCCTAGGATTTAAAGTCTGATGACATGTGGCTTCTTCCTAAAACTCTTAACCACACTCAGGAAACATGGAGAGCACAAGGATGTGGTTTATGAAGAAATGTTTGTCAAGAAATGTATACCAGGACAGTCTCGAGAATGCTTGTGCAGCATGCCCCAGGAACAACGTATACATAGATATATCAGAAAATTGCCTACTAGGCAGCTGGTAATGTAAAACTTCACCTTGTGATTGTCTTGTGGCTGTTTTACCATCCTCACACTCACACTTGTAAAAGTCCCCCGTGACTGTGGTTACTTACTCTCTTCCCCATTTTGCCCTATCCAAGACTCACCTCCTTTACAATGAATTGGAATACACTGTGCCACTTGGCTTGGCTGTGGTTTTGCATTACCCTGTGTCTCCCAGTCTGGTTACTCTATTTCTCAAATAAATCTGTGTGCTTTCACTTTGAATAAAGTGCATAGTTCATCTGGAATTATAACTCATTGCTCTCCTTAAATCTGATCCTAATTTTTATTTAGTCTCAGACTTGTTGATTTGAATTTTTAGACTTGCTTCACACATGAACTGTACACCAGGTAAGTGAGACTCTAACTCCAGTCCTCCACCCATGAAGGAGGACTTCATTTTGCCCAATTCACTCACCATTCTATGCTTTTGAAGAACATTTTTGATTTCCTAAATTATGATTTGGGGTCCAGTCTATTGCTTCAAGCTATTCTCTGTGTTCTATGTTTAACTAGAGGAAACCACACCAAATTTTAGCCTCTGGTCTCCCCCGTGTCTTCCATTCACTGGGAAAATGCACAGTTGAACAAACCCTGGGCGCTAAATGAAAAAAACAAAGTAGAGAATTAACAAAAAAGGAAAGACCCTAAATGAGAAGGACTTACTAGTGGCTGCAGTAATAGGCTCCAATACAGCAGTGACTGCGAGGCTGGCACAGGACTGGACAGTGTTTGGCTTTGTTGTATATAGGCTCACTGTCAGTGAGAACCAACTCAATGACATCTAACAGAAATAACACAGGAAAGACTGCTGCTACCACCAGACAGAAAAGTCAGTCCCTGAGGTTATGGGAGAGGTAGGAGAAGACTTAAGAGCCATGGGATACAGTTTCAGTTACCAGTGCTGATAACAAAAGAACACATTTGAAATGATTCTTAAAGGATGGATAGGTAACAATAATTGTTAATACAGTCCTTAAACCTTATTGTTCTGGGTGTAGTTTAACAGGCATAGAGAAAGATAAAGCTTTTCCACTAACTAATCAATAAAACACAGATGGAGTGCTCAAGCTGGGTTTAGTTTGATCGAAATGGAGGATGCGTAATTTAAATAGCAGTATATGAGACTACAAAATTATTTGGAACTGATTGTTGAGGTCCTGAAATGATTTCAAGTCCTGGTGGTGCAGTGTTTAAGAATCTGGCAGCTAACCAAAAAGTCTGCACTCAAATCCATCAGCTCCTCCTTGGAAACACTGTGGGACAATTCTACTACATCTTATATGGTTGCTACGAGTTGCAATTCACTTGATAGCAACATGTTTGGTTTTCCTTTTTCGGGGGGAGGTAGTTTAGTAAGATTTTTGAGAATCTTTTGATCATTAATTGATTTAGCAAGTTTTCATTGAGCATCTACTAAGCATGAGGTATTCCAAATACCATGATAAATAGAACCATGTTAAGTGAGCAGGGGAGAACAGGTGAGGGTAATTTCATTCTAATCACCTTCAGCAAGAGCCGAATTTGAATAGACTGAAGAAATTAAGTGTGGACAGTAACGTCATTCTTTTAAAAAATTGATAATGATAGAAAGTACAGAGCTGGGATAGTAGTTTGAGGGGCCAGGAGTGAAGGAATTTAGAGGGTAGGGGATTTGAGGGTGTTTCTATTAGGCTATGAAGAAAGAAAAACTGGTGGGGGGTGGGGAGAAATTGAATAAATAAGAGGCAGAATAATTTAAGAGACAATGTATAGAAATCACAGCAGGGAATGGATTTAAGATTATACAAATGGAGGGTTTGGCCTTAGAGTGGAGTATAGCTGTTCCTTTACTGAGAAGGCAGTAATATAAGTAAACAGTATGGCTAGGTTTTGAGCTACAGGAGACAAGGTAAGGACCTTCATTTTTAAACGAAGGAGGCTAGATCATTGGGTGAATGTGCCAAAGGAAGTGTAGAGTTGGGGCTGGAGGAGAGTCCATGAGAAGCACTCTGGAGTACTCTGAAATACAGGATTGCCTAGGGTTGTGGAAATGAACTGCTGAGACGGATTCAGGGTGCAGTTTCACAACTATAGGTAGATATAAAGAACACGTAGGAAGTTCCATGAATACCACACTCACCACAAAGATAACTGAATGAAAATAAACTCTTAATGACCTGTGCATGTGTGGAGGAGCACAGTGTGAAAAGGCAAATTCAGTATTTTTAACTTTCAAAAGAGCTGCAGGCCTGGAAAAGAAGCCTAAAAGTAGAAAAGAATGCAGGATGTGATTATCCAGGAAAATCAGTAGTGTGTAATAAAAGATGGTTTTGATTTTTATGTTTTTGAATACAGGGTGTAGGTTTTACAGATTCAAGTTATACAGCTTTGCACGACTGCAGTATGGTTCTGAAAACTAGAAAGCTTTTCTTAAAAGGACCCCCAGGTTTTTACTACTCAACACTACTGACAAGCTGAGTCCACCAGAGTTGTCAACTTTTCAAGGCAACTGCCCTTGCGTTAGATAACTCTACCTTCTTCCCTTCCCGGTGTTCTTGCCTCTCTTCTTGTTTACGTCTATTTGCAGCTGCCAATAGAAACCAATATTCAATGTTATAGTTAGGCTGTGATCACCACTGTGAAGATTACAATATTTTAACTTGCATGCCTGTGGGATGATTGGATCACTTTCTATGGCTTCATTGCTTGATTGCATATATATCTCCAAACAATGATATTCATAAATCATGCACAAAATCATAAAGTAAAAATTGAATGAAGAACAACACACACATTAAATTAAAGATCTTCAGACATTGTATCAAAACAAACCCCATTATGAATCCAATTCCAGTACATTGTTACAGTTTCAACCAAGGATGGTTTAAAATTCATGCTTACGTCATATTTGACTCACATTAGAAAACTTCCAGAATTTCTCAAAGATTAAAATATAACTTTGTTTTAGCTTTCATGTGAATTGCTAAGTAAGTCATCTGGTCAACATGGAGAGAGAGAAAAGGTAGAGCTAAAATTTATTGTAAAATAAAACAGATCTTGACTAAATGAAAGGTAATAATATTTTTTAAAAAGGACAATCACTAGGCTTAGAGTGTCAAAGGATACAGGAAACAAATATCATGCAGTATGCAAATCTACAAGGCTTATGTTAAGAAGAATCATAATTTTTTTGATCAGAAATGTCTTGAGGTAGAGAAAACTGAAGGTCCCCACCTCCGTTAGCATTTAAATTGCTGAGCTGACATTATATTGCCCATCCAGTCAAATTAAGATTTTCTCTGGATCTAAGGCTTTATTTTTCCCTTCCAGGATAATATTTAGTTGTACTACACTAAATGTTCTCTTTTTTTGTAGTAATTACTTTGTTATATATGATTTACATTTCAGAAGTAAAGTTAATAATCTCTTATCAGAGGAGTCCCTGGCTATTGCAAGATGTTAATGTGCTCAGCTGCTAAAAGAAAGGCTGCAGGTTTGAGTTCATGCAAAGAAGCCTCAGAAGAAAGACTTGGTAACAGACCTACTAAAAATCACTTGCGGCAAAGCCAACAGACCATCACTCTACTTTGATATGCCTGGGGTTGCGATAAGACAGAACTGATTTGACAGCTGCTGGTTACTGGTTAATCAGCCAACCAGAAAAAAAATTTAATTTAATATGATACCGTAACTGCATGCTAGACATGAGATTGCAAAGTAAATCAAGGGAAGCGACTTCTTTTTTCCCACTATTCCAAGGGTTGTTTACCATTTTAGAAAATTGAATTATCACCAAAAATGTGCTTCTAGTATTTGAGGAGGGAATAGAAGAGTAATACTCTGTGTTCCAAACTCACAGGGACTCACACAAATTCAAGCATGTGACTACTTCAGTATGTCTTCAAGTGTAATCGTTCCAGAGAATTTATATAGTGAAATGTGTATCACATTATATTAAATTATTCTCTTTTATTTCTCCTTTGTATTATAGTTAGAATATTATATTGCATCTTTGAAATTCAGCATGTAGATGGGTTGCTATCAATTTTATTTCAGAATAGTAAAATGTGTCAGGATTATAGTTGTCTCAGAACTCAATTGGTGCTGAAAGATTCATGGTCGCAGTTATTCTTAGGCTTCGGCTCCTCATGGACTGTCTCATTTGCTTGCTATGCCTCGTGGGTCTTTCCATAGGGTAGTCACATAAGGATTCCTCCAGAGCAAGGCTAGGACAGAGATGAAGACAGAGAGAGAGAAGGAGAGATGAAAGGATCCTGGCAGATGCTCAAGACAAAAGTGAAAGTCTCAGTTAATCCAGTCTCAGACATGATGTGCCATCACCTCTGCCACACTCATTTACTAGAAGCAAGTCATTAAATCTGAGCCACAGTCAAGAGAAAGGGACTACACAAGGGCTAGAACCAGAAGGCAGAGAGCGTGGGGCCACCTTAGAGGTGGTAGGCCACAGTGTCGTCCAAGCTTCTTTAGGACCCTTCCAGAGAAAGGAATGAGAAGGACAGGGCGTGTCTTCCTTCTCCCTCTTCTCTGTTAACTTTCACATTTCCTGTCCCCTACTGTTGTTCGTTTTTCTCTTCCCTTACGTTTCAACTTAATTTGCTTTGGAAAATTCTTTATTGAATATAATCCTCTGCTTCTCTCTTTCTACTCTCTCATGTTATCTTAATATAATTCTCTCTTCAGATATTCTGTGTTCTTTCTTTCTCTACTGATTGATAAAGGGCACTTCCACAAAAGACCACAGCCATTTGATATATATGTACATACATACAAAAGCTACTGCCCTTAAGTTGATTCTGACTCAGAGACCTGTAGGTCACAGAAGAACGGCCCCTAGAGTTTCAAAGGAGCACCTGGCAGATTTGAACTGCCAACCTTTCAGTTAGTAGATGTAGTGCTTAACCATTATGCCACCAGGGTTTTCATTATTTGTGTATGTATGTACAGATGCATTTTAAAATTTTATATATATGCATTTAATTTCATATATATTAGTTTTATGTTATAGACACACACACACAAATATAAAATAATCATGCATTGTGAAGCACGACTTGCAGGAAAGAAACATAACTGCATCTTCTTCTTCCCATTTCACCAAAGCTCTTAAAAATCCATTGAACGTCCTTTCAGAATCTCTGTAAATCTTCATCAGCTTCTTCATTCTCATCCATTTAGAAGCACTGCTATTCAAACACTCTCTTTTGAAATAGATACAAAATATTTTAATTGGTCTGTTTTGCTTTCTTTAACTTATTTACTGACATTACACTGTTTCTTAATATTATTCAAAGAAAATGTTCAATAACTGCTAAAAGAGCTTTTGGCAGACCAAGTAACTTGGCCTTAACACTAACATTAAGTAAATTAACATTGCCATGTAACTTAGCATGCTGACACTCTGTAGTGACCTAAGTGCTATTCTAGCAACCAAAAAACTGAGTTCTAACCCCAGTAATTCCTTTTACTGGTCACATGACCTTGGGCCAGATACAGCATCTTTGAGCCTGGTTTTGATCATTTATACAAAAGAAATTGCAACACCTTTGTGGCTTCCTAAAGATTTCTTCCAGGGTGAAAAAAGGAAAGTCATGAAACTTGGAAACTGTGACACGCTATCCAAACATGTTGTTGCTGTGAGCTTTTGTCAAGCCTACCTTGCCTCAAAGTGACTCCAATTCATCCGAACTCATGGTGACCCTACGCACAATGGAATTAGACAATTGTAATCCGTAGAGTTTTCATTAGCTGATTTTCTTTTCTTGGAATTAGATTGCCAGGCCTTTCTTCCTAGTCTGTTTTAGTCTGGAAGCTCCATATAGAAAACTTTTCTGTGTCATAGCAGATACAAGTCTCCAGTAACAAATGGGAAGTGTTTGTACCTGAGGCATACTGACTAAACATTGAACCTAGGTTTCCTGCATGAAAGACAAGAATTCTGCCATTGAACCACACCTGCCCTCCATTAGATAAACATAACAGGTTATTATTATTCATACCATTATTTCTGTGGGGGAAGGCCTTCCAGGTTCACAACATTTGTTTAAATAAACCTCATAAAAACAATAATTCATTTGTGTATTAAGAATTTCCTATATTTAAAAGTCATTTTTATAAATACAAAATTGCCTAAATAATCCATATAAACATTCTGATAAGAAAATTGACATGAAAACATTTCCTTTCTGGTTAAATTTTATATTATTTTGCCCCAATTATTTTTCAAATTAGATTTTTGCAGCACAGAAGCAGAGCAGATAAAACACACAAGTGAAGCTACAAAATCTTTGAGTACCATGATTTGACTTCAGTGTCAGAAGGAGCCCACATATTGCCGAGAATACAGCAGATGGTGAAAGAATGTCTTTCATGTAAAGAAGGACAAGTTTAAAGTCATAGCCACATAGCTGTAGGAAGTTAAATATGAAGCACAGGAGAAGCTATTGATTTTTGTAGTTAGCAGGGAAGCAACAACAAAATGAAACAATTAGGCACATTAAACTCTCAAGATCACCACCAATACAGACCAATCAATGCAAATGATTGTTATTTTTCACGGTTCTCTTATTCCAAATCAAAATCATTTTTGATTACCCACAAACATGATGTACTGGATATGCCACAGTGAACTTCTTGATGTGATTTCAGAATAAGCTCCTCAAAATACTACTTTATCAATAAAGTTATTAGGAAAATCATTGATTCTGCAAGAGCCTATGTCGGTCATTTGTAAATACTAGTATGATCAATTTTTAACAATCTGAGCTCAAGGTTTGGTGCTGATGTTGAATATAAAATGAAAACCTGATTAGTGATTCACTCCTGAAAATTCAGAATTTAGCTGAATTTAAGACAGAGGCAAATGTTATGGATTGAATCATGCTCCCCCGTCCATATATACTGAAGTTCTAACCTCTGTATCAGAAACCCTCTGTACCAATGCTACATCTGCTAACCAAAACGTCGGCAGTTCAAATCCACCAGGCACTCCTTGGAAACTCTATGGGGCAGTTCTACTTTGTCCTTTAGTGTCCCTATGAGTCAGAATCGACAGGATGGCAGTGGGTTTTTTTGGTTAACTTCTGCACTTGTGGTCTTGTTTGAAAAGAGACATTCTTTTTTGTTATGTTAATTAAGCATAGTTGTTTGTTGCAACTGGTTTGGTTAATCAATAAACCCGTATGGTGTTGTTCTGGGTTATGCAAATAGGTCTATTGTCTGAAAATATAAAATTCGAACTTTGTTTATAAATAGTTGATAAACATGTACATTTGGGAGACAGATGCCAGCCAAGTGCCACCGAGTTGCATCCACTTTGCTTTTAACATGTACATGCTGAATTGCAATTAAGTTGGCTTGAAGAAAAAGAGATAGTGGAAACTTAACATTTAGCTGCAGTAGACTCAGTCTTTCCACCATTCACTAAATATTTATGTTATGGTTAGTTCAATATCTCGCATTCTCCTTCCTTTATATAACCTTTCCAATGTGTTCTCATTGTTTAAATTCCACTTATATACTGATGATTTGAGAATCTCCAGATCTATAGCAGGCATCTTTCCAGACTGTTATATTTCATGGGCGTTATGATTGTTGCATATGTTTCAGGTATATTATTTATCCTGTCACTGCTTTAAGTGGGCCAGGCACCTTGAGTTCCTAGAAATGATGGAGGTAGGGGAGTGGAGGAGTAGGTGGAACTCTTTAAAATAGAATTACTTCATGATAAGGTATAAAAACAAACAAAAAATAGATTTATCAGTACTATTTGAAAAATTTCTGAAAGGCAGGCGATGCATGGTCTGAGAGTAACAGAAATGCATCTATCATAGTCAGTTGTTCAAAAAGGCCAGAGAGTGCTCTTCAGGTGAGCCAAGTTTAGAGACAAAGAATCCAAAGGATAAGAGAGGACCCAGGAACAATCCATACAGTAATGGTGTGAAGAATTCAATCCAGGGCAGGAGGTCAGATTGGACAGTTTTTTAACTCTCTTTATTCATATCCGTAGACCCTCTCCCCACTACTGCCAATCTGCTTTAGTCACATGGCAAGCATAGAACATAGTGCTGCCCTGAGAGACAGAATTTCAGGCCCAGGAGATGAGACAGCTACTGGCATCAACACGGTTCCTGGCACCAAACTGCACACTCCTCCACAAAATAACTGAAAGCAGCACATAAGAGACAGACATCTTGTTCTTCAAAGATGAGAAAACCCAAAGACTCAGTATTTACTTAAGGAAAACCAATACCCACTGCTGTCAAATTGATTTTGACTCATAGTGACCCTGCAGAGAGACTAGAACTGCCCCATAGAGTTTCTAAGGAGTGCCTGGCAGATTTGAGCTACCAGCTGCAGCACTTAACCCACTGTACCACAAGTCTCCTAAGGAAAACTAACACAGTAAAACAAACAAAAAACTGAAAGGCTGGCAGTTTGAGTCCACCAAGAGGTACCTTGGAAGAAAGTCCTGAAGATGTACCCTAGAAAAATCAGCTACTGAAAAGCCTGTGAGTACAGTTCTACACTGACATGCCTGAAGTCAACATGAGTCAGAATCAACTGGGTAGCTACGGCTTCATTTATTTTTTAAATCAGAAAACCCATACGATTAAAAAAAAGAAAAAGCAGTTACTACCATTGATTCTGACTCATGTTGACTTCATGAATGTCAGTGTAAACTGTACTCACAGGCTTTCCAATGGCTGATTTCTCTAAAGTAGATCTCTAGGTCTTTCTTCCGAGGCACCTCCTGGTGGACTCAAACTGCCAGCTTTTCAGGTAGCAATAGAGCACATCAACGATTTATACCACCGAGAGACTCTAACACCATGAAATAGAAGCAAAAATTCAACAGCAGAAAAACTAGTAACCAGATGAATGCTTATAGAACAGAGAAAAATCATTAAGAACAAGTGATAGCTGCAGAAGTATAAATAAAGACATCCATTGTGTCAGTTAGACAATTTTGATGTCAGACCTCAGACATAAATTGTGGTTAATTTTAAAGCGAAATTCATCATCAGCATCTGAAGGAGCTCACAGAATAACTATGAGGCTGGGAACCCGTACCTAGGGCTGGAAGCAGAACAGATATAGAAAATGGACTGAGGTAGAAACCAAGGAGTAGGAATTATTTATTTGCAAAGGTGGTGGCTTCAAATCAGTATCTTCCACTCATCCCCTCTCCGTCACGTTGGATTCCTTGGGTTAATACTTGAAGTTACAAGAGAGAAACTGATAGCTTAGACCCTATGTCCTCCACTTGGCTATGAGAGAACAGAGATTCTGATTTACGGTTCAAGTCTGCCTAAAATGGGGTAGTAGAGGTTACCCAAATTGAAACTGATGCATTGGGAAGCCAAAACTATACATGGTTCCAGAAATAAAACAAATACCCACCACACCCATGAAAATGGAAGGAAATCAAAGCCAAATTTGTCATCTGGGGGATTGTGACTAATGTCAACCCTGAGTGGTGCAAACTTTTTGAGCTTGGCTGCTAATCAAAAGATTGGATGTTCAAATCAGTCCATTGCTGTTGCTGAATAAAGATGTGGTCATCTACTTCCATGAGACCATAGCCTTTGAAAACTCTATGGAGTGCAGCTCTACTCTGACACATTTGGGGTCACCATGAAGTGAGAATAACCAGAACCCAAACTTGTTGCCATGGAGTTAATTCTGAGTTACAGCAACCCTAAAGGACAGAGTAGAATTGCCCCATAGAGTTTCCAAGGAGAACCTGGTGGATTTGAACTGCTAACATTTTGGTTAGCAGGCATAGCACATAACCACTACTTCACCAGGGTTTCCTGAAGTAAGAACAAAAAGTTATAAAAAGAGAATCAATGAGAACTTTAGGGAACATATGTCTGCTGATACTAAAAAATAAAAACCAAAAAAATAGTAGATGTGCTAAAGTAGGATGAAGACAACTTAAAAGTTGTCATATTGCTGAAAACAAAATGTTTGGATTGTTTTTCTGCATATTTACAAGGTAAAATTTATCAAAACACTGTGTTGTTTCTTTTTAAGAGAGGGAGAACTCCCTTATGTAAAGTTCATCCGGCTACAGTGTATTCTGATAAGTTCATCTAAATATGTAGACTTTGAAGGCAGTTCTATTTTAGTATAGGCAAATATTCATGGAGTTATTTAGCATGACTCAACATATGCCTTGATTTATTCACATCTTTTCTTTTTTAATGATCACAGCATAATGAAAAAGAAAACGCTCACAAATCCTTTGGCATCACTCTCTAGGTTGTTGGTATTCTGAAAGGGCAAACATCTGTGAATTTCAGGAGGCTGCAATTTTTCAGCAATTTGATTAGGAAAAGCTTAATTTACTGACTCTTTTCCTTCATTTCCATGATTACAGCAGAAAATTAGGTTCACAGCTTACATTGTTGATACTTCATTTTTAAGTAAAATAGGGGACTCCGAATCCTTGCCCTTTTATTAAGGCTTGTAGTATACACTACATTTCCCCTCCCCAGGAATGGCAACAAAATAAGAAAACATTTGAATATTATAATATCATCAATTGAAAAGGTTAGTTAGACTGATGTCTTTTGCTAGTAAATGACTAAAATTGCAAATATAGTGCCCCTATTTAGTACAAAAAGTTCTGTAGGTAAAATGTTTATGGCAAACATTTGATACAAACAGTTTTACGCATTAACAAACTATAAACTCATAACCAAACCCAGCGCCTTCAAGTGGATTCTGATTCATAGTGACCCTGTAGGTCAGGGAGGAACTGCTCCACAGATTTTCCAAGGAGTGCCTGGTGGACTACCAACTACCAACTTTTTGGTTAGTAGACATAGCACTGAACTGCTATACTGCCAGGGTTTCTCAATAAACTATAGCAGAAATAAATTATGTTCTTGCCTAGACTATAGTTAAAATTTTCCTGGAATGTAAACTTACTTTTTCTTTTGGCCAAAGATTGTTTTGTGTTCCAAATTTAAGCAATGGTGCCTACTGAAGTATTCTTAGTATTCCCTGAGCACCCACTGTTGCAGAGACAAAGCAGCAGTATTCAAACAATATCCCTTCTGCTCTTAAGGGTCAATGCATTGGTAAGCTAGAGAAGGATGCTGGGTGTGTCGTAGGTACCAATCAAGAGATTAAAGAGACAAGTGAGCTTTTTCATTTCTCTTCCAAATCCAACCTAACACAGAGAAGTGAGGTTATTGGGATCAGGGGACCAGAACAGCTTTTAACTATCTGGAAAAATGACCATCTTTTTTTCCTTTTTCTTTATGAGGTTCTTGAATCTCTGATATATTAGCAGTATAATCTGACTTTTTAACTGTCCCTTCAGGAGATAAATTATGGTCTTCAAAAGGTAGGTTCTATGAGACAATTGCCTACATACAGACCTATGATCTGAGCTGGAAATATTTGACTCATTTCACAGCCAAATTAACACTCAAGCTCATTGCTATTTGAGTTGATTCCACCTTACAGCAGTCCAACAGGACAAGGTAAAGCTCTCCCACAGGGCTAATAAAGCTATAAATCTTTACTGAGGTCAACTGCCAGACCTTTCTCCCAGGGAGTGACTAGAGGATTCAGACTACTGATCTTTGGGTTACCAGGTGAGTGCTTAACGGCTGTGCCACCAGAGCTCCATTGCACAGCAGCACTAAATGACTCCACCAGTTAATTATGTTACAGTTGCATTCTCTAATCCACTTGTTTTTGGTTTCAATCAAGTTTCTGCTTGAAAATGACCTCTAATAAATGAATATTCAGTAACATTTTGTAGGAATATATTTGAATTTTGCTAATCTTGTATTGACTTTGATAGTAATATTCTCTGGCTTTAATAGTGTGGAGATACATATTTTGCTTTGAAAAGGACGGAACTCATATTTTAAATAGTTATTCGATAACTATATTTGAAAGAAGACATTTAATGTGGATGAGAAAAAAGGAGAATAATCTTTAGATCAAGAAGAATACTGTATCTCTTACCATCTTAGCCTATATTTTAGCATGTAAACCAGGATACATTTAAGAGTGACAAGAAGGAATATACTTAGGAAAACCACTGAGATCTGTCTCTTTTTGTTTTGTTGGACATAACTTGGCAAAGATTTCATGTGTAGGACAACAAAAGCACGTTTCCAAGATCCTTTTGATCTTTTGCATTTCTTGGTTCTGTCTTGGTTGAGTAAAGCCGTCCCCATGTTCACTGACTGAACATCACTTTTATATCTTTAGTTACTTTGTCCTGGACTCTGTTTCACAAACAGCTGTCTGGCTTTTCGTGGAAAAAAAGCAAACCTTCTGTAAGGAAATCTTTCTGACTCAGTTCCTCATCCCCCATTTTTTCTCACCGCAAGGAAACTCCGGTGGCTCAGTAGTGTAGCGGTTAAAAGCTACAGCGGGTGGTATAGTAGTTAAAAGCTATAAATGCTAACCTAAAGTTTGGCTGTTCAAATCCACCAGGCGCTCCTCGGAACGGCTACTAGGAAGTTGTACTCTGCCCTGTAGGGTCACCATCAACTAGCATTGACTCAACAGCAGTGGGTTTGGGTGTTCTTTTCTGTTGTTTACGGTTGAGGAAAAGGTTCCTGGTTGATGGAAAGTTTGCTCTCAGCTACTAAGGATTAGTGGTTTTGTTACTGCAGGCACTTTTCTGTCCTACGTTATTAGTGGATCAAAAGAAGATGGGCATCACACCACCAACAGCTGCAATGGAAATTGAAAGTGCATATTTATTGGTTGTTTAAACAAGAACCAACACTGGGTCTAGTAACCGAAAGACCGAAAGCTCCCTGTCTCAAGGGAGCATGGGGCTTTTATGTCCCTTGTGTCCAGTAGGTAGGGATTGGTACCTCAAATCCATAACTGGGAGCCCACCCATGCCCGTGTTTGGAGATCCGGGTGCTGAGTCATGCTGGAAAGGAAAGGAATTCTCCTCTCTAAATGAGTCTCTGTGCAGCTATACGTTAGAAAACACCTTTCCCTCCAGTGGAGCTTAGGTAGGATCAGAGCACAGTTCTGTGGATTCTGCGCATGCTCCAAGGCCACAGTTTCCACGTGCATGGGATATCTGCACCAAATTCAAACTGTGCAAACTGCACTTGGGACCAAGGCTGATTGGGCCAAACTGTAAGTAGAAATTGCAGCTTAACCAGCTGCTAGATGGAGAGGGGAACCCTGGTGGATTCAGGGACACAAAGTGTCGCTTTCACTTCAGAAGAAAGGCCTTGTGGTCTAATTCCCTGAAGATTACAGCCAAGAAAATCCTATGGTACTGAGTTCTACTCTGTAACATATGGGGTTGCCATGAGTTGGCATCAACTTGTAGCAACGCCTTTTTTGTTTGGTTTTAAGTTTAATAAAAAACGATTGCAGGATCTCTTGCACTATTTTTTTTTTTTTTGGATTCTTCATATCCAATTGAAAAGTAAAATTGTTCTAGTTAAGCTTATAAAGATTATTCCACTAACCCTCTCAGAACCTAATTAGTAGTTAATATAAGTAAGTCATCTTTTATGGAAAAAATAAAAGTCTATGAAATTTTTCAACCACTAATTTAAACTCCTTTGGATTTTTACCCTAGAAAGTAAGTTCATTTTTAAAAAGCTTTATTCTTTCATAATACTTGAACTATTTGAGTCTATTCAGACACAGTAATTTTTAAACAATAGCAGTTTTCCTGCAGCAGTTTTAGAGAGCAGAAGAAATGTGAACATCTCATAATATGTCTGTTTGTCCTACCCTGCTGCTGCTGTCTAGTGGATTCTGACTACAGAGACCCTATAGAACAGAGTAAAACCACTCCATAGAGTTTCCAAGGAGAACCTGGCATATTTCACTGTAGAGAAAAATGAAACTCACATATGCTAAGGAACTTGTTTCTTGTGTGGATGGAATACAGTGTTAAACATAAAAACTCTAAGTAAATGATCGTGAAATAAGGTAACTGTGTTTAATAATAATAATAACAAATTACATAGAATTTAGTTAAGTCTTATCACGAATTATACAATGATTACACATGTGCTATCTTCATTTTATTTAACGTAGGGCTTCTTAATTTTGGTCAGTGTTCTGTGTTTAATGAGTCTTTTTCGATTTAAAGGAAATCCTAGTGGTGTAGTGGTTAAGTGCTACATCTGCTAACTAAAAGGCTGGGAGTTTGAATCCCCCAGACACTCCCTGGAAAACCTAGGAGGCAGTTCTTCCCTGACCTGTAGGGTCACTATGAGTTGGAATAGACTCCATGGCAATGGATTTGGTTTTTGGTTTGATTTTTCCACTAGAAAAACACAATTCCTTAACCTAGTGTTACTATAACACCAAATACCAAAAGAGAATTTTACTGTAAATTTGCAATAATTGTTAGAGAAATGAAGGCTAATTACTGTGCTCCATACTTTTAGCGCAGTGTTGAAAACTCTGACAAAACAAATTCAGAGATTTTCTCATCTCCAAAGCAAAAATTTTCTGGTTTGTTTTGCTTTTCTGAAAATACAACCGGTGAAGCACAGTTAATTTAACTTGAGCAGAGTGAAAAATTGAGTTTTATTTTTAGTGACGCATTTAAGCTTTAAAAAGCAGTTATGTTGAATAATGATAAATGAAGTTTAATTTGTTTGTGAACCTTTAGAACTTGATTTTGTGTTACAGCAAACAAGGTGTTACAGTAAACAAGGACTGTAAAATAAGGAAAATTATTTTGCTGATACTCCTTTTTGTTCACGTTACTCATTTTAAATTAGATGGTTGGTGTAACGTCCTTTGCTCGTATTATTTTTTGCTATTCCCCATCTGTTAAAGTAACAGACTTTATATTTTTTCTTACAGAAATCTATGTACTTCAAACAAAAAGTAGAAATATGTGACAGTATTTTTGAAATCAGGAACATTGAAATTCTATTAATTACACAACCAGAAACTGTAAACACATAGCAAAGACTGATAACAGGATGATACTATGATCTCAGAAATTACTGAAACCAAAATACTTCATGTGTGTCCTTGCGCTTAAATTATATGAGAAAATGTAAAATCTTAGTCATTTTTCTGATGAGTTTATTAACCTTACATCTGTTCACCAATATTTCTTTGATTTTTCAGGTTATGAGCTCTTATTTAGGGAGTCTTGGTAACAGAGTGGTTAAGAGCTATGGCTGCTAACCAAAAGGTCAGCAGTTTGAATCCACTATGTGTTTTTTAGAAACCCAGTGGAATAGTTCTACTCTGTCCTACAGGAATGCTATGAATTCTTATTTCCTTTTTTTCTGAGATATATATATATATATATATATATACTTTTTATTGTGATTAAATAAAAGTATACAATCCAAATTAAATTTGCATGCCTGCTTGTCTGCGGTTCCTTCTGCTCTCCTTGCCTGGTGACAGTACACTTTACCTTTTCATTCTATATGTGTCATATCCTCTTAGCAATCTCCTGTCCATTCGTCTCCACCTTCTCCTCTCTATTCTAGTAAGAGGCCAGTAGGACAGCATCCTATAGATGCATAAAACCATAAATTACATACACCACAATGTCACATTGTGTCCTCAAGTCCAGTCCATTCCTGTCTGTCTGAAGAGTTGACCTCACTAATGTTTTCTGGTCAGGGGCAGCAACAGGTCTAGGGGCCATGGTCTGAGGGGAGTCCCCAGGCCACTGGACCATCAGCTGCATTATTTTAGTGGAGTTCTTCAGGTGCACCCCACTTTTACTGGTGTTGCCACTGCAATTCAACATTATGTGCCCCAACACAGCTGTCTTTGGTGGCACCCAGGCACCATCTGGATCTTCCGGCCACATGTTGATACAGTCACCCGTTCATATGAGTCCTTCTGTCTCCTGGGCTCTTTTGACATCGTCTCTTTGTTGTTCTTGGTGATTGTCTGTTCCTGATGAATTGGGACTGTTTTGTGTACCTCAAATGGCAGCTTGCTAGCTTTTAAGACCCCAGAGGCCACTCACCAATATGGGATGCCAAAGACTGTCTTAAAAATGGCCTAGTTATGCCAGTTGACTTCCATGTCCCCTAAGCACACAGTCTAAAGACTCCCACTCCTGCTACTCTATCCTTGCAATATTGGGTTAAGATTATAAGAGATTTCGGTTTATGTGGATGTCCAATTAAATTCATCTTCTTTCTAATGTGCACTGTCACTGCTTTCACCCAAACAAATTTCAATCAACTGTCTAATCTATGACCAGCCCTCTCCCTCCCTTGCAGCTGTCAAAGAGTCTTTTCTTCTGTACGTGAATTTATTTTTAAGTCCTTATAGTAGAGGGTCTCATAGAACATTTGTCCTTGTGCCACTGACTGATTTCACACAGCATAATGTCTTACAATTGAAACCAGGTTATGAGATGCTTCCTAAAATCATCATTATTCTTTATCATTGCACAGTATTCCACTGAGTATAAGTACCATAGTTTGTTTATCCACTCATCTGCTGTTGGGAATTTGGGTTGATTCCATGTTTAGGTACTGTGGGCAGTGCTGCAATAAACATTTGGATGCATGTATCTGTTTGTGTGACTGCCCTTAATTCTGTAGGATATATTCTGAGTGGTGGATTACTGGATCCAATGGTATATCTATTTCCAGCTTTTTAAGGAAAATCCAAATTGCTTCTCCAAAAAACTGTACAATTTTGCAATCCCACCAGCCATGTAAAAGAGTTCCAGTTTCTCCACAGTCTCTCCAGCATTTGTTGTTTTGTGTTTTTTTAGATTATGGCCAACCTTGTCGAGGCGAGATGGTAGCTCGTTGTAGTTTTGATATGGATTTCTCTAATAGCTAATGATTGTGAGCATTTCCTCATACGTCTTTTGGCTGCCTGGATGTCCTTTTTGGTGAAATGTCTGTCCATCTCCTTTGCCATTGCTTGGTTGGGTTGTTTACCTTTTTCTTGTTAATATTTGTAGTACCTTATAAATTATGGAGATTAGACATTGGTCCGGCATGTAGCTGCCAAGTATATTTTCCCATTCTGTAGGTGGTCTTTTAATTCTTTTGATAAAGTGTTTGGATGAGTGAAAGTGTTTGATTCTTAGTAGTTCCCATACATCTATTCTCTCTTCTGTTGATCATGCTTTGTTTGTCAGATTGTGAAGTCTGTTTAAGCTGTGTATTAAAAATTCTATTGTTGATCTTATTTTTGTTGCATGATCGTCATCATTTTGCGTTTCATATTTAGGTATTTTATCAAATTTAAGTTAGTTTTTCTGTACAGTGTGAGATGTGGGTCATGTTTCAATTTATTGTAGATGGATATCCAATTCTGCCATCACTATTTGTTAAAAAGACTGTTCCTACCTCAGTTTACAGTCTTAGGGCATTTGTCGAATATCAACTGTATATATAAGGATGGTGGCATCCTTGGGGTCTCAATTCTGTTCTATTGGTCTGTATGTCTCTTTTTGTACCAGTACCAGGATGTTTTGACTACTATGGCAGTGTAATAGACTCCAAAGTCAGGTAGTATGAGGCCTCTCCCTGTGTCCCTCTTCAGTAGTGCTTTGCTTATCTGGGATGTCTTCCCTTTCCAAACAAAGTTGGTGATTTGTTTCTCCATCTCATTAAAAGATGACACTGGAATTGGTATTTGGATTGCATTGTAAATGTAGATTGCTGTGGGCAAAATAGCCATTTTCACAATGTTAAATCTTCCTATCCGTGAGCAGGGTAGGTTTCTCCACTTATGTAAGTTTCTCTTGGTTTCTTGCAGTAGGGTCTTGTAGCTCTCTTTGTATAGGTCTCATTTCTCCAGTTAGATTTATTTCTAGGTATTTTATCTTTTCGGGGGGCTATAGTAAATGATATTGATTTGGTGATTTCTTCTTTGATGATCTCTTTGTCGGTCTAAAGGAATCCTACTGATTTACTTATGTTTATCTTATAGCCTGATACTTTGCTGAACTCTTCTTATCAGTTTCAGTAGTTTACATATTGATTTCTTAGGATTCTCTGCATATATAATCATACCATCTGCAAATAGGAAGATTGTTCCTTCTTCTTTACTGATATGGATGCCCTTTATTTGCTTGTCTTGTCTAATTACTCTGGCCAGAACTTCTAGTACAACATCAAATAGAAGTAGTGACAGTGGGCATCCTTGTCTAGTTCCCATTCTCAAGGGGTTTTTGTGGCTTTCAATACACTTTTTGGATATCTATGTTCTCTTCTTTCATAATTTCAGCGAAGTTTTCTGTCAGCAACTCAACAATAATGTTCTCTGTGTTTTCAGCTATCCCTCCGTGTCAGGAACTCCAATTAATTGTAGTTTATTCCTCTTAATAAGAGTCCCACATGTGTCTTAATGCTTCTTTATGATTTTAATTGCTTTTCTCAGATTTCTCCTCATAAATGCTAGTGTCCGTTGCTCTATCTTCAATGTCACTGTGTCTTTCATCTCCTATCTTCCATCTTACTAAGAATTCCATCTCCTCAATTTTGCTCTGTTGGCTTTGGATTGAATTGTTTAATTCTGCAATTTTGTCATTGACCTGTTGGATTTCAGATTGTTAGTGTGCCATTAGTTCAAATAACTTGCTTAACTTTTCGTTCTGCTATGCTATATCCTAGGCATCAGTAAGCTGAAATGGACTGGTTTTGGCCATTTTGAATCTAACAATCATATAGTCTACTATGTTGGGAAAAAAAACTTGAAGAGGAATGATGTTGCATTCATCATCAAAAAGAACATTTCAAGATCTGTCCTGAAAAACAATATTGTCAGTGATGAGAAAATATCCATACACCTACCAGGAAGGCCAGTTAATATGACTATTATTAAAATTTATTCACCAATCACTGAGGCCAAAGATGAAGAGGTTGAAGATTTTTACCAGCTTCCGCAGTCTGAAGTTGATCGAACATGCAGTCAAGATGCATTGATAATTACTGGTAACTGGAATTCAAAAGGTGGAAACAAAGAAGAAGGATCCGTAGTTGGAAAATACGGCTTTGGTGATAGAAATAATGCCGAGGATCGCGTGATAGAGTTTTGCAAGATTAATGACCTTTTCATTGCAAATATCTTTTTTTCTTTTCTTTTTTCTTTAACACGACTGAGTGAAAATGTACATTCCCGTATAAATTTACATGTCCACCTATATGCAGCTTCCACTGCTCTCCCTGTCTGGTGACTGCACACTATGCCTCTCTGCTTCATACATGTCTCACCCTCCCAACAGCCTTCCCTCCGCTCCTCTCCACCCACTCTCCTTCCTCCAGCCAGAGGTCAGCAGGATGATATCCTATAGATGTATAGAACCATAAAGTGCAACCAATATATGGTCACTCTGCATTGCCAAGTCCAATCCATTTCTGTCCAAAGAGTGGACCTTGATTATAATTCATGGGCAAGGGCAGCATCAGGGCCAGGGGCCATGCTCTCAGGGAAACCCGGAAACCGCTGGACCATCAATTGAGGTCTTTTAGTGGAGATCTCAGGATGCACCCCTTTTTATTCTTGTGTTGCCAGTGAGACTCATCCTAGTGAGCTCCATTGTGGCTATCACTGGTGGTAGCCGGGCACCATCCGGTTCTTCCGGTCCCAAGTAGATGAAGTCACCCACTCCTGTGGGTCTCTCTGTCTTCTCGGTTGTCTTTACTGCATGTCATTTTGGTCCACGGTGAGCATCCGTTCCTGCTGAGTTGGGACCATTTGCTGTGTCCTCGGATGGCAGCTTGGCAGCTTTTAAGACCCCAGATGCCACTCACCAATGTGGGGTGCAGAGAGCTCTCTTAGCAAAATGCTAGTTGTGCCAATTGGCCTCGATTTCACCTAAGATCATGGTCCCCTGCCCCCTGCCCCAGCTACTCTATCCTTGCAATATTGGGTTAAAATGGAAGGAGTACTCAAGTTATGCTGAAGTCCACTTAATGTTGTTCTTGTTTCTAATGTGTGCTATCACCGCTTTCTCCCAACTAGATTTCTAGCAAGTATCTAACCTAAACCCTCCCTCCCTCACCCTCCCTCCCTCCCCTCCCTTGCAGCTGTCAAAGAGTCTTTTCTTCTATACACAAGTCTGTTTTTGAGATCTTATCGTAGAGTTCTCATACAGTATTTGTCCCTTTGTCGCTGACTACTTTCACTCAACATAATGTCTTCCAGTTGAAACCAGGTTAGGAGATGTTTCCTGGAATCATCGTTATTCTTTATCATTGTGTAGTGCTCCATTGAGTATATGTACCATAGTTTACCTATCCATTCTTGTATTGTTGGACATCTGGATTGATTCCATCTTTTTGCTATCGTGGACTGTGCTGCAATAAACATTCTGGTGCATGTGTCCATTGGTGTGAAAGGCCTTGATTCTGTAGGATATATTCCAAGTAGTGGAATTACTGGGTCAAATGGTATATCGATATCCATTTTTTTAAGGAAGAGCCAGATTGCTTTCCAAAGAGGCTGGACCATTTTGCAACCCCACCAACAGTGTAGGGGGGTTCCACTTTCTCCACAGCCTCTCCAGCATTTGTTGTTTTGTGTTTTTTGGATCATGGCCAATCTTGTTGGGGTGAGATGGTATCTCATTGTTGTCTTGATTTGAGTTTCTTTAATAACTAAAGATCGTGAACATGTCTGCATGTGTTTTTTGGCTGCCTGGATCTCCTCTTTAGTGAAATGTCTGTCCATCTCCTTTGCCCATCGCTTAATTGGATGGTTTATCTTCTTGTTATTGATATTTTGTAGTATCTTATAGATTTTGGAGATTAGATGTCGGTCTGACATAGAGTTGCCAAATATTTTTCCCATTCTGTGGGAGTTCTTTTAATTGGATTAATAAAGTCTTTGGATGAGCAAAAGTGTTTGATTCTTAATAGTTCTCATTTATCTATTTTCTCTTCTGTTGATTATGGTTTCTTTGACAGATTTTGGAGTCTGTCCTCATTGTGTATTAAAACTTCCATTATTGTTCCTACCTTTTCTTGGATGAGCTTTATCGTTTTAGGTTTGATATTTAGGTCTTTTATCCAGTTGGAGTTGGTTTTTGTGTAAGGTGTAAGATATGGATCTTGATTCAGTTTATTGCCAAATACCTTTTTTAACCAACATAAATGGTGAATATACACACGGGCCTCACCAGATGGCATACACAGGAACCAAATTGACTACATCTGTGGAAAAAGTTGATGGAAAAGCTCCATATCAGCAGTCTGAACAAGACCAGGTGCTCACTGTGGTGCAGATCATCAACTGTTCATATGCAAATTCAAATTGATACTGAAGAAAATTGCAAGTCCATGAGAGCCAAAGTATGACCTTGAGTATATCCTTCCTGACTTTAAAGACTGTGTCAAGAACAGATTTGACGTGTTGATCACTAATGACTGAAGACCAGATGAATTGTGGGATGACATCAAAGACATCATCCATGAAGAGAGCAAGAGGTCATTCAAAAGACAGAAAAGAAACAAAAGACCAAATTGGATATCAGAAGAGACTCTGAAACTTACTCTTGGTCATCAAGCAGCTAAAGCAAAAGGAAGGAATGGTGAAGTAGAAGACCTAAACAGAAGATTTCAGAGATCAGCTTGAGTAGGCAAAGAAAGTATTATAATGACATGTCCAAGGAGCTGGAAATGGAAAACCAGAAGGTAAGAATACGTTCTACATTTCCCAGGCTGAATGAACTGAAGAAAAAATTCAACATCGAGTTGCAATAATGAAGGATTCTACAGGGAAACTATTAGATGACTCAGAGTGCTTCAAAAGAAGGTGGAAAGAATATACAGAGTCATTATACCAGAAAGAACTAGGCAATGTTCAGCCATTTGAAGAGGTAGCATCCGAACAGGAACCAATGACACTGAAGGAAGAAGTTGAAGCTGCATTGAAGGCACTGGCAAAAAACAAGTCTCCAGGAACTGATGGACTATCAGCTGAAATATTTCAACAAACAGATGCAATGCTGGAAGTACTCACTCATCTGTGTCAAGAAATTTGGAGGACAGCTACATGGCCAAATGACTGGAAGAGATCCGTATTTATGCTCATTCCAAAGAAAAGTGATCCAACTGAATGCAGCAATTACCAGACAATATTGTTGATATCACACACATGTAAAATTCTGCTCAAAGTCATTCAAGAGACTACAATGATATATTGACAAAGAACTGCCACAAATACAAGCTGGGTTCAGAAGAGGATGTGGAACCAGGGATATCATCACTGATGTCAGATGGATCCTGGCTAAAAGCAAAGAATATCAGCAAGATGTTTACTTGTGTTTCATCGACTATGCAAAAGCATTCAACTGTGTGGATCATACTATACTATGGCTAACATCGAGAATGGGAATTCCAGAACACCTAATTGTGCTCTTAGGGAACAGAACAAGTTGGCACTGCATGGTTTAAAGACAAGAAAGGTATGTGTTAGGGCTTTATCTTTTTGCCATACCTTTGCAATCTGTATGCCAATCAAATAATCTGAGAAGCTGGATTATATGAAGAAGAATGAGACATCAGGATTGGAGAAAGACTTATTAACAACCTGTATTATGCAGATGACAGCACCTTACTTGCTGGAAATGAAGAGTACTTGAGACATCTACTGATGAAAGTCAAGGACCACAGCTTTCAGTATTGATTGCACCTCAACATCAGGAAAACAAAAATCCTCACAACTGGACCAGTAAGCAACATTGTGATAAATGGAGAAAAGATTGAGGCTGTCAAAGATTTCATTTTACTTGGGGCCACAATCAATGTCATTGGAAACAGCAGTCAAGAAATCAAAAAAACACATTGCACTGGGAATATTTGCTGCAAAGGACCTCTTCAAAGTATTCAAAAGTAAGGATGTCACCTTGAAGACTAAAATGCACCTGACTCAAGCCATGGCATTTTCAATAACATCATATGCGTGCAAAAGCTGGACTATGAACAAAGAAGACAGAAGAATAATTGGTGCCTTTAAATTGTGGTGTTGAAGAAGAATGTTGAAGGTATGAAGCATCGCCAAAAGAACCAACAGGTCTGTCACGGAAGAAGTACAAACAGAATGCTCCCTGGAAGCAAAGATGGCAAGACAGCACTTACATACTTTGGATATGTTGTTAGGAAATATCAGTCCTTGGAGAAGGACATAATGCTTGGTAGAGTAGCCAACCATCCAAGTGCCATCGAGTTGGATCCGGCTCATGGTGAAACAGAAAGACCCTTGACAAGATGGATCGACACAGTGGCTGCAACAATGAGCTTAAGCACAAAAACAATTGTGAACATGGCGTAAGACCAGGCAGTGTTTCATTCTGTTGTTCACAGGGTTGCTATGAGTTGGAAATCATTTGGTGACACTTAACAACAACATGCTACATTTTCCTTAATCTCTAAGAGGGTTGTATATATAATTCTTTTTCACTTGACCTCCTATAACTTTAGAAAGGTTTCTTCACTTGGAAAGTTTTTTTATTCTTTATTTGGGGAGTTTTCCAGAGCCAGGGTGGGATGTTTCTTTAAATGGTTAGAAATGGATTGTTTCCTGTGGGCCCTACAGCCTGTATAGTTTCTCTGGTGTTACCTCACCAAGAGCTGAGGTGTGGTTCTGAAGGGGAGTTCGTCACCAGCCACTTCTGTGTACTCTAGTGACTTGCCCCAGTGGACTCTCCGGGGTGGCAGGCTCTGCCTCTTTTCTGGAAAAGATGGTATCCTACTTATGGAGTCACTGGAAAGCCATCAACTGACCCTGTTATGTGGGTGAGTAAAGGCTGGAAAAGATTCTACTAGTCCACTCAGCAGTATTTTCTGCAAGAAATCTTATTTTAAAAAATGTAGGAGCTATCTGTCAATCACCAAAATCAGTCAGCGCCTCCTTCTGGCTGACAATGGAAACACATCTTTGGCCGTCCTCAGATGCTATGATGTAGTTCAAAGGAAGGAGGGGTTACAGCCTTACTGCCATCCTTAGCCAAGCCCTCCCCGTAAAGTAACGCTGTGCTAAACACAGCCTTTCTGCTGGAAAAGCACTTTCTGGAATGGCAGTGCTTCTCAGCTTGAGAATTATCCCCATCTGAGGCCTCCAGTTGGATGACTATCACTCAGGTGACCAAAATTGGGTACCTGCTGAGATGCCTTCCCACCATGAAACAGCAGAATCTATGGCAGATCTCAAAAAAGAGAAGGTGAAGGATAGTGGGACCCTCAATCAGGAGCTAGGCTCTCAAAATGTGTCTATCCCATGTACTGTCTCTCTGCTGCACCATACACTATTTACTTTAGCACTGAAGTTCAGTGTATTTGTTGGCTCATGCCATCCCCCACCTTCTGGCTTAAAAAGAAAGAAAAAAGAAAAAAGTGTCAATACGTACAGTCCGCCCAAGTGAGAGTCAGCAGGAGTGGGGCTCAACATGCTCTGTCATATCAGAGAGAGGTAGTTCCCATTTAGTGGTGTATAGTCCGATCTGACAACCTCGTGTTGTATCCTAGGGCTCCCTGGGTGTCCAGAGTGTTCCGTTCAATTGTCAATGCAGGCCTAAGTTTTTAGAGGGGATTTAGGAGACATGAGTCTAGTCCACCATCTTGACTCCATCCCACTGATTTCTTATCTAAATTACAAACAAACAAACAATCAAACAAAAACTCTTCCTACATTAGTCTTGAAATCTTGTTCCCTCTCCCTGATGTTCTACTACCTCAGCTCTTCATGTGATTAGGTCATTTTCTTTCTTCCATTTTTTTTAAAAAAATTTGGTTAAATATCACCTCTTTCAAAGCCTTTCCTCATTGCCTTATCTCGACTGGCCTTCCCTACTCTCTCTTTTGTCAATTTGTTAAACTCCATGACAATACATAAACTATAATCTGTCAACATGTGGTTCTGTTGGTATTGTTGGCTGCTATCTAGTCAATTTCAACTCATAATGACCAAATGTGTACAGGGTGGATCAGCTCCATAGTGTTTTCTAGGCTGTGACCTTTCAGAAGCAAGCAACCAGGTTTTTCTTCTGTGGATGGGTTCAACTGCCAAACTTGTATTTGAGTGCGTAACAGTTTATGCCACCCAGGGACTCTGGTGACCCTATTTTGTTGTCGGTGCTGTTGTGTGCTGCCCAGGTGACTCTGACTCATAGAGATCCTGTGTGACAGCGCTGAATTGCCTCATAGGGTTTTCTAGGCTGTAGTCTTTGTAAATGCAGGTCTTTTCTCTAATGGAGTGGCTGGTGGGTTTGAACCACCAACTTTTAGGTTAGCAGCTGAGTGTTTAACTATGGATCCATCAGGGCTACTTGCAGTTCCATTAGGCTCTCTGAAAGACACAGACTAAACTTTCATGATATTTACTCATTGCCTTCTGTGTGCACAAGACATTTATAGAGATATATTGGAAAAAATATATATTTTGTGTGTCCTGGTTGTGAATGTGAAGACCCTGGTGACATAGTGAATGAGTACTATGCCTGCTACCCAGAAGGGTGGCTGTTCAAATCCACCAGGTGGTCCTCAGAAACTCTATAGAGCAGTCCTACTCTGTTCTATAGAGTTTTTATGAGCCAGAATTGACTCAATGACAGTGGGTTGGTTTTTTCATTTGGTTATGAATGTACTGATTAGATGTAGCAAATTATAGGAAACAATAGAGTATAGCATAAAACTACACTGACGCTTAAGGTTAAGAGAGTGAGAAATGAATGAGAACTAGTACAGTCAATGAGGGATCAATGAGTATTTAGAGAATCCTCCTCTACACACCACAGAACCAATAGATCTGGCTGTTTGCCATATGAGCACAATAAATTGGAAAGAACTTGGAATTGCATTCTATTTTTTTCTTTTCTTTTCTTTCCTTTTTGTTCAAAATATACATAGAAAAACAACCTCCTACTTAGTGATTTGTATGCATGTGGTTCAGTGCTGTTAGTTACATTCTTCTGATTGTGCAAATGATTCCATTTTGTTTTAAGAAATACTCATGCATAAGAATACATAATCATCACCTGCCTTTCTGTCATGCTGTGGTGGCTATGTATTGCTTTGAGAGTGGCAGCTGGGTCACTCATGGTGGACAGGTTTTAGCAGAGAAGACTATGAAGAAATGCGTGGTCATCTATTTCCTAAAGTTACTCAACGAAAACTCTGTGGATCACAGTACAGGTATAACTCAGGGATATTGCAGGCTTGCTTCCTGATCACCATAATAAAGCAAATACCACTAAATAAAGCAAATCACAGGAATTTTTTTTAGGTTCCCAGTGAAAATAAAAGTTATGTGAACACTATGCTATAGTCCATCAAGTGTACAGTAACACTGTGTCTAAAAAAATACATTATTTAATTAAAAAATACATAATTGCTAAGAAATCTGAGCATTCAGTGAGTTGTAATCTTTTTGCTGGTAGAGGGTCTTGCCTTGATATTGATGTCTGCTGACAGCTCAGAGTGATAGCTGTTGAAAGGTGTGGTGGTTGACATAATTATGTAAGATAAAATTGAGTCTTCCTCTTGTTCACTGTCCCTTTACTTTACCAAACATGACATCCTTCTCCAAGGACTGATTTCTCCTGATAACATATTCAAAGTATGTGAAATGAAGTCTCGTCATCCTTGCTTCTAAGGAGTATTCTTACTGTACTTCTTCCAAGGCAGATTTATCCATTCTTTTGGCAGTACATGGTATATTCAGTAATCTTCACCAACTATATAATTCAAAGTATCAATTCTTCAGTTTTTGGTATTCATTATCCAGGTTTGACGTGTAGTGTGGTGGTTGAAAACACCATGGCTTGGGTCAGGTGCACTTTATTCTCAAAGGGACATCTTTGCTTTTTATCACTTTAAAGAAATGTCTTGTAACAGGTTTGACCAATAGCAGCTATAACTTCACAAAATGTATTTCTTAAAAAATAAACTTGAGAGTTGAAACTAGTCTTTGATCTATAGTCTTCAGAATGAATGCTGTGTTGGTAGGAATGAAAATAGCATTAATCTCCTTGTATATCTATCTATCAGAGCTCTTGGGTAAGTAGGTTTATTGTCAATAAGCAGTAATATTGTGAAAGGAGTTTTTTTTTTTTCTGTGCAGTAGTCCTCAACAGTGGACTTAAAATAGTCAGTAAGCATGTTGTACTGTCATCCAAGCTTTGTTTTCTATTTATAGAGCACAGAAAAAGTAGGTCTGGCATAATTTTTAAGGGCCCTAGGATTTTCAGAATAGTGAATGAGCACTGGCTTTATTAAATTCCCCAAGTGTCTGTCAATTTGTTGTATTGTGGAGGCTTGCATGCCTCTGTGATGCTGGCAGATATCCTAGTGGTATTCACATTTTTGCAGGGTGACCCATGGCAGACAGGTTTGAGGGGAGCTCCTGGACTAAGACAGACCAAGAAGGAAGACCTGGCAGTCTGAAAACTCTGGAAAGAATTAGCCAGCTAAAACCTTATGTAAAGCAGTGGAACAATGTCTGACAGAGTGCCAGAAAATGAGGCTCTCGAGATGGAAGACACTCAAAAGACACATGAGAAAGAGCTGCCTACTCCAAGTCGAGTCAACCTTAAGGCCTTGGATAGAGTCAAGCTTTTGGGACCTTGATGTGCTGATGCAGTATGACTCAAAAAGAGAAGTAGTGGCTGCAAATATCCATTAATAAATGGAGCATGGAATGTAGAAGTATGAATCTACAAAAACTGGAAATAATAAAAAATGAAAGAGAATGCATAAACATTTATGTCCTAGATGTCAGTGAGCTGAAATGCACTGGTATGAGACATTTTGAATCAGACAGCCCACTGGTCTACTTTAGTGGGAAGGACACGTTGAGGAGGAATGGTGTTGCACTCATCATCAATAAGAGTATTTCAAGATCTGTCCTAAAGTACAACACTGTCAGTGACAGTATCCATACACCTACATGGAAGGTCAGTTAATACGACTATTATTCAGATTTGTGCACCAATCAATAAATCCAAAGGTGAAGAAATTGAAGATTTCTACCGGCTTCTGTAGCCTGAAATTGATCAGTCATGCAATGAGGACGCATTAATAGTTATCAGTGATTAGAATTCAAAAGTTAGAAAAAAAAGAAGAGGGACTGATAGCTGGAAAATACGGTCTTTGTCACAGGAATGTTGCAGTGATCGTATGATAGAACTTTGCAAGATCAATGACTTCTTCATTGCAAATACCTTTTTCACCATCATAAACAATGACTATACACACGGACCTTACCAAATTGACTCTATCTGTGGAAAAAGACTGTGGAAAAGCTCAGTATTATCAATCAGAACTAGGCCAGGTGCCAATTGTGGCACAGACTATCAATTGTTCATACATAAGTTCAAGGTGAAACTGAAGAAAATTACAAAAATTCCAGGAGCGCCAAAGTACTACCTTACATATATCCCACCTGAGTTGACAGAACATCTCAAGAATAGATTAAATGCATTAAGTACAAATGACCAAAGACCAGATGAGTTGTTGATTGACAGCAAGAATGTCATCCATGAAGAAAGCCAGAGGTTATTAAAAAGACAAGAAAAGGAGAAAAAAGAAAAAAAATGGACTTCAGAAAAGACTCTGAAACTTGCTCTTGAATGTTAAGTAGCTAAAGCAAAAGGAAAACAGGGTAAAGTAAAAGAGCCAAACAACTTTCACAGGGAGGCTCTGAAAGACAAAGCAAAGTATTATAATGACATGTGCAAAGAGTTGGAGACAGAAAATCAAAAGAAAATAACATGATCAGGATCTCTCAAGCTGAAAGAACTGAACAAAAAATTCAAGCTTCAAGTTGCAATAGTGAAGGATTCTACAGGGAAAATATCAAGCAATGCAGGAAGAACCAAAAGAAGATGGAAAGAATACACAGAATCATTATATCAAAAAATTGGTTGATCTTCAACTATTTCAGGAGGTAGCACATTATCAGGAACCAATGGTACTGAAGACAGAAGTTGAAACTGTATTGAAGGCATTGGAAAAAAGCAAGGCTCTAGGAATTGATGGACTACCAACTGAGATGTTTCAACAAATGAATGTAGTGCTGGAAGTGCCCACATGTCTGTGCCAAGAGATTTGGGAAACAGGCAACTGGACAACTGAGTAGAAGAAGTCCATATTTATGCCTGTTCCTAAGACAGACAACCCAAATGAATATGGGAATTATTTAATGATATCATTAATATCACATGCATGTAAAATTTTGTTGGAATCATTAAAAAGCAACTGCACCAGTATATTGACGGTACACTCAGAAATTTAGATCAGATTCAGAAGAGGACATGGAACTAGAAAAACCACTTCTGATGTCAGATAGATCTTGGCTGAAAGCAAAGATATTAGAAAAATGTTTACTTGTGTTTTATTAACTATGCAAAAGCATTTGACTGTGTGGGTCATAACAAATTATGAAAAACACTATGGGGATGGGAATTTCAGAACACTTCATTGTACTCATGAAGAATTTATATATGGATCAAGAGGTAGTCATTCAAACCAACAAGGAAATGCTGCATGGTTTAAGTCAGGAAAGGTATACTTTATGGTTGTATCCTTTCATCACACCTTTTCAATCTATATGGTAAGCAAATAACCCAAGAAGCTGGACTATATGAAGAAGAATGAGGCATCAGGATTGGAGAAAGACTCATTAACAACCAGCGTATGCAAATGACACAGGCTTGCTTGTTATAAGACAAGGAGACTTGAAACACTGCTAATGAAGACCAAAAACCACATCCTTTAATATGGATTGCACCTCAAAGTGAAGAAAACAAAAATTATCACAACTGGACCAATAGACAACATCATGGTAAAAGGAGAAAAGACTGAGATTGTCAAGAATTTCACTTCGCTTGAATCCGCAATCAATACCTGTGGAAGCAGCAGTCAAGAAATGAAAACACACATTGCTTTGGACAGATCTGCTGAAAAAAACCTCTTTAGAGTATTGAAAAGCAAAGATGTTACCTTAAAGACTGAAGTGCGTGTAACTCATGCCATGGTGTTTTCAAGTGCATTTTATGCATGCAAAAGCTGGACAATAAATAAGAAAGACAGAAGAAGAATGGAGGACTTTGAATTGTGATGTTGGAGAAGAATATTGACTATACCATGGATTGTCAACAGAGTGAACTGATTTGTCTTAGAAGAAGTACAAGCAGAGCACTCCTTAGAAGCAAGGATAGCAAGATTGCATCTTTCATACTTTGGGCATGTTGTCAGGACGGATCAATCCTTGGAGAAAGAAATCATGCTTGGCAAAGTGGTAGGTCAGTGAAAAAGAGAAAGATCTTCAATAAGACAGGTTGACACAGTGGCTGCAACAATGGGCCCAAACATAACAAGGATTCTGGGCCTGGCGAAGAACTGGGCATTGTTTCCTTCTGTTGTATATAAAGTCACTATGAGTCAGGACAGACTCATTGGCATCTACAACAATAACAACAGCAACAAAGTCACCAGCTGGGTTAGCTCTTAGCAAGACAGCAGTCTGTGCTTTGAGACTTTGAAATAACCCATTAAATTCTCCTCTCTAGCTCATAAAATCCTTCCCATAAAAGTCTTTCCATGTAAGACTTTTTTTTTGCCTATATTTCAGTCAACTAGTGCTGCTCTAACAGAAATACCACGAAGTGGTATTTCCTTGGTATTAGCAAAAAAAAGTTTATTCTTACACAGTCCAGTAGGCTACAAGTCAAAATTCAGGATGTCTGCTCCAGGTGAAGGCTTTCTGTCTGTTGGCTCTGGGTAAAGTCCTTGTATTGCATCAGTCATTGGTCAGGGAGAATCTTGACATAGGAATGCCAGGTCTGAAGGATGAGCTGTACTCCTGGTGCTGCTTTCTTGATGGTGAGATCCCCAAATGTCTCTACCAGCAACTCTCCTTTGTATCTTAAGAGACTGCTTGAATGCACAAAACAGACTTCCACGTTGATTCATGCTCTACCAACGCAACTACTGCCCTCCACCCTCGTTAACAACCTAGAGGCAGGAATTTCAACATGGAGGAACATCACACAACACCAGGAATTATGGCCCAGCCGAATTGCTACAGATTTTTGGGAGAATGCAATTGAATCCATCATGGTGTACATCAAAAATCTGTTGTTTAGTCAATCACCTTCATCAGGTATCTTAGCTAGATCTTCTGGGTAACCTGCTGCAGCTTCTACATCAGCACCTGCAGTGGTAACAGGAACACAGTCATCTATCACTACGTGCCCTGCTAAAGCTGTCTGAACGTTTCATGTTCTTATTCCTGTGGTGGTGCTTTACTCATGCTAGATTCCCAAAGGACCAGCAGTAGGTCAGTGAAACATCATAATGACTATCAGTTCAGGTCTAATGTCAATGATGGAAACTATGTCTACTACACAGACCCTATGTTCCCAAAGTAATGTTCTGCACTTTGCATTTGACTGCCAAAAGGCTGTAGATTTTAGTTTCTTCTAAAATTCTAATGAATACTAAGCATCTGGTAATTTAGTTTATCAAGAGTTGTCATACACTGAATGTTGTTCCCCCTGTTTGTCAACTTGGATACACCTGTGTTTTCTAGTGTTTTGTGATTGCCTACCATTTTATCATTTAATACAATTTTCCTTTGTGTTGCAATTCCAGTCTCTGTGATTTTAATGAGGCAGGATTTAGAAGCATTATGTTAATGAGGCAGATCTCAATCTACAAGATTAGGTTGTATTTGAAATCAATCTCTTTTGACACACAAAAGACTTCCGAAGGGAGCAGAGAGACAGGGGTAACACATACCCCTAAGATACACAGGCAGAGAGTATAGTCTGGCCTTTAAACCTGGAGTCTTGTACTGAGAAGCTTCTGGGCTGGGAAGATTGACAAGAACCTTCCTCTAGACCTGACAGAAAGCCTGGAGGTGGCATCCTGAATTTGGATCTCTAGTCCCCTAGACTGTGAAAGAATAAATTTCTCTTTGTTAGTGCCAACCACTTCTGGTATTTCTGTTATAGCAGCACTAGATCACTTAAATGAATATATTAGCTATTAATTTAAACTATGGAAATGGAAGATATAGAGAAAATGACACATTTTAACCACTCATACTCATATATTTTTTAAAAATCTCTTTTGAAAGGTATTTTAGCTTTAATAAACAGCATCAAAATCTCTTGCCAAAATTATTATGTGGTGGGTATAGCTTTTTGGATCTTGCTGTTTCTTTAAAATGCATTATTAAATCACTGTAAATGCTATATTACATTAACAGAGGAGTTAGAAAAACTATCTATTTAACTAGTGGAGGAGGAGGTTGAGTGACGCTAAACGATGAGCTTTTTGACACACTGGCTTTCAGTTCCCCTTGGAGAAATTCTTACAGGGGTCTAGGAGGAATGTAAATCTGGGATTCAGAGAAGGGTAAGGGGGATAGACAGTGCTGTGTAGAAGTCTCCAGCACAGAGAAATCAACTGAAATGATTACAGACTCTGCAATCATTAAAGGAAAGCCTGTAAAAAGAGAAAATGAGTGCAGGTAAACTTTGGGAAAACCAAGGTCTGGAGATTCAGAGGAGAAAGCCGAGCTGGTGAAGAGTGAGTGAAGCATCTCTGGAACTGGAGGAGAAGGTAGTGAGGCGTCAAGAGAGCTGAAACTTTATGCTGAGATTTGGGACCAGCTGTTTCATGTGGTGACATTTGAAAATGCAGTTTCAGTACTTGTGGAGATAGCAACCAGATTGCAAGGGATTTAGCGTTTATTGGGTTTATCAGGAATCAAAGACTGGGAGAAAAGAATGATCTTTCAAGAATTCTGAGTATGAAGTATAGAGGAGAACTTGGGCAAAAACTTGCATAGTTTGTAACATCAAGGGAAGATGCTTTTCAGATCAGAGTGATTTGAATGTGTTCAGAAACAAAGAATTATGAAGCAATAAATACTTCATAATAAGTCCTTTGAAAAGGACAGACGGAAGAGTTCAGTCAAAGGATAAAATTGGGATTCAGAACTGAACTTTCTGTGGAGAAAGAAGCAAGCCCAGCTTCACAGTTTTTTCTGAAAAATCAAGAGGGTGGTATCCACTTTGGCAAATTTATTTTAAAATAATTGACTTGGTTGGAGAGGATTGTTTCTCTCAATCATGCTCTTTCATTTTTTTATTAAGAAAAAACGGAGAGATGAAGAGAGGGAGATGGAGAAAGAGACTAAGTAGAAGAAAGAAGAGGGAAGAAGAGGGAATTGTATTGTAAAATTCTCCCCGAAGAGAGCAAAAGATCAAGGTGTATTCTGAACAACAAAGGCTGTGCTGCTTTGTGGGTTGACTCCTGGGGGCACCTTGCAGAGCTTGTGCCTGATTCTAAGAAACTTCACACGTGAAAACATTCTTTAGGAATCTGAGGTCAAGCAATGGCCTGATCGCCGAACCTGAGGGACACTTGGCAGAAATCTTTTTTTTTTTTTCTTAACGCGTCAAGGACAAACTTACTGCTAAACATATCAGCTGGGAAGTGCTTGAAAAGTGCAAATTCAGTGTATGCAGAGAGATGCAACAGTGCTTCACTCAAGATAGTTTTCCCATTACCCCAAAGCTTCACATGTTATTGAATACACCATAGATTTTTTTTTTCCCCAAGCATTCCGAACTCGATGAACACGGCACGTGTGGGTCCGGAACTGCCTGGTAGCATGCCTCTTTACTGATTAGAGAAACGTCTGTGTCTTGATGGGGGACCTGAAATTCCAGAAATTCCTTGACGTTTTCTTCAGGTCAGTAAGGTGACAAACTTAGTAAGTGATGACAGAGTCAACTGTTTCATTGTTAGAACCTTTGAGGGTCGTGGGGATTGCCCTTTTGTCTAGTCAAGTGTTTGTTCTCCTAAGGACTTTTGTCCCCTAGGGGTTTACCCAACACCACGAGGCTGCTTCTTGTTTTTTTTCCTTACAAGTTAGAGTTTTTCTTCCTTTTTTTTGTTAACTGGTTCATAGCTCCCCTGCCTCTGAGCTAGGGTCCTTCACAGAGGCCAAAGAAGATTGTTCTCTGAGGCTACAGGAAGGTAGTGGGGGAATCCAGGAGATTACTGCTTCCCGTAGGAAACGAGTCACCCGACAGGTAGACTGTCACGTGCCAGTGGCCAGTGTTAAGTTTTCCTTTTCATTTGGAGTATTTATAGGAAGTTTTCCAGTTGAAGTAATTGGATGAAAGCCAAAAAAGGAATGATTCAGATTTTATCTTACATATTCAGAAGTGGGATGTATAACAGAGACATCGTGCACAACGGGTCACTACATCTGTTCCCTGAACGTTCTTGGCCATATTGAAGTGACTGTTGCAATCCAGATGTTGTCCTACTCCATCCTTTCATGAATACCATTATTTGTCCAATTTTTTTTCGTTGTTTATATTGGAGTTATCAACTCTGTTTTCTTTATAAGAATTTCACAATATTATTGGTCATATGTCTTACTTATTTTGATCTTCAGTCAGAGGCTTTATCTTGTAATTTCTTTTATCAATCTACACTTAAAATTTTCAAAAACTGCTGTGATTCCAGTAGAATCTTAAAAAATATGTATATACAAATTTGAAGGAGCCAAGGCTTCCCAGGACTGAGTTCAGTATTATGCTAGAAAGATTTGACCATGGGATTTAATAAAATGTTCATTTTTCTCCCAAAACAAAAAGTCTACAGATGTCTAGTGATGGCACATTCGTGTTATAATATTATATGCTTCTCCAGCTCTGTCTCTTTTCTGCTACCCTTTAACCAACCTGCTGCCATCGAGTTGATTCTGACTCATAATGACCCTATAGGTTAGAGTAGAACTGTCCCATAGAGTTTCCAAGGAGTGCCTGACAGATTTGACCTGCCAACCATTTGGTTAGCAGACGTAGCATTTAACTACTATGCCATCAGGGTTTTCTTAGTGCATGGATCTATTCTCATGGTCACTGTATGGTAGTGAGATGGCATAGCTACCTCCAGTCTTATTTCTGTGATGCATTCTAGAAGAAAAAGAAAAAAAAAATGAGGAAGAAATATCTTTTTAAGTAGAAAAGCAGGATTTTCCAGAAATTCTCTGCATATATTGTATTGTCTAGACCACGTCCCGTGGCCACTCTGCCATGCAAGAGAGGCTAGGAATGCTACATTTTATCGAGTAACTGCTATTCCAAACAAAATCAGAGTTCTCTTAATAAAGGAGGAATAAATAGTTACTAATAAACAATGTCTTTAGTACCTTTTGTAAAAGTATTTCCCACAACATCATTTTGTCTAAGGTTAGTTAATAAACAAAATCAAGTTTCACAAGAACATAGGAAGAAATAATTAGATAGAAGCAAGTCACAGAGCTTGATTAGATCAGGCAACAAACTGGATTAGATCCATCAAAAAGATATGAGGATATCATAATTATTTGCTAACTTAAACTGTGACATACCACTTATCTGAAACACATTTTGGTCTCTAGCCCAAGGAAATTTCTGGTTACAGCTACCTTCCTTTGTCATCGCATAGAATTTCCTCTGAATTTTTACTCATTTCCTGGACTCTGGACACAAGAATTTTTAATAGTGGCATTCAAAATTTAGAAGTCTTCTCATTTGGTTTATTCGAGATCAGAAGCTGTCCAATATTTAAAAGTGTTGTTTAAAATAAAAAATCACGAGCGTTATACATGGTTTCTTAAAAGCTAAATTTAACTTAAAATATGCAAATATACCAGATCTGACAATTAAGTCCACCAACTTAATTGTTCTAAGTGATTCATACCTCGTTGCTGAATATAACCACAGTCACCCTGGAAGTACTTTCCTTAGGAAGCTATGTTCTAACGGCATAGCTAGGTAGTCAACCCTTCAAAGTGATTTTAGAGTCCTTTCTGGAATGGCAGTTGCACAGAGTGGCAGTGTGGCAAGTTTGAGAACTTAATTGCACAGTTGTCTGTGAGGGAGTTTTAAGCCAGTAAACAAAAAAAAACTGCGTTGGAAAACCGTCTCTACTCACCTAATCTGGCCCTTAATGGCTTTTTTCTTTACCTGAAGATAAAGGAAATTTTTAAAGGAAGACATTTTGACAACATTTAGGACATTAAGGCTAATACACCATGACAGCTCCAATGGCAATTCCAGAAAAAGAATTCCAAAATTGCTTTGAAGGGTGGACGAGGAGCATAGCTTCTCGTGGAGAGTACTTCCACGGTGTGACCATAGTAACACTCAGCAACGAGGGATGTAACACTTCTTCTAAGATGAATCGAGAACTTAATTGGCAGTCCTCCTACATCAATTAGTCAAACTTTAGAGAAAGGAACAGACTTTGCATTGCATTTGGAGGATTGGAATGTTGTATAATTTTTCTGGAAGAATCCATATCTAAATCCGTGATTTTCATTTTCGTAGTTTTATAAACCAAGCCAGTTTTATTAAGTCAAGGTAAATATTGTGAAGCAAACTGGAAGCAGGTTCGGAGACTTTTCCTTTTTGTTCTTTAACTTTTGGTATATTCTGATTTACGCTAGTGTATTTGTCAGCAGCCTGTCTTTTTTTTTTTTTTCTTTTTCTTTCCACAATGTTCAACTTATGGAAATAAAAATTATCCTCATGTACACATTTCATAAAATTACAATGATACCTACCAAGAGATCTGTGCTGAAAGACCAGTGTTTTATTTCTTAACTCACCTTAGACTGTTGTTTCTGTAAAATAGAAGGAAAGCAAATTACTAGGAAAAAAAAAAATACAAACACAAACCCCAATTTTGAAACCTCAGATTCAACAGACATAAAATTTCATTTCAGTATATATAATCAGAATAAACATATCTTAGGGAAAAAGAAAAGAATGACAAATCTGGACAAGTCATTATTTGAAAGCTTGCATATAGGTAATTAACAGGTAGAAACATTTAGACTCATAATTTTTGTAATTCTGCAGTTACAACTAAAATAATTATCAAGGAAATGTAAATCTCTGTATGAGTTACTTAGACATGGAATCTGAATGAATACCCAACATATCAATATTTAAAGTTTTTAACGTGGTTAGTAACCTTTTTTTTAAATTAATCCAATCTAGTTTCTGTAAAGTACATCTAAAAAGTTTCTACATTTTATTTTGATACCATTCATAGTTGTTAGGGACGTTGGTTTGGTTCCTATTCATAGAGACGCTGTGAACAACAGGACAAAACACTGCCTGGTCCTTCTCTATCTTCACAATCATTGTTATGCTCAAGCCCATTGTTAAACCATTACATCAATTCACTGTGTTGAGGGTTTTCCCCTTTTTCAATGACCCCTAATTTCATCAAGCACGGTATCCTTCTCTAGGTACTAGTCCCTGCTGGTAACATGTTCAAATTACATGAGATGAATTTTCACCATCATTGCTTCTAGAATAAGCATCCTGTCTATGTTTGCTCTTCTGGTCAAAAACCCAAACACTCACTGCTGTTGAGTTGATTCCAACCCTAGAGGTCAGAGTAGAACTGCTCCATAGAGCTTCCAAGGAGCTCCGGGAGGATTCAAACTGCCGAGCTTTTGGTGAGCAGTCGTAGTACTTACCCACTATGCCACCAGGGTTTCCACTCTTCTGCTAGTTTATGGTGCAGGAAGTGCTCTTCACCAACACCGTAATTCAAGGCCATCAATTCTTTAGTCTTCCTTATTAGTTGTGCAGCTTTCACATGCATATGAGCTGACTAAAAATCCATGACTTGGGACAAACCCACTTTAGTCCTCAAAGGGAAGTCTTTGCCCTTCAACACTTTTTAAAGAGATCGTCTACAGCACATTTGCCCAAGTCAATAGGACGTTGGATTTCCTGACGGTTGTTTCCATGCACTTGATTTGGGATCCAAGTAAAATCAAATCCTTTTCAAATTCTGTCTTTTCTCTGTTTATCATGATGTTGCTTAATGGCTTGGTTGTAAGCATTTTTGTTTTCTTTATGCTGGAGTGTATTGATTACTGAAGGCTGTGGTCCTTGGTCTTCATCAGTAAATGTTTTAAGCATTCTTAACTTTCGGTAATAAGGTTGTGGCATCTACAAACACATGCGGTTAATGAGTGTTCCTTCAATTTTCCTCCAACTCTGATGCACCATTTGTCTTCACAAAGAAGAGCTGCTTGGATGCTCAGCACACGGATAATAAAAGTGTGGTGAAAAGATAACAGCCCTGACACACTCTTTTTCTGGTTTTGAATCACACTATACCCCCTTGTTCTGTTCAGATGACTGACTCTTGGTCTATGCAGTTTCTTCATAAGCACAAGTAAATGTTCTGGGATTCCCATTATTCAAAATGTCTTTAATAATTGTTATGAACGATATAGTCGAATGCCTTTGCAATGTCAGTGAATTACAGGTAAACATCTTTCTGATATTTTCTGATTTCAGCCAGGATCCATCTCATATCAGCAATAATATCTTTTGCTCATACCTTCTTTTGAGTCTGGCTTGAATTTCTGGCAGTTCTCTGTCAATGTAATGCCTCTTTTGAATTATCTTCAGAAAATTTTATGTGGGTGTTATATTAATGACATTGATGATTTTTGAGTTCTCTTGGATCATTGTGTTTTTGGAATGGATAGAAATATGCATCTTTTCCAGTTGGTTGGCCTGGTAACTGTCTCCCAGATTTATTGGCATAGATGAGGTGATGCTTCCAGCACTGCATTTGCTTATTGAAACATCCCAGGTGATATTCTGTCAATTCCTGGAGGCTTGGTTTTTGCTAACACCTTCGGTGCATTTGCACCTCTTCCTTCAGTATTATCCATTCTTGGTCATATGCTACCTCTTGAAATGTTTGAATGTCAACCAATTATTTTTGATACTGTGACTCTGCGTGTTCGCTCCATCTTCTCCTGATGTTTCCTCCATCATTTGACATCTTGCTCATAGAATCCTTCAATATTCCAACTTGAGGCTTGAACTTTTCTCTCAGTTCTGTAGCTTGAGCAATGTATGCATCTTCTGCCCTGTTGGTTTTCTATCTCCAGCTCTTTGCACAATTCATTCTAATACTTTGTTATCTTGAGCCACCCTTTTAAATTTTCTTTTCAACTCTTTTACTTCACCACCTCCTCCATTCACTTTAGTTGCTTTGCTTTCAAGAGTAAGTTTCAGAATCTCTTTTGACATCCGTTTTGGTCTTTTCTTTCTTGTCTTGCATGACCTCTTGTTTTCTTCATATATAATGTTCTTCTTCTGCTCTTTAATTATCATTGTTCAATGTGTCAGGTCTATTTTTGAGGTGGTCTCTAAATCCAAGTGGGATGTACTCATTGTTGTACTTTGGCTCTTGTGTATTTTTACTTTTCTTTATCTTCAACTTGAACTTTCTTATAAGCAACTAATGGTCTGTTTCACAACTGGCCCCTGGCCTTGTCCTGACTAATGATATTGAGCTTTTCTACGGTATTTTTCTACAGATGTAGCCAATTTGATTCCATCTGCTGAGGTCTATTTATATAGCCGTTTTTTATTTTGTTGAAGAAAGACATCTACTATAAATATTGTTGTTCTTGCAAAATTCTATCATGTGACATTTGTCATTGTTTCTGTCACTAAGGCCATATTTTCCAATCACCAATACTTGTTTTTTTTTTTTCCAAATTTCACATTTTAATCACTAGTAGTTATCAATGCTTCTTGATGGCGTGTCTGATCAATTTCAGACTGCAGAAGTTGATAAAAATAATTTCTTGTTCTTTAGCTTTAGCAGTTGATGTGTGATTTTGAGTAATAGTTCTATTAACTGATCCTTCTTGTAGGTGTATGGATATTTTCCTATCCCTGACAGCGCTGTACTTCAGGCTAGATCTTGAAATATTCTTTTGGATGATGAATGCAATGTTATTCCTTTTCACTTTGCTGTTCCTTGTATAGTAGACCATATGAATTTCTGACTTAAAATGTCTAATAGTGGTCCATTTCAGCTCACTGACACTTAGGATATCTTATTTATGTATTCCATTTCATTTTCACATCTTCCAATTTTCCTACATTTGTGATTTGTACATTCTATACTCTAATTATTAACAGACATTTGCATTTGTTTCTTCTCATTTTGAGTTGGGTGACATCAGCAGATGAAATTCACAAAAGCTTGACTCTGTCCATCTAATTACGACCAACTTTACTTTGAGGATGCAGCTCTCTTTCAGGTATCTTCGAGTTCCTTCCAACCTGGAACTGTATCGGACAATATTTTCCTGCTGTTCAGAAAGTTTTCACTGGCTTTTTTTTTTTTCCTCCCCAGAAGTCAACTACAAGTTCCTCTTTCGTAACCTGTGTCAACCTGGAAGCTTCATTTAAATCTTTTCACCAAAGGTGACACTTCTGCTATTTGAAATAATAATGTCAAAGCTTTCAGCATCACAGAAACTTAAAAGCCAGCACAGTAAGACACAGTGACAGATATGTGGTGGACATTCATAATAGATACTCAAAATAAATATTTTAAAAGAATTTCAACAAACCAGAATATTTATTTTCAACTTTAATTTAAAATGATGCCAGTGAAGCTGTACTTTCAAAAAATTAATCCTCAGCCTTTCATAATTAGTTTCAACTATTTTTCCTGTAAAGTTATGAATAACTTATCTACAACAAAGGAAGCAGATTTTAAATCTATAAATTTCCCATGTGTAGATCCTCTTTTGATAAGACACAAAATTCAAAATATTCTATCAGATTCATAAGGTATTTAGAGATAACTTTTTACAGATGTACAATGTTACCATTATCATCTACTCCATTACTCAGTGTTGACAAGTTGTCATAAATTTGGAGGAACTGAATTTCTATAGATATTAACATTTCTAAGCTTCCAACTTTTGTTTTTGCCATTTATTATGCCTTTATCTGCCATGAAAAAACACATTGCATTCCTTCTTCTCATGAAGTGTTAAGAATATTAAAAATACCAAAAATATCAGACAAATAACCATGTCCTTAACCACAATGGAAAACAAACTTAAAAAAAAATTAATAGTATACACACATAAAGAATTTATTTTGCAATCCAGACATTCCCACTTTAGTGGGAATTTTCACTTTAGTGGTAACCATTTCACCTCAGAAAATAATAATATTAGCATAAAAATCAGCAGCTATATTATCACTTATTTGAGAGTATATTTTTAAATTTAGAGTGCTGGCCTTGCAATTTTTACCATGCCACTAATCATACTATTTAGTTTAGCTCACATTTTTTCATCACAAGGCTCAAGAACTCCTTACACCTGGCAACTACTTCAAATGATGATTTCTAGCTTCTCCTGAATCATCAGAATATATTTTTTTTCACAAAGCATAAATGCAAAACCACATTTAGTGCCCTGGTCAAATGCTCAGTTGTTGAGTCAACATTAAATTAGAGAAAGATATTCTAAACACTCTCTATTTGGAAATGAATCTCACTTCCACTCAGTAAAAACAAGCAAACACTAAACACACACACACACACACACACACACACACACACAGACACACACACACACACACACGCAAAATAGCCAATACCTGTCTGCAGAGGATACTGCAAGTAGCATCGTTTTACATAACACTTAAATAAATTACCTTTTTTTATAATTACAAGTACATCAGTCTAAAGTGAAAAAGAAACATACAGATGTTAATAAGTCAATATAACAGGAAACTTGGACTTCATTTCCTGATGGAAGGAGAGGTAGAGAATTTGCAGCTACTTTTAAGTTACCATAGCATACCCTCTACTAACAATTATTTGCTTTTTATCCTATGTACAAAATATATTTACCCTTTTCAAGATTGTCAGGTGCTCCTTGAATACTCTGGGGGTCAGTTCTACCCTGGCCCCTAGGGTCGCCGTGAATCGGATCCGACTCGACGGCACTTGGCACTTGGCAAGATTGTCATCTTATCTTAGAATCAGTCTCTGAGTCTAGGATCTCATTACCTAAACACATTCATGTGTGCATAAGCCCTCCCTGATTCATATGAACTAAAGACAATAAATTTGCTGTTCCCAAATACAAGACAGAACAATGTGGCTGGGACAGAATCCCTACAACAGGCATTCTCACTTAAGAAGGGACTAGAGAAGATGAAAGCAGGAACAGATAGCTCCTGTTCCACAGCAATGACAAAATCCAGCAGAGGATGTTTAACTGGATTCTTCTGCTCTGGGGGAAGAATGTTTCTTTACAACCGCCCATTTCCATTTTCTGGGAGAATTGCTCTGATCATTGTTCTCCCCAGCTTTATACTGTACACTTGGGGTTCTGCTTCTGTTTTCTGAGTTTCTCCTCCTTCTCTATGGGTTGTCACCCATCTTTGTATCTGAGAAATTGTCTCAGCTTTCTTTCAATTTGTAGAAAATCATAGACTGTTTTAGTTATCTATTGCTGAGTGACACGTCACTCCAAGTGTTTTGGGTTTAAAACAAACAAACAAAAAATGTTTATTGCATCACAGTATCTGTGGGTCAAGACTTGGAAGTGAATTCATCATACGGTTTTTGCTCAGAGTATCTACAGAGCTGTGGTCAGTATATCAATAGGGCCTATAGTCATCTCAGGGTTGGACTAGGGTTTGAGGATATACTTACAAGAATGCTCATTCATTACTATTGGCAATATGCTTTAAATTCTCTTTGGTTACTGGGATGAAGTCTCAGCCTATGGCTACATAGGCTTCCACAGAGCCTGCCAGAATTTTTTCATGATGCGAAAGCTAACTTTCCCAGAGGGAGCAATCCAAGATAACAAAGATGATGTCTGGGTGTTTTATATGTCCTAATCTCTGAAACTGAATACAGTAAGTTGTTTTATTCTTTCTGTTAGAATTGAGTTGTTAAGTCCTGTTTCAAGTAGAGGGGAGTTAGATTTCAGTTCTTGAAGTGAAAAGCATCATTAAATTGTGGACAAGTAGAATTTTTTTATCTGAGCTGTCTCTGCTCCGCTTCAAGCAGATACAAAGTCCTTTAAAACTTTGTGGAATTCTTATGAACCTAATTGGATTTCACTATGCTTCAAGAGGAAAATATGTGATTTTTTTTTTTTTTCAACATCAACCTCTTCTACTTGGGTTACATGTGAGGCTACTGTGTGACTAGGCTTTTATGATTTTTAGAAGATCTACATGCCCACTTTAATCTTTTAGAGATTTTAAAAGGTGTTTTGGAGTCATAGTCTTCATTTGAGCTTTACTCTGAGGATATCTCTTGTTTAAGAGTATTTTGCCTTCTGAAAAAAACAAGAAATGAAAATCACATTAACTTTACAAGACAGTAAGTTGAAGGTCAGATTTTTTTCTTTAGTTGATCTTTAGTTATTGATCTTTCCCAATACCTTATGGTATGCAACAGAAGGAAACCGACTGTGATTGTCATCATTGTGCCTGAAAATATTCTTAGTGAGTTCTGCGATTATATTAGGTACGTTTTCTGTTTTCCAAGTCGCTTCATGTGATGGTGTTGTCGATTGTTTCCCAATCCATCTTTGAGCTCCAAAAGCAATTTCTTCACTGCTCTTCTTGCCTCCATTAATTAACTCTTTGCTGTTTCTTTGGCCTGTGGCTGTTGCCTGTTTTCAGAGTCAGTGTCTCCTGTTTTAAGTTTTTAGTATGATGGTATCCTACTTCCTGGGATCAACGTAGGATCCTGTTTCTCTCATAGCTAAAATTCTTGGGTATGGAAATGAAGGGCTGGAAATCATATTGGCTTCTATCTCTCCCAGTTATCATAAGCCACTAGCAAAAGTTTTGCTTCCCTCCTTGCAAGATTTAATTTCTGTAACAAATCTCTTATCCTATAACACTCATGATGGCTATGCTACCTTGACCTAATGCTAATTAATATAGCAAGTTTGGAGATAGATGACACTCCACTACAGAGGCTTGATTTTAATTATTCTTCCTTATCAAAAGATCTTGACAAACAAAGTGCCCTTGAGGATCAAATACATACAGCATTTTTCTCCTTTTGGAGGAAAAAGAATAATGGAGCTATTTAACTAATGCATTTAAGGTTGAGGCTTTTATAATAATTAAACAGAAGCTTCTTCAGAGCATGAGCCAAATCTATCATATTATTTTTAATGATGTAAGAAAAAGTTAGATATACTTGTCAGCGAGATTCTCAGGGAACTAAAAGTCTTTCTTTGAAAAAATGCTTAGTAATGCTACCAGTTATGTAAAATGAGTCTCTAAAGTTATCAGTTGGCCTGAGAAGACATATCTTACAGACTCTGTATAAGAAAAAAACGTGGATTTCGGAGGTAGTTTGAGAGGATCCTTAAAGAAAGAGAAAAGGGAAGAACGAAAAGTGTGGAGACAGTTACTCGGGGGAAGTAGAAAACGACTTTCACAAGGAAATCTGTCTAACATTTAAGTTGTTAGCCTTGTGAGATAAAAATTCTCCATTTCACCACATTTTCACGATCAGTTGCTTAGCATACAGCCTGAGTAAGTATGGTGAATGAAAACAATCTTTACATACATGTTTTCTGATTTTAAACTATGTGGTAGTTGTGAAATGTCATGTGTGAAATTCCATTCTGTACCAGAGTCAGTGAAAAATAAAATGGAGTTTCACAGCAGCTGAGATCTAATTACTCTAATAATCATCTAGAAGTAAGTCCTTGGAGCGCAAATAACTCTAGTAATGTAAATACATCACTGGGAATGCTCTAAAAGGGTATCAGTGATGATGGGTGGGGGACAAAGCAATACGTTTGGACTTTTTCCCAGGTATCCTGAAAAGAACCTTTGGAATTTGCCAGAAAGGAGGTGCCTTTATTATGTCTGAAGTCCAGGTAGCATTGAAAAATGTACAAATGTAGGGGAAGCCCTGAAGGCCATAGATAGCAAATGACTTTGGTAAGGGAGGAGGGGTAGAACGCAATCCATTACGCATGTTCATTGCTTTCATTAATCATGCTTATGCAGTGAGGCACCAATCATGACTCTGCACTGAGATGACAATGACTGTTATAAAAGACCTCGGACTTTGAAACTTTCTTGGTGCTTTGGGATTAATGAGGCAGATGGGACTACCTTATCTCCGGGGCCGTGAAGCTCCTTGTGGAGATTCCTTCCAGATCTTCTCTATTTGTATCTTTATTGATTCTTTGCTGGACTGAAGATAGACCTACTTCAGAAGTTGTTGGGAGTCGTGACTGAACCGTGTTGCCCAAAAAATATCTATAGCCATTTGGCTGGACTGTGCTTCCGGGTATTTTATAATTGTCTTCCATTTTGTAATTTTCCTGTGCTGTATGTTAAAGAGGATTACGGTGGGACTATAAATCCTTCCCTAAGATTATCTCCCTGCTCCAACATAAAGGGAGTTTCCCTGGAGTGTGGCCTGCACTACCCTTTATCTTTTTATCCTACAAAGAAAAGAGAAACAAGCAGATAGTTGGGACCATCAAACCATCAAGAAAGCAGCACTGCAGAAGGGTGCCTCCTTCAAACCTGAGCCTCCTGGCCAAGTTACTCCCTGACCAAAGGTTGACAAAACAGAAGGACGTTTCTCCAGAGTTGACAGAGGGAAAGTCTTCCCCTGGAGTGCACATCCTGAATTTGGACTTGTAGCCTACGAGATTGTGAAAACAAACTTTTCTTCGTTAAATCTATCTACTCATGGTGTCTCTGTTAGAGCAGCACTAAGTGGGTCAGAGAAAGGACCATATCGAGCTGAGGTCTGGATGGAGGAGCCAGGAAAGAGAATCTGTGGATTTCTTGGACTGGTCTGATGCCACAAACTGATGTCAGTAGAATTGGGATCCCCCACAAAAACTCAAGAAAGCCTGGGATTTTGGAGTAAACTCAAAACTAAACTCATTACAGTCAAGTCGATTCTGATTCATAGCAATCTTACAGGACAGAATAAAACTGCCCCATAGAGTTTCCAAGGAGCACCTGGTAGATCTGAGCTGCTGACCTTTGGAATAACAGCCTCAGCACTTAACCAGGACACCACCAGGGTTTCCAAGGATTTTGGAGTGGAGAGTATAATTAGGTGATGACATGTATACGAGTGCTGACAATAAAGCTTCTGAACTCATCCTAGAAAAAGTGCTAACCACCTCATTGCTGAGTATCACTGTGGTCACCTTCAAAGCACTCCCCTTGCAAAGTTATGTACCAATGCCGGTTGGTCCCTACCCTTCAAAGCAATCTTGGAACTTGTTTTCTGGAGACCATCGAACTACCATCGTACTACCCTTGATGTCTTCCTTCGTGTTACTCTCGGTGTCTTCCTTTCAATATTTCTTTCACCTTCAGGTAAAGAAAAAAGTCGCTGGGGGGCAGATCAGGTGAGTAGGTAGGGTGTTCCAATACAGTCGTTTGTTTACTGGCTAAAAACTCCCTCACAGACAACTATGCATTTAAGTCCTTAAACCCGCCACCGTGACACTGTGCACAATGGTCATTCCAAAAAGAGTTCCAAAATTGCTTTGAAGAGTGGACTAGATGCTGGCATCAGTGCATAGCTTCCCAAAGGGAAGTACTTCAAAGGTGACCATAGCGGTGTTCAGTGACGAGGTATGTAGCACTTAGAGCAATTAAGTTTGCAGACTTAATTGTTGGACCTCTTATGGTTACTTTGGTCTTTGAATTCTGGATGGTGACTTGACTTTGGCCTTAAATTCATTGATATTTACTTTCATAGATATTACCCATAAATGAAAGTAGATTGTTTTCTGTGAGTAATAAATATTTCACTATGGCCAACATGTATGTTTCTTATGTGTATGACTTTATCCAATCAAGTGGACCTAGCACCTATGAAAAGATAATTGCTACAAATTGGGGTTCTCCCTCTGGAAACCTTATCACTGCTTGGGATCTAGGCATCACCTCTGGGGCAACCTCCTTGTGCAATACAGTGGGGCTCAGCTCTTCTCTGGACCGTGACTTTACCCTCCACGTAGTTGGCTAGTGTCTTGAACATCACAGAGTCTTGATAATTTTTTTTTTACTTTGATTTAAGGGTTTTCTTCTTCTTATTATTATTATTGTTTTATTTAAATAAAAACTGAAAGTGTACATACTTTGTGCTTACAATATTGGGTTAAGATGGGAGAAGTACACACATTGTGTTGAAGTCCCATTAATACTGATCTTCATACTAATGTGTGTTGTCACCAATTTCACCCAACCAAATTTCTAACAACTATCTAATCTAAACCCTTGCCCCTCACCCTCCTGTCCTCCCACACTCCCCACAGTTATAGCCGTCAAAGAGTCTTTTCTGTTATGTGTGAGTCTGCTTTTAAGTTTTTATCATAGGGGTCTCATATAATATTTCTCATTCTGTTGCTGACTAGTTTCACTCCACATAATGTCCTCCAATTGAGAACAAATTGAGAGATGTTTCCTGCTATCATCGTTGTTCTTTATCAGTGTATAGTACTCCATTGAGTACATACACCAAAGTTTACCCATCCATTCTTCTGTTGTTGGGCATCTGGGCTGATTCCATTTTTGTGCTATTGCGGACTATGCTGCAATGAACATTTGTGTGCATGTATCAGTTGGTATGAATGGCCTTGATTCTGTAGGATATATTCCAAGCAGAGGAATTGCTGGGTCAAATGGTATATCTAAATCCATTATTTTAAGGTAACGCCAGATTGCTTTCCAAAGAGATGGCACCATTCTGCAATCCCACCAACAGTGTAGGAGAGTTCCAATCTCTCCACAGCCTCTCCAACGTTTAGTGTTTTGTGTTTTATGGATCATTGCCAATCCTGTTGGGGTGAGATCGTATCTCATTGTCATTTTGATTTGAACTTCTTTAATAATTAATGATTGTGAGCACATCTGCATGTGTTTTTTGGCTGCCTGGATCTCCCTTTAGAGAAGTGTCTGTCCATCTCCTTTACTCATCGCTTAATTGATGATTTATCTTTTTCTTATTGACATTTTGTAGTACCTTATAGATTATGGAGATCAGGTGTCAGTCTGACATAGAATTGCCAAGTATTTTTTCCCATTCTGTAGGTGGTCTTTTAATTCTTTTGATGAAGTCTTTGGATAAGCAGAAGTGTTTGATTCTTATTAATTCCCATTTATCTATTTTCTTTTCTGATGAATGGGTTTCGTTTGTCAGATTTTGAAATCTGTCTATATTGCATACTAAAACTTCCATTGTTGGCCCTATTTTATCTTGAATGAACTTGATCATTTTAGCTTTTATAGTTAGGTCTTTTATCCAATTTGAGTTGAGTTTTGTATAAGGTGTGAAATATGGGTCTTGTTTCAATTTTTTGCAGATGGATGTCCAATTATGCCAGCACCATTTGATAAAGAGGCTCTTCTTACCCCAGTTTAAAATCTTAGGACCTTTGTCGAATATCAGCTGTTCATAGGAGGATGATGGCATCTCTGGGGTCTCTACTTTGTTTCATTGGTCTATATGTCTCTTTTTTGTATCAGTACCAGGCTATTTTGACAACTGAGGCAGTGTAATAGGTTTTAAAGTCAGGTAGTGAGAGGCCTCCTGGTGTGTTCTTCTTTTTCAGTAGTGCTTTACTTATCCAGGACATTTTCCCTTTCTAAATAAAGCTGATAATTTGTTTCTCCATCTCATTAAAAAATGTCACTAGAATTTGTACCAGGATTATGTTATACAAGTATATTGCTTTGGGCAAAATAGATGTTTTCACAGTATTGAGTCCTCCTATCCATGAGCAGGGCAGATTACTCCACTTATGTAAGTCTATCCTAGTATCTTGTAGTAAGGTCTTGTAATTTTCTTTGTAAAGATCTCTTTTTTCTCTAGTTAATGTTTGCTAATAAATTGATGGATTAAAAATGTTAGTCTCTGTACGATTTAAAGAACTAAGCAAAATCACTTGGAAACTGTCTGAAACATAGTATTAATTACCTACTGATGCACATTTATACCATATTGTTCTGAATTATTAGTTTAAAATGTGTGACACATTTCTCATTCTATGGTGTTTGGTTTGTTTAAAAAAATGTATTCCTTCATCATATAATACTGAACCGATTTAGTGAAAAATTGATTATCCATCTCTGGCATCTTAGCCATCTAGTGCTGTTATAACAGAAATATTTCACGTGGTTGGATTTAGCAAAGAGAATTTTATTCTCTTTGGGTCCAGTAGGCTAGAAGTCCAAATCCAGGGTATCACCTCCAGGGGAAGGCTTTCTCTCTCTATCAGCTCTGGAGGAAGTTTCCTGTCATTAGTTCTACCCTTGGACAACAAAAAAAGAAGACAGAGAAGAACTGATTGCTTTGAATTGTGGTGTTGGAGAAGAATGTTGAATGTACCATGGATGGCCAAAAGAACAGATCTGTTCTGGAAGAAGTACAACCAGAGGGTTCCATGGAAGCAAAGATGACCAGACTGCATCTTGCATACTTTGGACATGTTGTCAGGAAAGATGAGTCCTTGGAAAAAGACATTACGCATGGTAGAGTGGAGGGTCAGTGAAACAGAGGAAGATCCTCAATGAGATGAATTGCCACAGTGGCCACAACGATGGGCTTAAGCATAAAAGCAATTGCGGGCATGGCACAAGACTGGGTACTGTTTCGTTCTGTTGTTCATAGGGCTCCTGAGTCGACTCTACAGCGCCTAACAATAACAACAGTTTTTCCCTGGCCTGGGAGCACCTCAGTGCAAGAACCTCATGTCCAAACGAATTGTCCTGCTCCCAGCCCTTCTATTTGGTGGTATGAGATCCCCATGTCTCTCTGCTCACTTCACTCTTTTCATCTCAAAAAAGATTAGCCACTAATCCATCTCATTACATTATAGTGATAGGATTTACAACAAAAAGGGAAATCAATCAAAATAAAATGGTAGACAATTATGCAATACTGTGAATCATGACCTAGCCAAGTTGAAAGATATTTTGGGGAGATACAATTCAACCTATGACAGTGAGTATCAGACTGGTCACTTTGTTTCAGATTTAGATCCCTGTTTTTGCTTATTATTCCTGTATAGACTGGCAAACTGAACTAAGGAGGAAATAAATAATTAAAGCTACAGACAAATTCAAACTCTTCTTAAACATACATCTTCAAAAGGGGTTGTAATATTAAAATCTTGTGTTATATACTGAGAGTTAATTTAGCACACCAGGACAAAATAAAAAGGGGAGGTGGGAGAGAATAAAATGATTTTCAATTTTTAAAAAAAAATTTTGGAACTATTTTATTGTGTTTTAAGTCCCAGTTTACAATTCAAGTCAGACTGCTATATAAAACCCCACACCCACACCACTACACAGCTCTAGCTGCTCTCCCCACCCTGTAACAGCACACTCCTACTTTAAGCTCTGCACTTTCTGTAACCATGCAAGCAACTCCTATTCCAGTCTACCTCCTCAAGTCACCTTTAGTCAAGAGCTGCTCAGACAGCCTTATGCATATACTTCAGCCAAGAAGCACATTCCTCACCAACATCACTCTGTCTATAGTCAAGTCCAATCTTTGTCTGAAAAGTTGGTTTTGGTGCTGATTTCAGCTCTGGGCTAACAGAGAATCTGGAGGCTGTGTCCTCAGGGAACCCTCCAGTCGGATGGGCAATCAAACATGGTTTTTATTAAAAGAGTCCTAGGTCTGCACATTTTTCTCCGGCTTCTTCAGGGACTTTACATTGTATTCTGTATCAGGGTTGTTGGTGGTGGCCTGGCATAATCTAGTTCTTCTGGTTCCACGCTGATGTAGTTGCAGGTCAGAGGGAACCTATGTCTCCTGTACTCATATTTTCCTCACGTTTTTTATATTCTTCATTGTCTTCTGTTTCAGGTGGATTGGGATCTGTTGACGCTACTTTGATGGAAGCTTGCTAACTTGTAAGACCTCAGATACCACTAACCAAATTGGTATGCAGAAAATTGTCTTTTAAAAAAATTTGGCTATGTGAATTAGCCTAAAGTCCCATAAAAGAAACCATGGTCCCCAAAAGCCTGTCCCTGCTTCTCTGTCCTTCAAATTTTGAGTTGTATTTAGGAAGACTTTCAGCTTTTCATACAACGCAGCTGTGCTAACCTCCCTTCTACTGCGCAGTGTTACTCCCTTCACCTGGCCCAATTCCTGTCGACTATGTAATCTATGAATACCCCTTTTCTTCCCTCTCCGCCCCCATAACCATCGAAGATTACTTTCCTCTGTGCTTAAACCTTCGTAAATCCTTGTGATAGTTGTGTCATACAATATTTGTCCTTTTGCAACTGATTTCACTCAGCATAATGGCTTACAGATGACTGCATGTTGTTTCCTAAAATCACTGTTGCTCTTTTTATTGCATAGTATTCTATTGTACGAATATACCATAGTTTGCTTACCCATTCATTTGCTGATTCTTTTTGCTATTGTGATCAGTGCTGCAATACACTGTGGTGTGCACTTACCCGTTTTTGTGACAGCCCTTATTTCTATAGCACGTATTCCAAGAAGTGAGATTACTGAACTGTACAATATTTCTATCTTTAGCATTTTAAGAAAGCACAAAATTGATTTCCAAAACGGTTGTGCTATTTTAAATTACCACCAGCAGTGCAGAAGGGGTCCAACAGGTCCGCAACCTCTCCATTTATTATTTTGTGTATTTTGAATTAATGCCAGGCTTATTGGAGTGAGATGACATCTCATTGTAGTTTTGATTTGGGTATTTTTAATGGCTAATTATAATTAGGAAACCCTGTTGGCACAGTGCTTATGTACTATGACTGTTAATCTAAAGGTCAGCAGTTTGAATCCACCAGGCACTCCTTGGAAACTCTATGGGGCAGTTTCACTCTGTCCTACAGGGTCGCTATGAGTCGGAACTGACTTGACGGTAATGCATTTGGTTTTTGGGGGGAATGATCATATATTTGTTAGGGTCTTGGATGTCTTTTGTCAAGTGTGTGTTCACATCCTTTGTCCACTGTTTAATTGGGTTATCTGTCTTTTTCAGGATTTTGCAGTACCTTGTAGATTATGGAGATTTGATACCAATCAGATTTTTGGTTGCCAAAATTTCTTTCCCAGTCTAGCTAGTCCTTTTATTCTTTTGGTGAAATCTGGATGAGCGTAAGTGTTTGATTTTTTTTTTTTTTTTTTGAGTTCCCATTTATCTATTTTCCTGTCTGGTTTTGTGGAATGTTAGTAATATTTTGCAGTCTGTTTTATGCCATATATTAGGTCTCCCAGGGATTACCCTATTTTTTCTTCCATCATCTCTATTGTATTATCTTCTATATTTAGTTCTTTGATCCATTTTGAGTCAGTTTGTGTGCATGGTGTGAGACATGTATCTCGTTTCTTTTTTTTTGGCAGATGGATATCCAGTTGTGCCAGCATCATTTGTTGCAGAGACTGTCTTTTCTTCAATTTATGAACTTTAGATCTTTGTCAAACATCAGCTGCTTGTAGGAGGGTGAATCCATACCTGGATTCTCTCTTCTGTTCCATTGATTTATGTATCTATTTTTGTACCAGTACAAGGCTGTTTTGATTACCTTAGCAGAGCAATAGGTTCTAAAGTTGGGTAATGTGAGTCTTCTGACTTTGGTCTTCTTCAGTAAATCTTGACTTTATCTATGGCTTCTTCCCTTTCCATGTGAAGTTGGTGACACGTTTCTCCAACTTATTAACAAATGATATGGGAATTTGTATTTGGGTTGTATTCACAATGCTATGTCTTCCTACCCATGAGCGGGTTAGATTTCGCCACTGATGTAGGTCTCCTGTAAATTTCTTTGCATAGATCTTTTATTTCTCTGGTTAGATTTATTCCTAGATATTTTATTTTGGCGGGGGTGATCGTAAATGGTATTGATTTGGTGATTTCCTCTTTGATGGTCTCTTTATCAGTGTAAAGGAATCCAACTAACTTACATATGTCTATTTCATATCCTGATACTCTGATGAACTCTTCTGTTAGTTCCAGTAGGTTTGTGGGGGGGTAGGTGGGGGTGAGTGGGGTGTTACTTAGGGTTTTCTGTGTGTAAGTTCACGTAATCTGCCAGTAGAGATCCTTTTATTTCTTCTTACCAATTTAGATGCCCTTTACTTCTTTCTGTTGCTTGATTGCTCTGGCTAGAACCTCCAGCACAATGTTAAATAAAAATTTTGACAAAGGGCATCCCCGTCTGATTCCTGAATGCTGTCAGACTATCTCAATTTAGGATGATGTTGGCTGTTGGCTTTCCATAAATGCACCTTAGTATGCTAAAGAATTTGCCTTGTATTCCTATTTTGCTAAGAGTTTTTAACATGAATAGGAGTTGGACTTTTTCAAATGCCTTTTCTGCATCGATTGATAAAGTAAGGTGGTTCTTGTCTTTTGTTATATTTAAGTGGCTGATTACATTAATTGTTTTTCTAATGTTGAGCCATCCCTGCATCCCTGGTATGAATCCCACTTGGTCATGGTGAACAATTTTTTGGATATGTCATTGAATGCTACCAGCTAAAATTTTGTTGAGGCTCTTTGTGTCTAAGTTCATGAGAGATATTGGTCTGCAATTTTCCTTTTAGTGTGGTCTTCACTTGGTTTGGGTATCAGAGTTATGCTGGCTTCACACAATGAGTTTGGGAGTATTGCACCCTTTTCTATACTTTGGAATATCTTTGGTAATAGTGGTGTTTACTCTTATCTAAGACCCTGGTAGAATTTTCCAGTGAAACTGTCGTGGCCAGAGCTTTTTTCTCTTCAAAGTTTTTAAACTATCTTTTCAACCCCTTATTTTGTGATGGGTTTATTTAGTTATTCTACTTCTATTTGTGCTAGTTTTGGTAGGTGATGCTTTTCTAGAAATTTGTCCATTTCCTCTAGGTTTTCAAACATACTAGAGCACAGATTTTCCACAATATTCTGTCATGATTCTTTTAATTTCAGTTGGATCCATTATAATAAGGCCCTGGTCATTTCTTATTTATTTGCTTCTTCTCCTATTTTTCTTTTGTCACTTTGGCCAGTGGCTTACCAATTTAATTGATCTTTTCAATAAATCAGCTTTTGGTCTTAGCTCTTTCAATTATTTTGCTATTCTCTAATTAATTTAGTTCTGCTCTAATTTGTATTATTTGTTTTTTTCTGATGTCCAAGGGGTTCTTTTGCTGCTCTGTTTCCATTTGTTTGAGTTATAGGGTTAATTATTTGGCTTGATCCCTCTTTTCCTTTTGGATATAAACACTTATTGAGATAAAATGACCTCTGAACACTGCCTTTGCTGTGTCTCATAGGTTCTGGTAGAATATGTTTTCATTGTCATTTGAATCTATGAATTTCTTTATTCCATCCCAGATTTTTTGTATAACACAGAAGTTTTTAAGCAAGGTATTGTTCAGTTTCCATGTGTTTGACTTTTTTTTCCCTTTTTTCTGTTATTAATTTCTAATTTTGTGGCTTTATAGTCTGAAAAGATACTCTGTAATATTTCAATATTTTGAGTTGTATTAAAGATTGCTTAGTAATCTAACATGTGGTCAAAACTGGAAAATAGTCCATAAATATTGGAAAAGAAAGTATACTTGGCTGCTATTGGGTGGAATATTCTGTATGTGTCTATGAAGTCAGGTTGGTTGATTGTGGCATTTAGATCTTCAGAGTCTTTATTGAAATTTTTTTTCTAAATGTTCTGTCCTTCACTGAAAGTGGTGTGTTGAAGTCTCCTACTATTACTGTGGAGCTGTGTGTTTCTAACCTCAAAGCAGTTACTGTTTATTTTATGTGTTTTGGAGCCCTGTCATTGAGTATGTAGATATTTTATACGTTTATGTTCTTTTGGAGTAGCGATCCTTTAATCATTATGTAACTTCCTTATCCACTGTGCTGGACTTGACTTTAAAACCTATTTTATCATGGATTAGTACTGTCACTACAGTGTGCTAGTTTGGAATGTTGTTAATTTGATATATTTTTTCCATCCTTTGAATTTCAATTTGTTTGTGACTTTGAGCCAGAGGTGTTTCTTCTGTAGGCAACATATGGATGGGTCATGATTTTTTTATTCAGTCTTCCACTTTCTGTCTCTTTATTGATGCATTTAGCGTATTCACATGTAGCATGATTATCAATGGATGTGAACTTAGTTCTGTCATTTTGATATCTTTTTTTGTGTTGTTTGTTCCATTTAATTTTCTGTGCTGAGTCTTTTTTATGCATTTTCCTATCATCTTTTTCAAATTTGGTGGTTTTGTATTTGTTGAGACTTCTTTTTTTTTTGATGCACAGGAATGATAATTTCCTATTTGGTTACCTTGATATTTACCCCTACTTTTCTAAATTTAAACCAGCCTTTAATTTCTTTATGTTGCCTTGACTTCCTCTCCATACAAAAGATCTATAACTACATTTCACTCTGAGTCCCTCTGTTTTATTATAATGTTTACATAACACATCTCTGTTTCTCTGTTTTCAGTGTTTTGCCTGGGAATGCCAAAGCCGGCCCAGCCCTGCTGACTTCCCCCAACTGCACATCCCCCCATGTGAAAAGAATTACCCTTCTTAGAACAGTTTAAGAAAGGCATAGGGTGGGGAACGGTAGGTGTTTACTGTCCCCACAGGAAGAGATAAAATAAAGAGCAAAGTAGGAACAAATAGAGACTATAACCTTTAGAACCCTCCTCCTGAACCCTTAACCTTGAGGTATAAGTAGGGCTAATTGAGCTCAGGGCATAACTTTGTTTTCACTGTCAATTATCACCACAACACACCTGCCTTGGGCCATTAATCTAGAAGGCCTTGACAATTAACAAGAAAAAGACCACGAGGTTTCGGTTTCAAGGTAGCTAGTAGCTTATGTGGTCAGGGGGCTGGGTGAAAATCATGTCACTTCAAGTTAGCCAATAGCTTGTATGGTCAGGGGGCAGGGTGAAAATCACGTCACTTTGACTATAAAAATAAAGACAGACCTTTTCGGGCTGCCATTTTCTCCAAAACTCTTTCCTGTCTCTCTCAATTCTTTCTCCGCCAACGCTGTTTCCCTCCCTCCATGGGGCCCCCAAAAAGTTGTCAGGGCTGGCTCCTGGAACAAAATATTTGACGTTTATCGTGACATACTGCATCTAATGCCAGACTATCAATATGTGAGTCTGGATGTGAAAATTTGTAGACTTCTTTGTAGAGAGTATGAAGAATAATTATTTCTCAGGTTTCTACAATATCACACTCCAGAGATAAGAACTATACTAAAACAATTAGTCTTTTATTTTCTTTTTCATGGTATTCTTTACCCTATAGGACAAAATAGAACTACTCCAGAAGATTTTCAAGGAGGGCTGGGTAGAATCCAATCGCAGACCTTTACACTAATAATTGGACTCTTAATCACTGTGCCACCAGGCCTCCTAATGATTCCTTAGTAGTTGTTGTCTACTGCTTCTTAACACATTTGCTTGACAGAAATAAGAGTAAGATTAAATACATTTTGCATTTTTAAAATTCCACTCCTTCTACTTGCCAGTAGCAAATTTAAAACTAAACTAGTTCTATCTTCAGAGGCAACTCAATACTAAGTTATGTTAGATACGGATTTTAGGTTATGCCACAGTGATTAGATCCACGTTGGATAGTTATACTGGTATTTGTCACTGAGTGGTCAGGATGATTGAAAACAACTATAGTAGTTTATTCTGAAGTAAAAGAAGATCCTGGCAATTTTTTTTTTTCAAATTATCAGAAGTTTTAGAGATTCTTTGGTATTGAGATTATATGTTCCTTAGTTGAATAAGTTGAGACACAGGAAAAGATACTTAATAAATTATGCAGAAATAGTACATTTCATTTATTTAGTAGGGAAGCTGAAAAGAAGTGAAGTAAGGAGAAGATTCCCATTGAGAAATCAGTGCTAGGAAACATTGATTTACACCTTTTAACTGAGTGAATTGGTCTGGAGACTGCAGCCAAGTATGCCATTATTTAGTGCTTGAAGTAATTGAAATAAATTGTTTTGGATCCTTAAGCAGTTTGGGATTAAATTGACCTATTGAAAAAATTTTATTTTTTTAATTTTTTTCTTCATTTTGTAAAATCTGCACATTTTCAATAATGAAGTAGAGTACTTTTTTTCCCACAAGGAATTGAAATGTGAGAACTGAATGTGCACTGGTTACATTTGTGCAGCTATTTTGTTGAAATTAAATGAAATTGAATAACTAAAGCTGTGTCTCCCTGGGAATCTATTTGATTACAACAGAGAAAGTTTTATTTTAAATTGTGGTGCAGTGAAAAAATTAATCTGTATTTATCTAAAGAACAGTCTGGCAAGTACAGTGGAATCTGGGTACCACGTACAATAGCTAAGGATTTTAATTAGCTGTTCTGTTTCTCAGAGACCATTCCAATACTATTGTGAAACACTGGAAGATATCTTGACAAGGTTTCTTTGTTTGGGATAGAGTAAAAGATGACGTGGATTTGGAATAAGGAAATAAGCCATTTGCAAAAAATCTAGAATAGAGTAGAAGAATTAATAAAATAAATGACCAAAAATAAACAAAAATATTTAAAATATTATTACTGACTTAACTTTTTATTTATGATTGGTTCTTTACTAATTATGAGCCTAAGTAGAAAAATGACAGCCTTGCTGGAACCTGGATTGTTCATTAGTCTGGCCATAATTTTAAAGGGAGAAAATAATTACAACTAAGCTGGGATATTACAGCTGGATATTCCTATCAACTTTGTGTTTGTTTAGTTTTATTCACGTATAAACTACCTACAATAAAATGTATAAATAATAAGAATACAGCTTAACAAGTATTGACAAATACATAACCCTATTGATTTATCACTGTAAACAAGGCATAAAACATTTCCATGACCCCATGCGATTACCTTATATGCCTTTACCCAGTTTATCCCTTTTACTCATTTCTAGCCCCAGACAATCAGTAATGTGCTTTCTTTAAGTATGGAATAAAATTGTTTTTCCTATAAATAAGCAATGTGTATTCTTTTGTGTATAGCTTCTTTTGTGCAAATGTTTTTTTATATTCATTTGTGCTATCTGTGTGTATTAGTAGTTCATTTGCTTTTGTTGCTGAGTAGGATTCTACAGTATGGCTGTATCACAATTGTTTATACACTTAACTTTTGATAAACGCTTAGGTTGTTTCTGGTCTTTGACTATTAGAAAGCAGCTTTTATAAACAGCTAGGCACAAATAGGAATATATGCTTATTACACTTATGTAACCACAAAGCAGAATGACTGGGTTGTATGATCAGTGTATACTTATCTTTACAGTAAACTGCCAAAGTTGTTATTGCAAAATGGTTATAAAACTTTATATTCCCAGCAGTAATCTTTGAAAGTTTCAGTTGCTCTGAATCTTCACCAGTATCTAGTTGTTTGGGCAATCTGGTACGCTGTAACAGAAATATCACAAGTGGATGGCTTTAACAAACAAAAATTTATTCTGACACAGTCCAGTAGGCTATAAGCCTCAGTTCAGGGTGCCAGCTCCAGTGAAACGTATTTTCTCTGTTGGCGCTGAAGGAAGGTCCTTGCATCAGCCTTTCTTACAACAGAGCATCTCAGCACAGGAAATTCCAGTCCAATAGATGCACTCTGCTCTTGGTGCTACTTTCTTGGTGGCACTAGTTCCCCAACTCTCTGCATGCTTCCCTTTCTTTTGTATCTCTTTATCGGATCTGACTCAACGGCACTTGGCTTAGGATAAAAGGCAGTGCAAGCCACACTCCAGGGAAATTTCCTTAGTAAGAGTGTTATAGTTCCACCCTGATCATCTTTAACACAGTCGTATCTATTAAAAACAGGCAGAGATTAGGATTTATAGCATAGGAAAATCACAAAATCGAGGGCCATCACACAAAACTGGGAATAATGGCCCAATAATTCCTGCACACATTTTTTGGGGGAACATAATTCAATGTATGACGCTAGTATTGTCAGTCTTCTCTTTTACCAGTTATACGCTTAGCAGTATCTCCTTGCAGATTTCAATGCATTTCTCTGGTGACTAGTTATGCTGAACATCCTTACATGGGTGTTATTTTCTTTTGTGAAATGTCTGTTGAAATCTTTTCTCAATATTTTAATTGGAGATTTTGTGTATTTTTTATTGATCAGTATCACAACTTTCCCCTCCTAGAATTAGACATGTTCATTTTCTCAGAGGTGTTGCTCAAAAAGAAAATATTAAAATTTTTATGAAAATATTAAAATTTATTTTTTAACAGTTTTCATTTTTGATATCCTAAGAAATCTGCTTATCTCAATATTAGAAGATTATCTCCTGTATTAATTTAGAAAATTTATAGTCTTAGCTTTTATATTAGGTCTATAGACGCATTCTGCTTTTTTTTCTTATGTGTGGTATGAGGCAAGAGCTGAAGTGTATTTAGTTCTACATGAATACCCAGGTGCTGTAGCACCATTTGCTGAAAGGAATATCCATTTCTCGATTTAAGTACAGGGCTGCCTTTTCTGAAAATCCATTGACTCTATACATGTGGTTATATTTGTGATATCTATATGGTGAGTCCATCACGTATCTGTGACGGCTTGTGATGCTGGAAGTTCTGCTATTTGTATTTCAAATACCAGTGGTGTCATTCACAACAGTCAGGTTTAAATGAAGCTTCCAAACTAAGACAGACTAAGGAGAAAGACCTGGAGACATAATTCTGAAAATTAGGCAATGATAACTTTGCTTTGGGGGGTCATTTGCTGGAAGAAGCCATTGTGTTTGATGAGACAGAGGGCCAACAAGGGTGAGGGAGACCCTCAGTAAAAGGGATCAGCCCAACAGCTGCAGTGGTGGGTTACCACGAGGATGACGCAGAACTAGGAAAAGTTTTGTTCTGTTTTACATAGCCAAGTGCCGTCGAGTCGGATCCGACTCAAGGTTGCCTTAAATCATAGTTGGCTCTATGATAGCTATTTTATTTGGATATGTACATATGTGTGTGCATGTGTACATGTGGTGTGTAATTATTTGGTACTTATAATTATTTATTTTGTTCTGCAAGCAAAATGAGATTTCTAGATCAGGAGCAGATTCCCATTACTTATGGTAATAAATGCAACACTGTTCTCCATTCCCCATTCTTCTCCTTGAGGGCAACACGATGAGAACCAGATGACTAGGACTGATGTATGTACAGCAAGAGAATTTTTTTGTGTGTGTTAAAAGACAGGAACTCTAAAATTATGGATATGGTAGTTTAAACAGACTGCATGCTGCCCAGTTTCTACCAACTCTGTCAAAGGAAAGAGGAAAACTTAATCTTCCTGCTGTAACTAAATCTTCTCTAGGGAATAAACAGGAGATCCCTAGTTCACAGCTATTTAAAATGTTAATGAATATTTCAAGGTCTCATCCCCTTGTGAAATAGAAGCATGTACGTTTTGGTCTAATACCATAAAATATGAAACACTAATACTTCTAGGAAACAAAAGAAAATATCCATTGTCTTTAAAGGATGTTAATCTACATTGCTCAGGAAGTGTGGCCCTTCAGTAAGAAATACAGGGAGGATTGTCTTCCCATACTTCTGTATCTTTCTGAAAGAATTCAAGTAGAAAACTCAAAAACAAAACCACTGCTGTTGAGTCAGTTCCGACTCATAGCAACCATATATAACAGAGTAAAACTGCTCCATAGAGTTTCCAAGGAGTGCCTGGTGAATTTGAACTGCTGACATTTTGGTTAGCAGAAGTAGCACTTAACCATTATGCTACCAGGGTTTCCAGTTCAGGTAGAACTGGTATTATTTCTTTATTACGGATTTTTCATATTTCGTCAGTGAAACTGCTTGAAATCGACGTTTTCACTGTGCCATGTTTTATACTACAAACTCAATTTCAAGTAAGCAGAGTTAAGATTTCTTTTTTTTCTCATTAATATGCACTTTACACACCATGAAGTTTGTTCATTTAAAGTGTATACTTTAAAGGTTTTTTTTTTAGTATTTACAAAGTTGTGGAACCATCATTGTAATTTCTATTTGCAATTTTTTTTTCATCCTCAAAGATATCTTGCACCCGTTAGTAGTTACTAACTTCTAAACCTAGACAACCACTAACCTATTTTATAGGTAGGTAGATGGATAGATAGATATTCCAAACTTTTCATACAAATTTGATCATATAACATTATAATGGTCTTTCTGATTTCCTTCAGCTTATCATGATGTTTTTGGGGTTGTATATTATACCATGTATTAGTACTTCATTCTTATTACTAATTTCCACTCCATCATATACTACATTTGTTAATCTAGCCATCTGTTGACAGCTATTTGGCTTGCTTTGATCTTTTTAGCTATCATGAATAATATTGTTATCTACTTTTATGTACAAATTTTTATGTGGATTTGTGTTCTGTTCTCTGATGTGGATACCTAGGAATGGAAATGGTGGGTCATATTAATTCCATGTATAACCTTTTGGAAAATTGTCTGATTATTTTCCAAAGTAGCTATATCATTTTACATTTCCTCTAGCAATATGAGTTTCTATTTATCCATGCACTTAGCAACACTTATTATTGACTGTCTTTTTTTATTAGTCTTTCTAGCACCTTCTAGTGGGTGTGAAACGGTATCTCACTGTGATTTTCTCTGACATTTCCAAAATGATAAATAAAAAACGCTGGTAGTGAGTGGTTCAGAGCTACATCTTCTAACCAAAAGACTGGTGATTCAGATCCACGAGTCACTCCTTGGAAACTCTGTGGGGCAGTTCTACTCTGTCCTGTAGGGTTGCTGTGAGTCAGAATTCACTCCATGGTGGTGGGTTTGGGTATTTTATTTTTTGATTAATAATGTTGAGCAACTTTTCATGTGCTTATTACCATTTGAATATACTTTTGAAGAAATGTCTATTCAAATTAGCTGCCCGTATTAAAGTGAGTTATTTATCTTTTTTATTGAGTTGTAAGAGTATTCTGTACATTTTGGATACAAGAAACTTATCAGATACACTAAAAGCCAAACCCATTGCATTTGACTCAATTTTGACTCATAGCAACTTTATAGGGCAGAGTATAGCATCTGCTAAAAAGAATTTCCAAGTATGTTTGAAAACATTTCCTCTCAGTCTGTGAGTTGTCTTTGCATTTTCTTGATGTTATTCTTTGAAGCACAAAATTAAAAAATTAGATCAAGTTCAATTTGTAAATCTCTGTTATTACTCGTTTTGGGTTATAAAGAACTACTCCTTTAGTTTTACTGAATGTTTCAGTCTTTATTTTTAATTCTATAATTTACACTGACTTAATTTTTGTGCCTGGTACAAAGTTGTTAGATGCCATAGAGTTGGTTCTGACTCATAGCGACTCTGTGGCCAACTGAACAACACACTACCTTGGACCTGTGCCGTGCTCGCCATCATTTTTATGCTGAAGCCCACTGTTGCAGCTACTGTGTCAATCCATCTTGTTGAGGGTCTTCCTATTTTTTACTAACACTCTGCTTTACTGTGGTGGCACAGTGGTTAGGTGCTATGACTGCTAACCAAAAGGCTGGCAGTTCAAGTTCAGCTGGTGCTCTTTGGAAACTCTACGGTGCAGTTCTACTCTGTCCTATATGGTCGCTATTAATCAGAATTCACTTGACGGCAACAAGTTTGTGCTCAGGCTACTTTACCAAGCATGGTGCAAGGGAGGGGTCCAAATTTGTTCTTTCAGATATGGGTATCTAGTTGTCCCAATATTGTTTATTGGAATCTATTTTTTTAAAATAGGCTTTGATTATTTTTATTGTTCAAAGAATCTTCCATTTAATTTCAGTTGCCAATTTTATTACCATTCCTTCCTCATTTTTTTTGTCTGTTTGATCTGTAGTTACAAGTCTTCTTTAGTTCTTGATAATGAGAATTTGTTTATTTTTCTAGGTCATTTTAATCAGTTTTTTATAAGTGCTACTCATTTAGTAAAAAAAAAAAAAAACTTATGACTTGATTTCTCTGTGTTGTTTTTCCATTTTCTGTTAAATTATTTTCTGCTCTTATTTTTACAGCCTCCCTGTGTCTATTTACTATATGATTTGCTTCTTATAGTTTCCTAAAGTTGAAACTTAGATCACTGATTTTGTACTTTCTGCTTTTCTGATACAATTTAGATTTAAATTTACTTCCCAACACTGCTTTACTTGTGTACCACAAGTTTGGGTTGTTTTCATTTTCAGCACATTCAAAATATTTCCTTTCATATTGAACTTAGTAATATGTATAAATATATATTTATTTTTCAATGATTTTAGTTTTTCCAGTGTATTTTGGTATTGACTTATATTTCACTTCTATTGTGATGAGAGAGCTTATGTATGATTTCAGACATTTTAAATGTTTTGATTTGATTTATGATCTAGCAAATACATCTTTTTGAGTGCTTTATGCATATTTGTAGATACTGTGTATAAATATATTCAATAAATATCAACTTGACCTACTTTATGAATTTACTTGTGAGTTTCAGCTTCTTTTACTCTACCATTCTTTATACCTAGCTTCTCTTTTCAAGGAAACCCTGGTAGTGTAGTGGTTAAGTGCTATGGCTTCTAACCAGAAGGCTGGCAGTTTAAATCCACCAAGCATACCTTGGAAACTCTACGGGACAGTTCTACTCTGTTTATAGGGTCACTATGAATAGGAATTGACTCAGTGGCAGTGGATTTGGTGTTTTGGGTTGGTTTTCTTTTCAACAGCTGGACTTTTGAGTTATGTACTTCAGCATCAGACAAAAAGACAGCAGTCTGCTTCTCCGACTGAACTCTGACCTACACATCAGGTTTTCTTCTTGTTATTGTATCTCCTGATCTCCAGTATTATAATTTTTAGTGCCGAATGTGTAAGGCCTGACAATTAAGTTTGAGAACTCATCTTAGAAAAAGCTCTACATACCTCTTTGCTGTATATCACTACAGTCACCTTCAAAGTATCCTCTTGGGAAGCTATGTACCTGGTCCACCCTTCAAAGCAATTTTGGAACTCCTTTTTTTTTTTGTAATGGTCATCAGAGCTGTTGTCATACTACACTTGATGTTCTGAATGTCATCAAAAATGTCTTCCTTTCAATATTTTGTTTACCTTTGGGTAAAGAAAAAAACCACTGGGGGGGCAGATCGAGTGAAGAGCGTAGGTCTTACAATACAGTTACTTGTTTACTGGTTAAAAATTCCCTCACAGACAGTGCTGTGTGAGCTAGCACATTGTGACGATGCAAGAGCCATGAGCTGTTGGTAGAAAGTTCAGGTCATTTTTTCTGACTTTTTCATGCAGCCTTTTCAGCACCTCTAAATTATAAACTTGTTTGAATGTTTGTCCAATTGGTATAAATATGTAATGACCAATCCCTCTGTTATTAAACAAGGTCAGTGCTACCACCAAAGACAGCTGTGATGGAACACACAATGTAGAGGCTCCAGGGCAACATGAGAAAAAGAGGGGTGTACAGCTCAAGAACTCTACTAAAAGATTACAGTTCATGGTTTAACAGCCTGGGGGTCCCCTAGGAGCATGACCCTTAGACCTGATGCTGCCCCTGACCAGAAAATAGCACTAAGGTCAACTCTTCAGACAAAAACAGACTGGACTTGGGAACACAATATGACCATGTGGTGTGTGTACTTCATGGCTCTATGCATTTATAGGATGTTGTCCTACTGGTCTCTTTCTAGATGGAGAGAAGAAGGTGAAGAGGAGGAGACAGGAGCTTGTTAAGGGGATACAAGTGTAGAATGAAAAGGAGGACCCCTGTGCTGTCACTAGACAAGGAGAGCAGAAGGGGTTGCAGACAGGCAGGCATGCAAAATTAATTTGGATTGTATACTTCCACTTAATCATAATTTTAAAAAAAGTGATCTCCCCCCCCTCCAAAAGGTTAGCAATATCGTTTTAACTCTTGATTGATGGGGCTTTTTTGGTCATGGAGAATTGGCTGTCTCTCACTGTGCACTTAGATGCTTTGCTTCAGGGTCTTATTGGTATATCCATCTTTCATCACCAGTGATAGCTAAACCCAACACACCGTCTTGCCTCTCCAAAAGGTCGTCATCGACTGCCTCTCTTTTGCTTTTGTTTGTCAGTGAGTTCCTTTGGGACCAATTTTGTACACTCATTTTTCATGCCTATGTTTTCAGTTAAGATTTTTCTAACTGTTTCTCTGTTAATGTTTATTTGGCCTTCTGTGTTTCTCACAGTCAGCTGATGATTTTGATGCACAATCTGATAATTTTTTGCAATGTTCTCATTAGTTCTGCTCAGTACTGGACACTGACCATTTTCATCAGTGATGCTTTCTCTCCTCTCAGAAAAACGTTTAATCCTTTTGTACACTGCTGTTTTCTTCATGACATTATCTCCATAAACTTGAATTAACATCCTGATTTCACCTCCACTCTTGCTAAGTTTAACAAAAAATTTAATGTTTGCTCCCTGCTGTTATTCAAGCTCCGGTGTTCTTGCGATGGCATGAAAAGACACACAACAACAATAATTAATGCCACTCAGCAAAACACCACCACATGTTGACACAAACACAGCTTTGAGACATTGATATACCAAGTTTATGAAACCTTACTGAGTTGTTCATACAGTGTTGCCAATGTAAGCACACAGTGGCGAGTCTGTGAATGTAATTGTGAGACCTCATATTTAGGAAATTATTTGTAGAAATAATTTGGTGTTTAGAATGGATTCAGTTTTTGTTTCTGAAAGATCTCATTGGGAAAAAAATTACTCTGAGACATTAATTCACTTCTGGAAATAACATAATTCAAAACTGAATGTCAGTCTTTGCTTGAATTATCTGCTTCCAGTTTGACCTTATTCTGTGGGTATAACCTTGTCAAGTCTCAACCCATTGTGTTCACCAAATGCTAACTGTACTCGATAGATCCAGGACTCTAACTTTTGTTCCCATCACCTAAAGGTGGTCAGTCTCTGAGACTCTCAGCAAATCCCTCCAGGAATACAACCCTATAAAGATTAAGGCTGTGTGTCAACTTGGCTGACCATGATTCTCAGTGTTTTGGCAGCTGTATAATGTGGTGATCACCACCATGATGGAATCTGCTGAGTGATACTCGTGGGAGCAGATCTGTGGTGGCTCACAGCCTCCTCAAGCCTTTATTTCTCCATATTCTGCCACTTCCTTCCTTCCTGCTCACCTTGTCTAGAATTTTGGCTTATTGTGGTTCCAAAAGCTGCTTCTCTTATCTTCTGATCTTCAGTTCTTGGAACCCGAGCTAACACCTTGTCTACTGATCTTGGGATGATGCATCAGTCTTCACAGCCTTCGAATAAGAGTCCTGCTCCCTAACCTGCCAACCATTGGTTTGCCATCCACTGAAGTTGCATGAATCAGATGAAATTTTGCAGTCTTGCCTGCCATTCTGGAATTTGTTGAACTTCACGGCTTGTGAACAAGAACTCTGATGTCAGAACCACCAACCTTGAGTTCAACAGCTTCTGTGGTTACATGAATTGAGAGAAGGCTATATCTGATTTAGGACTCGAGACATTTCAGCCTCTCAAATCATGTGAGCTGTTTCCATGATATATGTTCCTTTACATATTTATACACTTTGTTGGTTTTACTATTCTAGATAACCCAGCATAAGACAAACACTCCTAATTTGTGTCTCTGGGCCTCTGCACTTATCCAGATGCTGCTAAAGAATCATTCACTATCTTATTATCTCATCAATGCCTTCTCAAAGGTGATTAAAAAAATCGCTAATTTCTCTCAGTCAGAAGGTTGAAAGCTACATTACCTAGGAAGCAAATATCTCATTTATTTGAATTCACATTATCTTTGTATTTTGTATGTCTCATCTTAAGTACTTGGCTGACATCTTAAGTGGTATTATGTATCTTTTATTTTTTAAAGGCAAATACAGGTAATTAAATAAGTGTGGGTGCTCTGAATCCAGACTGCCTCTACTTTTTCTATCTCCACTATCAAAACATTGGTGGTGTGGTGGTTAAGTACTACAGCTGCTAACCAAAAGGTTGACAGTTTGAGTAGACTACCTACTCCTTGGAAACTCAATGGGGCATTTCTTGTCTGTTCTATAGAGTTGCTATGAGTCAGAAAACTACTTGTGCATCATCATCCTAATGTGATTTTTTCGATGCTTAAAATATGTAGTTACATGTTAAACCCTGAGAATACTGCCTAGCACACTTTAAGCACGTGGTAAAAATTGGATATTATTTGGTACAGTTTATGTTGAATTCAACCTAACTTCAAATAAAATCAGTAGGTGTGTCCAAAGTAGTAGGCAAGAAAGCTCATTTTAGCTTCATTATTTCGGATAGCCTAAGGAAGAACAAATACTCAGGTTTTACTGATTCATTTGTTAGCTCTAACTACTTATGACCAAGAATTTCCAGATGCTAGTGGTATATGCTCCACATTCTTTTAATTTCCCTTGGGAACTGAATGCATTACAAATAAGTTTTCAATTCATTCAACTAAGTTTGTTCTCATGGCTTGCAATGGCTTCACTGCAGATGTCTGTATGTCTTGTAACACCACTTCCTGGAAGTAAAGGCTAAAGGTTATAAACAAACAGAGCTTTTATTTATAGATTTATTTTCTGTCTTGGTAACTTATTAGGAGGAAATAAAATCCTGTATGTTGTCTCCATTTTTCCCCTTTCACATAGACACTGAACATTTCTTGCTTACACTGAGAACCATCATGGTCTTCCAGTCTATAATGAAGAAAAGACTTGTGCTCATTTCAGGCAACAAATACAAAATCAGAGATGCCTGAATCAGAAAGCATGTCTCAAAATGCACATAAAAGATCATAAAGAAGAGAAAATAGAGAATACCAAAATATAAAAATAATATGGAAAAGAAATAGTTTTTGTTTTTCTTTCTTTTTCTTCTTTTTTTCTAACAGATATTGAATATGTCAGTGCAATGAAAGTGCAACCATATTGTTTATGTTCTCTCATTTGCAAATGTAATTCAGAGACTGAATTTTATATGATAGGTATATGATGGATAAACTTCTCCCAAGTCAACAGACACTTTTGCTCAGAAACAGCTCATGTGAAAATTTGTTAATATCTTTTCAAACACTGAACAGCTGCAACAATAAGCATAAAAGCCAGTATGGATCCTGTATAGATTTCCAAGTTATTTGTACACCATAACACTGGGCTTCATTTCAAATTCTGTACAAAATGTATCTATTGAGAAATGCTAGTTCTGAATGACTATGTTTGGAAATATTGTTGGGGTAATGTCAAAAAGTAAAACATATTTGAAGTTGAAAAGACATCAGTGATATGGCATTTTCTTTAGGTTATGCCTTTTGCAAACAATTTTTCTTATACTGACCTGAGTTTGCTGTATCATACAGGTATAATAACAATATTTGAAATACCATTTACAACAATAAGTATTAGATAATTTCTGCATTCTGTCTTTTCAAACGAGGAGAAAAAGGTCTTACTTCTCTGAAATCGGAATTCATAAGTTATGAGTACTGAAGAGACTCCCTTCTGCCCCTAAAATCTTTGTTGTTCGTTGTGCAAGGTCTGAAAGCTGGGAGTAGTTACTTAGAGGTTATTTGTTTTGCATTTGCAATGTCTGAAAACCTTTTGTGCTAATCGATGTTCTGGCTGCAGGTGACAGGCACCACGACTAAGCAAAAAGCGGCAGTTTTTGTTTTGTTTTTTGTTCACTTGACATAGTTGCACATAAGGCAGTTATACTTCAGTTTCATTCCTGACCAAAGTACTTCAAGTACAGTTACCGCCAACTGGCCGGTTAAGGCTTATGTGATTCTATGTGAACAGGTTTCAGCAGATTTTCCAGACTAAAATGGGCTAAGAAGAAAAGTCTGGCCATCTACGTAGGAAAACTAGCCAAAGAAAGCTCTATGGGTCACAGTGATCCTATCCGCACCAATCATAATAGCAGCAGGGGGTGAGGCAGTATTTTGTTCCATCGTACACGGGTCACCAGGAGTAGGGGTTCACCGTGAGCCAGCAGACCTACTGGACAGCAGCTAATAAAAGCAACAGCAAAGTTGCAGTAAAAACATGGTTGCAGCTATGCCTTGGAAGTGACCGAGAAGAGGGCATGGAAAACTCCAAGATCATTTCAGTCAGTGTCCTATCCCTGACTCTTTCTTGAAGCAGATTTACTTCTCTGTATACAGCTTCCAGGTATGGCTGCTCACAGTTCCAGACTTTCATCTCCTAGTTTTGCTTTCTGGTTGCACAAACAAAAAGTGAAGAAAAATCCTTCTTGACTCAGCTTGTGTCAGATTCCCAGCTTTAGACAATCACAGTTGCACCCCAGGAGGACAACATTTTTGCTGTTATTGTTCAACAGAAAATACATCAACTTTGACTGAGGAGTTTTCAAGTTCTTCACACATCTAAATTAACTATTTTTTAATGCTGGAAGCCCTTGTGGGGTAGTGGTGAAGCGCTGTGATTCTTAACCAAAAGGTCAGCAGTTCAAATCCACCAGGCACTCCTTGGAAACTCTATGGGGCGGTTCTACTCTGACCTTTACGGTTGCTATGAGTTGGAATTGACTTGATGGCAGTAGGTTTGGTTTGGTTTTTATTTTTAATACCTACACATTTACTTTCCTAAGGTACCTCTTACATATTTTCGCATTTTTGTGTTTGCTGTTTTGTTTTAAAAAAGTGTTCAAGAGCCTCTTACATGTTAGGCCATTTTTTTTTTCCAAGTAGATAGATGGTAATTAGTTGCTGTGAATGGACTCTGACTCACAGTGACCGTGTGTGAGCATGGAAATATGATCCCTATGGCTTTGAAAGGCTAAGTTTTAGGCAGTAGATCTACAAGCCCCTCTTCCAAGGCACGGCTGGGTGAACTTGAAACACTAACCTTGCAGTTAGCAGCCAAGTACGTTCACCTTGGGCACCACCCAGAAACTCCAGGCATGCAGTGCACCTTTCTTAGGATAGTAAGAGTTTGGAAAACAGCTAACATCAAGCATCTGGAGGGTAACCTTGGCAGAGGATTCCTGTACCTTAAGCTCCCAGATAGGAAACTACCTGAGTCCTGGAGAATCTGAGCCCTGCTGTGCATTCCACGCGGAGGATCTATCTAGAATTTGCCTGTTGCTCCAGACAGTATTCTGAAACTCTAGAGAGCACAAAGGTCAAGTGAAAATCTTATTTAAAGTGTAGGTTTTCTGGCTCCACCTCACTTCCACTTGAAAAGAATCTGTGCTATCATACATCGTTTGAAAAAAAAAAAAAAGCCAAAGCCAAGTGCCATCAAGTCGAATCCGACTCATGGCAACCCTAAAAAAAGCAGGCTGTAATAGGTGAGCTAGTGGATTCCCTTCTAATTTTTGTGCTTTATAGGTATATACAGCGAGTATAAGAATTGAAGGGGACTAAAGACAATGATTTGTTTTCTGGTTGCTTAGCTACTTATTTACTCCCTTACTTGAAGTATTTTTCAGAATAAACAGTATTATTATTAATTATTATTATTCTTTCATTAGTAATCATGCTCAGAGAAAATTAATAGTCTCTGTCTATTCTGGAGATGTTATTCAGGTGTACCAAAGTAATGAAAATCCATATTATAAAACAATTTTCTGTCATAACTTTACTTACATGTAGTAACTTATTTAATTCTTACAAAAACAATGAAGGAGTGTAGGAGTCAGTATCTTCCTCTTAACAGGAGAGCATGCTGAAGTTCAGAAGAATTAAGGCGTTGTCTAAGTGCGGAGAGGCAGTACACAAAGCCTTCCTCACCCAAATCCTACGTTCTCCCTTTAATACCATGCTGCTTGCACTCCCCTGATAACAGTAACTATCTTCGCCAACATCTGCTTAGTTTGTCCATAACATGGTAGTGATAATACATATACAAGTGTTGATGAGATCAAATGAAATATTAGATTTGAAAAAAATATGTGAAGTATTAAGCTGTACATTTTAGAGGTAAGGAGACCCTTTCTGCCTTCACAGTTTATTGGCTCTATATTTATTTATTTATTGTGACTTTCAAGCATGTTTTTATTATAGTGAAAATTGAATATCAGAGTTGAAAATAAACACAAAGACTTCCAGTTACGTTCATGAACTCACTCTAGAAGAGGTGCTACATACCTCATTGCTGAATAACACTGTAGCCACCTTTAAAATACCCTAGTGGGAAGCTGTTCACTGATACCAGAGACTATTCAGCCCTTAAAAGTAATTTTGCAGCTCTTTTTCTGGAATGGCCATCAGTACTGTTGTCATGTTACCCTTGATGTCCGGAATGTCATCAAAATATCTTCCTTTCAATATTTCCCTTATTTTCAAGTAAAGAAAAAAGTCTTTGGTGGCCAGATCAGGTGAGTAGGGAGGATGTTTCAATACAGTTATTTATTTACCGGCTAAAAACTCCTTCACAGACTAACTATGCAATTAAGTTTGCAAACCTGCCACCATGCCACCATGTGCAATGGCCATTCTGGAAGAGTCCCACAGTTGTGTCAGTGCACAGCTTTCCAAAAGGAGTACTTTGAAGGTGGCCATGATGATATTCAGCAGTGAGGTAGGTAGCACTCGGAAAAATTAAGTTCCCGGACTTAATTGCAACATCTTGCACATTCACACATTCAAGTAAATTTCAGATCCATTCCTGGAGTCCCAGATTCTCATTTCTGTTTGCTGAACTCAGTGAGACCATCAAACAGTGTTTGGACGGCCCTTCCCTGCACTTGTCTGGAAACTGGAATTAGACAGAAAGCAAGAGCTGTTGTGAAGCTGACTTTGTTTGTTCCCCCTTCTCTCAAGGAGTACCATTCTGTACTCCGTACCCTACAACTTCTGACTGTGGTTCTTTAAAATGCTTCATCCGGTTTTAGAGTTGTTTGTAGGTGTGTATGTGAAGTAGCAGAGGGCAGTTACTTGAGCATGAACAACAGCAGGAATCCAAACTGAAGTTTTAACACAAACTGTTCTCAGTTTCTGACTTATTTTGCACTTTCACTGACTTCTATTCCTTAATCCTTCCTCCTTTCCAGAGCTTCTCATCACCTCTAAAATGGACTTGACTTTTCTTTGCTATTTCTCTTTAATCAAGACAGACCCTTTGGCTACTGTCAGCTGCTGACCCGAGTGATTGTTTTGTTGGGTCAAGCAATTTGTGCAGTCTCTGGAAGATTTGAGTCCAGATAATAATAGATGAACACAATAATGTTAGATAAATCTGTCTAGTTAGGAATTTTCCTTGTGATAAAATTGTCTTTGTAGCTATTCTTTTCTAGGTAAGGCTTTGCCATGATAAGAGATACAAAGAGTCCAACCTGGGAGTTATTTTAGTGCTAACTAGTAATTAAAATTACTTAATGAACTTAGCAGAACATACATTTTAATTAGCTCTGTTATGTTAACATCTCATGGAAGCTCAGCATTTAATAAGTAGTACTGTCTGTAATTCTAAAGATTCTAACAATATTTGGCCTCATTACTCTGGAAGTTTTTTTTTTTTTTTTCTTTTTCTTCCAGTTTCACTATACTTTTGACCTGCAGTTAAGATTTACACCTGAACTGAAAAAGTAACATAAAATGGTAATTTTAAAATTTTACCACAGATATTGCTAAACCTTCAGCACAGAACACCAGGAATATCCAGTTCAGAATATGCTAATTGTCAGAAAGTTTGGTTTACATTATTTTTAAAAAATCAGAACGTACCAGGGGAACATGGAATATCTCCAAGTTAGGGAGGAAACTTATAGAGCTTTTGGAGGGAAGGAAAGCTGGAGTTAGTTATAGGATGATCTTGGCAGGGATTGGTCACAACTTGTAAGCCACTGAGTTGCTGGAACACTCAGTGGTCTTATCTTTAAAATTTATGGATCTGCATGGAGTTACTGCGAAGTCACTTTGCCTGTGCTGTGTATTAACTCAGAACATATGAATTTTATTGAAGTGATACTTAAAAAGTTTGCAGTTTTCCTGCAATGATTAGCTTGATATTACTTAACACAGTTTACCTAGTTCCTGAATCAGGATACACTTTTCAAGACTTCTCAGTTCCCCATAGCCCAGATGCCAGCCAAAGTCATTGCCATGGAGGCAATTTTGACTCATAGCAACCCTATAGGACAGTAAAACTGCCCCATAAGATTCCCACTGAGCAGCCCATGGATTTGGACCTGCAGATCTTTTGGTTAACAGCCAGAAGCAGGTCCTTCTAATCTCTTGCAAAAATTACCAGTGGGTATGCATGATGAAATTCAATTCCAAAACTGTGAAAGAAATGACACATAACCAAATTCAAAACCTCAAGAAAATGTCTTTATGATTAATAATATTAATTTTCTCAGAGCAATTCAGAATTATACCCTCAGCACCAGACGTTTATTGAATGGATGAATGAGTGCAATTTTAAAAAGGTTATGAGACAAGGGATAAGAATTGATAATGTGTATAATCTTTTATCTTTGTAGATATAATTAAGTGAAATATATGCACCTGGAATCTACAGTGGAAGGAACAACAATAAATGAAGATATCTCATGTAGCTTTTCATGCGAAGGGATTGATAGTCCATAGGAAGTGATTTACTTCTTGATTATGGAGCCAGTGGGAGAAGCAGAGGGAGAAAGGAAGGGGAGTTTTATGGGCACTAGCCATCAGCCCAGGAGCTCTATCACTAGTTTTGAGACTTTGGAAAAGTAAAGACCTATCATAGCCTCAGTTTCTGAATGTGAAAAATGGGATAATTGTGGATAGAAGATAAATTAAATGATTAGCTGTACATGGAGTCTGACAATTAAGTCCACAGACATAACTGTTCTAAGGGCTACACATCTTATTGCTGAATATCACTATGGTCACCTTCAAGGTACTCCTCTTGGGAAGCTGTGCACAGACACAGGCACCCAGTCCACCCTTCAAAGCAATTGTGGGACTTTTTTTGGAATGGCCATTGTACCACACAGTGGCATAGTGGCGAGCTCCCAAACTTAATTATATAGTTGTCTGTGAGAGAGTTTCTGGCCAGTAAACAAATAACTGTTCTGAAACACTCTCCTTACTGACCTGATCTGACCCCCAGTAGCTTTTTTCTTTACACAAAGATAAAGGAAATATTGAAAGGAAGACATTTTGATGACATTCAGGACATCAAGCATAGTATAAAGACGGCTCTGATGACCATTCCAAAATTGCTTTGAAAAGCGGCTTGGCACCGGTGTTGATGCAAATCTTCCTAAGGGGAGTACTTCCAAGGTGATCATAGTCTTACTCAACAATGAAGTATCTGGCACTTTTTCTAGCATGAGCTGGAGAACTTAATTGTCAGCCCTCATATTCATGCAAGGCAGAAATGACAGCGATTTGCATTTGGGTGGGAGCAGTGAAGGTGAGTGGGCACTAATAATTTAGGAAGGTGGTTGAAAGTCAACACCAGCAGGATTTTTCTCAGCATTGTAAGCCTTTTGGGAATGCCTTCTTATCCTCTGGAGTCCTTTTCTTCATTTCTTGAATATCTATGCAGCCTTTAAGATTTAACTCAGACTGTACTTGCATCTGGCTCATTTCCTTCTCCCTGCCAATTGTAGCGGTAGCTCACAATCACGACACCTGGCAAATGCATCAAAATCATCCTTTAAGTGGTGGCTCTCAACTCCAGATGTGCATGGAAAATCATCTGGGGAACTCTGAAACATTTCCAAGTGCTGACTTCCAACCCAGGCAGATACTTAAGGGGTAAGAACAGAGAATAAATATTGTTTAAAAGCTTGCCAGGTACTTGCACCAGGTATCCAGGGAAGAGATCCAATGCCTAAAAGTAGGTGCCGCAGGAGCAGTTTTAGTAGTCATCTTTAATAGGCTGTAACTCAGTGTGGGCCAGGACTACTGATTTATCTTTACAACCCAAGAGCTTAGTGTGGGAATGTTTTACTAAGCATTTAAATAAATGAAATACACAGATTAACTCCCTTCTAGCGAACCGGAGGTACTTTGCCTATGAAGACAGGTTAGGAATAATTCTAGAGAAGTTCCATAAAAGCCTACGCTAGGAATTTGCTTCAGTGAAATGGAAACTGACATTTATTGAAAATAAAAATACAAAAGCATGTAATTGTCAATATTTAAACATAGTTGAGCCTGGTAATATGTCCCAATATGAGTTTTGCTAAAGGATACTTTTACCCTGACCTATACAGAAAGACAAACTTTAAAAAAAAATAAATAAAAATGTATATAGTGCAATAAAGAAGGCAAATTTATCTGAAGCATACCAGCTAAGTGGTATTGTGGCACAAATATACAAACTGTTCTCAGGCATTTAGGTAATCTCTAATCCTATAACAGTAGGAAAGGAATAGACTAATTTTTCTTATGTATCTCCACTGCATCTAGTTTGGGTGTCAAGGGTCAAGCAAAGCCTGATTTCTCTGAAAACTGTATTATGTTATGGGTTTTAGAAGGACAATGAAGCTTGTCTAGTACCACAGATCATGGTTATGCTTTCCACTGTCTTATAACACAACACCTGTTCTGTTTTTAAAGACTCCATTTGATCCCATCATAAAGTGACTACCCAGCTTAATCGGAAGCACAGTCAGCTTAAAAGGAGTCCAGGACAAGGCCTGGAAGGACCCCTTCTATCTTGAGTATAAAATTCTAGCCCTGTAGGGAAGCTTTCCAAACACCTGCACAGACTGGTGCTGAATTGACTTAGCACTGATCTTTGTCCTCTGTGTTAATACAATCTATCCCCTTAGAAAATAATCATTTTATCATGGAGGAGATAAAAGGACAAAATCAGAGACCTTGGCTGGACTGACCTCCTGTTTCGGGGAGTAGAACCTGGGCAAAGAATCCTAAAGCGAGGGCTGGATATTGATAATGACATTGCTGGACTGTACCGAGAAGAAAGTGCGGCCCGTGTCCTAGGAGTCAGGGGGAAGTCAAAGATGAAATGCAGCAGAAGGACGTGGAGGATATTGCAGTGTGGAGCCCCGATTAAAAGCAGAGCATCGGTGGAAGGGAACAGACAAAAGGCTGAGAGTTATGTCTGACGGTAGAGCACTGAGGGGTTGCCTGTGATGAAGATCCTTAGAGAGAGTAAAACCTTTACCAGGTACCTACTTGTTCAACATGGAAGAACAGTATTTTTGCAGACACTTTTTATTTCACAGACATTCTGAGTTTCATGCGTGATATTCCTAACCTTGTTCACATTAACTTCTTGGAAGCTTAGAGCTGAATTTGTGGTCTAACTCTACAAAACTTCATGACATGAAATTTGTTTGCTGATCTAACTCTCTGAGTCTTATGTTAGTTTTCTATTGCTGAGTAACAAATCACAACAGGCATAGTGACATGAAACCATACAAATTTATTATCTCACAATTTATGTGGGTCTGAAGTCTGCGTGCAGCTTAGCTAAAGTGTAAGTTATCTAGTGCTACTGTAACAGAAATATCACAGGTGGATAATTTTAACAATTTCTCTCACAGTTTAGGAAGATGAAGTCTGAATTTAGGATGCCAACTCCAGGGAAAGGCTTTATCTCTTTGTTGGCTTTGAGGGAGAGTCCTTGTCATCAATCTCCCCTTAGTCTAAGAGCTTCTCAGTGCAGAGATTCCTGGGTCCAAAGGATATGGCTCTTCTTGCTTACAGGTAATAAAGTTCTTATCTTCTTGGCTCACTTTTTTTTTTTTTCATGTCTCAAAAAATGTTGACTCAAGATACAACCTAATTCTGTAGATTGAGTCTTGCCATATGAACATAATTGTCTGTAATCCTCCCTCATTAATATCATAGACATTAGAATCTACAACATGTAGGACAATTACATCAGATCACAAAAGGGAGGACAACCACTCGGTACTGGGAATCATGACCTAGCCAGGTTGGCACATATTTTTGTAGGACACATTCAATCCATAACACTTAAGTCCTATGTTCAGCATCTCACAAATTGGCAATTAAGTTTTGGCTGTGCTGACTTTGTAAACCCTGATGGTGTAGTAGTTAAGAACTATAGCTGCTAACCAAAAAGTCAGTGTTTTGTATCCACCAGGCCCTCCTTGGAAACACTGTGGAGCCCTTCTACTCTGTTTTGTAGGATTGCTGTGAATCAGAACCAAGTTAACAGCAATTTTTGTTTGTTTGTTTGGGTGTTGAATTCTTACCTAGAATCTTGCTTGGCGAAAAATCCACTTCCATAGTTCATGGAGGAAGTTGGTAGAATTCAGTTTCTTGTATTGTAGTACTGAGGTCCTCAGCTCCTGCAGGTTGGCAGTTGTTTCTTTGCCACATGGCCTGCCACTTTGGACATTTCAAAATACAGCTGTTTACTGCTTCAAGGAAACTCTGATGGCATAGTGGTTAAGTGCTATGGCTGCTAACCAAAAGGTCAGCAGTTCAAATCCACCAGATGCTCCTTGTTAACATTAGGGGGCAATTCTACTCTGTCCTATAGAGTCACTATGAGTTGGAATTGACTCACTGGCAGCAAGTTCAGTTTTCAGTTACTACTTCAAGGCTAGTAGGAGAATTTCTGCTTCGTCCAATTTCTCAGAAGTTTTTACGGGGCTCACATAATCAGGTCAGGCCCTCTTAACATAAGCTTCTTAATTTGTTGTTGTCTTTTGCTGATTTTTTTAGAGAAGCAAAACTGGTAAAGCATACAAATATGTGTATAGAGAAATTTATATCAAGGAAATGGCTCATGAAATTGCAGAGTCTAGCATGTCCCAGGTACGTGGATCAGGACAGAGACTTCTCCCAATTAACACAGGTATTGGGGCTGGCAAACCAAGAGGGGCAGATCAGAGAGCAGGATTCTTACTTATAAGCTGTGAAGACGGATGAATCCCAAGACCAGCAGGCAAGACCACAAGGCTTCTTCTGCTTCACATAGTGCAGGGGATGCCCAATTGAAGATCATCAGGTATGAGAGTAAGGATCTTACTCCTAGGCTGTGAAGACTGACAAATTATCCAAAATTGGCAGATAAGCTGCTAACTCAAGTCCCAAGAACCAGAGTTCAGGTGAACAGGAGGTAGTTGCAGGATCCAGGCTGGCATGAGCCAGAATGTCCACTTGTATTTGGATGCAGGCTGCATAGCCAAAGAAACTCCTTTTCATCAGATTGGTTACTCACAACAGACCCCATATGGGGGAATCATGTAGACACTGAGAGTCATGGCCCATCCAAGCTGACACACAATCTTAACCATCACGACAGTAAAGTGATTAGAGACTTTAATAACTTTTGAAAACTACTATACATCAACACCTAGATCAATGTGTGATCAAACAGTTGGGAGAAAGTTTATATAACAGGTGGCAAAAATCTTGGGGACTATCTTAGAATTCTGTTTATCAAAATTTCACTTTTCATTCATACCTTTATGTTTGCCTTATTTTATTACTTATTTAAAATATATTTATCTTGCTATATTCTATACATCTATTTAAATTATCTCAGTTCTATTTTTGTCAATCTTTAGCATCCCTTTGCTGACTACAGATGCAGTTGCCTCATTTGTCACATGATGTCTTTCCCCTGTGTGTGAATCTCAGCTTCTGTGTCCGGTCTTCCCTTTTATAAGACATTACTCAGAAGAGATTAGAATTGAGGCCTGCCATACTCAAGAATGACCTCATTTAACTTAGCTGATACCAAAAAGGAAACCCTTGCAGCATGATGGTTCAGTGCTATACCTGTTAACTAAAAGGTTGGCAGTTTGAATATGCCAGGCACTCCTTGGAAACTCTATGGGACAGTTCTATTCTGTCCAGTATGAAGGAAAAGTCCCCTTTCCAAACAAGATCATATTCACAGGGTACAAGGGTTAAGATTTCAGCATACAGTGTATCTGAAGTATTTGGATGAAAAAATATATATGTATACATATTTTAAGTTTGCATTTCAAGAGAGCACCAATATTAGAAACTTAATTTCAGGAAGCATTCATGTAGAGGGTGTCATTGAATTTCCTTGAGACAAGCAACTCTCTTGCCTAGGTTTTTATTACTGCAGGGAAGTTTTAGTTAGGGTGTGTGCATGAATGTGACACAATTTTTCCTCACTTTGGTTATCTGGAAATGAGATTGTTCTCACTTCTGTACAGCTGCTTTTCCTCCTGCCATTGTCACAGGGATTCTGTAATGGCTATGTTGCTAGCTAGTGAGAGGCTGAGTCCATGCTCTAACCCATGTCCTCTGTGCTTGCAGCCATCTTTTAAGGCCAGGGAGAAATCCTGGTGGCACAGTGGTTAAATGTAAAGGCTGCTAACCAGCAAGTTGACTTCAAATCCACCAGATGCCCCTTGGAAACTTGAAGGGGCAGTTCTACACTGCCTATAGGGCCTCCGTGAGTCAGAATTGACTCAGTGACAGTAAGCTTTTGGTTTGGAGGCCAGAGAGGTAGAAGTCATATTCCCGCTGTTAATATAATGTAGACTATCTTGAATCCTGGCTGTGTAATTTATTGGCTAGGTGACCTTAATGTAGTTCTTTGTGAGGCTATGTCTTTATCTTTAAAACTGGGAAAGTAATACCTTGAAGAAATTATATGAGATACTGAATAGAAAGTTCTGTAGCACTGTGCTTGATATCTTACATGTTAGTCAATAAATAAAAATACCATTTTCTAACACTCTGATTATTAGGACATCTCAAAAAAAGGCACAAATTGGTTGATCTGAACATTTGGACTGTCTTAACAGTGGTCTCTGGTCATTTTGGGGCAAATTAATGCATTATAAAGCTTCACCTATAGCTCTACCTAAAATTGCCTCAATCTTACCTTAAAGCATTAGATCTCGTGCCTATGTGTAGTTACTACTCAAATGAAATGTTGAATGACTAAGAAAATTAGGTGAGCATTTTACTTCACTGGAGTTAATGCAGATTCTGCAAAACACTTGGTAGAATCTTTGGTTATATAACTATTTTGATTCATTCAGTTTAATTTGCTAGCTTTTAAAGAATGTCCTTGGATTTTAGCTAATCTTTTCTCAAGATCTATAATTCCACATGATAAATCTTATATGTAGAGAATATTAGACCATGGTTTCTTGTAATATGATGCTGAAGGACTAAGGAAGCTCTTTGTGTCCATTTGAAAATACTCCAATACTGTGGTCTTTTTTTATGACTCAAGTCCCTTAATTAATATGAATTGCTTTCACTGATATGAATTAGCTTCCTAGATGGTTTTCAAAAAGCATCAACTTTTAGAAAGTACCTGTGGATGGAAAAAGTTTTATAGTGTGTCCTGCCACTAAACAACCTCAGACTATTATTTTGATCACTGAATAGAACACTATAGAGGTACTATGGGAGAAAAAGATCTGGTAATATGCTTCTATTAAGATTATAAGCAAGAAAACTCCAGTGCGTGACAACCTTATGTAAAACAAAGCAAAACAAGACCTAACCCAGTCCTGCATCACCCTCACAAATGCCAGCCTGTTTGACTCCATCATTGCGACTAATGTGCCAGTCCTTCTTATCAGGGTCTGTCCTAGCTCACCCTCTGCTTTGCCTAACACGATGTCCTCCTTCAGTGACTGATCCTTTTCAATGACATGTACAAAGCAAGTGAATCAAACAGTGTTATAGTTCATAAGGTTTTCATCTACAACTTTTCAGAAGTGGATCACCAGGCCTTTCTTCCTAGTCTGTCATAGTCTGAAAGCTTCTCTGAAACCAGCCCACCATGGATGGCCCTGTTGGTATTTGAAATACTGGTGATGTGGTTTCCAGCATCACTGCGACAGACAAGCCATCACAGCATGAGAAACTCACAGACAGGTGATGGTATACATACATATAAACATACTTAAGTTATGTTGAATATTTATCAGCATTCAGTGTAGAATTATGCTTGGGATAAAAATAGTTAATCAAGGAAGGAGACCTCTCTTCCTACTATGGAGAGGGTTCAGTTCTCTTCGTAGGTGAATGACTGGGTACAGAAAGCAGACACCTAACTAATCCAGGTGGTGATTGTTTTTTTAAGTACCTCATTTTAGGGAAGGGGGAAATTTTTAAAGGGACCCTTTCATGGATTCTATTTATAAACAGAATTTCTCACTTAAGCAGGGCATCTGCCATGGTACACAGACAAACAGTCAGCTGAAATCTGTGGATTCTGACCCATGTCAGGTGTTCAGAAATAGTGTTATAACCTTTGTTAAAAGAGAATTGTTGAATAAAAGAAGTTAGACGACTTTAGAAACTTAAGTGTTATTGTCTATCATCTACTGCTTAAGGAAATTCTAGTGATTAAAACCAGGAATTTATGTGAATCTCAATCAAAATTTTGTTAGATTCATTTAAATGTCTCAAAATGCTTCTATACTCTACACAATTCTTTTTATTTCCATTAGCTCCTTTCACTCTCACAAAACATTAGTTTCAAAGCTGTCACATTCTACTGGAAACACGAATACTGCTAGATTATAGGACATCTTTGTGCAAAACGTATGTGCCCTTTCTTGTGACAAAATATATAACTAAGATAACTTTTAGTAACAGAATATCAACACATATTAAGTCATTTTGTATAAAATATTTGAACTTAATAGAAATTTCAAATTTTAATATCATAGTAGATAAGTAATTTAAGTAACTTGTATTAAATAATATTTTATAAAATAATTACATACCTTACTTTTACAGAAATAGACATCATTTTGACTTTTTCATTTATCTGATATCATGTTTTCATTAAAAAAATTACCATAAGATGTAATCTTACATTTGAATCAAAATAAATTGTTTTTGACTTTTAGAGAAGGAAGTGTAAAAAATTGTTTTGAAGTCCATTACCCAGCACATCGTGAATATTTGGCTTTGTACAGAATTCTGTTTGTATAAATGCAAAAAACTTGCACTCTGACATTAAGTTGTACAATGAACATTTTTCATAAAAATAGTCTAGCTCTGCTTTGATAGTCACTATTGGATTGATTTTGAAAATAATTATCATAACTTAGTTTAATTGAAATTGTATTTTTCCTATTCAGTAAGTAACGGTTCAAATACTTGTACTGATGGGATATCCCTCTACATTAAGTTTAATAAATTTTTAATAAACGTTAATTTTAGGATCCAGTGTCTTTCTTGGGAAAATGATATTGGAAAAATTAAAAATGTTTTAATATATTACAAACGTGATTCACAAATTATTGCTGCATACATTGCATTGTTTTTGTTCCATATTGCAATATATGCAGCAATAATTTGTGAATCACATTTTTAATATATTAAAATATGTAGAATGTTTTTAATTTTGAGTTTTAGGTGAAGGTTTGCAGTGCAAATCGGTTTTTCATTTAAAATCTATGCACAAATTGTTTTGTGACATTAGTTGCAATCCCCTCAATGTGTCAGCCCTCTTCCTGTTCCTCTTTCTACTCTGGATTCTCTGTATCCACTCATTCAGTTCTCTGGTTGCATCCTGCCTTCTCACCTTTGCTTTTGGGCAGGTACTGCTCCTCTAGTCTTGTATACCTGATTGAACCAAGAAGCACATCCCACACATGTGTTATTGTCTGTTTTATATGTCTGTCCAGTCTTTAGCTTAAAGGTGGATTTCCCAATTGGTTTCAGTTCTGAGCTAGCAGGGTGTCTGGGGGCCCTAGTTTCAAGGATTCCATTGTCAGACAAGTTAAGTCTGGTCTCTTTTTGTCAGTTTGAATTTCGGTCTTTGTTTTTCTTCCACTCTGTCTGGGAGCTTCTCCTGTGATCCCTGTCAGAGCCATCCGTTCAGCAGCTGAGCACTGTCTAGTTCGTAGGGGGCTCAGGCTGGTGGAGGCTGTGGTTCACACGGTCCTTTAGTCCTTTGGACTAATATTTTTCTTGTGTCTTTGTTTCCTCCATTCTTCTTTGCACTGAACATAAAGAGACAGATATATCTTAGAAGGCCACTCACAAGCTTTTTAGATCCCAGGAAAAGATCTTTGTTTTTAAAACTAATTATTGTTCATTGTAATTTTTCACATTACAGATGTTGCCTGGAGTATGAAATAATTATGATAGTCTCACAGACCTTTAATTTATTGCTGTAAGTTTTGTAACCAGTATCAAAAAATTATTTTATACTTTAATGCAAAAACAACTGTATTAAACTTTAAACATGACCTATAGATAAGATGACTTAGTTGAAATATTTTCTTGTTTTTCTATTCAAAGTTACTGTCAAGGAAACTTGATGCTTATTATATAGATGTGTATGTAAACAGGTATAAATATGATAAATGCAATTCCTTTGTTTTTCTTGAAATACTTTCTTAATCCTATTGACTGCTTTCTGATATTATGAATCTTGAATTTTAGTACCTGCAAAACTCATTTGGGCAAATGTTCTGCACAGGACCTTGACAAAGTGTTAAAAAGAAGATATCACTTTAAATAGTAACATGCACCATATCCAAAGGGTGGTGTTTTCAGTCACCTTGTATGCATGCAAAAACTAAAGAAGATTTGACACCCTAAATTACAGTGTTGTCAAAGGAAGTTGAATATACCACAGACTGCCAAAAGAATTAGCAAATCTGTCTTCAAATAAGTACTGCCAGAACGCTCCTTGGAAGCAAGGGTACTGAGACTTAGCCTCACATACTTTGGACATGTTGTCAGGAAGGATCAGTCCCTTGAGAAGGGCTTCATGCTATGTAGAAGGTCAGGGAAAAGGGGATGATTCTCAAGTGGATTGACACGGTGGCTGCAACAATGGGCTCAAGTATGACATAACTGTGAGGGTGCTGCAGGATCAGGCAGTGTTTTGTTTGGTGGTACATAGAGTCAATGTGAGTCAGAACCAACTCAGCAGCACCTAACAGCCATGTAATTTTGTTTAATAAAATTAATTTTACTTTAAATTTGCACTATGTAAAAAGCAGTCTGTAAAGAGTTCAACTGTAGTTTAAAAAAGCCTTTAACTACTTCCCCTTTATAGCAAATAAAGGGAACAGAGGAAAATGTCAGATGTACCTCAAAGAAGTGAGTTAATTCATCTAGATTATGACACAAGTTTCTACAAGACAATGGCAAAAATAGAAGGTTAAAAAATGGTAAGTAGGAGGCAGGGCTGCCTTGGTAAGAGAATTAAAGATGTAATGAACAAATATGATGAATTAACTTAAAATTTTTTAATGAGATTTTATTTATGCATCACAAATTTCATCCAATATAAGTGTGCAATTTGATTATTTAAAAAAATTATGAAGTTTGCACAATCATCACAATTCAATCTTGGAGCATTTGTACTACCACAGGAAATTCCCTCACCCCTATTTGTTGTCAATCCTATTATACTCAGGCCAAAGCAAGTACTGCTGGGCTTTCTGTCTTTGTGTCTTTGTTTATTATTGTGATTGGGTAAAAGTGTGCAATCTTGTTTAAATTTGCATGCCTGCCTATCTGCAGCTCCTTCTACTCTCCTCTCTGCTCTATACATGTCATATCCCCTTAACAATCTCCTGTCACCTCCTCTCCACCCTCTCTGCTCCCCTCTAGTAAGAGGCCAGTAGGACGACAGCCCATAGACACATAGAACCATAAAGTGCACACATGATATGGTGACTGTGTGTCCCCAAGTCCAATCCATTCCTGTCTGAAGAGTTGACTTCAGTAATTATCTACTATCACGGGCAGTATCAGATCTAGGGGCCTTGCTTCCAGGGGAACTCCCAGGCCTTTGGACCATCAATTGCCATCGTTTAGTGAAATTCCGGGTGCATCCCTTTTTATTTCGTGCTGCTACTGGGCCTCAACACTGTGAGCTCCATCGTGGCTGTCATTGGTGGTGGCCAGGCACCATCTAGTTCTTTTGGTTACATGTTGATATTGTCCCCCATTCACATGGGTCTTTCTGTCTTCTGGGTTCTTTTTCCCTTGTATCGTTTTAGTCCTTGGTGATCATCTATTCCAGCTGAGTTGAGACTATTTGTTGTAACTCAGATGGCAGCTTTCTAGCTTTTAAGATCTCAGATGCTATTCACCAATGTGGGGTGCAGAAGACTCTCTTAGCAATAGGCTAGTTGTGCCAGTTGGCCTTGATGTCCCCTGAGAGCATGGTCCCTGGACCTCCACCCCTGCTACTCTGTCCTTGCCATATTGGGTTAAGGTTGGAAGAGTTTTCAAGTTATGTTGAAGTCCAGTTAAACTGATCTTTCTAATGTGTGCTGTCACTGATTTCACCCAACCAAATTTCTATCAACTATCTAATGTGGAACTAACCTTCTCTGTCCCTCCCTCCCCTCCCTTGCATCCATCAAAGAGTCTTTTCTTCTGTACGCAAGTCTGTTTTCACATCCTCATAGCAGGGATCCCATACACTATTTGTCCTTGTGCTGCTGACAGATTTCACTCAGCATGATGTCTTCTAATTGAAAACAGGTAATGAGATGTTTCCTAAAATCATCATTGATCTTTATCATTGAGTAGTGTTCCACTGAGTACATGTATCATAGTTTGTTCATCCATTCATCTGTTGTTGGGCATCTAAGATGTTTCCATGTTTTTGCTGTTGTGGACTGTGCTTCAATAAACATTCCTGTGTATGTGCCTGTTCTTGTGACAGCTTTTGTTTCTGAAGGATAAATTCCAGACAGTGGGATTACTGGATCAAATGGTATGTCTATTTCCAGCTTCTTAAGGAAGTGCCAGATTGTTTCCAAAGAGGTTGTACCATTTTGCAATCTCACCAGAAGTGTAGGAGAGTTCCAATCTCTCTACAGCCTCTCCAGCATTTGTTGTTTTGTGTTTTTCGGATTATTGCCAGCCTTATTGGGGTGAGATGGTATCTCGTTGTAGTTTTGATTTGGATTTCTCTGATAGCTAATGATCGCGAGCATTTCTTCATGTGTCTTTGGCTACCTGGATGTCTTATCCAGTGAAGTGTCTACACATCACCTTTTCCCGTCACTTAATTGGGTTATTTATCTTTTTCTTGATGACATTTTGCAGAATCTTGTAGAGACTGTGGAGATCAGATGACGGTCTGACGCATAGTGGTCTAATATTTTTTCCATTCTGTAGGTGGTCTTTTAATTCTTTTGATAAAGTCTTTGGATGAGCAGAAGTGATTGATTCTTAGTAGCCAAAGCCAAGTGCCGTCGAGTTGGATCTGACTCATGGCGACCCTGATTCTTAGTAGATTGTATTTATTTTATTTTCTGTTGATCTTCTGTCAGATTTTGAAGTCTGTCTAAGCTGTGTAGTAGAACATCCATTGTCTTCCCAATTTTTTTCTTTCATGATCTTTATTGTTTTAGGTTTGATATTTAATTCTTTTATCCATTTTGAGTTAGTTTGTGTGTAAGGTATGAGATAAGGGTCTTGTTTCAGTTTTTTGCAGATGGCTGTCTAATTTTGCTTTATTGTTTTCCTTCAGTTCAAAATACTTTATGATTTTTCATTATGTTTCCTTTGCTTCATAAATTATTAAGAAGTTTTTCATATAGTTTTCTAAATTGTTTGGAATTCCTCAATTTATTTCTGCTGTTAATTTATAATTTAATTCCTCAGTGGTCAAAAAAAAATTAGTTTGCATCATTTAAATCATTTTATATTTATTGAAACTTATTTTATGGCCCAAAATATGATCTATTATGAAAAAAGTTCTATGTACCATTGTGTTCTGCTGTTGTTGGGTAGGTGCTCTATAAATTCAAGTTAGATCAAGATACTTAATGTTTTTCAAAACTTTGATGATTTTGTATCTAGATTTTCTAGTAGAGTATTTAAATCTCCAGACACTATAGCTGAATTTGTATTGCTCTTTTCCATTCCATCAAATTTTGCTTCATGTTTCTTGGGAGCTCTGTTGTTAGATGCCTATGTGTTTATAATTGCTGTATGCCCTTGATAAGGTAATCCTTTTATCATATGAAACATTCCTCATTAACTCTGTAAATATTTCTTGTCTTAACATCTATATTTTGCGTTAAAATGTAGCTCCTTTAGTTCACTTCTGGTTATTGTTCACATGATGTACAAGGTTTTCAAGAATTAAGTCACTGAACTTAGTTGTTCTAAGGGCTACATACCTCATTGCTGAATATCACTATGGTCACCTTCAATTTACTCTATTTGGGAAGCTATGTGCCAAAACTAGTGCCTCGTCCATCCTTCAAAGCAATTTTGGAACTCTTTCTGGAATGGCCATTGCACACAGTGGCACCATGACAAGTTTGCAAATTTAATTGTATAGTTGCCTGTGAGGGAGTTTTTAGCCAGTGAAAAAATAACTGTATTGGAACACTCTCCCTACTTACCTGATCTGGCCCCAGTGACTTTTTTCTTTACCCGAAGATAAAGAAAATATTGAAAGAAAGAAATTTTGATGGCGTTCGGGACATCAAGGGTAATAGGATGATGGCTCTGATGGCCAAAAAAAGAATTCCAAAATTGCTTTGAAGGGTGAATTAAGTGGTGGCATCAGTGCATAGCTTTCCAAGAGGAGTACTTCGAAGGTGATCATAGTGATACCCAGCAATGAGGTATGTAGCACATGCTCTAGGATGAGTTTGTGAACGTATTGTCAGCTCTCATACGTTTTACCATAGTTGTGTCATTGATCTAAGTTGTGTCTCTTGCTGATAACATTCGTTTGTCTTTTTTCTCTAGTTTGATAATTCAATATCTGTCTTTTGAGTGTGATTTAGTTCATTTTTATTTGTTGTAATTATTGGTGTAGACAGATATATAGCTATCATTTTGCTCTTTATTTTCTACCTGTATCATATACTTTTGATTTCTTTGTTCTTCCTTAACATTTTTTGTGTTGCACTGGTATAGTTTATTTAGACCGTTTGATGTACTTATTCTGCAATACTTTAAAAATTGGTTCTTTAGTGGTTTCTGTAAGAATTAAAATGAACATTTTAATTTAGTACAATCTACTTTGGTCTACTAATTCTGACTTCATTTTGATAAAATATAGAAATTTTAATCCAAAATGCTCTCATTTTCTTGTTCTTTGTGCTATTATATCACATCTGCCTATAGCATAAGTCCAGCTATGTAATGTTTTTTTATGCAGTCAATACCAGAATGTCAATATTTGCTCTTTATCCCTGTAGTTTTTGTTATACAGTGATGATAGTTATGTATTTTTTTCTAAATGACATTTTAACTTTCAAGTTTTAAGTTACTATTGGTGAGCATTAAATTTATTAGGAAAACCTGGTGGCACAGTGGGTTAAGTGCTACCTCTGCTAACCAAGAGGTCAGCAGTTCAAATCCACCAGGCACTCCTTGGAAACTCTATGGGGCAGTCCTACTCTGAACTTCTGAGGACTTACTGTTTTAATCATTTAGCTTCTAACACGTGCTTCTCAGCTTTTAACTTATCACTTCACATTTAGTTTTCTCAACTTAATTGTCTTAGTTAGCTAGTGCTTCTATAATAGAAATATCACAAGTGGATGGCTTTCATAGACAGAAATTCATTCCCTCACATTCCAGGTGCCTAGAAGTCCAAATTTAGGGCATCAGCTCCAGGTGAAGTCTTTCACTTTCCATTCGCTCTGGACAAAACTTGTTGTCACTAGTTTTTCCTGGGTCTAGAAGTTTGTCAGTACAGAGATCCCAGGTCCAAAGACAATGCTTCACTCCTGACTCTTCTTACTGAGTCATAGCGAGTCCCTTTCCCTGCTCAGGGTGATACAGGTCAGATCCTAAGGAAGTTTCCTTTATATAGGATCAAGGCTGTGACCTGATTAAGGGTGCTGCATCCCATTCTAATCCTCTTTATGATATGTAATTTTACCTCCTCAACCATAGGCAGAAATTAGGATTTGCAGCACATAAGACAATTATGTCTGATAACAAAATACAGGCCAACCACACAATACTGGACATCATTGTCTAGCCAAGTTGACACACATTTTTACAGGACAAAATTCAGTCCATGACATTAATCATAATCATTATCACCAGCACCATCATTATTATTGACACTTATTGAACTCTTTCTAAATATTCTGCATGCATTAAATCACTAAATCTTCATAGTACTTCCTTTTGAGGTAGATAGAAGTAATGCTCAAAATATTTAGTAATTGGAACATAAGGAGCATTGGCTAAGCAGAATGGTTGCTGACCACAAAGAGCTGTTACAACAACACTGAAGGGCACTGAGGGAGTATAGCGGGGGTGCTGTGGGGGGTGTCATTACTGTTATCATTTTAATTTTATAAATCTGTTACTTAAAAAAATACTGCAGAGTGCTTAGTTTGTGGCTGACAGGAGTCTCTGGAAATAAAAACACAACTGAGAAAGCATCGTCACTTGGAGTCTACATGCTAGTTGGAATGACATAAATAAATAATATCCAGTACCCTGGTTTTATCTCATCTATTTCCAGGATTTAGCATAAAAGCTAAAAATAAAAATACAAACCAACTGCTGTTGAGTCAATTCCAACTCATATTGACCCTATAGGATGGAGTAGAACTGAACCATAGGGTTTCCAAGGAGCCTCTAGTGGATTTGAACTGCTGACTTTTTGGTTAGCAGCCATAGCTCTTAGCCACTATGCCACCAGTGTTTCCCTAGTGACTCAAAATAATAAACAATAAAAAATATTTGTGATCCTTATAAATAATGATAATGATGGTGTTATTAGAAGTCAGGTCTTAAAACAGCCAGTTTCTACCTCATGAGGTATTTTGAAAATGCACGTCTGAAGATGATACCTTTTGTAGAACTATAAAAATAGGTGAGAGAACAGAAAAAAGGAGGATTTGTTATTCATCCAGGTGGCAGATTTCTTGAGAATTAGCAAGGAATAGCCATTGTGTTAGAAAGAGCATAAACCCTATTTTTTCCAGGGATTCTACTTACGTTACACATTATTAGAAAGGAATGCCTGCTGGGAAATGGCTTTGCTTCTGCAGCCTCCAGCTGCATTTATAAACATAATGAAGCTGCGGCAAATATGTATGTAAACCTGTTAGAAAGCTCACTTTTACTATACTGTGATGTATAAATTATTAAAAGTTATTAGTAGATATCTTCATTCTGATCTGAAGAGAAGTGTTACAGGTTTTAGTTAGGTGTTCAGTACTTACTTGTGTTAAATTAAAAATCCAATTCATATTAAAATTAAAGTTACTAAAAATGCTGTAGAAACAGAAGTGTTGTTGTAAAAAATGAGATGGTGAACAGCTTTCCAGAGCAGGGGCTTTCGTGCGGCTGACACATTTTTCTAGCGTATCTGCATTTATTGTTTTCATTCAATAAGCAGTTTTTCATAAGAATGGTCTCACAGTAGGCTTAAGGCTGTCAGCTTCCAGTTACCCTCAAGTCAGTACGCTTGGTAAAGGAGAGGATCAGTGGAAAAGAGGAAGACCTTCAATGACGTAGACCAACACGGTGGCTGTAACAGTGAACTCAGGTATAAACATGATTGCAAGCACGATGCAGGATCAGGCAGTGTTTTGTTTTGTGGTGCAGAAGGTCACTTCGAACTGGAAGTGACTCAGTGGCACCCAACAACATCGAGTCCATAGACTTAAGGTTAGGTGTTCCTAATCACGTCTCTCGTGTTATGTTTCCCTGTGTGCTATACATGCATACTCATAATTTGGGACTGTGGTCACTGTGTGGCTCTAGTATCTCAGTCTTAATTTATGGCTATGACTGAATCATCACAGAGCCTTGTTCTAGTTTAGTGAGCATTTCTACTCACCATTCAGTGGGAAGAAAGGCTGTACTCTGGCCCCAAGATCTGTGATAGTCCTGAGGTCATGAGATTTGGAGACAGAAAATCTTAACTCAAGTTCTCACTCTGCTGTTTGTCAGCTCTTGAATAAGATACCCACTTGAACTTCAATTTCTTTAAGCGGTCAGAGAAAAGTCACATGAGACTTACTGACATCTCAGAGGTGTTATAATGGTGGAGTGACGTGTAATATAACTACATGAAATACAAAGCTTAATAAATGTATAACATAATTTAAATAGCATAATTTATTTATTATTAAGTACAGTAATTTTGTGTTGCTAAATCACCTGTCATCTTATTTAATCTTTAAAGTAGGCATTATCAATCTTTTTCCACAGATGATGGAAACTGAAGCTCAGAGAGATTAAGAGACTTGTTCAAGTCTAATAGTAGAACCATCTTTCTAACTTCACAAATCATTTCTACTGCACTATAAAAATATACTTATAGAGGCATTTATGCTCAATTCAGGGGCAGGAAGCCTGGGAAGTGTCAGACAACAGGAGTTGTGACTGAGATATTTATAAAAGCACAGGCATATGCCTTGCATTAGGGAAACTTAACTAAAATCATAAAATATGGGAAAAAGTCAGTTAGGGATTGATAAAAGCCTCCTGTGGGTGGGGCCACCACTGAGTCAGCATCTCACTTGAGGGCGGCTAATAACATATGTTTAAACACATACAAGTATGTGGAAAATGTATACTCTGTCGTGGATTGAATCATGTTCCCCCCCAAAAATTTGTGTAGCAATTTTACTGGGCTAAGACTCCTCCTTTTGTGTGATTATCCTCTATTTTGTGATTGTAATGTTCCTTTATGTTTTAAATCCTAATCTCTGCCTGTAGTTAATGGGCAAGATTGAATTATGTTAGAGAGGATTAGGGCGGGACTGTAACACCCTTACTAAAGTCATACCCCTGATCACATGTAAAAGAGGTTTTCTTGCGGTCTGGCCTGCACTGCTTTTTTTTCTCTCAAGAGATAAAAAGAAAGGAAAGGGAGCAGAGTTGTGAACCTCATACTACCGAGAAAGCAGAGCCAAAGCAGAGCTAGCCCTTTGAACGTGAGGTTCATGTGCTAAGATGTCCAAGAGGAGACAGATGACAAGAACCTTCTTCCAGAGCCTATAGAAAGAGAGCCTTCTCCTGGAATCAGGGCCCTGAATACAGACTTCTAGCCTACTGGGCTGTGAGGGAATACATTTCTCTTTTTCAAAGCCGTCCATTTGTGGCATTTCTGTTATAGCAGGAGCAGATGACTGAGACATACTCAGATGACTTTCTGAGGTGACATAACCAGGGATATTTAAGTGACTATTACACAAAACTCTGAAGCAAAATTCTCTTATTTAAAATTGTTTACATCTGTAAACATGACTGCCATGTCATATTTCTTTGTGCAAACCTTAATATCACAAGGGTGTGACAGGTGAATTGCTTTCACTGTTCTGCGTTAGTTCATTCATACCCCTCCTGAATAGGGGGATAAACTTTTTTTTCCTCAGTAGATCATAGGTAATATTTTCTAAATTTTCATACAAATTCTTTTATTTCTGCCAGTTGCACCCTCCTTCTACAAACTATTTTTATAAGCATGTTGTGCTTTTTTTTTTTCTTTTTAGACATGTAAAAAATTAACATACTGTACTTAGACTAATACCTTGCGAGGTGAGGGCTTGACTGGCAAAAAACAGTAAGATACCTACATTATTTGCATAAAAATGTAGTACTCAGATTCAAGTGTGGCTTGGCAAGGACAAATACAGTTGTATTAGATTTGTATTGCTGCTGTAACAACTTAGAGCAAATCTAGTGGCTTAAAGTAACACAAATTAATTATCTTACAATTCTGAAATTCAGAAGCCCAAAATCAATCTTACTGGTCTAAAGAAATGGTGTTAATAAAGCTAATTTCTCTTGATATTTCTGGATAGGATGCCGCTTCCTTGTCTTTTCTAGCTCCTAGAGCCTGCCTTCACTCCTTGGCTCACAGACTCTTCCTCTGTTTTCATAGCCAGCAGTACAGCATCTTCATACCTCTCTCCTCTTACACTGCTCCTGTGGTCATATCGCCTTTTCTGCCTTTGACTCTTTATGTCTTTTTTATGACGATGCTTGTGATTAAATCACTGAACTCACAGAATAATCTCTCCATCTCAAGGTGCTTAACTTTATCACATTTGCAAAGCAACACTGGAGGCCTACTGGAAATCCACCAGGGACTCCTTGGAAACTCTATGGAGCAGTTATGCTCTGACATATAGGGTCGCTATGAGTCAGCATTGACTAGATGGCAGTGGTTTTTTTGTTTGTTTGTTTGTTATATAAGATAACACATTTCCCATTTCAGTGAGTAGGGTGTTGACCTCTTTAGCAGTCGATACATGGATTCTGAAATTTTTTTCAAATTTTTTTAGATTGTATATAGAATTAGAGTTTTTCACTAGCTAACATGGTTAAAGAAATTCTGGTGGCATGGTGGTTAAATGCAATGTATGCAAACCAAAAAGTCAGCAGTTCAAATCCAATAGGCACACTTTGGAAACTAAAAGCAGCTCTACTTCGTCCTATAGACTCACTATGAGTTAAGATCTACTGGACTGCAGTAAGTTTGGTTTTCAGCATGGTTAAGTGCTAAAATGATTAATTATCTTTTTTTTCCTAACATGAAAGAACAACACAATTGGGTCGCCATGAGTCAGATCCGACTCGACGGTACTTGGCTTGGCCAAAGGCAAAAGCAAGCTTCTGTTTGGCTTGTACATAATATTCTTTGTAAATCTAGTCCTGCTGTTTTAATGAGATACTTTATGGATACTGTAGGGTTTGGCTTAGTCATATACATAAAATGAGCTGTATTCTATTATCCAGTTTTGGGCTCATTAAATTGATCATTTCAAAATACACCATGAAAGCTACATTTTCCTTCTGTACTATATACTCCAAAGTATGTAAGAATTTGGACAGGTTTTCAGGAAGGCTCAATCCCTGGAGAAGGACAACATGCTTACTAAAGTAGAGGGTCAGAGAGAACAAGGAAGACTGCAGTGAGACGGGCTGATACAGTGGCTGCAACAGCGGGCTTCAGAAAAAATAAAGATTGCAGGCATGGCCCGGGAATGGACAGCGACTTGTTCTGTTGTGCACAGGGTTGCTTTGAGTCTGCACTGGCTCAGTGTATCTAAGATCAACAACAATATACTCCAACAACTTTAGGCGATACAACATTAACCACTGTATTGATTAATCACCAAAAGATCTTTTTATTAAATCCAGAACCAAATGCACTAGAATTTTCCATCTTTCTCTTACAATATTCAAAGAGTAAAAACAGATTCAGAATTTTTAATTTGATTGTACTATAAAAAAAAATAGAAAGCAGAATTAAATGTGGCAGTGATACAACTTTACAATTGTGCAGTGCATTATATTTTTGGGTATTTCCTTGTCTTTTATCTAATTTCATCCTCAAATGCAGCATACCTTTGTGTAAAGTTGCTTAAAACAATAAAAAAGGCATACGGAGGGATGGGGCCAAGACGGTTGACTAAACACACATATCCTCAATTCCCTTTGAGAACCAAGACCTGGAATGATACCTCAATGGAGCAGTAGACATCTGGGGAGGCCTATAATCTGGCATAGGCTTGTCAGATTTGGCTAGGCACCAGTAACAGACTAAACTACTCCTCTCAAAGACCAGCTAGTGGTCACTGAGTCCCGCTCCTGATGACTCACTGTTCTGGAGGACTGCAGGTAATGACACTTTCTTTGTTATCTGGGAGGCAGGGACTGGGCATGAGCTGGCAAATACGTAGAACTGCAGTGCTTTGGTAAGCAGAGTATAGAGCAACAGAGAGACGGTGCATGGGATAGCCACATATTAAGAGCCCAGCTGTGGACTGAGGGTACAGCTGCCCCTCCACCCTCTGTTTTCTGAGCTGCACTATAGACTGTATTGTTTCATGGCAGGATGGCAGCTCGGCTAGGATACCATCATGGTCAGCTGTGAGGTGGAGTCACCCAGCTGTGGGCCTTAGCTGCAGCTGATTCTCAAGCTGACCAGCAGCAGGTCTGACAAGCATTTCTCCAGCAGAAAAACATTTGAGACAATTTATGTCTAGATTTATGGATGGAGCCTGGCAGAGGACAGCAGGAAGGCCCTAAATCTCCCACTTTGAAGCACATCATAGCATCTGGGAATGGCCTATAAGGTACTTTCGTTGTCATCTGGAAAGTGGGGCCTGCCACACCTGAGGGGCTGACTGTTTTGAGCAGCTCTTGGACAGCTTCTGGCTCAAAAGTAAAGAACTTCTAAATAAGACCACCTGAAGAACTGACAACTAAGAGATCTGGCAGCATCTCATCCAGCCTTCACTGATACACATCTTAGGGTTGGCTGATGGCCCTCTGTAAGTAGGGCACCATCTTTACCAGCCAGGAGACAGAGCCTGCCACTTCAGAGAGCCCATCTGGTGCCAGTCACTAGAGTACAGAGATGGCTGGTGACCAACTCCCATCTTAGAACTAGGCCTCAGCTCATATTGAGGTAATACCAGGGAAATCAAACAGCTTCTAGATGGCACACAAACAATAGTCCGTAGCTAATCATTTAAAGAAGCAATCCACCATGGCTCCAGAAAACTTACAAAATAAAGAATCAAAAAACTTCCCAGATGAGGAAGCCTTTCTGAAACTGTTGGAGATTGAGTGTAAGTGAATTACACTGAGCCCTCCTAGACATTACACAAACTGCAGCAGAACTAAATAAAAAATTGAGTAAGCTATTTGAACTAAGGAAACATCAATGACCTGAAGTCCAGCAGATGAGTAATAAAATTACAGAGTTAGGTAATTTAACCCAAAGCCAAAAGAGCAGAATTGAAGAGATGAAAGTCAGAATTAGTGACCTTGAGGTTAGAGGAACTGACACCAGAATTTATAGGAGAAATCAGAGAAAATAAACAAGAAAAATGAAGGAGCATTAAGAAATATGTGGGAGTCTACTAAGAGGAATAATCTATGAATAATTGCAGATCCTGAACAGAGAGGGATAGACGAAAATACATAGAGTGTTGTTGTAGGGTTGCTGACAGAAAACTTCCTAAAATTATGAAAGAAGAGAACATACATATTCAAAAAAGGCATAAGTATAGTTTGATTTTCCAGACATTTTGAGACCCATGTTTCCTATTAGAATTTGTATTGTCTTACGAGATACATATATGTCATATAGATATATATATGCATATATATACATATATCTATACACACACACACACACACACATATATATGGTCTTAATACACAGAACATAGTTTTCCATCTTGGCCCTTCATTTCTAGCACTCGAAGTCAATGTGTTTTCTGACATAGAGATGGGTGCTGAGCTACTTGTGCTGCCGTTATCTAAGCACTCTGGCTAAAAGTAATGACTGGGAAAGGTTCTTCATACGGATTTCTCCTGACTTTTTAAAGAAAAGATGCTCCTACCTAAGGAAGGGAAAGCCTGGTAGCATAGTGGTTAAGAGCGACAACTGCTAATCTAAAGGTCAGAGTCTGAATCCAGTAGGTGTCCTTTGGAAACACTATGGGGCAGTTCTACTCTGTCCTATAGGTTTTCTATGAGTCAGAATCCACTCGACGGCAGTGGGTTTGGGTTTTAAGTTATATTAGGAAGAATGCTTTCTTAGAATTTCTCCAACTCACACACTGGGATACACAAAACACGGAAAAAAAATTGTTGAGTTGATTCTGACTCATAGCAGCCTTATAGATCAGAATAGTACTGCCCCATAGGGCTTCCAAAGAGTACTTAGTGGATTCAGATTGCTGACTTTTTAGTTAGCAGCCAAGTTCTTAACTACTGGGCACCCAGGGCTTCTGGAGTACCTAAGTTTTCTAATTTACACCATTTTCTCTTAGAGCTTACCAGAAATTGAAGGTTTGTGGTAACCCTGAGTCAAACAAGTCTGTCCATGCTGTTTCTCCAACAGCATGTGTTTACTTCCTGTCTGTAGCCCATTTTGTTAATGCTCCCAATATTTCAAACACTTTCAATGTTATTGTATCTGTTATGGTGACCTGTGATTTTTGATGTTACTATCGTAATTGTTTTGGAGTGCCATTAACTGTGCCCATGTAGGACACCAAACTTACTCAATAAATGTGTGTGTTCTGACTGCTCCACCAACCAGCCATTTCCCCCATCTCTCTCCCTCTCCTTGGACATCCCTGCTCCCTGAACCTTGACAGTACTGAAATTAGGCCAATTAACAAGCATACAATAGCCTCCACAAGTATTTAAGTGAAACAAAGAGTTGCACATCTTTCACTTTAAATCAAAAGCTAGAAATGTTTAAACTTAGTGAGGAAGATATGTTGAAAGTTGAGACAGGCCTAAAAGTGGACTTCTTGCCCTGAATAATTAGCCAAGTTGTGAATGTAAAGGAAAATTTCTTGAAGGAAATTAAAAGCACTACTCCAGTGAACACAGAAATGATAAGAAAGAAAAACAGACTTATTGCCAATATAAAGATAATTTTTGTGGTCTGGACAGAATATCAAACCTGCAACAACATTCCCTTAAACTAGAGCTTAATTCAGAGCAAAACTCTAACTCTCTTCAGTTATACGATGGCTGAGAGAGGAGAAAGCCGTGGAAGAAAAGTATGAAGCTAGCAAAGAGTGGTTTATGAGGTTTAAGGAAAGAAGTTTTCTCCATAACATAAAAGTGCAAAGTGGAACATTAAGTACTCATACAGAAGTTGCAGCAAATTATCCGGAAAATGCTGGCTAAGATAACTGGTGAAGGTAGCAACACTAAACAGCAGATTTTCTTTCTTTCTTTTTTTTTTTTTTTTCAAATCTTAGAACTTTCTTTTAGCATTACAAACCACAACAGCAGCCTTCCTGGTCAGTACTCTTTTTTTTTCCCTCCCTCTTCAATTTTCTTTTCTTTTTTTTTATTATTATGATTAAATGAAAATGTACATTTCCCCAAAAATTTGCATGCCCACCTATATGCAGTTCTCACTGCTCTCCCTACCTGGTGACAGCACACCCCTCCTCTCTGCTCCATACATGTCCTATCCTCCTAACAGTCTCCTATCCCCTCCTCTCCACCCACTCCCCACCCATACTCCTTTCTCCAGCAAGAGGTCAGCAGGATGACATCCTATACAGGCATAGAACCATAAAATTCCCACAAGACACAGTCACTCTGTTGCCAAGTTCAATAAATTGCTGTCTGAAAAGTTGACCTTCATTATGATTTATGGACAGGGACAGCATCAGAGCCAGGACCCATGCTCCCAGGGGAACCACAAAGCCCCTGGACCATCAAGTGTGATCTTTTATTGGAGATTTCAGGGTATACCCTATTTATTCTCTTGCTGCCAGCAAGACTCAACTTTGTGAGCTCCATTGTGGCTATCACTGGTAGTGGCCAGGCACCATCCAGTTCTTCTAGTCACGAGTTGATGTAGATACCCACTCACGTGAGTCTCTCTGTCTTCTGGGTTCTCTTTTCCCCATGCCATTCTTGTCCTTAGTAAACATCCGTTCCTGCTGAGTTGGGACTATTTGCTGTACCCTCAGATGGCAGCTTGGCAGCTTTTAAGACCCCAGATGCCACTCACCAATGTGGGGTGAAGAGAGTCCTCGTTAGCAAAATGCTATCTGTACCACTTGGCCTTGATTTCACCTGAGAGCATGGTCCTAGACCCCCTGGCCCAACTATTCTGTCCTTGCAATATTGGGTTAAGATGGGAGGAGTACTCAAATTGTGTTGAAGTCCAGTTATTACTGATATTCTTTCTAATGTGTGCTGCCAACGATTTTACCCAATCAAATTTCTATCAACTATCTAATCTAAACCCACCTCCCTTCACCCTCCCTCCCTCTCTACCTCTGTAGCCGTCAAAGAGTCTTTTCTTACATGCATGAGTCTGTTTTTAAGTTCTTTTCGCAGGGGTCTCATACAATATTTGTCCTCTTGTTGCTGACTATTTTCACTCAGCATAATGTCTTCCAGTTGAAATTAAGTTAAGAGATAAACAATATGTTTTCAGTGTAGATGAAACAGCCTTATATTGGAAGAGGATACCGTCTAAGTCTTGCATAGCTAGCAAGGAAAAATCAATAACTGGCTTCAAAGATTCAAAAGACTGACTGACTCTCTTGCTAGGGGTAAATCCAGCTGGTGACTTTGAACTGAAACCAGTGCTCATGTACCGTTTGGAAAATCATAGTATCCTGAAGAATTATGTTAAATCTATTCTGCCGGCACTCTGCAAATGGAACTTCAAACCCTGGGTGACAGGACGTCTGTTTACAACATGTTTCAATGAATATTTTAAACCCACTATTGAGACCATTTGGAAAAAAGATCCTTTTCAAAATCATACTGTTCATTGATAACGTACCTGGTCACTGAAGAGCTTTGTTGGAGATACACAGGTGATTAACATTGTTTTCATGCCTGCTAACACAACAGCCACTCTGCAGCTCATGGATCAAGGAGTAAGTTTGACTTTCAAACTTAGTAAATACTTTTAGTAAACACTTGGTAAATACTTTTAGTAAGGCAATGCATGTCTGCCATTGAGAGTGATTTCACTGATGGATCTGGGCAATGTAAGGTGAAAACCTTCTGGAAAGAATTTGCCATTCTCTATGTCACTGATAACATTTGTGATTCATGGAACAAAGTTAAAACATCTGTATTAACAGGAGTTTAGAAGAGCAAAAAAAAAAAAAAAAGAACTAGAAATGGAGCCTAAGCATGCAATTGAATTGCTGCAATCTCATGATAAAGATTTAACAGATGAGGAGTTCTTTCCTACGGATGAACAACGAAAGTCTGAGATGGAATCTACTTCCAGTAAAGATGCTATAAGCAATGTTGGAATGACACAAAGAATTTTGAATATTGAATAAACTTAGTTGATAAACCAGCAGAAGGTTTTCAAATTTTGAAAGAAGTTCTACTGTAGGTAAAATACTATCAAACAGCACGGCGTACTATGTAGAAGTCTTTTGTGAAAGGAAGAGTCAGCAAACTTCACTGTTGTCTTGTTTAAGAAATTGCCGTATCACCCCAGTCTTCAGCACCACTGACTTGATCAGTCGGCAGCCTTCAACAAGGCATGACTATTCACCAACAAAATGATTACCACTCTGTGAAGGCTCACATGATGGCTACTATTTTTCAGCAATAAACTGTTTTTTAAGTAAGCGTGTACATTTTTAAGGCAGTGCTATTATAGGCTTACTAATCATTTTTTTTTTAAAAAAAAAAAAAAACACCCATTGCGGTTGAGTCAATTTTGACTCATTGTGACCCTGTAGGACAGAGTAGAACTACCCTATAGGATTTCCAAGAAGTCCCTGGTAGATTTGAACTGCTGACTTTTTAGTTTGCAGCCATAGTACTTAATCATAATGCCACCAGGGTTTCCATATGCTTACCAGACTACCCATGAAAACCAACCCAAACCCATTTCCATCGAGTTGATTCTCACTCACAGTGACTCCATAGTACAGAGTAGAAATGTCCATTGTATTTCCTGGTAACACCTGGTGGATTCAAACTGCCACCCTTCTTGTTAGTAGCCATAGCTCTTAACATCGACCAACTAGAGTCTTCTAATAGACCACAATATGTGATAAGCATGGTTTTTATAGCCAGCCAAGGAAACCAAAAAATTTGTGTGACTTGCTTCATTGCAGTCCTTGATTCTTGTAGTGGTCTGGAGCTGCACTTACAGTATTTCTGAGGTAAGCCCGGAGTTGTCTCTCACCAATATTAAGTTGGTATAATCTGTATTATTACTATAGGCAGTCCATGCATTATGAAAATCCAACTTAAGTACAACTCATAATTATGAGCCACCTCTCATATAGCCATTACATTGAAAATTCTTGCTATCCACAATGCCTTATAATAACAAACAGGTAGTACTTTGTGATGAACATCAAAGTATTATTATTATTATTATTATTACTAAGTTAAAGATGTTTTTGTTATCTAAAAGTGTTTCTTTAGTGATTTTTATGCATAGAAATATACACTATAAATTACATAGTTCGATTAACTGGTATTAGATACAAACCACACCTAACTATTCCAATTTATATGCAAATTTGATTTAAAGACAGACTTAGGAACAGAACTCATTTGTAACCCAGGGACTGCCAGTATTGCAAATACGTCACCAGCAGCTTCAATTAGGCTTTTATTACTAGCAAACAATTTGTTCTTATTACTATAGTAAGTACTCATTACCTTTAAAACACATTCAAATCTTTAGTACTTTCTTTCAGTCTATGACTTTTGTAAGCAGATATTTTGTTTTAAAAGTAAAAGCCAACAAATGTGAACTTTTCACATTGAACTTAGACTCATTAGCTGCTAATAATCTATTTTTGTCTCTCTACCTGTGAACCATGGGTCCTTGTTTCTAAACAACAGTGCACTGTCCACTTTCTTGGCTTTTTTGTATGGTTATCATATCCCAATGACTTCCTCGCTATTTATTATTTAAATAACTTCAAATATCATCCATCGTAGAAAACCAATTTTAAGAACATGTGCTCAGAGATTAAGAACATGAATGCAGAAGTCAAATAATTTGGATTTCAATACACATTCTGCAGTTTACTAACTTGGGGTAGTTGACCTGCCTCAGAAATTTTCTGAACCTCTTTTTGCTTTTTTTTCCCTTCTTTGTAAAATATATTGATTTTTATTATATACTTCACTAATGGGCTCAATACTGACCCCCTCCCCCCCAAAAATTCATGTCCACCTGGCAGGCTACACTCCTCAAGGAGACTTCCTTTCCAGCTGATTGGTTGCTCACATCAGATTACCAAGTGGAAGATGATTACTTAGTGTCTAGTAGTGGTTAGGAAACCCTGGTGGCATAGTGACTAAGTGCCACAGTTTCTAATGCAAAGGTCCGCAGTACAAATCCAGCAGGTACTCCTTGGAAACTGCACCCAGCAGCTCTCCTGTCCTGTAGTGTTTCTATGAGTTGGAATTGATTCAACAGCAATGGGTTTGGTCAAATCACTGGGAGTCACAGCCGAGCCAAGTTGACACATAAAAGGAACATGGCAAGCAAACTACTATTTATTTTTTCATTATTAGTGTCATGAAGGCTTGCCATTTCTTCCTGACTTCTTTTGCAATCCATTTACCTTTTTCAGGATGCCTATTGTTAAAATTAGCCGGATATCAACCTTCAGTAGGCATCCATTGAAAAGCCATTTACACTTTCTCTAAAAAAAGAGACAAAAGATGGCTCTCTAAGGATGCACATATTCTGCGACAGATTTCTAACTGTTGTTGCTGCCACTACGCCTGATAGACCTCTACTTTATTTGCCTGATTCACTGAATGATTATGTATCTCTTAAGATTTATCACGTGTCAACTTCGTTCGGAAGCCTTCCTTCCCCTCTCTACAATAGCTGTTAGATATTCCTCTGATTGCATCTACAATTACTCTGCTTAAATGTATCAAAGCATATATATTACAGTGCAGTCATGGATGTGGAGTGTAGTAAACCTTAAACACACTACAGAAAAAAATGTTAGGCTTTTCTCTCCTCTGCTTTCCCTGATTGCAGAACAGTACTTAGCGTTTTGTATGTCTTCTATTGATGTTTTTAACAATAACAGGAACAAAATTAAAACCCAAACCCACTGCCAATTCTGACTCACAGAGACCCTTTAGAGCAAAGTAGAACTGCCTCCTAGAATTTTCAAGGTGTGGCTGGTAAATTCAAACTGCAGACCTTTTACTTAGCAGTCTTAGTTCTTAAACACTGTCACTAAAAAATACTAACCAAACCATCGATTCTGACTCGTAGGAACTCTATCAGGCAGATTAGAACTGCTTTATAGATTTTACAAGGAGTGCCTGGTGGGTTTGAACTGCGTAACTTCTGATTAGCAGATGTAGTACTTAACCTCTTCAACACCAGGGTTCCCATTGCATCATCAGGGCTCCATTATTGTTTATAGAACTAAGCAAATAATTCAAGAATGTGACAAATGAACAAATGATTTGATTGTGTATTGGAAAGAGCCATAAAACAATCTCATGGTAGTGCAGGAACTAAAGAAAATAGGAGTTCTCTCACTTCCAAAATTTCCACCCACTTTTCACATTGAACCTGCCTGTATCTGGCAGGGTTCCACAGTGACAAACTTCCTCATCAAACCAAATCCCACCAGGCCACCACTCCACAATGTTTAAAAAGATTACTCCTGATATCTGATAACTTAGAAAGAATTTAAAAATATGTGTGTTCCCAATAACAGCAAATGTCTTCTTTCCAGTGTAGCAATCTCAGGTTGTGATTTGCCACTAGGGATTTTAAACTGTTACGTGAATCTTCATTCTCCTTTTTCCTGCTTAAAGGCTCGTAAGAACATCTATTTGTTGGGAAACATGAAATTGGGTAGATTACAATTGCTCTCTCATTCAGCCGGAGTCTCTCCAGAACCTTGAAACAGATCTATACTATTAACCTGAGGTAGAGAAGGAAAGCAATTATTCTGAGAGTCAAGGCTAAGGAAGTATAGCAGGGAACAAAGCCAACTCTGCATTTTGGAGTTCAAACTAAACAATGAAGAGGTGAACTTTTATAAGTGTAAGGGTAATTTTGTGGCTCGTATCTATTCTAATTAATATCAATTAAGAAAATATAGTCCTATCAGGGCCTGTAATTATGTATAGTTGGAAAGCGAAAAATATCTTTTTCCTTTTTTCATTTCCCCAGTCACTAAGCACTTCCTCATGAAAGTATCCTCCTTGTCATCTCGTCTTCTTTTCATTTTTTTTCTTTTTCTCTTTTGAATGTAAAGCTCCCATCCCTCTCCTTCCCTCCTCCTCCAATTTACTAAGTTAATTAAATATGAACCTGGATCATTATAAATTATTTCTGATGGCAATTCCCTCATAATCTGCCTCCTGCATGGATTTCTGCTGGTATCAGTTACATAGTGAGGCCATGGTGGTGCATGGCCAATTCTGAGTTTAATGTAGTCTATTGGGTCTAAGAAAAAAAATAAAAATAAAAAGACATTTTTTAAGCTTAAACCTAAAATTCTGATTTGGAAAGAACAGTGATGGCAGTGATGCTCTCATAAAGGAAGATATGTTTTGTTGCAGCTCTCTTTTGGGTCTTACAGTTGGGCATGATATTGATAAAGAATGATAGAGTAGAAGAAAATGTCCATAGATCACTAAAAATGAAAGACTAAAGGATTTCTTACCACCTGGAATAAACGAGAGAGCGAGCCTAGCATTTGTCACCCTGAGAGTCCGCTTGCTGAGCCCTGCGATCATCCTTTATTGAGATGGTGAACTCTGAGTCTTCTTTGAAGTCAGCTTGCTAAAGAATTTTCTCATTGTCATCTTCACTTGTCCTAGATATTTGCTGCTGCTTTCTTCCCATAAAGAGACTTTACCTGGCACTAAAGCAAAGCATTAGTTGCAGTTAAAAGTGCCCTTTAAGATTTACATCAATAATTCTTTGAGCATCATTGGATAGAATCTGATACTGCTCAGAAATGTCATGGCTTTATTATTATTATTTTTAAACCCCATTATTGATGGAAGCACATGTTTGTATCTTTACTTACTGGCTATAGATGGGGTAGATTTTAGCATTAAACAAGCTCATAAACTAATGTATCTAAATATGTCTGTATGTATCAGGGTAGAAGTAGGAAAAATATGTAATCTATGCTCTTAGTCTATCACTTAAACAATCTAGATTCTCAAGAAAACACTTTGTTTGAAATAAAGCTTTTAACTTTAAGGTTCATGTTTAATTATTATTACAAAGTAAAAGAAGGATCCCTGGTGGTACAACTGTTAAGCATGCAGCTGCTAACAGAAAAGTTGGTGGTTCAAATCCACTCAGCAACTCTGTCACACGGTTTCACCATGAGTCAAAACTGACTTAACATCACCTAACAGCGACAAAATAAGCACGGTTTATAGTTCAAAAGGAAACACCAGTGGCGTACTAGTTGTAAGTGCTACATCTGCTAACCAAAAAGACAGCAGTGCAAATCTGCCAGGTGCTCCTCAGAAACTCTACAGGTTCGCTAAGAGTTGAAATCAACTTGATGGCAGTGGCATTTTTATCATTTACAATAATAAGCAGTGTTGTGTATCGGAAGTAACATAGGCCTGAGTTAAAACAGTTAAATTTTGATTCAGTTTTTCCATATGACTAATGACATGTCAGTGACCAGCGATCAGTCTCTTTCGGTGCCTCATTTTCCTAAGGAAATAACACCAATTGTGTCTCAGCCTATTTCCCAAGACTACGATACATACCACATGTGATTGTGTGTGGTAAAAGTGCATGCAAATCGAACTGCTAAGTAATTATGTGAGATTATTATTTCTGCAATAATAAAGATAAAATAATGTATATTTTTAGTTTGAAGAGCTACTTTGTTTTCTCAGGAAGAGAAGTTAGACAGTATTTGTAACAGGACAATGTCCTAAAAGGTGACCTGAATAGCCACCTAATGTCCTAAGATTATGAATCAGTGGTTATTTCCATTTAATATAATATACTTTAGGGAGCAAGTACTTATACTTTTTTTATGCCAATGTGGAGATTTGCATCCCTTGTCTAGAAGAATTTACTACATAGCTGTTGATGAGAAATGGATTATTTCATAAAACAATAAGAAATAATGTAAGAAGCTAAAAGATTACAATAATAATAATGGTACACTAATTAATTGCTTTAGCAACACAAAGCCTCATGATGCATTCTCTGTTTGAACTTACAGTGTAACAAATACCAGTCTGGCAAATAGCAATAACTGAAAACACCTCAAAGCTTTAGTAAAGTCTCTTGTAGAATGTCACAGAGTATCATATTAACAACGTTTAACAAAAGTTTTAAAATTCACTCTCTATCCCTTTCTCAATCTTCCACAAATGCTCTGATTCACCCTCTGCTCATCTCCTTCTTTCACCCTTAAACCTGCAATTCTCTGTCCCTAACACGAAGCACAGAAAGTGCTTCTTTCTTTCTTTTTGTCTGCAAGTCCCAGATTTTTATCCACTTAATCTCTGAGGTTTCTTTAGTGTCTATAGGGTTTCGAAGGAGCGGTTTGTGGATTTGAACCCCTCACCTTTTTGTTAGCCTCCCGGCTCTTAACCACGGCGCTAACAGGTCACTTACCTTAGTGTGCTTTCCCCATTTTCCTCATCCTCTGTCTCCGTCTGTCAAATAAGGTTGTGTCTTGCAAAACAAAATTGACAGCGAGCATATAAATGTTGTCGATGTCCCCTTATGGTTTCCTGAAGTTTTAGACACCCTTAATGATGTAATTAACTTACAAAACACATCTATGTTGTAATGGTTGTATGATTTTTTTTTTTTTTTTACTTCCAAATTGTCATGAATCACAATGATTAACCTCCTGTCTGGTAAATTTGCAATTGGCTTGGTATCGATATAAGAATAGATGAGGATGCAATTAGATTTAATCAAGTTACAAGGTTTTTCCAAATGATTTTTTGTGTCACTGGTGATAAATTATTCTGAAAAATGAAGATGAAACAGTCTCTGGAACCCTGTTTACTACTTAAGGAAGGCATCCTCCTCTGATTCTGGAAAAGCCTGTAAGAAAAGCTTGGATGCTGTCGTGGATGGTGAGAAAGACTCAGTACAAGAGGTGCGCGGAGTCAGTACGTGACCTTAAAGGATCATCGCTGCCATTATGACAGTCCCAAGTTTTTAAGTAGCTTTCTTTTTGATATTCGGAAACAAGTTTTAATTAAGCCAAGCCAAGTGCCGTCGAGTCAGTTTTATTTCTTATCACAAGTCTTTAGAAAGCAATTGTACACGTACCCGTCGAGTCTTGGGGGAGACAAGGTGACTTCTTTTCATTTCCTCTTGTGCTGTCTACGGGGGAGGCCTCTGGCCAATTAATTGGATTACAAATTGGAATTCCAGGTGAGAGTGGTTGATAGTGATGCCTGCAAGGGATCAACAGAGCTGTGATGATCCAGAAAGGGGAGCTGGCAGAGATTCAGCAAGACACTGTGTTCTGCTGGCTTCAAAGCTATTGCTTGCAGTCTTTTAAAGTGAAAGGTAAAGAAGCTGGAAGAAACCTGTCTGACATTTTTTCTTTATGTTTTGATGATATATTTTATAATGTTTATTTAGAAATGCATTCCAGGTTATCTGGTTGCAAATGCCAAGTCTTAAGAGGGCATTTGGAAGGACCAATGCTCTGTATGCATGTGTATACGCGTGCTTATGTGTTTGTAACCGGTTTTGCTGGATGTATTTCAGGGCTTCCCAAGGAGTCAGAAGTGGCTGTCTGCATAAAGTGAGGTTGGAGGGGAATGTATGTAAGTGTGTTTATGTTATGTGCAGAGTCTCTTTGTGTCAAAATTGTTAAGTACTGGACAACTAGCAGAAAAGTCGGCAGTTCAAACCTACCCAGAGATGCCTTAGAAGATTCGCCTAGAAATCTGCTTCCAACAGTATACAGCTTTAAAAACCCTGTGGAATAGTTCCACTCTGCACACGTGAGGTCAAATGACTCAGCAGCAATGAACAACAATATGTTGTGTGTGTGTGTGTGTGTGTGTGTGTGTGTGCATTCAATCATAAATCTTTGCGTTTCATTCTTGGTTGACATAAACTTTTCCTGAAAATTGAAAAGAGGAATGTAGAACAGCTTTTGATGAATGGATTGAATTATGCTTAGTTCAGAGCTTAACTATGGAATGTTTAAATGGCCTTGTTCCTAGGTGGGAAGTTACTGCAAGTTGAGAGATTCATGATAAATTGATTCTGTTGTGAACATTTTACCTTCCTAAACTCTTACAGATTACAAGGCCAAATATACACTTTGCATGCTTTTTTTTTTTTAATACTCCTCTTAACTTACCCACAGTACTGAGCACATTAATAAGTCCACATTTAACTAATAAGTTACATGAGTTAATAGAAAGATGTGCTATAAACAGAAGAAAGACTCAGCATTTGTCAATGATGAATAAGGATTGTAAAACTGAGTTTGGATAACATTTCTCAGAAAATCTAGCTTTACAACTAGTTGGATACATAAATTTGTTGTGCAAAATTGAAACTAGGCTAATAAAAATTAGTACAATTCATGTTCAGCTTGGTTCCAAAATTTGCATCACCTTAAAAGCAAATTTGGAATGGAAATTAAATACAAAGATATGAACATAACTTAAAGATTTATAACTTAATTTCAATGGAGGATTCAATAGAACCTGAGGAAGTCTAGACTATTACTTCTAAGAACACGATCTTCCACTGAGCTGGTGTTCTTTTCTTTGAGAAGAGTAATACTGTGAACAGAAGCCTAAAGTTTGCAGGCACACCACCTGCATTAGAATCCCAGCTATGCCACTTGATAGCTGTGTGATTCTGAGCACCTTTCCTAACTTCTCTGACCTGTGTTTCACCTCCAGTTATCAAACACCAAACTCGTGATTAGACTGGGTCCATACAAGTTATCAAGAAAAGCTACCCATCTCAAGGTCCTTACCCTTAATCACATCTGCAGTCTCCTTTGCATACAGAGCGGCATAGTCAAGTACCCACACATTCTGGGGACAGTTACTTGGAACTGTATGGGGTATTGTTATTCTGTTTACCACAATAATAATAGCCTTGCAGGTCAATGGAAGATTCAAGGGTCAGAAATGTTTACATTTTCTAGATAGTCTGTAGAGAGATTTTTTTTTTTTAATTTCTGTAGATTCTCGGCTGTTTGGTCAGATGTTAGTTTAGATGGTGTTATAGAATAATTACACATAATTAAATCAGTTGCCTTTAAGCAAAGCAGATTACTTTCCACAATGCAGGTGAGTCTTGCCCAGTCAGCTGAAGAACTTACGAGCAAAAGTGAACTTTGTCCAGGAAATATTTTGCCTCCAAGGGATAAACAGAGATTTTAATAGAACTTCCCTCTTATTCTTCCTGCTGTTTAACTTATGAATATTGGGACACAAACCTGCAGGAATCTCTAAACTACAAGTTTTGGAATTGTCAACTCCCTGCAAGCACTTAATTGAATTCTTCAAAAGATGTATTTTAAGAGAATTTCTTCTTAAAAGAAATTTAATGGTTCTGCTTCTCTAGAGAATCCTAAGACAAGGAGTGTTTGGCAAAATTAGCACTGCTTTAGCAGGATGATAAACCTAAATGTGAATGGAAGAGCTCATGTCTGTTGTTCTACAAGACTGGTGAATAAAGGGAATTCAAGAAAATTCTTCAATAAATGCTTATTTACTGCTTTAACGTGCTAATGTTCACTGCAACTATACAAAATGGATGAACAGGGCTTTCTAATTTTATACGATTTTTGGAATTTTATTTTTTATTTTCTTTTCCTAAGGAAATAATCATCCAGGCACTAGGAATTCTAGTAACATACTTGGTCAGCAGTGTGGACAAAGTCTCAGTGTCTGGGAGTCAAAGTTATGAGTAAACTTTATTTTGGTCATCTATAATATGCACTTTAGAACTTATTTTTATGTCTAAAGATTAAAAAAAAATCACTCCTTAGTACTCACTGTATTTAGAGCATTTGTTCTATGTACAAATGACTGTATCTTTATGTGATTGACAAATATAATAATAATAATTATTATTATCTAATATTTTACAAGTGTTTTGTATCTGCAAGCACTTTACTAAGGACTTCATGATTACTATTTCCTTTAAAACCTATAATAATCCCAAGGAGGTAGGTAGTATTATGGTCCTTATTTTGTAAATGAGGAAACTGAGACTTAGCAAATTTAACATAATAAATATTGGTTTGAAAGTCACACATAGACTGTGTTATTTCATAATATATCCACTTATTTACAGTGCTATACTACCCCGTAAATGTAATCATAAGACTCAAAGACAGTATTTAATTAGAAAGTGTACAATGTGAGCCACAATGTAACAGTAAGGTAGGCAAGTGCCTCTAAACATGCCCTACCCATTGCTGTGGAGTTGATTCCAACTCATAAAGTGACCCTATAGGGCAAAGTAGAATTACCCTATAGGGTTTCTAAGGAGCACCTGGTGAATTTGAACTGCTGACCTTTTGGCTAGCTGCCATAGCACTTAATTACTACACTGTCAGGGTTTCCAGATACACCCTAGATAAGGCAATCATGGTGTATCTGCACTTATCCTTTCCTAACAAAAAATGCTCCACTCCCAGTAGCTTCAGCTGACTTGTTTGTACAACAACCTATCCCCTTCTACACTCTGTACCCTCACAAATAAGTAGACTAGGTATGGAATCCTGACTCAAAAATAACCAATCCACAAGCCGAGTTGAGCCAATCAGATTGTATCTTGAGACTGAATTGAGTCATTTGGCAATTTAATTGCATCCATGGGTCACCTGATAAAAATTTTAGTGTTGAAACACATAGAGTGCTGAGGTGGGTGTCTCTGGAAATAGATTTGAAGTAAATTTCTTCCTTAGACTTGAAGGAAAAGTGAAGTAAATTTCTTGCCTAGCAGGAAAAGACAAACACAAAGGGGTCCTGAGATCAGCTGAAGACTAAAGATTCTTAGAGGGTTGGACAGCAAAAGTATATAATCCTCATAAAAGGATAACAGTCCTTGTCAGTTTGACAATACAGCCAATTGGAAAAAATTGCCTAGCAATTGGGAAGAGTGATCCATTGAGATATCATTGCTTGATTAAAATATGTTGTGAAGTCTTCAAATTCCTTTGCTTTGATTTTATATTTGCTAAACAATCTTCTGATCCTAATTTGCTTTCCCATGGGGACTTCCCTAACAGGTGGTGAATGCCTTTTTTTGCCTGACAGAAGCATTTCTCACCACGAATTAATACGTTGTCACTCTGATGACAGCTAGGTCAGGGTGAATCATCAGGCTTGATCACCTCTAGGGGAGCTAACAGATTAAGGAGTCCGCACCCTGTTAGATAAACAGCCAGATCCAACTCACCAACCTGGAGTCCCGAGCTGACAACCAGACAGGCGTGTATGTACTAGGACACAAATTCTTCAGCAAATGTTTGGAGGATGCTTACTCTGTGCTAAGCACTATTCTGGACCCTGGGTCCCTGCCGTAAGCAAATCAGAATTGCACCTTACCTTCAGAGAACTTACAATTTAGAAAATGGAAATAATTTTGAAAAGTATAGAAATAGATGTTTCAGTTTAAAAAGTCAGAAAGACATGAGAAGTATCAGATAATGACAGGTTCTATAAAGAAAATTAAGATAAGGTGATGTTACAGGGAGTAACTGGGTGAGAGCTACCTGAGAGGGACAATACTGAAGTAGTTGAAGTAATGGACTTCCAACAGATGGTCACATCTGTCTCCATTACTTTCTAGTGTCTAAACTTGCACATTTTTCTTAGTCCCTCTGAGCCTTAGTTTCTTCATCTGTAAAATGGGATTGATAACATTGGGATCTATTTGTGGGTCTGTGATGAACATTTCGTGAGAATATACACAACACTAGACTGAATTGTAAATGCTGTAAGAATTATGCTAGGCACATGGCAAGCACTATAAAAGTACTGATTGGTACTATTGTTCCTATTTTTATTAGAAATTTTGTTGAGATTTGAATAAATCTAAAGGTCAACCACATGAATAAAGCAGAGTACATTCTAAGAAAAGCAAAATTCTAGTACAAAGGCCCAAAGACAAGAATATAGCTGGGCCAGTTAAAGATTAGAATGAGGCAGTGTGGCTAGAGTAATAGAGGAGGAAGAATTGGTCAGAAAGGAATTTAGGCTGGTCATGAAGGGCTTCTAAGCCAATGGTAGAGATTTGTCTTGACTGAAATGCATGCAATTGCTGAGACTAGACAAGAAGTTGTAGAGTGAAAGCAGGGAAACCAGACTAGAGTCTGTGTCAGTGAGAAAATACATCAAACCTGCTTCAAGACTAACATGCAGAGAGAACTGTAACACCAAACAGCTCCACGCAGTATACAAAATATTTGTGTTATTACATAATTAGCAATGAACAAGGTAAAAAGAATAATGCCCTTGGAGAGGGGTCATTATGCTATACGTCTTAACCTTAGACATGTTTCCCTTGAGTCTTCTAACTATTTTATATGACTCATTCAGAAATGTATATGTGCTATATCTCTCTCAAAAAGATGATGATAGCATATCAATGCCATTTCTCCCACTTGTAAGGACCTTTCATCTCTTCAACTTGTGAAATTAATTGCTGAGGCATTAATTTTGGATTCTGTCACACCAGTCACTCTGGCAACGTATCAAAACACATGCATTTACCTCTGGGTCGTAAGTCTGCTGTGCGTGTGTAATATGTGTCATTATTAATATGAGGCAAGATTTGATACGCTTTCTACCTCATGTCTCATTTGCTTTTCTTAAGCATTGTAGCTACAAGTTGGATACCTTAATTATTTGAAAAGACTTCCAACTAAACAAGGTCAAGTTGTCCTGGCTCTCTTCAGGTACGTTTAACAGTGAGTCAAAATAATTTTCTTTTTCCTTAAATGATCAAGCCGGGGATCTAGTCTCATCCTACTTACCGGTTCTAATATTCCTCTGACATTTAAATTTTCAAAAACTTGGTCTGTTTGCAAGCTCTATTCATATCCTATCCAGGGAAAACTCAGCTCCCAAGCTGTTTATTCAATTCAAGTAGTTTTCTTTCCACTCACTCTTGAAATAAAAGGGGGTGGGCATGGGGGTAGAAGGAGGGATGCTGATTTATTTTTGCTCTAGTAATACGAAACTAATTAACAGTGAAAGAGTTGTTTTAGTAGTCCATTCTTTTTATATCACTCATAATTTCTGTAAACCATTTTCCTGTTAGATGGAACTTTCAAAGGGTTTAGGTATTTCCCAAAATATTATTTAAATATATTTTAACATGTAAGAACAGAATGTGTCTTAAATGTAACACTTTTCAGGAAGATATGGTATCATTGCTTGGGCATTAGCTTTGGGTTCTGTCACACCTATCACTTTGGTAATGTATCAGAACACAGATGTTTACCTAAAGAATATTGAGAATTCCCTGCTGCCCTGAATTCTCTTCTTTATATGGATCCTACAGATATGAAAATTTATGATCAATTTATTTAATTATCTTTCCTAAGGTTTTCTGTAGAAAGTAATGCTGTAAATTACTGATTATTATCAACCTATCAAATGACCTTACGTTGACAAATGAAAGGACAATTGTGACAGGATGAACTAGATTGAGTAATAGTCAAAGAAAAATAAAAGATGTAACACAAAGTGAGGATGAGAGAAACATTTTCATTTACACAGATAGACCCGTGTAGACCACAGACTTTAGCTGAAAGCGTTCTGACATAGTTGGATAAAGTTCAAACCTTCACATTGTTCTCTTGTCATGATCACTGTCCTCATTAAGATATTGTTGGTTCTTTAGAAAAAAAGTAAAAAAAAAAGAGGGGGGAAAAAAAGAATGACCGTGATACATATTTTCACTATTGTGGGCAGCAGAGGAAAAAAATAAAGGCAGAAAATCTAGGTAACATGAGCAGAATGCAAGCAGAAGGTAATTAGATCCTATGAATAATTAAGCAAAAATTGCCCTCTGTGACTTGCCAGCATGAATAATCTGGATGGACCCCTGCCACCTGCAATAAATGCTGATGAGAGCAATAAAAGAAGCTCTGAAATGTTTTGACCAAAGCACGAAAAACTCTGGGCAAATGCCTTGCTCTTAAGTCAAATCAACCCTACAATCCATATGCTGTAAGCCTCTGTAGACTATTCACTGCTGTTGGAGCAGATGGATTAGAGAATGCAGATTCATTTTACACACACACACACACACACACACACACACACACACACACACACACACACACACACACACACGTCAAGGCATATGGGACTCCCTCTTGACCTTTGAAACATCAAGCTACTAAAATGTTATATGCTTATTTTAGGTGTAAGACTCAGTTGCTTGAATTCTATTGGAAACTATTATCATGCTCACAAGTCAATGTTAACTTCTAGTTTGGTTCTGAACCCAGTTTTACACGTTTACCACCACCTGAATGCTGTAAATTATTAAAATGCTTTCTCCCTAGAAGATACACTATTTAGATCCAGAGAGGCAATAAAACATGTCTCCAGTTCTTTTCCTTCTGCTATCCCTCTGAAACACATGTACTAGGCTAGCTGGATTGCAAATTTGGATTTACATCAACCTATGAGATAACCATAGTTTGGGTGTGATGTGCTAGCTTTCCAAGACCCAGGCAGAGATGATGTATTGAGCCCTGGGGGCGTGGGCAGCAGTGGTTTTTGAGCTAGTGTAGTTAGTCCAAGGTAATACGGTAAGTTGATCATTTCAACATGATGGCATGGCAGCTGTGACAAAAGTGGATATTATCTATTCGTAAAAGCCTTGGCCCAACTTACTACAAACTCCTGCCATGTTGTAACTTCCTAGGCATCCATCCACTTATTGTAACTGTCTTCTGGCCGGTTTCACGGAAATGGGAAAATTATTTCTGTTATTCCAGTTTGCATGATTGGGTGGGAGGCTCCAGGTCTTGGATTACTCTCACTACAGAATTAATACTGGGGTGGGGAGGTATGTGGGGTTTTGGGCAATTAGCAGCAGCAGACTCTGTAGCTAATGAACAGTCTGGACTGGACTGACAAGGTTCATAATTGCTGTTGGACCTAAGAATTTGCAGATAAAAGTCGAAGAACATGGTGAGGGGGCCAGGAGATTTCAGATACTTTGACTAGAAGATGCTCCAAATAAATCCATCTTTGAAGATTTAGAAATTTAGTGCTTAAGGAAATTTAATGGTGCTCTACCACAAACCTGCCTGGCTTATTTCTTTTATAGCTGGAGAAACCAAGACCCAAGGTGGCATACTGTCTTTTCAGGGCATTCTACTCTGCCTCTTTCTTTTTCCCCCCTTTACCTGTTTCCTCTCTCAACCACATGAAGGAAGATGTGTAGAGTAGTATAAGAGTCCTTTTTAGAACTAGCTTTACAGCCTTTGTGACTTAGGGCTGATGGAAATCTAACAGTCAAAAGGCAAACAGGATTTAATGTCACTCTTTGGTGTAACTAATTTCAAGTTTTAATCAGCAAATATTTAAAGAACATTTAATAAGAACCTGAGAGGGTGGAGTCAAGATGGCAGACTACACACTCATTTCCTCAATTCCCTCTGAGAGCTAAGGCCTGGAATGATAACTGAATGGAGCATCCTGGACATCCAGGGAGCCCTAAGATTTGGCATAGGGTTGTCAGACTTGACTAGGCTCCAGTAATGGACTAAAGTACCTCTCTCAAAGACAAGACAGCAACTGCTGAATCCTGCTCTGGCTGACTCACCATTTAGAAGGACTGCAGATAATGATGCCTTCTTTGTTATCCAGGTGGCAGGAAGTAGGCATGGGCTGGCAAGTATGCTGAACTCTGGTGCTTCAGTAAATACCACATAGTGCAGCAGAGAGACTGTGTGTGGGACAGCCACATATTGAGAGCCTGGCTGCTGAGGGAGGGCAGCACTGCCCCTCTACTCTCTCTTTCCTGAGCTGTGCCATAGATTCTACTGCTTTACAGCAGGAAGGGCAGCTCAGCTCAATGCCATCTTGCTTAGCTGGGAGGTGGAGTCACCCAGCTAGGCACCTTAGTTCCTGCAGATCCTCAAGCTGATCAACAGCTGACCTGGCAAGTGCTTCTCCAGCAGAAAAGTGGAGTTTGAGATGATTTGTGTCTAGATTTGTGTGTAGGGCAGAGGACAGCAGGAAGGCCCTAGCTTCTCCAAACTTTGAACCACATCATAGCATCGGAGGACTGCCTATGAAGTAGTTTTGTTGTCAGCTGGAAGGCAGGGTCTGCCACACCTGAGGGGCTCACTGATTTCAGTAGCTCTTGAACAGCTCCTCACTCAGCAGTAAAACACTCTTTTAAAATAAGACCACCTGGAGAACTGACTACTGAGAGGCCCAGCAGCATCTCCTCTACCCTTCACTGATCCACAACATAGGGTTGGCTGATGGCCTCCCAGTGACTCCACATGTAGGGCACTGTCTTTGCCAGTCAGTATGTGGAGACTGCCATCCCAGAGAGTCCACTTGGGGCTAGTCAGTAGAGTGCACAGAAATGGCTGGTTACCAACTGCCTTTTTAGAAACCTTAGCAGGAGCTGAGGTAACACGAAAGAAACCAAAAAGCTTTGCATTGATACATAGACAACAGTCAATTGGTACCCATTTAAGGAAGCAGTCCACCATGGCTCCAGAAAACTCCAAAAATAAACACTCACAGAACTTCCCAGATGAAGAAGCCTTTCTGAAACTATCAGAGGCTGAGTACAAAAGAATTCTATATAGAGCCCTCCTAGAGATTAAATAAAATGCAGCAGAGCAAAATGAAAAGTTAAACAAGCTATCTGAACCGATAGAACATCAATGATCTGAAATCCAGCAGATCAATAACAAAATTACAGAATTAGACAATTCAATCCAAAGCTAAAGGAGCAGAATTGAGGAGATGAAAGTCAGATTTAGAAACCTTGAGGACAGAGCAACTGCCACCAGAATTTATGAGGAGAAATCAGAGAAAAGAAATAAGAAAAATGAAGAAGCATTAAGAAACATGTAGGGTAAAAAATATTTGGCAACTATATGTCAGACTGACATCTGATCTCCATAATCTACAAGGTACTGCAAATTATCAAAAAGAAAAGAACAATCCAATTAAGCGATGGGTGAAGGAGATGGACAGATATTGCTCTAAAGAGTACATCCAGGCAGCCAAAAGACACATGTCGAAATGCTCACAATCATTAGTTATTAAAGAAATCCAAATTAAAACAATGATGAGATATCATCTCACCACAACAAGGTTGGCTATGATGCAAAAAACACAAAACAACAAATGCTTGAGAGACTGTGGAGAAATTGGAACTCTCCTACACTGCTGGTGGAATCACAAAATGGCATAACCTCTTTGGAAATCTATCTGGTGCTTCCTTAAAAAGATAGAAATAGACATACAGTTTGACCCAGTAATCCCACTGCTTGAAATACATCCTACAGAATCAAGGGCAGTCACATGAACAGATATATGCACTCAAATGTTTATTGCAGCACAGTCCACAATAGCAAAAAGTTAGAATCAACCCAGATGCCCAACAGCAAGATGAATGGATAAATAAACTATGATATATATACTCAATGAATCACTATGCAATGATAAAAAACAATGATGATTTCAGGAAGCATCTCATAACCTGATTTCAATTGGAAGACATTATATTGAGTGAAATCAGTCAGCAGTTCAAGGACAAATATTGTCTGAGACTTCTACAGTAAGGACTTCAAAACAGACTCATGTACAGAAGAAAAGACTCTTTGATGGCTGAAAGGGAGAGGACAGAGGAAGGGAAAGGGCTGGTTATAGATTTAAGAGTTGATAGAAGCCTGGTTGAGTGAAATCTGTGGCAGCACACATTAGAAAGAAGATCAGTTTAATTGGACTTCAACATTAACATGAATACTCCTCCAATCTTAATCCAGTATTGCAAGGACAGAGTAACAGGGGCAGGGATCCAGGGACCATGCTCTCAGGGGACATTGAGGCCAATTGGCATAACTAGAATATTGCTAATAAAATTTTCTGGACCCCATATTGGTGAGTGGTATCTGGATCTTAAAAGCTAGCAAGCTGCCATCTGTGGTATACCAAATGGTCCCAACTCAGCAGAGACAGATGATCACCAAGGACCAAAAAAAAAAAAAAAATGGGGGAAAGAGAACCCAGAAGAGAGAAATACCCTTGTGAATGGGTGACTACATCAACAAGTGACCCAAAGAACCAGATGGTACCCAGCCACCTCCAATGACTGCTGTGATAGGGCTCACAAACTTGAGTCCCAGTAGCAGTATGAGAATAAGAAGGGGTGCACTCTGAGAACTCCATTAAAATAGTGCAAATGATGGTCCAAAGACCTGAGGGTTACCCTGGGAGCATGGCCCCTGACCTGATGCTGTCCCTGATCATAAATCATTACTGATGTCAACTCCTTGGACAGGAATGGATTGGATTTGGTGACAGATAGTGACCATATTGTGTGTGCACTTTATGGTTCTATGCATCTACAGGATGTCATCCTACTGGCCTCTTACTCAAGGGGAGTGAAGAAGGTGGATAAGAGGGGAAAGAAGACTGTTAAGAGGATATGACTTGTATAGAACAGATAGGAGGAGTGTGCTCTCAACAGGCAAGAATAGCAGTGGGAGCTGCACATAGGTGGGCAGGCAAATTTAAACCAAAGTGTACACTTTCACTCAATCACAATAAATACATTTGAAAAAATACAATAAATAAATGATAATAATTGTCATGGTTTGAATTGTGTCTCCCCAAAAATATGTGCAGCCACGTGGCTGGGATATGATTCCCAGTATCTTGGGACTGTCCTCCATTGTGTGGTTTCGCTAAACTGTATGTTAAAGGATTAGGGTGGGGATGTAGATTCCCACATAGAATTACTTCCCTGCCCTGCTGTAGGGGGAGTTTCCCCGGAGTATGGCTTGCCCCACCCTTGATGTTTTCAGCTTCCAAGAGATAAAAGGGAAAGAGAAACAAAGGACAACTGGGAGCCTCGCACCATCAAGAAATGTGCACCGGGAGAAGAGCACGTCCTTGAGACCTGAGGTTCCTGCACCGAGACACTCCTTGGACAAAGACTGATGCAATACTGGACTTTCCTCCAGAGCCAACAAGGGGAAAGCCTTCCCGTGGAGCAGACACCCTGAATATGGACTTGCAACCTACCAGACTGTGTAAGAGTAAACCTTCCTTTGTTAAAGCCATCCACTCTGTGGTATTTCCATTAGAGCGGCCGTAGCTGACTAAAACAATAATACTAATAAAAAGAAACAGGTAGGACTCTATTAAGAGGAATAGTCTATGAATAATTGGAGTTCCTGAACAGGGAGGGATAGATGAAAATACAGAGAGCACTGTTGTACAGTTGCTGATAAAAAACTTCCCTGAAATTATGAAAGAAGAGAACTCCACTAAAAGACTGTGTATTGAATGCCACATAAACTGGACCCCAAAAGAAAGACACCAAGACATATTATAATCAAGCATAATAAAATGAAACATAAACAGATTCTCTTAAAGGCAGTGAGGCTGAAAGTAAAGCTAACTTTCACAAAGAAACCATGAAGGATTTTGTCTGACTTCCTGGCAGAAACAATTGTTGACAAGAAAGCAATGGGTTGACACATGAAGGAGAAAAACTTCCAACCAAGAACTATATATCCAGCAAAACTGTCTCTCATATATGAGGGTAAAATTAAGACATTTGCAGATAAACAGAAGCTTAGAGACTTCGTGAAAATGAAACTAGAACTATGAGAAATACTGAAAGAAGCTCTTTACTTGGAAAAACAAAAAGATTAAGTGTTTACCTAAGGAGGCAATGCAAGACACATCATCCAGACACCTACTTAAGTAGGTAAGTCTAAAAGCTCAGTCAAAATTATATTATTAAAAGAGAACCAGTGATCATACCATGAAAATTATGACATAATCACACTATAAAGAGAGATATATTACAGAAGTTATAACTCTTTCAGATGGAGAGAAAATTAACAAGATATGAAGAAAGTAAATTATGGCTTAAACTTAGAATAGTAAAGGGGTTCATAAGGATAGCTGCAAAGCAAAATAACAGTGCAATGTATCAAAACAAGAAGCGTAATATAGGAGTCTCAACAAACAAAAATGCAACAATGAAAAAGAAGAAAAGTTAACAGATAAAGAAGAATGACCCAAAACAAAATATTAAGAAAAACATAGACAATATTAGCAACACAAAAAATGAAGGCATCAAATTGACAGCACTAAACCCACACCTATCCATAATTATGCTGAATGTAAACAGACTAAATCTTCCAATTAAGAGACAGCAAGTGACAGCCTGGATCAAAAGACACAGTCCACCCTTATGTTACTTACAAGAAACATGTCTAAGACTAAAAGATATGAACAAACAGAAAATCAAATGATGGAAAAATATATAACAAGCCAGCAATATACAAAATCAGGAGTAGCAATACTAATCTCAGATAAAATAGACTTTATTGTAAGATCCACCATCATGGACAAGGATGGTCACCATTTATTGATGAAAGGATCAGTTCATAAGCAGCACATAACAATATTAAGTATTTATGCATGTAATACCAGAGCATCCAAATACATCAAACAAACATTGACAACACTGAAAAATGAGATAGATCACTCCACAATAATAGTTGGAGCCTATAACACTCACTTTTAGTACTGGACAGAACATCCAGGAAAAGCTCAGTAAAACTACAGAAGATCTCTTTGTGACAATCAATTAGAATTTATAGACATATAAGAACTTTTTACCCATCAAAAGATAGGCACACCTTCTTCTCCAATGCACTGGAATATTTTCCTGAATGTGTTAGGACAAAAAGCAAGTCTCAACAAAATCCAAACCACTGAGTATTGCAGAGCATCTTCTCAGACCACAAAGCTGTAAAAGTTGAAATCAAAAGAAGAAAAATGATAGCTAGAAATCCAAACTCTAGGAAACTGAACAACATCTTGCTCAAAAATCCATGGATTGTAGAAGAAATCAAGGACGGAATAAAAAAACTTGTATGTGTATATATATCTCTATAAAGAGAGATATATTACAGAAGTAATGAAAACATCCTATCAGAACCTATGTAATACAGCAAAAGCAGTGTTAAGAGGTCAATTTATCTCTATAAATGCACGCATCTAGAATGAAAAAGAAAAAAAGACCTGAACCAAAGAACTAACCCTACAGCTTGAACAAGTGGAACAAGAGCAATAGAGGAAACCCTCAGGCACTAAAAGAAAACAGATGACAAAGCTTAGAGCAGAACTAAATGAATTCAAGAATAAAACAACAATTGAAAAAACTAGAAAAAACAAAAGTTGGTTCTTTGAAAAGAGCAATAAAATTGATAAAAAAAAACTTAGAGGAAATGGACAAATTTCTAGATTACCTACCAAAATTATCACAAGGAGAAGTAAAACAACTTAATAAACTCATCAGAAAGGAAGATGGTGAAAAAGTCATCAAAGAACTACCAACCAAAAAAGTCCTGGCCCAGATGGCTTCACCGGAGAATTCTACCAAACTTTTAGAGAAGATTTAACTTCAATACTACTGAGGGTAGAAAGGGATGGAACACTCCCAAATTCATTCTACGAAGCCAGCATAACTGTGATAACAAAGCCAGGAAAAGACCCCACTAAAAAAGAAAATAAGAAATCAATATCGCTCATGAATTTAGATGCAAACATCTTCAACAAAATCCTAGCCAATAGAATTAAGCAACATATCAAAAAAGTAATTCACCATGACCAAGCAGGATTCACACCAGTAATGCAACACTGGTTCAACATCAGAAAAAACGATTAATGTGTTCAACCATATAAATAGCACAAAGGATAAGAATTACCTCATTTTGTCAAATGATGCATAGAAGACGTTTGACAAATCCAATACTTATTTATGGTAAAAACACTTAGCAAAATAGAAAGAAGGGAAGTTCCTCAAAGAAACTCAATGAAACAAGAGGCATTTACACAAAGCCCATCACCTACATCATCCTAAATAGAGAGAGACTGAAAAAATTCCCCTTGAGAATGAGAACTAGATGAGGAGGAATACTCTCACCACTTCTACACCACACTGTACTAGAGGTTCTAGCCACAGCAATTAGATAAGATAAAGAAATAATGAGTATCCACATCAGCAAAGAAGAAATAAAAGTCTCCATATTTGCAGATGATGTGATTGTATATGCGGAGAATCCTAAAGAATCTATGAGTAAACTACCGGAACTAACAAAAGAGTTCAGCAATGTATCAGTATATAAGACAAACATAAGCAAATCAGAAGGATTCCTTTCCATCAACAAAGAGATCATCAAAGAAAAAAATCACCAAAGCAACACCTTTTAACTGCAGTCCCCAACAAAATAAAATAACTAGGAATAAATCCAACTAGAGGAATAAGAGAACTATACAGAGAGAACTACAAGACCTTAATACAAGAAACCAAAGGAGTCTTACCTTGCTCATAGATTGAATGAATTAACACTGTGAAAATGTCTATTTTGCGCAAAGCAATCTACATATCAAAGCAATCCAAATACAAATTCCTGTGACAATTTTTAACGAAGTGGACAAACAAATCATCAGATTTGTTTGGAAATGGAAGAATCCCCAAATAAGTAAAGCACTACTGAAGTAAAGGAACACAGAGGGAGGCCTCAACTACCCTACCTTAGAACCTACTACACTACCACAGTAGTCAAAACAGCCTGGTACTGGTACAAAAAGAGACATAGAGACCAAAGAACAGAGCTGAGACCCCCAGAGTTGCCTTCATCCTCTTATGAACAGCTGATATTCAACAAGGCCAAAAAGTTGTACAGTGGGGTAAAACAGTCTCTTTGACAAGTGGTGTTGACAAAATTGGATATCCATCAGCAGAAAATGGAAACAAGACCTGTATCTCAAACATTACACAAAAACTAGCTCAAAATGGATCAAAGACCTAATATCAAACCTAAAATGATAAAGATCATGCAAGAAAAAAACAGAGTCAACAATGGAAGCTCTAACACATATAGACAGACTTTAAAATCTGAGAAAAAAAGGGACAATCAACAGAAGAGAAAATACATAAACGGGAACTACTAAGAATCTCTGCTTCTTACACACTTTGGACGTGTTGTCAGGAAAGATCAGTCCCTGGAGAAGGACATCATGCTTGATAGAGTGGAGAGTCAGTGATGAAGAGGAAGACCCTTGATGAGATGACTGACACAGTGGCCGCAATAATGGGCTTAAGCATAAAAGAAATTGTGGACATGGCACAAGACTGGGCAGTGTTTCACTCTGTTGTTCATAGGGTTGCTATGAGTCAGAATTGACTTGACAGCACCTAACAACAACTAAAAATCAAATACTTTTAGTCATCCAAAGACTTTATCAAAAGAATTAAAAGACTGTCTACAGAATGGAAAAAAATATTTGGCCACTACAAGTCAGACTGATGTTTGATTGCCATAATCTACAAAGTACTGCAAAATATCAACAAGAAAAATGTAAATAACCCAATTAAGCGATGGGAAAAGGAAATGTGCAGACACTTCACCAAAGAGGATATCTAGGCAGCCAAAAGACACAAGAGAAAATGCTCCGAGGTACAACAAATCATCCCTAGTCATCTGGATCAGATGATGGCTGAGAACAAAGACACAAGGAAAAAAGAGCTCAGAAGACAGAATGACCCATGTGAGTGGGGGACTCTTATCAACACATGACTGAAAGAATCAGGTGTTGCCCAGCCACCACCAAAAACAGCAGTGATGGGACATACAGTGTTGAATTCTTGTGGCAACATGAGAAAAAGAGGGGTGCAGCTCAAATGCTCTACTAAAAGACTGCAGCTGATGATCTGGTGTCCCAGGGCATCCCCTGGAAGCATGTTCCCTACACCTCTTGCCTGCCCTTGTCTAGAAAACACTACTGAGGTCAACACCTGGGACCAAAAAGGACTAGACTCAGGGACACAATGTGATCATATGGCATGTGTACTTTATGGCTCTATTTATTTATAAGAGGCTTTCTTACTGTTCTCCTAGATGGGAGAGAAAGGGGTGAAGAAGAGAGGGTAGGAGCTTGTTAAGAGGATACAGCAAGTATAGAGTGAACAAGAGTAATGTTCCGTCACAGGGCAAGGAGAGTAGAAAAAGGTGGAGGTAGGAGGGCATGAAAAATTGATTTGGATTGTATACTTTTACTTACAATAATAATAATAAAAAAAAAGAACCTGAAACAATGAAACTACACAAATATTTGACACTGATGTGTATGGTTGTCTGCTGTGTGCAAGTATTCTGCTAGACAGTATTATATCAGCTTTGTATAGGACAGAAGCCATGGTGGCATGGTGATTAAAGAGCTCAACTGTTACCTGAAAGATCAGCAGTTTGAACCCACCTGCTGCTCTGACGGAAGAAGACATAGCAGTCTTTTCAGAAAAGATTGAAGACTAGGAAACTCTATGGGGCAGTTCTGCTCTGTTATAGAGGGTGGTTATGAGTCAGAATTGACTTGATTGTAGCAGGTATACCAGAAGGGCACTGCTCTGGCCTTGACTAGACTCATGTTGGTTAAATACATGTCCTCAACTTCGTGAAGGTCATAGTCAAAATGAAGTAAGGTAGCCAAGAGACTACTTGAAGTGGCAATGCTTAGTGTCAGAAATGTGTAAGTGGTGGAAAAGAAACAAAGTATGAAATAAATGTACCAGAAACTGGCCCACAGAATAGTCTTCCAGTCTTCAGATGTGTATTTCTTTATTGTGATTAAAGAATGTATATAATCCAAATCACTTTTGCATGTCCACCTATCTTCAGCTCCTTCTACTCTCCTTGCCTGGTAAGAGCACACAGCTCCTCTTCATTCTGTGCTTCTAGCATCCTCTTAACAAGCTCCTGTCCCCTCTCTTCTACTCTCTTCTCTCCCATCTAGAAGGAAACCAGTAGGACAGCCTCCTATAAATGCATGCAACCATGAAGTGCACACACTATATGGTCACACTGTGTACCTGAGTCCAGTCTGTTCTTGACCTAAGAGGTGACCTCAGTAGTGTTTTCTGGTCAAGGGAAGCAGCAAGTCTATGGTCCAAGCTCCCAGAGAATGCTCCAGGCTGTTGGACCATCAGTTGTGGTCTTTTAGTTTAGTTCTTGAGCTGGATCCCTCTTTCTCTTGTGTTGCCTCAGGGACTGTACATCATGTGTCCCATCACACTTGTCTTTGGTGACAGCTGGGCACCATCTTGTTTACTCTGGTCACATGTTGATACAGTCTCCCATTCACAAAGATGTTTCCGTCTCCTGGGCTCTTTTTAACTCATGTCTTTGTTGTTCTTGGTCATCATCTGTTCTGGATGACTAGGGACCATTTAGTGTACCTCAGATGGCACCTTGATAGCATTTAAGACCTCAGATGCCATTCACCGAAAAGTGATGTAGAAGACTTTCTTAGCAATAAACTAATCATGCCAATTGACCTCTATGTCCCTCAAAAGCGTAGTCCCCGGACCTCAACTCCTGCTAATCTATCCTTGAAATATTGGGTTGAGATTCAAGAAGCTTTCAATTTATGATGAAGTCCAGTTGATACTTTCTACTGTGTACTGTTACGGCTTTCACCTAAACAAATTTCTATCAACTATCTAATGTATGACCAACCCTCTCCCTCACTCCCCACACTTATAGACACCAGAATCTTTTCTTCCTTACATAAGTCTGTTTTTAAGTCCTTATAGCAGGGGTCTCATACAATATTTGTCCTTTTGCTGCTGAGTGATTTCACCCAGCATAATGTCTTCCAATTGAAACCATGTTATGAGACGTTTCCTAAAATCATCATTGCTCTTTATCATTGCATAGTGTTCCTTCAAATATATGTACCACAGTTTGATTATTCATTCATCTGTTGATGGGCATCTAGGTTGATCCTATCTTTTTGCTACTGTGGACTGAACCACAATAAACATTAGTGTGTATGTGTCTGCTCATGTGACAGTCTTTGTTTCTGTAGGATAAATTCTAAGCAATGGGATTACTGGATCAAACGGTATATCTATTTCCAGTTTATTAAGGAAGCACCAGATTGCTTTCCAAATAGGTTGTGTCATTTTTGAATCTCACCAGCAGTGTAGGAGAGTTCCAGTCTCTCCACAACCTCTCCAGCCTTTGTTACTTTGTGGTTTTTGGATCATGGCCAACTTTGTTGAAGTGAGGTGGAATCTCATTTTAATTTTGATTTGGATTTCTCTAAAAGATAGTGATCGTAAGCATTTCCTCATGTGTCTTTTGACTGCCTGGATGTTCTCTTCAGCGAAGTATCTGCGCATCTCATTTGCCCATCACTTAATTGGGTTGTTTACATTTTTTTGTTGATATTTTGCAATGCCTTGTAGATTATGGAGATCAGACATCCGTCTGACATGTAGTCACCAGATATTTTTTCCCATTCTATAGATGGTCTTTTAATTATTTTGCTAAAGTCTTTGGATGAATGAGCATCTGATTTTTAGTAGTTCTCATTTATCTGTTTTCTATTCTGTTAATTGTGCCTTTTTTCTTCAGATTTTGAAATCTGTAAGCCAGCCAGAAAGTCTGTACAGGCTATGTACTAAAGCCTCCCTTGTTGACCTTATTTTTTTCTTGCATGATCTTTATCATTTTAGGTTTGATATTTAGGTCTTTGATCCACTTTGCGGTAGTTTTTGTATAAAGTGTGAGAGATGGGTCTTGCTTCAGTTTTCTGCAGATGGATATCCAATTTTGTCAACACCATTTGTTAGAGATTGTTTATAAATGTATACATATATTTTTTATTTATTTGTTGTGATTGAAAGTGTACAATCCAGTTTAAATTTGCATGCCCACCTATGTGCAGCTCCTACTGCTCTCCTTGCCCAGTGACAGCACTCTCCTCATATCTGCTCTTTGCATGTCATGTCCTCTTAACAATCTCCTGTCCCGTCTTTTCCACCCTCCTCACTCCCCTCTAGTAAGAGGCCAGTAGGACAACATCCTATAGATGCGTAGAACCACCATAAAGTGCATACATGATATGGTCACTCTGTATCTTGGAGTCCAATCCATTCCTGTCCAAGGAGTTGACCTCAGTAATGATTTAGGGACAGGGGCAGAAACAGGACTAGGGGCCATGCTCCCAGGGGTACCCTGAGGCCCCTGGACCATCAATTGTGGTCTTGTAGTGGAGTTTTCAGGGTGCACCCCTTTTTATTCTCGTGTTGCCAGTGAGACTCAACTTTTTGAGCCCCATCATGACTATCACTGGTGGTGGCCAGTCACCATCTGGTTTCTCCAGTCACTTGTCAGTGTAGTCACCCACTCCTGTGGGTCTCTCTGTCTTCTGGGTTCTCTTTCCCCCATGTCATTTTGGTCCTTGGTGATCATCTGTTCCTGCTGAGTTGGGACCATTTGGTGTACCTCAGATGGCAGCTTGCTAGCTTTTAAGACCCCCAAATGCCACTCACCAATGGGGGAGGTAGAAGACTCTCTTAGCAATACACTAGACATAACAGTTGGCCTCAACATCCCCTGATAGCATGGTCTCCAGATCCCCACACCTGCTACTCTGTCCTTGTCATAGTTAAGATTGGAAGAGTTTTCAGTTTATGTTGAAATCTAGTTAAATTGATCTTTCTAAGTGTGCTGTCGCTGATTTCACCCAACCAAATTTCTATCAACTGTCTAATCTATAACCAGTCCTCTCCTTCCTTGCCTTCCCTCCCTTGCAGTCATCAAAGAGTCTTTTCTTCCCTACAGAGTCTGTTTTTAAGTTCTTATCACAGGGGTCTCATACAGTATATGTCCTTATACCACTGACTACTTTCATTCACCATAATTAAAGAGTCTTTTTATTCCAGTTTACAATAGGCCTTTGTTGAATATCAACTATTCATAAGAGGATGGTATCATCTCTGGCATCTCAACTCTGCTCTTTGATCTTTATATCTCCTTTTGTACCAGTACCAGGCTGTTTTTACTACTGTAGCGGTGTAGTAGGTTCTAAGGTTGGGTAATGTAAGGCCTCGCACTGTGTTCCTCTTCTTCAGTAGTGCTTTACTTATCTGGGGTTTCTTCCCTTTCCAAACAAAGTTGGTGATTTATTTCTCCATCTCATTAAAAAAGACACTGGAATTTGTATTGGGACTGCATTGTATACATAGATCACTTTGGGTAAAATAGATCTTTTCAAAATATTAAATCTTCCTATCCACGAGCAGGATAGGTTTCTCCAATTATGTAAGACTCTCTTAGTTTCTTGAAGTAAGGTATTGTAAGTCACTCTGTATAGGTCTTTCATTACTCTGGTTAGATTTATTTCTGATTGTATTATGTTCTTGGGGGATATTTTAAATGTATGGCTTTGGTGATCTCTTCTTTGATGATCTCTTTGTTGGTATAAAGAAATCTTAGTGATTTACTTATGTTTATCTTGTACCCTGATACTTTGTTGAACTCTTTTATTAGTTCCAGTAATTTCCTCATGGATTCTTTAGAATTCTCTGCACATACAATCATATCATCATATCACCTGTAAATGTGGTGATTTTTACTTCTTTTTTCCCAATGCAGATGCTTTGTTTCTTTGTGTTGTCTAATTGCTGTAGCCAGAACCTCTACCATGATATTGAATAGCCTAATGAGAGTGGGCATCCTTACCTGCTTCCTGTTCTCAGGGAGAATTCTTTCAGTCTCTCTCCATTCAGGATGACATAGGCCATTGGCTTTTCATAGATGCCCCTTACTGCATTCAGGAATTTCACCTGTCTTCCTATTTTGCTGAGAGTTTTCATCGTGAATGGGTGTTGGACTTTGTCAAATGCCTTTTTGGCATTATTTGGACAATTCAGATGATTCTTATCCTTTGGATTATTTATGTGGTTGATCACATTAATTGTTTTTCTGATGTCAAACCAATCTTGCATCCCTGGTATTAATCCAACTTGGTCATGATGGATTATTTTTTTGGTATGTTGTTGAATTCTGTTGTCTAGGTTTTGTTGAAGATTTTTGAGTCTAGGTTCACAAGTGATACCAGTTTGTAATTTTCCTTTTTCGTGGGATCTTTCTCTCGCTTTGGTATCAGGTTTATGCTGGCTTCATATAATGAATTTGGGAGTATTCCATCCTTTTGTATGCTGTGAAGTAGACTCTGCAGTATTGGAATTAACTCCTCTCTAAAAGGTTGGTAGAATTCTCTGGTGAAGACTTCTGGGGCAGGCTTTTTTTTTGGTTGGTAGTTTTTTTATTACTTTTTTAATCTGTTCTTTTGTGATGGGTTTCGTAAGTTCTACTTTTTCTCTTGATAATTTTGGTAGGTGATATGAATCTAGAAATTTCTTCATTTCCTCTAGGTTTTGAGATACGTTACTGTGCAATTTTTCATAGTATTCTGTTATTATACTTTTAATTTTGTTTGGGTCTATTGTGACATCTCCAGTCTCGTTTCTTATTGGTTATTTTTTTCCTATCTTGTTTTTAGCCAATGGTTTATCACTTTTGTTGATCTTTTCAAAGAACCTGCCCTTGGTTTTGTTAATTTTTTTTCAATTGTTCTTCTATTCTCTAATTTTAGTTCTGCTCTGATTGTTATTTTCTGGGTTTTTTTTTTTTTTTTTTTTTTTTTTTTTTTCTGGTGCCTTAAGCGTTCTTTGTTGCTCTCATTCTAACTGTTCAAATTGTATTATCAGTTCTTTGGTTTGGGCCCTTACTTCTGAATGTGTGCATTTATAGAGATAAACTAATCTCTGAGCACTACTTTGGCTGTATCCCATAGGTTCTAGGAGGATGTGTTTTCATTTCATTTGATTCCATAAATTTCTTCATTTCATCTTTGATTTCTTCTATAACCCATGGACTTTTGAGCAAGGTGCTTTTGAGTTTCCCTGAGGCCAAATTTCTACCTAATCTTCCTGTTATTGATTTAAAAATTTATGGCCTCGTGGTCTGAGAAGATGCTTTGCAGTAATTCAATGGTTTGGATTTTGTTGAGACTTGCTTTATGTCCTAATACATGGTCTGTTTTGTAAAATGTTCCATGTATATCAGAGAACAAAGGGTACTCACCTGTTGAGGGGTAAAAAGTTCTGTAAATTTTGATGAGGTCTAATTGGTTAATGGTCACAGTAAGATCATGTGTAGCTTTATTGAGCTTTTTTTCTGGATGGTCTACTCATTACTGAAAGTGGAACATTGAAATTTGTTACTATGGTTGTGAAGTGATTTATCTCATTTTCCAAAGTTGTCAGTGTTTTTTCTCATGTGTTTAGATGCTCTAGTATTGGGTGCATAATGTTGAATATTGTCATGTCCTGCTTGTTTATTGAACATTTTAATGATAGTAACCACCCTTGTCCGTGGTGGTGGACTTTACGTTAAAATCTGTTTCATCTTATATTAGTATTGCCACTCCTGCTCTTCTTTTTATGGTGTTAGCTTAGTGTTTATTTTTCCATCCTATGATTTTCAGTTTGTTCTTATTTTTGAGTCTACAGTGTTTGTTGTAAGCAACATAAAGACAGATCATGTCCTTTGATACAGGCTGTCACTCTCTGTCTCTTTATTTTATCATTCATTCCACTTACATTCAGTGTAATATTGATAGGTGTGTGTTTAGTGCTGTCATTTTTATGCTTTTATTTTTGTGTTGTTGATGCTTTCTATGTTTTTTTAAATATTCTGTCCTGAGTCATTCTTTTTTATGGTTTAACTTTTCATCTTTTTCAGTATTGCCTTTGGGTTTGTTGAGACTCCTGTATTATGTTTCTTGTTTTGATATGTTGCATTGTGATTTTGCTTTGCAGCTACTCCTAAGACCCCCCTTAATATTCTAAGTTTAAAATAGATTTTAACTTCTGCATATCTTTTTAATTTCCTTTCCATCAGAAAGAATTATACCTAGTAAAATGTGTCCTTCTTTTTAGTGTGATGAGGTCATAGTTTTCATGTTAAGATCATTGGTTCTCTTCTTTTAATATTATAGCTTTGGCTGAGCTTTTTGACTTCCTTAACTGAGTAGGATTCTGGATGCTGTGTCCTGCATTGCCACCTTAAATATACACTTGGTGTTTTTGTTTTTCTAACCAAAGCACTTCTTTCAGTATTGTAGTTTCAGTTTGGTTTTTACATAGTCTCTAGGCTTGTACTTATTTAAGAATGTCTTAATTTCACCTTCACATTTGAGAGACAATTTTGCAGGATATGTAATTCTTGGTTGAAAGCTTTTCTCTTTCAAAGCTTTGAATGTGTCATTCCACTGCCTTCTCGCCAATAGCGTTTCTGCTGAGAAGCCAGATGAAAGCCTACAGGGCTTCCCTTTGTGCATTAGGTTTGCTTTAGGCTTCTCTACCTTTCAGTGCCTCTGCTTGATTAATATGTCTTGGGGTCTTTCTTTTGGGATCTGGTTTTTGGGCATTCAGTAAGCATCTTGGATATCTATGTCCTCTTTCATAATTTCAGGGAAGTTTTCTGTCAGCAATTCTACAACAATACTCTCTGTGTTTTCATCTATTCCTTCCCATTCAGGAACTTCAATTGTTCATAGATTCTTCCTCTTAATAGAGTCTTACATATTTCTTTTTTTTTTCATTTTTTTTATTTTTATTTAACATAACTGAGTGAAAATATACATTCGCATGTAAATTTACATGCCCCCCTATATGCAGCTTCTGCTGCTCTCCCTGTCCGGTGACTGCACACTATTCCTCTCTGCTCCATGCATGTCTCATCCTCCCAACAGTCTCCTTTCCCCTCCCTTCCATCCACTCCCCTTCCTCCAGCCAGAGGTCAGCAAGACGATATCCCATAGATGTATAGAACCATATTAGAACCAAAGTACTTCCAACATATGGTTACTCTGCATTGCCAAGTCCATTCCATTCCTGTCCAAAGAGTGGACCTTTGTTATAATTTATGGGAACGGGCAGCATCAGGGCCGGGGGCCAGGCTCTCAGAGGAACCCCAAAACCGCTGGACCATCAATTGAGGTCTTTTAGTGGAGATCTCATGATGCACCTCTTTCTATTCTTGTGTTGCCAGTGAGGCTCCTCTCTGTGAGCTCCGTCATGGCTATCAGTGGTGGTGGCTGGGCACCATCCGGTTCTTCCGGTCCCAACTCAATGTAGGCACCCACTCTTGTGGGTCTCTCTGTCTTCTCGATTGTCTTTACCGCATGCCATTTTGGCCCTCGGTGAGAATCCGTTCCTGCTGAGTTGGGACCATTTGCTGTGTCCTCGGATGGCAGCTTGGCAGCTTCTAAGACCCCAGACGCCACTCACCAATGTGGGGTGCAGAGAGCTCTCTTAGCAAAACGCTAGTTGTGCCAATTGGCCTGGAATTCGCATAAGAGCATGGTCCCCCGCCCCCCGCCCCAGCTACTCTATCCTTGCAGTACTGAGTTAAGATGGAAGGAGTACTCAAGTTATGCTGAAGTCCACTTAATGTTGTTCTTGTTCCTAATGTGTGCTGTCACCACTTTCTCCCAACTAGATTTCTAGTAACTACCTAAACTAAACCCTCCCCCCCATGTCCTCCCTCCCTCCCTCCCCTCCCTTGCAGCTGTCAAAGAGGCTTTTCTTCTATACACAAGTCTGTTTTTGAGATCTTATCGTAGAGGTCTCATACAGTATTTGTCCTTCTGTTGCTGACTACTTTCACTCAACATAATGTCTTCCAGTTGAAACCAGGTTAGGAGATGTTTCCTGGAATCATCGTTATTCTTTATCATTGCGTAGTGCTCCATTGAGTATATGTACCACAGTTTACCTATCCATTCTTCTATTGTTGGGCATCTGGGTTGATTCCACCTTTTTGCTATTGTGGACTGTGCTGCAATAAACATTCTGGTGCATGTGTCCGTTGGTGTGAAAGGCCTTGAATCTGTAGGATATATTCCAAGTAGTGGAATTACTGGATCAAATGGTATGTCAATATCCATTTTTTTAAGGAAGCGCCAGATTGCCTTCCAAAGAGGCTGGACCATTTTGCAACCCCACCAACAGTGTAGGAGGGTTCCACTTTCTCCACACCCTCTCCAGCATTTGTTGTTTTGTGTTTTCTGGATCACAGCCAGTCTTGTTGGGGTGAGATGGTATCTCATTGTTGTCTTGATTTGAATTTCTTTAATAGCTAAAGATCGTAAACATGTCCGCATGTGTTTTTTGGCTGCCTGGATCTCCTCTTTAGTGAAGTATGTGTCCATCTCCTTTGCCCATTGCTTAATTGGATGGTTTATCTTCTTCTTATTGATATTTTGTAGTATCTTATAGATTATGGAGATTAGGAGTCGATCTGACATAGAGTTGCCAAATATTTTCTCCCACTCTGTGGGTGTTCTTTTAATTCTATTAATAAAGTCTTTGGATGAGCAAAAGTGTTTGATTCTTAATAGTTCCCATTTATCTACTTTCTCTTCTGTTGATTGAGGTTTCTTTGACAGATTTTGGAGTCGGTCCTCATTGTGTATAAAACTTCCATTGTTGTTCCTACCTTTTCTTGGATGAGCTTTATCGTTTTAGGTTTGATATTTAGGTCTTTTATCCAGTTGGAGTTGGTTTTTGTATAAGGTGTAAGATATGGATCTTGATTCAGTTTATTGCAGATGGATAACCAATTTTGCCAGCACCATTTGTTGAAGATGCTGTTTTTACCCAGTTTAATGTCTCAGGGCCTTTGTTGAATATCAACTGTTCATAGGAAGATGGTGTCATCCCTGGGGTCTCAATTCTGTTCCATTGATCAATCTGTCTGTTCTTGTACCAGTACCAGGCTGTTTTGACCACTGTGGCAGTGTAGTATGTTCTAAGGTCGGGTAATGAGAGGCCTCCCAGTGTGTTCTTCTTCTTTAGTAGTACCTTACTTATCCGGGGCTTCTTCCCTTTCCAAACAAAATTGGTGATTTGTTTCTCCATCTCGTTAAAAAATGATGCTGGAACTTGTATTGGGATTGCATTATATAAATAAATTGCTTTGGGTAAAATAGACATTTTCACAATGTTAAATCTTCCTATCCATGAGCAGGGTAGGTTTTTCCATTTATCTAAGTCTCTCTTAGTTTCTTGTAGTAAGGGCTTGTAGTTCTCTTTGTAAAGGTCTGTTGTTTCTCTGGTTAGATTAATTCCTAGGTACTTTATCTTCTTAGGGGCTATCACAAATGGTATAGATTTGATAATTTCCTCCTTAACAGTCTCGTTGTTGGTATAAAGGAATCCTACTGATTTACTTATGTTTATCTTGTATCCTGAGACTTTGCTGAACTCTTCTATCAGTTTGAGTAACTTACTTATAGATTCCTTGGGGTTCTTTGCATATACAATCATATCATCTGCGAACAGGGAGATTTTAACTTCCTCTTTGCCGATGCAGATGCCCTTTATTTCTTCGTCTTGTCTAATTGCTCTGGCTAGAACCTCCAGCACAATGTTGAATAGGAGAGGTGACAGTGGGCATCCTTGTCTAGTTCTTGATCTCAGGGGAAAGTCTTTCAGTCTCTCTCCATTCAGGATGATGTGGGCAATTGGCTTTGTATAAATGGCCCTTATTGTGTTGAGGAATTTGCCGTCTATGCCCATTTTGCTAAGAGTTTTTAGCATGAATGGGTGTTGGACTTTATCAAATGCCTTTTCTGCATCAATGGACAAAATCAAGTGATCTTTGTCTTTTGTGTTATTTATGTGGTTAATCACATTAATTGTTTTCCTGATGTTGAACCAGCCTTGTGTCCCTGGTATGAATCCCACTTGGTCATGATGGATTATTTTCTTGGTATGTTGTTGTATTCTGTTGGCAAGAATTTTGTTGAAGATTTTTGCATCTAAGTTCATGAGTGATATTGGTCTGTAGTTCTCTGTCTTTGTTGGATCTTTCCCGGGCTTAGGTATCAGGGTTATGCTGGCTTCATAGAATGAGTTTGGGAGTACTTCATCCCTTTCTATACTGTGGAATAATTTCAATAGTATTGGGGATAACTCTTCTCTAAATGCTTGGTAGAATTCTGCCGTGAAGCCATCTGGGCCCGGACTTTTTTGGGTTGGCAGTGTTTTGATGACCTTTTCAATCTCTTCCTTTGTGATGGGTTAATTAAGTTGTTCTGCTTCACGTTGTGATAATTTGGGTAGGTGGTATGAGTCAAGGAATTGGTCCATTTCCCCTAGGTTTTCAAATTTGTTAGAGTACAGTCTTTCATAGTATTCTGTTACGATGTTTTCGGTTTCTGTTGCATCTGTGGTGACAACTCCCTTCTCATTTCTAATTTGGGTTATTTGTTTCCTTTCCTGCTTTTCTTTAGTAAGTTTAGCCAGTGGTTTATCAATTTTGTTGATCTTTTCAAAAAACCAGCTTTTCGTCTTTTCAATTTTTTCAATTGTTTTTCTACTCTCTAATTCATTTTGCTCTGCTCTAATCTTTATGATCTCCTTTCTTCCAGTGCCCGAGGGGTTCCTCTGTTGTTCTCTTTCTACTTGTTTAAGCTGTAGAGTTAGTTCCTTGATTTGGTTTCTTTCTTCCTTCCCGATGTGTGCATTTATGGAGATAAACAGACCTCTGAGCACTGCTTTGGCTGTATCCCATAGGTTCTGGTAGGAAGTGTTTTCGTTCTCATTGGAATCCATGAATTTCTCTAATTGATCCCTGATTTCCTCCATAACCCATGTTTTTTTGAGCAAGATGTTGTTCAGTTTCCAAGAATTCCAATTTCTATCTCTGTTTTTTCTGCTATTGATTTCAAATTTGATGGCTTTATTGTCTGAGAAGATGCTTTGCAATAATTCAATGGTATAGATTTTGTTGAGCATTGCATTATGGCCTATCACGTGGTCAATTCTGGAGAATGTTCCATGTGCACTGGAGAAGAAGGTGTAGTTGTCTGCTGATGGGTGGAAAGTTCTGTATATATCAATGAGGTTTAGTTGGTTAATTGTGTCAGTGAGGTCTTCTGTATCTTTACTGAGCTTTTTTCTAGATGATCTGTCTAGTAATGAGAGTGGAGTGTTAAAGTCTCCCACTATTATTGTGGAGTCATCTAACTCTCTTTTGAGCATAGTCAGTGTTTCTTCGACATATTTAGGTGCCCTGACATTAGGTGCATAAATGTTTAATATAGTTAAGTCTTGCTTGTGTACTGAACCTTTCAGCAGTAAATAGTGTCCATCTTTGTCCACGATGGTGGATTTGACATTAAAGTTGATTTTGTCTGAGATTAGAATTGCCACTCCTGCTCTTCTTTGTTCATTGTTAGCTTGATATATATTCTTCCAACCTTTAATTTTCAGTTTGTTCCTGTCTTTAGGTCTCAAGTGAGTTTCTTGTAGACAACATATGGATGGGTCGTGTCTTTTGATCCAAGATGACACTCAGTGTCTCTTTACTGGAGTATTCAGTCCATTCACATTCAATGTAATTATTGATAGGTATGTGTTCACTGCTGCCATTGTGATATGTTTATTTTTATGTTGATGTTTTCTCTGTTGTTCTTATTAGTCTGTTCTGAGACAATCTTTTTTGTGAGTTGATTTTTCACCTTTTTCAGAGCTGGTTTTATAGTTGTTGTTGAGACTCGTGTGTTAGATTTCTTGAAATGGTATGATACATCTTTGTTGTGCTTTACAGCTGCCCCTATGAACCCCCTTAATAAACTACTTATAAACCCAATTTTAATTACTACCAGTCTGGTCAGCTTCCTCTCCATCTGGAAGGACTATAACGACTGTAGTACATCCCTCTTTTATTATGATGACTCCATAGTTTTCATGATGATCACTGGATTGCTTCTTTCCAAATCAAAGCTGTGATTTACTTTGGAGCCTTCCCTAAATGAGTATTGAGTAGTGTGTCGTTCTAAAATATAAAGTTAGTGGTTTCGTTCTTCTAAGCCAAAGCCAAGAACTTCTTTCAGTATTTCTTGTAGTTTGGGTTTGGTTTTTACAAAGTCTCTTAGTTTCTGTTTATCTGGAAATGTCTTAATTTCATTTTCATGTTTGAAAGACAGTTTTGCAGGATATATAATTCTTGGTTGGAAGTTCTTCTCCTTCAAGACTTTGAATGTGTCGTGCCACTGTCTCCGTGCCAGCATGGTTTCTGCTGAGAAATCTGACGAGAGCCTACAGGGTTTCCCTCTGAATGTTAGCTTTGCCTTGAGTCTTGCTGCCTTTAAGAGTTGCTGCTTATGTTTCATTTTGTTAAGCTTGATTATAATATGCCTTGGAGTCTTTCTTTTGAGATCTATATTGGGTGGCGTACGATATGCATCTGAGATGTCTATATTCTCTTCCTTCATGATTTCTGGGAAGTTTTCTTTCAGCAGCTCAGCAACAATATTCTCTGTGTTCTCAGATGTCTCACCCTGTTCAGGGACTCCAATTAATTGAAGGTTGTTCCTCTTAATAGAGTCCCACATGCTTCTTAATGTTTCTTCATTTTTCTTGTTTCTTTTTTCTGATTTCTGCTCATAGACACTGGCATCAGTAGCTCTGTCTTCCAAGTCAGAAATTCTTTTTTCCATTTGTTCCATTCTGTTTTCTTGGCTTTGCATGGAAGCTTCTATGTCTTTGATTTTCTTCTTGATCTGTTGGATTTCAGAGTACTGGTGTTCCATCAGATCGAACAACTTGCTTAATTTTTCATTTTGTTCTGATGCATTTTGTATAAGGTCTAGAAGGGCCCTGTATATAATCAATTTGTATTCACTTCCTGATGCTTTCATAAAAGTTTCTTCATCTGGAAAACTCCTTGGTTGCTTTGTTTGGGAGCCTTCTGAAGCCATGAGTGATTGCTTGTATGCCACAATTGTCTGTTGCTTTTTGGGTCCCATGTGAGTATATAGAGGCTGGAAGAGGTACTGTGAGGATGGATTGCAAATGTTTCTCTAGGCTGTCTTCAAATGTAAAGCAAACGGTATCTGACCAGTTCACAAGTCAGTTAGGTTTTCAGGTGTAGAGGTCCCTCTTTTCATCTGACAAAGTAAGCGCCACTGTATCCAACCCCAGATGATAACAAACTAGTTCAGAATATAGCACTGCTAGTGCCCTGGTGGCCTCTGCTGACAGGGCCTAGCCTTATCCAACACTGCGTCAAGTACTGATTTTGTGATAGAAAAGCGCTCTCTTGTGGGCAGGGTCTGGCTCCCAAGCTAAGAATTAGGTCCAGCTGCGGCCACCGTACCCAAGATGGCGTCCTCCACACAGGCAGCAGACAGAGGGGCTAAAGGTGCCCAGAGGCAGTGATTCCTCTGCTTCTGTTGCAGGGCCCCCAATATAGGTAGCACTATGCAAAAATCACTACTTTTCTGATGGAGAAGTGCTGTCCCGTTTGCAGGCGCTGTCTCCCAGGCTAAGAACGAGGTCCTGCTAAAATCTTGGTACCAACATGGCGTCCCGCACCCTGACCACGGATTTCCGTACAAACCCCACTGAGGCAGCTACAAAATGAAAGGCTCAAAGTGTCTAGATTAACAGAGTCCCGAGCCTGGCTCTCAGAACATGGGAATTTCGCCTGCCTATCCCCCCAGCAGCGTGTCTGAGTCCAGCCGCCGGGCAAGACCCAGCTCCGCCCGCCAGCCGAGACCGAGGAAAAAAAAGTCAAAATGGTGCGTTTACCTTCCGTCCGTGAGAGCCGGGGCTAGCCAGGAGCGGGAGTCAGCGAAAGAGAGGAGATTTTTCACTGAATGGTATAAAGTCCCAATTAACAGCTCTGTGCCGTGTCCTGAGGCTGATTAGGTGCTCAGAAGGCTCTGATTGTCAATTCAGGTCTTGGTTTCCAGAGGGATAGAAAGAGACGTGTCCTTAGTCCGCCATCTTCACTCCGCCCCACATATTTCTTAATGTTTCTTCATTTTTCTAATTTATTTTCTGGATGAGCATAATTTAAACAAGAGTTTGATTCTCATTGGCATCTACTCAAGCTGGAAATATCCCACTTGTAGTAATGACTTGATATTTCATTGTCGACAATTATAAATGCAATTTATAACTGTCATGAGTCATATCATCCTCAGGAACCCATGTGTCTGTTGTAATATCTATATTTGTTGGAGAAGTAGGTTAATATCCTCTAACCACTTTTCCATACATTACAGTTTCCCTAATTGGGCATATTTGTCCTTGTGTCAGCAGTCTCAGTTTTACCTGACATCATTTAGCAACAGCAGCCTTGTTCCCCATTATAAATTTCTGTAAGATATCCACTCATTCCACAGATTTGATGAGTCACTTTGAGAAAACCTGGCACAAAAAATGCTGTAATTCTAGTCCCATCCTTCACCTAAATATCGAAAAATAGAACTTCTTTGATAGGTTCCAAACATAAATGTAGCTCACTGAAGAATCAGGAGAGCGAACAGTATCAAAGCCCTGTTGTCGAGTTTTACTTTAGCTTATTACACCAGGGGTAGTGAAAGGAAATCTATTCTGTTTCACTCAGGAATGTTGTTCTGGAATCACAGTTTCTAAGATATACTTCTTTTGGACTATCAGGAAGTTATTCTTAAATAGTCACAAAGAATTCCCCTGAAGCCTTCTCCCCTAACACCAGTCATTGTTATGCTGTTTTCCTGGATAATAATTTGAGTCTAAACACAAACATTTTAAGTGGACAAAATGATTCAGCCCAAGAGATTGATGAAAACAGAGCTTACTATCCATATGAATCTGTGAAAGTGAACCAGATGCAGACTCTGTGAACTGTTTCCACAGTTCAGAGGAGCAGAAGATTTTTGCTTTGCTGTGAGAAGCAGGAGCTTGGCAATGATTTAGGAAGGCAAGCAGGTGGGAAAAAATTAATTTTCTGCTGGGTTAAGAAATTCAAGCTTCTTAAAAAAGAAAAAAAAAGTAAAATTTGGAAATGAGATGTTTCTCTTACAATTACACATTTTTTGTTTTGTTTTTGATTGCTGTATAGTCAGCTCCAACTCATGGCAACCCTATGTACAAAAGAACAAAACATTGCCCAATACTATGCTGTCTTCACAGTTAGTGTTCTCAAATTTATTGTTGCTGGTGGTGCTGCTGTATATTTTGAGTGACTTCCAGCTTCGGAGTCTCATCTTTCAGCACTACCTCAAATAATACTCAATTGTGATTCATAAGGTTTTTATTGGCTAATATTCAGAAATAGATTTCCAGGGCTTTTTCCCTAGTCTTTCTTAGCATAGAAGCTCTGCTGAAACATTCCCACCACGGGTGATCCTGCTGGTAGTTGAAATATCAGTGGCATAGCTTCCATTTCATATCAGCATGCAACAGCATGACAGACACACGGGTAGTGGAAAAAGACTACGGGAACTTTAAAATGTGTAATTTTATTTCTATATAAAATGTTATGTGGAGGTACATGTGGTTATGTTACTGCTTGGAAGAAGGTAGACTGTGACTTGTTCATGGAGTGATTTTCTCCTTCAGTCCAGGACAGCCCAGTTATTCCATTCATGAAACTTATACTACTTCTGAACCAGACTAACCAGTAGTGAGGGAGTGCCAGGTCTACACTCCAAAACCTTCTGATGAGTCAGTTAAAAGGTCCAAAGGAGAATAAATGTCAGAATGGATTGAATATCTTGACACTACTATGTATTTTGTGTGTGTTATAAATTATGCATTTCTTGTGAAGATAGACACATGGAGTTGAATATTTATACCTTTTTCTAGTTTAAAACAGATGAAACTTTTTGAGGATGTTGCTCAATACTCTCAAATGTGTTGTGGTAAAGGAGCACCTTAGTTTGTTTGGACATACAAATCCACTGGAACATTAAAAATAAATAAACTGCATTGATATTTCATTGATCTGGAGCTAGGAATTTATGCAGATGGCATAGTAACAATTATTTGCTTCCATTTATGTAAATAGAATTATTTCTCCAAACAATCTCTCCCAGTCACTATCAATGGATTGTCATTTGGGGAATGAAATAACTCTTAAAACCAGAAAACCAAACCCATTGCTGTCAAGTCCATTTCAACTCATAGCAACCCTATAGAACAGAAAAGAACTGGTCCATAGCGTCTATGAGGAGTACCTGGTGTATTCAGACTGCCAGCTTTTTAGTAAGCAACCAAATTCTTTACCACTGCGCCAGAGGGTAGCAACTGTTGGCTGGGTGAAAAAAAGAATAAGGACTAAAAATGGTTCTCGTATGTTTTACGTACACTCTTATTCTGTTAGTATATCATTCTACTTTTGTGATTGGGTAATAGTTAGTACATCTTCTGCTGTCTCTCCCTTATTCCCAACTTATGTGGATTAAATGAGTGTCAAGGGAAGTTGACATCGGGATGAACTGTTGCTCTACAACTTATGGATATGTAGATTTAATTTTTAAAGAGGTAAAGAAATCTCATTTGCCCCGAAATTTCTTCATCATCTATTTTCTTTTGTATGTGAGATTATCAGAATAGCCATTATTAAGGCCAAGGGCTTTAAGACATATTTTTATTCCTAAGAAAAATGATCAATATTTATACACCAGCTTATCTATTTAGACATTAGAAACTGGAATGATTCCATGCTTTCTAAATTCTTAACTGTGTATTAAGAAAGAAGCTGGGACAGATTCTCTACTTTCAAAAGAGTCATGATGTAGTCTCCACACCCAACCATACATGAGCTTGTGCTCTCTCTCCTGTTTGGATTTATTTATATCAGTTCTGTCTGTACTTAGCCTTGTTTATCCTGATTCATCTAACTTTGCCTTCTCGCTCAGCTTTTTTTTTTTTTTTGGCCTAACATCTCTAATTCCTACATCCTGTTTTCTCCAAGAACATTTTAGCTTATTCTCTGGCATTTGCATTGATGATTTAGCTCTGTTTTCTGCAATGCCGAGAAGAAAAAAATCTGTAGCAAGGACCATTTCATTTTCTCACACCTTCTGATGTTTGTAAAGGTAGCAGAGGGAGAGGAAGATTTTGATTCAGAAGAAGTCACGGAGAATGCATGGTATAGGAGAGCATCACTGGTAAGGAGACAGAGAAAGAGAAGTACCTCTTCACTGTGAGGCAGACAGGAACTCAAAATACATTTTGTAAATTTTATTGGCCAGTAAGAGACCAACCATTCCCTCAGTGAGTGTAAGTTTTGCATATTCAGAACTCTGCCATGTGCTGAATCTATAATATCTGAGGCGTGTTGTCCAGAGATACAAGATTTTCACCAGACTCACTAAATGTTTCTACCTTAGAATAGTCTTGCCACAGCTTTTCCTGAACACCTTGTAAGGGAGTCGCTGCCACTTGTCAGCTCCTCCGAGTTTGCTGAGATTCTTTAAGCTGAAGTTACTCTACCTTCATTCATGTCTCAGCTTTGGGACTCTATGGAATATCTCCAGTCTTCTTTGTTTTGATGCAAGAGTGAGGGTCTTCTTCACTCTCTCCTAGAGATGTCATGTTGTTACTGTTGGATGCTGTCAAGTATGTCCCAACTTGTAGTGGCAAATTGAAAAATAGAATGAAACACTGCTCAGTCCTGCACCATGTCCACAATTGTTTTTATGCTTAAGCCCATCCTTGCGACCACTGTGTCAATCCATCCCCTTGAGGGTCTTCTTCTTTTTCACTGACCACCTACTTTACTAAGCACGATGTCCTCGTCCAGGGACTGGTCTGACAGAATGTCCAAAGTATGTAACACGTAGTCTAACCGTCTTTGCGGCCAAGGAGTACACTGGTTGTCCTTTTTCCACAACAGGTCTGTTTGCACTTTTGGCAGTCAATGGTGTGCTCAGTATTCTCCTCCAGCACCGCAATTCAAAGGCATCAGTTCTTCTGCTGTCTTCCTTATTAGGGCACTTTTTGCTCTGTGGTAGAATTCTCACCTTCCATGTGGAAGATGGAGTCTAGCTCTTCATGTACAGCCACCACCCCTCTCTCAGTGGAGGCTTGTATGCTACAGGAAAGGTTTCCACTATGTTTCCAGAGAAGCCATATACAACGAAAAATGTCAGCTTCAGTATCTTTTTAGAAAGAACATTGAGCTTGTTCTATGCAGAATTAGGAACTTCCTCTTCCCTGATCCCAAGACTCATTGCGTGTGTCTCTAGGCACTTTGCACAGCTGTTGTTCATTTACATATGTCCTCTACTCCTAAGGAAACCCTGGTGGCATAGTGGCTAAGTGCTGTGGCTGCAGACCAGCAGGTTTGCAGTTCAAATCCACAAAGCACTCCTTGGAAACTCTATGAGGTAGTTCTACTCTGATCTATAGGGTTGCTATGAGTCAGAATTGTCTCAATGGCAGGGGGGTTTAGTCTCACGCTTATTCAACAATAAGTAGTGAGTATTTTCATTGTTTCCGTGTCTCCAAATTCAACCAACTCCAACTGCCTAATGAACAGCAAGTGCTCAATAATCTTTCTTCAGTAAATTATTATAATAATTCTCTGGACTTGTATAGTATTTTTTCTAAAGCTTCTAAAGATTTAGTTTATTTAGTAGTACCAATTTATTTAAAAACATTATACATTAAGTGAAATTAAGTTTAAAAACATTATATATTAGGTGAATTAATTCCTACCTAATGTTTGAAATTTCGTCTTATTTTGCTGTTTCTTTTTTGGTATTCAGAAACCTTGATGGTGTACTGACTAAGTGCTATGGCTACTAGCTAAAAGGTCAGCAGTTCAAATCCATCAGGTGCTCCTTGTAAATACTGCGAGGCAGTTCTACTCTGTCCTATAGGATCAGTACGAGTCAGAATCCACTGCACGGCAATGACTTCAGCAATTGTTTTTTTTTTTTTTTTTTTCTTTTTTCTGGTGCATGTTCATTGTTGAGAAAGCTTAACTATGGAGATTAGAGAGAAGCTCATGGAATAATAGTTTCATCTTTTAGAATTATCCATTAGACTACTATGGAAAGAACTTTCATGTATAGTTTTCTCAAGTGTAAGAAACCTCGGTCAGTGTTAGTTATATGAACAAATGATTGCCACTGATAACAGCACTTCATATTTTCATTAGCAAAATTCATGCTTGTCATGTAACACAGTATCTTATTATGACTAGTTTTAAAAGGAAACTTGATATTCATTGCTTAGCTTTCTGAATACATTCACCTTTGGGTAAAAGGCATTCTTACAACGTAAGCTTTCTGAGTTTCTTCACATCTGAAAATGGAGTCTGCAGAAGATGCCTACCACTAGAGTCTGACTGCACAAAATAAGGATCCTGAGCAGCTGCCTGAACTTACACTCTTTCCAAGGGCAAACTGTTCTAAGTTATTGTATTGATTTAATTTGCATTCAGATTGCTCAGGATTTTGGCTGTATATTTTCACTTGAATGATTTGCTATCAAGTGGGGGAATGAATAGATGACATGTACAAACTTAAGTGTGAGCTGAATTTTAAAATATTTGCTGGTTTTAATATTGATATTGACAATGAAGTAAAAAAGAAATATTGTGAGCAGATGGGACATTGACATATTTCTTAAACACATCCTAGAAAATTGCACTGATTATAAATTTTCATTACTAAGTTAATTTTATTTAATAAGGTTTATGTGTTACATTTTTGTTAATTTTACTTGTTGAGTTTCAATCGCTACTTCTTTAATTAGTAAATAACTGATAAAATTACAATTTAAACAAAAGTACTTGGTTTCACAAAGGTAAGAAGTTTCCTGAACCACCAAACACTTCAAGGGACAGAGTAACAGGAGTGGGAGTAGGGTGTCTGAGGACCACGGTTTCATGGGACATCTAGGTCAATCGGCAAAACAAAGAGTGTTAAGAAACTGTTTGGCCTATTACACTGCCACAGTTGTCACAAAAAGAGACAGATAGATCAACGGAACAGAGTTGAGACCCCACAGATGCCACTATACTCCTATGAACAGTTGATATTCAACTCAGGCTCTAAAATTTTAAAATAGGGTAAAAGCAATCTCCTCCACAAATAGTGCTGGCAAAATTGGACATCCATCTGCAAAACATTGAAACAAGACCCATATCTTACACCTTAAAAAAAACTAGCTCAAATTGGATAAAAGACCTAAATATCAAATCTAAAAAGATAAAGCTCACTCAAGAAATAATAGGATCAACAATGGAAGTTTTAATACACAGCTTAGACAGACTTCAAAATCTGACAAACAAAGCATGATCAACAGAAGAGAAGATAGATAAATGGGAACTACTAAGAATCAAACACTTTTGCTCATCCAAAGACTATCAAAAGAATTAAAAGACCATGTACAGAATGGTAAAACATATTTGGCAACTATATCTCAGACCCTCATCTGATCTCCATAATTTATAAGGTGCTACAAAATATCAGTAAGAAAAAGATAAGTAATCCAATTAACGGATGGGTGAAGAAGATGGACAGACACTTCTCTAAAGAGGAGATCCAGCCAGCCAAAAAACATATGAGGAAATGCTCGTGATCACTAGCTATTAAAGAAATTCAAATCAAAACTATGATGAGATAGCATCTCACCCTAACAAGGTTGGCCATGATCCAGAAAATGCACAACAGCAAACTCTGGAGAGGCTGTGGAGAAATCAGAGCTCTCCTGCTGTTGGTGGGATTGCAAAATGTTGCAATCTCTTTGGAAAGCAATCTGGTGCTTCCTAAACAAGCTGTATCTAGATGTATCATTTGACCCAGTAATTCCACTGCTTGGATTATATCCTATAGAATCAAGGGCATTCACACCAACAGATACATGCACACACATGTTTATTACAGCACAGTCCACAATAACAAAAAATGGAATCAACCCAGATGCCCAACGACACAGGAATGGATAGGTAAACTATGGCACATATGCTCAATGGGACACTATGCAATGATAAAGAACAACGATGATTTTAGGAAACATCTTATAACTTGTTTTCAATCGGAGGACATTATGTTGAGTGAAAGTATTCAGTAGCAAGAGGACAAATATTGTATAAGAAGTTAAAAACAGACTCATGTACAGAAGAAAAGAGTCTTTGATGGCTGCACAGGTGGGGAGGGAGGGAGGGCAAAGGTGGGGTATAGATTAGACAGTTGATAGAAATTTGATCAGGTGAAATCAGGATAGCACACATTAGGAAGAAGATCAATTTTAATTGGACTTCAACATAACGGGATTACTCCTCCCATCTTAACCCAATATTACAAGAATAGAGTAACAGGGACAGTGGTCCAGGGACAATGCTCTCAGGGGACATTGAGGCCAATTGGCATAACTAGGATTTTGCTAAGAGTCCTCGGCACCCTACATTCTCAAATGGCATCTGGGGTCTTAAAGCTTCCGAGCTGCCACCTGAGATACACCAAAAGATCTCGACTCAGCAGGAACAGATGATCACCAAGGACCAAAATGACATGGGGGAAGAGAACTCAGAGAGACCCATGTGAGTGGGTGACTACATCGACATGTGATCAGAGGAACTGGATGGTGCCTGGCTGCCACCAACAGTAGCCGTGATGGGGCTCGCAAGTCGAGTCTCACTGGCAACACAAGAATAAAAAGGTGTACTCTGAGATCTCCACTAAAAGGCTGCAATTGATAGTCCAGGGGCCTCGGGGTTCTCCTGTGGGCATGGCCCATGTCCCTGATGCTGCCCCTGTCAGTAAATCATAATGGAGGTCAACTTTTCAGACAGCAATGGTTTGGACTTGGAGACACAGAGTGGCCTTGTCATGTGTGCACTTTATGGTTCTATAGGATGTCGTCCCACTGATCTCTTGCTGGACAAGGGGGAGAGGGTGAAGAGAAGGGGATAGGAGACTGTTAAGAGGATATGACATGTATACAATGGAGAGGAGGATTGTGCTGTCACTGGGTAGGGAGACCAAAGGGAGCTGCATATAGGTGGGCATGAAAATTTATACGAGATTGTACATTTTCACTCAATCATAATAAAAAAAGAAAAGAAAAAAAGAAATTGTTTGGCATCTCACTTCAGTGAGTGCTGTCTACAGTCCTAAAAGCCAGCAAGTGGCCATCTAAGATGTATCAATTGGTCCAAACCCACCTGGAAAAATGGAACATGAAGAACACTAAAGACATGAGGAAAATATGACTTCTAAAGACAGAAAGGGCACCTAAACCAAAGAGTCTATAAGCTTTATACTGGAATAACCATATGGTCCCCAGCTACCACCAGTGACTACCTTGACAGGGAACATAGCAGACACTCTCTGTCTCTGATGGGGTAAGAGAAAAGTCAGGTGCAGAACTCAAATTCTATTGAAAAGACCAGACTTGATGGTCTGAGTAAGACCAGAAAGATCCCAGAAGACACAGCATTAGACTCTCTGTTAGCCCAGAACAAAAACTATTCTTGAAGCCAATTTTTCAGATTAAGATAAGACTGGAATATAAGATATAAAATGATACAAATGAAGATTGTACTTTTTGGCTCAAGTAGATTTATGATACTAAATGTCAGTTTCTGTCCAGAAATGAAATGACAAAGCAGAAGGGGACAGGAACTGGTTGAACAGATATGAGGAGTACAGGTATAAAAGAGAAATGAGCTCTCCCATTAAAGGGAGAGCAACTAGAGTTACATAACAAGGTCGATGTTAAGTTTTTTAGGAGAAACTGGCTTAAATTATAAACTTCACTTAAAACACAATAAAGAAAAATAAAAACAAAAGTAGTTGGTTTTGACTAATATTAACCACCAAAAGTAATAACTACCATTTGAAAATTTATTTTCTGTAATATATATTTGGAATACTCTGAATGTTGAAAATGATTAATATGTTCATTTTCTAAAAGAAGGGTTAGAGGTTTAAGTCCACTGAGAGGTACCTTGGAAGAAAATCCTGGTAGTCTACTACTGAAAAATCAGCCATTGGAAATCTGACAGAGACCAGTTCTACTTTAACTTACGTGGAGTCATCAGGAGTCAGAACCGACTTGATAGCAACTGGTTTTAAGATATATTTAATTTCTGATGCATTTATTACTCTAATCACTGGCTGCTTAGAAATATAAACAGGAAATGCCTCTAATTCAATTTTTGGTGTTGTCAGTAGTTAAACCTGCCCAGGGACCTACAGAAAATTTGAGATGTCTTATGTTTACATTATCCTTGTCATTACATGGAAACCTTGGTGGTATAGTGGGTTAAGTGCTACATCTGCTAACCAAAAGGTTGTCAGTTCAAATCTGCAGGTGCTCCTTGGCTGTTCTACTCTGACCGCTAGGGTCAGTATGAGTCAGAATCGACTCGATGGTACTGGGTTTTGAGTTTGTCATTACATTGTGACAAACTGCCCATGCAGTAATCACTTTTGGCTTTTTTGGTTTAAGTGAACACAAGTATCTTCTAAAGCAAATACACGTAGGCTGGTTATAGATTCAGACATGGATTACATTTTCTCTAATATAAACACTGTGTTCACAAGTGAAGTGGACTGATTTCATGTTGTTAGTGCTGTAGTAGTACACTGGAGAATGATGCTGCTATTTTATGGTGTGTCAGATGGCAACAATCACAGTGCTGTTTAACAGGTGCTCCAACGTTTTTTTAAAATGAATAAAGGAATGAAATGCAAACAAATTAAGGAAACAGAAAGGCATAGTGGAAATGCACTGGGCAAGTAACACTGTAGTGGGTAGACGATCTCTGCTCCTTTTATTTTCAGATAGATTAGAATTAGGCCAAGGACAAGAAAGGAGGATTTTAAATGGTTAACAGTTAAAGTGAGTAAATAAAACCACCATTTATTTAGATGACATATTGTACCTGGAATTATGCTTTTAACCCTCAAAGATTTGTCTTGGTCACCAATATTGCCACTTTGATGAATCTTGGAAGGCTTACATGATTTTTCCAGTGGTTCACATTGTGTTTATCTTAGTTCTACAATAACATCCAGATATTCCTGGTCAACAAACAACCCCCCAGAACACTGCTTCCCTTCTTCATGCAATACCTGGACTGCCCCAGATCAACATTTCATAATTTGGTTTGTTAATTATAAAGCCAGCCAAGTGCTATAGATAATTATAATTCATTCCTGGGGCAGAGTCAAGATGGTGGACTAAGCACACGTGTCCCTAATTCCCTCTGGAAACCAAGGCCTGAAATGGCAACTAAACAGAGCCTTCTGGACACATAGTGAGCCCTAGGATGCAGCATAGGGCTGTCTGTTTGGACTACATACCACTGAACAGGAAACTACTCTTTCCCCAACCCTGCCCTTGTTAGTGCCAGCTCTCGAGGTCCAAAGGTAACTAGCCATTTTAAGTTTTCTTCCTCTGTCTTAGCTGGTGGGTGAGGTGGAGCTTAACTGGCAGCAATTCTCAGATGCACTGCTGATGGGGTCAGCACATGATGCAGCCACATTTTCAGAGCCCAACTCTGGACTCTGTGCACATAAGCCCCTTCACCCTCTTTTTCTGAACTTCCACCATTGAATCATCTACTCCACAGCAGGCAGGAGAGCTTGTGCAGGATGCCATCTTGTTCAACTGGGAGGTAGATTTACCCAAACAGAGGCTCCAGCAGGACCTAATTTTCAGGCCAGGAGGCAGTGCCTGCCCATGGAGCATTTTTCTGGCAGAAAAGCAATGTTTGTCACAGTATGCCCTTATGGGTGAGGCCTGGCAGCAGATGACAGCAGAACAGTAGCCTTCTGTATTGTGAACAGTTTACAGCATCTGGTGATAGATATAGAGGTGCTTATATCTTCAGCTGGGAAGGGAGACTTGCACACCTGAAAGCCTAACTGATCTTGGAAGTTGTCAGATATCTTTTACCATTCAATGTAAGACTGCCTAGAGCAATAACTGGTGTATACTGATGGCACTTCTTCCAACTCTTACTGACTCACATCACAGGTACAGCTGATGGCCCCCCAGTGACTCTGTAAGTAGTACCATGTCTCTGCCAATCAGGATGTGGAGCCTGCTACCCTAAAGATTCCATTGGGCCTAGTCTCTGGAATACATAGAGGTGACTGGTGATCACACTCCTTTTCAGTCTGAGCTTTAGATCCCATTAAGGTAACACCAGAGAAAAAAACAACATCCAGATGCCCCAAAAGCAATAAACTTGGGACAGAAATGTAAAGAAAAATCTACCTACAGCTCCAGAAGTCCCCCAAGAACCAAAGAACTTCCCAGATGAAGAAGCCTTTCTGAAACTATCGGAGGCAAGTACAAAAGGATTATGTAAAGAGCCCTACTAGACATTATACAAAATGCAGCAGAGCAAAATGAAAAATTAATCAAGCTGCTTTATCTGACAGAACATCAGTATTGTGAAATCCAATAGATCGATCACAAAATCAAAGACATAGAAAATTCAATTCAAACCCAAGAAAACAGAACTGAACAACTCGAAAACAGACTTTTTGACTTGGATGACAGAGCTGCTGACTCCAGCATCTATGATGAGAAATCAGAAAAAAAGAAACCAGAAAAATGAAGAAGCATTAAGAGGCATGTGGGACTATATTAAGAGGAACAATCTATGATTAATTGAGTTCCTAAACAGGGTGGGGTACCTGAAAACACAGAGAGTATTGTTGCTGAGCTGCTGACAGAAAACTTCGATGAAGTTATGAAAGAAGAGAACATAGATATCCAAGATGCATATCAAATGCCACTCAACATCGATCTCAAAAGAAAGACTTCAAGGCATATTATAATCAAGCTTAACAAAATGAAACATAAGCAGAAAATCTTAAAGGCAGCAAGACTCAAAGCAAAGCTAACATTTAAAGGAAGACCTGCAGGCTTTCATCTGACTTCTCAGCTGAAACAATGTTGTCACAGAGGCAATGGGATGACACATTCAAAGCCTTGAAGGAGAAGAACTTCCAACCAAGAATTATATATCCTGAAAAACCATCTTGCAAATATGAAAGTGAAATGGAGACACACACAGATAAACAGGAACTCAGAAACTGTAAAAACTGAACCCAAACTACAAGAAATACTGAAAGAAGCTCTTGGCTTAGAAGAACAAAACCATTACCTTTAGGAGGCAATACAGGACACATCATCCAGAAACATACTCAGGAAGATTCCAAACTCAATCAAAGCTACAATATTAAAAGAATTGATCAAGTGATCACATCACGAAAGCTATGATATGATCACATTAAAAGAGGTATGTACTAAAGTAGTTATGGTCCTTCTGAATGAAAAGGAAATTAATAAGACTTGTAGTAGTTAAAATTGGGTTTAAACATAGATTATTAAAGGGGATCACAGGGGTAGCAGCAAAGCACAATAAAGATGCAACATATCAAATCAAGAAATGTAACACAGGAGTCTCAACAGCCACAGAACCTACACTGAAAAAGAAGAATGTCCCAGAACAGAATAGCAACAACAGAGAAAACATCAACACAAAACTACACGTATCAAAATGACAGCACTAAACACATACCTATCAATAATTACATTGAATGTGAATGGACTGAACACTCCAGTAAAGTAATGAGTGACATCTTGGATCAAAAGACATGACTCGTCTATATGTTGCTTACAAGAAACTTACCTTAGACTTAAAGATATGAACAAACTGAAAATTAAAGGATGGAAGAATATATATCAAGCTAGAAATACACAAAGAACAGCAGTTGTGGCAATATTAATCTCAGTTAAAATAGATTTTAATGTAAAATCTACCATGGTGGGCAAAGATGGACACTATATACTGCTGAAAGATTCAATACATATGCAGGACTTAACAATATTAAATATTTATACACCCAATACTATAGAACCTAAATACATTGGAGAAACACTGACTACACTCAAAAATGAGATAGATCACTACACAATAATACTAGGAGACTTCAACACTCCACTCTCAGTATTGGACAGATTGTACAGAGAAAAGCTCAATAAAGACACAGAAGATCTTATTGCCACAATTAACCAACTAGACCTCATTGATGTATATAGAACTTTCTATCAGCAGACAACTACACCTTCTTGTCCAGTGCACATGGATCATTTTCAATAGTAGAACATGTGTTAGGACATAAAGCAAATCTCAACAAAATCCATACCACTGAAATATTGCAAAGTATCTTCTCAGACCACAAAGCCATAGAAGTTAAAATCAACAGCAGAAAAAACATAGACAGAAATTGGAGCTCACGGAAACTAAACAACATCTTCCTCAAAAGGTCATAGGTTATAGAAGAAATTAAATATGAAATAAAGAAATTTATGGGTTCAAATGAGAATGAAAACACTTCTTACCAGAATCTATGGGATATAGACAAAGCAGTGCTCAGGGGTCAGTTTGTCTCTATAAATGCACACATCCAAAAAGAAAAAAGAACCCAAGCCAAAGAACTAACTCTACAACTTGAACAAGTAGAGAGAGAGCAACAGAAGAACCCCTCAGGTACCAGAAGAAAACAGATCATAAAGATTAGAGCAGAATGAAACAAACTAGAGAGCAATTGAAAAAATTGAAAAGATCAGGAGCTGGTTTTTTGAAAAGATCAACAAAATTGACAAAGCATTGGCTAAACTCACTGAAGAAAAACAGGAGGAAAGGAAACAAAGAATCCAAATAAGAAATCAGGTGGGAGACGTCACAAAAGATCCAACAGAAATAAAAATATCATAACAGAATACTACAAAAGACTGTACTCTAACAGATTTGAAAATCTAGAGGAAATGGACAAATTCCTAGATTCATATCACCTACCAAATTATCAAAAGGTGAAGAAGAACAACTTAATAAACCCATCACAAAGGAAGAGATTGAAAAAGTCATCCAAAAACTATCAACCAAAAAAAGCCCTGGCCTAGATTGTTTCACACAGAATTCTACTAAGCTTTTAGAGAAGAGTTCTCTACAATACTACTGAGACTATTTTACAGCATAGAAAGGGATGGAATACTCCCAAATTCATTCTACGAAGCCAGCATAACCCTGACACCAAAGCCAGGGAAAAATCTAACAAAAATAGAGAATTACAGACCAATATCACTTGTGAATCTAGATGCAAAAAATCTTCAAGAAAATCCTTTCCAGTAGAATTCAACAAGATATCAAAAAATTAATCCACCATGACCAAGTTGGATTCATATCAGGGATGCAAGGCTGGTTCAACATCAGAAAAACAATTAATGTGATCAACCACACAAACAACGTAAAAGATGAAAATGACCTGATTTTGTCTATTGATGCAGAAAAGGCATTTGATAAAGTCCAACACCCATTCATGCTAAAAACTCTCAGCAAAATAGGAATAGACAGCAAATTCCTCAATGCAATAAGGGCCATTTATACAAAGTCAACTACTTAAATCATCCTGGATGGAGAGAGACTGAAACAATTCCCCTTGAGAACAGGATCTAGACAAGGATGCCCACTCTCACCTCTCCTATTCAACATTGTACTAGAAGTTCTAGCCAGAGCAATTAGACAAGACCAAGAAATAAAGGATGTCTGCATCGACAAAAGGAAGCAAAAATTTTCATATTTGGAGATGATATGATCGTATACGTAGAGAATTCTAAAAGAATTCCTAAGTAAACTACTCAAACTGACAGAAGAGTTCAGCAACGTCTCAGGATACAAGATAAACGTAAGTAAATCAGTAGGATTCCTTTACAACAACAATGGGACTATTAAAGAAGAAATCACCAAATCAATACCATTTACTGTAGCCCCCAAGAAGATAAAATACCTAGGAATAATTCTAACCGGAGAAATATCAGATCTTTACAAAGAGAACTACAAGACTCCAGTAAAAAAAAATAAGAGAGACTTACATAAATGGAGAAACTTAATGGATAGGAAGACTTAATGTTGTGAAAATGTCCATTTTACTCAACACAATCTACTTATATAATGCAATCCAAATACAAATTCCTGTGACATTTTTTAATGAGATGGAGAAACAAATCACCAACTATATTTGGAAAGACAAGTAAAGCACTACAGAAGAAGAACACACTGGGATACCTCTCACTACCCAATTTTAGAAACTTTGACACTGCCACAATTGTCAAAACAGCCTGGTACTGGTACAGAAAGAGACAAGTGGATCAATGGAACAGAGCTGAGACCCCAGAGATGCCATCATCCTCCTGTGAACAGCTGATATTTGACAAAGGCCCCAAGACATTAAACTGGGGTAAAAGCAGTCTCTTCAACAAATGGTACTGGAAAGCTAGACATTCATCTGCAATAAAGTGAAAGAAGATGCATATCTCACACCTTATACAAAAAAACCAACTCAAACTGGATAAAACACCTAAATATCAAATCTAAAGTGATAAAGCTCATCCAAGAAAAAATAGCATCAACAATGGGAGTTTTAATACACAGCCTAGACAGACTTCAAAATCTGGCAAAGCACAATCAACAGAATAGAAATAGATAAATGGGAACTACTAAGAACCAAACATAGGGAGAGCAGTGGGAGCTGTGTATAGGTGAGCATGTGAATTTATATGGGAATGTACATTTTCATTCAATCATAATAAAAAGAAAAAAAAGCTGCAGCACTGTCATCTGAGATACACCAAATGGTCCCAACTCAGCAGGAACAGATGATCACAAAGGACCAAAACGACATGGGTAAAAAAGAACCCAGAGAGACCCATGTGAGTGGGTGATTACATTGACATGTGACCAGAAGAACCAGATGGTGCCCAGCCACCACCAGTGATAGCCGTGATGGAGCACACAAAGTTGAGTCTCACTGGCAACACAAGAGTAAAAAGGAGTGCTCTCCGAGATCTCCACTAAAAGGCCACGATTGATGGTCCAGAGGCCTCGAGGTTCCCCTGTAAGCATGACTCCTGGCCCTGATGCTGCCCCTGTCTATAAATCATAATGGAGGTTCAAGTCTTCGGACAGGAATGTGTTGGACTTGGCAACACAGAGTGACCATATCATGTGCGTACTTAATGGTTTTACGTGTCTGTTAAGATGTCGTTCTGCTGACCTCTTACCGGAGGCAGGGGAGAGTGTGGAGAGGAGGGAATAGGAGATTGTTAGGAGGATATGGCATGTACAGAATGGAGAGGAGGAGTTTGCTGTCAGTGAGCAGGGAGAGCAATGGGAGCTGCATATAGGTGGGCATGCAAATTTAAAAAGGATTATACATTTTCACTTAATCATCATCATCATAACTCATTCCTAAGAAAATGCTGAGGAGTCTTGTTAGTGCAGTGGTTACCTGTTCAGCTGCCCAAAAGATCAGGAGTTTGAACCTACCCACTACTCCACAAGAGAAAGATGTAGCAGTCTGCTTTCATGAAGACTATCACCTTGGAAACCCTATGGGACAGTCCAACTCAGTCTGTAGGGTAATTGGAATTGCCTTGAAAGTGACAGGAAGAAAATGCTGTGTTTCATTTGATCCATTTCATGATCTTTTTGACTGTTCTCACACTGGAAGAAAATATTAACCACATGTAAGTGCTGAGTAACCCTGGCGACATAGCTGCTATACAAAAGTTTGGCTGTTAGTATCTACCAGTCGCTACTTGGAAATCCTATGGGGTCTGTTCTAGTCTGTTCTGTATGGTCTGTATACTGCAGAATCCACTCCACTGCAACTTTTTTTTTTTTTTTTAATAAGTCCTGAGACTAAGGAAGACACAGGGGTCATGGAGTATCCTGGGAAGATCAAGAAATGAGATTTCAAAAGCCTATGAGGATGCCGTGCATGGGCTTCAGGGTTCACAGACTCATAGCATTGCATAACTCAGCAGGACATTTTATTTCACAGATACTTTGTAAATTGAACTCAGTTTTCTAAATTAAAAAAGAAATCTTGAGGAAGGATTCATTTCATTTCTTTATTTATGCTTTCCTTAAATTACTAATACTACAGCATGTATTAGATGATGGCACTCAAAAACCCTAGAGAGCAAAGTTCTGGTGTGAAACTCATGGGGTTGTCATGAGTAAGAGTGGACTCTGGAGCAACCTTTTCCCTTTGGCTTGTCTTTCTGTTATAGCCTTTAAACGAAAGAGAAACTGTGAGAATTCAAGCAGAAAATAAATGTCCACCTTTTGTGCATAAATGTACACAATTTTTCACTGGCCATTTTGAATAAACAGAGCAAGTATTTCATAATGCATGGAAAGGTCATTAAGTCAGGTGACAAGTACAAAGAGTCAAAAATCTAACCAAACTCCTTGTCACTGGGTCAGTTCTGACTCATAACAACCCTGCAGGACAGAGTAGAACCGCCTATGAGAGTTTCCAAAGAGTGTCCAGTAGATTCAAACCGCCAGTCTTTCCATTAGCAGCTGTAGCTGTTAACCACTACGCCACCAGGGTTTGACAAAGAGTCAAGATGTATATAAATTACATAAATCTAAAGATTAAAACAAATGCATGTACAATAAACAAAAAATATTTTTCCTCAAAAGGATATTGTCATGTTTGTGAACATAATTACTGTTTTCTTCTGCTCCGTGTACCTACAATACAAACACACAACTTTTATTGTTTTATAGAATGTGGTTATTCCGTTTAATTCTTATAACAAGTCTGTGCTGTAGGAAAGACTGTTTCTTTGAAGACAAGATGAAGACTGAGCCTCAAGATAATTAAGTAATGTTTCTGAGAAAACAGGATTAGTAATGGCATAAGATGGTTTGAAATCCAGATCCCCTTTTCTCTAAACTTTGTGCTCTTTCAATTTAATAGCACTGAATAGATTTTATGTAGTGATTAAGAGCTATGGCTGCTAACCAAAAAGTTGGCAGTTCACATCCCCCAGGAACTGCTTAGAAACTTTACAGGGCGTTTCTACTCTGTGCTATAGGGTTACCATGAGTCAGATTTGACTAGATGACAAGGGTTTGCTTTTTTTTACTTTTTCCTTAAACTCATATTTTGGTATATATCTAGTCAGTATACTAAAGTCAGTAATTACTTTGAAGATAAAAGCTCTAAAATTATGTTACATATATACATATGTTAAAACTATGTAACATAAATATAACAAATTTTTAGACCCTTCTGCTATCATATCTATATTTAAAAGAAAAATATGTTTGTATGTTAGCATGTAGCTTTATAATCTATATCTCATAGCAGAAGAAACATAAGAACCTTGAACTTGAAATATTTTCATTTTCTATTCATTAATCATGTTAAGGGGATGATTTTGCAAACACTGGGTAAATTTCATTAAATCAAGAGAAGCCTTGTGAAGAGGTAAGAACTGGTCTAGAGAGACTCTAGAAAAACACCATTAGAAACAATTGGGAGCACGTGGTGAAGGGAGGCAGGGAAAGTAACTAGACGGATTAACTACCCATCATGTGAGCATGGGTTTTCCAGGAAGGAACAAGCTTTTGTTAATGATATGATTACAGATGACTGAATTGAGTTTATATGACTCATTTAAATGTTAACAAACATCTTTCAAAAACTTGCAAGTAGATGTGACTTTCATGACTTTTCAGATGACAGAAATATTCCCCAAAATTTATTTGCTTTTTGATTACATGAGTAATACTTGTCAACAACAAAGCTACTCAAACAGCTGTTGGGAAGGAGCTGACAGGAGTGTACACGGGGGAGGGCAACTGAGTTTGTCCTTAAATTTCCCTCCATGTCAGTTGGTTACTATTTTTTCCTGTTGCCCTCATCTCCATAATGCAATATGCTGTTCATTACTTCTAAGCTAAAAGAATTGTTCTCCAAGCTGAATTGATTTTCTGAAGAAAACCTCTGATCATCTTATGCTTAAGAAATTTCAGTGATGTCCACTGTATATTGTAGTATGGAAGGGTGTTGGATTTATTGAACTTCTAGGCACACAGTATAATGTCACTTAACCTTGATCAAAAGCTTATGAAGTAGATAAGAGTGTCTCTCTCTACAGAGGAGAAATCTGATCTTCAGTTATTAAGCAATGGGACTGCTTAAGTGCTCTGCACCTAACAGAAAGGCTGGCAATTGGAAACCACCAGTCACTCCTCAGGAGAAAGACCCCTGCCATCTGTCCCTGTGAAGGTTATAGCTTAGGATATCATATAAAATAGTTGTTCTCTTCCTAGATGGTTGCTGTGAGTAAGAATGGACTTGATAGCACACAACAATTGGAAATAATGAATCTCTGGATGGCACAAATGGTTAAAAACTGAACTACTAACCCTGAAATTGATGGTCCAAACTCCCTGATGGTACTTGGAAGTAAAGCCGAACTCAATGCCATCATGTTGGTTCTGACTCTTATGGACCCGTAGTAGAAGTGCCCAGTCAGATTTCCAAACAGTAGCTGGTGGATTTGAATTGCTGACATTTTAGTTAGCATTTCAGTTCTTAACCACTGTACCACCAGAGCTCTCTCTCTTCTCCACACACACCCACATGCACACTCACACACTTTATATATATACGTGTATATAAAATGTATATTTTTAAATATAATTATACACACACACAAACATAATTTTAACTTAAACCATGTAAACGCACTGTCGTTCACCAATCTTTTGATGTAGATTGAGGAATTTCAAGCTGTGTATCCTGAAGCATATATGCTTTACAGTTTTGGATTATTTAAATTTACATTGAATTTAAACTCACATACAAAACAAACTGAATTCAGAATAGATTTAGGTTTTATAATTTCTCCATCTTTTTATAGGTGTTTTACTGAAAATGACACAATTCAAGGAGGATTGTATTGGCAACTCTCATTTATTGAATCTTCAGAAAATACTTAACTTAGCTCATAATAACCAGTTTTCATTTCTTTGTTTTTTGTTACAGCAATGAGCAAACGCAGAAGCTGGTGTAAGCAGTTGTGCTTTTAGGGAAAAACAGAACTGAGGTTTGGTTAAGATACAGAAAACCAACACCAGACCTGTTGTCCTTGTTGATTTTGTCTCTCACAGGCCAGACAGGATGGTGTAGAATGCCCCACAGGGTTTCCAAGAAGTGGTTGAGTAGCTGATGAATTTGAATCACCAACCGTTTGGTTAGCAACTGAGCTCTTAACCACTGTGGCTCCAGAAATGTGTAGAACTGTGCTTCTCAAATTTCAAAGTGTTTCGGATTGCCTGGGGATAGTCTCAAAATTCACATTCCGTTCAGTAGAACTGAGGTAGTGGCCTGAGATTCTGCATTTTTAACAAGCATTTAGATGTGCTGATGCTATTCATCCTTTGACTAGGAAGATATCAGCATACTAATTGAAATCTTTCATTATGTCATAGCATCTGTCTTGTGTTTTAAGAAGAATGAGAGTTTGCCTGTAACTGTAGATTTGTTTAAGGGAATCTCTCCTGTACAATGGTAAGCTCTGGAAGCAACTCATGAGATCAGAGTCTGTCTCACCTTTCTCTTTTATTGAAAGCATGGCAAAACCACGATACAGGGTGTGGCAAATCAGCCACCTGTAACCATAAATCTCATCAATATTATTAAAAAAAATCACTAGAAGATGCAATATTGAGTATTTATAGCTTTTCTGGAGAATAATCAACGTGGTTTAATGATCCAAACCTTGGAAGTCTTATACTGTTGCTGAAAGCGTTGTGTTATATAACATACACAAGTCGGTGAACTTCATGGTTCTAAGAGCTACATACATCATTGCTCAACATCACCACGGTCACCTTCAAAGTACTCCCCTTGGGAAGCTATGCACTGATGTCAGTGCCTAGTCCATCCTTCAGAGCAATTTTGGAACTGTATCTGGAATGACCATTGCACACAGTGGCATGGTGGCAAGTTTGTGAACTTAATTGTATAGTTGTTTGAGAGGGGAGACGGTTAACTAGTAAACAAATGACAGTTTCCGAACACGTTACTTTCACCTGATCTGTACCCAGTGACTTTTTCTTTACCCTAATACATTAAAAGGAAGACATTTTGATGATGTTCAGGACATCAAGGGTAAAACAAGAAAGCTCTGACAGCCATTCCAGATAGAAGAATTCCAAAATTGCTTTGAAGTGTGGTCTAGGCATTGCTGTTGGTGCATAGCTTCTCAAGGGCAACACTTCAAAGGTAACCATAGTGATGTTCAGCAATGAGGTATGTAGGCTTTTTCTGTGATGAGTTCATGAACTTAACTGGCACTCCTCAATATAGCAAAATATTATAATAAAATCCTACCATCTGTCCTTTTGTCACATTGTAGTGGTGCAGTGCTGTGATACTGGAAGCGATGCCACCAGTATTTCAAAAAACAGAAGAGTTACCCATGGTAGACAGGTTTCTTTAGAGTTTCCGGACTGAGACAGATTAAGAAGGAAGCCTGGTAATCTATTTCCAAAAATTAGTCATTGAAAATGCTATGAATCACAAAAGAATATTGTCCAGTTTACTGGTGGAAGATAAGCACTCAAACTACACAGTTGCAGCTGCAAAGGACTTGGACATATCAGTAATCATGAAGATGGCACAGGATGGGGCAGTGTCTCATTCTGTTATACCTGGAGTCCCATCAGACTAAGCCAACTCAACAGCAACTAAAAATAAAAACAATACCATAAAAAGAAAAAAGTCATTAAGTGTTATACAGTGATGTCTTTTCTTTATGCTATGTTCTTCCTGTAGTGCTGTCTTAGTGATTCTAGAACAATCCTGACATTTGTGTAGTCTTCCACCTAATATCGACACCTGAATGTTGTGAACAATTACAACAGCAAAGCAGTGTTAAGTTGCCTTACATTTATCAGTATCAGTACATATCAAATTACTCAGAGAATGTGAATATTTATAATATGTAGTGCATTTGCTATAGGAGCCATGACAAACTTGTAGTGTAAAGAGTGGATTTGAAAACTGCGTTTCTTCTTTTTAATAAGTAATGCAGATTACTAAAGGAAAATTAAGACTTTTTTTTTGATAATTTACCCCAAAGTTGTAATAGACAGCTTTGATGGATGTTTGGTATTTTCCAGAAAGCAGATATGAGCAATGAGAAAGCGAATACTGTTTTGGAGCAACCAGTACATCTCACAGCTTGCTTTAATTTATGAGCATGAAAGAACATGAAGCAAGTAGGAAACAGTGATCTCGGAACACATGAACAGATTTTAGAGTTTTAATAAAACACACAGCATGTGATCAGGAACCAGTGGTACTAAAGGAAGAATATGAAGCTGCATTGAAGGCACTGGCAAAAAAAGAAGTCTCCAGGAACTGAAGGAATATCAACAGAGATATTTTCACAAATGGATGAAGCCATGGAAATCCTCACTCATCAATGTCAAAAAAGTTTGAAGGACAGGAGAAGCCCCAGATAAGTAAAGCACTACTGAAGAACAGCACACTGGGAGGCCTCTCACTACCCGACTTTAGAACCTATTACACTGCCACTGTAGTCAAACAGCTTGGTACTGGTACAAAGAGAGATAGATAGATCAATGGAATAGAATTGAGACCCCCGAGATGACACCATGTTCCTATGAACAATTGATATTTGACAAAGCCTCTAACACATTAAACTGGGGGAAAAAACAGTCTCTTCAACAAATGGTGCTTGCAAAATTGGATATCCATCTGCAAAAAAATTGAAACAAGTCCCATATCTTACACTTTATGCAAAAAACAACTGAAACTGGATAAAAGACCTAAATATCAAATCTATAACAATAAAGCTCATCCCAGAAAAAGTAGGAACAACAATGGAAGTTTTAATACACAACGTAGACAGACTTCAAAATCTGACAAACAAATCACAAACAACAGAAGCCAGCCAAGCCAAGTGCCATTGAGGGTCACCATGAGAACAACAGAAGAGAAATAGATAAATGGGAACTATTAAGAATCAAACATTTTTGCTCATCCAAAGACTTTATTAAGAGAATTAAAAGGTCACCTGTAGAATGGGAAAAAATATTTGGCAGCTATATGTCAGACTGATACCTGATCTCCATAATCTATAAAGTACTATAAAATATCAATACAAAAAATATAAATAATCCAATTAAGAGTTGGGCAAAGGAGATAGACAGTTAGTTCTCTAAAGAGGAGATCCAGGCAGCCAAAAAACACATGCGGACATGCTCATGATCATTAACTATTAAAGACATTCAAATCAAAACTGCAATGAGACACCATCTCACCCCAACAAGGTTGGCCATGATCCAAAAAATACAAACCAACAAACGCTGGAGAGATTGTGAAGAAATCGGAACTCTCCTACTGTTGATGGGATTGCAAACTGGTGCAGCCTCTTTGGAAAGCAATCTAAAGCCAAGTGCCGACAAGTCGGATCCAATGCATGGAGACCCTAGAGGCCAGGGTAGAACTGACCCCCAGAGTATTCAAGGAGCACCTGGTGGAGTTGAACGGCGGACTTTGTGGCTAGCAGTGGTAGCACTTAGCCCAATACACCACCAAAAAGCTGGATCTAGTTATACCATTTGACCTAGTAATTCCACTGCTCAGAGTATGTCCTACAGAATCAAAGCCATTCACACAAACTGATACATACACATGAATGTTTATCACAGCACAGTCCACAATAGCAAAAAGATGGAATTAATCCAGATGTCCAACAACAGAGGAATGGATAGTTATATATATATACTCAATAGAACACTATGCAATGATAAAAAACAATGATAATTTTAGGGAACATCTCATAACCTAGTTTCAACTGGAGGACATTATGCTGAGTGAAAGTAGTCAGTGACGAAAGGACAAACATATGAGACCCCTATGATAAGAACTCAAAACCAGACTCATACATAGAAGAACAAAGTGTTTGACAGCTGCAAGAGTGGGGAGAGAGGGAGGGCGAAGGGGGGAGGGTTTAGATTAAACAGTGATAGAAATTTGCTTGGGTGAAATCTGTGACAGCACACATTAGAAAGAAGATCAATACTAACTAGACTCCAACATAACATGATTACACCTCCCATCTTAATTCAATATTACAAGGACAGAGTAGTTGGGGTGGGGGGCCAGGGACCATGCTGTCAGGGAAAACTGAGTCCAATTGGCACAACTAGCATTTTGCTAAAGGAGTCTTCTGCACCTCAAATTGGTGAGTGGCATCCAGGGTCTTAAAAGCTGTCAAACTGCCATCTGAGGGTACAGCAGATGGTCCCAACTCAGCAGGAACGTATGATCATCAAGGACCAAAATGACACAGGTGAAAGAGAAGCCAGACAACAGAGAGACTTATGTGAGTGGGTGACTACATTGACTTGTGACAGGAAGAACTGGATGGTACCTGGCCACCACTAGTGATAGCCATGATGGAGCTCACAAAGTTGAGTCTCGCTGGCAACACAAGAATGAAAAGGGGTGCATCCTGAGATTGCCGTTAAAGGACTGCCATTGATGGTCCATGGGCCTTGGAGTTCCCGTGGGAGCATGGCCCCTGGCCCTGATGCTGCCCCTGTCCATAGATCATAATAGAGGTCAACTTTAGGGCAGGAATGGATTGGACTTACTGACACAGAGTGACCATACCATGTGCGCACTTTATGGTTCTATGCATCTATAGGATGTTGTCCTGCTGACCTGGTACTGGAGGAAGGGGAGTGGATGGAGAGAAGGGGGTAAGAGATTGTTGGGAGGAGAAGACATGTATGGAGCAGACAGGAAGAGTGTGCTGTCACCAGGCAGAGAAAGCAGTGGGAGCTGCATACAGGTGGGCATGCAAATTTATATGGAAATGTGCATTTTCATTCAATCATTTAAAAAAAAAAAAAGTTTGAAGGACAGCCACTTGGCCAACTGACGGGAAGAGATTCATATGTATGCTTATTCCCAAGAAAGATGATCCAACTGAAGGTGGACATAAATACAATTTTGCTAAAGATTATTAAAAAATGACTCCAACAGTATATTGACAAGGGACTGCCAGAAATTCAAGCTGGATTCAGAAAAGGACGTGGAACCAGAGATATAGCTGATGTCAGATGGGTCTTGGCTGAAAGCAGAGAATACCAGAAAGATGTTTACCTGTGTTTCATTGACTATACAAAGACGTTTAATGGTGTGGATCATAACAAATTGTGGCTAACACTGCAGAGAATGCGAGCTCCAGAACAATTAATTAGGCTTTTAAGGAATCCGTACATGGATAAAGAGGTAGCTGTATGAACAGAACAAGAACTTTTCAATCTGTATGCTGAGCAAATAGTCTGATTACATGAAGTAGAACGAGGCGTCAGGATTGGAGGAAGACTCGTTAACAACCTGCATTACGCAGAGGACATTATCCTGAAAATAAGGAAGATTTGAAACACTTACTGATGAAGATCAAAGACCAGAGTCTTTAGTAAGGATTGCACCTCACCACCAAGGAAACAAAAATCCTCACAACTAGACCAGTAAGCAGCATTGCAATAAATGGGAAAAGGATTGAGGTTGTTAAGGGTTTCATTTTCCTCGGCTCCACAATCAACACCCATGGAAGCAGCAGTCAAGATGTCAAAAGATGCATTGCATTGGGAAAATTTGTTTCAAAGGACCTCTTTGAAGTGCTGAAAAGATGTCACCTTGAAGACTAAAGTGTGCCTGACCAAGCCATGGTACTTTCAATAGTATCATATGCATACAAAAGTTGGGAAATAAATAAGGTAGACAGAAGATATGATTCCTTGAGTTGTAGTGTTGGAGAAGAATATCGAGTATACCATGGATTGTCCAAAGAATAAAAAGATTTGTCCTGGAAAAAGTACAACCAGAGTGTCCCTTGAAAGCAAATAAATCAAGAGTATGTCTTAAATACTTTGGACATGTTTTCAGGAAATATCAATTCCCAGAGAAGGATATCATGCTTGGTAGAGTGGAGGGTCAGCAAAAAAGAAGTAGACTTTCAATAAACTGTATTGACACAGTGGCTGCAATGATGGGCTTAAGGTTAAAAATGATTGCGGACATGGTACAAGACTGGGCAGTGTTTCGTTCTGTTGTGCATAGGTTCACTATGAATTAGAACTGACTCTGTGGTACTTAACAACAACAACAGCAATAAAACACAGTTCATAGGCTTAATGATGTAACGTAAGAATATCAGTGATTAAGATGGTTGTTGTGAAGCAGAATGGTGTAATGGAAAGAATAATGACTAAGAAATCAAAAGACCTGAATTTTGGTTGCAGATTTGTAGCTCTGTGATACAGATCCACCACTTACCATTTCTGAGCTTCAGTATTCTCATTCTCATAGCCAAGCCAAGTGCAGGAAAAGTAAAAAGCAGAATGTCTTTTTCACTCATGACATTGTGTGATTCTATGGGATCAATGGAAAACTGTATATATACTCTTACGAAAGTATACCTATTGACGATAGCTATTTATTTAAAGAAACTTTTTCCTGCAAAGACCACATTTCACTCCTTTTTTGTTTTGTTTTATGTACTACCTCACTCTTAACCATTTATTAAAAGGAGAAATATAGAAGCTGTGTTATACGCTACCATTCCCTTCAAGAGCATAATATATACTATGCGGGAAAGATGTTATACAAAAATACAAACAAAAGTCTAAGCTATGGTAATGTGTGAGGAATGTTCAGTGGAGAGCTCCATTTATAGGGCTCTCAGAATTTAAATGTAGGCTACTTGACTTTTTTTATTGAATGGTCAGGAAGTTTTTTATGAAGGTTCTACAGTTTGGGAGTTCAATATGCAGAAAAGGGAAATTGACAGTCTAAGTAGGGAAATGATACAAATCAGAAATCTACTTAAAAACACAATCTGTAAATACTCTCAAGCTGTATAGGCTTCCATCTGCCTCGTATGCTTTTAACTTTTTTGTTTTGGAAAAAGCTCACTTTTATCTTCAAGGCTCAGTTATACTTGCTTTCTTTTTACAGGATCACGTAAGCTTTAAATCATTGATTTCCCAAATGTGTTCTTCAAAAACTGTTCAGTTGGATGACAGTGGATATAACGTTGAACAACAAGCATGGTATTGTATGGATTATTTATGTAGATAGTGAAATCATAAAAAGAAAAAATTAGAATAGCAGCAATGTTGTAAAAAAAGACATTGAGTTTGGTGCCAAAATCTGCAGGAGATGAAGTGGAGTTACCCTTAGAACCAGCTGATGATTGAACAATGGGTTAGTCTCCCGACATTTGATCCAAAACTTCTTCTTTTTTTTTTTTTAAGAGAGGACATCCATATGAAGTGAAGGGACACGTACTCTAGGCAAGGCTCATAGTGGTAAGAATGTGGGTGAGGAAACAGTCAGCTTTTGAGGGACTGTAAGAAAACATGTAATAAGGTGATCGGGAAAAAAAAAATCCGTACAGTCAATTTGGAATCATAGTGATCCTATAGCACAGAGTAGAACTGCCGCATAGAGCTCTCAGGGGGCACCTGGTGAATTTGAACTGCCGCCTTTTTGATTAGCAGCCTTAACACTTAACCACTATGCCACTATAGTTTCCAATAAAGTGACAGACAGGATTAAATTAGTACAGTCATGTGAAATGTGTTTAGAGAAGAAATTGAGAATTACCTTGTTGATGACTGACTAAAGAGCCCAAGGAGAGAGAGCCTGGATATCAAATAGAAGCTTACAGAGCTGGAAAAGTGGATGTACAGTTACACAGATTTGGCAATATGGAAGGTATTGGTGACATGAATTTCTGAGGTTTTGCTGTAGTAAAGAGAAACTCACTTGGAGGGGGGCGGGGGAGACTGAGAGATAGGGAAATACAGACAACTGCAAATAACACCAGAAAACTTTGAGGTGAAAAGATGCATAGAAATTGGCATTACCTTATGAAGATACCAGGTGTTGTTATTATTATTTTATTAGGAGGACAGAAGCTATGTTTTGAAGCTGACACAAATTATCTTGAGGAGACAGATAAACTCTTTAAATAGGAGAGCAAGAATGAAATTTCAGGAGCAATGCTTCCCAGTGAGTGAGAGAAGCTGGAATCCGAAGGTAGTGTGTGGATTAGCTCTTGATAGAAGCAGGCACACTATATGTGAACACTTTACATACAGTTTTGTATTTAATTCTGGCCAAAACACAAGATGTAAGTAAAATCATGGTCTCCATTTTGCAGATGAGAAAAAGAAACCACGGAAAGGTTAACTAAAAGGTACCCAGAGTCAGTACACTAGTAAGTGTCATAACGCTACGTGGATGAAGCATGAGAACATGTGCTAAATAAGAGACACCAGTGATGGTAATGATTAAGTACTACAGCCGCTAACCACAGTGTTGGCTGTTCAAATATACCAGGTGCTTCTTGGAAACTCTGTGGAGCATTTCTGCTCTGTCCTATAGGATCTCTATTAATTTGAGTTGATCTGAAGGCAATAGGATTATTCACTTAAGGTTAGTCCATTGTCACCTTCCTTTCTGCCCTAAGGAATCCCTGGTGGTGCAGTGGTTAAGAGCTAGGGCTGCTAACCAAATGGTTGACAAAGCTTTAATCCACCAGGTGCTCTTTGCATGGAATCTCCGGAACTGGAAAATCTAGAAAGACAGAAAGTAGACCAATAGTACCTAGGTCTCTGAAAGGAGATGGGGGTGAGAATGTGCTGTGACTACTAATGGTTAGATTTCATTTTAGGGTGGAAAAGACCCATTACTGAGTCAATTCCAACTCATAGCAACCTGTAGCACAGAGAGGAACTTCTCCATAGAGTTTCCAAAGAGCGCCTGCTGGATTCAAACTGCCAACCTGTCAGTTAGCAGCCCTAGCTCTTAACCTCTACACTATTATAGTTTCCTTAGGGTGGAAAGCAAGGTGAAAATAGACTAACGTTAACTGAATGTACTAAAAAACCTTATACGTAGGAATATACTAAAAAGAAAAAAAGAAAATCGTTAAATTACATGGTCTACAAACAGTGTAAAATAAAAGTATACTAAAATCACTAAATTGCCTGGTATACAAATAATTTAATGTAAAAGGACAGGAAAAGACATATCACAAAAGACAAAGAAGAACTGCAGGGGCTATACCGTATCAGACAATACAAATTTTAAAACAAAAACGGCTATTGGAAATAAAGCAGAACATCTCATAATGATAAAAAAGGGCAGTCCATCAGGAAGACATTATAAATACGTGCAACTAAGAAGTCTCCGAGTATGTGAAGAAATGTGAAAGCTGATAAATTGAGAGAACAATAGACCATTTAAAAATAATATATGCAGATATCCACATGCCACTTTTAATAATGGATAGAATAACTAAACAAAATCAATAACCACTTGCTAATTGTTTTATTCTAGATTTATGTATATTTTGAGATTTGTTCTTAGTTGGATGCATTCATAATTATAATATCTTCTGGATAGATTTCTCTTTTTGTCAATATGAGATCTCCCACTTTAGGAAGTTTTATGTTTTAAAGTTAACCTGATACAGCATAATCCTGGAACTGTTTTATAGTTGTCATTTGCTGATACATGTTTTCCTATCCTTTTTACTTTAATCTTTTTACATCTTTAAATATAAATTGTGTCTTCTGTAGTCAGCGTATCTTTAGGTCTTTTTTTAAAAGCTGAATGGAATAATAACCCAATATAGTTCATCCACATTTAGTGGCATTTATTCAAATGGTTGGATTTACTTCCTTCTTTTTTTTTCAACGTAGCTCATGAATTTTTGTTCGTTTTACATCTCCTGGGAATCTTCATTGCTTAGTGGTTAAGAGCCATGCCTGCTAGCCAAAAGGTCAGTAGCTCAAGTCTACCAGCTAGTCCTTGGAAACTCCATGGGCCAGTTCTACTCTGTCCTGTAAGGTCACTTATGAATGGACTTGATGGCAGTGAGGCTTCTTTTTTATTTTTTACATTTCTACCACTCCAACTGTTAGTCCCATTATGATGAAAAACATACTGCTGTAGCTGTTTTCTTTAATTTTCTGCTCTCACTTTTAAGATAGCCCATTCTTACTAAAGCACCCTGAAATGCCGTATCTACCATTTGTGATTGTTTAATCTTGGTTAGGAACCCTGAGGATGCAGTGGTTAAAGGCTGTTAACCAAAAGGTTGGCAGCTCAAATTCACCAAATGCTCTCTGGAAGCCCGATAGAGTAGTTCTACTCAGGCCTATATGATCTCTGACAGTCAGAATGGCTTTGGAAATCTGAGGCTCAGTTTCTGCATTACTTAAATGAGATTATTTTAGTGGTGCAAAGAGTTGATGAGCTTGGCTGCTAAATAAAGGGTTGAATATTTGAGTCCACTCAGAAATGCCTCAGAAGGAAAGTCTGACAATCTAATGATAACAGTGATGATAAATCAACCATTCAAAATCCTACGAAGCAAGTTCTACTCTGACACACGTAGTGTCACCATGAGTCAGAATATAGTTAGTGACAACTGGTTTTGTTTTCATTCATCTTAAATATAATAATTGCAAAAGAGAAAATGGTATCTGAAATGATAAATAAGTATAAACATTATTTTAATTATTTATACTCGTGGCCCCCTGTAAAGATGATCTAGCCCTCACATATGCTGTTCCATATACCTGAAGTTAATTTAGGTGATGAGCCATTATCTTTTTCTTCATTTATGATTCACTGAGCCTTCCTAATGAATCTTTGTATTTATTTGAATGGTTCTGAATACTTAACCTAGTGTGAAGAAATTATATACTATATTTGCCCCTAGTTTAGGTTTGGTATTTTCAACATTAGCTCAAAACTATGGAATTTTATAACTAGATATTGATGATATTTTTATGAATGAAGACACTCTTAATATCCAAGACCTACTAGTTCATTGTGATCTCAGTGTCTGGCATTAAAAGAGAAGAGAGTCAATTTCTTTTACACTTCTTGAAGCTTCAACTTAGTCACACCATGAGTCGGATCCAACTTGACGGCACTTCGCTTTGGCTCAGCTTAGTCACACTCAATACTTTCAATCAATAGCAATTGCAATTTCTGTCAATTGCATTATTCTTACATATTTGAGGAGATAATCTTTATGTCATCCTCACTATCTAATTACATCTAGGAATAGTAATTTTGTTTTTTAATTCCAGTACTTGTGAATAATTTAAGAGGCATTAACTGAGTAATAGCCCACTGGCTTTAGAGTTAGATCGGTTTGGACCTACCCAACTGTCACTACTGTAAGACTGTTGTTGTTAGTTGCTGCGGAATTGGTTCACTTGTAGCCACACCATCTACAATGGAACAAAATACTATCTAGTGCTGTGCCATCCTCACAACTGCTGTAATGCTTGTAATGCTTGTAATGCCCATTGTTGCAGCCGCTGTCGATCCATTTCATTGAGGGTCTTCCTCTTTTTTGATGACCCTCTACTTCACCAAGCATGATGTCTTTCTCTACGGGCTAGTCCCTCCTGACAGCATGTCCAAAGTATATGAGATGAAGTCTCTCCAGCCTCACTTCTAAGATAAATTTGTTCCTTCTTCTAGCAGTCCCCGGTACCTTCAATACTCTTCGGTAACCACATGATTCAAAAGCACCTGTTCTCTTTTGCCTTTCCTTGTGCATTATACAGCTTTTGCATGCATGTCAGACAAGTGGATGTGCCATGGCTTGGGTCAGGAGCACCTTAGTCCTCAAAGTGACATCTCTGCTTTGTAACCCTTTACAGAGTTCTCTTGCAGCTGATTTGCCCAATGCAGTGCATCCTTTGATTTCTTGACTGAAGTTCCATGGGCATTGATTGTGGCTTGGGGTAAACTGATATCCTTGACAACTTCAATGTTTTCTCTGTTTATCATGATGTTGCTTTATCGATCTAGTTGTGAGGATTTTGTTTCCTTTACGTTGAGGTGTAGTGATTCATGTCCTCTTCACTTTCAGAAACATATTCATTGAAAATGCCTTTTTCAGCAACTTAAATATGACTATACATGTGGACCTTGCCAGAGAGAATACAGAGTAATCAAATTGACTGCATTTGTGAAAATAGATAAAGGTGAACCGATGAGGTGAGTGCAGTTTTTATCTCTAAGCCTTAGGTTCTTCAGCTTTAAAGTGGAGATAATAATTTAAATCTTTAGAACTGTTGCAAGGATTGAAAGAGGTAATGTATGTAAAACTTTCAGCATACTATTTGTTACTAATGAATAGCTCATGAAATGGTTCAAGCTGGTGATAATAGTGATTATTTCTATTTTCAATATTGCTAATATTTTGTAACAATTAGATTCTAAGTTTCCAGAAGGCCAGAGCTGCACTTACACACAAACTCTTTGATTGGCTCCTAACACAATGTCACAGTTAAGTTGCTCAGTTAGTATTTTGTTTCTGACAGTTTCTTTCCCCCAGATCAGGGCTGTCAGTCTTAGTTTGTAAACCCTTGCAGCACTAGAGCCAAATTTATTTACATTGTTTAATAAATCCACATCGGTCTAACAAATAACTCTTGATTATGCTGCTGATCCAGCTGTCTTGCTTTATCTAATCCAGTTGAGAATATTCTATCATGTCTCTCTTTTTGTACATACTTTAATGGCTTGGCTTAATTCAAAATGAAAGAAAACTTCTCACTGGTTCCGTTAGCTTGGCCTAACGCAACCCTTGAGTTTGACTTCTGCTTCAACGCTGGCACTTTTGCCATTTCATTCTTTCCTTGGCTCCTTCTGCAATGTATGATTTAAAGATGATGCTTCCCTTTGGACTTTTGGCTGAAGGCACTTGTCACTTCCAATTCATTATTTCCTTGATATTTGCTCACTGCAGAGCATCTGTCCAAACGCAAGGAGCTCTGGTAGAGTATGGATATCTCTGTAATAGCAAGAAAAATGAAACGGCTGATTAGAAGCTTAGGAAAATAAAAATACAGAAAGGTTTTGGCATCTTCCATGGGTACATCTTATTTATGCTTTTGTTTGAGTACTCTGCAGGTGTACTGCCTATGACATCTCTCTGCAGAATGAAATCAGTCAGGATAGGCAAGTCTGGTCAGCAGACGTTTTACCTACCACTGACTACCTGAGTCATGTGCTGTCACTAAAAATAATACTTGTAACTTGCCTATCTTTAAAGAAACAAAGGCAGATACTCATTGCAGGGGGAAACAATAAACAGAAGTAGCTATCCATATACTTGACTAATTTTTTCTTTGTTTTTTATTAGTCATGGCATGTTTTGCCAGTTTCTGTTAGCACCCATATTTTTCACCCATGATCCCAAGGTCAGAAAGTGGTGAAATAGTTTTGACCATCTTTGGTCCCGTGCAGTGCAGTGGATTACTTTTATATGGTCTTTCTTGCCACGGTATTGTAACTCCAAGCCAATGACTGGGTATTCACTATCATCGGGTCAATTCTGACTCATAGCGATCCTGTAGAACAGACTACAACTGCCCCATAGTTTCCAAGGAGGGCCTGGCATATTTGAGTTGCTGATCTTTCATTAGCAGACATGGCACTTAACCACTATGCCACCAAGGTTTCCAGTGACTGGGTAGGACTATGCAAAATAAGGGGTCTGTGACCCACGTGCGAGAGTGGACAGCTTGCTAACAGTGCAAATAAGGCACACGGTACACTTGTGGGGATAGGCTTATGAAAAGAAGGTATGTGGAACATGGAAGAGGGGAATGGTCAGTTTTGTCATCCTTCTAGGCATAAAGTGAGGCCTTTCAGGAGTGGAATTGGGTTACCTCACAACCACTAATGTAGACAGCCAACAGAGGAACACAAAAGGACTTGGGGTCCCTGTGTCAAGAACTTTCTAGACCTGGGAGACAGAGAGCTGTAACAGCAGAGATGGCACCAGACAACAAGAAGCAGTGGCAGTGGAACTAGGAGACCAGCACTAGACAGAATGTTGGGTTTCCCAGCCTACAGAGCACGGTGGTTACGTCAGGCCTGCCCATCCACGGAGCCAGAGAGCTGACTGCCTTCAGTCACGGGCCAACTGGTAGTGTGGGCTGCATCTGCACACTTTTTGGTGGAGCTAAGTGCTTTGTAACACTTACCAGAGAAGGGCAAAGGCCAGGCTAAGGGCCCAGGGGCTAAAAGAGAGGCCTGCCTGTGGACACAGCTGAGAAGCTGTCCTGACCAAAAGCAATATCCCGAGTCATTGCTGGTCTTGAATTGTAGCCTATTACTTCCATAATAAATCCTGTAATTGTGAGAAGAGTTTGTGAATTCCGTGTGGCCACTGTAATGAATTACTGAAGCCAGTAGAGAAGTGAAGAGTGCTGACGGAGAGACGGCTGGAGTCAGAATTAGCAAAGAGCCTGAAGAGGGGAGGTATGCCTGGCCTCCTCCTCAGAGGAATCAGCTCTGGGCAGTTGATCTTGATTCTCCTTTTACCTTGTGAAGTTAGAGGAGGTCAAACTTCCACAGCATGCTATTGTCAGGCCCTGGTATCTCACTGCATAGTATACACTATACACAAGGGTCGTAGTGCAACGGAATTGACTTGACAACAACTATTTCTCTGTTTTGTTGCTGTTTAAAGGGAGTGTTTAATCAGTATTTCTTGGGAGAACAAAAATTTCTAGTTGAACTCAGAGTCTTTTAAGATTCCAAAACAAAAGCACTTCAGAAATTTCCTCACACAGGTTACCACTTTAAACATTTTCATATCAGCGAATTCCTTGAAGGAAAAAATTCTAAACTACAGGATAAAATGTTTCAGTGATGCCAAAATCAACTCACGAGTGTAGCATGTGTCTTAGACTGGGTTTTCTAGGGAAACAAAACCAGTAACAGGTGTATGTACAAGAAAAGATTTATATACAAAGGAAACAACTCATGCAATTGTAGAAGCTGAATATCTCAAGTCCTAGCACAAGCCTCACGTGGCCACGGGAACTGGTGAACCCGAGGTCAGCAGGTCGGAGACCAGAGTTCTACATCACTGGTTGTGTAGGTCAGCAGATCCCCAGCTGGCGGTGAGACTGCAAGGTCTCTGCTGACTCACAGAGCTGCAGAGGCTGGACAACCCAGGACCAGCAGATCAGGGAACAGGACTGTCAAGAGCTGACTGTTAAGTGCTGGTGAATCCAACAGAAAGTTCAGGTCCAGGAACCAGATGCCAGAAGAGAGCAGCAGCCTCTGGCAATGTGAGCAGACTGGCAGTAGGTGATGAGAGGTATGGGGAAGAGAGCTGAGGGGCGGGAAGCCACCACAGGCCCTGTCCTGCCACTTGATACAGTAGCCAAGCATGGAGTTGCCAAGTTGACACAATCCTGACCACCACAGTTACTGGGAGAAGATCACTTCCGTCAGACCTGAGGTTCCGGTGCCATGACGCTTCCTGGACAAAGACTGTTGCAACATAAGGACTTTTTTCCAGAGGCAACAAGGGGGAAAGCCTCCCCCTGGAGTGGACATCCTGAATTTGGACTTGTAGTGTACTGGACAGCGTAAGAATAAACCTTTGTTTTTTAAAGCCATCCACACCATGGTATTTCCACTAGAGCAGCAGTAGCTGACAAAAACAGGATGGGACAGTGCAGAAAACAATGGACTTAGCATCAGGAATCCGGGATCCCCTGCTTACTAAATATACAACCCTGGATAAGTCAATAAATGACTTTGGACCTATAAAATACTTCCTTTCCCTGGATAGCAGGGCCCTGGAAGATTTGCATGTAACAGTAGATGCAGAAGCGTTTAATGCACACAGCAAGTTAGTTTTCATGAGACCTAATGAAGGAAGGATTTCACTGTTAATGATTTTCTTTTTGCAGTGACAGCTTCTAACCTCTACTGGGCGTTTCTTATGCTGTTTTTTTTTTTTTTTTTTGAGGCTATCGATCAGTACACCTCTTGAACATTTTGTGTGCCCTCTGGCACTGTGGATACAGGAGAATAAAAACCAAGCACTGAATGGACTTTTGAGAGAGGTAGGCATCAAGAGGTGGCTTCAGGTTTCAGTGTGATACAGATTCATTAGGCTCAGACAGACATGAGGCTGAAATGGGAAAGCTACAGCAAACCACATAGTAAAACAACTTAAAAGAGCTATTAATTTAAAGTAAAAAATAACATGAGATATACCTTGTGGAAAAGTGATATTTTAAACAACATTTTGTATGTTATTAAGATGTACATACACACACACACACACAGGGTTCTCAAATGAGCCACTGATTTCATTAGATCGATATTTACAATGAACACGCCAAGGGATCCGGAAACTATTGTGTTTGTCACACGCTGTCTTGTTTGGAAACTGCTGGGTATCTGCAAAGATTTGAAACAATTAACTGATAATGTTAGGGTATTTTTCTCTTTACATTGATGTATTTGGACTTGCTAGAGAGGAAATATATATATAAATTAACAACTAGTGGTCTTTCCTCTCAAAACTCTGTTAGATGTAAGCAATATGGTTCTACTGGCAAAAAGTGGTCAGATAATTCTGGACGTCTTTGACACTGTCATCCCAGCACCTAGTATACAGCAGGTGAGCTGAAGTGCTTTAATCTGTTTTCCTTGGGAGGAAAGAAAGAAAAAAAAAAACCTTCCAGTTGAAGCTGCAGTCTTAGACAATCCTCAGGTTCTTCAGCCTGTGGCTGATGTAGAACAATCAGTCAGAGTCAACTATTCTAATTTGAAAAGGTTTCTTTCTTTTTCAACGAGGACATCTGAGGATATTTAAGTTCTTTACATGTATTTGTATTCAATAGAATCTTTGCAATACGGCTCAAGTGGATTTTCAGTGGTTGAACTTCGGATGACTGACCACCATATTCAGTTCACCTTTTGGGTGTACTCTAAAAGCACTTGATTTGGGTGATGTGGTGGGTGCATATAATTTACTATGGGTGGGATCTTGCACAAGAACTCTGAACTTTCTGGGCTTCAGTTTCCTTTCTATGTAAAATGGGCAATAGGACTAATTTACCTCTCAGATTATTTTAATCAGGCAGATACTCATTGAGCATTTAGATGCTGAGGTTACAAAGGTGCAAAGAATAAGGCCTCTGTCACATGTTTTTAGGACATTAATAAATTTCCATTATTTCTTGAAATAGAACCTTAAGTAGGCAGGTCATCTCACTATTTCCACGTATACTTAGCTAGGTTTTCCTTCTTGTAATTTTTTGCTTAAAATTTTTATCTTGTCTGAGGGGAGAGGAGAGGAAGGAGAAGAGGGGACAAGTGTTGGTTAAGTGGATACTGGAAGTGTACAGTGGAAGAGAAGAGTGTGCTTTAATAGGGTGAGGAGCACAGAGAGTTGCAGAGAGGTGGGTATGGAAAATTGACTTGGATTGTAAACTTTTGCTTAATAACAATAAAAAAAATTCTCATCTGGCACGCTTACTTCATCCTAGCTAGACATTTGATCTTCCACCCACCTGTCAGCAGCACAGTCTGTAGCTCACCTGCTGCATAAAGGTCTCCCATTTGGGTCTATTTTGATTTATAAATAGAATTGAATATCTTGCTGCGAGATTCTTTAATTATTTCATGTGTGTTGATACTGGTCTCTGGAGTTAGACTGTAAGCTCCTGTGGGATAGCACAGGTTAGCTCAGGCTACTAACCAAAAGATCAACAGTTCAAGTCACTAGGAGCTTCTTGGAAATCCTATGGGGAATTTCTGCTCTCTCCTGTAGGGACACTGTAAGTCAGAATCAACTCAACAGCAGTAGATTTGGTTTTGTGGTACATAAGTTATATTCTATATCACTTTTGCAGACCCTTTTACACTTTTTTTTGGTATTAGACTTTGTAAACCAAAAACAAAACAAAACCAGTTGTCATGGAATTGGTTCTGGTCCTAGAGGCTAGCCAATTGGCATTTTGGCATTTGACTTTTGCCCATAACCAGGATGACATTAGGATATTGCTTAGATATTAGATGTTTAACAAATATCTGTTTCAATTGATCAGTTAACAACTTTTTAGCTTTCAGCACCCAAAAAAGCTAAAATAAGTGAATCAATTCTAGTTTTCTCAGAATGATGAAGTTGATGAACTTCTGCTACTTAGATTGCATTTATTTTTTCTCATTTTTTAAATACTTTTAAAATTAAAACTCAACATTTATAATATTCTTCCTAAGCTTGTTACATATGGAAATAAACAATTAACCACGCATTCTCCCTTAGTTGCCACGTCTAACTGAAAAACTGTCACAACCAAGCACAGGTGTTACACGAGAAGGGCCATGACATCACGCTCTTGCTCCAAAGAAAAGTTGTTTGCAACTTGAAACTGAACAGGAATTTATCCTTTCACTAATGTATTTATTTTAATAAAAGCTCTTCTTCTAAGAAATTAAGGCAGATAGTTACACAAAGAAGGAAAGAAAATCCATTCCGAGTGTCATGGTTTGAACTGCGTGCCCCAGAACACGTGTGTAGCCATTTGGCTAGTCCGTAATTGCTGGTATTGTATGATGTTCCTGCAGGTTGTAAATCTTGCCTCTAGTATGTTAATGAGGAAGTATGAATGGCAGTTACATTGGTGGACTCAATGTGTAAGATTATTTTGTGTCTTGAGGCAATCTCTGGAGACAGAGAGAAGCCAGCAGAGAGATTTGGAAGACTTCACACCACCATGAAGCAGTGCCAGGAGTAGAAAAAGTCTTTGGAAAGGATTTGGGGCCTTTGTGCCTCAGAAGTTCCCTGTACAGTGGAAGATTGATAGCAACGACCTTCCTCCAGAGCCAACAGAAGAAGACTTCCCCTGGAGCTGATTCTCCGAATGAGGACTTTTAGCCTACTGGACTGTGACAGGATACAGTTTCTCTTTTAAAGCCATCCACTTGTGATTTTTCTGTTAAAGTAGCACTAAATGACTAAGACACTGAGTTTAAAAAACAAAACAGATATCAAGTATTTCCCCATAATGCAATGAAGAAATCGAGAAAGTCACCTAAAATCTAAAATTTGAAAATGAATGCAAACCAAGAATGAATATTAAGAGGTCTGTTGTAGGAAGACAGAGACACATGTAGGACGGAGTGCTGCACAACTGTCTGTCTTTCCTCAAAGTCAAAGACTCACCTTCTCACTCCCAGCTCTTGTTACTAACATATATTGCTATTGAGGAGCTTTCAACTGTCAGAATTCTGGTACCCAGAATGGATATGTTCAGATAACAGCTGTCATCAGTGGGTGACATTTTAGTGAGCCTTATTCTGCACAATTATACAGCCACAATCACACAGCCTTTACACTAGATTGTGAGTCACCACTTGTTTATTAATTATGTTGATCCTTTATTTTTGAATGCATTTATATCTTGCTTTTTTTCAAAAAATAATTTAAAGTAGGTAAATCTGGAAAACTGTCCTATATTTTTTGACTCTGCTACAAACAAGTGTTCTGGGGTAATTCAGTTAATCTTTCTGGGACTGTTTTCCTCATCTGAAAAATTTAAAAAAAGTAGCTCATATGATTCATGAGCTCTCCCCAGCTTGCATTCCTTTAAGCAGTGCTCCGATTTCTTCAATATGCTTAGCAAAATCCTCAGAAAAGACTTGTGAATAAAATACTTGATGAATAAGAAGGCTATATAAATGCAAAGCAATAATTATCGCTGAGATCTGGAATTTTACTGCCAGTGCTGGCACTGGTAGGAAAGGTGATTCACAGAAGCACAACCACTGTAATTAAGGCAATAATTAGAGTGACCTAAAGAGGCGGAGCTAAGTAAATGCACAATGAATAAACAATAACTAAGTGTTGGTAAGCTATTTAAAAGTCAAAGCCAGATGGAAAGAATGAATTTAAGGTGTCCAAAATGAGGATCATAGAGAGCTATAATGAATACAAATTTGGAAGGAAAGCATAGACTATGACCAAATCTCCACAATACAAAAAGCCCTAAATTCTAGAGGACTCAGAGTGGTTTAAATTGCTATATAGCGTTTTGCATGGCAAGACTACTGGAAAACTTACAAAACGTTTGCCTTCAGGTAAGAATTTCTTTGTTAATATGCTTCCTTACATTCATAATCCGGGCTCCAGTAGATAGCGATGAGGGATCCCAACGGTGGAACAATCTCAGGTGGGAATGGAGCTAGGGAGGGGTGAAAGAATGCAAAAGAAGCTGACACATAAATCACTCTTTGCCTTGACCCATGAGTATAGTCCGGTTATTAAATCACTGTACAGTTAGAAATACTCAGCTCAGCCTTCAGGGATAGCTCACCCTGGCCTATTTTCTAGGCTTGGATAAACTACATTGAAGGACATTAGAATAAGGGATGAATTCCAAAAGAATAAGAATAACTCCCGATAAATAAGGGATTTATCGGCTTATCGTTGTGAGAGCTCTTCTTAGTAGGGCCTTTTTGCGTACTATCGGTTTTTACATATCTTACCATGCAATTCCTGACATATATGTATTTTACTCATTTTAAAAGACCACAGAGTAGACATTGTTCTTATCAAAGGCCACTCAGTGAAGTCCTTGAGCCATGTCTCAAATATGCCAAGTAATAATTAATTCAGTCCATTCAGAAAAAAAAAAAATTGTTAGTGTAATGGTATTCACTTAGATTTTTGTTTGGCAAGATGTAGGGGAAAAAAAAAGATTGTTCTTGAGTGGAAGTTTTTATTTTATTTTTTTACATTTTAGCTAATTATTTTGGCATCTTGTAGGATTCACTTAGTTTTATTCAATTGCTATATTTTTGTATTTAAAGTATCAGATGTATCAAATATCATTTTCTAGTTTGATGTTCATATTCTTCATTTTGTTGTCTACATATTTGGGGAGATTAGTCCTATACTTTGGAGAGATTAGCTACTTTAAAAAACAATTATGAAAATCAAATTAAGAAAATCATTTGTAATGTCAACAAATCAAGACAGACAACTTTGCCAGCCATTTCAGAAGCCCATTTCCTATGTTTCATCAGAGATACAACTGTGTCTTTCATGATGAATAACCACTGTCCCAACTTTCGTAGTCATTAGTTTCCTGTATGTATTAATCCAGTTGCTCATTGGTTAAGAAAACCTTTGTGATATACTGGTGAAGTGCTATGTCAGGCTAACTAGAAAGTCAGCAGTTTGATCTGCCAGATGTTCATGGAAACTCTATGAAGCAGTTTTATCCTGTCCTATAGGGGCGCTATGAGTCAGAATCAACTTGATGGCAGTGGGCTTGGTTGTGTGGGTATTAGTTAATGAGCACCACAGATTGTTCTTGCCATTTTAAATTTGGATTAAATGTGATTTTTGAAGTGTCCGTTCTGCTCTTTGCCCACAGGATATTGATATGTGGATGTTGCAGTCTGGATTTTGCTGATTACGCCTTCATGGTATTGTCAAACATATTCTGGATTTTATGTCTCCTGCGTAACTGGTAGTTGAAGCTAGCATCTTGAACAGACTCAGTTTTGGTCTCATTAGTAAGCCTAGATTCTAGTAGGACCTTTATAGATGAAGCCCACGGGATCTGACTGTCTCTTTTTTTGTGCTGGTAAATGCTATTTATACTCCATGACTAAAGTCATTAATGTGTTGGAGATTGCAAAATGGTTGTTATCACTACATTGCTTCTTTTGTGCTTTAAAACTTTTATAAAGAAGCGCTATCTTGACAAACCAGCTGGTTATCCAGGGTTGAAGTTCATATAGATGAGGAGGGAAAAATTTTATCCTTTAGCTTTAGCTTATCAGTTTTTGAGATAGTGAGTTACCATACTTTTACAAAAATAATACACACCTTTTACATCTGTTTGCTGGCAGTGCTCTCCAAAGTATCTTCGTGAGCATGCCATGCTAGCTTTTTCTTTCTTTCTTTCTTTCTTTTTTTTTTTTTTTTTTTTTGCAGTAACCCGGGAGAGGTACTTGTGAGGACACCTTGAGGGAAGGAGAGAACAGACATCAAAGAAATGCACATGGCGTGGGTTATTTGTGTAAAAACATGGCAATTCCTTACTATTCCATAATGATAACAAAAACATTTTAAATACACCATTACAGACACACAGATTGAAACAGGTGATAACTTTAAATAGCTTTCAATTCTTCTTCTTTATGAAATTCAGATTATTACATCTTTGTTCCACTGATTGCTTCCACTTGACTCCAGCTTTGTTTGTTTTCATACGATATGGTCTTTGATAGCTTCTAACTATTTGGAATGATGAGATGTTATAGTCTTATTCAGTATGTTTCCTGTCTCCAACTGGAAATTGTTAATTCTGCACAAGGTCTTGGTTTCCTTTTAGTGGAAATGGTATTATAAGACCATATTCTAGGTAGTATCTCTGCTTATAGTTATTGTGTTGGCAGTAGTCGGTGGTAAATCCTGAGTAACCAATGCTCCAGAAACACAGCAAAACAAAAGACTCTCAATCGTAGCATTTATACTACTTTCCAGTTGCAGTGATATAAATATTCCCATCATAAACAATTTCAAGCTGACGCTGAGTACAGAGTTTAAAGAAATGAATACGGAATTCCAACTTCACTTTTATGAACGTTATCTGATATACTATCATAACATACAAAGCTCTTTTCCATTTAACCTCCAGTTAGCCTCAATCTACCAGTAAATATTTATTTATGCTTACCATCAGTAGTAAGGGTCACTGACTCCACAGTCATGTGGGTTGTCAGGAGCTCATTTTCATAGATTCTCAGGATGGGGTCTTGGCAGTAACGTTTCCTGAGTCTTCACTGGTTGATAACAGTTTCTCTGGCGTTAAGATTTAGAATTTTACTGTTCATCACATCTCACGTTCACATCTTTCCCACCAGCTAAAGACTCTAAAATACGTTATTTTTTTCCCCCATAAGTGATGCTAGTAAAAAGCCTGATTTTCTTCCTTTAGAAATCACATACTAGTTTTACTTTTCTTCTAGGAATTTTTTTCTTTTTTTAATATTGTGTGTATATTTGACTCTGCAACTTGCTCTTAAATGGACAGTAGCTAAAGCTAAAGGAAGTTACAATGAAGTAAAAGAACTAAATAGAGGATTTCAAAGGGCTCGAGAAGACAAAGTGACGTGTTATAACGACGTGTATAAAGAACTGGAAACAAAAAACCAAAAGACAAAGAACGTGCTCTGCATTTCTCAAGCTGAAAGAACTGAAGAAACAATTCAAGCCTCAAGTTGTGATGTGAAGAATTCTACAGAGAAATTCTTAAATGACTCAGAAACATCAGAAGGAGATGGAAGGAATACACAGTCATTATACCAGAAAGAACTGGTTGATGTTTAACCATTTCAAGAGGTAGTATATAATCAGAAACCAATGACTGAAGGAAGAAGTTGAAACTGTGTTCAAGGCATTGGCCAAAAAAAAAAAAAAAAAAAAAAAAAGGCTCCAGGGATTGATGGAATATCAGTGGCGATGTTTCAACAAACGAATCCAGCACTGGAAATGCTCACTTGTCAATGCCAAGAGATTGGAGGACAGTTACCTGGCCAACTGACTGGAAGAGATTGCTATTTATGCCTATTCCCAAGAAAGGTCAAAGATCAAACTGAATGCGAAAGTTATTTAAAAATATCATTAACGTCACACAGAAGTAAAATTTTATTCAAAGATCATTCAAAAGTAACTGAAACAGTATACTGACAGGGAACTGCCAGAAATTCAAGCTGGATTCAGAAGAGGATGTGGAACCAGGGATATCATTGTTGATGTCAGCTGAAAGCAGAGAATATCAGAAAGATATTTGCCTGTGTTTCATTGACTATGCAAAGGCATTCAACTGTGTGGGTCATGACAAATTATGGATAACATTGCAGAGAACGGGAATTTCAGAACACTTAATTGCACTCATGTGGAATCTGTATATAGACCAAGAAAGAGGCAGTTGTCTGAACAGAACAAGGGGGCACTGCATGGTTTAAAGTCAGGAAAGAGGTATATCAGGGTTGTATCCTTTCAGTGTACCTTTTCACTCTGTATGCGGAGCAAATAATCCAAGAAGCTGGACTATATGAAGAAGAACGAGGCATCAGGATTGGAGAAAGACTTATTAACAATCTGTCTTATGCTGATGACACAGCCCTGCTTGCTGGAAGTGAAGAGGACTTGAAACACTGATGAAGATCAAAGACCACAGCCTTTAATATGGACTGCGCCTCAACATCAAGAAAACAAAATCTTCACAACTGGACCAGTAAGCAACATCATGATAAATGGAGAAAGGATCGAACTTGTTAAGGATTTCATTTTCCTTGGCTCCACTATCATTTCCTGTGGAAGCAGCAGTCAAGCAATCAAAAGATGCACTGCATTGGGAGCATCTGCTGCAGATTTTCTTTAAAATATTAAGAAGTAAAGATGGCATCTTGAAGACTAAGGTCTGCCTGACCCAAGCCATGGTATTTTCAATTAAATCACATGCATGCAAAAGCTGGACAATGAATAAGAAAGATAGAAAAATTGATGCCTTTGAATTGTGGTGTTGGAGAAAAATATCGAACTTCTCCAAAGAAGAACTGCGGAAAGAACAAACAGATCTCTTCTGGATGAAGTACAACCAGAGTTCTCCTTGGTAGCCAAGATAGCCAGACTGCCTCTTGCATACTTTGGACATGTTATCAGGAAGGGTCAGTCCCTGGAGAAGGACATCATGTTTGGTAGAGTGCAGGGACAGAGAAAATGAGGAAGACCCTCAACAAGACTGACATGATGGTTACAATGATGGTTTTAAGCATAAAAATCTGCTGTAGGCATTGCACAGAACAGGAAAGCATTTCCTCTGTTGTGCTTAGGGTCACTATGAGATGGAACCGACTTGACAGCACCGAGCAACAACAATTAATGTACTGGGTTTGAGGTATATACATATATATGTGTATATATATATACATAGATATTTGTGTGTGTGTGTATATATATGTGTGTGTATATACATATACACATATACCCATATGTATATACACATAAACATATATACCCCAAACCCAATATATTCATTGTTGTTGTTAGGTGCTGTCAAGTATATATATGTGTATGTTCACACATATTGGGTACATGCATACATACATACATATATGCCAAGTGCCGTCGATATATATACTTTATATATATATGTATGTATACTCTATGTATGCATGCACATATATACATATATATACTTATCACTTTCTGCATGGTTTTTTGTCTTAATTCATTCTCCACTTTTTTCTCTCAAGGCATTATCTGATGTGTTCATTCATCCGCATATTCTTTCTATGGTGTTCTTCATTTTTCAGTATTTTTTTATAATAAATTCTTTACTATGTTCTGTGATTTCCCTTTAAAATTGTAATTCGTTATTCTTTCATGCACTGAATTTACTGTAGAAGTCTTTTTGCTTATTTTCACATAATGGTTCAGTTTTGGTCTGCTTTTGTGCTTGTGTTTCTGGGTGCTAGGTGTGTTTTTTGTTAGGTGTGATTTGTTGCCTTTGTTGCTTTCTTTCTTACTATAATTTGTATTAGATTTAACTGCATTTCTGTTCTTCATTTTTGTATGCTGGCACCTTTCCTGAATTTTTAGAAGGGGTTTGGGATTCAGGGAAACTTTTCAGACTTCTCATGTGAATTTTTCTTCTTTGGTTTTGTTTAGTGTTCAGAATATGGAGACTTTCTTGGTGAGGTTCACGATCTCTGTTTACTCTCATTTCTGTTTATTTTATTTTAACTTGTCTGCCTGGACGATCTCTTTCCTTTATCTCGTTAGTGCTGTGTTTTTATTGCACTCTTAGAAGTGTTCCCCAACCCCCACCCCTACCCCCAAATGTGACAACGTGACTCAGAATGGAAAGAATATGGTCAACTTTGAGTGCTGGTGTGCTCCTTTCCCATCAGATCCTGCAGTAGACTCTCGGCATTCACCTGCTATCGAAGGCTGAGCTCTCATAATTTCCGCAACATGACTCGATGTGCTAGCCAGTAAGTACTTTGCGGCTACTTTGAGACCCTGCTATTCTCAGGTCCATGGGTTAGTTGCTTTCCTGTTTTCTCCCCAATACATGCTAATAGTATACAGTATCTCGTACCCCAGAACCTTCGGATTATAGAATCTGTAGAGAGTTCCAGGATCGTTTCAATGACTTGACAGGTAACCAAGAGATTGGAAGTCTAAGTCTACTCAGAAACCACTTTGGAGAAAGCCCTGACAATTCCAAAAAAATCAGCCACTGAAAGCCCTATGGAGGACAGTTCCACTCTGATACACAAGGGATTATCTTGGGTCGGAACTGATTCCATGGAAAATGGTGGTAAGGGAAACTCTGCCTCCTAATTCTGTTGTGTAATCTCTTTATGGTGTTTCTGGTTTTCCATGTAGCCCCTCTGCATTTTTGTTTGTTTGTTTGTTTGTTTGTTTTTAACGTGGGGATTTAGAGAGATTAAAATTAGGCTGCTATTATAAGTACTTCCCAGAATCCTCCTTTATTATTAGCTTTTTAAGTTGCACACTATTGCATTTATTTATTTATTTTTCTATGCTAGGTTATCTATAGGCATTTGGTTGTGAACCAAGTGCTATTGTCATTTCTTTTCCTAAATTTACAGAATATGAAGCCCGCTTAGATTAAAAAAAAAAAAAAACCTCCCAACTCCCAATTAAACTTGAAAAGTGACACAGCACTACAGCACAGGGTACAACACATGGAATATGGCTTGAAATTTCAGAAAACACTCCCTGAAACTAGTTTAGTAAGCATTTAAGTTTAAATTGCATTTGTAGAGATTTATTTTAAAAGCCACTGAGCATATACCCAGAGATATACATGTCAGAATTTTCAACACAGTATTTAGAATAAAATATTAGAAGCAATCTATATGTTCATCAGCACATTAGTGAAAACATACTAGAGAATGTCTTAAAATAATCTTTAAAACTTAATCTAAAAATATTGACTGAAGTTTTCTCAAAGCCTAAGAATAGTTCGCTTAGCTGATAAAGAACGTCTGTCTTGAGCACTGTGCCCATTTAAGAACTATCTATATGGTATCAGCTTGACAACAGCAACTCTGAAGATTAGACAGAGAATTTAGGAAGCAGTGAGTTTATGTTGATGGGGAAGGAATAATTCAGAAAAGGGAGGTAAGAATGACTGTACAGTTTGAAGAATACAGTCAAGGCCACTGAATTGTACATGTAGAATGATCCAATCAGTGTGTGTTCTGCTGTGTGTATTCTCAACAATAAAAAATAAAATTGAAAAAAGTGTAATCAATACACAGCTATACTCAATACTCAAAGGAAGAGTTTTACAACATGTAAATGAAAAAGTAATTATTCTTTCACTGAATTATTAAAACACAATAATTTCTTTTACATAAAATATTTGCGTATGCGTGTATATGTACAAAGACTTCATTGTCTTTTGATAGTGTGATTATTTATTGATTAAAAATTACATTCTTTTTGTGGCTTTTAACAAGAAACTGCATTGCTTTTATAATCAAAAGAAACAAAGTCCCTTTCATGGGGAGGTAGGAAGGAAAAAAAAGTGGCTACGCATTGGAATGCCTCAGATTTAATATCAGGGCAACTGCTACTTATCTAGCCTCTCTCAAACTGCTTCTTCACCTCAAAAACGGATACCAACAAATAAACAAACAAATGGATAGAGAAATGAATAAATGGAAAAAAAGAAACCAAACCCCTTGTCAATTCCTTCTCATAGAGACCCTGTAGGAAAGAGCAGAACTGTCCCATAGAGCAGAGTGGGACATACCTTAGTGGGTTGCACTGAAGATTAAATACCATTGCTTATGCAAAGACAGCCCTTTGTTTACACTTAGTCCTTTGGAGACTCCAACTCACCCTCTTCGTTAGTTCTCTACAATGTCTTCTTATTTCTACTGGTGATTTTTAAATTCTGCCTGCTCATACTCTAAAATAATTGCTATAAATAACATATTTTGACTTTGGTCAAGTCTCACACATTTACTGAAACTTCCTAGGTTTCTTTGTGTTGGCTACTATTAGAGTTATAGGATCTATTCATTTATTTTTAATTTGGAAAAGATAAAGTCCATATTGGATTTAGAAAAATATTCCTGGAGCCATTTATTTATTCCTTTTTTTTTTCCGTTTTGCATACTGTCTTCTTAGCTGAAAGTTTGTAACTCAAATTAGATTTTCATTCAGAATGCTCATACACAAATTGTCATGTGACATTGGTTGCAGTTATTGCAGTGTCAGCATTATCCCTCTTTTCCTTTATACCCCTGGGTCATGATATTCATTTGTGCAGTTTTCCTGTTCTTTCCTGCTTTCTCATCTTCACTTTTGGGCAAGTGTTGCCCATTGAACTAAGAAGCATGTACCTTATATACGTTATTTTTTGTTTTATAGGCCTGTATAAGCTTTGACTGAAAAGAAGACTTTAGTTTTGAGTTAGTGTGGAATCCAGGGACCACACCTTAAGGGTTCCTACAGTTTCTGTGAGACCAATAAGTCTGGTCTTTTTTTGTGATAATTTGAATTTTGTTCTGTGTTCTACCACTCTGTCTGGGACCCTTTATCTTCACCTGTATTGGTGTGGGATGTGGTAGTAGCCAGGCACCATCTAGTTCTTGTGGGCTCAGGTTAGTGGACATCGTGGTTCATGTGGTCCCTCAATCCTTTGGATTAATATTTTCCTTGTGCCTGTGTCTTCATTTTACTTAGATGCAAACAGAATGGGACCAATACATATATTTTTAATGCTTCTGTTTGCAAAATTTCAAGACCCTACACACAAAAATACAATGTAAAACATTTTTCTTATGAATTATTTTTATGTCAGATGACCTAGCTATCCCCCAGACTGTGGTACCCAGTCTTGGCCCTAATAGCTCGGTCCCTGAAAGTCTTTGGATATGTCTAGGTAATATCGATGGGTTTGCTTTAGTCAAATTTTGCCAACTTCCTCTACGCTGTGTCTCATCTTTCCCTTCACCTAAGTTACTACCTACCTACTAGCTAGTTAGTGATTTCTCCTGCTTACCTCTCCCCTCTCAAGTAACTATCAAAGTTTTATTTATTTATTTATTTTTGTGCATGCATGCGTGCGTGTGTGTGTGTGCATGTGTGTGTGTGTGTCTCCACCTTTTCCTGGGTTTTTAAAGCAGTGGTCTCACATGATATTTGTCCTTTTTTGTAACTGACTTGTTTCATTAAGCACAACATCCTCCAGATTCACTTACATTGTAAAGTGTTTCAGAGATTCATCCTTGTTCTTTATGGTTGTGTAGTGTTCCATTGTGTGTATGTTCCATAATTTGCTTATCAGATTTATCTGCTGATGCACACTTAGGTTGCTTCTGTTTGCTGTTGTGAATAATGCTGCAACAAACATGTATGTGCATGCCTCTAGTCATAATGGCTCTTATTTCTCTGGGGTGCATTCTTAGGTTGCTGGATTATATGGTATTTCTACTTATAGCTTTTGAAGAAGGGGCTATATCATTTTCTGTAGTGATTGTACCATTTTACATTTCTACTGGCAGAAAGTAAGAGTTTCAGACTCCCTGAAACCTCTCCAATTTTTTACTTTCTCTTTATTAGGTTAGTGCCAGTAATGTCAGGGTGGCATGGTATTTTATTGTAGTTTTGATGTGCATTTCTCTGACAGCTAATTATCACAAGAATTTTCATGTATCTATTAGCTCCTTGAATGTTCTTATTGATAAAGCATCTGATCATATCCTTTGCCAATTTTTTTAAAATTAGATTTCTTTCTTTTTTTTTTTCCTTTAAAGTCTTTTTTGCTGTTGAGGCTGTCCATGCATTTTAGAGAGTAGACCCTTTTCAGACATGTCATACCACAATTTTTTTCACTCTTTACTCTTTTGGTGGAGGTTTTGGATGAGCGTGTTTAGTTTTCAGAAAGTCCAGATATGTTGTTTATTTTCTGGTGTCTGCACATTGTTAGTTATGGTTTGTATTCTACTTTTGCCATGTATTGGGACTACTAACATTGTCCCTATTTTGGGTAGGATCAGTATGGACCCGGGGCAGTGGCTGGCCATTGTGCCCTTGGATTCAGTGTGGGAGGGTTCAGCAGGGAGAAAGGAGATTACATACGGGGTTAGACAGAGGGAGAAAGAGAAAACATAAAATGCAATTAAAAAAAATTAAATATATGTGTATAAATGGCTGACAAGTGAGGGTGGTGCAGACCTGAGAGCCTATGGGAAGGAAGGAGATATGGCTATGGAGCTAGGTGGGGAGGGGGAAGGGAGTAAAGGGGGAAGGAAAGCCAGAGTGGTGGTGGGCTGGTGACTGGTTAGCTTGATGGCAGCAGAATAAGGTGGTATATCGGGCTAGGTGGGTGGGGTACAGCAAGACAGAAAAAGTCATGGCACTGTGGGAGCCGGTAGATCAAAGTGGGGCAGACCTGGGGTGATGGTGCACCAGTGTCTCTCTGGCTCCCTGGCAGGGCAGTGAGGAGGTCTGTGGTGCCAAGTGGGAGGGAGAAAGAAAAGGAAGAGAAAAGAAATAAATACGCAAACTGAGGGCGTGGTGGTAGCCTGGGAATGGGAGTAGGGCAGACGCAAGAGCTGATCGGAAGAGGATAAGGTGGTGTAGGAAGCTAGGTGGGAGGCAGAGAGAAAAGAAAAGAAAGGGAAAAGAATAAAAGAGACTATGCAGCCAGAGTCAGCAATGAGAGCAGTGTGGTTCCTGGGCAGCAGTCGGGTCAGTGACTCTTTAGCTGTGGCAATGTGGCGTGATCTTTTAGGAAGGAAGAAGAGAACAGACAGGGCTAGGAAGGAGAGCGGAGAAAAGGAAGAAAGGAGCTAAAGCTGTGCAGCAGGGTCGTGGCTTAGTGGTGCACTAACGACTCTCTAGCCAAGGCAGTGTGGTGTTGCCCCGTGGAGAGATACAGGCTAGGTAACAGGGAAAAAGGAAGAAAAGGTTAAGAAAGTAATAATAAGGGATGGCATGGTGTGCTCTTGCAGGTTACTGGAGCAATCACGTGTCAACAGTAGGCTGGTGACTCTCTAGCTGAGGTGGCACAGTGTAGTGAAGCAATAATGGTGTAGGAAGCACGGTGGGAGAGGAGACAGAAAAGGAAAAAACAAACTGGTGCTGTGTGAACTGGCAGGTGGGGGCAAGGCAGACCTGGGATGGTAGGGACCTGGCTGGTCTCTAGCTGGGAAATGTGGTGTGGCCCTTTGGGGGTGGAGTGCAGGTAGCATTTGGGGCAGAAGGGTGAGTGTTGTGAAAGCGTGTTTCTCTGGTTTGGAGGTTCTCTGTCTCCTGTTGGGAGCTCTGTGATGTTGCCTTTCTGTACTCACTGCGTGGGATCATTGATGGCTGTCCTCCAAGACGGCAGTGCTGTACTGTATTAGTTTGGAGAGGACCTCCACTCCATACCTCTCCTCTTTCTCTTTTGTACCTCAGTTTCTTTATCTGTTCGTTGTTTGATCTACTTCTTTATCCCTTTGTCTGATGCTTAGAGTTTCAAGATTGACATTTTCACCTGTTTTGCTTCTTTTTTTCTGGCCTTTGCTGTAGAGGGTCATCATGGTGTGTCTGTCTATGGTACCATGATGGCCGAGCATCTGGGGATGTTTCTTAATGAAATCTTGGTCAACAGCATTTGGTTTTTGTTAAAATCTTGCTAATATAGTCCTGAAGTTTGCCTAGAATGACTTGTTTCTACTTTGTAGACAGTTCTGAACATTCAGTTTCAGTGGGAATAATTTCGGCAGATGAACAGCAGATCAACGGAAAATAATGACCCAACTTCTAAAACCCCTGAAGATGAAACCAGAACTAGAGCTAAAATAAGGAAGAATTTCTTACCTACTATTCCTCAGAGAACCAATTTGTTAGACACTAGCATCTGGTTGAACTCTTGGTAGCAGCTGATTTTAGGAATTTTAAACCTAGTGAGATTCAGAATAGGGGATAGTTTAATAGGTCACATAAAAGAAATATGTATGATAAGACAGAATTCCATCACACTCAGTATTTTTTCTGTGTGTGTGCCTTAGAAGTTACTCCAAAATATTCCATTTTATTAAAGCGATCTTTGACAATGGGTTAAATGACCACACATATGTTAATATTTTCTTCGAGACCTAGCGTTTTGAATTAAGGTACGTTGCTCCCCATTAAAAAATCAGGATCAGAAAATTTACTTTTGGCCTAGTGTAGGGCATATACACAGTTGAATTTTGAATTCAGTGACAACACACAGTGGAGATTATAACAATCTCTTAAGAAATTTATAACTTACTAGGTATTGAATAGGCCATATGCTGAATAAGACTGTCTGTCTTACTTCCATCATAACATATTCAAAAATTAAAAAGTATATGAATAGCAAAGCATATTTCTTAGTACTTTTATTATTGTGAACTGTAAAAGGAATGGATTTTATCTTCGATAAGTCAAAAACTTAATCTTATGCCAAGACGGTTAATTTGGATAGACTCTCCAAATAGAGGAAATAGGAGTTCAAACTTCAATATAATGAAAGAGAATAGTTCGGTGGATGTATAGCTATGGGGCTGCTGAAGGGCTAAGAAGGGGACTTGACATGTGACTTGTATGTCTAGCGCATTGCCTTTTAGTTGATTCCACCACATGTAAGCACATTGCGGGACTGCTATACTATGCATTCACGTAAAAGTGAACTTTTAGAATGATGAAATAGGGCATGAGAATCACGGTAGAAATCACAGGAAATGATGTGGCTTGATGAATTATGAAACTACAAATTTAAATCTGGAACAAAAGTATTTGATAATGAAGATTTAATGTGACTATGTTTAGAAAATGTCACTGGTTTACAGTGACGCGGCACTAGCTGCTTCTGCCGTTTTGAATTTTGGACAGAGTCGTAAGAGCATATTAGAATTTCTTTGTTTTAAGGGCCCTTTGGAAGGTTTTTGAAACTTGTGTTGGATTATAGGCCTTTCAGTGGGGGAGTTATTCAGCATTACTTATACAGGAAAAAATTTTTATTGCATTTCAGAGAGACAATCAGTTTCAGGAGCCATTAAAAAATACATTCAAAAGTCATTGGAGCATGTCTTTTTTCATTGGATAGAAAGTGCTCCTAGCAAAATGCTGGGGGTTCAGGAAATTTAACTAGGGCCTGAGGCAGAACAAGTACACAGTGTGTTCCTGATTTTAGGAGCATTCTTAATTTATCAGTCAGTCAGAAGGATTTTTGTGTATCTATTTTGTTGTAAACTCAACGTCAAGCACAGTAGATGTCACATAAAGGAAACAGAAGACAGAGTCTCCTTACCCACAAAAAGTTTATTATAATAATTGAGTATTAAGGCAGTTAAGGATGAAAGACTATGGCAGACTAAATAAGCAATAATAATAATAATAAAATGCCAATTGGAGTCACCCTGACCTAGAAGTTCTAATGAACTTATGTTAAATGTCCATCCTGGATTTGATATCATCCCCAAGATTTTCCTTTTTAATTTCTGAATGTTTTTGTTTATCTGGTATCTTCTGGCTTTGACCTGTAGTTTCTACAGAGTTCTTGCTATTTAATACATACCACGTTTCTGTAACTTTTTAGTATGTTGACCTGACCCATGTATGGGATCCAACTGTTCTCATTACCCTGGTCTACTCTCTCCCTCCATTATCACTCACATAAAGAAGTTGTACTTGGAAGTTTGGGAAATTAAGCAATAGCCATGAATTTATCACAATTATACAAAGCAGGTGAATTCAAATAGAATAATAGAGACTGGTTGTGCAGTGGTTAAGTTCTTTGGCTGCTAATCAGACGGTTGGCAGTTCAATTTCACCAGACCCCCTTGGAAACTCTATGGGGCAATTCTACTCTGTCGAAAGTGTCGCTATGAGTCTCAATTGACTCGATGGCAGTGGGTGTGGTTTTTGGTTTAGTAGCTGAAGATAGACTGGATACTTGCATTTACCCTTTGAAATGCACACAAAATTACACTAATGGAATTTTTTTTAATGCATATAACTGCAAGTACAGGAAGGAAGAAAAGATATGACAGCAATTGTTTTAGGAAGTTTTATTTACTAGAAAAGTTTTAGATTTTGAAAACAGTTGCAAGGATAATGTGGAGTTCCTACATGCTCTGTATCTATTTTCTCTTATTATTAATGTAATTGGAAGCCCTAATGGCATAATGGTTGAGTGCTACAGCTGCTAACCAAAAGGTCGGCAGTTCAAATCCAACAGATGGTCCTTGGAAATTGTATGGAGCATTTCTGCTCTGACCTATGGGTCACTACGAGTTGGAATCAGCTCGATGGATGGTAGTTAATCTTATTTTGTTTGGTTTGGTTAATGTGACAGTGTAGTATGTTATTATAATCTCTGAGCTGATATTCATGCATTGCTACTAATTAAAGCTTGTAGCCACTCAGATTTCAGTTTTTGCCTAATATCTTTTTTGTTTATTTATGTTCCAGAAATTCATCTTGGATACCATACATTTAATACATTTAATACTCATGGTCCCTTTAATTTCTCTTGACTGTGACAATTACTCAGAATTACCTTGTTTTTAATAAGCTTGAAGTTTTGTAAGAGTATTGGAAAGGTGTTTTGTAACATGTCTGAAATTGGGATAGAAGTTTTAAAATCTCGACTTTTGAATTTTGGTCTATAATCCATCTGGGTTAATCTACAATTCATTCTGAGTTAATTTTCATGAGCCAAGGACAATGTCCAGATTCATTTTTAACTCCCACCACTTTCTGTTGGCAAGTGGATGTTTGGTTTTCCAGCACCACTTGTTGAAATGACTATCTTTTCTTCATTGGATTATCTTTGTTCAAAGATAATCAGATAATCAGTTGACTATATTTGCTTGACTCTATTTGGGAGCTCTCTGTTCTGTCCCATTGATTTATTGGTTCACTATTTCACCAGTATGCATTGTCTAAATTGTTGTAGCATAATAGTAAGTCTTGAAGTCTGACTTTGTTCTCCTTTAGCGTTGTGTTGACTATTCTGGGTCTTTTGTCTTTTGTTTTTTCGTGTTAACTTTTTAGACTTAAGATTCCAATATTTACTAAACATCTTGCTCAAATATTTACTGGGATTATATTGGTCACATTGGTGAGAACTGACATTTTATCAGCATTGAGTCTTTCTGTAAATAGACATAGAATACCTCTCAATTTAACTAAGTCTTCAGTGATTTCTTTCATCAGAATATTATAGTTTCTCTCATATAGGTCTTGTACATATTTTGTTAGGTTTATACCTAAGGAACAGAATTGACTGGATGACAACTAACAATAACAATAACTATGTATTTATTTTTCTTAGTGTTAATGTAAATACTGTTGTGTTTTTAATTCCAATTTTATATTATGGATATATACGAAAGCAATTAGTTTGTGTACAATTTTTGTTTTGGGGGTTAGCAGTCAAGCTCTTAACCACTGTTCCCCCAGGCTCCAAATGTGACAATTTGATGAAATTCTCCAAAAATTTAACTACCATTTGTCTTAATTTAGTACTGTTATTAAGTTGTTAAGTGCCATTGAATCCATTCCAACTCATAACACAATGTTGTGCTTGAACCCATAGTTGCAACGGCTGTGTTTAGCCACTTTATAGAGGGTCTTCCTTTTGTTCATCGACCCTGTACTTTACCAGGCATGATATCTTTCTCCAGGCACTGGTCGTCCCTAATAGTTTATCTAAAATACACGAGATGATGTCTAGCCATCTTTGTTTCTAAGGAGCATTCTAGTATTCTGACTGTAATTCTTCCAAAATAGATGTTTGTTCTTCTTGAAGTCCATGGCATAGTCAGTGTACTTCGACAATGTGGTAAAGTGAACGGTCACTTCTTTGGTTTTGCTTATTTGTTGTCCAGCTTTAGCATGTGCATAAGGTGATTTAAAACACGATGGCTTGTGTCCATCACAACTTAGTCCTCAAAGTGACATCTTTGCCTTTATCACTTTAAAGAGGTTTTTTCCAGCCAAGTTGCACAAGGCAGTGCATCTTCTTTGACCTTTGCTTCCATGAGCATTGATTGTGGATCCAAGTAAAATGTAATCCTTGACAACTTCAATATTTGATCTGTTTTTCATGATTTGCTTACTGATTCAGTTGTGAGGATTCTTATTTTATTTACGTTGAGGTGCAATCCATACTGAAGGCTATAGTCCTTGATCTTCATCTGTAAGTACCTCAAACCCTCTTCCCTTTCTGCAAATAAGATTGGATCATCTGTATATCACAAAGTTGTTAGTGAGTCTTCCTCCAATCCTGATGTCATGTTCTTCATAGTTTAGCTTCCTGAATTGTTAGTTCAACATACAAATTCCTAAGTATTGTGGAAGGATGGAATCCTGAGGCCTACCTTTCCTGATTTTAAACCATGCAGTATCCCTTTATTCTGTTCAAACAACTGCTTCATGATTTATATGCATGTATGCATGTTTGTCCATTTCATTAAGGTTGACCCTGTATCAAGGGAGAAATTCTTTCCCAGTCGTATTCTCAGTGCCTTCCAACTTGAGACTCACCTTTGGCACTATATAAGACTGTATTCTGCGTCTATTCATAAGGTTTTTGCTGGAAAACTTTTTTGGAAGTAGACTACCAGTTTCTTCTTCTTAGTCTGTCTTAGTCTGGAATCTTAGCTGAAACTTGTCCACTATGGGTAAGCCTGCTGGTATACGAAATACCAGTGGCACAGCTTCCAGCGTGACAGCAGCATGCAAGCCAGCACAGTACCACAAGCTGACTGGGGTTGGGGAGAGGGTGAGAAATTCAATATTAGATATCTATGTTTATAAAAAATTATTTTAGCCATCTTTGTGAACCCAGCTTCTTCCCATGTTGCTGTTGTGTCTCCTCCTCTGTTCTCCCATAGGCTATGTTCTCCTCAATTGCACAAGCAAATGAATTAAATCTTTATTCCAACCCTTGATGCATGGCCCTTATGTTTTACATCAAATATTTATTGGGCTATTATATTACCTATAATTTATTACTTATGTAGAACTCAGCATCACCTTGTAAAATAATAGACTTTTATCTCATTCTGCTACATGCATCTATACTGTTGAATGCAGAACCAGTTGTTTATTAAGATATAAAAAGTGAATGGTTCAGAGTTAATGGTGGACAGAGATTGTTTTCCTTTTTGCAAAGACAATAGGGATTCACCACAGATTTTTTTATATTTAATTCACTAATTCATTTTCCCATCACTTAATGAGTGACCTCTGGGTGCCAATCAACATCTGAGGAACCTGGGATGTGAAAGTACATGATTTAGGTATCTAGCCTCCAGAAGTCAGAGCATTACTAAGGGAAACAGAGTACAAACCACTGTAGACATGCTGTGGTTACTATAAAAAAGGGCTAGAAGGGTTACAGAAGACGGCATAAGGGAGGAAGGAACTGTCTCAAATTTGGGAGTAGAATGTCAGGAAAACACACTGGTCCTGAACAATGAGCGACAGTTTTTCAGGGAGACAAAGGAGATAATTTTAAATTTAACAGATTAAATGACTAATTCCTTTAGTGAAATGCAGAAATTCAGACAGTTGTTACACTAGAATTGCATGTCTGTGTGACTTTACTGAGAGTAGTGCAGGAGAATGAGGAAAAGTTAAGACTGGGAACTTCTGTATCAGTCCTGCATTTGTTACAGTTCTGAAAACCATTTATTGCATAATTGCCAATTATTAAACCAGGACCCTGATATCTGTTATTTCAATATAATTGTACCATTAACATAGACCTTGATAATATGTATTCAGTTTACTTTTATGCCCATGAAGTGTTCTCAATTCTTGGTTCCGCTCTCATCTATGATTCCAATTGTGTATTTTTTAACTTGCATACTGTCTCTTCTCTTTTTGATTCTTAGGATTTTTGTTTGTTTCTTCAAAGTATTTAATTCGGACATATTTTCTTATATCTCCATCCAGATTCAGGATGAGTAGGTATTGCTTTCACTCAGCGCATTTTTGAACTAAGTGACTCATCAAGATTAAGCTTTAGGTTTTTTAGCATAAAAGCTAGCACAGGCATTTGGCACCTATCTACATAGAAACCATACATAAACATTTAAAATTGCTACTGTGTTTTCATCTCATGCATGCCAACAGTGTACTGGGACATTCTAACTTACTGTGAAATTATACTTCCACTATTACCTACAGGACAGATGTTGACTTAGGTTAGTGTTCTTGTTTTTCTATGTATTGCTATTTAGAAATTTCAAACACTTATTATGAATAACTTGTGAGCTTTTCAAATAAAATAGAGAAGAAAAGCCATCAGATACTGTTGCATATAGCTCCAGCGTCAAAGATAATATCTAACAACATTATTTGGTGGCAATATCATTGAATCATTGGTCTGCTTTATATTATGCTATCACTGACAGCATTGTACTGTGGGATAGATCTTAAAATACTGTCTTTGGCAATGAATGTGAAGCCATTCCTCTCCAATTTGTCATTCCTGGCATAACAGACCACATGATGATCTGATCCAAAAGGGCCCAAACTAACCCATTTCAGCTCATCAATGCCTAGGATGTTAGTCTCCAAACATTTCATTTCATATTTGACAACTTCCAGTTTTCCTAGATTCATGTTTCATATGTTTCATGTTCCAATTCTAATGCATTTTTTAGCTATTCTCATTTTAGTCAGGCCACCTCAGCAAATGAAGATTCCCCAAGCTTGACTCCATCCATGTCATTAAAGTTGACTCTATTTTGAGGAGGCAGCTCATCTAGTTTCATTTTTAGTGCCTTCCAAGATGAGGGGCTCATTTTTCAACGCTATATCAGACAATGTTATGTTGCTGTCCATAAAACTTTCACTGCTATTTTTTCCAGAGGTAGATTGACAGGTCCTCTTTCCAGTTTGCCTTAGTCTGGAAGCTCTGCTGAAACCTATCATGAGTGACCGTACTGCCATTTGAAACACCAGGGGCATAGCTTTCAGCATGACAGCAACATTCATGCCAACACAGTACGACAAACTGAGAGATGAGTAAATTAAAATTTGCGTACAAACCACTGAGGCCAACGATGAAGAAATAGAAAGGTTTTTTTGTTTGTTTGTTTTACAACTTCTCCAGTCTGGAATTAATCAAATATTTAAACAAGGCATTTGATAAATACTGGTGATTTGAATTTAGAAGTTAGAAACAAAGAAGAAGGATCACTAGTTGGAACATATGGCTTCTGTGATAGAAATGACCCTGGAGCACACAACAGAGTTTTGCGAAGCCAATGACTTATTCATTGTAAGTATCTCTCTTCAACAACATGAATGGCAGTTATACACCTGGTCCTTACTGGATAGAATACACAAGAATCAAACTGATTACATTTGTAGAATGAGGTGATAAAGAAGCTCAATATCACTAGTCAGAACAAAGCCGGGGGTTGACTGCAGAACAAACCATCATTTGCTCACAAAAACGTTCAAGTTGAAGTTGAAGAAAATTTTAAAAAGTCCACAAGAGTCCAAATGCAACCCTGTTTATGTTGCAACTGAATTTAAAGACCATCTCAAAAATAGATTTTATACACTGAACACTAATGAACCAAAGGTCAGATGAGTGGTGAGACGACATGGAGGGTTTCATATGTAAAGAAGGCAAGATGTCATTAAAAAAGACAAAAGAAAGAAAAGACTAAAATTAATGTCAGAAAAGGCTCTGAAATTTGCTTTTGAATATACAGTAGATAAACAGAATGGAAGAAATGATAAACTAAAAGAGCTGAACAGAGATTTTAAAGGACAGCTGGAGAAGACAAAGCATTGTAATGAAATGTGTACAGTCCTGGAGTTAAAAAAGCAAAAGGGAAGAACACACTTGGCATTTCTTGAGCTGAAAGAACTGAAGGTAAAATTGAAAAGCAAAGATGCCACTTTGAGGACTGAGGTATACCTGATCTAAACCATGATATTTTCAATTAATTTATATGCACATGAAAGCTAGACAACAAATAAAGGAAACCAAGGAAAAACCAATGCCTTTGAATTATGGTGCTAGTGAAGAAAACTGAATCTATCTTTGAAAAAATACAGCCAGAATTCTCCTTAGATGTGAAGACAGGGAGACTTCATCTTACATACTTTGGACATGTTATCAGGAGATATCAGTCCCTGGAGAAGGACATTCTTGGTAAAGGAGAAAGGTCAGAGAAAAAGAAGATACTTAATGAGATTTTGACATAATGTGTACAATGAGGGGCTCAAATATAACTGTGAGGATGGTATAGGACTCAGTAGTGGTTCATTCTGTTGTACATACGAGTGCTGTGAGTAAGAACCAAGAACCAACTCAATGGCACCTAACAAAGACAACCACACTGATACATAAACAAAAGAATTGTGTAGCTTTTCTAAATTTCTACAGAATGAGATACATATGTGTGTGTGTATGTGTGTATACATACATGCATATATTTGTGTGTGTACACACACACACATAAACATACACGTATTTGCTTATTTAAAGCTAAGAGTTTTATTAGATAATCAAGGGAACTTCCAGTTAATTCAGTAACACAAGATCAAGAAATACAACCTTTGACAACATGCTTTACTTTAAACATAAACTAAGGAAAGGTTATATATGTATAAAAGATCTGAAAAATAATGGTTTTTCCAGCCTTCATATAACATCCTATATAAAGACATTACTTTCATTGCTGTTCTGATTTCAGGATCTAAAGTCATGGGTGAAATTAGTGCAGCAGAGTTCTCTACATTTAGTGAAAATAAATAATAATTGACTGACGAAGTGTATAGCAGCTTTCTATCACCTTTATTAGTCATATCTATTCTAAAACAGGCAGTGGAAAAATGGAGCCATTCAGTTGTCATAGTACACTAATGCAAAAATATAAAGTCAAGTGATTTTAAAAATGACTTGCATTATTTTATCAGAATTCAGGAAAACTGATTCATGTGTGTAGGCATTTCCAGAATATGGTAATGCACGTCCTTCAGCATAACACACTTCATTCTTCCAAGTCAGATAACTGTATTATTTCTGCAACCATATATTAACTGTATAGTCAGCAATTGTCATTTGATAGAAGTTAAATTCTGTGCATCTTAAGAATTCATGGGGGGGGGCAGAGTCAAGATGGCAGATTAAGCACATGTCTCCCTAAATCCCTCTGCAAACCAAGACCTGAAGTGATAATTGGATGGAGCCTTCTGGACCTAGTGAGTCCTAGGATACAGAATAGGGCTGTCAGTTTGGACTTCATACCATTGAACGGAAGACTTCCTCTCTTTCACCAACCCTCGCTTTGGCTGAATGCTGGTTTTCACGGACAGAAGGTAAATCACCATTTTAACTTTTTTCTTCTGTCTTAGCAAGTGGGTAGAGCTGGGACTTGACTAGCAGCTAATCTCAGTTGCACTGCTGGTGGGATCAGCAGGCAAAATTGCCACATTTTGAAAGCCCAGCTTTGGACTCTGTGCATCTAGGCACCTTTGGCCTCTCTCTCCACCTCTGCCATTGAATAGCTAATACAGAGGCAGGCAGGCAGCTTGTGCAGGATGCCATCTTGTTCTACTGAGAGGCAGACATACCCATATGGAGGGCTCAGCTGGACCTAATTCCCAGCCTGGGAGGCAGCACTTGCCTGGAGGAGAGTGTTTTTCCAGCAGAAAAGCAGTATTTTACACAATGTTGCCTATAGCTGGGGCCCAGCAATGTCTATTGCAGCACAGTCCACAATAGCAAAAAGATGGAATCAGTCCCGGTGCTCAAACAACAGAGGAATGGATAGGTAAACTATGATATATATACTCAATGGAACACTATGCAATGATAAAGAACAGTGATGATTTTAGGAAATATCTCATAACCCGATTTCAATTGGAGGACATTACGCTGAGGGAAGGCAGTCAGTAACAAAGGACAAATATTGTATGAGACCCCTATGATAAGAACTTAAAAATAGACTCATTCATAGAAGAAAAGATTCCTTGATAGCTGCACAAGTTGGGGGGAAGGGTTTAGATTTGATAGTTGACAGAAACTTGGGTGGGTGAAATCTATGACAGCACACTTTAGAAAGAAGATCAATATTAACTGGACTTCAACATAACAGGATTTCTCATCCCATCTTAACTCAATATTGCTAAGATAGAGTAGCTGGGGCAGGGGGCTGTCAGGGGAAATCAAGGTCAATCGGCACAACTAGTGTTTTGCTGGGACAGCCTTCTGTACTCCGCATCAGTGAGTGGCACCTGGGGTCTTAAAAGCTGCCAAGCTGCCATCTGAGGGTATAACAAATGGTCCAAATTCAGAAGGAACAGATGATGAACAAGGATGAAAATGTCATGGGGGAATGACAACCCAGAGGACAGAGAGACCCATGTGAGTGGGTGAGTACATCGACTTGTGACCAGAGGAACTGGATGGTGCCCAGCCACCACCAGTGATAGCCGCGATGGAGCTCACACAGTTGAGTTTCGCTGGCAACACAGGGAATAAAAAGGGGGACACCCTGAGATCTCCACTGAAAGACTGCAATTGATGGTCCAGGGGCCTTGGGGTTCCCCTGGGAGCATGGCCCCTGCCCCTGATGCTGTTCTTATTCATAAATCATAATGGAGGTCAACTCTTTGGATAGGAATGAATTGGACTTGGTGACACAGAGTGACTATATCTTGCGTGCACTTTATGGTCCTGTGCATCTAGACGATGTTGTGCTGCTGATCTCTTACTGGAGGCAGGGAGTGGGTGGAGACGAGGGGATAAGAGATTGTTGGGAGAATAAGACCTGTATGGAGGGGAGAGGAAGAGGGTGCTGTCACTGGGCTGGGAGAGCAGCAAGAGCTGCATATAGGTGGGCATGCAAATTTATGTGAGAATGTACATTTTCACTCAATCATAACAAAAAACGAATACACAAATAACACAGGTATGTACAAAGTCTATATAGAAGTAACCATTAAAAAAACACAATAAAGTGTTAAAAGTGACTGATTAGTACTCCATTTCTTTTAATACAAATTTTAATTGCGAACTTTCCTTAGTGTAGCTTTTCATGTAACTTTTTGAAACAAACTATAAAAATGAGTTATTAGAATCAGAAAAGTATAGTGAATAAAAGCAGAGTTGCTGGAATAAGTTTACCTGAGGTTGAATTCTGTCTCTGCCACTTATTAGCTGTGGGACTTGAGTGAAGTATTTAACTTCTCTGTGCCTCTGTTTCTTTGTAAAAAAAAAAAAAAAGAGTAATCACAGTACTACTTACAGTATAGTATTGCTGTGACAATATGTTTGTAAAGCATCTACACATATTAAGCACTGTAGATCAGTAAATGAATACATTCTTAGTTTTAAAAAAATCACGTGACTGAAAAGTATAAAGAGGGCAGCAACAAATCACGCAACAGAAAAAAATTATCACCAAGAAATAATTCATGCTAACATTTCATGAACATTGATTCAGAATTCTGTGACTATGAATAAATAAGAAAATGGCTCAATATAGAGGAAGAAAAATAATAGTATGAGAAATCTCGCTTCAAATGCTTTTTAAAATATAAAGGCACTAGATTTGATTTTATTTGAATTTAACAGATGGAAAGGAAACTAAAGTACATCAAGGAAATGACCAACTCCAGACAAGTATTTCTTTTTTAAAAAAAAATTATACAAATAGTAATTTTTTTTTATTATGACTGAGTGAAAATGTACATTTTCATATAAATTTACATGCCCACCTATATGTAGCTTCCACTGCTCTCCCTGCCCTGTGACAGTACACTATTCCTCTCTGCTCCATACATGTCTAATCCTCCCAACCATCTCCTTTCCCCTCCTCTCCACCCACTCTCCTTCCTCCAGCCAGAGGTCAGCAGGATGACATCCTATAGATGCAGAACCATAAAGTGCATCCAATATATGGTCACTCTGCATCAACAAATCCAATCCATTCATGTCCAAAGAGTGGACCTTCATTATGATTTATGGGCAATGGCAGCATCCAGGCCAGGAGCCATGCTCCCAGGGGAACCCCGCAGCTGCTGGACCATCAATTGCGGTCTTTTAGTAGAGATCTCAGGGTGCATCCCTTTTTATTCTTGTGTTGCCAATGATACTCAACTTAGTGAGCTCCATCATGGCTATCACTGGTGGTGGCCGGGCACCATATGTTTCTTCTGGTCCCAAGTCTATGTAGGCACCCACTCATGTGGGTCTCTCTATCTTCTGGGTTGTCTTTACCCCATGTCATTTTGGTCCTTGGTGAGCATCCATTCCTGCTGAGTTGGGACCATTTGCTGTGCTCCCGGATGGCAGCTTGGCAGCTTTTAAGACCCAGATACCAGTCACCAATGTGGGGTGCAGAGAGCCCTCTTAGCAAAACGCTGGTTGTGCCAGTTGGCCTCGATTTCGACTAAGTGCATGGTCTATTGCCCCCTGCCCGAGCTACTCTGTCCTTGCTAAGACATTAAACTGGGGTAAAAACAGTATCTTCAACAAATGATGCTGGCAAAATTGGATGTCCATCTGCAATAAATTGAAACAAGATCCATATCTTACATATTATACAAAAACCAACTCCAAGTGGATAAACGACCTAAATATCAAACCTAAAACGATAAAGCTCATCCAAGAAAACGTAGAAACAACAATAGAAGTTTTAATACACAACATAGACAGACTTCAAAATCTGTCAAACAAACCAGAATCAACAGAAGAGAAAATAGATAAATGGGAACTACTAAGAATCAATCACTTCTGCTCATCCAAAGACTTTATTAAGAGAATTAAAAAGCCACCTACAGAATGGGAAAAAAATATTTGACAACTCTATGTCAGACTGATGCCTGATCTCCATAATCTATAAGATACTGCAAAATATCAGACAAATATTTCAACACAAGAATTACTCTTTTATAAAAGACCATTTTAAATTTAAGAAAAGTGATTATAAAGAAAAGAAATGATTAAGATGTTTTTGTGTTTTAAACTTCCTGCTGTGAAAGGTGAAGTGATTAACGTTCACACCCACCTTTGTACCTCTTTTCCTCACCTTTTTTCAATACTTCATATTTGTATTTCACGAACTTAACCAGCGTTTGTCTTGAACTTGGTTAGCTTCTGCAAATTTGACTGGCAGATTCTGTTATGCTCCATTTTGGTCACTTTCCTTCTCTTGTACTTCAGTGGGAATTTCTAATCACTTGTCCTGTTCTGTGTTGGTGATTCTCTGTTTAAAGTGTAATGACTGCCTTCATATTGAGTCATTCCCAGTCTGATGCCTCAGTTATTGCCATCTTTTTCATTGCTTTAATTACTTGCCTCCTTGCCTCTGCTATTTCTGAGAGTACCCGAACAGTCTCAGCACCATTAATTGGATTTTTAGATATGTCTGTTTTCAGTTGTTTCTGACTTATTTGGTATGAAATAATGCTGTCTTTGCTCTCATGGTTTTCCCTTCATCCACAACTTTCTTTGTCAGTCTGATTTCGTTATCTTTCAACTTTCTTTCTTTTGACATCTTATTTTGTTATATTAAAAATTTTGAGAAATTATCTAATGTAAAGAAATTGGAAGACAACAACAAAATCACACAAACACATAATCCAACACAGAACCAAAAAAAGAAGTTTCTCTTGTTTATAATTTATCTTTTCTTCCAGATTGGTTATTCACTTTTTCTTTGTCTACTATTTTGTTTTTATATATGATTTCTTTTTGCTATATCATGAATATAATTGCCCAGCAATTTATTTTTACCTTCCTTGTGCTTCATCTGGAAGCTGTGTCTCTAGATCATCTACTTGGCCTGTTAAACTTAGAGCTAAATCCTGTGGACACACATGATCCCTCTCTAAGCTCTGATCACTCATCATCTTCCTTTTGAGCTATAGCATAAAAGGTTAGCTGTTTCTTTAGGATACTGTTTTATAGTCTGAAAGTATATGAGTGGGGAGAAGTGCTAAGCTGAGGCTAAGTGGAACTGTGGCATCTGCTCTCTCTCCTGAGATCTTATTAGATGTCACTCCATGCGGAGCATCTGTGGTGCATCCCACAGAGAACAGTGTGCTGGACACTGGCAAATCCCGGTTATCACTTTTTTGCTGAGTTCTTATTTTACTTAGACGTTGTTATTTCTTCCCTTGATGTATGCTCCTACAAATTAAGAGCGTTTCAGAATACCGAGTTTTTTTGTCATTTAAACTTTGTAGCACTACTTTTGTCGGTGAGAGTGTTCAAATAAGGCATGGCCCATTTTTATGAGTCTTTTCTCTGGAGACAGTTTTCAAATATTTTGCCATGAGTTTACTTCCCATTTCTTGTTTAATTATTGCAATGTATGAATCTAAATATTTACTTATCTACCTATGAATTTCTCGATTTATCTACTCATCTATGTTTCAATGAACAGAAATTCTATCATCTTTATTTTGCTGCATTTTAGTCTCATTATATTCCCTGTTTAATTCTATGCTTTTCCAGGTCCTTTGTCTTTATTTGCCACTTTCATAGTACTGCCTAGGCTTTGGTCCATTTGGAGTAAACAAAGTAGCTATACTTCTTATGTCTTGACTTCAAAGATGTAGAATGATGAGAAAGTATTGATTTTAGCCAAGCCTGGCATACAATGTTGAACCTACAGCACCTGTAATTAGTAGAGACAATTCTGTGACACCTGCAATAATCCATTATGACCCTGCCAGATCATTATGGGGAGCTGGAACGCTAAGTTCCCTCTGAAAGCTCTTTCCCAGAAAGAGAAAATGCATTGCTGCTGTGCACTTCACAGTATAGCAATTATTACTTCAGCTTACAATGAATTTAAGCCTGGATGTTAACTTTTGGGGAACAATTCAGACATTGTTTGGCTATTTCCTGTTTTTGGAGACTTCTGGATAAGCAGCAGTGTGGCACAGCAGAGAAACTGAAGTTTTTCATTTGTTATTTTTTTAATCAAATAGACCTGTGTTTGATTCTAGATTAGCTTTATGATCCCTTGTAAACTATTTGCTTTATACTATTACAAATATCATATAAGATATAAAATGTATATTCATTTCCAGAGCATAGAAAAGGATGGAATATTCCCAAATGCATTCTATTAAGCTAGTATAACCTTGATTCCCAAACCAGATAAAAATAGCATCAAAGGAAAATTTAAAGACCAGTATCTCTCATGAACTTAGATGCAAAAATCCTCAACAAAATTGTAGCCAATACAATTCAACAACATATATATATATAAAAAAAATTCACTATGACTGAGTCGGATTTATACCAGGGATGCAGGGGTCATTCAACATTAGAAAAATAATTAACATAATCAACCACATAAACAAAACAAAACAAAACAAAAGACAGGAACCACTTGATTCTACCAGTTGATGCAGAAAAGGCATTCAATCAAGTCCAACACGGATTCAAACTGAAAACTCTCAGCAAAACAGGAATAGCTGGGAAATTCTTCAACATAATAAGGGGTATCTACACAAAACCAGTAGCCAGTATCATATTTAACGGAGAGATGGTGAAAGCATTCACCTTAGGAACAGGTACCAGGCAAGTATGCCCATTGTCATCACTTCTATTCGACATTGTTCTGGAAGTTCGAGCCAGAGCAATTAGGCACAACAAAATATTAGGGGCATCCAGATTGGTAAAGAAGAAGTAAAAAATATCTCTATTTGTGGAGGACATGATCCTATACACAGAAAACCCTAAAGGATATACCAAAAACTCCTGGATCAAATAGAAGACTTCATCAAAGTATCAGGATGCAAGGTAAACATACATAAACCAGTTGGATTCCTTTACATCAACAAAGAGACAATCGAGAGGGATATCTCAAAATCATTACCACTTACTATGGCCCCTGAGATGATAAAATACCTAGGAATAAATCTAACCAGAAATGTAAAAGACCTACACAAAGAATACTACAAGATCCTGCTACAAGAAGCTAAAAGTGACTTACTTAACTGGAGAAAACTACCTTGCTCTTGGATAGGAAGACTTCACATTGTGAAAATAACTATCCTACCTCAAACCATCTACACATACAATGCAATCTCAGTACAAATCCCAATGACGTTTTTTAAAATTTTTTAAATTTTATTTATTTATTTTTATTTTTTATTATTATAATTGAATGAAAATGTACATTCTCATATAAATTTGCATACTGACCAACGTGCAGCTTCTACTGCTCTCCCTGCACGGTGACAGCACATTCTTCCTCTCTGCCCCATACATGTCTTATCTTCTCAACAGTTTCATGTCTTGTCCTCTTCACCCATTCCCCTTCCTCCAGTATGAGGTCAACAGGATGACCTCCTATAGATGACTAGAACCGTAAAGTGCCTACACAATATGGTCACTCTGCATTGCCAAGTCCAATCCATTGCTGTCTGAAAAGTTGACCTTCATTGTGACTTATGGACAGGGGCAGCATCAGGGCCAGGGGGCCTGCTCCCAGGAGAACTCCGAGGCCCTTGGACCATCAATTGTAGTCTTTTAGTGGAGATCTCATGGCTCACCCCTATTTATACTTGTGTTGCCAGTGAGACTCAACTTTGAGAGCTCCATCGTAGCTATCACTGGTGGTAGCCGGGCACCACCTGGTTCTTCCAGTCACAAGTCGATATATACATCCACTCACTTGGGTCTCTGTCTTGTGGATTCTCTTTCCCCCATGTCGTCATGGACCTTGGTGATTATCCATTCCTGCTGAGTTGGGATCATTTCCTGTACCCTCAGATGACAGCTTTTAAGACCCCAGATGCCACTTACCAATGTGGGGTGTGGAGAGACCTCATTAGCAAAACACTAGTTGTGCCAATTGACCTCGATTTCCCCTGAGAGCACTGTCCCCGGTCCGCTATCCCAGCTACTCTGTCCTTGAAATATTGGGTTAAGATGGGAAGAGTGCACAAGTTGTGGTGAAGTCCCGTTAATAATGATCTTTTTACTAGTGTGTGCTGTCACGAATTTCACCCAACCAAATTTCTAACAACTGTCTAATCTAAACCCTCCCTCATCACCCCCCGACCCTCCCTACCCTTGCAGCCATCAAAGAGTCTTTTCTGTTATGCATGAGTCTGCTTTTAGGTTCTTATCGTACGGGTTCATACAATATTTGTCCTTCCGTCGCTGACTAGTTTCATTCAACATAATGTCCTCCAGTTGAAACCAGGTTAAGAGATGTTCCCTGCAGTCATCGTTGTTCTTTATCATTGCATAGTGTTCCACTGAGTATATATATACCATAGTTACCTATCCATTCTTCTGTTGTTGGGCACCTGGATTGATTTCATCTTTTTGCTATCGTATACTGTGCTGCAATAAACATTTGTGTGCATGTATCCACTGGTGTGAATGGCCTTGATTCTGTAGGACATATTCAAAGCAGTGGAATTACTGGGTCAAATGGTATATCTATACCCATTTTTTAAGGGAGCACCAGATTGCTTTCCATAGAGGTTGCACCATTTTCCAATCCCACCAACAGTGTAGGAGAGTGCAATTCTCTCCACAGCCTCTCCAGCATTTAGAGTTTTGTGTTTTTTTGATCATGGTCAACCTTGCTGGTGTGAGATGGTATTGTCATTGTTGTTTGAATTTGAATTTCTTTAATAGCTTATGACCATGAGCAAGTTCATGTGTGTTTTTTGACTGTCTAGATCTCCTCTTTAGAGAAGTGTCTGTCCATCTCCTTTCCCATTGCTTAATTGGATGATTTATCTTTTTCTGATTCATATTTTGTAGTACTTTATAGATTACAGAGATCAGGCATCGGTCTGACATAGAGTTGCCAAATATTTTTTTCCTATTCTGTAGGTGGCCTTTTAATTCTCTTAATAAAGTCTTTGGATGAGCAAAAGTGATTGATTCTTTGTAGTTCCCATTTATCTATTTTTCTCTTCTGTTGTGTGTGGTTTGTTTGACAGATTTTGAAGTCTGTCTACGTTGTATATTAAACCTTCCATTGTTGTTCCTACTTTTTCTTGGATGAGTTTTACTGCTTTAGATTAGATTTTTAGGTCTTTTATCCAGTTTGAATTGGTTTTTGTATAAGGTGTTCAGATGAACATCCAATTTTGCCAGCACCACTTGTTGAAGAGATTGTTTTTACCCCAGTTTAATGTCTTAGGGCTTTTGTCGAATATCAACTGTTCATAGGCAGATGATGTCATCTCTGGGGTCTCAATTCTGTTCCACTGATCTGTCTCTTTTTGTACCAGTACCAGGCTGTTTTGACTACTGTGGTAGTGTAATGTGTTCTAAGGTCGGGTAATAAGAGGCCTCCCTGTGTGTTCTTCTTCATTAGTAATGCTTTACTTATCTGAGGCTTCTTCCCTTTCCAGACAAAGTTGGTAATTTGTTGCTCCACCTCATTAAAAAATGTCACTGGAGCCTGTACTGTGATTGCATTATATAAGTAGATTGCTTTGGGTAAGATAGATATTTTCACAATATTAAGTCTTCCTGTCTATGAGCAGGGTAGGTCTCTCCATTTATGTAACTCTCTCTTAGTTTCTAGTAGTAATGGTTTGTAGTTCTCTTTGTAAAGGTTTGTTATTTCTCTGGTTAGATTTATTCCTAGGACTTTATCTTGTTAGGGGCTACAGTAAACGGTATTGACTTGGTGACTTCTTCCTTAATAACCTCATTGTTGGTATAAAGGAATCGTACTGATTTACTTATATTTATCTTGTATCCTGAGACTCTGCCTAACTCCTCTATCAGTTTGAGTGGTTTCCTTATGGATTCTCTGCATGTACAATCATATCATCTGCAAATAGGGAGATTTTTAGTTCTTCTTTGCTGATGTAGAAGCCCTTTGTTCCTTGGTCTTGTGTAATTGCTCTGGCTAGAACTTCTAATGCAATGTTGGATAAGAGAGGTGAGAGTGGGCATACTTGTCTAGTTCCTGTTCTCCAGGGAAACTGTTTCAGTCTCTCTCCATTCAGGATGACATAGGCAGTTGGCTTTGTATAAAGGGCCCTTATTGCATTGAGGAATTGGTCATCTATTCCTATTTTGCTGAGAGTTTTTAGCATGAATGGATGTTGGACTTTATCAAATGTCTTTTCTGCATCAATAGACAAAATCAGATGACTCTTGTCTTTTGTGTTTTTTCTGTTGTTAATCACATTAATTATTTTTCTGATGTTGAATCAGACTTGCATCCCTGGTATGAATCCAACTTGGTCATGATGGATTATTTTCTTGATGTGTTATTGTATTCTATTGGCAAGAATTTTGTTGAACATTTTTGCTTCTAGATTTCTGAGTGATATTGGTCTGTAGTTCTCCTTTTTTGTTGGGTCTTTCCCTGGCTTTGGTATCAGGGTTATGTTGGCTTCATAGAATGAATTTGGGAGTATTCCATCCCTTTCTATACTGTGAAATAGTCTCAGTAGTACTGGAGATAACTCTTCTCTAAAAACCTAGTTGAATTTTGCAGTGAAGCCATCTGGGCCAGGGCTTTTTTGGTTGGCAGTTTTTTTCATGACTTTTTCAATCTCTTCCTTTGTGATGGGTTTATTAAGTTGTTCTGCATCCCCTTGTGATAATTTTAGTAGGTGACTTGAATCAAGGAATTTGTCCATTTCCTCTAGGTTTTCAAATTTGTTAGAATACAGTCTTTCATTGTTTTCAGCTACTTTTGATTTCTGCTGGATCTATTGTGACAACTTCCCTCTCATTTCTTATTTGGGTTATTTGTTTCCTTTCCTGTTTTTCTTTAGTAAGTTTAGCCAGTGGTTTGTCAATTTGGTTGATCTTTTCAAACAACCGTCTTTTGGTCTTTTCAGTTTTTTCAAATTGTTCTTCTGTTCTCTAATTCATTTAGTTCTGCTCTGATCTTTATGATCTGTTTTCTTCCGGTGCCTGAGGGGTTCCTCTGTTGTTCTCTCTGTACTTGTTCAAGCTGTAGAGTTAGTTCTTTGGTTTGGTTTCTTTCTTCCTTCCAGATGTGTCCATTTATTGAGATAAACTGCACTCTGAGCATTGCTTTGTCTGTATCCCATAGATTCTAGTAGGAAGTGTTTTCATTCTCACTGGAATTCATAAATTTCTTTATTTCATTCTTGGTTTGTTCTATAACCTGTGCCTTTTTGAGCAAGACATTATTCAGTTTCCATGAGTTCTGATTTCTATCTATGTTTTTTCTGCTATTGATTTCTACTTTTACGGCTTTATGGTCTGAGAAAAAGCCGTGCAGTGGTGTGGATTTTGTTGAGATTTGCTTTATGCCCTTACACACAGTCTATTCTGGAAAGTGTTCCATTAGCACTGGGGAATAAGGTATAGTTGTCTGCTGATGGATAGAAAGTTATGTATATGTCGATGGGGTCTAGTTGGTTAATTGTGGCTATAACATCTTATATGTCTTTATTGAGCTTTTTTCTGGAAGATTTGTCCAATACTAAGAGTGGAGTGTTAGAGTCTCTCACTATTATTGGGGAGTGATCTATTCATTTTTTTAATGTAGTCAGTGTTTCTTTGATGTATTTATATGCTCTAGTATTCGATGCATCAATATTTAATATTGTTAAGTCCTGCCTATGTATTGAAACTTTCAGCAATACTGTTCATCCTTGTCTATGACAGTGTGGATTTAACATTAAAGACCATTTTATCTGAGATTAGTATTGCCATTCCTGCTCTTCTTTGTATATTATTTGCTTGGTATACATTTTTCTATCTTTTAATTTTCAGTTTGTTCGTATCTTTAAGTGTAAGGTGAGTTTCTTGTAAGCAATGTATAGACGGGTCATGCCGTTTGATCCAAGATGTCACTCGTTGTCTCTTTACTGTAGTGTTCAGACCATTTACATTCAATGTAATTATCAATAGGCATATGTTTAGTGCTGCCATTGTGATATGTTTATTTTTGTGTTGATGTTTTTTCTGGTGCCCTTACTGTTCTGTTCTGGGACAGTCTTCTTTATGGGTTGATGTTTCACCCTTTTCAGTGTTGGTTTTCTGTTCATTGAGACACCTGTATTACATTTCTTGATTTGATATATTGTGCCTTTATTGTGCTCTGATGGTACCCCTGTGATCCCCCTTAATAATCTATGTTTAAACCCAGTTTTAACTTCTACACGTCTTATCAACTTCCTCTCCATCTGGAATGACTATACTGCAGTACATCCCTCTTTTTAATATGATGATATCATAGTTGTCATGATATGATCACTGAATCACTTCTTCTAATATTATAGATTTGATTGAGTTCTGTGCCTTCCCTGAGTAGGTTTCTGGATGATGTGTCCTTTATTGCTTCCTAAAATATAGAGCTTATGGTTTTGTTCTTCTAAGCCAAGAGCTTTCTTTCAGTGTTTGTTGTGGCTTTGGTTTGGTTTTTACAAAGTCTCTGAGTTTCTGTGTATCTGTGAATGTCTTACTTTCATTTTCAAATTTGAGAGATAGTCTGGTAGGATATGTAATTCTTTGTTGGAAGTTCTCCTTTAAGGCTTTGAATGTGTCATCCCATTGCCTCTGTGCTAACATCATTTCTGCTGAGAAGCCAGTTGAAAGCCTATAAGGTTTTCCTCTGAATGTTAGCTTTGCTTTGAATCTCACTGCCTTTAAGAATTTCTGCTTATGTTTCATTTTTTTAAGCTTGATTATAATATGTATTGAAGTCTTTCTTTTGGGATCTATATTGAGTGGCCTTCTATGTGCGTCCTGGATATCTATATTGTCTTCTTTCATAATTGCAGTGAAGTTTTCTGTCAGCAGCTCAACAACAATACTCTCTGTGTTTTCAGGTGTCCCTCTCTGTCCAGGATTCCAGTTAGTCATAGATTTTTTTCCACTTGAAAGAGTCCCACATGCTACTTAATGCTTCTACATTTTTCTTGTTTCTTTTCTCTGATTTATCCTCATAGATGCTGGAGTCAGTAGCTCTGTCTTCCAAGTCAGAAAGTCTGTTTTCCATTTGTTCAGTTGTGTTTTCTTGGGTTTGAATTGAATTTTCTATTTCTCTGATTTTATTATTGATCTGTTGGATTTCACAATACTGACGTTCCATCAGTTTGAACAACTTGGTTAATTTTTCATTTTGCTCTGTTGCATTTTGTATAATGTTTAGGAGGGCTTTCTATACATAATCCTTTTGTACTCAACTTCTGTTAGTTTCAGAAAGGCTTCTTCATATGGGAAGCTCTTTAGTTCTTTATTTGGGGGACTTTCTGGAGCCATAGGTGAATTTTTCCTTAAGTTTCTGTCCAAATTTTGTTGTATTTTGGGCATGTGGGTGTTGATTAGTTTCTCTTATGTTACCTTAACGGGATCTAAAACACAGTCTGATAAGGAAGGTGATCATCAGTCACTTCTATATACTCCAGGGACTGGGCCCAGTGGAATCTCTGGGGTAGCAGGCTTCACCTCCTCATTGGCAAAGACACAGCCCTACTTATCAAGTCACTAGGGGGCCATCAGCTGACCCTATGATGTGAATCAGTATAAGCTGGAAGAGATGCCATCAGGATGCACTGCAGTTCTTTCTCTAGGAAATCTTATATTGGAAGGTAAAAGCTATCTGACAGCTTCCGAAATCAGTCAGGCTGTCAGGTCTTCAAGCCCCTCTTCCTAGCTGGCAGAGTAAGCTCCTCTATATCCAACCCTAGATGCTGTAAACTAGTTCAAAGTGTGACAAGTCTACTGCCCTGATGTTGTCTCCTGCTGGGCACCACTCATAATTCAGTCTGTGTTAAACACAGCTTTTCTGTGGGAAAAGTGCTCCCTGGCTGGCACTGTCTCCTAGCCTGGGAATTAGTCCCTGTTGAGGCCTCTGTTTGAGTAACTCCAACTCCCAGTTGAACAAGATGCAGTCCCACACAAGCTCAGCCCTAACTATGGAATAGCTGATTCTATGGTGGAGATTGAGAAAAAGAGAGTGGAGGGGCCGAGGTGCACAGAGTCCAGAGCCAGGCTCTCAAAATGTGTATTTTCTGCCTGCTGGTCCTGTTGGAAGTGCAGCTGAGCTTTGCTGCCAGTTAAGCCCAAGCCCTGACTGCCGGCTAACACAGATTTAAAAAAAAAAAAAAAAAAAAAATTCCCTGCCTGGGAATTAGCCTCTACTGAGGCCTCCATTTGGGTAATTCCTCTTCCCAGTAGAACAAGATGGCATCCCACACAAGCTCTCCTACCCACTGTGGAATAGCTGATTCTGTGGCAGAGGTTTGGAAAGTGAGGGTGGAGAAGCCAAGACTCACAGAGTCCAGAGCCAGGCTCTCAAAATGTGGCTATTCCACCTGCTGGTCCCATCCACAGTGCAGCTGAGCTTTGCTGCCAGTCAAGCCCAAGCCCTGTCTGCTAGCTAAGACAGAGAAAAAAATTTAAGTTACCTTCCATCCATGACAGCAGGGCGAGGGTCAGCAAAAGAGACAAATTTTCCTGTTCAGTGGCATATAAGTCCAAATTGACAGCCCTGTGCCGTGTCCTAGGGCTCACTGGGTATCCAGAAGGCTCCATTTGATTATCAATTTAGGCCTTAGTTTTCAGAAGGAGTTTAGGAGACATGCGTCTAGTATGCCATTTTGACTCTACCTCCAGGTCATCTTTTCTATAGTTATTAAATGAGCTACTTTGTGTGAAGGGCTTAGAAAAAGTGAATGACGTAAAGGAAACATCTGATATGAACTTTTCTCATATTTAAGACATACTGATATCAATAAGAAGATTAGTTAAAAAGTTATTAAGATTTCCATGATCATCTCTGTTTCTACAGTTAGCATTAACTGCTGTCTCCTTTATACTCCCAGTTAACCTACCATATACTGCTAGGATAGCATCTTTTACTTGTTACTACACTTTAAAAATGACCCACTATCTTCTGTTACCTGATTACACAAGTCCTGAAAATAAATATCACATTCAAAAGTCTGTGAATCTTCAACACTAGACACTACCTAGCATTAAAAAAAAAAAAAGTTCTTATAGATTGGCTTCTGACTCGTAGTGACCCTATAGGGCAGAATAGAACTGCCCCATAGAGATTCCCATGTTGTTCCTGTCAGATTCAATCTGCTGACCTTTCTGGTTAGCAGGAGAACCACTTAATTACTATGCCAAAAGAGTTTCCACTTAGCAGGTGATTAAAGGTGTTTGGAAACCCTAGTGGTGTAGTAGTTAAGCGCTATGGCTGGTAATCAAAAGGTCAGCAGTTTGTGTCTACCAGGCACTCTTTGGAAACTCTGTGGAAGAGTTCTACTCTGTTCTATAGGGTCACTATGAGTTGGAATCAACTCGATGGCAGAGCATTTTTTTTTTTAAGTTTTAACAGGTGTTCATGGTTAAGTGCTACACCCACTAAGCAAAAGGCTGGCAATTCAAATCTGCCAGACTTTGCCTGTAATCTCTATGGGGCAGTTCTACCCTGAACTATAGGGTCACTATGAGTCACACCCAACTCAATGGCAGTGGATTATAATAGGTTTTCATGGACTGGTGAAAAGTGAAAACTCTGTAGTCAGATGGCTATGGCTTAACAGTGGCTCAGTCACTTACCAGCGGAATGATCAGAGACTAATTACTTAATTTCCAGATGGCTCAGTTTTCTCCTTGGTGAAAAGAAGAATAATTATACACCTGTGTTGTAGTGTTATAAATATTAAATGACTGAAAACATACACAGTGAAAGGTGTGGTTTATGGTGAGAGCTCAATGAGTATTAATTTAGTCTTTTATTAATCTCTACTATTAAATGGATACATGAAGCCAAGCCAAGCCAAGCCAAGTGCCGTCGGATACATGAAAGTAAAACAATAAACGATGCCATGATTTTACAAATACGAGGCTTCAGGTCCTAAATGTTAAATATCACAAGACTAGTAAAGATAAGAAATTTCCCTGTGAGTAGAATAAGAGAAGTTTATTTTGAATCTTTTTTTCTTCCTCTAAGCAGACACCATTACTTATTGTTTAAAAATAACATGACCCCAAACCACACAAGATAGGCATAGAAGGAAAATTTCTTAAAGTAGTGAAGTGTGTTTAGAAAAATCCAAAGCTAAGGTCACAGTGAACATAAAAAGACTGAGAGCTTTTTCATGAAGATCAGGATCAAGAATGCCTGCTTTCACCACTGCTAGACAACATCGTTCTGTAAGTCCTAGCTAGAACAATTAGACTAGAAAAATAAATAAATGGAAGGAATCAAAATCAGAAGGGAGAAAATAGAATTTCCCCTTTTATGCAGGTGAAATAATCTTCTTGTTATTGTCACGTCTCAGTCAGTCAGTTCTAATTCATGGTGAACCCATGTACAACAGAATGATGCACTGCCTGAACCTGTAGCATGCCCACAATCCTGTTATGCTTGAGCCTACTGTCACATCCACTGTGTCAATCTGTCTTACTGATGACCTTCCTCTTTTCTGCTAACTCTGTGTTTTACCAGAAAATGCTGGTGGCATAGTGGTTAAGAGCCACATCTGCTAAGCAAAAGGTCAGCAGTTCAAATCCTCTAGGAACTCCCTGGAAACTATGGAGCAGTTCCACTCATCTTAGAGGGTTCCTATGAGTCAGAATCAACTCAATGACAGTAGTTTTTTTCCCCGCCACTTTACAAAGCATAATGTCCTTCTCCAGGGATTTATCCCTCCTGACAACATTCCCGAGGTATGTAAGATATAGTCTTGCTATCCTTGCTTCTAAGGAATACTCTGGTTGTACCTCTTCCAAGACAGATCTATTCACTCTTTCGGCAATCCCACGTATATGTGAAATAGAAGAAATCCCACAGAATCCACAAGAAAGCGATTAGAACTGGCAAATGAATTCAGCAAAGTGGCAGAGTATAATGACAACACACAAAAACCATTTGGGTTTCTAAACATGAACAACAAACAAGCTGAAAAGGAAATAAAGGAAACATAAATTATAATAGCATCTAGAAGAATAAAGCACTTAGTAATAAATTAACCATGAAATAAAAGTTGTACACAGAAAATCGTAAAACACTACCAAAAGAAATTTAAAAAACAAAACCACAAAGCTGTCGACATCTAGTCAATTCTGACTCATAGCTAACGGTAAATGATAGATCAAGATGGCCCCATAGGGTTTCCAAGGAGTGGCTGGTAGATTCAAACTGCCAAGCTTTTGGTTAGCAACCATAGCCCCTTAGCCTCTATGCCACCAGGGCTCCAAATAGGATTGCTGTGAGTCAGACCTGACTCCACGGCAGGTTTTTTTTTTTTTTTTTTTTTTTCATAGAAGGAAGAATCCCTGGAGGCTTAATGGTTCAGAATTACAGCTGCTAAATAAAAAGGTTTGCAACTCAAATCCCCCAGCCAGTCCTTGGAAACTTGTGGGGCAGTTCTGCTCCGTCTTACAAGATTAGCTGTGAGCTGGAATTCACTGGATGGCAATGGGTTTGGGTGTTTCTTGTTTTGTTTTGGTAGCAGTTGGCTTGGTAAAATAAATGGGAGGACATTCTTTGTTCATGGATTGGAAGGTTTATGGATTAAAAATGTCAGTACTACTCCAAGGTATCTATCAATTTAATAAAATCCTCACAAACATCCAAGAGCCTTTTTTTTTTTTTTTTTTTTTACAGAAATAGAAAAGACTATCTTTAAATTTATATGGAAGAGCAAGGGATTCCAAGCAGTTAAAACACTCTTGAAGACGAATAATGTAGGGAGAACTCATACATCCTGATTTCAAAATGTAAGCACTATAAATCTACAGTAATTAAAATCCAGTGGTGCCAGTAACTAACAGTCATACATCCAACAGAATAGAAATTAGAGTGTCTAAAAATAAATCTGTACGTCTATGATCAACTCATTTAAATGGTTCTGGGAACACTGGATTTTCACAGGTAGAAGACTGAATCAGGATCCATGTCTCACATCACACACAAATAACAAAATGGATGAAGAATCTAAACATGAAACTAGAGTCATCAAATTCTTAGAAGAAAATATAGGGATATGTCTGCACATCCTGGTTTTAATTAAGAGTTATCAGGTATGACAAAACCATAAGAAGATAAATGGACTTCATTAAAAATTAATACTTTATTCATCAAAGGGCTTTATCAAGGAAGTGAAAAGATAACATACACACAGAAGGAAAATTTCTGAGAACCATATATCTGATAAGGGCATGATATCCAAAATATATTTTAAAATATTTCTACAACTTAATAGCAACCAAAAAAGACAAAAAACAAAAAATGGGCAACACACTTGAATATTTTACCAAAGAGGTTATTCAAACAGCCAACAAGCACATGAAAAGATGCTCAGGGGGTGTTAAGTGTATGCTAATATTGGTGGCATAATTTGGAAAACTACAGTGAAACTGCCGACTCGATGGCACTTGGCAGTGAAATTGATTGCATAACTTGAAGAATGTAACAAATGTTACTGAATTATACATACAGAAATTGTTTGACATGGCATATGTTTCGTTATGTGTATTTGCACCACGATTAAAAAAAAATAGTCATAATGTGACAAAAGATATTTAAGTGCAGGTACGTTTCCTGACATCATTTCTTCTACATGCTCGGTGAGTTCTCTGCCCCAAAGAGTGATTTTCTCTGAGTGTGTCTTGCTGCCTCTTCCCAGCATTAGGCCCTCATGATACCAAAACTTAAGCATTTTCGTCTAGATACTAGTTTTTCACATTGTATTCTTTACTGACTCCACTGATTGGGCCTTACAGAAAGAAGGAACTCGCTGGCTGTTTCAGCTTGCTGAGCTTTAATTTCATGGTCCACTAGGAGAAAATTCTTTGGTGTAATTCCTAGTAGCCATTGTAATGGGGTGAAGCAGGGTGAGCAGAGAAATAGAGGGGATTTATGTCAACTTGTAATTTCTAATAGCAGGCAATCTGTTGTGAACAATAATAATTTCTTCATGAAACAATTTTAGTAAAAAAGCAAAAAGTATTATGGTCTTTTTTTTTCCCTTATTGACTCTATTCAATTTATATTAGTTTTCCTAATGTCAATGGAACAAAAGTGAGAACACTGCCACTAAAAATTTATCCTGTAAACATCTGTCCATATGTCATCCGTTTTCCCCCCCATATCTGCCATCTATTTGAATGTACATGTTATTGATGTTATGTGACATAAAGTAGATTCTGACTCATAGGGATGGCAGGACAGAGTAGAACTGTTCCACGGTGTTTTTTAGCCCATAATCTACAGAAGCAGAATACCAGGCCTTTTCTCCCAGTGGGTTTGAACTGTTGATCCCTTGTGTAGAGTCTATTCTGACACATAGCAACCTTTAAGACTCAGTAGAACTGCCCCATAGGGTTTCTAAGGAGCAAACGGTGTGTTCAAACTGCCAAACTTTCTTGGTTAGCAGCTGAGCTCTTAACCACTATGACACCAGTATTTCATGACTATGAACATACTTTCTTTTTTAAATGAATGAACCTGAAGAGGTGATTCTTTAAGTTATTCAGTGACAACTTTAATAGTTTTTTCTACCCTATGAGCAAACACAATCTTAGTTTAACATAGGGTATTCATAAAAGTTAGCAATGACTTAATGTATTACCTATGAGAAATTTGTACCTGTATCTATTTACTAATGCCCATCAACCCTGGTGACGTAGTGGGTTAAGTGCTACATCTGCTAACCAAAAGGTCAGCAGTTCAAATCTGCGAGGCGCTCCTTGGAAACTCTATGGTGCAGTTCTACTCTGACCTCTAAGGTCACTATGAGTCATACCCAACTCAATGGCAGTAGGTTTAGTTCTTTTTGGTTTGTAGCAGTCCTATTGATATTTCAACATCTTTAAGATAGGGATCATATTTTTTTACACAAATGGAAAAAATAGGAAACTTCCATTGTGACATGGTGGTTAAGCGCTACGTCTGCAAACCTAAGGCTGGCAGTTCAAATCCACCAGGCACTCCTTGGAAACTCTGTGGAGTAGTTATACTCTATTCTGTGGGGCTGCTATGAGTTGAGATTGACTCCATAGCAGTGCGGTTGGTTTCAGTTTAACATCTGGTATACTATCTGGCATAGAGTAGGACCATTCAATAAATGCTTCTAAGAGAATGAGAAAAGTTTTTTGTAAGATAGCCATTTGCCATCAAGTGGATTTTGACTCATCGCTACTCCACCTGTCACTCTGGAACTCTGCTCCATAGACTTTTCAATGGCTGCGTTTTTTTCAGAAGGGGAACATCAGACCTTTCTTCTGAGGCACATCTGGGTCTCTTTGAACCTCCAGTCTTCTGGTTAGCAACCAAGCATGCTAATTGTTTGTACCACCTACATTTCTAGTCCCATACACTTGAATGTTGTTTCATGTGCCAAGTCAGTCTGAGCAATTTCTCACCTATGAATTTACTCAGTCCTTATCATAATTCTTCAGTTAATTGATACTGTTAGTTTAATTTTAAAGAAATGGAAAAATTGACATGCAGTTTGAAATAACATTCCCCAGGACATAGAGTAGGGCACATTTATAAATGAAAATGGTAATAGAACCCAAGATTTCTTATTCACCTTCTCCAGCACGAATCAGCCTATCAAGAGAAGATAGGTTTAGTTAAAGCTTTTATGTTTTTGCAGCTTGATTATACAAACGAATACACAAAAGGTGTGTAAGAAATACACAATACCAAACTGACACAGGAACAGAAATTAGCAGAATGTGTGTGTATATAATGCAAGTGCATGTTTGTGCATGTTTGTGCATGTGTATATAAGTGTTGATGTGTATTCACAATTAGGGCAGTAGGTTTTGGTTGGAAATAACTTTGGCTGGACCTGAGAAATGATTTAGGTAAGAAATAATGAACGATGATAGATAAACAGAATGAAAATTAACAAAGATCTCAGGTTATCTTCTGAATAGCTCCTCATTTAGGAGAAAGGGTAGATGTAGGCGATTGTTCTGTAGTGTATTAGCCTCATGAATAATGCATCAGAGAAATGTTCTGTGAAGGGCTTAGGTGAAAATTTTCCCTTTAGCTGGTTCTTGACCTTGGTTTGCTTCTGGTTCACTGTAGTTCATAGCCTTGTGCTGACTTAGCATAGAGGTCATTCTTCTCCTGCATATCATTATTTCCAGTCTTTTGTAATCTTTTACATACGTTTGACCTAATATCTACAATCAGCAGTCCCTGTATGACTGTCTCAGGAATGTATGATGATACATAACAACTCAGTGAGTTGGAAGAATTTCCAGGAGGACTAGAAGAGTATTGTGGAAGACCAACTTTCAGTGTTCTTGTGGTTTCTCATCCGTTGTTCAGTGGAACAGGTAACAAAAATTATGCACATTATATAGCCTTGCTTCTTGTCTTTGGGGAGGTTATAATCCACTGTAATTACTATCAGAAGACTGTATGTCATACCTGGAATTCAAAAACAGAAAGGTAATTGCAGAAAGATAGGATTTTAAATTATAGTTCCAGTTTTGTGTAACCAAAATTAATAGTCATCAGAAGGAGGTATTTTTAGGCTACAAACAATCTGTTGGCCTAAGGAACTCTGCAAACAAGATCCTTGTAATTTATTTATTTTTGCTGTTGTTACTGTTGTTGTGAGCGCTTTAAACCAGTTCCAGTTGACACATCTTCTCTCTCCATCATCTGGTCCTTTCTGGTCCATCAATTACATGTATGTTTGTAGTAGCATTGTATGTAGTTTTCCAGAAGTTCTGTGCTATTTTGTTGTGTTAGTACTGAAGACCATGTTGTCTTCTCTGCTGAGAATGTATCCTCTTCTGTTCACTCTTCCTGGTTCGACTCAGTTTGTCATCTCCAGGAGCCTTGCACCACTGTAATGGTGAAGTTATGTCCTCTCACGTCCTCTCAATAGCTAGAACTTATTGCTATTGTTGCAATTATTATATATTATAATTGCCACTCATCTGTTTTTGCTTTTATAAGACCTCCAATGCACATTTCTAAGTTTAAGTGATTAGAATAATCCTCAGCACCATACTTAAAAAAAGCAACAAACAAGCAAAACCTTGGCCATCAGGTAGAGTGTGATCACATTCCAGAGCATTTTTATGGCTGTATTCTTATCTAAGTAGATTGCCAAACCTTACTTTCATAGTGCTTCTGGGTAGGTTTAAACTGTCAGCCTTTCAATTTGGTAGCCAACAGCAAGCCATTTGCACTAAGATGGACCATGGCATTCTATAGAGAACCCATCATTGTTTGTTGAGCAATTAGCTATAGGTGATGTCTGTTGTAGAAGGATTGCCAATGTGAATATTCAAGGAAGTATTTCTGAAGCACAAAAAGAGAAGGGAAACTTTTTGTTCCATCTTAAGCAATCATGTATCCCAAAAGGGGGAGGCAAGGTACAATGCTTGTATAGCAGAATAAAGTTTTTATAATTTGTTGGTTCCAAAAAGGGATTACCAAAGACAAAAAAAAAACAACAAAAACTGTAGGTGAGGGCCAAATACCAACAAAGCTAGCCAGGTTGTCAATATTTCATTTGGTAACTAAGATATGAGTCTTAGAGGTGCTGGGATCTTATATGGACATGGGACCTGTGAAGATTAGAATCTTAAAGAAAAAAAAATTAAGGTAAACAATCTGTTAGTAGTTAGCCAGGAGACAAGGCCAGACAACATACACATACAAAGCTGATTCAACAATATTTTTTACATAGATGATTTTCAGAGAATCTTTTGAAAAACTAGGGTCCTGATCCTAAAAGCTATATATATCAGATTAAAAGCTATAATTACCCTGTCCCTGCATCTCACAGGACCCAGACAGTCTGGATTGTGCCATTATAGACAGAAGGGGTACACTGGGGCCACAGTGTGTTATGAAGTGCCTTAGTACTCCAGGCAGCAAAAACTATGCACTCGGAGAGAAAACATGAGTGACTAGGGTAATAAAGCTATACTTAAAAGAAAAGTGGTAGAAGAAAGAAATCAAGATTCCAGACAAAATTTTTGTATGGTCATTTTGTTGAGATTTGTCCAACACTATTGCTGGATTGTGGACATGAGCTGAATTTCAAATAATACAGACAATAAGACAGAGAGAGAAACCAGAAGGGACACAACTAAAGAGGTTAACTCAGTAGGCCTTGGGAACAGTGACAAGAGACAAGGACATACTGCTACTGCTATGTCCTAAATTACATTGATAGATAACATTGCTTTTCTCCTCTATGTATTTCTTAAAGGAATGGCAGCAAAGTCCTGCAAATGTTCAGAGACAGATTTTTAGAGAAGTCTCTGGAAAAACAGCTCTATGATATAAAAGCTCAATTATTTGAGAAGACATTGTGACTTAGGTCATATTTTTTGGTATACGTGCTGCTGAAACAAGCTAGCTTAGATCATCTTTTATGATAGAAGTATGAAGAGCCAAATCTCCTGAGCTTGATGCTGTTGTAGGAGTTTGATTGTTGCTTTACCACGATTCTCTTGAAAAGCAGTTCATCATCCGTATGATCCTACATTGTTACTGTTCTAGTTTTGACTTCATCATCCTTTACTTAGATCATTAATTGGAATTGTTCCTTCGGTCTGTCTCCCTGTTCCAATTCCTGTTCCCCATATTTTCTTTACGTAATTGAGTTTTAGTTTCCTGTTTCAAACTTCTGATGATTACAAAGTGATTTTCATTAAAAATTACTCATTGATTTACATAATGTTTTCAGTAAATAAATACTGCTACAATACCACCTCTCTATCATTTCTGTGTAAACCCTGATGGCTTAGTGGTTGAGGACTGCATCTGCTCACCAAAAGGTCAGCGGTTCAAATCCACCAGGTGCTCCTTGGAAAATCTATGGGGCGGTTGTGCTCTGCCCTGTGGTGTCTCCATGTGCTGGAATCGACTTACTGGCAGTGGAGATATATATATATATTTTTTTCGGTATCTTTCCCATACACCAGACTTCTAGGACTACATTTTTTGTGTATGTATAAGCTCTTCCTTCTTACGGAAACCCTGGTGGTGTAGTGGTTAAGTGCTATGGTTGCTAACCAAAAGGTTGGCGGTTGAAATCTTCCAGGCATTCCAAGGAAATACTATGGAGCAGTTCTGATTTTCTATGGGATCACTATGAGTTGACATTGACTGGATGTCAGTGGATTTGATTTTTTTGTGTGGGGGGGGGATTCTCTTTTATGAGAACGAAAAAATTACAGAGTATCTCAGGATATTATTGATTTTGTAAAACCTAGACTGGTTACTGATAGTTCATATTTTGATAAGTTTGAAAAAGAAACCCTCTACATTTTTAAAATCTTGTGGAAAAAATGCTATAGAGTGCAACAAAAGAAGAGTTTTTTCTAGGTTTTATACAGTCTTCATTTTTTCAAATCTCAGCCTTCGCCACGGGAACGGCTGAGGCCCAGATCGCATAATTGAGTTCGTCTGGACTGAAAAGTTAGTCAGAATTAAAGGCAGACCAAGACAGCAGGCTCCTGTCTCCAAGTCCTGTAACCAAAGTGATAGGCAGAGTACTTTTATATGTGTCTTGTGTGTTTGAACTGATAGTGTGAAAGAAATACCATTCTTCTAAATGAAAGAGTTTGTTTCTTTTGTGCAATGTTACAATTTCTTTACAGCTCAGTTGTAGAAAACATACCATTCTTAAGAGCAGAAGTATAAAAAGATAAAATGCACTGGAAAGCTATAATTTTTCTAGGTTAACTGAGCTAGCCACCATGCACAACTGGAGTGGACATGGTTTTTGTTATGAAATCCTGGGTTTTACAACATTCTTGGATTTCGTGTGGCTTACTCACCTTTAAAGTATTCAGCACAGACCAAGATGCATTTTGGTTCCTCTTTTAAGATCTTTAGGAAATCAGAGATGTTAATCAAGTAATTTAAGAAACATTTTGCTACTTTTGAAAAATCAGCTCATACCCATCAGAATTTCAGTTTTCTCATTATTTCACTTAGCATGGAAAAATCTGAAAGAAAGCAATACCAGTAAACATATAATGCCTAAATACTAATTAAGTAGAAATATAAAATTTAGATTTATACTTTTATGAGACCAAAATGATACTGATTCTTTTTTCATATGTGTGCTTTCGGTAATAAAACAATGTTTAACAATTACAAGAGTTAACCGAAAAATTACTCTTTGTTGTTTCATGAGTAGAAAATTAGTTTAGGATATATACTCCGATGAAAACCCTCAGGTAACAAATGAAGCATTCGGTGCCTCCTTCTGCCCTTGCCTTCTCAGTGACTCTCAGACACATTTAAACTTGATCTCTCAGCCTCATAAACCATGCTTCCTTCCTGTGAGTGCACTGGGGTAGCTGTGTTACCCCAAAGTGATGATATTTTTTTTCTTGGTATTTGTAAGGAATTGTTTTTCCATATAGCTTATTGAGAAAAATGTTGTTTCTCCTTCATAGATTGGTTTAATGTGTTTTTTTTTTTTGTTAAAAACGACCATCAGTATAAATTTTTAGGAAAATTATAATTACCCTTTGTTTATTTCTTCTCAGTAATCCAATATTATAATATCCTGTTGTTTTTACTGGCGGTCATCAAGTTGACTTTAACTCATGACAACCTTACCTGTAAAAGAACAAAGTGTTGTCTGATCCAACACCATCTTCACAGTGATTGGTATATTTGAGTCCATTATTTTGGCTGCTGTGTAGTACCTTCCAAAGAAGGGTACTCATCTTTCAGCACTATGTTGAATAATATTCTCTTGTGACCCATAAGGCTTCCATTGGCTAATTTTTGGAATTGCATTGCCAGGCCTTTCTTCTTAATCTGTCTTAGTCTGGAAGATCTGCTGAAACCTATACACTATAGGTGACCCTGCTGGTATTTGAAATGATTCTCTTTTATATATTGTCTGTTCTACTGAAATTGGAAACCCTGGTAGTGTAGTGGTTAAGTGCTGTGGCTGCTAACCAAAAGGTCAGCAGTTTGAATCTACCAGCTGCTCCTTGAATATTCTATGGAGCAGTTCTACTCTGACCGATAGGGTTGCTTTAAGTTGGAATCGACTCAATGGCACTAGGTTTGGCTTTTGGTTTATTCTACTGAATTACATTAGGAAAATTCAATCGGACATTGTCAGACATGACTAATTCTTTCTCAATTTTCTTAGTTTAGCTGCCTAAGCAGTTTTTTTTCTGAAATACTGTTTTATTTCTACTGATTATCTTACTATGTAGACCTAAAATAAAAATAACAACGCCAAGCCAAGCCAAGTGCCGTCGAGTCGGATCCGACTCATGGTCGCCATGAGTCGGAAATAATAATGCAGATGTCTATAAAATAGAAAAACTGCTAACCTTTATAAAAATAAAACAAAAAGAAAATCTGTGATATTCATTCTAAAGCCAACTATAAAGCAAAAAAGAAAAAAAAGATTTGACAGGACATTTCAATTATGTTGAAAGCCATAATGACTTAAATGTTATCAGGTATTTCCCTATGTCTATGAGTACATACATGGTTCAAAGATTTTACACACATCACTTTTGCTGTTACTGGAAATAACAATCTGCTTCAACATGTATTATAATGTTTGATCAAATACTTGAATAAAACAAAGAGAATAATAAAAACACCAGCAGCATTACAAAATTATTTTTTCTTCTTCAAGAAAACAAAATATCCATCAATGAAAAGATATGTCAGCCATATGTGAGTTTAAAAAAATACATGAGCTATATACAAAGTAGAACTTCTGTAATCTCTTAACCTAAATTAGAAACTCTGCACTATGCCTCATGTACCACCTCGTGACATATGGGTACACCAGATCTACCTACCCCAGGGGCAACTCCAAACACTATATCTAGCTTACCTCTACATGCTAACCAAAAACATTTTCATGTTTTATTTTTAATAATTGTAATGAACGATGATACATCAAGCAACATTGTTAGTTGTCTTTGAGGTGACTCTGACATATGGTGACCTTGTATAACTAGGACTGAAAGACATGATGTCTAGTCCTGTGCCATCTTTGTGATCTCTGGTGTGACTAAGCCTATTGCTATGACTGTTGGCTATCGATTGAGGGTTTCTCTCATTTTCTCTGATCTTCCGTGTTACCAACCATGATGTCTTTTCCTAGTGGTTAGTCTTTACTGCTGATATGTTCAAAATCAGCAAGATAAAGTCTTGCCATCCTCACATCTAAGGAGCATTCTATTTAAATGTCCTCTAAGATTGATTTTTGTGTCTGTTTGGGAAAACAATATTGAATATACCGTGGTATATTCAGTACTCTTCTCCAAAACTAGAGTTGGAATGCATCAACTCTTCTGTCTTCCATACTAGTAATAACTATAATTTATTGAGAAATTATGATGTCATGGACATTGTACTAATTACTGTATTATGTATTATTTAATCATCACAAAAATTGTGTGACATAGCTGGCATTATCCATTTGTCAGTTGAGGAAACATTAGGTTCAAAAAACTAAAGTGATTTTCCCAAGATCATGAGATAGGGAGCTATAGAGAAAAGATTTGAATTTAAAAATTCACTGTGTCTCAGTTAGTGACAAATTAAGCACTAGAATAGACTAGAAAATCATCTACATGCTATGTGAACTCCTCTATTAAACAATAATAAAATCTTTTTTTTTAAATGGAAACAGAAGTTACCTTATGTCTTAGTCACCTGGTACTGCTCTAGCAGAAATACCACTAGTAGATGGCTTTAACAAAGAAACATTTATTCTTACACAGTCCAGTAGGCTACAAGTCCAATTTCAAAGTATCTGCTCCAGGGAAAATGTTTTCCCTCTTTGTCAGTTCTGGAGGAAGTTCCTTATGTTGCATCAGTCTTTGGTCAGGGAGCGTCTTGGCACAGGAATTTCAGGTCTGAAGGACAAGGAGACGCTCTACTCCTGGTGCTGCTTTCTTCATGGTATGAGGTTCCCAGTTCTCTGCTTGTTTCCATTTCCTTTTATCTTTTGTAGGATAAAGGGATAAAAGGTGGTGCAAGCCACACTCCAAGGACACTCCTTTAGTAAGGTTATTTCAGCCCCATCCTAACTGTCTTTTTAACACAATCCTATCTATTACCTGCAGGCAGAGATTAGGATTCACAACAAAATCACAAACTGGAGGACCATCACATGATCTTGGAACTCATGGCCCAGCCAAATTGCTACACACATTTTTGGAGGGACACGGTTCAACCCGTGACACCATATAACATCAAAGCAGGTATAGTATAAAGGTTGAAGAGTTTCAAAGAAGTATCTCAAGAGGTCTGAAATGACAAAAGACTTCTAGCTAGAAGTTTGCTTTATGAAGTCCAAACATGGATGTGATAGAAATGACAGATAAAGATGATAGAAACTAAACAAATATCATGCAAAGTGAAATAAATCGATCGTAAAAGGTCAAACACTGTATGAGACCACTACTATAGAAACAATCTTTGATGGTTATGATGGAGGGGAGGAGTAGATGGGGAAAAACACTTGACTATAGATAAGTGGTAATTCGGTCAAAGGCTAAGACAATACATGATACTGGGGAGGTCAGCACCAATTGACCAAGGCAATGTCATGGAAATTTCATACATACATCAGAATTCCCTGAAGGACCAAATTACTGGGCTGTGGTCTGGTGATCACAGTTTTGGAGGATATCTAACTCAACTAACATAACATAATTTATAAAGAAATTATTCTACATCCTACATTAGTGAGTAGCATTTGGGTATTAAAAGCTTGTGAGGGTTCATGTAAGAAGATACTTTACTGATCCCACCCCAAAGGGAGTGTGGGAGAATGAAGTAAACCAAAGACCCGAGGAAAGATTAGTTCAAAGTACTCATGAACCAGAACTACGACCGCCTATACCAGACTACCTCCAGCTTAACTAGATGGTGTCACTGCGTGATCTGACAAGGGTTACAACAGAGGGTCCCAGACAGAGCTGGAGAAACATATAGAACAAAATTTGAACTCTCATAAACAGACCATACTTAATTGTCTGACAGAAACCAGAAAAGTCCCTAAAGAATATGGCCCCAGACATCCATTTAACATAACACTGAAGTCACTTATGAGGTTCACCTTTCAGCCAAAGACAAGACAGTCACATAAAACAAAACAAGACTGAGGGTGGGGCCAAGATGGCAGACTGGTCACACATCTCCTCGATTCCCTCTAAGAAACAAGGTCTAGAAAAACAACTGAATGGAGCAGAGTGGCCATTATGGAAGTCTCAAGATCAGGCAGAGGGCTGTGAGATTGGGCTAGATGACAGGAAGGGAACTACTTTGTCAGAGCTGAGATGGCAGTGCAAAGAGTCCTACTTCTGCAGGTGCAGCCGCTGAGAGGTTTAGAGGTTCAGATGCCATCTTTGTTAATCGGGAGACTGGGACTGGGACTGTTGAGTCTGAGAGCCTGGCAGGGACTGGCTGCCGTAACGAGCTACAGCACCTAAGCAGTGTCTCTCACAGCAGGGAGGCTGTACTTCAGACACTCATGTCTAGAGAACCAGCAGCAGCTGGAGGCTGAGGGTACTGGTTCCTTTCCCCCATCTGCTCTGAGCTGCATCATTGATTGTGATGGCCCAGTGCAGGAAAGGTGGCACAGGCAGGACGCCATCTTAGTCAGCTGAGAGGTGGAGTCAGCCATGTCTGAGGGCCTGGTGGGGGCTGGCTGCCACGCTGAGCAACAGCACCTGACTGGATAGTGCCTCTTTCAGCAGAAAAACTGTTTTTAAGACAGTCGTACCTACAGAATGCAATGATGGCTAGCAGCTAAGTGTGACAGAGCCCGTACTCCTCCCTTCTTTAAGCCACATCATAGCATCTGCTGATGCAGCCCCTGAGAGATTCCACAAGTATTTTGACATCTCTATCTGCTAGGAGGTGGGGCCTGCCAGCCCTGAAGGCCTGGCTGGTATTGGCTGCTGCTGGACTGTGCCTCTATCAGCACAAAAGCAGTTTTCAAGAAAATTGCATCTAGAAAATGCAGCAGTGGCTAATAGCTGAGTGTGGTGACACCATTTCCCCCTCACTTCACTGAGGCACACCATAGCATCTGTTGGCATGACTCTGGAGAGTCGGTACAAGTAGGTTGTCAAATTTGTCAGCCAGAAGGAGGGGCCTGCCACCACTGAGGGCCCACTGGGGCCAACCGCCAAACTGATGAGCACCATTGGGCTTGAAAAGAATTATGTATAGAGCCCTTCTAGATATTAGGATGGAGATTAAACAAAGGGCAGCAGTGCAAAACAAAAAATTAAACAAGCTGTATGAACTGCTAAAGCATCAACAATCTGAAATTCAGCAGGTCAAGAAACCTAAAGACACTTATATAAGTGGAGGAACCTACTTTGTTCATGGATAGGAAGACTTATCACTGCGAAAATGTCTATTCTACCCAAAGTGATCGACATACACAATGCAATCCCAGTACAAATTCCAGTGCAATTTTTTTAGTGAGATAGAGAAGCTAATCACCAACTTTGTTTGGAAAGGGAAGAAACCCCAGATAATTTAAGCATTACTGAAGAAGAGGAACACAACATAAGCACAAATCTATCAATAATTACACTGAATGTAAATGGACTGCATACTCCAATAAAGAGACAAGAGTAACAGACTGGATCAGAATCAGCATCTGCTGATATGCTGCTTATAAGAAGCACACCTTAGACTCAAAAGATATGAAGAACCTGGACATCAAAGGATGGAAATACACATACCAAGGTAACAACATACAAAGAAGAGCAGAAATGTAAATATTAATCTCAGACAAAATAGATTTTAAAATAAAATCCACCATCATGGACAAGGATGATCACTATTTACTACTCAAAGAGTCAATACATAAGGAGGATATAACAACATTAAGTATTTATCCACCTAGTATCAGAGTATTTAAATGTATTGAATAAATGCAGAGAACACTGAAAAAATGAGATAGATTGCTCCACAGTAATAGTAGGAGACTTTAACACTCCACTTTCAGTAAGGGGCATATAATCCAGAAAAAAAGCTCAATTAAGATACAGAAGATCTTATGGCAACAATCAAGCAACTAAACCTCATTGATATCTATAGAACTTTTTACCCAACAACAGACAAGTGCACCTTCTTTTCCAATGCACAGCTTGGAACACTCTTCAGAGCAGTCCACGTGTTAGGCCATAAAGAAAGTCTCAACAAAATCCAAACCACTGAACTACTGCAAAGCATCTTCTCAGACCATAAAGCAATAAAAGTTGAAATCAATAGCAGAAAACACATGAGTAGAAGTTTGAACTCATGGAAACTGAACAACACCTTGCTCAAGAAGTCTTGGATTATAGAAGAAACCAAGGATGTATTAAAGAAATTGATGGAATCAAATAAGAATGAAAATACATCCCGAACCTAGGGGATACAGCAAAAGTAGTGCTCAGAGGTCAATTTATTTCTATAAATGCACACATCTGGAAGGAGGAAAGGGCCTAAACTACAGAATTAATCCTACAGCTTGAACAAGTAGAAAGAGAACAACAAAAGAACTCACTGGGCACCAGAAGAAAAGAGATAATAAACATTAGAGCAGAACTAAATGAATTAGAGAATTAAAAAACAATTAAAAGAGTTAACAAAACCCAAAGCTGATTTTCTGGACAAGATCTATAAAATTGATAAGCCACTGGCTAAACTCACAAAAGAAATATAGGAGAGGAAACAAATAACCCAAATAAGAATGGGATGTCACAACAGATCCAACAGAAATTAAAAGCATCATAGCAGAATATTATGAAAAGCTGTACTCTGTTTGAAAACCTACAGAAAATGGACAAATTTCTAAATTTGCATAACCTGCCAAAATTATCACAAAAAGATGTATAACTTAATAAAACTTTCACAAAAGAAGTGATTGAAAAAGTAATTAAAAAAACTACCAACCCAAACAAATCCTGGCCCAGATGGCTTTACTGGAGAAGTCTACCAAACTTTTAGAGAATAGTTAACCCCACTACTACTGAGGCTATTTTGCCACATAGAAAGAAATGGAATACTCCCAAACTTATTCTTTCAAGCCAGTATAACCTTGATACCAAAGCCAAGGAAAGACCCCACAAAAAAAGAAAATTGTAGACCAATATCACTCATGAAGCTAGATGCAAAAATCTTCAATAAAATTCTAGCTAATAGAATTCGATTATATATCACCATAAGTCGGATCCGACTCAATGATGCTTGGTTGGCTTGGCATATATATAAATCATCATGACTGATTAGGATTCATACGAAGGATGTAGGATTAAGTCAACATCAGAAAAACAGTTAATGTGATCATCTACATAAATAACACAAAGTACGGGCATCACTTGATTCTGTCAATTGATGCAGAAGAGGCATTGACCAAGGTCAACACTGTTTGTATTAAAAACTCAGCAAAATAGGAATGGAAGGGAAATTACTCAGTGCAGTAAGGGGCATCTATGCAAAACCAACCACCAACATTATCCTGAATGGAGACTGAAAGAATTCCTCTTGAGAAAAGGAACTAGACAAAGATGCCCACTATCACCATATCTATTCAATATCATGCTAGAGGTTCTGGCCGGAGCAGTCAGACAAGACAAAGAAATAAAGGACATCTGTGTCAGCAAGGAAGAAGCAAAAAAAAAAAAATCACTATTTGCAGATGATATGACTATGTACACAGAGAACCTTAAAGAATCCAATAAATAAGCTACTGGAACTAATAGATCAGCAAAGTGTCAGAATATAAGATAAACATAAGTAAATTGATAGGATTCCTCTACACTGACAAAGAAATTATCAAAGGGGAAATCACCAAATCAACACCATTTACTATAGCCCCCAAGAAAATAAAATACCTATGTATAAATCTAATAGAGATGTAAGGGACCTGTACAGAGAAAATTACAAGACCCTACTGCAAGAAACCAAAAGACACCTATATAAGTGGAGAAACCTACTTTGTTCATGGATAGGAAGATTTATCATTGTGAAAACATCTATTCTATCCAAAGTGATCTGCATACACAATGCAATCTCAAAACAAATTCTATTGCCTTTTTTTTAATGAGATGGAGAAACAAATCACCCACTTTGTTTGGAAAGGGAAGAAACCCCAGGTAAGTAAGACACTACTGAAGAAGAGAAACACAGTGGGAGGCCTCACACTACCTGACCTGAGAACCTATTACACTGCCACAGTAGTCAAAACAGGCTGTTACTGGTACAAAAAGAGACATACAGACCAAAGAACAGAGTTGAGACTCCAGAGATGCCAACATCCTCTTATGAACAGTTGATGTTCAACAAAGGCCAAGGTTGTAAACTGGGGTAAAAACAGTCTCTTTAACAAATGTCATTGGCAGAATTGGATGTCCATCTGCAAAAACCTGAAACAAAAATCATATCTCACTCCTTACATGAAAATTAAAATTAACTCAAAATGGATCAGAGACCTAAATACCAAACCTTAAATGATAAAGATTATGTAAGAAAGAACAGGGACAACAATGGAAGTTCTAGTGCACGCCTTAGACTACAAAAATCTTACCAATAATGTGCAAACTACAGAAGAGAAAATAGATAAATAGGAACTACTAAAAATCAAATACTTTTGCTCATCCAAAGAGTTTATCAAGAGAGTTAAAAGACTACTTACAGTATGGGAAAAAAATATTTGGCAACTATGTATTGGATTGATGTCTGATTTCTGTAATCTACAAAATATTTTTTGTATAATTTCCATAATCTGCAAAATGTTGACAAGAAAAAGGTAAATAATGCAATTAATTAATGGGTAAAGGATGTGGACAGACACTTCAGCAAAGAGGACATTCAGGCAGCCGAAAGAGACATGAGGAAATGTTTATAATTGTTAGCTATCTGAGAAATTCAAATCAAAACAGCAGTGAGATATCAACTCATCCCAGTGAGGTTGACAATAATCCAAAAAACACAAAACAACAAATGCTGGACATGCTGTGGAGAGACTGGAACTCTCCTACACTGCTGGAGGGAATGCAAGATGGTACAGCCTCTTTGGAAAGCAACCTGGTGCTCCCCTTAAAAAGCTGGAAATAGATGTACCATATGATCAAACAATCCCACCTCTTGGAATATATCCTACAGTATAAGTGCTGTCACATTAACAGATACATGCTCATGAATGTTTATTTCAGCATTGTCCACAATAACAAAAAGATGGAATCAACCCAGGTGCCCATCAACAGATGAGTGGATAAACTACAGTACATATACACAATGGAACACCATGCGATGATAAAGAATGATGGTGATTTTAGGAAGTATCTCATAACCTAGTTTCAACCAGAAGACATTATGCTGAGGGAAATCAGTCAGCTGCAGAAGGACAATTATTCTGTGAGACCACTATTACAAGGACTTATAAAAGGACCTACACACAGAAGAAGATACCCTTTGATGGCTACAAGGATGGAGAGGTAGAAAGAGGATTTGTCATAGGTTAGTTAATAGGAATTTCATTAGGTGAACAGTGTGACAGCACTCAGTAGAAGGCTAGTCAGCATAAATGGACTACGCCATAAACTAAAAGGTTTTCTAAATTCAGCCCAACATTTCAAAGAATAGTGTAGAAGGGATAGGGGTCTGGAGACCATGTTTTCAGGTGACTTTGCAGTCAATTGGCATAACTAGCCTTTTGTTAAGACAGCCATGTGCACCCCGTATTGGTGAGTGGTGTCCGGGATCTTAAAAGCCAGCAAGCTGCCATCTGAGGAACATCAGTTGATCCCAATCTACCTGCAACAGATGATGACTGAGAACATCAAAAATATGAGGAAAAATGAGCCCAGGAGACAGAAAGACCCGTATCATTGGGAAACTACATTAGCAGAACCAGATGGTATCTGGCCACCACCAAAGACAGCCTTGATAGGGGACACATTATGGAGTCCATGATGTAACACTAAAAAAAAGGTGTGCAGATCAAGAACTCTACTAAAAATATCGGAACTGATAATCTGACAACCTGGAGGGTCCCCTGGGAGCATGGCTGCTGCCGAGACCTGAAACTAGTGCTGAAGTCAACACTTCGGATTATGAATGGACCGGAGTTGGAGATGCAGAGTGAGCATGTGCTGTGTATATTTTATGGCTTTATACATTTACAGAGGGCTGTGTTAGTGGTTTCTTTCTAGAGGGGACAGGAGAGCATAGAGAGGAGGGGACAGGTGTTCCTTGGGAGGATACTAGTAGTAATGGGTGAAAAGGAAGAGTGTAGTGTCACAGGGTGGGGAGAACAGAATTGTAGAGATGCTGGTATGCAAAATTGATTTGGATAGTATGCTTCCACTTAATAATAATAATTAAAAAAAAAGTTGCCATTCTGAAAAAAACAAAAGCAAACTAAGACTAAAAGGGCACACCAGCCCAGGGGCAAGGACAACAGCAGGAGGGAGGAAGACAGCTGGTAACTGGGAAACCAAGACTGAGAAGGAGAGTGTTGACACATTGTCTCGTTGGCAACCAATGTCACAAAACAATATGTATTAATTTTTTATTGAGAAACTAGTTTATTCTGTAAGCTTTCATTTAGAACAGTTTTTTTAAAAAGTAAAATAGATGTATAGAAGATTTAATTTGAAATGTATTTTGTGTTGTCTGGAAATCTTATTGGGGCAATGAAATATAAACATTTCGTCTATAATGTGTGTAATCTAAATAATGATAATTAAAAATTTTTTTTTTAAATGTTTTCATCATGTGGCTGTCTAGCAGATTTTTAAAGGAATTATGGGATTTTACAGTCAATCATATATTGAAATTCTGATGATTAGGTGATACCAATTAAAAAAAGAAAATTAGGTTTGAGTGTCTTAATGGTGACAATTTTTAACTAAATTTACTTGGCTTATGAAAACCTTGGTGGCATACCGGTTAAGTGTCATGGGTGCTAACCGAAAGATCGGCAGCTTGAATTCCACTCCTTGGAAACTCTATGATGCAGTACTGTGTCCTAAAGCGTCTGTGTGAGTAAGAATCAGCTGGACAGCAGTGGGTTTGTTTTTTTATTGGTTTATACACCCATGATAGATGCCATGAATTCTACAATTATGACATTCTTATTATCTTCCTTATCTAGGATGACCATTAGGTAACAGCATCTACTCCACACCTAGATCCGTTCACCTGGGTAGAGGGTAGTCACTAGGTGCAACAACATGGTTTTAATATGCAGTGAATTTTCAAAAATGCCTTCGCTCTATAAAATGAAGGAAAAGCATTCTGGTTGGGGGGATAGAGGAGGATTAGGAGCTTTGTCCAGAATTGTTCATAGATAACAGAGCCACTTGTGACATACAAGTTTTTAGTAGGGCACATTTGCGTTGATCTGTAGCTGTGACAGGTGCAGTGATTCTAACATAAGAGCAAGCATCTGCTCCAGCATTTCTTCTAGGGCAGTCACGTCTAATCACTTACACAGTAAAATGCATAACAATTTTACCCAGAATTATTTTTATTTTATTTGTTTCTAAAGTTACATTAAGAGCATACATAAATTATTTTAAAATACATTGGTAAGTTTATGGCGTTTACGGATTTCATTTCGGGACAGTGAAAAGAGCTATAGGAAACATTTGGTGTGATAAAAAATGCTGGGTCTTAAAAGGCTCAGAATTTAGTCATATGCTTGTCAGTCCCGGCTGTGAGGAGCTGGTAATCAGGTACTGGCCTGGGACTGTAAGTGCAGTTCAATCTTGTCTTAAACCCTGTAGATGCTAAGTTGTTCACTTCTTCTCTGTCTGCCTTAGGACTGTTTCAGAGTCGTTTGCTTACACATTGTTCAGTTATTGTCTAGTGTAAAGGTGATGTTTTGGAACCAGACAGATGAGGTTTAAATATGAGCTCTCATGCTTTCTATTTGAATTGCTAGGTATCTGTAATTTCTATGATACTAATTTTCTTCCTTTAAAAACAAATGTGAATTAACTTTACTCCAAAAGAAATTCACAAGCAAACAATAATTGAGACTATATGTATATGTGTGTATTTAATATATATGCAATATATATGATGTATATTTATATACAATATGAAAAATTGAAAAAATTAAACATATTATTTAATATTAAATGCTAATTAAATTAAATATTAATTAAATAATATTATATTTAATTTTTAATTTTTATATTGTATTCTCATCATTACAGTTTTCCTATTCTTTCTCAGATATTTACAAACATACCTTCACTCTGACAGCTCTAGTTCATTCATTTAAATGAATTATATTATACACTCTCTGAAACCAAGGAAGAGTTTTTCATTTTCTTAGCTCAGTTCCCATGTGGGTTTTTGTTTTTTCCTAGTTTTGGTCTGTGAGCAGTGAGTTTATCCTCTCCGTTTCTCTCTCGAATTGCCTATCCTTATGGCTTAGTGGTTAAAGAGCTCAGCTGAATCTACTGGAGACTCCTTGGAAACCACACGGGGCAGTTCTACTCTGTCCTATAGGGTCACTGTAAGCTGAAATCAACTCAACTACATCTAATTCGGTTTGGTTTTGTTGATTATTTTGCATACTTCATAAATTTTGTCTGCCCCTTTTGCAGTTCCTTCGGTATTCAAGTGTTTATCTACATTTAGGTTAACTGGCCCAGGGGTTTTCCCTGAAGCTTTGAGATTTACAAAGTGAGGAAGTGGGATGGTAACAGTCTGTATTCTCTAAAAAACAGAGTCACAGGATGTCCTACCCCCCCCAAAGTTATTCCCAACCAGGAGGGTTAGCTTCTCAGGATCCAAATAGTTACTTTGTCACAAATATAAAGGCGTGCTAGCCAGAGCACAGCAGCAGTGCTTTGAAGACACTGAATTTGGAGGTAACAAGAAGGTTTAGAGACAGGAGCCCTGGTGGTGCAATGGTTAAGAGCTCAGCCTACTAGTGAAAAGGTCCACAGTTTGAATCCACTCGCAGCTTCTTGGAAACCCTGTAGGGGTGCAATCGGGGCACTACGAGTTAGAATTGCCTTGATGGCAATGAATTTTATTTTTTTAAAAGAAGATACAGAAGTGTGGAGTGTTCGGGGAAGGTACACAGCAGATTTACTTTACAATCTTTATTTAATACCATCTTACATGAAGAAAAATACGTAGAATAGTCATCTTTCAATAATAAAAACAATGGCAATAATAACAGCAACAATAGTAGTGATTATTATCTCTCAATGCCAAGCCATATGTTAACCACCTTAAAGAATTAACACAACTAATACTTAAAATGATCAATAAATTAAGCAGTGTTAAAGTCCTCAGTCTACAAATAAGAAAACTTACCTGAAGTCACTTGGTTTATGAAGTACAAAATGGAGATTTGAAACCTGGTTGTGTCTAGATCTGATATTAATATTCCTAGCTCTTCAGTAAAACTGCAGATGTTGCTCTCACTGTGGTATAAACATTTTTGAATCTTTAACTTTGGTAATGTTACTTAGCAGTGAGTGGAGCCTGCTGGTTTAGAAAATGAATCATTAGTTAATCTTTTATTAATGCTGCATAGTGATTTTATAGACATTTCCCTAAGAATAACCTTTTGAAAGTCCCGGAAAAGTACCACAGATAAAGAAGCACTTCAAAAACCCAGTGCACTAACACAACAGAAAATAAAAAAGAAAACCACAACTTTGCTTGTGTAAGCATAAAGATGCTGAACTCATCTTCAAAGGGATACTGCAAAAGACTTTAAGAGTACCACCATGATTTTATTAGACCATGGTGATCTGCTTTGAAAGAGTTTGAAGTTAAATACCCCTACAAAACCTTAAACGATACAGCTTAGAACCCAGAATAAAATTGCTTGGGGCCTCTATTCATCTGTTTATACAGATATTTCGAGTGCGAAAGAATATTATATTTGAACCTCGTGTGTGTACCTTGCTCAGAATAAATCACAGATAAGCTGAGACAGTATTGAAACTTCAACTGGGTACTTCGATTAAAAAAAGCTAGTCTCTTCAAAAGATATGGGCATGTACCAGAAAGGCACGCAGTTAAATCTTACCACCACAGTTTATTAGCTGTGTGGCCTAGGAAGTTTTTAACCTCTTAGAGTCTAGAAATTCAAGTTTAAATCAGAGTACCAGTCTGGAATTTCTAGTATGAATAAAAAATAAGTGCTGTGAGTCATACCAAGTGCTTGGTCTGGTGAAGGACGCGTGGTAAATGTTACAAAGAGAGACGGAAATGTAGACACCACCACGAGATCAGTGGACAGTAGTGAATGAGCCTGCGTACAGCAGCACGACACTCTGGCTGCTCCTGTGTCGTCCTCGCAACTGCTGCCGTGTTTGAGTCCATCACTGTGGCTCTTTTCCTAGTCCATCTTGCCAAGGGCCTCCCCCACTCTCACTGGTTGTTCACTTCACTAAAAATTAAGTGCTTTCTAGCTGTTGATCCTACCTAATCATGTGTCCAAAGCAAGTGAGTCAATGATCTGCTATGATTTGTAAGGTTTTCCTTGGCTTATTTTTCTGAGGAGTAGATTGCCTAATCTTTCTAATTTGTCTCAGCCTGGAAGCCCTGCTGAAACCTATTCATCACAGGTGACCCTGATAGTATTTGAAATACTGCTGGCATAGCTTCTACTGTCACAGCAGCACACAAGTCACCACAGACTATGACAAACTAACGCACTGGTGGTAGATATCCTCAATAAGTCATCATTACTGTGTAGTGTGATTTTTCAGGTTCAAAAAAATCTACTACAAAATTAGAATATTTGAGATGCATCAAATTCTGAAGAGAACACACCACTATCTTTCTTCCGGATTTTAATCTTGGAATTCGTTACTTAAAAACTTTTTTTTTTATCTTAACACAGTGAATCATGAAAACACTCCCTGCCGACCCCGTGCAATTCCCTTATGCTAGTCTTTAGTTGGAAACTCTGCTTAATATATTTAAATACAAAGTATATATTTTTTTTACATGTTCCTGATATAGAAAGTTACCAAATATGAAAATAGAGAAAAATAAATGCTTGTGCCTGTCGGAGGAATTGCGGGTGGTATAGTGCTTAAGAGCTAAGACTTCTAAACAGAAAGGCTGACAGTTCCAAGCTACTGCATGCTCCTTGGAGACTATGGGGTGGTCCCATGCTGTCCTGTAGGGTCACCATGAGTTGGAACTGATGCAACTTCTTTTTAGTTTAATGCCTTTTAGAAACCTTGGTGGTGTAGTGTGTTAAATGCTACATCTGCTAGCCAAAAGGTTTGCAGTTCAAATCCACCAGGTGCTCCTTGGAAACTCTATGGGGCAGTTCTACCCTGATCTCTAGGGTTGCTATGAGTCAGACCCAGTAGTGAGTTTTATTTATTTATTTATTTTGGGGGTAGAAACCCTGGTGGTGTGGTGGTTCAAAGCTATGGCTGCTAATCAAAAGGTTGGCAGTTCAATTCTACCAGGTGCTCCTTGGAAACTTAATGGGACACTCCATTCTGCCTATGGGGTTGCTATGTGTTGGAATCAACTTGATGGCAGTAGGTCTGGTTTTTGGTTTTATACCTTTAGTCAAAAATAAATATTTTTAAACATTTTTGTGAATTTCTTCTATCACACATACATACATAAATAATATATATGCATGATATGTATGCATATGTAGCTACTGCCATTGAGTTGATTCCAGCTCATAGACACCATCTAGGACAGAGTACAATTGTCCCATAGGGCTTCTTTATGGAAGCTAAGTCCCATGTCTTTCTTCTGCAGGGTACCTGCTAGGTTTGAAGCACTGAACTTTTGGCTATCCAATGCTTTAACTACTGGCTACCAGGGCTCCATGTTTACATATGTAGAACAATGTGTTCAAGTTACATTGAGTTATATATACATAATAACAATGTATTTGAGTTGCAACTCCTTCACTTATGACCATCCTTTTATTTACCTCATTGTTAGTAATATGTAATTCTCTGTGTGTTAAAACATATTTGTAAGTCTATATATAGTACTTACAAACCCTAAACACAAGTAAAGATCAGATTTATAAAAACACTGATGGTGTAAGGCAATAATAATTAAAACTAACACAAATTATATATTCGATTTATGTCAGAACAGATTTACCATGAGTCTTCAGAAGGAAACCCTGTCCTAAATCAGAGACTATGTGTGTATGTGTTTGTGCGTGTTTGTGTGTGTGTGTATGAGGGCAAGACACAACAGTACCTTGTTTACTGTATATATATTTATAGTAGGGCCTGAGGAAACTGAAACATATGTGAGGCAGAAACTTGTCAGAAAAGAACTTAAATTTTTTCCACTAATAGACAGCAATAGAAAAGTGGCAAGACTGTACCCCATGAAAGGCAGAAACCAGACCTGAAGAAAACAGGGCAATCCTGTCAATTGCTGGTTCCCAAAGATGTCACTGTCTATATATTCACATATATATGTAGGTTGTATATGTCCATTTATATGTATATAAGTTCTAACAATTAAGTTTGCAAATTTGCCACTGCACACCTGATGCACTGCAAACACCTCAGTAAGGTTTCATAGCCTTGGTATATCAGTGTCTCACAGCTCTGCTCCTGTTGACATGTGGCAGTGTCTTGCTGAGTGGCATTCATTATTGTTGTTACATGTTTTTGTGTACCACTGCACGAATGTTGGGGCTTGAATTAGAACAATGAACAAACGCTAAATTTCTTATTAAATTTGGCAAGAGTTGAAGTGAAATCAGGAGCATGTTAGTCCAAGTTTATGGGGATAAATGCTGTGAAGAAAACAGCAGTGTACAAACGGATTCAATATTTTGTGGAGGGGAGAGAAAGTGTCAGTGATGAAGAGACATCAGAGATTCCAGTAATGAGCAGAACTGATGAAAGCTTTGCAAAAATTTGTAGAACTGTGAGTCAAAATCACTGGCTGTGTGTGAGAAGCATAGCAGACTAAGTAAACATAGGTAGAGAAACAGGAAAATCTGATCTGAAAAATCTTGATGTGCACAAACAGTCCTAAAGGAGCTCATCCATGAACAAAAGTAAAGGAGAGTAGAAGTTTGCCAAGGCTTTTTGCAGAGGCAAGGTGATGTTTTGATCTGTGTTATCACTGGTTATGAAACATGCGTGCACCAATGTGACCCTGAAATAAAGCATCCAAGTGTATTCTGGAAGTCAGCTAATTCTCCATGACCAAAAACTTTCCATTAGTTCAAATCAAGAGTCAAAGAGATGTTGTCCTTTTCATGTCAGATGGATTGGTCATTATGAATTTTCACCAACTGGACAAACACTTACCCAAGTTTACTATCTGGGAGTGCTGAAAAGACTACATGAAAAAGGCAAAAACAACCTGAACTTTTTGCCAACAGCTCGTGGTTCTTGCACCTCAATGATGCACCAGCTCACACAGCACTGTCTGTGAGGGAGTTTTTAGCCAATTAACAAATAACAGTATTGTAACACTCTCCCTACTCACCTGATCAGGCCCTCAATGACTCTTTTCATTACCCAAAGGCAAAAGAAATATTGAAAGGAAGACATTTTTGATGACATTCAGGACATCAAGGATAATATGATGGCAGTTCTGATGGCCATACCAGAAAAAGAGTTCCAAAATTGCTGAAAAGGGTGGACCAAGTGCTGATATCAGTGCATAGCTTCCCAAGGGGGTACTGCGAAGGTAACCACAGTAATATGCAGCAGTGAGGTATGTAGCACTTTTTCTAGGATGAGTTCACGAACTTAATCGTAAGACCTTGTCTAGCCAAGGCAATCAACTTTTATGGAAGGGGCTACCATATCTCTCTCCTGTAAAGGTGCTGGTGAGTTTGAATCACTGACCTCCAGCTAAGTGCTGCTAACTACTGGGTCACCAAGGTTCTCTCTCTTTCTCTCTCTCTGTGTATACATACATGTATATACATACACAGAAAGAAAAACCCCACAGGGCAATTCTACTCTGTCCTATAGGGTTGCTGTGAATCAGAATCAACTAAGCAACAATGATTTGTTTTGTATAAACTCCTCTGACATTTTTGGAAATTCCCTATAAACTGTCTTTTATCTGTCTGTCTTTAGATTTGACCCAAGGTTTTGTAAATCTATACCTTTGATCTCTCAGTTAGCCTCCTGCTAATCAACCCCTACTAATCAGTTCAAGTACTAGCAATAAATGTGCATTTGAATATTTGAGGCTGGATTCATCCTCTTTAAAGGTAATGCAAAATGCAAAATCTCAGAGATTCTTTATTATAGTTAGAAATTTCACACATTTTCTGTTTTACAGTGAATTCATGATTTATCTTCTTTAATTATAACATGCACAATTATTTTTATGTTACTAAAATTGACCTAGCCAAATTAAATTCCCCCCTCTCCCTCTGAAAGGTTTATATCTTATCCTTTTATTCTGATCAAACTAATAATTTCTATACTTGTAGCCACATAAAATCTCTCCGCTGAAATTATGTTACAGACCCTTTCCTCATCCTATCAAATCAAGGCAGTTTATAGAAAATAGAAAGGAGCAGCTGCGAGATCATAAATGCCAAGTTTAATTAAACAACTTTTCATTTTCTAGTATTCCATATACATGATTATAGATTCTGTGCAAATTGAGAGGTTTCCTAATTACTCTGCTCAGTAATGCCAGGGCAGGGTTCATTTCTACCTGGATGCATAGGTGCCAGCCCAATTACTGCCATTCTGTGGGTAAGGATTACATCTACTGTATGATAGCTCTACAAGCTAAGTCTTGATTTGCAATATTATTTCCATATACATTTCCTAGTTTTAGTTATGTTTACTGAAAATAGTGTATTTTGGAAAATTGTATCAAAAAATTCCCCCCTCTCCCTCTGAAAGGTTTATATCTTATCCTTTTATTAGACTTAGATTTTATCTTAATAAGTGAAGCTCAGGTATACAAACCTAAATATTTGGAGTTCATAGAATGCCAAGGTTAGGAGGAACCACAATATTTATTCCTGTCAAGATCCCGAAGACAGATGTAACATCTCCATAATCACAGTTTTGGTAAATGGCAAAGCCTGGCCTTGAATTTAGGCCCCTTAATGGAAACCTTGGTGGCATAGTAGTTAAGTGCTACAGATGCTAAGCAGAAGGTTGGCAAATCTTCCAGCTGCTCCTCGGTAAGTCTATGGGGCAGTTCTACTCTGTCTGCAGGGTCGCTATGAGTTGGACTGAACTCTATGGCAGTGGGTTTGGGTTTTGGTTTCTAATGATACTAAATCCAAGGGCTAGCATATATTTCTCTGATTTGATTTGCTCTTGATATACCTTTAGCATAAATATTCTAAGATTTATGCTTTTTGCATATATAATGCAGATAACTTATGACAGGTTGTTGTCAGCTGCTTTTGACTCAGCCCCAACTAATGGTGACCCATGCACAATGGTACAAAAAGCTGCCTTGTTCTGTTCCATCCCCATAATAGGTTGCAATTTGGACCATTGTGATCAAGACAGTTTTCAGAGGTAGACCGGGAAAATATACCTGACACTATTCAGTACAAGAATGTCCTAGTGAACTAGAATGAGTTTTTTGTATGTGACTTGTATTACTAATATCCAACTGCATAGTGAAAAATTAAAGAGTGATCCTTGGAAAAAATTAGCAGGCTTAAAAGTAACCATTTATACTTTCTTGACAGTACCTAGAGGGGACTGTATGTCAGTTTGTGAGTAAATTTTGCAATATACCTTGAGATACACTTGTGAGACAACCAAATCTGTTATTACTTTGATATTTCAGTATATCAAAGCTAAATATATGACTGCAAATCTTACTGAGTGGTATTCAAGGACATAACTTTAATTAAGCAGTGATACATACAAGGCAGAGATGAGTTAATTTCTTGACGTTAAGAATTTCACCTTTTATTTAGAGAGAATATGTAAAGGAGACAAACATGCATATCCTAGTGTTTCCAAAGTTGGACCTTCATGAAGTAGAACAGTTAAAAGTGTCAAGAGTATTTTTGGTTGAAATTTGCTTGTAGCTGAATGTATTTCGTGAGTCCTGCTTTGTAAGCATGTTTGATTGCCTCAGTTTCCACTGACTTGGTTAGATTCACTAGCCTAGAACAATCTTTGTTGATCTTCTTCTTATCATGTTTTTACTAACATAGCCCTCTCTATAAAATACAAGGAAATTAGCACAGCAATGAACATGGATGATACGAGAGAAAGAAATCAGACAGTACTGTCCAACCGAAGTTCACTGCCCTCCTGTGACCACAGGCTAGGCTAAGTCTCCTGAAGGGTATTGCATGTGGAGTAGACAATGAAACATCAAAGCTTCGTTGTAAAACAAAGTTATTATTCCATAAATCCTTGCTTCTTAATACTGTGACTCAGATATGATGACATAGAATGAAGCCAGTATACTGCAGAGGTTAAAGAACTTGGCATTCAAGGAAAACTGGCAAGTTTGAATTCCAATTATATGTTGTCCTTGCTATATGGCTTAGGTGGATTATTCAACCATTTAAATGAAGAAAATAATAATTACACTAGCTTCACAGATTATGCTATGATATGTTTTGATAATTAAATGTAATAACCCTGGCAAAATCCTTAGTACGTGCATGGAACATAACAAGTGAACAATCGCATTCAGATATAATGAGGGTAATTATGATGCTTAGAGTAATCATCTCACCATTAAACACTGTGAACAGCAGTTGAATCTCAGAGAGCCCATAGAGAAAAATCATTCTTCCTGTATTGGACATAGTCTGGATGCATCTCCCAAACTGACCAAAAATAATGTGGAAAGAAAGAAGGGGCAGGGGAAGTCTCAAGAAAATTTTTGAGACATTTTAAAAGCATATGCGAAAAAAATGGTCAAGCCTTAAGTTACAATAGTGAAAGATTCTGTGAAGAAAATATTAAAGGCTGCACAAAACATCAAAAAACAAAAGAAGGAATATGCAGAGACATTATACCAGAAGAAATCAGTCAACATTCGGCCGTTTTAAGAGGTAGCACGTGATCAGGAATCAGTAGTACTGAAGGAAGAAGTCAAAGCTGCACTGAAGGCACTGGCGGAAAACAAGGCTCCAGGAACTGATGGAATATCAACTGAGATGTTTCAACAAATGGATGCAGCACTGGAAGTGCTCACTCATCTATGCTAACAAATTTGGAGGATACCTGCCTGGCCAATAGACTGGAAGAGATCCATTTTTATGCCTATTCCCAAGAGAGGTGATTCAGCTGAATGTTAAAGTTAACCAACAACATCATTAATATCACACACAAGTAAAATTTTGCTAAAGATCATTCAACAGTGGTTGCAGCAGTATCTTGACAGGGAACTGCCAGAAATTCAAGCCAAATTCAGAAGAGGACATGGAACCAAAGATATCATTGCTGATATCATTTAGGTGATCTTATCAACGAAATGGATTTTGGCCAAAAGCAGAAAGTACAAGAAAGATGTGTACCTGTGTTTTGTTGACTATGCAAAGGCGTTGGACCGTGTGGATCATAACAGATTTTGGATAACATTGCAGAGACTGAGAATTACGAGGAGTTAATTGTGCTCATGAGGAATATGTACATGAATCAAGAGACAACCTTTCAAACAGAGCAAGGGAAAACTGCATGGTTTAGAGTTAAGAAGGCTGTGTGTCGGGGTTGTATCCTTTCGCCACACCTATCAGTCTGTACACTGAACAAATAATACACACAATTTGACTATATAAAGAAAAATGGGGCATAAAAGATTGTAGGAAGACCCATTAACAACCTGTGTTATGTGGATGACAACCTTTTCACTAAAAGAGAAGAGGACTTGAAATATTTACCAATGAAGATCAAAGACCGTAGCCTTTAATACAGGTTATGCCTTAGCACTGACAAAACAAAATTCCTCACAATGGGACCAATAATCAATACCATGATAAATGGAAAAAAGATTGAGGTTGTCAAGGATTTTATTTTAATTGGACCCACAATAAACACTCACAGAAACAGTAGTCAAGAAGTCAAGACAGATCACACTTGGAAAATTTGCTGCAAAAAGTGTCATTAAAGTGCTGAAAAGCAAAGATGTCACCTTGAAAACTAAGGTGTACCTGACCTAAGCCATGCTATTTTCAATCACATCATAAGCATGTGAAAGCTGGACAGTGAATAAGGAAGACAAATGAGTAATTGATGCCTTAGAATTGTAGTGTTGAAGAAGAATATTGAATATACAATGGGCTGCCAAAGGAGTGAATAGATCTATCTTGGATGAAGTACAACCAGTGTGCTCCTTAAAAGCAAGGATGGCCATGCTACATCAGGCATACTTTGGGCATGTTTTTAAGAGGGCTCAGTGCCATGAGAAGGATGTCATACTTGGTCACTGAAAGTAGACAGACAGAAAAAAAGAGAAAGACTGTCAGCGATGCTGTGATTTGACACAGTGGCTGCAATGATGAGCTCAAACATAACAATGATCTTGAGCATGGCACAGGACCTGGCAGTGTTTCATGCTATTGTACATAACGCTGCTATGAGTGGGAACCAACTCAATGGCACCTAATAAGAACAACAAAAAGCATCTTCTGTCTTAAAAAGTACAACTTCTTGATTCTTGATATTTATAAATATTTCTTCATCATAGTTGTGGATGTTACATTGCTCTAGGGGACACTGTGGTGAGTGGGGGGTCATAAAAAAGATATCTAAATGTCTTTTATATTTCTAGAAGGGAGGGAAGATGGGGAAAAGAGAAGAAAATTTCCACTTGTTAACAGACTGCAATGCTCCATAACAACTAGCGCACTGTAACTTTCAGTCAAATTGAAAAATGTAGTGTTTATAGAATTCTGAAAGACTTTCTAAGTATTGTAGAGCTAAAACCTAAAACACTAGTCATAACAAGAAGATTAGGATGCAAAACAGTTTGCTAGAAAACATCCTTCTCATTGGTCATAATCTTAATAAGGACACAGAGTTATATATATATGTGTGTGTGTATGTATATAGTCAAACTTGGTATACACAAACATACACACTGGATTCAAACAAGTCAACCTATTATTGTATGCCATTGAGTATATCATAAGGCTTATTAAGAGGGAAACCTTCAGATTTGTTAAACATTTATTAAGTAGTTATAATTACTCAAGGACTGTTAAATGGCTGGAAACAAAAATATATAAACCCTTAGACAATTTTCCTTCTAGTGGGAACTATTTTTCCTTAGCAGTTTGTAGAAGTTTATTTTAGAGCACCTTTTTGAGCTGGAACTGACTCGATGGAAAGGAATTATGTGTCACATAGTACTGTCAGAAACTATTTGTGTGTCTGTCGAACAAAATGAACTCTGACTTCCTTAACACAAGGTGCTCTTTTCTCTCTGTTGTTTTGGAGAACCTGGCATGAAAGAGCTTTTTGATAAGTTCTTGTTAAAATAATGATGTGTTGAAAGAGAAGCACTGAACTGTTTGCTTGTGAGTTTAAAAAGAGTCAAAAACTCCGAATGAGGACTTCTGTCTCTATCCAAGATGGCAAAACAGTACTTAACAGACTGAATGACTGCCTGACTGCCTCACTAAATAAACACAGAACACATGAAGAATATTTATCAAGACTTGGACATCAGAAAAAACAAGACAGTAATCATGAAGAGAAATTTTCCAGGCTATAGGGAGAAAATCTAGTTTGAGCCTTCAGGTCTCCTTCAGTTCAGCTAGATCGGGGAGAATGGGCAGAACAAGGCATTCCATGGTAGCTGTGGGTTTCTAGATTGCAGGTCACACAGAAAAGAAGACAGCTTCAAAGAAAGAGGTCTCTGATGACCTGCGGGGATCTCCCTTATCAGCAGAATTCTAATGAATGTTTGTATGTGGGGAAATTACCTTAGTCCATGGTAACAACCACTCAAAAATATCAGAGGAAACAGTGCCTAGTACCTACAAGACTCTGGAATAGTACTTACCCCACTGGTTATAAGGGAAGATCTTATAATTCATAGGACTCAGATAGAGTACTCGGATAGAATACTCAAAAGGCTCTTGCTGCACTAGGAGGATAAATTAACCGTGAATGAAGTGACGCTTTAGTACCTTTCCTTATAAAACTTAAAAGCAAGACCTGAAAGGATGAAATTGTTTCCAGGATACTTAACATCAGATTCATTAAAGCTCAAGATAAAATGCACAATGCAATGTGGCAGACAGATCTGAAACTTTCCACCACAATCTCTGCCTTCTGGTGTTTGTACCTTTAATGGAATACCCTCTTCTTTGTATGTAAGCAGGCTCTGTAACTTGCCTCCAACCAACAGAGTATGGTAAAGCGTTATCACTTAAGTTAAATTACAGGCAGTTTCCAGGTTACAAATGTCTGACTTAAGAACAACTCCTGCTTGCCCTTTAATGTTTATACAATTTGTTCTCACTTTGAAATGATGTAAACCTTGGTGGTGTGGTGGTTAAGAGCTATGGCTTTTAACTGAAAGGTCAGCAGTTAAATCTGCCAAGAAACAACAGAGGACTGGTGGCAGCAGCGCAGCAACAGAACCAGAGGCAGCGCTGGAGCCGACCCACGCAGCAAGAGAACTGAGTGCCTGTACACAGTTTTCCTTGTGGAACGGGGTGCCTCTGGGTGCTTGAATTGGTGGAGGCAGCCTTGCTGACCCACAGAGCTAGAGAGCTGAGTGCCTTTGTGCAAGACACTTTCCAGCACTTGAGTGAGTGGCACTGCAGAGCTTTGGAACACTTGCCCCTGCAGGGCAAATGTGGGCCTGAGGCCTGGGCCATGAGGGTGATAGGAAGCAAAAGCCAAGCAAACAAACAGCATGAGAAGCTGAGCTGCCTCAGTCTCAAAGGTATGGCTATGACTTCAGGGGTTTGAAAGGGCATCCTGTGTTTGTAGGGGTGGAAATGACACTCAGATGGGCTTCGGGTGCACCCAAAGCCGATGGGGCAGAATTTCTGTCCAAGTGGGCCTTGAAGGCAGAGCTATAGTACAGGGCTAGGGGTCTCCACTCAAAATCATCATGATCAAGTTGGTTTCATTCCAGAGATGCAAGGCTGGTTCAACATCAGAAAAACAATTAATGCAATCAACCATATTAATAACACAAAAGATAAAAATCACCTGATTTTGTCAATTGACGCAGAAAAGGCATTTGACAAAGTTCAGCATTCATTCATGATTAAAACTCTCAGAAAAATAGTAATAAAAGGGATATTCCTCAATATAATCAATAGCATCTATGTAAAGCCAACTGCTTTCATCATTCTGAATGGTGAAGGACTGAAAGAATTCCCTTTGAGAACGGGAACTAGACAAGGATGCCTGCTCTCACCACTTCTGTTCAACATTGTGCTAGAAGTTCTAGCCAGAGCAATTAGACAAGACAAAGAAGTAAAAGGCATCAGTACTGGCACTGAAGAAGTAAAGATTTCCTTCTTTGCAGATGATATAATTGTTTATACAGAGAATCCAAGGAAATCCATAAGTAAACTATTAGAGCTAGTAGAAGAATTTGGCAAAGTATCAGGATACAAGATAAACATAACTAAATCAGTAGGATTCCTTTATATAAACAATGAAATTATTAATGAAGAAATCACCAAATCAATTGCATTTACTATAGCCCCCAAGAAGATAAAATACCTAGGAATAAATCTAACTAGAGAAATAAGAGATCTTTACAGAGAAAACTACAAGACCTTGCTACAAGAAATTAGGAAACTTACATAAGTGGAGTAATCTGCCCGGCTCGTGGATAGGAATACTCAATATTGTGAAAATGTCTATTTTGCCCAAAGCACTCTGCTTATATAATGCAATCCCAATACAAATTCCAGGGACATTTTTTAATGAGATGCCAAAGCCAGCCAAGTGTCGTCAACAAATTATCAGCTTTATTTGGAAACAGAAGAAACCCTGAATAAGTAAAGCACTACTGAAAAAGAAGAACATGCTGGGAGGCCTCTCACTACCTGACTTTAATACCTATTACACTGCCACAGTAGTCAAAACAGCCTGGTATTGGTACAAAAGGAGACGTATAGACCAATGGAACAAAGTAGAGACCTCAGAGAGCCACCATCCTCTTATGAACAGCTGATATTTGACAAAGGTCCTAAGATTTTGAACTGGGGTAGGAACAGTCTCTTTAACAAATGGTGCTGGCATAATTGGATATCCATCTGCAAAAAACTGAAACAAGACCCATCTCTCACACCTTATACAAAAATCAACTCAAACTGGATAAAAGACCTGAATATAAAAGCTAAAACGATAAAGCTCATCCAAGATAAGGTAGGGTCAACAATGGACGTTTTAATATACAATATAGACAGACTTCAAAATCTGACAAACAAAGTACATTCATCAGAAAAGAAAATAGAGAAATGGAAATTAATAAGAATCAAACACTTCTGTTCATCCAAAGACTTCATCGAAAGAATTAAAAGACCACCTACAGAATGGGAAAAAATATTTGGCAACTCTATGTCAGACTGACACCTGATCTTCGTAATCTATTATGTTATACAAAATATCAATAAGAAAATGACAAATCATCCAATTAAGCAATGGGCAAAGGAGATGAACAGACACTTCTCTAAAGAGGAGATCCAGGCATCCAAAAAACACATGCAGACATGTTCACGATCATTAATTATTAAAGAAATTCAAGTCAAAACAACAATGAGATACCATCTCACCCCAACAAGATTGGCCATGATCCAAAAAATGCAAGACAATAAATGTCGGAGAAGCTGTGAAGAGATTGGAACTCTCCTTAACTGTCGGTGGGACTGCAGAATGGTGTAACCTCTTTGGAAAGCAATTTGGTGTTACCTTAAAATAATGGAGATAGATACACCATTTGACCCAGTAATTCCTCTGCTTGGAATATATCCTACAAAATCAAGGCCATTCACACCAACTGCTACATGCACATGAATGTTCATTGCAGCACAGTCCATGATAGCAAAAAGTTGGAATCAACCCAGATGCCCAACAACAGAAGAATGAATGGGTAAACTTTGGTATATATACTCAATGGAGTACTATACACTAATAAAGAACAACAATGATAGCAGGAAACATCTCTCAATGTGGTCTCAACTGGAGGACATTATGTTGAGTGAAACTAGTCAGTGACAATTATTATATGAGACCCCTACGATAAAAACTCAAAAGCATACTCACACTAACAGAAAAGACTCTTTGATGGCTGTGAGGGTGGGGAGGGTTGGAGGGTGGGAAGGCAAGGGGCAAGGGTTTAGATTAGATAGTTGTTAGAAATTGTGACAATATACATTAGTAAGAAGACCAATATTAGTGGGACTTTGACACAACTTGTGTACTCCTCCTCTCTTAACCCAGTATTGTAAGCACAGAGTATGTACACTTTCATTTTTTATTCAATAAAAAAAAAAATCCAGACAGTGTGGCCAATACCTAGAGTCTGGAGGCCAGGGCCATTGTGTAAATGTCTCAGAAAATATGGGAATATTTACAAAGCTTTGAGGGCTAATGTAATGAGTTCTGCTGACTTGCCTGTTGCCTGTTAATGCCTTCTTTCCCTGCAATTTCTAACATTTGTAATGAAATGTCTAACTTGTGCCTGTTCCACCATTGTAGTTTGGAAACAGATAGCTAGTATTCTAGGTTTCACAGGTGTAAAGGAATTTTTGAATTTTGGACTTGGAACTGATTTAAGACTTCTATCACATGGAATCTGACAGCTTGGCTTGACATCATATGGAACAGACATGATTTTGCTATGATGGGATGCATGTGCTCCATGTGTCAAAGATGTGATTCTTGGGGTGTCAAAGGGTATGATGTCACAGATTGAATTGTGTCTCCCTCAAAATAGGTGTAGCCATGTGGCTGTGATTCCTTGTATTCTAAGATTGTCCTCCATTTTGTGATTTTGCTGTGCTGTATGTGAAAGGATTAGGGTGGGATTGTAAATCCCTTCAGAAGATCACCTCCCTGCTCCACCATAAAGGGAGTTTCCCTAGAGTGTGGCTTGCCCTACTCCTAATCCTTTCATCCTACAGGAGACAAAAGGAAAGGGAAACCATCAGAGAATTGGGAATATCACACCATCCAGAAAGCAGCACCAGTGGAAGAGCGTGTCCTTCAGACCTTAGGGTCCTGCACTAAGGTACTCTCTGGACAAAGACTGATGCAATACTGGACTGTACTCCAGAGCCAACAAGGGAGTAAGCCTTCCCGTGGAGCAGACACCCTGAATTTGGACTTGCAGCCTACCGGACTATGTAAGAGTAAACCTTCCTGTTTTTAAAGCCAACCACTCTGTGGTTATTTCTGTTAGAGCAGCCATAGCTGACTCAAACACTAAAACAGCAGTTCAAATTCACCAGGCACCTCTTGGAAACTCTATGGGGCAGTTCTATTATGTTCTGCAGGGTCAGAGGGTTTGGTTTTTGGTGTTTTTGAAGTGATTAAACCAACTCCTACTGACAACTTACTCCGTATGCAGCTTTTAAATCACTGAAAAGGCTTTAAGCCTTTTCTTGCACCAACCAGTGGCTGTTGAGTTGATTTTAACTCATAATGACCTTATAGGACACAGTGGAATTGCCCTATAAAGTTTGCAAGGAATGGCTGTTTGATTCAAACTGCCGATGTTTTAGTTACCAGCTAAGTTCTTAATCATTTCACCACCAGAGCTCTTCTCTTGCATAAAGGAAGGCTAAATAAGAACTGTATGCACTTGTTCCCACTTACCTACAAATTCCATCTAAAGACTTAAAGACACAATTAAGAATGGACCTCGTTTGTTATACAGGAACTACCTGTGTACGGCAACTCAGCCTAAGACTCCATTTCAGCAGACTGAGAAAGACTCATTCTCCTTGCTAGCTAGCTAAAATGAGCCTTAATCTTGGTTTAGGTGGTCTCTAGAAATATGGGTAGTCTCTGTGCCTAAATGTGGCCTCCATCCAACAACTAAGAAAAGCCAGGCCCTTTGTCATAAGTCAGGGCACTCACTCACAAAGCCACAAGGAAGCAGATTCTTCCAACAACCTGAATGTGCTTGAAAGCAGATTCTGTCCTAGTCGACCCTCCAGCTGAGACTGTAGCTTAGGTAGTCAGGAAAGGCAATTTGTTTCCATCAGTGTCTACAAAATTAGTATAGCTAATTTTTAGGTTGTACTTTTCGTGAATGTCAGAGAATCCTTCTAGGTATTAATTTCAACAGATGATTACTTTTGAATCTGGATCTCAGTCAATTTCACTTAAAATACAATTGTGTTGTTTTTAAGTATCTTTGAGCCAGTTTCAATTGATAGCGACCCTATGTACAACAGAATGAAACATTTCTTAGTCCTGTGCCATCCTAACAATTGTTGTTATGCTTGAGCCCCTCGTTGCAGCCAGTGCATCAGTCCATCTCATTGAAGATCTTTCTCTTTTTTGCTGGTCCTCTACCTTACCAAGCATGATGTCCTTCTTCAGGGACTGGCACTCTTGATAACAAATCCAAAATATGTAAGACATAGATAGTTTCATCATTGCTTCTAAGCAAAATTGTGGCTGGCTTCTTCCAAGACAGATGTGTATGTTCTTTTGGCAGCCAATCAAATATTCAATATTCTTTGCCAACGTCACAATTCACATGTGTTGGTTCTTCAGTCTTCCTCATTCATCCTCCGGCTTTCACATGCATATGGACATGCAGCTGTATCAGCCCTGAAATAACTGCAACATCAAGTAGATGACTGCCGAGCTCTTATGACATCATTTCTATCTCAGTGTGATGTTATTGGAAATCCTGGTTGCCTAGTGGTTAAGTGCTATGGCTGCTACCTGGAAGATCAGCAGTTCAAATCTACTATGTGCTCCTTGGAAATTGCATGGGACAGTTTTACTCTTCTGTGGGGTTGCTATGAGTCAGGATTGACTCAACAGCAAGGGGTTTGGTTATGTTATGCAGTAGGTTTGATTGTGCTCAAAACTATCCTTTGGTCTCTACAATTAACTTTTTATATTATTGTCCTTTTTCCCTTTTTATCACACCTTGAAATACCTTGGGGAAACCACCTGTACCACCTCTATCACCTCTACCATGAAGCACTCTTAGCTTCATGGCAAGTCTATGACTGATCCTGCCCCTGGTGTAGTGATTTGTTCAGGAACAAGTATGTGGCAACTTTAGGTTCATTTAATAGCCAGAACTAAGACTTTGCTTAAGTGGTAGAGGAGACTTGCTCTTTCTCACTAGCTGTAAAATAGAGAATCGGAGGTGCGGAGCTGCTGCAGCTGTCTTCGTGACCAGCAGCTTATATTCCGTATGAAAATGAAGCCTCAGAGAAAACAGAGTAGAATAAGACAGGAGCGAGGAAGACTTGGTTCTGGTATCATGACAGGAACCTCTATATCCGCATGTCGAGCTGTGCTTAAACTCATTCCTACACTTGAACTTTCCAGAAGGGGGAAAAGAAAAAAAGAAATGACACTGAGTTGATTCCAAGTCACAGTGATCCTGTAGGACAAAGTAGAACTGCCCCATAGGGTTTCTGGGGCTGCAATCTTTACAGAAGCAGACTGCCAGATCTTTCTCCCGCAGGGCAGCTTGTGGATTCACACCGCTGAACTGTTGGTTAGCAGCCAAGTGCTTTAACTACGGTGTCACTGGGGGTCCTATTTCCAGAAACGAGCAACTATAAAATCCTTTCTTTATTTTAGTCAGTTTAGGTCAGATTTATTTTCTCTTACAATTAAAGGAATGCCAAGAGGCCAGTTTTACTTACTACATTTTCAGTTTTATAATGTATTCATTTCATCTGAAAGAGATAAAGATGTGAACTGGACCCAGAATCTAGAGAAGCATCCACTGGCTTGAAGATACCTCTGCCAGTTTCCTCTAGGAGACGTTTGCATAGATAAAACCCTAAATTTTTATTTTTGTTTCAATCTGTAGCATTGATATATACATACTGGACTATTTAAGGAGTGATAAGGGATGCTATAAAGAGCCAGGCATTCATTAGTTTTCTTGAGGTACTTTTACAAAATATCACAAACTGGAAACCTTAGAAGAACAAGAATTAGTTTTCCCAGAGTTTTAGAGGCTGAGTTGAAAGTCGTCGTATCAACCGTCTTGATTCCTTCCAGGTGCTCTGGGGGAGAAGCTGCTCTAACCCTCTCTGCGGGCTTTGGTTGGTTGCTGGAAATCCTTGGAATTCCTTGACTTACAGCTCTGTGTCCTACAGTGTCCGCCTCCATCATCACAGGACCTCCTTCCTTCTGTGTCCTGGTGCGTGTTTCATGTCTTAACAGTACTCAGGTTAGAGCACACCCTACAGCTATATGACCTTATGTCAACTGGTAACATCTTCCAAGGATCACATTCACAGTTATCAAGGGTTACAACTTCAATATGTCTTCTTGGAGGACACAGTTAATCTACAAGAGGCTAAACCACTCACTTTAGACCTTGAATCCAAACTCAAAAATACCTGTAAATGAGTAACTTGTCCAGGCCTTCTGTCATAAGTGTGTCTAAGAGGACTTTGGGGAATCAGGGATTTTGGTGACTTTGTTCATCAGTGGTTGCCAAACTCCAGCCCTAACTCTTCGGATCAGTAGTACCATTGGTCCAGAAGCAAATTCTTGGCACTCTTTCTTAGTGGTGGAACATCAAAGGATTTTATAGTGGCTGAAGCTTTAAGTCCCCCTTAGAAGTAAATTTAGCAACCATGGGTTCATTTGTCAAGACAGAAGATATAACAAGATAAATAATTCTACACACAATTATCTAGATCTATTAGGCTCAGCCTTAATTTGTTTGGAGTAGTTTTACATTATAGTATAATTTGATAGACCTATATAGAGAAGCCTTGAATTGAAATCTGAATCCTTCCGCTAACTATTGATTAAACTCTCTTAAGGCTCAGTGTCTCTCATTGACCTTATAATGACAATTTCAACGTTTAGGCATTTTTAGGAATGCTGTTATACCATTTACATGAAATTCTATACAAATGCAAGGTATTAGACTTGCACATATATCTTAATTTTGTATTACTGACTTAACTTAGTGTTGCTGTCCCCCTGCCAAGAAAGGAGTTAGAGATCCATTACCCAGTAATAATCCACGGAGTTGACCTTTAAGTGGACTAATAAATAACATTCTTCCTTGCTCTCCCAAGTCTGAGACTAATAGGGAAATGGGACACCACGGATATACTTTGCTTTACAGTTGTTTGGGGCTTCTAATATTTTGTTATTTTGAACACTGATATTGTAGCCATTGTTAAAACGAGTGTATTTATGTTGTTTAACATGTATGATTTTTACTGTTGTAATAGCTTTTATTCTTTCCCTTTTAAATCCTGTCTTGATGCAAAATGAAGCAATCAAATAAAGTAAAATGAAAACCAAACCAAATAATCAAACTAAAAGCAAAAAAATCTTATTCAAAGGAATGTAAAAAAAGATTGAGTTAAGCACACATTAACTTACTAAATTATAAATTCTCAAATTTTAAAAAATGTATTCTCTGTATACCCCAATGTAGCAATTTATTTTAAAATGTCATCAAAATTCAAGATGCAGAAAAGGAAAGGCATAGTCAAAATTCCCTATCCACTCATCAGGTCCTATCCACATTGTTTTTACATAGCTGATAAAGTAACCACACAAGCACTTTATTACTTTCTCCGTTATACAAGATGAAACTACCTTTCTGTAGGACTAATTAGATTTAATTTGTAGTTTTAGTCATTTAACGGCTTTTCATAAAACCAGTATACAGAATATCCTATAATATTTTGATACATGTAACACTATACAGTTAGAAAGCCTTTTTCTTCTCTAAATATTGCAAATTCATCATAGGTCCTTAAAGCAGTAGAGCTTACCTTCACCACATTTCCAGACTCCCCTAATCAAATACTAGGAGCCAGAATTGACAGCAACAGGTTTTTTTTTTTTTTTTTTTTTTTTTTTTGTATAATCAAATGCCAGTAATTACAAATTTAGAATTTACTTTGATAATGTTAGGCTTTAAATTGCTTAAATGCAACTAACTGTCTCTGTCTGTCTGTCTGTCTATGTACCTATCATCTACCAAATCTACATGTAGCTACAATATGTGTTCATGTGCCTAAATCTGCAATGTGCTAGCAAGATTATGACACAGTCTGTTTTGTGTCTTCTGTTTCCAAAGGTATAGATTTTAAATGGTTGAAATTGTCATTAAAAAGTCTTCAAAATTTAAATGAAAACATTTACAAGATCAAAAACTTTTGATGCTATGTGATGAGTATCATGCAAGACTTCTGAAGCCTAGACTATGCAAATAATGGGACGCGGATGAGTTTCCATATCTCTAAATAGATGGAAGTAGATAGAATCAACTCAAAGGCACCATTTTTTCCTTGATTTTTGGTTTTACAAACCTAACAGTTGATAGCATATTGATGTCTTCTCATACTGGGCCAATTTTTTGAAAAAAATTATTCCTGTAAATTGCTTTTTAAATGTATAGCTGTTAGACTAAATTCACCAATATAAATGCTATCTTTTGCTGGCATATACACTGCTGGTGTTTTCTGAAAAAAACGATGAAACAAAGAAGAACAAACAATAGGAACTAATGGTTTTTTATTAAGTGGTCCTAAGAAACAGTTTTGCAGTATATGAAGCCCTAGAAAATGCAGACTGAATTGATAAAAATATTTCAAGGTAACCAGGTTTTTTTTTCCTCATAACTAGACAGAAGAATTGACTGGAAAATGCAGTTCTTTAGCACAGTGACTCAGAAATAGCAGCTATGTTTCGCATCAATTTATTCCAAAAGTAAAATCAATGGTAATGATTACTTAAATTTACTTTACAGGCTAGCAAACTTTAATTATAGATTTGCAATTAAAAATTGATTTCTCAAGAAGCAATTTTCGTCATAGTTTTTATTTCCTGTCAGAACACTGTACTCATCATTGAATAAGCAAAAATGAATAAATAAGTACTATGAGCTACCTGATTACGAATGAAATTTAACCAGTCTTCTAAAGCCTTTGTTAAATTATTTTCTTAAATAGTGTCTGTCTTGTCATTAGTGTTTAGCTAACACTGATTTAGAATATTGTGGCAACGTGGCCACGGTTAGGATCAACATTATGGCCTGGGTGCAGGGCTTGTGTGCTTGAGAAAGAAGGAACGTGAACAGCTGAACACGGCTGGAATGCATGATGTCAGATCCCCCCAAACAGTGGGTCTGGCCCTCTGATTCTGAGCCTTGTACCCTACCTAGCCCTATGTGATTTCCTCCTCAGGAGGAAAGATCACATGGGGAAGTGGCCTTTGTTGTGCTGTATAGATAAGAAGGCATGAGGTTTCTTTGTGAGGTCCTTCCTGGGCCCTATACTTCTTAGGTCCTTTTCAAAACAAAACTTGTTTACTGCACGTATGCGCGCTCTGTTCACCAAATAAATATGAGGTGCACGATGCAAAGCCAGAGCTGAAACATCAGAGTTGCAACTCTCCTCCTCCAGCCTGAGTCTCAGTGTGGCATTCTTCATCAGCACCAGTCACCTGTGGGCAATACAGGCCAGCGGACACAACAAAATCATCTCTATGACTCTCTTTTAATTGTGATCTGAGTGGACTTTGTTTAAAATTTATATACGTCATTCGCTGAATAATTTAACATCAATATTAGCTGCGAAGAGGCATGAGCAAGTGTGGTTCTGTCAAGATCACAGCGGTGGAAAGTCTACGCAGCAGCTCTGTTCTGTCCTATGCAATCTCTATGAGTCCCGATCAACTCAGCGACAGTGACTTCTAATACAAATAAATGGTTACATAAATTAATTTTTAAAAATCTCTGTTATTTAGTAGCTTACCTCAGTTCTGGTCTTTCAAATGTTTGTACTGCTCCCACTTACTTGAATAATCTGGTGAAAAGATTTATAGTCACTGAAACAAGAGTCAGGACAAGCAACTGTAAAGATACACTTTAAATTAAACTGCTGTGAGTCAGTGAAATACAATACAGGCAGAAAAGGCTCTGTGGTAAGAGTTACCTACTAGTAAAATTCTTTTGCGAACACACCATGAGGTACCTTCAAAGCCCATTTAGTCAGGTGGTAGATAGCACTGGTTAAAATATTTTCTGGTCTCTGTACTGTTCAGGAGAAGTGCTAAGAAACTGAATAACTTTAGAGAGCATTATACTGTTAATAAAATTATTACAGGAATAGAAGTTAAATGCAGAACTTCTAAGGCAGGTTTTGTTGTTAGATGCCATCAAGCTGGTTCTGACTCAAAGTAAAGCTGCATGCAGCAGAATGAAACACTGTCTGGTCCTGCGCCAAGCCCACAATTATTATGCTTAAGCCCATTGTTGCAGCCACTTGTGTCTGTCCATCTTGTTGAGTGTATTCCATGGTATTGCTAACCCTCTATTTTACCAAGCTGGTTGTCCTTCTCCAGGGAGTGAGCCCTGTTGAAAATACGTTCAAAGTTAAACTTACGTAAGATGTAGTCTCACCATTTTTGCTTCTAAGGAACACTGTGATTGTACTTCTTCCAAGACACATCTGTTTGTCCTTTTAGCAGGCTGTGCAGCTGTGGTATATTCAATATTCTTCTCCAACCCCACAATCCAAAGACATTAATTGTTCTTCTGTCTTCCTTATTCAGTGTCCAGCTTTCATCTGCATGTGATGTTACTGAAAATGCATGGCTTGGATCAGGTGCATCTTACTCTTCAAGGAGATATCTTGTCAACACTTTGAAAAGACATTTTGCAGTACGTTTTCCCAATGCAATGCATCTTTTGATATCTTGACTACTGCTTCTATGAGTGTTGATTGTGGATCCAGGTAAAATGAAATGCTTAACAACTCAGTCTTTTCTCCTTTTATCCTGATGTTACTTATTGGTCCAGCTGTCAGGATTTTTGTATTCTTGACATTGTTGGGTAATCCATACTGAAGGCTGTGGTCTTTGATCTTCATCGGTATTTCAAGTCCTTTCCACCTTCAGCAAGGAAGGATGTATCCTCCGCATAATGCAGTCCTGATGTCCCGCTCTTCTTCATATAGTTCGTTTTCTCAGATCGTTTGTTTGGCACACATACTGAATTGGTGTGGGGAAGGACACAACTCCAACACACACCTTTCCAGACTCTAAACCATTCAGTGTCCCTTCATTTTATTTAAATGACTCTGTCTTGATTCATGTACAGATTCCTCATGAACACAATTTAGTATTCTGAAATTTGCATTGTCCACAATGTTATCATAATTCGTTGTGATCCATACAGTTGAATAGCCAATAAAACACATGTAAACATCTTTGTATAGCCAATAAAACAAGGAAATATCTTTCTTGTATATTCTCCTTTCAGCTAAATTCCATCTGACATCAACAATAGTATCCCTGTTTCCATGTCCTCTTCTGAATCCGGTCTGAATTTTTGACAGTTCCCTGTCCATATACTGAAAGCTTGACTCTGTCCACATCATAAAGGTTGACTTTACATTCAGGAGGAAGCTCTTCCCCAGTTGTCTTTTGAGATGGACCTGGCGGATTATCTTCATGCACTGTGTCAGACAGTGTTCTGCTACTATTCATTGGCTAATGCTTTTCAGAAATAGACTGCTGAGTCCTTCTTCACAGTCTGTCTTTGTCCGGAAGCTCATCTGAAACCTGTCCACTGTGAGTGCCCTTGCTGGTATCTGAATACTGTTAGCATAGCTTATAGCATCACAGAAATACACAGTTTGGCAAATGGACAGATGTGTAGGGATCCCAAGCAGTAAAAGTCAGACATGGAATAAGAGCAACAATGGCAAATAAACTTGGACCAAAAAAAAAATAAAAAAAGCAAGGAAGGAGCAAAATGAAGCATAGGAGAAAATAAACAGCATGAAAAAGTTATCTTTGTATACATACATATATGTGTGTGTGTGTGTGTGCATATGTGTGTGTTAGCAGCCAAATGATTAACCACTGTGCCACTAGAGCACCACTAAATAAAATTAAAAGAAAGAAAGAAAGAAATGTTGCTGTCAAGTTGATTACAACTCAGTGGGACCTTATTAGCCCTCCTTAAATGGATAATTAACTTTTTTATATGAGGAAATTACATATTAAAAATAATTATTAAATAATACAAACAAAACCAAGGAGTCAGAGTTGTTGTCTCTCTTTCTCTTGAACGAAGTTGTCGGCCGTATTATGAAATTAAAACAAATATCACTCTGTAAATAAGTTAGGCATAAAGTTTCCAGAGTACATAAAACACCATTAGAAATACAAATTATATTCACTGTACTTAACTAGAAACCCTATGGGGCAGTTCTTCTCTGTCTTATAGGGTTACTATGAATCAGAATGGATTCAGCAACAGCAGGTTTGGTTTGGTTTCTAATTGACTCAGTATTATTTATGTACAAAATTTTATTAATTTTAAAATATTGTTCATTTCTGTCATAGCTTTTTATTTATATTTGTATGTATATTAATAATTTATATGATACTGCCATACATTCACAGAATATAGTTACTAACTAACAACAATAAAATGATTTGGAGATAAATACACATTAGAAGACTGTATAAAATTTATTTTTAGTGATGTAGTAAAAGTGTTCTTAGAAATCCCTCTCACATCAGCTAAAACCTACTAGGCCATTTCATGTCTTGTTTTTATGATGGTACAATGGACATCGTCGATACTATCCACCTCTGTATTGCAGACTATTTGGTGCATTGTAACAGTTTTTTCAGAAGCACTCAAGTTGGCCTGAATTTTTCAAAAGAGCTGTTAATCACTTGAAAAAATTGTGATCATTAATTAGCAAAGAAAGATTATAGTAATGAAATAACCATAAAATTTAAAGAGCATGAAAAGCATTCTGAAAACATATTTTATAAATTGTCTGAAACTTTAAAGTGTGGTGATTTCTTATTAAAACCTGAAGTTTTCTTAATTTGAGTACAATCCTTTCTCATGAGCTTTGCAGGCTGTACAAGAGAGATTTTCCGTAGAGAGTATTTCACTTGAAATATTTTAGCATTGGAGTTTCCAAACCGTCAATCTCTTCTTCATTTTCTCACATCATTTGAGTACTTTCACAAATCACTTGAAATGTTAAGCTTGGGTTATTACAATCTAATGTGAAATAAGTCAGCACTGAAATTTTTTCCCCCAAAATTTCTTAAGATTTTGTTGAAAGCAAGGAGATCTACTAAGAGAGAAGCCAAATTCCATCTCATATCAGATTGATTAAAATTCATGTAAAATATTAGCTCTCCCTGTTTCTTCCCCTATGCTTGCTAGAAAGAGTGTTAAATCTTTAACAAAAAAGTCATTGAGGTCAATAAAGTAGGCATAAAAAATACAGCAATTACTGTGCTTTTTCATTAGGAGTTAGGCTGCTACAGCCGTTTGGCTGTTACTTATTCTTTCCCAACTATAAAATAAATGACTTTCATCAGGTTTCTTGTATTCAAAATCCTATCCTGAGACCAAGTTTATAAAGAAAAATATTATTGCTCACAGTGTCACAGTACCAAGTCAAGTTATTTTAGAGATCATCTCTCTTGGCAGCCTTACATTAAATGTTAGGAGAGTACACCCTGGAAAAAGAAACAGCTTATTGCAAATTCCCGTTGGTGTTGGGAGGTAGAGCTGGAACTAGATCCCATGACTCTTGACTTTACGTCAGAGAACTGTCTCTTCAACTGTGTTCCTTTTTCTGGTCTTGTTTTGCATTCACCAGTGTACAAATTGTAACTGAGTTCCTACATTTGTAAAAACAACAGTGTCTGCAAGTACTTAAGTTCTGTCCTTGCATTTCAAGTGCTCTTCATCTTTATTTTGACTTAAAAAATAGATGTTCTTTACAGAGCCTTTGATAACCAAAGCAGAAAAATATTTTCATCCAGGCCTGTCATCATCTATGGGTGGAAGATTAACATGGATTAAAACACTACATAGTAAATTTCTTTTTCTCAGTTGTTTACCCTCAACCCCAGCAATGCACACCCAAAGATAGTTCACTGCAACCAAAACCCTACGTGTTAACATACAATTTATTTGAATAATCTCTAACAGTACCTAAATAACAGACTTTCTAAAGTTGTGCTAGGTAAGGAGACATATGAAACAGGAACACTTGGTACACAAGACAAGGCCATTGTCTCATTACAAAACATACGGAGAGATATGTTTAAAGATTCAATTTTTAAAGGAGGAATTCTGCCTAGAGTAGCAGAAACAGAAATATCTGTTCTAATAGTCCACTTATTTAATCCACATATCTTTAATCCATCTCCAAGATCCAACAATCCACAGCAGCTTCTCAAGCTTTTGGCATTCCTAAGTCTTATTACTGATTTTCTGTGCTTAGGTCATTAAACCTCTATTGAGTAGGTACTACCATATGTAATCCTTACACTGTGTTAATGAAGAGCATATGGGGTCTCTGCCTAATGCAAGAGACAATCAAGCATACACAATTACACATCAAGGCCAATCTAAAACTTCATCATTCAGGGGTTAAAGATGTCATAATAAAACCATTATAAACTATTTTTTTTTAGTAAAAGATTTTTTAAAATTATTATTTAAACATAGTCATCTCTAGATTTCACATTCAATTACTGGCTTACCTTGCAAGAATATTAACTAGCACTTTTTGGTCCAGCAATCATTATTTGTAGTAATTTAATTCTGATTCTTCCCATTACAAAGCTAATAACACATATTTCATGAGGTAAAGTCCTTTAGAATATTAGCATGCGGAAAAATGTACTTTAGCATTTTAATTAATGTGCCTGTCATATTCTAAATATTCTGATACATTTTCAAGGGTTATAAAACATTAGAAACATAAACAAATAAAAATATTCATTGTTGCATTTCATTAGGTTTCAGACGAGGAACAGAAAAGGAGATTTCCATAAACCGATGGACTGAACTTTAAGGTCATTTTTTCTTTTTTAAACTGAAATCTGTAATTTTCCATCTTGAATATCCTGTTGCTCAAATAATTAACTTTTGGTTTACCAAGCACCAGATGGAAACACCGAGAGTTATAGAATGCTAGTAAGGAACAAGTAGGTACACATGTTGTATGTGTGCCTATCTGTATGTGTTTGGAATGATCTTGATCTAGTATGACAGGTGTTCTTTATAAACTATTGGTAAACATTATGACATGGCTGGTATTCTTGCCATGATGGGTAGGAGGTGGGCATAGCTGGTGTTTAGACCACCAGAGATTCTCTGCCCAGCTGCTAGGCTGCTACCTGGAGCTGGGACATAAAGAGCCTGCTATTGGAGTTCTTGTCTTCTACTGGAGGTATGTAAACTCTAATTCAAAGTGTGTTTTTTTTTTTTCCTTTCCCACTTTCCAAGTTCTTTGACAGGGTCTCTTTTTTAAAAAGAAACTAAGGAGAAGCCAGATGGCAAGGGGGTCTGGAGTCTCAACCACAAATGAGAGTGTAGGTGAGTGACCGTAGAATGGTAAAGTATTAGCAAAGTGATTGACTCAAAGACCCTGACACTTACATAAGAAGAGACACGCATATGGATGTTGATGTCACCATTGCTTGTGTTTTGCAAAATTTTGTAATAGTTTAAATATCATCAACAGGGAAATGAGAAAAACACAGAAAACACTGAGTGAATTAGAGTTACATGTATTAAAGCAATAAATGGAAAAAAAAAACCCAAAACTTAAAAATGCAAATTGCTAAGGTATACATAAAGCACTATGTCATTTATGTAATGTTACAACAGCAAAATGATGCCATGCAGATGCTTATAGAATAAGTAAATAACAAGAGTGATTTTGGGATAACTTCTTAAAAAGGTAAGAGTGAATCTAGGCAGATTTCACCAATATCTAAAATAAGACTGTTTCTTAGAAAATCAAAATGAAACAGATGTTGCAAAATATTGTGATATATATTGAGTGACAGGTGAATAAATGCTTATTAGAGTATTCTCTATCCCACAGTTTCTAAAAAGACAAAAAATAAATCAGGTGAATTCTAGTGTCATTACTACCAGCAATTTGCCTTGAACAGTTACTTGACAATTCTGAGCCTCAATTGTGTAGCTGTAAATACCACAGAGTCCTTGTGAGGACTGAAAATAATGAACATGTGGTGGCCGGGCCAAGAAGGAAGACTAGGCACATGTCTCCTGAGTTTCTTCTGAGAACTAAGGCCTGGAATGATGTTCTAGTCATCTGGGGCTGCTGTAACAGAAATACCACAGAGTGGATGGCTTTAACAAAGGAAGGTTTATTCTTACACAGTCTGGTAGGCTACAAGGCCAGATTCAGGATGTCTGCTCCAGGGGAAAGCTTTCACCCTAGTCGGCTCTGGAGGAAAGTCCGGTATTGCATCAGTCTTTGTCCAGGGAGCATCTTGGCACAGGAACCTCAGGTCTGAAGGACATGCTCTTCTCCCAGTGCTGCTTTCTTGATGGTATGAGGTTCCCAATTCTCTGCCTGCTTCTCTTTCCTTTTATCTCTTACAGGATGAAAGGATTAAGGGTGAAACTCCAGGAAAACTCCCTTTACAGTGGAGCAGGGAGGTGATTGTATAAATGGATTTGCAGTCCAACCCTAATCCTTTGACATACAGCATAGGAAAACCACAAAATGGAGGACAGTCACAAGATACTGGGAATCATGGCCCAGCCACATGGCTACACATATTTTGGGGGGAACACAATTCAGTCCATGACAAATGATAATTGAATGGAGCAGTATGGATATCCGCAGAGCCCTACAATCTGGCATAGGGTTGTCAGATTGGGCCAGCTGCCACTAAGAGAGTAATCAACCACCTCTATCAAAGACCAGGCAGCAGTGTGCTCAGTCCAGTCTCTGCTGACTAACCATTTGGGAGGACTGCAGGTACTGACACCTTCTTTGTTACTTGGGAGGCAGGGACTGGACACGAGCCACGATGAACTGTGGTGCTTAAGTATATAGTGTATAGCACAGCAGAGGGACTGTGCTTGGAAGAGACACATTTTGAGACCCAGGCTGCTAACTGAAGGCACTAGTGCTCCTCCACCCTCTCTTTTCTGAGCTCTATTTGGCTGGACTGGCTGGCCACAGATTCTGCTGCTTCATGGCAGGAAGGACAGCTTGGGCAAGACTCCATCTTTATCAGCTGGAAGAAGGAGTCACCTAACCGGAGGTCTCAGCAGGGGCTAATTCATAAGCAGCAGAAAAGCTATGTTTAGGACAATGATACTTTATGGGTGGGGCTTGACAGCAGATGGCATTAAGGCACAACACCTCCTTACTTTGAACCATGTCATAGCATCTTGGGATGGCCTATGAAGTGCTTACACTGTAAGCCAGAAGGTGAGCCCTGCCACAACTGAGGGCCTGACTGACTTCAGCAGCAGGAGGACAGCTCCTTAGTTAGCAGTAAAGTTCCTTTTAAAAATAAGACCACCTGGAGAACTGACTGCTTAGGGTCTGGCAGCATCGCCTCTTTCATTCACTGATCCACATCATTGCATCACCTAATGACTCACCAGTGACTCCATAAGTAAGGTGCAGTCTCTGTCAGTCAGGAAGCAGAGGCTGCCACCCCAGAGAGTCCATCTGGGGCCAGTCACTAGTGTATACAGAGTTGGCTGGTGACCAACTGCCCTGTTAGAACTATTCCTCAGCTCCCATTGAGGTAACACCAGAGAAACTGAACAGCATCTAGATGGTCTGTGGCCAACAAATAATTGGTAACCATTTAAATAAACAGTCCACCATGGCTTCAGAAAACTCCCAAAACAAAAACTCAAAAAACTTCCCATATGAAGAAGCCTTTCTGAAACTATCAGAGGTTGAGAACAAAAGAATTATATACAAAGCTCTTTTAGAGATTAAACAAAATGCAGAACAAAATGAAAAATTAAGCAAGCTATTTGAACTGATGGAACATCAATGATCTGAAATCCAGCAGACCAATAATGAAATTATAGAATTAGAAAACTCAATCCAAAGCCAAAAGAGCAGAATTGAAAAAACATAAGCCAGAGTTAGCGAGGTTGAGGATAGAGAAACTTATACCAGTGTTTATGAGTAGAAATCAGACAAAGGAAATAAAATGAAGTAGCACTAAGAAACATGTGTGACTTTGTTAAGAAGAGTAATCTATGATTAATTGGAGTTCCTACACAGGGAAGGATAGCTGAAAATAAAGCAAGTACTGTAGTAGAGTTACTGACAGAAAACTTCCCTGAAATTATGAAAGAGGAGAGCATAGATTTCCAGGATGTGTATCAAACACCACAAAGACTAGACCCCAGAAGAAAGACACCAAGCCATATTATACTCCAGATAATCAAGCTTAATAAAATGAAACACACAAAGGCTCTTAAAGGCAGCGAGGCTCATAGCAAACCTAACATTCAGAGGGAAGCCCTGTAGGATTTCATATGACTTCTCGGCAGAAGTGATGATGGCAAGGAGACAGTGGATTGACAAATTCAAAAGCTTGAAGGAGACAAACTTCCAACTAAGAATTATATATCCTGCAAAATTATCTCTCAAAAATGATGGTAAAACTAAAACATTTGCAGATAAACAGAAGCTTAGAGACTTTGTAAAAACCAAACCAAAACTACAAGAAATATGGAAAGAAGCTCTTTCTTAGAAAAAGAAAAACATTAGTATACTTAAGGAAGCAATGCAAGACACAGCATCCAGAGTCGTACTCAGTTAAGGAAGTCACAAAACTCAGTCAAAGCTACAATATTTAAAGAAGAGAACCAGTGATCATATCATAAAAATTATGACACTGTCAAACTAAAAAGTGTATATTACAGTAGTTATAGTCTTTTGAGATGGAGAAAAAATTAAAAACATTATGCAGAAGTTATACTCTGGTTTAAACTTAGAATATTAAGGGGATTATAAGGTAGCTGCAAAGCAAAATAATAGTGCGACATAGCAAAATAACAACATATCAAAACAAGAAACATAATACCTGGAACTCAACAAACACAAAACCAACACTGAAAAGGATGAAAAGTCAACCCACAAAGAAGAACCACCCAGAAAAGAATATTAAGAGCAACATAGAAAACATCAACACAAACATAAACGCATCAAAATGACAGCGCTATATATACATATCAATAATTACACTGAATGTAAACAGACTGGGTGGTCCAATAAAGAGGCAGTGAGTGACTTGGATCAAAAGACACACTCTGTCAACATGTTGTCAACACACCTTAGTCTCAAAGATACAAACAAACTAAAAACAAAAGGATAGAAAAACATATACCAAGCTAACAACATACAAAGAAGAGCAGGTGTGACAATACCAATCCCAGATAAAATAGACTTTTATATAAAATCCACCATCATCGACAAAGATGGTCACTATTTATTGCTGAAAGGTTCAGTATATAAGCAGGACATAAGAATATTAAATATTGATGTACACAATACCAAAGCATCTAAATACATGACACAAACACTGAAAACATTGCAAAATGAGATAAATCATTCCGCAATAATAATTGGAGACTTCAACACTCCACTTTCAATAATGGACACATTATCCAGGAAAAAGCTCAGTAAAGACACAAGTGATCTAATTGCAACAATTAAACAACTAGATCTCATCAACATATATAGAACTTTTTACACACCAACAGACAAGTATACCTTCTTCTCCAATGTACATGGAACATTTTCCAGAATAGACCATGTGTCAGCACATAAAGCAAATCTCAACAAAATCCAAAACATTGAATTATTGCAAAGCTTCTTCTTGGACCATAAAGCCAGGAAATTTGAAATCAATAGCAGAAAAAGCATAGACAGAAATTTGAGTCCATGGAAATTGAACAACACCTTGCTCAAAAACCCATGGGCGATAGAACAAATCAAGGACAAAATAAAACTATGGAATCAAATGAGAATGAAAACCCATCCTACCAGAAGCCAAAGCAGTACACAGAGGTCCGTTTGTCTCTAGAAATGCACACATCTGGGAGGAAAAAGGGACCCAAGATAAAGAATTAACCCTACAGCTGGAAGAAGCAGAAAGAGAGCAACAGAGAAACCCCTCAGACACCAGAATAAAACAGATAATAAAGATGTAGAGTAGAACTAAATGAATTAGAGGATAGAATAATGGGAAAGTTAACGAAACCAAAAGATGTTTTCTTAAAAAGATCAACAAAATTGATAAACCATCAACTAAACTTAGAAAAGAAAAACAGGAGAGGACACAAATAAGAAATAAAAAGGGAGATATCACAAGAGACCCAACTGAAATCAAAACCATCATAACAGAATACTATAAAAGACTGTACTCCAACAGATTTGAAAATGTACAGGAAATGGATGAATTTCTAGATTCATATCACCTACCAAAATAATCACAAGGAGAAGTAAAACAACTTAAGAAACCCATTGCAAAGGAAGAGATTGAAGAAGTCATCAAAAAACTACTAGCCATAAAACATCCTGGCCCAGATGGCTTCACTGGAGAATTCTACAAAACTCTGAGACAAGAGTTAACTCCAGTACTACTGAGATTATTTCAACAGCATAGAAAATGATGGAATACTCCCAGATTCATTCTATGAAAACAGCATAACCTTGATACCAAAGCCAGGGAAAGATCTAACCAAAAAAGAAAATTTACAGACCATTATCAGTCATGAACTTAGATGCAAAAATCTTCAACAAAATCCTTGTCAACAGAATTTAAAAACATATAAAAAATAATTCATCGTGACCAAGTTGGATTCATACCAGGGATGCAAAGTTGGTTCAACATCAGAAAAACAATGAATGTTATCAATCACTGACTCGACGGCACCTGGCAAATAACACAAAAAATAAGAACCACCTAATTTTGTCAGTTGATGCAGAAAAGGCATTCACCAAAGTCCAACACCCATTCATGCTGAAAAACTCTCAGCAAAACAGGAATAGAGGGGAAATTCCTCAACACAATAAGGGACATCTACCTAAAGGAAACTGCTACAATATCCTGAATGGAGGCAGACTGAAAGAACTCCCCAGGAGAATGGGAGCTAGACAAGGATGCCCAATCTTACCATTGCTGTTCAGCATTGTATTAGAGGTTATAGCCAGAACAATTAGATAAGACAAAGAAATAAAGGGCATCTGCATCAGCAAAGAACAAATGAAAATATCCTTATTGGCAGATGATATGATTTATATGCAAAGAGTTCTAAAGAATTCATAAGTAAGCTACTGGAACTAATAGTTCAGCCAAGTATCAGGATACAAGATAAACATAAGTAAATTAGTAGGATTCTTTTACACCTACAAAGAGATCATCAAAGAAGAAATTACCAAAGAAACACCATTCACTGTAGCCCCCGAGAAGACAAAATACCTAGGAATAAATCTAACTAGAGAAATAAGAGACCTATGTGGAGAGATTGACAAGGGTTTACTGCAAGAAACCAAAAGATACTTACATAAATGGAAAAACCTACCCTGCTTATTAATAGGAAGACTTAACATTGTGAAAATGTCTATTTTTTCCCAAAGCAATCTACGTATACAATGCAATCCCAATACGAATTCCAGTGCCATGTTTTACTGAGATGGAGAAACAAATCACTAGCTCTTTTTGGAAAGGGAAGGAACCCCAGGTATGTAAAGCACTACTAAAGAAGAGAAACACAATGTGAGGCCTCACACTACCTGACCTTAGAAACTATTATACTGCTACAGTAGTCAAAGTAGCCTGGTACTAGTATAAAAAGAGACATATAGACCAATGGAATAGAGCGGAGACCCCAGTGACATCACCATCCTCTTATGAACAGTCAATATTTGACAAAGGCCTAAGATTGTAAACTGGGGCAAAAACAGTCTCTTTAGCAAATGGTGCTGGCAAAATTGGATATCCATCTGCAAAAAAAAATGAAACAAGACCCATATCTCACACCTTACACAAAAACTAACTCAAAATGGATCAAAGACCTAAATATCAAACCTAAAATGATAAAGATTATGAAAGAAAAAACATGGTCAACAATGGAAGTTTTAATACACAGCTTAGACAGACTTCAAAATCTGACAAAGCATGAACAACAGAAGACAAAATAAACAAATGGAAACTACTAAGAATCAAATACTTTTTCTCATCCAAAGACTTTATTAAAGAAATTAAAAGACTATCTATAGAATGGGGGAAAATATTTGGCAACTACATGTTGGGCTGGCATCTGATCTCCATAGTCTACAAGGTACTGTAAAACACAAACAAGAAAAATGTAAATAACCCAGTTAAGTGACGGGCAAAGGACATGAACAGACACTTCACCAAAGAGGACATCATTAGCTATCAGAGGCATCCAAATCAAAACTATAATGACTTACCATCTCTCCCTAACAAGTTTGGCTGTGATCCAAAAGACACAAAACAACAAATGCTGGAGAGGATGTGGAGAAGTTCGAACTGTCCTTCACTACTGATGGGTTTGCTAAATGATACAACCACTTTTGAAAAGCATTCTGGCTCTTTGATAAAAACCTGGAAATAGTTCTATCATTTGATCCAGTAATCCCACTGTTTGTAATATATCCTGCAGGACCATAGGCTGTCATACCCACAGATACATGCACAAGAATATCTGCTGCAGTACAGTCCACAATAGCAAGAAGATGGAATCAACCCGGATGGACATCAACAGATGAGTGGATAACCAACCAAGGTACATATACTCAATGGAACACCATGCAATGATAAAGAACAATGATGATTTTAAGAAGCATCTCATAACCTGGTTTCAACTCAAAGACATTATGCTGAGTGAAATCAGTCACCAGGAAAAGGACAAACATTGTATAAGACCCCTAGTACAAGGACTTAAAAATAGACTATGTACAGGAGAAAAGAGTCCCTGACAGCTGCAAGTGTGGAGACGGAGGGAGAAGGTTGGTCATAGATTAGATAGCCAAAGCCAAGAGCCAAGTAGATGACACAAATTTCATTGTGTGAAGGCAGTGACAGCACACTCTAGAAAGCAGGTCAATTCAACTGGACTTCAACATAAACTGAAAACTCTTCTAATCTGAATCCAGTATTGCAAGGGTACAGTAGTAGGGGTGGGGCCTGGGGACCATACTCTCCAGGGGACATCGAGGCCAGCTGGCATAACTAGCGTATTGCTAAGATAGCTTTCTGCACCCCATATTGGTGACTGGCATCTGGGATCTTAAAAGCTAGTAAGCTTCCGTCTGAGGTACACCAAACACTCTCAGGTCATCCAGCACAGATGAGCACAAGGAACACCAAAGACATAAGGAAAAATGAGCCCAAGAGACAGCGGGGCCTGTGTAAATGGGTGAGTGTATCAACATGTGACCAGAAGATCCCGATGGTGTTCAGCCACCACCAAAGACAGCCATGACGGGGTATACAATGTTGAGTCTCTGTGACAACACAAGAAAAAGCGGGGAGCACCTCAAGAACTCTACTAAAGGACCAGAACTGACGTTCCAACAGCCTGGGGATCCCCTTGGGAGCATGGCTCCTAGACCTGCTGATGCCCCTGTTCACAAAACACTATTGAGATCAACTCTCTGGATAAAAAAGGGACTGGACTCAGGGGTACAGTATGACCACATGCTGTGTGTACCTTATGGCTGTGTGCATCTATAGGGTGTTCTCCTACTAGTCTCTTTTTGGATGGAAGGGAAGAGGGAAGAGAGGAGGGGACAGGAGATTGTTAAGAGGCTATTACATGTGTAAAATGAAAAGGAGAAGTGTGCTCTCAGCAGGCATGGAGAGCAGATGGAGCTGCAGATAGCTGGGTATGCAAATTTAATTTGAACTTGTATTTTTGTTGTTGTTGTTATTGTTAGTACTGATATTTTTCCACAGGTACAGTACACATTTGTTAACTAAATAAAAATCAGTGGTAAAAAATAATGAAAGAACATATTTTTTCTAATTTTTTGTGTGAACTTTCTAATTCCTTCATCAATATAGCAAGACTGAGACATTTCAATTTTAAAGATAAGATAGCTGAGGCTCAGATAAAAATAACTTGTTGAAAGGTCACTCACATGTCACATTGGATTATTTTGCCTTTAATATCTCTTATAAAGTGAGAAGTTAATGAAATCTTAGATTGTGTTAGCAGAAGCATGGAATGCAAGTAAATATGAGGGGCATGCATCCTACTTTTCAAGGAAAGACTCCGTTTATATTTGTTATCTCAATGTAATTTTTAGTAGCATCTCCGTTTCACCTACAAAAATGTCACAGTTTGAATGATAAATTATATGTTTACAAAGTTAGTAAAACAATAAGCCAGCACTAATTCTTTATAAATTGAATTGTACCTTCTAAAAACTGTATGTTGAAATCCTGACCCATGTACTTGTAAATAAAACTCTGTTTGGAAACAAAGGTTTTCTTTTATTGTGTTCCTGAGGTCATACCAGAGTAAGTCATAAACCTAATCGCTTTAGAGTAGTGTCTTATTAAAAGGCAAAACAGGCAGATACCCATAAAATAGGGAAGACACACTGCATATAAGACCAAAACAAGTGCGTCTGCGAGCCCAAGAACACCAAGGGTTGCTTGTAAATCTTGGTGTTGCCATGGTTAAGAGCTGTATCTACTAAACAAAAGGTCAACTGTTCAAATCTACCAGTTGCTCCTTGTAGACCCTATAGGGTAATTCCAATTTGTCCCACAGAGTGGGTATGAGTTGAAATAGACTGGATGGTAACAGGTTTGGTTTTGATTTACTTGAAACTAAAAGAGACACTGACCTTCCCTTAGTGCTATGAGAAAACAAATTGTTGTTCTTTAAGAAGCAGTTTGTATTTTTGTTACAGCAGCGCTAGGAAACTAAGACATTAATTTTTTGAGTCTAGCTTTTTTTCCACAAAACACAATTTTTCTGAGATTCATTAATGCTTTTCCATGTATCAGCAGCTCCCTCCTCAATTTTTGTGATATATGGTAATTAATTATATACCCAAAACCCACTGCAATTGAGTTGATTCCCACTCATAGCAGCCTTGTATATAGTGTAGAACTGCCCCATAGAGTTTCCAAGGAGGGCCTGATGGACTTGAACTGCCAACCTTTTGGTTAGCAGCCACAGCACTTAAGCACTACACCACCACTTTTCTAATTAATTATGTAGGAATACCCCAATTTGTTTATCTGTTTGTCTGTTGATGGGCATTTGGGTTATTTCTAGGTTTTAACTATTATGAGCATTCATGTACATGTCGTCATGTGACCTGTTTTTATTTCTCCAGATTAAAAATTAAATTTCTGGATCATATAGTAAGTGTACATTCAACTTTAAAAGGAACAACAAAGCTTTTCCAAGGTAGTTGAAACATTTTATATTGCTCCAGTGTAAGAAAATTTGAATTGATTCTTGTATATATGTACATTCTTATCACTAGGGTTTTAAATTTCAGCCACTGAAAGGGTGTGTACTCACATATCACTGTGGTTTTAATTTTTACTTTCTTGATGCCAAATGGTGTCAAATGAATTTTTATATGTTCACTGACCACCAAAATACAGTAAAACCTGTGAAAACAAGAACTTTTGTAAGGCCGAAAGCTTTCAGAAAAACAAAGCTCAAATAATTTCCAGTAAAAGAAATGATAAAAAAAAGTGGTAAGACTGCACCCTGTAGCAGGCACAAAATTTGTGAGACCCGGAACAAAAGTCAGTTCCTTCCAGTGTCAGCTCTAATAGGTGTCATTGCATTTTCTTTAATAAGTTATCTGTTGGTAATCATTTGTTAGTATTCATTTTTTTTGTTATGTTTTAAATTAACTGGTTTGAAATATGAGTATATTAAGAATATTTTCTGATGGTCTATGGATTGTCCTTTTCCTCACATTTTCTGATGGAGATGAAAGGTTTTTAATTTTGATGAACTCCAATTTATTTCATGTCCTTATGATTCATGTTCTTTGTGTCCTGTATAACAAAATCTTTCTAGGCTCAGCTTCTAAATTTCAACACACACACACACAAAATTCAGCTGGGATATTGACTATAGTTCCTTGAAAGCAATGCCAAAAGCAAACTCGAACTCATGTTCCCTTGAAGACAATCTCAATATGGTGGCCCAGTACAACAGAACTGAACGGCCACAGAGGGTTTCCAAGAAAGGCTAGGGCACTCACACTGCTGATCTTTTGGTTAGCATCCATGGCTCTTAACCACTGTGCCACTAGGGCTCCTTGGAAGCCATGCTGTTGTTGTCAGGTGCCCTGGAGTTGGTTCCAACTCATGAGAGGCTCCATGTACACACAACCGACTCAAACAATGCCCTGTCCTGTGCCATCCTACATTCCTTTTCATGCTGGAGCCCGTTGTTGTGGCTACTGTGTTTCTCTGTTTCCTTAAGAGTCTTCCTTTTTTTCATTGATGCCCCTACTTTAACAAGCCCGATGTCCTTCTCCACTGACTGCTCCCTCCTGATAACAGGTGAGGTGTAGTCTCGTCATCCTTACTTAAAAAGACTGTTCTGACTGTACTTCCTTCAGCAAAGATTTGTTTGCTCTTCTGGCAGTTCATGGTATATTTAATTTCTCTGTCAACACTCAAATTCAAAGATATCAATACTTCTTTGGTCTTTCTTATTGATTGTTCGGCTTTCACATGTATATAAGGGGACTGCAAGCATCATGGCTTGGGTCAGGAGTACATTAGTATTCAAAGTGACATCTTTGCTTGTTAATAGAGATCTTTTGTGGCACATTTGTCCAATTGTCATGCATTGAAGTGTTCTCTAAAATATCTGTAACAATATAGCTCTACCACAATTCCTGGTATTGTGTGGTGTTCCTCATGGTGGAATTCCTGCCTCTATGATGTTAATAAGGATGGATGAGCAGCACTTGTATTGGTAGAAAAAGAGTCAATGCATAAATTTGTTATGTGCCTTGAGGCAGTCTCTTGAGCTATGAAGGGAAAAATCTCCTACAGAGATTGGGGAACCTCACACCATCAAGAAAGCAGCACCAGGAGTAGAGCTTGTCCTTTAGACCTAGGTTCCTGTTCCAAGATGCTCCCTGACCAAATACTCATGCAACACAAGGTGTTCCCTCAAGACCAACAAGGAAGAAAGCCTTCCCCTGGTGTGGACAGTCTGAATTTGGACCTGTAGCCTACCAGACTGTGTAAGAATAAACTTTCCTTTGTTAAAGCCATTCACTTTGTGGTATCTCTGTTAGAAAAGCACTAGCTGACTAAAACACTAATGAAATGAGTCTTTTGATTTCTTGACTGCAGCTTCCATGGGTGTTGATTGTGGATCCAAACACAATGAAATCCTTTTTTCTGTTTCTTATAATATTACTTGTTGGTTCTGTTGTGAGGATTTTTCTTTCTTTTGTGTTGAGGTGTAATCCACACTGAAGGCTGTTGTCTTTAATCTTCACTTTCAGCCAGCAAGTTTACGTCATCTCATGCTACAGGTTGTTAAAGACTCTTTCTCTTATCTTGATACCCCATTTTTCTTTATGTAGTCTGTCTTCTTGCACTATTTGCTCAGCATATAGACTGAATAAGTATGGTGAATGGATATAACCTTTGAATATAACTTTTATGACTTTAAACCATGTTTTATTCCCTTGTTCTGGTACAGTGATTGTCTTTCGGTCTAAGCAAAGGTGCCTTACTATCACAATTAAATGTTCTCAAATTCTCATTCTTCACAATATTATCAATAATTGTTAGGATCCATGTAGTCCACTGCCTTAGCATAGGCAATAAAGCATGGGTAAACATCTTTCTGGCATTTTCTGCTGTTAGTCAGAATGAATCTGACATCAGCAATGATATCCCTTATTCTTATTCCTCTTCAAAACCATCTTGAACTTCTGAGAGTTCTCTGTCAATGTACTGTTGCAACCACTTTTGAATGATTTTTAACAAAATTTTACTTGTTTGTGATATTAATGATAATGATCCAAAATCTCTACATTCTGTTGACTCACTTTTCTTAGAAATGAGTGCAAATATGCATATCTTGAGGGTAGGCTGAGAGGGTGGACTAGCCACATGTGTTCTGTGTTCCCTCTAACAATAAAGAACCAGAAGAACAACTGAACACATTATATAGGACATTCTAGGAGCCCTAAACATCAGAGGGAAAGCTGAGAGATGGGGCTGACTGACAGGGAGGGGACAGCAGGTCCAGAAACAACTACTTCAGCCAGAATTAAATCTGCAACGTGCAGAGATACCAGCTTCTGCCAGTCAAGTGGAGCTGCAGCAAAGTGGCAAGTAGCTGAGCCAGGCAGCAGGGCAGCAAGTGAAACACATCCCTTTCTGTGGGAGAAACAAGTGTCGCTTCATTTTATCAACTGATGAAGAAAAAGGCATTTGATAAAGTCCTACACATATTTATGTTAAAAACTCTCAGCAGAATAGGAATATAAAGAAAATTCCTCAACATGATTAGGATCATCTTTGCAAAGCCAACAACCAATATCATCTTAAGTGGAGAGAATCTGAAACCATTCTCCTTGAGAATGATAACCAGACAAGGATGCCTATGGTCACCACTTTTATTCAACATCATGCTGGAGGTTCTAGTCAGAGCAATCAGGCAAGATAAAGAAATAAAGTGCATCCAAATCAATAAGGAAAAACTAAACATGTATTTACTTGCAGATGATAAGATCTTATACACAGAAAAGCCTAAAGAATACACACACACACAAAAAAAAACCCTACTGGAACTAATAGAAGAGTTCAGCAATGCAGCAGGATATAAGATAAACATAAACAAATCAATTGGAGTCCCTTATAGGAACAAACAGACCAACAAAAAGAAAATCACCAAATCCATACCATTTAAAATAGCTCTCAAGAAAATACTTAGGAATAAATCTAACTAGAGATATAAAAGACCTATACAAATAAAATTACAAGACTATACTGCAAGAAACCAAAGAGAACCACCAAAGTGAGAAAACTACCTTGCTCATGGATAGGAAGACTTAATATTGTGAAAATGTCTATTCTACCCAAAGCAAAATGCAGACACAATTCCACCCCAATAAAAATTCCAGTGTCAGTTTTTTAATGAGATGGTGAAACGAATCAACATCTTTATACAGAAAAGGAATAAGCCCAGGATAAATAAAGCATTATTGAAAAAGAAGAAGTCGGGGGCCTCACACTACCTGACTTTAGAAACTCTTATACTCCCACAGTATTCAAAACAACCTGGTACTGGCACAAAAACAGATTTACGGACCAATGGAATGGAACAGAGAATCCAGATATAACATCATCCACCTATATTGTGTTATTAGGTGCTGCTGAGTCAGTTCTGACGGATAGAGACTCTATGCACAACAGAACAAAATGCTGCCCAGTCCTGCACCGTGTCCACAACTGTTTTTATGCATAAGTGTATCTTTGCAGTCACTGTGTTAATCCATCTTGTTGAGGGTCTTGCTCTTTTCCACTGACCCTCCACTCTACCAAGCATGATGTCTTTATTCAAGAACTGATTGCTCCTGAAAAGATGTCCAAACTGTGTAAGACAAAGTCTCCGCATCTTTGCTTCCAAGAAGGACTCTGTTTGAACTTCTTCCAGAACAGATCTGTTTGTTCTTTTGGCAGTTCATTGTACATTCAGTATTCTTCTCCAACACCACAATTCAAAGGCATCTATTCTTCTTCTGTCTTCTTGTTCACTGCCCAGGTTTTGCATGTATGTGATACAACTGAAAATATCATGGCTTGGATCAGGGGCACCCTAGTCCTCAAGATGACATCTTTACCTTTCGGTACTATACAGAGGTCCTTTGCAGCAGATTTTCCCAATGCAACGCATCTTTTGATTTCTTGATTGCCATTTCCATGAGCATTGATTGTAGAATCCACCTATGAGTAGCTGATATTCCACAAAGGCCCAAAGCCTGTGAATTGGGAAAAAAAACTAGTCTCTTCAGCAAATCGTGTTGGTTAAACTAGATATCTATCTGCAAAAAAAAAAAGTATAAACAAGACCCGTATCTCATATCAGGTGCAAAAACTAACTCAAAATGGATCAAAGACGAAAATAAAATCAGGGTCCTCAGGTCTCGGAAGCTTCCAGTCCAGGGGAAGATTGACAACAATGAGCTTCTTCCAGAGCCAGCGGAGAAAGACTTCCCCTAGAGCAAATACTCTACATTTGGTCTTTTAGTCTACTGGACCATGACAAAGTGAAGTTTCTCTTTTTAAAGCTATCCACATGTGGTATTTCTGGTGGAGCAGCACTAGCTGGCTAAAACAACACGAATTCTGTAAAGATTCCTTTTTCACATGAAACAGTCATTATCCCTAGTCACACTTTACTAAGGAGCTTGCATGACTTATACTTTCTGGGAGTCACTCAAAATTTAGATGATGTTTTTCGATACTATAGGTACTTTTCATTCCTTCAGATAGATTCATAGATGTTCATACACACACTGTGACAGGAAAAAAATAAAGTGAAAATCACAGCAAATGAATTCCTTCTCTCAGGTTCTACTAATATGTTGGTTTATGATAGTTTATCACATAGGAATGCTAACACACATGAGTACCTTAAATTTGGAGGTTGATTTATAATTACAAGTGTTAGTGAAATGGATTTTAAATTATCCAACCACGCTTCAGAGAGACAGGTAGAGAGAATAAGTAGCTCTACGATTTCACTTAGGTTATATCAATTTTGATCAGCTGGGTGTTCTTGACAGCTCTAGTTCAGTGGCTATCAATCCTTTCTGCATATTATTATCCTTTAGGGAACAATTTCAAAATAGCAAGAGAGTCTGAACCTTAGAGATCGTGATTTGTTTACTAGGGATAGGGGTGCATGCACTGTTGCTTTAATTAGTTTTTCAGGTATATCTAATACGCAGATGGCAGGCATTGAGATCATTGCCACTTTTGAAAATGTGTTATGGAAAAGCAAAAGCAATATAAAAGACCTATCTACCTCTCTAAAACAAATGTATTTATATTTTAATATTTCTGTTCAATCACAATACTGGTTCATTTAGGAGAGCAAGAATTATTTATATCAAAGATTTTGTGATGAAATAAAGGAGATGTGGTTTATTTATACTTAATTGAAAAATAGATCAAAACTCCCTGTATATCAGTGGAAAAAACAGTGTGTAACAAGTAAAAGTACGTTATGAGAGGGAAAAGATCTATTTTCACAATATAAGCAGGAGACAGGAGTCGAAATGTTTTTGTAAATTACATGTCATTTTTATATTAGGTTCTGCAAATTTCTTTCATAAAAGAGGTTGTCTCATAAAACCGAATGTGTTCATCTTTGAAAGAACTGCTTTGTGAAGTTTTCTTTCTGCCAGCAGACTACAGAATCACACAAACTATGGCCCTAACTATACTTTTAAGATAAAATGATTTCTCACATTTCGTCTTATGGAATCGAGGTGCAGCTGAAGGGGGAAAAAAAACTTTCTTAGAGAAAAGGCAAAAACTACACGTACATTTGATACTGAAATGACAATGTGGCTTTAAAAAAATAAAAAATTAAGAAAAGAGGTAACTTTAGAAACTAGTAGAGTCAGCATCCAGAGCTCTTCCATTTGTGAGCCATTTCCTTGATTCAAGTTACCCAAGTGTAATTGTTTCTCTAAGTGAACTGCTACATCTAACCCATCTTTGTAGGGTAGAATCATTGCTAAGAGGTAGCTTTGTTTTATGCAGATGGCCATGAAACTGATGTGAGCCTTTCTTCACTTTGCACTTTTAGAAAATGGTTCTAGCTATGCGTTCCTACCTTTGAGACCTCATATTTAATGATATATATAGAGAGAGGAAAAAAAATAGAATTGTTCTTCTGACCATCTACCTGACAATATATGCTGGTCAATATTGCTCAGGAGTTTGTTGTCATAAAGATTAATTCTACAAATATCTGGTTTTCTATTTCTGTAGAGTTGTTTTCTCAGGCTAGGGAAAAAAAGCATAATTTATCCATTGTATTTTGTTTGTTCATTTAATATCACATAGCATTATCATTTCAGACTTATGGAAAAACAAAATAGTCACACTTGTCGTATTTAATTTTTAACAATTTTTTTTAATTTTTAAACAAATCGTGTGAAAGAGCCAGTTCTCTGCATATCTTACGCAGAGCAGATGTGCTTTTAGAGAAAGTAATCAGTCATTTTGCCTCCCAAAATTTGTGGTCAAAATAACATGGCATCCCACAGAGTAGCTAAGATCAGAGTACTCCTTAGAAGAATCCAGTGCATGTTACAAGCATAAAATCCATTTTGCTGATTAATGTTTCAGTTGGGAGAAAAAGAAATGATTTTTGCTCCTGCTGATAGAAAATACATCAACTGATCAGAGACCATAGCATTTCTCCTACCTGGTTCCCCGTGGATGTTCTTTGTGATGAAGAAGGATGAGTAGCAGGTACCTACAGGAAACAAAAAATGATCCTTGGCACCCCTGTCAGGCTTTTTACAGCTTTCTTTCTGGTCTGCCATTTGAGTTGGCTTGGCCAAATATAGTTTTCTTAGGCTTTATCTTTAGAGAATTAAAGAAAGTCGACCTCCTTTAGATAAAAACGCTTGCTAGAAAGTGGCTTTTCTTTTCACATTAACCTATCTCCCAAACACTTAAACTCTACGGAAGGAGCTGTGCAGGGGCAATTCAATATGAACACAGCACTCTTGAATTTGAACACTGTATAGTTTTTTGGACAACAGAAGCAGAAAAATTAAAAAGAAAAAATATATTTTCTTAAGGCTCGTTCAGAGGAATGCTAAAATTGATGTTTCTGTTAAATAACTAGTCTTCTTACTTTTTTTCTTTTTACTCATTTTAAATTCCTCTTTATGTGTTTTTGCTAAAATGTTTGCACAGGTACTCATGTAGTATCTTTATTTATAAACCGGAAACCAAACCTGCTCCCTTCAAGCAGTTCTAATGTACTATCTCGCTACCACCCTATAGGAAACACTGATGGCATAGTGGTTAAGTGCTACATCTGCTAATCAAAGGGTTAGTAGTTCAAATCTGCCAGATGCTCCTTGGAGACACTACAGGGTTGCTGTGAGTCAGAGTTAACTCAATGTCACTGGATTTGGTTTTGGTTTGCTATGATCCTATAGGACAGAGTAGAACAGCCCTGTAGGATTTCCAAGGCTATAATCTTTACTGGAGCACACTTCTTTCTGCTGTAGAATGGCTGGGGGTTAGCAGCAACAGCTTAACTGTTGTCCAATCAGGTCCCATTAAAACCTACAAACAGTATTATAAACATAGCACATTGATAATAGCATTAAAAAATGCTTATTTCCAAAATTTACTTTTTTTCTAAGTTGGACACAAACTTCTCATGGGTCTATCTTATGGAGAAGACATGAGCATTAAATAAGCTGATTTGTTCAAATGTCTTAGAAGAGGGCCTGGTACAGGACAAGGGCTCAGACAACACTCACATATCTTAAATTCATTTGAAATCAGCACTTTGGTGGATAAATCTGCAGTAGACGAAAGAATAGGTTGCTTTTGGAATATGAGTCCCTTTTCAGAGAGGGACAAGCTTTAGTTAAACACTGTAATAACCGATCCGAAACCATTAGCAATGGGGCAAGGGGACAGGTAGGAGGACCGGCCCTGTAGAAGAGTCAACTAACATCCAGCTTTATGAATTTGCATGGAACCTTTATTCTTTTCTAGCAGGATTACTGCTTAGAAACTGGAAAAAAAATATTAAAATAAAGTTAATGTCCTATGATTAGATAGCAAACAGTGTTTATGATTAGATAGCAAACAAACCAACCAAAGGGAAAAAAAGAGTGAGAATTTGAGGGTAAGTGAAAAAATGAATGAGGAAAGAGTAAAGACCATCATTCATTCCTCTTGGAAGCACCTGAAAGCAGACATTCATATAAGATTGATTTAAAGTAAAGCATGATGGAAAGCTCTGGATATTCTGCTGGAAAAGAGATGGTAGCAGCACCACATTAAATGCCACTGAATGCTGAAGTGGGTGTGTGCCTCCACAATTTTAAATAAAGTATACCTGAAAAGAGTCACTATATTTTTCAACCCCTCAAATTGGTTGACAAGACATGATCGAGAGATTTTGTATATTTCTGATTTTCTGAGTTGCAGAGGCTATCTGGGAATTACAGTTTAAAATAAAAAACAGAAATGTTTTCTGACCCTTTCAATGTTTGCTGTGTAGGGGCCAAAACAGATGGAACTGAACAAAATTTAGGGGATCTGGATTATAGTGGATAATACAGGACATCTGGTCTGTGAACCAATTATTTGTACTTTCAACCAGTGAAAGTTTTTTATTTGACTAAGATAACCCGGTGGTAAGAAATTATTGTTACTTTTGCTTACTATGGTGAGTTTGAATCACATTAAATTCCTTCACTTCTCTCAGTTATAAACTACAAATGATACAGTTATATGCCCTGTGAGCTTCAGGGCATATATGTATGTGCCTACAGAAAGATGGAGTCCGGTGACAGCGATTAAGATCTTGGCTGCTAATAAAAGATTGGCAGTTCTAATTCACCCAATCACTGCTAGGAAACCCTATAGGGCAGACCTACTCTGTCCTATAGGGCTGCTCTGAGTCAGAATTGATTAAGTGGCAACAGGTAGGTATAGGTAGAGAGAGGGAGAGAGAAATTTCAATCATGTCACCTATATTATGGAATATTAATCAAATACATATTAAGGAATATTTACCAAATGTTCTTTTCTCTGTGTTCTCACTGGGAATGGTTTACATGATATGGTTCATTAGAAGAAAATGTTTCTTTCTTGACCTCGTTACAAAAGTGCCTGAGAGGACTTGATTAAAATTGTGTTTAACACCTGACAGTGACTTCAATTCCACAATATAGTACATGATATCCTCCCAATACTCATAGCTTTGGAGGCATTCACACAGAAACTGCGCTAGGGAATTACTTAGCTGAAAAGGATGTTCCATTGATTGGGATTAAGCAAACTTTGGTTTATTAATTTATTATAGAATTTCTTTTAGGGGCCCGGATATTTGCCATAGTTCTTCAGTTCTTCCGACTGACCATCACCACTTTGCAACAGGTTGTTAGATGCAGACACCCGAAGCTGATTCTGATTTATGTAAACAGGAAAACGTGCCTACCAGGAAAGTGTTGTGCAGATCAGATGTGAGAGGTTCCTGAGGGAGGAAACACACAGTGAAGACCCTCGTCTTGTCTTCCTGACGTTTTCTGGACGTCTTCTGGAGCCCTGGTGGTGCAACGGTTAAGAGATGGTCAGGCGCTCCTTGGAAACCCTTTGGGGACACTTCTACTCAGTTTCACAGGGTTGCTATCAGTCAGAGCTGAGCTGATAACAAAGGGTTTAGGTTTTGCGGCAGGGGAAGGGGGAGCTTCGCTCCATTCTAACCATGGGGTCTCATAACTATCTCCCAAACACGCCAACCCCATTTCAGTAACAGACTGATTACCTGGCTGTTACCTTTTTTGGAATAACCTTTGCCTTTCTCCCACCTCCACGCTTACCTTGTTCCGATACCTGCCTGATTCTTTCCTTCACTCAACTGGCATTTGTGCAAACAACCTTCGCCGATGAATCTGCTCAAAACGTGGCACCTGCATCCCTCATCCCAGTCCCTGTCTTCCAACTCGACTCTATAGTTCTTCTGAGGAGAGATCACTCAACACCTGTCTCATAGAAGAGAAAATCCATGAGAGCAGGTCCTTTGCCTTTTATGTATTTATTTATAGTTCTATGTTTTCTTCACTAGCAACTAGAACAGTTGGTAGATAAACTTAGTAAACAAATGATGCTGGGCTACCGAATCAACACATGTCAACTACATCCAACATTGATTACAGAAACAAAAGAAAAGGAAAACAAAACAATTCTTATAAATTGTTTTTAACTGAATAAATAATGAATGTAGTGAAGATTAACAACTGTGCTCATGTTATCAAGTAAGGGAACATTTAACTTGAGGGTCAGACTTGAGTCATGTAATGTTTTTGAGCCATGTTCTCTCTGAGGAACAAAGATCCTTTGTGTATCTATGTTGAAAATCTAGTTATCTGCTTTAATCTTACACTATGAGCACTTACTGAACCAAGAATGCTTTTACATTCATGATGCAGAATGTAACATCTTATCTTAATGTTACACAGTTTAATGATGACCCACAAAATATATATGCTCTTCAGGAATTTTTTGTTTTTCAGTAACCCTGGAGCAAATTAAAAAACTTGCAGTTATAGATCTCCGAAGTGAGAGAACTTAAGCTTAAAGCATTATGAAGAAAGAAGATCTTTAAAAGTGATATTGTCACACATACTGAAACTACAGAATGCAGACAGCATTCTGTTATAGAGTTGCATCTGATTAAACAAACATTTTTGTACACCTAGCAATTTCCTTATTGTGCTAAACCCTGTAAGGGATCTTAAGATAAATTTTACAATTTTACAATTCAACAAGCATTCCTGGGAAACTATCCAGGATCTAGGTGTGTGCTAAGTACTAGTGTGACACAAAGATGATTAAAAGACAATAAAACAGAACATTTTTTTACCTTACAAAACTTTTACATGGAACAAGATGATCCTTGTTGTTAAGGAGTTTATACAAGGAAATAAATACATACATTAAACTCTGTTTAATATAGAATTTTTTAAACTTATTAAATAGAGTTTATTGTGCTTTTCAGTTGGGTCCACAGTCAAACACTCATGGAAGCAGAAGCTATGAAATCAAACAATATCTCGTATTGGGCAAATCTTCTGCAAAAGAAATTTTTTAATATGTTAAAAACCAAAGGTGTCACTTTGAAGAGTAATTTCACATAACAACAGTACAGAATGTGATGAGATGAATAACAGAGTTAAACATGGATATCGTAACTATAACACCATCACAGGTCAACTTGAAGCTGAGATCAGCAGACAAAAAGCGGAAAATTCCATGAAATCCAGTTCCACTAAGGAGGATGTTTTAATAGCTTTGCATAATCTTTTCAAATACAGCTAGTTTATTTATATTGTGTGTATATACATATATACATACACACATACATATGTGTATATACATACATATACACACATACAGATATATAGATATACATGCATGTATACATATACATACATGTGTACATATACATATGTGTTTACATATACATATATACATATGTATGTATACATATATATGAGATTTCTGTAAGTAAAATTTCCCTCACATGTATACATCAAGTAAAAGAGCAGAAGTTATCAGAATATGAGCTTGAGTCTTTGACAAAATTAGAACTCCAAACTGGCACTAATAAAAGCATTCTTATTCAACACTCACTCTTGGTTCATTTTTTTTCTTCAACTCATTTCCTGCTGCATCTAGTGCTTTCTCTTGCTAATTAAGTTTTGATTTTGTGGTTTATTTTCAATGGCCTAATTTCCCTTGTGAGGTTTATTAGAGTACTTGAGACTCCACCAAAGATGAGTACTAATAGGTAATGGACTTTAACTCAGCAAAGTTAGTTGGTAACAGTCCTGTGATTGCAAGTTCTTTGTTAAAAGAGGTGAAAAAACAGTAAGTTACTGTTGTTTGATTGGTTTTCACTTATTAACATTAAAGGTAAATTTGTCAGGATTCAGGAGAGTAAAAGGCAAAGACATTCATTGCCATCTACTATTTTACTAATGTAAATAATGCTTGTGGATTTTAGATGCTGCCAAGACAAAAGACTGTCAAAGAAAGCTTCTTCGAGTAAGTATTTGTATGTGTGTGTTCTATGTTGTAGGTGCAGCATCTCTTTCTAAGGTCAAAACCTTCACCACTTCATTGTCTAGTAAAACTTTCAATTTCCTTAGACCTTATCCCTAAATGTTTCCTAATTTTTCTGTTAAAATATCATTGATGTTAATGATAGAAATGTTACCAAATTAAAAAATCATTTCATAATATATTTTTAAAATCCGTTATAATATTTTTAAAATCCATTGCATAATATTGAAAGTATCTTAGACATGATAAAAGGATAAAGTCTATTATTGACCTCAAATCAAAGAGGTATTTAATAATAAAGTTGATTGAAAAGTTAAATGTCTTCTCTAAATGATAAATGCAAACTAGCTGCATTTCAGAAGATTATGCAAGGCTATTGGAACATCCTCCTTACTGGAACTGGGTTTCGTGGAATTTTCTTTTTTTGTTTTTCTGATTTGGTGAGCTCAGTTTAAGAATGACCTGTACTGGTATTACAGTCAGGAATATCCATGTGTGAAAAACCATGGCACAGAAGAGAACACACAACAGTGATACAGACCTGAGTCATTTGGGCAACTAATAGTACTATTTGGTAGGATTTGGAACATGTAATTCTGACTTATCTAGCTGATTATTAAGTTTTCAGAGAGAGAGGGAAAAATGAGAGAAATAGTTAGAGGAATTTAATTTATCCCAATTAAAAAAATCACATTGGAAAAGTAGAAGCAATAGAACTAGTGGAGAAAAGAAACTCTTAAAACATAGGCATTAAAATGAAGAAAATGTTCAGATGAATCTAATCTGATATTAATAATATCAGATGCTGGATTAATAAACTAAAACAAACAGTTTCATAGGAATAAGTCTCATCACTCTATATTTAGAGTTCAAAGAAAAAGTACACAGGATTTAGTTTAAAAAAATGCCATCAAGTCAGTTCTGACTCATGTGACCTTGTAGGACAGAGTGTAACTGCCCCACAGATTTTTCCAAGGAGCACGTGGCAGATTTGACCTTTTCATTAGCAGCCATAGCACTTAACCATTACAACTCAGGGTTTCCCAGGATTCAGTAGTACATAATACAAGAAGCTGGGCTGTATGAAGAATGGTGGCATCATAATTGGAGGAAGATTAATTAACAACCTGCTGTATGAAACTGACACAACTTTTCTTGCTGAAAGTGAAGAGTATTTGAAGTGCTTTCTGATGAAGATCGAAGACTACAATCTTCAGCATGTTTTGTTTTCAACACAAAGAAAGCAAAAATCCTGACAACTGGACCAATAAGCAACATCATGATAAATAGAGAGAAGACTGACATTGCCAAGGATTTCATTTAAAATGCATCTATCCAGGGGAGCATCAGTCAACAGCAAAAAAAAAATGACATGTGTTGTCATTTAGGCTGGGTTTTCTAGGGAAGCAAAACCAGAAACACGTATACATACAATGAAATATTTATAAACAAAGTACAAGGAAAGGTTTATATGTAAAGGAAACAGCTCACGCAAGTGCAGAAGCTGAACGTCCGAAGTCCTGGCACAAGCCCCACGTGGCCAAGGGAGCTGGTGAACTCAAGGTCAGCAGGTCAGAGATCAAGGTTTTAGATCACCAGTTGTGTAGTTCAGCGGATCCCAATCTGGCGGTGAGCTGGAGCTGTAGAGGTTGGTGAACCCAGGATCGGCAGGTCAGGGAACAGGACTCTCAAGTGCCGGCTGTAAGGGTTGACGAATTCAAAAGCTGCTAGTTCAAGTCCAGGAACCAGACACCAGAAGAGAGCAGGACCTGCTGGCTACGCGAGCAGACTGGCAGTAGGTGGTGCAATGCGGAGAGGTGTGAGCTGAGGGGCGGGAAGCCACCAAAGGCCCCACCCTGCCATTTGATACAGCAGCCAAAGATGGAGAAGCCAAGTTGACCTAATCCTGACCACCACAGTCTACACCTCGTCAACTTGGCATTTGCACACATCTCCCCTTACCATCCATAGTCTCTGAAGGTACCCAATTACAAAGTCATACTTATGTCTAACATGATAACTAGCACATGTACAAGTGAAAATGCATTAGCCCCTCTACATCTTATATTTCATAAGTAAGCAGACATATCTGATACACACATACAAAGCAGAAATTCTCATGACAATTACAGTCCTCATTTCTGCAACTGGTCACATGGCTGTAACTGATATTTACAGTTACCTTCTTCTACAACCCATTTGGTATTCCCTTTGTCCTCAGCAAGCACCTCAGCTGGTCGTGGTTCCTTGCCTGGTGAGGTGACCCAAACCTTCATTCCTGAAGGGTCTAGGCTATTAGGAGTCATTTTGCAGTTGGGTTGCTGTAGTTTTCCATTGACCTTAATCACAAGACATTTTATTACTAGGACGTGTCCTAAGGAATCTCCTGCATCCTAAACATACTCTACCTCTGTTATGTCATGTCAAGCCAATTTCATCTTCACAGTCAGGATCAATCACACCAGCCAGTATTGTAACTCCCTTCTTTTTCTGTTGATCCAGAGGCACAAGGAGTACAACATGGCCTAGTGACAATTTTAGCTTCCAGTTCAGTGGAATCATTGATGTGTCTCCAGGTGGCAGCATTCCTCCCTTTGGAGCTAAGACATTTAGACTTGCAGAGCGTAAGGTCATGGAGACAGGGAGCAAAAATCTTACAAGTGGGTCACTAGGGGCAACAGTGAGTGGTGCCACTCCCATCTCCACCCCTTGATTCCTGGATCCATAAGTCCTGGCTATAGGAGAAAAAACACCATATATTGGACACCAGTTTAGAACATATACAGCCTCCTGGAGAATATTTCCCCAACCCTTCAAGGTACTGTCACCTAGCTGGCGGAGTAACTATATCTTCAGGAGGCCATTCCATCATTCTATCAAGCCAGCTGCCTCAGGATGATAGGGAACATGGTAAGACCAGTGAATTCTATGAGTGAGGGCCCACTGCCACACTTCATTTGCTGTGAAGTGAGTCCCTTGACCAGAGGCAATGCTGTGTGGGATACTCTGATGGTGGATAAGGCATTCTGTAAGTCCATGGAAGATAGCTTTGGCAGAAGCATGTCATGCTGGGAAGGCAAATCCATACCCACATTAACTATTCCAGTAAGGACAAAATGCTCTCTTTTCCATGATGGAAGCAGTATGATGTAATCAACTTGCCACCAGGTTACCAGCTGTTCACCTCAGAGAGTAAAGCCATATTGAGGACTCAGAGTTGGTCTCTGCTGCTGACAGATTGGGCACTCAGCAGTGACTGTTGCCAAGTCAGTCTTGGTGAGCAGGAGTCCATGTTGCTGGGCCAAAGCATAACCACTGTCCCTGACACCATGGCCACTTTGTTCACAAGCCCCTTGAGCAGTGACAGAGGTAACCAGGCAAAGAGGATGACTGGTTTCCTCAGAATGCATCATCGTAACCACTTGATTGTTAAACTTATCCCCTACTGAGGTCACTCTTTGATGAGCATTCACATGAGACACAAATATCTTCACTTCTTTGGGCCATTCAGAGAGGTCTATTTATGTACTTCCTCCTCAAAAATCCTTGTCTCCAATCTTCCAATCGTGTTCCTTCTAAGTCCATGACCAACCGGCCAAGCTGTTGGCCCCAGCCCATGAATCAGTATACAGTCGCACATCTGGCCATTTCTCCTTCCAAGCAAAGTGAACAACCAGATGCACTACTTGAAGTTCTGCCGGTTGGGAGGATTTCTTTTCACCACTGTCCTTCAGGGATGGGCCAGAAAGGGACTGTAGTGTTGCTACTGTCCACTTCCGAGTGGTGCAGGTGTATCACACAGAACCATCTGTAAACCAGGCACGAGTTAAGGAACTCCCCAGGAGGCCATAGCTGCAAACTGGAAGGTGGAAGGTAATGTTACAGGAGTGGAGACCACGGACATTTGGGCCACTTCCTCATGCAACTTACTTGTGCCTTCAGGTCCTGCAGAGGCCTGATCTCCTATGTGCCACTTCCATTTAATGATGGTATGCTACTGTGCCTGTCCAACTTTATGACTCTGTGGGTCAAACAACACCCAGTTTGTGATAGGCAGCTCAAGATGAGTGGTGACTTGGTGTCCCATGGTTAAATGTTCAGTCTCTACTAAGGTTCAGTAACAAGCCAAAAGCTGTTTTTCAAAAGAAGAGTAGTTATCTGCAGAGGATGACACAGCTTTGCTCCAAAATCCTGAAGTCTGTACTGTGATTCAGCAATATGGGCCTGCCAAAGACTCTAAACAGCGTCTCTACCTGCCACTGACACTTCAAGCACCATTGGATCAGCTGGATCATGTGGCCCAAGTGGCAGAGCAGCCTACACAGCAGCCTGAACCTGTTGCAGAGCCCTCTCTTGTTCTGGAAACCACTCAAATGTAGCAACCTTTGAGTCACCTGATAAACAGGCCTAATTAGCACACCCAAATGAGGAATATGTTGCCTCCCAAATCCAAAGAGATCCACTAGGTGCTGTGCCTCTTTTTAGTTGTCAAAGCAGCCAGGTGCAGTAACTTATCCTTCACTTTAGAAGGACTATTGTGAAATGCCCCACACCATTGGACCCCCAGGAATTTCACTGAGTTTCATTGAATTTTTGTGGGATTAATTTCCCACTCTCTAGCACATGAATGTTTAACTAGTAAGTCCAGAGTCACTGATACTTCTTCCTCACTAGGCCCAATCAGTATAACATTATCTATATAATGGACCAGTGTCACATCTTGTGGAAGAGAGATGCAATCAAAGTCCCAGAAGACTAAATTATGACATAGGGCTGGAGAGTTAATGTAGCTCTGAGGCATGTAAGTGTAGGTGTATTGCTGTTCTTGCCAGCTGAATGCAAACTGCTTCTGGTGGTCGTTGGAAACAGGTATGTAGAAGAAGCCATTGCCCAGTTCAACAGGGGCATACGAAGTACCAGCTGATGTACTAATTTGTTCAAGTACTGAAATTACATCTGGAACAGCAGCTGTAACGGAGGTTGCCACCTCGTTAAGTTTGAGATAATCTACTGTCATTCTCCAAGACCTGTCTGTTTTTTGCATAGATCGAGTAGGTGACTTGAATGGGGATGTATTGGGTCTCACCATCCCTGCAGCCTTCAAGTTCTTAATGGTGGCAGTCATTTCTGCAATCCCTCCAGGAATGTGGCATTGCTTTTGGTTCACTATTTTCCTAGGCAGTGACAGTTCTAGTGGCTTCCTTTCGGCTCTTTCCACCATAATAGCCCTCATTCCATTTGTCAGGGATCCAGTATGGGAGTTCTGTCAATTGCTCAGCATATCTATTCCAATTATGCATTCTGGAACTGGGGAAATCACTACAGGATGGGTTCTGTGACTCACTGGCCCTACTGTGAGATGAACATGAGCCAAGACTCCACTAGCCTGACCTCCATATGCTCTCACTGTGACTGGTGGGCCACAGTGACCTTTTGGGTCTACTGGAATTAGTGTCAGTTTAGAGCCAGTATCCAGTAGTCCCCAAAGAGGTCTGATTATTTCCTTTTCCCTAGTGAACAGTCACTCTCGTAAAGGCCATAGATCCCTTTGGTGAAGGGCAGGAGAAAGATTAACAGGATAAATTTTTGACAAGGTATTAGAATTCTTCCTCAAAGGGATCTGGCCTCCCCTTCATTCAAGGGGTTGTGGGTCCTTAAATTTGCTCAAGTCTGGGAATTGATTTAGGGACTGTGACTCTCTATTCTGGCAATTTGAGTTAGACTTCTTTTCACCTGCCCTAGAATTCATCCATTCATACTGAGCAAGTAAATACTTAGTAGGCTGATTATCTATTTCACTCCTGGGGACACCATGATTAAGTAGCCAGTTCCATATGTCTGTATGAGTCAGACTATTATGGTTACTTTTTGCCTTCTCTGTCCATTACTGTAAGCATACCCACCTTGTCTTTGTCAATTGAGTGCAACCACTTGATCCCTGCCACGACAGGGTCCAGTCAGCCCCACTGTATTCAGGTGTCTTAATTCTGTTAGGGCAGCTGCCGCTGTCACATGTGATTTACATAAAATGGCAATCACAGCAGTCTTCAAGTATCCTGGAGCTCCCTTCACAAATTTGTTTCTCACAGTTGTGGTAAAAGTTGTGTCCTCTGGACATTCTATGTGTGGATTTGAAGGTCTAACCAAATAAATCCACTCTAGCATGCCAATTCCCTAAGTCTTTGCATACCCTCTTCTACAGTACATCGAGACAGGTCTGGCAACTCAACTTGATTTTTAGAGTAGGCCCCCATATCATCCATGCTTCCCCAGTCCAGCCAAACAATTAGTTCCTTTCCTAACTTCTCGAGCTGAAACACTGAATGAAAATCTGTGCTCAGTGGACCCATGTCAAGAAATTCAGACTGATCCATCTTTATGTTCCTCACGCCATTATCACACACCTTTAGCAGCCATTCCCATGCATATGCCCCAGGTTTCTGTTTGTACGTATTAGAAAATTCAAGTAGTTCCTTTAGAGTACAGCATATCTCCTCCTGGGTCAGACTTTGTACTTCACCTTTTGGGGCTAGCCAGGACTGAAGTCTAGTTAGAGGTCTAGAAGTCAAAATTGGGAGCGCAGAAGTGTTTTTAGAACCTTCAGCATGGTCTCCTCAAGCATCTGCCTCACGCCATACCCCAGGCAATGACTCAGTGAGGAGCTCTTTGGAGGCAGCTGGGCTACAGCTAACCTCATTAAATCGGAATGGAGGGGATAATGACTTTCCTAGGCAGGGTGGTTTAGCAGACAAACATGAAGTAATTCCTTCACATGGTTGTGGTTCTGTTGGCAGGTGTGACTCACTAGAAGTTAGGGGCTTGGTGTCTGCAGCTTCCTTATCATCTGCACATATGTTTCTGTTCCAAGTGTCAGCATCCTACCTATACCCCATCAAGGCCCTCACTTTAACTTCAGACACCTCTCGTGACTGGCAATTGAGCTGGCATTGCAATTCTGCCTTTTGTCAGTATCAGCTCTGCTATTACAGGTAATGAGGTTTTCTTTTAAAACACAAGTGGAAGCTTTGATGTCTCTTGCATGGCATGAAAGCTTTGCTTCTAAAGCCCTGAGCTCTTCTCTTTCTTTCACCAGTTTATCTAATGCAAGTAGGACTAGTCAGCCAACTTCCTTATACTTATCTTCACATAATTTCACAGTTATCACACATGTTTTCACCCTGAATGTCACCTTTCACCAATATCTAATCTATTGGTAGTGCTATTTTGTGGATGTGTATTGCCACCTCAGGCCATGGACTAGCATGTCACTTTTTACTGGTAGGAGCAGGATTATCAACAGTGTTACTATTAGCCAGACTTGAGAAGCACTTGAAAGGATTCATTTTTACAATTTTGTTTTCCTAGAACCACTCCCAGTACCAAATTGTCTTAGGCTGTGTTTTCTAGGGAAGCAAAACCAGCAACATGTATATATACAAGGAAAGATTTACATGCAAAGGAAACAGCTCATGCCAACTGCAGCCCTCAATGTCCCAAGTCTTGGCACAAGCCTCACACGGTCATGGGAGCTGATGAACCCCAGGTCAGTAGGTCAGAGACCAGAGTTCTAGATCACTGATTGTGTAGGTCAGCGGATCTCAAACTGGTGGTGAGCCGGAACTGTAGAGGCAGGTCAGGGAACAGGACTCTCAAGTGCTGGCTGTAAGGGTTGGTGAATCCAACAGCTGCTAGTTCAAGTCCAGGAACCAGACACCAGAAAAGATCAGGCTCTGCTGGCTACTTGAGCAGACTGGCAGTAGGTGGTGGAAGGAGGAGAGATGCGAGCTGAGGGGCGGGAAGCCACCAAAGGCCCTGCCCTGCCATTTTGATACAGCAGCCGAACATGGAGTAGCTGAGTTGACATAATCCTGACCACCACACATGGGCAAATCTGTGGCAAAAGATCTCTTCAAAGTGCTGAAAAGCAAAGATCTCACCTTGAAGATGAAGGTGTACTTGATCCAAGCCACGGTGTTTCCAATCACCTCACATGAAAATTGCATAATGAATGAGGAAGACAAAAGAAGAACTGATGCCACTAAATTGTGATGCTGGCAAAGAATACTGAACATATTCCAAAAGAAAGAACAAATCTTAGAAGAAGTACAACCAGAATGCTCTTTGGAAGTAGGGATGGCGAAGCTATGTTTTACTTACTTTAGACATGTTATTCGGAGGGATCTGTCCCTGGAGGAGGATATCACGGTTCATAAAGTAAACAGTAAAGACAAAGGGGAAGACTCTCAGTGAGTTGAATAGACACAGTAGCTGCAACAGTGGTCTCATGCATAACAATTGTGAGTATGGCACAGGACTGGACAGTGTTTTGTTCTGTTGTACATGAGGTTGCTATGAGTTGGAACCTGCTAGATGGTACCTAACAACAACACCAACAATGTCCCTTCACATCCCACTAAATCTGTATGTTCTATGCCTGATAGATCTGATTTAAGGCTTCCAATTTCTTTGAGAGATAAAGAGGTTCACTGTGATGCTTTGTTCTCACTATTTAGAGAATAATTTGATTTTATTATTAACAATGTACCTAATATTGTATGAGCTGGTTCTAAAACAATGAATTTCAGAAAGTTTGTTAGAGCTGTTTGGTATTTTACTTCAATGTATAATGTTTAACATCCAGAGGAAATTTTTCGCTCATAAATTACATATTATCACCCATCACTGCTGGAGTATTATTTAGATACCATTAACATGTTTTTGCAATTATTTTCAGGTTTGTTTAAAAGACATTTATGACTTTATGTGCTTGAAAACTGAGGAATTTTATTCTATCCATGTTTCTTTAATCTAATTTTGCTTTCTGAAGTGGGTTTCAAGTAGCTCTTATTAATGTTTTTAATGCAGTGAAATTTGTACTGAATACAAGAAAAAAAATGATCCAAACTAGGTGCATTGGCATGTTTTATTTTATTCTAGGTCACGTCAGGTAAAGCAGAAAACCAGAACTGAAAAGAAAGTTTGTCAGTGGGAACACACACACACACACACACACACACACACACACTCACACACACAATGAAATAAAACACACACACATAAGTACACACACACACATATAAATATGAAACAGAAGAAATGTTACCTGGTGGAAGCTCCACGTATTCCATGGTGTGACTTATATTGACCAATAGATAAGAGAAAGAGTTGGAAGACTGTAAATATATTTTTGTTCCATTGCCCGAGCAAAGGAAGCTATCTGGGATGTTGCTTTCAAGGCTGTTTCAAGAGGATGAGGGGAAAAAAAGTAATTTTTAATGGATTTATGACTATAGAGTTCATACAAATTATGTCACCGATATTCTTTTTTTTTTTTTTAATTGTGATTAAGTGAAAGTATACAATCAAAATTAAATTTGCATGCTCACCTATCTGTAGCTCCTTCTGCTCTCCTTGCCCGGTGACAACACACTCCTTGTTTTTGTTCTATATATGTTGTATCTTCTTAACAATCTCCTGTCCCCTCCTCTCTACCCTCTTCTCCCCCATCTAGAAAGACGTCGGTAGGACAGTATCCTATAAATGCACAGAACCATAAAGTAGACACATCATATGGTCATGTTGGGTTCCTGAGCCTGGTCCATTTATGTCCAGAGAGTTGACCTCGGTAGTGTTTTCTGGGCAGGGGCAGCGGCAGATCTAATGGCTGTGCTTCCAGGAGGTACCCTAGGCTACAGGACTATCAATTGTCTTGTAGTAGAGTTCTTGAGGTCCACTCCTCTTTTTGTCATGTTACCACTGGGACTCAACATTGTGTGCCCCATCGCAGCTGTCTTTGGTGGTGGCTGGGCACTGTCTGGTTCTTCCGGTCACATCGATACAGTCACACATTCACATGGAGTCCTTCTGTCTCCTGGGCTGTTTTTTCCATCGTGTCTTTGTTGTTCTCAGTTATCATGTGTTCCAGAGGAGTTGGGACCATTTGGTGCACTTCAGATGACAGCTTGCTAGCTTTTAAGATCCTAGAAGTCAGTCACCAGTATGGGGTGCAGAAGACTCTCTTAGCAATACACTAGTTATGTCAATTGGCATCTATGTTCCCTGAGAGCATAGTGTCCACCCCTGCTATACTATTGTTGTGATAGTGTGTTAAGTTTAGAAGAGTTTTCAGTTTATGCTGAAGTCCAGTTAAATTGGTCTGCTTTCTAGTGTGTGCTGTCACTTCTTTCACTCAACTTAATTTCTATCAACTATCTAATCTATGACCAACCCTCTCCTACCCTCCCCACCCTTGCAGCCATCAAAGAGTCTTTTCTTCTGTGCATAATGCTATTTTTAAGTATTTATAGTAGGGGTCTCATATAAAATTTGTCCTTTTGTAGCTGACTGATTTCATTACTATAATGATGTCTTCCAATTGAAACCAGGTTATGAGATGTTTCATAAAGTCTTCATTGTTCTTTGTCATTGTGGAGTGTTCCATTGATTATATGTACCATAGTTAGTTTATCCATTCATCTGTTGATAGGCATCTGGATTGATTCCAACTTTTTGCTATTGTGGACCGTGCTGCAATAAACATTCATGTGCTTGTATTTGTTCATATGACAGTTTTTGTTTCTGTAGGATATATTCTGAGCAATGGTTATTACTGGATCAAATGTTGTATCTATTTCCAGCTTTTTAAGGAAGTGCCAAATTGCTTTCCAAAGCAGTTGTATAATTTTGCAGTGCCACCACCAGTGTAGGAGAGTTCCAGTCTTTCCATAGCCTCTCCAGCACTTGTTGTTTTGTGTTTTTTGGATCATGACCAGCCTTGTTAGGGAGAGATGGTATTTCACTGTAGTTTTGATTTGGATTTCTCTAATAGCTAATTATTGTAAGTATTACCTCATGTGTCTTTTGGCTGCCTGGATGTCCTCTTTAGTGAAGTGTCTGCCCATCTCCTTTGCCCATCACTTACTTGGGTTATTTACCTTTTTCTTGTTGATGTTTCGCGGTACCTTATAGATTACAGAGATCAGACATTGATCTGACAAGTAGTTGCCAAATTTTTTTTTTCATTCTGTAGGTAGTCTTTTAACTCTTTTGATAAAGTCTTTGAATGAGTGACAGTGTTTGATTCTTAGTAGTTCCCATTTATCTACTTTCTCTCCTGTTCATTGTGCTTTGTCAGATTTTGAAGTCCATCTTAACTGTGTATTAAAATTTCAATTGTTGATCCTATTCTTTTCTTGCATGATCTGTATCATTTTAAGTTTGGTAGTTAGGTCTTTGATCCAATTTGAGTTAGTTTTTGTGTAAAGTGTGAGATATGGGTCTTGTTTCAGTATTCTGCAGATGGATATCCAATTTTGCCCAGCACCACTTGTTAAAGAGACTATTTTTACCCCAGTTTACAATCTTAGGGTTTTTGTTGCATATCAGCTGTTCATAAGAAGACGGTGGCATCTCTGGGGTATTAATTCTGTACCATTGGTCTATCTATCTCCTTTTGTGCCAGTACCAGTCTGTTTTGACTACTGTGGCATTGTAATAGATTCTAAGATCAGGTGTGAGGCCTACTTACTGTGTTCCTTGTCTTCAGCAATGCTTTTCACATCTGGGGATTCTTCTGTTTCCAAACACAGTTGATGATTTGTCACTCCATTTCATTAAAAAGTGACACTGGAATTTGTATTGGGATTCCTTTGTATATGCAGATTGCTTTAGGTAAAATAGCCATTTTCACAATGTTGAGTCTTCCTATCCATGTGCGGGATAGGTTTTTCCATTTATGTAAGTCTCATTTGGTTTCTTGCAATAAGGTCTTGTAATTCTCCCTGCGTACATTTCTTATTTCTCTAGTTTGGCTTATTCCTAGGTATTTTGTCTTCTTGGAGGCTATAGTAAATGACATAAAATCGGTGATTTCTTCTTTGATGATCTCTGTTGGTGTAAAGGAATCTTACTGATTTACTATGTTTATCTTATATCCTGATACTTGGCTGAACTCTTCTATTAGTTACAGTGGTTTTCTTATGGATTCTTTAGGAGTCTCTGCATATACAACTATGCCATCTGGAAATACAGATATTTTTACTTCTTCTTTGCTGATACAGATGTCCTTTATTTCTTTGTGTTGTCTAAGTGCTCTCACTAGAATCTCTAGTAAAATGAAAAGAAGTGATGAGAGTGGGCATCCTTGTCTAGTTCCATTCTCAAGGGAAAGTCTTTCAGTCTCAATTCACGATAATGTAGGCCATTGACTTTACATAGATTCCCCTTGTTGCACTGAGGAATTTCCCTATGTCACCAATATTCTTAATCATACCACATGAAAACAAAACCAAGCCCACTGTTGTTGAGTGTGTTCTAACTCACAGCAACTCTATAGGACAGAGTTGAAATATTCTATAGAGTTTCCAAGGAGTGCCTGGTAGAGTCGAACTGCTGACCTTTTGGTTAGCAGACACAGCACCTAACCAGTATGCTACTAGGGTTTCCATCATACCACACAGGTGCCAGGATTTTCATGGGACAGACCAAGCAAAGGAATTGCTATTTGAATGCAAAATGGCAAGGCATGGTAGGCAATAGGGCTGGAATTCTGATGCAGCTTGCAAGCCAGCCAAGCAGTGGAACTGGAAATGGCAAGTCTGGTCAAGCAAATTGCGATGGGATTTTCTTCAGCCTGGGACCTCCATTATTAGAAATAAAAACTCGAGTGGATCCAGCATTAAGAAGATTTCATAAGAGCTGTACAGAATCATCAATGGAAAGGAGCTCTAACATTAGATAACTTCTAGAAATCTCTGATAATTGGCCTTCCATCAATGAGGAAAAAACACTACCTTCTGAAAGATCGACTCATTTTAGAGCATTTACATTCTTGGAATTTCTTTCTCGTGTTTGCTTATTAACCACAAAGTGGTGATGTGTTTACATTCTGGAATCAGGCAGAACAAAATGTATTATTATTAAAATTATGTCTTTCAATTACTTAAAGGTACCTTTAGTGTACTCCTAAGTCTTCTAGCTTCAATGGCAAACATGTAGCACTGAATCTAGTGTGTCATGAGAAAATTGAACACTTTGAGGACCATCTCTTTTGCCATTTCTTTTCATGCAATCCTACAAGGGTACTGGTTCTGGAAAAGAACAAGAAGAAATGAGAATGAAATATGAGATAGAAAGAAAAGGAGTAAGCTTTACATATTTTGTAAGAAAAAAAAGAAGTAACATTAATTGAACAGTGCAATACCGAAAAATATTTATAGATGGTAATATATGCTGGTGTTGCTTGACGTGGCATCCCGTAAACTGGAAATCTTTTTTAATTCACACAACACAGTGCAGCTCTGTAATTTTTAATGCTTCATCTACTTTCCAGAGGACTATGCTAGAATGACAGTTGAGTCTTTTCTGAGAATAACATAATTCAGAATAAATAGCTTTCTGAGCATATTTTTTAATACATTCCGACTCGACGGCACTTGGCAATATAAAAAATAAAAACATATTCATGAAATGCAATGTTCAAATCAAGTAGTATGATGCTTACTTACACACATAGCATTAGCTCTCTATAGCAAACTAGATTGTTAATTTTCACTTATTTAAACTTCATTGTAAGAGAGAATCTCCCCTCCCGCCTCCCTTGATTTCAATGTGAATCTAGTCCAATCTCATCAAACCCCTCTAGGTACACAAAAAGAGAAACGAATGAGAAGAAGGTGTGACTAAATCAGTGCTGACTGTTAGGTAATGATACTGCTTTTCCCACCAGCTTCTAGCTTAAAACAGGAGAAGCTCTTCCTGCTTAGAACTGTTTTGAGATGCCCTGTCTTCACCCTCTTTTATCAAGTGAATAAACTGAGTTGTTGATAGAATGATATGTTGATATTGACAATCTATTTCTCATTAAAATTACTGTACTCATTGCTTATACTTCCTCTTCTCTTCTAAATACACAATAATCAGTGTTTTGTTCTCACAATTCCACTGAAATTTCTTTTTTGAAGGACATCAATGATTTCTACACATTATTTTTATTTGGCTCTCACTTTGCCCACTGCTGAATCCTTCTCAGTAATGGAATCTCTGCTTAAATGTCACCATTTAGAAATACTTTCTGTCAAGACTGTAACTAAAGCAAAAAATCAACCTCCACCTCCCTTTGCCTTATTCCCCAAACCAAGTCCATTGCCAGTCAATTTCTGACTCATAGTGACTTAATAGTGACACAATAGGACAGAGTAGAACTGCCCCATAGAGTTTTCAAGGAGTGCCTGGTGGATTTGAACTGCTGATCTTTTGGGGTAAGCAGTGGTAGAACTTAACTACTGTACCACCAGGATTTCCTCTGTCCTATCACTATGCTTTATTATGTGCATAGTATTTATCACTATTTGAAATTGTATTGTTGTTCTTCGTTCTATTCTTCTATCCTCCCCTATAGCTTTTGCTTGTTCACATGTGTACATATGCATGCATATATATTTTTTTTCTGTTCTTTCCCCAAAGAAAGTGAGCTTCAGAAAGAAGGAAGGACTTGTTTATTTTATTCATGGCTGCATATGCATTGCACAGAGTATGATGTGGACACCAAGTCCTCAGTAAATATATTTTAATGAATATAGATATGAATGCAGATTTCATGACAATAATCAGATTATAGTTTCATGTCCAGTACTGATTTCCTGATTCATTTTATTGAAAAACAAAGACTTACTAGGCTTCATAATTCACATGATCAGAAATGTTGTTAAATAGAGAATAATAGTGTCTTATAGATGTATTTTACATTGATTTAGTATACATATGTAAATTGTCATTATTTAAATTTTTAGTTGGAATTTTCACTTATTTAAAAAAAAAGTTACCTTGTAATTCGACTTTGCCATCACTGTTACAGGAAAGATTACACTCATAATGTGTTATGAATAATTTCCAGTTTACACTTATTTAAAGTGGAATAAAACTTGAAAGCATTTTCAAAGCAATATTTATGCATTCAACTGCTTTTTAAAATTTTTCTGGATGCAATTCAATAGTATTTTTTGAGCCTCAATTTTACTGTCTTTCCTCAACATTCAGTCTAATTTTAATAAAAACAACTCTTCTGTATCTTCCGTATCTTGCTGTTTTTAGGTGCCCTGCAGTCGCAGCAACCCCGCGTACAACAGAATGAAACTCTGCTGGATCTTGCACTGTCCTCACTGTCCTGCCTACATTTGAGTCCATGGTTGCACTCACTGCCAATCCATCTCATTGAGGGTCTTCCTTTTATTTGCTGATTGTATACTTTAACAACTGTGCTTCTCCAGAGACTTGCCTCCTTACAAACACAGCCAGGTAAGTAAGACGATTTCTCATCATCCTTGCTTCCAAGAAATATTCTGACAGAACAACTTTTAAGACAGATCTAAACCGGTATTCTGTCAATTCTTGGACCCTTGTTTTTCACCAGTGTCTTCACTACAGCTTGGACTTCTTCCTTTGGTGTCTTGGATTCTCTATCATACACCACCTTTGGAAATGGTTTGATGTTGACCAATTCTTTCGGTACAGTGGTTCTATGTATTCCTACCATCTTGTTTTGATGCTTCACCTCATTCAGCATTATTCCCATAGAATTTGTCAACACTGCAGTCCAAGGTTTGAATTTTTCTTCAGTTTTTTCTGCTTGGGAAATGCCCACTGTGTTCTTCCTTTTTGCTTTTATAACTTATGGTCTTTGCACCTTTCACTAGAATACTTTATTATGCCTTTTCCAGCCACCCTTTACAGCCTGGTGGTGTAGTGGCTAATAGCTCAGCTGTTAACCAAAAGGCTGGAATTCAAATCCACAAGCCACTTCATGGAAATCTTATGACACAGGTTGTAGGGTTGCTGTGCATCAGGGTCAACTTGATAGCATACAGCAACAGCCTCCCTTTGATATCTTCTGTTCAGCTGCTTTACTTCATCATTTCTTCCATTCTCGTGAGCTACTCTGTGTTGAAGAGAAAATTCCACTCTCTCCTAACAACTGCTTTGGCCTTTTACTACTTTTCATTGAAGTACAGCTTTCTTCATGTCTGATGTCCTCGATGTCATTCCACAATTTGTCAGTATCTTACGTACATTAGATTACATTATATGTTTACACTAGTAAGTAAAACTAGAGTTTCAAGCAAACGTCAGACTGTTGGTGACAGCAAACTTAACTGTAAATGCAGAAATATAATAATGAAACCTATCAGCCACTGCCTTTGGATGTGTCATAGCTACACGATGTATTTTCCAGTGAGAATGGCAAAATTTTTTGAGAACACACTCAGTGAGGTGGAGCTTTCTTCAGGGAGCATCTAATGCATTACATTTAAAATTTTACTTAAATATAAAAGATTTCCCTGAGACACTTTAACACTGATTCTTTCATATATCAAAATTAAGTATACGAAATATAAATAAAGTATTTTTGTAGTTTTGTAAAATTTTCATTTTAGCCAAAGGTCCACTGAGTATTTCCTGTGATCCAGTTTTTCCTCTATTCATCAGCAAATATTTACTGAATATTTACCATCTTGGGTACTCCAGTACAGTTGTTGTTAGGCGCCATCCAATCAGTTCTGCTTCATAGTGACCCTGTGCACAACAGAACGAAACACTTCCTGGTCTTGCACCATGTCCGCATCGTGTTCACGTGCTTAAGCCTACTGTTGCAGCCACTGTGTCAATATATCTTTTGAAGGGTCTTCCTCTATTTCACTGACTCTCCACTTTATCAAGCATGATATCCTTCTCCAGGAACTGATCCCTCCTAACAACATGTCCAAAGTATATGAGACTCGGTCTCATCATTTTGCTTCTTCCGGGACAGATCTGTTCGTTCTTTTGGCAGTTCGTAGTACATTCAATATGCTTCTCCAGCACCACAATTCAAAGGCATCAATTCTTCTTTCTTTCTTTGTTCATTATCCAGTTTTCACTCGCATACAATGTAATTGGAAATACCATGGCTTGGGTCAGAGTGCATCTTAGTCTTCAAGGTGATGTCTTTATTTTTTAATACTTTAATGAGATCCTCTGCAGCAGATTTTCCCACTGCAAGGCATCTTTTGATATCTCAGCTGCTGCTTCCATGGGCATTGATTGTGAACCCAAGTAAAATGAAATCCTAGACAACCTCAATCCTTTCTCTATTTATCATAATGTTGCTTACTAGTCCATTTGTGAGGACTTTTGTTTTCTTCATGTTGAAGTGTAATCTGCACTGAAGGCTGTGCTCTTTGATCTTCATTAGTGTTTCGAATCCTCTTCACTGCCAGCAAGTAAGATGGTGTCACCTGTGTAATGCAGGTTGTTGATGAGTCTTCCTCCAATCCTGATACCTTGCTCTTCTTCATAAAGTGCAGTTTATTTGAATATTTGCTTGGCATTCAGATTGAAAGGTAGATGAAATGATACAACCCTGATGCACACCTTCCCTGACTGCAAACCATGAAGTATCCCCTTATTCTGTTTGTACAACTGCCTCTTGATTTACATACAGATTCTTTAAGAGAGCAATTAGGTGTTCTGGAATTCTCATTCTCCACAATGTTAACCATAACTTATCATAATCCACACAGTCAAATGCCTTTGCGTAGTCAATGAAATATACATAAATATCTTTCTGGTATTCTCTGCTTTTAGCTGAGATCCGTCTGACATCAGCAGTGACAACTATGGCTCCACGTCCTCTTCTGAATCTGGCTTGGATTTCTGACAGTTTTTTGTCAACATGCTGTTGCAGTCGCTTTTGAATGATCTCGAGAAAAATTTTACTTGTGTGTGACAATGATACAGTTCAGTAATTTCTGCATTTGGTTGGATTATCTTTCTTTGGAATGAGGATAAACGTGGATCTCTTCCAATCAGTTGACCAGGTAACTGACCTCCAAATTTCTCAGCATGGACAAGTAAACACTTTCAGCATTGTGTCCATTTGTTGAACTATCTCAATTGATATTCCACTAATTTCTGGAGCCTTGTTTTTCATCTGTGCCTTCAAAGCAGTTTCAGCTTCTTCCTTCAGTACATCAGTTCCTGATCACATGCTACCTCTTCAAATGGCTGAACATCAACCAGTTCTTTCTGGTATAACGACTCTGTGTATTCCTTCCATCTTCTTTTAATGCTCCCTGAATTGTTTAATAGTTTCCTTGTAGAATCCTTCACTACTGCAACTTGAGGCCTGGATTTTTTCTTCAGTTTGTGTAGCTTGAGGAATGTGTAATGTGTTCTTCTCTTTTGGTTTTCTGTTTTCAGCTCTTTGCATATACTTTTATACATATTTTTTGTCTTCTTGAGCTGCCCTTTTAAATCTTCTGTTCAGTTCTTTTACTGTATCATTCTTTCCTTTTGCTTTAGCTGCTTGACATTCTAGAGCAGGTTTCAGAGTCTCTTCTGATGTCCAATTTGGTCTTCTCTTTCTTGTCTTTTTAATGACTTCTTCTTTTCTGCATGGATGATGTCTTTCATGTCATTTCATGATTCATTTGGTCTTTAGTCGTTAGTGTTCTGTACATTAAATCTGTTCTTGAGATGGCCTCTAAACTCAGATGGGACACACTCAAGGTCATACTTCGGCTTTCATGGAATTGTTCTAGTTTCCTTCGGTTTCACTTTGAACTTGCATATGAACAACAGATGGTCTGTGCCAGAGTCAGCATCTTGTCTTGTGACTGCTGATATGGAAGTTTTCCAACATCTTTTTCCACAGGTGTGGTCAATTTGACTCCCACATATTCCATCTAGTGAAGTCCATGTGTACAGTCACCATTTGTGTTGGTGTAAAGAGGTATTTGCAGTGAAGAACTCGTTGGTATTGCAAAATCCTATCACATGATCTCTGACATCATTTCTATCACCAAAGCTGTATTTTCCAAGGCTGTATTTGTTTCCAACTTTTGCATTCCAGTCACCAGTAACATGCATCCTGATTTCATGTTCCAGCAATTTTGGAATGCAGAAGCTGATAAAAATCTTCAGTTTCATTGTCTTTCTGGTGGTTAGTGTATAAATTTGAGTAATAGTCATACTAACTGTACTTCCTTGTAGGTGTATGGATATTATCCTATCACCGACAACACTGTACTACAGGACAGGTCTTGAAAGGTTCTTTCTGATGATGAATGGAACATTTCAAGTTTTCATTCCTGAACAAGAAAACAGGTAAATAATCCAATTAAGCAATGGTCAAAGAAGATGCACAGACACTTCACTGTAGAAGAGATCCAGGCAGCCAAGAGACACGTGAGGAAACTCTCAGGATCATTAGCTATTAACGAAATCCAAATCGAAACTACAATGTGATACCATCTCACCCCAACAAGATTGGCCATGATGAAAAAAACACACAACAGCAAATCTTGGAGAAGCTGTGGTGAAACTGGAACTCTTCCACATGGCTGGTGGGATTGGAAAATGGTGCAACCTCTTTGGAAAGCAATCTGGTGCTTCCTTAAACAGCGGGATATAGATATACTGTTTGATCCAGTAATCCCATTGCTCAGAATACATCCTACAAAATCAAAAGCCGTCACATGAACAGATACATGCACCTGAATGTTTATTACAGCACAGTCCACAATAGCTAAAAGATGGAATCAACACAGATGTCCAACAATGCCAAGGTGCCAAGTGCGTCGAGTCGGATCCAACTCATGGAGACCCTAAGGTCGCCATGAGCCCAACAACAGATGAATGGATAAACAAACTCTGGGATATACACTCAATGGAACACTACGCAATGCTAAAGAACAATGATGATTTTAGAAAGCATCTCGTAACCTGGTTTCAATTGGAAGACATTATGCTGAGTGAAATCACTATGCAGCACAAGGACAAATACTGTATAAGACCCCTACTATAAGGACTTAAAAACAGACTTGAGTATAGAAGAAAAGACTCTGCAGTGGCCACAAAGGAGAGAGGAAGGAAGGGTGTTGTCATAGATTAAATAGCTGATAGAAATTTAGTTGAGTGAAAGCAGTGACAGCGCATATTAGAAAGAAAACCAACTTAACAAGACTTTAACAGAAACTGAAAACCTCTCTAACCTTAACTCAATATTGCAAGGATACAGTAGCAGGGGCAGAGGTCTGGGGACTATGCTCCCAGGGGACATCGAGGCGCCTATTGCTAAGACAGTCTTCTGCAACCCATACAGGTAAGTGGTGTCTGCAGTCTTAAAAACTGGCAAGCTGCCATCTCGGATACACCAAATGGGCCAAATTCAGCTGGCACAGATGATCACCAAGGACAAAAAAGATATCAGGGAAAAAGAGTCCAGAAGACAGAAAGAACCGTGTGAACGGGTGACTGTAGCAACAGGGACCAGAAGAATCAAAGGGTGTCCGGCCACCACCAGAGACAGCCGTGATAGAGCACAAAATGTTGAGTCTCATTGTCAATATGAGAAAAAGAGGTGTGCACCTCAAGAACTCCATTAAAAGGCTGAAATTAATGGTCCAAAGTCCTGGAAGTTTCTCTGGGAGCATGGCCCCTAGACCTGCTGCTTCCTCTGACCAGAACACATTACTGAGGTCAGCTCTTCAGAAAGCAATGGATTGGACTGGGGGATTCAACGTGACCATACAGTGTGTGTGCTTTATGGCACTGTGCATCTACAGGATGCTGCCTTACTGGCCTCTTACTAGAGGAGGGAGGAGAGGGGAGAGAGGAAGGAACAAGAGATTGATAAGAGGATATGACATGCATGGAATGGAAACGATTGTGTTGACACTGGGCAAGGAGAGCAGAGGGAACTGCAGATAGGCAGGCATGCAATTTAATTTGGATTGTATATTTTCACTCAAACACAGTTGTTAAAAAAAAGAGAGAAAAAGCTTTCATTCCTGGCATAGTAGGTTATATGATTGTCTGATTCAAACTGGTCAATACCAGTCCATTTTGGCTCACTAATGCCTGTATATTAACGTTTATGCATTTTGTCTCATTTTTGACAATTTCCAATTTTCCTAGATTTATACTTGTTACATTCCATTTTATGATTATTAATGCATGTTTGCTACTGTTTCTTCTCATTTTGAGTAATGTTACATCAGCAAATGAAGATTCTGAAAGCTTTACTCCGTCTACCTCTTTAAAGATAACTCTATTTTGAGGAGGCTGCTCTTTCCCGTTGTCTTCCGAGTGCCTTCCAACCTGTGGGGCTCACTGTTCTGACACTGTATCAGATATGTTCCACTGCTTTTCATAAAATTTTCTCTGGCTAATTCTTTCCTGAAGTTGACCACTGGATCCTTTTTTTTCCTGCTGCCACCTGTCTATTTGTCCAAGTCTGGAGGCCTACATGTTGCTGTGATGCTGGAAGATATGCCACTGGTATTTATATACTATCAAAGTCATCCACGGTGGACAAGTTTCAGCTGAGCTTTCAGACTAAGGAAGCTAAGAAGCTTCCAGACTAAGAAGAAGGACTGAGGTCAGCTCTTCAGAAAGCAATGGATTGGACTGGGGGATTCAACGTAATCATACGGTGTGTGTGCCTTATGGCACTGTGCATCTACAGGATGCTGTCTTACTGGCCTCTTACTAGAGGAGAGAGGAGAGGGGAGAGAGGAGAGGGGAGAGAGGAGAGGGGAGAGAGGAAGGAACAGGACATTGTTAAGAGGACTAAGAAGAAAAGAATTAGCCAGTGACAATCTTACGAGTAGCAGTGGAACAGTACAGTAGACAACAAAATATAAAACACTCCTGGCCCCTTGGGATATGGTGAGTACCTTCTACCCTCTCCTCCGGATCCACTTCCACACTTTTCTCTATCATTGTCTGTCTCAGGAAGCTGACCTTTAAAGATTGTATTCATAGGTGCCCTTTGCTGTCTCGCTTCTAATCGGCTACCTTAAGGGGTTGTCTCAAAGATTCTCTGTTAATACATAGGCTTTCCTAAAGGAGATTTGTTCTACATGACTTTCTGTTTCCCGGTTATTGTGCCTTCTCTCATCCCACTGAACCTGGAGGTAGGCAATTGTCCATTACTGCTAGTCCTGGTATCTGTAATCATCCCATGCTACTTCTCTACGTTGCTCCCACCCTCCAACTCCCTGCCTTCTATGAAATCATTTTCAGGGAAGTTCTCCCTGATATCATCCCAGTTTTAACACATTGTTTGTTTTTTTGTTGGGATCCCTTGGATGTCAGGTAGAATGTAGGATACTGAAGTTTCTTGAATTGCTAAGAAAGTTGAATATATTTTGATATGTTTTAACACTTTATCTTACCAAAGATAGCATTTTAGCTTTATCTTTCCAAAGCAGCTTCCCTATTGTCAGTTTTGATACATGGCAATTCCACACGTGTTAAAGTAGAACTGTGTTCCATAGGGTTTTCAATGTCTGATTTCTAGAAAAAATGGATCAGGACTTTCTTTTAAGACATCTTTGGCTAGACTTAAACCTTTTGATTATCAGCCAAGGGATAACAATTTGCACTATTGTACTTTGAAAGCTGAACAACCGAACGTACTGTTACCTCTATTAATTTATAATTATCCAAAGTGCATCCTAATGATACCTACAATTAAAATAGAAACAACAGAAACTTGAGACTTGTTTATTTGTTTGTTTATTTATTTATTTATTTTTGTGTGTGTGTCTGTGTCTGTGTCAATTTTGCTCAACTCATAACAACCCTGTAGGACAGGATGTAACTTCCCCGTATGGTTTCCTAGGCTGTGATCTTAACTGTGGCAGTTAGTCAGATCTTGTCTCCCATGGAGCTGCTGGTTAGTTCAAATCACCACCTTGTCATTAACAGCTACGTGATTAACCATAGTAGCACCAGAGCTCCTCTTAAAAGGCTTACTGGAGTATTTTTTTTAGAGTGTACTTATTAAAAAGCTGTTTCTACTGAGTTGATTCTGACTCAGCAACTCTGTAAGACCGAGTAAGGTGGTCCTATAAGGTTTTCAAGAAGTGGCTGGTAGATTCAAACTGCTGACCTTCTAATTAGCAGCCGAGCTCCTAACCACTATGCAACCAGGGCTCCAAAACCTAAAGGAAAAAAAAAATCAGGCAAAGAGAAAAACAAGTTAGACACACACATATCACAAGATCTGATAAAAAAAATCCATGAAATTAATTGTTTTAAATGCTACATACTTCAGCATTGAGTATTACTACAGTCACCTTCAAAGTAGTCCCCTTGGGAAGCTATGCACAGATGCCAGTGCCTGGTCCACCCTTCAAAACAGTTTTGGAACTCTTTCTGGAATGGCCATTGTACACACTGGCACAGTGGCAAGTTTGTGAACTTAAAATTGTATAGTTGTCTGTGAGAGAGTTTTTACCCAGTAAACAACAAATAACTGTATTTGGAACACCCTCCCTACTCACCTCATCTGGCCCCCAGTGACAGTTTTCTTTAGTAGAAGATAAAGGAACTGTTGAAAGGAATACATTTTTGAGGACATTGAGGACATCAAGGATAATATGATGACAGCTCTGATGTCATTCCAGAAAAAGACTTCCAAAATTGCTTTGAAGGGTGGACTAGGCACTTGCTAAGAAAGTACTCCAAATGTGAACACAGCAATATTCAACAATGAGGTAAGCAACACTTTTTGTAGGATGAGTTAGAGAATTTAATTGGCAGTCCTCCTTTAAAACGGTCTTCCAGTAAGGGTGGCCCATTTTTGACAGCTCACGGGCAGTGATATTTCTGAAGTTATAGAGTCCATATTTATCATATTTTTTGATTAGTCTTGACAAATGGCCATGAGAAGTTACATGATTCCATAACACACAGAAATTTTGAAAGTTCATTATCAAAATGGGTGTTCCATTCACCAAACATTTCCTGTGTTAGATAAAATTTACAGTTCGCATAATCATCCCACCTGAGAGTACAATTGGATGTTTAATTAAAAAATTTGAGACAACCAGGTCTTTTGTCAATCAGACAATGCCTGTGTGTCAGGGAACTGCATGTTCCAAAGAAAATATCACCATCATTCTTCAGAGTGTACGCCAGAATCCATCCCAATCAATTCCTCATGGAGCGCAGGAACTGGGCCTTTGATTGTGCACAATTTGGTGAATTTTACGTCTGTACTTGAAACTGTTTTAACTCAAGAACTGAGGTCCAACCACCATAGATTACACCGTACATTTGCTGACTGGCGTCTGGAACAATTGGAAACTGACCCTGCTTTTGGCTGAAAAATCATCTTCAGCGCCAAGGACCAAACAAAACTGACGCATTTGGAATAACATGAGTCCAATGGTCATTCCATAAAGAGTTCCAAAATTGCTTTGATGGGTGGACTAGGCGCTGGCATCAGTGCCTGGCTCCCCAAAGGGAGTACTTTGGAAGTGACCATAGTGATATTCTGCAGTGAAGTATGTAGCATTTAGAACAATTAGGTTTGCAGACTCAATTGTCAAGACCTTGTATTAGAATTAGCAAAATAATTAATTTTGTTGGAAATAATAACAGCATAGCATTCCATTGCTGGTAATAAAAACCTGAAAAATACAAATGCAAAATACCAAAGAGCAACCAAAAAATGACATGCCCAGAAATAAGCTAAATAAGCATTCTGTAGGAGCAATATGAAGCAGTATGAAGAAAATGATGAAATTTTAATGAAGGCCATACATATAGATTAATGGCAGCAAATATTTAGTATCATTCATGTGAATTCCCCTAAATTAGCCTGTATACTATAATTGAATCTATGCATTTAAGAATTTGTGCATTTAATTTAACTAGAGTTTAAAGTGATCAGTTGCTAAGTGAAAGGTCAGTGGTTCCAAACTGTCAGTGGCTCAAAGGGAGAAAGATGTGGCAGGTGGCTTTCACAGGGATTTACTGCTTTGGAAACCCTACACGGTCATTTTGTGTTAGAATCAATTCAGTGAAAGTTTTTTCTTGTTTTAATTAGTTAATTAGGTGGACTGATTGTCCAGATCATGAAGAGAAGAAAATGTGACAGAAGAGCAAGGACAATTTTTTTAAAATGAACAATAAAATGCAACAGTTAGCCAGATATTAAGGAATATTACAACGTTAAAATAACAGAAAAAAATGGTACTAACAAAGAAACAAAGAGAACATATTTAAAAACTGCAGAAACATATCTGATGCATGAATTTCTTGATAAAAACAAAAAAATTCCACTGCCATTTAGTCAATTCTGACTCACAGCTGCCTTAGAGAACAGAGCAGAACTGCCTCACAGTTTCCAAGAAGTGTCTCATAAATTTGGACTGCTGACCTTTTGGTTAGCAGCCATAGCATTTAACCACTATACCACCAGGGTTTCCAAAGATCCTGATACAGTATACAAAATAATGGAATTTCAAACAGGAGTGAAAGAATCAGTGTCCTTTGGTGATGATTCACTTAACGAAGCAAAGTAGATTTTTATGTCAACATATAAAAAAATATCTACATTATTTAAAAAATTAACTTAGAACTACAAGAATATTCTCCTCAATATCTGGGTATGGGCAGTGATTTTTCTCAGTAGGATTAAAAAAACAATATGATAAATTTTGAAAAATAATGATTGTAATGTCAATGAATTTAAATTCTTATTTATGAAGACAAATGCTATGAACCAAATATAAATAGAAGCCCCATGTGAACATTAATTATTCATGATAAGCCACTTCGAATTACTAAGGTAACTACAAACAACCCAACTGAAGAAAACGGACAAGGGCTATACCAACTGACAACTACAAATAGCTCAACCTCGTTTACAATGAACGCTGTGTGAACTACAGCAACACTGAGAAGTTTTAAAAGAATCAAACAGAAATAAAATGAAATATAAAGATTGTAGGACAACACTTCAGATTTGACTATGCCATACCTGCAAGACAGTGCTCCATATTTGCAAGGTGCTTACAGAAGAGGTTTCTGATTTCTAGATAGCTGGAAGGTCATTAGAAAAATGGTATCAGTAACTAATATGGATCACACCATAAACATCTCCTTTCTATCATAGCCTGAACACACATTAGCACACGGAAAGCAGCTTTTAGTACTTATAAAAATCAAATAGCATACAACAGGAAATGTTCTATAATGAGCAGTCCCCAACTCAGAAGATGACTGGGTAGAAAGGAGGACTCTTCCTAATACATCCCATTTTGTGACAAGGCTGGTGGAAACCCTGATGGCCTAGTGCTTAAGTGCCACAGCTGCTAGCCAAAGGATTGGCAGTCTGAATCCACTGAATGCTCCTTGGAAACTCCATGGTGCAGTTCTGCAGCAGTAGGTTGGTTGGTTTGTTTATTTGTTTTGGTTTTGAGGGGCTTAAAGGAGACCCTACCTCCTGCTGTTCTCCCCTTGGCCAGCTAAGTGCTGTACCTCCCGCCTGTACCATAGCTGAGGAGACTAAGATACCTTATTCTCCTAGCTATCCCCAGCCTAGGTGGCTGGTTGTATCTTTTTAATTTCACTAACATCCTATTACATCACAGGTTCCCCTAACTTCCTGCAGAAGGAATGACTAGCCCAGAACTCTATCTTTTAAATCTTGCTAACAAACATCAGGCCTCCATGGTAGTGGCAGTTTGCTCCCGGGTTATAGGTGCCTTCAGGGAAAACCAAAAACCAAACCCACTGCCGTTGAGTCAACTCTGACTCATAGCAAACCTACAGGGCAGAGTTGAACTAGAGTTGCCAGTGAGTGCCTGGTGAATTCAAACTGTAGCAAGGAGGGAACTGAGAAAACCCTGGAGGCCTGACTAGTCTGAAGGTATTTGCTCCTCACAAACATAAACTTTCCCATGCTGACTGGGTGTAATTTTTAGAGGTTATGTTTCTATCAAAATTAAAAATGTGAATATATTTTCAAATGCAAAACACTTTTAGGAAAAAAAAAAGTATATATGTCCAAGAAGAAAATGTAATTGATGCAATTCTTTTAATAAAAGAAATTGAAAGTTGCCCAAATACCAGTCAAAAGGAATGGTTAAATTTTGATTTGTACTTTTTGATACTTAGATAAGTAGATACATTTTTAAATAACTGTCACCTGTCATTTGAGCTACAGAAATCCCTTCTTATACATGGACATATTCATAAGTCTGTGTGTTAAAGTATAGAAAACAATGAAGAAACATATGCAAACTCTCTTTGGAGTTTATCTTACATATTTATTTGGGTGGTCTATTTCTTTTCTCTTGTGTATCTAAATTTTTTCTAAAAATTCTAACAATCTTGTATGTGAGGGAAAATAACAATTGTTCTTGGAGAGTTCTCACAGTCATTCTCATCACTTACTAAATATATACAACGTGCCAGCAAAATTTGTTGTATTTCTTCAATTTTTTGTTTCATCTGTGAGAAAAGTCTGAGGCAAGAAAATTATCCGAAGTTATAGAGATGGTATGTGAGAGATGTGAATCTAGCTTTCTTTGACTCTAAAATGATCTCTTTCTACTCCTCCATGGTAAATTCACCCAAAGAAAGCCTCTCTTGAAAGTTGGATATTTGCATTAAAAATAAATATTTAAAATATTTTCTTCAGAGAAATTTTAATATAAAGACTGAGAGTATGATACTTTGATAATCAATTAATCTAATGGGAAGGAATACATTAGTTCTTTCCTTCCCCATTATCATGTCAAATGACATAGTAGACTGTGAGAGGTTTAAAATGTAGATTATTAGTGTCCTGTGACTATTTCATTCTCTTGATATGTCATTACCTCGCTTTAGTTTACTGTGAATGGGATATGGCTGTATTTTATTTACATTTCATTTCCAAGATAATTAGGAAGAATGAATGGACTAGAAAGTATATTAGCAAACCCATAGGAGAGATTCATTCCAGTGAGCCCCTTTTCTCTCCAAGACAGTGAAAGAACAGAAAATGGTGTCCTGGAGGAGTTGAATCACATTTGCTACTTCTAAGGGTGTCACTTTTCATTAATACTCTCAAAAAATCCAAATCAATGAGCTATGAAGTGTTTGAGCAAACTGGGAAAAAATTCACTATATGAACTTAATTAAAAAAAAAAAAAGCATGTTTGAGATAAATGTGTCAGATTGCTAGAGTGCAGTTTCATAGCCAAGGAACATAATTCTCAGTATCCGATCAAATTATGTGAGTAATTGGATTTTGAGATGACTAATGTTTTGATGCATCCAAAGATACTTTAAAAAGGAATAAATAATTCCAATGATTTTACAAACAAGCTTGAAGATGTAATTCACTTATTTTTAACCAAAAGCCATACCAAAATTACACCAAGTAATCTTAACTGTCTGTGAACCCTGGTAGTGTAGTGGTTAAGTGCTATGGCTGCTAACCAATAGGTCAGCAGTTTGAATCCTCCAGGTGCTCCTTGAAAACTCTATGGAGCAGTTCTACTCTGTCCTGTAGGGTTGCTGTGAGTTGGAATCCACTTGATGGTAATGGGTTAATCTAGATGTCTAAATCAAATTATGAATTTTTCACTTATTTTGTGAACAGATTTTAGACTTACTTTATGTTTGTCTGTTACATATTTACTTACAGGTATCTTACCTTAAGTAAAGTAGAGGGTCAACAAGAAAGACCCTGGATGAGGTGAGTTGACAAAGTGGCTACAACAACGATCTCAAACACAGCGACAATTGTAAGGGTGGTTCAGGATGGGGCAGTGTTTCCTTCTGCTGTGCATAGGGTTGTTATGAGTCAAAACCATCTCAATGGCCTTTCACACTAACCAGCGTTTCTTAAGTGTGTTACAAATTTGTTTTTTTCCAAATGATATACTTCTAACTTTTTGCATAAACATTTGTTACTGTTATCACTAATTTACATTGTGCCAAAGACCGGTTAGCATCTTTCTGAAAAGGATTTCACATATGGCATTTAGCATAAAGACAATTTAAGGCAATAACATGATACTGTGGAGATCTGATCCTGTAGATTAGTGCTCACTCTATTTGCAAATAAGCAATTGTCTTTCAGGCTTGTTTTTTCAACTCTAGTTATCTGATCAAACTATATGAATAATCTAATATTCATGAGGAAACCCTGGTGGCGTAGCAGTTAAGTGCTGCGTCTGCTAACCAAAAGGTTGGCAGTTCAAATCCACCAGGCGGTCCTTGAAAACTCTATTGGGTAGTTCTACCCTAACCTCTAGGGTAGCTATGAGTTGCACCCAACTCAATGGCAGTGGGTTTGGTTTGGTTTAATATTCACAAATAACTTGATTATATTTAATTGGAAATTATCAGCTAATATTAAATATCCATTTTTATAAGTCACAACAACAAAGTACAATTCCTTGTACTGTATATTAAGTGTTAACGTCAAGGATTAATTTCAGGATTTTATATTGTTTTTTCAGTTAATCCTCATAATAAAATTGGGAGCTAAATGCCACTATTGATAATGAAACTGACACTTAGTGAGTCCGGTAGTAACTTTAGGAAGATCTGGAGCAGAATTAAAATCTTGTCTAGTACTAAAGCCTATGTCCTGAACCATTAACCTATAGCCCTTCAGACAGAAATTCAACTGCCTGAAATTCAAGTTAGTTTCAAAAGAGGATGTGGAATAAGGAATATTGTTGCTGATGATATATGGCTGAAAGCAGAGAGTACCAGAGAGATGTTTGCCCATATGTTTTATTGAATATACAGTAGTATTTGACTGAGTGGATCATAAAAAATTATGGATAACGTTGTGCACAATGGGAATTCTAGGACACTTAACTGTGCTCATGAGGAACCTGTGCATAGAAAAAGAGGCAGTTATTAGGACAGAACAAAGGGGATACCGAGTGGTTTAAAGTTAGGAAAGATGTATGCCAGGATTGTATCCTTTCACCATACCTACTGAATGTATACACTGAGAAAGAATCTGAGAAGCTGGACTACATAAAGAGAAATGAAATATCACTAACAACCTGTGATATGCAGATGACACAGACTTGTTTGATGAAACTGAAGAGGAGGACTCAATGCACTTTCTGATGATGGTGACAATTACAGCCTTCACTATGGATTATACCTCAATATAAAGAAAAAAATCCTCATCACTGGACCAACAATGAACATCACGATAATGAAGAAAATACTGAAGTTTTCAAGAATTTTATTTAATTTTGATTCACAGGCAACACCTATGGAAGCAACACTAAGGACATGAAAAATGTAATAGGTAAATCTGCTGCAAAAGACCTTTTCAAGTACTAAAAAGCCAAAACGTTATTTTAAGAACAAGCTGTTCCCCACTCATACCGTATTATTCTCAACCTCCTCATATGCATGCACACATGGAAACCGTGGTGGAATAACAGTTAAGAGCTATGGCTGCCAGCCAAAAGGCCAGCAATATGAACCCACCAGGTGCTCCTTGGAAACTATATGGGGCAGTCCTACTATGTCTTATAAGGTTGCTTTGAGTCAGAATCAACTAGATGCCAGTGCTTTGATTTTGTTTTTCTTTTTCATAAACGTGTAAAATCTAGACAATGAATAAGGAGTTGTTGAAAAGAATCAATGTCTTTGAATTATAGTTTTGGAGAGAAATATTAAATATACCATAGACTGCCAAAAGAATGAACACATCTGTCTCGGAGGATGTATAAACAGAATGCTGCTCAGAAACAAGGATGGTAAGGCTGAATCTGACATACTTTGAACATGTTATCAGGAGAGATCAGTCCCTAGAGAAGGAAATCGTGCTTGATAAAGCAGAGGGTCAGCAAAAAACAGGGAGATCTTAGAAGAGATGGATTGACGCAGTGACTCCATCAGTGGGCTCAAGTATAGCAACAATTGTGAGGACGGTGCCAGACAAGGCAGTGTTTTGTTCTGTTGTACACAGAATCACTATGAGTTTGAAACAAGTTGATGTCACCTAGCAACAGCAGCATAAGACAAAAAAGTAGTTTGAAAATATGTCATATATATAAGACTATATGAAGAACAGAAATCCTAGTGACATAGTGGTTAAATGCTACGTCTGCTAAATGCTATGTCTGTTAACCATAAGGTCGACAGTTCAAATCTGCCTTGCTATCCATAGAAAGTCTCTGAAGCAATTTTACTCTAAACTATAGAGCTTCTATGAGTTGGAATTGACTCTTCAGCAATGGATTTGGTTTTTGTTTTTTTATGAAGAACATATTGACAATGACTCCAGCATTCTTAACCACAGATGATTCTTTCACTGACTGAAAAAAAATAAAATAAAACGTAGAAGGCACTGGGCAGTTTCCTGTGTTCTTCTCATACTTATCTTATCCTCTATTTTCTCTATCCAGAATATATCTGACTGTAATTTTTGGCTTAGCAGTTGGAATAGATCTTTCATTTTGTTCCTGGCCTTCTGGTGATTATATTTGGCCTTCCTGAAGTCTAGCTAATGGCCGTTGACTTGGACTTGTCTCTAGTTTGCATGTAGTTCACTACCTTGGGACATTAACTCAAGTACTGGTCAGCTGACAAAGAAGCCAGTCATATCAGCCTCATCTCTACTACTTTGTGGGGCATATTTACATAAAATTAGGTCTATTATTAGCATCATTACTTTATCAGAATGGAAGTCTCCCTAACAAAGAGACTAAGATCTCTCTTACACTGATTACATTGGAATTGTTAGTAAGAACTAGTTCCTGGATTCAATACCTTTAGCCTTTTCCATTAAAACATGTTTTCTGTAAAAAAGAGTTGTCTATTAATTCTTAAGAATAAAAATGATTGTGTGCATGGCTCAGGACTGGGAAGTGTTTCTTTCTGTTGTGCATAGGGTTGCTGTGGGTCAGAACCTACTTGATGACACCTAACAACAACAACATTAACTCTGGTATTCTTGTATATTTTAATTTCTCTGTGATTTGACTTGTCATTTGCTGTTGAAGTTTGAGTACTTGGTTGTCTGCTTCCTCTCATTATCTGAAGGAAGATAAATGTTTTATGTTTTAAGAACTGGAGTGAGGGGATGGAGTCAAGATGGTGGACTAAACATACATCTGCCTAAATCCCTCTGGAAACCAAGACCTGAATTGGTAATTAAACGGAGCCTTCTGGACAGCTAGTGAGCCCTAGGACACAACATAGGGCTGTTAAGTTGAACTTCATACCACTGAATGGAAAACTTCCTTTCTTTTGCTGACTCGCACTCTTGCTGAGTGCTGGCTTTCATGGACCAAAGGTAACTCTCCATTTTAATGTTTTTTCTCTGTCTTAGCTGATGGGCAGAGTTGGGACTTGACTAGCAGCTAATCTCAGACACACTGCTGGTGGGATTGGCAGGTGAAATTGCCATTTTTTGAGTGCCCAGCTTTGGAATCTGTGCATCATGGCACCTTTGGCCTCTCTTTCTGCCTCCACCATAGAGTAGTCTAATTCAAGGCAGGTGGTGAGTTGGTGCAGGACAACATCTTGTTATATTGGGAGGCGGATTACCCATACAGAGGCCTCAGCTGGACCTAATTCCAAGCTGAGAGGCAGCACCTACCCAGAGGAGAGCTCTTTTCTGAAAAGCAGTATTCTACACAGTGTCATGTGTGGCTGGGTCCCATAGCAGAAGTCAGCAGGGCAGTAGCCCTTCTGTATTTTGAACTAGTTTATAACATCTGGGGTTGGATATAATGGTGCTTACTTTGCCAGGTGAGAAGAGGAACCTGTACACCTGAAAACCTGACTTGACTGTGGAAGTGGTCAGATACCTTTTATTTTTCATTTTAAGGTTAGAGGGGCTAAGAGAGATGCTCCTAACCTCTGTTGAATCACATGATGCCCCCAAAGCAAGAAACTCTGGATAAAAGCATAACCAAGAAATCATCCATGGCTTCAGAAGACCCCCAAAAGAAAGCACCACAGAGCTTCCCAGATGATGAAATCTTTCAAAAACTATTGGGAGGTAAATACAAAAGGTTTATATGTGGAGCCCTCCTAGACCTTATACAAAATGCAACAGAGCAAAATGAAAAATTAAACAAGCAGTTCAATCTGATGGAACACCAGTACTCTGAAATACAACAGATCAAGAACAAAATCAAAGACATAGAAACTTCAATCCAAGGCCAAGAAAACAGAATGGAACAAATGGAAAATAGACTTTCTGACTTGGAAGATAGAGCTACCGACTCCAGCATCCATGAGGAGAAATCAGAAAAAAGAAACAAGAAAAATGAAGAAGCATTAAGAAGCATGTGGGACTCTATTAAGAGGAACAACATGTGATTAACTGGAGTTCCTGAACAAGGTGAGAAACCAGAACACAGAGAGTATTGTTGCTGAGCTGCTGACAGAAAACTTCCCAGAAATTATGAAGGAAGAGAATATAGATATCCAAGATGCACATCAAATGCCACTCAATATAGATCTGAAAGAAAGACTCCAAGACATATTTTAATCAAGCTTAACAAAATGAAACATGAGCAGAAACTCTTAAAGGCAGCAGATCTAAAAGCAAAGATAAGTTTCAGAGGGAAGCCCTGTAGGACTTTGTCAGATTTCTTAGCAGAAACAATGCTGGCATGGAGACAGAGGCATGACACATTCAAAGTCTTGAAGGAGAAGAACTTCCAACCAAGAATTATATATCCTGTAAAACTATCTTTCAAATATGAAAATGAAAATAAGACATTCGCAGATAAACAGAAACTCAGAGACTTTGTAAAAACCAAACCAAAGCTACAAGACACACTGAAAGAATCTCTTGGCTTAGAAGAATAAAACCGCTAACTTTATATTTTAGAAGCAAATACAGGACACATCACCCAGAAACCTACTCAGTTAGAGAAGGCTCCGAACTCAATCAAAACTGTAGTAGTAAAAGAAATGATCCAGTGATCATTTCATGAGAATCGTGATGTCATCATATTAAAAAGAGGAATGTACTACAGTCGTTATAGTCCTTCCAGATGGAGAGGAAGTTAATAAGACTGGTAGTAATTAAAATTGGGTTTTTACATAGGGGCAGCCATAAAGCACAATAAAGATGCAAAATGTCAAATCAAGAAACATAATACGGCAGTCTCAACAACCACAAAAACAACCCTGAAAAAGGTGAAAAATTATTCACAAAGAATGCCCCAGAACAGATAAATAGGAACAACAGAGACAATATCAACACAAAAATAAACATATCATAATGACAGCACTAAACAGATACCTATACTCGACGGCACTTGGCTTGGCTTATCGATAATTACATTGAATGTGAGTGGACTGTATGCCCCAGTAAAGAGACATTGAGTGACCTCTTGGATCAAAAGACACAATCCATCCATATGTTGCCTACAAGAAACTGATCTTCGACTTAAAGATCTAACAAACTGAAAATTAAAGGTTGGGAGAATATACATCAAGCTAATGATACACAAAGAAGAGCACGTGTGGCAATTCTAAACTCAAAAAAATAGATTTTAATGTAAAATCTACCATCATGGACAAGGATGGACACTACTGCCGAAAAGTTCAATACACAAGCCGGAAGAAGCACTGACTACCCTCAAAACTGAGATGGATCACTCCAGAACAGTAGTTGGAGAATTCAACACTTCACTCTCAGTATTGGACAGATTGTCCAGAGAAAAGCTCAAGAAAGACACAGAAGACATTATTGCCACAATTAACCAACTAGGCCTCATCGACACATACAGAACTTTCTGTCCATCAGTGGACAACTACAACTTCTTCTTCAGTGCACATGGAACATTCTCCAAAATAGACCAGGTGTTAGGACATAAAGCAATTCTCAACAAAATCTGTACCATTGAATTACTGCAAAGCATCTTCTCAGATCATAAAGCCATAAAAGTTGAAATCAATAGCAGAAAAAACATAGATAGAAAGTGGAACTCTTGGAAACTGAACGACATCTTGCTCAAAAAAACATGGGTTATAGAGGAAATCAAGGATGAAATAAAGAAATGTATGGCTTCCAATGAGAATGAAAACACTTCCTACCAGAACCTATGGGACACAGCCAAAGCAGTGCTCAGATGTCCATTTATCTCCATAAACATACACATCTGGAAGGAAGGCAGAAACCAAACCAAAGAACTAACCCTACAGCTTGAACAAGTAGAGAGAAAACAAGAGGACCCCCTCAGGCACCAGAAGAAAACAGATCATAAAGATTAGAGCAGAACTAAACAAATTAGAGAATAGAACAACTGAAAAAATTGAAAAGACCAAAAGCTATTTTTTTGAAAAGATCAATCAAGTTGACAAGCCATTGGCTAAACTTACTAAGGAAAAATAGGAAGGAAACAAATAACCCAAATAAGAAATGAACGGGGATTTGTCATAACATATCCAACAGAAATAAAAAATATGATGACAGAATAGTATGAAAGACTGTACTCTAATAAATTTGAAAACCTAGAGGAAAGAGAGAAACTCATTGTTTCATATCACCTACAAAAATTATTACAAGGTGAAACAGAACAATTTAATAAACTCATTAGAAAGGAAGAGATTGAAAAAGTCCTCCAAAAACTATCAACCAAAAAGAGCCCTGGCCCAGATGGCTTCACTGCAGAATTCTACCAAGCTTTTAGAGAAGAGTTATTTCCAGTACTACTGAGACTATTTTACAGCATACAAAGGCATGGGATACTCCCAAATTCATTCTGTGAAGCCAACATAACCCTGGTACCAAAGCCAGGGAAAGATCCAAACAAAAAGGAGAACTGCAGACCAGTATCACTCATGAATCCAGAAGCAAAAATCTTCAATAGAATACTTGCAAACAGAATACAACAACAAATCAAAAAAATAATCCATCATGACCAAGTTGGATTCATACTAGGGATGCAAAGCTGGTTCAACATCAGAAAAACAGTTAGTGTGATCAACCACATAAATATCACAAAAGACAAGAATTACCTGATTTTGTCTACTGATGCTGAAAAGGCATTTGATAAAGTTCAACACCCATTCATGCTAAAAAATTCTCAGCAAAATAGGAATAGACGGCAAATTCCTGAATGCAATAAGGGCCATTTATACAAAGCCAACTGTTTACATCATCTTGAATGGAGAGAGACTGAAACAATTTCCCTTGAGAACAGGAACTAGACAAGGATACCTACTCTCACTTCTCCTATTCAACATTGTACTAGAAGTTCTAGCCAGAGCAACTAGACAAGACCAAGAAATAAAGGGTATCTGCACTGAGAAAGAAGAAGTAAAAAAAAAAAATCCCCATTTGCAGATGATATGATTGTGTATGCAGATATTCCCAAAGAATTCATAAGTAAACTACTCAAACTGATAGAAGAGTTCAGCAAAGTCTCAGGACACAAGATAAACATAAATGAGTCAGTAGGATTCCTTTATACCAACAATGAGATTATTAAGGAAGAAATCAACAAATCAGTACCATTTACTATAGCTCTTAACAAGATAAAGTACCTAGGAATAATCTAACCAGAGAAATAATAGACCTTTACAAAGAGAACTACAAGTTCTTAGAAACTAAGAGAGACTTACATAAGTAGAGAAACCTACCCTGCTCATGGATAGGAAGACTTAACATCATGAAAATGTCTATTTCACCCAAAGGCATCTACTTACATAAGGCAATCCCAATACAAATTCCTGCGATATTTTTTAACGGGATGTAGAAATAAATTACCAACTTTGTTTGTAAAGGGAAGAAGCCCCAGATAAGTAAAGCACTACTGAAGAAGAAGAACATACTGGGAGGCCTCTCACTACTCAACTTTAGAACTGTTACACTGCCACAGTAGTCAAAACAGCCTGGTACTGGTACAAAAAGAGACACACGGATAAATGAAACAGAATTGAGACCCCAGAGATGACACTATCTTCCTATGAACAGCTGATATTTGACAAAGGCCCTAACACTTAAGCTGGGGTAAAAACAATCTCTTCAACAAATGGTGCTGGCAAAATTGGATATCCGTCTGCAATAAACTGAACCAAGACCCATAACTTACACCTTATATGAAAACCAACTCAAACTGGATAAAAGACCTAAATCTCAAATCTAAAATGATACAGTTCATCCAAGACAATGTGGCAACAACAGTGGAAGTTTTAATACACAATGTAGACAGACTTCAAAATCCGTCAAACAAATCACAAACAACAGAAGAGAAAATAGATAAATGGGAACAACTGAGAATCAAACACTTTTGCTCATCCAAAGACTTTATTAAGAGAATTAAAAGGTCACCTACAGAATGGGAAAAAATACTTGGAACTATATGTCAGACTGATGCTTGATTTCCATAATCTATAAGGTACTATAAAATATCAATAAAAAAAGAAAAATCATCCAATTATGCAGTGGGCAAAGGAGCTGGACAGACACTTCTCGAAAGAGGAGATCCAGGCATCCAAAAAACACATACAGACATGCTCACGATCATTAGCTATTAAAGAAATTTGGATCAAAATGACAATGAGATACCATCTCACCCCAACAACATTGGCCATGATCCAAAAAATGTAAAACAACTAATGCTGGAGAGGCTGTGGAGAAATTGGAACTCTCCTGCACTGTTGGTGGGATTGCAAAATGGTGCAACCTCTTCAGAATGCAATCTGGAGTTTCCTTAAAACACTGGATCTAGATATACCATTTGATCCAGTAATTTCACTGCTTGGAATATATTCTATAGAATCAAGGCAATTCACACCAACTGATACATGCAGATGAATATTTATTGTAGCACAGTTCACAATAGCAAACAGCTGTAATCAACCCAGATGCCCAACAACAGAGGCATGGATAGGTAAACTGTGGTATGTACACTCAATGAAACACTATGCAGTGTTAAAGAACAGTGGTGATTTTAGGCAACATCTCATAATCTGGTTTCAATTGGAGGACATTATGTGAGTAAATGTAGTCAGTGACAAAAGGACAAATATTGTATGAGACCGCTACAATAAGAACTTAAAAACAGACTCATGCATAGAAGAAAAGACTGTTTGCTGCAATGGTGGAGAGGGACAGAGGCTGAGGAGGGGACAGTTTAGATTAGATAGTTGATAGAAATTTGGTTGGGTGAAATCTGTGACAGTACACGTTAGAAAGAAGGTCAGTATTAACTGGACTTCAACATAGCACGATTGCTCCTCCCATCTTAACCCAATATTGCAACGACAGAGTAGCTGGGCTGGGGGGCCAGGGACCATGCTCTCAGGTGACATCGAGACCAAATGACACAACTAGCATTTTGCCAAGAGAGCCTTCTGCACCCCACATTAGTGAGTGGCGTCCGGGGTCTTAAAAGCTGCCAGGCTGCCATCTAAGGGTACAGCAAATGGTCCCAACTCAGCAGGAACAGATGATCACCAAGGACCAAAATGACATGGTATAAAGAGAACCCAGAAGACAGAGAGACCCACTTGAGTGGGTGACTATATCGACTTGTGACCAGAAGAACTGGATGGTGTCCATCCACCACCAGTGATAGCCATGATGGAGTGCACAAAGTTGAGTTTCACTAGCAACACAAGTATGAAAAGGGGTACACCCAGAAATCTCCACTAAAAGACTGGAAACGATGGTCCAGGGATCTAAGAGTTCCCCTGGGTGGATGGGTCCTGGCCCTGATGCTGCCCTGGTCCATAAATAATAATGGAGGTCAACTCTTGCCGAGGCCCATCACCCACAGAAGCCCCTGTAAGAAAAGCTACATGCCTATGTGATGGCAGGCAGAGGCATCTCTGGCATATTTTTGGCTTTACTCTCCCTGATAATATTTTGCATCCTAATTAGACCTTCCTCAAAAGTACCTTCTCATTTCCCGACACAAGGATTAAGGAAGATGCCTTCTAAGAAGGGCTTTACAACCCCCTCGGATTAATGAATCCCGACACAGCACGCCCAGCCCGGGAATGCCGAGGCCAGCCCAGCCCTGCTGGCTTCCCTCAACCACACATCCCATGTGAAATACAAGATTGCAGGAAAGCCCCTGGGAAGCTCCCCAGGGATGACCCCCCACACAGCCCTTAGATATAGACATCCTACTCCCTGCATCAGGAAGATGGATAGGCTCCCACGTTTATTATAATTGGTACGGCAAATGAGTAAATATTAAAGAAATATCCTTCTTAGAACAGCTTAAGAGAGGCATAGGGTGAGGGACAATAGGTGCTTACTGTCCCCACAGGGAGAGATAAACTAAGAGCAAAGAAGGAACAAATAGAGACAGCCAGATAATAACCTTTAGATGAGCCTACCCCTCTTCCTGCACCTTTAACCTCAAGGCATAGATAGAGCTGATTGAGCTCAAGGCATAACTTTGTTTTCACTGTTAATTATCACCACAATATACTTGTCTCGGGCCATTACCTAGAAGACCCTAATGATTAACATGAAAAGAGACCACGAGGTATCAGTTCCTTACTAACCAACACCTTATCTGGTCAAAGAGCAGGGTGAAAATCACGTCACCTCATTGATTATATAAAAAATAAAGAAAGACACATCTTAACAGGCTGCTGGCCTCCAGATTCCTGGTTGTCTGAGTCTCTTTCTTCACCAACGCCACCCATCCCTTCGTGATCCCAGACCCTGTCATGGCTTGCCCCTGGCAAACTCTTCTGACAGGAATGGATTGGACTTGGTGGCACAGACTAACCATATCATGTGTGCACTTTATGGCTCTATGCATCAACAAGACATTGTCCTGCTGACCTCTTACTGGAGGCAGGTGAATGTGTAGAGAGGAAGGTATAGGAGACTGTTGGGAGGATAAGACATGTATGGAGCAGAGAGGAAGAGTGTGCTGTCACCGGGCAGGGAGAGCAGTGTGAGCTCTGTATAGGTGAGCATGCAGGTTTATACGGGAATGTACATTTTCATTCAATCTTAAAAAAGAAATAAAAAGAACCTTAGTGACTGATTGAAAGACTGGAAATATATCAAAGGAAAAGGTAATTAATTTTCTTCTATTCTCTGGTATTAGAGTGAGCTGAATCTCTTTAGTGAGAGATTTCTTGACTAAAGATTTCTTGTAGTCCACTTCCTAAAATCATTCTTGGAAAGGTAAAAGTGCTAACGAGTATCGAATTGGATGACAATGGCAAGTTCTAACTCTGCTGCAAACTACAGTCATTGTCTTATCTCTGACAACTCATATTACTAAGGCTTTGAGCATTGTCCTTTGTAAAACTGGGAGATGATGGGAGGATGTTAACTGTCTTGGTCCTTGGTGTAGACTTGGGAAGGATGCATTCGTTTCTAGAATTTGGGCATTTTGAAGCCCAGGATCCCATCTTTACCCTCCTTAAAAGCATTAATTCTTTTCCTCTGGTGCCTGATATCACTTTAGCTATCCTCCATTCCATGTGCATCAAATAAAATTTATACTCGTATTCTAGCAAGTTCTAGCCAGCATCCCCTATCACAACCCACTGGAGGCTGCACCAAAACTTCTCCTTTTACTTCTTTCTCAATTATTTCACTTTCTACTACATCACAGAGGGAAAGCCACACACGAAACTCATTTTAATTATGTGTAAAAAGCACAGAATTACCTATAATGATTTAAATTTTTAGAGAGCCTGTATAAAAAGGTTGATTGATATATTACAAAAGAATGGATTGATAATAGGAGCTTTTCTGGTTTTGCTGTTCTAGATAATTAAGGCAGAAAAGCTTTTTATTTTGTTCACGGAATAGATTCTTCGGTACCTAATAAATCATACCACGGAAGTGCTTAGCACTTTTCCTTACATTTATTTGCACATCTCGTGTAGTCACGATATTTAAAAACAAAATGAATCTCACTGTTTTACAAGTATCTTTCCTAAAAAGATCAATTGCCAATCCCCTAGTGTATCTTCATATTTAATTCATTCATGTCGCTTCTGCCTCCACAGTGTAAGTTTTGTTTTTTACCCCAGGAATTTTAATGTTTCTCTGTTGTTTTTGGAACATCTGTGTTTTCAAGACTTTATTATTCTGGGAAACTTGAAAATTCAAAGTTTGAAAGATTCACTCAGCATTTCTTTATGAATTCCTATTAAAAATTCTTTATGTTCAGCTATTAGGATAAGCCTCTCAGCCCAAGGGTACATAATCTTCAGAGCTCTCATCATTTCTGTTCTTTGTTTTATTTTTGACAAAACTAACAAGAATACTTTGTATATCTAAACCTATACTTTAATTTTTTTTTAAGTGTTGTGAATTTTCCTCTTCTTGACTCAAATTGTCTTCTTTTTTTTGCCTATTCATGTGGACAGATGAACTAGCTCCAATGGAAAGGATCATTTTAATTGGGATTGCAATCAGAGAAGAGATGGGCCAGCATAGGTCTGGCAAAGGGGAACTGGTAAGATCCATGTAGAAAGCACTCACGAGGAATTTGTTCTTTTTCATAATACTACCCAGGAGGAGTAATGGTTAAGCAGTTCACAACTAATCAAAAGATCAGTCATTCAAATCTACCAGTTGGTCCTATAAAGTCACTGTAAGTCAGAATTGACTCAGTGGTGTAAGTTTGTTTTCTAGTGGGTTTATCACTTCCTTTACCTCCAAATTCAGTGTTGGTCAGAGAAACAGAACACCCAATAGTCTCAGGAAAAACTATCTTCTACTGGTTTTAATTATATCCTATTTCACTTTCTACTATATGACATTCTCTACTGGACATTCTACTTCTGTAAAGATTTACAGCCTTGGAAACCCAATGCAGCAGTTCTGCCTACAGAGTCACTCAGTTGGAATCAACCAGATGGCAATGAGCTTGGTTTGGGTATTACTTCTCAACAGAGCTCACCATTTATCTCTCCCACATCCTGGATAGTTCATAGAACTCACCATTTCTTTTTTCCTGATTCATTTATTTACATTTTTCCCTCTATTTCTATTGTTCTTGCATTTTTCCCTTTTCCATATGCCAACCTAAGCAATATGTTCAGTTTGAGGGGCACATTTGTTCTGATCTTAAGTTCTACTCTGTAACATTCTGAGTCAAATGATTTTAGGTGCCTTTTAAAATTTTTCAGAGATCTTAATACTATTGTTGCCCCAGTTTTGTAACAAAAACCGAGACTCAGAATGCTCACGTATTCAAGTTCACAGCAAGATTAGAGGGTGTCTAACTTCAAAGTGTGTGATCTTAACAATTACAGTGTTTATCTGTGAGAGTATGATGTGTGCTGGGGGGGAAAAAAAAAAAAGAGGATGACAATCTCCTTTATCCAGACAGACAGATAACAGCAAGTATTTGAAACTGGAAGCCATGTTTTGATCTCCTACACTTTTCAAGTGTCTTTATCTTTTGAAAAGATTATTCCCATCTCGCAATCTTGAAGGATAAGTCTACTTTCTCTTAGTGGCTGAGTAGAGGAATATGAAAAGAGCATGGTGTGCTTGGAGCTCTGAGTACAGAATGAAGACGGGAACAGGTCGTCTTTGCCGATGTATCACCAGGACTCCTAACAAGGTACAGCATGTGGAAGACACACCAAAGTAAACAAACTTGTTGCTGTTGAGTTGATTCCATGATGACCCATGTGTTTCAGAGTACAGCTGCACTTCGTTGGCTTTTCAATGGTTGTGACCATTTAAAAGAAGACCATCAAGTCTTCCAAAACATCTCTGGGTAGACTAGAATCTTGGTAGCTGAGTATTCAATCGCTTGCGTCGCCCAGGGACTGTAGATATGTAGTACAGATTAATTGAAAGAAAGAGAATAAATTATGCAAAATGATGTTGGAAAGAAAGGGTAGCACATGAATAGTCAGGATTTTAGACTTCAGACAGCATAACAGTCACTGCCTCACCTATGATCGATTGGTGCATTACTAAATTCTGGGTGTTTTCTGAGCTTTACTTGGCTGATAATAATAATATTTGTTATGGAACATAAGTATTAAAATTCAAGTCCTAATTACTTGAGTGATTATTGGAAAAGACAGAAAAATGGAAGGAACTGTCATGTGGTTAATGATAAGCTGCTGTATGAATTTCTGGCTAAATTATACCCTAAGGCAAAGACAATATAAGGGAGCGGGTGGAGGTATTAAAAAACTAATTAAGAAGGGTTATGTCTTTAATATTCAGGTTTTAGCAAATATAAAAGCCATCTAGGAAAATATAAAGGATTAATTTAAATATGTTTTTCTTTTTTCTCCAATCCTCCCCTCCTGTATCTTTCATATAATGATATTTTGCTACTTTGCTGATCTAAATCTTGGGTAATGTTCTCTTTTCACTGTTTTTTGTTTTGTTTTGTTTTTGTCTAAGTGATTAGCTGTTTGAGAATTTCAGCTGAGAAATAATTATCCACAGAAGTCATGGGAATAAAGTCCTTGATGTTTCTTTAGTTGTCAGAACATCAGTAATGCCAAAACATTTTTGGCCTCTGATTAGATAAGAATTTCTTTTTCAAATTAATCTAACAAATTCCAGTTCTGGAGAAAAAAAAAATTAAAAAGGTCCTCCCCCTTTTTAGACAAGTAAATATTATGTGAAATTATGTTGTTAAGTGCTGTCAAGTTGGTTCTGACTCATAGTGACCCTATGTACAACAGAAATGTGAAATTATATCAGCTACCAAAGACTTCAAAATCACATTTGAGACATTTCTCTTACTGGAAAAGATACAGAGAAAGCAGCCTTTTCTTGTTCTTTGCTGCCTCAATGCAGTTATATAAAGTATACATGTAATATAAGTGTACCTTTAACATTAAAATACAGTAGGGCACTAATGTCTATTTTTATTCTCTAATACTTTTAGAATATGAAATAAAAATGAAATATCAATATGGCTTAATTACTTTTAATCACATTAGAACAAAATCCCTTGCCACACTATGGATTCCGACTCGTAATGACCTTATTACAATCCTATAAGACAGAGTAGAACTGCCCCATAGAGTTCCCCATAGAGTGCCTAGCAGATGTGAGCTGCTGACCGTTTAGTATGTAGCTGTAACATTTAACCACTATATCACCAGGGTTTCCTTAATCACTTTAAAAGTCTGAAAATTAGGATACACGACAGGGGTAGTTACAGTCGGTGGTGGTGATCCAGTGCCCCAAATAATCCCTAACTGGGGTTGCTATGAGTCAGAACCCACATGTCCACAATAGATAGGGGGGCAAGGAAACCCTTTAGACTTCTTAAACATATGCTGAGTTTATGCAACTTTAAGAGCAAGTCTGTGTCAGAGATAATTTCATAACTGTTTCACAGATGAGAATGTACTGGGATTCAGAGAGCTTAACTGACTTCCCCAAGGAGAGGGAACTTCAAGTCACTGTAAGTTACTATGAAATGTACCGGTGTGGCTGTCTTAGGGGAATATCTCTTTGGGTTTAAATGACCCTAGGAGTTTTAGTTTTCGCAGGTAAAAGACTATACAAATGCAGGTGGTTTGGGCATTGCTTCAGCGGCTTAAGAATATGACAGCTGAGTTGTCTGTAGTTCCCTGTTCCTTTTCCCTGATGGTGGCAAAACATCAAAGCAGCTAGTGCCATTGTGGTTGCATTCTGCACAGCACACACAGGAAACAAAAGAGTGCACGGTGTTTCCTCTATTAGGAAATCAAGGCTTCCCCAGAACTCACCCACAGACATCTGTGCAGAACTCAGTGAATAAGTGTGGTAACATGAGGTCCTTTATAGGGCTGTTTTCCTGGGTTCTTTAGAAAACCAGCTTCAGAGAATTTTCTCCCAAGGCCAGAGGAGTTACCTTTGCTCTGGATTTTTACCTCAGAGGGTTCATTACTTTCTGCTCATGTTGATTCACATTTCCTGTAAAGAAATTGGTTTTGATACCTTTCATCTGGTCATAGATCACAGCTTGCCATGTGACTAGTAGGAACCTTGCAGAGATTGGTCAACAGACTATGCAAATAAGGTAAGTGGTAGGCCAGCCACACCGTGCAGTAACTATCCGTGGTCTACCTAGAAGGAATTGGTCAGTTTGTCACTCCTATGGAGGGCCATGCCATGAGACTAACAAGGAGTTGTGTATGTATATATATATAAACCCAAACTAAATCTGCTGTCATTAAGTTGATTCCTACATTTAGTGACCCTATAGACAGAGCAGGACTGCCCCATAGGGTTCCCAAAGAGCAGGTGATGGATTTGAACTGCCTACTTTTAGGTTAGCAGCCATAGCTCTTAACCGTTATGCCACCAGGGTCCTGTGTCTGTGTGTGTCTGTGTGTGTCTGTCTGTGTGTGTGTGCAGCCAGCATCACAGAGGCTATAGACAGAAGAAAGCAGAAAGAAAAACAGCCAGAAGAAGTGAAGAGAGAGACAGAGGAGGCAAGGAACCTCTTAAAAGATCTGTAACACGGGCCAAAGGCTGTTAGACTGAAGACTGCAATCGGCCCGTGGAGGGTTTTGTGGCAGAGCTGGCAGAAACAGGCCTTGAAAGAACCTAGTAGGAGGGCCAGTGGTGACAGGCAAGGGCAAGAGGAGCCTGTCCTGAAGTGACTTAGAGGAGTCTGTCCTCAGGGGACTGAGAAGAAGTCTGTACTGCCAAGAGAAGCTAAGATTGCTGTCCTAAACTGACAAAAAAGGAGACTTTCCTCACATGCTTTGTGATCCTGATCTGTTCCTTCATATACCATGTATTATAAGTACATCCTGTGAGTTCTGTGAGGCCACTGCAAAGAACTGTCAAATCCAAAAGAGAAGTAGAGAGTGCTGGTGTCAGAACTGTAAAAAGGTTGGAGAGTGGAGGCGTGTCTGACCTCCACCTTACAGTGGTCAGATTTAGGCTGATCTTGATTCTCATTCTTCTCCCTGAAGTTAGGTTTGTTTGCTGCTACTGAAATTACTAGTACTAATTCCACCATTGTACAGCATGAATATTTCACTCTGCAATCCTTAGCTTTAGAGGATTCTGGCAAGCTTTTGCTTCTCAGCCCATTTCTCACCTATGGTGATCTGTGAATGCGTTACTAAACTCTGGATGTTTTCTGTGCTCTGCTTGGCTGATAATGATAATAATAATAATAATAATAATAATGCTGTAGTGATAAATAGCTTAGGAAATATGTGTTAAAATTCAAATACTAATTACTAAAGTGGCTATTGCAAAAAGCAGAACAAAGGAAACAATTGGTCAGATCAAAGGAAAGATTGTTACCTTCTTAGCATCTACTAACGAGAAAGGCAAAGTCAAGAGAACTGGGAATGGGGATGAGACATCCAAAGGATAGTGTCTCCCACAGTAGACAAGACAACTCTGGAATTCTTGTATAAGAAGTTTAGCTAACTTTCTTTTAATACACACTACCTTCCAAAAGTATTCAGACTTTTTGTGAGCATTAAAATGAAGACAATGTTAAAATAAACTTTTTTCCATTCAAAAGACTTCTTGTTTTCTCCTTATTCAAGTAATTACATAGTGCACCTTGAGTATAAACATGATTTAGTAATTAAGTGGAGCGTTGGCCTTAAGAGGCTGTTGTAAATTGTTGCTGCTCTTGTTACAGCTGATGTTGTTGGCTGCCATCAAGTCAGCCCCTGACTCAGGGAACCCCTGTCCGGCCTGGTCTTGTGCCATCCCCATGGTTGGTGCTGGTTGGACCACTGTGACTCATAGAGTTTTGATTGGCTGATTTTAGGAAATTGCTCACCAGGGCTTTCCTCCTAGTCTGTCCTTAGTTTGGAAGCTTCCCTGGAATGTGTTAAGCATACTAGCAACTTGTGAGTTCCCACTGACAGATGAACCACGACTGCTCAAGAGGTGCATTGGCTAAGAACTCACATCTCTTGTGTGGAAAGCAAGAATTCTGCCATTCAACCGCAAATGCTCCTACATTGTTACTAGAGATTATTATTGAAAGTTGTATGGATATCCTGTGTGTCTGAGACTGCTGTTTGCACACAATCTTGTTTCTTCTTCTTATTGATCCCATCACTAGATGCCATGTCCAGGCTTGGACGAATTTGTGGGCATACGTGAGTGTTCTAGCAACTTGCCCTGAATTGATGTCTTCCTTTTCTCACACTGGCTCACACAAACTTTGTACGCAGATGTGTCAAATTGCTCACTCACTCCCCAAACTGTTTGTAGTGGATTCTCAGGTTCTAGGAAATGTCAAAGCACTGAGATAAGAGCCATCTTAACTAGTAAACGTTGATATTGGTCTCTTTACGTAAGCAAGAAACAAAAATTCATTGTTAAGACTATGAAGTGTGGGGGATTTTCCAGTTATAGAATTTATGCATTGCAGGCACTGATTCATTAGAGTAAGTGCAAAAGGATAGCCAAAACCAAAAAACAAATCTGCTGCTATCGAGTCAATTTTAACTCATAGTTACGCTATAGACAAAGCAGAACTGCCCTATAGAATTTCCAAGGAGCTCTTGGCAGGTTCAGACTGTCAATCTTTTCATTAGCAGATGTAGCTTAACCACTACACCCCCAGTGTTTCCACAAAAGCATAAGAAGAGATTTTTTAAACAGATCTGGAGTCTGCCCAGCCTCCCACAGTGTCGTGAATAGACAGTATCTCCCTGTTTTGAGACTGGTGGTATCCATGAAACTGGAAACAGATCTCTGAACACCTGACTGTGTTCCTGCTCAGTTCAGCCCTTGCGTAACTCTCAAGTCCATCCCCTTCTGATGACTTCTTCAAAGATTAGCTCATATCCACAACAATTTGGCTAAATTAATACAAAGCTATAGTCAAGTAGATTTTCTAGGCCAAGAGACAATCAAAACTGATGGATATATAAAACTATTCACTTTTCCAGAGTCAAATCATGTTTTACAAAGTCTAGACATTTCAAATCCTTTAATATCTCCAGGTATATGGCACTGCATTTTCTATAAGAATTGCATCATGTCTAGACATTTGTGAACCACTAGGTAAGAAATTAAATACCATTATGATAAGATGTTCCTGCTAATGTCCTTCTGAACAATGCTGCCTTGAATTTCTTTCACAGGCTGTATTAAGCTATGATTTATATTATGGTTCTTTTTACTGGTTCTTTAACTCCTTAGTAAATCATTAGTTCCTTGAGGAGGGGAACTTGATCTTATTCATCTTTGTATGCTAAAACCTACAGAAATACTATACATATAGCTGTTTGTTGTATGTCATAACATAATTTACAACTCTTAGTGACCCCTTAGGACAGAGTAGAACTGTCCCATACAGTTTCCAAGCTGTAATCTTATCAGGTCTTTTCTCCAACATAACAGCTGGTATGTTGCAATCACCAGCCTTTTGGTTAGCAGTTGAGCACTTTAACCATTGCATCACCGGGGCCTCTATGTGTAGAGTAGACTTTCAAAAAATATTGGGTGATTAAACTGACAAAGTACTTGGAAATGGCCACAGTTTTAGTTGTGTTTATGATTTGAAGTTTCATTAAATGGAAAATTAGGTTTTCCTAAAAGAAATCTATACCAATTGAATTCAAAGTTCAAATGCCAGCATTTATTAATGAAATAGTTCATGATGACATATTAATACATATTGTGTATTATTCATAATGCCACTACACACTTTATTGACTGCGATCATAGTAAAAATTTGTTTTAAAAGACAGAAAAAAAAAGTGAGTTCCATTAGGATGCTGATGGGTGGTAAGGGGTAGGTGTGATAATATCAAGGAAATAAAAATGTCAAATATTACATCTGAAGATGATCAATGCCTCAGAGTGGCAACTGAAGCTACTTAACTCGTTTCTTCTGATCTGGTATCCTTATCCCAAGGTTGTAATAAGAAACATGTAATAACGTACATGGGAATAGAGGGCCCGAAAGGTCCAGAATTCACCTTTCAGGGAATTCAATAGATTGTCCAATCTGCCACTATCTAACTTTGCAATTTTCATCTTCCAAAACCTTTAGAACATCCACTTCCCTAAACCCAACAAACACTGCAGTTTCTTAAAGTTATATGTAGTTTCTCTAGAATATCAGTTTGTCCATTTTTGTGCATTTACCAAATCTTCTGTTCCTGAAATGTCCAGTACCAGTCTGCTGATCTGATTAGCCCTTGATTGGATAAGATGTAATGTCTCCTCTCTGAAGCCTTTCCTGACTTGTTTCCCTTCCAGAGTAGAGTAGCTTGCTCTGTTTGCAGTTATTGCTTTCTGTTAACAATTATGCATTTATATATGTGTGTCCTTTGTCTGACCAGGTAGGTACTCCTTGACCACTGGGATCATGCTAACTCCCCATGCCTAGCAGGGAAGCTCTGTCGATAGCTGAGAAATAAATGAGTCAAGTCAAAAACAGTTTGGGGGAGATACTAAGCACAGTGTGTACCAGTGATAGCTTCTAGGGTGCCCTCTAAGCAAAGATGACAAAATCTGACATTCATCAGAAAGCATATGCTGGATCAGGGTGACTCCACAAAGAGATGCAGTTCGCAGGACTTTTTTCTGATGTTTTTTATATTTTCTAAAATTCTTACAAAAGAAATCACATCTCTCCTACAAGTTTTTGCTCACCTCTGAATTAGAGACTAGAAAAGTAATTGAATGTAGTGTAAGGGTTACTGCGATCAACAATATTAGCTTTATTCATTTAAAAATCCCATCTGTGTGCTTTTCCCTATGAGTCTTTGGGAGGGCATGCTCGAGGGGAGAAGCAGCACGGACCATGAAGGTTGTTGCCCTTACAAAACGTCTCTTCTCAGCTCCTGCTTATTTTCCTGCTGTCAACCATTATATCAGCCAGACTGAAACCTTCCTTCTCCTGCCCTTCAGGGAAGATTTCAGAGCACACAGCGCAGTGGCCTCTGCTTCGCTTGTGAGGACCCCTGACAGTCTCATCACTTTGATACTGACCATATTTTGAGTGGCTCATGCCTCGAAGAGAAAAACAATTTCCAAATGTCAGAGAATTGTTCTATTTTCAGAACTGATTCTTTGAAAATACAGCTTTCTGAAATTCAGCATGAAGATGAGATGTACAGAGCACTGAGGATTTATTTTGTAGTAAGTTAGATCCTACGAGTAGGAAGGAACTCAAGGAATGAGATGCTTGTCAACAAGGCACTTTTTGTTTCATTCTATGTGTAGATATCTTTTTTTAAAAGAGTTTATTACATATGGCTAATCCTCTTTAAAGTTCATGCATGCTCATATACAGAAGTGTTTCTTCATACAAGAGACTAGCAAACCAAACAAGCTACCTTTGAGTTGATTCATGCTCAGAGATAATTCCATGTGTGTTAGAGTAGAACTGAGTGTCCCTGGATTTTCAACAGCTGATTCTTGAGAAGTATATCACTAGGCATTTCTTCTGAGGTGACTCTGTGTCTGGGTGGACTCGAACCTCCAATCTCTAGGTTAGCAGCTGAGTGTGGTCACTTGGTGTATGTGTGTGCCCCCCAGGGACTCAGATATAAACAACAAAGCTGGGGCAAATGGAAAGTGGAAAACCGATGTTTGCATCAACATTAATTTTCCAGTGTTCTGTGGGGCATGTCTCTCTTGCTCCCATTCTTAGTTTGCTCCCTTAAGTACGTGTATATCCAGAATTCACCTGAAAGGGGAGGAAATGCTTCCAGAAGGGTTTTTGGAGGAGAACCAGGGGAAATGGCTTAGCTGACTCAGCTGGCCCAGTTGCCTTTGGTAACTGATAGCCAGACTATCACCCCAGAACAGAAACAAGAGCAAACTCTTCCTACTAGCATAGTCTTCACTTACCTCCACGGTTTGTTTGTATATTTGCTATTTTATTTATTTTACAATCACTCTGTGTAGTCAGAAGACAAGACTTTTCTTTGTGTGACACCTGGAAAATGATTGGCGCAGAGAATGTTACAATGTCAGGTGAAGAAAGAATAAACCCACTATTTCTCACACATACTTTCCATGTTTGATGATGATGAGTTTGTTGGTTTGTTTTTCTTGTTGTTTTTCTGTTCCAAGAAAAACCCGCAGCTTTCTCTTTAGCCTAATGAAAAAACTTGTCTTGCTTTTCAATTTTTTTTTTTATTTTTGTGGAGTAAAGCAAACTCCAAACACTTCATTAAAGCATAATTCTACATTGTTTTGCCATGTAATGTTCAGGCTTACAAACTAGCTAACCTGTCTTTCCGTTTGATGGCTCCATTCCTTGTCTGACACTGAATTCAAATTCTAACCATGGCATGAATTCAAATCACAGAATATGAAATTTCAAGTTATTTCTGACATGAAGGATAGCATTTTAAGAGTACATGTATGTATTTATGTTGTTAAAAATGAAACAGTTTTTGTAAAGTAAAATAAGAGCTTTATACAGATTCAAAGATTTGCAGATTGCAAAGTACCAAAATGAAAGTTCAAAACAGCCCTGCAAATAAGGAGCATAAGGATACCTCCTTTTGTGAGAACTTTGTACAGCCTGGGGAAAGAGTAAAGGGGTACATTTGATTGCTTGATAGTCAGCGTGTGTTTATCAAGAGTTTCTGCAGTCTAGGGTACTCAGCTTTAGCCACAGTTTACTGCTCTCCAGAGTTGGTTCCTGCAACAATCTAGGTGGCCCACCTTGGAATGTTGGAGAACAAGTCATTTTGGTCAAGGGTGTAGTTGTGGACCACACGATCTAAAAAGTGGAAGGAGCCTGGGACAAAACGGAATCCTATTCAGCCTTGTGTCAGCCCTTTTAGTAAAGTCAAGCTCCTCAGTTTTAGAGCGCTCTTTCTAATGTGTATAATGTGAGGTGTCTTGTGGATGTGTGCATATTAGTTTAAGATTTTTGTATTTAACATTTTCAAGTAGTTTAGTTGTTTCTGAATTAAAAAAAAAACAATTCTCAATTGTTCTGTGCCAGCAAGCAATTTTTCCCTTCACAATTAAAAAAAAATCCATAATTCCTGTATTCCACAGGGTGAAGTGTGAGTTCTTTAGCACAGCACATATACCCCCTTCCCGCCAACTCTTTATCAGAATTTCATCTCACCTGTACTATGCTACATCATTATTTTATATAAGCATTTTTATGACTCTTAATGTATTTCCTTACAATCTATTTATGTGATGATGTCCTTTACTAGACTCTAGACTTTTAAGCAACTAGAGTGGCTCATGTTGTTAGCTTTCTATTTCCTCTACTATCTCAGCTGGCATATGAAAGTACTCAAATAGGCTCATAAATTGAATTAATATTCTTTGAACATGTCTCCTTTGTTGATTAAAAAGTGAATGATAAAGATACAATATTATAATAATTTTAATGTTTTTATTAAATTTAATAATAGTAGTGCAAATGGTTAATGATCATGGCCTCAAGGAAGAAAGGCCTGATGATCTACTTCTGAAAAGTTAGCCTTTGGAAGCGTGGTGGTGTGCACTCTTCCTCTGACACACACAGAATTAGTGGGAGTTGATGTTGACTAGGTAGCATCTAGTTTTTTTGGTTTTATTTTTATAATGAGAAATTTAGAAGAGCAGCTTATTAAAAAAAACAAAAAACAAAAAAACAGCAGACTAAAGGACTTCATTATAAAGCTCACTCACAACCCCAGCGCTTCAGAAAGATTCCCTGATTCCCTTATGTTAAAATTGCTTAATGTAAGACATTTAGAGGAGGCTGACTTGTAGCTGATTGGCCTCCTTTCATTGATTCTTACTCTGGCGCAAAGCTCTTGCTGTCACAATTCCAAAAAGACATCAGAAACTCCACAAATAGCCTGGGTGAAGAGCAAAATCCCTGAATGTAGGTAGAAGACAGATGAGGGGTAAAGAAGGAAAGAAGCAGTAGAATATCACAGCAGCCATATTTTTTTTTGTGAAATTCGAAACCGTGTATTTCATTGTGAATTAAAAAGTAGCATGATCTTGGATAGAGTGTGATGCCAGGCAGGACTATAACAGATGCTTGATTTCATCATAATTCTGCCCTGGCTAAGAAATGCCACACGGAGAACTTCAGGTGTTCTCTCTTGAAGTATGTGCAAGGAAGTTTCCCAGCAGAACAAGTCTAGGGCAGCTCTAATCTTCTCTGCACTCTAACCTCAGCTTGACAGAAGAAGAGGTGTCTAAATCTCTTGTCATAACTAGTAGGCAAGAAAAGAGTTTAAAATGGATTTTATTTGCCATTGATTCTTTTTTCATGTGCTCATTTATTTTTACTATTCTCTCCATCCGATGTCTCATTTTCTGCTGCAACTGCTCCTAGCTGTAACCCCACGCCAATGGAAACAGAATGCTAGCAATAACTGCCATCAAATGTACAGTTCTCCTTTAGTGTCCAGAGTCCTAGAGCCCCTCAGAAATGTTTTGGGAAGGCAATCTCTCTAATAATAATAATAATGACTATAATTACCAAGCACTTACTTTCAGCATGCAATATCTTGTGTAATCTTCACAACAATCTATGATGAATGTACTATTACTATCTCCGTTTCACAGATGGGGAAGCTGAGGCACAAAAAAGTCAAATTTCTTGGTATAAGACATTTAGCAAATGAAGCAGCAGGGATTCAGGAAAACTAAGCTCAACAAACCAAACCAAATCAAACCCATTGCCTGTGACTGACTCATAGTTACCCTATAGGACAGAGTATGACTGGTCTCATAGGATTTCCAAAGCTGTAATTTTTGCAGAAACAGACTGTTTCATCTTTCTTCTTTGGATTTGAGAAGCCAAGAATCTGGTCACTGCATCACCAGGGCTCCTGCCTTAGTCATCTAGTGCTGCTCTAACACAAATACCACCAATAGATGGCTTTAACAAAATTAAATTCATTTTTCTCTCAGAAAAGCTGGCCAAAAAACCAAATCCAGGATATCAGACCCTGGGGATGGCTTTCTCTGTTTGCACTGGAGGAGGTCCTTGTTAGCAGTTTTTCCCTGGACTGGGAACTTCTGAGGTACAAGGACACTGACTCCAAAGGGCACGCTCTGCTCATAGCGCTGCTTTCCCATGGTTTAAGGTGCCCAGCTCTTTGCTTGCTTCCCTTTCCTTTATAGCCCAGCACACTGCCTCAAGGTACAGTACAATTTTATAGATTGAGTCTGGCTTTACTAATTTAACTGCTGCCCATCCTCCTTCATTAACATCACAGAGGCAGGATTTACAAAGTACGGGAACATCGCACAATACTGGGAATCATGACCCAACCAAATGGCTACACACAGTTTTGGAAAGACACAATTAAATGCTTGACAACTCCTTTCAAGAAAGCTAAGCAGGTCTAATCCCAGAACGTGAACGCATACACTATGGTATGCTGCTCCTGTTAGAGAATGTGTTGTCATGGATTCTCTTAAGGGTCATTATGAGTATGCCCATTTCAAGAAGAGTTTTAAGCTTTAGGCTTTATTATTAAACTTAACAGCTGACATGGCAGCTCCTGAATGCAGGAAACAGGAGACTGGAGAATAGCAACAGGACAGGAAGTATGAAACAAAAGACAGAAAGAACTTAGGCAGTTTCTTCAACTTAAACACTGTATATACACACTTTTTAACATTTATATTGTACTTCTTAGAAGTCCATAAGCATGAACAATGAGAATTTGTTTTGTACTTCAAGTGAAAGTTTACAGTTCAAATTATTTTCTCATACAAAAAATTATACACACATTGTCACGCAATACTAATTGCTCTCCCTATAATGTGATGGCATACTCCTCTTTTACATCTCGGATTTCCCGTGTCCAGTCAAACAAATCCTGTCTATTTTTGCCTTCAAATCTCATCAACAGACAGGAGCTGTTCATTTAGTCTCATGTATCCGCTTGAACTAATAAGCGCTCTCTTTAAGAGTACCATTTTATGTCTTACAGTTCAATCTAAATATTGTCTGAAGAGTTGGCTTGAGGAATCATTTCATTTCTGGGCTAACAGAGAGTCTTGGGCAGTCCATGTCTTCTGGGATCCATCCAGTCTCACTCAGAACTCATGTCGTCTTTTTACTAGAATTTGAGTTCTGCATCACATTTTTCTCCTGCTTAGTCAGGGATTGTCTATTGTGTTCCCTGTCAGGGCTGTCATTGGTAGTGGCTGGGCACCATCTAGTTTACCTGGTCTCAGGCTGACGGAGTCTTTGGTTTATGTGGTTCTTTCTGTCTCTTGGGCTAATATCTTTTGGTATTTTTGGCATTCTTCATTCTCCTTTGTTCCAGGCCAGCTGGGACCAATTGATACATCTTAGATAGCCACTTGCTCACTTTGAAGACCCTGATGCCACTCACCAAAATGGGATGCAGAATATTTTCTTAATGAGCTTTGTCACGTTAATTGACCTAGAAATCCCCTGAAACCATGGTCCTCAGACTCCCAGTCCTGCTGCTCTACCCCTCAAAATATTTGGTTGTACTCAGGAAATGTTTTAGGAATGAGTACTTCTTAATCCATTAAAATAACCCTGAGATTGCCAAGTGCCGTTGAGTCGGATCCGACTCATGGCGACCCTGAGATTAGCTTGTTGTATTCTAGGCAAAAACACCTTAACTGCATTCATCTCTTTAATTTACAACTCATGAAAATTCTGAGCCTTATTTTGCTATCGCTATACAAAGAAAAAAAAAAAAAAAAGCCTGTAATGGCTATCAGGGGGATACTTGGTCTCTCTCTACAGAAATTGCTGTCAAAATACGATATAACACAGAAGCGCAGAGTAAGGTAATTGAGATAACTACAGATAGTTTAGAAGTGTCAGGAGTGACAGTCAAAGGACAGGATCTATCTACTCAGAAACTCATACCCTCAAGGAGAAGAGAAGTCAACTGAGCAAATCAGGATCTGATGAAAAGGAAAAAGGAGGCAGGGGCAGGTAGAGATGAATATTGGGTAGATAACCATGAATAAATGTTAAAATCACAGCTGAAACTTCTTTGGTAAGCAAGCATTTAGAGTTTCAAACTCCTTTTTTTTTTTTTTTTTTGGCTGAGTTCTTAATCTTTTTTTTTCCTTTTAATTAGGAAAACTAGGGTTTGAGGGTGAAGTAAAATCTCATTATGCACAGGCTGTTTTCTGAACAAACTCATGGCTTGAGAATCCTTACTGGAATGCCATTACTAAATGAGAAATAAAGTTTCAGCAGTCTTCAATGCCAATAGTCATTTTCTTTCTTTTTTTTTTGTACTTTAGATGAAGGTTTATAGAACAAACCAATTTCTCTTTAAACAGTTAGTACACATATTGTTTTATGGCATTGGTTAACAACCTTGCAAGAGGCCAATATTCTCCCTTCTCAGCTATGAGTTCCCTATTATCAGCTTTCCTCTCTCCTCTTGCTTTCTGGTCCTTGTCCCTGGGCTGATGTGTCCCTTTGATCATGTTTTGTTTTGTGTGCTTGTTCAATCTTGGGCTGAAGGGTAAACGTCCAGCCAAGCCAAGTGCCTAGTGCCGTTGAGTCGGTAAACGTCCAGAATGATTTTATTACTCAACTGAAAGGATATTTGGAGGCCATACTCTCAGGGTTTCTCCAGTTTCTGTCAGGCCAGCAAGCCTGGTCTTTCTTTATGAGATAGAATTTTGTTCTACATTTTTCTCCAGCTCTGTCTAAACACACTCTGCTGTGGTTCCTGTCAGAGCCATCGTTGTTGATAACCCTGCACCATGTGGTTGTATTGGATTTGGTCTGCTAGATGCTGTTGAAGATGTGGTCCATTAGTCCTCTGGACTAATCTTTCCCTTGTTTCTTTAGTTTTCTTCTTTCCAACTTGCTCCCCAAGGGGTAAGACCAATAAAATATCCTAGATGGCTGTTCACAGGCTTTAAAGACCCAAGACACTATTCACCAAAGTAGAAAGTAAAATATTTTCTTTATAAACGATGTCACGCCAATTGAACTACATGTTCCCTTAGACGATGGTTCCCACAGCCCTCAGCCCCTCAGGGAGTTTTGATGTGTGTTTGGAGCTTCCAGGACCTTGTCTTGTACAAACTGTACTGGCTTTCCCAGTAGTATGTATTGTCTTACTCTTCACCAAAGTTAACCACTTATCAGTTGTCTTAATGCTTTTCTATCCCCACACCTCCTTGGCAGCTATCAAAGATTGTTTCTCTCGGTATCTAAACCTTTTCATGAGTTTTCTTAGTGGGAGTCTCACACATCATTTGCCCTTCCACAATGGACTCATTTCACTCAGTATAACGACCTCTAGTTTGTTCCATGTTATGAGATCAAATCAAGTTTTGCTGGCACCATCTGTGGTTCAGTTCTACTCTGGCCTGTAAAGTCACTGTGAGTCAGAACTGACTCTATGGTAATGGTTTGGGTTTGGGTTTATCTGCTAAAAATGCTGTCATTTTCCTGTCTGATGGACTTTGAAACTTCATAAAGATCAGATGAGCATAGGTGGATAGATTTATATCTAAGTTCTCAGTTCTGTTCCATTGCTCGGTATATTTGTCATTGATGCCTAGTGCCAGGCATCTTTGCTTTTAAGGTGTGCCCCTTGTAAACAGCATATTAATGAATCCTGTTGTTTTTTATTCATTGTATCACTCTCTGTGACTTTATGGGTGTCATTAGGTCATTTATAGGGTCAGTATGAGTGAGAATCGACTTGATGGCATGTAGTTTTGCTTTTGGTTTTAGGTCATTTATATTCAATGCAATTGTTGATAGGTGAGTTTATTTTTGTCATTTTGTAGAGCCTTTGTTTCTTTTTCCTTTTCTTCGTGGTGCTGACATTTTCTTTGTTCCTCTCATTTTCCTGTACTGAATTCCTTTGGTTTGAATTTCTGTTCTCTTTGTAGATGTTTATTGAGAATACATGTTTTCCTTCTTTATTTTGATGAGTAGGTTTATTAATTTTCTTTATGGCTACCTTGAAATGCACTTTTGTCTTCCTAGGGTGTGCTTCTTGCTAGTGCCTTGTCTTTGACTTTGTTAGAAAGTTCTGTATCTATACTATTTATGCCTTCTTCTATTGTTTTGATGTTGTTGTTGATGTTCTGGTTTTGAATAATCCTTCAGAGTTCTTTCCTAAGTTAGTACTTGGCTGGTACAATCTTGCATCCTAGATTCAGGCTATGGGCTGATATTATTTGTTCTCAGACTGAAAGACTCTCTTCAATAATTCTTGTAAGTTTTGCTTGGTTTTTACATATTTCTTTAATTTCTGTTTATCTAGAAATGACTTAATTTCACAATCATATTTCAATGAGTTTTTACCTACATATTATTCTTAGTCATCAACTTTTTTTTTTCTTCAAGGTTTTGTATATATCATCTCATTGACTTGGTATCTACATGGTTTCTGCCAAGTTATCAGGGCTTAGTCTTGTTTTCTCTCCTCTGTATGTGACTTTTTGGTTTTCTCAAGCTGCTTTCAGAATTTATCTCTGTCTTTGGTTTCAGTGAGTGTAATTATGATATGGCTTGGTGGTTTTATTTTAGAATCTGTCTTACATGGGGTAAATTAAGCTTCTTGGATGGTCAGCATTACGTCTTTCATATTAGGGAAGTTTTCTCTCCACAATCCTTTGATGGTCTTTTCTGTACTTTCCATTTTCCCCCATTCCTGAACTCTGATGACTTGTGAATTTTTACTTTTGATTGTATCCCTCATGATTCTCAAGATTTCTTCACTATTTTTTCCGATTTTTCTTCAAATGGAGTTGTATCCAAGTGTTTATCTTCAGTTTCACTGATCTTATGTTCTATCATTTCAGGTCTTCTCTTCAGCCCTTTTGCAACAGTGTCTGTTTCTGAAATCTTGTTTTATCTTTTGGATTGTTAATTGTTATTCTGTATGGTTTCTAGTTTTAATATACATATATATGTGTGTATATGTGTATATGTATGTATATATGTATATGCATGTGTATATGTATGTGTGTATATATGTATATACACATATATAGACATTTTGTTCCTCTATTATTTTCATGAGTTCTTTCAAGAATTTGTCTACATTTTCCATGAATTCATCTACTTTTCCCTCATTTTTGTCTGCTTTTTGCTTCAACTCTTGAGTAACTCTGTTAGAGATTTGAATTTCCTATCAGCTAATTCTAGTGCCTTTTCTTCTAATGGAAACTCTGGTGGCGTAGTAGGTTAAGTACTACATCTGTTAACCAAAAGGTCAGCAGTTCAAATCCACTAGGCACTCCTTAGAAACTCTATGGTGCAGTTCCTCTCTGCCTATAGGGTCACTATGAGTTGGCCTCAACTTGATGGCAGTGGTGGTGGTGGTGGTTTCTTGTAGTGGAAGAACATCTGGTATTTTATTTGGGACACCTATTGGAGACTTCCTGTCAAATCTGTCTATCTATTTATTTTTACATATTATGATATTGTTTGCTGTCTTTAGGTCATTTAGTATTTATTTTTAGTACTGATTGTAGAGTTGTTTGTTTCATCCTGCTTTTTCGTTTTATTTGGTTATGTCAGACCATGCAGGTTGTAAGTTGTTTGCTTGTCTGTGATCATTATATTTTTCACCTCCTTGTCCAATAGTTGGTCAGCTATGGTGCAGCAGGACAGTCCAGCAGGTGATCTGTGTCCTGTTGAGAGCTTCTAATAGTGCTCTCAAGTGCTCCCTGTCTGCCAATCTCCATTTCTGGTTGATTGAATCCAACAGGCATAGACGTTGTATTTCCCAGCTGGCTGAACTCCCAGTTAGCCAGGCGGCATTAGCGGCAGAGCAGTAGTGAGGAGGACAGGCGTAGGAAATCATGCCTCGCTTGCCACCAGGTACTTTGCTCTCCACTGAGACCTCTATAAATCTCCTCACCCATGCTCCCTCTCTGCCAATCTCTGACACATGTCAAAGATTATAAATCTGTGCTGGGTTAGCTGAGAAGGAATTTTCTTATTTCTTCTCAGTCTGTTTTCTGTTGGTTTCTTATTGCATTCAATTTTTGGTTGTGATCTTGGTCTCTTCACTTGATACTCTGGGTTCCAGGATTGATGTTTGTCTCTGTTTTCTTAGCTTTTTGGGTCTTTGTTGCGGAGGGAAGGCACAATCTTCGTTAGATGACACCACATTGGCTGTAAGTATAGAGTTTCAAATTCTGAATGTATCTCTCAAAGTAAGTTAATTTAAGACATAGAGTTCTACAAATAGAGCATTCCTTTTTAAAAGAAAATAAATTGAATCACAACTGTTCTAGGACCTTGAAGTCCCCGGTTTTATCAAAATAAAATAGTTGTGTACTAATATGTTTCCATCAATCATTAATTGTTCTTCACAAAATTTTGCAAGGCCATGCTTTGACAATGTAAGAAATATAATGCAGTTAATAATAATAATAATAACAATAACCAAGACTTTGGTAATCTGCATTTCTTTTTTAGGGTAAAGAAAGAACACACTTGTCATCCAGTACCATGAAGTCAAAGAGCCAGTGGTGGGAAGAAGTGTGGACTGGTGAAGGAATCACAGAAGTCTGGTCAAGGTAGAGAGCAATCTAAACAAAAGTCTGTAAAATAGGTTAAAGCTAGACTTATTTATTTATTTTTAAGGGTAATATGAATACATTAAAGTTTTAAGGAGAGGAAATTATCCTATTTTATGTTCTGAAAGATTATTCTAGCCTTTTTTTTTTATGTGGAAAATGTATTAAAATGTGGCCTTACTGGAACCAAGAAAGCCAATTAAGACGCTATGACAAAGATGTTGGTAATTGTGCAATTTTATAAAAGTGCTTCCATTTAAGATATTTTTAAAAGATAGAAGCTGTAGGATTTGCAGATGGAATTTATAAATAATGTG